>CM074861.1:93555000-96055000 GCA_037501455.1 Lantana camara
AGGAGTCAGGTTGACACTCCCACTGTCTGTAGGACTCATCGGCTTGGAGTATTTTACTAATCATGACTTATGTGATATAGGGCTCGTTTTATGAACGATTTCACCTAAATGGTAGAGTCCTAAAGTCATCAGGATTAGGGGAGTTCTCATACATGCACAGCTAAAGTAAACGCATACCAAACAAGAGCATATAAAGAAGTGTTGCCTCAATTCGTTATTTCATTTAGAGATTGTCTGTGATTACAATAAGGAAAAGCACAAAGCGGATATACAATCGGCTTTCTAGGGCACTATTCCTAACAGAATTTCCATCAAAATATTTATGTCCACATTTAACGATGGAATTCCGACTGTTTGTCCGTCGGTAACTATAAGAATGATTTACCGACGGACGTTTCCGTCGGTACTCCCTCGGAACATCAAAATAATTAAAAAATATATCAGCCATCATTAATTACTTCACCGAATCGAAATCTGCCAGAGTTAATTCACTCACGACTCCAGCTTCCCAAAAATCCTCTGCCTCGCTTCCCCAAATCCTCTGCCTCAGCCTTGCTGCCGCTGCCGTTCCTCCCGACAAAGGGTAAGATTCCGTTGCCCTCTCTCTCTCTAACAGTGGGGTTTAATTTTTCTCAGCCATAGCCTCGTCCTCTGCGTCTGCCTCTTCCCTCGCGGTCGCATCCGCCGTCCACCACAAATGTAAGCCGCCGCCACAAAATTTTCTGCCGAAAACCCCTCAAATATCAAGCATGTTCTTCTGGAAAGACAAGGTAAGTTTGTTGAGCTGCTCTCTATTATTGACCTATCTGGGTTTTTGTGTAATTTCTTTAGGAAAGACAAATGTAATTTCTTATCTCGGTGCTGGTAAAGACTTCTCTTTTGATGTTGGGATTCAGGGATTCGGGAGGTTTATCTAACTTTTGGAAAAGAACTGTTGTGATGGACAATGTGTTGGGGATTTGTTGTATTTGATTGGACTAGACAAATAAAAGAGCGAAATGGTTACTGGGGAAAGATTAATTAGCATGCAATTCCTAGGGATTTTTTGAATTATCTTTCCTAGAATTCTGGAGTGTGAAAAATGTTTCTGCACTATGTTCTTCCTTTGACAGCTAGGGTCAAAGATAATTTTATACATTTTGAGTTTAATATCAACCCATGTAGATGTAAATTGTAATGCAGGAATTACTTAGTGTTAGATTGTTCTTCAAATATACGATTTTAGTGTAAAATTTCAGAATTTCTTCTTCGATTCATAAAATGTGTTCTATTTGCAGGTTAGGTACTTCCTCTAAAACTGGTTAATTGAGAATTTCTCTTGCGATCAGCTCCTACTTCGAAAAAGGTTAGTTGAAGACCAAAAATTAAGTTAAATGTGTTATTTGATTTCGCTTCGGATCCCCTGCTTAAGATTCCTGCTTTAAGTTAAATGTGTTATTTGATTTGTTTTCGCTCGTTTAGTTGAAGTATGTTGCTCGGAATTGTGCTTGCTACTTGTTTTATATTGCTGAATTTGTTATCGTCCGATTGTTCGTTTTTTTTGTTTCCAGATACCTGAAGTATTTGACAAAGAAATACTTGAAGAAGTACAACGTGAGGGATTGGCTCTGTGTCATCGCCTCAAACAAAAATAGGAACGTCTGTATTTTAAACGAAACTATGCAAGAACAAATGCGTCAATTTAGTGAGATGTTGCAAGCATCACAATCCCGTACAAAGAAAAAAGACAAGGGTAGAGGTAAGAGCAAGAAAAGAACACCTATACCCTATGAAGATGAAAGTGATGCTAGCGAGTGAGGTATTAGATGGTTTGTATGTTGATGAAGTGCAATATTAATTGTAGTATTATATATAAATGTTAGATGTTAGTAGTTATAACTATTTTGTTGTTGATGACATTAGTAGTAGTTGTTTATCAAGATGTTATTGATGACATATTAGTTGTTTATCATGTTATTGTTAGTTGTTGATGACACCTTTTGAATTTGGTATTATTGAATTGATGGATATTGGTTGAATTTGTTCGGATTGAATGGCTACATAATATTGTTATTTTGAACAGGGATGAATAAAATAATAATAATAATAATTTAAATTTTCCCGACGGAATTTCCGTCGGAAAATAAATAAATTATTTTTCGAATGCAATATTTCCGACGGATTTCCGTCGGAATATCCGTCGGAAAATAAGTAATTAATTTCTCGAATTCAATATTTCCGATGGAATTTTCATCGGTAAGTAAACAATTTATTTTTCCGAATTTAAGATTTCCGACGGAAATTTCGTCGGGAAGTAAATAATTTATTTTTCGGATTTACGTTTTCTGACAGATTTCCGACGGAAGTTCCATCAGAAAATAAACAATTTAGTTTTCGAATATAAGTTTTCCGACGCACAAAAAGGAAGGAAGAGCAGCAGTTAAGAAATTAAACAGGAAGTCCCCGCCCGGTGAACAAATCAACACAGGCCTTCCCCGGCCGGGGAAGGAGATGCAGAAGCCTTCTACACAAGTGTCCCTGCCCGGGGACACTTTCAGCACAAACTCTCCCCGCCCGGGGAGAGTGTTACGGCAGGAACAGACAGCAGCAGTTCACAGCAAGAAACAGGGGAAAAACGAAAGCAAAACAGGGGAGCACGCTCACAAGACTTCAACCAACATATAGCCAACAATTTAAGGTATGAAGGAGCAACCAAACTCAGCAATTTCAGTCACATAACAGGCCTAAAGCCAAGCAGCAGCAGCAACACTAGAGAAAAAGCGAAAAAAAATTCATTTTCATACAAAGTTCATTAATGGTAACTTCATCAATTCTCAACTACCAAGCAATATAAGTTCATATAACATTAAATGAAGTTCATGTGATCAGATTTCATGCATTAAACTCAAACAAATCACAAGGAAACATGGAAGATTCATCAAAAGAACATAAACCCTTACTATTCATCATAAAATCCAATACACATTCAAATCTCCACCAAAATTAGCAAATATGCATTCAGAAGAAAGAGGAGAAGATGCTTAACACATTCATAGACTCACCTTTCAAGTTTGGAAAGAAAAAATGGAGTATTGAGCTCAAATGGTGAAAATGAAAAGTGTTCTTCTTCCTCTCCCAAAGGGTCTCGGTTTGTGGCTGAGTTTAGGCTTGGTTTGGAATATGAAATGGAATGAGAGTCAAGTTGGCTTATCAAGGGTTGAGAGAGGGTTAAGTGGGTTCAAGTTTCACTCAATTTGGTTAACTATGGTTCAAGTTACGGTTAAAATGGTGGAGGGTGGCCATTTGGACGGGAAAAGCAAGTTTCGGGTAAAATTCGGGGTTTCAAGCGTGTTTAGAATAATATAAGGCTTATTCCATTAAATCTGAATCCTTGATACAAGTTTAGCGGAGGTGACAGAACTCGAATCCGAGTTCCCGAGCTCAACATACGGTGCCCGAAACCAAAGGTGCGCTAAATACTCTTTAGCCTCAATTTGGTCCCGTTCAAAAAAAATAATTCTGAAACCAAGTCAAACAAGATCGAAATCAAGAGTCGAGCATAATCACAACTCACATAAGTCACGCATACCAAATTTTTACAAAAATCGGAATTGAATTCGAATAAGAACGACACGCTTTTCATAACCATAAAAACATTCACTCATAAATTCAATAATAAAATAAATTCCATATATATAAATATATATAAAATAAAATTTTAACGAAATAAAAATAATTAAAAAGAAAAATTATAATTATAATTATAATAAAGAACTAATTACATAATTAATTAATTTAATTGCGCAATTATGTAAACACATACGTCATACTTGTACGACTGAAAAGTTGGGGCGTTACAAGAGTGATTGTCTTATCTAATGCCACACATCCGTACAGCTTCCGTCGGTTCACCATTCTATAGAATCTCCACTTGCATCCTCTATATTCTGCTCATAATGATATTGATGATTTTTATCGGGAATTTGAAGAAAATTAAAGTTTTTCTTACAAAGTTCAACCGAATTTTGTCGTTTGCCTTTTCAAGATTCAATTTCAGTACCATTCCCCTTTTTTTGTCGTTGTAATGATGTAGCATTCGTAACACTTTTTCAGGCATCAAGATATTGTAATGGGTGCCTCAGCCGGGAATGAAGCTATTTTGGTTCGATACCACAATTTATTTGATATGTCACTTAAACGGAGTATATTCATCTTTGTGATCATTTTGAGCAATATGTTACACAACGTAATGGGTTGAAACTCGTTTATTTTTCTGGAGGCAAATAAACACCCGATAATCCTTCCTGGGAATTGATTCTCTCTCCTTGCAATCATTATTGAATGTCACCACCGAGTCTCCAACTATATCCTAATAGGTTTGAAAAAAGTAAGTTTGGAAACCACCAATTCCTAGCGTTTTGTACAGGTGCATGCTCTTCACAAGATTTCTCATTTGGGGTCATTCTTGCAAAGTTATTTTTTAGCTAACGCCTTAGGGTTCGTTGGTGCAAGCTAATACCAAGACTCAATGCCTCTTCGATGGCATCTCCACTGAATAGTTTAGTGTAGTACTCCCAAGTGTGTGGCTTCAATTGATCATTATGTGTTACCCATTCATTGCCTATTTTGAGAGCATTCATGTGGTTCTTCTTTCTTCTCGCATGGTTGAGAGATGAAAGAAACGTATAAGTTTATCCCTGAATTGGAGCCCCATTAATTCTCGACTCTTAAAACCAAATAATCTCTTCTTGTTGCAATAGTTTATTATATTCCGCCATCAATTCTTTGTAATTTATTTTCTATTTTTTTTTTTGCTTTTCGAGCACGTTGAAAACTATTCAAGGAGCAATGATCATAAGTCAAAATATCCTTCAAGTTTTGATTCGATCAATAAGTCGTCGTGTATTGCTACTTTGGGAAATATAGATCTAAATTGATACCGGTTGAATCAATCTCATTCAAATTAAATTTAAAAATTCTCCATATTTTTTCTTGAGCAGACACTCGATCCAGCATTTTGAAAATTTTAATCTAATCTTCAAAATTTTGTTTACCATTGTACGCGATATTAATTATCACTTTGGCATGTCCTTTATAAATATATTTGTATATTAAAGATATTTCAAAGTTGTCCTTAATTTTGATATACATGTATATATACATTAAAAATTTAAAATCAAGTAATTCTTTCGTTTAACAAACTATTATTTATCTCTTTATTATATTATCTTTGCTATTTGATCTTGTATTCTATTTTCTTATTTGTATTTTTTTAATGAGTATTATTGAAGATTTATGTTAATTTTTTTTTATAATTATTATATATGTAGTAGAAATAATTAAAAGAGTATATTTATACAAAAAATTCAAGGAATGTTTAATTGAATACAATAAACATTATTTGTAAAATTAGATTAATCTTATTTTTATATGCGCACACATTGAGTCCCCTTGGGATTCTTAATTTAGTGTAACTTTGGTTTGACGACCAGCAATTCTAAATTGTGGTATATTAAATAGTAGAAACCAAAAACGCTATTGCATACTTTTACGTATTTAATTTATATTTTATTATATAAATTAAACGAATATTATATGGTTAATTAGATTTAAATATTTACAATTAAATTTTATTAGTATTAGTTAATTAAGAAATATTATATTAGGAATAATTAATTTATTCAAAAATATTTTATGTAAATCATTCAGTTATATTATTTTGCTAATTAGATAAGTTTATAGAATTATAATATGATTATAATTTAAGAAAGTTTATGAATTTAGATAATTAGAATTACATTAGGATTGATTTATTAAAAGATATGTTATTTCACTCATTCAATTTAAATAATATTTTATTTTATATGATCACCAAAATTTATTAAAACTTATAAATTGAAATAATTTGTTGTTTTCCAATTTCTAAGATATATCTTATTATAACATTTTAAATTATAGACCTTAAATTAAAAAATAGACAACTTATATTATAAAGTTTGAATGCAGTTAGTTAAAATATTAATATTAAAACAATCCTTGTTGAACTATATATCTTTTTTTGGTAAGTTGAAGAGATTTTAATTATACCAAGAGTCTTTTACCAAAAAAAAATTATACCAAGAGTCCTATTTTAAGTTAATAAGTATTTTTTAAATATAGTTAAATTAATAATTTATAATATGTATTTACATCATTATCTTTGACTAATAGTTATTGACGTAATTATTACGAGGATACGTATTTTGTAAGAAATCAAAAACCAGTGCTTTTATAAGATAATATATATAATAAATATACATATAGATATAGAATAGATATAGATAATATATGGCCTTTTAATTTCAGAAAAAGAAGAGAAAAGAGAAAAGATAATATATATATTTTTTTGTTGGAAACAAAAGATACCAAATGATAACGTCTTTTTGACTGACTGAATTATTATTTTATTTTATTTTTTTTTTAATTTTAACACACACCCCAAGTGGCACAAGAGATTCGATCCCGGGACCTTGCCTTCGAGAAAGAACTCTCAGACCACTTGACCAACCCCTGTTGGTTGACTGAATTAATGCTTGAAATTGATAGTTTGCCACTTTCTACGGAACTACTTGACTAGGAAATTTCAAGGCAAAACTTCCCCAATATCCCATTTTACTAGTCAAATTTTAATAATTGAATTTTGGATTTATTTCGTATCACGAATTGGATTGTCCAACCCTGTCCCCCCAGAGTCCAAAACATTTGAATTACGTACTTAATCCTGATTTCTCTTATATATATTTTTTCTCTTTTTTCTCCTTTTGGATTTGTGAAGAAAATCAAGCCCACAATGAATTTCAGCACTAAAATTGAGTACAATTAAGACGAATTGTACTTCCAGCCCTATTCGACTAAACCAATAAAATGAAAAAAAAAAAAAAAGGAGTATTCTATGAAAAATCAATAAAACAAATTTTAAAAAATAAATAATTAATTAGATAAATAACAAGTGTAAATACACTGATTGATTGTAGTTGATCCGAATTAAAATTTTCTCACTTACCGCAGCCTCAAATGACCGAGACTCATAAGTCATAAGTCGTACCAAAAGGAACAGATTTTTTTTTTTTTTTTCACAAAAGGAACAGACGAACAAAGACTAAGAGCAGTCCTCCCACTTTGGCATTTATTCTCCCTGATAATTTGTGGGCGATTACTTTGGCTTTGGATATGACATTTATTGAGGTCGATGGAGATTGGAGTGGGAAATTGCAAATTTGGTTTACCGAACTCCATCAATTTAATGTTTTTGATATATTTTATTTTTTAACGATAAAAAATAGAATCGTATTTTTAAAATTAAATAATTTAATACACATTTTTCATTAAAAATTAATTTTCTTTGCTGGATTTATAGATGACTAATTAGGAATTGTCATGTATAAAATTGGATCGAGTTTCCAGCGGACAAAATTGAGTTTAGGTAAAAAAGTGCATTAAATTATATGATTTTTAAGTTACGATCCTATTTTATCTGGAAAAATGAAATGTATCAAAAAGTTTGAATTGAATACGAAAGTTATAATTTTCCGTTGGATTGGAGGGTACAAATGATTTTAATTGAAAAGAAAGTTTAGAAATTCTATGTTTCAATCCAAAAACAAAAAATAATAATAATGCAAAAACATAACAAAGATCCAGACTGTCGTCAAATATGTGAATCTTATTTAATTGAGTAGGCCAAAGTTTTGAATTTGGAACTAACCAGACCCGTCCACCACTATGAAGTGACATGGGCGTTTAGTTGGATTCAAATGGTTCGGGTGAGATACCTATGAAGTATGAAGTAATATTTTTTGCTATTTGAATCCGATCCAAATTACGGATCGATTTTTCTCTTTTATTTCGTTTCCTATTTTGCTGACCCTTTGGACTTTTTTTTTTATTTTTTTTTATCCTCTTTTTTCTGTATTTATTTTCCTCATTTTCTTATTTTTTCTCCTCAAGAAAGGCATTTGACGGACTCAAGAATGAGAGTGGTTTTACTTTCTTCTTCTTTCAAGATTTTATTGCAGGGTGATTTTCCGGTGCTATAAGTGTACGCCTTTTTTGTCACTTATGGATGACTACTTTTACTTCAAAAACAAATTAAATGGAGATACACCTGATCACGAGTGGACCTGTATGACTCAATCTTTAAGCACGTGCTGAGAGTCTGGTGGTGGAGTTGGAATTAGATGTAAGTACTCGCTATTCTCTTACGTTAGTAGAAAAAGTCCTCTCTTTTGTTGGTTGTATTCTCATGGTTTTTAACTAGAGAATGTTAGTTTCATGTGCATATACTGAAGTTATAATGTATGTTTTTGTAATTCTTTCCCAGGACATGTTGTCAGCGGGAACAGAAACCTCTTCGCCCACTGTAGATTGGGCCATGGCTGAACCGATGAGGGAATCCTCCTGTTCTGGCAAAAGCACAAGTTGAAATAAGAGGAACTTTTAAAGGAAAGGAAACAGTCGAAGAAGCCGATGTTCGCAAGCTAAAATACCCAAAAATGATGTAAAAGAAACTCTGACAATGCATCCTTCAATCCTTTACTGCTGATCGGTGTCAAATCTACCAAAATTAATTTCTAAACAACCAAACACAATAAATTATGTATAGTAGTAAATGGTCGATTCCACAGGGATTGAATGGTACTATAATTCTTCGATAGCCAAGCAACTAACAACAAGAACAAAGAGGAGAAAGGTTAACATAATTAACTAAAGTACAAAAAATTAAAGGACAAATTGAAATTAAATAAATTAATAATAAAGCATAAACTTAAAGTAATTAGGAAATAGAACTCTAGTCAAGTCATTCTCTCGATTCACGTCTTGAAATCCATTGATAGGTCAACTATAGTATCCATAAGCTCTAAACACCTAGTTCTTTCTTACTTATTTCAATGATTAACATACAACCTCTAATCGGCTCCCTAATCGATAAACAACCTCATAGATACGATATAAAGATTTAATTTAAAGATAATTTTAAAGCACGAAAAGAATGCTGATCCTAGCAACAAACACACAAGCTCGGATTGTTTAGACTATCATGCATGCATCCCACCATATTCAAGCAAACAAAGGTAAGCCCTTGATAATGTTTTAATCCTAAGCTTACTTAAATTGACAATTGCGGATCAATTCAGTTCATGTGATTTAATAGGTAAGTATTGAGACAACAAATTGGCCGAATAAATCATCCTTCAACAAACCCATAGCAATTAATTTGAAAACATGCAATATATCAAGGATTAAAAATTATAAAATATTTAGACCTCACAAATTATCGCATGAATCAAAAGAATAACTCAACTAGAACAAAGGGACTTAGCTACTGTTCATTATTGCAAAAGATTCAGCTGTCATACAGTTCCAAATGAAGGAAATAACTAATAAAATTATATATAATGACGTACTAATGTCCTTCACAAGCTGTTCACAAACATCGATTAAAAAGAGAGAAAAGGGAATAGAATTCTTGCTGTGATAAACAGGGGATTGCCCCTGTTTGCTTCCCCTGCTGCCACTGGAGCCTTCCCGTCTATTGAAATCTGCCCTTTTTTTTTTTTTTATCTTTCTCATTAAGCTAAATAAACTCTCCAAAAAGGGCTGATCAAGGCAAAAGTAGAGATAAAGTTTCCTAAAGCATCATTAACAAACCTTGCAATGCGTAATTAAAACAAAAGAACTGAACCAAGTTGCATCAAAACGTAAAAAGCAGAATCTCAGCCGCAACAGATGACCAAGGTAAGCAATCAGCTGCGTCATCTCCAAAGCCATGGTCATGGCTTAAGGTCATGGATCTGGTCGTTTTCAGCATTTTTCAATTCTAATTAGACTTAATTAAACTCATATCAAGGTTAAGACAGGGAATAAAATACAATTAATTTGTATAATTGACATGCTAACCACTGCCAAGGGCATGCAGAGAAGAATGCGAAGTTGATGGCTACATAATAACACTTGGGAGTTGGGATATGGGAGGGATCCTGAGTATTGGGCCAAGCTTGAAAACTTCAGCCCAAAATATTCGAGGAAAACTCCATAGATTACTTGGGAGCCCGTCATCAGTATCTGCCATTCGGGTTAGGCAAGAGGATTCTCCCCGGGTTGACATTCGGGTTGGCGAATTTGGACCTTCCATTGGCTCAGCTTTTGTATCACTTTGATTGGGCACTGCCTGGTGGAATGAAGGCCGATGATTTGGATATGATTGAGGCTGCAGGAATTGCTGTGGGAAGGAAACAAAGTCTGGTTGTGGTGCCAACACCATACAATCCTACCATTTAAACCGATCATCATCTGTTGTTTAACTTTCATCATTCTCTAATCCTGTTAGTTTAAATGTTTGCATTTGAATAAATCCATTTGGGATGTAACAAGATTTTAAGTTGCTCAATACGATTTGATTAGTTTGTACTCGGTTTAACTTAATGTGGGAATTTGGGATACTGAATCTTGGTAGTTGGTAGTGAACACACAATATATAGTCTTGAGTGACAGCCAGATTTTCTCCATGCACATCACTTATGAATTATGATGTCAAGAATCACTTCCAACTTCCCTCTCAGCTTCTACAGCTTAAACTTATTCTCAGTTACGTATAAACTTACAGTAAAAGGTATCCCATGAGCTCTGTAAAATCAAACCTTCATCATCACAGCTTATACAAAACCGATGTGGGATGAACAATGTCAGACCGTTGGGAAAGGTTCCCTCTTGAACACATTCTCTCCAGGGATGAGAATGTAATGAGGAAACAGAATCCAAGCACCAAAACTGTATTCAAATTTCAACAGTTTGAAATCAAGAATCAAACAAACTCCACCGATCCACTCTATGTAGTGCTTTTTATGCTTTAGGTACGAGTTTGGAAGCCACATTATTAAATAATTTGTGAACTTTGGTACAAGAATGAATTGAAATTGATTATTGATTAATCAAATAACATAGGAATAGCACGAGAAAAAAGGACTGGCATATAACGTTGGGGAGAATACTGAGATTTTATTTGTTTGCTACGAGAATTATGTGTTGGCAATGACGAGGATTACATTAGCATATATTAATGTAAAGTACAAATGACCTAATTTGTATTTATGAAAAAGAAAGAGTTTATTGCAACAAAAACTCTGTGATATACCTAATTAGCACTCAGAACCCTGTGATTTGAAAATTCTCAAAGCGAACCCTGTGATTGTAATAAATTAGCACTCAATTAGAATTTCAAACCCTATAGCCATGGTTGTAGGGTTTTGAGTGCTAACTTTAATACAATCACAGGGTTTTCAGTGCTAATTTATATAATCACAAGGTTTTCTTTGAGAATTTTCAAATCACAGGGTTCGGAGTGCTAATTAGGCGTAACATGGGACGTATCCAAGCAAAAAACTCGAAAAAGAAACAACAAAACAAGATGATAACAAAGGGAAACTGTAAATTTGGGACAATAACATACCTCATTTTGCATTTTTAGACTTTAATTTGACGTTTCTGATTTTAGGACACTTACTCCCAAAATTTTGTAATTTTGGCCAAATTCCAACCAGATACCTAAAATAAAAAAGGTCAAATTAAAGTCCAAAAATATAAAAAGGGGTATGTTATTGTCCCAAATTTACAGTTTTCCCCGTAACAAAAGACAAATGTCCTTAGATATAAGGGGAATCTGGACTGCTAAATAATTTCATATTAATATACAATTTGCAATTTTTATATTGTGTTATAAGTATTTCAGTATACGGCAATTGTTTGTTTGCAAATTAATATTAACAATTTGTAATAATTTTATTCAACTTATTTTTGTTTGTTTGTTTTTTTCTTTTTTTAAACACACACCCCCAAGTGACCAGAGGGATTCGAACCTAGGTCATTGCCCTTGAGAAAGAACCCTCAAACCACTTGGCCAACCCGTGTCGGCATTAGACTTATTTTTGTTGTTTGTATTACTCACTGGCGGAGCCAGTTAAGGCCAAGGGGGGGCTCAAGCCCCCCCTTCCGTCCCCCTCACCCCTCACCCCCTACCCCTATCCCATCCCATCCCACCCCACCCCACTCCTTAATTCCCTCAAAATAATTTTTTAAAATATAAATGTATATTATTAAAAATAAATTAATTAATGCTTTTTAAGAGTATAAAATTTACTAACTATTATATATAATAAATGTTATATGTATATATTATATTAAATATAACTAAGTTTCGCTCGAATATGAAAATAATTAAAAGTGTGAATATTTTTATGTAAGGAAAAATTAGTGTATTATCTTGTTTCATATAATATTAGAGAGATAAAAGATATCATATATCATGTAAGTAATTATAGTCAAAATCTAACTTATATCATGTAAGTAATTCTAATCAAAATCTAACTCTATCAAATTAATATCACAAAAAAAAATTCTAATTTTCAATACAAATTATTTTAATAAAATGTTGTGGATTTGAATTTTAATTTCGAATATAAGGACTTAATAGTTTTTTTTATTCAACTGTTTATACTTTAACTCACTTATAATTTACCAAAAGGATTAATTACTACACTCGATAGAGGATATTATAATTCCAAAACAAATATAAGTTTTTTTCTTTAATAAGGGACCACATAATATATGTACATAAAAACTTTAGTTTGAGAAAAAATAGTGGAAACAAATTGGAGAAAACACGAATCGTCGAAAACAGTTATCATATATGAGTTTTGATGTGTTTAATCAATTTCAAGTTCTTATTATTTTTTTTAAAATATATTGAGGCGATTTAGGAATTTTCAACCCCCGCTTATCATAAATCCTGGATCCGCCCCTGGTATTACTATGAATTTTGTCAAAATTAAAATATAAATTTAATAAAGACAAAAGTTTGAGAGAATACTTTTTTTTTTGTTTTTGACTACCAACGGCCACAAGGCCAAACTAAGACAAGTCCGATGACATAAAAGGTAAAGCAACAGACGGAATGTCAAAAGAACCAACGCAGGTCGAAGCCGCATATCTAGCAATAGTGTGGGCCACCATATTGGCACCACGATGAGTAAAAGAGAAGCTAAAGTCTTCAAAAACCGAACACGTAGTTTTCACGTCCGAGAGGATATTCCCCACATCCGAGAGGTCTTCGTCTTCATTCTTCAGTCGGTTGATAATATTTAAACAGTCGCCTTCAATAATAACTTTACGCCAACCAAAATCGCGAGCAAGTCTCACCGCAGATAGGGCCGCTAAAGCTTCCGCTACGGTGGTATCGGAGCAAAACTTCTTACGATCCATTTCCCAACCAATGCAATTTCCCGCATCGTCTCGTGCTACCACTCCAATACCAATTTCTTTCTCCTTAGTAAAGACCGCACCGTCGAAATTCAGTTTGATCCATCCTCTACATGGTTTACTCCAGGCCGCCTGTGTAGAGTTAGAAGAAATCAGATTTGCTTTTTCATCCAAAGTTGTGGAACGAGGCTGCATAAAATCAGAGACATAGGCAATAATGGCACACTACTAGAAAAACGCCCTATAGCCACGGATTTAGCAACGGATTTTGGCCCTATTAGCAACGGATTTCTGCTTAGCAACGGATTTAGCAACGAAAATTTTCCGTTGCTATAACCCTCGTGGCTAATCTGTAGCAACGGATTATTAGCAACGGAATTAGCAACGAACTTATAGCAACGGATTTAGCAACGAATTACTACCCACGGAAATTAGCAACGGTTTTAGCAACGATTTTTTTAGCAACAGATTTAGCAACGGATTTTCCGTTGCAAACCAACCAATAATTAATTAATTTTCTGCCTTTTTGCAATGGAATTTCCGTTGCAAAATCCGTCGCAAAAACCAATAATTCAAATTAATAAATTAAAAATTCATTTGCGGGCCCCGGATCACCCCACCTAACCGAGCCGAGCCCCAACCAAGCCTGTTAGGAATAGTGCCCTAGAAAGCCGATTGTATATCCGCTTTGTGCTTTTCCTTATTGTAATCACAGACAATCTTTGAATGAAATAACGAATTGAGGTAACACTTCTTTATATGCTCTTGTTTGGTATGCGTTTACTTTAGCTGTGCATGTATGAGAACTCCCCTAATCCTGATGACTTTAGGACTCTACCATTTAGGTGAAATGGTTCATGAAACGAGCCCTATATCACATAAGTCATGATTAGTAAAATACTCCAAGCCGATGAGTCCTACAGACAGTGGGAGTGTCAACCTGACTCCTCTAAGGCTTGCTTGTGGGATCACGCCCTTAAGAAGGACCACCTTGTTTCATGGAGGTGCAAAGTGTATAGTTGATACGTACGTGATACATGAGGGTGCTTACTTTAATAAGTAAGTTCACTGAGGTGCCCCGTGTGAGAACATTCCTAAATGGGAAAGGAAGTTTCTATTTCAGGAAATGGAAACTTCCAGATTAGGAAATATCTCACGAGTCATTGATGTGATTAATTGATCCTTAGACTTGAGGTTCCTTGTCACTTTATGAGTTAACTCTGTAGTCTTAGGTATAAGCTTTAAAGGGTGTCGCCTTAGACAACTGATTCAAGGCTTATGCTGGGGCTGCACAAGTGATTCATGAAAGTGAATGAGAATCAAGATAGGACCTACACTTGCATTTGCAAGGTGATCTCTTATTGTGTAAGTCATTCATATGCCATATGGAGTCCTTGGCCAAGGCAGTAGATCAAGACATCAAGAAAAGGGTTTCTTGGATTGAGATCAAATGGATATGAAATGCACTTAGCTTTAAGACCGGATTATTAGGGTTCTGATTATTCCCTTACCCTAGATCTTGGTTGAGAGATAGTAAGTAGGAGGATTGTATCCCACATGAATCAATGACTTAAAGGTTCTGTCGAATCCGAACATTCCAATTCAGCTAGGGGTTAAACACCTGTTGCTAGACTATGGTCGTTTAATCTGTGGACTGATTAATTAATTAGGGTCACTGCTAATTGAATTGAGAACCTAGAGGGTCACACACAACAACTTGGTTACATGAGTTGAGGCTTTAAAATGATTAAACGAGTTAATCGGGCCAAGAGGGTTCCACACGTGTGAAATCACACGTGTGGCTCACGTGAGTGACACGTGTCACTGTGACACGTGTCACACACGTGTGAATATATATATATATTATATATATGTATTAAATAATTAAATGTGTTAATTATTTAATAGACTTTGGTTTAATTTTGAATTAAAAAGAAAGTCTTATTTTGGAGAAAATAATCTAGTTAATTAATTACGAATTAATTAATTAGATAAAATAAGTTATTTATTTTAAATAAATAAAGTATAAAATTATCCAAAAATAGTTTGGATATTTTTTAACTCTCTTAAAAGTTGATTTGAATTAGAATTCAAAGTCAAAGTTGGAAAATACTTGATGATCAAGTAATAGGAGAGAGAGGAACCAAATCCTTGCCCAACAAGGATTAGGATCGGCGCCCCTCTCCCTTTTCCTATATATAGGGGAGCTCATGCTCCCCTTGAGAGCTAATTAGCAATTCTTTTGGTTCATGTGTTGAACACCTTCCTTTCTCCAAGATTAAATAAAACCCTAGGTTAAGCCTAAACACTAACTAGAGAACTAGCATCCTTACTAGTTAGATTGTGATCAAGTTGGTGGACTTTCTCTAGAGACTTCAAGTTAGAAGTTTGAAGATTCGAGCTTTACCAAGGAGAGGGGATCAAGCCGCGAGAAGAGCGTTCTTGGGTGGCTTGAAACGCTTCAAGAAAGAACAAAAGAAAAGTAAGTTTTCTATCTCTACGAATTTGGTTACACGATTGCGAGTCCAATGTCCTTTTGTTGGAAAATTTTTTAAATTCCGCTGCTTTCTGATTCGTGTTTTCCAACAAGTGGTATCAGAGCCACCTCGTTAATCGTGTTTCTGATTCGTCTCAATTATTCTGAATTTGGTAGAAATTCTTAGGCTTAGATGCGAATTAGGTATTCATGAGTTCTTTTTAAAAAAAAAGCCTGAAATACGAAACTGTAATTTTTCTTGAATTTCTGAAACTGCTTTCTTAAAATTGTGTTTTTGGAAAACCGTTTTGATAGAAATTAATTTAATTCGTGTTTTTGAAATTTGGATTGTTTTGGTTTTTGAACTGAAAGTACGAAACACGAAACCGCGTCACGAAAACGCGAGCCTGGACGTGCTAAGGCGTAGCACGCTAGGCCCGCGCGCCCGCCCGCCCAGCAGTCCCGCAACCGCGCGGGACTACCCGCCGCTGCCGCCCGCCAACGCCTAGGCGCGCCCGCCAGCACCTCCCGTAACCGCGCGGGAGCCTTTCCCTCGCCCGCCTGCCTCCCGCCTAGGCGCAGAGCGCGCCTTGCGCGCGAGAAGGCGTGTGCGCTGCGCGTGCGTGCCGGCAGCCTTGCTGCTGGCGTGCGCGACGCGGTGCGCGCGATGCGTGCTCTCGGCCTGGGCTGGCGCGCGGGCGAATCCGGGCCCTTCGTTTCGCGATCTTGATTTTCGTGTTTAGTCCAATCCAATCCCGATTTAATTTTTCTGAAAAATTTTATTTATTAAATTTGAATTATTTTTGAAATAATTGTTTAAATTGGGATTTTAGAAATTTAAGCGATTTAAACTTTGGAAAAATTACAATCTTTATTTTCTGAAAATATTGAAAGAATAAAATTATTAATTTTCAGAAATTAATTGGAATTTTATTAGTTCATTGTTTTTCCGGGTTTTATAAAAAAAAAAAAAAAAGGGCTCTTGAACAAGAATTGCATCTAAGTCGTGTTTTAAGCTATTAGAGCTTAAAACGAGAATTTTAATTTATTGGTTAAATTTAAATTCTTGTAAAAGCATGTTAGGTGATCATGGGTTTAGATCTATGTATGGTTTTAATTTATGCACAAGGATGGTTTAAATTGGGGTTGGAGCCCTATAGTTGCGTTTTTCAATTGAGGTTGGAGCCTCACTTATGTGCGTACTGTTATGTGATTTATTATGTGGCTTTCCATATTACTATTTTTGAGGCCGGGGTATGCCCCGTGTAATTGTCTAAGGCTAATATGAAGATTGAGCCTTATTACTTTATGTCTTTTTCTTTTTATTGTAATTTGACAGTAGAGATAGGTGGTGAGGTTTTATTTTCATTTTGGAGACAATGCACCCATGGAGTAAGATGGACCACATTCAAGTAACAAGGAGGCCATAAGTGAAGACCCCTCAAAATGTTAGGGAGTGGAATCTCAATTGTTAAATGTAATAGAGATAGGGCTCGTATTTTGTTACCGCTTTCCCTTATGTGATTTGAACTGTTTATGTGGCATGTATGTTAGAACTTGTGATTGTGGAGTGGCTCCCACATATCACGCATAAGATAGGTAGAACCCATGATCATTACATGTTAGTATCATGCTAGGACATGTTATCTGTTTATGTGCTTGTTTGATATGCATTTAAGTGTACTTGCATTAATCAAGACTAATAAAATTGGATAACATATATGTTGGTGAGGTCGAACCGGACAACTCTCCGGTTGATTCGAAAATTCCCCTTAAATATTAAGCTAATTTCGAACAAATAGGTGTTTAATTCGAGATGCAAATTTTGAATTAAATTCCTAGCATTCCATCAATAGGTTTTAAGTTTAGTAAGTGAAGCTGGTTATTGTCCGCGAGTCGTGGGATAGCTAGTGGAGCTTATTAGTTCTTAGTTACCTAATTGATCATTTTAAATGATCAATATTTCATGGACAATTTTAGCAAGGGCGATGTCCGCGAGTCGTGGGTCGTTCGAACTAAGTTTTGGTCATGATCTTATGATTGATGGGTCTAGCTTAACGCCTAAGTAAATATGGATGTCGCACGAGTCGTGGGTCCATATTGAAAGATAGGTGATGCAAAAACAATTACTAAGAGTTCTAAAGGTGTTAGAATTGGTAAGTTGTACCTACCTAGGGTTCTTACTTAGAATGTCCGCGAGTCGTGGGTTCGAGGTAAAATGCCTAGGATCTTAGTACCCACTGGGAAACGTGTTCCTCTTAAATCTTTGGAAATTATAGATCTTTGAAAAACAGTGGGAGCTGCATTAGATTAAAGACCTTATCTTTTGTATATCGTTATAATTCAGCATGCTCACTAGTTCTCTGTTTTACCATTTAGGTCGTAGATTCTGTGATTCTCTACGTGTTTTGAAATGGCAACAAAAAACCCTCTTGTATCGATCCTCGAGTCAAACAAGTTGACTGGTCCCAACTTGTAACGCCCCGACTTTTCGGACGTAAAGGTAGGATGTTTGTGTTTACCTAATTGCGCGAATTAATTGTTTTTACGTGTTTTATATTTAATTTTATTATAATTGTTATTATTGTATTATATTATAGTATATTATTTTATTTTAAAATTATTAATTTTATATATATATGTCTCGTACATATATATATGTTTAATTACTTTATTATTAATTTAATGATTATGCTAATTATATGTTATGTTAATTAATCATGTTTTAATTAATTAATTGATTATTTATATATATATACATATATATACGTACTATATATATAAATAATGCATGAAGATTTTATTTATGCATGCAAGTTAATATATTTTGCATGAAAATCATAATTATGCATGAGAAATCATATTTATGCATGGGAATATAATTTTGCATGAATTTTATATTTTTGCATGGGATTAAAATATTCATGCATGGAGTTTATGAATTGTGCATGGGAATTTTATAATTTGTGCATGAATTGTATGATGGAGGTTGTTCGTTTATTTTGTGCTTCGTTCTTATATGATATGATACCGAATTGCCACGATTTTGTAATATGTTGTACATATATGTGTTATGGACATGATTTTTATGCTCAATTTATGTTTTTGAATTCATTTGTTATGTTAACGAATTAAATTGTAATTGAGGAACCAAAACGGGAGCTAACGAGCACTTAGCGTACCCTTGGTTCCGAATTTAATATCTTGAGCTCGGGAACTCGGATTCGAGTTCCGTCAACTCCGCTGAACTCGTAACGAAAATTCGAGTTTAGTAAACTTAGCCTTATAATTTTCCTAATTCATTTGAAACTCCGAAATCCAACCGAAAAACGAAACGGAGACCAACTTGACCTTGTTGCACTAAATCAGCCATATCTTGGCCAAACCATAACCAAACTAACCATGGTTTGATTCCTTTAAACCCTAACTCAACCACCTATCTAGATATTTCAAGCTTTAACCGAGATAACCCTCACACCAACCTCAAACATCAGCCAAAGCTACTGTTTTCTCTCCAGACCCGTAACCCTTCATCCCTTGGAGATTTTGGAGCTCAAATCTCCTCCAAACTTCAACCAATCATCAAGGTAAGCTTAGGGTTGTATTGTATGATTAATTCTGATCATTTCCATCTTTTCATTCATGATTTTGAGCATGGTTTCTCGATTTTCTGGGCAATTTCCGAAAATGATGGTTTTTGGGCAAAATCTTGATCTTCTTTGATTCTCAATGATTTTGATTGATTCCAAGCCTGAGATTAATTGTTTTAACATCCTCATATCAATTATGATCATTGCTTTCGTGTTTGTTGAGAAATATATGAGAGATCATTTATGAAATTTTGAGAAAATCCCACATGTTTGTCACGTATGGCTTCCTCCTTGTGTGAGTTCGTTTGGGACTGAATCTTGTGTTGGTTTCATGATGTTTTGCTGCACATTTGATGGACTTTTGTACCTGATTGAAATCGGATTGTTTGAGCTCAAGCGTGCCCTGTTTTTTTCGAGTTTTGGCCCTGTTTTTCCAAATGAATTCAGCTGTCAATTTGCTGCGTTTCCTTCTCCCTTTTTCTGTCCATTTTAGTAGCTTTGTGGTGTGTGTTCTTGTTGAGTTTGTGCTGCCTTTTAGACCTTGTTGTGTGGCTTTTGTTGTCTTCGTTCATGTTGGAGATGGTGGCCTTTTCTTGCTCTGTTTTCTGTCAAAACAGAGACTGCTGCTGCTGCACGACACGGGCGTGCCGTTTCTGCCCGTTCCAGCGAGGAACGGGGGTGCTGTGTGGACTGGAGCTGCTGTACCGAGACACGGGGGTGTCTCGGTCCAGGCGGGGAGGGTGACACGGGGGTGTCACCCCGTTTTTCTGAATTATTTTGCCTGCATCTTCTTCTTCTTCCTCGCGTGAACATTGTTGCTGCTACTGTTTTGTGGTTGTATGGCTGTATATATATATATGTCTGTGTGTGGGTGTTGGCTGTGATTTGTGTATGCATGCATGTGTTGCATGCATGTATATAATATATAGTATATAATATGTATATAATATATGGTATATATATGCATGCATGCTTGTGTGTGTGTGTACGTGAACATATATATATATATATATATATAATGTGTATATATGATATTATTATATTATGTGTATATATTTATTATATATTTTAAATATTATTTGATTTAATTTAATTATTGAAATTAATTGAATTCTATTTCGCGTATTTATTCTACTGATTTTTGATTGAACGTTTTATTTATTTTATTCCAAAATGTGAAATTGAATAATATGTGTTATGCTTGTTAAATGAATTTTAGATTAATTGATATGCATTATGAATTTATGAATTTATGAATATTATGAATATTGTAAATTTATGAAAATTATATGAATGTTATGAATTTATGAAATTATAAAATTGAATGAAATATATGAACGAATGATTGGATTATATGCTTTAAATTCTTTAATCGTGCACATGAACATTTTAATGATATACCATGATCATTTATGCATTCATATCATATGCACTTCATTGCCGAGCGTCATATGTGGTCATGAGTCTCATACCTTTTCTTTTGCACAGATTCGGGTTTGGTCGGAGACGAGGGCGAGCCTTGAGACGCTTGTGCCTTTATTTTGCTTTGGTAAAGGTGGGTTTTTCTTCTATTAGTTAAAACAACCCTATAAATCCCTTATGCGTAAAGTTTTAAGCCAAAATAATATATTTATATCAATCGAGTCATGTTGGGTAAATGATTTCAAATGTATGCCCCTTTTTAATTGTGAAACCCTACCTTAGGTTTGGCGAGACACATTTATATATATGATTGTTCGGGCCCCGGGACTTAGTATATGTGGCTAACCGAGGAAGCAAGGGCTGACGGGGATCCCATATACTAGTTCCAACCAAACTACGGTGATACCGGCCCTCGCTAGGAGGTTTAGCGAGGAATGGGAGCTGAGTGCCCTTGGGGGATTCATGTACCCCCACTGGCCTATGTATAAACCGGTGGTCAGGTCTAGCTAACTTGTCCACCACCCGGAGGAAGAAGGTGTATATGTATGATTATGATCATTTATGTATGTGCACGAAAGATATGTATGACAACCACTAATTATGATATGATTACACGAGGAGAAGGTTGGAGATTGTGCACGCTCACTCGCCGAGCTTAAACCCTTATGAACAATTATGAATGAATATGACCGTCGTAATCCCGTTGATGTTTTCTATTGTTTTAACCACTTGGTAAATTCCTTTCAAACTTCACACGGGATTAGGGCTTGCATGTATGTGTTTAAATTATGCGATATTATATATCTTATGCCCCGTTTTTATACCCACCAGTCTCTTTTAGACTGAACCCGGTTGTTTTCAGTTGTTTTGTGCAGGTATAGGAGTGCTAGGCGGGAATACAATTCGTCTAGGTCTT
The DNA here is from genome assembly GCA_037501455.1 of Lantana camara. Classification (NCBI taxonomy): domain Eukaryota; kingdom Viridiplantae; phylum Streptophyta; class Magnoliopsida; order Lamiales; family Verbenaceae; genus Lantana; species Lantana camara. The sequence continues at coordinate 93,576,674 of CM074861.1, forward strand.
GCATTCGTGTTTAGCACTTCTTTTCAGTCTCATATTCATACTCTTGTCGCTACTTTTGTATTTGATCATAGTTTAGATTGGAGCGTTATGATTTTGTAGGCCGTGAGTGCCGTGGCATATTAGAATGTTTTTGTATATCTATTTTTGGAGCTTGTTAGCTCATTGTATATATGCTATGTAGTTCTTGCTTCCGCGAATTTTATTTAACTCTGATTTTATGATTCTTGCACTGGTTGGTTCAAGGGTTAGCCCCGCCTAGCATAGCGTGTGTGTTGTGTCCCCGTTCGCCGTGGATTTGGCACGTGTATGGACTTCCATTTCATATACGGGTCAGGTCTCGGTGCGGGGGATGTGGTACCTTACGCTCGGGTGCTACATCCTTAACTGGTATCAGAGCCTAGGGTTGCAAAACCCGGACTCTAGTGTGGTGTTGAGTCAGTTAGGTCGTTCGGCTTTAGGAACAACTTGTCAATGTGTTGCATATGCATTGTTTACGTGCTTGTGTGCTCTAAATCTTGAATTTTGATCGAATTAATTGCACATGCATGCATGGACTAAAAATAGCATGCATTTTAGTGCTTCTTGAACAGGATGCCTCCACGCAGACATCGTGAGAGATCTCCCGGACATCGTCGTCATCATGATAGATCTCCTACGCCTCCACCCCAACCACAAGCACTACCGATGGATATGGGGAATTTCATGGAAGCGGTTTTCAACTATGTCGAGCATAGGAGGGCTCAAGCTCCCCCACCACAACAGGCAGAACAACAAGCTCCTCCACCAAATCATAATGATAATAGAGACCCTCCTGGGGTGTTTCTGAGTTACAACCCCCCTCGATCTTCTGGTTCTATCGATGATGCGGTCTCGGAGGGTTGGTTGATTCGAGTAGAGAGGATATCTGGAGTCCGACAGTCTACTACGCAAGGGGAGGAAATCAAAAAGAAGGATCCGATTTTTAGAGCTCCTATGGGAAGAGGATCCGGATCGAATTCGGGAAAGCGGCCGATGATTCAAGCTAGTCCGCCTCCTAAGGGTCCATTTAAGAAACCTCGGTTTGGAGGACAAGGTTCTAAGGCCGCACCGACTCGACCAAAGGCTCTACCCATGGCACCAACGAGGGATCGACAAGGTCCGAGGGAAGCGAGATTGGCTCAAGCTCCTTGTACACATTGGGGAGGACCAACTCATAATTACTATAACTGTCGGAGGAGGTTGAATTTGTGCTTTATATGTGGAAAAGGCGACCATATGGCGGATACTTGCCCCTATAAAGACCCCGGATATCAAAGACGAGTTCAAAGACCAATGATCCCGGCTCGTGCTTACGCTATTGAAGGTGAAGAGCAAGATGCCGAGATTGATCCCACAGCTGTGATAAAAGGTACCCTATGCATACATAACATGAGCATTCATGCACTCTTTGATTCGAGTGCCACGCATTCCTTTATTTCTTGTGACTTAGTTGCTATTCTGTGCTTGCTTGTTATTTGCTTTTCCTTCTGTTGTTGGGTGAGTTCGCCACTGGATGGTAGTCTTCAGACAGATCAGTTGGTTCGGGAGTGTTCAGTTTTGATTGAAGGGAAAGAATATCCGGCTGATTTGGAAGAGTTAAAGATTCAATTAGAGGTATTACTCAAAGTTGGATATATACAGCCAAGTTCGTCCCATTGGGGTGCTCCGGATGCTTTATGGTATTTGGATAAGTTGTGGTAATTTTCATCGATGACATCTTGGTTTATTCGAGAACTCCGGAGGATTAGGCCAGGCATCTCAGGATTGTGTTGGATACCTTAAGAGAACATCGGATTGTATGCTAAGTTTAGCAAAGGCGAGTTTTGGATTGATCAGGTAACATTTCTGGGTCATATTATTTCAAGGAAAGGTTGAAGGTAGACCTTTCTAAGATTGAGACGGTTATTCAATGGCAAAGCCCGACAAATGTTTCAGAAGTAAGGAGTTTCTGGGGTTTGGCAGATTACTATCGAAGATTTGTACAGGATTTTCGAAGATTACAGCTCCTTTAACCCGAGTGACTAAGAAGGTGGTTAAGTTGAGTGGGACGAGGCATGTGAGGATAGCTTTCATCTTGTAAGGGAAAGTTGACCACCGCTCCTGTATTAGCACTTCCAGAAGGTACAGAAAGATATACAGTTTATACGGACGCCTCAAAAGGAAGGTTTGGAATGTGAGCCGATGCAAAATGGAAGAGTAATCGTTTATGCCTCAAGGAAATTGAAAGAGCATGAACAGAACTACCTCACTCATGATTTGGAATCAGCGGCAGTGATCTTTGCTTTGGGTAAGTAGAGACACTATTTTTATGGAATTTCGTTCGAGGTCTTCTCCGATCACAAGAGTCTCCAATACTTATTCTTTGGCGGATTATGAGTGTACAATCCGATACCATTCCGACAAAGCCAATTTGGTCGTGGATGCACTTAGTAGGAAAACTAGTGTGTCCGATGTGAAAGTGGAAATTGGAGATGAGAATGAGTTGTTCAGACTGAGGGCTAGTGTTCGGAATATTACAGTTCGACCAGATCTTAAACAGAGATTGTTTGATGCTCAGAGGATTGATCCCGAGGTTCAGAAATTAGCTGGGAAAGCTCGAGCTGATTCAGAATGCCCGTTTGGGTTTAATGATACGGGACTTCTAGGATTCAAGAATAGAGTTGTTGTCCCGGAAGAATTAAAAAGGATTATTCTTGAGGAAGCCCATCGGTTAGGGTATTTGTTACGTCCCGGAAGAACAAAAGGTATAAGGATCTTAAGCAATTCCATGGGTGGAATGGATTGAGAACGGGATGTTATCAACTTTGTGAAACATTGCAGGACTTGTCAAGTGATTAAGGCGGAACATCAAAAGTCATCGGGACTACTTCGTTCATTGCCTTTCCCGGAGTGGAAATGGGAACAGATAGCTATGAATTTCGTTTTAGGATTACCAAAAGTGAGAAAGATGGCCAAGAGATACAATGATGAGATTGTCAGGCTTCATGGTGTACTTGTTAGTATTGTCTCGGATCGGGATCCCAGGTTTACTTCAAGGTTATGGCAAGAATTGCAGAAGTGTTTGGGAACAAGGCTTCAATTCAGCACAGCTTTCCATCCTCAGACTGACGGACAATCAGAAAGGTTAATTAAGTATCTGGAGGATTCGTTGAGAGCATGTGCATTGGACTTTCAAAGCTCGTGGAATTAGCAGTTACAGTTAATCGAGTTTGTTTACAACAATAGCTATCAAGCCTCGATTGAAATGGCCCTTATGAAGCTCTTTATGGACGTAAGTGTCGATCACCGTTGTTCTTTGACTTGGAGGAATGGAACTGGACCAAGTAAGAAGGGAAAAGAAGGAAAAACCCTCTAAGGCTGTACAAGAGGCTATTGACAAGGTCCAGATAATTAGACCACGGATGAAGGCTGCTCAGGATCGACAAAAGAGTTATGCAAATCTTCGGAGGAAGAAATTGGAGGTTGAGATTGGAGATAAGGTTTTCCTAAAGGCTTTCCACGAAAAGGATTCTCAAGGATTGGACGAGGAGGAAAATCTAACACTTGCTCCGAAAGTATTTTCGAGATGAGTCCGAGGTTTTACCGGTTGAAGAAGTGGAATTAGGACCGGATCTCACCTTCGTTCAGAAGCCGATTAAGATATTGGATCGAAAATTTCAGGAACTTAGAAATCGGCGTATTCCATTAGTCAAGATTCTCCGGGGAAGTGATAAAACCGAAGAGGCTATGTGGGAGACGGAGGATAAGATGTAAAGGTTTCACCCCGAGTTGTTTCCGAGCGAGCAGTGAATCCGAGGACGGATTCTTTTAAGGGGGAGAGATTGTAACGCCCCGACTTTTCGGACGTAAAGGTAGGATGTTTGTGTTTACCTAATTGCGCGAATTAATTGTTTTTACGTGTTTTATATTTAATTTTATTATAATTGTTATTATTGTATTATATTATAGTATATTATTTTATTTTAAAATTATTAATTTTATATATATATGTCTCGTACATATATATATGTTTAATTACTTTATTATTAATTTAATGATTATGCTAATTATATGTTATGTTAATTAATCATGTTTTAATTAATTAATTGATTATTTATATATATATACATATATATACGTACTATATATATAAATAATGCATGAAGATTTTATTTATGCATGCAAGTTAATATATTTTGCATGAAAATCATAATTATGCATGAGAAATCATATTTATGCATGGGAATATAATTTTGCATGAATTTTATATTTTTGCATGGGATTAAAATATTCATGCATGGAGTTTATGAATTGTGCATGGGAATTTTATAATTTGTGCATGAATTGTATGATGGAGGTTGTTCGTTTATTTTGTGCTTCGTTCTTATATGATATGATACCGAATTGCCACGATTTTGTAATATGTTGTACATATATGTGTTATGGACATGATTTTTATGCTCAATTTATGTTTTTAAATTCATTTGTTATGTTAACGAATTAAATTGTAATTGAGGAACCAAAACGGGAGCTAACGAGCACTTAGCGTACCCTTGGTTCCGAATTTAATATCTTGAGCTCGGGAACTCGGATTCGAGTTCCGTCAACTCCGCTGAACTCGTAACGAAAATTCGAGTTTAGTAAACTTAGCCTTATAATTTTCCTAATTCATTTGAAACTCCGAAATCCAACCGAAAAACGAAACGGAGACCAACTTGACCTTGTTGCACTAAATCAGCCATATCTTGGCCAAACCATAACCAAACTAACCATGGTTTGATTCCTTTAAACCCTAACTCAACCACCTATCTAGATATTTCAAGCTTTAACCGAGATAACCCTCACACCAACCTCAAACATCAGCCAAAGCTACTGTTTTCTCTCCAGACCCGTAACCCTTCATCCCTTGGAGATTTTGGAGCTCAAATCTCCTCCAAACTTCAACCAATCATCAAGGTAAGCTTAGGGTTGTATTGTATGATTAATTCTGATCATTTCCATCTTTTTATTCATGATTTTGAGCATGGTTTCTCGATTTTCTGGGCAATTTCCGAAAATGATGGTTTTTGGGCAAAATCTTGATCTTCTTTGATTCTCAATGATTTTGATTGATTCCAAGCCTGAGATTAATTGTTTTAACATCCTCATATCAATTATGATCATTGCTTTCGTGTTTGTTGAGAAATATATGAGAGATCATTTATGAAATTTTGAGAAAATCCCACATGTTTGTCACGTATGGCTTCCTCCTTGTGTGAGTTCGTTTGGGACTGAATCTTGTGTTGGTTTCATGATGTTTTGCTGCACATTTGATAGACTTTTGTACCTGATTGAAATCGGATTGTTTGAGCTCAAGCGTGCCCTGTTTTTTTCGAGTTTTGGCCCTGTTTTTCCAAATGAATTCAGCTGTCAATTTGCTGCGTTTCCTTCTCCCCGTTTCTGTCCATTTTAGTAGCTTTGTGGTGTGTGTTCTTGTTGAGTTTGTGCTGCCTTTTAGACCTTGTTGTGTGGCTTTTGTTGTCTTCGTTCATGTTGGAGATGGTGGCCTTTTCTTGCTCTGTTTTTTGTCAAAACAGAGACTGCTGCTGCTGCACGACACGGGCGTGCCGTTTCTGCCCGTTCCAGCGAGGAACGGGGGTGCTGTGTGGACTGGAGCTGCTGTACCGAGACACGGGGGTGTCTCGGTCCAGGCGGGGAGGGTGACACGGGGGTGTCACCCCGTTTTTCTGAATTATTTTGCCTGCATCTTCTTCTTCTTCCTCGCGTGAACATTGTTGCTGCTACTGTTTTGTGGTTGTATGGCTGTATATATATATATGTCTGTGTGTGGGTGTTGGCTGTGATTTGTGTATGCATGCATGTGTTGCATGCATGTATATAATATATAGTATATAATATATGGTATATATATGCATGCATGCTTGTGTGTGTGTGTACGTGAACATATATATATATATATATATATATATATATATATATAATGTGTATATATGATATTATTATATTATGTGTATATATTTATTATATATTTTAAATATTATTTGATTTAATTTAATTATTGAAATTAATTGAATTCTATTTCGCGTATTTATTCTACTGATTTTTGATTGAACGTTTTATTTATTTTATTCCAAAATGTGAAATTGAATAATATGTGTTATGCTTGTTAAATGAATTTTAGATTAATTGATATGCATTATGAATTTATGAATTTATGAATATTATGAATATTGTAAATTTAAGAAAATTATATGAATGTTATGAATTTATGAAATTATAAAATTGAATGAAATATATGAACGAATGATTGGATTATATGCTTTAAATTCTTTAATCGTGCACATGAACATTTTAATGATATACCATGATCATTTATGCATTCATATCATATGCACTTCATTGCCGAGCGTCATATGTGGTCATGAGTCTCATACCTTTTCTTTTGCACAGATTCGGGTTTGGTCGGAGACGAGGGCGAGCCTTGAGACGCTTGTGCCTTTATTTTGCTTTGGTAAAGGTGGGTTTTTCTTCTATTAGTGAAAACAACCCTATAAATCCCTTATGCGTAAAGTTTTAAGCCAAAATAATATATTTATATGAATCGAGTCATGTTGGGTAAATGATTTCAAATGTATGCCCCTTTTTAATTGTGAAACCCTACCTTAGGTTTGGCGAGACACATTTATATATATGATTGTTCGGGCCCCGGGACTTAGTATATGTGGCTAACCGAGGAAGCAAGGGCTGACGGGGATCCCATATACTAGTTCCAACCAAACTACGGTGATACCGGCCCTCGCTAGGAGGTTTAGCGAGGAATGGGAGCTGAGTGCCCTTGGGGGATTCATGTACCCCCACTGGCCTATGTATAAACCGGTGGTCAGGTCTAGCTAACTTGTCCACCACCCGGAGGAAGAAGGTGTATATGTATGATTATGATCATTTATGTATGTGCACGAAAGATATGTATGACAACCACTAATTATGATATGATTACACGAGGAGAAGGTTGGAGATTGTGCACGCTCACTCGCCGAGCTTAAACCCTTATGAACAATTATGAATGAATATGACCGTCGTAATCCCGTTGATGTTTTCTATTGTTTTAACCACTTGGTAAATTCCTTTCAAACTTCACACGGGATTAGGGCTTGCATGTATGTGTTTAAATTATGCGATATTATATATCTTATGCCCCGTTTTTATACCCACCAGTCTCTTTTAGACTGAACCCGGTTGTTTTCAGTTGTTTTGTGCAGGTATAGGAGTGCTAGGCGGGAATACAATTCGTCTAGGTCTTGCATTCGTGTTTCGCACTTCTTTTCAGTATCATATTCATACTCTTGTCGCTACTTTTGTATTTGATCATAGTTTAGATTGGAGCGTTATGATTTTGTAGGCCGTGAGTGCCGTGGCATATTAGAATGTTTTTGTATATCTATTTTTGGAGCTTGTTAGCTCATTGTATATATGCTATGTAGTTCTTGCTTCCGCGAATTTTATTTAACTCTGATTTTATGATTCTTGCACTGGTTGGTTCAAGGGTTAGCCCCGCCTAGCATAGCGTGTGTGTTGTGTCCCCGTTCGCCGTGGATTTGGCACGTGTATGGACTTCCATTTCATATACGGGTCAGGTCTCGGTGCGGGGGATGTGGTACCTTACGCTCGGGTGCTACACAACTATTCTGATTGGCTGAGGAATCTAAAAATCATTTTAGATTCTGAGAAGAGAACTTATGTTCTCTTCGAAGGGGAGCCCAGTCCCGAAGGGGAGGCTCCCACTCGGACCGAGCGGGATTGGATTCAGAAGTGGAAGGATGATAATCTCCAAGCCCGTTGCCTTATGTTGGCTAACATGTCTCCGGACTTGCAAAGACAACATGAGGCCATGGAATTTGCTTGGGAGATTTTCGACCACTTAGAGCAACTTTACCGCCCTCATGAACGTGTTACAAGGTATAACACTTCAAAGGAATTGTTCCACTTGAGAATGAGGGAAGGTTCAAGTGTCCATGAATATGGACTCAAGTTTCTTGCCCTTACTGAGAAACTTGCTTCCATGGACATGCCACTGAAAGATGAGCTTTCAGTGGATTCGTTGCTAGCTTCGCTCCCACCATCATTCAACCCATTTGTCCTTAACTTCAACATGAATCATGCTGGTGCTACTGTAGCTGAGCTGATTAGTCAGCTTGTGACTGCTGAAAGCACGATCAAGAAGGACAATAAGGTTTTGATGGTGAATGCTCCATCTTCCTCTTCTGGGCCTTCTAAAGGTAAGGGCAAGAAAGCCCAAAAGAAGAAGAAGAAACCCCTTAGGCCCACTGGTGGCATTTCGAAGGGAAAAGCCCAAAAGAAGAAGCGTGATCAGAAAGAGGATGTTTGCTTCCATTGTGGCAAAGCGGGCCATTGGAGGAGAAACTGCCCAGAGTACAAGGCTACCCTAAAGAAAGGTATCTTTCTCGTTGAAACAAATCTTTCTATTAATTCTAGTTCTTGGGTACTTGATACCGGTTGTGGAACTCATATCTGTAATGATGTACAGATGCTAAGTGAAGTCCAACAACTCAAAGAAGGAGAATGTGTCTTGAAGATCGGCGATGGCTCAAACGTTGAAGCTCGAGCTTTAGGCACAATTAGATTAGATTTAGGTAGTTTTGAGTTAGTCTTAAATAAAGTCCTTTATGTACCGAGCATTATTCGTAATATAATTTCAGTTCCAATATTAGATTGTGAAGGTTATGAAACTTATATTAAGAATGGTAAATAATTTATCAAACGGAACAACTCTTCCGTTCACATCGGTACTCTAAGTAATGGACTTTACCTAACTCAAAATATCAATATTATGAATATAAAACGAGAAACAAAGCGTAAGAGAGATGACAAAGTTTCAGCTCCCTTATGGCACGCTAGATTAGGACACATTTCCAAGAACAGAATTAGCAAGATAAACACTTTAGGATCATTCTCTGAAAATGATCTTAAGGAGTTAACTTTTTGCGAATCCTGTCTCAAAGGAAAAATGTCCAAAGTCCCTTTTAAAGGAACTGTGGAACGTGCCACTAAGGTTTTGGACTTGATCCATACTGATGTTTGTGGACCGCTTAGTGTAAGCACTAGAAACAATCATCAGTATTTCATAAACTTTACTGATGACTTTAGTCGGTTTGGTTATGTATACTTAATGAAGTATAAATCTGAAGCTTTTGAGAAATTCTTAGAATTTCAAATGGAGGTTGAGAACCAAACTGGTCACAAGATCAAAGCACTTCGATCTGATCGAGGAGTTGAGTATCTTAGTGAAGAATTCCTTAATCATCTCAAAGATAATGAGATTATCTCTCAGTGGACTCCTCCGTGAACTCCTCAGCTTAATGGAGTTTCTGAGAGAAGGAATCGAACCCTACTTGATATGGTTCGTTCCATGATGAGTTTCACTGACTGACCACCTTCTTTCTGGGGTTATGCCCTAGAAAGTGCAGCAAAGATTCTGAATCTAGTTCCCTCTAAGTCAGTCCCCAAAACTCCCTATGAAATGTGGCATGGTAAAATCCCTAGTTATTCTTACTTAAGAATTTGGGGTTGTCCTGCTTACGTGAAGAGGGCAGTGGGAGATAAGTTAGAATCTCGTTCTAACTTATTCTACTTTGTAGGTTATCCTAAGGAATCCATAGGATACTACTTCTATGATCAATCTGAGCAAAAGGTGTTTGTTTCCAGAAATGCCACTTTTCTTGAGGAACCGTTCCTTAAAGAAAAGAAAGGCAAGATCATAGAATTGGAAGAAGTACGAAGTAACCCCATACCACCCACTGAAGAAACGTCCCCTACTGATCAACCACAACCAATCACGAATTTCGATACACATGTAAATCCTCCTCTAAGGCGTTCTGAACGCACTCCTAGACAACCGGAGGGATGGTATGGATTCTTCCATGAAATCTCTCAAAAGGATAATGATCCTTCAACATATGAGGAGACACTTTCAGATTCTGACTCTAAATAGTGGATAGAAGCCATGAAATCCGAAATGGATTCCATGAACTCCAACCAAGTTTGGACCTTGGTAGATTTGCCTGATGGGGTCAAACCCATAGGTTGCAAATGGATCTTTAAGAGAAAGCTTGGAGTTGATGGAAGCATTGCAGCCTATAAAGCAAGACTGGTTGCAAAAGGATTCACACAAAGACCCGGCGTGGACTTTGATGAAACCTTTTCGCCAGTTGCAATGCAAAAGTCTATTCGGATCATGCTTGCCATTGCTGCATATTATGACTATGAGATATGGCAAATGGATGTGAAAACTGCCTTTCTCAATGGTGACATTGACAAAGACATTTATATGGAGCAACCCATAGGTTTCACATTCAGTGGGAGTGAACAAAAGGTTTGCAAACTCCAAAGATCAATCTATGGATTGAAACAGGCTTCTAGGAATTGGAACATTCGATTTGATGAATCAGTCAAAGCGTTTGGCTCCATGCAAATTTCGAATGAATCATATGTGTATAGAAAGGAATTGGAGACCTCAGTGCAATTCTTAGTACTTTATGTTGATGACATCCTTCTTATTGGGAATTCGAAGGATGACATGAAAGTGACTAAGTTATGGTTATCGAACCAATTCGAGATGAAAGATTTTGGTGATGCGTCCTATATCCTTGGAATTAAAATCTATAGAGATAGATCTAGAAGGTTAATAGGACTATCACAGTCGATGTACATTGACAAAGTATTGAAGAGATTCAATATGGAGTCAGCAAAGGTTAAGAACCTTCCTGTGAGTGTAGGAACATGTCTTTCAAAGAAGATGTGTCCTAAGACTAACCTTGAGAAGGAGAGAATGACTCATACACCTTATGCGTCAACAATAGGTAGCATAATGTATATAATGTTATGTACTCGACCGGATGTGGCTTATGCACTTAGTGTAACAAGTCGTTTCCAATCTGACCCTGGAGATGGTCACTGGGCTGCCGTGAAGAATATTCTTAAGTACTTGAAAAGTACTAAAGATTTATTCTTGGTTTACGGAGGTCAGAAAGATCTTACTGTCGAAGGATGCTGCGATGCAAGCTTTGCATCAGACTTAGATGATTTTAAGTCAATGTCAGGATACATTTTCTGCCTAAACGGCGGAGTAGTGAGTTGGAAGAGTTCCAAGCAAACAACCACTGCAGATTCGACCACTGAGGCCGAATACTTAGCTGCAAATGATGCAGCTAAGGAAGGTGTTTGGATTAGAAACTTCATTCAAGAGTTGAATGTTGTTCCTAGCATGAAAGACCCCATTACTGTGTTTTGTGACAACACTGGGGCAGTTGCTCAAGCAAGAGAACCAAGATCTCACCAACGGACCAAGCACATTATGAGGAAGTATCACCTAATCCGTGATATTATCAAAAGAGGAGATGTGCAAATCGAGAGGGTCACATCAGCAGAGAACGTGGCAGATCCACTTACTAAACCCCTTAGTCGAGAAGCTTTCCAAGGTCATCTTCAGAAGATGGGACTTAGAGTAGCTTTAGAATGGCTTTGACGGGCAAGTGGGAGATTGTTAGGAATAGTGCCCTAGAAAGCCGATTGTATATCCGCTTTGTGCTTTTCCTTATTGTAATCACAGACAATCTTTGAATGAAATAACGAATTGAGGCAACACTTCTTTATATGCTCTTGTTTGGTATGCGTTTACTTTAGCTGTGCATGTATGAGAACTCCCCTAATCCTGATGACTTTAGGACTCTACCATTTAGGTGAAATGGTTCATGAAACGAGCCCTATATCACATAAGTCATGATTAGTAAAATACTCCAAGCCGATGAGTCCTACAGACAGTGGGAGTGTCAACCTGACTCCTCTAAGGCTTGCTTGTGGGATCACGCCCTTAAGAAGGACCACCTTGTTTCATGGAGGTGCAAAGTGTATAGTTGATACGTACGTGATACATGAGGGTGCTTACTTTAATAAGTAAGTTCACTGAGGTGCCCCGTGTGAGAACATTCCTAAATGGGAAAGGAAGTTTCTATTTCAGGAAATGGAAACTTCCAGATTAGGAAATATCTCACGAGTCATTGATGTGATTAATTGATCCTTAGACTTGAGGTTCCTTGTCACTTTATGAGTTAACTCTGTAGTCTTAGGTATAAGCTTTAAAGGGTGTCGCCTTAGACAACTGATTCAAGGCTTATGCTGGGGCTGCACAAGTGATTCATGAAAGTGAATGAGAATCAAGATAGGACCTACACTTGCATTTGCAAGGTGATCTCTTATTGTGTAAGTCATTCATATGCCATATGGAGTCCTTGGCCAAGGCAGTAGATCAAGACATCAAGAAAAGGGTTTCTTGGATTGAGATCAAATGGATATGAAATGCACTTAGCTTTAAGACCGGATTATTAGGGTTCTGATTATTCCCTTACCCTAGATCTTGGTTGAGAGATAGTAAGTAGGAGGATTGTATCCCACATGAATCAATGACTTAAAGGTTCTGTCGAATCCGAACATTCCAATTCAGCTAGGGGTTAAACACCTGTTGCTAGACTATGGTCGTTTAATCTGTGGACTGATTAATTAATTAAGGTCACTGCTAATTGAATTGAGAACCTAGAGGGTCACACACAACAACTTGGTTACATGAGTTGAGGCTTTAAAATGATTAAACGAGTTAATCGGGCCAAGAGGGTTCCACACGTGTGAAATCACACGTGTGGCTCACGTGAGTGACACGTGTCACACACGTGTGAATATATATATATATATTATATATATGTATTAAATAATTAAATGTGTTAATTATTTAATAGACTTTGGTTTAATCTTGAATTAAAAAGAAAGTCTTATTTTGGAGAAAATAATCTAGTTAATTAATTACGAATTAATTAATTAGATAAAATAAGTTATTTATTTTAAATAAATAAAGTATAAAATTATCCAAAAATAGTTTGGATATTTTTTAGCTCTCTTAAAAGTTGATTTGAATTAGAATTCAAAGTCAAAGTTGGAAAATACTTGATGATCAAGTAATAGGAGAGAGAGGAACCAAATCCTTGCCCAACAAGGATTAGGATCGGCGCCCCTCTCCCTTTTCCTATATATAGGGGAGCTCATGCTCCCCTTTAGAGCTAATTGGCAATTCTTTTGGTTCATGTGTTGAACACCTTCCTTTCTCCAAGATTAAATAAAACCCTAGGTTAAGCCTAAACACTAACTAGAGAACTAGCATCCTTACTAGTTAGATTGTGATCAAGTTGGTGGACTTTCTCTAGAGACTTCAAGTTAGAAGTTTGAAGATTCGAGCTTTACCAAGGAGAGGGGATCAAACCGTTAGATTGTGATCAAGTTGGTGGACTTTCTCTAGAGACTTCAAGTTAGAAGTTTGAAGATTCGAGCTTTACCAAGGAGAGGGGATCAAACCGCGAGAAGAGCGTTCTTGGGTGGCTTGAAACGCTTCAAGAAAGAACAAAAGAAAAGTAAGTTTTCTATCTCTACGAATTTGGTTACACGATTGCGAGTCCAAGGTCCTTTTGTTGGAAAATTTTTTAAATTCCGCTGCTTTCTGATTCGTGTTTTCCAACAAAGCCCACACGAGCTGAGCCCCAACCGAGCGCCAACCGAGCGCGTGAGAAATGAGCCCCAACCGAGCCCCACGCGAGCCAACACATTAATTCCACATATTCGCGTTGGGTAGGAATTGAACCCTGGACCTCATGTGAAAAAGGTTGAACCCCAAACCAGTTGGGCTAACTCCATTGTTGTTATTGTTATATAATTTTTTATATTTAACCACTATCAAATATTCATAAACTAATTTAAATAATTAAATACTTGTTATCATATATTTTAAATAAAAATATTTTTAAATATATAATTATTTATATTATAATACATATTCCGTTAAAAATTTAAATATTTATTAATTAACTACATATCTCAAGTTTTAGTTATGAGATAAAAATATAATGTATATCAACCTATGTTGCACGGATACGGACACGGCGACACGGACACGACACGACACGGATACGGCGACACGGATTTTTTTGTGAATTTTTCACGTGAGAAGTGTCGGATACAGTGTCGGACACGAGTGTCCGACACGACACGACACGGCAAAATGATATTTTTAGAAGTGTCCGTGCATTAGAGATATCAACTTAAGTATAACTTTTTATGACATACAAAAAAAAGGATGAAAGTTTTACATAACTAAATAATTAGATTTAATTATTTTTTGAATAAAGAACTTTTATATTATATGAAGTGTTCACTTATACATTTGTATTATTTAGCAATCGTAATTGAATAACTTAATGAAGAATTATTTTGTTAATATGAAGCATTTATATTTGAATTTGTAGAATTATATCTAAATATTGAAGAATTATTGTGTTAAATTCGATATAAACCCCAAACATGTATATATAATAATAATAATAATAATAATAATAATAATAATAATAATAATAATAATAATAATAATAATAATAATAATAATAATAATAATAATAATACTGTATATCAACTTAAGTATAAGTTTTTATGACATATAAAAAAAAAATGAAAGTTTACATAATTAAATAATTAGATTTAGTTGGTAGTTGAATAAAGAACTAATTTTATGTCAATATGAAGTATTCACTTATACATCAGTAAAATAATATCTGCATTTTGAGAAACTATTGTATTATTTAGCAATCGTAGTTGAATAACTTAATGAAGAATTATTTTATTAATATGAAACATTTATATTTGAATTTGTAGAATTATATCTAAATATTGAAGAATTATTGTGTTAAATTCTATATAAACCCCAAGCATGTATATATATGTATATATATAATAGTAATGTAAATCAAATTAAGTATAAGTTTTTATGACACAAAAAAAAAAAAGATGAAAGTTTACATAATTAAATAATTAGATTTAGTTGGTAGTTGAATAAATAACTAATTTTATGTCAATATGAAGTATTCAATTATACATATGTAGAACAATATCTGCATTTTGAGGAACTATTGTATTATTTAGCAATCGTAGTTGAATAACTTAATATAAAGAATTATTTTCTTAATATGAAACATTTATATTTGAATTTATAGAATTATATTTATACACTGAGGAATTATTGTGTTTCGCAACCGTACATTAGATGTTAAATTAAGAAGTTTTCTTTTAATATAATGAATTTATATTAAAATTTGTAGAATTAAATCTAAATATTAAGAAATTATTGTGTTATGCAACCGTTACACGTTAAATGAAAAACTTTTCTCTTAATATTAATGATTTATAATGTATATTATACACACATATTATATATATATACGTATATTATATATAAACATATAATATTAATTATTATTTAATATTTAAGATATAAGATATATATGTCTATATATTAAATATTATATAATATATATACATATATATAAATAACATTGTGTGTGAGTGTATATGTAGATGTGTATATGTTATTATAATTTATATAATATATATATATACTTATATATAAATAACATTGTGTGTGAGTGTATATGTAGATGTGTATATATATATATATATAAACGTATATATATTATAAATATTTTATATTTAATTATACATAATATACGTTTGTATATAATGTTATATGTATTATAAATATATATATACATATATAAAAAAGAGAGAGTCTAGGATTGAACCCAGGACCTCATGAAAAGAAAATGAGCATCCAACCAACTTGGATACAATCCATTAGTCTTTTGTTTCAGTGAAATTTTATTTGACTTTTAAATGCACTTAATGGTTCCATCCAAAATTTAACGGTTGGGACAAAAAATGTAACAAAATAAAACCAACGGGACTATTTTTGTCTAATTCTAAAAGAATAGGACCAAAATTGAAAACGGCACAATCCAATGGGACCAAAAATGTAATTTGCTCTATTTTTTATTATTCATTTATTTTTTATTCCATATAACAACGAAAAATCCGTCACTAAATTATAAATATTTTAATTTTTTTTATTCATATGTTTATAGCAATGGATTTTCCGTTGCTAATCTTTTTTATATTTATTTATTTTTATTTCTTCCTTATAGCAACGAAAAATCCATTGCTAAATAGCAACGGATTTTCCGTTGCTAATATTTTAAATATTTGTTTATTTTTATTTCCCTTTTTCCTTCCATATAGCAACGAAAAATCCGTTGCTAAATTAGCAACGAATTTTTTTTGCTAATATTTTTTATATTTATTTCTTTTTTTTTTTCTTTCATATAGCAATGAAAAATCCGTTGCTAAATAGCAACGGAAAATCCATTGCTATTTAGCAACGGATTTTTCGTTGCAAATATTTATAAATATTATATTATTTTTTATTAAGTTTTTATGTTAATAGCAACGGAATTTTCGTCGCTATATATACCAATTTATTTATTTTTTGTATTATTTAATTTTAGCAACGAAAAATCCGTTGCTATTTTTTTTCATAAATAGCAACGGATTTAGCAACGAAAAATCCGTTGCTAAAGCATTTTGCCACGATTTTTTTTTTCGTTGCTATATCCGTTGCTAAATAGCAACGAATAATTTCCGTTGCTAAATTTTCGTTGCTATCGGGCGTTTTTCTAGTAGTGGCATGGGGTTGTTGCAAGTGACCATCAGCCTTAAATTTATTCCTATTTCCCCAGGCAGCCCACATTAAAAGTACCAACCGACAGAATTCATCCTTTTACAGTTTGTGAGAAGCTTCCAACAAGCCTTCCCATAAGTTATTTTGAATGTGCTGGATAAAAAACCAAGGAATGCTGGAGATCGCCCATAATTGCCTGACAAACTGGCAGCTAAAAAGGGAATGGACAGTATCCTCACCCGAATCACCACAAATTGGGCACGTCGTATCTGTAGTGCAATGACGAAAGGCCAGATTCGTACCCGTCGGCAGAATATTCCGACAGACTCTCCACAAAAAATTACGGACTTTTGGGGCGACATTGAGCTTCCAAATTAATTTCCAGATTTCGTGGTTTGCCATCAGACTCGAGGAACCGTGATCTCTATTCGCCAAAGAATGAGCAAGAAAGTAGGCACTCCGCACCGAAAAAATACCATTTTTGTTATAATGCCAAATGAGCTTAACTTCCCGCCGAGAAGAGCTAAGAGGGATGTTGAGAATGGCATTAGCGTCTCGCGGGTGGAAGGTATTTCTGATCAACTCCTCATTCCACGATATGAGCCCCGGTTGCAAGAGGTCCGAGACCCATTCGGGATGAATAAAGGCATCCTGTCTGAACTTAGGACGAAACTCCGGTCCAATTGGAATCCATCTATCTCGCCATATGTGAACATTAGAGTCGTTGCCAATCCTCCAACGGGTTCCCGCAGCTAGAAGGAAGCTAGCTTCATGAAGACTTCTCCAAGTGAAAGACGGAGATCTCCCAAGTGGCGCATCGCACACTTCGGAATTCGGAAAATATTTAGCCTTAAGAACTTTAGATATAAGACTCTCCGGTTGATGACACAATCGCCACAATTGCCTAGCTAGCATCGCCAAATTAAAAGATTTAATGGCTCTGAAGCCCAAACCACCCTCTTTCTTACTGCAACACAAAGAATCCCAAGCTAACCAATGCAATTTATTTCTTCCCCCGTTATTCCACCAAAACCGAGAAATGATAGAATCCATCTCCCTCACCAAATTATCCGGTATCAAGAAACAATTAAAAGAGTACGATGGAATAGCCTGAAGGACCGCCTTAATCAGAACCTCTTTCCCGGCCTTGGATAAGAATTTTTCCAAGTATCCCTGAGCCCGAGCTTTAACCCTATTGATAATTCCAGCAAAAACCTCTTTGCGAGACCTCCCGACAACCGAAGGAAGTCTTAGATAAAGATCTAAGTTGTTCACCCTTCGCACATTAAGAATATCCGCCAGCTCCTCTTATGAAACCAAGTGAATGTTTCGGCTAAAAACCATAGAAGATTTTTAAGAATTCATCACTTGGCCTGAGATCCTAGCGTAAACCTCCAAAACTTCCTTGATACCCTCCAATGCATCTCGGGACACCTTCCCGTAGATCAAGGTATCATCTGCAAAGAAAAGATGTGAGATTTGTGGAGCATTATGACAAATTTGCACGCCTGAGAGAATATTTCGCCTTTCCAGACCCTGTAACAAAGGAGAAAGGACCTCTGTACAAAAAAGGAATAGGTAAGGGGAAAGGGGGACTCCTTGACGAAGGTCCCTTTCCGGGATTACAGAGCCGAACTCCCCTCCATCTAGCAAGAAAGAATACGAAACAGTAGAAATACATGTCATGATTCGCTCAATGATAATACCAGGGAAGCCTAACCTGACCATCACCCGTTCGAGGAGCCTCCATTCGACGCGGTCGTACGCTTTGCTCATGTCGAGCTTCAGGCTAAAGTAACCTTCCTTTCCTGAACCTTTATGCTTAATAAAATGATTAACCTCAAAAGCAACAAGCACATTATCGCAGATAAAACGTTTGGGAATGAAAGCAGATTGACAAGGGGAAATAATGGAGTTCATCAAAGGTTTTATTCGATTGGCAATGACTTTAGAAGCTAGTTTATAGACCACATTACAAAGACTAATGGGACGAAATTGGGTTATCACGTCGGGGATTTGCATTTAGGAATAAGAACCACATGAGTATAGTTTAATTTCTTGTCAAATTTGCCATTATTCAAGAAGTCAAGTACATAGGCAATCACATTCCGGCCAACAATGTTCTAATAGTGTTGAAAGAAGTACGGGGGAAGGCCGTCAGGGCCAGGGGATTTGAGAGGGTACATAGATTTGAGAGCTAGGATTATCTCGTCGGATCGGAAGGGATAGAGAAGCTGCCTGCGCATGTCATCCGTAACTCTTCTTGAGATACCTTGGATCCCTACATCGATCTCACTAATATCACATCTGTTGGAGGTGAAGATTTCCCCAAAATAGTCCTCAATCACGGTTTTTATTCCTGAGTCAGAAGAGTGGGAAATCCCATTCCCATCGCGAAGGGACTCTATATGGTTAGTTCGCTCCCTATTTTTGGCTTTCTGGTGGAAGAATCTTGTGTTCCTGTCCCCCTCTTTGAGCCATTCCACCTTCGCTCTTTGTTTCCAAGCTATTTCCTCTTTAATGAGCAACTCATCAAGTCTAGCACGGATCACTTTTTCCTCCAGCTTCGAATCAACCGTAATAGTACCCTCCCTAAGGAACTTTAGTCTACTCTCCAGTTCCTTGATCACCCTCTCTTCCTGGGATTTAGATCAAAACCACCAATTCAGAAGGCCTATCTTGCACCTCTCACTGCTCTCTAACACATTTCCAACTGGCTCCGAGCTTAAGGACCCTTCCCACGCATCCTGAATGATCCTATTGCAGTCCGTGGATTTAACCCAACAAGCCTCAAATCTGAAAGGCCTCCATTTTGTCCGGCGTCTAGTTATAACAGTCCTCCAACTAGTAAGAATGGGCGAGTGATCTGAACAGGACGCCGTGAGGTGCCGTACTTGTGCTTCCGGAAAGAGAATTTGCCACGTGGTTGTGGCCACAGAACTGTCTAAGCGAGCCCAGAGTGTGTCTGGAGTAGCCCGATTCTTAATCCAAGTAAATGGAAAACCAGAGAACCCCAAATTCGAAAGCCCCGAATCCGAGAGAGCTTCTTCAAAATCAGTCATTTGGCTCCATGTTCTGTCATTTCCGCCTTCCTTTTCAGAGTTCGAAAAAAGCTCGTTGAAATCCCCATTAACTAACCAAGGGAGGTTCGACCTGCGACTGAGATTACGAAGAAGGTTCTAAGTTTTCCATTTATTTTGTCTTTCAGGAGCACCATAAAACCCCGTGAATCTCCAAGATGCCTCATTATCCGTAGCCTCAATAACAATATCTATATGATTCTGAGAATAGCTCTGAAGTGACACATTCAAATCTTTACGCCAAAATAACGCCAATCCGCCTCCTTTACCTATCGAGTCAACATGAACACCATCTAAATTCAACTCCAATTTCAACTGATCAATGTGCTGTCGTTTACATCTATTCTCAGAAAGAAAGACAATCGAGGGGTTGTGGTACCGTATGAGAGATCGAAGATTACGAACTCTCCAGGGGCCCCCCGAGCCCTGGCAGTTCCAGCTTAGGCAACTCATTGTTCCCGGCGGGACTGCCGAGCAGTCTCCGCCGATACATTTGCGATATCCAAGAGAGCAGGGGTTGGAAAGGGAGGAGAAGGAAGAATATTGAGTGAGGGAAGAGATTTGGGTGGAATCTTCTTCTGGGATTTGTTGGTTTGTTTCCGGAATTTTTGAACTTTGGAGGAAGGGTGTGTAAGTTGATTAGGAAGGTTTAGCTGGAGGGGGATGTTCACCAACTGGTTTTCGAGTAAGGTATTAGGGGAGTGTACTGATGGGGATTGAAGGGAGCTCGTAAGCAGATTAGGAGTTGAGAATTTACTAAGAGAGTTAGTGACTTTTGATTCTATGGCTGATAGCTTTGGGCGTTGTCGGGAGGGACTAAGATTCTCATCCGTTTCGGAAGAGCGCTGATGGAGTATTTTTCCAGGAGTATCTAAGAGTGGGATGAGGGAACTGGGTTGGGGAAAAATATGGGAAAACTGGTATTGTGGGATGGTATCAGTTACGGTAAGATTAGGGAGGGGAATAGTTTGTAGGCTGGTAGTATGAGTTTCAGCATTAAGATAGGTGAGATTATCGGAGGTCAGAGATTTCGGGGAACTAGGGGGAAAACACTTGGGATGGGCTTGGGAATTTTTTCGGGAACAGAATGGGTTCGGACAGGAACAGGGTCCATGGCACTGATGTTGAGGTTGGGCGAGTGGACGTATGATGGAGAATTATTTATGTTGGAATGGGGAAGAGAAGTAGAAGTAGTAACAGGGACGGTGGCTGAGGGTTGGGATAGGAAGCCTCTGTTGATACGAGGCGAACCCAGAGAGGAAGCTCTGAGCCAGGGGCCATAAGGGAAATTTGGGGAGGGATCAGAAAAGTTATCTTCATACCTGAGCAGACAAAATTTATCCACATGATCACAACACCCGCAGAGGTAACAAAAATTCGATAACCTCTCGTAGATGAACGAGACCAGAATATTGATGCCGGACGGAGATTTAATATTCAAGCACCGTATAAGAGGCTCCGTCATTAAAATACCGACACTGACCCGAAGAAAATCCAACTGAGGAAAAGTAATAGTTGTCTGTGGGAGTTCTCGGAATACCCCAATTTTGTTAGCTATCATTTCTGCAACCGATTTTTTTCTGAGATTCCGCGGGAGGCCATGAAAATGGATATGAAAATCACACCAATCCAGATTCATAGTTGTCGGGTCTACCCCTTCCGGAATGGTTTTCAGGATGAGCGGATATTTATCGAAGTTCCACGGCGAATACTCTAGAGCTCTGTTCAGATCAAACTTGTGGTTGAATTTGAACAAGAATCTCTCCTCCCCCAGTTTAGAGATTTCCAATCCTTTGACCGGATTTAGGGATCGGATCATTGCAGTTCGAAAAAATTCAAACCTAACAGAGCGTCTTGTGCATAATCTGCCTACAAGTGATAAGGAATAGTCGGCCGCACTCTCCTCCCAAGCTGAGGCAGGAAGAGCCAAACTGTCGGACTCTTTCGTAGGAAGAGAGATAGCCTGAGTAAGGCGAGAAAGTTCCTGTTCAACAGAATCGCCTATAACACTGGTCCCTGAACTGGAGGATGCCATGCCGAACGGATGACACGCCGGCGCTCTGCTATCCGAGAAACCGACGAGAACGGGACCTAAAACAGCAAACACGACAGGGGAAATTAGCGAATGGATACACCAGAGCAAATAAGAAGAATCAGGTTAGAAAGCATAAAGGTTAGGAACAGAGGAAGGCCGAGGCGTCGATGTCACGGGGAACGGCGGTTGTCGTGACGGAATCCGGTCGAAACTCTCTCTGTATTTAGGGTTTAGGTGTGGCGGCTCTCATACGAGGAGGGAGAATCTCTCATGCGAGAAGGGATAACAAAATATAATTTATCACATCATCTATACTATTATATTAAGCATAAGGGTAGATAGAAACCGCCATAATGTCTTGGATTCTTTCCTTTTCTACCCCTGACTTTTAAAATATATTTTCTCTTTGAATTGTTTTCTTTTCTTTCCAACTTTTAAAATCTTTTCTTTTCTTTTAATTTATTTACATATATCTCTTAATCACAATTTTCTTTCTTTCTTTTCTTTTAATTTACATATTTATTATCTCTTAACTCCAATCCAATATCGCATGATGTTAATCTTTTTCGTATTCTTTTTTTTTTCTTCATTTTGTTTTTTTCATACTTTTAATTTTTTATTATTATTTTGATTGATAGAATTCTCGCTTTTTTTTTATCTGCAAAAAAAAAAAAAGAAAAAGAAAAAAGGATTCTCGCTTTTTTATATTTTTAATTTATTTTTATCTATATTATTATATTATATTAAGTATCAAATCCATTTAAGAATTATTTAATTAGTATTAATATAAAAAAATTAATTTTGAAATATTTTAATAGTAATATTTTTTGTGGGCATCAAGAGGAGGACATTAGACTTACAATGTGTGCTGGCTCCTTCATGTCCCTAATAAAAACAAGCTTGCTTGACTTCGTCCTATCAATTAAACTTAAGAAACTAATTTGTAATAAAATTAAACAAAGAAATCAAGCTCTAATAACTACCCCACTTTATGTGACTGGTTGATTCAAATGGTTAAAGAATTCTTTCTTTTAGTATAATAATTCTGATTCCAATCCGGTTAGCCACATGGGGATGTGGTTTTAAAAAAAAAAAAAAAAAAAAAAAAAAAACCCAATTTATCCCACATGTAAACGAATAAATATAATCATGCCAAGGGAATTAAAAACACCCACCAATTCATGAACAAGATTAGACCTACAGATAAAATAACACTACAGTCATGAAAGAGAAAAGATAGAGAAAGACAGAGAGTTTGATATATATACACTGATCACCACAAACAAATCAGCATACTATAATAATTTTAAATTCTGGTAAAATAATTATGCCAAGGCAATTAAAAACACCCACAATTCATTAACAAGGTTAGACGTTCAGAGAAAATACCACAATAGTCATGAAAGAGAGAAGAGAGTATTGAAAGACAAAGAGTTTGATATACACGCATCATCATAAAAAATCGAGTCTTAACTTTGTATATGAAATAGTTTGTAAATTTTCTGGTCAATTATCCCACTATTTAAAATACTTACAACTCAGTGAACGTACTAATCAATATCCTAATCTAAGACAAAAGAATATGATCAGATGTCCACATTTTGAAATTTGAAGATGTATCTTGACTTGTTAAGCCACTCGAGCAAAATAAAATATGTAAGGTGCATCAATGATATTATTCAAACAGATAGATAGACCATGTTAAAAAGTTAAAACTAAAAAACAAGAAAGAGGAAATTCCATTTTTGGTATACCAATTCACCTTAATTCGTAATTTTGGTATAAAAAAATTTTCATTGAAAATACTAGTCTATAACTCTAAAAATTCGCAACTTCATACATTATTTAATCTGAATAGATATGATCCGCCACAAAACTCACCCGGATCTCCACGTGTCTATTGGAAAATTTGCCAAGAAGCGGGTTTTGCGAGCTTCAGGTGGGTTTTTTGGTGGATCATATCTATTCGGGTCAAATATTACATGAAATTGCAAACTTTTAGAGTTATGGATTAATTTTTCCACCAAAAAAATTTTTTGTACCGAAATTATAATTTCTTCAAACAAGAAATAAAACCTACGCATAAACGAATTGTTTATATTTTGGAGCTCGCCATTGCAAGTTCTAACATGACAAAGATTGAAAAACGAGAATATGGGAAGATTGGAATCAGGCGACAATCTAGGATGCATCGAGGAAAAAGAATCGTTGCACGTTCTAACATGAAAAAACAATAAATAAATTATATACGGAACACAAGAATAAGACGAAAACAGGAAATAGGAAGTGGAGCGGAGGCACCAATCTCCAAACTGTATTCAACAGTTTGAAATCAAAGATCAAACAAACATCTTTATATTCAACACTCATGGACACTAAACAAAGAAAATCAAGCTACTATAAACAAACTTGAACTTCTGCATCAAACTCAAGAAGAAACAAGTTCATCATTGCACAGATCCCAATCGTTGAAATGGAAATCCAGTTCCCCATCACCTTCACCACTTCTGTTTCTCACGTTTGTTTTCTTGCTGCTTAAGCAATGCAAGAAACCGAAATCACTAAAGCATAAGAAGCTACCTCCAGGGCCATGGAAGCTGCCTTTGATTGGTCACATGCACCATCTAATAGGTTCTTTTCCACACTGTGCTTTCAGGGACTTAGCCGATAAACACGGCCCACTCCTGACCATGGTTCGCAGCCGCAGTCTCGGAAAACGGAACGAGAGGCACCGTTCCAGTTCCAATGTCATGTCGCGGAATGATTGCGACACATTGTGGAACGTAGGACATTTTTACGATAAATATAATTGATTAATGCGCCAATATAAATAAAAATTCATACACAATCATAAAACAACACAAACATACTTATATTAGTCTATATATATATATATATATATGTATGCAATTGATTGCTATATTTTTATTATGAGCAGTGAGATTGATAATATTATAATTTATAATCTGACTCTTGAAATCCATGAATGTTAAAGTACCATTTACAACATAATAAATATTAAGACTAATTATATTAAAATTATCGGATCATTAATAAAAATATATTAATTAAATATTAATGTGACTCATATAATTTTAATTTAAGTAAATATTATTATTATTATTATATAAACATGTTGGACCTCTTTTTTGCCAAAATTTTTAAACTTTAATAGTTGTTAGTTATAATAAATAGCCCAAATTTTTTTGCCAAAATATTTACAACATAATAAATATTAAGACTAATTATATTAAAATTATCGGATCATTAATAAAAATATATTAATTAAATATTAATGTGACTCATATAATTTTAATTTAAGTAAATATTATTATTATTATATAAACATGTTGGACCTCTTTTTTGCCAAAATTTTTAAACTTTAATAGTTGTTAGTTATAATAAATAGCCCAAATTTTTTTGCCAAAATATATTACTAGTTGTTTTTATACCTTTTAAGTTAGGTGAGCCGTTGTGGTTTCGTCGCCAAAAATGGCAGAAAAGGTGCTCAAAACTGTGGACCCTGCGTGTGCGGACAGGCCCAAGAGCCTGGCTAGTAGGATCATGTGGTATAACTACACAGACATTGCTCTCTCCCTGCTGGTACGGAGAGTACTGGAGACAAATGAGGAAAATATGCATTTTGGAGCTTTTGAGTGTAAAAAATGTCTGTTCTTTCGAGCACATAAGCAAGGATGAAACGTCTCGTCTCGTCCAATCCATTCGCACCACCTTTGGGACGCCGGTCAATCTGACTCAGACGACTTTCTTGTTTATAAGCGCCATCACGTGCAGGGCTGCATTTGGGAAGGTGTTGAGGGATAGGAAGAGTTTGATTGCATCGTTCAAGAAGACACTTGCTTCTGCCGGAGGCTTTGATATGCGTGGTTTGTTCCCTTCTTTGGAGAAATTCAATGTTATTAACTGGAATAAGTATAGGCTTCTGAGAATGAGGAGGAAGATCGACGCGATTCTTGACCGGTTGGTTAATGAGCACAAAGACAAGAAAGACAACGGAGAGATGGGAAGTGAAGATTTGGTTGATGTTCTATTGAGACAGAAGGAAAGTGGAGAACTTGAGATCCCAATAGCTAATGACAACATCAAAGCTGTCTTATTTGTATGTGTTGAACATCCAAAGTTTTGATGTGTTCAAAAAGTATAACATAGTTCTCACTTTTGGAAACTCCACTGGAACAAACTGTTCCCGTAGAACACTTGAGAACATTCAGCTAAAATAAGATACACAGGTTTCGAGGAATTAAACTTTATTACTCTTGAATTATGAAATAAACTTGAGAAATCTTTTTATAGGAACTCATATAGCTGCCTATGCTGAGTTGGCCAAAGAAAAGAGCTGTTGGTGCACATGTCTTGAAAATGCCTTGGGAAGATAACCCATTTTGGATTTCAAATTGAGAGCAATGGTCATCAGCTTCAAGCTATAAAAGGGGATTATTTTCTAGCACAAAAACTGATTCTTCCAAGCTTTGTTTGCTGCTATTTTCTTGTGTATACACCTTATAGAGGGTTGGTTCTCTGGTAGGTAGTGTTGCAAGAAGTTTAGGGATCCTGGAGCTTGGTCTGATTTGTACCAGACAGTCTCTATTTGTATTATATCTTGTAATCTCTTATATATCAAAGTGACCTGTTGAAAATCCTACGTCTAACAACTTAGGTAGAGGATTAATCCTTTTGGTTCGTGTTTTTTACAACCATTAGGGCCAAACCTCTCTAAACCTCCTGTCTCTTATTCCTTAATATCTTTATCATTGTTTGAGACTTGATGAGCTCTTGGTTGAGTTGCTACCTTAGTTGTTCAAAGCTTGTGCGAAAAAGTGTATTAAGATCAATTCATCCCCCCTCTTGATCTACAAGTGGTACCAAAGCCTTGTGCTCATTGCTATTGGTTTAACAACCAAGAGTGAAACGGTCTTATGGAGTCTCAAAATGAGACATACGCTGAGAGGGTGTAACACACTCGACCTCCGCTGCGTGATAGTTCAAACTATGCCACATGTGGATTGAGGAGTATTTCATCTCCATTGATTATGATTTGTCAGAAATTATCACGGAAGGTGTAAAAGTACACATGAAAACTGTAGATGGTACAAAAGTTCCCAAACAGAAACATGAGTTTACAGTTGAGGACAAAAAGATATTCTCAATGAATGCAAAGGCCCAAAACATCTTATCTTGATCACTATGCAAAAGTGAGTACAACTGTGTCAGTATTTGTGACACTGCCAAAGACATGTGGGAAATGTTGCAGGTCACTTATGAAGGGTCATCCCAAGTTCGTCAAGAGACTGCTGAACCAGCAGTATGAAATGTTCCAGATGAAGGATGGAGAGAAAATCAGCGAAATGTATACAAACTTCATGGAGATTGGTAACAAGATGTTTGCTCTTGGAAAAGTTATATCAGAAGAGGATCAAGTTCGAAAAATCCTCAGATCTCTTCCCAAAGAATGGAATCTCAAAGTTATAACAATTCATGAAGCCAAAGATCTTACAAGGATGTCAATTGCTCATCTCATTGGGTCCTTAACATCTCATGAGCTCACACTGATCCCATAAGAAGAAAACTCCGAAGTAAAGAAGAACATTGCGTTCAGTACGAAAGTAGATGCTGACAGTGAAGATGAAGATGAGCTTGAGAGCAAAATTGATGAGGAAATTGCTCTTATCACAAGGAGATTAAAATAACTTTCTTATGCAAAGAACAAGTTTCATAGGAACAGCTCTGGTAAGAAGCCTGATTCCAGTTCTTCCAACAGCAACAAGGTTGTCTGTCACAATTGCTGGGAGTCTGGGCACATCAGGCCTGATTGCCCCAGCTGAAGGAGAATCTCAAGAGGGACAAGAAGCACACCTCGTTCAAAGTGACATGGAGTGATTCAGACTCTAAAGCCATTGAGAATGAAGAAGACTATCTCGGCCTTATGGAAAACAGTCAGGTACATTTTGGTACAAACTCTTCTGCATCTTATTCCTCTGACCCTGAAAATAAAGTAAGCTCTATCGATATTGTAGCTCAATATAGGAAAAATATTGAATAACTAACTGTAAGAAATAAGATTCTTGAATGTAAAATCTTTGTACTTCTGAAAGAGAAGTACGATCTCCAACAACGCTTTGATCAAATATTTGACAACTTGAGATTCGAGAAAAATATTTAAACATGGAGATGGAAAAACTTTCTCAAGAAAACTCCTATTTGAGCTTCAATAAAAGTAATCATCACTTGAAGTCTTCTAGAGTTCAAGAATTAAGGAAACACTGTTACACTTGCAACATATTTGGGCATTTTGTCAACAACTGTCCCCTTTTAAGAAAATTTAAAACAAGGAGGAGTTGGACTCATAAAAGTTCTTCCTCAAACACTAACAATGGAGGACCCAAAACATAAAGGATACTAGGAGTTATTTCACACTCTGCAGGCAATAGAGAACGGAACCTAAGGAATCCAAGAAAGACCAAATGGGTTCCAATTTCCTCAATATCATGAAACAGGTAACAGGTGTGCCACTGATAATAAGGAAGGTAAGATTATTAGTGAATATCTTGTGGCATCATATTTCAAAGTTGTTTTCTTGTTTATTAGATTTTAACTCTTGTTGATATGAGTTTGATGTTAAAAGCTTTGAGTATAAATATCTGTGCTTTTAGCTAAACATGTCTATTCTACTTGGAAAATTGATCACTTGATAAAATTGTTTCTCATGGCACACATCTTTGAGAGTTATCTTGCACCTGAAAATTCTTGAAACAATTATTAAACCTCCTCTTTGTTCTCTATGTCAAAATGATCTCTTGAACATATCTCTTTCAATCTGAGTGATCTGTTAAATGCCATCAGTCTTGACACATGCTGGTATGGGTTGTTCCTACCTCTTACGTAAAATCTCTTTGTAAGGAACTTGAAACCAATCTAATTTGTATGTTGCCTGTGTCTCATCAAAGTCATCTTAAAAATCAATTTGCTTCTGAAAAGAAATTTATTGAAAATGAATGATTGATCATGGCTTTGAATAAATGAATTGATGTTTGTTTAAACTTGTGACGCCCGGAGCGACGAGACACCACATCCCCCGTACTTAGACTCGAATCCACATATGGAATGGGAGTCCATACATGAATCCAAATCTAAGCGAACGAGGACCTACACGCACACACTAGGCTAAGAGGGGCTAAGACAGTAACAGAGCGCGCAAGAAAAACAATTAAACAAATATGTGGAAGCAAATAACAGGATCCAAAAGCATATAAAATATATACATGGCCATTTCGGCCCAAAATACAAAAGTATTCAAAGTTCTCCAAAGTATAGCTTAATTCAAATGCATATCAAAATATTTAAAAGATGCAAGTATGAAATGCTGACTCGACCCAAACTAGCAAGCATAACATGACCATGCACTCCCCGCTTAGCTCAAGCAGACCTACAACTAAGGAGGGAAAATGAGAGGGGTCAGTCACAACTCGACTGAGTGAGGGGGCTAACGCACACCCACACGCTATATAAATATAGAGCAGAGCACGTATTAAATGAAAGATTATGAACCGGGGTAGGGTTTTGCACACCAAATCATTTTCGGAACAAACTTAGACATTTCATAATTAAAACAAGACGTACTAGAATTAAAGGAAGCTCCTATCCCGTTTCATAACCAATGAATCATACAAAAGCTCGGAGAGTACGAGCACTTAACCCTTACTCCTCTATAACATAAGAAAATCAAGAAAACCATAAATACATAAACAATCCATCCCCAACAACAACGGTGTTTCAGGAGTCAAACCCTCTCCACCTAATTACCAATGCACATGGGGTAGCTATCCCACCTCCTCAACCTCTAAGAGTCGCGCGTGAGTACTCCAAATGGAGACCGTGCACAGGCTTAACCCGACGGCCCTTGCCGTCCCGGGCGTCCTTACCCACGTCTCCGGTGCCCAGTAACAACCAATTATCCAATTAAACTTACTTAACTCGCTACATAATTGAACATAACTTACGTACCTTATCAAGCATACCTTACCTTGTAACTCGGCATATGCTATACGCGCACCTCTCCATGTCTTCCTTAACATTAAGATGTTGAGGTAGATTTTAGCTTGCTTGACAACATAAGGTATGGAGCATAACCTCGTTGCAAAACATTTTCAAGCTTATATATGCTTATACTTATAGTTCAAAACGTTTAATCGTATGGCAAGGTCATAAACATATCATATGACACATATCTAATATATAAATATATAGTATATTCGCATGCGGGTGAGAAATCATCACATTTAGGCCATAGGTCGATTAACTAAAGGAAAAGATGCTAAACCTCACCTTGTAGCAAAAGTAGGTAGAGTTTAGGGACAAAAAGGAGCAAACAAACACCTAAACCTTGAGTTCAACGATGTTCGGAAGAGGCTCTGAAATAAAAAAACACAACACCAGAAACTTAGACTCAATCATGAACCAATTAGACGCACGGCGATGGATACGAATGCAAGTGGATGCAATGCATGTCATATAAATTCATACTTAGGCATACCGGAGAAAATAATGAAATAATACATAAGGATTCAAGAGTTAGACTCATATCATATCAAATAAACTCATAATGTATCATATTATAGCATACCACAAGCATTCATAAGTTTAAAATGCATAAAGGAGGCAAACCACACAAGAAAATGTTACACGTATATTACCTAAGACATATCGAATCATAACTCCTTCAAATCATATCAAATAAATTCAAAAATCTAATACAAGCAAGTTAACACATAATAATACATGTTAGCAAAGCTTAGGGGTCATATAAGGGGTGGGAAAAAAGCAAACAAGCGAAGAAAAACAAGAAAACAAAGTGCAAAGCAAAAAGAAGCCGCTGCCCTAAATCCACCCCGGTGGATTTTTTCCAAAGGGGGAATCCACCCCCATGGATTTACGGTAGATAGCTCTCTGCCCCAAATTCCACCCCGGTGGATTATTTTCAAAGCAAAAATCCACCCCGGTGGATTTGGGTCAGGGGCTAAAAAAAAACTAGAAAAAGCTTGCAAACCAAAGCAAAACCAAGCCAAATCACATCCACAACATGAAGGAAGGTAAAGGGACAAATATACTACAATATAATGCAAGGAATTCGAGGAAATACCAATCTAAACTCATTCAAATCATTCTAGGAAGCAAGGATCAAAGAAGCACAAGTATTCATCCATTTTCTTGCAAGAACTCATATGAACATTAATGGTGAATTAAATCTCAAACAACTACCTTGTTGTAAAGTTCAAGATATGAGATAATTAAGCTCCATAGATCAACATACAAGTCATAAAATTTCAAGAAAGCAAGAGATGCACCAAAACATGTAAAAAATCCCCTCAGATGCACTTATCTTCAACCAATTCAATTAGATGAGCACATAAGCAAGAGTTTCATGTATTTCCCCAAAAAACCCCAAAGAGCATAAATGGTAAATCTTACCCCAAGCAACTACCATTAACAAGAATCACAAATAAGCAAGAAAGAAGCCTCCTAGGTCATCATATAAGCCATCAAACTCCAAATAGCCAAAGAATGCACATAGAACCCAAAATCTACCAAGAACCCTAACTATTCATCAAGTTTGGCATATACAAAGATCCTCAACATAAAAGCATGAAATTCATGGAGAGAAAGAAGCACAAGAACAAGAGAATCAAGAATCCTAACTTACCTTAAAAGATTGGAGCAAGAAAGAATGAAAATCTTGAGCTTAAGGGCCCAAAATAGAGGTTCTTTCCATGGAGTCTCTCCTTTTTTCTTGGGGCTGAGGGGGGCTCGGTTTTGGCATCAAAATGGGAGGAAAAGAAGGGTCTTGGGTGTAATAAAGTCAAAGCAAGGACAAGAGACAAGTGGGCTAGCCTCCAACTAGGTATCTAGGGGGATTTTAGGTACGTAGGGTGAGTTTGCATCATCGGGAGGTCGAAAAAAATTCAAAAGGTGATGTGGCTTGTCCCATTGAATCCAAATCGTCGATTCGAGTCCAATGGAGGTGACGACACTCGAATCCGAGTTTCTTAGCTCAAGATACGAATTAAGGACTCAGGAGTGGCCAATTTGCAAAAAGGCCCAAAATTTCAAATAAAGTGCAATTGAGTCCAAACTTAAATCAATTAAGTCCAAGGCAAGTTAATACATACAAATAAGTCCTAAAATCTTATAATTCACATAGTTCACAATGTTGACATACTCGGGATTCTAATTCATAAATCGTAAATTTCACAAATTGCATATATTCACATTTGGGGCTCAATTCGGGCAAATTCTTAACAAATAATTCAAGTAGTTAATATGAGAACATACGTCATATAAAGTCATCAATTAAATATGGAATCAACTAAGTTACGGAAAATAAACTCACACGTGACGCGTACCTGTACGTACGAGCGAGAGGGGTGTCACAAAACTGCTATGCATTGTTATAACCTCATCTTCCTTGGTTAAAATAATATGTCTTGACTTTATTTTTGATTTCTTAATGTTTAAAGCCTCCTTGAATCAAGTCTGATTCACAATCTTGTGCCAAAAATTATTGCTTGAACTGTGTTCTAAATGACTGGATTTTTGCTGACAAAGTAAGCTCACAAATTTGACCTTTAAGAAAATTCTTACTTAAAAGGATTAGTTCTGTCTCATAATGCCCTATGAAAAATTCAAATTGATTTTTCCCTATGTGCTCAAACTTAACTGCATTCCTTGACTTGCATCATACAATTGGCATGGAGTGTATTTGCTCTGAACTTTGCTCACATTCAAGAAAAAGATATTGATACATAGATCACATCTTGAATCCTTGAACATCCAAGTGTGCAGTCTTTCTTGCTTTATATTGTTTTAACCATCTTTATTCCTACATCGATCTATTATTGTCTTGCTCTCATGTAAGTATGAACTCACAATCTATATCATGGAAATCCATTTATTAAAGCATCAGTCTTCTTCAAAGAATAGATCCATATCCTGCACATCAGCTTGTACTCTGGAACCAGGATGGTACTAAGATCGGGATCAGTACAAATTGAACTTAATTGGACCAAAAGCTCTTTGGTTAACTGTAGCCTTGACTGTAACTTTACAAGTCATTATTCTTCACTCTCTTATCCGATTACATGTTTCAAAGCTTCACGCACACATGCCAACCATACCTTCATTCAGTCATCTCTTACGTGTGAAAAATCTTAACTCTTCTTGGAACATTGGTCCTTGAGCAATTTATTCTCAATCTCACATTCGGACCTCCTTTAAGAGTCCTGCTCATCTCACCTACCTAAAACAAATCTTTTTCAGTTAAATCATAGACACCATCTCTGAGTTTGAAGAACTCACCAATCTCAAAACATGGGTGATAAGCTCAAAAGTTCTTATTTGTCCTTTGATCAAACCACTTCACAATGGTCGTCTGCTGAAAGCAACTTACAACAAGCTCTAGATGAGGAAGATAAAGATACCTCTGATCTCTCTATTCAAACAATTGATCCAGCTATCTTGTTCAAAACCGACGAGGTATTTCTTCTCTTCACTGAAGAACTTCTGGTAAGAAAGTGGAATACAGGTATGACAATCAAGTTTCCTGAATTTATCTCTCTAGATTGGCTAACAAATTTGATGAGCTTGGATGACTCAAATTTTTGCAAATTGATGAATCGGTCTATCCCATGTTGTGCACACTATTCTATGCCAATGCTCAATTTTTCAAAGAAATTAATGGATCTTGCTCACTTATGAAATCATATGTTTTTGGTCAAGAAGTTTGTTTCACCACAGAGTCTATTAATATGCTTATTGGTTGTCCCAATACTGGTGTCAGATTCTTTGAGCTGCAAAAAATTCCTGAAAAGTTCTTTGATTGGGAGGAAGCAAAGCTTTTACTGTGGGGTGAAAAAGACATTGAAAGTTGGGAACTCTCTTTATGTAACGCCCAAACTTTTCCGTATTTTAATATGACGTATGTATTCCCTAATTGCGCGTTTAAATTATTATAATTATGTAATTATATGATTTAATTTTATTATTATTTAGATAAGAGAATTATTTGAAATTTGTTTGAATTAAATTCATATGATTATTCGAACTACTTGCGCATGTGTGATTTGATTGAGTGCCGTTTCTATATGATTTGAATTCAAAATTTCGTGGAAATTTAATATGTTGGGGCTATGTGTGTCATGAACATTTAATATGCTCTTTTTATATTTTTGGATTCGTTTGATTGCGTTTTAAATTTATTTCGTATGATTAGAACCAAATCGGGGCTAACGGGCAATTATCGCACCTTTGGTTCCATACGTGATATCTTGAGATCGGGAACTCGGAATCGAGTTCCGTCAACTTCGTTGAACTCGTAACAAAAATTTGGGTTCAATAACTTAGCCTCATATTTTTCTAAGACTATGTGAAACTCCGAAATTCAACTGAAACATGCAACGGAAGCTAAAACTGCCACCTTTTACTAAAAGAGCCATATCTCATTCAAACCTTGACCAAACTAACCATGGTTTGATCCCTTGGAACCCTAAATCAACCCCCTAACCTGATCTTACTCACCCTAACCGAACTAACCCTTCTCACTTGGAGAAAATCAGCCCCAAACATCCCCTGTTTTCTAGTCATTCCCGTAGCTCTTGCCAACCTTGGAGATTCAAGCTCAAATCTCCTCCAAACTTCATCCAATCCACAAGGTAAGCTTAGGGTTGTAATATACATTCATTTTGAGTCATTTTGATCCATTCATCCCCAATTTTGAGCATGCTTTCATGGGTTTTTGGAAGAGATAAATGAATAGTAGGGCATGAAGCCATATTTTGATTCCATGCATTTCCTTGTGGAATTTGGTTGATTCAAAGATGGAATATGATTGTCTTGACTCCTTCTTTGCATTTATGGTGATGTATTATGTAGTAGTTGAAGTATTCATGAGTTGCGATTAATGGAGTTTTGTAGAAATATCATGAAATGATCACATAACTTCATGTCACGTTTCAGCACTTTGGGGACTTATTTAGGTGATGTTTTGGAGTTGTTTTATTGCATATTTGTGATCATATCATAGCTGAGCATGTTGGTGAAGTCGTGGCTTGGTTCTGCTCTGTTTTTGGTTCGTTATTACTGCTGTTACAGGTAGGTCGCGACTGCGATCGAACCATGAAGGAAAATGGTAGGGGCCGCGATTCTCTCACGCATTTGGAAGTCTTCATGTCGAGCGTTGTTTTATTTTGTTTTCACCCACTTGGGAAATTATTTCAAAACCTCGCGCGGGATTATAACTTGCATGTGTGGGTGTTTAATTTCTGCAGTATTATATTAATATGCCCCCTTTTATACCCACTTGTCTCCTATAGACTGAACCCGGATTGTTTTCAGTTTTCTTGCAGGTTTGGAGTGCTAGGCGGGAAGTTAAGCCTGTTAAGTCTTTCGGTCAAGTCAGAGTCTGTTCATATGCATAGTGTACCATGATTTGTGGTAGTTATGGAGAATGTAAGATTTATATTGATTATTACTACTATCATGAATTCTGAATAAGTTTATATGAACAGAAAGAACCCGCAATTAATGTTTTATGATTTTATTGAATTTCGGGATTAGGTATCTATGGTCGAACCCATTACTCTTTGCTTATCTTGTTATTTATGAATGTACTTTGCTTCTGCACTGGTATTATTTCTATGGTAATGTCTCTTTGGTTGCGAAAGTTAGCTCCTACCTAGCTTAGCGAGTGTGTATGTCCTCGTTCGCCGTGATTTAGCTTGGGTATGGATTGTCCATTTCATATTCGGGTCGGGTCTCGGTGCGGTGGATGTGGTACCCTGCGCTCGGGTGCTACACTTCACAAGCTCTTCAATCTCAACATGCAGCACTTCTTGAAATCATCAAATCCTCCATACTATCTGGAACATCATCTTTTGACAAACACTTTTCTGAGCTCAAATATGTCTGTATATTTCTTCTTTGTGCCCTTCTGAAAAATATTCCAGTCAATCTTGGCTATATCATTCTCCATCACATGCATTTTTCTGTCTCTCATGGTCTAAAGCTTCCATATTTCATGATTCTTACTGGTCTCCTCAAATCCTATGAAAACATACCTCTTCCTGAAAATTGGAAGGAGCAACCAGAGTATTATCAGTGCTTTGACTCAGATACCCTCACTCATTTGGGTCTCAACTTTGATTCCTCCAAAGGGTGCTGGTTTTACACTGGTATCTTGTCAGAAGTAAATGAGAAACGTGCTCAGATGGCACTAAAGCACAAGGAATTCAATGCTATAGCTGATGAACTTTGTCTCTCCATGAAAAAGCTCAAGACTGGCCTCTCCTCGCTCACAACCCATATCAATGACATCAAGCATCGAAGGCTTTGATTGCCCTTGTTGATGATGAAGGGGGAGATATTATGGTTGTGTTGACTACTGTCTGGTTATATTGATACCTATCATATCTCTCTCATTGCATGTTTTTTATGATTAGGTGTTTATGTTTGTGTAATTTCTGAACAATGTTCCTTAGTATTTCAGAAATGTTACTACTTTTATTTTGTTCACTCTCTACATATTGCACTTGTATTATTTCATACTACTTGGCAAGTTCATACTACTTGATAGGGTGAGCTAATAAACAAGAAAAGCTTAAAGACAGGGGGAGTTTTTTGCAGCACATACAATTCCCCCTCCGACAGGAAAACACTTTTTGTTATCATAAAAAAGGGGGAGATTGTTGAACATCCAAGGTTCTGATGTGTTCAAAAAGTATAATATAGTTCTCACTTCTGGAAACTCCACTGGAACAAATTGTTCCTGCAAAACACTTGAGAACATTCTGCTAAAATAAGATGCACAGATTTCGAGGAATTAAACTTTATTACTCTTGAATTATGAAATAAAGTTAAGAAATCTTTTTACAGGAACTCATACAGCTGCCTATGCTGAGTTAGCCAAAGAAAAGAGCCGTTGGTGCACATGTCTTTAATGTGTCTTGGGAAGATAACACATTTTGGATTTCAAATTGAGAGCAACGGTCATCA
The DNA here is from genome assembly GCA_037501455.1 of Lantana camara. Taxonomy (NCBI): domain Eukaryota; kingdom Viridiplantae; phylum Streptophyta; class Magnoliopsida; order Lamiales; family Verbenaceae; genus Lantana; species Lantana camara. The sequence continues at coordinate 93,613,464 of CM074861.1, forward strand.
TCTTCAGGCTATAAAAGGAGATTCTTTTCCAGCACGAAAACTGATTCTTCCAAGCTTTGTATAGAGAGTTGGTTCTCTAGTGGTTAGTGTTGCAAGAAGTTTGGGGATCCTGTAGCTTGGTCTGATTTCTACCAGTCGTGGTTACTGATTGTACCAGATGGGCTCTATTTGTGTTGTATCTTGTAATTTCTCATATATCAAAGTGACCCATTGAAAATCCTAAGTTTAACAACTTAGGTAGAGGATTAATCCTTTTGGTTCGTGTTTTTCACAACCATTAGGGCCAAACCTCTCTAAACCTCTTGTTTCTTATTCCTTAATATCTTTATCATTATTTGAGACTTGATGAGCTCTTGGTTGATTTGGTATCTGGATTTCCAGTACTTTATCTGATTGTCTTGGTTGATATCATTAACTTGTGGTTGAGTTACTGGAATATACGATTATTGTATGATTGAAATATCTTGGCTATAACATTGTGCTTACCTTGTTGATTCATTATTCTGACTTTGTGCTAAGTTAAGAAAGGTATACAAGGATTGTCTTAAGGCCTGTAATTGGCTCAGAAAGTATAAAGATTGAAAAGCTATTCAGATTGACTTCTGGAGCTCAAAGTTGTTTATCAAGATCAGCTTCTTGACACTGCAAGTATATTGATTGAAGTCAAATTCTTAATAGCTACATTGATTCACTTGACCAAGATTGGAAGCATTGTGCTTTTGCTACTGATTTACAACATATATATATATATATATATATATAGAGAGAGAGAGAGAGAGAGAGAGAGAGAATGTGTTGATTGGTTCACTGATTGAGCAGTCAAGTTGTTCAAAGCTTGTGCGAAAAAGTGTATTAAGATCAATTCACCCCCTCTTGATCTACAGTATGTATGAAATTCTTGCCCTACAATCAATTACACTTCGATTTCATATGTATATGCTGAAGCTTTACATAATATATGTTCTCCAAATTAATTCTTTCTGAGGACATGTTTTTGGCTGGAACAGAAACCTCTTCCACCATTGCAGATTTGGCCATGGCAGAACTAATGAGGAACCCTCGTGTTCTTGCAAAAGCACAAGCAGAAATAATAGAAGCTTTTAGAGGAAAGGAAAGAATCGAAGAAGCCGATATTCGCAAACTAAAATACCTCAAAATGATGATAAAAGGAACTTTGAGAATGCATCCTCCAATCGATTTACTGCCAAGAGCATGTAGAGAAGAATGTGAAGCTAATGGCTACACAATCCCTCTCAAGGTTAAAATCTTGGTTAACGTTTGGGGTATGGGAAGAAATCCAGGGTATTGGGACGAGCCCGAAAAATTTAGGCCTGAAAGATTCGAGGAAAACTCCATAGATTACTTGGGAGCTCATTATAAATATCTGCCATTCGGATCGGGCAAGAGGATTTTCCCCGGGATCACATTCGGATTGGCAAATGTGGACCTTCCATTGGCTCATCTCTTGTATCACTTTGATTGGGCACTACCTGGTGGAATGAAGGCTGACGAATTGGATATGACTGATGTTGAAGGAATTGCTGTGGGAAGGAAACAAAACTTTCTTACTTTGACCAAAAGTCTCCTTTTGACCAACTTGTCAAGCAAGAATATAATATCTAAGTCTTTTAGATATTTTAATTAATTTTATTTATTCATAATAAATAACTTGAAGCTAATAATTAATTAATTCATAATTAATTATTTATTACACTTAAATTCTCCAAATTAGGACTTTAACATTAATTCATAATTAAATTAAAGTCCATTAAATAATTAATCATTTAATCACCACAACAAAGTGACACGTGTCACTTCGAGACACGTGCCCCACACGTGTGCTACACGTGTGGCTCCTAACCAATCTCTTATTGGTTTGATCAACTTGTTTAATCGATTCAAACCTTAACCCTCACGATCGGTCATTTGTGTGTGACCCTCTAGGTTCTTAATTCAATTAGCAGTCACCCTAATTAATTAATCAGTCCACAGATCACACTACCATAGTCTAGCAACAGGTGTGTGACCGCTAGCTGAATAAAAATATTCAATTCGAAAGAACCTTTAAGCCATTGACATATGTGAGATAAAATCCTCTTACATCCCATCTCTCAATCAATATCTAGGACAAGGGAATAATCAGAACCCTATTAATCTCGATCTTAAAGATAAGTGCATTTCATATCCATTTGATCTCGATCCAAGAAACCCATTTCTTGATCTCGATCCACTGCCTTGGCCAAGGACTCCATCATGACATATGAATGACTTACACAATAAAAGATCAACTTGATTGTAACGCCCCGGTTCCGGATGAACAGGTAAGCACGCCACGTGTGAGTTTGTGAGCGTTAGGAATTTATTTTATTCTATTATTTATAATTTTTCCTACATAACATCATAATTTTTATAAATTGCATATCATTATATTTATGTGAAATATATGAATCTATATCATTTGAGAATTTATTTCATGACTTGGAAAATAATTGGTACGTGAAATAATTGCCGGAAGTGAATTAATTGCCAAATTATCCTTATATGATCATTTCTTTAACTTCAAGGACCAAATTGCATAAACATTTCTTGGACTTAATTGGATTAATTGCCAAATTTTCATCCTTAATTGCATGACTTAGACAAATGAGGGATTAAGTTGCAAATTGATTATTTCACCAATTTTAAAATTGGTGAATCACGTAATATACATTCTCCATGCTTCCATTTCATTCTTCATTCAAAATTTCATCAAAATCTGCTCCCTCATAATCACAGTTCATCCAAGAAGAGAGAAGAAAGGGGATTTCATCAAATTCATCCAAGTTTTTCAAGAAAATTCAAGCTTTAAAGCTCAATCTTCCATAGTCATCTTCTTTCTTCATTTATTTTCATTCAAGGTGTGTGAAGGTTTATGTAGGTGATCTTTTGATGAATTTCATGATAGCTAGGGTTTGAGATTTCATGAAATATATAGATTATTGCTTGTCAGAGACATGAATATATGATTATACCATGATTTGATCCATGAATTCTTGCAAAACTTGAGCTTATGTGATGGAATTTTATATGAACTAGAAAGGGGGAATTCTTGATGATCAAGCATGGTTTGATTGTTTATCTTGTATTTTATGATACTTTGAACATATATGCATGACATATGATGGTTTGGAGTAATTTAATTGCCTTGGTTTGGTGTTGGTATAGCTTGAGAATCATTTTCTGCCTCTCCCCTGTTTTTCCGACACCCCTCCCCTGCTCCAATTGCTCTGGTTTTTCTACTGTAGAAAGTATTTGAAGTTTAAAAAACTCTCCTTTTTACGGTTCATCAATATCTTTTTACGGTTCGTGAATCTGCACTAACCCAAATTTGGACCTAAGCCATTTTCATTCCTCTTTGAACTAAATTACGAGCCATAAATAATCGGAAAGGTCTTTGTGTCTAGTTTCATACCCAACAAACAAAACTCAATTCCAAATTCTAAAACTTATGATATTTCAGTTTTCCGACAGCATGCGCATTTCCAAAAAAACTGTCAGTTTTACCAAGCTTCACCAAAACCCTTCGTATTGCATTCCTTTCACTTCCTTGGCTCCTGTATGTAACCTCTATGAATTATATACTTGGTTTATTGATAATTATGCTCTTATTTGACACTCTTTGGTCTTCACTTGTTTAGGTTGATTGTTAAAATTCATGCTTGGTATATGAATATGACTATGACATCTCTTAATTGTTGTTGCATTTCACCGTTCGTCATAATTGGTTCATTTCGAGTCAAGTCTCACATGCACATGTCTTTCCTGCACAAATCATATTCCCGGTGACGAGGAGTAGGCACCCTAGACTGTATCCTTGTTCATTTTGTCACAGGTGAGGTTTTGTTCTAACTACATAGAACCTTTGCAACCCCTATGTGCAGTTTTCGACTAAAACGTAGTATATTATAAATATTCTTTCCAAATTATAAATTATTGCAAGCAAGCCATGAATGATATCGATTCAAGCATGTTTTGGCGAGTATCATGATTGCATATTGGGCCCGAGGGTAGTGTATTGAGCCAACCGGAAAAGCAAAGGATGACGGGTAACTCTTGCACTATCCTCACCACTTTGGGATCACCTCGAAAGCCACCAGGAGGTTGGTGGTGGAAGAAATCCCATGTGTGAGAGTCATGTTCCCGACGTACACCATGTCGTGGATGGTTGGGCCTTGCAAACCCATCATCACCCGGAGGAAGAAGGGGTTATGAAATTGCTAATTGATCGCACTAATTGAATTGCATGATCACGTGTTAATTAATCAAGCAAGCCTGTATTGTTCACATTTGGTGTAAAGGTTGGAGACTTGCCCTCACTCGCCGGGCCACGTATTGAATGAAATTGATTAAATAAAATGTTAATCTTGATAGTTGTAATCTCGGGCGAAGAATAGCTTTTCTTGAAACTTATATTCCTTTCATTTCCAAATCTTTACCGGAGGCTATAACTTGCATGTGACTTGTGCTTATATATTTATGCCCCTCACTCAGTCTATGGTAGACTGACACCCTCACTTTTCAAGTACTTTTGGTCGAGCTAGACAGTAGTCCGGGTTATGTCTTTCTTTCAGTTCAGTCTAGCACCGCATTTTCATGTGTTGATATTTGGAATTATCATGTTATGATTATTTTTGTCTTTTGGAGAATTGATATATTGATACATGTTGGTACCTATTAGTATGTATACTTTTGATGTATATGATATAAATATGGTACCTATTCTAGTAATGATTATATGATGCTTTCACTTTTGTATTTTCATGTCTTGGATTTAATTTGATTTGGGGTGTAGTCCCACCTAGCTAGTTTGTTTCTTTCTTGTCACCCGTTCGGTATATGTTCGGTTTATGTACGGATTATCCATTTCGTATATGGATCGGGCTGTACTGCGGGGGATGTAGTGCTTTGGGAAAAGGGTGCTACATTGCTAATGCAAGTGTAGGTCCTTTATCGATTCTCATATGCTTCCATGTGCCACTTGTGCATCCCCAGCATAAGCTTTGAATCAGTTGTCTAAGGCAACACCCTTTAAAGCTCATACCTAAGACTGCAGAGTTAGCCCACAAAGCATCAATGGAATCTCAAGTCTAAGGATTACTTAATCACATCAATGACTCGTAAGATATTTACTAATCTGGAAGTTTCTATTTTCAGAAATAGAAACTTCCTTTCCCATTTAGGAATCTTCTCACACGGGACACCTCAGTGTACCTACTTCGAATAAGTAAGCACCCCCATGTATCACACACGTATTAATCGATACACTTTGCACCCAATGAAACAAGATGGTCCTTCTTAAGGGCATGATCACACGAGCAAGCCCGAACGAGTCATATCGACACTCCCACTGTCTTTTGGACTTATCCGCTTGGAGTGATTTCTAATCATGACTTAAATGATTTAGGGCTCGTCTCATGAACCATTTCACCTAAACGGTTGAGTCTTATAAGTCATATTGATTAGGAGAGTTCTTATACATGCAAGGCTAAAGTAAACATACAATCAAACAAGAGCATATAAAGAAGTGTAGCCTGGGTTCGTTTATTATTCAAAGATTGTCTGTGATTTACAAAAGGAAAAGCGCTAAGCAGACTATTACATCGACTTTCAGGGCACTATTCCTAACATGCATGACAATTCAGCATATAGAGGTAAGGATTATGATTTGTTTCAAATAACCCAAACTTTTCGTTTGATTATTATTTTTGGTTAAACAAGCATGTGACGTCGTGGGTTTTCTTCAAGGTCACCCCTTTTTGTTAATTAGAGTACTTTCATATCAAAAGAATAAGAAAAAAACAAATATTTAAATTTATAATTAGAGTAGCCGCATCAAAAGAAGCAAAAGAAAAAAATATTCAAATTATTGAATACTTCACTACTAGAAAAACGCCCTATAGCAACGGATTTAGCAACGGTTTTTGGCCAAATTAGCAACGGATTCGGTTGCTATAGCAACGAAAATTTTTCGTTGCTATAACCCTCGTGGCTAATTTATAGCAACGGATTTAGCAACGAATTATTAGCAACAGATTATTACCCACAGAACCACCCCCCCCCCCCCCCCACACCGCACCAGCCCGTAGGTTTGAACCCTCACCTGGACCGAGCCAAATCAGCCCAAAGGTGGCTCATGATATATATTGCATAATTTGCGCCATCCAGGAATCGAACCTGGGTCTCCATTGTAGAAGATTGGAGTCCCAACCAACTTGGAAAGCTATGTTATTGGCAATATTATGTCATTTGTTATATTTAACAACAATCAAAGATTCATACACTAATTTAAATAAATAATTAAACACTTGTTATCACAGTTTAAATAAAAATATTTTTAAATATATAATTATTTATATTAATACATATTCCATTAAAAATTTTACTACTTAATTATTAATTAACTACATATTCCAAGTTTTAGTTATGACATAAAAATCTAATTTATATCAATTTAAGTATAACTTTTTATGACAGACAAAAAAGAGGATGAAAGTTTTACGTAACTAAATAATTAGATTTAGTTGATTGTTGAATAAAGAACTTTTATGTTATTTGAAGTATTCATTTATACATTTGTAGAACAATATCTGTATTTTGAGGAACTATATTGTATTACTTAGCAATCATAGTTGAATAACTTAATGAAGAATTATTTTATTAATATGAAAAATTTATATTTGAATTTGTAGAATTATATCTAAATATTGAAGAACTATTGTGTTATGTAGCCGTTAGATGTAAAATGAAGAATTTTTCTTTTAATATTAAATATAATCATATATATCCGTAGATAATTATATTAAGCATTGTTAGATATACACTTCTGTATTTTAATTATAATGTATGTACTTTAAGTAATAAATATATCATACTACTAAATAAATATGACGTATTTTAATGATTTATATTGTAATGACAATCAAATATTCATACTAACTTGAATTACTTATTTAAGTATTTATTACTTGTTAAAATATAAATATACTTGAATATGATTATTTGTATTAAATATAATAAATAATTTAATTAAATACTATATTTATTCTGTTTAATTAAATAATATATATTTAACATTATATTATACAGTATTAATTAAATAGATAATAGAGCTCGTATATTATACAATATTAAATTCTACATAAACCCCAAGCATGTATATATATATAAAATACCAATGTATATCAACTTAAGTATAAGTTTTTATGACATATAAAAAAAAGATGAAAGTTTACATAATTAAATAATTAGATTTAGTTGGTAGTTGAATAAAGAACTAATTTTATGTCAATATGAAGTATTCACTTATACATCTGTACAACAATATCTGCATTTTGAGGAATTATTGTATTATTTAACAATCGTAGTTGACTAACTTAATATAAAGAATTATTTTCTTAATATGAAACATTTATATTTGAATTTATAGAATTATATCTATATACTAAGGAATTATTGTGTTATGCAACCGTTAGATGTTAAATTAAGAAGTTTTCTTTTAATATAATGATTTTATATTTAAATTTGTAGAATTATATCTAAATATTAAGAAATTATTGTGTTATGCAACCATTACATGTTAAATGAAAAACTTTTCTCTTAATATTGAAGTATTTACATGTGAATTTCGAGCGTTATATATGTGAATTTTAAGGAATTATTGTGTTATGCACATCTTTTAATGATTTATAACGTATATTATACCTTATAATATATAAATAATACAAATTTTCTATCAAATAAAAATATTCAAGGCTTTTATATATGAAAGGTTATTTTATACAAATATGAATTCTATATAATCCCCGAACATATGAATTCTATTAAATTTTTAATCAACTATTTATAGCAACGAATTTTTCGTTGCTAAATTATAAGTATTCTATTATTTTTTAATTAAATATTTATAGCAACGGATTTTTCGTTGCTAAAATAATAAATATTTTATTAATTTTTTTAATCATATGTTTATAGCAACGGATTTTCCGTTGCTAATTTTTTTAATATTTATTTATTCTTATTTTTTTTTTCTTCCTTATAGCAACGAAAAATCTGTTGCTAAATAGCAACGGATTTTCCGTTGCTAATATTTTTCATATTTATTTTTTTTATTTTTTTTTCTTCCATATAGCAACGAAAAATTTGTTGCTAAATAACAACGAATTTTCCGTTGCTAATATTTTTTATATTTATTTATTTTTTTCTTTCATATAGCAACGGATTTTTCGTTGCAAATATTTATAAATATTATATTATTTTTTATTAGGTTTTTATTTTAATAGCAACGAAATTTCCGTCACTATATATACCAATTTATTTATTTTTTGTATTATTTAATTTTAGCAACGAAAAATCCGTTGATATTTTTTTTCATATATAGCAACGGATTTAGCAACAAAAATTCTGTTGCCAAAGCATTTCGCCACAATTTTTTATTTTTTTTTGTTGTTATATCCGTTGCTAAATAGCAAAGAATAATTTCCGTTGCTATATGACAGATTTCTAGTAGTGCTTACAATTGGTTTTTAAGTTTTCTAATTTTGTATCCCCTCCCCAAAGTATAAATTGTATGTAGTCTTTTGATTTTGTCTTGTCCTCCGTAAAGAATAAATTGTATGTAGTAGTAATCCATCACTCTTGTTTATTTTTTTCTAAGCTAATTTATTAATAGAATTGTGCACTGCTTTCCTTCTCCTAAATATAGAATACATAATATTAGAATACTATTAGAATTATTAATTACATGAGGATAATTAAGAGTTTGATTAGAACGAAATATCCTGCAAGAATATTTATATATTTAGTATTTTACAAAATATCCTTAACTGTATTTTACTAAAAATCTTACAATAAGGGTATCTTGGCTGATCACAAAAAGAATATTTATGTATCAATTTATTATTTTACAAAATAACCCTTAATTGTATTTCACTAAGAAAAATTACGATAATAAAATTCTAATTCATCTCAAAATATTATTAATACCTGATAAAGAATTCATTGTTGAACCTTGATCAGGTTGTAGCATTTTTCCTACAACGCCCCAATTTTTCTAGTTATGCTGTAGCACCCCGCACGTGAGGCACCACATCCCCCGCACTAAGGCTCAACACGAGTAACGAAATAGTAAATCCGTACCCGTATCAAACCCTAGCGAACGGGAGACAAACATAAAAACCTTCCTAAGCCAGGCGGAGCTAGACCCTGTAATGTTTACCAATCCACAAAATATAATGCATAACGAAGCCAAAATTCAAGTATACAAGCCATAAACGGAATTCGGGCTCTTCAGGCCTCTTTTAAATCATAGTAAAATCCAGTAAAGCCAATTTCATAATAAATACATAGGTATCAAATTTCATAACTTGTTCGAGTTCAAGGTATAGTAGAACGAATCATACATAACTCCAATACCAATATGAGTGCAGAGACTCCCTAACCTAACTCGACCCACTTAGAACTCCAAACCTCCGCCTAGCCCGAAATTCCAAAGCCAAACCTGCACACTAAAGTGTTGGGGAGGGAGAGGGTCAGTCTCTAGAAGACTGAGTGAGCAGGAGCGATAAATATATATAAAACATGCACATGCAAGTCATAAATCCCGAGCAAGGTTTTATTTGAATTTAGTTCCCGATAAGGCAAGAGAATGACCAATCAATGCTCGGATTTATGACGAATTCATATTAAATTCATTACGTTCATAAATCATACATAATTATAAGGCTCGGCGAGTGAGCGTGCACAACCTCCATCCAAACTCCGACCGTGTACGACAAATATCAATAATATATTGATTAGGTGATCATGCAATATATCATAATACAGGCAGACCATAAATCAAGTCCTAAATATATTGTTTGGGCAATCCGATTCCCGGCCTTCCCGCACAGTGCCTATCAATCGATAATCAATCAGTCAATCAATCATTCAATTATAATTAATTCCAACCTTCTTCCTCCGGGTTGGTGGTGGGTTTGCAAGGCCCGACCACCCTGTCTTTGACCAAAAGGGGTTACATGACTCCCCAGATGGCACTCAGCTCCCTTTCCCCGCCAATCTCCTGACGAGGTCCAGTACCGCTGTTTAAATAGTGGGACTAGTATATGGGATCCCCGTCAGCCCTTGCTTCCTCGGTTAGCCACATATACTAAGTCCCGGGGCCCGTGAACATAACATCTTTACATAATCTCGCCAAAACATATCAATACATACATATGAGACATACTATAAGAAATCATACCTTACCGTGTAATTCGGCATATGCTATATACGTACCTCTCCGTGTCATCCCAATCCATAGCTAGCATGAAGACACACGGTTTGGAGCATAGCCTCATTACAAAACCATTTTTTAAGCTTATATACGCTCGTAGGTATAACTCAGAAGAATTTACTCTATAACTTTATTTGAAAACCATATATATATAATCATAAGGTTTTTGGCCAAAGCTCTTCACATAAGGGTTGTAGGGTGTGTTATATAGCTAAAACAAAAACACCCTCACCTTAACCGTGATGAAACAAGGAACGAGTTATCAAGTGCTTGAACGATCAAAAGCTCTCCACCCTGGAGACAAACTGTACAAAAGACCACAAGACGTGTTCGTGAGACTCAAGACTCTAAATGAACCATATATGACGCACGGCAATGCTCAAGCATGATATGAAGGCATAAAGATCATATTAAGTCATGAAAATCATATAACCAATTCATTCACTTGTTCAATCATAGATCCTTCAATTCATACTTCCAATCCAATAATTCAAGAATCCAAATAAGGGCACAGAACATGTTCAAGCTCGTCCATAATGTTACCATATACTTCATATTACATAACATAGCATATATTCAAGGTTGGGCAACAAGAAGAAGTGATAAGATATAGAAAATAAGCGAGGCGATTCATAAACGACACATAAACACCCATAACCGGCATTAAGTAAAAGCATGCCTATAGCACATCCACATGCCATGAAATTAAACCAAAATACTCCTAACACATAGTACAACAAGTTCATAGTTCAACATAAAGGGAGATAAAGTCATTAAGGATGGGAAACAAATCAAAAACCGAAAAGGAAGCAACACGGACTGCACATGGGAAGCGACACGGGGGTGTCACCAACCCTTGCCCAACTGAGCCACGGGCGTGGCTCAGTACAGAGCTGCCCAGAGAGTGTGACACGCCCGTGTCTCCCTCTTATGAGTAAATGAGACACGGGGGTGTCACGGTACAGAACTTAATCCCCTTTGAAATTTTTCCGGCAAAACTGAACTCAAACAAACTCAATCCAAAGGCATACCAAATGAACTCCAAATGCTCTGAAACTTCATATACAACATATTTGGCATGTTATGAACATTTTTCATTTAGAGTGCAAAAGCTAAATCACACGTTAAGATCATCGAAACCGTGAAACAAAACTGGGTCGCTACAATCGGACATATGAGCCCTAATGATTCTATCATGCCTTGATCAAGTACTTAGGGCTTGAATTTGGATCTGAAACTTTGGGGAATGCATGCTAACATACCAAACAACTAATATACATCATATATATGCAAAATGGTACAATTTAAAGCACATTAGGATGACCAACAACTTACCAAACACAACAGCAACAAATCTGTCATGGTGCATGCATAGAAACAGGCCATGTATTTCGGTTTTGAGGCTTCAAATGGATCCAAATACTTGAAACATGAATGCTAACATATATAACAATAAGTGTACATCAACTCCATGCATTTTCACACGAAATGGAGGCCATATGATCATGCAACAACACCAAATTTCACACAGCAGTTCGAAAACAGGGGAAAATAGTTTGATCACCAAGTTTGGAGCTCCATAACTCAAAATTTTATAAAAGGAGCAAGAGAAGAAATCCTCCTAACATCATATACTATCAGTTAGGAAAGAAATAAGCCAAGAACCAAGTTCATATGATCATGTTTAAGCAAGGAATTCAGCCACACAAGTAAATAGGTCACTAGGACAAAAATCCCTAAAAGTTCATACTAATCTCATAATTCAAACCCTAATCAAATCTGATCCAAATCATGTTTTAAATAGATGAAATCAAACATAATTGAGTAGAGAAGACATAAATATTCATACCTTGAAGTTTTGGTGAAGGAAGATGGTGATTTGAGCTCAAAATCACAAAGGATGGCCAAGGGTTTCTCTCCTTCTTCTCTTCTCCCTTCTCTCGATCAGTTGCAGAATGAGAGGAGATATTTTGGCTCGGTTTTTGCAGCTAAAAGGGTAGGAGAAAGGGTTAACCCATGGTAGATAAGTCATGGTTAAGGTGTGGTTAAGTTAAGAGGGGTTATGGGGTCCCACCATGAAGACTAGTCAACATAAGGGCTCTTCTTGCACGAGTTGTCCGTTACGGTTGGATTTTGGAGGTCTTAATGATCTCAAAAAGGTATGAGGCTTCTTCCATTGTCTCCGAATCGTCGATACGAAGGCAACGGAGTTGACGGAATTCGAATCCGAATTCCCGAGCTCAAGATATCACGCACGGAACCAAGGGTGCGCTAATTGCTCGTTAGCCCCCGACTTGGTTCCAAAAATCAAAATAAATTCATAAACACGTCAATTGAATCCGAAAACATAAACCGAGCACATAGGCACGTTCATAACACGCATATTTACAACATATTAAATTTTCACGCCAATCCAGTATCATTTCATATAAGAACGAAGTAGAAATAAAACACTCAAGCGCATGAACGAATTCATATTGTTATAAATAAATTACTAAACCTAAATTCCATATTAATTAAATTAAATAACAAAAGTTTACGGTTTTAAATCAAATAAAAACACTTATAAACAATTAATCATATAATTAAATACTTAATTTGCGCAATTTTTAAACAAATACGTCACATTACTTAAACTGAAAAACGGGGGCGTTACAATCTCTCCCCCTTAAAAGAATCCGTCCTCGGATTCAAAACACGCTTGAAATCAAATAATGAGAGATTCCCCGTCTCTCACAAACAACAAGGAGAGAGCCCCGTCTCTCAAGCAGCAATGAGAGAACCCCGTCTCTCCAATAACAATGAGAGAACCCCGTCTCTCGCAAGCAAAGAGAGTACCCCGTCTCTCAAACAAAAATAAGAGAATCCCCGTCTCTTAACCGAAAATAAAGCAAGGAAGTCTCCAATACTCCCAAGCAACTCACGCAAACCAAATTTAAATCACGTAAGGCACCCAAAGTAAGTAACAAATATCTCCCATATTGATTTCCAATTATTCCAAGTAATTTAACACATTACACATCAAAGCGCCTAACATAAGAATTATAAAAGTTAAATTTGCATGAATGCATGTATCATGAATGCTATAAGTACCGTTCACCGTAGTTGCAAAATTTCAAAGTGTGAATTGTCATTGTCCAAGATGTGATCTGTCCTGAATGTAACTCAGTGTCCAGCTTGTCTTGGACCTCTTCAGGGTTCCCCGCTGAAGCTATTGATCAATCCTTTTTAAGGACCATACTCTTAAACCCCCTTAAGGTTACATTCGGCATCAGGCTCCACATTTCTTGTATTGAAGATAGAATGTTCTTGATGATTCTTGTTGTTTGATGTAAATCCTCCAATGGTCACCTTTTCCCGGTTTGGCTTCTTCTTAGATTTCCTTCCGCAGTATCGTGGGACTAACCGAGAACTTGATAATAGTGTCATTATTGAACCCCTTCTTTGTACCCTATTAGATTACTCGTGATCGCCATCATTCCATCATATACCAACTTGATTCGACACTCTCTCTTGTCAATTCTGACTTAGGAGTTTCCAGACGCTCCCTTATAATTCTGTTATCTCCAGATCCATGTTCCACACATAGGAACATTCTTCAAACCATTTCCTTCATTCCTAATGATGGACTTCAACCCGAATTTAATAACTTAGTTCTCCTCTTAACACTTAACCATTCACGCCACCTTAGTTATCTCCGGTCATCACTAATAGGACTTCCAGGTCTTCCTAAATTTGTAATTTCGTCATTCCCACTAAAACATTTCTTCGAGCACCTTTTCAATCGTCCAATTTGTTCTTCGGTTGTGCTCTCCCCCTTAAATTTCTGTTGTCCCGGGTTGAACTCCATTGATTCTTCTTTTATCGAAATTCTCGATGAGTAAATCCCATTTCTCTTCCTCATAACTCAGATGCAGCTTGATTGAACTGATACTTGATAGTTGAGACGAAAGGACTTCCTATCGAGTAAACACTAAAATGCATGTTGGGTAAAGATGGCAATGCATGTGTCACGTTTACACCAAGCAATTATACCACACATTAGCGCAACAAAACCAATTAGAAATGCACGAATAACATAAGATCAAGAGAATAAATAATTAATGCAAAATATGATGCACGTGCTATGAATGCTTTGGAACCTGTCACCAATGAGGTAAGTAGTTAGCTCGACAGCTTTTCCTTGTTACTCCGAGTCCCGCGGTTACTTTGACTTGGTGATTATTCCTTGCCTTTCCCACGGTCTTCGAGATTCCCATGCATCTTTATAAATCAACTTGTATCTTCCACTTCCACGGAGTTAACATCCAATTTATTCTCCAAATTCGACCTTTACTTCTAATCGTCGTCTCCATCAAGAAACCCGCACTTACCCTTTAGAAGGTTCAATTCACCTCCAACTGCTTGCATTTGATCGCATGATTTCCTTTCAAGGAGTGATTGCCTTTCTTTACCATTTCCATTTGTTGCTTCATATCTTCCATTTTACTTCACAACATGGCAATTCAGCTTGGGTTTTGGAAGAACAAGCTCATCTCCCACTCAACACCTTGCTTAAGATTACCGTGACTATTGATTATGAGTTTCCCATCACGATCAAAATCTAGAGCACCCAAGTCCAATTCTTCCCGATCTTAACTTCGACAGACTTAATTTCAATTCAATAGGCTTAATCAGAAATCCTTCTTGTCGACCCCAGGTACACAGCTCCTACCGGGCCCATTTTATCTGAGTCTCTCCTAACTATCGAGACCTCTTCAACGATCTCATCCGGGATCAAATATCTTCAAGACTCGTTCGCTTCATTCTTTAGGTTGACAAATCTTGTTGCATCCAATTAAAACACTCCAAGTAGCAGACTCTCATAATTTAGTCTTCTGAGTCCCAACAATCCCATGATTATCTCCTATTCCGATTTCACCAAATGTCTCTCTGCCATCGCATCTCTAGATTCAATCTTCCCATCCCGAATCCTCATCCTTGACTCTAGCTCCATTTGGGAAGTCTCACATCTCTAATTCTCTACATTCTTCCCAGAGTATCCCGCTCATCTTCCATGTCTCAGAGAGTTTGCAATCGATCTTCTTTGTCGTAGAACTTGACCAGGATTTGATAGTATCTTTATAACCTATAAATCACAGCTTACTTCAAGAATAGATGCATGCGATTAGTGCATGCTCATGACACATATTCGATACGAAAGACAAGAATCCGTATAAGATGCAACAAGTGATTCAACAAAATTCTTAAGAGAAGCCAAATTCCATGTTCAAGATCGATGCAATGCACACAATATCACATAGTCCCTATGCCGTTCGACTTAGACTGACTCCAACACGACTCAAGAACACCGGTTTTGCAACCGGGCTCTGATACCACTTAAGGATGTAGCACCCCGCACGTGAGGCACCACATCCCCCGCACTAAGGCTCAACACGAGTAACGAAATAGTAAATCCGTACCCGTATCAAACCCTAGCGAACGGGAGACAAACATAAAAACCTTCCTAAGCCAGGCGGAGCTAGACCCTGTAATGTTTACCAATCCACAAAATATAATGCATAACGAAGCCAAAATTCAAGTATACAAGCCATAAACGGAATTCGGGCTCTTCAGGCCTCTTTTAAATCATAGTAAAATCCAGTAAAGCCAATTTCATAATAAATACATAGGTATCAAATTTCATAACTTGTTCGAGTTCAAGGTATAGTAGAACGAATCATACATAACTCCAATACCAATATGAGTGCAGAGACTCCCTAACCTAACTCGACCCACTTAGAACTCCAAACCTCCGCCTAGCCCGAAATTCCAAAGCCAAACCTGCACACTAAAGTGTTGGGGAGGGAGAGGGTCAGTCTCTAGAAGACTGAGTGAGCAGGAGCGATAAATATATATAAAACATGCACATGCAAGTCATAAATCCCGAGCAAGGTTTTATTTGAATTTAGTTCCCGATAAGGCAAGAGAATGACCAATCAATGCTCGGATTTATGACGAATTCATATTAAATTCATTACGTTCATAAATCATACATAATTATAAGGCTCGGCGAGTGAGCGTGCACAACCTCCATCCAAACTCCGACCGTGTACGACAAATATCAATAATATATTGATTAGGTGATCATGCAATATATCATAATACAGGCAGACCATAAATCAAGTCCTAAATATATTGTTTGGGCAATCCGATTCCCGGCCTTCCCGCACAGTGCCTATCAATCGATAATCAATCAGTCAATCAATCATTCAATTATAATTAATTCCAACCTTCTTCCTCCGGGTTGGTGGTGGGTTTGCAAGGCCCGACCACCCTGTCTTTGACCAAAAGGGGTTACATGACTCCCCAGATGGCACTCAGCTCCCTTTCCCCGCCAATCTCCTGACGAGGTCCAGTACCGCTGTTTAAATAGTGGGACTAGTATATGGGATCCCCGTCAGCCCTTGCTTCCTCGGTTAGCCACATATACTAAGTCCCGGGGCCCGTGAACATAACATCTTTACATAATCTCGCCAAAACATATCAATACATACATATGAGACATACTATAAGAAATCATACCTTACCGTGTAATTCGGCATATGCTATATACGTACCTCTCCGTGTCATCCCAATCCATAGCTAGCATGAAGACACACGGTTTGGAGCATAGCCTCATTACAAAACCATTTTTTAAGCTTATATACGCTCGTAGGTATAACTCAGAAGAATTTACTCTATAACTTTATTTGAAAACCATATATATATAATCATAAGGTTTTTGGCCAAAGCTCTTCACATAAGGGTTGTAGGGTGTGTTATATAGCTAAAACAAAAACACCCTCACCTTAACCGTGATGAAACAAGGAACGAGTTATCAAGTGCTTGAACGATCAAAAGCTCTCCACCCTGGAGACAAACTGTACAAAAGACCACAAGACGTGTTCGTGAGACTCAAGACTCTAAATGAACCATATATGACGCACGGCAATGCTCAAGCATGATATGAAGGCATAAAGATCATATTAAGTCATGAAAATCATATAACCAATTCATTCACTTGTTCAATCATAGATCCTTCAATTCATACTTCCAATCCAATAATTCAAGAATCCAAATAAGGGCACAGAACATGTTCAAGCTCGTCCATAATGTTACCATATACTTCATATTACATAACATAGCATATATTCAAGGTTGGGCAACAAGAAGAAGTGATAAGATATAGAAAATAAGCGAGGCGATTCATAAACGACACATAAACACCCATAACCGGCATTAAGTAAAAGCATGCCTATAGCACATCCACATGCCATGAAATTAAACCAAAATACTCCTAACACATAGTACAACAAGTTCATAGTTCAACATAAAGGGAGATAAAGTCATTAAGGATGGGAAACAAATCAAAAACCGAAAAGGAAGCAACACGGACTGCACATGGGAAGCGGCACGGGGGTGTCACCAACCCTTGCCCAACTGAGCCACGGGCGTGGCTCAGTACAGAGCTGCCCAGAGAGTGTGACACGCCCGTGTCTCCCTCTTATGAGTAAATGAGACACGGGGGTGTCACGGTACAGAACTTAATCCCCTTTGAAATTTTTCCGGCAAAACTGAACTCAAACAAACTCAATCCAAAGGCATACCAAATGAACTCCAAATGCTCTGAAACTTCATATACAACATATTTGGCATGTTATGAACATTTTTTATTTAGAGTGCAAAAGCTAAATCACACGTTAAGATCATCGAAACCGTGAAACAAAACTGGGTCGCTACAATCGGACATATGAGCCCTAATGATTCTATCATGCCTTGATCAAGTACTTAGGGCTTGAATTTGGATCTGAAACTTTGGGGAATGCATGCTAACATACCAAACAACTAATATACATCATATATATGCAAAATGGTACAATTTAAAGCACATTAGGATGACCAACAACTTACCAAACACAACAGCAACAAATCTGTCATGGTGCATGCATAGAAACAGGCCATGTATTTCGGTTTTGAGGCTTCAAATGGATCCAAATACTTGAAACATGAATGCTAACATATATAACAATAAGTGTACATCAACTCCATGCATTTTCACACGAAATGGAGGCCATATGATCATGCAACAACACCAAATTTCACACAGCAGTTCGAAAACAGGGGAAAATAGTTTGATCACCAAGTTTGGAGCTCCATAACTCAAAATTTTATAAAAGGAGCAAGAGAAGAAATCCTCCTAACATCATATACTATCAGTTAGGAAAGAAATAAGCCAAGAACCAAGTTCATATGATCATGTTTAAGCAAGGAATTCAGCCACACAAGTAAATAGGTCACTAGGACAAAAATCCCTAAAAGTTCATACTAATCTCATAATTCAAACCCTAATCAAATCTGATCCAAATCATGTTTTAAATAGATGAAATCAAACATAATTGAGTAGAGAAGACATAAATATTCATACCTTGAAGTTTTGGTGAAGGAAGATGGTGATTTGAGCTCAAAATCACAAAGGATGGCCAAGGGTTTCTCTCCTTCTTCTCTTCTCCCTTCTCTCGATCAGTTGCAGAATGAGAGGAGATATTTTGGCTCGGTTTTTGCAGCTAAAAGGGTAGGAGAAAGGGTTAACCCATGGTAGATAAGTCATGGTTAAGGTGTGGTTAAGTTAAGAGGGGTTATGGGGTCCCACCATGAAGACTAGTCAACATAAGGGCTCTTCTTGCACGAGTTGTCCGTTACGGTTGGATTTTGGAGGTCTTAATGATCTCAAAAAGGTATGAGGCTTCTTCCATTGTCTCCGAATCGTCGATACGAAGGCAACGGAGTTGACGGAATTCGAATCCGAATTCCCGAGCTCAAGATATCACGCACGGAACCAAGGGTGCGCTAATTGCTCGTTAACCCCCGACTTGGTTCCAAAAATCAAAATAAATTCATAAACACGTCAATTGAATCCGAAAACATAAACCGAGCACATAGGCACGTTCATAACACGCATATTTACAACATATTAAATTTTCACGCCAATCCAGTATCATTTCATATAAGAACGAAGTAGAAATAAAACACTCAAGCGCATGAACGAATTCATATTGTTATAAATAAATTACTAAACCTAAATTCCATATTAATTAAATTAAATAACAAAAGTTTACGGTTTTAAATCAAATAAAAACACTTATAAACAATTAATCATATAATTAAATACTTAATTTGCGCAATTTTTAAACAAATACGTCACATTACTTAAACTGAAAAACGGGGGCGTTACATATGCATTACGTGACATTATATGAATTATATTCTTATACGTTTATGTGAAAATATATGATATTATTTTTAAATCATGAATTATTGCATAACTCGTATTTAAGTGATACGTGAATTAATTGCCAAACATGATTTATTTGATTATATGACCTTAATTGATCTATTCTCATAATGTGGACTTAATTGCATTAATAACATAAATGAAACATGCATACATAGATAGATATTTTATACTTGACTATATATTTCTACAACTCTTATATATATATATATATATATATATATATATATATATATATGCATCCAGTTAATCATTATATAGTATAATTGCAATGACACTCTCATTGCACTCACTTCTAACATGTAATTACCTAAGAGCTAAGGACTTAGTTGCAATAATCATAATCATGCAAGACTTTTACACTCTCATCATATATACACATTTATATATATTATATACATAATATCTACTTTTACTTTATACATATAAGTTATATATCTATATATTACATTACATACACTCATTCATCTCTCCCAATTCCATTTCATTTCATTTTATCAATAAAATCCCACACACACACACACACTAAAAAATGGGAGAAACACCAAGAAGAAAAGGAAGGGAGATTTCATCATCTCAAGTTTAAATTCAAGGAAGAAAGTTGCATAAATTGGAGCATCATCACCATATCATCCTTTCTTTCTTCTATTTGAAGGTATAAATCAGAATTTGATTCATTTATGGATCTATGATTGAAGTAGGGTTTGGTGATTTGATGTGATTTCTTGTTCATTCATGGTTAGAAGCATACCTAGGATCATTACACTTAAAAGCTTGCATGAATTCATGGATTATGTGAGAGTTGGATATTATGGAAATATATGGGATTGTTTGATGAATTCTTATGAATCAAAGCATGTTTCCATGGAGTATATGATGCCTAATTGATGTACTTAAGTTATATGCATGATATATGATTGTTTTGGAGTGCTTTGGTTGATTTTGTGATGGGTTTTGCTTCCTCCCCTTTCCCCTTCGAGCAACCCCTGTTTCTGGTATGTTTTGCTGTCCAGAATGACTACCCGGGTGGGTAGATTTTGAACTAAAAAGTACCCAGGCGGGTACTTTAGTCCAGCGGGTTTTTCGGCACTCTTTTTCCCCGGCCGGGTAAATTTTGCCTTGTACTTTCCCAAGCCGGGTACTCCCTCATCCGAATTCCGATTGACCTGATTTTTGAACCGTTGGAAACCACTTGAAGTCTAGAACAAATTAAATTGGAATCATCTCAATATCTTTTCCCATTTGTGACTTATGATCCATTCTTTGAGGTGTCGCTAATTTCCCAGAAAATTGCACTCGCCTAACTTCAAGCTTACACCATTTTCACCTTGCTCTGAACTAGAAAACGAGTCATATATCATAGGAAAGTTCTTTGTATCTAGCTTCATGTCCAACAAACAAAACGCAATTCTAACTTCTATAACTCAAGATATTCCAGTTTTCCTACAGCATGTACATTTCCTAAAATTGTCCATTTTTACCAAACTTCACCAAAACCTCTCTTATTGCCTTCCTTTCACTTCCTTGGCTCCTGTATGTGAATTATATGAGTTATATACTTGGTTTATTGATAATTATGTTCTTATTTGACATTCCTTAATTGTTATTGAATGACCTATTGATCATGACTTTGCCGTGTGTCGTAAATGGTTCATGCGAGTCGTGTCTCACGAACATTTGCCCCTTTTTACATAGATTGTCTTCCCGTTGACGGGGAGTAAGCTTCATAGTTGTATCCTTGTTAATTATCGGCACGGGTGAGGTTTAATTCTAGATATATAGAACCCTTACAACCCCTATGTGATGTTTTCGGCCAAAATGTATCTATATATCTATAGTTTTCCAAACCTTATTGATTTTCAACTGATTTCACGGAATGGATTGATTGATTGATTGATTGATTGATTGGGTGAGTAAATTGAATTGCACTTTGGGCCCGAGGGTAGTGTACTGAGCCAACCGGGGAAGCAAGGGCTGACGGGTAACTCTTGGAATTTATATGTTTAATGTGTTTTACTTTAATTTTGTTGAATTATTTATTGCATTTTGCATCAAATTCTTGTACTTGGTATCAATTATATGGCATGAGCACGTATTAACCCCATGCATTTATATTTGAAATAAGTTGTGATTATAGGCTATAAAGATCATGTCAAACTACGGCCAATTTCTACGACAACTTCAATCTACCACAAGCTCCTTTCTTTCGTTTTGAAGTTGTAAGGAATTCACCGGGGAACTTCATGCAAGAATTCAAGAGTCATGGATTTCTCTAATTGGGTTCTAATTCAAGTGATAAGATCCGGAATAGAATAATTAATTATGGTAGTAATTCACAAGCTCTAGGAAGTTAGAGGTTAGAATTCAAGCTACTAAAGATTAACTTGAGTATTCGAAAAAGGTCGAGTATAATTCGTGGTGAAGAAGAGGTGAATTGGATTAATATCAAGTGTGCACCCAAGATTGGGAACTTCGGACCGTGGTACTAGTTGGGATAGGAGAATTGATCATGGAAACAGGATTGAATTGTCATTTAAGCATTGGATATCGAGGATTTCAATCACTACTAGAAATCTGTCATATAGCAACGGAAATTTAGCAACGGAAATTATTCGTTGCTATTTAACAACGGATATAGCAACGAAAAAAAAATTCGTGGCAACATGCTTTAGCAACGAAATTTTCATTGCTAAATCCGTTGCTATATATGAAAAAAAATAGCAACGAAAAATTAAATAATACAAAAAATAAATAAATTGGTATATATAGCGACGGAAATTCCGTTGCTATTACAATAAAAACCTAATAAAAAATAATATGATATTTATAAATATTTGCAACGAAAAATCCGTTGCTATTTTAGCAACGGAAAAGAGGTTGCTATTTAGCAACGGATTTTTCATTGCTATATGAAAGGAAAAAAAAGAAATAAAAATAAAGAAATATAAAAAATATTAGCAACGGAAAATTCGTTGCTAAATAGCAACGGATTTTCCGTTGCTATATGGAAGACAAAAGAAATAAAAATAAATAAATATGACAAATATTAGCAACGAAAAATCCGTTGCTATTTAGCAACGGATTTTTCGTTGCTATAAGGAAGAAATAAAAATAAAAAAATATTAGCAACGGAAAATCCGTTGCTATATGGAAGACAAAAAAGAAATAAAAATTAATAAATATGAAAAATATTAGCAACGGAAAATTCGTTGCTATAAATATTTAATTAAAAATTAATAGAATACTTATAATTTAGTAACGAAAAATTCGTTGCTATAAATAGTTGATTAAAAATTTAATAGAATTCATATGTTCGAAGATTATATGATCATATGTTCGGGGATTATATTGAATTCATATTTGTATAAAATAACCTTTCATATATAAAAGCCTTGAATATTTTTATTTGATAGAAAATTTGTATTATTTATATATTATAAGGTATAATATACATTATAAATTATTAAAAGATGTGCATAACACAATAATTCCTTAATATTCACATATATGACGCTCGAAATTTGCATGTAAATACGTCAATATTAAGAGAAAAGTTTTTCATTTAATATGTAACGATTGCATAACACAATAATTTCTTAATTTTTAGATATAATTCAAATAAATTCAAATATACTTAAGTTGATATATATATATATATATATACATGCTTGGGGTTTATGTAGAATTTAATACTATATAATATGCGAGCTCTATTATCTATTATATTTATATTTTAACAAATAACAAATACTTAAATAAGTAATTCAAGTTAGTATGAATATTTGATTGTCATTACAATATAAATCATTAAAATATGTCATATTTATTTAGTAGTATGATATATTTATTACTTAAAGTACATACATTATAATTAAAACACAGAAGTGTATATCTAACAATGCTTAATACAATTACATAATGTTATTCAAAGAAAAGTTTTTTATTTAATAACGTAACTAACAGTTGCGTAGCACAATAATTTCTTAAAATTCGTATATAATGCTCGAAATTCAAATGTAAATACTTCATATTAAGAGAAAAGTTTTTCATCTAACCTCTAACAGTTGCATAACACAATAATTTCTTAATATATATTCAGATATAGTTCTACAAAGTTAATTATAAGTACTACTATATATTAAAAGAAAAATCCTTCATTTAACATCTAACAGCTACATAACACAATAATTCTTCAATATTTAGATATAATTCTACAAATTCAAATATAAATGTTTCATATTAATAAAATAATGCTTCATTAAGTTATTCAACTACGTATGATTGCTAAATAATACAAATGTATAAGTGAATACTTCATATATTTGTGGAATATGATAAAATAAAAAACCTATCATATTTTTATTTGATACAAAATTGGATAGAAAAATGTTATTTTGAATTTTATTCTAATTTTTAATTTGTCATATTATACTCTTATAAACTAATTAACTAGCTACAAAATTGAATTATTAATTATAGTCATATTAATTAAGTAGATTTACAAGTCCAAGTTAAATTCCTAATAAAATGAAAATATCATATGAAAATTTTAGTGCGGACCCAACTCCACTTACTCAGACTAATTATAATGCAAATGTATCACAATTGCTATTAGATTTTGTTACTTTTCTTAAAACTTATGTTAATTATAAGGTATAATATACAATATAAATCATTAAAATATTTAATATTTGTTTAGTAGTATGATATATTATACTTAAAGTATATACATTATAATTAAAATACAGAAGTGTATATTTTTAACAATGCTGAATGCAATTATTTACGGATATATATGATTATATTTAATATAAAATTATATTTGAAAAATACTTATATTTAAACTTAATATAATAAGTGCTTAAAATTAAGGTATGGATATGTTATTGTTGTTATATATATATAAAAACCTCAATATACCAACAATGAAGCTAGCCGAGTTGGTTGGGAGTCCAACCTTGTTCCCTGGAGACCCAGGTTCGAATCTTGCCTTGCACAAATTATTCAAATTAATTATGAGGTACCTAGGGCTGGCTCGGTGGGCTGGGTCGAACCAGGGTGGCTTGGGGGCTCTTGGGCCCCATAAATAAATTTTTAATTTATTAATTTGAATTTTTACCTTTTGCAACGAATTTTGCAACGAAAATTCCATTGCAAATCCGTTGCTAAATCTGTTGCTAAAAAATTCGTTGCTAAAACCGTTGCTAATTTCTGTGGGTAGTAATTCGTTGCTAAATCCGTTGCTATAAATTCGTTGCTAATTCTGTTGCTAATATCCGTTGCTAATAATTCGTTGCTAAATCGGTTGGTACATATTAGCCACGAGGGTTATAGCAACGGAAAATTTTCGTTGCTAAATCCGTTGCTAAGCCGAAATCCGTTGCTAAATCCGTTGCTATAGGGCGTTTTTCTGGTAGTGAATGTTCGACGCTTTGGGTGGAGGAATCTCCAACATCAACTCGAATGTTGAAATGGATCACAACCATGGAAGATTCCCGAACAATGGTGAACGGTACATCAAGCATCCGTGGTACATGCATATACGCAACTTAAATATGAATAATTTCATGATGCTAAGTGATTTGATTGTTAATTGAATTAATTATCTTTGTATGACCGATAATTTGCGTGTTTGTTACCTTCTACCTGTTCTTTACGTGAAAACTTGTGCGAGTATTTATTTAATTGCTCTTTCGTGCTTGTTTGAGAGATGAGGTTCTCTCACTGCGTGTCTGAGAGACGAGGTTCTCTCACTTTGTGTTAGAGGGACGGGGTTCTCTCCATGCTTGCTTGAGAGACAGGGTTCTCTTTTGTTACTTGTTTGAGAGACGGGGCTCTCTCATTGCTTGCTTTAAAGTTCAGATCTAGACAATGGACCTGGGTACCAGGTCCTCTTAAGGGGGGAAGAGTTGTAACGCCCCAATTTTTCTAGTTATGCATTACGTGACATTATATGAATTATATTCTTATACGTTTATGTGAAAATATATGATATTATTTTTAAATCTTGAATTATTGCATAACTCGTATTTAAGTGATACGTGAATTAATTGCCAAACATGATTTATTTGATTATATGACCTTAATTGATTTATTCTCATAATGTGGACTTAATTGCATTAATAACATAAATGAAACATGCATACATAGATAGATATTTTATACTTGACTATATATTTCTACAACTTATATATATATATATATATGCATCCACTAAATCATTATATAGTATAATTGCAATGACACTCTCATTGCACTCACTTCTAACATGTAATTACCTAAGAGCTAAGGACTTAGTTGCAATAATCATAATCATGCAAGACTTTTACACTCTCATCATATATACACATTTATATATATTATATACATAATATCTACTTTTACTTTATACATATAAGTTATATATCTATATATTACATTACATACACTCATTCATCTATCCCAATTCCATTTCATTTCATTTTATCAATAAAATCCCACACATACACACACACTAAAAAACGGGAGAAACACCAAGAAGAAAAGGAAGGGAGATTTCATCATCTCAAGTTTAAATTCAAGGAAGAAAGTTGCATAAATTGGAGCATCATCACCATATCATCCTTTCTTTCTTCTATTTGAAGGTATAAATGAGAATTTGATTCATTTATGGATCCATGATTGAAGTAGGGTTTGGTGATTTGATGTGATTTCTTGTTCATTCATGGTTAGAAGCATACCTAGGATCATTACACTTAAAAGCTTGCATGAATTCATGGATTATGTGAGAGCTGGAGATTATGGAAATATATGGGTTTGTTGGATAAATTCTTATGAATCAAAGCATGTTTCCATGGAGTATATGATGCCTAATTGATGTACTTAAGTT
The DNA here is from genome assembly GCA_037501455.1 of Lantana camara. Taxonomy (NCBI): domain Eukaryota; kingdom Viridiplantae; phylum Streptophyta; class Magnoliopsida; order Lamiales; family Verbenaceae; genus Lantana; species Lantana camara. The sequence continues at coordinate 93,639,954 of CM074861.1, forward strand.
ATATGCATGATATATGATTGTTTTGGAGTGCTTTGGTTGATTTTGTGATGGGTTTTGCTTCCTCCCCTTTTCCCTTCGAGCAATCCATGTTTCTGGTATGTTTTGCTGTCCTTAATGACTACCCGGGCGGGTACTTTAGTCCAGCGGGTTTTTCTGCACTCTTTTTCCCCGGCCGGGTAAATTTTGCCTTGTACTTTCCCCCGGCCGGGTACTCCCTCATCCGAAATCCGATTGACCTGATTTTTGAACCGTTGGAAACCTAAAATTGTCCATTTTTACCAAACTTCACCAACACCTCTCTTATTGCATTCCTTTCACTTCCTTGGCTCCTGTATGTGAATTATATGAGTTATATACTTGGTTTATTGATAGTTATGTTCTTATTTGACATTCCTTAATTGTTATTGAATGACCTATTGATCATGATTTTGCCGTGTGTCGTAAATGGTTCATGCGAGTCGTGTCTCACGAACATTTGTCCCTTTTTACATAGATTGTCTTTCCGTTGACGGGGAGTAAGCTTCATAGTTGTATCCTTGTTAATTATCGGCACCGGTGAGGTTTAATTTTAGATATATAGAACCCTTACAACCCCTATGTGATGTTTTCGGCCAAAATGTATCTATATATCTATAGTTTTCCAAACCTTATTGATTTTCAACAGATTTCACGGAATGGATTGATTGATTGATTGATTGATTGGGTGAGTAAATTGAATTGCACTTTAGGCCCGAGGGTAGTGTACTGAGCCAACCGGAGAAGCAAGGGCTGACGGGTAACTCTTGCACTATCCTCACCATTTTGGGGTAACCCCCGAATCCACCGGGAGGTTTGGTGGAGGAAGGAGCCCGCCGGGCATAGGGACTCATGAACCCTATGCCCAGATTGATTGGGTGGTGGGGCCTTGCAATCCCACCGTCACCCGGAGGAAGAATGAGTTATTGAAACTGCTAATTATGCAATGTAATTGATTGCTTGATCACCTAATCACTTAATAACTGAATTATTGTACACTGTCAGAGAAAAGTTGGAGATTTGCCCTTACTCGCCGGGCCACTGATTGAATTGTGTTGATAATGATTGTATCGTTAAATGAATTTAGTTGTAATCTCGGGCGATATCTAATCTAATACTGAACTTATATTATTTCTTTGATTAAAACCTTAACCGAGATTATGGCTTGCATGCTAATTGCGCTAATATTTATTTATACCCCCTTACTCAGTCTTTTGTAGACTGACACCTCACATTTCAGGTCTTGCAGGGTTCGTGCTAGGTGGGAATCGAGTCGAGTCAAGTGTTTACATTCAAGTCATGCATCGTCCATTTCAATCATTGTTGCATATGTAATTATTTTGATTTGTTATGATATTTTGAAGATTGTATCTGAGAGTATTGTTAGAGATGGAATTTCAAATTAATGATATGTTTAAAGTATGCTTCCGTTATAGACGTTATGTATTGTTGGTATTATTTGAGGGTAGTCCTGCATAGCTAGCATTTCTTTTCTCTTGTCACCCGTTCGCTATAGTCTTAGTTCATGTACGAATTTTTCATTTCGTATGTGGATTGAGCTATAGTGCGGGGTTGTGGCATATCGGCGTTCCGGGTGCTACATCTTAAGTGGTATCAGAGTCCGATTGCAAAACCGCGGTTCTATCGTCGTGTCGTGTCAAGTTAGGTCGAACGACATAGGATTAATTGATAATTTGTGAGTCTTGCATCTTATTTGAACTTACCCGAACATCTTTGAGCTACTTGATAACTTGTGCATGACATTGATTTGTGTCACTACTTGTTGATTAATTGACCTTCTATGGCTTGGAATTTATATGTTTAATGTGTTTTACTTTAATTTTGTTGAATTATTTATTGCATTTTGCATCAAATTCTTGTACTTGGTATCAATTATGTGGCATGAGCATGTATTAACCCCATGCATTTATATTTGAAATAAGTTGTGATTATAGGCTATAAAGATCATGTCAAACTACGGCCAATTTCTACGACAACTTCAATCTACCGCAAGCTCCTTTCTTTCGTTTTGAAGTTGTAAGGAATGCACCGGGGAACTTCATGCAAGAATTCAAGAGTCATGGATTTCTCTAATTGGGTTCTAATTCAAGTGATAAGATCCGGAATAGAATAATTAATTATAGTAGTAATTCACAAGCTCTAGGAAGTTAGAGGTTAGAATTCAAGCTACTAAAGATTAACTTGAGTATTCGAAAAAGGTCGAGTATAATTCGTGGTGAAGAAGAGGTGAATTGGATTAATATCAAGTGTGCACCCAAGATTGGGAACTTCGGACCGTGGTACTAGTTGGGATAGGAGAATTGATCATGGAAACAGGATTGAATTGTCATTTAAGCAATGGATATCGAGGATTTCAATGTTCGACGCTTTGGGTGGAGGAATCTCCAACATCAACTCGAATGTTGAAACGGATCACAACCATGGAAGATTCCCGAACAACGGTGAACGGTACATCAAACATCCATGGCACATGCATACACGCAACTTAAATATGAATAATTTCATGATGCTAAGTGATTTGATTGTTAGTTGAATTAATTATCTTTGTATGACCGATAATTTGCGTGTTTGTTACCTTCTACCTGTTCTTTACGTGAAAACTTGTGCGAGTATTTATTTAATTGCTCTTTCGTGATTGTTTGAGAGACGGGGTTCTCTCACTGCGTGTCTGAGAGACGAGGTTCTCTCACTTTGTGTTAGAGAGACGGGGTTCTCTCCATGCTTGCTTGAAAGACAGGGTTCTCTTTTGTTACTTGTTTGAGAGACGGGGCTCTCTCATTGCTTGCTTTAAAGTTCAGATCTAGACAATGGACCTGGGTACCAGGTCCTCTTAAGGGGGGAAGAGTTGTAACGCCCCAATTTTTCTAGTTGTGCATTACGTGACATTATATGAATTATATTCTTATACGTTTATGTGAAAATATATGATATTATTTTTAAATCCTGAATTATTGCATAACTCGTATTTAAGTGATACGTGAATTAATTGCCAAACATGATCTATTTGATTATATGACCTTAATTGATCTATTCTCATAATGTGGACTTAATTGCATTAATAACATAAATGAAACATGCATACATAGATAGATATTTTATACTTGACTATATATTTCTACAACTTATATATATATATATGCATCCAGTTAATCATTATATAGTATAATTGCAATGACACTCTCATTGCACTCACTTCTAACATGTAATTACCTAAGAGCTAAGGACTTAGTTGCAATAATCATAATCATGCAAGACTTTTACACTCTCATCATATATACACATTTATATATATTATATACATAATATCTACTTTTACTTTATACATATAAGTTATATATCTATATATTACATTACATACACTCATTCATCTCTCCCAATTCCATTTCATTTCATTTTATCAATAAAATCCCACACACACACACACACTAAAAAACGGGAGAAACACCAAGAAGAAAAGGAAGGGAGATTTCATCATCTCAAGTTTAAATTCAAGGAAGAAAGTTGCATAAATTGGAGCATCATCACCATATCATCCTTTCTTTCTTCTATTTGAAGGTATAAATCAGAATTTGATTCATTTATGGATCTATGATTGAAGTAGGGTTTGGTGATTTGATGTGATTTCTTGTTCATTCATGGTTAGAAGCATACCTAGGATCATTACACTTAAAAGCTTGCATGAATTCATGGATTATGTGAGAGTTGGATATTATGGAAATATATGGGATTGTTTGATGAATTCTTATGAATCAAAGCATGTTTCCATGGAGTATATGATGCCTAATTGATGTACTTAAGTTATATGCATGATATATGATTGTTTTGGAGTGCTTTGGTTGATTTTGTGATGGGTTTTGCTTCCTCCCCTTTCCCCTTCGAGCAACCCCTGTTTCTGGTATGTTTTGCTGTCCAGAATGACTACCCGGGCGGGTACTTTAGTCCAGTGGGTTTTTCTGCACTCTTTTTCCCCGGCCGGGTAAATTTTGCCTTGTACTTTCCCCCGGCCGGGTACTCCCTCATCCGAAATCCGATTGACCTGATTTTTGAACCGTTGGAAACCTAAAATTGTCCATTTTTACCAAACTTCACCAAAACCTCTCTTATTGCATTCCTTTCACTTCCTTGGCTCCTGTATGTGAATTATATGAGTTATATACTTGGTTTATTGATAATTATGTTCTTATTTGACATTCCTTAATTGTTATTGAATGACCTATTGATCATGACTTTGCCGTGTGTCGTAAATGGTTCATGCGATTCGTGTCTCACGAACATTTGTCCCTTTTTACATAGATTGTCTTCCAGTTGACGAGGAGTAAGCTTCATAGTTGTATCCTTGTTAATTATCGGCACGGGTGAGGTTTAATTTTAGATATATAGAACCCTTACAACCCCTATGTGATGTTTTCGGCCAAAATGTATCTATATATCTATAGTTTTCCAAACCTTATTGATTTTCAACAGATTTCACGGAATGGATTGATTGATTGGTTGGTTGATTGGGTGTGTAAATTGAATTGCACTTTGGGCCCGAGGGTAGTGTACTGAGCCAACCGGGGAAGCAAGGGCTGACGGGTAACTCTTGCACTATCCTCACCATTTTGGGGTAACCCCCGAATCCACCAGGAGGTTTGGTGGAGGAAGGAGCCCGCCGGGCATAGGGACTCATGAACCCTATGCCCAGATTGATTGGGTGGTGGGGCCTTGCAATCCCACCATCACCCGGAGGAAGAATGAGTTATTGAAACTGCTAATTATGCAATGTAATTGATTGCTTGATCACCTAATCACTTAATAACTGAATTATTGTACACTGTCAGAGAAAAGTTGGAGATTTGCCCTTACTCGCCGGGCTACTGATTGAATTGTGTTGATAATGATTATATCGTTAAATGAATTTAGTTGTAATCTCGGGCGATATCTAATCTAATACTGAACTTATATTGTTTCTTTTATTAAAACCTTAACCGAGATTATGGCTTGCATGCTAATTGCGCTAATATTTATTTTTACCCCCTCACTCAGTCTTTTGTAGACTGACACCTCACTTTTCAGGTCTTGCAGGGTTCGTGCTAGGCGGGAATCGAGTCGAGTCAAGTGTTTACATTCAAGTCATGCATCGTCCATTTCAATCATTGTTGCATATGTAATTATTTTGATTTGTTATGATATTTTGAAGATTGTATCTGAGAGTATTGTTAGAGATGGAATTTCAAATTAATGATATGTTTAAAGTATGCTTCCGTTATAGTCGTTATGTATTGTTGGTATTATTTGAGGGTAGTCCCGCCTAGCTAGCATTTCTTTTCTCTTGTCACCCGTTCGCTATAGTCTTAGTTCATGTACGAATTTTCCATTTCGTATGTGGATTGAGTTATAGTGCGGGGTTGTAGCATATCGGCGTTCCGGGTGCTACATCTTAAGTGGTATCAGAGTCCGATTGCAAAACCGCGGTTCTATCGTCGTGTCGTGTCAAGTTAGGTCGAACGACATAGGATTAATTGATAATTTGTGAGTCTTGCATCTTATTTGAACTTACCTGAACATCTTTGAGCTACTTGATAACTTGTGCATGACATTGATTTGTGTCACTACTTGTTGATTAATTGACCTTCTATGGCTTGGAATTTATATGTTTAATGTGTTTTACTTTAATTTTGTTGAATTATTTATTGCATTTTGCATCAAATTCTTGTACTTGGTATCAATTATGTGGCATGAGCATGTATTAACCCCATGCATTTATATTTGAAATAAGTTGTGATTATAGGCTATAAAGATCATGTCAAACTACGGCCAATTTCTACGACAACTTCAATCTACCGCAAGCTCCTTTCTTTCATTTTGAAGTTGTAAGGAATGCACCGGGGAACTTCATGCAAGAATTCAAGAGTCTTGGGTTTCTCTAATTGGGTTCTAATTCAAGTGATAAGATCAGGAATAGAATAATTAATTATGGTAGTAATTCACAAGCTCTAGGAAGTTAGAGGTTAGAATTCAAGCTACTAAAGATTAACTTGAGTATTCGAAAAAGGTCGAGTATAATTCGTGGTGAAGAAGAGGTGAATTGGATTAATATCAAGTGTGCACCCAAGATTGGGAACTTCGGACCGTGGTACTAGTTGGGATAGGAGAATTGATCATGGAAACAGGATTGAATTGTCATTTAAGCATTGGATATCGAGGATTTCAATGTTCGACGCTTTGGGTGGAGGAATCTCCAACATCAACTCGAATGTTGAAACGGATCACAACCATGGAAGATTCCCGAACAATGGTGAACGGTACATCAAGCATCCATGGCACATGCATACACGCAACTTAAATATGAATAATTTCATGATGCTAAGTGATTTGATTGTTAGTTGAATTAATTATCTTTGTATGACCGATAATTTGCGTGTTTGTTACCTTCTACCTGTTGTTTACGTGAAAACTTGTGCGAGTATTTATTTAATTGCTCTTTCGTGCTTGTTTGAGAGATGGGGTTCTCTCACTGCATGTCTGAGAGACGGGGTTCTCTCACTTTGTGTTAGAGGGACGGGGTTCTCTCCATGCTTGCTTGAGAGATAGGGTTCTCTTTTGTTACTTGTTTGAGAGACGGGGCTCTCTCATTGCTTGCTTTAAAGTTCAGATCTAGACAATGGACCTGGGTACCAGGTCCTTTTAAGGGGGGAAGAGTTGTAACGCCCCAATTTTTCTAGTTATGCATTACGTGACATTATATGAATTATATTCTTATACGTTTATGTGAAAATATATGATATTATTTTTAAATCCTGAATTATTGCATAACTCGTATTTAAGTGATACGTGAATTAATTGCCAAACATGATTTATTTGATTATATGACCTTCATTGATCTATTCTCATAATGTGGACTTATTTGAATTAATAACAAAAATGAAACATGCATACATGGATAGATATTTTATACTTGACTATATATTTCTACAACTTATATATATATATGCATCCACTTAATCATTATATAGTATAATTGCAATGACACTCTCATTGCACTCACTTCTAACATGTAATTACCTAAGAGCTAAGGACTTAGTTGCAATAATCATAATCGTGCAAGACTTTTACACTCTCATCGTATATACACATTTATATATATTATGTACATAATATCTACTTTTACTTTATACATATAAGTTATATATCTATATATTACATTACATACACTCATTCATCTCTGCCAATTCCATTTCATTTCATTTTATCAATAAAATCCCACACACACACACACTAAAAAACGGGAGAAACACCAAGAAGAAAAGGAAGGGAGATTTCATCATCTCAAGTTTAAATTCAAGGAAGAAAGTTGCATAAATTGGAGCATCATCACCATATCATCCTTTCATCCTTTCTTTCTTCTATTTGAAGGTATAAATGAGAATTTGATTCATTTATGGATCCATGATTGAAGTAGGGTTTGGTGATTTGATGTGATTTCTTGTTCATTCATGGTTAGAATCATACCTAGGATCATTACACTTAAAAGCTTGCATGAATTCATGGATTATGTGAGAGTTGGAGATTATTGAAATATATGGGTTTGTTGGATGAATTCTTATGAATCAAAGCATGTTTCCATGGAGTATATGATGCCTAATTGATGTACTTAAGTTATATGCATGATATATGATTGTTTTGGAGTGCTTTGGTTGATTTTGTGATGGGTTTTGCTTCCTCCCCTTTCCCCTTCGAGCAATCCCTGTTTCTGGTATGTTTTTCTGTCCTTAATGACTACCCGGGAGGGTACTTTAGTCCAGCGGGTTTTTCTGCACTCTTTTTCCCCGACCGGGTAAATTTTACCTTGTACTTTCCCCCGGCCGGGTACTCCCTCATCCGAAATCCGATTGACCTGATTTTTGAACCGTTGGAAACCTAAAATTGTCCATTTTTACCAAACTTCACCAAAACCTCTCTTATTGCATTCCTTTCACTTCCTTGGCTCCTGTATGTGAATTATATGAGTTATATACTTGGTTTATTGATAATTATATTCTTATTTGACATTCCTTAATTGTTATTGAATGACCTATTGATCATGACTTTGCCGTGTGTCGTAAATGGTTCGTGCGAGTCGTGTCTCACGAACATTTGTCCCTTTTTACATAGATTGTCTTCCCGTTGACGAGGAGTAAGCTTTATAGTTGTATCCTTGTTAATTATCGGCACGGGTGAGGTTTAATTCTAGATATATAGAACCCTTACAACCCCTATGTGATGTTTTCGGCCAAAATGTATCTATATATCTATAGTTTTCCAAACCTTATTGATTTTCAACTGATTTCACGGAATGGTTGATTGACTGATTGATTAGGCGAGTAAATTGAATTGCACTTTGGACCCGAGAGTAATGTACTGAACCAACCGGGGAAGCAAGGGTTGACGGGTAACTCTTGCACTATCCTCACCATTTTGGGGTCACCCCTCAATCCACCAGGAGGTTTGGTGGAGGAAGGAGCCCACCGGGCATAGGGACTCATGAACCCTATGCCCAGATTGATTGGGTGGTAGGGCCTTGCAATCCCACCATCACCCGGTGGAAGAAGGAGTTATTGAAACTGCTAATTATGCACTGTAATTGATTGCTTGATCACCTAATCACTTAATAACTGAATTATTGTACATTGTCGGAGAAAGGTTGGAGATTTGCCCTCACTCGTCGGGCCACTGATTGAATTGAGTTGTTAATCATTGTATCGTTAAATGGATTTAGTTGTAATCTCGGGCGAGATCTAATCTAATACTGACTTTATATTGTTTCTTTTATTAAAACCTTACCCGAGATTATGGCTTGCATGCTAATTGCGCTAATATTTATTTACACCCCCCTCACTCAGTCTTTTGTAGACTGACACCTCACTTTTCACGTCTTGCAGGGTTCGTGCTAGGCGGGAATCGAGTTGAGTCAAGTGTTTACATTCGAGTCAAGCATAGTCCATTTCAATCATTGTTGCATATGTAATTATTTTGATTTGTTATGATATTTTGAAGATTGTATCTGAGAGTATTGTTAGAGATAGAATTTCAAATTAATGATATGTTTAAAGTATGCTTCCGTTATAGTCGTTATGTATTGTTGGTATTATTTGAGGATAGTCCCGCCTAGCTAGCATTTCTTTTCTCTTGTTACCCGTTCGCTATAGTCTTAGTTCATGTACAAATTTTTCATTTCGTATGTGGATTGAGCTATAGTGCGAGGGTGCAGCTTCTCGGTTCGGGTGCTACATTTCCACTGCGACAAATAGATCTTTAAAAAGTCCCTAAACAGTGCCTTGACAAAATATGGTAGTGACAAAAAATATTAGAGAAAATATCATCAAAATACATGGATTGATATTACAAATACACTCCTTAAGTGGGAGTTGAATGTGGATTATATTTCTTTGTGGTGCGCTTGAAAATTTATTCTTGATGTTATAAGTATTCTTACTTTGGTAATTTTTATGAAATAATTTTGTAATTGAAAACATAATCGTACGGCTTTTACTTGTGGAAATTCCCTCAACTTGGGGAAATTCTTGTATGAGCCGGGTGTAGGCACTGTTCCCTACACCCGCCTCTAATACACAAATAAAAAAATAATTTTTTTTTTTATTTTTTTATTGTGTATTAGAGGCGGGTGTAGGGAACAGTGCCCTACACCCGGCTCATACAAGAATTTTCCCTCAACTTGTTGCTAATTTGTAAAACCTTATTAATGTATGGGCCTTCATGTTACATCTTGAAATGAGTCATAAACTACTGTTTAAACTTTAAAGGAATGTTGAATAGATAGTTTTGGTACAAGATTCTTCACATTAAAATTTTTGGCTTTCACATATTGAGCATTGACGTCCTTGTGTTATCTTTGATGACTTCTCTGCCTAAACTAATTAATATGAAATACTTGTAATTTTGGGTGTACTTTGCTTCCGCTCTCTGGGGTATGATTTCCTAAAGCTATTAGAAAAAAAATCAACAATGCACATGAACTTTGATAGTGCATTACTTGGTGAGTAAGTAGGAATTCATAAATGCATTTGTATAATTTCATGCCCTAATCGGTAACTATATATAGCAACCGACTTCTAGTGTGATCCCAATTTCAGAAGGTGCATGCATGACAATTCATCATATAGAGGTAATGTAACGCCCCAGCTTTCGGCTTTTCAGGTAAGAACGCCACGTGTGAGTTTTGAGGGTTAGAATTTAATTTAATTTGTTCATTTCTTCAATTTTATATGTCATAACATAATTTTTATGAAATTCATATCAACTTGATACTTATTGCATAAATTGAGTGTGATTGAAACGTGAATTAATTCCCGAACATGATTTAATTTCTTCTATGTCCTTATTTGATCATTTTCTTAAATTTGGGGATTTAATTGCATGACTTTTGCATGGGATCAAATTGATCAATTATCATGAGATGTGAACCCATTGCATGACTAATTAACTTGAGGGACTTAATTGTAAATTGTGGCCATTCATCTCTTTACTTAGATGAAATCACGTAACATTTCTTCCTCATTCATATAAGATACACACATATACACACACTTTGCTTCCTTCATTCACGATCAAAACCCCAACAAGAGAAGAAAGGATTTCGTTATTTCAAGCTATTATTTTGGGAATTTGTGAACTTTGAAGCATAATCATCATATCCATCCATCTCTTTCTCATTTTAAGGTAAGATGAAGATTTGGTATGAATTTCTTGAATTGAATATGGTAGCCAGGGTTATGGTTTAAGTTGGATGAATTGAGTAATTGTTGTTGGAAGTAGGTTGGTGAACTTTGAGCTTAAGTTTGATGCATATAGTATGAAGTTTATAAGCTTGGAGCATAGGTTGACATATAGGTTTGAAATGAGTGATTCTTGATGATCAAGCTTGGATTTAAGTGTTTATATGAGTTATTATTGAACTATAGGTATGCTAGTATGTTTATTTCTTGATTTGTATGCATTTGGAGATTGAGTTATGGATCATTTGTGCTTTGTGATTTTGGTTCGAGCATGCCCTGCATATCCCCTGTTTCTGCCTCTGCTGGGGAAAATTGCAAAAATGGTATACCATCTGCACCCATTCAGCAAGATTGGTACACCAACTATTCCGGTGGCAAATTGACCCCATAGGTCCCAAAACCGTGCAAAAAGATGCAAAATTTTCCGGAAAACCTAAAACCCGTCAGAAACCACGTATGACGTGGCTATTACTCCCGCGTGGACGTTACATGGGTGCCACGTAAATTTTTTTTTGCCACCTAGCAGCTGACTTGGTTGACATGTATTTAACCCACACAAAACTAATTAATATTTTTAACTTAATTAATATTTAAAATAAATTTGATAAAATAAAAAATAATTATATATATATATATATAATATTACATTTATCATAAAAAATACATAAAATAAAAAACTTAAAATAATATATTTTATAATATTTGATTATTTTCACATGCATATATATATTTATATATTTTAGTATTGAATTTAATTAAATACATAATATATTATTCATGAAATTTTAAATTAAAATGAAAACTAAAAAAAATCAAAAAAAGAAAAGAAAAAGAAAAGAAAAATACTCAGATTTTGGGGTTCTTCGTCCTCATCCAATCATTAGAAAAATAATCAGACTTTGGTTATGAATTAAATTAAATTTCGTTGCTTTCCATGGGAAAAGATCTTGAAGGTGCGAGTTATATCCAGATCTAGCCTTTGCTTCATCAAATCGGAATCCACACCCATCACATTTGCTTTTGAATTGGTGGCAGTGAGTGGCAAGATTGGTGGCGAATGGTGTTTCTCCACCTATCTCTCTCCAATCTATTCTCCCTCGTTTCTATTTCTTATCCCACCGATTTTCTCTCCCTTTTTGCTCTCTCTTGCAACTTGAAAGAATTTGTGAGCAGAAGTGGTGGATATGGGTGGTGGTGGTGTCATCGGATTTAGTGGTGGGCTATTTTAGTGGTGGCGGATCTGGTGGATGGCCATCGAAAGTGACCAATGGTGGTGGTACCATGGATCTTCAGCAGATCTTCAGAAAGAAAAAGGTTAAGTGTTCTGCTATTTCCAACAACCATGGATTCTTCAACAAAGAACAGGACTTTCACCCACCACAGGGTCATTTGGGGTTCTTTCCCACCTCAGAGAGAGCACACTAAAGCACTATTCTTTGTACTCCCATTTGAATAATCGGACTACCAATGCATTTGATTTCGATAATCCTATGTTTACTTCATCTGCTTTGATTCATGTCGTGGGTTGTTGTAATGGGCTTGTCTACATCCTCATAGATAGGAGAGATTTCTTCCTTCGGAACCCATCCACGGGGTTTCAAAGAAATAGCCTGATTTAGATCCCATGGAAAGAAATTGCCTGATTTAGATCCCATGGTTAAACTCGGTCGCGTTAGGAAATATGGGTCCGGTTTTATTGCCGAAGATGATGATTACAAGGTGTTTTCGTTTTTGTCTTTGTTCCTTATTCCTAGTGTGTTTGGTAAAAGAAAAGTTCATAGTATGAAGAATGATTCCTGGGAAACTGTTGAGGACGAGAACTGTTCTCGGTTTGGCGGAGCTGGTAAGTTTGGAAGTGGAAAGCTTCATTGGGTTCATGGAGTCGGGGTAAATTCCCAATGGAGAATTGTTTCGTTCTAACTTGTAAATTCCCAGAAAAGCTATATATTTGGAACTTTGGAACTGCCCGACTTCGGTGAAGATGCTCATTGGTTGTCACTGGGAGTGATTGATGTATGTCTTTGTGTTCTTTGTAATTGTCTAGAATTGAGTTTGGATGTTTGGGTTATGAAGGAATAGGGTGTGAAGGAATGTTGTGTAAAGTCGTGAGTGTATTTTAAATATCATGTATAATTTTCCCCCCATTTTAATGCATTTTGTGGCATTTATTTTTTGTTTTATACAATTAAATCTTACACGTCATCAGTGGTTTATGACATGGCAATGGCGGTATTGCCACATAACAGATAATGGGGCCACGTAGGATAACCGGTCGGGTTTCCGGTGGGTTATAGTTTTTCCGGTGAAAATGTGCATCATTTTGCGCGATTTTGGGAGCTATGGGGTCGATTTGCCACCGGAATAGTTGGTGTACCAATCTTACTGAATGGGTGCAGATGGTATACCATTTTTGTAATTTTCCTGCCTCTACTGCGTAACGGGAACGGCCCGTCCCATCCAAGTTCATTTTGGGAACGGTCGTTCCCACCCCCTGACAGCTGGTGCGCGAGAATGGGAACGGCCCTTCCCATTTTGGCCTGTGGCCGGAACAGCCGTTCCCAGTCCCAAAAATTTCCAAAAAACTTACAGACGCACGGGATTGAATCGAGGAGCTGGAAAAGGCCGTTCCCATTTTTGAACTGCAGGTCGGAACGGCCGTTCCCAACTCTCTGATCGTGGCAGAAACTTTCTGCATGAATTTGAGAATTTCAATTTTCTTCCCTAAACCTTTAATTGATCGATACATGCTCTTATATGTTCATTTTATGCATGAATATGATCATATCATTCCATGAATTGTCAATGCATGTCATATTATTCATGATTAAGCCGTTCGTCCTAATTGGTTCATTTGAGTCGTGTCTCACGGACAATTGTCTTTCTTGCACAGACCAGCTTCCTGGTGACGAGGAGCAGGCCCTGTGAGCTGTATCCTTGTTTATTTTGGTCACACAGGTGAGGTTTAATTTCTAGATATATAGAAACTTTACAACCCTTATGTGAATTTTGGCCAAAAGGTATTAATATATCTATAGATTTTCATAAACCTCAAATGATTTCAAACTTCACCGAGCCTACTGTACTGAATTGATCGTATTTTGGCGAGTATACTATATTGCACTGTGGGCCCGAGGGTAGTGGCTTGAGCCAACCGAGAAAGCATGGGATGACGGGTAACTCTAGCGCTATCCTCACTAATTTGGGATGACCCCTGAATCCACTAGGAGATTAGTGGAGGAAGGAGTTCAGGGCTTAGGGATTCATGTACCCTCTGCTCACACTGACTGGATGGTTAGGCCTTGCAAACCCATCATCACCCAGAGGAAAAAGGGACTGAAACTGCTTCTGAATGTACTGCACTGTAATAACTTGCTTGATCACTTAAAATATTGATAACCTAATTATTGTACACAGTCGGAGTAAGGTTGGAGAATGGCCCTCACTCGCCGGGCCACTGATTGACTGACATTGAAATAATTGTTAAACTTGATAGTTGTAACCTCGGGCGATATTGAATCCTATTTCTTGAATTGTATCGTTTTGCACAAAAATATTACCCGAGATTATAACATGCATGTATGTGCGCTTATATTTATATACCCTCACTCAGTCTTTTGTAGACTGACGCCTCAACCTTTCAGTTTTTGCAGGTGCGTGCTAGGCGGGAATTAGAGTCGAGTCCTATATTTAATTTGGGTCTAGCACACTTCACCTTCATATTATGTTCATGTATTGATACTTATGGAATATTGGCATGTTTATGGAATTTTAGGAGATGATAATGTATTGATAGGTATATGGAGTAGGTCTTATGCTTTTAGATACTTGATATTTGACAATGAAATTTTATGCTTCCGCTTTTATTATTGTAAATTGATTGTTTGGTTTGGGGTTAGTCCCGCCTAACTATTGTTGTTTTTTTTTTATATTATCTCCCGTTCGCTATAGCTTTGGTTCATGTATGGATTGTCCGTTTCATATGTGAATTGAACTATAGTGCGGGAGATGTGGTACCTAGCGTTCCGGGTGCTACAGGTAAGGATTATTATTTGTTTCAAATAACCCAAACTTTTCGTTTAATTATTATTTTTGGTTAAACAGGTCTGTGACCATCGTGGGTTTTCTTCGAGGGCACCCCCTTTTGTTAATTAGAGTATTTTCAAGTCAAAAGAAGAAGAAACAAACAAATATTCTAATTTTCAATTAGAGTAGCTGCATCAAAAGAAGCAAAAGAAAACAAATATTCAAATTATTGAATACCTACAATTGGTTTTTAAGTTTTCTAATTTTGTATTCCCTCCCCAAAGAATAAATTGTATGTAGTCTTTTGATTTTGTGTTGGCCTCCGTAAAGAATAAATTGTATGCGGTAGTAATCCATCACTCTTGTTTAATTTGTTCTAAGCTAATTTATTAATTGAATTGTGCACGGTTTTCCTTCTGAACATAGAAGACATAATATTAGAATACTATTAGAATTATGATGAGGATAATTAAGAGTTTGATCAGAACGAAATATCGTGCAAGAATATTTATATATTTAGTATTTTACAAGACTACCATTAATTGTATTTTACTAAAAATCTTACAATAAGGGTATTTTTGTCAATCACAAAAAGAATATTTATGTATCAATTTATTATTTTACAAAATAACCCTTAACTGTATTTCACTAAAAAACTTACGATAAGGGTATTTTGGCCGATCTCAAAGTTTTTGAAAACCAAAAACCCACCTTGCACTTTTATAATAATAATAATAATAATAATAATAAGGGTTATTTACACCTAACCCCCATATTAGATGGGGTAATTACAATCCACCACCATTTTTAGATTAAATTACATTTAACCCCCATTTTTGTTTAAAAATTGTTGATGTCAGCAAAATTTTAATGAAAACCCAAAAATACCCTTCGTTGACTTTGATCAAATTTTTTATTCCCATGTTGGCCTTGAGGGTTAACTATAATTAATTATATTAATATGAGAGTTAAGTGTAATATTCTTTAAAAAAAAGTTTCCAACTGTCATTTTTAGACAAATTATAACCGTTATAACGACTATATTCCTCTTTCAACTGCAACTTATTAATGTGAATTAAATATTTATTTTATTGTCAACGTTAATTAGTTATGGTTAAAGATCAATTAGAAACATAATTAATCGTAGTGACTTTATTATTTATTTTTTTATTTACTTAGTTGAAAGAGTAATATAGTCGTTATAACAGTTATATTTTGTCCAAAAATGAAAGTTAGAGAAATTTTATTAAAAATATTACACTTAACCCCATATTAGTATAGTTAATTATAGTTAACCCCAAGGACAACATTGTAATAAAAAATTTAACAAAAGTTAACTAAGTGTATTTTTGGGTTTTCACTAAAAGTTTTGCTGACATCAGCAATTTTTGAACGAAAATTGGATTAAGTGTAATTTCTTATTTTTTAAAGGGTGGTGTCTTTAATTTTATCTAAAAATGGTGGCGAATTGTAATTACCCCGTCTAATATGGGGGCTGGGTGTAATTAACCCTAATAATAATAAGAAGAAGAATAATTTGTTTAGATAATTTTCGAGGGCAACGATTAACTTTATTCAATTATCTAAAATATATATCATATTTTTAAAATTGGATTTGCTTTTTGTTTCCTCATATCTCAGTGCTCGCAAATTCATGGCAACGAACTCGAACGTGTCTATGTTGCATGAGATAGTATTAACTATTAACCATTTCACTCGTGCTTTCTTTTTAAATCGATATCACTAATTTTTTCTCTATTCTCAGGTATTGTCAAGATGTATGTTAGTTCGTAGTTTATAGTATCAACTCGTTTGAACACAGCAATCGTAGGAATCTTGAAGATTGTTGAATCACATCAATTTTGTGGAATTAAAGATAAGTTATTTGTTGTTAGGGGTTGGTTTAAGTGGTTAATGGATTTATTCTCCAGGGTAAGGTCCCGAGTCTGAATCCCGCTTAGTGTGCATGTGTTATAACAAAAAAAAAAAAAAAAAAAAAGATAAGTTATTTGTTGATTTATACCTCGTGAATTAATATTATATCATACATGATTTATACCTCGTGAATTTTTTTGTTGAAATTGCAATTACTGATATATATAAAAAAAAAAAGAAAAGAAGAAAAGGGTTATTTTCAGATGTGTTTATCTTTAAAATGATAATCGATAAGATTTCTGCTCAAATTTGTCAAAAAAATAATAATAAATAAAGATATTTATTTTGATAAGACTTGTTTTGCTTTGGATCTTAATTGGCTAGTGCAAGTACTTACTTCGAATCCCAATCGGCAAGGATAAACACTTACTTCAGATCTTAATCAGTTAGGACAAATAATACTTCGTACCCAATCGTCAGGGCAAGTGTTTACTATAATAACGACTCATAGGAAAAGTATTTGTTTTGGATCTATAACATCGAAATATTTTCTTAGAAATAATAACTATAGAGTAAATTTTAATAATTAAGTATGATAACGCCGGAAATTGGTCGCCTTTGAAAGTGTGTAGTCGGCTTCGAATCTCCGACGAATCAATTAAATGTGGGTTCTTTTACCAAATCCGATTGTTTGGATTGAAGGGAGTTGAGCTGAAATTTCGGCAGAGTTTCGGTATGTAATTTTGTGTGCCCCCTCATTCTGGTGAAAGAAATGATATTTATATTCATCGCTCGAGCTGGCACGAGCTCGATTTTGACTTAGTGGGCGCGAGGATCGCGGACCACGTACTTAGGTCGTGGGGTGGTTGGCGAGTGGGGATAACCGTCGACGTTGGGCTCGTGCTAAGCGCTCAAGAGCGAGCGCTTACACGCCGAGCACTTACAAGTCGAGCTCTTCCCTTAGCCAATTTTAAGGAGTTATGCCTAGCACTTACGAGCTGGGCCCTCGACAAAGCGAGGACTTACCTTAGTCAATTTTAGGAGTTATGTCAAGCACTTACGAGTTGGGCCCTCGACAGAACGAGGACTTGCCTTAGTCAATTTTAGGAGTTATGTCAAGCACTTACGAGTTGGGCCCTCGACAGAACGAGGACTTGCCTTAGCCAATTTTATGAGATATACCAAGCTCTTATGAGGTGAGCGCTTTTACGAGGTGGGCACTCTTATGAGGTGAGCGCTCTTACGAGGTGGACACTCATACGAGGTGAGTACTCTTAGGAGGTGGGCACTCTTACGAGGTGAACACTCTTTAGAACGTAGTGGGCTCTCTTACGAGGTGAACACTCTATAGAACGAAGTGGGCTCTCTTACGAGGTGAACACTCTATAGAACGAGGACTTGCCTCAGTCAATTTTAGCTAGTTTATAGAACGAGGTTTATAGATAGTCTAAAATACGAGAGAGCCACTTAGTTATTTTTACCATTATCATTTGCCCCCCCGCTCCTCGAGTACGGAGTGTGCGAGGTTCTCGTGGAGCAAGAGTGTCAAGTCCTAAAAGTTTGAAATTTTCGAACACTTTTCGCGTCGTTTGTTACAGTATTATCTGTATTTTAGGGTTTTGACTTTTCAGAAAATATTACCACAGTTAACTGAATTCATTTTTACCACGAGTGTTGAGTGCTCGGATCCATTTGAGCAGAACGAGGGGCTGCTCAGAATTTCCATAACATTGAGGTAATCTCTGAGCTCTATCCTTGAGTTATTTTCCTTGAATTGCTTGGATTGGTTTTCTATATGTCGAGATGCTTTCCATACCACAATCCTTATTCGTCGGATTGGAATAGTGAAGTTGATATGAGTCGGGAGCAGGGTGCTCAGATTGAGTGGGTTGTTGAGAGCTTGGGTGTTGGTAACGAGGCCATCGAGGAAGTAGTATAATTTAATTCCTTATGTTTATGTTCGTCCAATATAGCTATGTCGAACACTCATACCTGGCTTATTTTCAGAATATTATGCCGGGAATCGAGCACTCTTCTCGCCTTGCCTCCCGCTATAAGAATGGAAAAAACGAGTATAGACTTTTGTATGGTCAAGCCACCTCCAATCTCGATTCGCGCACTAAGGCCTTTGAAAATTTGTAAGACGAGTTCGAGAGGGCGAACGAAAGAGCCCAGATGAGGGAAAATCATATTCTAGCTCAATCGACCTTTGCATCCAGGAACTATGTGATGGCTCAAGCATTTCAAGGCAAGATGTCGGCTCTTGCGGAGAGAGTCGAGAAGATGGAAGAGAGTCGACGAGCGACATTCGCTGGTTGGTTTTGTCCAAGAGAAGATTCAACGAGAGCGAGAAGGTACGCTCGGAACTTAGTGCGAAGCTTGAGGAAGGTAAAAAGATGTGTTATGAGCTGAGCGCAAGGCTTAAGCAGAGCGAGATGGTGCACCTTAAGCTGAACACAAAGTTTGAGGAGTTCGAGCGCGCATCCACTGTTCAAACTCGTACGGATATGGTCGAGGGCGTGAAACGCTTCATGAGGAGTCCATTGTTTGACGTTGTTTGTGCTCTTAACAATATCATTGGATTCCAGGCCACATTTGAGGGTGTCATTCGTGAAGGTGCGAAGGTTGATGTGATTTATCTTGGAAAAAGGTGATAAATGAGGCCGATACTTGGTCGTGAGTATGGGCCAGGTTCGACCTTACAGGGTGTTAATGCTAATGAGCTCAGATTTTCCATTGATGAGATCAGACCCGTAGTCGCTGAGAGGGGTGCCACTCGACCGAGGATGATGGCATTCCAATCGAATGTGAAGTTGAGGATAAGCCAGAGTTGGTCGCAACTCGAGGCGAGCGTGGCAATGGGGGTGCCATGATCGGGGCGACCGAAGATGAAGCTCAAGATGAGCGAGACTTGGTCGTAGCTTGGTGCGAGCGTGATGACGAGGTTACCGTGGTCGAGGTGACCGAAGGTACTACTCAGGATGAGCGAGAGTTGGTCGCGGCTCGGGGCGAGCGTGGCGACGAGGGTGTCGTGGTCGAGGCAACCGAAGGTGTTGCTCAGTGAGAGTTCATCGCGGCTCGGAACGAGCATGACGACGAGGGTGCCATGGTCGGGACGACCGAAGGTGTTGCTCAAGAGGAGCGAGAGTTGGTCGCGGCTCGGGATGAGCGTGGCGACGAGGATGTCGTGGTCGGGGTGACCAAAGGCCTTGAGGGGTGCAACATCAGGGAACACAATGTTGACAACGAGCTCCTTGGTGATGTGAAAATTGACTAAGTGTTGTGTTTCAATTCCATGCATTGTGTGTAGTGCTCGAACCTTCTAAGCAGTGCTCGAACTTCGAGTGTTTGAACTTTGGAACAAAATTTTGTGTTTAGTTTTTTTTTTTTATATCGGAGGGGCTTGGCTTCTTCCCTCGAGTAGGCTTCTTGAGCCGAAGTCATATTGTAAGAAAAATTATTAAGTATCAAACACGAGATAGAAATGAGCAAAGCTGTGAGGTCCTCGCTTTTCATTGAATAAAATCGAACCGAACATTTGTGCAATACAAATGTCTTTCTTTCCTAACATAAGCTGAATGCAAACTAAACTGAATGTCAAAGAAAACGAACATCATACTTAGAATAAAAATGCAACAAATCTTACTCGTAGAACTTTTCAAGTTGATCGCTTTTCGAGGCCTAGGTCGAAGCTTCTAAGTGGATATGACTGTCTTTTCGTTCAAGGAGTCAGTTAACATGACTCTTTCCTTCTCCTTGAACTGAGCTCCAACCTTAGTTGTTTTTGAACTATCACCTGGGATGAGCTCGATTCTCTTGAGATCTCCGGTTGACTTTAACTTTGTTTCCTTGGGCCCATTTTGCCGAACCGCTAACTTGCGTTTATTCGGATGAGGGATTCCCTCCATATCGGGCATCTTGTCGTCATCTTCATGAACAGCTTCTGATGGCTTTGGAGTTTCATGAATTAACTTAGGTTTTGCAATCGAGAGCATGTAACACTCCCAGGCCTCTTTCAGCTGGCAGTTTACTTCTCCAATTCCGTTGGGAGTTGGAAACTTCATCTTGCGGTGGAACCTTGAATGAATGGCTTTAAACTTCGCAAGAGCGGGTCTCCCAAGAATCACGTTATATGGGAGGTTAACCTCGATCACCGTATAGATCAATGGGACCGTGGCTCTTCTTGGGGTGCAACCTAAGGAGCTCGCCAATCTTACTTGGCCGAGCGGGTATAGCTCTGATCCGCCAAAGCCGAGGAGAGGGGTCTCTACGGCATCTAGCGTGACATCATTCCCACATAACTTTTTAAAGGTGGAGAGTGGTAAGACGTTCACCGAGCTACCACTATCTACCAATACCCTTTTGACTTGGGTATTGTAGATGTCGACATTGATTACCATTGGACAATCTGGGCACTCACCATCCTCGTCGACCACGACATTGTCAAAATCTCGATCTGTAAAACCCAGGACCTCGCTTTTCTTAATATGGAAGATGTGTCGAGCAGGAGTGTTAGGCTCTTGGCTAAATTGGCGCCCTGCTTTCTTTCGCAAGGTCTTGGTATCACCATTTGTTGCCCCTCCGGAAATCATATTGACCACTCCATGAATGGGCATGTTATCATCAGGCGCTTGCTTAGTGCCCTTAGTCACTCGTCGACCGCATTGAGGGCTGCGCGAGCGCGAACGAGATCTGCGATGATTGCGT
The DNA here is from genome assembly GCA_037501455.1 of Lantana camara. Lineage (NCBI taxonomy): Eukaryota > Viridiplantae > Streptophyta > Magnoliopsida > Lamiales > Verbenaceae > Lantana > Lantana camara. The sequence continues at coordinate 93,661,349 of CM074861.1, forward strand.
GAACGAGAGCGTTCTCTGCCTCCTCGCCCTTTATGATGTCGATCCATGGACTTAACAAATTCTGATAGTTTGCCACCAGCTACCAAACGTTGGATCTCCTTCTCCAAGCTGATGCACTCATCTGTATCATGTCCGTTCTGTTGGTGAAATGCACAGTACTTGTTGGAGCGAGAGTTCTTCTCGCTTTGCGGCATTGGGCGAGGCTTCTGGAACATTTTCGAACCAACAATGTTCAGAATCTTGGAGTTGCGTTTGGTGAGTTCAACTCGTGGCCCCCCGGGGAGGGGTCCTGTTCGTCGTTCTCTACGTTCCTCCCTATCTGAGCTTCTTGATAGTCTATCCTGGATATTTGAGCTTCTTGATAGTCTATCCTGGACACGCGCTCGTTTCATGCGAGCCATGTCTTCCTGCTCCATGTACTCGCTTGCTATCCTCCGGAGATGAATCATGTCCTTAGGTCTTTGACGAGCAATAGCATCTCCACATTCCGTACTGATCTTGGAGTTATTCAGCCCTTGGTAAACCGCTTGCCTCAAGAAATCGCCGGATGGACTCTCAACCTTGGTTAGTTCAGCACCAAAACGAGCGAAGAATTCTCGTAAAGTTTCATTGGGACCTTGCTCAACGTTCCAGAGGTATGTAGTGGGCAACTTGGTTTCCTTCAAGGGGCTGAAATGGCTATCAAATTGCTCGTACAAGTGATCAAGGCTCCGAATCGAGCCCGGGAGAAGTCGCTTGAACCAATCATAAGCAGTTCCCGAGAGCGAAGTAACGAAGATCTTACACCAGAAATCCAATGGATGCTCGTACAAATGCATGAGGTGGTCGAAGGCTGTTAAGTGCTCCTCAGGATCGCTCGTACCATCATAGCGAGGAACGTTGGTGGGAACCTTTGAATCTCCTGCTCGCGCCATCAATATCTCCTCGCAAAGTGGTGAGGCTCGCTCAGCCCTCGATCTTTGGGGTCGCCTATTTCTCCGGCGCGGGGAGAGTTCGATGGGCCTCTCTCGATCACCTCGGACAGGACGACGCTGGGGCTTGTCGACCACGTCCTGTGTCGGTGTCGCGCCGGTCGGTGACGAGCTTCATCATCCCGACCTCTTGTATCTCGGTGATGAACTTCATCTTGGTCACCAACCTGAGACCCTTCTACGATCCTGCTCAGGGTAGCACGCAAGTTCTGGTTCTCCTTTTCCAACTGAGTGAGGCGGTTATTCTCTTTCTCCCCTGCTCGAGTTTTAGAACGTTGAGCGGGGTTGAGGGAATCCGGTTCCTCCTCATCTTCCACCATGGTCTGTTTCCCATCGCGCCGCACAAACGGGACTTGGTCGTCGTCATCCGGAGGTGGGATAGGGTCTCGTACTCGGCTCGGTCCCGCTACCGTTGGATTTGCCCCGGTACGAACGGGTGGGGGATCCGTTCGAACGGGCAGTTCCTCTTGTAGCGGCCGGTTGGCCGTGCGCTCTGCTCCACTCGTCATGACGGTAGTGCGAGGTGGAGCAATGGTGGCCTGGACTCCTCCGATCTGGACTTGCGTTCCACCCTGAAGCCCCCATACCGGGTTAAACAACAATGGGTTCAGCAGCAGCGGGTTTATGCCTGCCGGAATGTTTAAGTTTTGATTCATTCCGGTGCCGAGGGCTTGCAAGGAGTGGACGGGCAGACTGAAGTCCACGGTGGCTCCAGTTCGATTTTTCTTATGTGGGAACGCAGGCGGCAAGCGGCGCAACACGTCAATGTTCGCCTGACTCACAATGTTCGCCTGAGTTATTCGGGTTGGGGATAGTCGCGGCGGCAAACTAGAGCTGCGCTCGTCACGACTTCTAGTTTCAGATCCTGTCATCTTCCAAACGAAAACAAAGAGAATAGCTTTGAAAAAAGATTGGGAAATCCGGTGGTTTCCCACAGACGGTGCCAAACTGATAACGCCGGAAATTGGTCGCCTTTGAAAGTGTGTAGTCGGCTTCGAATCTCCGACGAATCAATTAAATGTGGGTTCTTTTACCAAATCCGATTGTTTGGATTGAAGGGAGTTGAGCTGAAATTTCGGCAGAGTTTCGGTATGTAATTTTGTGTGCCCCCTCATTCTGGTGAAAGAAATGATATTTATATTCATCGCTCGAGCTGGCACGAGCTCGATTTTGACTTAGTGGGCGCGAGGATCGCGGACCACGTACTTAGGTCGTGGGGTGGTTGGCGAGTGGGGATAACCGTCGACGTTGGGCTCGTGCTAAGCGCTCAAGAGCGAGCGCTTACACGCCGAGCACTTACAAGTCGAGCTCTTCCCTTAGCCAATTTTAAGGAGTTATGCCTAGCACTTACGAGCTGGGCCCTCGACAAAGCGAGGACTTACCTTAGTCAATTTTAGGAGTTATGTCAAGCACTTACGAGTTGGGCCTTCGACAGAACGAGGACTTGCCTTAGTCAATTTTAGGAGTTATGTCAAGCACTTACGAGTTGGGCCCTCGACAGAACGAGGACTTGCCTTAGCCAATTTTATGAGATATACCAAGCTCTTATGAGGTGAGCGCTTTTACGAGGTGGGCACTCTTATGAGGTGAGCGCTCTTACGAGGTGGACACTCATACGAGGTGAGTACTCTTAGGAGGTGGGCACTCTTACGAGGTGAACACTCTTTAGAACGTAGTGGGCTCTCTTACGAGGTGAACACTCTATAGAACGAAGTGGGCTCTCTTACGAGGTGGGCTCTCTTACGAGGTGAACACTCTATAGAACGAAGTGGGCTCTCTTACGAGGTGAACACTCTATAGAACGAGGACTTGCCTCAGTCAATTTTAGCTAGTTTATAGAACGAGGTTTATAGATAGTCTAAAATACGAGAGAGCCACTTAGTTATTTTTACCATTATCAAAGTATATTCCACATTCCAATATTTCGATCAAGTAAGGATTTACATATATATACTATATTAAGGAGCTAATATACGACAAAATATATCTTAATTATCATTAACTAGAAAAGGAATATTATAGTAAATTTGGTAAGTTGTAAAATATCATAAGTAATTAATTTTCTATGGGCTGAAGCAAGGCGTGGGCCTTATAAAGTTTTAAAAAAATGGAAGTCCCTTGAAAGAGTTAATAATAATAATAAAATATAAATAATTAGTGCCTAGGGCTAGGGTAAGCCATTACACATGTGTCAAGACAACCTAATTTTAGATTCCAATTCAAGTACACTAAGCACCCTTTGAGAGTGCCGGTTATCTCGATATACTGGTATTATAGATTAGATTGATATAGATATTTAGACAGTAAGAAACATTTTCTCCTAATAGCAGAAGGTTTATGCAGTTCATTTGGTCGATGGTTGTTTATTTTTCGGACAATTTAGGGTGGAAGGAATCAAAAGAGTACAAATATGTATTGTTTCCTTCATGAGATTGTGGATTCTCCAAAAAAAAATTTGACCGATTAATAGGTCAAGATAACTTGTTCTTCTCAATTCGGCAAAAAGGTGACTGCGGAAACACGCCCATATCGGATTAAAATCAATTTGAAAGGAACAATCTTCAATTTTAAAGAGTCAAATCCTATTCAAGCAAAGAATTAAGGTAAGATATATACTTGGAGGGAGCTTTCTGTCTGTTAGGATTTGTTTTTCTTTTACTAGACGTGGTGCTAATATGGTAGCCCACAAATTTGTTGAAATTGTAGTTTTGACTTTTTTTGTTATGTTTTCTTGTATTTTTTGTATTATTCTTCTATGATTTGCTATAAAATTCCCCTTTGAAGGGCTTGTCTTTCAAAAAAAAGCGTTGATTTTTCTATTATGTTTTCTTGTATTTTTTTATTGTTCTTCTATGGTTTGCTATAATATTCCCCTTTGAGGGGCTTGGAAAAGCGTTGATTTTTCTGTTATGTTTTCTTGTAGTTTCCTTATTTTTTTTCTATGATTTGCTATAATTAATGTTCCCCTTTGAGTTCTTCTATGATTTGTTATAATATTCTCCCTTGATTTTTCTGTTATGTTTTATTGTATTTTTCTTATTATTCTTCTATGATTTGCTATCATATTCCCCTTTGAGGGGCTTGACTTAAAAAAAAAAAAAATTTGTTATGTTTTTTTGTATTTTCCTTATTGTTCTTCTATGATTTGCTATAATATTCCCCTTTGAGTTCTTCTATGATTTGTTATAATATTCTCCTTTAATTTTTCTGTTATGTTTTTTTGTATTTTTTTTATTATTCTTCTATGATTTGCTATCATATTCCCTTTGAGGGGCTTGACTTTCAAAAAAAAAATTTAACAGAAGCACTCAGCACTTAAATTCCTTTACTAATAATTATTTCTAAATTATTCATTTTATCTTAATAATTAATTTAAATTATTCATAAAATTACTTTTTCTAAATATTTTCATTCAAAATACTTTCTATGCGGTAGAAATAACTAAATATAAAGTAATAAAATTATTTTTAATTAAACATATTCTTCAATATTTACGCATTTGTGCACAGGCATCCGCTTACGCAATTCTGCAATTGTGCGCCAGTAAATATCCCAAGGAAACCATGAAAGGCGCCTATACACAGAAAGTAACCGCGGCCGAAATATGTTTGTATAAAGAACCATTTGCACGTTCTTACACGAAAAAACAATAAATAAAAATAGAGATGTTAGACAATAAATCAGGAAATAGGAATTAGTGAGAAACAGAAGCGCTAATCTCCCAACTGTATTCAACAGTTTGAAATCAAAGATCAAACATACCTCTCCTTTTTCAACATTCAAATATTATATATAGTCATGAAACAAAGAAAATCGAGCTACTATGGACAAACTTGATCAACTTCTGCATCAAATTCAACTGATCACTGCATAGATCCCAATTGTTAAAATGGAAATCCAGTTTCCGATCCCCTTCACCACTTCGCTTCTCTTTCTCTCCTTCATTTTCTTGCTACTTAAGCAATGGAAGAAACCGGAATTGCTTAAGCATAAAAAGCTACCTCCGGGGCCATGGAAGCTGCCTTTGGTTGGTCACATGCACCATCTAATAGGTTCCATCCCACACCGATCGCTCAGGGACTTGGCCAATAAACACGGCCCACTCGTGCACCTTAAGTTAGGGGAAGTCTCGGCCGTTGTGGTTTCCTCACCGAAAATGGCGGGAGAGGTGCTCAAAAGTTTAGACCCTGCATGTGCAGATAGGCCTCAAACGCTGGCCGGCAAGATCATGTGGAATAACAACACAGACATGGCTTTGTGCCCCTACGGAGAGTTCTGGAGACAAATGAGGAAAGTATGCGTCTTGGAGCTTTTGAGTGCCAAAAATGTGCGTTCTTTTGAGCACATAAGGAAGGATGAGGCGTCCCGTCTTGTCCAATCCGTTCGTGCGGCCAGTGGGACACCGGTCAATTTGACTGAGACGACTTTCTTGTTTGCGAGTGCCATCACATGCAGGGCTGCATTTGGTAAGGTGTTGAAGGATAGGGAGACTTTAATTGCATCGCTCAAGGAGGCACTGGCTTCTGCGGGGAGCTTTGATATGTTCGATATGTTCCCTTCTTTGGAGAAATTCAATGTTATTAACTGGAATAAGTATAGGCTCCTGAGGATTAGGAGGAAGATCCACATGATTCTTGACGGACTGATTAATGACCACAAAGACAGGAAAGGCAACGGAGAGATGGGAAGTGAAGATTTGGTCGATGTTCTGTTGAGATTGAAGGAAAGTGGAGAACTTGAGATCCCAATTGCAAATGACAGTATCAAATCTGTCTTATTTGTAAGCATGAAATTCTTGCCCTACAATCAATTACACTTTCATTTCATATGTATATGCTGAAGTTGTAGCATGTGTTTTCATAGGTCATGTTTTCAGCCGGAACAGAAACCTCTTCGACGACTGTAGATTGGGCTATGGCTGAACTGATGCGGAACCCTCGTATTCTTGCAAAAGCACAAGCTGAAATAAGAGAAGCTTTTAAAGGAAAGGAAACAATCGAAGAAGCCGATATTGCCAAACTAAAATACCTTAAAATGGTGATAAAAGAAACTTTGAGAATGCATCCTCCAATCCCTTTAGTGCCAAGAGCATGCAGAGAAGAATGTGAAGTTCATGGCTACACAATACCTCTCAAGGCTAGAGTCCTGGTCAACATTTGGGCTATAGCAAGAAACCCTGAGTACTGGGACGAGCCCGAAAACTTTAGGCCCGAAAGATTCGAGGAGAAATCCATTGATTACTTGGGAGCTCATTATCAATATCTTCCATTCGGATCGGGCAAGAGGATTTGCCCTGGGATGGCATTCGGGTTGGCAAATGTGAACCTTCCATTGGCTCAGCTTTTGTATCACTTTGATTGGGCACTGCCTGATGGAATGAAGGCCGATGATTTGGATATGACTGAGGCTGAAGGAATTACTGTGGGAAGGAAACAAAGTCTGATTGTGGTGCCAAAACCATACAATCCTACCATTTAAAGCGATCATCATCTAGTGTTAAACTATCATCATTCTTTTATCCTATCAGTTTATCTTAAATGTTGTGCATATCAATAAGTCCTTCTGGGATGTAACAAGATTTTAAGTTGCTCAATATGAATTTGATAAGTTTGTACTCAGTTTAACTTAATGTTGTCAAGAATCACTTCCAACTCACCTCTCATCTTCTACAGCTTAAATTTGGGAAAATTGCAAAATCGTGATACTAACTTACCCCTACTAGCAAATTCAGGACATATTTTCCTCCAATGACAAAGCACTCCAATAACTACCAAAATATGTCAATTTTGGGACAAAGTTTGTGAAGTGACAACTATATATCCGCTATAATACAAGTCTAACGGGACAATTGAGTGACACGGATTTTTCAATCATAGTTATGTCATAATTTATTTACGCATGCTAAACACCTGGATGCTGACTGGGCAGACACACTACACCTGTGAAATTAATTTAAAAATAAAGAGTACGAGGGAAGCTTATATATACATATATAGACATGGCAAATATAAAAAAAAAAAAAAAAAATTTATATTTTAGATAAAATTTTCAAATAAAATCAAAACTTCATTTTAGTTTTTATAGAAATTCCAAAGAAATTTTTTAATCACTCTAATTTTATGTAAGTTACATAATATTAATTAAATTTTATAATTTATAAATTTAATCACTCTAAATCTTTTTTTTTTTTTTTAATAATCATAAGAAGAATTAGGAACACGAATTCACGACCATCTTCTTTTTTTCATGCATCTAAATCGCCATCTCTCCCTTCGCCACTGTCGTCGTTGTTGCTCCCGTCGCCGCCAAATCCACTGCCTCCCTTCCCTCTGCGTTCCCACCACCACCCTGTCACCCACCATCATGTATATACATCATATTGCGAAAAATATACAATATTCGGGGATTTAGTTACGTGATCCTTGAGTTTTTATACCACGTTTGCAAAAAATGGGGAGTAAACAAACATTTTGCCTCTCATCTGGGGAGCAAACACAATTTTTTTTGAAAATAGGGAGCAAACAAACATTTGAGTCCCCATTTGGGGATTTTTCGGGAATTCCCCGTCTATCTATCTATACCTATATAAAAGTGTCGACAGACAATCTTACTATTGTGAATTGGCCGAATTGCCCTTTTACGATTAAATTTATAGTTTATCATATTATTCTTTAATGCGCCCTTAACTTTAATTTAATTAACTTTGTTTGTTCGTGACCTCATTTAGTGCTTTAATTGTTATTATCTTTGAAAAGATTAATGCGTTGTTATCTTAATTATAGAATTGGGACTCCGAGGTGAAATTGAAGCATATTTGGACGTTGTTATAAAGAAATCCAGGCAAATGGGTGTACCCTCATTGATCTTTACCGCGGCTGAATACAAATTTAGCATAAAATTTGGTCACGTAGAAGCAATTGTGATAATTGGAATTATACAAGCATGGACGTCGTAATCAGAAAGCTGCTAACTTGATCATTTAATCAGTCAATGGGCTTGGATTGCTTGCTTAATGGGCTGTGTGCATGTTGCCTTTGATTTACTAAAAATTGGGCCAGGAGTAGATATTATTTTTGATGTAATAGGCCAATTTGATTATCACTTTGATGTCAGACATGGGCAGCAAGTTGGTGGAGTCCGTCTTGGACTTGGATTCAATGGGAAGGGCGGCCTCGTGCTTGCTATTTAATCACTTTTGGGCAGCAGATTTGATCACTTCTCTTTACAGGCAGCAGTTGGAGATTCGGAGGATTGAGACAGCGGCTTGGAGACGTCCTCAAAAGCTAAAATTATTTTTCAACGAGTTCTTTTTAATTCATTGTTTTTACTTTGATGCTTTTGAATTATTTTGAGTTTATGGACATGATTATCATGCGTAGCTAATTTCGTAGAGATTTTTGATTCAGTTAAACATCTTGAGACCTAATCGTTTTCTATTTCAATGTAATTCAAGTATTTATTAACTCTCTGATTGTCATGTTTATTGTGATTTATTTGCCTAAATGGTAGAGCCTGCCATCTAAGTAGATTTAATTATAATGTCATTCATGATGCATGAATGCTTGATTGATGTTTGTGGAGCATTAATGATAGGAGTTATAGGCAATTCTGATCTTGTTAAGGGAATTGATAATTGGATTTAAATTTTGCACGTGTCGTGATTTGGTTAATTCTGGTTAGTGTTTTCATAAATTTTAATGTTGCTGCTTCATTAAATCCTTTCGAGTGTCTCTTGGGGTTGTGAACCTGATTAGGAAAAATAGTTATCGAGTGTCTCTAGGTTATTCGATAATTAAGTGAAAACAAGGCAGAGTCGAATGTTTCTATCTGCTATAGCTAACCTACTTGAATAATTTGGAATTATTCTTGCGTCCATGATCGATGTGAAAACTAAATTATAATATCTAGCTAGGTTTTGTCCCCCTTATTGACTTAATCCTCTCATCTCAACGTGTTTTAGTCTTGTTCTCTTAGTTATTAATTTTAGTTAATTGCTTTGCTAGTTTAGTTTAATTAATTTAGTTGCAACTCCAAACCCTCATACTTTTACTTTTTATTTCTTGTGGATTTTCCTGCGATTTTAATTGAATTAATTTCACTCAATCTCTGTGGTTCAACCTGTTTATGCTATACTCCGTATTTGTTGTAGACTAAAACTTTAATTATTTTTGACGGATTCGGCACTTGTCAATTTCATGCGATAACAGGATGGTATTAAATAGTTCTTTGCATATTTCTTTATTTTAAATGAGTATAATCAATTTATAGCAAATAGGAATGTATTATACGTTTAATAATAATAATAATAATAATTTGTTTAGATAATTTTCGAGAGCAACGATTAAATTTATTCAATTATCTAAAAAACATATTGATTGAGCCAAATTTCCGACGATGGGTCGATCTAGAACTCTGGTCCGAGCACTTGAATTTGTAGAAGAGGGAAGGCCGCCTCTACTCGAAATCTAGGAAAGATGAAAGGAGGGGGTGAGATCGAGGCCAACTCGGAGAAATGGGTGTGAGACTCGGGTTGGCACTCCAATGCTCAAGTCAGCTATCGAGTTGGAATGATCGAGTATATACCGCAGTAAAGGAGGTAGGTAAAAAACTTACTTACGATATAAATACGGGCATTTATATAGGGTGAAGAGTGAGAAAGGGCTCCGTCGACGTGCCGGTGTTTCAAGCTGACAGGTGTCCCATTATCACCAAGCATTTAATGTTTGGCCGGCCACTCGTTTTGGAAACAGATAGTGGGCTTGTTAGCTAAACGGTCGGAGTGGGTCGAGGGACAAGGGTCGATAGGTCGGAGCTTCCGTCAATCGAGGTGTGAGAGTAAAAGTGGGAGGGGGTTAATTGTGGGCTCGATGCCTTTGGAGGAGGGCATCGACTCCATCGAGATGCCAGGTGGCATGTTGTGATAAGTCCAAGCGGGAAAGCGGATCCGAGCCACGTCACATATTATATTTCTAAAATTGGATTTGATTTCTGTTTCCTCATATCTCAGTGCTCGCATAGTATTGACTGTCTCACTCGTGCTTTCTTTTTAGATAGATATCACTAAATTTTTCTCTATTCTCAAGTATTGTCAAGATGATACGTTAGCTCCTAGTTTACATAGTACCAACTCGTTCGGGCACAACAATCATATGGATCTTTTTTTTTTTTTTTTTTTGAAGGACAATCATAGGGGTCTTGAGGATTGTTGAATCACATAAATTTTGTGGAACTAAAGATAAGTTATTTGTTAATTTATACATCGCAAATTAATATCATATCATATATGATTTATGTGCTCAGATCTTTTGAATAAAAACATGAAATTTTTTGTTGAAATTGCAATTACCGATATAGAAAAGAAGAAAAAGAAAAGAAAAAAAAAGGTTATGTTCGGATGTATTTACGTGAAAATGATAATCGATAAGATTTCTGCTCCAATTTGTCAAAAAAATAAATAAGGAAAGAAATTTATTTTGATAAGACTTGTTTGCTTCGGATCTCAATTGGCAAGGGCGAGCATTTACTTCGAATCTCAATTGGCTAGGACAAAAACTTATTTTGGATCCCGATAAATTAGGGCAAGTAATATTACTTCGGATCCAACCGCTAGGGCAAGTATCCGCTTTCGATCCCGACACTTTAAGGCAAGTATTTATTTGGATATCGACCCATAGGGCAAGTATTTATTTCGTGGAGAAATTACCTTTGGATTGATGACAACCTCAAGGAATTGCAACCGAACTGTTGGGCTGAACCTTCTATCAATCCCCTTTGTTCTACAAACATAACTAACTTGGGGGAAGGGGGGGAGTAGTATTGGGACCCTACCTACCTACCTTACAGTTCAGTCCAAGGACATGATAAATAGCCCAAATACCTAATGGCCCAAACATGCAAACAGATTAATTCAGCAAATCATATCGTGGGATATAGTGAACAGTAAAGATAATTAATGATAAAACTAAAAGGAGATATGAGAATATCGGATTACAACGAAAGCAAGAGACACGACAACAACAGACATTGGTAGGATCAGGAGAAGCCTTAAATCCATACACTATAAATAAAGGCCCTTGAGATATGACGATTTAAACTTTTTTGTCTTATCTCTCTTGATTAATCGGTAAGATCTCGAGGAAAGGAAGGTTTAATCTCTTATTTTATCTATGTGTTTTGGGTTGGACGCAACACGCACGATTTATGTGACTTTTCCTATTAACATTGAATGGAAATTGATCGATGGAATTAAACTTGAAGAAAAAATGATAATATAAAACTCGATATAATAACATGATAACTCCTGGAATCAAAATTAGAAAAAAATTATACTACCAGAACAAAACAATAATAATTTTCTCCATTTTAAATTTACACCCTAAACCTAGGTTGGCCGGATAAACACACAATGTAAATGATGGGAACCATTTTGTATTATATAAATACACAACGTAACTAATGGGTCCGATTATAAAATTCACTTTAAATATTGAAAATTTTAACCAATTGGATTAGGTTACAACTTAGAGGGGCTTTCAAAAAAAACGTTGATTTTTATGTTATGTTTTTTTGTATTTTTCTTATTATTCTTCTATGGTTTGCTATAATATTCCCCTTTGAGGGGCTTGGCTTAAAAAAAAACATTGATTTTTTTGTTATGTTTTTTTGTATTTTTCTATGATTTGCTAAAATATTCCCCTTTGAGGGGCTTGTCTTTCAAAAAAAGCCTTAGATTTTTTTTGGTTATGTTTTCTTATCTTTTTCTTATTGTTTTTCTATCATTTGCTATAATATTCCCCTTTGAGGGGCTTGGTTTTCAAAAAAAAGGGTTGATTTTTTTTGTCATGTTTTCTTGTATTTTTCTTATTGTTCTTCTATAATTTGCTATAAGAAAAATTCTTTTCTAACCGTCCGTAAGAAATAGATTTTTATACAAACAAATCACAACCATTTTATTAATGATTAGCTTAGCCGCAATATTTAACTACTTATTCTGTTTACAATTTTTTTTTCTTTTTTTACTTAATTTATGTAGAGTTGATTATCATGTTCTCAAAAATTATGTTTTTACCAATTCATCTTTTAAAACCATTTTTGTCGTCCATCTCCACATCTTCCATCTGAAAAATTAACTAAAGAAAATTAAATTTTTCAAATAGTGTAAATACATGTGAATGAAAAAATATAAATATTTTATAATACAAAGTTATTTTATAATATAAAAGTTAGTATATCAAGCAATACTTGTTCACGTAACACGTTCATTCTTCTAATAGCTTTTGTGTATAAACTGTTTTAGATTAAAAAAAAATAGAAAGATGAAGTACTTTTGATTTTTTTTATGAATTCTTGATTTACTTTGGATTTGGATCGCTTCTCTCACAAGAAAATTAGTGATTATATATTTTTCTTACTATTTTCGTAACAATTTTGATAAGCTTACCAGAATCCTAATATATAGTTTAATCATTGTCATATATTTTTAAAGTTCTAAATTTATTGGGTCTATATGAAAATATTAATAATTGGAGTTCTACTTTATACAAATCACTCTTTATGAGAGAAGATAATTAATTTTCACAATCATTGTCATATATTTTTAAAGTTCTAAATTTATTGGGTCTATATGATAACATTAATAATTTGAATTCTACTTTATACACATCACTATTTATGAGAGAAGATAATTAATTATTTGTGAAAAAATAATAATGATTATCTGTGAGATAAGCAAAACCTTTGCTATAATATTCCCTTTTGAGGGGCTTGACTTTAAAAAAAAAAAAAAAATTACTCACGCACTCAGCACACTTCAATTCTTTTAACGTTTTCATTTTATCTTAATAATTAATTTAAATTAGGGATAACTACATCCAAGTCCCTGAGATTAGGCCTAATTACAAAATGGTCCCTTTTCTTTTAAATATTACACTGTAGTCCATAAGCTTGTTAATTTGTTAATTTTTGTATACTTTTATGTACGATTTTACATTTTTGGTCATACATTATATGTAACACTCACAAAACCTTCAGGGGCATAAGTGTACTTTTATAAAATTCATTAATGGACCTCACACAAAACAAGAAATATAGGGACTACAGTGTAATTTAACCAAAAAAAGGGACTACAGTGTAATATTTAAAAGAATATGGACCGGCTTGTAATTATACCTAATCTCAGGGACCTGTATGTAATTATCCCTTTAAATTATTCATGAAATTATTTTTTTCTAAATATTTTCATTCAAAATACTTTACATTCGATAGAAATAACTAAATCTAATAAAATTATTTTTAATTAAACATATTCTTCAATGTTTATGCATTTGTGCACATGCATCCGCTTACGCGCAATTGTGCGCCAGTAAACATATATAGACAAACTTGATCGACTTGTATATCAAATTCAAGCAGAAACAACTCATCACTGCATAGATCCCAAGTGTTGAAATGGAAGTCCAGTTTCTGATCACCTTCACCACTTCCCTTCTCTTTCTCTCCTTCATTTTTCTACTACTGAAAGCATACAAGAATCAACCAAAATCACTTAACCATAAGAAACTGCCTCCGGGGCCATGGAAGCTGCCTTTGGTTGGTCACATGCACCACCTAAAAGGTTCTAGCCCACACCGTTTGCTCCGGGACTTGGCCGATAAACACGGCCCACTCGTGCACCTTAAGTTAGGTGCAATCTCGGCCATTGTGGTTTCCTCGCCCAAAATGGCGGAAGAGGTGCTCAAAACTATGGACCCTGCATGTGCAGACAGGCCACAAACCCTGGCCGGCAAGATCATTTGGAATAGCAACACGGATATTGCTGTTGCCCCCTACGGAGAGTACTGGAGACAAATGAGGAAAATATGTGTCTTGGAGCTTTTGAGTGCCAAAAATGTGCGTTCTTTCGAGCACATAAGGAAGGATGAGGCGTCTCGTCTTGTCCAATCCATTCGTGCGGCCTGTGGGATGCCGGTCAATTTGACTGAGATGACATTCTTGTTTGCAAGCGCCTTCACGTGCAGGGCTGCATTTGGTAAGGTCTTGAAGAATAGGGAGACTTTGATTGCAACGGTCAAGGAGTCAGTGGTTTCTGCAAGTGGCTTTGGTATGTTTGATTTGTTCCCTTCTTTGGAAAAATTCAATGTTATTAACTGGAATAAGTATAGGCTCCTGAGGATTAAGAGGAAGATCCACATGATTCTTGATGGACTGATTAGTGACCACAAAGACAGCAAACGCAACGGAGAGATGGGAAGTGAAGATTTGGTCGATGTTCTGTTGAGATTGAAGGAATGTGGAGAACTTGAGATCCCAATTGGAAATGACAGCATCAAATCTGTCTTATTTGTAAGCATGAAATTCTTGCCCTAAATCAATTACATTTTCATTTCATATGTATATGCTGAAGTTGTAGCATGTGTTTTCATAGGTCATGTTTTCAGCCGGAACAGAAACCTCTTCAACGACCGTAGGTTGGGCTATGGCTGAACTTATGAGGAACCCTCGTGTCCGTGCAAAAGCACAAGCTGAAATAAGAGAAGCTTTTAAAGGAAAGGAAACAATCGAAGAAGCCGATATTGCCAAACTAAAATACCTTAAAATGGTGATAAAAGAAACTTTGAGAATGCATCCTCCAATCCCTTTATTGCCAAGAGCATGCAGAGAAGAATGTGAAGTTCATGGCTACACAATACCTCTCAAGGCTAGAGTCCTGGTCAACATTTGGGCTATAGCAAGAAACCCTGAGTACTGGGACGAGCCCGAAAACTTTAGGCCCGAAAGATTCGAGGAGAAATCCATTGATTACTTGGGAGCTCATTATCAATATCTTCCATTCGGATCGGGCAAGAGGATTTGCCCTGGGATGGCATTCGGGTTGGCAAATGTGAACCTTCCATTGGCTCAGCTTTTGTATCACTTTGATTGGGCACTGCCTGATGGAATGAAGGCCGATGATTTGGATATGACTGAGGCTGAAGGAATTACTGTGGGAAGGAAACAAAGTCTGATTGTGGTGCCAACACCATACAATCCTGCAATTTAAACTTATCGTTTATTAGTTTAAATGTTTGCGGCATAGGAATAAATCTTCTGGGATGTAATGTAATAAGGTTTTACGGTGCTTAATTTGTGTTTCAATGATACGACTTCAGCTAATTTGTTTGCAGTTCAACTTCATGTGGGAATTGGGATACTGAATCATGTTAATGCAAACGCATAATCACATAAATATATATATATATAAATTTGAAGAATCTAAATCAGAATAGAACCTGATTCCTTCCTCCTGCAAGTTTCCGGTCAAACTAAGGCTGAGAGTTCTTCATTTCTGAAAGAGGAAAAAATATATTTACGGACTGCATTTTGAGAAAATTGCATTTTTGGTCCCATAGGAAATAGATCAATTTTTTTTTTTGTCCCTTAGTTTTTAAATCGTCTCGTACTTTTAGTTTTTCGATAAATGTAGTCCCAAAGTGAAAAAAAATTCAATATTACTCCCAACAAATTTAGAAATATATATTTATAATATTTTTCCTTAATTAAAAAATACATATCAAATATTAAGAAAAATTTAAAAGAATACCAACCACATGATATGCATTTTATTTTTAAAATAAATAATAAATTATTACATTTTAAAGTATAAGTATTACTTTAAAATTATAAAATAAAAAAATAAAAATATATACATAATAATATAATTAATAAAATAATCTTCAATACTACATTTAGTTAAAAATATGTAAAATAAAAAATTGAAAATAAGTATTATGGGTTTAGTTAAAATAAAAAATAATAGAAAATTTATATATATTTTATTCAGTAATATAATATTAATTAAAAAATTAAAAAGTAATTAGTAGCCATAAGAATTCAAAAATAACATCAATATTTTATTTTCAATTAGTAGCCATATATATTAATTATTTTTAATTTTTAATTTTATATATTTTTAACTAAATGCAATATTGAAGATTATTTTATTAATTATGTTACTATGTATATGTTTTTATTTTTTTATTTTATAATTTTAAAGTAATACTTATATTTTAAAATGTAATAATTTATTATTTATTATAAAAATAAAATGCATATCTTGTGGTTGGTATTCTTTTAAATTTTTCCTAATATTTGATATGTATTTTTTAATTAAGGAAAAATAATATAAAGTTATATTTCTAAATTTTTTAGGACCAATATTGAAAAATTTTCACTTTGGGACTATATTTGTCGAAAAGCTAAAAGTACGGGACGATTTAAAAACTACAGGACCAAAAAAAAATTGACCTATGTCCTATGTGATCAAAAATGCAATTTTCTCTTCTTTTTTTCCCAATATCATGATGAATTTTGTGGACCTCATCAATTAAGTTGATTACAATTTCCACGAAGTTGGCATCTCCGTTGAAGAACATCTAGTTGGGATTTTCGAAAACAAAATATATTAAAGGGTAATTCTTGAAATATAATATATTTCTCATAAAGAAAGATCCATCCCATTTGATCTAGTAGTCTTCAAATTTTTGGCTCAAATCTATACAAAAACTCATCAAATATAGCACATTAATGTGTATGTAAGGAGGACGTATTGGAACAGAAGTACGATGCACCGAACTGTATTCAACAGCTAGAAATCAAGAAAGCAAGCAGACTTCTCCATATTCAACATTCATTGACATTAAACAAAGAAATCAAGCTCTAACACACACTTTTCAACTCTAATCCCTTCTCCAATACGTACGTACACGCGAACTTCTGCAATCTGCATGCAAGCTCCATCGAACTCAAGCACAAACAACCCATCATTGCATAGATCCCACTTGTTCGGATGGAAATCCAGTTTCCTTTCAGCTTCAACATTACCTGTTATATTCCTGCACAACTTCACCACCATTATTGCATTTACATGACATTTATGCAAACAGTTTTGCACAGTAATCAGTGGAGGAAGCAAACTTATCCTGCCAAATTTCAAGAAAGAATGTTTGGGAAAGGCAAAGCTTGAAAAGCAGAGCTATGACAGTGAAATTACATTGTGAACCCTTCAGACAAAAGGAAAGTCAAAACAACTGATCGAGCACTATAATCCAAATAGCAAGACTATTACATGACAGCACAAGTGCTTTATCCTAAAAGAATATGTCCAGTTAGTTTTGCTGGGATCACATGGAGATGGTACAGCGGAGGAGATCCAAAGAGAAAACAATGAGAAAGACAAAGTGTACAGATTCAAGGTCCATAATACACATGTCAACTGCAGCCCAAATACAGCATCGATTTGCAATATCTTTGTTTAACTGGAGACAATACTGAATCTTCCAATACGAAGATAAGAAAATTTGCCTCTATAAAGTGGCGCGATGATATGAAGAAAACGAGTGCGCCCTTCCGCTGTTTTTATGGATTATTGTTGTTTCTTTGAGCTGGACGTCTTTCCAGTAACATTAGACTTCATTTTGCACGCGAATGACCGAAGTTTTAGGACAAGATTATCTATCTCTTCTTTTTTCTCGTATACAACAAATGAAATGAAGGCGATGGGTAATCCTGTGAAATATGAATAAGATAGCAATTTATTGTCAGCTGATTTGAATATCAAAGGCTAGAAAGTATAAAAGTCATGGCACACATGCAACATGGCACATACCTATCACAAAAACACTATGTAGGGAAAACGCTCCAAGGATGCTTAGAACCAATAGAGTGAGGACAACCAGTTTCATGAGCAAATAAAAGATGCACAAATTACTATAGTTGATAGGATTCAAAGACAGAAAATGTGATTTGATAAGAGATTCGCAGTTCTAGACCACAAAGTAAGATTTCCAGCAACTACAATTATTGTTTCCTAATCTCATGTATTGGGAAATGACTAGCAACTTATCTTTGTTAGTGCCCTATAAGCAATTTATGAAGCACAGTGGGTGTTACACGGGTTCCACAAAAAGGTGGTGCTTAGGTATTTGTTCAATAGTTAACCGAAGACACAAGCCAGGAAGGCACAACTCAAGAATGGCAACACGATAATTATTTTCAACATCAAAATGTCAGGTAATTCTGTTTCCTCTCTTAGACCTGTGACTTTTTTAGTTTGAAAGTTTAATTTTGGGCTTAAAAGAGACGGTTGACACCATGCGAAGGAAAATTTCCAAGTCAAATTCTTGTACAATCCGTAGATGTAAAGGACATACATCTTAGTTGGGACGAGTGGAGGAATAATATACACTACACATACACATTGGATTTAAATCGATTTTGGGCTGCAGACACCTTACTGACAGAAATAACTCAGCAGTCTAAAGAGAGACTTGACAAAATTAGAAGAGAAAATGGAAAACCTCATAAAACTTGTTATATATGTTTCTCAAACTGATACCATATCAAAACTTCAAAATTAAAATTACCTTGAGAAAAAGCATAGAATCATTTCCTTTACATAGTGATTTCAAATCACTAACAGCAGAATTCCACCAAGATGTCACGGACACAGCAGCATGGTGAGATGCAGCTTCTGAGACATGGAATTTGGACTGGGGAATTTTTTCAATTTTATATCCAGATCTGCACCAGCACATAATCCACGGTCAACACTCGTACCACTCCTTCTAAGCATACCTGCCCTGGGCTTATGAAGTTATGAAGGATGCTCCTTATTTCAGGATGATCATTTATAAACAATTATATAAATAAGAAAGATTGGTAAGTATACATTTCTGAGGCAGTCTTCCATGGGTGTAAAGGAAGACTGATGCCACTAATAGAAGTTTGGAGACTGCAGTAATGATTGTATTCCCAGTTGCTACAAAATTGAAGTAAATTGCAACCAAGAACAACAAATACAGTGTGTGTCTGCTTTTTGTCCCTCCACAATAGTGTGTCAGCAACTGCATGTTTCATTGTACCATTTATTAGAGTACATTACAGGTTGAAATCCAAAAAAAGTCATGTAATATAAATGCTACTTGCAGTACATAAGTGATATATTGATATCAATCTGAAACATGTTCATGTGAGGACGACTGATTTATCAGGAAAAGCAAGATAAAATATAGACAAACTATTATTTTTAAACCAGTACCAAACTAATATAGATAAAAAGATAATAAACACTGTTAGGTCCTGATTCCACATGTGCACTGGTTCAAATACAATCCACATAGTTAAATATCAAGTTTGCTTAATAAGGATAGTACATCATGTATCCTTGAAACATGTTGCAATCAACTCCATTAAGATGAATAACGTTCTATTGGAAAGAAAAGATGCATACCTTTTCCAATACCAGGAAATAATTCTGCTTTAGATGCCCATCACTTTTGGTGCGAACATCAGCTCTCAAGTGTGGGTAAGATTCAATAGTTTTTCTAAGGCCCTCCTGTGGATAAAACATCATCGAGGAAAATCATCAACATGATTAATCATATGAGAACTGAAATATCCTCTGAGCCACATTTGATGCCACTCCACAGAAACAACATCTGTTTCTGTTGTATCACAGCAACATCTATCAAGTCAATTGTCTAACACAATTAGATGAGTTTTAAGTAACTAACTACTGAACTGAAATTGCAGAACTCCTTTTAATAACCCATTGATATCAAAATATTTCTAGCAAGAGAGGTACACATGTGTATACCTCAAGGGGGACGATAGGTGTGTAGCCAAGAAGTTCATTTGCTTTCGAACATTTAAAGGTTCTGCTGCGAGAAAGAAGTCGGATTCTTGAAGGTGTCAACTGCGGCACCTTCATCCCATAAGGGGCTAATAGTTTGTATATGGTCTCCGCCAAATGAGCAATTGGCATCATAACATAGGCAGGAATCTTAATTTTTGGCCTGCATACTATACAAGATCAGAAATAAAGGTAACATGCACTCTTTATAACATAAACCTCTAAGAAAAACAATTCTCTAAATCAAAATAGAGTATTCGAGAACAGGGTCAGAGAGCCTAAGGATATGTAGCACTCGACAAATTTGATAGGTCCTAGCAGACCACAGGGGAACAGGTGCAGTGCATATATTAGAAAGATAAATTACAGGTATAACAAATTGAGCTAGAGGGAAGCTTTCATAATGATATAACAAATGGAAAAAAGATGCACATTTACTGATTTTTCTTTGAGGTGGGGGGTGGGGGGAAGAAGGCACCTGTACTTTCAAATAAATAAAGGAAGGCCATGAATGGAATAATACCTCTCATAGCCAAGGCCTTCCAGAATGAGAGACATAAATTCCCAAAATTTGATTGGTTCCATATTGGTAATGAAGTAGGCCTGCAAGCATGATTTGCAGTTAAAACCATGTTATTGTGGCTTCGGACAGGTAAGAAATCTACTTATGTGCATGCTCTATTTCTAGGCTTACAAACGTAATGACCAGATTAAGATGGGATGAAATGTATGCAAATTTTGAATTATACGTTAGGCCAGAAGATATAGAAAACAGAATGACCATATTCAGTGTTGCTAAAAGGAGTTCACATATCCTCTTCTTTGAATTGGGATATAATTAAAGCCTCACCATTCAAAAAGATGGACAATTTGCAGTATATTGAACTCAATACACACGAAAGCAGAAGCCATAGTAGCAGAGATAAGATAGACATACAGACAGGACAATGGCACTAAGAGAAAAGGATCTGCATTGTGGGATAAAGGAGTGCACATGTGAAGCATTAAATGTAGTATAAAGTAGTAATCTTTTCTCTTATGACCAGCTTCATGTGTTTTCTCATTATTAAAGAAGCTAAGTTTACAGCATGAGTTTTCAATTCTGTAAAGAACTTCAGAAGCTTTCACGATCGTGCAATAATATGTGTGGATAGAAATAACTAAAATGAAGGCCAGAACCTTTATTGACTACAGCACTCTGTGCTTGACATACTGAGATATTGCACTATCATTTGGGAATTACAGAGTTGGTGTGAAAAAGAAAATGCTACCTGTCCAGCAGCCTTTTCTGCTACTGTCCCATCAGATGCCAGAGCTTGCACTGCACATACGTGAGAATGAACAACATTCTCAACATATGTGAAACCATACATGTTGTTGCCATCTCCAATGATAAACTGGAAGTTCCACAATAGCACATTAGTTTCCTCCTTTCGAGCAGCAAAGAGTGAATTCTGAATGATGATTCACGCACTTAAACTTGTCTGACGAGAAGTGTCCTTTTCAAACTTTCCACTAACAAGAATGTCATAGGTTGTATCATCGGGAACAAGACCTTTATCGAGCATTTCATCATGCAACCTAAAAGCCTCTTGCATATCACCGTCCCTAAAATATCCAGCAATTAGGGCATTATAAATCAATGCATTAGGAGTAATGTTCTTTTTAAGCATCTCTTCCAGAATCTCACGAGCATTTTTCAACTGTTTATTATTACAAAGACCTCGTACCAAAACCGAGTATGTAACAACATCCGGCAGAATACCCTTGGAAAGCGTCTCCTGGTACAGCTCTGACGCAAGAAGTATATTCCCAACTTTCAGCAGTCCATCAATCAAAGTGGTATAAGTTGCTAAATCACATTGAATCCCCTCGTTTTTCATTCTTTTATGAAAATCGAGGGCCGCCTCCATATTGTATAGGCCTCTATAGCCACTAATCATGGTGTTGTAAACAGCCGTAGTGGGCAATAAGCCAATTTCTGAGATTTCATCAAAAAGTTCACAAGCTCTCTTCATGTCGTTTCTTTTGCAGAAAGCATCAATAAGAGCATTATAAGCAGTTATATCCATTGAAATGCCTTTAGCATGCATCTCGCTCTGCATCTTCAATGCCAGATCAAGATTCTGCCTTTTACACAACCCATCAATCAAAGTTGTATAAGTAATGACATTGGGCAAAAATCCTGCTTTGGACATCTCCTCATAAACAGCTAATGCAGAATTAAGATTACCTTCCTTCATAAAACCATCAATGAGACTATTATATGTCATGCAAATGGGAATGAAGCCCATTTTCGCAAACTTCACCATTCTATCTTTTGCTACATGGGTTTTTCCTGCTTTGCATAAACCAGTGATTACTGTATTGAATGTGACATCAGTGGGAGTGATACCCAAGCTAAGCATATGATTGAACAATTCTTGGGCTTTCTCAGTTTCACCTTTTCTGAAATAGCCATCGACCAATATGCTATATGTGAAAACATTTGCTTTAAATTTTTTTACCTCCATTTCAGAAAGTAACTTCAATGCTACATCCATATTTCCTTTTCTGCAGTTACCACGAATCATATTATTGTAGGAAACTACAGTCGGGTCAACACCTTGGTTAACCATCTTATCCCATATTCTGCTCGCATCATCCACTCTACCCTTCTCACATAACCAGGCGATTAGATTATTGTAAGTAAAAACATTAGCAATACCATCCTTAACCGCTTCATCTAATACCTCTATTGCCTCTCTTGTCAAGCCAGTTCTCAAATATGCTCTAATTAAAGAATTAACAATATAAACAGTTGGCGAAATACCAGCAGCTTTCATTCGCATATATAATTCTCTTGCCTTGACAATATTTCCATTTATACAACATCCTTCAATGAGAACCGCAAAGGTGACTTTATTTGGAACAAGTCCTTCTTCAACAATCTTTTCAAACAATGCCAGAGATTTACCCAGATTCCCCTGCTGATAATAACCTTTCATCAAGCTCGTAGCAACAACCAAATTCATCGAATGCCCATGATTAATCATCTCATCCTTCAGTTTTAGTGCCTCCATCATATTCCTCTGCTTCACACAAGTGCAAATTACCTGTGTATATGAACCCTCAGAAGGTACCCAACCCTTCTCCTTCATCTCACTCAACAAGGAAGATGCAACATGACTTTCCAGTTTCATGCAAGCAGCCCGGATTGCAGCACCATAAACAGGAGGATCAAGCTTAATTCCACTGTTCTTTGCCTGCTCAAAGTAATTTTTAGCCTCTTCCACATTACCTTCTCCTAAACTAGAACTCATCATCATATACACAGTGGCACAATCATAACTAATTCCTTTCGAAATTATGTCCTTATACAAGCCATGCGCCATATGAATCATATTTGCCCTACGTAGCGAGTTCAAGAAATTATTCAAAATGCGGACACAAGGCCCAATGCCACGGGAAACCAATGTATAGAAACAATCCTCAGCATCTTTATAACGCTGTGCTCTAACATATCCATTCAAAGTGTAATTATAAATTGCCGGCTTCAGCCCAAAACCAAATCTTTCCGAACAATTAATTAAATGATCTACAAGCGCAACGCCTGAGGGCGCAGAATCAGCGGACAAGTAATCATTAAGCAAATTTCTAGCTGCACCGTGATGATTCCGGGAACTTACAAGAATGTGAAGCAACACGAAGAACGAATCCCCAATTTCCCGCACGAAGCCGCGCTGTTTCTCTACCCACCTGAAGTACTCAAGTGCTGAAGTAGGGTCATTTACGTAGGACAAAAGGGTGTCCACGACACAGATTTGACTTAATCGTGAGTCATCTGAAACGGGTCTCTCGAAAGTTTCGACCTTGACTGGATTTCCCAAGTCTGAAATTGGATTTGCTTCAATCGAATCAGGATTTGGGAGTGCTATGGTGGTAATTTCGTCTAGGGAAGAAGAAGAAGATGTAGATGATAAGCATCTACAAGAAACTAGCAGTCGTTTTGAAGAAATTGAAGCGGATGAAGAAGAAAAACGGAGAAAAGATTTCATCTTGGTAAGGTTTCAGATTACTGATTTGGTTCTTATCTTCAGCCAATCTGAAGATGGGGAGGAAATAGGAGTAAGGATTGATGAAGAGAATGGTTGTAGACTGTAACTGTCATAAACCCTAAAAACCCCTTGCCCTCGCCAGGCGGATCTGATTTCAAATCATATATATAAATACTAGTCATATGTGCACACAGTCCTGTGCGCAAAAAAAAAATTATAATTTAATTAATTATTTATAATAAATTCTGATGTGATGTTAGTAAAGAAGAAATATAAAAAAAATTGTATAAATTATCGGAAAATCTTAAATAACTCCCCCATCCATTCGGGCATTCGGTTAAAAGGGACGCCTAAGTCTTTTTTTAGTTATGTAACCCCTAGTTTTAAAAGAATTGGGTATATAACCCTTTTCTCAATTTTGTCTAATAAAATAAATATTAAATATAATTATTTTCCACGTGTACAAATCGAGTGGGCGATCTCAGAAATCGCTCACTCGATTTTTTTCTTTTCTTTTTTTCTTTTTTTTTCTTTATTTTTTTTAATTATTTTTATTCTTCTTCAATTTTTTTTTTTTCTTTCTTTTATTATTTTTTGAAATCGCGTGACTCGATCTTCAAAAGAAATCACTCGATTTCATAGATTTATGAAATCGCGTGATTTCTCTTGAAGATCGAGTCACGCGATCTTCAAAGGAATTCACGCGACTTCATAGAATTATGAAGTCGCGTGCTCGACTATCATAATCGCGCAGCGACTTCATAATTCTATGAAGTCGCGTGATTTCTTTTGAAGATCGAGTCACGCGATCTTCAAGAGAAATCACGCGACTTCATAGAATTATGAAGTCGCGTGCTCGACTATCATAATCGCGCAGCGACTTCATAATTCTATGAAGTCGCGTGATTTCTTTTGAAGATCGAGTCACGCGATCTTCAAAAGAATTCACGCGATTTCATATATATTCAAGTTCTCGAAGATTGAGACAAAAAAAAAGAAGAAGAAGAAGAAGAAAAATATTATTGATAATTTTTTAAATTCATCCGATTATCTTTGTCATGCTTGTACAAGGAGAGGAGATTCATCCTGATTCATCGTTGAAGAAGAAAAACTGAATTCATCCCGATTATCGACGGCGAGAGAAGGTGAGAAGACGAATCGCGATGAGAGAATGTGAGAAGGAGAGGTGCAGGCGACAAGACCATCTCTGTTTTTCATCGTTGAAGAAGAGAAAAAAAGAAGGAGAGAAGAAGAAACGGCGAAGAAGAAAAGAAACTAGGGTTTGATTTGGGTGGGAGATCTGAATTTGAAAGATATGACGTGATTATTAGCCACGTCAGATAATAGGGAATAAAAAAAAGGGAAAAGAAATTGAGGGTTATATCCCTAAAATAAGTCTTGGGCGTCCCTTGGGCACTAATTGTCTCCCCATCCATTGGTCCAATTTCCTTCAACTCCCCCATTTTTATTCTCTCCCCACTAACTCCCCAACATACTTTATAAATCTCCCTTTACTCCCTATTTTGGCTGAATTTACGAAGATGCCCTTCAAGCTTATTAATTTTCCTCACAAACACTTCTAATTCCTTAATTAAATCAAAACCCAATATATATATATATATATATATATATATATATATATATATATATATATACCCACTGAAATTTTGTGAGTTGAATGGGAAATTCATGGATGAGAGAGACGCCGCCATTAGGGAGAAGCTGAACAGCGTGAAGGACACCTCCGGCGAGGTGAAGCAGCTCGAGGAGCAGGCGGCAAGGGCGGAGATCGCAGCGGTGCTGAACAAGATGAAGAAGGAAACGCAGATTGAGGTGGAGGAGAAGCAGGCGGAGGGGAGGAAGAAAGTGGAGGCGGAGCTGCAAGAGGCGTTGGCGAGCTTGGAGACGCAGAGGGACGAGGCTGTGAAGGCTCTTGATGCGCAGATTGCTGCTCTTAGTCAGGAGATTGTCAAAAAGGTGCTCCCTGTTTCTTGAAAATAAAAATTCCATCTTTACTGTGTAGCCCTTTTGGATTTGTAGTTAATTGAGGTCAAGAATTGCTGTATAATTGTTAAATGATGGAAATAATAATGCATTATAGTATCACACGGCATACCATTCGTACTAATTCAGTAATTGTATGTATCCTTTGTTGCGATGACACTTCTTTCTTCATCTCGTATACACTTGTGAATATGTTCGTACATAAATGGCCGAACGCCGCATCTAATCGGCCATATCTCGTGTAATTTCTGGAAGACAATCTTGTATAAACTTATGAATATGTTCGTACATAAATGGCCGAATGTCGTATCTAATCGGTCATATCTCGTATAATTTCTTGAGAAGTTTCGCGTAAAAACTTCTATCAACCCCCCGTAAGCCTGAATTACACAACTTTTAGTCGTAAAAGTGGTCATTGTTGGTAGAACAAGGTGACATAATTACACTGCATGTAATATAAGATCCCATAATAGCATTTGTGTCTCAATTGCTACATGGCACCACCACATATATGTTACTCTAGTATGTATCACTTGGTGCAATGTCCCAAACGCTTCAATTAACGAATCTCATTTAGTACGTATAGCACATAATAATGCATTATAGTATCACACGGCAAACCATTCGTACTAATTCAGTAATTGTACTTATCCTTTGTTGCGATGACACTTCTTTCTTCATCTCGTATACACTTGTGAATATGTTCGTACATAAATGGCCGAATGCCGCATCTAATCGGCCATATCTCGTGTAATTTCTAGAAGACAATCTCGAATAAACTTATGAATATGTTCGTACATAAATGGCCGAATGCCGCATCTAATCGGTCATATCTCGTATAATTTCTTGAGAAGTTCCGCGTATAAACTTCTATCAAACCCCCTTAAGCCTGAATTACACAACTTTTAGTCGTATACGTGGTCATTGTTGGTAGAACAAGGTGACATAATTACATTACATGTAATATAAGATCCCATAATAGCATTTGTGTCTCAATTGCTACATGGCACCACCACATATATGTTACTCTAGTATGTATCACTTGGTGCAATATCCCAAACCCTTCAATTAACGAATCTCATTTAGTACGTATAGCATATAATAATGCATTATAGTATCACACGGCATACCATTCGTACTAATTCAGTAATTGTAAATATCCTTTGTTGCGATGACACATCTTTCTTCATCTCGTATACACTTGTGAATATGTTCGTACATAAATGGCCGAATGCCGCATCTAATCGGCCATATCTCGTATAATTTCTTGAGAAGTTCCGCGTATAAACTTCTTGTTGGAAAACACGAATCAGAAAGCAGCGGAATTTAAAAAATTTTTCCAACAAAAGGATCTATGACTCGCAATCGTGTAACCAAATTCGTAAAGATAGAAAACTTACTTTTCTTTTATTCTTTCTTGAAGCGTTTCAAACCACCCAAGAACGCTCTTCTCGTGGCTTGATCCCCTCTCCTTGGTAAAGCTCGAATCTTCAAACTTCTAACTTGAAGTCTCTAGAGAAAGTCCACCAACTTGATCACAATCTAACTAGTAAGGATGCTAGTTCTCTAGTTAGTGTTTAGGCTTGACCTAGGGTTTAATTTAATCTTGGAGAAAGAAAGATGTTCAACACATGAACCAAAAGAATTGCCAAATTAGCTCCATGAGGAGCTCGAGCTCCCCTATTTATAGGGAGGGGGTGCCGAAATCCCTAGTCCTTTATGGGCTAGGATTTTGGTCCCTCTCTCCTATTACTTGATCATCAAGTAATTTGACTTTGACTTTGAATTCTAATTCAAATCAACTTTCAAGAGAGCTAAAAATATCCAAACTATTTTTGGATAATTTTATACTTTATTTATTATAAAAATAAACAACTTATTTTTATCTAATTAATTAATTCGTAATTAATTAACTAGATTATTTTTCTCCAAAATTAGACTTTCTTTTTAATTCAAAATTAAACCAAAGTCTATTAAATAATTAACTAATTAATTATTTAATATATATATATATATAATATATATATATACACACGTGTGTGACACGTGTCACAGTGACACGTGTCACTCACGTGAACCACATGTGTGACTTCACACGTGTGGAACCCTCTTGGCCCGATTAACTCGTTTAATCATTTTCAAGCCTCAACTCATGTAACCAAGTTGTTGTGTGTGACCCTCTAGGTTCTCAATTCAATTAGCAGTGACCCTAATTAATTAATTCACTAATTAATTAATCAGTCCACAGATTAAACGACCATAGTCTAGCAATAGGTGTTTAACCCCTAGCCGAATTGGAATGTTCGGATTCGACAGAACCTTTAAGTCATTGATTCATGTGAGATACAATCCTCCTACTTACTATCTCTCAACCAAGATCTAGGGCAAGGGAATAATCAGAACCCTAATAATTCGGTCTTAAAGCTAAGTGCATTTCATATCCATTTGATCTCAATCTAAGAAACCCTTTTCTTGATGTCTTGATCTACTGCCTTGGCCAAGGACTCCATATGGCATATGAATGACTTACACAATAAGAGATCACCTTGCAGATGCAAGTGTAGGTCCTTTCTTGATTCTCATTCACTTTCATGAATCACTTGTGCAGCCCCAGCATAAGCCTTGAATCAGTTGTCTAAGGCGACACCCTTTAAAGCTTATACCTAAGACTACAGAGTTAACTCATAAAGTGACAAGGAACCTCAAGTCTAAGGATCAATTAATCACATCAATGACTCGTGAGATATTTCCTAATCTGGAAGTTTCCATTTCCTGAAATAGAAACTTCCTTTCCCATTTAGGAATGTTCTCACACGGGGCACCTCAGTGAACTTACTTGTTAAAGTAAGCACCCTCATGTATCACGCACGTATCAACTATACACTTTGCACCTCCATGAAACAAGGTGGTCCTTCTTAAGGGCGTGATCCCACAAGCAAGCCTTAGAGGAGTCAGGTTGACACTCCCACTGTCTGTAGGACTCATCGGCTTGGAGTATTTTACTAATCATGACTTATGTGATATAGGGCTCGTTTCATGAACCATTTCACCTAAATGGTAGAGTCCTAAAGTCATCAGGATTAGGGGAGTTCTCATACATACACAGCTAAAGTAAACGCATACCAAACAAGAGCATATAAAGAAGTGTTGCCTCAATTCGTTATTTCATTCAAAGATTGTCTGTGATTACAATAAGGAAAAGCACAAAGCGGATATACAATCGGCTTTCTAGGGCACTATTCCTAACAATCTCCCACTTGCCCGTCAAAGCCATTCTAAAGCTACTCTAAGTCCCATCTTCTGAAGATGACTTTGGAAAGCTTCTCGACTAAGGGGTTTAGTAAGTGGATCTGCCACGTTCTCTGCTGATGTGACCCTCTCAATTTGCACATCTCCTCTTTTGATAATATCACGGATTAGGTGATACTTCCTCATAATGTGCTTGGTCCGTTGGTGAGATCTTGGTTCTCTTGCTTGAGCAACCGCCCCAGTGTTGTCACAAAAAACAGTAATGGGGTCTTTCATGCTAGGAACAACATTCAATTCTTGAATGAAGTTTCTAATCCAAACACCTTCCTTAGCTGCATCATTTGCAGCTAAGTATTCGGCCTCAGTGGTCGAATCTGCAGTGGTAGTTTGCTTGGAACTCTTCCAACTCACTGCTCCGCCGTTTAGGCAGAAAATGTATCCTGACATTGACTTAAAATCATCTAAGTCAGATGCAAAGCTTGCATCGCAGTATCCTTCGACAGTAAGATCTTTCTGACCCCCGTAAACTAAGAATAAATCTTTAGTACTTTTCAAGTACTTAAGAATATTCTTCACGGCAGCCCAGTGACCATCTCCAGGGTCAGATTGGAAACGACTCGTTACACTAAGTGCATAAGCCACATTCGGTCGAGTACATAACATTGCATACATTATGCTACCTATTGCTGATGCATAAGGTGTATGAGTCATTCTTTCCTTCTCAAGGTTAGTCTTAGGACACATCTTCTTTGAAAGACATGTTCCTACACTCATAGGAAGGTTCTTAACCTTTGCTGACTCCATATTGAATCTTTTCAATACTTTGTCAATGTACATCAACTGTGATAGTCCTATTAACCTTCTAGATCTATCTCTATAGATTTTAATTCCAAGGATATAGGACGCATCACCAAGATCTTTCATCTCGAATTGGTTCGATAACCATAACTTAGTCACTTTCATGTCATCCTTCGAATTCCCAATAAGAAGGATGTCATCAACATAAAGTACTAAGAATTGCACTGAGGTCTCCAATTCCTTTCTATACACACATGATTCATTCGAAATTTGGATGAATCCAAACGCTTTGACCGATTCATCAAATCGAATGTTCCAATTCCTAGAAGCTTGTTTCAATCCATAGATTGATCTTTGGAGTTTGCAAACCTTTTGCTCACTCCCACTGAATGTGAAACCTATGGGTTGCTCCATATAAATGTCTTTATCAATGTCACCATTGAGAAAGGCAGTTTTCACATCCATTTGCCATATCTCATAGTCATAATATGCAGCAATAGCAAGCATGATCCGAATAGACTTTTGCATTGCAACTGGTGAAAAGGTTTCATCAAAATCCACGCCGGGTCTCTGAGTGAATCCTTTTGCAACCAGTCTTGCTTTGTAGGCTGCAATGCTTCCATCAACTCCAAGCTTTCTCTTAAAGATCCATTTGCAACCTATGGGTTTGACCCCATCAGGCAAATCTACCAAGGTCCAAACTTGGTTGGAGTTCATGGAATCCATTTCGGATTTCATGGCTTCTATCCACTGTTCAGAGTCAGAATCTGAAAGTGCCTCCTCATATGTTGAAGGATCATTATCCTTTTGAGAGATTTCATGGAAGAATCCTTACCATCTCTCCGGCTGTCTAGGAGTGCGTTCAGAACGCCTTAGAGGAGGATTTACATGTTTATCGAAATTCGTGATTGGTTGTAGTTGATCAGAGTGGGACGTTTCTTCAGTGGGTGACGTGGGGTCATTTTGTACTTCTTCTAATTCTATGATCTTGCCTTTCTTTTCTTTAAGGAACGGTTCCTCAAGAAAAGTGGCATTTCTGGAAACAAACACATTTTGCTCAGATTGATCATAGAAATAGTATCCTATGGATTCCTTAGGATAACCTACAAAGTAGCATAAGTTAGAACGAGATTCTAACTTATCTCCCACTGTCCTCTTCACGTAAGCAGGACAACCTCAAATTCTTAAGTAAGAATAACTAGGGATTTTACCATGCCACATTTCATAGGGCGTTTTGGGGACTGACTTAGAGGGAACTAGATTCAAAATCTTTGCTGCACTTTCTAGGGCATAACCCCAGAAAGAAGGTGGTAAGTCAGTGAAACTCATCATGGAACGAACCATATCAAGTAGGGTTCGATTCCTTCTCTCAGAAACTCCATTAAGCTGATGAGTTCCCGGAGGAGTCCACTGAGAGATAATCCCATTATCTTTGAGATGACTAAGGAATTCTTCACTAAGATATTCGCCTCCTCGATCAGATCGAAGTGCTTTGATCTTGTGACCAGTTTGGTTCTCAACCTCCTTTTGAAATTCTAAGAATTTCTCAAAAGCTTCAGATTTATACTTCATTAAGTATACATAACCATACCGACTAAAGTCATCAGTAAAGGTTATGAAGTACTGATGATTGTTTCTAGTGCTTACACTAAGCGGTCCACAAACATCAGTATAGATCAAATCCAAAACCTTAGTGGCACATTCCACAGTTCCTTTAAAAGGGACTTTGGACATTTTTCCTTTGAGACAGGATTCGCAAGAAGTTAACTCTTTGAGATCATTTTCAGAGAATGATCCTAAAGTGTTTATCTTGCTAATTCTGTTCTTGGAAATGTGTCCTAATCTAGCGTGCCATAAGGGAGCTGAAACTTTGTCATCTCTCTTACGCTTTGTTTCTCGTTGTATATTCATAATATTGATATTTTGAGTTAGGTAAAGTCCATTACTTAGAGTACCGATATGAACGGAAGAGTTGTTCCGTTTGATAAAGTATTTACCATTCTTAATATAAGTTTCATATCCTTCACAATCTAATATTGGAACTGAAATTATATTACGAATAATGCTCGGTACATAAAGGACTTTATTTAATACTAACTCAAAACTACCTAAATCTAATCTAATTGTGCCTAAAGCTCGAGCTTCAACGTTTGAGCCATCGCCGATCTTCAAGACACATTCTCCTTCTTTGAGTTGTTGGACTTCACTTAGCATCTGTACATCATTACAGATATGAGTTCCACAACTGGTATCAAGTACCCAAGAACTAGAATTAATAGAAAGATTTACTTCAACGAGAAAGATACCTTTCTTCAGAGTAGCCTTGTACTCTGGGCAGTTTCTCCTCCAATGTCCCGCTTTGCCACAATGGAAGCAAACATCCTCTTTCTGATCACGCTTCTTCTTTTGGGCCTTCCCCTTCGAAATGCCACCAGTGGGCCTAAGGGGTTTCTTCTTCTTCTTTTGGGCTTTCTTGCCTTTACCCTTAGAAGGCCCAGAAGAGGAAGATGGAGCATTCACCATCAAAACCTTATTGTCCTTCTTGATCGTGTTTTCAGCAGTCACGAGCTGACTAATCAGCTCAGCTACAGTAGCACCAGCATGATTCATGTTGAAGTTAAGGACAAATGGGTTGAATGATGGTGGGAGCGAAGCTAGCAACAAATCCACTGAAAGCTCATCTTTCAGTGGCATGTCCATGGAAGCAAGTTTCTCAGTAAGGGCAAGAAACTTGAGTCCATATTCATGGACACTTGAACCTTCCCTCATTCTCAAGTGGAACAATTCCTTTGAAGTGTTATACCTTGTAACACGTTCATGAGGGCGGTAAAGTTGCTC
Source organism: Lantana camara (assembly GCA_037501455.1). Classification (NCBI taxonomy): domain Eukaryota; kingdom Viridiplantae; phylum Streptophyta; class Magnoliopsida; order Lamiales; family Verbenaceae; genus Lantana; species Lantana camara. The sequence goes on from CM074861.1 coordinate 93,693,913, forward strand.
TAAGTGGTCGTAAATCTCCCAAGCAAATTCCATGGCCTCATGTTGCCTTTGCAAGTCCGGAGACATGTTAGCCAACATAAGGCAACAGGCTTGGAGATTATCATCCTTCCACTTCTGAATCGCGTCCCGCTCGGCCCGAGTGGGAGCCTCCCCTTCGGGACTAGGCTCCCCTTCGAAGAGAACATAAGTTCTCTTCTCAGAATCTAAAATGATTTTTAGATTCCTCAGCCAATCAGAATAGTTGGGACCAGTCAACTTGTTTGACTCGAGGATCGATACAAGAGGGTTTTTGGTTGCCATTTCAAAACACGTAGAGAATCACAGAATCTACGACCTAAATGGTAAAACAGAGAACTAGTGAGCATGCTGAATTATAACGATATACAAAAGATAAGGTCTTTAATCTAATGTAGCTCCCACTGTTTTTCAAAGATCTAGAATTCCCAAAGATCTAAGAGGAACACGTTTCCCAATGGGTACTAAGATCCTAGGCATTTTACCTCGAACCCACGACTCGCGGACATTCTAAATAAGAACCCTAGGTAGGTACAACTTACCAATTCTAACACCTTTAGAACTCTTAGTAATTGTTTTTGCATCACCTATCTTTCAATATGGACCCACGACTCGTGCGACATCCATATTTACTTAGGCGTTAAGCTAGACCCATCAATCATAAGATCATGACCAAAACTTAGTTCGAACGACCCACGACTCGCGGACATCGCCCTTGCTAAAATTGACCACGAAATATTGATCATTTAAAATGATTAATTAGGTAACTAAGAACTAATAAGCTCCACTAGCTATCCCACGACTCGCGGACAATAACTAGCTTCACTTACTAAACTTAAAACCTATTGATGGAATGCTAGGAATTTAATTCAAAATTTGCATCTCGAATTAAACACCTATTTGTTCGAAATTAGCTTAATATTTAATGGGAATTTTCGAATCAACCGGAGAGTTATCCGGTTCGACCTCACCAACATATATGTTATCCAACTTTATTAGTCTTGATTAATGCAAGTACACTTAAATGCATATCAAACAAGCACATAAACAGATAACATGTCCTAGCATGATACTAACATGTAATGATCATGGGTTCTACCTATCTTATGCGTGATATGTGGGAGCCACTCCACAATCACAAGTTCTAACATACATGCCACATAAACAGTTTAAATCACATAAGGGAAAGCGGTAACAAAATACGAGCCCTATCTCTATTACATTTAACAATTGAGATTCCCCTCCCTAACATTTTGAGGGGTCTTCACTTATGGCCTCCTTGTTACTTGAATGTGGTCCATCTTACTCCATGGGTGCATTGTCTCCAAAATGAAAATAAAACCTCACCACCTATCTCTACTCTCAAATTACAATAAAAAGAAAAAGACATAAAGTAATAAGGCTCAATCTTCATATTGGCCTTAGACAATTACACGGGGCATACCCCGGCCTCAAAAACAGTAATATGGAAAGCCACATAATAAATCACATAACAGTACGCACATAAGTGAGGCTCCAACCTCAATTGAAAAACGCAACTATAGGGCTCCAACCCCAATTTAAACCATCCATGTGCATAAATTAAAACCATACATAGATCTAAACCCATGATCACCTAACATGCTTTTGCAAGAATTTAAATTTAACCAATAAATTAAAATTCTCGCTTTAAGCTCTAATAGCTTAAAACACGACTTAGATGCAATTCTTGTTCAAGAGCCTTTTCTATAAAACCCGAAAAACAATAAACTAATAAAATTCCAATTAATTTCTGAAAATTAATAATTTTATTCTTTCAATATTTTCAGAAAATGGAGATTGTAATTTTTCCAAAATTTAAATCGCTTAAAATTTTAAAATCCCAATTCAAACAATTATTTCAAAAATAATTCAAATTTAATAAATAAAATTTTTTAGAAAAATTAAATCGGGATTTCAAGGACCGAAAACACGAAAACACGAAAACGCCAAAACCGTGCCCGGAACTGCCCGGAACGAGCACAGGCTCGCCGCGCAGCGTCGCGCGCTAGGCGCACGCCCTGCGCGCAACGCGCGCAGCTTGCTGCTGCTCGGGTGCGGGCTATGCCGGGCGGGTGCTCCCGCGCGGTTGCGGTTGGAAAACACGAATCAGAAAGCAGCGGAATTTAAAAAATTTTTCCAACAAAAGGATCTAGGACTCGCAATCGTGTAACCAAATTCGTAAAGATAGAAAACTTACTTTTCTTTTATTCTTTCTTGAAGCGTTTCAAACCACCCAAGAACGCTCTTCTCGCGGCTTGATCCCCTCTCCTTGGTAAAGCTCGAATCTTCAAACTTCTAACTTGAAGTCTCTAGAGAAAGTCCACCAACTTGATCACAATCTAACTAGTAAGGATGCTAGTTCTCTAGTTAGTGTTTAGGCATGACCTAGGGTTTAATTTAATCTTGGAGAAAGAAAGGTGTTCAACACATGAACCAAAAGAATTGCCAAATTAGCTCCATGAGGAGCTCGAGCTCCCCTATTTATAGGGAGGGGGTGCCGAAATCCCTAGTCCTTTATGGGCTAGGATTTTGGTCCCTCTCTCCTATTACTTGATCATCAAGTAATTTGACTTTGACTTTGAATTCTAATTCAAATCAACTTTCAAGAGAGCTAAAAATATCCAAACTATTTTTGGATAATTTTATACTTTATTTATTATAAAAATAAACAACTTATTTTTATCTAATTAATTAATTCGTAATTAATTAACTAGATTATTTTTTTCCAAAATTAGACTTTCTTTTTAATTCAAAATTAAACCAAAGTCTATTAAATAATTAACTAATTAATTATTTAATATATATATATATAATATATATATATACACACGTGTGTGACACGTGTCACAGTGACACGTGTCACTCACGTGAGCCACACGTGTGACTTCACACGTGTGGAACCCTCTTGGCCCGATTAACTCGTTTAATCATTTTCAAGCCTCAACTCATGTAACCAAGTTGTTGTGTGTGACCCTCTAGGTTCTCAATTCAATTAGCAGTGACCCTAATTAATTAATTCACTAATTAATTAATCAGTCCACAGATTAAACGACCATAGTCTAGCAATAGGTGTTTAACCCCTAGCCGAATTGGAATGTTCGGATTCGACAGAACCTTTAAGTCATTGATTCATGTGAGATACAATCCTCCTACTTACTATCTCTCAACCAAGATCTAGGGCAAGGGAATAATCAGAACCCTAATAATCCGGTCTTAAAGCTAAGTGCATTTCATATCCATTTGATCTCAATCTAAGAAACCCTTTTCTTGATGTCTTGATCTACTGCCTTGGCCAAGGACTCCATATGGCATATGAATGACTTACACAATAAGAGATCACCTTGCAGATGCAAGTGTAGGTCATTTCTTGATTCTCATTCACTTTCATGAATCACTTGTGCAGCCCCAGCATAAGCCTTGAATCAGTTGTCTAAGGCGACACCCTTTAAAGCTTATACCTAAGACTACAGAGTTAACTCATAAAGTGACAAGGAACCTCAAGTCTAAGGATCAATTAATCACATCAATGACTCGTGAGATATTTCCTAATCTGGAAGTTTCCATTTCCTGAAATAGAAACTTCCTTTCCCATTTAGGAATGTTCTCACACGGGGCACCTCAGTGAACTTACTTGTTAAAGTAAGCACCCTCATGTATCACGCACGTATCAACTATACACTTTGCACCTCCATGAAACAAGGTGGTCCTTCTTAAGGGCGTGATCCCACAAGCAAGCCTTAGAGGAGTCAGGTTGACACTCCCACTGTCTGTAGGACTCATCGGCTTGGAGTATTTTACTAATCATGACTTATGTGATATAGGGCTCGTTTCATGAACCATTTCACCTAAATGGTAGAGTCCTAAAGTCATCAGGATTAGGGGAGTTCTCATACATGCACAGCTAAAGTAAACGCATACCAAACAAGAGCATATAAAGAAGTGTTGCCTCAATTCGTTATTTCATTCAAAGATTGTCTGTGATTACAATAAGGAAAAGCACAAAGCGGATATACAATCGGCTTTCTAGGGCACTATTCCTAACACTTCTATCAACCCCCCCGTAAGCCTGAATTACACAACTTTTAGTCGTATAAGTGGTCATTGTTGGTAGAACAAGGTGACATAATTACACTGCATGTAATATAAGATCCCATAATAGCATTTGTGTCTCAATTGCTACATGGCACCACCACATATATGTTACTCTAGTATGTATCACTTGGTGCAATGTCCCAAACGCTTCAATTAACGAATCTCATTTAGTACGTATAACACATAATAATGCATTATAGTATCACACGGCATACCATTCGTACTAATTCAGTAATTGTACGTATCCTTTGTTGCGATGACACATCTTTTTTAATCTCGTATACACTTGTGAATATGTTCGTATATAAATGGCCGAATGCCGCATCTAATCGGCCATATATATCTCGTGTAATTTCTGGAAGACAATCTCGTATAAACTTATGAATATGTTCGTACATAAATGGCCGAATGCCGCATCTAATCGGCCATATCTCGTATAATTTCTTGAGAAGTTCCGCGTATAAACTTCTATCAACCTACCGTAAGCCTGAATTACACAACTTTTAGTCGTATAAGTAGTCATTGTTGGTAGAACAAGGTGACATAATTACACTGCATGTAATAGAAGATCCCATAATAGCATTTGTGTCTCAATTGCTACATGGCACCACCACATATATGTTACTCTTGTATCACTTGGTGCAATTTCCCAAACGCTTCAATTAACGAATCTCATTTAGTACGTATAGCACATAATTATGCATTATAGTATCACACGGCATACAATTCGTACTAATTCAGTAATGGTACGTATCCTTTGTTGCGATGACACATCTTTTTTCATCTCGTATACACTTGTGAATATGTTCGTACATAAATGGCCGAATGCCGCATCTAATCGGCCATATATATCTCGTGTAATTTCTGGAAGACAATCTCGTATAAACTTATGAATATGTTTGTACATAAATGGCCGAATGCCACATCTAATTGGTCATATCTCGTATAATTTCTTGAGAAGTTCCGCGTATAAACTTCTATCAACCCCCCGTAAGCCTGAATTACACAACTTTTAGTCGTATACGTAGTCATTGTTGGTAGAACAAGGTGACATAATTACATTGCATGTAATATAAGATCCCATAATAACATTTGTGTCTCAATTGCTACATGGCACCCCTACATATATGTTACTCTAGTATGTATCACTTGGTGCAATGTCCCAAACGCTTCAATTAACGAATCTCATTTAGTACGTATAACACATAATAATGCATTATAGTATCACACGGCATACCATTCGTACTAATTCAGTAATTGTACGTATCCTTTGTTGCGATAACACATCTTTCTTCATCTCGTATACACTTGTGAATATGTTCGTACATAAATGGCCGAATGCCGCATCTAATCGGTCATATCTCGTGTAATTTCTGGAAGACAATCTCGTATAAACTTATGAATATGTTCGTACATAAATGGCCGAATGCCGCATCTAATCGGCCATATCTCATATAATTTCTTGAGAAGTTCCGCGTATAAACTTCTATCAACCCCCCCGTAAGCCTGAATTACACAACTTTTAGTCGTATAAGTGGCCATTGTTGGTAGAACAAGGTGACATAATTGCACTGCATGTAATATAAGATCCCATAATAGCATTTGTGTCTCAATTGCTACATGGCACCACCACATATATGTTACTCTAGTATGTATCACTTGGTGCAATGTCCCAAACGCTTCAATTAACGAATCTCATTTAGTACGTATAACACATAATAATGCATTATAGTATCACACGGCATACCATTCGTACTAATTCAGTAATTGTACATATCCTTTGTTGCGATGACACATCTTTTTTCGTCTCGTATACACTTGTGAATATGTTCGTATATAAATGGCCGAATGCCGCATCTAATCGGCCATATATATCTCGTGTAATTTCTGGAAGACAATCTCGTATAAACTTATGAATATGTTCGTACATAAATGGCCGAATGCCCCATCTAATCGGCCATATCTCGTATAATTTCTTGAGAAGTTCCGCGTATAAACTTCTATCAACTCCCCGTAAGCCTGAATTACACAACTTTTAGTCGTATAAGTGGTCATTGTTGGTAGAACAAGGTGACATAATTACACTGCATGTAATATAAGATCCCATAATAGCATTTGTGTCTCAATTGCTACGTGACAACACCACATATATGTTACTCTAGTATGTATCACTTGGTGCAATGTCCCAAACCCTTCAATTAACGAATCTCATTTAGTACGTATAGCACACAATAATGCATTATAGTATCACACGACATACCATTCGTACTAATTCAATAATTGTACGTATCCTTTGTTGCGATGACACATCTTTCTTCATCTCGTATACACTTGTGAATATGTTCGTACATAAATGGTCAAATGCCGCATCTAATCGGCCATATCTTATATAATTTCTGGAAAACAATCTCGTACACACTTATCAATATGTTCGTACATAAATGGCCGAATGCCGCATCTAATTGGTCATATCTCGTATAATTTCTGGAAAACAATCTCGTATACACTTATCAATATGTTGGTACATGCATCTAATTTGCCATATCTCGTATAATTTCTGGAAAACAATCTCGTACACACTTATCAATATGTTCGTACATAAATGGCCGAATGCCGCATCTAATTGGTCATATCTCGTATAATTTCTGGAAAACAATCTCGTATACACTTATCAATATGTTGGTACATGCATCTAATTTGCCATATCTCGTATAATTTTTAGAAAACAATCTCGTACACACTTATCAATATGTTCGTACATAAATGGCCGAATACCGCATCTAATTGGCCATATCTCGTATAATTTCTGGAAAACAATCTCGTATACACTTATCAATATATTGGTACATGCATCTAATTTGCCATATCTCGTACAACAAACACAAGTCAATACATCAAACACAAGTCACCACAACTGAAAGCCATACTCCACGAATCTCGGGAATTAGAAGCCATAGCCTCAGATTGGGATATAAGTGACGTTCTCGCATCTTCTCCTCGGTACCTAACGAATACCACCAAGAAGACGCACAGGTGTGCTACATTCACCAACTTCTTGTGGGCTACCCATGTCTAATGCCGAAACAGAGGCAACAATTAATTCTGCAAACTGAGCTAAAAAATGGTGAAAGGAAAGAATTAATTCAGAGGCAACAATTAATGCCGAAACAGAGGCAACAATTAATTCAGAAATTGCCTGAGATTAGCAACGAGGGGAGTCAATAATCAGTCCTACATTTCGTCGGCGAAGGTCGTCGGAGCCGATTACAGTAAATTGCATCGACGGGATCGGCGAGAGAGATGACATCTTCTAAATATGCAGAGAAATTGGGGGACAGGTTGGTACGCTAGGCAAGATGGAGTCATCGCCGGAAACCCACCGGGAACGTCTTCAAATCGGCGCCGACGGTAGAACACTTTCTTCCTCAGCGCTGCACCGATCCCCTTTTCCTTTTTTCTGGTTGTCAATGTTGAAATATACAATAACAATAATAATAGTAATAAAGGTGGGTAATATTATTAATGGTTAATCACTCAATTAAGTTATTAGGGGTTAATCACTCAATTAAGGCCATTAGGGAGCAAATAAAAATTCAAACTTTGATTTGGGGAGTTAGTAGGGATGGGCTAAAATTGAGGGAGTGAATGAGGACATAAATTATTTAAATTTATCTATTTTAAAATTCAAATAAGAGTGTTTAACCACATTGCTGAACATTGATTGACATTGGTTGGTCGTGAATTTATAGAATGTTGGTTGTGTTTTATGGGGTTTTTTATAATTTTATAAATAGTTTTTTAATAGAAATGTGAAAGAAGAAAAATGAGAATTATTAGTGATAACTGATAAGAGAAAAGTAGATAATATAGAAACGTGAGGAGTGAGAGTTATTATTTTTTAATAAAATGTCAATTTCAACCCTCAAATTCTCTTCTACACACTAAAAGTCTAAAGGGTATATTTGGAAGATGAAAAAATTGGTCTTGCAGCCTAAAAAACTGTCGTTTGTGAGAGAAAAACCCTCTTTGCTTTTTATATAGTATGAGAGCGTTTGATAACGTAGATTATCCAATTTCACTTAATCTATTTGTAGGGAATTAATTAAAATTAAGTATTTTTACAAGAAGTTAATTTTCTATTTGATATATTCAATTAATAAATTTAGTTATATTTAATTTCACTTATTAACCCGTTTGATATATCTTGTAAACTGAAATATCATTTAAAATAATAATTTTTATTTTTTTTGGTGAAATAAATAGTAATTTTTATGCTTAGCCACAAAATCAAACTAATTTTTTAAACTTATCTATAACAGATAAGAGTTAATCTGCGATAAACACACCCCCTCCCATAAGATTTATTTGAGAACTTAATCTCTTTAAAGTACGCAGATTACACCGGGTCGAAGATTAACTTTTCCGGGTCAACCAGATTTAATACATACTATCAAACAGAAAATTAACTAAAATTAAGTGGGTCAAATGAACCTAATCTGTGATATCAAACGCTCTCTATATATATAATTAACAACAAATATCTTCTTTTCTTTTCTTTTCTTTTCTTTTCTTTCCTTTTTTTTTTTTCATTTGCAATGAAAATGTGGATAAATCCCAATTGACATCATATTTTTACTTAATTTCCTATTTTGGTAAAATATCGTATAATTTTCACATAATGTAGTACTTAAAATACCTCTCAAAATATATTATACAATTTTTACAAAATGTAATACTAAAACGTTCTAATACAGTATTTATATCTTATTGTGTTGTATAATTTTATGGGTAGTAAACTAAAAAATTTTCAAACCAATGTATTTCAACTGCCCCTTCTTTAATCTTTTGTCATTATATATATATATATATATATATATATATATAAAGATTTTTTCCCAATAGTATTACATAATATCCATATTTATATTAGATATAAATTCGGATCAATTTGTATAATATTTATCAAAATAACCACCCAGCGTAAAAAGTTCCTAATTAGGCTTAATGTCGGATAAATCTCCACTTGTGCATCATATTTTTACTTAACTCCCTAATTGGACATCAAATTTTTATTTTACTCCCCAAATATAGTATGAATATGATATAATACAGTATTTATGTCATATTATATTGTATACATTTTCACCACTTTCAAAACATGTTGTATAATTTTGGGGAAGTTATTTAAAATGACCAATATCCTCGAAAGTTATCTTAAACCCTCTAGTTTGAAAAATGTATGTTTTAGGTTACCAATACACAAGTTATTTTTCCTAAACCCACCATAACCCTGAAAAGTCTGTTTTGCCCCCACCTTTTCTTGTTTTTTTTTTCCCCTTTTTTTCCCTCGCCGAAAAAATGGATTCCCATTTTAGGAACGATTCATCTCATAATCTGCAACCACATTTCCACTTCGTCGGCAACGAGATCTAACGACGACGACAGCAGGATAAAGGTAGGCGGCGACAACGACAACGAAGAAGCGGCGGCAACAGGAGTGGATTTAGTTATCGTGCGCTATTTCCTATACTGCTATAAGGTATTCTCAGCGTATGAATGTTAATTGAATGTATTCTTGGCGTTAATTGAATGTTAATTATGTGAATTAGACAGTATAATTCAGTGATAATTTGTGTCAAATTGAATTGCTGATAATTTGTATCGAATCGAATTGTTGATCCTCTACAAATTGATACTTCGTATTGGTATTCTGAAGATGGCGTTGGCCGTTGACGAAGCTCAAGAAAAGCAAATCCAAGGAAGTTGTTGGTTTAACGGCAAAATTACGGTATTTTCAATTCCGCGGAGTTCGTCAGTGGAAGAGATTCACGCGCAACTTGGTGAAGAGTGGTCAGACTTCAACTCTGATACTTACGTGGCACAATACCTCGCACCCCATAAAAAAAGGTTTATGGGTTAGTTTGCGACGCGACGGGCAGATTCCGACTATGATCCAACTGCATGAACTTGCCAAACTCAACATTGTTGAGCTGAGGGCGATTCGGCCTCCTGCTTATTTAGGTGGGAAGCAAGCATCGAAGAGAAGGTATGGGATTTCTAATTTATTTATTTCTGTATTAACACTATTTAATTTCTGGTCAGTAATCTCATTCTATCTCAGGAAGAGAAGATATAACCCCTACGCTGATGGTTCATGCTTGGCCATTGTTCGTTCTGAAGTTGAGGATTGATCAGATCCACTGCCTGTTCTAGAGTTGAGGATTGATTTTATTCACTCTTTTTTAAGGAACTTTATTTGTTGTTGTAATCGTATACACCCCTTTATGATTGTTTCTATTTGTTTGAAACTACATCAATAAATTGCTTGATGCTGTTTTCTCAATTTGATCAAATGGAAAAGTTAGAAATGCGTGATTAAAAGAAGATTTTGTCCAGTGAAAGGTTATAAATTAGTGATTAAAGGAATAGTTTGTCAAGTGAAAGATTAGAAATGCGTAATTAAACTAATACTTTGTCCAGTGAAATGTTAGAAATGCGTTATTAAAGGCAGACTTTGTCCAGTGAAAGGTTATAAATGCGTGATTAAAGGATTAGTTTGTCCAGTGAAAGGTTATAAATGCGTGATTAAAGGATTAGTTTGTCCAGTGAAAGGTTATAAATGTGTGATTAAAATAAGACTTTGTCCAGTGAAAGGTTATAAATGGGTGATTAAAAGAAGACTTTGTCCAGTGAAAGGTTAGAAATGCGTGATTAAAAGAAGACTTTGTCCAGTGAAAGGTTATAAATGCGTGATTAAAAGAAGACTTTGTCCAGTGAAAGGTTAGAAATGCGTGATTAAAGGAATAGTTTGTCCAGTGAAAGGTTATAAATGCGTGATTAAAAGAAGACTTTGTCCAGTGAAAGGTTAGAAATGCGTGATTAAAGGAATAGTTTGTCCAGTGAAAGGTTATAAATGCGTGATTACAAAAGGTTATAAATGCGTGATTAAAAGAAGACTTTGTCCAGTGAAAGGTTAGAAATGCGTGATTAAAGGAATAGTTTGTCCAGTGAAAGGTTATAAATGCGTGATTAAAAAAAGACTTTGTCCATTGAAAGGTTATAAATGCGTGATTAAAGGAAGACTTTGTCCAGTGAAAGGTTATAAATGCGTGATTAAAAGAAGACTTTGTCCAGTGAAACTTTAAATCTTGATGCTCTTTAATGTAAAGAATGTGTTCATGATTCAATAAATCTTGATTCTCTTTATGGTTCAATAAAACTTAAATCTTGATTCAAGATTTTTATTGTAATGTTTTGATCATGATTCAATAAATCTTGATTCTCTGTATTGTAATGTTGTGTTCATGGTTCAATAAAACTTAAATCTTGATTCAAGATTTTTATTGTAATGTTGTGGTCATGATTTAATAAACCTTGATTCTCTTTATTGTAATGTTGTGTTCATGGTTCAATAAAACTTAAATCTTGATTCAAGATTTTTATTGTAATGTTGTGGCCATGATTCAATAAATCTTGATTCTCTTTATTGTAATGTTGTGTTCATGGTTCAATAAAACTTAAATCTTGATTCAAGATTTTTATTGTAATGTTGTGGTCATGATTCAATAAATCTTGATTCTCTGTATTGTAATGTGTTGGAAAACACGAATCAGAAAGCAGCGGAATTTAAAAATTTTTCCAACAAAAGGATCTTGGACTCGCAATCGTGTATCCAAATTCGTAGAGTTAAGAAACTTACTTTTCTTTTATTCTTTCTTGAAGCGTTTCAAGCCACCCAAGAACGCTCTTCTCGCGGCTTGATCCCCTCTCCTTGGTAAAGTTCGAATCTTCAAACTTCTAACTTGAAGCTCTCTAGAGATAGTCCACCAACTTGATCACAATCTAACTAGTAAGGATGCTAGTTCTCTAGTTAGTGTTTAGGCTTAACCTAGGGTTTCGTTTATCTTGGAGAAAGGATGGTGTTCAACACATGAACCAAAAGAATTGCAAAATTCCTCTAAAGGGGAGCTTGAGCTCCCCTAAATATAGGAAAGGGAGAGGGACGCCGAACCTAGTCCTTGTTGGGCAAGGATTTGGTCCCTCTCTATCCTATTACTTGATCATCAAGTATTTTCCAACTTTGACTTTGAATTCTAATTCAAATCAACTTTAAGAGAGCTAAAAATATCCAAACTATTTTTGGATAATTTTATACTTTATTTATTTAAAATAAATAACTTATTTTATCTAATTAATTAATTCATAATTAATTAACTAGATTATTTTTCTCCAAAATAAGACTTTGTTTTTAATTCAAAATTAAACCAAAGTCTATTAAATAATTAACAACTTAATTATTTAATATCTAATTAAATAGTCACGTGTGGCACACGCATCATAATGACACGTGTCCAGTCACGTGACCCACACGTGTGATTTCACACGTGTGGAACCCTCTAGGCCCGATTAACTCGTTTAATCATTTTAAAGCCTCAACTCATGTAACCAAGTTGTTGTGTGTGACCCTCTAGGTTCTCAATTCAATTAGCAGTGACCCCAATTAATTAATTCACTAATTAATTAATCGGTCCACAGATTAAACGACCATAGTCTAGCAACAGGTGTTTAACCCCTAGCTGAATTGGAATGTTCGGATTCGACAGAACCTTTAAGTCATTGATTCATGTGAGATACAATCCTCCTACTTACTATCTCTCAACCAAGATCTAGGGCAAGGGAATAATCAGAACCCTAATAATCCGGTCTTAAAGCTAAGTGCATTTCATATCCATTTGATCTCAATCCAAGAAACCCTTTTCTTGATGTCTTGATCTACTGCCTTGGCCAAGGACTCCATATGGCATATGAATGACTTACACAATAAGAGATCACCTTGCAAATGCAAGTGTAGGTCCTTTCTTGATTCTCATTCACTTGCATGAATCACTTGTGCAGCCCCAGCATAAGCCTTGAGTCAGTTGTCTAAGGCGACACCCTTTAAAGCTTATACCTAAGACTACATAGTTAACTCATAAAGTGATAAGGAACCTCAAGTCTAAGGATCAATTAATCACATCAATGACTCGTGAGATATTTCCTAATCTGGAAGTTTCTATTTCCTGAAATAGAAACTTCCTTTCCCATTTAGGAATGTTCTCACACGAGGCACCTCAGTGAACTTACTTATTAAAGTAAGCACCCTCATGTATCACGCACGTATCAACTATACACTTTGCACCTCCATGAAACAAGGTGGTCCTTCTTAAGGGCGTGATCCCACAAGTAAGCCTTAGAGGAGTCAGGTTGACACTCCCACTGTCTGTAGGACTCATCGGCTTGGAGTATTTTACTAATCATGACTTATGTGATATAGGGCTCGTTTCATGAACTATTTCACCTAAATGGTAGAGTCCTAAAGTCATCAGGATTAGGGGAGTTCTCATACATGCACAGATAAAGTAAACGCATACCGAACAAGAGCATATAAAGAAGTGTTGCCTTAATTCGTTATTTCATTCAAAGATTGTCTGTGATTACAATAAGGAAAAGCACAAAGCGGATATACAATCGACTTTCTAGGGCACTATTCCTAACATAATGTTGTGGTCATGATTCAATTGAAATCTTGAGTATCATTATTGTAATATTGTGGACAAAGTCTTCCTTTAATTACGCATTTTTAACCTTTCACTGGACAAACTCTTCTTTTAATCACGCATTTATAACCTTTCACTGGATAAACTATTCCTTTAATCACGTATTTCTAACCTTTCACTGGACAAAATCTTCTTTTAATCACGCATTTATAACCTTTCACTGGACAAAGTGTTCTTTTAATTACGGATGACCACACCAATCCTCAACAATCTGCATTTTTGGTTCTATATATTTCATCAGTTTATCTGTTTTCATACATAACTGTCATATAGTTCATCAGTTTATCAAACTAACTCTTATTCTTCCAACTAAAACAAACTTCATTGCAGGATATATACTAGAATCAAACAACAATAAACAATCAACACTAAACATTTCATTACAGAACCAAAAATATACACTACAATCAACTAACAGTAACATTTAAACTACTATAAACAATCCACAAACAACAAATTTGGAGAAGCGCTGTCTATATCATGGAGGAGGAAACTGATTAACCTCATCCGGATCTTCCTAAGGGATGTTAGAATTAACACTCTCCTCAGATTGTTCATAGCCTGGGTAATCCGTGTCGTCAAAGGACTCGGGGTCCGAGTCCCTATCGTCAATGTAGTATGCATGGAGGTGCTCCTCTTCGCCCTCCAAAAGGTGTGCCCACCGCACTTTGAAGATATACCTAAGGTCGTCGTAATAACGACATCCAAATGCCCTGGCGTTGGAATCCCGACGAATAACCTATGTAAAATTAAACATTGAATAATGAACAATTCCCAAAAAAAAAAAAAGGGACACGGATGAATTCGACTTACCTCAATGGTATTCACATCATAATATACTAGGGTCTCAATTTCGGCGTGAATACGATTAGCACCCATTTTAACTCCAGGACATGCCAATAATCTACGGAATTCGTAAAATTTTATCCGCAGTTCTTTCACCGCTGCTACAACACCTCGGACCCAGAATCTTGTTTTGAATCGCTGAGTCAAATCACGCGACACATTAAACAGCACTGTGTCGAAGACTTCTTACCGATCGATTTCGTTGTCTCCGTCATATATCCGAAGACGTTCAACCATGTACGCTTCCACCCATGCCAGAATAGGTCTTGGAGGGGGATTCATGACTTTGTTTGTCAAGGATTGAGATTTGGGAGAGAAAGAGAAGCAGGGATTCTTGCAGGTGATGAAATGGGGATGAAAATTTTGCAGATGTCTGCGTACAGGGCAAGATTGAAGATACTAATAAAGGTGATTGGACTGTAAACCGACCGTCGCACCCCTTCGTCGCATTGTAAAGTTGATTGGCCAGTCCAAATTCCGGGAAAGCGTGCAGGCAGCTTTTCATTTAATTCAAGCGTCTCATCGGGAATGCATAATAATCTATTAAGTTCGTAGTGTAAATATTAATTTTATTAGTTATTGAAAGGTCTGTTTGTCTAGTTAAAGAAAAATAATTCCAGAAATTATAAAATAGCGTTTCGAAACAGAGTTGCCGAAAACCCGTTTCGAAAAAGAGTCGCCGGAAAGGCCATTTGGAAAGACGTCGGAAATTGGCTGCCGGAATAGAGTAGCCGGAAAGATCAGATGCGGGAAGAAGAAGCAAAGATCAAACGCGGGAAGAAGACAATGGACATTTATGTTCTTCTTCAATTTATTAAGGGTATTATGGTACTTTTACAAGATTTGGGGGGTTTACAAAAAATGGAAAGGATAATAGGGATGAAATATAACTATTTATTGAATTGGGGGGTTTAGCAAAAGTCTTTAACCATAATAGGGGGTGTTCATTAATTTGCCGTATAATTTTTACATTACGCAGTGCTAAAATGTTCTAATGCAGTATTTATATTGTATTATGTAGTATAAATTTTGGGGAGTAAAGTAAAAATCTCCAAACTGATGGGGTGTTATTTGAAATTGGCCCTTTGTATAATATTTATCAAAATATTAATGTATAAATTTATATATATTATATATATATATATATATATATATATATATATATATATATATATATATATATATATATTATATTTTAATGTTAATATATATAAAATTTTGGTATTCGGTACGATTCGGTATACCGTATCAGAATATCAAAAATCAAACCAAAGCCGAAATCCCAAAAAAAATAAAAAATTACCGAATACCCAATCGAAATTTCGATTTCGATCGGTTCGACCGGTTTTACCAAATTACACACCCAATCATGTATAGATAGACATTTTTGGTTTGTTCATGAGAATTCAATTATAATTTTGTTGTGAGCTCTAATAAGTATTTGTTGTGAGCTCTAAGATGATATTAAATGATTACATTATCTAAAAATTAAAATTTTAAATAGTTAGAAAGAAATGTGTTCGATATTTAAATATTAGATAACTCCAAACTCTGAGTCCTTTTCAAAAATAGTATTAGATTTTTATTCTGTTAATAAAATAATATTTTTTATAAAAGTATTAATATTCTAGTATAAATCGTGGATGCTTCTTGCAATTCCACTAAAATATTTTTTAATATTTTCTTTTATTGATATATACTTTAGGTTATTTATAGGTTTGACCCCAAAGCTTTGAAAGTATTTTAATTAGGTATATTTTTATTCATAATTTCAAACATAAAAGCATAGACATCGAAATTAATCATGTTTAATGAATAGAAGTACTCTAAAATCCATCATATAATTCATAAAACACAAAAATAATTTGTAAAAATTTTATTACCTCTCTTTATTTCCTTCCTCTTCCACAATTCTGACTTATTGATCCTCTAAAACTCGTCTTCGTTTCTCCTCGGTCAGCCCTTCTTGTTCCAAAAGTCCTCACAGCTTCATGCTTCCACGGACATCAACTGGAAACAGACTTCAACCTCCAACGGAAAATCTCACTACGGCTTAGGAGTTTCAATAAAAAGGTTTGCAGGAATAGACTGGAGTAAAAAGATTTAATAAAACTCTTAACAAAGTATTTATCTCGTGTATATGAAAATTTTATTTCCTTCAAAAGAGGTTTATACCAACATCAAATATTCTGAAAAGAAGATTTATCTGGAATACAACACTCAAAACTCAAATATTGAAAGACTCAATGGTAGTTTTACATATGATTTTCTGATTTCAACAAAAGGTGTCTTTCACCATACAAGAGGACTCTATTTATAGGCTATATTTTTTCTACTGTTCGGACTTGAAACTTTTATTTGAGATCCACTGCTTTATCCTTCAAGGGTCCAGATCTTGCCAACACTTTTCCACGGTTGAGATGTTGCCGACACTTTTATTTGCCACTTTATGAATGGAGTATGACGTCATGGCGTTCGTCACTTCCTTGCTGATGTATGTGCTTACATCACTGATGGTTACAACCCATCATCTTGCAAGCTTCTTGTCTAGTCTTTGCAGTGCAGAAAAATTCATGTTTTTCAAATTTATTGATGAATTCCATTAAAAGAGGAGAGCTTATTTTTCCTCCTTTGGTGAGTAGAATCCAATTTCCTTTACTCATCAGCGTTTTGAACTTATGTTTGTACAGATTTTCTACAATGTTATGAATAGCTTTTATTCCCAAGGCACGCCTTTGGACAATCCATTCTTTAGTAACTTGGACCTTCCTTAAAGGTTTATTTCCTTGCTCAATCTTTATGGTGTCAGAAAGATGGTCTGCAGTAATCATGAAGAAGGCTTCATGCCATATATGCTTCTCTGGTTCTGGAGATATAGTGTAGAACTTGAGAACCACTTGCCTTCCTCTGGTAAATTTACAGATTTGAGATTTTAGGGTATCATCAAATCTGGAAATTTCCTTGAGATCTTACTTGGGTAGATTATATCAAGGAACCCAAAACAAGCATATCTATAAACTGCTTCGGGACATGCTCCCATGATGCAGGTCAATCTTGGATATATATTTTTACCTTTGGAGAAAAATATAGTATCTATATTTTCCATACTATATGCTTCATCAACTGTATGAACATATAAATGTTCCCATTCAGTGCTAGGAACATATTTTTCTATTTCAATCTTTATTGCCTTTGGAGAAGACTCATTTTCCAGTTTTATTTCGATGACTGAGGGAACTTTATTCTTGGCTTCTTCTTTATTTTTCTCACCAGATGACTCAGCCTCATCTATTTTTATTGACTCAAAATTTTCAATATATTTTTCTCACTTTTGAGTCACTTTATTTACCTTCTCCAGGTTTTCTGTTACCAAATCTATCAATGGAGGAAGGTTTTTATACAGATATTGTTCTAGAACAACAGTTCCTTCATAGAGATTTTCTGTCATACTGTTGATATATGAGATCTCTTCTTTTATTTGTGAAATATCAATTTTATCCTCCGTCTGTAAAAAAGAGAAAATTTTATTAAAATTCTTTTCAAGCTTTTCTATAAGTGATTTTTGGGAAATCACCACCCAACAACGGATTTGATCTAGTCTTTACCATCTACCGTTTGAGATGGACTAGATATATGCAAACCCATATATTGGTCTTCTAAAATTTTATAAGTGATTTTTGGGAAATCACCACCCATTAACGGATTTGATTTTGTCTTTACCATCTACCGTTTGAGATGGACTAGATATATGTATACTCATATATTGACCTTCAATTTGAATCAAAATCTATATTTCTAGATAAAAAATCTTCTAGGAAATTTTCAATTCCTTTTATGGGAATAATTTTGAAGTTATACAGGGATAAGAAAACTTGCCATCTATGTAACCTTCTATAATTTGGTTCACTGGGTAATTTATTGTTCGCAAGACTTGGAACTTGAGTGTTATCAACATGAACAGTGAAAGGCTTTTGGAGTAGGAAAAGTGAAAACTTTTTAATCCCATTTATTACTCCTAATAACTCCTTTTCATGTGTAGTATAATTTATTTCTGCTGATTTAAAAGTACCACTTGTATATCTACAAATCTCATTAAGATTTGTTTTCAAGATTGCAGCCCAATATAAATCAGATGTATCAGTTTGAAGAATTAAGTTATCATTTTTATCCGGAAGCCTTAATTCTGGAAGAGTTTTACATTCTTCTTTTAATTTTTTGACAATTTCTGTATGTTTTGGCGTCCAATGTTTTGTATTATTTTTTCTTAATAACTTTTGTATTTCATGTCTTTTCTTAGCTAACTCAGGTATGAAACCTTCAGCATAATTAAGACATCCTAAAAATTTTTCTATTTGTTTTCTATTTTCTAAATTATCAGGAAACTCAACTATTTTCCTAGATATATGCGGTTGCAATTTTATACCTGCAGCACTCAGTTTTAATCCTAAAAACTCAATTTCTTTAGTTTTTATGACTGCTTTTCTTTCAGACAAGGCTATACCATTTTCTTTACATAATTTAGCAAAAAGCAAAAGATGTTTTCTATGTTTATCTATAGTATCTGAACAAATAAGAATATCATCTATATAAACAACCATAAATTCTCTATATTTGCTAAATAGTTCGTCCATCTTTCTTTGATATGTTGATGGAGCATTTTTTAATCCAAATGGCATTACTAACCATTCATAATGTCCTTGAGGGGCACTAAAGACTGTATATTGGATACTATCATTTTCCATTTTTACTTGCCAAAATCCAGATGTACAGTCAAATTTTGAGTAAAAAGATTTATTTTTCACTAGGTCTATTAATACTTCTTTATTGGGTAATTGGTAACTATCACCCTTAATGAAATGGTTTAATCTTTTATAATTAATTACCATTCTTGCTTTATTTCTTTTCTTTTCAGCTTCTTTCATTACCATGAATGCTGGACTAGAAAAGGGGTTAAAACTTTTCCTAATTAATCCTTTATCCAAAAGTTCTTTAATTTGTTTTTTAAATTCATCTTCTTCACTTAAGGTATATCTCACAGGTCTTTCTTTAATTATTATATTATCTGTTAATTCTATTCTAGCTTTTGGGTAATCCTTTTTCCAAAAAGCCAATGGATGGTCACTATAATTTTCTTTTATCTTACTAGTAACTGTTTCTAAGTTTATTCTTTTTATAACTATTTTATTTATTGGTATTTGTATTTTTTCATATATTGAGTGTCCACCACGCTTAGCTGGCTGAACTCTGAAAGGATGGTTTAATCGTGGTAATTTTAACAGATGACCACACTTTGTTTTAAGTACAATAGAATATGCATTTTGCATATAATATTGAAATTATTGTAGGAAATCATTTCCTAATAATATATCAACTTCTAGTTCATTATATTCATATATTCTAGGAACCATCATTATTTTACTTCCTAGGACAATATCAACATTTATTGCTGATCTGTGTATATCCTGTGATTTTCCTGTCACACCTTTTATTCTGATTTTCCTATCTTCTTTCCATTTATTAATCAAGAAGGTTTTGAAAATAGTTATTTCAGATCCAGTATCTATTAAAGCACAAGTTATTATTTCATTTTCAGGAGTTTTTCTTATTCCTACCTGAATGAAAACACTAACTGTAAAGTTATATCCTTTCATTTTATTCTTGGACAATATATGACTTTGTCTTCTATGCAGAGTGTTACTCCATCTTTTTCTATCTTATAGTAATTACAACTATCTAGGAAAGCATTTCCTAAGATTATGTCATAGGAACTTCCCATCATATTTTCGTCTAGATAACATTTAACAATTATTCTAGATTTATCAATATTTATTGGAATAGATATTTGTTGGTTACATGAAACTATCTTTCCTTCAAAGTTTTCATAATAGAAACTCTCATTCAAGGTTTCTATCATTAACCCTTTATTTTTTATTTTAGCAAAGTGATTTGCACTTGCTCCTGTATCTATCAATATTTTTGGTTCCTTAATATATTCTTGACCATTAAAGTATTCTCCTAAAATGATCATTGTTTTATTTACTGAATTTTTATTTATACTTAAAGTTCTGGTTATATTCATTTTTTGATTTCTTCTAGCTATACTATTTTTTCCGAATTCTATTTGAGGAGTTTTACTAGAAGATCCTTCTTCTATTAATGGTTTATTTATGATTTCTAATTCATAATTTGTTATTTCTTTAGGGTCTTCAAGAAGAGGTAATTTAGCTGAAGCTATTTCTCTACACTCTTCATCTATCTCTAAATGTGGTTTATCTTGATAAATTTTTCCATAGTTACCATTACTTAGAACATATAATGCTCTATTGTAAATTGAGAAAGCTTTACTTTTATCTTTCAATCCTATATCTTTTATGAATTTGTAATTGTAACAACCCAAACGGAGGATGCCACATCCCCCGCACTAAGACCCAGATCCGGTCACGAAATGGAAAGTCCATGTCCGAATCCGAATCATAGCGAACGGGAGACCAACTCACACACTAGGCTTGGCGGATCTAACTTGACAAACTCAGAGCGCGGAAGCAATTTAAACAATCATCAACAGATAGCGGAAGCAATTGAAACAACATGCAGAACAGGTGACGGGTTCAACTAGCATAGATACCTAATCCCGAATATCAATCTCAGTACCAGCTTACTAACCCCACACGGGTTTAAGTATAAGTAGAACATAATAATAATCTTCAAGTGTTAAACATAAATACATAACATAAATAAAGTATGCGACAGATGAATCCTAATACCAACTAGACTGACAAGCGTGACTCAGAAGACTCACTTCCGCCTAGCTCAAGCCAAAAGAAAACCTGCAACTAAAAGATAAAATGAGGTGTTAGTCAACTGACTGAGTCAGGGGGCTAACGCACACCCACAATATTTATATACAGAGCACAACACATATCAAAATGGTGGACTCATGAACCGGGAATAGGTGTGGCATACCAAAGCGTTTCAAAAGTACCCAAAAGATAGTTATAAGTATAAGTTTTAGAAAACATTTTAGAAACTCTATTCCGATTCATGATTCCCATAACATATCATATCATATGCTCGGCGAGTACGAGCTTCCAACCTCAACTCCTCATATCATAACAAAACAGAAATAACATACCAACCTCAACTCCGGGTGATGGTAGGGTTGTGCGACCCTAACCATCCATACAGTCGAGGGGAGTGCTAATGCTACTCCAACCCTCAGGACTCCGTTTCCCAACCAAACCTCCTGGTGGGTCCCGGTACATCCTCTTCATACAGATGGAGACTACGCACAGGTATAACCCCGACGGCCCGATACCGTCCCGGGGGCTCCTTACCCGTAGCTCCTGGGCCCCATAACAGAACAGAACATAACATATACCAACTTTCATGGCAATCTCGCTACGTAATCATAACATAACTGGTTTTCCAAAATAGCTTACATATGCCTCAAAAACTGGTTTTTATACATATCCCTACGCTGTGGAATTTAAGCCACGAAGGCTTCCAACCCACGCAGGACGCACGCAAGGTCATAAACATATCATATCCAACACATACGTATTTATAATAAGGTATACTCGCATACAGGGGTAGAAATCAGCATGTAAAGGCCATAGGTCGCATAACTATACAAAATCCTAAACCTCACCTCGTGAAAGTAGAGTCTGAGAGTGTGAAGGGCCAAACACTCTAAACCTCGGGCCCATCGGCACCACCAAACTCTGTGACAAGACATACAGAAGCCCAGACTTAGACTCTATATGAACCAAACAAGACGCACGGCGTTGCTCAACATGATCGTGGCTATGCATAAGTGTTCATGTTGTGCTTTGATATGGTGTCGTGGTCATTCACGGCATATCAATGTTCGACAAGGTCATATTTACAAACAACCAACACGAAATTTCATATCAAAGATGCAAGATCAATTTTGGAAGTCAATGTATTCACAAATATACATATTAAATCATTCAATGTCACGAGGTTCAATTAGAATATTACAATTAAGCATCGAGTTCATGACGAGTTATAAAGTGCATAAGTAAGAGCAACTTGATCTATAAACATACAAAGTTGTTGTACATAGATGGCATGAAACGATATGATATGTATACGAGGAATATAGGATAACGTGATATGTCATGGACACGTTTAGGTGCACGAACAACATCAAACTTACAATTCAATTACTCCAATGTTTAAACTCAACTATATTCGAATTATAAGAATTCAGTCCGAATTAATTACTAATTCCTTCTGGAAATCACACGTTTCCAACCATAAACACTTAACTGTATAAATAATCAAATATTGTTACCCAACTTCACCATTTATCAGTTGTGCAGATTATGAACACTAGAACACAATTGTAGTTACACACAACTATTCATTAACTTATACTATACAAATTAAATAAGAGTCAAATTGTCATTTCCAATTATAAGATAACTAAGTTGTGCATTCATTACTACAACAACATTAAGTGCGAATTGAAACTGGATACCAACTCCCAACTTAAATGTCAATTTATGAAACCATCATTACACACGTTGACTTTGTTTAATTGAGAATCAGAAATTAAATACACCCAATCTCAAAACGTCAAGTTATACTTATAAAGATTCATAGATTAGTAATTGCAAGATTAATTCCAGATTTCAATTTCCATTCAATTACCAATACGAGCATTGATTACCAAGAGCCTTAAACCAATCGGTCTTCATGTTTCCAATTAAAATTAAAATCCAACCAGTTATACATTCATCACTTCAAGACCCCCAATTACACTAATACCCCAATTACAGATTATCATACTTGTTATAATTCGATTAATCACAAACATATACTCACACACACACGAGGGTTATATCCATCACTGTTCATTCTTAAACCAATTTATCGTCACATTACCAATCACATATACAAAGGTAGCCTTATACATATTCCATCAACAACAGATATTCACAAGATCAAACATCTCTCGCCAATTACAACATTTCACCCAAACTTGAGGCCAGATTTCACTTGCTAACAACACAAGCCATTCCCGAAAAGACACCATGTAGATCTACAACTTAAGAGGACAATTAAATCATGCAAATCAATCCTGATTATCAAACTCAAATTTTGCAATACACTAACATATACGTTTAATCGTACATAGAGCCTGAATTGAGAAAGGGGCTTACGACAACAAATTAAAGGAAAGAAATAGCAGCAGCTAAGAGCCCGAAACCAAGGCATTGGCGGTGGCGGTAAGGTGAGCAACGGTAGCAGTGGATAGACTGTTGTCAACTGTGGTGGCGCGTGAAGGAGACAGAATCAGGGCTGGCAAAAAGGGTTTGTGGTGGCGCCTGGGAGTGAACTCAATGGCCAACGAAGCCATTGCTAAAGCAGGGTTGGTGGTTCCGCAGTGGTGTAGGAAACACCGGCGGTGAATCTGGCGGCGGAGCTGTGAGGAAAGACAGTTGAGAGGCGCCTCATCGGTGAAATGGTGATCGACAGTAAAACTCTGTCTGAGAGGGAAGAGGGCTGAGTGCGGTGGTGCAGGCGGAACAGAGGCGTGAAGGGTTTTCCTCCCTTTCTGTGGCTGAGAGGAAGGTGAGGGCGGTGGTTGCTGGTTCCTCTTTGGCGGAAAAAACTGGAGGCGGCAGTGGCTCTCGGTTGTCGCTGTTGCAATGGTGCGGCCTACGACATTTTCGTTTCTTTAGCCGAGAGGGAAACGGCGGAGCAGGGGTGGCTCAAATGGCGGTGGTACAGCTTCGGCGTTGGTGCTGGCGGTGTGGGGCGAAGCTGTTGGTGTCACCGGAGAAGATGGTGGAGATGACGGTGAAGATGGTGGCGAACTTGTCTGAGGCGGAGTGAGGGGTGTTGATGGTGGTGCGGAGAGTGTAGCGTCGCTGCTGTTGCTGCTGTTAAAATCGAAAGGGGATCTGGGGGAAGAAGGCTTGCGCAGCAGCTGAAGTCCCAAGGGAGAAAAGGAAATAATGAAGAGCTAGGGTTTCTCGGTATTTAGAAGAACTAATTTTTGGAAATTACGCATAGGTCCCTCTAGAGTTTAGGTGTAGCGATTGAGTCCACAGATTTAAGTAAGGTTTAAATCAAGTCCAATTAAAAACTTAATAATTATAAAAGCACCCACAGAATTAAAAATAAGGTCCAATTAAGTCTAAATTGAATTCAATAAATTAGGAAGAGATCCCCAAATAATTAGACAAAGTTCAATCAAGTCCTTAACTTTATAAAACTACAAATTAACCCACTAAATTTTAATTAGAGAACGATTAGATATAAAATATATGTTTCAATTAAGTTTACATATTTTTATAAGTTTGAAATTGAGTCAATTAAACAATTAAGACATGAATAAAGAAATTCAAACACAAGTAGAGTCAAATAAATAACAATCTAATCGCATGAAAACGGCATCGTATCTTGCTCCGAAAAATGCGGGGTGTTACAGTAATGTAAACTTAATGTTCCATCTATATTATGATCACTTATATTTACACTATAATTAGGATATAAATCAAATAATATTTGTTTATAACACAAATTTCCTTCTATAGTTCCTAGATGACTTCTTTTCGCATCTGTAAATCTTTGATCATGAATAGAAAGTACTATAGGACTATCTATTCCTTCTCTAAATAATGATTTTATTAGGAATTGGACTCTTCCTAAATATAGATATTGTATTTTACTCTTTTCCTTTTTATCTTTTATTTTGTTTAAAGCTTGATTTATAGTATTCTTTGTTAACAAGTTAATCTTAACCTGCCCTGAAGTATGTTCAATGTTTATAGATTTTTCTACTTCATGGTAATCATATATATTTATTTTCTTTCTTTTTATAAGACTTGATATCCCTTTAAATATACTTTGACTAGGATTTGTAGCATTTAATTTTTGTTTCTTTATCTTATCTAAAGTTTCTTTATTGAAGATAATGTGTTCTGCATATCCTTCTGGTCTTTCATAAATCTCTATTTCTTCATCAGATAATTCTGTTATTTCAAAACTCATTCTGATTCAGAATCTAATTCTGAAGATATTTCATTTTCTGATAGTTCGGATTCTTCCATTTATATTTCTTTTCCAAAATAGTTTTCTATATCAGAAACTTCTTCAAGTTCATCTCTTATTTCAAAAAATTCAATTTCTATATTTTTAACATGTTTAGCTTTAGGTTTTGGACATTCAGGTGATTTATGACCTTCTTCTCCACAATTCCAACATTTACATTTAGTTAATTTTTTATTTCTTTCCTTATTAGATTTATTTTCATATTTATTTCTCTTAAAAAACTTTCTTCTAGGTTTTATATTTTTTCTTTGAAAATTTGTATACTTTTTATATTTTTTCTTGTAAAATTTTCTTTTATTCTTATTAGGGTATGTCTTTCTATTACTTCCCCATTGTGTAGGTAATTCTATTGTATCACAATAGAGTTTAGTTATTCTTTTAGATTTTTTTATATAATTGTTGTTCACTACATATTCTTTTAAGTTCTGATGCTAATACTTTTATTCTTCCTCCTAGATTTTGAGGATACTTATCTTTCTTTTCTCTCCATACTTTATCCATGTGATTATTCCAGGGATAAGGAAGTTTAGTGTAAAACATATTTAGCATTATTTCTTGAGATTTTGTACTATAATATTGGGTATAACAATAATCTCTAAATTCACATACATTTTTTTTTATATTGCACATTGAGAATATACTTAGATTTATTAGATTACTTCTTGCTTCATCTTTTTCTCTTTCTATTTCTAATTCTTTATTAGCTATCCATGATTCACCTAAAAATTCATCAGATATATTTGCAACTATACTTTGTACTCCTGTTCTTATATCTATATCAAATCCAGTTTCCATTCCAACTTTCATTATTCCTTGTATATCAGTAGATACTTCTTCCCACCATTTAAGAACTATTCCATCAAACGTAGTTATAATATATTCACTCTTCTTACTGGCTCCCCAATATATATCATCTTGGGTTAATAAAAAGGCTATCATATCATTTTGCCACTTTACTATAGCTTTTCTATTATCTACTTGACAATCTAGATTTAATTTACTTCCTTGGAGATTTATAGGTTCACTATATTGTTCGGTAGGTTGGTATTTAGGATTATAAGATATATTCTTCTTACTTTGTTCTTTATTTCTCTTAGGTCTATAATATGTTTTAGGGTAATTATCGTTAGAACCCATAGAGGATTCTGGAGTTTCATTAGTTACTCCTGAAGGTCCTCCGGTTGTATTCATTCTAACTTTATATTCAACTATACTATCTAAATTTATCTTTTCAAATTCTTCTATTATATCATTTACTTCATTCATTGTTCTCAGTTTTTTCTTCTAGTTTAGTTTCTTCTATAATTTCCTTTAATTTTGATTCTTCCTTAATTTTATTTTTTCTATCATCTTGCTCTTTTAATAATTTAGGAAGGTATATTGTATACATATATTCATCAAATGATCCAGGTTCATATTTCTTTTCTGTTGGTATAGTAACAATCTTTGTAGGTGTTTTTATTGTTCTTTCTATTTCTTTTTTCTTATCTAATTTCGTCTTTTTAATATTATCTTGAATAAGGTTATTTAATTGTTTTATTTCAATTCTAATAACTTGGATTTCTATATTTATATTCTTTATTTCAGATTTTATTTTTACTAATTCTTCCAATAATGCATTTATAGCATTTGCAACTGATTCAATATGATTCATTATGGTGAAGAGAGTTGCCAATATGTATCATCGTAGGATTCATATCCTCCTTTTGTATATGTTTCATTGAAATTCCATTTATCTAAACAGAAATTTAAATATATCAAAGTTGTATGTAATAATATTCCTATTATATAACTTTCTATTATTGTATTTATAATTTTTTCCATTTTTGCCAATTGTGGCTTCTTCCTTTTGTTTTCTTATTTTTTGTTTACATAATTTTATTTTATTTTTTATTTCTTTATTTTCTTTATTACTTTTAATTTCTCTTTTATATTCTTCTAGTATTGTTCTTAATCTTAAAATATTATTTATATTATTAATCCATTTGTTTAAATGGGTTGCTTGATTAGTTTTTAATAATCTTACCATTTATATTGTCAAAAGATTTATATAGTGATCTCTATCTTTTTTATGGTTATTCATTCTATCATAATAATATTGATGGGTCTGAATATGGGGTACAGAGTCCGATCACTTTAGAATTTGTTTAAGTGAGGAAACCAGTTGATGTTCGCCGGGAAAGATGGGGGTTCTACGTGCTACGACAAACACAAAGACAAAGTCAGAAGGCCAAGTTGGGGGAACTGGGGGTGATTCCCAGTTTGGCTCTCCGACGCTCAAGTCAGATGAAGATCTGAAAGAGATAATATGCTAAGTATGGAGTTGCAGTAATGGAGATTGCTTACAGTGAAGGAGATGAACTCGCGTATTTATAGTTGAGGGTCAGGGACCCTTTGGTCATTTGCACCGTGTGGTCCTGGCCGAATGTTGCCCTAACACGTGGCATTGCGTGAGAGAAACCTAGGAGGAATCTTCTGCAAAAGCTGGTGGAAGTTAGTGTTGGCAACAGTGGCAGGTGCGCGGGCATGTACGGGGTGTCAGAGAGCCGTTTTAGGGGTTGGTAACGAGGGCTATGAGCGCGCTCGTGTCAACCAAGAGCCTTGGAGACCAAGGAATCCGCTTAGGGATGGAGGCCAAGGCTCATACAGTGAGGGGGAGTGAAAGTTTCACCGAGGGGGAATAGCGCTCGGAGAGAGTTTCCTTGACAGAGTGGAGCTTAGCCTGGTACGACGGAATGCGCTCGTCAGAGAACGGCAGCGTTGATGGCTCTTGCGCGTAGCAGGAATGGCACATATCCTTGTGGGACTTTGACGCTCGATGGGTTTGTACGCTCATGAATAACTACCTTAATCACAAGAGGATAGGTGTCGTTATCTTGAGTTGCCACGTGTTCAAACGTGGGACGAGCGTATTTTGACCCATCATTTGGCCCCCCCCAATTCTGTAGTCCTTAGTGATAAGAGCTGTAGAATTCTTCCAATGTAATCCACCGAGCGCCGCACTCGTATGAGGCATGGCGTGTTGGGCAATCGTCCTTCTGATTGTGTCATAAATGCAGTCCTTTCTGTTGACCGCTTGAAACGTCTATGCATTAAATGCGGTCCTTTTTTCGGACCGCTTGTAGAGTCTGCGCATTAAATGCTGATGCTCATGGAGCGCGTGATTCTTGGGAAGTACGTGATGGTTCAATAAAGTGAACGGTTTCCTAGACGGGAAATGATTACTTTTTCAAATTTCCTTGTCAAAATCGTACCAACTTCCATGCCTATAAATAAGGGATTCCGTTTCTCTTTAATTCTTTACGCAAACATATTTTCAGAGCATATCTTGCAGAAATACCCCTTGCAGAGCAAATTCCAGGCATTCACAACCTTCTTCCCAGTTTTTCCAGAAAACTCAAGGTAATTCTCGGTGAAATCCTCTAACTTTGCTAACCTTAGAATCAGATTTAGGATTTAGTAGATCCCCAAGTTCTTGTTAGGAATAGTGCCCTAGAAAGTCGATTGTATATCCGCTTTGTGCTTTTCCTTATTGTAATCACAGACAATCTTTGAATGAAATAACGAATTGAGGCAACACTTCTTTATACGCTCTTGTTTGGTATGCGTTTACTTTATCTGTGCATGTATGAGAACTCCCCTAATCCTGATGACTTTAGGACTCTACCATTTAGGTGAAATGGTTCATGAAACGAGCCCTATATCACATAAGTCATGATTAGTAAAATACTTCAAGCCGATGAGTCCTACCGACAGTGGGAGTGTCAACCTGACTCCTCTAAGGCTTGCTTGTGGGATCACGCCCTTAAGAAGGACCACCTTGTTTCATGGAGGTGCAAAGTGTATAGTTGATACGTGCGTGATACATGAGGGTGCTTACTTCAATAAGTAAGTTCACTGAGGTGCCCCGTGTGAGAACATTCCTAAATGGGAAAGGAAGTTTCTATTTCAGGAAATAGAAACTTCCAGATTAGGAAATATCTCACGAGTCATTAATGTGATTAATTGATCCTTAAGACTTGAGGTTCCTTGTCACTTTATGAGTTAACTCTGTAGTCTTAGGTATAAGCTTTAAAGGGTGTCGCCTTAGGCAACTGATTCAAGGCTTATGCTGGGGTTGCACAAGTGATTCATGAAAGTGAATGAGAATCAAGAAAGGACCTACACTTGCATTTGCAAGGTGATCTCTTATTGTGTAAGTCATTCATATGCCATATGGAGTCCTTGGCCAAGGCAGTAGATCAAGATATCAAGAAAAGAGTTTCTTGGATTGAGATCAAATAGATATGAAATGCACTTAGCTTTAAGACCGGATTATTAGGGTTCTGATTATTCCCTTACCCTAGATCTTGGTTGAGAGATAGTAAGTAGGAGGATTGTATCTCACATGAATCAATGACTTAAAGGTTCTGTCGAATCCGAACATTCCAATTCAGCTAGGGGTTAAACACCTGTTGCTAGACTATGGTCGTTTAATCTGTGGACTGATTAATTAATTAGTGAATTAATTAATTAGGGTCACTGCTAATTGAATTGAGAACCTAGAGGGTCACACACAACAACTTGGTTACATGAGTTGAGGCTTGAAAATGATTAAACGAGTTAATCGGGCCAAGAGGGTTCCACACGTGTGAACCACACGTGTGTAAATATATGTGTATATTTATTTATGTGTTAAATAATTAATGTGATTAATTATTTAATAGACTTTGGTTTAATTTTGAATTAAAAAGAAAGTCTTATTTTGGAGAAAAATAATCTAGTTAATTAATTATGAATTAATTAATTAGATAAAATAAGTTATTTATTTTAAATAAATAAAGTATAAAATTATCCAAAATTAGTTTGGATATTTTAGCTCTCTTAAAAGTTGATTTGAATTTGAATTCAAAGTCAAAGTTAAAATTACTTGATGATCAAGTAATAGGAGAGAGAGACCAAAACCCTAGCCCATAAGGACTAGGATTTTCGGTCCTCCCCTTCTAATAAATAGGGGAGCTCGAGCTCCTCTTAGAGCGAATTGACAATTCTTTTGGTTCATGTGTTGAACACCATTCTTTCTCCAAGATAAACGAAACCCTAGGTTAAGCCTAAACACTAACTAGAGAACTAGCATCCTTACTAGTTACATTGTAGTCAAGTTGGTGGACTATCTCTAGAGAGCTTCAAGTTAGAAGTTTGAAGATTCGAGCTTTACCAAGGAGAGGGGATCAAGCCGCGAGAAGAGCGTTCTTGGGTGGCTTGAAACGCTTCAAGAAAGACAATTAAGAAAGTAAGTTTCTAATCCCTACGAATTTGGTCACACGATTGCGAGTCTTAGATCTTTTTTGTTGGAAAATTTTTAAATTTCCGCTGCCTTCTAATTCGTGTTTTCCAACAAGTGGTATCAGAGCCACCTCGTTAATCGTGTTTCTGATTCGTCTCAATTATTCTGAATTTGGTAGAAATTCTTAGGCTTGATGCGATTGAGTATTTGTAATTGTTTTAGAAAGCCTGAATTACGAAACTGTATTTTTTTTCTGAAAGTTTCTGAAAAATTGGTTTTTGCAAAATTTAATTTTTGAAAAACTATTTTAGATTTGAAACTGTATAAACTATTTTTGGATTTCTTGGATTGGTTTTGCTTTTGAACGAAAACACGAAACGAAAAGCCTGGATTACGAACACGCGAAACCCCGAGCGCAAAGGCGTCGCGCACCTGCCCAGTCGCGCACATGGGCGACACCGCCCAGCACCCCCCGCAACCGAGCGGGAGGCCTTCCAGGCGCGCCTGCTACCAGCGCCTGCTACCAACGCCCGCAAGTGGCCGGGAGGGCCGCGCTCAGCAGCGCGGGGCGTG
Organism: Lantana camara; assembly: GCA_037501455.1. Taxonomy (NCBI): domain Eukaryota; kingdom Viridiplantae; phylum Streptophyta; class Magnoliopsida; order Lamiales; family Verbenaceae; genus Lantana; species Lantana camara. The sequence goes on from CM074861.1 coordinate 93,725,407, forward strand.
CGTGCACTGCGAGCGCACTCGCGCGGCCTTGGCCGCGCGCCGTGCGCACCTGTCCCAATTTCGTATTTCGTGCAATCCAGTCCCAATTTTATTTTTGAATATTTATTTTAATTTTTTTTGCATAAAACTTAAAATTGGGATTTTTGAGAAATAGAAACGGTTTATATTTTGGGAAAATACATCTTTGATAAAATTATTAATTTTCAGAAATTAATTGGAATTTTATTTGTTTTGCTAATTTGGGATTTATTGAAAACTTTTATAAATAAGACTCGCATCAAGTCGTGTTTTAAGTCATTAGGACTTGAAACGGGAATTTTAATTTATTGGTTAAATTTAAATTCTCGCAAAAGCATGTTAGGTGATCATGGGTTTAGACTTATGTATGGTTTTAATTTATGCACATGGATGGTTTAAATTGGGGTTGGAGCCCTATAGTTGCGTTTTTCAATTGAGGTTGGAGCCTCACTTATGTGCGTACTGTTATGTGATTTATTATGTGGCTTTCCATATTACTGTTTTGAGGCCGGGGTATGCCCCGTGTAATTGTCTAAGGCCAATATGAGAGTAGAGATAGGTGGTGAGGTTTTATTTTCATTTTGGAGACAATGCACCCATGGAGTAAGATGGACTACATTCAAGTAACAAGGAGGAGGCCATAAGTGAAGACCCCTCAAAATGTTAGAGAGGGGAATCTCAATTGTAAAAATGTAATAGAGATAGGGCTCGTATTTTGTTACCGCTTTCCCTTATGTGATTTAAACTGTTTATGTGGCATGTATGTTAGAACTTGTGTTTGTGGAGTGGCTCCCACATATCACGCATAAGATAGGTAGAACCCATGATCATTACATGTTAGTATCATGCTAGGACATGTTATCTGTTTATGTGCCTGTTTGAAATGCATTTAAGTGTACTTGCATTAATCAAGACTAATAAAATTGGATAACATATATGTTGATGAGGTCGAACCGGATAACTCTCCGGTTGATTCGAAAATTCCCATTAAATATTAAGCTAATTTCGAACAAATAGGTATTTAATTCGAGATGCAAATTTTGAATTAAATTCCTAGCATTCCATCAATAGGTTTTAAGTTTAGTAAGTGAAACTAGTTATTGTCCGCGAGTCGTGGGATAGTAGTGGAGCTTATTAGTTCTTAGTTACCTAGTTGATCCTTTTAAATGGTCAAGATTTCGTGGTCAATTTTGGCAAGGGCGATGTCCGCGAGTCGTGGGTCGTTCGAACTAAGTTTTGGTCATGATCTTATGATTGATGGGTCTAGCTTAATACCTAAGTAAATATGGATGTCGCACGAGTCGTGGGTCCATATTGAAAGATAGGTGATGCAAAAACAATTACTAAGAGTTCTAAAGGTGTTAGAATTGGTAAGTTTTACCTACCTAGGGTTTTACTTAGAATGTCAGCGAGTCGTGGGTTCGAGGTAAAAAGCCTAGGATCTTAGTACCCATTGGGAAACGTGTTCCTTTTAGATCTTTGAAAAACAGTGGGAGCTTCAATAGATTAAAGACCTTATCTTTTGTATATCGTTATAATTCAGCATGCTCACTAGTTCTCTGTTTTACCATTTAGGTCGTAGATTCTGTGATTCTCTACGTGTTTTGAAATGGCAACCAAAAACCCTCTTGTATCGATCCTCGAGTCAAACAAGTTGACTGGTCCCAACTATTCTGATTGGCTGAGGAATCTAAAAATCATTTTAGATTCTGAGAAGAGAACTTATGTTCTCTTCGAAGGGGAGCCTAGTCCCGAAGGGGAGGCTCCCACTCGGGCCGAGCGGGACGCGATTCAGAAGTGGAAGGATGATAATCTCCAAGCCCGTTGCCTTATGTTGGCTAACATGTCTCCGGACTTGCAAAGGCAACATGAGGCCATGGAATTCGCTTGGGAGATTTAAGACCACTTAGAGCAACTTTACCGCCCTCATGAACGTGTTACAAGGTATAACACTTCAAAGGAATTGTTCCACTTAAGAATGAGGGAAGGTTCAAGTGTCCATGAATATGGACTCAAGTTTCTCGCCCTTACTGAGAAACTTACCTCCATGGACATGCCACTGAAAGATGAGCTTTCAGTGGATTTGTTGCTAGCTTCGCTCCCACCATCATTCAACCCATTTGTCTTTAACTTCAATATGAATCATGCTGGTGCTACTGTAGCTAAGCTGATTAGTCAACTTGTGATTGCTGAAAGCACGATCAAGAAGGACAATAAGGTTTTGATGGTGAATGCTCCATCTTCCTCTTCTGGGCCTTCTAAAGGTAAGGGCAAGAAAGTCCAAAAGAAGAAGAAGAAACCCCTTAGACCCACTGGTGGCGTTTCGAAGGGGAAGGCCCAAAAGAAGAAGCGTGATCAAAAAGAGGATGTTTGCTTCCATTGTGGCAAAGCGGGACATTGGAGGAGAAACTGCCCAGAGTACAAGGCTACTCTAAAGAAAGGTATGTTTCTCGTTGAAATAAATCTTTCTATTAATTCTAGTTCTTGGGTACTTGATACCGGTTGTGGAACTCATATCTGTAATGATGTACAGATGCTAAGAGAAGTCCAACAACTCAAAGAAGGAGAATGTGTCTTGAAGATAGGCGATGGCTCAAACGTTGAAGCTCGAGCTTTAGGCACAATTAGATTAGATTTAGGTTGTAACGCCCCCACCCGTACCAGAACAAGAGGAGAGCGGCGTCTCAACCCCCGCACTGAAGCACCTCTCAAGTAATGGTGTGAGCCATCACTCAAGAAATACTCCAGCGAACGGCTGTCTATCTCAGAACTATACATGTACAACGATGTGGCTATGCAGCGGAAAAATCAGAGTATTTTAAAACTTTTGAAAACATGTGCGTGATGGCATGTAACAAGCAAGAACATATCGATCGTGTAAGAGAGACTCGGCATATCAGAACATGTAATATATTCACATATAAGTACCGATATAGTAGAGTTCAAAATATCGGTAACAGAGTAGCAGAAAGAGTATAACAAAGATACTCAAGTATCCAGAAACATAAAGTAATGCAGCTATAAAACATAAGCAGGACACAAAAGAAAGTAATACTAAGTGCTGACTGAAATAAAAATGACAATCTAGAGCTTCAAGATACTTCTAGACTGCGGCTGCAAGACCTGAAACCACGAGGCAAGAAAACGGGAGAGGTATTAGTCAAAAGGACTAAGTGAGGGAATACTTAAAAGAAAGTACTGAGTGATAAAGAATTTGAAGTGTAATTCAAAACTGTTAAATACAATGCTTTAAAGAAGAACTCGAAACAAGTTCGGTTGATAAAACTATCTGAATGCAATGCTGTAAAAGTATGCACGTTTTAAAACATTTTCATGAATGCTATCACACGCGCACACATATGCTGTTGATGGTTCATAGTTCTTTAATAAAACGGGATAAGGGTAAAGTGAACTTTTCCAAATATGAACCATCTTATATGAAACAGAATTTTGCCCGCAAGCTAGGCTCCTCCATCCTTACTCCAGAAAACATGATTTCGTAGAGTATCGGACCGAGGTCAACAATAACTCCACACACAGTAGAGTATCATACCAAGGTCAACAATACCCCACTAACGCATACAAACATGCACCATCCTCCACCGGTTGTCACTTCGGGTAGCTAGCCCTAGGCGACCTGTAAACATGTAATGGGAACAGATTTGCTGTCCGTTCCCAGACAGATTGTCCTGACTTAACAAACCTCCTGTTAAAAGTCGGTGTCAATTGTCTAAGTGTGGCGGCCGGTATTGGTGATGTCGTTGACGCTCACCTCCCGAGCATCACCTCCACACATAACCACCGGGCCCAAACTATAAACTGTATGCTTGCATTTAAGATTAGCAGTGACCAGAGTACCACTCCAGTATGCTAACTATAACATGTGAAACTGTAACTGTAACATATGATGTTGTCTGTAAAACATATGATTCTGTCTGAAAACATGTGAAACTGTACTTTGAAAACATATGCAGAACATGTAACTGTCTTTGAACAAGAATGCAGAACTTTGCAAAACATGTGTTGTAGATCAAGGTATGCTATTAAAGTATGAATGATCCTTTCAAAAGAATGTCCCGATAAAAGGGATAGTTCAAAACGAGGTTTAGCTTTGAATTTCAAAACATATGATACGATAGTATAATCGTGGTTCCAGTTGGAAAACATTTATAACTTCACCTCACCTAATAGTAACAAAAGGCAGGTAGACAGATTATGCGGTGCCCTGGGAATCCCAGTGCTCAACTTTAACTCCTGTAGGTGGTGTACTAGAGTGAGCTTAAAAACTAAGACCCACTACTAACCAAGATGCATATGAAATGCATGAAACAATGAACAAGGAACATGTAAAGAACATATAACACAAGAGAGTAATACCATTTAAGGTATTCAAGAAAGGTAACACACAAAGGAATACATCAAAGTGAGTTACTCTTAACGTTAGACTATGATCTTACTATAGCCGAGTAAGCTTTAGTCAAATTATGAATCCTATCGCAAACCTTAGGTTAAGAAACAAGTCCACGAAAGAAAACACAATTTGAAAACACATTTTAGACCCTGGATATGGAAACCCTAGGTGCAAATGTCTATTAGGAAAGCACAAGTTTTATTTCATTTTTACTATTCAAAAGCACTATTCAAAAGTACTATTCAAGATTACTATTCCAGATTACTATTCACATGTCGGGTCAAAGGGTCGGGTCACACCCTTACTATACACACACACCCACACACACGGTACACACACACTCCATGCACGTACACACACACACACACGGCATGCACACACACACACACTAATTAAATTATGATCTTGATTATAACCTATAGTTTCAAGTTCATGTTAATATAATCAAGTGTGATCTAGGTTAAAGGTATAACCTATGGTTAAGAGATCCAATTAAGGCATAAGATCAAGTTATGAAACACTATTCTATCTTAGGTTATAACATGTGACACTATTAAAGTGTATAACATATGATCAAGGCACTATTCCATTAATCCATATCATATCATATCATAAGCTCAATTCATAATTCAAGAATCATATAACAATGTGACAACATGTCACAACATATATCATATCATATCATATATCATGAACCTTTGGGCATGTAACATGTAACAATTTAATTCAATTCCAACATGTAACAAGTTGTGACATAATAAATTGTAAATCACTATTCCATTAGCTAGCATGCATGAACATAATTCAAATTCCATAATCATGCATCAATTCTCATAATATAACAATCATATCACATGATCATAGCATATACTAGGGCAATTCATAACATATTCAAGCATATACTAAACAATTAAAACATATAAACATAAATTCAAACATATCATGAAAACTATATAATAAATGCATAAAATAAAATCCTATATGGCTTAGGGAAGACCCTAAGACCCAACCTAAACATAATATAAACATACCATAACATAAAAACATAAACTAACTAAACATAACATAAAAACAAAGCAACTAACCTAACAAAGGGGAAGGGGGGTACCGACGGCCAAGGGGGAAAGGAGGGAGAGAGGAGTGCTTGTCAACACAAGACTTTGAGCAAGGATTCTAATGCCATGAGAGGGGTATTTATAGTTGTGAAGAATCCCCTCACCTTGCAAATAAAGATGGCTTAAGGGTAGGAGAACAAAACAAGAGTTCATCCACTTGTATCTTCTAGAAGCTTTAGGCATTAAGAAGGTAAAAATGGGACTGCTGGGGGTATTTCTGTAATTTCATTGCCCAAGGCTCGAGGATAAGTGGCTGGAAGTATAACCATTCCGACGGCAAGAAAATTAGCTTCGAAACGCATATTCACTCGTCGAAATCGGATTTACCGTTTGAAAGATACATTAGTTTTAGTGAATAAAAGTTTTGAGCTCGAAACTCAACACGAGTGAAAAACGACTTTCTAGAATGATTTTCAAGTCCGGATTGTTACCAAAATTCAAGAAATAAATCGAGAAGCGTTTTGAGTCCAAAATCGACTATAAAACGTTTTACCGTTAAAAAGTTGAAAACGTAGAGTGAATAGTGAATTCTTACGTACGAACGTACGCTTCAAAGTTTCAAGCTAGGGTTTGAATCAAGAGTTGTAAAACATCTCAAAAATCTTGAAATAGCTCAAGTAGTGCAAATCCGAAGAGAAAACATTTTCCGAATGAAAACCGTTCGTAGAAGAAATAGTGAACTAGGGTTTTCGAAAACATTTTCAATAAAACAAAGTTCCGGAATAGATTTCCAAGCCAAGAATGATTTCAAAAGATTCGTCTCGACTCAAGGATCGATTCGACTGTAAACTTGGGTAGGAAAGGTATCAGAATCAAAAGCTCATTTTCTGATGAATAGTAACTTTGATCGGTAAGTTCCAAAAATACCCTTATGGTTCAAGAAAGACTTTCTGAGCTCGGGAAACAAGTTCAAACGATTGGGAAACATGTGTGATGAGCCTCTAGGGTTCGAGTAGCAATATGAACAAGGTAGGCTCGGGTTATGAATAGTAAACTGTATCAAAGGTCAAGAATTCCCTCTTAAAACATGTCAGATCATATACGAGCACAAAGTTCATGTAAGAACGCAATGCATGATGATTCAAAAAGTTGGATCACGGTCTATAAACGCTTTACCAATGCCCTTAACTTACTGTTTTCATCCAGGCCCTGTTTTGGGCTGTCACATAGGTAGTTTTGAGTTAGTCTTAAATAAAGTCCTTTATGTACCGAGCATTATTCGTAATATAATTTCAGTTCCAATTTTAGATTGTGAAGGTTATGAAACTTATATTAAGAATGGTAAATACTTTATCAAACGGAACAACTCTTCCGTTCACGTCGGTACTCTAAGTATTGGACTTTATCTAACTCAGAATATCAATATTATGAATATACAACGAGAAACTAAAGGTAAGAGAGATGACAAAGTTTCAGCTCCCTTATGGCACGCTAGATTAGGACACATTTCCAAGAACAGAATTAGCAAGATAAACACTTTAGGATCATTCTCTGAAAATGATCTTAAAGAGTTAACTTCTTGCGAATCTTGTCTCAAAGGAAAAATGTCCAAAGTTCCTTTTAAAGGAACTGTGGAACGTGCCACTAAGGTTTTGGATTTGATCCATACTGATGTTTGTGGACCGCTTAGTGTAAGCACTAGAAACAATCATCAGTATTTCATAACCTTTACTGATGACTTTAGTCGGTATGGTTATGTATACTTAATGAAGTATAAATCTGAAGCTTTTGAGAAATTCTTAGAATTTCAAAAGGAGGTTGAGAACCAAACTGGTCACAAGATCAAAGCACTTCGATCTGATCGAGGAGGCGAGTATCTTAGTGAAGAATTCCTTAATCATCTCAAAGATAATGAAATTATCTCTCAGTGGACTCCTCCGGGAACTCCTCAGCTTAATGGAGTTTCTGAGAGAAGGAATCGAACCTTACTTGATATGGTTCGTTCCATGATGAGTTTCACTGACTTACCACCTTCTTTCTGGGGTTATGCCCTAGAAAGTGCAGCAAAGATTTTGAATCTAGTTCCCTCTAAGTCAGTCCCTAAAACACCCTATGAAATGTGGCATGGTAAAATCCCTAGTTATTCTTACTTAAGAATTTGGGGTTGTCCTGCTTACGTGAAGAGGACAGTGGGAGATAAGTTAGAATCTCGTTCTAACTTATGCTACTTTGTAGGTTATCCTAACGAATCCATAGGATACTACTTCTATGATCAATCCGAGCAAAAGGTGTTTGTTTCCAGAAATGCCACTTTTCTTGAGGAACCGTTCCTTAAAGAAACGAAAGGGAAGATCATAGAATTAGAGGAAGTACAAAGTGAGCCCACGCCACCCACTGAAGAGACGTCCCCTACTGATCAACCACAACCAATCACGGATTTCGATACACATGAAAATCCTCCTCTAAGGCATTCTGAACGCACTCCTAGACAGCCGGAGAGATGGTATGGATTCTTCCATGAAATCTCTCAAAAGGATAATGATCCTTTAACATATGAGGAGGCACTTTCAGATTCTGACTCTGAACAGTGGATAGAAGCCATGAAATCCGAAATGGACTCCATGAACTCCAACCAAGTTTGGACCTTGGTAGATTTGCCTGATGGGGTCAAACCCATAGGTTGCAAATGGATCTTTAAGAGAAAGCTTGGAGTTGATGGAAGCATTGCAGCTTACAAAGCAAGACTGGTTGCAAAAGGATTCACTCAAAGACCTGGCGTGGACTTTGATGAAACCTTTTCGCCAGTTGCAATGCAAAAGTCTATTCGGATCATGCTTGCCATTGCTGCGTATTATGACTACGAGATATGGCAAATGGATGTGAAAACTGCCTTTCTCAATGGTGACATTGATAAAGACATTTATATGGAGCAACCCATAGGTTTCACATTCAGTGGGAGTGAGAAAAAGGTTTGCAAACTCCAAAGATCAATCTATGGATTGAAACAGGCTTCTAGGAATTGGAACATTCGATTTGATGAATCAGTCAAAGCGTTTGGCTTCATTCAAATTTCGAATGAATCATGTGTGTATAGAAAGGAATTGGAGACCTCAGTGCAATTCTTAGTACTTTATGTTGATGACATCCTTCTTATTGGGAATTCGAAGGATGACATGAAAGTGACTAAGTTATGGTTATCAAACCAATTCGAGATGAAAGATCTTGGTGATGCGTCCTATATCCTTGGAATTAAAATCTATCGAGATAGATCTAGAAGGTTAATAGGACTATCACAGTCGTTGTACGTTGACAAAGTATTGAAGAGATTCAATATGGAGTCAACAAAGGTTAAGAACCTGCCTATGAGTGTAGGAACATGTCTTTCAAAGAAGATGTGTCCTAAGACTAACCTTGAGAAGGAGAGAATGACTCATACACCTTATGCGTCAGTAATAGGTAGCATAATGTATGCAATGTTATGTACTCGACCGGATGTGGCTTATGCACTTAGTGTTACAAGTCGTTTCCAATCTGACCCTGGAGATGGTCACTGGGCTGCCGTGAAGAAATTCTTAAGTACTTGAAAAGTACTAAAGATTTATTCTTAGTTTACGGAGGTCAGAAAGATCTTACTGTCGAAGGATACTGCGATGCAAGCTTTGCATCTGACTTAGATGATTTTAAGTCAATATCAGGATACATTTTCTGCCTAAACGGCGGAGCAGTGAGTTGGAAGAGTTCCAAGCAAACTACCACTGCAGATTCGACCACTGAGGCCAAATACTTAGCTGCAAATGATGCAGCTAAGGAAGGTGTTTGGATTAGAAACTTCATTCAAGAGTTGAATGTTGTTCCTAGCATGAAAGACCCCATTTCTGTGTTTTGTGACAACACTGGGGCGGTTGCTCAAGCAAGAGAACCAAGATCTCACCAACGGACCAAGCACATTATGAGGAAGTATCACCTAATTCGTGATATTATCAAAAGAGGAGATGTGCAAATTGAGAGGGTCACATCAGCAGAGAACGTGGCAGATCCACTTACTAAACCCCTTAGTCGAGAAGCTTTCCAAGGTCATCTTCAGAAGATGGGACTTAGAGTAGCTTTAGAATGGCTTTGACGGGCAAGTGGGAGATTGTTAGGAATAGCGCCATAGAAAGCCTATTGTATATCCGCTTTGTGCTTTTCCTTATTGTAATCACAGACAATCTTTGAATGAAATAACGAATTGAGGCAACACTTCTTTATATGCTCTTGTTTGGTATGTGTTTACTTTATCTGTGCATGTATGAGAACTCCCCTAATCCTGATGACTTTAGGACTCTACCATTTAGGTGAAATGGTTCATTAAACGAGCCCTATATCACATAAGTCATGATTAGTAAAATACTCCAAGTCGATGAGTCCTACCGACAGTGGGAGTGTCAACCTGACTCCTCTAAGGCTTGCTTGTGGGATCACGCCCTTAAGAAGGACCACCTTGTTTCATGGAGGTGCAAAGTGTATAGTTGATACGTGCGTGATACATGGGGGTGCTTACTTCAATAAGTAAGTTCACTGAGGTGCCCCGTGTGAGAACATTCCTAAATGGGAAAGGAAGTTTCTATTTTAGGAAATAGAAACTTCCAGATTAGGAAATATCTCACGAGTCATTGATGTGATTAATTGATCCTTAAGACTTGAGGTTCCTTGTCACTTTATGAGTTAACTCTGTAGTCTTAGGTATAAGCTTTAAAGGGTGTCGCCTTAGGCAACTGATTCAAGGCTTATGCTGGGGTTACACAAGTGATTCATGAAAGTGAATGAGAATCAAGAAAGGACCTACACTTGCATTTGCAAGGTGATCTCTTATTGTGTAAGTCATTCATATGCCATATGGAGTCATTGGCCAAGGCAGTAGATCAAGACATCAAGAAAAGGGTTTCTTGGATTGAGATCAAATGGATATGAAATGCACTTAGCTTTAAGACCGGATTATTAGGGTTCTGATTATTCCCTTACCCTAGATCTTGGTTGAGAGATAGTAAGTAGGAGGATTGTATCTCACATGAATCAATGACTTAAAGGTTCTATCGAATCCGAACATTCCAATTCAGCTAGGGGTTAAACACCTGTTGCTAGACTATGGTTGTTTAATCTGTGGACTGATTAATTAATTAGGGTCACTGCTAATTGAATTGAGAACCTAGAGGGTCACACACAACAACTTGGTTACATGAGTTGAGGCTTGAAAATGATTAAACGAGTTAATCGGGCCAAGAGGGTTCCACACGTGTGAACCACACGTGTGGCTCACGTGAGTGACACGTGTCTCACACGTGTGTAAATATATGTGTATATTTATTTATGTGTTAAATAATTAATGTGATTAATTATTTAATAGACTTTGGTTTAATTTTGAATTAAAAAGAAAGTCTTCTTTTGGAGAAAAATAATCTAGTTAATTAATTATGAATTAATTAATTAGATAAAATAAGTTATTTATTTTAAATAAATAAAGTATAAAATTATCCAAAATTAGTTTGGATATTTTAGCTCTCTTAAAAGTTGATTTGAATTTGAATTCAAAGTCAAAGTCAAAATTACTTGATGATCAAGTAATAGGAGAGAGAGACCAAAACCCTAGCCCATAAGGACTAGGATTTTCGGTCCTCCCCTTCTAATAAATAGGGGAGCTCGAGCTCCTCTTAGAGCGAGTTGACAATTCTTTTGGTTCATGTGTTGAACACCATCCTTTCTCCAAGTTAAACGATATCAAGCCGCGAGAAGAGCGTTCTTGGGTGGCTTGAAACGCTTCAAGAAAGACAATTAAGAAAGTAAGTTTCTAATCCCTACGAATTTGGTCACACGATTGCGAGTCTTAGATCCTTTTTGTTGGAAAATTTTTAAATTTCCGCTGCTTTCTGATTTGTGTTTTCCAACAGTTCTACCCCTTCCAGAAATCCCGAATCTCTCCGAATATATATCGCTTCCCAAAAATCCTCATGCCCCTTCCCAATTCCACCACAACCATGGCCAGAGATCATGTAGAAGAATTCGCCCGTGAAGTTGAAGACATGGCTACCCAGAGTTCATCTCCGCCGGGTTCTCCTAGGGACGAGGAGTTGGACGCGGCCGTTATAGCCATAGATGAAAGGAACCCAGATGGGGTTGAGCATCTCTTTGAAGAGATGAATCTGGTGATGGAAGCGGAGAGGCAGGGGGTGACTCTCCCGATAACAGAGAGCACAACTCACCCTCATCGCTACACCGTGACCGTGGCCGTCCCAGCCCCGGCTCCAGAATCCGAGGGAGGAGCGGGGCCCTCAGAAAGATCCCATGACAAGGGTAAAGGAAAGAAGTCCCAGAGGCCCAAGAAAGCCAAGAAAACCGAAGGGCCAAATGAGGGTGAAGGCTCGGGCATGCAGGCGACCGAGCGTACCCCGGACGAGACTCCCAGCACAATTACTTTGGGAGAAGTGAAGACCATGCTGGCACCAATATACTGGGACGAGCACTTCTCATGGCGGATCCCTGCTTCTCACGAGCGTGCCAACCGTCCGCCCCCCGGTGAGATGGCGGTTTATAAGGATGCAGTCAGTTCTGGGGGCTTGAGGTTCCCAATTCCAGTCCCAGTGGCCAACATTCAGAATGATTTGAACCTCTGCCCTTCGCAAATCGTGCCCAACGGCCTCGCTTTGATAACCAGCTTTGTGATCCTCATGAATTACGCTGGATACGAGTCCTTCATGCGGAATTTCAACGCCCTTCTCCAATTAGTTAGCTCACCGCGCTCGTCACCTGAGGCGGGTTATTTCTACTACGTTCAAGCGAAGGCCCACTTGAAATTGATCAACTCTCCTTCCTCCACTTATGGCCCAGATTGGAAGGAGAAGTATATTTTTGTTAAAGTCCCAGAAGATGATGATTTCGGGGTGGCCCGAGAATGGATATCTCATGGGAAGGGATCCCTTGTAAAGAGCCGCTTAGAACCTTCCTTTTCTAAGGACTGGGCCAAGGACTTGGCTGGGGCGTTGAGGGACGAGGGCCAACTGATTCGAGCCAAGGATTGGATAGATGATGCAAAACTCATGTTCCTTTGCGGGCTCACTAACGACCCTCATTATCTCAGCAACCCTCCCGCTCGAGATTTGGAGAGAGACGGTTAGACTTTAGGGCACTAACTTGTAGATAGGGATGCAAACTGTGAAATTTGCTTAAGGGTTTCTGACCCTCGTTTTTGCCTTCTTTGCAGGAACGGACATTTTAAGGATGGCTGGAGGCATAAGAAGTGCTGCTAGGTTCGCCAACGCTAACAGGCGTCAAGCCCAGCAGGGATATCAACAGAATCCCTGAGGTCGTGGAGCAGGCCGGGGTGACGGTCGTGGCGGCCACCAAGGCGCCAGCTCAAGCGCCGCATCTGGCGCTCAAGTGCCGCAGGGACGAGGGGAGAATCGAGCGGCATATACTGAAAACCGAATAGTGGTACGGCCACCAACCGCAGCAGATGCGAGGGTGGTCAACCCTAACGCCATCAACCAAACGAGGCCCCCTGCAAGCGTGGTGATAAGCGAGGCTCAAGGGAGCGCTAGCCAAACTTCCCGCAAGAGGAAGAGAATGTCTGATGCCTTCGCCATAATCGGCAAGGGTAAACAAGTTGTGGAAGGCCCCAAGGGCGGCGACGGAGACACTTCCTCCTTGGAGGAGGAACATTTGTGGGATTTCGACCGCCGGGGGGACAGGAGCTACAAGGGCTCCGCAGATGGTGGTGCCGCATTACTAAGGCACGGGACATTGGCCCAAGATATCAACCAAAATCTGTACGAAAGGGCCCAATTCTCAGCGGATCATAAGCATTTGTACTCCGAGTCTGTGGAGAAGGTGACCAGCGACATGGTTCAAGCCCTAATCTCCGTAAGTTTCCTTCCCTTTTGTAGTTTCATTATCTTTTGAAGGTGTTGTTCTTCAATATATTTGTTAACACTTTTGCCCTTTCGAGCCCGTGCAGCAAGTGCTCCCGAGGGCGAGAAATATCCAAATGCGCGCCACGGTTTATGCTGACCGAAAGACAAAGTACAAGAAGATGGCGCGCTCGAACGATCCCGCCCAGCTTCAGGAGGAGTTGGATACAGAGAAGGCCATGTACATTTCTCTTAAGGAGGAGTACAACAAGATGGACGCCGAGATGAAGAAGTAGCAAGATGACTTCACGACCGCTGAGAACGCTCGGAGGAGTTGGCGCAACCAATTTAACCAGCTTGAGGAGAATCATAAGAAGCTCACTGTCGAGCGCAATGATTGTAAGACGAGGGCCATGGAGGCGGAAAAGAAATATGCTGATGCCATGAACCAACTCCCTCATCGCTTTGAGCAATCAAACAAAGAAGCGCTCATCAAATTCTGCCATTCCAAGGCATTCAACTTTGCGGCCTCTTTGCATTGCTTGGACGAGGCTCAAAAGGCCTTCAATTTGGCCATTGAGCAAGGCATTCATAAGGGCTTGACGGATCCGGCCATTCGTGAGGCGCAGGGCATGGGGCACATGTTCAACGAGCGCTGTGTTGAGGATGATGAAGACCCTGAGGACCCGGAGTCTAACATCTCTGAGCCGGAATACAACTTTCTAGTTACGCTCATCCAAGATGAGTATATGGCGGCTCATCCTCCGGCGGAAGCCTCTCAAACGGAACAAAATGAGGGGAATAACAATGCCAGCGCTATTTCTGAAAACCCTCCGGCGAACGAGCCTCCAACGCCTGTTGTAAACGCTCCCGCTCCTGATGTCGAGAACGCCCCCATTCCTGCCAACGATGCCAATGAACCCAATGCTCCGCAAGTGCAAGGAAACAACGAGCCTGCTCCTCCAGCTGCCCAGCACCAAGATGAAAATCCCCCCCAAGCGCAAGAGCCGACGGGTCCGGTATACGGCCCCGTGGCCCAAAATATCTTGGTGGTTCTGGATGAAGGCGTCGCTCCCGCCGCCTGAAGTTCTTCCTCATCTGCTTATGTTGTAATTCTTCTTCTTCTGACTTAGTGCCTTTTTTGTAAGAATGTTATGGGCCCCTGCGCCCTTGTTTTGTAATTTTCGGTGAAGAGCCCTAATTAATGAAGTTCTTCCTTTTCCTCATAATGTTCTCCTTTTTTTTTTCTTTGTGCCATTATTTTTTATTGCGACCCTTTACCTTGCTCTTGTTGTTAACAAAATCTCTTAACGCTTAGATTCTGAGTAACCTGCTTGGTAAAATAGGCCTTGTTTCGGCTAAATCTTGAGTAAGTATGAGGGTCTTATTGAAAGATTGCTCTTTTTCAAAGCTTGTGAAATTTTTTGCTTTTATACTTAGAAAATTTTGCTAAGTCTCGAGTAATTACGAGGGACTTACTGAGAGGCTACCCTCATTCAAAACTTGTGAAAATTTTGCTTAACTTGGAAAATTTTACTAAGTCTTGAGTAATTACGAGGGTCTTACTGAGAGACTGCCCTCGTTCAAGACTTGTGAAAATTTTACTAAGTCTTGAGTAATTACGAGGGTCTTACTGAGAGGCTGCCCTCGTTCCAGACTTGTGAAAATTTTGCTTAACTTGGAAAATTTTACTAAGTCTTGAGTAATTACGAGGGTCTTACTGAGAGGCTACCCTCGTTCCAGACTTGTGAAAATTTTGCTTAACTTGGAAATTTTTACTAAGTCTTGAGTAATTACGAGGGTCTTACTGAGAGACAGCCCTCGTTCAAGACTTGTGAAAATTTTGCTTAACTTGGAAAATTTTACTAAGTCTTGAGTAATTACGAGGGTCTTACTGAGAGGATGCCCTCGTTCAAGACTTGTGAAAATTCATTCCGAATGACGTCACCGTTGAACAAGCGCGCTTGTACCCGTTAATTTTTGGGACTTGCAAGCGATCCCGTTTTTTAGCGCAAGGCGTTGTGACAAATGACCAAGGCCTACTAGGATTTTCCTTGTATTTTTCTCCGATTCGTCAGGTTGGTTGTGAGCGTTACCAGACTATCCTTATGAGGGCGTCCCCCCACGTGGAGTAGAGCGCTGGCAAGCGTAACCCATGTGCAATAACATCGTGCGTATTGGAATGGATTGCCAACCACGCTCGTCGAAACGAGGGACGTGGGTCTTATCCATTTGCGTAATTTAAAAGCAGTAATATAGAAATATTCAAGAGAATGTACTGTAACTTACTTGAGATTTGAAGTAGTACATAGAACCCATTAGTGGGATTGTTACATCATCATTTCTAGAGAGCTTTTAAACATAAAACCGCCGGAGGTTACATGCGTTCCAAGGGCGAGGCAAGCGCTCACCTTGAAGTGTCTCCAGGGTGTAAGTGTTGTTAGCTCTGATTTGTATGACTTTGAACTGCCCTTCCCAATTGGGGTCCAATTTTCCCACATGCTTGGATACTTCTACTTTCTTCAAGACCAAGTCTCCCAGTTGGAAAGTTCTTTCTTTTACACGCTTGTTATATTGTTGTGCTACAGCTGCCTTGTATCTGTGTATTTTGCCCACGCATTGTCTCTTTTTTCCTCCAGTAAGTCCAACTCTAAGCCTCTGTTAACTTCGTTAGTTTGAGGCTTAAAGTAAGCTACACTAGCGGATTCATGTACAATTTCTGCTGGTATCATTGCTTCTGACCCATATATAAGCGCGAAAGGTGTCTCGCCAGTGGCCGCTCGTGGAGTAGTACAATAAGCCCAGAGTGCCCCTTGCAATTCTTCTACCCATTCACTCTTTTTACTCTCTAGCATTGTTTTCAGATGCTTCAGAATGACCCTGTTAATGACTTACGTCTGTCCATTGGCTTGGGGATGGCCCATGGAGGTAAAGCGTTGTTCAATCCCTAACTCTGAACACCATTCTCGTGTGTCAGCTGCTATGAACTGGGATCCATTGTCTGAAATGAGCACCATTGGTATACCATACCTGCAGATAATGTTTTTCCAAATGAAGTCCCTCACGACCCTGAAGGTAATTTTTGCCACGGCTTCAGCCTAGGTTCATTTGGTAAAGTAATCGACAGCTAAAATAACAAACTTCTTATGTCCGACCGTGATGGGCAAGGGGCCTACGATGTCGATTCCCCATTGGTCAAAGGGCCTTGAGACATCTATAGGGATCATTTGAGCTGCTGGCAGTTGAGGGAGGCTAGAATGGAATTGACACTTAGGGCATTTTCTGGAAAACTCAATGGCTTCTTGGGGAACTGTGGGCCAATAAAACCCACTCGTCAGAATTTTCTTAGCTAGGATACGTCCTTCTGAATGGTTTCCACAGCTTATTGTGAATAAGTTCGAGCGTTTCCTTTGCTTGCGAGGGTCTTAGACACCTCAACGGGGGTCCTTGAAATGACTTCTTGAATAACCTTCCCTCTGAGTCTAAAGAAAACCGAGGGGCCTTGTTTCGGATTTTCCGAGCCTCCACCTTGTCAGTGGGACAAACGCCATCTTTAAGAAATCTGATAATATCGTCAAGCCAACAAGGCTCGTGCGGATCAATCATGGCCACCACTTTCTTGGTGCCTTGCTCTTTTATCAAGGGCTCTTCAGTTCTAAGGAACGTGACTGAGCGCTCACTAGTACCTTCCAAGGCTGAGGCAAATTTCGATAGAGCGTCAGTGCGCTCGTTTTCTACTCGTGGGACCTGGAGCAGATGAAATTCTTTGAACTTCCCAATAACTTCCTTGTTAGGAATAGTGCCCTAGAAAGCCGATTGTATATCCGCTTTGTGCTTTTCCTTATTGTAATCACAGACAATCTTTGAATAAAATAACGAATTGAGGCAACACTTCTTTATATGCTCTTGTTTGGTATGCGTTTACTTTTACTGTGCATGTATGAGAACTCCCCTAATCCTGATGACTTTTAGGACTCTACCATTTAGGTGAAATGGTTCATGAAACGAGCCCTATATCACATAAGTCATGATTAGTAAAATACTCCAAGCCGATGAGTCCTACAGACAGTGGGAGTGTCAACCTGACTCCTCTAAGGCTTGCTTGTGGGATCACGCCCTTAAGAAGGACCACCTTGTTTCATGGAGGTGTAAAGTGTATAGTTAATACGTGCGTGATACATGAGGGTGCTTACTTTAATAAGTAAGTTCACTGAGGTGCCCCGTGTGAGAACATTCCTAAATGGGAAAGGAAGTTTCTATTTCAGGAAATGGAAACTTCCAGATTAGGAAATATCTCACGAGTCATTGATGTGATTAATTGATCCTTAGACTTGAGGTTCCTTGTCACTTTATGAGTTAACTCTGTAGTCTTAGGTTTAAGCTTTAAAGGGTGTCGCCTTAGACAACTGATTCAAGGCTTATGCTGGGGCTGCACAAGTGATTCATGAAAGTGAATGAGAATCAAGAAAGGACCTACACTTGCATTTGCAAGGTGATCTCTTATTGTGTAAGTCATTCATATGCCATATGGAGTCCTTGGCCAAGGCAGTGGATCAAGATATCAAGAAAAGGGTTTCTTGGATTGAGATCAAATGGATATGAAATGCACTTAGCTTTAAGACCGGATTATTAGGGTTCTGATTATTCCCTTGCCCTAGATCTTGGTTGAGAGATAGTAAGTAGGAGGATTGTATCTCACATGATTCAATGACTTAAAGGTTCTGTCGAATCCGAACATTCCAATTCAGCTAGGGGTTAAACACCTGTTGCTAGACTATGGTCGTTTAATCTGTGGACTGATTAATTAATTAGTGAATTAATTAATTGGGGTCACTGCTAATTGAATTGAGAACCTAGAGGGTCACACACAACAACTTGGTTACATGAGTTGAGGCTTGAAAATGATTAAACGAGTTAATCGGACCAAGAGGGTTCCACACGTGTGAATTCACACGTGTGGATCACGTGAGTGACACGTGTCACTGTAACACGTGTCACACACGTGTATATATATATATATTATATATATATTAAATAATTAATTAGTTAATTATTTAATAGACTTTGGTTTAATTTTGAATTAAAAAGAAAGTCTAATTTTGGAGAAAATAATCTAGTTAATTAATTATGAATTAATTAATTAGATAAAATAAGTTATTTATTTTATAATAAATAAAGTATAAAATTATCCAAAAATAGTTTGGATATTTTTAAGCTCTCTTCAAAGTTGACTAGAATTAGAATTCAAAGTCAAGGTTGAAAAATACTTGATCCTCAAGTAATAGGAGAGAGGGACCAAAATCCTAGCCCATAAAGGACTAGGAATTTCGGCACCCCCTTGCCTATATATAGGGGAGCTCGAGCTCCCCTTTAGAGCTAATAGACAATTCTTGGTTCATGTGTTGAACACCTTCCTTTCTCCAAGATTAAATTAAACCCTAGGTTAAGCCTAAACACTAACTAGAGAACTAGCATCCTTACTAGTTAGATTGAGATCAAGTTGGTGGACTTTCTCTAGAGACTTCAAGTTAGAAGTTTGAAGATTCGAGCTTTACCAAGGAGAGGGGATCAAGCCGCGTGAAGAGCGTTCTTGGGTGGCTTGAAACGCTTCAAGAAAGAATAATAGAAAAGTAAGTTTTCTATCTTTACGAATTTGGTTACACGATTGCGAGTTCAAGGTCCTTTTGTTGGGAAAATTTTTTAAATTCCGCTGCTTTCTGATTCTGTTTTCCAACAAGTGGTATCAGAGCCACCTCGTTAATCGTGTTTTCTGATTCGTCTCAATTATTCTGAATTTGGTAGAAATTCTTAGGCTTAGATGCGAATTAGGTATTCATGAGTTCTTTTAGAAAGCCTGAAATACGAAACTGTAATTTTTCCTGAATTTCTGAAACTGTTTTCTTAAATTGTGATTTTGAAAACCGTTTTGATTGAAATATATTTAAATCGAATTTTAATTTTTGGATTGAACCGGGTTTTCGAGAAACCCAGAAATACGAAACGAACACGAAAAGCAACGAGCCTAGGCGTGCTAGCATGTCGCACGCCCAGGCCCGTCGCACCGCCCAGCTCCTCCCGCAACAGCGCGGGAGCCGTCCCGGGCGCGCCTAGGCGCGCCCGCCCAGTCCGTCCCGCAACCGCGCGGGACGCCTGCCCAGGCCATGCCGGACGCTGCTGCGCGCAGGCGCGCGCATGATGCACGCCCAGCGTGCGCACGCGAGCGGCTCATCCCGCCCGCTGTGCGCGCGGCTGGCGCGCGTCTGCGCGCGCGGCTGCGCGGCGGTGCCTCGCACGGCTGGGCCCTTTTTCGGGGGCTCGTTTTCGTGTTTTCGAGTTTCGTGTTTTTTCGGTCCATAAAATCCCGATTTAACTTTATTTTAATTTTATCCTTTTAAAATCAGTTTTGTTAAAATAAAATTATTTTAAAATTTTGATTAAATTGGGACTTTGAGAAATTAAAGCGATTTGGTTTTTGGAAAAATTATGAATATTATTTTCTGAAAATAATGAAAGAATAAAATTATTAATTTTGGAAATTAATTGGAATTTTATTAGTTTAATGTTTTTCGGGTTTTATTGAAAAGGCTCTTGAACAAGAATTGCATCTAAGTCGTGTTTTGAGTCATTAGGACTTGAAACGAGAATTTTAATTTATTGGCTAAATTTAAATTCTCGCAAAAGCATGTTAGGTGATCATGGGTTTAGATCTATGTATGGTTTTAATTTATGCACATGGATGGTTTAAATTGGGGTTGGAGCCCTATAGTTGCGTTTTTCAATTGAGGTTGGAGCCTCACTTATGTGCGTACTGTTATGTGATTTATTATGTGGCTTTCCATATTACTGTTTTTGAGGCCGGGGTATGCCCCGTGTAATTGTCTAAGGCCAATATGAAGATTGAGCCTTATTACTTTATGTCTTTTTCTTTTTATTGTAATTTGAGAGTAGAGATAGGTGGTGAGGTTTTATTTTCATTTTGGAGACAATGCACCCATGGAGTAAGATGGACCACATTCAAGTAACAAGGAGGCCATAAGTGAAGACCCCTCAAAATGTTAGGGAGGGGAATCTCAATTGTTAAATGTAATAGAGATAGGGCTCGTATTTTGTTACCGCTTTCCCTTATGTGATTTGAACTGTTTATGTGGCATGTATGTTAGAACTTGTGATTGTGGAGTGGCTCCCACATATCACGCATAAGATAGGTAGAACCCATGATCATTACATGTTAGTATCATGCTAGGACATGTTATCTGTTTATGTGCTTGTTTGAAATGCATTTAAGTGTACTTGCATTAATCAAGACTAATAAAATTGGATAACATATATGTTGGTGAGGTCGAACCGGACAACTCTCCGGTTGATTCGAAAATTCCCATTAAATATTAAGCTAATTTCGAACAAATAGGTGTTTAATTCGAGATGCAAATTTTGAATTAAATTCCTAGCATTCCATCAATAGGTTTTAAGTTTAGTAAGTAAAGCTAGTTATTGTCCGCGAGTCGTGGGATAGCTAGTGGAGCTTATTAGTTCTTAGTTACCTAATTAATCATTTTAAATGATTAATATTTCGTGGTCAATTTTGGCAAGGGCGATGTCCGCGAGTCGTGGGTCGTTCGAACTAAGTTTTGGTCATGATCTTATGATTGATGGGTCTAGCTTAACACCTAAGTAAATATGGATGTCGCACGAGTCGTGGGTCCATATTGAAAGATAGGTGATGCAAAAACAATTACTAAGAGTTCTAAAGGTGTTAGAATTGGTAAGTTGTACCTACCTAGGGTTCTTACTTAGAATGTCCGCGAGTCGTGGGTTCGAGGTAAAATGCCTAGGATCTTAGTACCCATTGGGAAACGTGTTCCTCTTAGATCTTTGGGAATTCTAGATCTTTGAAAAACAGTGGGAGCTACAATAGATTAAAGACCTTATCTTTTGTATATCGTTATAATTCAGCATGCTCACTAGTTCTCTGTTTTACCATTTAGGTCGTAGATTCTGTGATTCTCTACGTGTTTTGAAATGGCAACCAAAAACCCTCTTGTATCGATCCTCGAGTCAAACAAGTTGACTGGTCCCAACTATTCTGATTGGCTGAGGAATCTAAAAATCATTTTAGATTCTGAGAAGAGAACTTATGTTCTCTTCGAAGGGGAGCCTACTCCTGAAGGGGAGGCTCCCACTCGGGCCGAGCGGGACGCGATTCAGAAGTGGAAGGATGATAATCTCCAAGCCCGTTGCCTTATGTTGGCTAACATGTCTCCGGACTTGCAAAGACAACATGAGGCCATGGAATTTGCTTGGGAGATTTACGACCACTTAGAGCAACTTTACCGCCCTCATGAACGTGTTACAAGGTATAACACTTCAAAGGAATTATTCCACTTGAGAATGAGGGAAGGTTCAAGTGTCCATGAATATGGACTCAAGTTTCTTGCCCTTACTGAGAAACTTGCTTCCATGGACATGCCGCTGAAAGATGAGCTTTCAGTGGATCTGTTGCTAGCTTCGCTCTCACCATCATTCAACCCATTTGTCCTTAACTTCAACATGAATCATGCTGGTGCTACTGTAGCTGAGCTGATTAGTCAGCTTGTGACTGCTGAAAGCACGATCAAGAAGGACAATAAGGTTTTGATGGTGAATGCTCCATCTTCCTCTTCTGGGCCTTCTAAAGGGAAGGGCAAGAAAGCCCAAAAGAAGAAGAAGAAACCCCTTAGGCCCACTGGTGGCATTTCGAAGGGGAAGGCCCAAAAGAAGAAGCGTGATCAGAAAGAGGATGTTTGCTTCCATTGTGGCAAAGCGGGACATTGGAGGAGAAACTGCCCAGAGTACAAGGCTACTCTAAAGAAAGGTATCTTTCTCGTTGAAGTAAATCTTTCTATTAATTCTAGTTCTTGGGTACTTGATACCGGTTGTGGAACTCATATCTGTAATGATGTACAGATGCTAAGTGATGTTCAACAATTAAAAGAAAGAGAATGTGTCTTGAAGATCGGCGATGGCTCAAACGTTGAAGCTCGAGCTTTAGGCACAATTAGATTAGATTTAGGTAGTTTTGAGTTAGTATTAAACAAAGTCCTTTATGTACCGAACATTATTCGTAATATAATTTCAGTTCCAATATTAGATTGTGAAGGTTATGAAACTTATATTAAGAATGGTAAATACTTTATCAAACGGAACAACTCTTCCGTTCATATCGGTACTCTAAGTAATGGACTTTACCTAACTCAAAATATCAATATTATGAATATACAACGAGAAACAAAGCGTAAGAGAGATGACCAAGTTTCAGCTCCCTTATGGCACGCTAGATTAGGACATATTTCCAAGAACAGAATTAGCAAGATAAACACTTTAGGATCATTCTCTGAAAATGATCTCAAAGAGTTGACTTCTTGCGAATCCTGTCTCAAAGGAAAAATGTCCAAAGTCCCTTTTAAAGGAACTGTGGAACGTGCCACTGAGGTTTTGGATTTGATCCATACTGATGTTTGTGGACCGCTTAGTGTAAGCACAAGAAACAATCATCAGTATTTCATAACCTTCACTGACGACTTTAGTCGGTATGGTTATGTATACTTAATGAAGTATAAATCTGAAGCTTTTGAGAAATTCTTAGAATTTCAAAAGGAGGTTGAGAACCAAACTGGTCACAAGATAAAAGCACTTCGATCTGATCGAGGAGGCGAATATCTTAGTGAAGAATTCCTTAATCATCTCAAAGGTAATGGGATTATCTCTCAGTGGACTCCTCCGGGAACTCCTCAGCTTAATGGAGTTTCTGAGAGAAGGAATCGAACCCTACTTGATATGGTTCGTTCCATGATGAGTTTCACTGACTTACCGCCTTCTTTCTGGGGTTATGCCCTAGAAAGTGCAGCAAAGATTTTGAATCTTGTTCCCTCTAAATCAGTCCCTAAAACGCCCTATGAAATGTGGCATGGTAAAATCCCTAGTTATTCTTACTTAAGAATTTGGGGTTGTCCTGCTTACGTGAAGAGGACAGTGGGAGATAAGTTAGAATCTCGTTCTAACTTATGCTACTTTGTAGGTTATCCTAAGGAATCCATAGGATACTACTTCTATGATCAATCTGAACAAAAGGTGTTTGTTTCCAGAAATGCCACTTTTCTTGAGGAACCGTTCCTTAAAGAAAAGAAAGGCAAGATCATAGAATTAGAAGAAGTACAAAGTGACCCCATACCACCCACTGAAGAAACGTCCCACTCTGATCAACTACAACCAATCACGAATTTCGATACACATGTAAATCCTCCTCTAAGGCGTTCTGAACGTACTCCTAGACAGCCGGAGAGATGGTATGGATTCTTCCATGAAATCTCTCAAAAGGATAATGATCCTTTGACATATAAGGAGGCACTTTCAGATTCTGACTCTGAACAGTGGATAGAAGCCATGAAATCCGAAATGGATTCCATGAACTCCAACCAAGTTTGGACCTTGGTAGATTTGCCTGATGGGGTCAAACCCATAGGTTGCAAATGGATCTTTAAGAGAAAGCTTGGAGTTGATGGAAGCATTGTAGCCTACAAAGCAAGACTGGTTGCAAAAGGATTCACTCAGAGACCCGGTGTGGACTTTGACGAAACCTTTTCACCAGTTGCAATGCAAAAGTCCATTCGAATCATGCTTGCCATTGCTGCATATTATGACTATGAGATATGGCAAATGGATGTGAAAACTGCCTTTCTCAATGGTGACATTGACAAAGACATTTATATGGAGCAACCCATAGGTTTCACATTCAGTGGGAGTGAGCAAAAGGTTTGCAAACTCCAAAGATCAATCTATGGATTGAAACAGGCTTCTAGGAATTGGAACATTCGATTTGATGAATCAGTCAAAGCGTTTGGCTTCATACAAATTTCGAATGAGTCATGTGTGTATAGAAAGGAATTGGAGACCTCAGTGCAATTCTTAGTACTTTATGTTGATGACATCCTTCTTATTGGGAATTCGAAGGATGACATGAAAGTGACTAAGTTGTGGTTATCGAACCAATTCGAGATGAAAGATCTTGGTGATGCGTCCTATATCCTTGGAATTAAAATCTATAGAGATAGATCTAGAAGGTTAATAGGACTATCACAGTCGATGTACATTGACAAAGTATTGAAGAGATTCAATATGGAGTCAGCAAAGGTTAAGAACCTTCCTATGAGTGTAGGAACATGTCTTTCAAAGAAAATGTGTCCTAAGACTAACCTTGAGAAGGAAAGAATGACTCATACACCTTATGCATCAGCAATAGGTAGCATAATGTATGCAATGTTATGTACTCGACCGGATGTGGCTTATGCACTTAGTGTAACAAGTCGTTTCCAATCTGACCCTGGAGATGGTCACTGGGCTGCCGTGAAGAATATTCTTAAGTACTTGAAAAGTACTAAAGATTTATTCTTAGTTTACGGAGGTCAGAAAGATCTTACTGTCGAAGGATACTGCGATGCAAGCTTTGCATCTGACTTAGATGATTTTAAGTCAATGTCAGGATACATTTTCTGCCTAAACGGTGGAGCAGTGAGTTGGAAGAGTTCCAAGCAAACAACCACTGCAGATTCGACCACTGAGGCCGAATACTTAGCTGCAAATGATGCAGCTAAGGAAGGTGTTTGGATAAGAAACTTCATTCAAGAATTGAATGTTGTTCCTAGCATGAAAGACCCCATTACTGTGTTTTGTGACAACACTGGGGCGGTTGCTCAAGCAAGAGAACCAAGATCTCACCAACGGACCAAGCACATTATGAGGAAGTATCACCTAATCCGTGATATTATCAAAAGAGGAGATGTGCTAATTGAGAGGGTCACATCAGCAGAGAACGTGGCAGATCCACTTACTAAACCCCTTAGTCGAGAAGCTTTCCAAGGTCATCTTCAGAAGATGGGACTTAGAGTAGCTTTAGAATGGCTTTGACGGGCAAGTGGGAGATTGTTAGGAATAGTGCCCTAGAAAGCCGATTGTATATCCGCTTTGTGCTTTTCCTTATTGTAATCACAGACAATCTTTGAATAAAATAACGAATTGAGGCAACACTTCTTTATATGCTCTTGTTTGGTATGCGTTTACTTTTACTGTGCATGTATGAGAACTCCCCTAATCCTGATGACTTTTAGGACTCTACCATTTAGGTGAAATGGTTCATGAAACGAGCCCTATATCACATAAGTCATGATTAGTAAAATACTCCAAGCCGATGAGTCCTACAGACAGTGGGAGTGTCAACCTGACTCCTCTAAGGCTTGCTTGTGGGATCACGCCCTTAAGAAGGACCACCTTGTTTCATGGAGGTGTAAAGTGTATAGTTAATACGTGCGTGATACATGAGGGTGCTTACTTTAATAAGTAAGTTCACTGAGGTGCCCCGTGTGAGAACATTCCTAAATGGGAAAGGAAGTTTCTATTTCAGGAAATGGAAACTTCCAGATTAGGAAATATCTCACGAGTCATTGATGTGATTAATTGATCCTTAGACTTGAGGTTCCTTGTCACTTTATGAGTTAACTCTGTAGTCTTAGGTTTAAGCTTTAAAGGGTGTCGCCTTAGACAACTGATTCAAGGCTTATGCTGGGGCTGCACAAGTGATTCATGAAAGTGAATGAGAATCAAGAAAGGACCTACACTTGCATTTGCAAGGTGATCTCTTATTGTGTAAGTCATTCATATGCCATATGGAGTCCTTGGCCAAGGCAGTGGATCAAGATATCAAGAAAAGGGTTTCTTGGATTGAGATCAAATGGATATGAAATGCACTTAGCTTTAAGACCGGATTATTAGGGTTCTGATTATTCCCTTGCCCTAGATCTTGGTTGAGAGATAGTAAGTAGGAGGATTGTATCTCACATGATTCAATGACTTAAAGGTTCTGTCGAATCCGAACATTCCAATTCAGCTAGGGGTTAAACACCTGTTGCTAGACTATGGTCGTTTAATCTGTGGACTGATTAATTAATTAGTGAATTAATTAATTGGGGTCACTGCTAATTGAATTGAGAACCTAGAGGGTCACACACAACAACTTGGTTACATGAGTTGAGGCTTGAAAATGATTAAACGAGTTAATCGGACCAAGAGGGTTCCACACGTGTGAATTCACACGTGTGGATCACGTGAGTGACACGTGTCACTGTAACACGTGTCACACACGTGTATATATATATATATTATATATATATTAAATAATTAATTAGTTAATTATTTAATAGACTTTGGTTTAATTTTGAATTAAAAAGAAAGTCTAATTTTGGAGAAAATAATCTAGTTAATTAATTATGAATTAATTAATTAGATAAAATAAGTTATTTATTTTATAATAAATAAAGTATAAAATTATCCAAAAATAGTTTGGATATTTTTAAGCTCTCTTCAAAGTTGACTAGAATTAGAATTCAAAGTCAAGGTTGAAAAATACTTGATCCTCAAGTAATAGGAGAGAGGGACCAAAATCCTAGCCCATAAAGGACTAGGAATTTCGGCACCCCCTTGCCTATATATAGGGGAGCTCGAGCTCCCCTTTAGAGCTAATAGACAATTCTTGGTTCATGTGTTGAACACCTTCCTTTCTCAAAGATTAAATTAAACCCTAGGTTAAGCCTAAACACTAACTAGAGAACTAGCATCCTTACTAGTTAGATTGAGATCAAGTTGGTGGACTTTCTCTAGAGACTTCAAGTTAGAAGTTTGAAGATTCGAGCTTTACCAAGGAGAGGGGATCAAGCCGCGTGAAGAGCGTTCTTGGGTGGCTTGAAACGCTTCAAGAAAGAATAATAGAAAAGTAAGTTTTCTATCTTTACGAATTTGGTTACACGATTGCGAGTTCAAGGTCCTTTTGTTGGGAAAATTTTTTAAATTCCGCTGCTTTCTGATTCTGTTTTCCAACATTCCTTGGCTTTGCTCAAGTACTGCACCATGGTGGTTTCTCAAGCCTCATAAGTTCCTTCAATCTGGCTCGCAATTAATTGTGAATCAACATAAGCGGTGATTCTGGAGGCACCGTTCTGAAAGGCAATCTCCAACCCTTAAACAAGAGTTTCATATTCCACCTCGTTATTGGTAACTTGAAAATCCAACCTTATTGCAAAGTCTAACTCAATCCCATTGGGGTCTCTAAGGGTTACCCCTGCTCCTCCCCCTTGAGAGGTTGAGGAACCATCCGTGTGTAGGACCCATAGTCCCTCGTTCTCTGGAGCAGCAGGCTCTAAACCGAAGCGTTTAACTAGCAAATCCGCTACAACCTGCGATTGTATCGTGGTTCTGGGCTTGAAACTTAAGTCAAACTGACTCAACTCAATGGCCCATTTTATCAATCTTCCCGACACGTCTGGTTTGGATAACACTTGCTTCAAAGGCTGATCAGTGAGGACCGTTATTGAGTGCGCTTGAAAGTAAGGCCTCAATCGTCTTGATGCATTGATGAGGGCAAACGCAAATTTCTCGATTTTCAAGTACTTCTTCTCGGCCCCTTGTAATGTTTTGCTCAAATAATAAACAGGAAAGTGCCTACGTTCCCGTACGGCTATCAGTACCGCGCTCGTTGCCTCGGTGGAAACGAAGAGGTACATAAATAGCCTTTCGCCTTCAACGGGTTTGGTCAGGAGCGGAGCGCTCGAAAGGTAAGCCTTCATATCTTACAAAGCCTTCTCACACTCCTCAGTCCAAGCAAAATTTCATGCATTTCGCAAAATTTTGAAGAAAGGAAGGTTTCTGTCTACTGAGCGTGAAATGAATCTGTTCAAGGAAATGATTTTTCCTACTAGCACTTGCACTTCCCAGAGATTTCAAGGGGAGGGGATCTCCAAGATAGCCTTGATTTTCTCAGGGTTGGCTTCAATCCCCCTCTGACTGACCATATAGCCTAAGAACTTTCCCTCTCGTACTCCGAAAGTACATTTTGAAGGATTTAATTTCATCCCATACTGGCGCAAAATGGAAAAAGTGCGCTTGAGGTCCTCCAGATGTGAGCCCTGACGCTCGCTCTTGACAATCATATCATCGACATAAACCTCCATGGATCCTCCAATTTCTTTTTCGAACATCTTGTTGACAAGACGCTGATAAGTGGCTCCAGCGCTCTTGAGTCCAAAAGGTATGACTAAGAAGCAATATACCCCCAAGTGAACAACAAATGAAGTTTTGGGGCGGTCCTCTGGGGCCATAAAGATTTGATAATACCCCTGAAAGGCGTCCATCATGCTCATGAGTTCACATCCAGCGGTCGAATCCACCAATTGGTCTATCCGGGGCAATGGGTATGGATCCTTAAGGCAAGCCTTGTTAAGATCAGTAAAGTCATTGCACATGCGCCATTTGTTTGCGCTCTTGGGCACCAATACCATGTTACACAGCCACTCTGGGTACAAGATGGGCTCAATGTACTGGGCCTCTAGGAGCTTGTTAACTTCTTCCTCAATAACTTTCGTCCGAAAACCGTGTACATCCCGTTTCTTCTGCTTTATGGGTTTAAACGAGGGATCTACATTGAGCCTGTGGACTATGACGCTCGGGTCAATCCCTGTAAGGTCAGATGCTTTCCACGCAAAAACGTCAATGTTTTCTCTGAGGAAGTTAATCATCATAATCTGTGAGGGTCCAGAGAGGTTGGACCCAATCTGAGTAGTTTTATCCTTGTTCCCTGGTTCTAGCTCAATAGTAAGGAATTTTTCCGTGGGCACAACCCTCATTTCTGGGCGGGGGAGTTCAAGCGCCATTTTCTTTCCTGTCAAACGTCCATCATTAAGGGGCTCGTCACCCTCACGCTCATCCCCCTCAGAGGAGGATTCTTCTACTGTTCCTGGCGGAGCACTTTCGAGGGAGCCTTTGGCGCTGGGATCTTTCTTCTTGTTCTTTTTCTTGTTCAACTTGGCCCTCTTGCGCACGGGACCATCCTCGTCCAAACTGGGGAAATCAATGGATTTCTTGGTGGACCCAATTTGGAATGTTTTCTCTGCCTTAGGCTTTCTGAGGGATAGCATGTAGCATTCCCAGGCCTCTCGCACGTTGCACAAAACTTCTCCAACGCCCTCGGGGGTGGGGAACATGATTTTCTGGTGGTAGGTGGAGATAATAGCTTTGAAATCCACGAGAGTCGGTCTCCCGATTATGATGTTATAGGGAATATCAATTTCTACCACTGCGTATGTGACCATTAGTGTTTTGCGCTGTGCGGCTCGGCCAAATGAAGTGGCCAAGCGAATTTGCCCTCGTGGGACGACCTCAGAACCTCCAAAGCCAATGAGGGCTGTTTTGAGGGGTTCGAGCGGGATGTTGGTAACATTCATCTTTTGGAACGTGGTGTAGGGCAAAACGTTAACAGAGCTTCCACTATCCACTAACACCCTCTTTACAATGTGATTGTGCACATCCAAGCTAACCACCATGGGGCAGTCAGAGGTTTCACTGACCCCATGGGGTGTTACATTATGTTCCAGGTCACTATCAGTAAATCCTATTATACCATTTTCTTTCGAGCGCTGATCTTTGGCCTCTTGGATGGCGTAGACTGATTTGGGCGCTGAGGGGCGTTGATCATAACTCTGGACATACCGTCGCCGGGCATCGTTAGAATCCCCACCAGAGGAACCTCCTGCTATCATGTTGATGACTGCAAAAGGGGTATTTTCTTACTCCGGAGCCTTTCCTTTGTTGCGATGGCTGCTCTCAGGAGGGCCTCTCCCTCGCGGGCTCCTTGAACGTGATGGGCTCCTCCTTCTCTCTCTTGAACATTCATAACAACGCTCGTCATAGCGCTCCAATATTTTCATAAATTCTTTCAAATGGCCCCCCGCGACGAGCCTCTGAATTTCCACCTCCAGTTGGCGGCATTCATCCGTATCGTGCCCCTTTTGCTTGTGGAAAGCACAGTACTTATTTGAGCGTCTCAAAGCTTTAGTTTCCCTCATCTTCGTGGGCCTTTTGAAGAGTTTCTTGTCAGAGAGGTTATAAACTTCGGAGTTTGGCCTTGTAAGTGGGATGCGTTCGAAACGACGAGGGGGCGGGGGCGATTTCGTGCGCTCCTTCCTGTTAACATCTTTTCGACCCCGCTCCTGGTGACGCTCGTGTCTCACTGGGCTGTGATGTCGGGGCCCATTCGTCCCATACATATCTTCGAGCGCGAAGAACGGCTCGGCAACTTCTCTTAAGGCCATGAGGGTTCCTGGCCTTCTCTACACGATGGTGTCGGCAAATTTTTTGCTCATGTATTGCTTGTGAGACACAGCCTTAAAGAGCACTGGGATCAAGAAATCCATGGAAGGCCTCTCCACTTACAAGATTTCCTTGTTAAAACGAGTGAAGAATGAGCGAAGGGATTCATTCTTGTCTTGCACTATATTGTAGAGGGCAGTGGGCGCTGTGACGGGGGCCTTCAAAGAGTTGAAGTGGTTGAGGAAAGCGTTGGCCAACTCTTCATACGAGTGTATCGAGCGTGGCGGCAACCGTTTATACCATTCCTGAGCCATTCCTACTAGGGAAGTGATAAAGATTTTGACCCAGTAGTGGCTCAAATGCTCGTACAAATGCATCAGGTGTAAAAAATTATCCAAGTGTTCCGCTGGATAGGTTGTACCGTCGTAGCGATTGACGGAGATGGGGATTTTGGCCATTCCTGCTTGGGCCATTAAAACTTCTTCCACAAGGGGGGAGCCCCTCGCCAGTGGATGATATTCGTAAGTACAAAAGTTCTCTTCCTTCTCCTTGCGATGGGAGACCCGTAGCTGGCGGTCCTTGGGACGAGCGTCTCTGGCATTGGCTCGTTCATCCCTGTTGTGGGAGATCTGAGACCGCGCTCGAGAGAGCTGTCCAACCATATCCTTTAACCCCTGCAGCTGGTCTTGCACAGCCGCGAGGAGGTTAGGCTTTACGTCTCCCTCTTTGTCCCCCTGCTTTGTGGCTCGGAAGGTCTTTTGGAGGCATGAGAGTCTCCCTCATCTTCGTTGACTCTTTATGTGGGCTCTCTGCCCCTGTCCGTATGGGGACGCTCGTTTTCGCCTTGGTTGGGCGTCTCTTTGGCAGGCGGGGGCGGTGGTTGAGCCCTTAGGACGGCTTGAGCCTCCCTAAGCGGATATGTCTGCAGTCCGCCCAAAGGAGGGGCAACTTGAGTGGCCTGCCCAGAGGGAAAATACATGGAGTGAAACTTCTCCCATGCACCCTGGGCCGCCTGAACCTCACACTGGGCGTAAAGAGCCCTCAGCTGCTGGGGGGTTAGGGGGGGTAACTCCACCCCTTCAATCTCCCTGGGGATCACCACCGGGAGCTGGATCTGGTCGGCATGGTAGGGCTGGATCTGCGGCATCATGACGGTGGGGGTAAGCGTGTATCCTGGCGGTGGCATCATGTAGTGTTGCCCTCCCGGATTCGCATGAGTATGAACCCAGTGATTCTGGGGAAGCTGTGGAAGAGTGGGGAGGGAGGCATCTCCAACGGTGCTAGAATCGGGTGGTGCTGGTGGCGCTGGTGGCGGAACCATAGGTTCTGTCGGTGGAGGCACTCCTCCGACCGGTGGTGCTCCATCAATGACGACCGGTGATGTTCGCCGGGAAAGATGGGGGTTCTACCTGCTAGGACAAACACAAAGACAAAGTCAGAAGGCCAAGCTGGGGGAACTGGGGGTGATTCCCAGTTTGGCTCTCCGACGCTCAAGTCAGATGAAGATCTGAAAGAGATAATATGCTAAGTATGGAGTTGCAGTAATGGAGATTGCTTACAGTGAAGGAGATGAACTCGCGTATTTATAGTTGAGGGTCAGGGACCCTTTGGTCATTTGCGTCGTGTGGTCCTGGCCAAATGTTGCCCTAACACGTGGCGTTGCGAGAGAGAAACCTAGGAGGAATCTTCTGCAAAAGCTGGTGGAAGTTAGTGTTGGCAACAGTGGTAGGTGTGCGGGCATGTACGGGGTGTCAGAGAGCCATTTTAGGGGTTGGTAACGAGGACTAAGAGCACGCTCGTGTCAACCAAGAGCCTTTGAGACCAAGGAATCCACTTAGGGATTGAGGCCAAGGCTCATACAGTAAGGGGGAGTGAAAGTTTCACCGATGGGGAGTAGCGCTCGGAGAGAGTTTCCTTGACAGGGTGGAGCTTAGCCTGGTACGGCGAAATGCGCTCGTCAGAGAGCGGCAGCGTTGATGGCTCATGCGCGTAGCAGGAATGGCACATATCCTTGTGGGACTTTGACGCTCGATGGGTTTGTACGCTCGTGAATAACTACCTTAATCACAAGAGGACAGGTGTCGTTATCTTGAGTTGCCACGTGTTTAAACGTGGGATGAGCGTATTCTGACCCCATCAAATATTTACTAGGATATTTTTTATATTGGTTTTTATACCATTTATATTGAATCGAAGTATTTTGTTGATTCAATTATTTCCCTTTTATCAAATATTTTCATTTTATTTTATTATTTACTTGGATTGTATGGCTCTGATACAACTTAGATGCGGATATATTTTGTATTTGGGTGATATTAAACATGGTATTATAGGTGATATTAAACATGATTATTTCTAATTATGCCTTTTCGATATACTTTTGTCTTCTTATTTCATTTTATTTTATTATTTACTTGGATTGTATGGCTCTGATACCACTTAGACGCGGATATATTTTGTATTTGGGTGATATTAAACATGGTATTATAGGTGATATTAAACATGATTATTTCTAATTAGATTATTGCCTTTTCGATATACTTTTGTCTTCTTATTTCAGAAGCTCACATTACTTCTTGAAACTCTATTTGTTTAATGATATGATATTCTTCAATATTAAATAAATTATCTTTGTTAATAGTTCTAATAAGTTGTAATTTTTCTTTCTCAATATTAATTCTAACTCGTTGAAAATTTATACTCATTTATATATTTTTTGTTAATTCACGAATCCTTTTATAATATTTACTCGGCATTTTTATGCTTATAAATTATGCCAAACAAAATCTAAGTAAAAACAAAATGATAATTCTTCAATTGTTAAATGACGGATATATTGTAACTGTCTATATGCATCTAATATATTAAAAATCATAGTTATAAATGTTTCTTTATTCATATTATTCATTTACCCAGTTTAATTTTCTTGTTCATAAATTTGCTCTATAGCTACTATAATTTTATTTATAAAATTTAATTTTTTATTTGTTTTTGCACAATCTTCATCACAGTTTATTTGATTTATATTATATTTTTTTGTATGTTCTCTTCCTAGCATTCTCATTCTATCAGTTAGGAATCGTTTTACAAAATGTCTAAAATGTCTATTAGATGTATCTCCATCAAAACATTTACAAAATTTACACGCAAGTAATAATTCTCTACTAAAATCACCATCTGAATTATTATTCATGATGTAATCTATAAGTTTTTTATTTTTTGGGGTTTATTTGTTATTTTTATAAAATATATAGGTCCTTTTATAAAAAAAAAGTTAGGTTGAAAATATAATTTTTAGAAAGCTGTTGTATTATTACTATTAATGAATAGTAGGAAAAAACATCAAACTTTGATTGAATTTTGGAGTTGTGGATGAGATCTGCAACTTCTACCATTTTATTAAAGGGTAAAAAAGGGGTATCATTTTCTTAATATATTTTAGAAAAAGTATTATTTTTGAAAATGTGTCTGAAACTCTCCAAGCATACCCGACTAGGGCTGTCAATTGCCAACCCGACCCGAAAAACCCACCCGACCCACCCGACTAAATTTCAGGTTAGGGTTGAGGGTTTTCGGGTCGGGTCGAAATCGGGTCGGACCCGATATTGACCCGACGATGAGAGAGAAAGGTTGGGTGGGTTTCGGGTTGACCCGATTTGACCCGATTCAAATGGACCATATAAATAACAAAACCCTAAATGTACTCTCATTTTTCCCTTTCTCACCTCCAGATTCAGCGGCGGCGGGCTTGGAGAATTGCAAACCCTAAATGTACTCTCATTTTCCCCTTTCTCACCTCCAGATTCAGCAGCAGCGGCGGGCTTGGAGAATTGTAGTTCAACAATGAATTCATCATTGAAAATTCAAGAAGAGCAACAGGATCTAGGAAACGACGGCCTTCAAGTTCATGTGGTTCCTGCTCAGTCTCACGCAGTCGCAGCTCTTCCCACCCAAATTTCTTCAGCCTCTTTCTCTCCAACATCCTCCGTCTCGCCTTCACCGGAATCCACCAGGTATGTTCTTCATCCTCTGTCTTGCCTTCTTTGTTTTTTCTCGATTTCTCCAAAATTTCTTCCTCACACAACTCACGCCCTCGCAGTCGCCGTCACCTCCAGCCCCACCACCTCGCGCCTTCACCGCATCGCAGCCACCACTCCGCCTTGTTGCCGCTTCTCAAGCTTGAATGATTTGAGGTAGGGTTTCTAAATTTCCGGAGGAAGGTGAAAGCTTTTAGATTTGTTCATGGGTTATTCAGATCTGTTATGAAAAAACCTATTAATGGCCTAAATAACGTCCGATTTGTTCAGATCTGTAATTAAAAATACTAATTTGTTCAAGATTTCTTCACGTCAAACACCAGTAAAAATGCTAGATATAATATTGAAGAATTTTCATTTCCTTGGACATTATTGCTACTGAGACTCTTATTTTAACTGAATGTAGGTTAGTAAGTTGCTGTGATCTTTTGGTGACAATGAGCTCTCACCTGATTGTCTAGATGGAGCCCTAAGGTTTTTGAAGGAAGATGGAATTTCAATCCCATCATCGTAAGTAAGGTTCTTTTTTTTTTTCCCTCCTGTAAGTCTATACTTAATTATGGCAGAACTGAAGACAAAGACACATTATCCACATTGCTTCCCTTTACATTTTTATAAGAATTGACCTTGTAACTGGTGAGAAAAAATTCAAAAATTAACTCTTAAGTTCTATATTTAATATACTAAATTTGTCTTCGACGTGACCTTGACAGGTATACAAGTTTCATTCAACCTGCAACTGCCTGCAAACTCTACAACGATGTAAGGTTCGTTCAGCTTTCTTTTATCAGTTATTCCCTATATTTTTCACTCACTTATTTTGCTGTGTTTGTTTCGGTATGGTACAGATCAAATCACATAAAGATCTTGTGCACTTTGAAACTTCTTATGTTGTCAAGCTGCATCGCATTGCAAGACTTGCACATACTCAACCGGTTAGTTGCTTTTTCTGAATGCATATTTATAAATTTCCAGTAGAAAAAATCGATTAATAGCATTTCTCTTCTCCATTTGCTTAAATAGGTCTTCACATTTAAGCATCCCGTCCATTCAACTAAGCCAAGCAACGAGCGATATAAGAAGCTTCGATTTGACATTCCAAGTGACACTGGTTCGACCTTGATTCATGGTAGGTGATTCTGAAGCCTTACCTTCCATTGATCAGTATGCTGAAAATGCACTTGCTAGAGATTGATATTCGTGATTGTTCTCCTCTTCTTCAGTTTGACTTCTCTTTATGCTTCATTAACAGGATTTAGTGGTTGTTTATATTGATTAGACCCCATTGTTGTTAGTTGTTACCACTCACTATGTTTCTGGGCTTTATGTTGATTTATTATGCCTTAATATGCTACTTCTCCAGAGTTCTCTCAACTGTTTTTCCTCTTCTATGTCTGTCATGTGTCTCCATTTGCAATTGTTCTTTGGTTCAGATTCCACCTAAGTTCTTGAAACTTTCAGAAACAGATTTATTTCTGTTGAGTTATAATGATAATTTATTAGCAGGTTTCAATATATGTATAGCAATTGTGGGGTATTGTATTGCAAGTTAAATGTTTACCCATCTTTTTCTTGAAATTTCAAAATCTACTGAGAAGCATCATCCTTCTGTTGAACAAAACTGGCCAGCTTGAAAGTTTTTTCACTCGGTTTGATCAAATCCACCGTCTTCGATATCCAAAACCTCCATTAAAATCTGTTCTGAGAAATGAAGATCAAAGGGAGAATCTTGCCTTCAAAATGTTAATCTCTCTAAACTCTGGCTGGTAGTTACTTGATTAATCTGAAGTTTCTTCAGGAAAAGAAAAGGATAAATGAAATCTTTCAGATCCATCTTTGATTGAAAGGTAAGTAATCTTTCTTATGTTTTATATTTGAATGTTATAATAAGAATCTAATTCTAATTAGCTTGCCTATTATTTTTAGGAAGGATGGCTTTAAGGAAGACTTTATTGGGAAGTTGATGAAGCGTTTTGATGTGGAATTTTAAGTGCTATGAAGTCAACTATTGGAGGATTTTATGTGTGTTGAATTTAAAAGTTCGTGGGATTGTTTTCTATCTATGTCGGACTTTTTAATTTTGCAAAATTTGTGATGTTTGAAGTCTTGTTATCTATTTTTTTGAAGTTTGGAGTCTCTGTTTGCATTAGTTCTCATGTATTGTATGTTTTATTTCATTATTTACATAATTGACAGGAAATATAAAAAAGAAGGGAAAAAAAATAAAAGAGAAAAAATAGGTTGGGTCGGGTTATTCGGGTGGGTCAGGTCACCGGGTGACCTGAAAAAAAATCAGGTCGACCCGAACCCAACCCGAACCTGATAGTTTCAGGTTAGGGTTGGGGTTTTCGGGTTCAACTTCAGGTCGGGTTGGGTTCGGGTTGATGTTTTTTGTCTTGTACCCCTGTCTCAACCCGACCCACCCGAATTGACACCCCTATACCCGACTGAGAATCCAAAGTGCCATATTTCCCTGTCTTCCAAAACCTTGTTGTAATCGAACTCCTCGTCTCATTGCACATGCAGTAACAGCACCCATAAACCTCAAACCCAAGAACCAGGCAAGAAAAGATCCAAACTTTAGCAGAAACAACATCTGATCATGGCTCCTCGAGTTCGTGAGGCCATAATTGAATGCCTGCAGGAAGCCGAATCATCAAGCTCCGATGAAGATAAACAGCAAGCCCTGCAAACCTTAGTCACCATCACTAAAGTCAGCCCACAAAACCGGAACCTGCTCGCACAAACTGATGGCGCCGTTGCCGCGCTCCTTTCGCTCTCGAAATCGACCTCTCCTCCGGCCGTCGGAAGCCTCGCGCTTTCTGTGATATTCAACCTTTCACTCAACCCCAACTTGAAGTATTCTTTGGCTCAGATGGACACCATTTTCCACGTCAATAATCTCATTCAGTTCTCGGGATCGGATGAATCCAGCAAGCTTGTTGCTTCCCTGCTTTGCAGTTTAGCCATGCTCGACAAGAATAAAGCCAAGTTTGGCGTCGCCGGCACGATACAGGTAATGAGAAGCTGTTATTGTATAAATGTTGGGACTTGGAACAGTAAATTCTTGTGTCAAATGATCAGAGATTAAGTTATGTGAATATTTTTCTTGAATGGTTTGATTTTATGTTTTAAAGCTCTGTACTCTTTTATTTAGTGTTAAACATGGCAAGTACATAAAGTTATAAATTCTGGTTTTTCCACTCATTCAGGTTCTAGTGAAAGCAATCAGCGGTCCTCGGAGTCCCGCCTCGCACCATCTCCTCAGCTCCCTGGCTGAGCTAGTGCAGTTTCATGGAAACTGCACGGTGGCTGTCCGGGCAGGAGTGGTGCCGGTGCTGATGGCAGTGGCAGAGAGCGCTGATGGTGAGGATCTGTCGGGGACTTCACTGGTGATTCTTGGACTTTTGGCCCGGTTTGAAGAAGGGCTTAATGAGCTGAAGAGAACGGATCGTGTTGTGGCTCGAATGGTGGAGATTTTGAAAAGAGGGTGTATGCTGAGTAAAGAAGGGGCGTGTGAGATACTTCTTAGGTTGTTTGATGAGAGTGAAGGGTGCTTAAAGGTCGCTGTTGGCTTGCCGGAGTTCTCATCGGTGATGGCAGATGTTTCGGTCAGGGGATCGGCCCGGGTTCGGGAGAAGGCGGGCTTGATCATGAAGAAGGTCATGGATACTAGTTTGTACTGAATATTTATGTTTTAAGCTTAAATACAGTCGAGCTTGTGTTGATTTCTATGAAAGCAGCTCTCCATGTAAGGGATATTAGGAGATTAACTTTTAAGGGAGAGACTCACTCCAGTTTTCATTAATGTCATAGCATTATGCAATTTCTCAGAGTTCTTCATGCACATTTTTGTTTATATTTCCAAATTCCAATATCCATGAAAAGAATTCAGTCACCAACCTAAAGAACTTATCACATGACAAGGAACAAGAATTTGAACATTTAATCACGAATTTTACTTGCAACAGAATTACAGATGGAAATTTATAACTAACTGAGTTGTACTTAGATTTTGAGCCAGTGACAATATCCAACTGACATTTAGAACATATTTTCCTACCATCAATTAAAAAAAATAAAAAAAAAATCCAAGACAAGGCATATCGTACTCGACTACTTGATTCTTTCGTGCAAAGGAACGAAGAAACTACAAAGATAGTTGCATTTTCAATATATTTATTTTTTTTCTCCTCCTCTTCATCCCTCACTAACACAGGTTTATAAGTGAAGAGCTTCCCTTTCTTTTCACCATCTCGCAGTTTTGATCATTTGTTACCTCTACAATTTTGAGCATCATCTTTCTGCTGTGTTCCGACACTTTTGGAGTCAAGGCATGGAGTAAGAGGCGGAAATGAGGGAACAGCTTTCAATATAAACTTGCGCCCAGTTCTCAAACCATCAAGTGAGCTTGAACCAAACTCGTGTTGCTGTCTATGAGGAGGAGAGATGCGTTTCTTGTTTGGCGAACTTACTTTCACCACATTGAGTGGGGTCGGATTCTCCTTCAATATATCTGGTGTATCATCCTGTATAACGTTAGATAGCTCATCATCGAGCTCTATTACTTTGGGAGGTTTTGTTCCACAGAATTGCACCATAGGGGTGTTTGGTGAACCACGCCAACGAAGGGAGGAGCTTAGTGACGAGTAGTGTTTATTTCCAGAAATAGAGTGAGGTTTCGAAATATTTGCCCACTCCTGTTGATTTCCCGGTTGGTGATAACTGATTGAGAAATCATCAACTGTTTCTGGATTACCATAGTACAATTCTTGATCTGAAGATACCAGATCCAGAATTTCCTGGGCAGTTTCTGAGATTGTGCAGTTATTATACAATTCTTGATCTGAAGATACCAGATCCAGAATTTCCTGGGCAGTTCCTGAGATTGTGCGGTTATTATCTGAATTTCGGGGAGATCCTGGGGATATCATATACGGTGCTATGAAGGGAAGATCAGTTTCAGGTGACAAGAAGTACTCTCCCGAATGGCACCATGCTTTTGATGCATCTTTTCTGTGGCTATTGAAAATTTCAAAAAAAAAAAAAAGAAGAAAAAATGTGTTAAACACCAATAGGGGCATTTTTAAGATAGCAAAAGGTACATAAATCATGAAGTATTACTAAGAGAAAGTTGGTCTTACTTTGAGAATTGGATTGCTGGTGTTAAAGGAGTCAAATTATGAGGATTGCTAAGCTCGTGATGATACATCTCAGTCCCAGAAGCCACCATCTTCTCAATGAGTGAACCATCTGTTCTTTCATTGGTACCTTCTTCGCTCAAGACATCCTTAATCATGCCATATTCTGGATGAACATGGACAGATCCACGTGAGCGAACATTTTCATTATTCTGCATCTCAAGTATCTTGAATGCTTTCATAACTTATTTATCACAACAGCAAGGTTACATCGACTTATAATTTACAATACAAGCTCAGACTAAAACAGAATATCAATGACATAAACATACATAAAATTTTAAAAATTTCCTTTATATTTCAGACAGAAAAGAAGTAAACCTTTCGTCAATTTATAAACGAATACAATGAGGCAGAGCAGGACAAATAACCCAACCAAGCATTTTATGCAAATTTCTTCAAGTTTCCAAATGGCTCTATGAAACACTACTAGCATGAGAGGGGGTATGCACTGATTTTAGGATGCAATTCACAAAGTATTTAAACTGAGCAATACCTCCCTTTTGGCCATATATATTTTTGCATCCTTCACATCGACATCCATCTGAACAACCAACATTTGCCTTCACCAAAACAAACGAAACCAATGAATATGAGAGGCTTGATGAAAGTTTGGAAAATCAAAATTCAAAATAAAAAATCTAACAACAGATGCACAAAGATACTACGACATACCTGATAGCACTCACAGTACTTTTTGAGGCACATAGACTTCTTGCAATTGCACCCTCTTTTGTGCCTTGCTGATGATGGGGTGAAGCGGGCTCCATCTTCCTGCAAAATGATAAACATTCAAAATCTAATTCAATGTATGCTTAATACATGATTACAAATTCTGATGGGCTTATTACCCCATAACTGCTTGTTGGTGGATCTATCAAGTGCTGCACGACTTTTGGAGCAAATGCAAGAGGATTCCGCGATTCAATTTGTTGTCGTGTCTCTAAAACAGTTTCTTCAAATTCCGGTCTGTTGTAGCACCCTTGGCAAGAACAAGGTTCGGCACAGTATATCCCAGCAGCAAAGCAATCACAGTAACTTCACAAAGACGAATTACAAATAGGTAAGATGGTTACTTCCAATCATAATTGCTAAAAATTGGAGCTACTTACAGCTTTAAGCACCGACTCTTCTTACAGTTGCACCGTTTGCAACCATCACCATCACTGGAGTTAGAATATTTCTTCCTGGAAAATTTCAAGATAGATTGTCTATTATAGAATATGCAAAACGTAAAACTGTAGAATATGCTACATAGTGGGTAGCCTTGCCTTTTCCTTTTGGGGCTTGACTTGAACTCCTCTGAAACACCATCAGCTTCAGTATTACTGCATTTCCTATTGTTATCAGGAGTTGATTGGTCCTCCAATGAATTTAAGATGAGTGGACTGTTTGCAGGTTTGACCACAAAAGTAGACAAGGAAGTAGCAGAACTAGCTGCTGCTAATGAGGCATTGCTTTCATGCCTATTTTCCTCAGTGCTGGCTGTAATATTCTCTGCCAGAGAGAATACTGAAGAGCTGTTTGAGCTATCACAATGACGCGAGTTTATTGAAGATTTGGAGTTCTTTCCCCGTATGCTAAAGTTACCCCTCTGAGCTGATTTCACATGTACTATTGCACCAGATCCAGTTTGTACAGAGTTGACAATGCTATTTAGATGTAAGCCAATACCTGAAGGCTTGGGGGTCCTTATGGTTGAATTTGTATTTCTAGGATGCATTGGCTGGATTACATCTCCCCGTTCCATATTGATGGGAGTGAGAGGTGTTTCCAAGCGAAGTGGTCTGATTTCTGGAGGATTTTGTGCTTGCTGATTAGTTATTACTTTTTGGAGAGCATCTTCAAACTGGAGACAACGGCGGCGTACCCCACGGTGTTGAAATGCCTGATAATTTTGCAAATATTTTGAGAGAGGAAAGTTTCGCAGAAGGATTTGATATTATTTTACAATAAGGGGAATTCTAGTAATTAACAAAAGAACTAGAAGCGAAATCTTTAAAACCAGGATGCTTAATATGGCTTTGTAAAACTTCATAGGGTTCATCAGAGTACCTGCTAGGTTGCATTCAATAAGAGAAGTCTATTATTTCTATTCTGCTTGGCAGAGAAATGGTGTTGAAGGTCATCAATAGTAAAGAAGCGTATTTAGTTAGATTCTCTAAGTTGAAATTAGAAGAAACAAAACAATCGTAAAATGCAACATTTGGGTTCTGATATTTAACAGCAGCTATGAAAACCACAACATCTGAGAACATATAAGACCAAATAACAGATTTTAAAATAGCTAACAATTCAAACCTCAACATCACTTCTCTCTTTCTTCAGAACTGGTTCAGCAGATACTGCTCCTGTAGCCTCGACAGAGCTATCATCCTTTCTCTCAATTTGCAAGGATTCTGAGAGCAACTGATTTGATTGATCCAAGGAACCGGCCAACTCTGCTATTGCATTCTGCAATTGTAAATTATTAGGCACTGTACAAACTACGTGAATATTCAGTTTTTCATCAGAAGAAATGGGAAAAGTGCTTCAGATTCTCACTAACCTCAGTAGTGCAATCCTCGTCCTGAGTTTTCAAAGCATCATCTACAGGCAATTGAGATTCAATAATTTGACAATCAATAGAAATGCTATCGCCCAGCTTTCTATCATCTTCTACTTCACTCACATTGATTGACAAATCTTCTTTATGTACCCCTTGACTTTCCCCAGCAGGAGGTGTAACAGCTACTTCCTCATTTATCATTTTATTATGTTCGTACTCTTGCTTTTCTTTGATTTCCTCTGAGTCTGTTACAGCATCTAGTGGTTGCTCAATAACTTCAGATTTTTGTACACTTGAATCAGATGAAACATTTGGATCATCAGAATCCATGTTCACAACATCAGCCAAGAACTGATCAGAGCATCCTGTGGGACTTCCAATTTGATCATCTAAGGAGCTGT
Organism: Lantana camara; assembly: GCA_037501455.1. Classification (NCBI taxonomy): domain Eukaryota; kingdom Viridiplantae; phylum Streptophyta; class Magnoliopsida; order Lamiales; family Verbenaceae; genus Lantana; species Lantana camara. Next base: position 93,768,124 of record CM074861.1, read on the forward strand.
GGCCATGTGAGCCTTTCTCATTGCAAGAATTTAGGGTGGTGTTCAGCTGAACATCTAAACTTACAGATGCATTGACACCAGGAACACTTTTCATGCAACCTTCACTCTGTCCACACAAGTTTCGAGCTGCCCTGCTTAAGATTATCACAAATTACTTGTTATACTTCATGCTCATCAAGATGAAGAGACTAAGCAAAGGAACTTTGTTTTATAGCATAGAAACAATTTTAACTCGCGTAAACCTTTTAAGGAAAGTTGTCTGGCTGTGGGGATTGAGTCGTGGGGATGTGAACACAAGAGGTGGAGAATTTAGCCCTGGGAAACCTGGCGTTACTGATGGTGCCTTCACAGGCTGTATTGGAGACAGGTTGCTAATATAACTAAAGACAGGTGAGTCCTGAAATGCAACAAAAGAAAAGGTGAGAAACACAAGTACTTTGCATCTGTAACATAACAAGTTAAAAACACAAAATCAGTATTCACTTTCTACCTATTTTGCTCCATACAAGAAGGTATCATCTAGTTTCCCACAAGACAACACCCACCAAAACACTATGCTGCCTATCTGAAAGCCTACATTAGCTCAAAATCAGGACATCTAAGTTCAATTCAGATTAAACCAACCCAACTACACCTGCATCTACATCACGAAAGCCGCTGCTCTTCCGCAAAAAGACTTGCCCCACAGCAATCCTACATTAAACACCCCAATTCCAGCATATCCAATCCAAATTCCGAGCAATCACAAAATGAACCACCACCCTACTGGTGAAAACATAACCAGAAGCAAGCACCTAATCCTGCTTGCTTTTCCAAACTACCTCAAAGCTTAAACCCAAATTCGGACCTCCACAAACAAGTCAAACGGCAGACGTCACAGAGAATCAACCCAACCCAACCTAACCTAAATTTAGCAGGAAGAACTAGCGAAAATGGAGATAAATTCACATTAATTATGCACATACATGACAAAACGGAAACTCCACACATAAAACACCGATTAAACAAAAAAATTCTAAAAACGTGTGCATGTACTTGAACAGGAGCAGTTTCAGTAGCAGTGGTGGTGGTAGATTTGCACGATTTAGGTGAGTCCATTTCCTGAAACCCTAATTACTAGCCTGAAATGCAGCCTCCGCATTTCTCACTCTCTCTCTCTCTAAACACTTTCCTTGTTTAGTGTTCACTCTCTCTCACTCTCCCTCTTGATGTATCTGATCTCATATAGTCAATAAACATGTGAATAAGATGATATCACCCAAATTTCCTATTTTATTTCCAACCAAATTTAGGGTTTTTTTAGTTTTTGGGTGAAATGGAAAATTAAAATTAAAATAGAAAATAAAAGAGGGAAATATCGAGGTTTTAAATTGAGTGTTGCTTGGGCGGGAAACGCTGTATTTTGATGGGGTTAGCCGGTTAGGGCTCGAGATGTCGGTTGGGCTAAGAAGAAAATCAATTTGGGCCGATTAATATTTAAGCCCAATTTTTATTCATATAGCTGATCGGCCCAGGACTATTGACTCTGTATTTTCAAGCTCAAGCTATATGGCCTATGGCCCTATGCTTTTACTTTACATGTCCCTTCATGTCAAATTCACTTTGACCCACTTAAGTATTGGGCTTAGGCCTATTAATCCTGTCCTGTTCACCTCAATTTCATTGGGTTGGGCCCAGTTTGCGTCGATCATCATCATCCTCATCCCTCACCCATTGTAATAATTTTTTTTTAACTCGCATACACTCAAGTGGGATTCAAACTGAGGACCTTAATTTAGAGAATGAATTCATTAATTACTTGGACCAATCTTATTAGCCGCACCCGTTGTAATAATTAATTGTTGCTCCATACAACTTATGAAGTATATTTCAGATTATTCAAAGGAATGGCATGTTGAAATTGGTACAAGTGTTTTAAATCGTTCGTATAATTGATGTAAATTATAAAAAAAATATCAATTAAATAACAATTGATACAATTCGTCAAATAATAAGTTGAGTTAGGTTTGGATCAACGAGAATCTTTCTATTTTACGCAATGTAGGTTTAGCAAACTAAGTATCAATACATGATAACTTGTAATATTGCACGGATACTTTTAAAAATATGTTTTTGTTGTGTTATGTTGTATGTGATACTCGCATTGGATATCGTGTCCCGCCGCTCCTCACGTGAAAAGTTGAATAAAAAATCCGTATGGCGGTATGAGAACAAATGTAGAGGCTGATATTACCAAATAATTGAATAATATTTAGAGTTAAAATGGAGAGGCATCTGGAAGTGGAAAAGAGAAGGAGGGGGAATCGAATCCAGTCGTGGTCGTCCGTCTTTCCTTTTGCTTTTCCACAGTATTGCTACAGCTCTCTTTACCAGTCCCCGAGAAAATTAATACATATATATCTTAATTAGCTATGGTTTTCTTCATCTCTTTCTATTTCCATTAATAATATGTGTGGGAGAGAGAAAGAAGGATGATTAAGGCCAGCCGGGAAAAAGAAGAGAAATAGTGACAGCAAAAAAGGGGGCGTAGAAGAAAAAGAGTAGTAATAAAAGAAAAGGTATGGTCAAATTGGACCTCGAAGACTACTTCCCATTCTCTTAATTCCATCAGAACACTATCTTTATCGATACTCGCTTTCTTTTTTTCTTCTTTATTTATATGAGAAAAACGAGAAATTGGAATCTATTTAATTACATCGTAGCAACGTCGTCGTCCTTGGGAGTTCCAGCCATGCACAGCTTCGCCTTCGATCGGTTTCAGCTTCACACAGATTACAGATATGCTAGGTTTATTCAAATCTGACACACACGAGTGCGTGCTACGCTTGCACTCTATCATTACAAATTAAACTAAATAATATATGCATGTATATTGAATTAATAATTAATGACACACATGATATAATCATGAAATTCTTAGTACTGGTGGAGAGGACATCATTTATTTCTTGATTTCCACAAATTGATGATGTAGAATAACCTTCTAGGCTTCTACTCGATCCCCCAACTTCTTGAAAACTCATTTTTTAGTCCATCGAAATCTTTTGTGTATATAATGGGTTTGCTTATAATACTTGGTAATTAAAGCGAAGGGGATGGGGTACGTAATTTTAGTCCCAACTTTTTCTAATTAAATCAGTTTAATAAGGGAAAGAATGTAGTTATGTATATTTTTATCAAGTGATTGATGTAAATTTTATGCAAAATGATAATCTAATAACAGTATAACACATGTTATTAAATTATTAATTGAACAAATCGAATGGGATTTAGATTAGAATTTTATTGGAGGAAAGATGCTAAATTAATTAAAGCATCTTAAGTAGTAGTTGTCACGAAAAGACAAATAAATCCTAGAATTAATATGGTCATGGTCGGTCCAAGGTGGTGTGTGGGATTTAAAGTTTCAAATATTTGACTTAAAGAATATGCATGCACAACTCAAGTACGAAACCAAGAATATTCAAAAGAAAATTAAAGGAAAGGAATCATAATTTTCACCTAGCTATATAGTGACTTACGGGAGATACATAGATATTATTGAAAGGGAGACACGACCCTACTTGGCAATTCTAAGATAACATTATTTACTTAGGTAGTGGGGACATTGATGCACATAATAGATTAGCAATTAATTAATATCCAATTATAAATGTCTAATTGCAAGAATTATGTCAATTTAAGTATTGATTAGTATTGGTTCTTTGCTTAGCTTGTATGTCCAATTTCTCAGTCAACAAGCAAGCAGGAAAGCGTTTGTGGTTTATGTAATGAGTATGTTGCATGTTGTCTTTGCATCTCATGTAGGGTTCGATATTGTTTAATCAAAGGTTTTTATATAGCTCATGCATCTTTGCAACTAATTAATTAGATAAAGGAAAAACCAATGTCGCTAAGAAAGCATTTGGGTGGATTCAAATTCAATAGCGGCTAGGCAAGGACCTGAAGTCCTCGACAGGAATTCTAGTTTAAATTCAGTTCGGTCAAATGAAGAGGCGAGTATATTATACTTATTACGTGATTGTTAGAAATTCCAGGGACGTATAATCAATCAGAACTCAATTAGGTCGGATTTAATTAGAATTTTCCATACAGGAATATATATCCTTTTATAGTGAAAAATAAATGCAATTGTCAGGGACCAAATAATCTCACATCGAGTAGTATGGGCTGCTTGAAGGGGTATTTAAGTGCTTGGCTCTCCCACCTTAATAGCTAGCTTTTGAGGTGTGGTTCTCCAGGTGCTTAAGTATCTGACAAATGGTATCAGAGCCGGTGGTCGACGGACGGAAAGGGCTACCTGCGGAGGGGCTGACCGGCGGATCGGGCTGACCGTTGAACGAGTGAAGCGCCGTCGAGTAAAGCGCTGTAGAGTGAGAGCCGCTGGGACGTCGGCTTTCCGGGGAGGGTGCATTGTCAGGGACCAAAAAATCCCACATCGAGTAGTATGGGCTGCTTGATGGGGTATTTAAGTGTTTGGCTCTCCCAAAATCCCACATCGAGTAGTATGGGCTGCTTGATGGGGTATTTAAGTGCTTGGCTCTCCCACCTTAATAGCTAGCTTTTGAGGTGTGGTTCTCCCGACGCTTAATATCTGACAAAAGGGCCTTTTGAAAAAGGAAGGGAGCACTAGCAGTCGACTACACTCTCAACCTCCACCATTAATACTATGCATAATGGTAATTTTAAATTATGGAGTCTTTCACCAACACTTCTTTCAAACAACACTCTCAACCTCCACCATTAATACTATGCATAATGGTAATTTTAAATTATGGAGTCTTTCACCAACACTTCTTTCAAACATTAATACTGTAATACTATGCTTAATGGTAATTTTAAATTATGGAGTCTTTCACCAACACTTCTTTCAAACATTAATACTGTGTATAACGATCATTTTAAATTTAAAATCAGTCACCAACATTTCTTTAGACATTATTTTTGATGTGAGATCTATCCAACTATACTTAGGGCAAATTAAAGATAAAAAAAAAAAAAAAAAAAAAAAACTCTTTGAAAACAAACACATTGTAATTAATGATAACTCATAAAATTCAATTTCATATATCCAAATTTAAAGCTTAATTCAAATAATGAGATTTGAGAAAAATGATAGAGAAACGAAGGGCATTGTTGGAAGGCAGGAAATTAAAAGCAGAGAATTTGTTGGACACTTCCCGTTACTGGAAGAGAGCCTTAATTAAAAGCAGCAGCTGTACATACAACTTTATCAAATTTCACAAAACTCGGCATATATCTCAAAATATACATAATAATCACATGCAGCAGCATTCTCTTTTCTCTTTAATTTAGTTCTTTTTATGCGACTGATTCCATTGTTCAATTAAGAGAACATATCGTAAAGAAACCCTTCCTCGATTTACGAGGTATACACCTTTCTTCCCCAGTATATAAACCTTCTTCACTCTCCCCCATTACAACTCACAACACTCCTTATCTCTTCTCCAGATCATTTTCTGCAGTAACTGTAAGTGTATTCACTGTTCAAATCCACACAGGTTTAATATTCTTTTTCAAATGTAAGTACCTACATTTCGTTATGTAAAAGGGTGGGAGTGACTAATGTAATTTATGTGATCAGGAAAAAAGGAAAGAAGATGAACAGGCCGGGAGATTGGAACTGTAGATCATGCCAGCACCTCAACTTCCAGCGCCGGGATTCGTGCCAGCGTTGCGGCGACCCGAGGCCGGGGGACAGAGGTGATTACGGTGGTTACGGCGGCGGGAGATCCGTGGGGTCTTCCTTCGGCTTCAGTACCGGCCCCGATGTCAGGCCCGGGGACTGGTACTGCCCCGTGGGGAATTGCGGCGCCCACAACTTCGCCAGCAGATCTAGCTGTTTCAAGTGCGGCGCGCTCAAGGAGGAAGCTGCCACCGGAGGCTACGACAGCGAGTTTTCGCGGGCTCGTGGATTCGGGTTTGGCGGCGGTGCTGGTGGCGGCAGCGGCCGCTCTGGGTGGAAGTCCGGCGACTGGATATGCGCCAGGTGAGAATTTTATACAAACGAATTCGAGAATATATACATGTTCATTTGCATGTATGAATAGTAATATTACTTAGAAAATACATTATATTGGATGATAAATGCATGGAATATAATTTTATTTTGTAACTCTGTTATTAATTTATGGAACAGGACGGGTTGCAACGAGCACAACTTTGCTAGTAGGATGGAGTGCTTCAGGTGCAATGCCCCGAGGGAATCTAGTAGCAAATCTTCCTTTTAAGCGTCAAGATTCTCTAATTTTGGGTACGGAAAAATAAATTCATATATTCCACTATTATAATATCATCGTTATAGTTGAAGATACATATCTTATTATTATGAAAAATAGTATAGTATATAATCATAAATGAAAAATGAAAGAAACATTTCTTCATGGATGGAGGCACAAGGGAAGGAGGTGGCTCCTGCTCCTCCTCAATTTAAAATTTAAGCATTTTTATCTCTTAATTAGATATTTTGTCTTTTTAAATTAAAAAAATTATGATTTTATCAGTTTTAAAAATTATTTTATTTATATTTTTTATACTATGAATTTCCATCCCTTATTGTAAATTCTGACTCCATCCTTGATAAGATCACATGGGTTCTCAAAAATATATTCATTAAAAAGAGAATGTTATATATATATATATATATATATATATAAGTAAGTTTATGAGTAATGATTTGAATTGATTTTAGGTCCAGAAATCAAAGTTGATGAAGAGAGAGAGAGAGAATCGAGAGTTGAGCACTACTGCAAAAGAAGAAGCATATCATATGAATGTTCCTTTTGTGCCTCGTACTACGACTAGCTAGCTACTTGGATTTTCCCAGCTTTATCTATTGTACTTCTTTTTAAATATTGAAATTATTTTCCTTTTCTTTTTCTTTTTCCAACTTAGGGAGCATTATATTAATTAGGTCAATCATGATGTGGAAACTCATGTCACGTAGAGTAGTGCCTAGTATGGCATATTAATTTCTAATTGCCTTGTGTCTTGTTCTGCGACATCGCTATATTAATATTAATGCATGTGTGCCAAGATTTTTCTCTACCATCTATGTTATAGTATTAATTTGTAATATAGACAGTTATGGCAGCTCCAAATGTAGTCTATAGAGTATTTTCTTTTAACACTTAATTCTAATTTACAAGGTCCTCGGCATGAAAATGATACGAACAAGTAAACATCGATGAGTGGAGAGACACGTTCATTTTAATTAAGAGATTTGATTTCTGAATTTTAAGTACGGAACTATATACGGTGAATCATCTAATCAACTTTCATACTTTTTGAGAAAAGAGTTGTGTTTTTAATAATACTTTAACTTAGTTTTAGATTTTGGTACTATTTTCTCGAACAAAATATTCGAACTCCAATGGTAGTGATATATATTTGTCGATTTAGAGTCTTTTCTTTTTCTCTCTTTTGTTCTCCCTTTCGTGCTTTACTTAATGTAGAGTCTTTTAGGGTCTAAATCTTTTAGATGATATTCCTTTAGAGTCCTTCATTCACTTATATACGCCACATGTATCTATTTGTCTTGAATTTCAAACTCTAATCCATGAGCTCATCACTCTCAGCTAGCTCGGTCGATATTCGTTCTTATCCTATTTATATTTATTTCTAATTGGCCACGTATATTTCTGGTGATATGACCACACCCCTATAGAATGAAGAATTTAAAATCTTAGTTATATAATTATTATGTGTTATTCTTATAATAACAAATGGTCTTGCTCTATTATTTGAGAGCGATCTGATTTGCTAGGCTTCAACCATATGTAATTAAGCTTAATTATCCACAAAATTAAGCATATGTTAAGGCTCCTAACCAAAGTAAATATTGTACCAAATTTACGTAATTTAGGAGGCTCGTGGAACAATTCATTCCAAAAAATTACAACTTTTGCAGATTATGTGCGGTACGTAAAGTCGAGAACAGCTCATGCTAACACTCATTATTTAGCTCATCTTTTCACTTTGATTGGAGTGCTAAAGCGTCTTCAGCTTTGTTCCTCGTAGTTTAGCTTCTTGTGTTACTTTTCTTTTCACTTTGACATGAATAGTTTTATCATTGTTAAATGGAATAGGGAATAATAATCTCTTTTCTTTTCTCCTAATTTTGTTTTTCCTTGTTACAAATTCGAAACTGATTCCGACAAATCAATATAATATGAGAACAAATGTTTTACCCTTATAAAAATCTAAGAATTCTCAAATACTTTATCATTTATTATATAATTGGTTAGATTTGGTACTAGGAAACAAGAATTTCTCCCAACTATTGCGGTTGTCTTACTTTACATTATGTTTATGTATCAAGTAACTTCATGAGTACTTTAATGATGAAGATTGAAAGCGCATGAACGTTAAATATTATGACCTAATAATGTGAAAAATAAATCTTTCTCAATCAAGTGATTGGCATAGGTCCGTTCATGAGGAGATAAAATTCGAGAAAAGTTAAATGACACACCATGTGACATGATAAATGCAGCCAATCATACCAACATTCAAAATCTTGGATTTTTTTTTTTCTTTTTTAAATTAAAAAAAAAAAAAAAGAATTCTTGAAGATTTTTTTCTAAGAACATAATAGTTAACTATTGTAGTGGAGCCCCGTGTGCGTGTATATATATATATATATATATATATATGTATGTATATTAATTTATTTTTTTGGTGGAATATGTATACATATTAATTAGGGTACTAGATCTTCTACTCCATTTTAGTGTTTCATTTCATACTCCACTTATTGGATGCATGACACATATATTTGCCAGATTTTCTAACAGATAGAATTATGGTATTATCAATAAAAGAAAAAAAAATCTTTATATATCTAATATTTAAAAAAACAAAATTTATATATCCAATAAATTAAAAAACAAGTCCTACTTTTCATTGGAATTATTTTGTAATATTCAAAATAAAAATATTAAATTAGTGTCGTCCTTTTTAAATATTTATTTTTAAGTTACAATTTTTTTTAAAAGTTTGAATATTATAAGATATATTTAATATTAATATTTTAACTTAAAAATAAAACTTTAATATTAATATTAAAGTTTTAAAGTTTAATATTAAATGTATTTTTATAATATTCAAACTTTTAAAGTTATAAAATATATTTAATATTAAATATAACAACTTTCAATATCAATTTAATATTTTTACTTTGATATTATAAAATATTTTAAGGTTTGAAAATTATAAAATATTTTTAATATTAATATTTTTAACTTAAAAATAAAAATTTTATAACTTAAAAATAAATATTTAAAAAGGACGACACTAATTTAATATTTTTATTTTGAATATTACAAAATAATCTATCTATGTATATTATAAAAGTACGAGTTGTTTCTTACAAAATATGGATCGCCTAAAATATCCTCATAATAATTATATGAATAACTATTAGTTAGGGATAACTATGTAATTACATATTATAAATTATTAATTTAACTATATTTAAAAAGTACTTATTAACTTATAATAGGACTCTTGGTAGAATTAAAACTTTTTTAACTTAAAAAATATATATATAGTTTAACAAGGACTGTTTTAATATTAATATAGGGTTAATTACATATAGACCCCATGGGAAAATTAGAAATTACAACTTGTGACCCTCTTAGTCAAACAACTACATATACACCCATTGTGGAGTTTGAAAGTTACACAAAACACCCATAAATTAGGGTTCTTTTAAATTTTTGATGATATCATCAAACTTTTACTTGATTTTCCTATTTTACCCATTCATTTAGTATAACAATTTTTATTTTAATAATTATTCCTAACTATATCTAGATTGGTATTGAAAATCTAAATTTAATAAATTAAATCATTAATTAATATGAGATTATATGATTTATCATTTCAAATATTAAATTATATATAATAAATATGAATTTAATGGGTTAAATATAATATTTAGAAAATGATGTTATATAGAGTTATAATATATAATAAATATATATAATAAAGTAATATTTATGTATATATATATATATATATATATATTAATTACACCACCACCGCACGGCAATACATATATTCATTCATACGTATATATATAACACACCAATATACATATATATATATTCATACATACTGATATGTAATATGTATGATATATAACATATATAAATATTACATTATTATATATATATATTAATTATATATTGTCACTTTATATATATATATTACGTTTTCTAATATTATATTTAACCCATTAAATTTACATTTTCTATATATATAATTTAATATTTAAAATGACAAAATCATATTATTTTATATTAATTAATGATTTAATTTATTAAATTTAAATTTTCAATACTAATTCAAATATATACTAAATGAAGGGTCAAAATAGGGAAATCAAGTTAAAAGCTTGATGATGTCATAAAATATTTAAAAGAATCTTAATTCATGGGTGTTTTGTGTAATTTTCAAACTCCTTAATGGGTGTATGTGTAATTGTTTGACTAAGAGGATCACAAGTTATAGTTCCTAATACTCCCGTGGGAGCTATCTGTAATTAACCCTATTAATATATTAGTTAATTGTATTCAAAAACTTATAATATAAGTTGTCTATTTTTTAATTTAAAACTCTATAACTTAAAATGTTATAATAAGATATATCTAACGAATTGGAAAACATTAAATTAATTCACTTTATAATTTTAATAAAATTTGATAATTAATTAAAATAAAATATAATCTAAATTGAATGAGTTAAATAAGATAAGTTTCAATAAATCAATCCTAATGTAATTCTAATTATATAACTCCATAATTCTAATTATCTAAATTCATAAACTTTCTTTAATTATAATCATATTATAATTTTATAAACATATCTAATTATCAAAACAATATAATTGAATAATTTATATAAAATAATTTTCAATTAACTAATATTAATATAATTACAATTATCTAAATATAATTAACAATATAATATTTTATTAGTTTATATAATAAAATATAAATTAAATGTGTAAATATTATTTAGATAGGATAATTAACATAGTATATATATATTAAATAGTATAAATAGGGTTTCTGATTTCTTACATTTATTATATACCACAATTTAGAATTGCAGATCGTTAGACCAAAGTTACTTTAAATTAAGAATTCTAAGGAAACTTAATATGTGTCCATGTAAAAATAAGATATAATTTAATTTTATAAATTATTTTTATGGTGTTCAATTAAACATTCCTTGAGTTTTTTATATTAATTTACTCTTTTAATTATTTCTACTATATATATAAAATAAATAATAAAATATTAATATAAATCTTAAATAATGTTCGTTAGAGAAATATAAATAAAAAAATGGAATGCAAGATCAATAGCAAATAGAGAATTAAAAAGAGAAAAAAAAAATAGTTAGTTAAAAGAAAGAATAGTTGATTTTGATGTATATTGACGCACATACCAAATTAAGGACAAACCCAAATAATATTTTGATTCAATAATGATGTCACTCAATGATCAGTTGTTAATTGTATCATTTAGTGATCATGATTTGAAAGACGTCACAAATTTTTTGAGAAAAGTTACAAAATTTAAAATATCACTTATTCAATAAGGAGATTTCTGAAAATGTGGTTAAACATATTCATACAATCAAGTTTCAAAAGAAATGGTTGTCATATGCTCATATTTTGATAGTTTTTGGGTTAAAATATAAAATTATAACACACAATCAACTTGATCAATTTTTTGTGTAAAATTTTCTTATTAGGAAAAGAATCCTCAACTTTATGAGTGAGTTATAAAACACATGGTGCATAAATCATGTAGATGAAATAACTTAAATAATTTTTGTATGATGGATGGAGAATGTAAATATCGTTACTCATGTACATATTATGAAAATAGAACGCAACGTAAAGATGGATATCCGATCTGTGGAAGGAGAAGAATCGCACTGATGGTCCAAGATCGCAATAAATAACTTTATAACCAATTTGTAGTACCTTATAATCCATATCTCTTATTAAGTTATAATTTTGACATTAACATCGGGATTTTCTTAGAGTTACAATTGTGAATAAATATAGGACTTTGGGTCATTGCTCTAGAACAATGATCATTGAACAGTTTTCAATGTGTGCGAAAAAGCGAAAAAAAAAATAAATTTATGAAAAATTTCTAGAGCATCATGTATGAGAAATTAATGTAAATATTCGAAAGATTTGGAGAAATAATTGATGATAGAATATAACTAACTATTACAAGAAGAAAAGATTATTTAGTTTTAAGACTTGAGAATTAATTGACTCCAATTTAGGGATAAATATAAACGTTTCTTTCATCTTTCAACCATAACGAGAAGAAAGAGGCTTCACTCAACCATAACGAGAAGATGAATGAGTAACCAATAATGACCAACTAAAGCACACATTTAGGAGTACTACACCAAACTATTCAGTGGATATACTATCGAAAAGGTGATGAGTGTTGGTATTAGCTTGCACCAACGATAAGGTGGCATGCACCTGTACAAAGCACTATCCATTATAATCCCCACATCACCTATTATTTCGAGCCTACTTTTTTCAAACCTATTAGGATATAGTAAGAGACGCGGTGGTGAAATTCATCAATAATTGCATAGAGAGATATCAATTCCCAAGAAGGCTTACCAGACATTTATTTATCTGATTTTGAAAGTTAATTCTCCAAAAATTTAAACGAGATTCAGCCCATTACGTTGTGTAACGTATTGCTCAAAATGATCACGGATATGATTATACCCCGTTTAAGCCGTATATCAAAGAAATTGTGAGACCAAACCAGAATAGTGTTTTTCTCGATCGAGACACCCATTACAATATCTTGATGCTTCAAAAAGTGTTATGAATGATACATCACTCCAAAGAAAAAAAAAAGGGGGGTGGGGGGGGGATAGTGCTGAAATTTAATCTTGAAAAGGATACAAAAAAGCTCAGTGAAATGTTCTAAAGAAAATCTAACTTTCTTCAGATTCCATACAAAAATCATCAATATCAGTAGAGCAAAATGGAGGGGATACAACCGGAGATTTTGTGGAATAGTAAACTGACCGAGGATCTATGGATCTGTGGCATTAGATAAGGTAATCACTCTCGCCTTACTTATTTATACTCTACATGGAACAACTTACGTATATGATTTAGGAGGATATTTTAGCCGGACACTAGAAGCTAATTAAGGTATGTCAGAGATCACATCTCACACTTGCTTTTTACGAACAATATAATATTAGGAGCTAAAACTACTGTAGATGGAACAAAATGTATTTAAAGTGTGGTTGGGGCATTTCATATATGATTGAGAAGGCCATTTCAATCGGACATTGAAAGTCAATTATGGTATGTCAGAAAGACCCTCACATTTCTCACTTGATTTGCAAATCTACTATGGATGGAGCGATGTGCATCCGTTGTGTGGTTGAGGTGTTTTGCAAGACATCGGGTCTCAAATTGAACTTCAGCAAATCATATGTATTGTTCGCACCTTATGTGTCATTGGACACGAGCCTCAACTTATAGCTTCTCGAACATGGAAGGGGATTGATAGAAGCACTCAGATGGTGGAACTATTTATGGAATAGGTGTCTTTATGGAATGATAGATGATTATCACAAGGAAAACTCACCAAAATCATTACAGATAACATTAATGAGAAGGATAAAGAACTTAATTATGGTATGTAATTTCATTGGCACGGATAAAAACTAGAACCTTAATAAGCTGAAAATAGTACTGCCCAATAAAGAGATGACTAAGATTCTTAGCGTCCCAATTGCGCTGCATGATAATGGAGATTAGAAACTCTCTATTGGATCGGTTAACAATAAATTTTCCTATAAAACGATCTATAGTCTGTTTATGGAGGATGAGACATATGTGAAAATCGGAGATGGACTTGAAAATCACCTTGGCCCAGAAGTTCAAAATTTTCTTATGGCTTTGCCAACATAATAGCTTGCTCATAAATGTACTAAAGTATGACTGGAATTTTGGGGGATGTAATGTATGTACATGTTGCACAGGATGTGAAGATCTGGACCGCATGTTGAGAAGTCATCTATTGGCACTCTGGGTGTGGGAAAAGATTGTTAATGCATAGACTGATCTTCGTGGATTGTGAGGGTCGAACGAGCTCAAAGAGAGCTTTAATAGCAAAATTCAAAGCGGCGTATTACCAGAATGTTCAGAGTGAATTGTCTTAATTTTGACGCTTTGAAATTTTTAGAAAGCACGAAACGGATGGAGCTATCAGAATATTGTGAAGTCTAAGAGCGTTATTTTTCGCCACATAAAAGAGTTATTTGATGCCTCAATACTAATCAGTGAGGACCAAAGACACAAGCAAAATAAAATATTCGTTTAGTAGTCGTGGAATAAATTTGATAAGGGATTTGGTTAGGGAGGTCATTCAAGATGACAACGAAAGATGAGTGCTAGGATACACTATGAATCTTCGTAAAGATTCAATAAATGTGGCAGAGTTATTGGATTTACATGAGAGATTTGACATTAGCTTGGAAGAGGGTACTTCTCAAAGAATAATGTGGAGATTGATTCGAACATGGTGGTGAAATGGATGACGGAGGATATTGAAAAACACCCATGAAAATTTTAATTTTTTATTAGTGAAATATACTCCACGAACTTTGGAAAACTTGGATTAAACACGTATCGAGAGAAAAAACAAAAAACATGATGTGAATACTTTTAGTACCTTAATTTATTTAATACATATAATAACCAACCTTATTTAAATAAACTAAAGGTTAAACGTGCAACGCACGTTCTTTTCACTAGTTCTAATGAAAAGTAGGACTTGTTTTTCAATTTATTGGATATATAATTTTTTTTTTTTTAATATTAGATATATAAAGATTTTCTTTTCCTTTTATTGATTATACATAATTCTATCTGTTAGAAAATCTGGCAAAATCTTACACATGTCAGAAATCCAATATGTGGCAGTATGAGATGAAACACTAAAATGGAGTAGAAGATCCCATGCCATTAATTAGTGATGAGTACTTGTCAAATTCTTTATCTCCCTTTCTTCTCTCTTGTTTATGTTGTTTTTGGTATTGACCTAAGCCCTATATAGGCTCAGAATCCTATTTGGGTTTAACTATCCCTCTAACGCCTCAGCTAGACTTCATATGATCTCTTCAATTTTATTTGGACTTATCCGTAAAACTCTCTTACCATTCACCAAGTCATCTCCAATACCCATATATAACTAACCAAGTGTCCCTTCATATACAAACTCTTAGGAGTGAGCTTAGTCAGCGAGCTCTCAAACACGCTAACTCTCCCCCGTTATGCTACTCGCGAGACTAATCACGTATCTTAATTGGATAGGGTTCCATCAATTCGAAGGCTCAACGATGTACGTTGCTAGTGAATCTTACTAACTTCAAAGTTGTCTATATATATATATATATATGCAGTATATATTTCATAATATAAAATAATCTTAACCTTTTAGATTTCAAATTCTGACCCGTAACTAGTTTTAACATGGTACTACATTTGATTTAATAATCTCATTTGTGTAAGTTTTATAGGTGATATAGAATATGATCTCCCAGTCTCTCAAACGCTCTTGGATGACTTAACTTGTAATCTTCTAATGCTAGAATAATGTACATATTATTACAAGAATGATATAATATATATACTTTCTTTTCAAAAAATAAAAATAAAAAAATGATTAAGAGAGTTAAGTAGGGTTAGGAAAGTTGGAAGTTCACATAGGATGCCAAAGCTTTTGAAAGGTAAAGCATATCTTTTGAGTTCTTTTCATTGACCTGGTGATTGGGCATGCTATGCTTAAGCATTGAGATATACCAAGTGGTCAAAAAGTAACCACAGATTGATTAATGTCTGCTGCTACACTCCATTATTTAGCTTTTAAGGAGATTCTTGTCTGACTTTAAGCAGGCTTTACATTCCCTCATGTGCCCTCTTCAAACCATAAGTACCATGCATTAATCTGTCATGTCAAACACCAGTTAACCCCTCTAATTATTCATTAATATTCCTCAATGCATCTAAGACACACCAACGTTATTTGTTGGAATTTTATTTTTAAAAATATTATTTTATCGTATCACGTTATATCAAATATTTCTCATATAGAAAATTTAAAAGATAATTCGAATTGTATTCATATCATATTATATTTGTATTGTTGTATACTTATATTTGATGTGATTTCATTTAAATAGCGTGTGGCTTGATGCGGACAACAAGGATGAAAGATTGAAAGCGTGCTCGGGGAGTTTCGCTTGATACGCGAACTCAATAAGGAGGCGTGCTCGGGGAGTTCGCTTGATACGCGAACTCAATAAGGAGTCCCAACCGACACAAATTATAAAAAGAAATCAGGGCTTGATTTCCCTTATTCCTACAAATCTACCGGGCTTGCTCTTAAACCATAGACTCATCACCCATTAAATTAAACAATTTATTATGAGTTGCAAAATAACTCACCCATCCTAATATATAGAAGTAAACGACTTCTTAAAGTTTAATCCGAGATAAAATAAGCATGATTAAAAGAAATATGACATCGAAATAAATTGAAATGATCATATATAATTGATGGATGACTATCATTGTCACATCATTCATATATTTTACCATTCAAAGCTCTTAATTTCATGAAGGCTGATATAATATAATCATAAGATTCTTTCTTTCATCTCTTTTAAAGGAGAAATTTGAATGCCTTTAGCCATCACTTTAAATTCCCATATGGCCCCAAAAGCTACCATCTCATGAGCTAAATGCCTTAGATTGATGTTAACCACTGTGATGGTCAATGATTGCAATAACTGGGAAAAGATTTTTATCCAACAATATTAAGTGCTACAAAAAGATTGCTTTTGTCTTTGCATTTTCAGAGGGTAGTAAAAGCACAATTAGTGGGCCAGGCTGACTTTGGATTATAGGAGTCAAATAATTCAGCTATTTGCTTATTGGGCCCAATTTAACCTTCTCTCTAAATGTATATTGGGCCATCGAATATATGACTGTATTCGGCCCAACGTTGAAATGCTAAAGAAAGAAAGTCCTATAAGCGCCCATAATTTGAGCCTACACTTATGTTTGGATTTGGGCCCAAATGCCCAATCTCCACTTATGTTTGAATTTGGATATGGATATGGATTTGGTATACCCATCCAATGACAGGCCTAATGAGGACCACAAGATTTTAGAACCATATAATTCTATAATCCATTTTTATGGTTGGAGTTGGGTTGAACCATTTAGATGTGAAACTCTCTCCACCAAAGATAGTGCATTTCCTGTGGCTCTGAGTAATACACAATTAATTGTACTCGAATTAAGTTGAAAATATTGCAATTTGGTATGAAGATATCTATGTTGTTATCGAATTTCGAACTATGGTTTCGGTATTAATTACTTTTCATAATATATATAGTTCGTGCTGATATAGTTTTAGAAGATAGTGTTACCTCTCTAAGGGTGTGTAGACGTAATTAAACCTATGTTAATCAATTAGACAAGGTAACAAATTAAATACTTCAACTTTACCTAGAAGTACATTGAGATTCTATAACTATACAAATGAAAATCCATCTCAAAGGCACAATATAGCAATATAACCTTAACATACGAAACTATAGATGTTCTTGCAACTTAATTTTGTAGGGTAAACTCCAAAATTTTTATCAGTATTCCGTGTGTCACTCATGTCAAATACTAAAATAACTTCTTTCCACGTACTAACTCATCATTATAACAAAGTTGTTTTCGTATATTATGTGGATAGCAAACACAATATTTATGTCGGAATAAGAACTCTATTGAAACTTATCACAAAATTGCTAAAATGAACCATAAAACGACCAGATATAATGTTAACTTATCAAATTATTATCAAAAAGTCATGGCTTTAGTTTCGCATTTTCCCCAAATTTTCTCACAAGAAAAACGAAAAAGAAACATCATTTACCTACTCACAAACTCTAGGCCATAGATAGCAACGAAACCACACTAGTTCATAAGTCAGCATACCAACAAACATAGGATACAAGCCTTGGACAATACAAGACAACACATACATACATACATATAGGAGTACTCAAGTCTCCTCAAGAACTATTCAGAAGAGATCTTTTGAAAGAAAGATAGCAGTTTTTCAAAGCTGTAAAGTGAATCTGCATTAAGCAGCACAAAATGCTTGCAGTTTCAGAAACGCTCCTGCAGATTAGGCTGCATTGGCTGCACACGAAAGGCGAACGGCATCTGGGCTTCGTAGTCTGCCACGGCCTGATGTTCGTACACCGCCTGAGCTTCCATCACATTTTCTTCCATTGGATCCAGATGCAGCTGCCGCTGTGGAAATTAACAATATTGAAATTCTTCTAAGTTTATATATATGAAGGAAAGATTTACGCTTGAAAGGTTGATAAAGTGCAAGTATATTGTGAGATAGTCTTACAAGCTTGAACTGGAGGCTCTGGTTCTCCTCCTCCATCATCTCATTCTGAAATCAACCATTTTCAACAAATTAACAAATCTTGCATAAGCAAACAGCCATTAATGGAGAACATGAACTTTTAAGTGTGTTTGTGTGTGTTTTGATAGATCATAGTAAGTATATATTAGGCATCGGAAAGTAGTATATGTAGTAATTTGCTGTACATGTTTCCTCATCATCCGCACGAACTCCATCTGCAACAGCAAAAGAACAACGAAATCAAAAGATTTGAGATAAATCTCTAACGCAAAAGCAACATATATATATATAGATAGATAGATGGATAAAACTCAATAAATTTAAGAACCTGTTTGGCTTTGAGAGTTGAGATTCCATTCTCAAGGGCTTCCTCCAACACCATGAGCTCTTTGTAATTCAAAGTGGAGATATCTTCTCCCTTCAGATGCCTAAAATTTTAAAGATTTAATCTTTAAGACCAGAAGTATGAAGAATTAAATAAACCCTATCTCTAAAATATAGAAATTAACTTAGAAAATATGAATTGTATGAGTAACCTGAGCTCAATCTGCATGCTGTCATTCTCTTTCTTGACTCTGTTGATTTCATTGTCCAGTTGCTGTTTTCAGTTAAAAGGTAAAATAATAAATTGAATATATCAAAAAAATACAAATATTATGAAATTAAAGGAGAAATTAATGAAAATGTCCAGATAATTCTTTAGGAAGTTAAAGTTTTGAAGTTTCTTCATCATATATGGATGTTAGAACCAACAGTTCACAAAGGGGATTCACTTCAAATTACCTTTTTTTCCACCAAGAGGGAGTCCTCAAACTGGATCTATTTATGGGTAAATATTTACATAAAAGAATTCCCTTTCTTGTGCTAAGAAACTGAAGTGATGTTCATGAATTTTTGCAGCCAAAGGAAAGAGAGAGAAGCCCATTTTATTACCAGATCTGTGCATAGATGTAACATCTCACGCAGTTTAATGTGTTCTTATCATGGGAAAGGTACCATAATGCTTGGGAATGAGAGAAAAAGCATAGATCTAGGGAGAGAAAGCTGCATACCATATAGAGATCTTAAAAAATTCAATCTTTGAGACATTTCTTGCATAATTTCAGCAAAAAGAGACACAAGGTTCCTTTCTTGATAGGTTAACCCCAGAAACCATTTGACAACATGATGAAATCTCAAAACTAGGGCAAAATGATGTACCTCATGCTTGGCATCCCATAATCTCTTTCCAGACAGTTTATGATACTGATCCAACATGTCTACTAACCTTAAATATGATAAAAGAGAAGAACAAATGTTTCAGAAAATTACAAATTCAAGAACCAGAAAAAAGAAAACCTAGTGATTAACAAAAGAAAGTATATAAAACACACACAACAAACACATACGTAGTTGAAGGGCTGCAAAATTCATGCATCTTCCCAGTGCTAGCAAAGATGATGACAGAAACATGAGCATCGCAAAGAACACTGATCTCCTTAGCTTTCTTCATGATCCCATTTCTTCTTTTTGAGTAAGTAACCTGCCTGTTGCTTGAGTTCTCAATTCTTTTGATCTCAATCTTCCCTCTACCCATGTTTGTATTCAAGTCTTCCACTTTTCTTGCCTTTCTCCCTCCCTCCTTCTCTCTCCTTTCTGCTATTCTTCGTCAAAGAGAAAAAAACCCTTGTCAACAATATTGAAATAAAAAGGAACGGGTGAGAATTTGAAGGGTGGGTGGGGTGGAGGGGCAGTGTAATGGCATTTTCCATTGTAGGATTGAGAGACAAGAAACTTTCGAGAGCCTCAGAAAAGATGGTTCGTTTACGGAATTAAGGTCTATTGACAAAGCCAAGCCAACTGTTAAAAATCTGTAGTTATAGTTTTCTTTTCAAATTTTATAGCTTTTGTTTCTTGTTCCAATCTTATTACAGCCTATGACCTCAGTTTCACCTCGTTATCTTCTGGTCTCTCTACATCCTCATGTTTAAAAATAAATAAAAATTCAGCCCATTACACGTTTTGATGTGTGTACGCGGCTAGGTTACAGAATTCTTGAATTAGGGTTTGATTGAGTGGCTGAAAATATGGGAAGATTAGTCAACATTTACTCCTCTCAGTTGATTAGCATTGTTTCAAGAATTCAAATCTTAACCATCAAATCAAATCAAGATCAAACGTTGTTGGTTGTTGCTGGTGGTCAGAAAAAGGAGAAGGGGCTAGTGATGGGAATCTGATGGGACGGGAAAGTGTTATCAGTATACTAAGTAATGTTGGTAAAAGATTTGAGTCGAAAATGTCAATCCTATGTTGGCTTCGATAATCCAGGAAAAGGGCTACCACTAATTTCTTGTTAAGGTTGTTTATGAGGACACTGTTTTATTGATTAATACGTGACAATTCTTATCTAACCAGAGGGTAATTTGGCTTTAGATTTCCTATTTCAATTTCGTATTTCATCTTCTATTTCACTGATCATCACACACGTCAAATATATTAATAGGCCGTCCAGATTATAGGATGTAATTTTTTAATTTTTTCCATTGACACAGGAGATCCAAACCCGATAGTTTGAGTATCTATGTTTTTTATTTTGTGAAAAATCACATTTTGAGGGATTTGTGAATGTTTTGACTACCCCAATGAGTTCCATGCAATTTGAAGATATTTAGACATTGATATAGATTGTTGATATTGTTTTTTAATATTTATTTTGTGAGTTCTATATATGTAGTAGTTTTTGAAATTTTACTTTCAAATGAGTATAAAGTGAATTTGGGTATTTCTACGGGTTTAGATTGGGGCCGGACCCACATTGATCATTTTAAAGGGAAAAAAGATAGGGGTCGATGTAACACCCCGCTTTTCCGATCTTCTGAGCTGGCACTGCGTGTGATCTACTATGTGTGTTGTTTATCTAATTTTGCAATTGGTTGATGTTTAACCTGCCTTGTACATGTTTAATTATGTGATTTCATGCGTTGTGTGACCCTATTTTCAGTTCTTTAAGAGTTTAGGGGTTTGTTTGCAATTTTTTCTATTTAGGGGTGTTTTGGTCATTTATTGTTTGATCGAGATTTTGACCTAACGAACCTCTTAAACGCATTCGGGGCATTGAAACAAGTCCGTAGATTCTAAGCTTGCCCAATTCTGACGTTGTTAGCCCTTCATACGGGTTATTCTCGCGCTTTAGGACCCGGGATAAAATACCCGGATCCGTGTTTGACCGGGTCAGACCATCAGCTTCTCTCTCTCTCTCTCCCGTCTCTCTCTCGATACTCACACACATTTCACATACCAAAACACACACTAGCTCAAACTCGGTCATTTCTCGACGGATTTCGACTAACGATTAGTAGAAATCGATGTACTCGACGAGACGAACACAACGGTACCAATATCATGGCCCGACGACGAGCAGTGGCAGAGATATCTTGGATTTTCAGTCGCACTGGAAGAGCAACGGCGGTTCGCGGTGGTTTTCGGCGACGCATTCGGCCGGAGATTGGTCAGGTCTAGAGCGCAACACCATGGCGCAACTTTTCACGTTGGTGGCGCGGCTAGAAGGGCGGCAACAGTAGCGTATGAGCCACCTGGAATTCCCGCAGCAGCGGCAGAACATTGTAGCAGTACCGTTTTGACTGTTTCGGCGACCATTTCTTGCGGAGATGACATAGGTCTAGTGCACAAACCTCCGATTAGCAGTTCTGGAGTGGTGAAGCCGCCTGGCGACGGCGGCGCACGCGCCACACTTGAAGTTCCGCGGCGGTGAGTTTGCTACTATAACCGCGGCTTTTCCGGCGAACACCGTAAGGGTTTTGAAGATTTCGTCATGGGTTCTCCAATGGTATGTTCGAATTTTCATTTTGCCCAATGGTTTGAGTTTAATTTCGATTCTTGGATTTTAGGGTTTGGATGATTGATTCGTATCAATTTTTCTTTAGTTAAATCTAGTGGGTTTCGTATTTTTAGAAATTGGTTGAGGGGTTTTGTTGAGCTTGTTGAGATGTATGATTCGCCGTTCACGGGGATTTTTTCGACCACAGGAGGTGGTGGTCCAGCGGCTGCCGGTGGCGGTTCGGCCAACTCCGATGGCGGCATTTCGACGCACTTCGGAAAACAAGTTTGTTTCGTCGTGGTGAGTCCAACACCACTTTCCGTTCGTCAATCGGATGCCTGGTTGATTTGTTATGAATTTTTGAAGTTATTGTATTTTTATTCGTTAATTGTTTTTAAATTGTAATTCGATCATGTATTTACGATAAACTGCAATTATGAGTTGTATGTTATACGAAAATATGCTATGATGTATGAAAGACCCAATTCTTGATTTATTGAATTTAATTGCCACGTTATGCCGCTTTCTTATATATGTTTCCTGTTTAAAGGGGTGTTAGTGTAATTTTTGAAAACTATTTGATTATGAAATTATATGAAACATACATAATAAATTATGAAAGAATACATCATGTTTAATTTAAATGCATTGTTTAATTATGCCAATGTTGTAAATTATGCAATTATAAGGTTATGTATAAAATTGCTACGTAATTAATGTTTATTCTCTCGAGACTTGTTGCACGGTAGGAGTTAAATTCATAATGTCTTGATTTATTTTATCTATTTGATATTATGAATCTTATAAGTTATGCATCTTCTAATATGTAAAGTGAATATAATTTGCTATGAATGACTTGATTGTATAAATGTGAATTATATGTTGCATCAATTGTGTTCACGTGCATGGCCGTGCGTCTTTGTGGTTGTTGTTTGAGTCTGAGTCGTATGTTCTGTGTGTTCAGTTGTTCAGGGGTTTTCCAGGGAGTGTCTGTCAGTTGTTTCGGTTGCAGTGGGACTTCCTTGCTCGTGTTTTCCGTTCTCGTCGGTGTAAGGTGAGGTTTTGGGATTTTTCTTTTAGTTAAAGCGACCTACAACCCTATGTGCTCATTTTCAAGCCTGCATACGATTACTCTATTATATATATATATATATATATATATATATATATAATAGATATGTGTTTATATGATACGTTTATGACTTTGTCATACGATTAAAGGTTTTCAAACTATATGTATGAGCGTATGTAAGCTTGAAAATATTTTGTAACGAGGCTATGCTCCATACCGTGTGCTTTCACGCAAGCTAAGGATTAGGATGACACAGAGAGGTACGTTTAAAGCATATGCCAAGTTGCAAGGTAAGGTATGCAACGAGGTACGCAAGCTACGATTATGATTATGTTATGAGTGAGTTATGATATGATATGTTCTGGTATGTTATGATTGGGCCCCGGAGACTGTGGGTAAGGACCCCCGGGACTGTATCGGGCTATCGGGTTAAGTCTGTGCATAGTCTCCATTTGAGGTATTTCTCGCGACTCAGGGAGATAGAGGAGACGAGATATTTTTGAGCCGGTGGCGTAGAACCCGCCGAGGACTCGTAGGGGAACATTACCCCTCGAGGTACGTATATGATATGGATGGTTATAAGGGGCGTATACATTCCTTCCATCACCCCGAGTCGAGGATGTTATGTTGTGTTTTCTGCTTTGATAATTATATGTTTGGGAAGTAAGGTAGGTTGCTCGTACTCGTTGAGCTTTGTATGCTATGTTGATTATGAAACAGGATAGGAGCTTTCTCTTACGATATGAAACAAATAGGTTAAGCTTGTTATATTATGAATACGATATGTATACGTTTGGTTTAAAAAAATGGTTTTGGTGTGCAAAATCCTATTCCCGATTCATAATTTTTTGTTTTAATACGTGTTCTGCTCTTTATTATGTATAGTGTGTGTGTGTGTTCAGCCTCCTCACTCAGTCAGTGGACTGACTCTCGCCCCACCTATGCTTTTAGTTTGCAGGTACAGGCTGTTGGAGTTCGAGCTAGGCGGCGGTGTGTAGTGTCTGTTGAGTCTGTGTCGTCTGTTAAGTTTGTTAAGTGTTTTGTTTCAGTTATGATTGTAATTATGTAAATGTATACTATGTACAGACTATGCTTTTGGATTGAATGTATGGATTTCGGGATAGGTTTCTAGGGCTAGTGGAACTCGTATTTATTTTATGCACTGGATTTAATTGTGATTATTTCAGGACAGGCTTGTACGACTAGTTGAACCCGTGTCTATTGATTGAATTGTTATGTTCGTTGATTTAAGTTTTTGAAAGTTCGTATTCCTTACTTTGCTTCCGCTTCCAGAATTTTATTTCTCTCTGCTGTACAGGGTCTAGGTACCGCCTAGCTTAGGCAAGGTCTTGTCTGCCTCTCGTTTGCTATTGCTTGGTTCATGCACGGATTTCTCATTTCGTATGCGGATTGAGCTTTAATGCGGGGGATGTGGTGGCCTAGCATTCTGGGCGCTACAGTCGAGGTCCTTTCGAGTTTGAAACGGGTCTTTCGTATGAGAAAAACTTAAAGGTTCGGATCTTGGGTCCGACTAGATCCTACTATGACCCGATTCATTGTCATGCCTAATTTCGATCCCCTTTCTTATTTTTAGAAGCCCAAAGTTAATTAATTATCGTCTAGTTCTTGATAATTTCAGGGAGAGATAGATTATTATTATTTTTCCTCAGAGATAGATTATTATTTGTTTCCCATACTATACCGTAATCCCACAACACTATACTTGTGGTAAAATATTAAAGATTAAATTGATCGCATCTTAAATAAATTAGGATACCGTCTAGCATTTAAATTTTTATTAATTGGTACTTTACATGCCCAATATAAATTAGTGAAGCACTTTGCACCCCTTGGATAAGAAATGAATATATAATTTTAGGAGCAAATGTCATTTTTAGTCCTTAAATTTAGAATTTGTATTATTTTCGTTTATAAAATTTTAAAAATAATAGATAAGTCACTAAAAGGGACTATTTATAAAAATAGTATAATATTAACCATATATTGTAAAAATAGCGTACTATTTGGAGATATCCTCAAAATGGTGTTATGCGCTTTTTGTATTTGCGGAATCCACAAACAGACAAAAACTTTACAAGTCAATACAAACTTTTACAAATCAATACAATAACTTTTAAATATTATATTTTCCACCATAATATTTTCCATGTTTAAATTAAAATTTCTAAAAAGATATAATGAATATATAATAGAAATAAACGAAGAATATAATTATCATAATAAGTCATACTTAGAAGCGAAAAATAAGAAATATTGGTTTATTATGAGATATCATCAACAATGGGTAATATACTATCAAGAACAAATACAAAGATTTATTTTACTAGTAAATACATAAGAAATAGAAATGGATCAATATAAAAAACAACGAAAACTGGAAGATTTGAGAATAATACGAAAATTAATAAAACAAGAATTAGAAATATTAAAAGAGATACATAGTCCGATACAATATAAAATACAAGAAGAAAATCTTAAAAGCATGAAACGTAGAGAACAAAATCTTATGAAAAATAAAATATACATTCCAATTACCTTATTAAGACTAGAAGAGTACATTAAAAGGTTGAAAGAAAATGAGATAGGAACAAAAGAATCTATAAGACAAACTAATAACATAATAAATTGGTGTAAAGAACAAATAACTAAAATAAATATACTGGCATCAACATGAATATCACACAAGAATTACAAAAATTTGTAGAAACATTAAACCAACAATTACAATCTTTAAATAACATAGTCAAATCATTATCTGAACAACTTAAAGATACTAATGATAAAATGTCCCAATTAAAACAGACTATACAAAATACAAATAATAATAATAATCAAGAAATAAAACCATACTATCAAATTGATAAAAATATTTTCTCTTGTCATCAGGAGGGGGAAGAATATCCACATTTATTTCATACTTCTACAAATCCACAATTAAATACTATTATAGACATGTTACAACAAATTCTTTTAGAAAAAAATACAAAAACAAGATGTTATAAACGAAATAGATAATACACAAGAAATATTAAATAAACTTTTAGGAGAACTCAAAGAAAAAGAAAAAGAGAAACAAATAGTTATATCTGAAGAAAAACAAATAATATATCCTATGGTAAACTGTCAAGAGTTATTAAAATAACTCAAAGAAGTAATCATACGAAAAGAACAAACTAGATATATAACCATTGCTGATCTTGAAATATATTTTGGAAATAAAAATCTTAAACCATTTCAAATAGAACCTCCACGATTATAATGGAATCTTTTGAATTAGAAGAGAAAAATGCAGAATTAAATACTTTATTAGAATCATTAAAAATAATTGAAGAAGAAAATAAACAAAATCATATATTAGGAGCAATAAAACCAGAAGTAGAAAATGAAGAAGTAATACATGGATATGAGTCAACAGGAGACGATGTTTTAGGAATGGAACGTAATTTAAAACAAGAAAGTGATAAGAGGGATATTTCAGAACCCAGTCATAAATATAAAGAAGAAGATTTTGAATATGCTCAAGAAGATCAAAATACTAATCATCTAAAAAACACAAGTACACAATATATGTTTAAAAAAGGATATATTCCAAATAAAAATGGTAGATGAGATAAGATACCTGAACAATATATACCTACAAAAAGAATATTAGGAGTTGATGGAATAATAAATATAGATTGTGTAACAGATAAATCAATGCTTCTTACTGAATGGGGACATAAGATAAGATTAATTATACAGACTGAAGACAAATTAAGATACGGAAGCTTTAAAACAATATTTAATTTTGACAACACAAAATAGTAGGAAATGTAACACATTTCTTATCTTCATTAATGGATGAACAAAAAACATTAAATAGAAGGAAAAGACTCCACAGAAACTTTTTGGAACATATCCCATAAAATATACTCAAAATTTATTGGATTAACTACACAATATACAGGATTTGTAGCACCCGCAACGATAGACACCACATCCCCCGCACTATAAGTCTAGTCCACATATGAAATGGGTAGTCCATACATGAACTGGACTCGTAGCGAACGGGTGACAAATAAAAATGACCCTGGCTAGGCGGAATCTAACCTGTATCAATTAAATCACAATGCCAAAACATGTTGCGGAAGCAATAATTAAACATGAATTTCAATAATGGCTACAAGCCCAATTCATATCATAAACATAAATTAAATCCAACATGCAACCTATCCTGAATCATTATTCAATAATAATTATAAAACATAATTTGGCAAGCAAGCCCAATTAGATAAGATGATACAATTGAAACATAAAAATGTAAATGTGACTTGAATATACAAGTGTGACTCGAAATAAGAAAGCTAAAACTCAACTCCCGCCTAGCAAAACCTGCAAGAAACTGAGAAAAGGAAAAAGAGGGATCAGTCTCTAGAAGACTGAGTGAGCAGGAGCGATACATATATATACAAAACATGCAAATGCAAGCCATAAATCCTGAACAAAGTTTTATTTAAAATTAGTTCCCTCGAAGGGCAAGAAACTAAGCAATGCTCAGACTTTGTGGCTAATTCTTATTAAACTCATTAAGTTTATAATCCATAATCATAATCATTGTGGCTCGACAAGTGAGCGTGCATAATCTCCAACCAAACTCCGACGGTATACAATAAACATGACTTAATACCTTTGAATACGTGATCATACAATACTTAATAATACATGCCAGTCACATAACATGAAATATCTATAATAATAATCATGATCATAATTATAACAATAGTCCCAACCTTCTCCCTCCATGATGGTCGGGCTTGCAGACCCGAACCATTACATTATAATATCGAGACGGGGGCTCATGACTCCTACCCGCTCCTTCGATGGGGTAACACCATCGACTCAAGAATAACTCACCTTCTACAGTACACGGTCGCGTGAGAGATTGTCAAAGGGTACTTTGTGCAATAGTTTAGCTATACGTCGGCCCCATACCGAACTGGTCTCTATTCACACATTTCCCCGGGCCTAATAACATGTGCAAAATCTCGTCGAAATATTCAAGTCATAAGAATCATAATACGTTTCATAATCTTGAAATGATTTACTTAATAAGAATATACTTGATGATTCCATTTTGAAAATAATATATATATATATATATATATATATATATATATATATATATATATATACATTAGGTTTTTGGCCAAAACATGTCACATAGGGTCGTAGGGTTCGATACATATCTAGAATGAAAACACCCTCACCTGGAATACTACGAGACAAGAGACATGCATAATACGGTGCCTATTCGATCCGGAAGTCTCCGCCCTGGTGATGAACTGTACAAAAGAAGGAATCACGTGTACTCGGGAGAAATAACTCAATATGAAACCAAATAAGACGCACGGCATTGATATGAGGTGTCGTGAAATGAAGATGAAATGATATAACATGTGGGTGAGAATTATAAAATGATATGCTATGTCATGATAGTGTTCATGTGCACCATTAATGTCCCACGTAAGTAAACAAATGAACCAAATTCATAACATAGCAACAATTACTCAATATCTAATTATCAATCCATGGACACATATGTATCATGTATAACATTCATCTAGCATATAAAAGTTAAAATAACTCTCAAGGAGGTCAAGTATATAAACCATTTAATCAAACGGATTCAATTCAAATTAACCATGAAGTTAAACAATCAATTTCGAGCAATTAAGGATCAAAGAGTATAATTAACAAGATGATAATCAATTAGACATGTATAATATGCATTTAAGATACATAAGAGGTCAAGAAGGTGAAAGAAAAACAATAAAATGGGTTTCGGCAAAGTTTAGCAAAAGTTGACAGATTTCGGAAACGCACAAGCTGTAGGAAAATGGAAATATCTTTAGTTTGAGAAGTTGGAGTTAAGTTTTCTTTGTTGGATATGAAACTAGACAAATAGGCCTTTCCAATTATATATGGTTGAATCGTGGTTCAAAGTGATGTGAAAATGGCGTAGTGTAGCGCCTCGAGCGTGGAGCCACCACATCCCCCGCACCATAGCCCAGCCCACATACGAAATGGGTAATCCGTCCGCACACCAAGCTATAGCGAACGGGAGACAAGCAAAATTAACACCTAGCTAGGCGGCTCTAGACGGACAGTCGTCAAAGAACAGGCGGTAGCGGAAGCAAAAATAAACATTTAACATGAAATTGCCACGGGCCAACATTAATCAAAACATGCACTTCGGTTTCAATAACAAAATATGCTCATATAACGCACATGACCAAATAAAAACAACTACACCAGGCTCAGAGGCCACGATGATATATCAATACCTAAAACATTACTTAAAAACAGGAGTTACCCTATGTTAAACAAATGTAAAGATGAGCTTGAAGCAATCCTAAATAGACTTGACTCGAGAAGTAAAACACGACTCACACGCCGCCTAGCTGACTCCAACCTGCAGCCAATAAGGTAACAAGAAACAGAACAAGTCAGTCGAGCGACTGGTGAGGCGGAAGGAATATAATAGATATATACCCGATGCAATAGGTAGAGATATGCAATGCAATAACAAGATGCCTCGATCCGATATAGCCTTAATTTTCGATAATAAAACCATCATTTACTTTAGTCTCAATTTTCAAGAACAAGACAATCATTTATTTTCAAGAACGATGGCGTATACCGGATTAAGGGTTTCAAGCAATCAGTGGGTACCGAGTTATACCCTTTCTCCAACCTTTACTCCACAATCAATCAAGAACAATAACAATAACAAGAAACCATCCTTCTGCCTCCGGGTGACGGAAGAGGTAGCTAACCCCTAACCATCCAATTACACTCGAGTCATAGCCCATTTCGGTACCATGCTCCTTCGGCATCTAGTGCCGGTCACAGGCTACATGTGGTATCAACTACCTCCGATGATAGCACAGTCCCCCGTAGAGATCGCGAGATAGATTTACCGTCAGCCCATGCTTTCCCGGCTTCTCTTCCCACGTTGCCTCGGGCCCTTACCCCACCGAAACATGCGAGTGAGGCCCCATCGAACACGCAAATGAGGATTTTCAAGAACAAGCACTCGTTTATGCAATGCATGCAAGAAACTTTCCATTTTCACAATTAAAGTCATGAACGCACGCAGAAGAATCTATATGTATAACCCATTTGTTACTTGAAATCCATTTTCAGCAAAAATCGAGAATATAGTATTCAATCATTTATTTGTTAGATAGATATACATATATGTATAATATTTCACATGCGGGGAAACAATTGCAATTCGTGTAGGCTATACGGGATGTAGGCTATTAGCTCCAGCAAGCAGATAAACCTCACCTTTTCACCTTACCGACCGTTTACCAAAAGAGGGTGAGAGAAGTAGTTGACCCTACTCAACCGGAACATGACCTATTTGAAGTGGACCTGTGTAATGAGACATGACACGTGAGACTTAAGATTCAATCATAGACCAGTTACGGCGCACGGCATGCAATGAGGACATGAATGTTATGAATTGGCATGACATGTATATGTGATAAAATGAAGGTATGATATATCGTGATCATGTTCATATTCACAGTTAAGTCCCAAAACCAATAAAACTACAAAATATAGTCATTTGATAAAAATCCATATCCACGGCATTTATCCAATCAAACCAATTGATATGTCCATCGTTGAAAATAAATTCAAGATTCAACATGTTATAATTCTTGTCCACAATAGACCTAATTGCCTACATATACATATAATCTATACACACGCAGCACTACTCAAAAACCAAATATATATATATACACATATACCGAACACACACGTACAACACAACCACTTTCACAATTATTTATCAACACATTTTTAGTTCATATATATAACAACACGCACACACAATTAGCAGGTCAAATTAGTTGATACAACCGTATTAATTAGTCACTGCATAGTGATTAAAATTAATTTAATCTACAAAACACAATTAGGCACAATTAAATATTAGACGACCAAATTTAATTCAAGGCCAAAGTTGGATATCTCAAAATGAAGTTCGTATATAATTTATTAAACCATTTCAGAGATCTCATACTTTATAAAAGTTTATTATATACAAACAAACAAGTTTAAGAAAGGTTACACTAGTTTTCAGTAAATTACACTTACACCCCCTTAAGTGTTTAAAGTAACTTGTCAAATTCGAACTAAATGAAACAAACACGATTATATTCGAGTATTCACGTTTTGTATTACATATAGAGAGAGTGTATAAGTCTTACAAGTTAGAAGAGAGTATAGTAAAAGCATGGAAATAGGTTGGGTCAAACATCAATAATATGGCTTAGTTTTAGGATCAAATACTCAAATAAGCAACTAGTGCAGAAACTTTTTACATGCACACATTGTAGGAAAATCATCATAACTTATAGCTCGGAAGGTATTTTAAGGATCCGTAAAATTCTTAGTAAACTAGACAACCATAACTTTTAAATGGCATAGGCCCCAATTCCTAAATATTTCTGTATTAATAAAGATTTCAATGTAAATTTGGGACAAGACAGCAACTCAACTGCAGTGACATATTTCAAAGGAAAATTCGTTTACCATATTAAACGAAGTCGGAAAATTCTGAAAATGTACAGGTATACTCCTAACACATGTATGAACTTCTCTATAAATCAGTTTTGTAAAATTCAAAGGTTTACCCCCTCTGCTAAGGCTGCTATTTCATGTCAGAAAACAGGGCAAAAACAGGGGTATCGTTTGGAATTCTTTTCGGTTATCAAACGGACTCGAATGAACACCAAATTCGACAGAGAGAGACCTCAATATGTTAGGGATCTCCAGTTAAAACAGTTTCTGAAAACGAGGTCGTATGCATTCGGAATTTACGTCTGAAATCGTTGCATACATGCTGTCATGATTTTCTGCTACACCTTTCAATTTTCAAACATGCAAAACTCATTCAAAAACATCTAAATCCATCACTAAATACTGTCTACATTGTTCCCAAACATGTAGGACACATAATCACCCAATATTTCAAGTATTAAACCAACAAACTCACTAAGATTGACCAAGCTCATTCCAGGCCCTGTTTTACCTTCAATCCAGAGTCATAATTTCAATGAAATTTACGTTGCTAGCATGTTTTCATTCCTATTTAAAATACATAATTTCATCCTAAACAATTAAACGCAAAAATCAATTCTAATTTCATGCTTGAGCTATTCAACACCATCAACTTAACAAGTATAATCAAAGGCCTATCATCCCCAACTTTCTGGAGCTTAGATTAGACAAGAACCCATTTCACAAAATACAATTAGGAATAAATACATCATGCAATTCCAAACTTAGTGAATTAACCAAGCCAAATAGATATCATGTTTTAATCATCATGAATTAAAGAATAATCAGAACTCACTGCCTGGCAATCAAGTATACTCATTCTTGCACTCATAATAAATTCACCAACTCATATTACAAATTTCAAACAACCCAAATTGCACGTTCTCAATTCAAATTAAACTAAGCTTATTTCAAATATAGATCATACGAGAATATATTTATACACATAGTTTACAAATGAAATGCAATGAATGAAATTCGTTTGGGCTTACAATAAAGAAAAGGTTGGAGGTTCCGGTGGAGGAGCTATCAATGGCAACAGGTGGTTTGCAGGGTGGATTGTGGTGGCTCAGTGGTGGCTTGAGGCAGCGGCTCAACTGAGATAATGAAAGAAGGCTGGACCGGTGCTGATAGAGACCGGCAAAGTGTCATTTAGCTGAAGAAAAAGAATCACCGACGAGGAACGCAGGCGGAGGGTACGCAGCAGCAGCTGCTGCTCTCTTTCTTTCTCTACCTAAAGGGAGTCTTAAGGGAGAGTGAGTTGAGGAAGAAGAACAGGTGGAGGATGAAAGTCGAGGAGGGTCGACAATGGCGGTGATAAGGATAAAGAGAAAGGGATAAGCTTCTTTCTTGCTAGCGTATCTCAAATGAGGGGAAAAATATAAAAATGGAAATGAGGAGTATCCTGGCTGCACGTGTATTTTGAATGAAAAAGGGGTTGAGTTGTTTCACTTTATTTCTTATTGAAATGAGAAACAAATATGAAAGTGGAATAAGGTGTAAATGAGTAAGGGATTGTACGTGCATAGGCATGAGAATTCAGCCAATTCTTAATTTGCAAGTGAGCCCCTCAACAATTAATTTATGCAATTTAACTCCAACGTTTAATTTAACAAATTAGTCCACATAATTTCAAATAAACATCAATAAGTCCTAAAACTTTCATTTTCAGTTAATGACATAAAATTTCAAATAGTCGATTAATAAAATTACAACACATAAGTCACGTAATAACAATTAAATCATACATTTAAATAAATTAAACATGTAATTAGGTAAATAGGACATAATTTGGGCACATAACACTCGGTCTAAACCCACTCGTGTCATTATACGTGGCTTGTTGTTAAAACGGGACGTTACACGTAGGCCCGAAGTTGGATGAATGCAGATTTTTGGCGAAATGGCGATGCCAAAATGGATCGATTATATCTCACAAACCAGAAAAGATATTGAGGTGATTCCAATTGGAGATAATCTAGACTTCAAAAGGTTTCTTTGGTTAAAAATTCAGGTCAATCGGAGCACGTTTAAGGGGGTAAACGACCATTTGAAAATTGAATTGAAAGCAGAAACGGGCGTTTGAAGTGCTCGGGTGAGATAGTGGCTTGCTAAACGGGCGTTTGGTAAATGAATGGGGTGTCCAAACGCCTATTTGGGTACGTTCTATCCGAAAAAGGAGCATGGGAACAGATATAGCTCGAAGGGGTGGTTCCAAAATCACCCCAAAACAACATCCCAACCAAAATAACTCATAAATACAAACAATAAACATGTATTTAAGCATTTAGGAGCAAGAAATCATCAAAACTCATGCTTCCAACCATAAATTCTTCAAACCCACAAATATATATATACATATACATATATATACA
Organism: Lantana camara; assembly: GCA_037501455.1. Classification (NCBI taxonomy): domain Eukaryota; kingdom Viridiplantae; phylum Streptophyta; class Magnoliopsida; order Lamiales; family Verbenaceae; genus Lantana; species Lantana camara. Next base: position 93,802,570 of record CM074861.1, read on the forward strand.
CATTATACCTTGGAAAAGAAGGAGGAGAAGAGGAAGGAATGGTTGAAGCTTGAATTCTTGGACCAAGACTTGAAGAAATCCCCTTGTCTACTTGTTTGCTTGCTTAAATTGATCAAATGGAGAAGGGAGAAGAATGTGGAAACCCTTGTTGCTAGAAGAAAATGAAAGAAGAAGAATGAAGAGAGAGGGGGATTTGATCGTGTAATAGAGGGAGAGAAAGAGGGGAAATTACAATTTGGTCCTCCAAGAATATAAGTATTTCAATTAGGGTCCCAAGGTTTGATAAGTTGGCAATTGGGTCTAATTTCCAAAGTTAAAATGAGTCCAATGATTTCAATTAGAAAACAATTGGAATAAAATTAGTCACTTAAATCATGCTCGGGAATTAAATTGCAATTCACACGTACGTAGTAATAATATAAATCGAAGACAAGTTAATGTATTACAATTAAATCATACAATCAAATAATTTAAGCACATAATAGCACTCAAGTCACGTAATTAAATAATCAAAACACGTAGCACTCGATCTGACCTCACTCGTGACATCATACCTGATTAGTCTTGAAAAAAATGGGGTGTTACAGGATTACTTGTATCTAAGAAAGAACAAGATATAGCAGAATATCATCTAGCCAACACACACATATTAGACATGTGTGCCGTAGAACATTTTAACTGTGAATACAATATGTATTATTATGATTTATCAAGAGAAAATAGAGAAAAATATTTATCTTTATACTTTAATAAATTACCTTATCTAGTAGGACAAATAGCATATGCAGAATTCAAGAAACAAGTAAATGATGGGTTTATAGCAGAGACATTAGGAGGATCACAACTTATAATAGATCAATTTATAGCACATAAATGTTTGAAAGAGAACTACATAACACAGTCACAATATGCTGTGAAGGAAATATTTTAGTACCACAAACATATGGACGGACACAATCATATAAAAAGAGAAAACATAGAAGAAAGGAAAAAAGATATAGATGGAGAAAGAAACCAAAAAAATAGATAGATAACAATAAACATAAATTCCAGAAAAGACGAAGACGTTTCTTCAAAAAGAAAGAATATAAACCCCAAAAGAAATAATGTCCAGAAGGAAAGAAAAAATGTCAATGTTGGATATGCCATGAAGAAGGACACTATGCAAAGGAATGTCCTAAACAACGAAGACAATTTGAAAAAAGATTAAATATACTTCAATTAGCTCAAACATATGATCTAGAACCTATATAAGAAGATTATTCTGATTTAGAAAACATATATGAAATAGAAACAGTTACAGAATCAGAAATTGATTTTAGTTCAGATGAAGAATTCTAACGCTACATTTGTAGAAGTAAAAATAAAACAAAAAACACTTAAGGCTTCATTTACTTTCGGAGATAATGGCATTGATGCACGGATATCAGCCCTTATTTCTTATTTACTTAGCATGTGTTGTGGCCTTGGTGATAAGCTATGGCCTGTAGACTGTACGTGATTTTAGAAAGGAATTATCACATGCCTTTTTGGCATGTGATGAAAGTCATGATCTGTCATGAGTGTATTGAAAGACAATTTTATCCATAACTTTTACAAAATTACAAATTTTGCCTCAAATACACATGAACTCTCACTTATAATATAAGGACATTTTAGTAATTTTTAGCAACCCTCCATTATTTTTCATGTAGAAGTAAATGACCAAAATAATAAATATGAAAAAACATGTTTATAAAATATGATTAGTAAACAAAAGAAATTATTATTTAAACATGAATATTATCCACTTTTATCCTAACATGCAAAATCCTTTTTAATAAAAGTAAATGCTCTCTAAAGCATTTATAGACACAAGAGCTAGTTTATGCTTTGCTCCACCAACACTTAAGATATTTAAATGGACAAAACTTAAACAACCATTAAAAATAATGATAGCAGATGCGAGTCATTATTATATTTGGTATGTTACATATTTAGAAAAAAATCTGGATACAAGGATATTGTTTTACTATACCATCGATGTATGGACATGAGACAGGATTACCATTTATCCTGGGAAACAACTTCTTAAAACTATACAGACCTTTCTGTTAGGATTTAAATTATATCACTTTGAAAGCAACTGTTATTGAAAAATTATCTAAAAAAAGTGAAATAGTAAAAATACCCATAGAAAAAATTAAAAACAAAAGTGATCTTATAAACAAGCTAGATTATCTAGTTAATCATGAATTAATATTCTTTATAAAAACAAATCTTGAAAAAGAAATAGAGAAAATTCTGTTGACTAGTGTTATTGTAATTTAGGAAAGGGTATCCTGTCTTGGTAATTATGGGATCCTTGTTTCCTTTAATTTAGTAGTCTCTGCCTATATTTACACTACCTCTGTGTAATCCGGCTTAGCACAATACAATGAAATCTTTTACCTCTTTTACTATGTCTCATCTCTCAAATCGACATGGCATCAGAGCATCATCATCTGCCGTACACATGTCCGCCAGAAAAATGAGCGACGACGAAGTGTCGTCACCGACACTGTCCGAGGCAGCCACCATCCTGTCTCAACAGATTGCCAAGCTCCTGCAACAACACAAACCACAACAACCTCAATCAAATTCCGATAGTCCAGTTTCTATCGATGTAAAATTAAACAACAATAACTATGTTCTATGGGCAAGAATGCTCAAATTGCAATTGGTGCACACGGACGTCTCAGTCATCTAACCGGAGATCCCGCACCACCAAGTAAAACCAATGAAACCTATCAATCCTGGAAACAGCTGGATTTGTAAGTTTTTGGATGGATCACACAAGCGATCGAACCCTCTCTCGTCACTCAGTTCATACACTATCCCACCGCAAGGGATTTGTGGAAGAGACTCTCTGTCACATATCAATCGGGTGAAGATAGCCTTCAAATCTTCAATTTAATGACCCGAGCAGATCGAATCAAACAAGAACACACTGCCTTGGAAGATTATTACAGTATGAGCAAGAGTCTCTAGGCCGAGATCGGCAGAAGAAGACCGAATCCCATGGAAACCCCCAAAGATATCACCACATATAACCAAATCCAAATCCAGGAAGAACACTGGCTCTTCAAGTTCTTATTGGGACTAAACCTAGAATATGACTAGATTGTGAGAGAAATCCTTCGAGACTCACCTTTGCCCTCAGTTGACGCAGTCTACGCCAAGGTTTATCGGGAAGCCGTCAGGAAAGCCATCTTCGGACCAGCGGCAGCCTCCAACGATGCGAACACATCATCGAGCATCGGAGTTAGGATGGTTCTTCAAGGAAATAGATCTCTCGGCTCAAATCGAAAATCCCCGCAATGGTCAGATCCGGCGAGATGGCCACCAGAATCATCATCCCGCAACAAATCGGACTTGGTATGCGATCACTGTGGCAAAACCGGGCATCTCGAGAAGGGATGTTTTGAAATTATTGGATTTCCAGATTGGTGGGAGACCAAAGATCGCCGGAACGATCAAGGGAAGGGATCAGCGGTCGCCGACGGGAATGACGTCGGCAATGAGAACCGGCAACCTGGGCTGGTTGCGACGGTCGTCGTCCAAACTGGAGATCAAAATGAAATTCTGAAGAGGGAGGCGGCTTACTGTGAAGCAGGTATAGGGCAAGTAGGGGTGCAATTACCCTCTTGCCCTTTAAGTGCTCTTTCCTCTTATAATTCAACTTGTGGAAAATTAAATAGTGTGCATGATTTCAATTCACAAAAAATGATGAATGGATATTTGATTGTGGTGCAACCGACACAGTTACTTATGATTTGTCGGATATTATTTCGGTTTAGACCCCACAGAGAAAAACAATGCAAACTGCTAATGGTGAACAAATTCCAGTTAAACGGGGCGGAGTTATTGAATTTACTCCCAAAATGAGATTGTCAAATTGTTTATTTGTACCGTCCTTATCTCATAAGTTGTTATCTATCAGTCATGTCACCAGAGAGCTCAACTGTGCAGTTGTAATGTATCCGGGTTTCTATGTCTTGCAGGATATCAATTCGAGGGAGATAATTGGGCGTGGCATTGAACGTGGGGGTCTATACTATGTAGATGAAGTGGCAAGTGGGGGACGGACACTCTTGATTGAACAATCTAATGATAAACTAAGCTGGCTATGGCATCGCCGTCTTGGGCATCCTTCTGACGGTTACATGCAGAAACTTTTCCCTAATTTTTCTAGTACTTCTTTGACTTGTGATACTTGTGTTTTAGCCAAAAGCCACAGACAGTCTTTTTATTTAAATAATACTCGGGTTGATACTCCTTTTGCTTTAATTCATTCTGATGAGTGGGGCCCAGCCCCGGTTTTTGGTGGGGGAGGTTTTCAGTATTTTGTGACTTTTATTGATGATTGCACTCGTATGTGTTGGATTTATCTTTTGAAACACAAATTTGAGGTGTTTGACAAATTTACCCATTTTTTCCATATGATTAGTGTTGGTGTGGCCGGCCAGAGACAGAGTGACGGTACAGCGGAATATTTCAAAAAATTTCGCCATAACCTCATTATCAAAATATTTCCAAAATATTTTAATAAAGCAGCGGAATAAATCGGGCAGCATAACTCTAATGTATACAGGCATCGATAACATAATTTTAAATCATCTAGCATATAATCACATTATGCAAATATTAATTTGGGCAGCATAACAGTATTACCGTACTGCAATATTGGCTATCAACGGCACTTTTCCAGCACCTCGATATTTTCTCGTGAAACCGGCAGAGCTTCCCCGCAATATCCCCGATTAAGAAATTGGAGTGTGGGCTCCGGCAGTATTTCGCTAAATACTTTGAGAAAATATTTTTCTAGAAAAACCCTTTTTTCTAAAACTAGAAAATCCTTATTTTCTATTAATTAAGTGGATTATATATTAATTATATAACCACCTAATTAAGTAATTAATTAATCCTCAATTAAGGATTAATTAAATTAAGAGAGAGAGAGAGAGAGAGCCGAAAGGCTATTTAATGCCAAGAAAGGAATTGCCAAAAGCTGATGATTGAAATGAGAATGCATAGCCATATTTATAGGGCCAAAATGAGGACCTCCGGAGCAAATTTTCGTATTTTGGCATGGACGCCAAGTCCCAACACCCAATACGATCATGCCACGTGGAAGCTTGGAGCGCAAGGAGTGCAGCGGTGCAAAGTACGCGCCGAACGGGCCCCGCACGCGCCGCCCATGTGGCGGCTGTGTGTTGGCGCGCGTGAACCACACGCTGGCACGAGTAGGTGCCACGTGTCCGGTTCGGCCGGTCCGACCGGCGGTTCAGACCGGTTCGCCCATGAACCGGTCGGCTCAGGCGGTCTGACTCGGTTGCCACGTGGTGAATCACCATTCGTCCACGTGTCCGGGTCGGGCCAACCGTGACCCGGCCCTACCCGAAGACCCGATCCGCTGACCCGCTTCCACGACCCGTTGACTTTTCAGTCAACATGATCTGAGCCGTTGACACGCGCTGACGCGGCTCGATCCTCACCGTCCACGTGTCGTGCCAAATGGCGCCCAGTCAGCGCCACCCGACACTGACCCGCTGACGTGGCGTGACACCTCAGCTGCCATGTCAGCATGTGCCACGTCAGCAATATTTAAATTTTTTTTTTCGAAAAAAAAAATTTATTTTCTCCAAAATAAAATTTCGGCCATTTCCAACTCTTTGGAATTTAATTTATTTTCTCAAAATAAATTCCTTGGCTATTTTCAAACACTTTGAAAAATCATTTCTCTCTCTCATTTTAATATTTTCTCATTGATCTTCGTTGGGGCTTGCGGGGGGACCTGCAGGACTAATTAATCTTAGCTCCAAACGGGTCAATCTATTATCATCCCATGACAATAATTGATTACCGTTTAACAATATTTAATTCCACTAAATAAATATTGTTGCACTCTAAAATTAATTAAATTATTCACGAATTTCTCGATCTAGAATAATTTTGTATTTTACTCCTCTGTACAGATATCCATGAAAAATAAATCAATACTACTATCATTTATTTTTCACTTCAAACCTGAAATTCTTGATTCGCCTTAAGTTCAAATTCCCTGTATGTGAAACACATTCAACATACAACTTCGGTGACGCACACACGAAGTACTTTGGCTAAAGTTTTATTTGAACTTTTGCAAATCTATTTCAGGGATATCTTTAACCTTCCAGCAAGGCTACAGATTCCTCGATCAATATTTCTCTTCAGCACATTTTATGTGATCACCGAACGTACAAAATATTTTGGCCACCCGTTACAGAGACCTCACTTCTGAGTACATCACAGTGATTAACACTACATGCCTAAAGTAGAAACACTATCAGGATTAAGAGTCTAATGCTTCCGAGATTCTGTTCATTTTAGATAGCAGTATAAAATGAACAATCTCAGTGGTCCAGTTCGATGTTTCCAATCTCATTGAAAATCATCAATGTGTCATAATTGGAAACTCCATTTCCCTATGACGAAAGACTAATCATCTTATATAACACATTATAGTCTTGATAAGAACATCTTCTTATCATACTGACTAGAACTTTAATGACACGTGATTCTTGGTATTTAAAGTCTTTTCCTATGAAACACATTTCATATAAAAATACCATCACATGTCGTTAATTATTAAATTTGTAAAATACTCATAACTTGCTATAATTTTAGTTTTATTAATCCAAAATATTTACAATATAATTGGATTTTCAGGGCATTTATCCCAACAATTAGACCCAGTTTAATGCCCAAATTGAGATACTCAGATCCGATAAGGGGAGGGGGGGGGGGGAGTTTGTTAACCTTAAAATGCAAACATTTTTTTCCCAAAAATGGTCTCATTCATCAGACTACTTGCCCATATACGCCGCAACAAAATGGGGTAGCCGAACGTAAAAATAGGTTCCTTTTGGAGATCACTCGTGCCTTGATGATTGAGTCTCATGTTCCCCCCTCTTATTGGCCCGAAGCTTTAGCTACTGCTTTTTATTTGGCTAATTGCCTTCCCACAAAAACTCTTAATTTCCGCACGCCACTACAGACTCTGAGTGAGCATAAACAAGATCACATCACTACCTCCCTCACACCCCGAGTCTTTGGGTGTTCTGTCTTTGTCCATATTCCTACGATACACAGAACCAAACTCGAACCTTGTGCTGAAAAATGTGTCTTTGTTGGATATGGGATCCATCAAAAGGGGTACCGTTGTTTCAATCCAAAAACTCGTCAGATGTTTGTCACTATGGACTATGACTTTGTGGAAACCGAGTATTTCTTTTTGGCCTCACGCCAATCCAGTGTTCCGGGGGAGACTGGTCATCATCAGGACCCACTAGATTGGCTATGCCCGACACCTTTGACAAGTGATAGTCTGTCCCTCACCAGTAATGCTGAGGAGAATGCCACGAGCCCATTATCTCCCTCTACCCGTATCCCTGAGGTTAGTACAGTTGATATTGATCATAGTATCGATGATATTGAAACTTCCCTACCTACTGCCACTAACATTGCAGGAGAAACAGAAGAGAGACGCACACTCTCGGTGAGGAGTACCCGTGGGGTACCACCCAAACGTGTTGGAAAACATGAAAGAATGCGTAGCGGAAGTTTAAAATTTTTTCACAAGTTTAATCGTTGTCTTGTAATTTTCGTACTGTAACGTTGGGTGTAACAAGAAACTCACTTTAATTGAAGCTTTCTCGTGATGTTGTTACCGCCTAACAAACACCCTTCAAGCCGAAAGTCCCTCGAACGGTCATTCGAATTAGACTCCAAAGTAGAAGGCCTCTAAAGCGTATCCACACCAAACCTAGAACACGATCAAGCTAGTGAGAATGCTAGTTCTATGGCTTGTGTTAATGGCTAGGATAATTTTTTCTTTGAAAAACTTTTCTTTTGGTTTTTCTCAAAAACCTAACACTTCATGAGTGTTGGTCTAAAGAATAAGAGAAGCACCACCACTAGTATAAATACTAGGGGGTTCGAAAATCCTAGGGTTTTGATGTATCTGTTTATTGCATGGATTTGTAGGGCAATTTTAGTTAAATTCTAGCAGTTTTAAGAACTTATAACGTGATTTATGCTCCTTATTAGGTACCTTTCACCTTGGAGTTGAAAAGACGGAGTTAAAGCAAAACCATGCAATAAAGGGCGAAAAAACTAGAAATTCTAGGGGACACGCCCGTGTCCCCATGGAAGAGCAAACTGAGACACGCCCGTGTCTCAGTACAGAAGTAACCCTCGGATTTCAGGAGGTGACACGCCCGTGTCACCTATGAAGAGTAATTTGTTGCACGCCCGTGACCAGGTACAGAGAAGCCTGGAGATCATGACACCCCCGTGTCATCAAGAAGAACAGATCTTGACACCCCCGTGTCAAGTAAGAAAAGCGCGGATACGATTTAATACGTGACACGGGCGTGTCACAATTTTAGGCATGGGCTTCGCACGCCCGTGTCACGGGGCGGTTTCAGATTTCGGAGTTCTATATATACGCGGATTTGAGGCGGAATTAGAGAGCTTTTGGACTACTCTTTTCCCAGAAGTTCAAGAACACTCGGAAGAAGAAGAAACACGAAGACATCGAGTTGAAGATTGATTCCAAGCTCAAGACTTTATCAATTTGGTTTTATTTACTGCTTTCCGATCAAACTAATTCCTCAAGTTTTGGTTTTTCAATTCTAGCATAATTTAGTTAGTTGCTTAGATTCGTTTTTGGATAATTAGGTTAGAATTCAGAATTATTAATTCCGTTTTGATGTTTATGTTAGACATGAGTATTTTGAATGCAATTCTTTTGATTTCAATGAGTTTTAATTCGAATATGAGGAACTAATCTCCTAGGGTTAGGGGGTAAGGATTATGCATCTAAGGTGTTTGAATTAATGCTCGAGTCAATTTGTGTGATTCTTTGTTAGGAAAACGGTATTGAATAAGCTGGGAATGGATTGGCTATCCATGAACATATTGTAAATTATCCGATAATCGAGAGATTGAGGATAATTGAGATTGTTTTCCAAAACTTAGATTTTTTGGGCTTAAAGAAATTTAACCCTAATTTCTACAACCCGTATTTAGAATTCCATGCCAAGCCGCTAGGTTTTAAATACACTAATCTTGCTTTATTCGATTAATTCGGTTACTAAGTGATTGTGAGAACAACACTTGGCTTAATTAATTAGACATCTAGCCTTCGAAAGAAGCTAGGTATAACATAGTGATTAGGTTGAAGAATCACACATCCGTACTTGAGTATTGATTTGATCACAAAAGAGCATATGATTTACTTCCCGACCTGTTTTAATTAAGTGGTTAAATCTTACGTTTAATTGTTAGCTCGTGTGTTTGATTGCTTATTAGTTAAGTTTAATTTTGTCATAATAGTATAGCACAACCTTGTCAATCTTTTCCGGTCTCTAGATTAGAAATAGTCATAAAAGTGGTTGTTGAATTCCCTTCCCTGTGGATACGATACCTTAAGTGTTGCAATCGGATTTAGAACTTACACTTGGGTTCAAGATTTGTTTATCAAGTTTTTGGCGCCGTTGCCGGGGAAGGCGTTTAATTCAATATTACTTTAGTGATTTTTTCTGGTGCTTTTGACCACCCTTTCTGCTTGATTTCTTTTTGAAGTGCGTTGAATTTGACCACAGGTTTTCCCCATTGCAGGTACCTAGTTTATGCTACGATCGAAAGGCTTGGAACCCTTGCCTTACGATCCTGAAATTGAGAAGACTTGTAGGGCGAATCGAACGAAGCGAAAAAAGGAAAAGAAGCAGAAAGTAAACCCAATCCCAATGGCACAACCCGTAAACGAGCAACCAACCACACTCCAGGATTATGCCATTCCTAACATTGGCTTAATCCAGAACAACTTGACTCGCCCCGCCGTGGAGGCGAACAACTTTGAAATCAAAACTGGGTTCATCAACCTTTTACAACATAACCCGTTTGGGGGTTTACCACATGAAGACCCCGCATCGCATTTGTCCTACTTTCTGGATGTCTGTTCGACCTTTAAGATTCACAACGCTTCCGATGATGCGATCAGAGTTAGGCTTTTTCCCTTCTCCCTAAGGGACAAAGCCCAGACATGGATTTCGACCTTGTCAAATGAGACACTTCAGACATGGGCAGACCTCTCTAAGGCCTTCTTAGCCAAATTCTACCCTCCTAGTAAAACCATGAGGTATAGAGATGAAATAACGAGCTTCAGGCTCTATGATGGAGAAACATTGTACGAAGGATGGGAAAGATATAAAGAACTGCAAAGGAAGTGCCCGCATCATCGTGTTCCAGGCTGGCAACTGGTACAAATCTTTTACAACGGAATGACAGAAAACATGAAAATCATGGTCGATGCAGCAGCGGGAGGAGCATTTATGGCACTGTCTGAGGAAGAAGGAATGCAACTTCTGAATAAGATGGCAGCAAATAGCAGTTGGACAAAGGAGAGGAGCCTTCCTCCTCCAAAACCTGAGGCAGGCATACTCGCCACTGACACTGTGACAGCTTTCAATGCCAAGTTCGAAGCACTGAACCAGAAGCTAGACCGACTTGCAATTGCTACAGCACGAAACACAGTGGCACAGTCAAATGCTCTACAGGTATTATGTGAAATTTGTGGTGGTCCCCATTCATTTGACATTTGTCCTTCTACCAATGCAGGTGCACAGGTTGTTGTTGGTCAAGAACAAGTCAATTACGTGCAGAATCAAAAACCAGCAAACGACCCATACTCGAACACCTACAACCCAGGGTGGAAGAATCATCCGCACTTCTTGTGGTCAAACAATCAGAATGTTCAGAACCCGAACCCAAACCAGAGACCACAGTTCCAACCAAGGCAAATGGGACAGCATCCACCACATCAAAATCAGCAGAGATTCGCACCCCCTCCACAACCACCGCAAGAACAGAAGCCGGGGTGGGAGGCGGCCCTCGAGAAGTTCATAAATGTTTCGAATGATAGGTATCAGAAACTCGAATCTCAGGTAGAACAGGTGCTGGTTCAAAATAAAAATTTGGAAGTGCAGGTGGGCCAGTTGGCTAATTCAATCAATGTTAGAGCCCAAGGAATGTTTCCAAGCAAACCTGTGGAGAATCCGAAAGAGCAGTGTAAGGCCATTACACTACGAAGTGGCACGACTTACAAAGAGCCTGCAATACCGGTGGAGACCGAAGTGAGAAAGGAAAAGGACTCCGTTGTGGAAACTGAGAAAGTAGTCGAGGCATCGAAGGAGGAGGGAGAAGTACTGACAAGTGAGCCCCCTTCAAAGCCAAAGACGTCAGTGGCACCCAAACCGTATGTGCCACCACTTCCTTTCCCGCAGAGATTTCAAAAGCAAAGGTTGGAGAAACAATTCGAGAAATTCTTGAATATCTTCAAGGAGCTACACATCAATATCCCCTTTGCCGAGGCCCTAGCTCAGATGCCCACTTACGTCAAATTCTTGAAGGAGATCCTCTCCAACAAGAGGAAATTGGAGGATTATGCCACGATTGCACTTACTGAAGAGTGCAGCGCCATTCTACAACATAAGCTTCCACCAAAGCTTAAGGATCCAGGGAGTTTTTCAATTCCTTGCACAATTGGTCATATGTCCTTTAATAAAGCTTTATGTGATCTTGGTGCTAGCGTGAGCCTAATGCCATTATCTGTTTGCAGGAAACTTGGATTGAATTCATTAAAGCCAACTACCGTTTCGCTACAGTTAGCGGATCGATCAGTCACTACCCCACGGGAATCCTGGAAAATGTTCTAGTAAGAGTTGGGAAGTTCTACCTGCCGGTAGACTTCATAGTTTTGGAAATGGAGGAAGACCAAAACATGCCGCTCATCTTAGGGAGGCCTTTCCTAGCCACAGCAGGAGCCTTAATTGACGTGAAGAGTGGCATTCTAACTCTTCGTGTGGGGGATGAACAGGTGGAGTTTAATCTGTTCAAAGCAATGAAAGGACCGGTGATCGAAGAACAATGCAATATGGTGGAAATCAGAGCACAGACACCGATGTCCATAAGCAACGAGGACCCTCTCGAACTCTGTCTAAGAGGACTCACTGACCACATTGATGGGGAAGACATCTTAGAAGAATTGGCTGCCTACGCAAAGGCACTTGAAGCCACCCCGTACGTACCATTCCGAAAGAGGTTTGTATATGAAGAGTTGGGTACAGGTAAGCCCACTCTTCGTCCTTCTGTTGAATCAGCTCCCAAGTTAGAACTGAAACCCCTCCCCGCTCATTTGAGATATGCTTATTTGGGTGAATCTGAAACACTGCCTGTTATAGTTGCCTCTGATTTAACTGATTCACAGCATGATGCCTTGTTGAGGGTTTTGAGAGAACACAAACGAGCGATAGGTTGGACTATTTCTGACATTAAAGGGATTAGCCCATCTATTTGCATGCATAAAATTCTTATGGAAGATAACCATAAACCCTCCGTAGAACATCAGCGTAGATTGAACCCGAACATGAAAGAGGTAGTTAGGGCTGAGGTACTGAAATTGTTAGATGCCGGGATAATTTACCCTATCTCGGATAGCAAGTGGGTTAGCCCTGTACAGGTAGTGCCCAAGAAAGGGGGAATGACTGTAATTAAAAATGAAAAGAATGAGTTAGTTCCAACTAGGACAGTCACGGGTTGGAGAGTCTGTATAGATTATAGAAAGCTGAACAATGCCACTCGTAAAGATCACTTTCCACTTCCCTTTATTGATCAGATGTTAGAAAGGTTGGCCGGGCATTCTTATTACTGTTTTCTGGATGGGTATTCAGGGTATAACCAAATTGCTATAGCTCCAGAAGATCAGGAAAAATGTACGTTTACCTGCCCTTATGGTACTTTTGCGTATAGGCGTATGCCTTTTGGGTTGTGTAATGCCCCGGCTACCTTTCAACGATGCATGATGGCCATTTTCTCTGACTTTATAGAACGCACAATGGAAATTTTTATGGATGACTTTTCTGTGTTTGGTTCTTCTTTCGATTCTTGCTTGCATAATCTTGCTCAAGTTTTGCAGCGATGTGAAGAAACTAACCTTGTGCTAAATTGGGAGAAGTGTCATTTCATGGTAAAGGAAGGGATAGTGTTGGGTCACAAAGTTTCGGAGAAAGGCATTGAGGTGGACAAGGCCAAGATTGATGTGATTGCAAAATTGCCTCCACCCACCAATATCAAGGGAGTGAGAAGTTTCCTTGGTCATGCCGGGTTTTATCGCCGGTTCATCAAGGACTTTTCGAAAATTACCTTACCTTTATGCAAGTTACTGCAAAAAGATACTGAATTCGTGTTTAATGATGATTGCTTACTTGCATTTGATAGGTTGAAGAAGGAGCTTACCTCGGCACCAATCATGGTTGCACCGGATTGGACTATACCGTTCGAGCTAATGTGCGATGCGAGCGATTTGGCCATTGGAGCAGTTCTTGGCCAACGAAGGGAGAAACGTTTACACGTTATCGCATATTCTAGCAAAACTTTAAATGATGCACAATTAAATTATGCTACTACTGAAAAAGAATTATTAGCTATTGTGCACGCTTTTGACAAGTTTCGGTCTTATTTGATAGGTTCGAAGACAATTGTCTACACGGACCACGCAGCAATCAAGTATCTCCTTTCGAAGAAGGATTCAAAGCCCCGTTTGATTAGATGGATTCTATTGCTTCAGGAGTTCGATCTTGAAATTCGTGACAAGAAGGGGACAGAGAACTTAGTTGCAGATCACTTGTCAAGATTAGAGGTTGGGGACAAGGAGGATGAGTATGAGGAGGAGATTACTGAGAATTTCCCAGATGAGGAGTTGTTTGCAGCCGATGCAATCGTCCCTTGGTACGCAGATATCGTGAATCATATGGTTTGCAAAGCTCTACCACCGGGCATGAATTTCCATCAGAAACAGAGATTCTTATCCGAAGTGAAACGTTATTATTGGGAAGAGCCCTATGTATATAAGCACTGTTCTGATGGTCTAGTACGGAGATGTGTCCCGGAGGTTGAGGCTGATGAAGTGCTTGAGAGATGTCATGCAAGCTTATATGGAGGGCACTCTAGTGGTCAGAAGACAGCAGCTAAGGTATTACAGTCTGGATTTTGGTGGCCAACGCTGTTTAAGGATGCTTACAAATTTGCCAAGGAATGTGATACTTGTCAGAGATCCGGGAACATTAGTAAGAGGGATGAGATGCCCATGAAGTATATCTTGGAAGTTGAATTGTTTGATGTTTGGGGAATCGATTTCATGGGACCTTTCCCACCGTCATATGGGAATCAGTATATCTTGGGAGCGGTGGATTATGTGTCCAAGTGGGCTGAGGCCGTGGCAACTCCGACCAATGACTCGAAGGTGGTGATCAAGTTCTTACAAAAGAACATTTTCAATAGGTTCGGAGTTCCACGGGCACTAATCAGTGATAGAGGTACGCATTTTTGCAACAAGCCCTTGGAAGCACTGCTGAAGAAATACGGGGTCCAGCATCGGGTAACTACTGCGTATCATCCCCAAGCAAGTGGGCAAGCGGAGGTCACGAATAGGGAGTTGAAGTGGATTTTGGAGAAGGTGGTGAGCCCCTCTAGGAAAGATTGGTCCTCGAAGTTGGATGACGCATTATGGGCTTACAGGACCGCATTCAAGACACCTATAGGAACTTCTCCGTATCAGTTGGTTTATGGTAAAGCATGTCACCTCCCCGTCGAGATCGAGTATAAGTCGTATTGGGCCATTAAGGCTATAAATTTTGATCTCACAAGGGCCGGAGAAAAAAGGATACTTGACCTGCAAGAGTTGGAGGAATTAAGGTTAGAAGCGTACGAAAATGCCCGGATTTATAAGGAGAGAACGAAGAAGTGGCATGATAAGCATATTCGGGTCAAGGAGTTTGTCGAGGGTCAACTGGTGTTGTTGTACAATTCTAGATTGAAGCTTTTCCCCGGGAAACTTAAGTCAAGGTGGTCCGGTCCGTTCAGAGTAGTAAAAGTCTTGGCGAATGGAGCGGTGGAGATAGGCAATGAAGGCTCACCATCCTTTGTGGTGAATGGACAAAGACTCAAGCCATATCTTGCCGGAGATCGAATTGGCGAACACGTCTCGTGCGTGTTAACAACTCCAGCACCTTAGCCCGGAGTCATGAAGTCAAGCTAACGACTATAACTTAGAACTATTTTCTTTCCTTTGTCGTTTTTCTTTTCTTTCGTGTTAGTTAGTTAAGCTTGTGATTGATGATATCTTTTGTCTCGTGTTCAGGTATTTTGTTTCGAATAAAGTAGACAGATTATGAAGAGAGTGGATGATTTTGAGCTAATAGGTGCGAATTGTTGAGCAAAAGTCCAAGTTTGGGGGAGACACGGGCGTGTCTCCCATATGAAGACATCCTTGACACCCCCGTGTCAAGGTACAGAGGTGCTGACCAACGAGAGACGACACGGGCGTGTCAAGTTCCACAAGAACAGATCTTGACACCCCCGTGTCAAGTAAGAAAAGCGCGGATACGATTTAATACGTGACACGGGCGTGTCACAATTTTAGGCATGGGCTTCGTACGCCCGTGTCACGGGGCGGTTTCAGATTTCGGAGTTCTATATATACGCGGATTTGAGGCGGAATTAGAGAGCTTTTGGACTACTCTTTTCCCAGAAGTTCAAGAACACTTGGAAGAAGAAGAAACACGAAGACATCGAGTTGAAGATTGATTCCAAGCTCAAGACTTTATCAATTTGGTTTTATTTACTGCTTTCCGATCAAACTAATTCCTCAAGTTTTGGTTTTTCAATTCTAGCATAATTTAGTTAGTTGCTTAGATTCGTTTTTGGATAATTAGGTTAGAATTCAGAATTATTAATTCCGTTTTGATGTTTATGTTAGACATGAGTATTTTGAATGCAATTCTTTTGATTTCAATGAGTTTTAATTCGAATATGAGGAACTAATCTCCTAGGGTTAGGGGGTAAGGATTATGCATCTAAGGTGTTTGAATTAATGCTCGAGTCAATTTGTGTGATTCTTTGTTAGGAAAACGGTATTGAATAAGCTGGGAATGGATTGGCCATCCATGAACATATTGTAAATTATCCGATAATCGAGAGATTGAGGATAATTGAGATTGTTTTCCAAAACTTAGATTTTTTGGGCTTAAAGAAATTTAACCCTAATTTCTACAACCCGTATTTAGAATTCCATGCCAAGCCGCTAGGTTTTAAATACACTAATCTTGCTTTATTCGATTAATTCGGTTACTAAGTGATTGTGAGAACAACACTTGGCTTAATTAATTAGACATCTAGCCTTCGAAAGAAGCTAGGTATAACATAGTGATTAGGTTGAAGAATCACACATCCGTACTTGAGTATTGATTTGATCACAAAAGAGCATATGATTTACTTCCCGACCTGTTTTAATTAAGTGGTTAAATCTTACGTTTAATTGTTAGCTCGTGTGTTTGATTGCTTATTAGTTAAGTTTAATTTTGTCATAATAGTATAGCACAACCTTGTCAATCTTTTCCGGTCTCTAGATTAGAAATAGTCATAAAAGTGGTTGTTGAATTCCCTTCCCTGTGGATACGATACCTTAAGTGTTGCAATCGGATTTAGAACTTACACTTGGGTTCAAGATTTGTTTATCAAGTTTTTGATAAGGACACGGGCGTGTCAAGTTCCACAAGGAAAAATCGACACCCCCGTGTCTAGGTACAGAAATCGCCAGGTAAGGGATGACACGCCCGTGTCATCCATCCAGTTCACTTAGCGACACGGGCGTGTCGCGCAGCAGGCTTTAAAGAAGCGGCGGTTTTCACTTCTTTTGTCATTCCAAACACAAGCACACCCTATTTTCTCTCATTCCTATTCCTCCTTCCCCATTCCCGCACGGCACAAGCACCTCCACCAATTCTTTGGTTCATAATCCGGCAAGACACACACCCACATTGCACTTTACATCCTAAATCAATCGGGTAAGTCTTCCCTTCTTTTGGGTGCTTTAATTTCTTGTATTTCAATTGAGAAAAGTTAGACCCTAATTCTATGAAGCATGATTATGTGTGTTTTCTTGGGATTTCTTGATTCTATTGTGAGTTTTGGCATGAGTAGAACTAGGAATTGGCATGAAATTGGAATTTTTGGGCATTAAGAGGATAAACCCTATTCTCCTAGTTAAGCATGTTGGATCTAATTCTCCTGATTTCTGGCTCCTTAGTCGAGTTTTGCACATGCTAGAGTTAGGTATTTGCAATGTATTGGAAAATTTGGCCCTTGCTCTTACACATTGTCATGAATTTTGCAAATTTTGGAGAATTGTTATGGGTGATTATGTACACGTTTGGTGAAGAAATTGAGTCCCTATGAGCTTTAAACGTTTTTGGTAGTATTGAGGGGTAAGTCTAGGTTTCGGGTGTTGAAATGTATGCATGATTTGATGAAATACTAGGCTCCTTACCTGTGCTTACAAGGTGTTCGATAAAATGCCCCATTGAACTTGAATTGATTTTGTTGTTGATATGGGGGTATTTTTGTGCAGGAATTATGGGACGCAACAAGAGACCCGCCCCTCTGCAACTCACCTCTTCGTCCGGGCCAACCGGCCGCCAACCACGGGACTCCGTGAATGTTACCTTGGAAGGGCTTGGGAACCCTTACAACCGTAATACGACGCGTAATATCATGCCCACAAAATTCCCGCATCTCGCCACCCTTCGGAGATTGGGAGTTTGGGAAGAGATTGAGGTGTTGTTCAACAATATAGGGTGGAGGACATTCATGATGGTTCCGGCTAATACATATCCGGAATTGACGACCGCGTTCTTCACCACCATGACTTGGGACCAAGTCAACACCAAACTCAATTTCACCTTAGATGGAGAGGATACCGAATCTTTAACCCTAGATGAGATTTGGGATGCCTTAGGGTTTCCTATGTGCGAGATGACAACGTTGCCAAATTGGTCCAATGAGGATAGGGAGGCGGTGTGGCGGTCTTTCCCTCTCAAAGCTGGTGCCCCGGCCTACAACCCGCGTAATACTAAGGCCACATGGCTGGATAGCTTAGTCTGGAGAATGGTGCATAGGCTACTAGCTATGGGCATATGTGCGAGGCATGAGAGTGATGGCAATATAAACGGGTTTGAGTTGGCCATCATGTATTTCATGAAGGAGGGGATGCAGTTTGATGCCACAACGGAATTCATGTACAAGTTAAAGGAGGTGGCAGGCAGGGCATCGGGAACTATAGGTCATGGAGCCTATGTGACGAAGCTCGCCAGAGAAGTGGGATGGCTTGAAGAGGATACGGAGCCCCTATCCAACTTTCCCTATGTGGAAGAGCAGACATTCATCAAGATGGACCTATTCGTCCGATGGTCTGCTGGGAGCCTAAAGGACAGGGTTTTACCCTGGTATCCGGAAAGGGAAAGGAACCGGTTTGAGCGAATGTACAGGTGGGGTGTGGCCAAATATGATGACCTCACTCTTGATCAACAAAGGAGGCTTGCTCAGATACCGGATAGGGAGGAAGGCGGACGAGGAGCACAGATGCCAATAGTCCAAGACGACGAGGAGGAAATCCCCGCTTACATGCGGGATTATATGGCATCTCAGAATGCGAGGATGGATAGCTTTGTTGAGCATGTGGACTCCCGGCTTGATGCCTTGCAGCTACACATTGACGGCCAGTTCGAGAACCTCCACGCATACCTCGCCAAACAATTTGGAGGCGCCGGAGCGAGTAGCTCAAGCCAACCGCCACATTACCCGCCATCTTTTCCTTGAGTGATTTCTTTTCTAGTCTTACATTTTCTCTGCCTTGGTCTGTATGATGATATAATTCTCCACACTAACCTAACTAATTGCACTGTGCTAATTATTCTTATGGTTATTTGAGATACTTGACGACAGGGCATTCTTGTTGATTGCATGTTGATTATCATTTGCTTCGGTTAGCTTATGATCCGTGTTTTAGTCGTTTAAGTGCAGGTTAGGGGTGATGAATAGCTTGTTGCCGGGTTCTTCGCAGTATTGAGGGAGTTTTCTTTTTGCCTTTTTCTTTTTCTTTTATGCATAGGGACATTGCATGATTTAAGTTTGGGGGAGAGGGGCAAAAAGTTTTGGATTGTATTGCTAATATTTTGCATAGGAAGATGCGTTGGGGCTTGACTTACTTGAATTTGTGATATCTTTGAGCATGAAAAGATGATTGATGAAAATAAGCAAAAAATTTTAATTTTTTTGATGAGGTTTGATTGTTGGAATTTTGCCAAAGTGAGTTAGGCTAGTTGAATGCATGAAGTTAGGTGTGAGTATTGGTACTTTGGAATGGTGGGATATCCTTATTTTTGTGCACTATTGAACAAGGTCATGTACTTAGGTTAGGATGCTGAGTTAGTAATTCTTGAATAATACTGAGAAGTGGATTAGGAGGCATTTTAGCCCTATTGAAGCGAAATTTTGAATTGACAAAGAGTTAGGGAGATGACTTAGGCATTCATGTCGGAGGTAGCCTCGCTATTGAGCAATTTGTACTAAAGAACGAAATCCTATTGACCCCGCTGAGCCTAAGTGTTGTGCCATTAATTTTGGTAGCCGCATTATAAGCCACAGGCACAGCACCATAAACCTACCCTTGAGTCACGCTGTGCTCACTCGTTTGAATCGATTGGAGATGTGCTAAATTCCTGATGAGAAACCAAGAGAAGAATTAAGAGATACTCTTAGATGCTGAAAGAAAAGAAGAATTCAAAAGGAAGTAGTAAAAGAACGAGTGGTGTAAGCAATAAGTAGACAGAAAAAGAAGAAAAAAAAAGAGAAGAAGAAAAAATATATATACTTTTGAGAAGAGTATTGAGAAGATTTGAAACAGAAAAGATTTTAGACTGTCTGTGACAAACTTAGACAAAGTCTAAGTTTGGGGGAGTTTAACGGGGAAAGACAAAGATGGCGACCGAGGAGATTTGAATGAGTGAGCTAGGTGTGGTGAGTCACTACTATACTAAAAATTCCATAACCTTAACCCCGAGCCCACATTACAAGCCTCGAAAGACCTTTCGATCCTTAATTCTTGGTTAATTCCATTAGTGGAGATAGGTGCGAAGAATGTTGTCCGAAGTCTATCATTGGTGTTTAGGAAGGAATCATTAGTTGGTGTTCTGACCATTGTACATTTTCTTGTTCGAATTTACACACTATACGAGGATATTTGATTTATACCATTGTGTTGATTCTTGTGCTTGATTGAAATGTATTCGATAAGCTAGACTTGCTTGCGTAAAATTCCGAGAATTACCCATTGAGAGATTGATTTTGAGGCTGGTTTGATGTAATTTTCTTGATTGCTCGAGGACGAACAATATCTAAGTTTGGGGGAGTTTGATGTATCTGTTTATTGCATGGATTTGTAGGGCAATTTTAGTTAAATTCTAGCAGTTTTAAGAACTTATAACGTGATTTATGCTCCTTATTAGGTACCTTTCACCTTGGAGTTGAAAAGACGGAGTTAAAGCAAAACCATGCAATAAAGGGCGAAAAAACTAGAAATTCTAGGGGACACGCCCGTGTCCCCATGGAAGAGCAAACTGAGACACGCCCGTGTCTCAGTACAGAAGTAACCCTCGGATTTCAGGAGGTGACACGCCCGTGTCACCTATGAAGAGTAATTTGTTGCACGCCCGTGACCAGGTACAGAGAAGCCTGGAGATCATGACACCCCCGTGTCATCAAGAAGAACAGATCTTGACACCCCCGTGCCAAGTAAGAAAAGCGCGGATACGATTTAATACGTGACACGGGCGTGTCACAATTTTAGGCATGGGCTTCGCACGCCCGTGTCACGGGGCGGTTTCAGATTTCGGAGTTCTATATATACGCGGATTTGAGGCGGAATTAGAGAGCTTTTGGACTACTCTTTTCCCAGAAGTTCAAGAACACTTGGAAGAAGAAGAAACACGAAGACATCGAGTTGAAGATTGATTCCAAGCTCAAGACTTTATCAATTTGGTTTTATTTACTGCTTTCCGATCAAACTAATTCCTCAAGTTTTGGTTTTTCAATTCTAGCATAATTTAGTTAGTTGCTTAGATTCGTTTTTGGATAATTAGGTTAGAATTCAGAATTATTAATTCCGTTTTGATGTTTATGTTAGACATGAGTATTTTGAATGCAATTCTTTTGATTTCAATGAGTTTTAATTCGAATATGAGGAACTAATCTCCTAGGGTTAGGGGGTAAGGATTATGCATCTAAGGTGTTTGAATTAATGCTCGAGTCAATTTGTGTGATTCTTTGTTAGGAAAACGGTATTGAATAAGCTGGGAATGGATTGGCCATCCATGAACATATTGTAAATTATCCGATAATCGAGAGATTGAGGATAATTGAGATTGTTTTCCAAAACTTAGATTTTTTGGGCTTAAAGAAATTTAACCCTAATTTCTACAACCCGTATTTAGAATTTCATGCCAAGCCGCTAGGTTTTAAATACACTAATCTTGCTTTATTCGATTAATTCGGTTACTAAGTGATTGTGAGAACAACACTTGGCTTAATTAATTAGACATCTAGCCTTCGAAAGAAGCTAGGTATAACATAGTGATTAGGTTGAAGAATCACACATCCGTACTTGAGTATTGATTTGATCACAAAAGAGCATATGATTTACTTCCCGACCTGTTTTAATTAAGTGGTTAAATCTTACGTTTAATTGTTAGCTCGTGTGTTTGATTGCTTATTAGTTAAGTTTAATTTTGTCATAATAGTATAGCACAACCTTGTCAATCTTTTCCGGTCTCTAGATTAGAAATAGTCATAAAAGTGGTTGTTGAATTCCCTTCCCTGTGGATACGATACCTTAAGTGTTGCAATCGGATTTAGAACTTACACTTGGGTTCAAGATTTGTTTATCAGGTTTCATAAACCTAGTGGACTTTGTTTTCTTGCTCACTAATTAAATAATTTAATTATTAATCTAATTGGAGAAAATAAGTTCCTAACTTGTTCTCAAAGTCTTGCAAGAACAACCTTCTCTCTCCTACAATAGGAAGTTGGACTTTTCAACTTTCCTAAAGTTAAAAGTCAATATTCAATAAATAAATTAATTTCCAATTAATTATTTATATTGGGTTAAGTTTATTTGAGAATAGTCTTAAAAATTAACTCAAATTTAATTAAAAGACCAAAATTACTTAATTATAATTTAATTAATTAATTCTAGAAAAGAATTCACGTGTAATATAATTACACGTATTAGGAGCCACGTACGTGCCACGTGTGCATGACATGTGGCAGCCTCGTAGGCT
Source organism: Lantana camara (assembly GCA_037501455.1). Classification (NCBI taxonomy): domain Eukaryota; kingdom Viridiplantae; phylum Streptophyta; class Magnoliopsida; order Lamiales; family Verbenaceae; genus Lantana; species Lantana camara. The sequence continues at coordinate 93,824,865 of CM074861.1, forward strand.
ACGTGACACGTGGCAGTCACGTGTCTTGGACACGTGGCAATGCCCACGTGTTCAGCCCCTATTTTCGATCAACAATTTGATCATATTAACATCCTACCATAACCCTTATGTTCTGGCATTTGTGTGTGACCCTTTAGGTTTATTATTCGATTAGCAGTGCAAAAATAATTAATTCCTTAATTGATTAATCACTTCACAGATCACACTACCGTAATCTAGCAATGGGTGTGTGACCCCTAGCCGAATAACGAAATGAATCGAAGAACCTTTCAGTCAATGACAATCAGTGAAATACGATCCTCCTACAACTCCATCTCTCAATCAAGAACTAAGGCATAAGAATATTCTCAGAGCCCAAATATTCTTGATCTTTAAAGTTAAGTTCGTTTCATATCTATTTCGATCTCAATCCTAGAAAACCCTATTTTCTAGATGTCTTGATCTTTATCCACCTTGGCCAAGGGTTTAAGTTTAATGGACTACGAACAACTCAATCAGTAAGAGATCATTCTTGTTCTTGACAAGTGTATGTCCTTTATCGATTCTACTAATTCTACATATGTCACTTGTGTAATCCCAACATAGGCCGTGGTTCAAGTGTCAGTATGTCGACACCCTTTTGAGCCTATATCAAAGATTACAGAGTTAGCTCATATGAGATATTACAGGTCTCAACTCTAAGGATTAATGAATCACATAATTGACCTATGAGATATTTCCTAATTTTGAAGTTTCAGGAAACTTCCTTTCCCATTTAGGAATGTTCTCACGCGGGACATCTCAGTGATGAAGTTCTTGTAACAATCACCCCTATGTATTATGAACACATCAACGTATGCACTTATCACTCCATAAAACTGAGTGATCCTTCAAAAGGACATAATCACACAAGTAAGTCTCAGCAAAGTCAAGGTCGACACTCCCACTGTCTGTCGGACTCATCAACTTCGAGAAGTTTCTAATCCTCTCTTATGGAGTTAAGAACTTATTTCATGTGCCGTTCCCATAACGACAAAGTTCTTAACGGCCTTATCGGATTCGGGTAGTTCAATACATGCAAAACACAGCCAACCCAAACAGACATAAATAAGCACATAAAGAAGTGATTGTCTATGAATAAAATCATCTCGTTTATTATTCAAAAACTGTTTGTGATTTCACAAGGAAATAGTAAAACAAACATCTGCTTTAAGGGCACTATTCCTAACAAGACAGTATCTCCCCGAACACGAAGCTAGAACTCAGAAGTACCCTGTGGCTAACTCAGTCAGGGGGAGTATGACTGAATCTGCCAAGAATTTCTCAGCATCTATGTATGCAGATGAGATACCCCAAAATGTGGAGGATGCATTGAAAAGCCCGAAACGGAAACAAGCAATGGAGATTGAAATTGAGGCTCTCAGAAATAACGGTACTTGGCAGAAGTGCTCGAAACCTCCAAAGAAGAACCCAGTTGGATGTCGTTAGGTCTACAGCATTAAAAGAAAGGCTGATGGGTCTATCAAGCGGTACAAAGCCCGTTTCGTTGTAAAAGGGTATACTCAAACCTATGGAGTGGATTATGCAAAAACATTCTCTCCAATGGCCAAAATTGACACTATTCGGGTCCTCTTCTCAGTAGCTGCTAACCAAGACTGGCCTCTCTATCAGTTTGACGTCAAGAATGCCTTCCTTCATAGCGACCTTTGTGAAGAGGTATACATGGAGGCTCCACCAGGATTTTCTCATAAGTTCGGCTCAAATGAAGTATGTAGACTAAAAAAGGCACTGTAAGGGTTAAAACAGTCTCCCAGAGTATGGTTTGAGAGGTTTACAGCTGCTATGAAATGTTATGGTTATGAACAGAGTAATTCAGATCATAATCTCTTTCTCAAGAAAAGAGGCGAGAGGATTACATGTCTAATCATATATGTTGATGACATGATCATTAGCGGAAATGACATAGAGGAGATAAAGGATCTTCGCGAAAATTTGTTTGGAGAATTTGAGATGAAGCACTTGGGGCATCTGAAGTACTTCCTTGGGATCGAGGTTTTGAGGTCGAGTCAGGGAATATATTTGTCTCAGAGGAAATATATCCTTGACCAGCTGGCAGAGACGGGGATGTTGAATTGTAAGCCTAGTAATACCCCCATGATGAGTAATCACGGGCTTCGGATCACTGAAGGGGCAGAGCCGGCTGATCGAGCAAGATACCAACACCTCGTGGGAAAGTTGATATATCTCTCGCATACGAGACCCGATGTTGCTTATGCTATTGGGGTTGTAAGTCAGTTCATGCATAAACCCTAAAAGGAGCACATGGAGATAACATTACGGATATTAAGGTACCTGAAAGGGTCCCCTGGTACGGGAGTTCTGTTTAAAAGGAATGGTCATTTACAGATAGAAGCATACACGGATGCAGATTGGGTAGGAAGTCGGTTTGATAGGAGATCAACTTCTGGCTAATTTACATTCGTTGGTGGGAACTTGGTTACTTGTAGGAGCAAGAAACAGAAGGTCGTTGCACTCTCCAGTGCTGAAGTAGAGTTCAGAGGGTTGCTAAGGGACTGGCAGAAATTCTGTGGTTAAGAAAACTAATGACCTAATTGGGGGTTCCTCCAGCTGAAGTTTGTCTTCTAAAATGTGATAACCAAGCAGCTGTTCACATTTCTGAGAATCCAGTGCAACATAACCGAACAAAGTACGTGGAGATTGATCAGTATTTTATCAAAGAAAAGTTGGAAGCAGGGATTGTGTCTCTTCAGTTTGTGTGATTAGAGAACCAGTTGGTGGACATTCTCACGAAGGCCGTTCCAGGACGTACGTTCCATGATATCTTGAGCAAGTTAGGCGTCGGACATCCCCCGACCTAACTTGAGGGGGAGTGTTGACTATTGCTATTGTAATTTAGGAAAAGGTATCCTGTCTCGTTAATCATGGGATCCTTGTTACCTTTAATTTAGTAGTCTCTGCCTATATTTACATTACCTCTGTGTAACCCGGCTTAACACAATACAATGAAATCTTTTACCTCTTTTACTATATCTCATCTTTCAAATCGACAAATTCTAGACTCTGTCACTAGTGAAGACCCTCTAGATAAAGATAAGAATAATAATTATATGATGGTTGAAATTAAACTAAAAGAACCCTTAGAAGAAGTAAACGTGAAAAATAATATACCTTATTCTAAAAGAGATATTGATGAATTTAAAGAAGAATGTAAACAACTTTTAGAGAAATGATTGATATCTGAAAGTAAAAGTCCACACGCAGCACTTGTATTTTATGTAGAAAACAAAAATGAAATCAAATGAGGAAAAAGATGAATGGTTATAAACTATAAAAACTTAAATGAGAAAAGGGAAAATTGTTCAATTCATCCAGTTGATATTTCCGACTTGAAATCTTCGGATATAGTTTTGGGAATTGGCAAATGTAGGACTCCAAAATTTCGAATCGTGAAATTATAGGGCAAAAACCCAATCGGAAATCTTCTTCCTCACCGGGATTTTCTACTTGGACAACAGAAAGACACATGGCATCCACATGGATTATTTTTCGCCACGTAAGATTACACATAAGAATTTTTGCCACAATATATTAGTTAAAAAATTCCCGAAAAAAAAGAAAAAAACAGTATTTTACACGTATTCAGTATTTATCTATCTATATCTCTCTCTCTCTCTCTCTCTCTATATATATATATATATATATATATATATATATATGTACGCACATATATACATACATATACACATACATATAATTTTATACAAAAAATATTTTAAAATATTTTGTATACCCATCCCGAGCCCCACCCCTCTGCCCTCCACCGCCACCCCTTGACCCCATCCCACCAGCACACACCACCACAACATCGATTGCCGCCGCTCCAAACCCATCCCCTCGGACAGTATCCCAGCCCTCCAAGCCTCGCCATTTCTCTCCTCCCCGCCACCATCATTACCGAAATTCTCTCTTCTACCGTCGCTAAAGTCCACGACACACGGTGGTTCCAGAGGCTGTCGAAAACCCATCTCAGTGGCTCTTCAGCTCTACGTTGCTCCTCAGCTTTTTGTTTGAGATGTTCTATCGGATTATCTTGGTGGTGATGAATTTTTTGTGAGAATTAAAATATTGATGTTCTTGTTCTTCATTTCTCTCCACAGAGAGCTACAATGGTGGCCTGCTGTGGAGGTGGGAGCTGTGGGGTTTATGTATATAATTAATTTAAATTTTTATCTATAAGAATATGTGTATTTTTCCATATATATTTTTAATTAAAACGTATAAAAATTGAATTTTTCTTTTTTTTTTCTAAATTTTTTAATTAATATATTGTGGGGAAAATTCTTATGTGTAATCCTACGTGGTGAAAAATAATCCATGTGGCTGCCATGTGTCTTCCCATTGTCCACGTGGAAAATTCCGGCGAGGAAGAAGTTTTCCGATTGGATTTTGTCCTATAATTTCATGATTTAAAAAATTAGAGTCCTACATTTACAAATTCCCAAAATTATGTCCGAAGATTTCAAATCGGATATATCAGACGGATGAAATGAATAATTTTCCCAATGAGAAAACTATATGAGATGCTTATAAACTACCTAGAATTGATCATATTAAAGACAGGGTAAAAGGAAAAACATGGTTTAGTACATTAGACGCTAAATCAGGATATTGGCAACTAAGATTACACGAGAATACAAAGCCTTTAACAAATTTTACATGTCCTCCACAGAAACATTATCAATGGAATGTTTTACCATTCGGATTGAAACAAGTACCTGGAATATATCAGAGATTTATGGATAAAAATCTTGAAGGATTAGAAAATATTTGTCTTGTTTACATTGATGATATTATCATTTTTAGTAATCAAGATAAAGAAGATCATTTGAAGAAATTAAAAATAGTTTTAAAACGATGCAAAGATAAAGAATTGATTCTTTCTAAAAAGAATGCAGTCTTATGTAAACAAAGAATTGATTTCCTTGGACACATTTTTGATTCACAAGGAAATATAGTTCTTCAAGAAAATATTTTGAACAAATTTAAATGATTTTTCAAATCAAATTACTGATCGAAAACAACTACAGAGATTTCTTGGATGTCTCAATTATATTTCTGACCAAGGATTCATAAAGAACCTTGCTAAGGAAAGAAAACAATCACAACAAAACTTTCTGAAAAAATACAATGGATAATTGGCAAGTTGTTGATTCAATACAAGTACAGAAAATAAAGCAGTATTGTGAAACACTACCTGTTTTATACAATCTAACTGAAAATGATTTTATTATCACCGAAACAGGTGCTTCGAATGATACATGGTCTGGTTGCATGCTTGCAATACCAGCTGAAAAAAGGAATACAAACGACCTAGATGAAAAAGGTGATATGAATACAAGAACCAAGAAGGTTCGTGAAATTACATAATTATGTAAATATATATCAGGGACATTTACAGAAACCCAGAAAAATTATAGAGTAGATGAAAAAGAAACTCTTGCATGTTTGAAAATACTTCGAAAATGGAAACTTGAACTTTTACCTCGAGAGTTTGAACTTCGAACAGATTCAAAATACTTAACTAACTTTTACAGTTACACATTGCGAGACAACTATAATCAAGGAAGATTGATACGTTGGCAACTCGAAATAAGAAGATATCAGTTTCACATTGTATACATAAAATCAGAAGAGAACGCTCTAGCAGATACACTCGCACGAGAATGGAGGTCGTGATAGCCTTGATGAAACATAATATTGAAACAATTGATCATGAGATACAACAATTCACAAAGGCCAAACAAATGGAGATACAAAGATTCACAGAATCAAAGATGGTTAGAAGACAGGAGCTTATTACCGCATTACACGCCATTCAACAGGCAGCTGGACTACCCACATCAGACTTAGCAGCAAGCCTAGTGGATCTATTAACATCACAATTAAACAATGACACCAAAAAAGAAACTCAAGATAAGGGAAAAGAAAAACAATTGGACGAAGATGATGATGAAAGAAAACAAGTTAAGTAATGGTATGTAATATTCAATGGCCCAAGTTGGGGGATATACGACCATTGGTCCAAAGCAAGTATTCACATACTTGGACATTCAGGTATACCACACAAAGCCCATATCAGCTTCATAGAAGCTAAACAAACCCTTGAAGAAACAAAAAGCTATAAAAACACTCTTCAAACCCAAACTAACCTTAAAGAAAAAATGAGAGTTCTTGGAAACATATCCACAACAAACCCAATGGTCCGAGTCCAAACACAAGCCCAAAAAGAAGCCCAAATACAGCCTACCAAAGAAAAATTCGATAACATTTTGAAACACATTTTTGAATACAACCAAGAAACCGATAAAAACAACATATTGTGGTACTCGGTAAACAGGAATGGCCCAAAAGTCATTATATTTGGAGAAGCAGACCCAGACCTGATATATCAATTTTTTATACATGGATTTCTTGATACCCTTTATTTTAAAACCTCAAATAGTTTTAGGAAATTCAGCCCAAAAATAATGGAGACACTTCGGGACTATGGTAAAAGAGTCTCAAATGGAAACATGGATAAAGAGTTGCTCTTCAAATCTACACTATCATACCCCATCTTCAATGAAGAAGGAGTATTAGCACACTCATATGGAATTATCAAACTGATAGTTTCAAATGGAGAATATCCCTGCATTGAGACGATGAAAACACTTGGTGAAATAAATGAAATAGTTGCAGGGCAACTAAATCAAATATTTCATTCATCACAGGAAATAAATAAAGACAGCAATGTCCAAATTAATTATCAATCCAATTATTATTTGATATATGGATCTTAAAGATATATAATTCCACAACTACAACTGAAGAAGTTAGAAAATTTCGAGAAAACATTTATCAAAATTGAGAAACACAGCTTGAAGATACTTTCAAAAGAAGTTAAACTCATCTTATGTGAATATAGTGAAGGAATTGATGAACACGATTGTCAAAATTTGTCAAGACAAGGCTGAAGACAATGCTGAAGAAATAAAAAGGTCCCATCATTCTGAAGATTCAATGAAAGAAGACACTGTTACTGAAGAGTAATAATGTAAACTGACGTAAGCAGTGACATTAAAACTCAATCAAATGACGTATACCCAACAATAATGCAAACTACTTTATGTCATTGTTTGCTTTTCTTAGTGCGTACTTTGAGCCCCATTATTGTACATTAACTTTATGAGTTGTAACGCATTATAGGCGTTTGTAATCGTTGGTCGAGAGCCTATATAAAGGCCTCAATGTTGTTTATGTAAATCAGACTTGAATGGAAAAAGACCAGTTTTGATAAAAAAACTCTCTGAGTTTTTATGAGGCCTTTGAGCCCTTTCTTTTCTATTGGTTTCAAAACCTGAATAGCAGAACCCTATTCAACCATACACAAAAATTAACAATCCAAACAAATCTACCCATGTCTATATCAACATACTACTTGAAGATAGACGAACAGGTAACACGGAGTGCTTGAAGACTGTAGATAGAAATACGCAAACAGGTAAACAATATAAACCTTATTCTGAAATTATTATTTATATTTTTGTATACCTAGTGATGCGTACCAAAAATACGACACCACTAAATTTATATGAATGGGTTTGAAATTATGGAGTAAAAAAGGGAAAAGTGAGAGAAACGATGAGAAGTAAGTGTTTTATTAGCTTCTCCGAAGAAAATACTCAGGAGTCCCCCCTTTAAAGAAGTACAGAGACGATATATATATACAATACAAAGAAACCACCTCCCCTTTTATGTCTATCCCTCGCCTCTTTTCTAGGTAGAGTGGTTTTTTCACGAGAGAAAAGTGGGGGAGGGAGTTATTCCCAATTTCAATCTTAGTCCCTGATAAGGGGAAAATCAGAAGGTCTGACTAAGCACCAGGTGTCATTCCCACGTGGCAGTCTGTGCCACGTCAGCCCGTAATGCTCGACCCAGGCCAGTTGATTTTCGACCCAGCACTTGTGGGCAGCTATAGTCCTGGAGTCCCCTTTCGACCTAGGGAAATGAGACCCAACAACCGATCGACCCAAATGCTATCAGACAACCGCAATTAATGCGCGTACCATCCCTACAGGCCGCATTAATTGCAGCCGTGTCAAGTACTGTACCCGGGTCTCTGGCGGGGACAGAGAAACAGTGCTTTAGCCGTAAAAACACTGTTCCGGTCACCAAGCATCCCTCACCCACCAGACAAGGTCCACACCATCCTGGGGGTGTACTTGGACGCATTAAGGCCTCCTTGGCCCTATATAAACCCTTCTCCACCACTATCGGGGGTAAGCTTTCCTTTTCGCACTGAGCTCCTCATTTCAGCATATTCTCATTCCCCAGTTTACTGACTTGAGCGTCGGAGTGCCAAAACGAGTTCAACCCCCACATTCCTCTGTTTTGGCCTTTGAGTTCACGTTTGTCCCTTCTTTTCAGCTCAGGAAAGCATCAGAGTCTCCCCACTTTACAAATATCTTGGGTGATTGGGAGTCCTAATTTGCAGTTCAGCACATAGCCCAGATTTGGACACCATCATCTTGGCGCCATCTGTGGGAACCTCTAAATAAAAAGCTTAGCTTCCTTTGCGACGGCTATCCCTTTCGACAATCATTATGGTTCAAACTCATCACGGACATCGTGTTTACGGCGAGAATGGTGAAGAGATCTTTCCTGATCTCAACACCCCTGGAGGAAACTTCCCACCCCCGGTGGTGGGAATTGCAGCTATGGAAGCCGGTCCAAGCACACCTGGTCGGCTGATCCTATGAGAGGCAGACCTGTCCGCTTATGTTGAGCAGTGCAGGGCGGAGGCCTTGGCGGCGGCAAGGGAGAATAGGGAGCCCAACATGCCTGCTCCCCTACAGGGAAGTCCCCTCGCATTAACTCCTCAAAACGCCGCCTATCCCACCGTCCAGGGCCCCTCAGCCCCCCTAGCATATGATGTCCAATAGCCAGCCAACCAAGCCAGATTTTGGGGATATCCACCCCTTCTTTACGCGCAAAATCCCTACGCCCAGCCGCAGGCCATCTATTTGGCCCCAGCTCCGGGGGCCCAGCCCCAAGTCCATCTTGGGGGCCACATAGAGGAAGGTGTGGACAATAACGATAATTCCCAGCTGCGGCGGGAGTCTAGATGGAGAAGGCGAGAGCTAGAAGAGGAGCGCCCCTCACAAGCTCTTAGAAACGTCGGTGGTCACGATAGAGGCGCCCTACACATTGCCGGAGCAGCGAGTGAAATAAACAGGGATGCACCTGTTCCCATAAACGTTCATGTGTTCGACCGCTTGGGGCTAGGGTCCATCCCGATGCCTACTTACGGGCCAACCGTGTCCATTGGGTGGGACCAGGCGACCTCCGCAACCAACTCCCCAAAAGACAGCAACAACAACAACAACAGCAGCAGCAACAACAACATTACCTTCCCGACCCAACTCATGGGTCGGAATACTTCGACCCACAAGAAGAAGTGACATTGCATGTTCCTCGCGGGCAAGCCCATGACGCAAGAGCGCCCGCTCACCACGAGAGTCATCCCCTCTAGCGTCAAGGGAGGATATACCGCAGCGAGAGGGAGGAAAGATCCCCCTTCTGTGATGAGATCATTGACGCCAAGGTGGTGGACAAGGTCCCCACCAACCTGCCAACCTACCACGGGAATACCGATCCCGTGAAATATTGTTCAAAGTTCGAGGCTCAAGTCAGCCTCTTTGGCCACTCCAAACTTATTTGGGCCAAGAACTTCGAAACCACGCTCGAGGGTCCAGCCCAAGACTGGTTCGAAAGACTTGCCCCGCATAGCATACGGGACTATGAGCACCTGGCTCAAAAGTTTAAGGCTCACTTCTCCTCCGTGGTGGGAGTCAAGCTCCCATCTACTTATCTATACAACATCATTCAGAAAGAGGGAGAGACTCTGAGGAGTTTCTTTGCCCGTTTCAATGAAGCGTTTATCAAGGTGGAGTATCCCGGGATCGATGTCCTGACCCAGACCCTGCACAAGGCCATCCGCCATAAAGAGTGCGCAGATGAAATCATCCTTCAATCACCATAGAACATGGAGGAGGTCATGGCCATAGCCCGTCGGTTTATGTGCCTGGAAGAAGTTAAGTCCACCACCCGTGCACAAGGACGCAGGAATGACAGGCGCCCGAACGAGCCAGTCCCCGATCGCTTCCCAAGGTCCGACCCACCTCTGTCGGAGCCTCCAAGGATCTCTGTGCGAATGGAGCAGAGGCTTAAAAGGGAAATACCCTCAGGCAGCAGGGCCAAGAAGGCTTATACCCCACTAGTTTCCCCATTGAAGAGATTTACGAGGTCATGGATCGGGGATTACTCAAAAAGACTAAGCAGCTAAAAGAGACCAAAAAGGCCAAGGAGTCGGGCAAACGCTGTGCCTACCATATGCAATTCGGCCGTTGGACCTCGGAATGCATTGCCTTGAAGGAAGAAGTGGAAAGGCTGATCCAGGGTGGCCACTTGATGGAGTTTGTTAAAAAGCTGGACGAGCGAGCCCGCCAGACCTTCGACCCAAGGGACTCCCCGCCAGCAAGAAGGGGACGCAAGCCGCCGCTGGAAAAGCCTAAAGAGGAAAACCCCCACAACTTGCCCACCAACGAGATCTTCATGATCGCCCAGGACCCCGTTAGGGGAGATTCCAAGACCGCTCGCAAGCGGTCACGACGGCAGGTGGGGCGGGAGCTCTATGGGCCCAGAGAGGTCATGCATGTGAAGGTGGGCCAAGAGTGGCGCGAACAAGAGATTTTCTTTAGCGATAGGGACTTTGTACCAGTGATGCCACGGAACGGTGGAATGCCGAGTTGTCTGATGGTAGTCACACTAGATGTTGTGAACTGTGCTGTATACAAGACCCTTGTTGATAGTGGAAGCTCCGACAACATTATCTTTTACTCCACCTTGCAAAAAATGAACATCCATAACTCCCTTGAATATGAACCCATTAAAACACCATTGACAGGTTTTGGCGGATCAGAAGTCTATTCAAAGGGACGAGTCAAGCTCGTTACTTCTATAGGAAAGTTTCCAAAGAGAGCCACCCAACTGCTGGAGTACTTGGTGGTGAAAGGACCCTCCGCTTACAATGTTATCATAGGGCGCCCCGCCCTCATAAGTTTCAGAGCAGTGATCTCCACGTACCATCAAACCATCAAACTGCTGACTCCGCATGGGATCGGAGAGCTCAGGTGCAACATTCCGGAGTCCTGGGAATGCTACTCCATCTCCATGGAAAAGGTAAAACTCCCCAACAAAACTATGGTGCCATTGTTAGATATTGATGACTTCCTAGACATGGAGCTCGCCGACCCCGACGACCCCACGGCCAAAATGTGCTCCAAACAGATGACCTCCACCATAGCCAGGAAGAAAAAAAATATAGATGACGGGAAAATAGAAGCTGCCGGCGCGATTGTCCCCATCCAGCTAGTCCCTGATGATGAGACTAAAACCACCAACATAGGGGCCAACCTCAAGGGTAAGCAATAGTGTATGCTCATCCAGTTCTTACAGGAGAACGCGGATGTATTTGCCTGGAAGTCCTCGGATTTAGTGGGGGTTGATCCCAAAGTCATTGAGCACCATTTGAATGTCGATCCGAGTTTTTGACCCATCAAACAACGAATGAGGGCGCAGAGCGACAAACGCAACGAAATCATTGAACAAGAAGTCAACAAGCTCCTAGACGCAGGTTACATCACCCTAGCCAAGTATGTTGATTGGCTATGTAATGTCGTCCTAGTCGCTAAGACGGGGGAAAAATGGTGACTGTGCAATGATTTCACTGACCTGAATAAGGCGTGCCCAAAGGATCTTTACCCTCTCCCACGAATCGACCAACTGGTCGATTCCACTGCCGGATGCGAGCTCCTAAGTATGATGGACGCCTTTCAAGGCTATTACCAGATATTCATGGCTCGGGAGGATAAGGAGAAGATCACTTTCATCATGGTTAAGGGCATTTATTATTTTGAGGTCATACCTTTTGGCTTGAAGAACACCAGGGCCACATACCAGAGGTTGGTCAATAAAGTCTTCGTAGACAAAATCGGAAAAACAATGGAGGTATATGTTGACGATATGATTGTCAAAAGTGTGAAGGCTGAGATGCACCTGACTAGGGGTGGGCGTTCGGGTCGGGGAGTTCGGGACCCATCCAGACCCGATCGGGTATTTCCCGATCGGGACGGGGAGTTCGGGATTTATAATTTCGGGACGGGTACCCGATTCCGATTCAAAATTTTGGGGTCGGGATCGGGGAGCAAATACAATTTGCTCCCCGACCAAATTTTTTTTTTAATATTTTTTTCATATATATTATACAACATAACAATGCAATTAATACAACATATTTCTTGTTATGTTATATACAGAAGTTAAAGCAATTAGTACAATAAAACCTATTTCCAGAATTATGCTGTATTTCTGCAAATTCAAACAATTCGATACAAAATTTATAGAACCACAAACTGATGAGTCATATACAATACAACTAATGTTTTATTTGAATAAACTAATATTGTATTAATGGCCAAATTTCAATTTGAGTTTAATTTGATATAAAATTGATGTTATATCAGATAGATATTCCACAAACTCCAAAAATTCTATTAATTAAATTAAAGTATCAAATTGTTATATCAGTTTATATCACTTAAAACAATACATTTAATGCAAACTTGTTTTTAGAATTTTATCGTGAGTTGGGAAAAATAGTACAATTGAAATTATGAAAAAAAAAAAAAGAGTAAGACTGGCTCCCCGATCCCGAGCCCGATCCCGTCCCGAAAAAATCAGGTACCCGATTTTTTCGGGATGGGACCGGGTATCAATTTTTCCTCCCCGATCCCGATTTTCCCATCCCACGCCCACCCCTACACCTGACAGATCTGGGTCGCACTTTCGACCTATTACGTAAATATAGAATGAAGTTGAATCCCAACAAATGTTCCTTTGGCGTAGAAGGAGAGAAGTTCTTGGGATATATTGTTAGCCATCGAGGGATAGAAGCCAACCCTGAGAAGATCTTGGTGCTAAAAAGCATCAACCGGCCCCATACCATTCGAGACGTCCAGCATCTCGTGGGTCGAATTATCTCCCTAAACAGGTTCATCTCTCTGTCTTCTTAGAAAAATCTTCCATTCTTTAAAATTCTGTGCAATATTAAGAAGTTTAAGTGGACTGATGAATGTGATGAGGCCTTTGAAAGGCTCAAAGAATATCTTGCCTCCCCTCCTTTGTTGGCTAAACCAATTGCAGGGGAGACCATGTACATTTACCTGGCGGTCCAAGAGTTGGGACATGGTTCTTGGCACAGTGATGGTATCAGAGCCATGTAAAAATCTTTTCGAAAAACGGGGCATCATGTGAGTATATCGTGATAGATTCCGGCGAGTTGGTAGAAGAAGAGCTAGAAAACCCTCCAAGCTATGGATACATCTCCTGATCAGTTGATTTCAGTTTTCTCTTCTCTTTCCCTTCCTCGTCACTCAACCAGTAGAATAGAAAACCTTGTAGAATATTCCACTATCCCTGAAAATGCTATTATAGAACAAACTGTTCCACCCTTAGTCAGTCCTTATAATATCTACAGAAAAAGAGGTTCTCTTAGAGGAATCAGATCTTTGATCTCCTCCAACCGTTCCTCACAAACAAAAGAGTTTGTCCAGTCTTCCAAACTGGATAAGTGCGATCTACAATATTCCAAGCGAGAGCAGTACGTTACTCTCTCCATCCCTTCAGAGTTCATATCTTCCTGGAGACAGGAAGGATACACACACCTCCACTTCGGAGCCGTTCGTCTTGTTCTCTCTTACCAGGGGAGAAAAGGTCTTCCAGTAACAGCCAGACTGGCCTTGCTGGATACCAGATACCTGAAGTATGAGGATGCAGTTATCGGGACAGTGGTAACCACTCTCAACAGCGGAAGTGCAGTCTTGACTTACTTCCCCAATTTCGCCATGTCCTTGGGAGATGCCAATCTTCCCAACGCTTTGAAAGTTCAAGTCCAGATCACTGGAGCAGAGCAAGTAGCTACAGCAGTAACAGCTACTCTACATCACCAGCTTGTCTACAGGTTGCAGAATCATGGTCTAGATCTTCAAGGATCTGGATCCCCAGATGCTTTAATGATTCTAGCAAACTCTGGATCCGATACTCCTACTATCGTCCAGGTTCCTAGATAAATTCCCAGAAAGGAACTGGAAAGGTTAATGCCAACAGAGTGGATCACAAACTATGAGTCACTCCAACAGACTCATGAGCCTGTCAGATCTACAACCTACGAATTCCAGACACTGTCAGATGGTAGAACCAAAACCATCTTCAAGCAACCTCAAGAAGATACTCCATCTTCTTCAAGTCCAATCTTCAAACAGCTGATGATTCAGCCAGTGATACCGACAACCAGAGAAACGTACCCAATCCTAGGGTACCTTCCAGTAAACTCCTTCTTCCCCGATGGAAAGGAGTCTTACACAGACAAAGTTGATGGCCACTTCGTATGGGATGCTGACCCATCCATGTGTGACCCTGGATGTTCTTGCGATGAAGAATCCGACTCCGACGACGATGATGAAAGTGAGGCTAGTCGGAGAAGAAGACGAAGGAAAGCAAGAAAGAAAGGTCTTCCTTGCAGGACCTATAAACCAAAAGAACCAGATCCAGATCCACCGACAGTCGCACAACCCTTGTCTTGTTATGATGAGGCGTTAGCCATCCTTAAGGCAGAACAGCAACAGCAGAAACCAAAGAGCTGTAGGCAAGAAGTACCTCCGTGCCTTCCACCACCGGTGATACCGTGCCAACCTTGCATGATGATACATAGTTTGGGCACCAGTTTTCCACCTGCAGAAAGAAGTACAGAAAATAAGGTTGCAATCTGACCTTATGTCCAGACTACCACAGTCAACCCTGATGGAGGAACAACTTCCTCTCTGTCCCAAGGAGAAGAAGTCTTGAACTGGCAAACCACAAATGCCAGAGCTCAGAATAAAGCCTTAATCCAACTTGATTCTAAAGTTGATAAGGTTTTATCTCATGTCCAAGATACCAACCAGAAAGTGAATACAATCTCTCAGGAGCTTGATCAAATGTACAAAAGAGTAGTTGCCAGGATAGAGCTTCTTGACAAAGAACTCAGGCAGCTTATTTCCTTAAGAAGGATGGGTCCAGAATTCGACCAAAAAGAGAGAGAAATCAGACAACTTAAGAAGGATCTTGCTTACATGGAGCAAGACAGGAAGAGAAGTTCCATTCCTACACTTCCCTTTCTTCCTACACCCATTACACCTTCTCTCTATGACCCACCATCTTCTCCTGATCACTCAAAACAATTTTTCATGGTATCTGATATTCCTTTTGAGCCACCTCCTCCAAGGCCTAAGCTAACAAAAGCCTCTACTTCTTCAAAGGAGAAAAACAAAGAAAAAGTTGGGGAACCTTCTTCTACATTGATGATTAGAAATCCTTCTGATCATAATATCCAAGAAGAGCCTACAAGAAATGAAGATACCTCTTCAAATGATTCTAGTTCTCAATACTCTGAATCAGAAGCCTCTTCAGAAAGATCCAGTTCCCAACACAATATTTCTGAAATCTCTTCAGAAGAATCCTTTTCCCAGTCCAGTGAAGATAAAGTTGCAGACATCTCTCAGATCTTTATGGCAGATGATCCAAACTTTGGATTCCATCAAGATCAACCTCCTCAAGAATATGATGAACCAATAATGGAAGAACCTCCAGAGTTCTAGACCATAGATTCTGGACCATCTAAGCCAACCAATGGCCCATGGTTCACTTTTGATGATATTCCAGTGGGAAAAAGGAAAGAAAGGCTACAAACTTTTGCAGCATGGATCGATCTCCAAAGAATCAAAGAACCTCATCTCCCTACTGTCTTAAGGGAGTTTGTGTCACGATTCACAGGAACATTAAGAGAATGGTTCCAATCATTGGGAGAATACAGACAGATCCAGTATGTGCAAGCAACCGCTCCCATGGCATTGCTAGCACTCCACCTTGAGTTCATAGGCGACAACACTCTCTACCAAAAGATGATCCAGCAGAGCTACTTCGCCATGAAGTGTTGTTCTCTAAACAAGTCAGATTTGGATTTCCATTTCAAAAGAATGTCAGAACTATATTATGCCCTTAATGGGTATAATGATCCAAATCTAAAGCACGTATACATTGCATCTCTTCCTCAAGAGATCCAGCCTGAACTCCACAGAGTCATAACCGCCTCGAGAAGAGAAATTCCACAGGTTTCTCTTGGAGAAATCCACCAGATTGCCATTACCACAATCGACAAACTCTGTGAGCAACAAACAATGTTCAAGTCCTTAATGAAGAACAAATCAGTCCTAAAGAAAGCTTGCAAGAAATCTCATCTTGAGATAAAATGCAAATCCAAAGAAGAATGTAATTGTTCTCATCCAAAGAGTCAAAAGAAATGACTTGCTGAGAGAAAGGTGAAAAGAAGAAAACGTCTCAGATTCTTCAGACGTAAACCTTTCAGAAACAGGCGGACTGATCGATGCTTTGTTTGCAAAAAGAAAGGACATTTTGCAAAGAATTGTCCTCAGAACCGGGAGAAATCAGCCAGAATGGTTTCTCATGTTCAACAAAGCACAGAAGCAAATCTCAACGATGCAGAGGTTGAATCCTTGTTCTCTAAACAAGATGAGCAAACAGAAGACACCATCTTCGCAATTCAAGAAGAATTTACAGATAATGGTCAATCCTCCTCTGATTCTGACAATGATCAAGTACTACCAATCCTTCAGTCAGAATGCATCACTCAAGAGATTATCCCGTCTCCACATATCCAGATCCATATACTTCCCTCGAAGTATGACAGACCGATCAAAGCAATTGGATTTATGGATACAGGAGCCATGAAGTCCATGATGAATCCAGACATCCTACCTAAGGAAGCATGGACAACTCACTACGAGTACTTCCAAGCAGCAGATGGCCAACAGTTCAAAACATCGCTGATCACGAAATATCCTATAGGGATACAATTCTTCCCAGATTGCATAACCTGGATGAAGGTCATTGGAAGCAAGCTGCATGGAAAAGATCTTCTCATTGGGTTTGATCTTTATCACAGAGCTCAGAAGCTCACCATTCTCCCCAATGGAATCAAGTATAAGAGGTACTTTCAGCCTTATACTACAATCCAGAAGATCTATGTATTAACAGAAGCATCCAAAGAATTCTATGATCTTGCCTCAAAACTCAAAGGATGCTGTGCTGAGTCTCACTCGGAATTCTCTCATCCACATCCCTTGTGGAAGAATTCTGAATTCTTCATTCAACTTCCGTTCAAAAAGAATGAAGACATAAATCCTACGAAAGCTACACATCCAGGAATGACTCCTGATGATGAAAAGCTTGCAAGAGCTGAATGTTCTCAACTGAAAAAACTCGGATTAATTGAATCCACAACGTCAAATTGGGCGTGCCAGGCATTCTATGTCAACAAACGGGCTGAACAAGTCAGAGGTAAAAAGAGGCTTGTAATTGATTATAAGCCACTCAATCATTTCCTTGCAGATGACAAATTTCCAATACCTCAGGCCCAAATGCTTTTCTCACATTTGGCCCAAGCCCAAATCTTCTCTAAGTTTGATCTCAAAGCAGGATTTTGGCAACTCGGTATTGATCCGAAAGATAGGTACAAAACAGCTTTCTGTATACCTAATGCCCAATACCAATGGACCGTCATGCCTTTTGGTCTCAAGACCGCTCCATCACTATTCCAAAAAGCCATGACCCGCATCTTTGAACCCATCCTGCATAGTGCCTTAGTCTACATTGACGATATCCTCCTCTTCTCTGAAAATGAGAAATCTCACAGGGCACTCCTCTCTCAGTTTCATGAAGTTATCCAAGAGTATGGAATCATGCTCTCAGAAAGAAAGAGTCTCATTGGACAATCCTCCATCAAATTTCTTGGAATGGAATTTTCAGAAGGAAAATACAAGCCAGGTCCTCACATTGCACAGGAACTTCTCAGTTTCCCAGATGATAATCTGACTACAAAAGAAATTCAACAGTTTCTTGGAATAGTCAATTATATCAAGGACTTCCTTCCACAATGCTCCAGATACACGAGTCAGCTTTCCAAGATGCTCAGAAAGAAAGCCCCCCCTTGGGGTAAGGAACAGACGGCAGCTGTCAAACACTTGAAACAAATCTGCCAGACCCCTCCACCTTTAAAAATTCCAGATAAAGGTGAAAGAATCCTTCAGACAGATGCCAGTGATGAATACTGGGGAGCAATTCTGCTTGAAAAAACAGATGGGAAAGAATATTACTGTGGACATGCAAATGGACAATTCAGTCCAGCTGAAAAGCATTATCACACAGTATACAAAGAAATTCTAGCCGTCAAATATGGAATCAAGAAATTTGAATTCCATCTCATTGGTCATCATTTCACAGTTGTCATGGACAACTCATCTTTTCCGAAGATACTAGAATTCAAAAATAAGGGTCTTCCCGAATCCCAATTGTTGAGATTGAAAGACTGGTTTGCAAAATACCGATTCTCGGTAAAGCATATAAAAGGAGATCACAACCTCATCCCAGATCTCTTATCCAGACCAAAGCCGATTCATCTCATCTCATCAGCCAAACCAATTCCCCTGATATACATGATGGCTTCCTCTTCCCAAATTCCTGTTATAACTGTTGAACCAGTTCTCCCCGAATTTCCTCCGACATCATTCCCATTATCCAATCCTGATGAAATCAAAATCTTTGCCAAAAATCATATCTTTTACTACCAGGCAAAATTTCTCCTTGCTTTAGGACTCTCTCTCGATTCAGGAAAGTTTTACCCTGATAATCCTTTCCTTCCTGTTTTCACCTTGATCGACAGAGTTACTCTTCCTGCCGAAGGATACTGGTATTTCTGGTGCCTGGGTATTTCCAATTGGTTTGCCCTAGAAGTTGATCCAAAGATTCTACTCAACTCTATCAGGACCAATGCTTACAATTCCAATCTTACAAAGTTTCTTTTTGGTTATTGGACCAGAAAAGAATGGATCAAGCATCTGATAAACATTGAGAAAAAGAATAGGTATATGGAAAAACCTCTAACTGTCATAATCATGCATAGGCCATATTTCTTTTCACAAGAAAAACTTCTTCCTCTTGCCTATTGTTATGATTTTACCACTACTGATAGGGGTATCGGCAAACATCCGGGTAAAGCTACTGAGTTATACAACCATCTCTGTGCCAAGAACCATGTCCCAACTCTTGGGCATATCTCACCATTTCGTAAGAAGTCCTACTGCACCTCCAATGTCTTTTTAACAGAAGACTTCTCTGATGGAGATCCTTATGCCAGATCTATGATACAGAGTCTTAGACAAACAACCTTTCAAAGAGCACCAATTCCAGAAGAAGATAAGATGGAATACACATACCCAGCAGGATACAGCCAAAACCCATGGGAATACTAGCTTGTAAGTGACTTAAAGAGAATCCTATCTCTTTTAGGTCATTGTCACCATTAAAAGTCTTTGTAGGTCCTACCATGAAGACTTTTGTATCTTTACTTTATGTCGTGTCGGCCATTGTTTAGGCCTGCTTTATCGCGTGCTGTAAAGTGATTGCTGAGTCAGGGCCAGTTGTCTTTTAGCCCTTGCTTTATGTTAGTGGTCTGCGCACCACTTTCCTTTGTCGGCCAGTATGTTTTGGCCTTTAGTGTGCATTATTGCACTTTGTGGAGGAAAAGAATCTCAATTATATGAGGCGATGGGGCCCAGAAGTGTACCCGCCATATAATTTGAGTTTTAATTCCGCGTCTGAAATCCGGAAGTTTGCCTATATAAGGTAGGCTTCGGCTTTCATTCTAATCAGACTGGATTGGAGTTTGAGTTCCTTGTAAAGAGTTTGGAAATAAAATCAAGTTTCTTATCTCTGATGTCTTCCTTTCTAGCTTAAAGCCTTTTTTCTAGTTCTTCCATACCCTCAAAGGGTCTACTATGATATACTCCTAATTATCTTAAAAGTATGCTCTGTACTTGCCTCTTATGAGGATCCTGTACATCAGAAATTAGATAATTTCCATGGAATGGTCTATTGCTACGGTCCCTAGTATCTCTGTGTAAGTGAGTATCTTGAGTAGCTTGTTGAATCTGTAATGGGGAATATTTGGAGTAACTAGTAAGTCCCGCCGAGGCAGGAGGCCGTTAGGGCAGTTGTGTTACAAGAGATATATTCCCAGAAAAAGATTCATAAAGTGAAACTGAGATTAGTTCTCTACACTATACGATACATGAGATACCTGGGCTCCCGGCCAGTGATGGTAAGCAAGATACTGCATGGCGCACAGACTTGCTATCTGGAGATTGAAAAGTTCGCTCTGGCGCTGGTGCACGCTTCCAGGAAGCTGAGGCCCTACTTCCAGTCCCACTCCATTGTGGTCCTCACAGACCAAGGCTTGCGCCAGGTATTGGAAAAGCTAGAAGCATCGGGGAGGATAGTAAAATGGGCAATTGAGTTAAGCCAATTTGATATCAGCTACCAGCCCAGAGCTGCATACCAGACCCAAATCCTCGCAGACTTCCTCATCGAAAGAGACGACCCGAGCAAGCAGACCCCGCGCTCAGTGCTATGGACCATGTCGGTCGACGGCTCCTCAACCTCTCAAGGAGGGGGTGTGGGGATATCTCTGATTAGTGTGGAGGGGCAAGAGCTTGATTTTGCCATCTCCTTAGACTTCCCAGCTACCAACAATGAGGCAGAGTACGAGGCGCTCATCGCGATCCTCAAAATTGCAAAGGAGCACGGGATTGAGAGAATCTCAGTAACTACGGATTCTCAGCTAGTGGAAAGCTAATTCCAGGGCTCTTATGAGGTGCGCGAAGAGACAATGATCAACTACTTGGCTAAGGTCAAATCCTTGGCATCCAGTTTCAAAGAGTTCACATTACAACAAGTCCCCCGGGAAGAAAACACGCGAGCGGACGCCCTATCCAAATTTGCGAACGGTATGAGAGGCTCTAAGGATCAAAACATCACATACCTCTCAAGCAAAAAGATAGTGATTGATGGGAAAGCAGAAACGATATGTTCCATCGACCCAGCGGAGCCGTGCTGGCTCGATGAATTTATACTATACCTGCGCGATGGGGTACTACCCGCTGATAGGAATGCTGCAAGGCGTCTTAGATATAAAGCCGCGAGTTATTCCCTGGATTCAGAGGGAAGGTTATATAAAAGAGCGTTTATGGGGCCAACAAAACGATCCCTCCGTCCCTCGCAGGCCCAGGATATCCTGGAAGAAATCCACAACGGTCAGTGCGAAAATTATGCGGGTGGTCGATCCTTGGCAAAGAAAGTCTCCAGAAGCGGGTTTCATTGGCCCACTCTGAATGAAGATGCTAAGGAATACGCCCGTAAGTGTGTTAATCACCAGAAACATGCTAACATCCCGCACAAACACCCCGTAGAGATAGTCCCTGTAGACATATGTTGGTCATTTGATCAATGGGGCATCGACATCGTGGGCCCCCTTCCGCTCGTGACCGGTCAAAGGCAATACCTGTTAGTGGCGGTGGAATATTTTTCCAAATGGGTCGAGGCCTAACCAACCGCGAAAATTACAGACAAGGTTATCCAAAACTTGCTCTAGCGTAATATCATTTGCAGGTTTGGGGTCCCCAGGGTCCTGATTTGCGACAATGGAACCCAGTTACAAAGCGCCAGCACTAGATCCTACTGTTCAGATATGGGAATTAGTCAATGTTTTGCACCAGTTGGCCATCCACAAGCAAACGGCCAGGTCGAAGTTATTAATCGCATCATCATCCAAATCCTCCAAACCAGGCTGGAAGCCAAGAAGGGAGCCTGGGTCGATAAACTTGATGGGGTCATTTGGGCCTACCGCACCACACCCAGAACCGCGACGGGGTTAACACCTTTCTCGATGGTTAATGGGTCGGAAGCCATGATCCCAGCAGAACTCCTACATCAAACAGCAAGAGTATCCAACTACCAACTCACCAGGAATACAGAAGACCGAGCACATAAGCTCAACACCATAGAGAAAATACGGCAGAAAGGTTTCCAACGCATGCAACAGTACTGAGCCACAGTGGCTCGGAGCTACAATAAAGGCGTCAAACCCCGCGCTTTCCAGATCGGGGACTTAGTTCTCGAAAATGTTGAAGTAACCAAACACGTGGGCAAACTACAACCCAACTGGGAAGGCCCCTGTCATATTGCCGAAGTGGGTCGCAACAAAGCGTACCACCTAGAGGACATGGAGGGAAACATCATTCCCAGGTCGTGGAACGCCCACAACCTCAAGAAGTTTTATGTTTGAAATTATTCTCTCGGTTGTAAGTGCTATTTTGTACTTGTTTTGACTTATTCGCAATAATAAAAGTACTTCCAGTCAAGCTGAATGCTTCTTTACTTTCAGTCAATCTAAACTCTTGGTCATACCAGTCAATCTGGGTATTTTTAGGTGGAATATGAGTTTTTATTTTAAACACATTAAGTTTGTTTCGAGAAAACGTATTTGATATTCTATCAATGTCTCGGGGAGGAGTGTCGGGCCCCCAGTAAGAGGAAATATAAAGGGCCACAACTCGTTACGACCCAAAACTACTGCACGATTCGAGCCAACACTTGGGGAAATTTTCTGGAAGTCATGCTCCGTTAAAAATTTCAAGTTATCGTCTCGTTAATAGAGCCAAAGTGTGAGTCGGCAATACGAAAAGGTGAATAAACAAAGTAAAATGGAGGTAAGTTCTTTTCAAATTTCATTCATAAAAGAGGCCAAGCCCCAACGACTTACAAGGAGAAGAGCGGAAAGAAATTACAAGTTATTTACAAAATCAAGAGTTGGAAGTAGGGGGGTCCACGGGATTAGCCGCGGTGTCTTCAGTCAAAGCTAGGAGGTTTGGCTCCTGTGAGGGATGAGTCTCCACAGAGATTGAACCAGATTCGACGACCACTTGAGCAGGAGGAAGAGCTGCTAATGGGGGAATCACCAACGCTGGGCCATGTGGATTTGCGCCTTGGATCTCAGAGTCTTTCGACCCGCTACTAGAAGGCGTGTAAGCCGCCAACAGTGTTTCCTTGGCCTTTTCCAAATCGACCGGCTCCGGCATCTCTATCTCTGATTCTGGGCGTTTGTCAGCTTTGGCGTCGACCCACTCCACGACCCAGCCGTATGGCATTTTACTCCAATCGGGCTCGGCATCGTCGCTTTCGCTCTCGCCCTCACCCTCTGCAGTCTCTTCAACCTTTCCCTCTTCATGCTCTATGCGAGCCAGAAAGAACTCAGGGAGAGTCTTGGGGACCTAGCCATTGGCAGCATCTAGCTTTTTCGGGTCGTTGTGTAAGTCATGCGGAAGGGGATGATGGAGGTGAACTTGAGATAAGCATCTCAGGAAGCCCGTCTCGATATCCGGAGCTCCCAGGGTGCCGGAAACCGTGTCAAACACCTCGGACCGTAGGAACTCCGGCAGGGTACTATCTTTTATCTACGACATCAATTTCTCGATGGTCCAAAATTTTGTCTTCGTCCCATCCCTCTGGCCCTCCACGAATCCGCCCTTCCACCCATCCTGCTTTCCCTTGGCGTAGGCAGCTTCCGTTTTCTGCTCAGCGATATCGAGCAGGCTCTGACGCTGAGCGACCCCGGTCTACAGCTTTTTGTTCTCAACCCTCAGTTTGCTTATCTTCGCTTCCAGGGCGGATTTCTCTTTGATCGAATCTTTGAGGGCCTCGTTCATCTTCTTTAGCTGCCCCATTTATGTCGTCTTGGTGACTTCTAGTTCTTTGGTCAGCTTGGCCGCCTCATCTTTCCAGCTTTTCCCTTCCAACACCTCAGCCCTCTCGGATAGTAATCTGCTAGGGGCCTCATCGGCTATCTCCAAGCGTGAGGCAGACTGGTATTCCCTCACTATCAAATGGAAAAGGGAAAGGGGGAAACGTGAGAAATGGTAAAAAAAAAAAAAAGAAGAAGAAAAGAAGAAAATGGAAATAAAAGATCCATACCGCATTCAGCAACGTAAGTTTGTTGTAGCTAAAGGTTGCGTTACTCTCCTTAGCCAACTCCTGGTGGTCGGCACTGGTTTGCAGCGAGTAGTAGGTGGCCCCCACCACATCTTGGTCGACCTCGCCAGTCGCGACCCTCCTTTCCGATCCATCCGCCCGGAACTTCGAGATGCCAAAGGGATATTTTGGTCCCTTGAAGCTGGGGATGTTCACGATCTTCTCATAGTCCCCCCGCAACATGGCGAACCCAGGAGAATTACCGGATCTAAAGAAGGGGGGTGCCCACCCTCCGGCCGCCTGAAAAGGAGTCTGGTCCCTCCTTGGCATCTTGGGTGGGGCCCCGCCTGCAACACCCTCGTTGTTTTTTCTTTTTTGGGACCGCTTCCCCTTGGGCACCCCGATCGGAAACAACCCAGAGGCGATTTCCGACTCTGATTCCGATCGCCCAGCTGAGGGGACAGATTTTCCTTTAGCCTTGGGAGGGCGGGTATTCCTGTCTGGGACGGCTAAGGCAACACGAACGTCATCTTGGGCGACCCAAGTGGCCCCCTGTGTGTCTGCTTCCCCTCATCCGGTTGGGACATGCGCGTCCGCCCATCTTTGTCCTGCCGCTCTCTCTACCGCGGTGATTTTTTCCAGTGAATCCTTCTCAGTTAAGCCCTCAGCCTGGGCTATCTCTTGAATCGAGGGAACAGGGCCATCCGCCTTCCCCTCTTGGATTTCCTTGGCCTTTGCAGCCTGTTTCTTCTTGAGTATACGGTCAAGAATCTTGGCACGTGCGGCAACCATTATCGATTATGCACAGGAAAAATAAACAAAGTTAGCAAACGGAGAAGGGTACATGACAGAAATGTAAAAATGGAGGGTTAGGAGTGAGAACGTGCTTGGCCTAAGGGAATTGACGGCGTAGTTACCCATTCTGAAATCAATGTGCCTCGCCGTACCCAGAGCCAACCCAAGGTTTATTAACAGATGCGTGCTTGTGAAAATCCCCGTGTCCAGTGGGTGTACCTCTCTCAGAGCTGCCAACAGGGTGTTGGGCCAACGCACCAGTCCTCTTTCCAATCGGACCTGGCCAACATCATTCCAGGAGGTGTGCTCTAGGCCGTTCCACCCGTTCTTGTACTTCAAGAAAACGAATTTCTTCTTCCAGTCCACTCCATAGGAGGATTTCTCTGTGTCAAAAATCTTATTACCGGATCGAGACTGGAACTTCATGAATCCACTTCTGTTAGGGGAAGCGGTCGTATCGACCGAGGCCACTAACAATTCAGCGAAGTGCTCCACGCACTCTACCTGACCCAGGATCTTCATTAGCATTCTAAATGCGTGCTCCACGCACTCTACCTGACCCAGGATCTTCATTAGTATTCTAAATGCCGTTATCATGGAGTGCCCATTAGGGAGCAATTGAACGGGGCTGATTTGAAGATGATTGAACAACGCAATTTGGAAAGGCGACAGGGGTAGCCTAAATCCATATTCAATCGCCTGCAATGAGATGGAGATACACCCCTCCGGTGGAGCCCCCATCTGCTCATTAGAGTTGGGAGTGTAAACCTCGCAGCTCGTGTCCAAGTCCCTCCTCCCGGTCAACCTTTTCAGTGCGGTCGTCCTCTCCGACCCCCAGATTTCGGCCCTGAACTCATGATAGTATTTTGGGCACTTTTGTTGTCCTTTCTTCTTTCCCCCCCCCCCCCCCCCCGGGGATCTGGCTCAATATCCGAAGTGGAGGCAGCCCCTCCTTGGTCGCGAGATTCCTCCTCCAAGGACATCTCTTCTATTTCTGCAGCCGTGTCCTCCACCGCTGCAGGGTCAACTCCTGTCTCCCCTTCTTCGCTCAGAGATCTGCTTTGGCCCCTCCCTATTGCATCACCCAAAGCAGGACTTACCACTTCCTCATCCACATTGGGGATGTACATCTCAGTGTCGGGATCTTTCCACCTATTTTTCCCGGGGCTTCTTATCCTGATAAACTGTAAAGACACTTTAGAATCAGTCGGGATATCTCTGGGCCCACAGTTCCTTTGTTGCTTGTCCTTGGGATGGCTACCGACAGGCACGGCGGAAGATCTCTTGGAGACCATTTTAGGATTCAAGGAAGAAGAGAAGAGAGAGAGTTGGAAGATGAGTGGCGTACCTTAGGGATTTAGTGGAAGTGCTCTCTGGATAAGGTTTGCTTGAGCGTTTCGGATGCCTGAAGTTCTTCACTCAAGGGTTTGTCTCTTGTGAATGGCGTGAAAATAGGAGAAAATCGCCTAAGTCCCCACTTTATAGCAGCGGTTACCCTAGATCAAAGTTAATTAATCCCACGTGTTGGCTGATTAGCTAACACCGGGATAAGCGTGGCCCTGGCGGTTACACGCCGCCCACTCTCAAGATTCGTGTCAAGCCCCTCAAAATTCAAAAAGTGCAATCATTGCGTTGACTGGGGGAGAAACCTAGCGTTTCCTGCCTAGGAGTCTCCAGAAGGCACGCGCGTGACCTCACCACCCCTTGGGTCGATGTTAACCCTAGGTCGATGGATACTGGCTCGAAGTCTTAGCTCGGAGGACCCGGCTCGGGCAGTTTGCTACGCGACCCAGCTTCGCTTAGAGCAACGAGTAGCCCGTCTTTCCTCTTTCCCTCAGCGATCACAACGCCTTCCTTAAGGTCCGTCGCCACACGCTAAGTGCCACCGGACCTGGGGGGGAGGAGATGATAAGGGGAAAACCGGAGGTCTGACTAAGCACCAGGTGTCATTCCCACGTGGCAGTCTGTGCCATGTCAGCCCGTAATGCTCGACCCAAGCCAGTTGATTTTTGACCCAGTACTTGTGGGCAACTGTAGTCCTGGAGTCCCCTTTCGACCGAGGGAAATGAGACCCAACAACTGATCGACCCAAATGCTATCAGACAACCGCAATTAATGCGCGCACCACCCGCAATTAATGCACGTACCACCCCTACAGGCTGCAGTAATTGCAGCCGTGTCAAGTACTGTAGCCGGGTCTCTGGCGGGGACAGAGAGACAGTGCTTTAGCCGTAAAAGCACTGTTCCGGACACCAAGCATCCCTCACCCACCAAACAAGGTCCACACCATCCTGGGGGTGTACTTGCACGCATTAAGGTCTCCTTGGCCCTATATAAACCCTTCTCCACCACTATCGGGGGTAAGCTTTCCTTTTCGCACTGAGCTCCTCATTTCAGTATATTCTCATTCCCCAATTTACTGACTTGAGCGTCGGAGTGCCAAAACAGGTTCAACCCCGACATTCCTCTGTTTTGGCCTTTAAGTTCACATTTGTCCCTTCTTTTCAGCTCAGGAAAGCATCAGAGTCTTCCCACTTTACAAATATCTTGGGTGATTGGGAGTCCTAATCTGCAGTCCAGCACATAGCCCAGATTTGGACACCATCAGTCCCCTTCTTTTCTCCACTTCCTCTAACTATCTTATCATGACCTAGACTGGTAAAACCTATTCTGAGCTAGCATAAGTTGACCTTGGGCTTGGCCCAACGCGCATTGGGCCCAAACGCCCACCAGGATATCGACAGCCTCCTTCTTGCTCAGGAACGTAAGTTCCTGCTTCCTGCTCTGGACATGTATCACTTTTATGATACATCATTCACTCCCCCCACTCTCATAGTTAGAGAGAGAGGTCTAACTATGAGAGTAACCTGATGATTGTGAGGAATTGGCTCAGGACGTCTGAAGTGTACCCCATGCTTACTCCGTAAGCTTCCTTGGTCCTTGTTTTTAGGTTGAGGTTTGTGAGCCTCTACTATGAACATGATATTGTTGAATTTCTCCACTCTTGTCACTTCCTTTGTTCAATTTAATGTATTTCCTGTTTCCTATGAGATAATGAGCAGAGAAAAGTATTTCTGTCAGGATGACCAGGAGGTCAGGCCTGGCAGGAACGTTCCCAGAGCGTGCCTGCGTACCCGTAGAAATGAAGCAGTAACTTTTGCAATCCAAGGTGGGATTTGAACCCGACCTTCCCAAGGCTTCGCCACACTCCTTCTAAATATACGTTTCCTCCAGAGGTAACATTTCAATAATATTTTATTGCAATCATGCAATCAAGGAGTACTAGTCTGACTCCTTCCCAGGGGGAAGTTCCTTTTCCCCTTTAATGGGTACCCGAGGTGAAATATTTTTTCTCAATGCCGAAATTATCGGGCTTTGCAAAATCACGTTACCATATCCACATATCATGTCACTTTGTAATTTCATGCATTCCAACACATCAAATATTTCTACTTCCATCACACATAACTACTCACAATCGCATGCATTTCACATATCTCAACGCATCAAGCATCATTAATTCTAATATACACATAAGACCAATTTATTAATTCACAAAAATGCTTGATTTATTCACAATTGTGGTAAAAAGAAAAATAAAATAAACAATTTACTTGCTAGGTGGCAACGTGTCCACCCTTCTTGCCGGTCTTCTTTAGGTGGAGCCTCATCCAGTCACTCCAGGTGGTGGTGACATTCCAGCTTCTTCCCTTGGAAACATCTCCCACCCTTTTGCTCAGCCCCTACAAATTAGTTCTTCGAGATATCCTTCTCGTGTTAGTCTTTCGATCTCATCTCTGAGGTGACGACATTCATCCGTATCAAGCCCATATTCGTTGTGGAACCGACAAAACCGCCCCGAAGGCACATTGCGACGGCCGTTCGCAAACCCCTTAGGCCAACTAACTAAACCTGCGTTTTGTATCTGCATCAAAATATGCGAGGGTGTAGTACGTAATGTGGTGTAATCATCGTATCTTGGCCCTAACGTCAAGGGCTTCTCACGCACTTCGGCCCATCTGGTTCGTTTGGACGGTCACGGGACACAACCATCTTCTTTCTATTCCCTTTGTCTCTCGTTGATCACCTCCTTCTCGGCCCATGTGGTGTAATCACCTCCTTCTCGGCGCATGTTAAGAGTTCATCCCAAATCCAAACGGGGTCTCTAGCTTGTGATCTATAGAGCTCTCCTCGTCGCAATCCTTGCTCAAATGCACTAGCGCGAACCTCCGGGGTGGCTAATGGAACATCTAAGCTAGCCCTAGTAAACCTCGCTATGTAACTTCTCAAGGGCTCGTTTTCTTGTTGCCTAATAGCGAATAAGGCCATGTATCCTCTTTGCTGCTTTTTGCTACTAGCGAATTGACAGAGAAATAGAGCCGAGAACTCGTTGAATGAGTGCATGGATCCCGGAGGTAGTTGATTTGACCATTCTTGCGCGGTGTTCGTGAGCGTTGTCAAAAACACCCTGCATTTGACTCCATTCGTGTACTGGTATAAAAGAGCGAGGTTCTCGAAGCGAGTAAGGTGATGTTGGGGATCCGTGGTCCCGTCGTACTCGGGAAGGCCTGACGTCTTGCAATTTGCGGGTAGGTAATCGGCCATCACTCCGGGGCCGAACGGGCATCCTCTCCTCACCACCCGATGTGGTCCCACGTGGACTTTTCTCTCTACTTCCCAGAGTCTTTATTGCAATCGGGCGGCCCAGCCTGTGAGCTGCTCCGTTTCTTTCACCTTCCTGGTGCCTTACCAGTTGGGCAGTTCTGGTCCTGCCTCCTGGTTCACCAGCAGACCTGTTGTTCCTTCTATTTCGAAACTAGTGCCACTTTGAACGTTAGCATTTGAGTTGATGTTAATGCCTCCCGTCATTTGTTGGGGCCCTAGGTCTACTTGAATGATTGGGGGGAACAGTACGGGATGCCCACCTCTCTCTTGGCTGAGATAGTTAGCTGTTTGTGGCAGGATACCTGGGCCGCTATCGATATCTTCCTGGCGGATATCAGGAATGCGATCGGTGTTGGTCTGGTGCTGCGGTGGATTGCTGATGAAGGCTTTCATCACAAATCCCGGCATGGCGGTGCGCATTGCCTCCTGCACGACTCCCTCGATTTGTGCGGGGAGAGCAGATCCTTTTAGGGCTTCTCGGACTACCTTCGAAGCAGAAACTCGTACCAATTCCGTGGGCCTTCGGCTAAATTCTTCCCACGTCAAGCGCACCGAGGATTCAGCGGGTCTTGATGCTCTCCCTAAATCTTCTATATACAGACCTGTACCCTGGGTAGAGGATTTACTCCTTTCTCTTTCCTGAGTATCAGTAGGAGGCCGAGCACCCCCTTCTGGCAGGAGCGTCTTCGAGGACAGGGCTCCTCCCCTTACCTGCTGTCCTGATTCCTGTTCAGCGGACCTGTTCTGCGCACCATCCTCTCTTACATTCATAGTGACATACTCCGGGGTTTTCCCATCTTCTGTCGTCTTCTTCGCCAAAAATTCCTGCACATCGTGTTCGGTTAGTACTCCATCCGTCACCAAGCTTTCCACGTACCGGCCACTCAAGAGTCCTGCAGTTAAGAGGATTTTTGCGTCTTCACTATTTAATGTGCCTGCGGCTAGGAGATTGCATATGTCTTGGCTAGTCAGTGTCCCTAAAGCCACACGATTTCGTATCTCCCGGCTATCCAGCACTCCCCCAGTTGTTAGGTCATTATGTTCGTCTAGAGTCATGATTCCTGCTTGAACGATTTTTCTCACGCCTTAACCCAAGTTTCTCACAGACGGCGCCAAGTGATGCGTACCAAAAATAAGACACCATTAAATTTATATGAATGGGTTTGAAATTATGGAGTAAAAAAGGGAAAAGTGAGAGAAACGATGAGAAGTAAGTGTTTTATTAGCTTCTCCGAAGAAAATACTCAGGAGTCCCCCATTTAAAGAAGTACAGAGACGATATATATATACAATACAAAGAAACCACCTCCCCTTTTATGTTTATCCCTCTCATCTTTTCTAGCTAGAGTGGTTTTTCACGAGAGAAAAGTGGGGGAGGGAGTTATTCCCATTTTCAATCTTAGTCCCCTTCTTTTCTCCACTTCCTCTAACTCTCTTATCATGACCTAAACTGGTAAAACCTATTCTGAGCTCGCATAAGTTGACCTTGGGCTTGGCCCAACGCGCATTAGGCCCGAATGCCCACCAGGATATCGACAGCCTCCTTCCTGCTCAGAAACGTAAGTTCCTGCTTCCTGCTCTGGACATGTATCACTTTTATGATACATCACTTAGAATAATAAATATAGATGGAAACTAGTCTGATAGATCAAGTTGAACATCTTGAAACAACTGAAGAATATGGATATTTTTCTCAAGATATTATTTTAGACAGTAAAAAATTAAACAAAGTTAGAAGAAAAGAACTAAACTTAATTGATGGACAAGATATGAAAACAGATTTAAACACAAAATTAAGTAGAAAAAATATTATATTGTATGGAAAATTTACATGTGAAACACCTATTGAAATTTCCACTACAAAAGGAACACAAGCTATTTCGTTAATAAATAAGGCGGATATAATTAAGAAAATAAATCAAGCAAAATATACACCTGGAGAAATAGGATATATACATATTTCTACAATACAAATATTAATTAAAAGTACATTTGCTGAAGGAATAAATTCACCTATAAAAATAGTAATCTGTGATGACAGAATTATGAATATAAAAGATAAAATAATTGGAATAATCAAAGAAAACCTTGCATATATAAAACTACTTTTTAACATAGCATTACATTACGTTATACCACTTGTAACAGAAAAATCAGATAAGTCATTAAACATTACTTATAAATTTGAAAGACAAGATTTAATGGAGAAAAACGACTATCCTTTTTCAATAACATATTCCATTGGATATACATTAACAAACAGTCATCATAGTATACAATTTAAGAATACTGATAAAATATATATGGAAGACCTTTTTCGAGAAGTCTCTCGTATAAAATATATAACTAAGACACCCATTATACAACATATTGATGCTAATGTTTTTCAAAGGAAAACACCAAGACTCTTAAAATGTACAAGCACACGTTTTAGATATTTACCACCAAACTTAAGAACTAACGAAACCACTTATACTTCCACACGAGTATCCACTAGTAATATTAAGGAAGAAGAATCTTCTAGTGAAATAACTGAAAACGAATTCACACATTTAGCCGATCAAATGGCTAAACTCACCACAGTTTTAAAGAAAATCCTCTGATTCTCACTCTGTTATCAGAGCCGGTATACGATTCTAAATATATTAAAATGAACAAAAAGTATAAACAATGGATAGCTCGAAATTTAGAGCACATAGAAGAAGAAATACAATTAAGCAAATAAAGGATAGAAAAATATGAAAAAGAAGAAAGCTTTGAAAGAGTTTGGAGAGAATATAATAATTTTTTAGAATTAAAAAACTATAGAAAAATATTATTACTTTTAAAAAATACTTAAATTATGGATTTTAAATATAAAGCTAGAATATCACAAGATATACAAAATATAGAAGAACAAATCATTATAAACAAATATCTTGTTAAAAAAGCATACCATGATCTATTATACAATAACAATTTATCATTAAAAACCAAAGAAATAATGATAAGATTAAAAAACGAAAGTCTAAAAAAATTAAAAATAAAAAGAAAAATAGCATATCAAATAGCATACATTTGACAAAAATAAATTATGAGCACTGAAAATATAAAATAGATGGGAAAAAATCTTGAAATAGTTTCACAAAAAGAAAAATTATATAAGAAAAATTACGAAAGAACATTAAATAAAATCGTAATAAATAAAGATACCATTGTACAAAGTATAAAAGAACAAGGAAAAATAATAAATAATATAAACAAAGATCTTGTAGGAAAAATACAAGAAAGAGAAATAAATGGACCTTTTTGAAAACATTCATAAACCTTGGGTATCAAATGAAAAATACACAAAAAGTCAAAAACAAAAAGAAAAAGACAAAAATCTATGTTGAAGTTGCCTTTGGTAAAAGCGGAAAACACTATTTTTGAAATATATAAAAAAGGTACTCTAGAATTGCACTAAAAGTATTAACATATTGCAAGTTAGTTCCTTAACAACTTTTTTAGTAAGAATGTGACCGAAAAAAGTTTCATGGGCCTTAAGCATACAATTAATAAGGGTATTTCTATCTTGTATTCCCTTAAGGTGACACTTTCCAAGAATAATTATAAGAATTTTTTTCAGCCACATTTTTATTGAAAAAGTTGAAACTTGAAATAGATTAGTAACGTTAAGTACTTATTTGTTACTTTTAAAACTTCAGTGACTACAATAATATAAATCGAACTTTAGGGACTAAACATGAAATTTACTCTAATTTTATTTGAACACCTTTTATACTTCATTTTTCTTATTTAAGGGTGCAAAGTGTTCAATTCACATATTTTTAGGGTACATATTACTCTTATATCTTTTTAGTGTTCAAACAATTTTTAGTCAATTTTGAAGGTCTATTTAAAATTTGTTGAAAAAAGTCAAAATTGTGGCTAGTGGTCTGCTCATGCATGAATTGTGGGTAGCCAGCAAGTTTGACAATCTCACAAACCAGGCTAATCTCAAAAGTTTTTATGTAGCGTACCTAAGAAGTTTCTATTTAGCGTACCTTAAAAGTTTGTGTCTAGCGTATCTTAGAAACTTATACTTAGCGTATCTTAGAAGTTATGTAAAATTTTCTATAAATAGGGCGCTGTATAAGTTCATTTAGAAGTGGATTCAGAATATAATTTCGATAGTTTCTCTCGATAAAGAGTTCTCTCTTTTATATTTTTGTGTTGATTCGCGTTATTGTGATTCTGTTTCGCAACAAACTTAAAGTATTTTCGTCCCTTGTAACATCTTCAGTTATGCATAGCTTTTAAATTTTAATAATAGATTGTGATGGACAATTTTTTTTGTTTAAACCTACACGACAAAGTGGTTAGAGGAATTCAAACTTAAAATCATTGTCTTGAATGAAAAAACCATTAACCACTTGATCAACAGCTGTTGGCATGTGATGGACAAATTAATTGTGTGTGTGTGTGTGTGATTTCCACGGGGAAGCAATTTCCAAGCCCGAACGATTGTTTACCAAAACCCGACAAAATAAATAAATGCCAAAAATCTCGAAAATTCACACAAATAACTGAAAAAACCTCCTATACACTTGATGACTATAAATACTGGGAGAACCCAACACGGGTAATCTTGTTTTCCTCTGCTATCTGAATATAAACAACAGATATCCCTTATTTGCATTGGGATATCGAATCTCATGCTCTAATCAACAGCTCGTAAACGTTACTGTTATTATCGCCCGGTACACGTTTCAACATCTCGAAACTCTTTCGACTCCCGAGGAAGTCAATCCTCTTGAATTCCACATGATCACATTCCTTGCTGGAGTAAGCACAGCGAAGCCTGTCAGCGTGCCTAGAGTCTGTATGGATAGCGATTTCTATTTCCTCGGACGACATGTTCTCCTAAGAATCGTCAAAGTAACATAGTAATAAGTATATGATCAACTACATTATTAGCTTTGTGCCCAACAAGGATAAGAACTAAAGATAAAATCGAATACCTGGTAAAATGCATGGATGTAATCCAACACCTGCACGCATGTAAAGCCACTATTGCTGAAGAAGGTTCTTGAACGCGGGCCCATCTCTGAGAACCGGTCGACTGGGAACATTATAGTCAGAATATGGTTTTTGAATATTAACTCTGACTTCTCACTGCAAGTCATCATTTTTATAACAAAAATTAAAATTGAAGTGAACCATAACAAAATTGGTCGTAGAAAAGGAAATTATGAGTTCAGTCAACCTTTCTGTAAGAGGTCGAGATAGGTTCACAAACGATGCTTCAGACTCCTTTCCGTATTCCTTTGCATCAAAGAACATAGATGTATGGTCTTCATTAGCATTCTCGACACTTGCAGAATCCGTATATATAGAAGCAGTACAGGTTGGTTCCGATATAGACCAACAAATGGAGTCCAAAAGGCTGCCGGGAGTTATGGGACGTATTGGAGTTTGACATGTCTGGAATTATAATGAATTACAGCCAGTAATATGTCAACATGTATTATAAGATTCATCATAAGATAAAAAAATCAGACTTCGCAAGTCCAAGAAAAGCGAGAAAGAAAACATAAAGTCTTAGACCCCAAGACAAACTTCCACATTCGACTATGTCCAAAGAAAGGATTTTTATCCTTTTCTAATTCAGCATGTATGAATAAATTTCACCTGCATTCGGCGGTTCCGGCGTTTTCTCACACCATCTTTAGCCAGATTAACTTTTCTTTGCCTTTCGTCCTGACTGATTTTGATAACAGAAGTAGGTACATTTCCACAACTTGTTATACTGTTAACTTCCTGAAAAGTTCGAAGTCGAGGGAACACATAAGACAAAGAATGGTTATTTTATCCGTAAGAAAGCAGAGGAAGGGGCGAAAAGCCATATACCTCCCTGGATCCACCATGCGGCATATTATCAAGCATTGCTCCAATATGCCTTGCCAAATCGGCGGATAAGTGGACAAGTCTTTGTAAAGATTTTTCTTTTGCAGACTTTAGAACCCATAATGGCTGAAAGAAAAGGGAAATATTATCAGTTCTTAACTAACTAACTAAATAAATAAATAAATAAAATACAAGATACTTACTGTGACAAGATTACTGGAATGCCCCAGATATTTTCCAACGGAAGATCCCTCACATACTACATGAGTAGCATTGCAACCAACAAACCATTGGTTCAGCAAGCTAGCACCTTCAGCAGAGAGAGCCTCAGCCACCTAAGAACAGATATAACTAATATAGTTATCTAAGAAAATTCGGATTGAAGAATTAGAATGCCTTAAAACAGAGAAAGTTGAAGTTTACCTTACAGCGAAGTTCACCAGGGACATTTACGTCAACATAAAATGATTGACCAGACAAGGATGACTGAAATGTATGCCTTTTACTATCTCCTTCTCGAAGTTGCAATTCAGTAGCTCCAATCATGTGTTTGGTTTGGTTTTGCAAACCAACGGGAAGACAAGAATTTTCAGCGCCAAAGTTTTGATCAAGCCTCTTGACTTCATCAATGGGGATACTGTTATCTCCTTTGTTGTTAATATTGTAGAGTGATTCACTCAACCTAGCTGAAATGAACACAACGATCCCATTTTCGATCAATACATCCATCGGAAACATACATATTCATACCTTTGAATTCTTGTTTTAGTATAACAATATGATTTTAGTTAGTAAGATATACAACTACAGGACACTATACAACAATATAAAAAGCTCAACAAGACATCACTATTTTGACAAAATCTTACATGAAAAATATCCAGGGAAGAAAACGAATCCGTGAGAAATAAAACGTAACATGGGTTACTTTCTTCAAATTCCCCAAAATAAGTGCCAAAATACAATTTTCATAGCATTTAAAGTAACACACAAACAAAACCAAAAAAACCAAATATCGCCCAAGTGCTCCACCAAATTATTTACATGCCTACTTTTTGTTTCAACTACAATCTTCAATTGAAACCCATAATTGGGCTGATGGAATTAGGATGCTAAAAAATGCTGGAAGATTTCATCATGCCCATAAGTAACTGAAGAAACAAGGAAATGTGTATTACCATTCCTTTTCACGCTATCGACAAACCAGCCAATTGTTACGAGGAACAAACCATTTGTTGGTCCATGTTTCAGAGCATGCTCAAATTTACGTCCGCGCAGGCTGTAATAAGTGTTAAGAATAACACAACTGAAGCAGGGTTTATCAAGACACAGTAATAACCAAGTTGTGTTGACCAAATTTTTACCTTGTAACAAGAATTAGTAGAATTACATCAACAAGCCTAACTAACAGGAAAACATTTAAAAACAATAAACTCTGCACCAAGAAAGGATATCTGAACCACCAAATGAGTGCATTGAGGATGGAGATGGGGACTGTATTGACCTCCCAATCTCTCTGTTGCTTCCTTGACCTGTTTCCTTGTTTCTACACATCAAATTGTAAAGAATCATTGAGAGGATAAACTAAATTCATCAAAATAATAATTTCTGCATCGACAGCCTATAGTATTAATGTCATTACATTAGAATTGACATCCACCCTGAGGTACTGCTAGCACAACAAATCACAGAAGATCCAAAACCAGAGACAATATACATATAAAATTCAAATTTCAATTACAATGACTAAAACCAATGAGAGTTATACATACCTTTAGATAGGCCTGTTACACAGATGACAAGGCCAGCAAATGGGCCGTTGGATTTCACTGTTTTGATTGGAGATTCAGAAACTGTTGAGAAAGAGGACGCAGGAGACATGGGCTCCAAAGAAAACGGAGTTATACCCCTGAATGAGGAAGAGAAGTCCAGAAATAACCGTGAACACCCTTTTCCTGTTATTACCTCCACTTTCCCTCCCCCTCCAACACCACCCATTTTCATCATCCAATCAAGAAATCGAATTACAACAACGAGGAAAGTAAAGACTAATGAGAGGGTGGACTGGGGAAAGAATAAAGTGGGATTCTTCAGAGAATGAGAAGACAGTTCTTGTGAGGGAAAAATGATAGATTTGAATTTGTAAAAGAAGAATATACTACCACCACAGCTTATTCGGACATTCGTAGTACCGTAGCATAAATGGAGGTCCTTTTTGCCCCTTCGTATCTTTTGGAAGAGAAAGTGGGTCAATGCAAAATCAATCTTTCCCGCAGAGAGAGAGAGTGAAAGAACACGCGAAATTTAAATTTTTCTTTCAAAATCCAATCTTTTTTTTTTCCCCACAAACAGAGACAAAAGCAAAGAACGAAGGGAAAGACAGCACAAGTCTTTACTTTGAAACGACTCTAGAATGATAGGCGGGGCAATATGAGGTGAAAGAAAGCCTGAAGAAGAATCTGCGCAGAAACTTTTTGTGAATTGTGCTTGTATTCTCTGCTTTTTTGGGCCTCTTCTTTTCCTTTTGGGAGGGGATGAGAAAAGTGGGTATTGGCGTGATTCACTAAAATCGCTTTACTTTCTTCACTTTCTCTCTCTAAAATTTGCAGAGCAGAAGGGCGACGCCATGGCCGCTGAACTTTGCATTGGCGTTATGCCATTGTTTTGAAACTGTTTTCTTGGAAGGGAGTTCGATTTGTTTAATTTACTTTTCTGCCCTTCTTCTCCTTTAATTTTTGCAATCTAGTCCTCATATTTTTGCTTTCTTAGGACTTAGATGTGATCTGATACCAAATTCTTCATTAACTAAAGCTTGTTTGTTCGGAGGAAAAAGCAATTTAATTAATGACAAATTATGGATTTTAAAATGTACGCACTCTAACTCAACATCTCTGATTAAAATGAATTATTAAGAAACACCGTCTAATTATTATGTATAGATATGAGCTCCATGACACGGCCACGACATAAATATAACAATATTTTCTTGAATTTCTCATGTAATGAGTGTTGGACATTGTATCCGACACAACGCTATTTTTAAAAATATTTGTGCATCGTAGCCATCTGATAGTTAGATAATCAGTAGAACTGATACCCAAATTATTATTTTCAAAAAATAATTATACACCCAACTATTACGAGATATTTTGTTATATATGAGATTATTTAATTGTAATGACCAAGATTCATAATGTCTTTAGTCTACAAATACTTTTAACATTATTGTTTCACTGTATCGTATCGTATCAGATATTCTTCTATAGAAAATTTAAGGAAAATTTTAAATCATGTTTGTATTCGTACATAAAAAAAAAAAAGCGTATAAGAGATTTATGTTTAAACAAAAAGCTTTGAATTTTAGGAGAAAATAATAGTTGAATTTCCAATAATTTACTATGAAACTTTTATCATATTTTAAAAAGATATATTGAAGCTAATGTAGTTTCCTTGAATATTGGTCATAGGATTATAATACTAATAATTCTTGAAAATGAATAAAACAATGGTAGAGGCAAACAAGGATTAATTCTCGTTAATGGTGCGCCAACTCCTAATCCTAATTCCTAAGCCTCGTTTGGTATGCATTGATCTTTGGGCTATTTCCATCTTCCATGCATGCTATCAACTTACATTAATATCTCCATTAATTAATCTCTTTTTAGGTGCATTAATTTCACTAAATTATTTGCATTTACACGTACATTAATACCTCTACATAAATTAAAGTATAAATTTATAAATAACAACAACTAACAATAATAGTTTAGGGCTGAATAAATGATAGGGAGTGGAGTTGACTTCTGGTCATGGGTTTCAATCCAAGGTGATAAATGATAATGCTGTCCAAATCGATTTGGTTAATTTAATTAAGGTGAATAATAAGGTTGTAATAATGTCACACGCACAGTATTATTAATTAAGGCCCAAGTCCTAAGTGATAAGGTTGTTTGAACTTTGAAGACGGGTAGCTGTCCTGCTCTGGTCATGAATCTTGTTGAGTTGATGTCTTGCAAACTTTTTTCCTTTAATTATGTAATGTAATGTAATTCAACCCGAATTCCCCTTTTCTTTCTTTCTTTCTTTCCTTCTTTTTATATCCCTTGGAATTTGTGGAGGCAACGCACTATTACATTCACAACTTTGAGGCCTCTCAATGTTAGCAACCTAAATATATATAAATTATTGGGGTTTTGAGTATCTTAGTGGTTAATTACCACATCATTATAATGCACGGATATGGATACAGCAATAAGGATATGATAATACGAATTCTTTCTTAAAATTTTCATGTAACGAGTGTCGGATACGATGTCTAACATAAGTATCTAACACGATACGATACGACAAAATCATACTTTTAAAAGTATCTGTATATCATAGCCACAAACATCATTAAAAGTATTCATTTTTCGCAAGCGGTTCTAGTAATAAATCATAAAAATGATTAAAATTATCATATTCATATCGTGTGTATATAATTGTGAGCAACCAATATCAACTGATCATTAACGTGATCGAGCGAAAGAAACTCAAACGCGCAGTCTTGACCAAATATAGCGAATTACAATAATTATTATAATCTCAAAATTGGATTGAAAACAACTCTCCCAAAACCCTAAAACTAAAAACCACTTCTTTTTTTAACTCACGCACCCAAAATAGAATTCAAACCCATGATATCGTACCAGATAATGAACCCATTAACCACTTGGACCAACCTGTTGACAAAAACCAATTGTTTGTATAGGACTTATAAAAGAACTCCATTTTTATTTTTGAGGGGTCAAAGCAACCCATAGGAACCAAGAAAGTGACTAAAAAAACACATTAAATTGACAGTTCAAACCTAATAGCATATCTTGAAGGTGGGTGAACAGTGCTCAACTATACCCAGATTCTATTGCTACAATACTCGACATAAAAAATGATAATAAATGAAATCAATAATGCAAGTCTAAGTGCCAATCACAACCAACAGCAAAAGGTAGATGAAATACAGGCATTCCTGATGGTCTGTATGCCTCTGTTAGTGGTGCACCATTACCTGTTATATTCCTGCACCAAACTTCACCACCATTATTGCATTTACATCACATTTATGCAAACAGTTTTGCACAGTAATCAGATGGAGGAAGCAAACTAATCCTGCCAAATTTCAAGAAAGAATGTTTGGTAGGAAGGCAAAGTTTAAAAAGCAGAGCTATGACAATGAAATTACATTGTGACCCCTTCAGACAAAAGGAAAGTCAACAACTGATGGAGCACTACAATCCAAATAGCAAGACTATTACATGACAGCACAAGTGATTTATCCTAAAAGAATATATCCAGTTAGTTTTGCTGGGATCACATGGAGATGGTACAGTGGAGGAGACCCAAAGAGAAAACAATGAGAAAGACAAAGTGTACAGATTCAAGGTCCATGATACAGATGTCAACTGCAGCCCAAATACAGCATCGATTTGCAATATCTTTGTTTAAGTGGAGACGATACTACTGAATCTTCCGATACGAAGATAAGAAAATTTGCCACAGTAAAGTGGCGCGAAGATATGAAGAAAACAAGTGCACCCTTCTGATGTTTTTACCGACTATTGTTGTTTCTTTGAGCTGGAGGTCTTTCCAGTAACATTAGACTTCATTTTGCACGCGAATGAGCGGAGTTTTAGGACAAGATTATCTATCTCTTCTTCTTTTTTCTCGTATACAACAAATGACACGAAGGTGATGGGTAATCCTGTGAAATACGAATAAAATAGCAATTTATTGTCGGCTGATTTGAATATCTAAGGATAGAAAGTATAATAGCCATGACACACATGCAACATGGCACGTACCTATCACAAAAACACTATGTAGGGAAAACGCTCCAAGGATGCTTAGAACCAATAGAGTGAGGACAACCTGTTTCATGAGCAAATAAAAGATGCACAAATTACTATAGTTGATAGGATTCAAAGACAGAAAATGTGATTTGATAAGAGATTCGCAGTTCTAGACCACAAAGTAAGATTTCCAGCAACTACAATTATTGTTTCCTAATCTCATGTTTTGGGAAATGACTAGCAACTTATCTTTGTTAGTGCTCTACAAGCAATTTATGAATCATAAGAGTGGGTTTTACACGGGTTTCACAAAAATGTGGTGTTTGGGTATTTGTTCACTAGTTAACCAAAGACACAAGCCAGGAAGGCACAACTCAAGAATGGCAACGCAATAATTATTTTCAACATCAAAATGTCAGGTAATTTTGTTTCCTCTCCTAAACCTGTGACTTTTTTAGTTTGAAAGTTCAATTTTGGGCTTAAAAGAGACGGTTGACACCATGCAAAGGAAAATTTCCAAGTCAAATTCTTGTACTATCCGTAGATGTAAAAGACATACGTCTTAGTTGGGAAGAGTGGGGGAATAATATACACTACACATACACATTGGACTTAAATCGATTTTGGCCTGCAGACGACTTACTGACGGAAACAACTCAGCAGTCTGAAGAGAGACTTGACTTTAAGTAGAAGAGAAAATGGAAAACCACATAAAACTTGTTATATGTTTCTCAAACTGATACCATATCAAAACTCCAAAATTAAAATTACCTTGAGAAAAAGCATAGAATCATTTCCTTTACATAGTGACTTTAAATCACTAACCACAGAATTCCACCAAGATGTCACTGACACAGCAGCATGGTTAGACGCAGCTTCTGAGACATGGAATTTGGACTGGGGAATTTTTTCAATTTTATATCCGAATCTGCACCAACACACAATCCACGGTCAACACTCGTACCACTCCTTCTAAGCATATCTGCCCTGGGCTTATGAAGTTATGAAGGATGCTCCCTATTTCAGGAAGCAGATTTGTGATAACATATATTATTATTGTAGTGCTCACCTAGGTAAACTCTATGAAGGATGATCATTTATAAACAATTCTATAAATAACACAGATTGGTAAGTATACATTTTCTGAGGCAGTCTTCCATGGATGTAAAGGAAGACTGATGCCACTAATAGAAGCTTGGAGACTGCAGTAATGATTGTACTCCCAGTTGCTACAAAATTGAAGTAAATTGCAGCCAAGAACAACAATACAGTGAGTGTCTGCTTTTTGTCCCTCCACAATAGTGTGTCAGCAACTGCATGTTTCATTGTACCATTTATTAGAGTACATCACAGGTTGAATTCCAGATAGTCATGTAATGTAACTGCTAATTGCATTACATAAGTGATGTATTGATAATCAAACTGAAACATGTTCATATGAGGACGACTGATTTATCAGGAAAAGCAAGATAAGATATAGACAAATTATTATTTTTAAACCAGTACCAAACTAATATAGATAAGAAGATAATAGACACTGTTAGGTCCTGATTCCACATGCGCACTGGTTCAAATACAATCCACATGGTTAAATATCAAATTTGCTTAAGAAGGATAGCAGATCATAAACCCTTAAAACATGTTGCAATCAACTCCATTAAGACGAGTAACGTTCTATTGGAAAGAAAAGATGCATACCTTTTCCACTACCAAGAAATAATTCTGCTTTAGATGGCCCATCCCTTTTGGTGCGAACATCAGCTCTCAAGTGTGGGTAAGATTCAATAGTTTTTCTAAGGCCCTCCTGCGGATAAAGCATCATTGAGGAAAATCATCAACATGATTAATCATATGAGAACTGAAATATCTTCTGAGCCACATTTGACGTCATTCCACAGAAACAACATCTATTTGTGTCGTGAGCTCCACAAAATTACAGTGTATCACAGCAACATCTATCAAGTCAACTGTCTTAACACATTAGATGAGTTTTAAGTAACTAACTACTGGACTGAAATAACAGAACTCCTCTTAATAACCCATCGATATCAAAATATTTCTAGCAAGAGAGGTACAGCATGTGTATACCTCAAGGGGAACGATAGGTGTGTAGCCAAGAAGTTCATTTGCTTTCGAACATTTAAAGGTTCTGCTGCGAGAAAGAAGTCGGATTCTTGAAGGTGTCAACTGCGGCACCTTCATCCCATAAGGGGCTAATAGTTTGTATATGGTCTCCACCAAATGAGCAATTGGCATCATAACATAGGCAGGAATCTTAATTTTTGGCCTGCATACTACACAAGATCAGAAATAAAGATAACATACACTCTTTATAACATAAACCTCTAAGAAAAACAATCCTCTAAATCAAAATAGAGTATTCGAGAACAGGGTCAGAGAGCCTAAGGATATGTAGCTCCCAGAAAATTTGATAGGTACTAGCAGACCACAGGGGAACAGGTGCAATGCATATATTAGAACGATAAATTACAGGTATAACAAATTGAGCTAGAGTGAAGCTTTCGTAATGATATAACAAATGGAAAAAAGATGCACATTTACTGATTTTTCTTTTGGGTGGGGGTTGGGGGTAGGGGGAAGGAGGCACCTGTACTTTCAAATAAATAAAGGAAGGCCATGAACGGAATAATACCTCTCATAGCCAAGGCCTTCCAGAATGAGAGACATAAATTCCCAAAATTTGATTGGTTCCATATTGGTGATGAAGTAGGCCTGCAAGCATGATTTGCAGTTAAAACCATGTTATTGTGGCTTCGGACAGGTAAGAAATCTACTTATGTGCATGCCCTATTTCTAGGCCTACAAACGTAATGACCAGATTAAGATGGGATGAAATGTATACAAATTTTGAATTATACGTTAGGCCAGAGGATATAGAAAACAGAATGACCATATTCAGTGTTTCTAAAAGGAGTTCAAGTATCTTCTTCTTTGAATTGGGATATAATTAAAACCTCATCATTCAAAAAGTTGGACAATTTGCAGTATATTGAACTCGATACACATGAAAACAGAAGCCATAGTAGCAGAGATAAGATAGACATACAGACAGGACAATGGCAGTAAGAAAAAAGGATCTGTGTTGTGGGATAAAGGAGTGCACATGTGAAGCATTAAATGTAGTATAAAGTACTAATCTTTTCTTTTATGACCAGCTTCACGTGTTTTCTCATTATTAAAGAAGCTAAGTTTACAGCATGAGTTTTCAATTCTGTAAAGAACTTCAGAAGCTTTCACCATTGTGCAATAATATGTGTGGATAGAAATAACTAAAATGGAGGCCAGAACCTTTATTGACTACAGCACTCTGTGGTTGACATACTGACATATAACATATTGCACTATCATTTGGGAATTACAGAGTTGGTGTGAAAAAGAAAATGCTACCTGTCCAGCAGCCTTTTCTGCTACTGTCCCGTCAGATGCCAGAGCTCGCTCTGCACATACGTGAGCATGAG
This sequence comes from Lantana camara, assembly GCA_037501455.1. NCBI lineage: Eukaryota > Viridiplantae > Streptophyta > Magnoliopsida > Lamiales > Verbenaceae > Lantana > Lantana camara. Next base: position 93,869,575 of record CM074861.1, read on the forward strand.
CAACATTCTCAACATATGTGAAATCATACATGTTGTTGCCATCTCCAATGATAAACTGGAAATTCCACAATAGCACATTAGAATACTTACCAAAAGCTTTCAAATATGACAGATAAAAGGAGTAAAATGTGTTCCCCAAAACATAAATCCCTTCATACGAGAAGGAACCTAGCGTGTTCCTTAAGAGCATTATGTGTTAGTATATGTAACTAGTATTTAGTCTTATCTAATATTTGGTTTTATCTATTTATAACTACCTTTTAGTTTTATCTATAGATTTGAATAGGATAACTACCATTGTAAATAGAATATATATGTATGCAGTCTGTATCTTTTTGTTAACAGAGAATATACAGAATATTGGTTCTCTTCATTACGATTACTTTCTCTGCATATCCATTATTTCAACATTAGGTACTATTATTTTTGTGATCATTCATAAATATATGTTAACAGAAGCTGGAATACCTCCAGTTGAAAAAAGTTCCAAATAAAAAATTAAGCATGAGCAAGCCAAATCTTAATAATTACCTTCGATTTGCCAGCCCTTGCGGCAGCAATCAATGATGGAACAAGTAACTTATCACCAGGGCCAAATATGCTGCTGGGCCGGATGCAGCATGTTAGGAGCCCGTTTAAACCATTTGCCTTGATAACTAAGACCTCTCCTTCAGCTTTTGTAGCAGAGTATGAATCATTGTGCTGTGAAGGATAACCAAGACAAGATAAATGGATTAAGACACTGGAGGATGAGATGGGAAATTCGAAACGAGAAGACACATTCAATAACTTAAATACAATTTTTGTAAAAAATCTAATCAAAACTGACAAGTTAACATTACTATCCTCAACAGTTCCATACTAGCTCTTATAATAAATATAAGATGAAGTCAAAACATTCAATACCTTAGCAGGATACGTCAATGTTTCCTCTCCATTTATTATTCCATGAACACCATCAAAGACCACACTTGGGGAGCTTGTATATACCAGTCGTTTTACTTTCAGCTCAACACATGCATCAATTACATTCTGAGTTCCTGCAAGTCATATTTACTACATAGTAATCAAAAGAACAAAAAACGGCTGGTCTACGAAATTTAGGAACGCGCACAAAAAGGAACAGTCATCTTGCTCAGATCTAGCCGGTCCAAAACTAACCTTGTACATTTACAGAATAATGCAGCTGATGGTTATTAATGGAGGAATCAGGAGCAGCCATGTGAAAGACAACCTCAGCGCCTTGGAAAGCTGCAATGCCAAAAGGTGAAACAGTATGTTGATATCGAGAAAAAAGCTACAATAAACTTCACTATTAAATCGAAAGTATTTTAGACCCCGATCATTAGTTATTTTGGGACCCAAAAACTACCATGTATGTCAAAATTGGGAACAATGTCATCACCAGAAAAGCTGGTTTGAGCTCAATTATTAACTTATCAAACAAACAAACGTCATTCACTGTTCACCAAGATTTCTATTTCAATTACAACCTTGACCAGACGACGAGCTGATACACTATTAAACACTAGGAAAATTTTAAAACAACTGGAGCTAGAATATCAATTCATGTTCTGTTAATTAAAGCTCACGCAAAAATTACATTAAATCATTAAACCAAACTCAAACATCATGTTTGATAATCAAACAAATGTCATCACTAACTTCAACTATGCCCCCGCGGGCCAACAAGAGTCTGAAAATTCTTACCCAATGCATGCAAGAGAAGCAAACCCATATCAACTATACCAGCAAAATATGCTAAACCCCATCATTTAAAGGAAGCACGGAAAAAATAGAAGAAGAAATTAACCCTCATCTACACAGTAAAACGCCGGAAATAAACCTTTGATCACTTGCAATTTATGGCGAAGATCCGCGGACACATATTGCGCGCGGCCCGACTTAAGAGCTGCGCCAAGAAGGCCATTCTCCTCGTCCGGGTCTAGCTTGATGGCGGGACCCAAATCCGCGACACGCACAGAAAACATGTCGTATTTGATGAGCATCATCACCAGATGCCTCGCCGCAAATCCTCTGCCGCCTGTCACCACGCACCACCTCTCTTCCCCACTCATTTTCACCGCCGTAGAGTGTTTTCCGGCCGTCTAAACCGCGAAGCTTTATCAGCCAGAAAATAGCAGGCACAAGCTGCCAACTGCGGATATCGTCAATTAAAGCGATGTTCGATTAGCCGATTACCAAACTGGGCAGCTAATTACGATCAGATTAAGACGAAAATTACGAGGGTTCTTGAGATTTAACCTGGATCTTGGACACAGCTCTGACACTCTAGTGAGAGAAACTGTGGCATTTCATGGAACGAATCTTCAAAATTAGTTATTCATAAATAATAAATAAAATAATTGAGATAATTATTTTTAATTTTATTAGGATTAATTTCATATGGACCATTCTGAGTTACGTTTATTACAGGTTGATCTCCTATAATTTGATATATTACAGATACATTCCTTACTTATGCCAAGATAAGATATTTTGAATTGAACCAACTCCAAAGTCATTGGGTTTTCGGTTTTATCCGAATATTTATGAATCAAATCAAATCGAACTTTTTATTTTTTTTTATTGGTTGAGCTCTAACATATTCTACTTGAAGGTTTGTTCGTTTGATAGTTTAAATTTGATTCGATTCGATTTTAAGGTCGAGTTCGGTTCAAATCTTGACTTGGTTTGACTTTAACTCGAACCTTTTGAATTTGAACTCCAATCTTAGCTGTTCCGGCTCGGTCGGCTCGCAAATCGGCTGAGTTCGTAAATATTCCTGGTTTGACATGTAACATATATGAGTGTATTTGTAATATTTCAAACTATGGGGAGCTTATTTATAATAAACCTAATTTAAATGGGTCCAGATGAAATTAAACTTTGCTATTTTTTTTTGCCAATTTCCCTCCATTCGCCCTTCTCAAATTTGAAACAAATACTCTACAAAAATGACGTATCATCTTTCCCAAGAACACCATGTACACTCCTCCGAAGACCTCAACAATGGCTTCCAATCCTCCCGCAAAATCCAACATCAATTCCTCCTCCTCATCCTCGCAATTTCTAAGCACCAGATTCTCCATTTTAGACGACGCTGATTTGCAAGATTTCCCCTCTCCCTCTGTCTCCACAGCTTCCAGGGCCGGCTCGCTTCCGCCGCCGCTAAAACCGCAAAATTCTACAATCCGCCGCCCGTCCAAAATGCTGAGAAAGCAAAAACCCGTCAATCCCGGAAAGGAAAACTGTGTCTTTAATGATGCAGAGGCGGATTTGGGTTGTGGGTTGGATTCAATTGAACCAACGCTCGATTTGTTTAAACCGAAAGGGGTTACTGATTATTTGCACAGTAATAATTCGATAGAGTCGAGATTGTTGAAGCCCTGTGGAGAAGAGAGGGGAAATGTTCGAGATGAAGAGTGTTTGGAGGGGAGCACTCAGCTGGATGAGTTACTCAAGCTGTGTGCCGACATGGACGAGCTGGAGAATGATGGTGAAACGGATGATTCGGAAGGGGAATGTGAGGTTGTGATTTCTTGTCCGCTATGTGAAGTTGATATTTCGGCACTGAGTGATGATATGAGGCAGGCTCACACAAATGAGTGCCTCGACAGAGTGGAGGCGTCGACTGATGTAAGAACTTCACTTCACCTTTTACTTGTATAAGTTCATGCTGTTTTTTTCTGCATTATGACTTGGTATGTTTATATGTTCATGCCGATTTCTGCATTATCCAGTTTTTTGATGTAATGAGCTGCACTGTGGATTATATCTAGGACCATCTATCCTAATTGTTTGCTCTGTCAGCTAACAAATAAAGGTTATAGTGAATTAGCTGAATCTGCATGTTAGTCGGAAAACATCTTCCGAATGGATCTTTTGACAAATACAAGTTGAGTTCAGTTTTCCCAAAATATTGATTGAGAAATTGGATGTTAGCTTTGAAATTCGAATTCATAGTTGAACCTTCTTCCAACCCAATTAATGTCTTTACATAATTTTCTCGTTCAAGATTAAGCATAATGTGTTTTCAGGTGTCCGTTAGGGATGAAAATACAGGAGGGTCCCGATGCCCAGGGCAAGTTGTTGACGGTTCTCCTCTTATATCTTCTAAGAAGGCTGTTGATGTATCTCCTGTGGCAGCATGGCTACAGAACTTGGGCCTTTCAAAATATGAAGAATTTTTTGTCCGCCAAGAGATCGACTGGGATACATTGCAGTGGCTAACAGAAGAGGTGCATTGTCTGTTTAAGATACCTAGTGCCACTTTGTGATACTTCTCCTTTAAAAACACGTCTTTTGGCACTTTCTGATGTTTGGAAGATTAATATCAGAAAGCGATCTACTTCGATTTAATGAATAAGTGCAATTGTTTTCTGGCAGGATTTATGTAGCATTGGCATTACAACACTTGGTCCAAGAAAAAAAATTCTTCATGCCCTTAAGGAGCTAAGAAATGATTCAACCAAGACAGCTGAACCAGAGAAAGACTTCTCAAAAAGTGTAGCTAATGAGACTAAACAAGGAACAAACAAGTTGATAACTGATTTTTTTCCAGGCCATTTCTCTGCAAGAAAAAGAGGTAGTGTAACTACTAATGGGCAAAGTAGTGCTAAGAAATCTCAGGCAAATTCTTCTAATAGGAGCACTGTAAGAAAAGATCGCGCCAGGAATGGAAAACAGAAAGATGTCCCTTTGTGGTGTTGCATAGCTGGAACACCATTTCGAGTGGTAATTTTGCTCTTGACATAGTTAATAATGATATCTTCTCATATTTTGACTATCAGTTCTTTCCAACTCCTTGATCATGTGATGTTGATAAACATATGTTGACATATATTTTCTTCCTTATTTGTCTGGCTATAAACTCGAACTCAAAATCTTGCCTCTTGAATATATTTTGGTACTCTCTCCCAGCTTTTTCAGAGTATCATGATTTATGATATTCTTTTACTTTTCCAGTGCTCACTGTTTTGGTATAGCCAAAGGTAGGTCGTTCTGTTCAAAATATGAAGCTAATTCTAATACTTAATTTTCATATATTTGCAGGATGCATTTAAATATCTACGGAGAGATTGTTCTCATTGGTTTCTTACTCACTTCCATTTAGACCGTAAGTCATTGATATAGTACCCGATAATAAATAGTATAAGAAATTGATTGCACGTATTTTTCTATCTATACTAAATTCCTCCTGCTGCATGTTTTGAAATCGAAACACCATGCTATTCGTATGTTCATCCCCTTTCTTGCATTGTTTGCAGATTATCAAGGGCTTACCAGGTCCTTCAGTCATGGGACACTTTATTGTTCCTTAATTACGGCTAAGCTTGTAAATTTGAAAATTGGAATCTCATGGGACAAAATTCAAGTTTTGCCACTAAACCAGAAAATCAATATTGCTGGAATTGATGTGACATGCTTCTATGCAAATCACTGCCCTGGTGCGATCATTATCTTGTTTGAACCACCTAATGGTAAGGTGCGTACAAGCTCATTATTCATTAAGCTTTTCCACCTTTTGTCTGAGTTTTGGTGTCTCTAAAACTGATTCCTTTGTTTGCATTTCAGCCTGTTTTACACACTGGAGATTTTCGGTTTTGCACTGAAATGACAGAACTGGCCATATTGCAAGCTTGTCGAATCCACACTCTCATCCTTGACACAACCTATTGTAATCCACAGGTAATAGATACTTAAACAAGTGCCCTCCTTAGTTATTGTACAAACCAAACTGTTTTTGGCATGTTGAATTCTTATTGTAACTGACACTCTATTATTTACTCTGATCATGCATGTATGTTATCATTTGCTATTTCGTGATGCCCCTGAACGAATAACTGCTTCTTCTCTAATTGCAGTATGACTTTCCCAAACAAGATACTATCATACAGTTTGTCATTGATGCCATCCAAGCTGAAGCTTTTAACCCCAAGACACTGTTTCTGATTGGCAGCTATACCATTGGTAGTATCTATAGAAACCCTTTGCATTAAGTATCTATTACCCAAAAAAGTTGAGCTCTTTAAGAATTCGTAATTTTTCTTTTTATGTTTCACCTGTTTGAGGACAGGAAAAGAAAGGTTGTTTATAGAAGTTGCTAGAGCTTTGCACAAGAAAGTGTACGTTACAGCAGCAAAACTACGGATTTTGGAATGTCTAGGACTGCCAAAGGAAGACATGGAAAGGTTTACATCAAATGAACTGGAAAGCCATATTCATGTTGTTCCTATGTGGACTATTGCTAGTTTCAAACGACTGAAGCATATGTCTACTCAATATTCGGTAACCGGAATCTATTCTCATATACTTTTATGATTTCACGCTAGCCATCCAGTTTCATTATTACTTGTTACTTTTCGTGCAGGGCCGATTTAGTCTGATGGTGGCTTTCTCACCTACCGGTTGGTCGTTTGGGAAGGGAAAGAAGTCTACCGGAAAAAGGTGGCAGCAAGGCACCATTATAAGGTACATATATTCCGTTTCAAACCCAATCCAAAACACGAAAACGTATACATTTCAATCTTGAAGGTTGCATCAAGTTACATAACATGCATCTCAGCTTGACAAATGATGATCATACTTGTCCAGGTACGAGGTACCATACAGTGAGCACAGCAGCTTTACTGAACTTAAGGATTGTGTGAAGTTCATTTCCCCAGCAGAGATAATTCCAAGTGTCAATAATCATGGCCCAGATTCTCAGAACTCCATGGTTTCCCAACTCTTGGCTTAGGTTGTCAAAAATGTGCAAGAAAACCTCTTATAGCTATACAGCCACAATTTCTTTGAAAGATTTTGAGTTGTATTTCTTGTAACATACTTTCACGAAAGAGGAGTATTATTAAATATTGGGTTAATTACATTTTCCCAATCAAAGTATCGTGTTTTTTTTAGTTTGCTACCTCAACTTTCTAATTTTACTTATTGTTACTTGAAGTATGACAAGTATTGCACTTCAGTACCTAAAGTATTTTTCCAACAATCATGAACACTTTTCACCAAAAAAATGAATTTTTTAATCCTAGAATTTGATCTTAATTTGCATCTGTCCTAATTTTATCTTCATAAACTTATTTCTTGAGTGAAAAGTGTTATTAAATTACCCTTTTTTTACCAAAAAATAAATCTTTTAATTGTAGGATTTGATCTTAATTTGCATCCGTCCTAATTTTATCTCTATAAACTTATTTTTTTTGTTTGAAAAGTATTGATAAATTACCTCTTGTTCTTAAGAAAAATATGTTAAAATAGTTGGAAAAATACTTCAGGTATTAAACTGCAATACTTATCATACTTCAGATAGCAATCGGTAACATTAAAAAGTTAAAGCAGCAAAGTGCACAAAAATGGATATTTTGGGTGAGAATATAATTATTCCTATTTAAATATTTTTTATAATAGCATAATTAATCAATCCTCGTACAGGATCGAATCTTTGCACCAATACATGTAATTGAGAATTAGGGCCTAACTTAATATAATTAATAATTAACCGTGGTTATTATTTCATGTGCTTCCAAGTTCCAACAACTTCTATTTTGTCCCTTTAATTTGAACACAATCCCAAAACACGCTAATTTTACCTTTTTACTTTTCTTTTCAAAACACTTTATTTTTATGATTAATTAATTGGGCTAATTGTTATTCAATAACCGTTAGGGGGTCTGAATGCCGGCGTCAAGTCTTGGTGAATAAAGAAAATAACCAAAAATATTAATAATAAAAATAAAAAGATTTGTGAGTCGATCGTTACACGGTGGTCAACAATTTTGCAATAACCTTTAATTAATTAGTTAATTAATATGAAATTAGATGATGTTGATAGCAGTTAATCAATTATTTGTGAGAATTGTGCTTTCAGAAGTCAGCTTATTATTTTTGGATTTGACAATCTGCATGGTGCTTACGATGTAAAGGACAATCTTAAACAATGTTTATACGTAGATTATTATATATGGTTGTCTTAATTTACAATTATAATATCATGAGGGAGACTAATGACTATGAGTTAATTACTTGTTTGAGTAGTTTAAAACCGTGTCCAATAATCCAAATTATGGACTTTCAATTCCTGAAATCTAAAGATTATATTAATGCTCAGTGTTATGTGTGTCTATATAATATGTATAGGCTATTAATATAATATAAGGTCCTCAAGATGGCAAGAGAAAGTGCATTTGAAAATACTATGTTCCTGTTTCTCCGTTGCTACAACCATACCACGGATTTGGAAATACTACATGTTTTTTTTATATATTTGAATCGAGTCGGATAACTAAGGTGTAACCATTTTTTCGTTAGTGATAGTTGTGTACCCAAAATTGCTAACTGTGTCGGTTTTGTGGTGGAGTGTAGCTCCAGCAAATATATGGTTAATGCTATAAATGGATACTCAAAAATCTGATATTCGTTCGCATTCGAATTCGTTTCAAGAAGATATTATTCGTATTCATTTAAAGATAATATTATTTGTATCCGATTATACACATCTAAATTATAAACAGATAAATATGCTAATGAGACATTCAATCGATTTAAATATCTGTTGATATATCTATTATCCAATTTATCTGTATCTATAATAGTTTTATTAGGTGTTTAGTAAATTTCTCAGTACATTTATTAACGGAAAATTTTAGGCTTTAATAGTGAAACCATATGTTTATTTCAAACATTTATGAGGCGATAATATAAATAGCATATATTATGTTATTCATAAAATTATTATATTTCAAATACCATATCTATAACTTCACTAAAAAGTGAATTTATTTTTTTTCTAAAATACATACATTCAAAATTATATAATTATTAAATAACTTAGGTTATAAATGAGTAAATTTTGATTAAAAATCTAAAGTTCTATAATTAAGGGTTAATTACACCTAACCCCCAATTTAAATAGGATAATTATAGTTGGTACCCCATTTTTAGATATAATTACAGACACCACCCCTCTGAAGTTTGTTTATTACACTTAACCCCAAAAATCGCTAAAAATTTGATAATGTAAGCAAAAATATTTGTGAAACCCCAAAATTAATCCTGTTAACTTCGGTTAAATTTTATTACCGATCATGTCCTTAGGGTTCATTGTAATTTAGTAAATTAAAATAGAGGTTATGTGTAATTTTTTATGTTAAATTTTTTTATTAGATTTTTGAGTTGAAATTAGCTATTGCAGCGGCTACTTCCCTACCTAATATGACCATAATTTTCATAATTTGAAGCCAATAAATATTGAGTTTCACAAATAATATACAAACCAATAGTTAATCTCTCCCATGATTTCAAGTAGCTATTCTTTAAGTAATCGAGCACTAACATACCGAAATAAAAAGTGTCGAACGTGTGGCTACCTTGATAGTTGTATAATTTGCACATGTTCGACTCAATATTTATAGGTTTCAAATTATGAAAATAACGGTCTTATTAGACATGGAAGTAGTCGTTGCAATAACTAATTTCAATTAAAGATTTTAATTGAAAATTTAACATAAAAAATTACACATAACCCCCATTTTAATTTATTAAATTACAATGAACCGTTAAGGACGTGATCGGTAATAAAAATTTAACCAAAGTCAACAAGGTTAATTTCGGCCTTTCATAAATATTTTTGTTGACAACATCAAATTTTTAACAATTTTGGGGGTTAAGTGTAATAAATAAACTCCAAAGGGGTGGTATCTGTAATTATATCTAAAAGTGGGATACCAACTGTAATTACCCTATCTAATTTGGGGGCCAAGTGTAATTAGCCCTATAATTAAATAATTTATGTTAAAAGTAAATAGTTAAAAATTCAATTAAAATCTGATATCCATCTGAATTCACTGTATATCTGTCTAAAATGTTGAGAAAGGAAAGAAGTGAATTAGGGATTCTTCATGGCGTTCTCAATTAATAATATGGTATCAAAGCGGGTGACTATTCATTAAATTGATCTAAACCTTGCTCTTCACGTACCAACCCTTTCCCAGCTATGGCCGAAGACAGCAACCAGTCGAGCTCCGGCAAGGAATCGCAACAGCCCTTCGATTCCTTGGCCACACAGTTAGCGAGCATCCTTCAAAATCTGCACCCATCCAACAGAACCAAATCAATACAACATACCACAAACCATAGCTATAAGCATAAAACTAAACCAAATCAATTATTCTCTATGGTCCCCATTAATGAGGATGGCGATTGAAGGCATGAGAAAACTCAGCCATATTACTGGAACCCCACCACCGTCAGTGGTGGGGCATGCGACATACCACAGATGGGAGCAAATGGACTTGATTGTGTGTTCGTGGATTCTAGAAAATATGGAACAAGAACTAATAACGAAGTACGTCGAATACCCCTCGGCGAAAGCGTTGTGGGATAGCTTGAAAGCCACGTATGACCAAAGTGGAGATGGACACCAGATCTACAATCTCACCGTTAAGACGAACAATATGAAAAAGGGGACAAACTCAATTGAACAAAACTATAACAACTTTCAGCGGATTTGGAGAGAGATTGACGTCCGACAGCCTAATCTGATGACTCACGAAGAAGACATCACGATATTTAATCGCCTCAGGTTTTTACTCGCTTTTTCCAATTTCTCGCCTGAATTGACGAAAAATACCACACGGAACAGAGAGATTTGTTGAAGAGAGATCCCTTACTATCAGTCGAAGATGCTGGTACCGGGACCCGAAATAGTACTATTCCGGGACCGTACTTTAAAATTTTTCCTTAATATATAGGTATCAAAATATTTCTAAAATATTTAAATATAAACAACGGAAGACTAGCCGGATCTACTCAAGTATATACATGCAATTGATAATAAATTTTAAATTACAAAGCAGATAAATAAAATATGCAATTAACACTTAAGAGCATCTTATTTACAAAGTAGACAAATAGAGCATGCAATTAACACTTAAGAGCACTTAATTTATCATGCTTATATAAAATATAATTTATTACAAATACCTTTCACCGAAGATGGCTACTGCCTCTGAATTCACCTCCCGGGAACCCGATACACGATCACTCCTCGTGAAATCGACAGAGCTTCCCTGCAATAACCCCAAAGAAACCCTCGGAGTGTGGGCTCCGAAAGTATTTCTCTAAATACTAGAGAAAATAAAACTTTAAACTAGAAAACCCTTCTCAGGGTTTAATCTCCCGAAATTAGAGGTTTTATATATAAACACCTAGTTAAAATTAATTCCAAAATAAATCGAAATTAACTAGGAGAAAAGGGATATGGTTTCAAAGCCGAGAACTCAGCCAAAGCCTCTCCCAAAAGTTGTGAGAAAAAATGAGGAGCCAAGCCCCCTATTTATAGGGGAAAAACCGAGGGCAAAATGGTAATTTCACATCCCACTTGCGTAGCCAACTTGGACACGAATTCCAAGGTGACCACATCGTAGCTCTCAGCCCCACGAGTCCAACGCCGTCGGCTGATCGCCGGAATTCCTTCTCACGCGCCCTCACGCACGCCTGGAAGGTGCCCTCTAGGGTTTCTGTGTTGCGCTGGCGCTGAGTCAGCTCCACATCACCTCATTTGCTGACGTGGCCTGACATGTCAGCTGACACGTCAGCTGCCACGTTACCCACTGCCACGTCATCAATTTTTTTTTTTCAAAATAAAATTTCGGGCATTTCCAACACTTTGGAACTTGATTTATTTTCTTAAAATATATCCCTTGGCTATTTTCAAACACTTTGAAATTTTATTTCTTTCTTTCCTTTTAATGTTTTATCTTCGATTTTCGATTGGGGCTTGCAGGGGGACCTACAGAACTAATTAATTTTAGCTCCAAACGGGTTAATATATAATAATCTCATGATAATAATTAATTACCGTTTAACAATATTTAATTCCACTAAATAAATATTGTTGCACTCTAAAATTAATTAAATTATTCACGAATTTCTCAATCTAGAATAATTTTGTATTTTACTCCTCCGTGTAGATATCCATGAAAAATAAATTAATACTACTATCATTTATTTTTCACTTTTAATCTGAAATCTCCTGATTCGCCTTAAGTTCAAATCTCTTGTACGTGAAACACATTCAACATACAACCTCAGTGACGCATCACACGAAGTACTTTGGCCAAAGTTTTAATTCGAACTTTGCAAAAGCATTCCAGGAATACCTTTTAACATTCCAGCAAAGCCACAGATTCCTCGATCAATATTTCTCTTTAGCACATTTCATGTAATCACTGAACGTACAAAGGTTTCGGTCATTTGATATCGAGACCTCACTTAAGAGCAAGTTACAATGATTAACACTACATGCCTAAAGTCGAAATACTACTAGGATTAAGAGTTCAATGCTCCATAAGATTGGTTCATTTTAGATAGTAGTTTAAAATGAACTATCTTAGTGGTCCAGTTCGATGTTTCCAATTCTATTAAAAATCATCAATGTGTTATAACTGGAAACTCCATTTCCCTATGACGAAAGACTAATCATCTTATACAACATATTATAGTCTCGATAAGAACTTATTCTTATCTTACCGACTCGAACTTTAATAACACGTGATTTCGATATCCAAAGTCTTTTCCTATGAAACACATTTCATATAAGAATATCATCACACGTTATTAATTATGTTAATATACTCATAACTTGCAATAATTTCAGTTTTATTAATCCAACAAAATACGAAGTATTTACAAAGAAAATGGATTTTCAGGGCACTAATCCCAGCAATCTCCCACTTGCCCTAAATCCAATTAGCTACACATCTAAGGCCCATCCCTTCTACATGAGCATTAAAACTCTTTTGCGCCAAAGTCTTAGTAAAGTGATCTGCCAGATTGTTTACCGAGTCAATCTTTACTACTGTCACTTCTCCACGTTCCACATAATCTCGAATAAAGTGGAACTTTCTCTCAATGTGCTTTACACGTTTATGACTTCGAGGTTCCTTGGAGTTGGCCACCTCTCTAGCATTATCACAGTACAATGTGATCGGTGTAAGTCCATCTTTGACGACTTCTAAATCCATCAGGAAATTTCGAAACCAATACGCTTTTTTGGCTACTTCCGAAGCTGCAATGTATTCGGCTTCCATGGTGGAGTCAACAATGCAACTTTGCTTAATACTCCTCCAACTTACGGCTGCTCTTCCCAGAGTAAACAGGTATCCAGACGTCGAACATCTAGAATCTAAATCAGATTGAAAATCTGAATCTGTGTACCCTATAGGAATGAGCTCATCACTGCGATAAACAATCATATAATCCCGAGTTCTTCTCAAGTACTTCAATATATGCTTTACAGCTATCCAGTGCTAGGGTCCAGGGTTTGATTGATATCTATTGTCCATACCTACAGCATAACAGATATATGGCCTTGTACATAACATGGCATACATGAGGCTTCCGACTGCCGAGGCATATGGAACATTTTTTATTTCCTCTGTCTCTTTAGCTGTCTTGGGATACTGATCTCAAGACAGATGAACTCCATGTCGGAAATATAATGAACCTTTCTTGCAGTCAGCCATATTGTACCTTGCCAACATCTTATCTATATATGTTGCTTGTGATAAACCAATCATCTTATTTTTCCAATCACGACAAAGTCTGATCCCTAAAATATAACTGGCCTCACCTAGGTCTTTCATGTCAAATTGATTTGACAACCAAATCTTGACTGCTGACAATACTCCTGTGTCATTTCCAATGAGCAAAATATCGTCTAGGTATAAAACTAAAAATGTTACAACACTACTCTGATGTCTTTTGTACACACATGGTTCATCAGGCAACTGTATAAATCCAAAGAATTTAATTGCTTCATTAAATCTAATGTTCCATGATCTAGATGCTTGCTTAAGACCATAGATTGATTTATTAAGCTTGAATACATATGCTCCTGATTTCTGGCTATAAAGCCCTCAGGTTGAGCCATGTATATCTTGTCTTGAAGGTGCCCATTCAATAAGGCAGTCTTCACATCCATTTGCCAGATTTCATAATCTTAATGAGCGGCAATGGAGAGAAGAATTCTTATGGACTTAAGCATTGTTACGGGTGAGAAGGTTTCATCATAATCGATACATTCTTTTTGAGTATAACCCTTTGCCACAAGCCTTGCTTTAAAGGTTTCAACCTTTTCGCCCACTCCTCTTTTTCGCTTGTAGACCCATTTGCATCCAATAGGTTTAATGCCCTCAGGCGGCTTTACAAGTTCCCAGACTTTATTAGAATACATTGAATCTAACTCAGATTCCATGGCTTTGACCCAACGGTCAGCGTTTATATCTTTTATAGCTTCATCATATGTGATAGGATCAGATATGTCAGATTCAACCACTTGGGTTAATCCTAAGTATCTGTCAGGTGCCCTGACAATCCTCCCACTACGACGGGATTGTTGTGTACTTGTCCCTACATCATATGTTGTATCTGGTACATCATGTGTATCCAATACATTTTCAGTTATTATGGGTTCTTGGAGTTCAGTATCTGATACTGTCATTTCTTCTAACATTATTTTGCTTCTACCCTTGTGGTCATTTACGAAATCGTCTTCGAGATATTTAGCATTAGTGCTTACAAATACTTTGTGATCTCTCGGATCGTAAAATATCCCACCTCTTGTTCCTTTAGGATAACCTATGAACAAACAAACCTCTATTCTTGATTCCAACTTATCAGGATCCTTTCTTAACACATGGGCTGGGCTTCCCCATATCCGAAGATAGGAGATACTAGGCTTCCGCCCTCGCCACAGTTCCATTGGTGTTTTAGGAACTGACTTGGATGGAACATGGTTTAATATGTGGGCCGCTGTTTCAAAAGTAAAGCCCCAAAGCGAACTTGGTAGGGTAGCATGACTCATCATGGATCTTACCATTTCCATTAGAGTTCTATTTCTCCTTTCTGCAACACCATTCTGCTAGGGTGTACCCAGTGCATATAACTGAGATTTAATCCCATTTGCAGTGATAAATTCTAGAAACTCTGTTGACAAGTACTCTCCACCACGATCCGATCGAAGTGCCTTGATACATTTCCCAATTTGATTCTTGACTTCAGCCTTATATTCTTTGAATTTTTCAAAAGCTTCAGACTTATGTCTCATCAAATAGACGTATCCGTATCTGGAATAATCATCCGTAAAAGTGATGAAATACACAAAACTTCCTCTCGCTTGAACACTCATAGGACCACACACATCCATATGAATTAATTCAAGTAATTCTGTGGCTCGATTACCTTTGGTCTTGAAAGACCTCTGGGTCATTTTTCCTTCTAAACAGGATTCGCAGACTGGAAGTTCTGTCAAGTCCAAAGGACTTAATATTCCATCCAAAATTAGTCTTTGGATCCTATTTGGATTAATATGACCAAGATGTAGGTACCACTTGTATGCCTCACTAGGTATAGGAGTTTTTTTTTTCTTGGATGGTAAGTCAAGTTTAGTAGTGTTAAGTTCGAAATTAGGGTTTTTATCTGGGGATAATAAGAAAAGACCATCGCTTAATGTACCAGAGCAAATAAACCTTTTATTATGCTTAATGGTTAAACATCGTTCAAAATAACATTAAAACCATTATTCATTAAACAACTAACAGAAATCAGATTTATGCGTATAGACGGTACATATAAAGTGTCTTTCAAAACCAAAACCCTACTACCAAAATATAATTCTACAGTCCCTACTGCTAATACAGATATACTAGTATTATCTCCGAGCAGTAGCTGCATCTCGCCGTCTTCAAGCTTCCTGGTTAGCTTGAATCCCTACATTGAATTGCAGATATGATTAGTTGAACCTGAGTCCACACACCAGGAATCTGGTGGACTTCCAACTAAACATACTTCTAATAAACAAGACATCATCATACCTTGTGCAGACGATTAGCAGGAAGACTGGCTAAGTATTTTCGGCAATTCCTTTTCCAGTGCCCATTTTCTCCACAATGGAAACATTTTTCCTTGCTTGGCTTAGCTTTCTTCTTCTGAACCTTTCCTTTAGGATTGGAAACTTTTCCCTTTCCTTTCTTCCACTTATTGGCTTTTGGAGCCATGGAAGTCGATGCCTATGCCAGGAGAACCGTTCCCTTAGCTTTCATTACCCCTTCTGCCACCTTGAGTTCATTCATTAGTTCAGGCAGTGTGAAATCCAACTTATTAATCAAATAATTCTGCCTGAACGTATCAAATGATTTCGGAAGAGAGCACAGGATCATGTCCTGTTTGCTAAGATTATCCATCTTAGCACCAAGGCTCTCAATCTCGTTCAGATAAGCCATCATGTTCATAACATGATACTGAACAGGTGATCCTTCAGACATCTTAGTTACCAACAACCTTCTCATCAACTCGTGCCTACGTGCACGATTTTGTCCACCGAACATCTGATGGAGATGTTCCATCATGTTCTTCGCAGTGGGCATCTCATGCATTTGATGTTTAAGAACATTCTAGACAGATGCCAGGATGTAAGACATAGCCAGATCATTATTCTTAATCCACTTGTATTAATGTCTTTCAAAGCCTGGCTGGCTGTGGTTTCTAGTACCCCTGGACAAGGTTCAGTGAGCACATATTTCAAACCCTCGTGTCCAAACACGATGTCAAGATTCATTTTCCAATCAGCATAGTTTGAACCTTCAAGCCTATTTTCCTTAATAATTGATTGAAGCGGGCTAGCGGACATCATTGTTCTAAAACTGAAATATTTTAAAATACGCGCAAGTTATGAATCTGTAAATTACTACTTTAGCGTCTAACCATTAAATGAAATCCACACAAGCATTTTGATTTACGCAATGATGACTTAACTAACCGCAGTTAGCTTCCCGGAAGCAAGGTCGAAAACTACTTAGAAAAGTAAGAACTGTTCTTAATTAACATGTCGTCTAGGTAACTCTTACCAAACTATGTTAATCCACCACATCAACCTTTGGTCTCTAAGTGATTGTAACAGAGCTCCGAAGGGAGGTTAATACATCACTCAGTCAAGTGTACACCATTACCTAGAAATTCGTACTAGTAGGTCAAGACACTCCATGGAAGCGTGGTCGTGCTTGACTTTTCCCGTATTTTATTCTATACGAAGAAGTCTAATCTTGTATACCACGAACACATACCCGCCGAAGGGAGTAGTAAGTATCCACTATACTATAGACGGGCAATGGAGACCGTGAGAATCCAATTTTTTCATCTTGTTCCCACTTGAATTTTTTAGATTTATGGATTATCTTCGATTATCACATAACCTATTTGGCGTCTTACAATCGGAAGTGATTAATCTAATTAATATGCTCCCACTTGGATTAATAAATCACATTTATAATCCTAATAATATTTTTAAGTCTATTTAATAACTCTTTATTAATTAGGCCGAAAAATATTAGTCCAATTATGCATTCAATCTCTATTAAATACTATTTATCTAATCATATTAAATAAAATATGCATAATTGAAAATACCATAATATCTCATATTATAATCATAATCATACCATGAAATTAAAATATGCTTGCAAATAATTATCATATAATTATCATGCTTGAAATTAAATGACATAAAGTAAACATGTTATAAATAAATTATCACATAATTTAAAGCATGTTTACTGATTCGGTAATTTTTCAGGAAAAGCAATAATTGAATTGTTTCCCAAAGAAATACCATGTTGGAAAACACGAATCAGAAAGCAGCGGAAATTTAAAAAATTTTCCAACAAAAGGATCTTGAACTCGCAATCGTGTATCCAAATTCGTAAAGATAGAAAACTTACTTTTCTTTTATTCTTTCTTGAAGCGTTTCAAGCCACCCAAGAACGCTCTTCTCGCGGCTTGACAACCCGTCCCTCGAAAGTCTCTTTCTACTTCAGAATCCATTGTCGGGATAGCAATCCACACCAACCTAGATTCAATTCATGTTAGAGATGTTCTTAACAATATAACATAAAGAAAGAAACATGAAACGAGAAAAGCAGGATTGAAACTCCCTTCGAAAACCAGTTTTGCGAAAGTAGAAAACTGCCAGTCACAAAACCCTCGTGAAAAAATTCATCCTTCAGAATATGGACGAACGGTTTTCGCCATCTTCTTTGGTTCGATTTTTTCATTCGCTTCACGTCAGGTTCAGAATCGTTACATCATCCCTTCTGATCGTTTTGCTTGATCCCCACTTTTCGGTAAAGCTCGAATCTTCAAAACTTCTAACTTGAAGCTCTCTAGAGATAGTCCACCAACTTGGCTACAATCTAACTAGTAAGGATGCTAGTTCTCTAGTTAGTGTTTAGGCTTAATCTAGGGTTTCGTTTATCTTGGAGAAAGGATGGTGTTCAACACATGAACCAAAAGAATTCGATTAGCTCTAAAGGGGAGCATGAGCTCCCCTATATATAGGCAAAGGGGAGGGACGCCGAACCTAGTCCTTGTTGGGCAAGGATTTGGTCCCTCTCTCTCCTATTTACTTGATCATCAAGTATTTTCCAACTTTGACTTTGAGTTCTAATTCAAATCAACTTTCAAGAGAGCTAAAAATATCCAAACTATTTTTGGATAATTTTATACTTTATTTATTTAAAATAAATAACTTATTTTATCTAATTAATTAATTCATAATTAATTAACTAGATTATTTTCTCCAAAATAAGACTTTCTTTTTAATTCAAAATTAAACCAAAGTCTATTAAATAATTAACAAATTAATTATTTAATATATTATTAAACAATCACGTGTAGCACACGTGTCACAATGACACGTGTCCAGTCACGTGACCCACACGTGTGGTTTCACACGTGTGGAACCCTCTAGGCTTGATTAACTCGTTTAATCATTTTAAAGCCTCAACTCATGTAACCAAGTTGTTGTGTGTGACCCTCTAGGTTCTCAATTCAATTAGCAGTGACCCTAATTAATTAATTCACTAATTAATTAATCAGTCCACAGATTAAACGACCATAGTCTAGCAACAGGTGTTTAACCCCTAGCTGAATTGGAATATTCGGATTCGACAGAACCTTTAAGTCATTGATTCATGTGAGATACAATCCTCCTACTTACTATCTCTCAACCAAGATCTAGGGCACGGGAATAATCAGAATCCTAATAATCCGGTCTTAAAGCTAAGTGCATTTCATATCCATTTGATCTCAATCCAAGAAACCCTTTTCTTGATGTCTTGATCTACTGCCTTGGCCAAGGACTCCATATGGCATATGAATGACTTACACAATAAGAGATCACCTTGCATATGCAAGTGTAGGTCCTTTCTTGATTCTCATTCACTTTCATGAGTCACTTGTGCAGCCCCAGCATAAGCCTTGAATCAGTTGTCTAAGGCGACACCCTTTAAAGCTTATACCAAAGACTACAGAGTTAATTCATAAAGTGACAAGGAACCTCAAGTCTAAGGATCAATTAATCACATCAATGACTCGTGAGATATTTCCTAATCTGGAAGTTTCCATTTCCTGAAATAGAAACTTCCTTTCCCATTTAGGAATGTTCTCACACGGGGCACCTCAGTGAACTTACTTATTAAAGTAAGCACCCTCATGTATCACGCACGTATCAACTATACACTTTGCACCTCCATGAAACAAGGTGGTCCTTCTTAAGGGCGTGATCCCACAAGCAAGCCTTAGAGGAGTCAGGTTGACACTCCCACTGTCTGTAGGACTCATCGGCTTGGAGTATTTTACTAATCATGACTTATGTGATATAGGGCTCATTTCATGAACCATTTCACCTAAATGGTAGAGTCCTAAAGTCATCAGGATTAGGGGAGTTCTCATACATGCACACATAATGGAAACACTCAAAACACGTATTGGCATATAAAGAAGTGTTTGCCTATGATCAATCGTATATTATTCAAAGATTGTCTGTGATACAAGAAAAGTCCCAAAGCAGATTACGTCGAATCGGCTTTCTAGGGCACTATTCCTAACATACCATTCCACATAAATTCCCAAGAAACACTGGAGGGGTCACTAACAGTCCCACTTAAAAACCAGCCTCCTTTGTGATACCAGTAGCAGATTTAAAATTATGCATCGCATGCATCATATCAATGCATGTATATATCTAGAGCACGGCTCTGATACCAGTTGCTGGTACCGGGACCCGAAATAGTACTATTCCGGGACCGTACTTTAAAATTTTTCCTTGATATACAGGTATCAAAATATTTCTAAAATATTTAAATATAAACAGCGGAAGACTAGCCGGATCTATTCAAGTATATACATGCAATTGATAATAAATTTTAAATCACAAAGCAGATAAATAAAGCATGCAATTAACACTTAAGAGCATCTTATTTACAAAGCAGACAAATAGAGCATGCAATTAACACTTAAGAGCACCTAATTTATCATGCTTAAACAAAATATAACATAGAACAAATACCTTTCACCGAAGATGGCTACTGCCTCTGAATTCACCTCCCGGGAACCCGATACACGATCACTCATCGTGAAACCGGCAGAGCTTCCCTGTAATAACCTCAAAGAAACCCTCGGAGTGTGGGCTCCGAAAGTATTTCTTTAAATACTAGAGAAAATAAAACTTTAAACTAGAAAACCCTTCTCAGGGTTTAATCTCCCGAAATTAGGCGTTTTATATATAAACAACTAATTAAAATTAATTCCAAAATAAATCAGAATTAACTAGGAAAAAAGGGATATGGTTTCAAAGCCGAGAACTCAGCCAAAACCTCTCCCAAAATTTGTTAGAAAAAATGAGGAGCCAAGCCCTCTATTTATAGGGGAAAAACCGAGGGCAAAATGATAATTTCACATCCCACTTGCGTAGCCAACTTGGACACGAATTCCAAGGTGATCACGTCGTAGTTCTCAGCACCACGAGTCCAACGCCACCGGCCGATCACCGGAATTCCTTCTCACGCGCGCCTGGAAGGTGGCGCGTGTGTAGGTTTCTGCGCTGTGCTGCGCTGGCGGCTGCGCTGATGCTGAGTCAGCGCCACATCAGTGCCACCTCACCTCATTTGCTGACGTGGCCTGACATGTCAGCTGACACGTCAGTGTGCCACGTCATCAAAAAAAAAATTTTTTTAAATAAAATTCCGGGCATTTCCAACACTTTGGAACTTGATTTATTTTCTTAAAATAAATCCTTTGGCTATTTTCAAACACTTTGAAAATTTATTTCTTTCTTTCCTTTTAATGTTTTATCTTCGGGTTTTCGATTGGGGCTTACAGGGGGACCTGCAGGATTAATTAATTTTAGCTCCAAACGGGTTAATATATAATCATCTCATGATAATAATTAATTACTGTTTAACAATATTTAATTCCACTAAATAAATATTGTTGCACTCTAAAATTAATTAAATTATTCATGAATTTCTCGATCTAGAATAATTTTGCATTTTACTCCTCCGTGTAGATATCCATGAAAAATAAATTAATACTACTATCATTTATTTTTCACTTCTAATCTGAAATCTCCTGTTTCGCCTTAAATTCAAATCTCTTGTACGTGAAACACATTTAACATACAACCAATTACTTTGGTCAAAGTTTTAATTCGAACTTTGCAAATCCATTTCAGGAATACCTTTTAACTTTCCAACAAAGCCGCAAATTCCTCGATCAATATTTCTCTTTAGCACATTTCGGTCATTCGATATCGAGATCTCACTTAAGAGCAAGTTACAATGATTAACGCTACATGCCTAAAGTCGAAATACTACCAGGATTAAGAGTTCAATGCTCCATAAGATTGGTTCATTTTAGATAGTAGTATAAAATGAACTATCTTAGTGGTCCAGTTCGATGTTTCCAAATTCTATTGAAAACCATCAATATGTTATAACTGGAAACTCCATTTTCCTATGACGAAAGACTAATCATCTTATACAACACAATATAGTCTTGATAAGAACTTATTCTTATCTTACCGACTATAACTTTAGTAACACGTGATTTCGATATCCAAAGTCTTTTCTTATGAAACACATTTCATATAAGAATATCATCACACGTTATTAATTATGTTAATATACTCATAACTTGTAATAATTTCAATTTTATTAATCCGACAAAATACGAAGTATTTACAAAGAAATTGGATTTTCAAGGCACTAATCCCAATAGAAGAGGCGTACGCCACTGTCCGACGAGAGGGAACTAGATGAGAAATAGTGAGTTCATCATCGGCGAACAGAACTGGTGTAGGGGGAGTGTTGAGAAAGGAAGTGTTGACAAAGGAAAAAAGTAAATCTAGTTGACTTTCCGTTTATATTGTAACTTGTGTAGTTTAATTATATTCTTATTCCTTTGTACAATGTGATACATAGAAATACAGTAATGCAGAAAATACTTCCCCAATTCATGGCGTTCTCAATTAACAACATAAAAATGATATCATTCAAATCCATTTTAAAAGAATATTATCCACATCCATCCGAATCATAAACAAATAATAATACGTTAATCATACATTCGATCGATTAATATCCGTTTACACCCCTATCCATGGTATTCAACATTCCAATATTATAAGTTGAAGTTAGGCATATATGAGGAAGCATAGACTAGCTAGGCTTGTTAGTGTTAGGGTTAGAAGACTACTACAAGTGATAGATAGTATTCTTGTGTTGGTGCTGCAACACGTATGCTATAACACAAAAATTGGGCTGTGGCATCCAATTTTCAGCTTTCTACGTTCACATCTACGAGACTGCGACTCACATATATATATGATTCAGGTGACACCACTTTAACTTGGACGGTGAAAATGAATTAAACCGTCTGCATTTTGAATATTCAAACTATTCCTTTTTAGGCTTCCTATGACTTCTTTATTCTTGGCCGGAATGAATACCATATGACACTATCAAATTTATCACCTTAAATCTTGCCACTCATGTGTATACATGTCGCCAAAACATGAGTCTCCTCACACAAACATGTGTATCAGTGTATGTGTGTGTTTGTGTGGTCAAAGTAAATAAAATCTCGAGATATGGGATTTTCAAATGTTGCTGTCATGGAATATATTCAACAACTTATGATATGGATATAGATATAGACACATAGATACATAGTACGGACCAAAATGGACTGTCTATATGGCCAGATTCTTATAGCTTTTAATTACTTTTTCGGATGTAATTAAACCCTATAATACTTGACACTATCACATTAATTACAAACCAAAAGTTCTGAATTTCGATAAATTTTATTGTTCTCGGGCTACAATCGGTAACACTGTGAATTACATACGCTATCACTGAGTTTCGGGATGATTACAAAATAATCCGTTGAGTATTGTTAATTAATAAAACTAAGTGATGGGGTTCTACCCACTAACACACACCTTGCCAAAATTGCGGATGAAGGAGAGGAGTTCGCATTGCAGACGAACTCATAGGAAATTTGGGAGCCCAAGGAACCTCGTAACCCTAGGAGTACTGTATATACTAATGGAAGAAGATCACTAATAAGGGAAAATCCCAAGGGATATTAAGATATGAAATATGATTAGGCAATTGGTATCGATCAGACTCTTTGATTATAAAAGAAGCTTTGGGAAATGTACGAGTCAGAATCAAATTAAATTTAGATAATAGAATAGGAGAAAAGGGATTCAGGTGATACTCATCACTAAGGTTCCCAACATTTTATTATACACGTAACAACATTTCCATAGAAATTGCATCAAAATGAAATATCAAGGTTTTGGTATATTAATGTTTTATGATGCCTCTTATATAGATAACATATATAGGTCGCATTGTTGCAATATAACATTAATTGAACCAGTTAACATTGCGCGTATACGTGTATATTTGCATGGTAAAAATTACGATTGAATGTATGTTCCAGTGAAAGAGATTAGTTCATTTTTAATTAATCAAATACCAAGTTTGATCTCTAAAATTGAATATGGAGCATTATAACTCCCATTATCAATTATCCCATAATATTAGAAACCGAATATAATTTCCCCGATCGAGGACACAATAGGATAACATTTTATACTAATTTAATTTGATTCATTACAGTATACAAAATGTACCTTAATTCAACATACCTTCTGCTCCAAATCTTCAATTTCATTCCAAATTTCTCGTTCTCGGCCCATTCGACTCCCTAACATGTATAATACTCAATAACTAGCAATTTGGGTACATTTATGCTATTATCAATGTCTATATATCTATCTATAATATATCCCTAGCAAAAATGGAGAAATAATATTAACCATTTCCCAGATTTAACTAAACTTCCCGACAAAAACAAGTATAAATACTTAACCGCGAAAAGCTTAACATCGTTAATAAATTGCTAGGCATAGCTAACTCCCTGATAATAAGCATATATTATGTACCCTCATACTTATTTAATAATTAATACTAAATCAACTAGTTAATTTCTATTTATATCATCTTTAACTCCAAATTTTAATCAGAAGTTCCACAAAAACGGCGTATTATCGCCATTCCCATTGTCATCCTCCTCCTCATTAACCTTGTGGTCGAAATGTGGCGACATGTACATGTCACCAGGGTCGTGAAAAAGACCGAAATCCGTAACATGGCCTGCATTTGTAACTCCACCACTACTGTCGGAACCCAACATGTCCAGAAACGACCAATCGATTGAGTCCATTGCTCCGCCGCCGTCTGAATTCGACGAAGGAGACATGTCGTCCAACTCCACGGCGGCTCCTGGCGGCGCCACCTGATTCTGGCCGCCGCCGAAGGTGTTCGCGTAGTGCTGCGCCACGGCCTGTACCTCAGCCGGGGTCATCCCCCCGCCGCCGGCGATGTTGGGCGGCTCTCCGGGGAAGTTCAACTTAGCGTTGCGGCCGCGGAGGCAGAACAAGGCGGCATCGAAAGCCCGCGCCGCCTTCTCCGCCGTGTCGTAGGAGCCGAGCCATATCCGCTCGCGGCTGTTGGGGAGGCGTATCTCGGAGACGTACTTCCCCCACTTCCTCTTCCGGACGCCCTTGTACTTCATCTCGGAATTAATCCTGGGATCCGCAGCGTCGGAGGACGGCGGAGCTGCGGCGGCGCGCGGCGGGGTCTGGGCCATTCTAGGGTATTACTATTACTGATTTAGAGAAGATCAATTTGGAAGGGTCCCAGAGAATGAATAGAATTGCTGCATGCGATGATGGAGTGGATTGATTGAAAGAGTTTTTTGGCGGCTGAGGGATGATGATGATGATGAGGTGCATATATATACGATTGGATCACAGTCCAAATCTCCATGGCGATGTTGTTCTGGTGTTGGAGTCTTACCGCGTTGAATCGAAAGAGAAAGTCCAAATGAGCGTTAATTTAGCGTTTCCGTTTGGACGGGAGCCTGGGTGGGGGTGGGACTGGGGATGATACTTTATTTTGGGGTTGGAATGAGATATTTGGGTTCTTCAAGGGCCTGAACGACAAATGGAGTTTTAAAGAGGATGATGAAATGATGTGTATTGATGGAATCTCGGTAGGACAAGAATTAATAAAACATGTGCGTTAAATGTTTGTTTCATTTCTTAATTATTATTTTTGGCTTGTTTGCGACTTGGGAAAATTACATGTTTCTAGATCTTTGGTGGTATAATTGTGATGATCCTTTACTCGTGTGGGAAGCCATTGTGCACCTCATGTAGGTTACTATTTCAAGTATGTTTCAAATACTACTCTTTCAATAACGCCTTATTTTGTCTTTTTTTTTTTTTTTCTCTAAATATTAAAAAAAAAGTTGGTCGAAAAACAAGAGTATTGACAAATATGAGATAACTTAATTCGAACTATATATTTTCGTCCGTCTTCATTCACACCCATCTCTCTTATGATGTGAACTCTTTATCAGATAACATTTATATCTAATAAATATACTATTTGTGATAAAATTAGTCCAATCAATCCGTGCAGATCGATTAATTGACAAAGAAGTACCATATATATATAAGTTTTTTGATCGATATGAAAAGGTCCGATCTGATCCATACACACACGTCTCTCTTATGATGTGAACTCCTACTCATATTTATTCACATACTATTTGTAATATAAAAGTTAAATTAAATCACGCAGATCGATTAATTGACAAAAAAAAAGATATTGTTATAACAAAATCTGATTGATGAGTGACTATTTGTAAAAAAAAAAGTAACGGTGACAATGGATAGTGGGAGTATTGTAGTAGAAAGAAGTGTTAAAATCTTAATCCTCACATGATGAAATGCGAGCCTCCAAGATATATGTGGATGAAGGCCATCTATCCAAATTTGCACACGTTGTGGTAAGTGGTAACAGTGTCTTTGTTCTGATTTGCTGCTACCACAATTTGTTACCGGCTTTCTTTTAAGGTAGGGGCCCGGAGCCAAACCGCCCCGGTCCTCCATGGATTACAACATGTCAACTATATAGCTACATTCCCAACAGTCAATTCTCGTATCGTTATCATATATTGTATGTACGTATACACGCCGTATGTAAGTATCCCATGAAAAAATATTTTCCATAACTTGATTGTTGATGGTGATATACACTGCTGACTGATGAGTGGTGAGTACATACATGGTTTATAGGAATTGCTATATATAGCTTGTTTTTAGGTTACTGCACACGTCTCTCTTATGGCCCGATAGGTTTATTATAAAAGCGGATTTGCTAATCCAATTACTTCAGGTTTATTATAAGGGTTACCCTTCCAACTTAATGGAGGGAATTACAAACTTGGTATACCAGCTTCACTAATTCAACGTTGTTTGTATATTTCATTTTTCGGCGATAAAATATAACTGTATCTCCAAAATCAAGCAATTTAGTGCACAGATCGTATCTTAAAAATAATGTAATTTAATATAATTTTTTATCGAAACTCAATTTCATATCGGAAACCCAACTCGGGTTTACATGTGGCGAACTCATTCCGGCGAGTAAAATCAGAAAATGAAATGTACCAAAATCGTTGAATTGATCGAATTGGTTTACCAAATTTGAAAATTTTCCCAATCCAATGATCTCAGTCACGAGTTATGTAATCGATATTCATTTACTTAAACAACATATATTGATACGTAACAATAAAATTAAATATTTTTATTAAAAAAAATCGAAATAGAGAAAAAAAAAAATTACAAAGTAGTCCATTTTACCAATCTCCAATATTTTATGAGTGAATCTTGATAGATTATTGGAAGGGATTAAAAAGTATTGCCTCTCATTGTACGGGGAAGAAAATTGAAAAAAGGATGTCAAACGATTAGTATTTGTTTTCAATGTGGAGTGTGGACGCATTGAACGAAGTGGCCTCGTTACGGCTACAAAGTTTGGCAAAAGGAGGAAATTTTGAACAAGAATACTTTCACTGCAACAAATAAAATCACCAAAATAATTTAAATCAAAACATAGTATACCTTTTTCAATTATTTTATTTTATAATGTTGTGATGAGGATCTTTTCGAGTCAATAGTCATAATTTGAAAGATAATGATGGTATTGGTGGGCCAACCTTGAGGCCTTAGACTTTGGTGTGCTGTGGCCCGTGAAGCTTTGACGACCAACTTTTGTTAAGTTTAATTTCATCAACCTTCTAATTATTTACGAGTATAACTCGAGTTCGAATCCAGAACCCAGGTGTGAGTTAAAAATAAAAAAACCTTCAATTAGGAGTAATAATGTCTTAACCGCATATGTTTCGGTGGTCGAGTTACATATAATTTTAGGAATTCGCAATTCTGCTAAATTAGTTTTCTTTTCATTTATATATAAAAATAGTTTTCTTTTCATTTATATATAAAAATGATTGAGGGCTAACAATGATCACATTCGCCGGAAATGCCCGGCGCATGGTTGGGTTAAGTTAAATATTGATGGGAGCCTGTGTTTTGAAACCCAGACCGGACCGACCGGTCGGTCATCGGTTTAACCGGTGACCGGCCGCTTGTCCGGTCCGATTATATCCTTAGAACCAGTCCATGAATAAACCAATTTGAACCGGTAGAAACCAGTTCAAAATCGGTGAAAACACCGAACTGGACCGTTTTGTGGGACCATTTTGTGGGCCCGGTTTTTCAATGTCAAAATTGTAAAAGTTCCAAATTTGTGAAATCCTGGGATCCAACCTGCATCCCCTATGGAAAAGTTGGGCACGTCAACCAACTAGGACACATTAATTGTTAGCATACATACTTGAAATCAAATATTAGTACTAATCTAAGAGTTCTTATTAGCTTCTGGAAAAAAAGAAACCCATCAAGTCTATAGATTATTTTTAAAAATTAAGTTTAAAAAAAATATTAATTATAATTATTTATATAAATAAAAGTATGAGACTTGTTAAATCAATTTTTTTATCTATATTGTTAATTTATTATCTAGTTAGATAGTTTATCTACAATATTAATTATAGTTATTTATATAAATAAAAGTGTGATACTTGTTAAATAAATTTTTTATCTATATTGTTAATTTGCTATCTAGTTAGATAGTTTATCTATATGTTTGTAAATTCATAATTTAAAATTTTGTTATTAGACATGTTACTTAAAAATTAATAAATAATTGGAAATAATTTGAAATGATATCTAATTTTCAATATAATTTAACTTATTTAATTATTTGTACTTAATATTTATAATATTGTATATATATATATATATATATATATATATATATATATATAATTAAATGGAATTATTACGTAATTATGACGTCATACCGGTTCGACCGGTGGTCCGATCGGTCGAACCAGTAAAACCAGTAACCAGTAATAGGTCCCGGTTCGACGTCCGGTCCGGGTTTCAAAACATGTGTACGGGGATACTAAGAGGGCTGCTGCGGGTGGCCTTATTAGAGACGCTCATGGGAATTCGATTATTGGATTCGCCATGAATCTGAGAAATGTTACAATCACATTTGCTGAGTTGTTGGGGTTTCGTGAAGGCCTCCGGATTGCGTGGGACCGCAGATTGGCCAAGATCGAGGTCGAAATTGATTCTCTGGCTGTATTTAATATGGTGAAGAATGGGGTCCAGGCCGACCACCCTTTTGGCAATATGGTGAAAGATTATATTTCTTTTCTTCGGAAACCTTGGGATATTAAATTGATGCACACACGTCGGGAAGGGAATAGTTGTGCGGATAAATTGGCCAAGATGGGTCATGAATTGCACTCTGAACTTGAAGTTTGGGAGGAAACTCCTGTTGGGATGATTGATTTGCTGAAGGCGGATGTCTAAGAGTTAAACGTCTTATTTCCACCAAAAACAATATATAAAAATGATTCTAATATTAAAATCCTAACTCTGTACTATCTGTTGAATAATGTCTTGTATTTAATTTAGGGTTAATTTTTTTTTACACCTCAACCTTTGGGGTGTTTTGCAGTTTAGTACTCAATCTTTGAAATTTTATATTTTAGTACCTAATCTTTGAATTTTGTTGCACTTAAATGCCCAATTTTAGATCTGACCATTAAGAAAATGACACGTGTTTTGCACTTATTTGTTGAATTTGAAATTGGGCACTTAAATGTAATAAAATTTAAAGGTTGGGTACTAAAGTGTAAAATTTTAAAAATTAGGTACTAAAGTGCAAAGCACCCCAAAGGTTGGGATGAAAAAAAAACAGATAAACCCTTTAATCTATGATGCACGGATACGGACACGGCGACACGGACACGATACGACACGGATACGGCGACACGTATTTTTTCTTGAATTTTCCACGTGAGAAGTGTCCGACACGGTGTCCGACACGAGTATCCGACACGACACGACACGACAAAATGATGTTTTTAGGAGTGTCCGTGCATCATAGCCTTTAATTTATGTAAAAATTGAACGGACTAAAGATTATAGTTTTCTTTTTCTTTCTCTTTTTTCTATG
Source organism: Lantana camara (assembly GCA_037501455.1). NCBI lineage: Eukaryota > Viridiplantae > Streptophyta > Magnoliopsida > Lamiales > Verbenaceae > Lantana > Lantana camara. The sequence goes on from CM074861.1 coordinate 93,899,433, forward strand.
GTTTCATGTATACAATGCCTACGTAGGCTAAATAAATATTAATTATGAAGTTAATTATGTTTTATTAACCCTTATTAATTTTATTTAGTATTAGGCCGGGAAGAACTTACTAAGCAATTCTATAACTTATATGTCCCTCTAATGCATCGACACTTCTAAAAATATCATTTTGCCGTGTCGTGTCGTGTCGTGTCGTGTCATGTCGGACACTCGTGTCCGACACTTCTTACGTGGAAAATTTACAAAAAAATCCGTGTCGCCGTGTCCCCATATCATTTTACAACTATTGAATATTTATTAAAATATTTTCACAATTTATTTTAACAACAAAATATAATTATTCATAATAGTTTTTTTTATTTATTATTTTAGTCAACAAAAAAAGATCAAGATAGAGGCCTAACTAAGCCTCCTCATCAATGGTATTCATATTCACTAGAGAGGCGTCCCAAGTGTGCTTCTTGTTCACCTATGATGCATGGACATGGACACGGACACGGGGATACGGACACGACACGACAAGGATACGGCGACACGGATTTTTTCTTAAATTTCCCACGTAGGGAGTGTCGGACACGGTGTCGGACACGACACGACAAAATGATATTTTCAGAAGTGTCCGTACATCATGGTTGTTCACTAATATGTGGCCCAAGCGGGCCATCAAATCCACTTCCCTATTTGCCTTAGGCTTAATATGCTTCAAGGTTGTTCCAGGAATCGTTTGGAAGTATCCAATAATCCATAATGATGTTTTCCAATGAATGATTATTCACATTGATCGTTTTAATCAGATTAATCATCACTTCGATATACCGATAACGTCACATCCAAACTCTTTTTAAACCCTCTCTAACACCAAACAACTCAACTACTATTGTAACTACACTCTCCAATCTAATAGAGAAACCAAACAACCAGCACCCATTTTTGTCTCTAACCATACCATCTTCGGTCCTCGAATTTATGTGCATGTTCATCCGCATTTAATTTAACTCTAGCACAAGGGATTGCCTGTAAATGGGTGGGCAATGCCCAGGCCCGATAATTACCTAGCATTTAAGACTAGACCCAGACCCTGCCCTTGTCCATTATAGACCCGATGGGCCTGCAAAATGGGTAAAAATTATACCCATTTTCATTGGGCCTGGGCCTGGGTCCGGCCCAGTGCCCCAACCCAGTTTTTTATTATTATTATTATTATTATTATTATTATTATTATTATTATTATTATTATTATTTCATCATGATTCATGAACGCCATTCTTCAGATTTGAGAAGAGATGTGTTAATTCTTACGCTTTAGAGATTTTTGTGATCCACGCTTAATGAATGGGATACAAAAATCATATATATTAACCATGAAAATTCGAAAAATGGGATAAATAATATCCTACTCTTTACATTTTTTTCTTTTCCCAAACCACAAGCCTTTAAATGTAAAAATTACAATTTCAACATTTTCAATCACATCTTTACCGAAACTTCATTCGAAATTACAATTTTCAATATTTTCTGGTGGTGAAACCTAAATCCTGTTGCAAAGTGAAACCTTCAACTAATTTCAATGAAAGTAAAATTTTTGTGAAAAAAAGGGAATAAAAAATGTGAAGAGATTATGGCTTTTGAATTTTACGAATGAAATAAATGCAATATAAATCTACTACTATTAAATAGCTAGAATTAATTAAATATTTCAAGTATTTGCAAATTGCTAAATTCTTCTAATATTAAATATAAATTTGATTTACATTTAGACCCCAAATTGAAAATTTAAATGATAGAACACCTCTGCATTTTTATTTATTAAAATTGAACATCTAAATAGATTTTAAAATTAAAAATAATCCCTCTTTGTTCGATTTTTTTATAATACCGTCAAAATTTTAAATAAGGTTATTAATTTATATATATGTTAAATAAGGTTATTAATTTATATTTAATTTGAAGGACATGAAAACGAAAACAATAAAAAACGTGTCAACAAAAAACACCAACCCTTTAAAAAGTTCGGGTAAATCATGGGGAAAAATTCGGGTAGGATAGTATAAATGGATATTGGGTATAAATCGGGTCTATGCCCATACCCGGACCCATTCAAAAATTGTATTGGGCCTAGGCCTGGGGAAAATATTCAGGTATGAGCCTAGGTATTTTGAAATTCTATGGGCCTGGGCCTGAGTTTTATCCACCCATTTACAGGCCTACACGGGAGGTTTGATCCACCTTACTTCCTCCTTGGTAGACGGAGTGCCACCTTATTTCATAATAGTAAGAGAGTGTTTGATATCCTAGATTAGGCTCATTTGGTCCACTTAATTTTAGTTAATTTTCTGTTTGATACTATGTATTAAATCTGGTTGACCCGGAAGAGTTAATCTTCGACCCGGTATAATCTGCATACTTTAGAGAGATTAAGTTCTCAAATAAATCTTAGGGAAGGGGGTGTGTTTATCGCAGATTAACTCTTATCTGTTATAGATAAGTTTAAAAAATTAGTTTGATTTTATGGCTAAACATAAAAATTACTATTTATTTCAACAAAAAAAATGAAAATTACTATTTTAAATGATATTTCAGTTTACAAGATATATCAAACGGGATAATAAGTGAAATTAAATACAACTAAATTTATTAATTGAATATATCAAACACAAAATTAACTTCTTGTAAAAACACTTAATTTTACTTAATTCTCCACAAATAGATTAAGTGAAATTGGATAATCTATATTATCAAACGTTCTCTAATACTATTAACAAATCGATATCTAAATTGACTAACATCCTCCATTTTATTTTTTTTAATACATATCAAGTGGGATTCAAATACAGATCATTATTCTAAAGAATGAATCATTAACCACCTGGATCGATCGCACATCCTCCATGATCTTTAAATTTACCTACAATCTTATGAGCTTGGGTTTATTTGCCTTGTATTCCACGAGGCCCATATCAAATGCAAAGTCCAACAGGAATGAGACAAAATAAAATTGCACTGTTTATTTGACGGCTTTATTGGGCTATATTAACTAATAAGGAACCTTGGCCCGACCCAAAACTAATTCAATGTAAATGCGACTGATAAATTTTTTAAAAGTACCTAATGAAATAACAAAATATAATACTTTATTTATTATTCAAGTTAATTAAGTTTGGTCGAATAAAATATAACTAAAAACAATGGGTGCTCAAAATAAAATTATTTTTGATAACACTCTTCAATTATTGAAGAAAGGAGCAAGAATCACTACTTTAGATAGGAAAGTCTCCATTATGATTGCAGCCTAACAGTCTCAGAGTATTAATGAAATTCCATCAATTTTCCTACCCAACAAAATAAAATGACAAGAGCTCAAAACGTAACATCATAATTCAATGCACATTGGATAACACGTTGAATAGGTGAACCGATTGACAAAAATGTTCAAGGTGATGATGTACCAAGGTCAATCTGTGAAGCTACCAAGATCAAATTGAACAAGCCGTTCCCAACAGGGATCGGTCCAAATAGGATTGATCCAACTGGTTAATGAATTTATTTTTTTGAACAATAATTTAGGTTCGACTTTCATTTGGGGGTGTGTGCTAAAAAAAGAAAAAAATTCTTCAACCAACAAGTGTTGATTCAAGTGGTTAATAGATTCATTTTTTAATATAATGATCCGAGTTTGAATTCTACTTAAGCATGTGTGTTAAATAAAAATAAAAATAAAAAGATTGAAGAAGCAGTTTTATGGTTGGGAGGTGAAAGCTTTTATTGCATCAATTTGTGTCAGATTATTTATTTTTGAGAAAAAGAATAGTGGGACTCAAAATTCAGGTATATGTTGGAGCAACTTGCTCAATTCAACAAAATTAGTAATTACCATTGATTGTTATGACACATGTAAGGGTCATTGTTGACTATGCGTATACGTATGGTTTGGTTTGGTTTGGTTTGATTTGATTTATCAAGAATGTATATTTCCGTGAAACAATTCAATATGACTTATATCGAATTTGTTCCCCAACCAACACAATAAAACTCAAGCTCGTGAACTCGAACCCGTGATCTATCAATTTATAGTTTATAAGTAAAGGTATTTATCACTTAATTCATTTGTTTGTTTTAAACAAATTATTAACGGCATGATTGGTATACCGGAATGGAATTACATAGGAATGTAATGAATATAGTAATGGAATGATTTTTAGATAGTTATTCTTATGATTGGTATGTATAAGGAATGGAATTGTCATTCCTTATTTCATTCCATTCCCACACTTGGTAATTAAATTTAAGACATGGTAATAGAATAAAATTATAACAAATGGACTAAACTACCATTTAATAATATGGAAACAAAAAGCTAGTTCTATATTTAATTTTTATGCTGTGATTTGGTTTACTCGATTTTTTTATCTCAATTGATCTTCATAAAAATTATTTTCAATTAAAACATTCACTGAGTACCTTAAAAATATATAATAAATTAAATTAGATAAGAAACGTAGCAAACAATTCTATAGAATTGATATTTAAAAGTAATTAAACATAATTCCTAATTGTAAACATGAACTTAATAAATATCAAACTAAAAAATTCAAAGTATCTATCTAATAAGGTGTCATTCATATCATCATGCTAAAATAAAATCACTCCTAAAAAACGTAATTAAAATGTATAATATGGATAAATCTCAAACTTCACGACAGAGAATAACTCGAACTAGTTCTTGTTCTTCCTTCTCTTCTTCAGTCATACTGAAGAACACATCAGTTAGTTCATGGTCTCGAGCTACATGACACACATATTTGATTATTTCACTTGTTGAAAGATTTAGAATCTTTCTTATTTCAGAATTTATTTTTCGTCTCTTTTCTAAAATTTCGGCATCAACTCCAATCGCTTTACTAAAAATTTGACTAGCTTTGGCTATTTCACTTCCAATGGTTGAAGCTGCATCTTTTATACCATCTACCATAAGAGTCAAGTTGTCAGCACTGCGATTTCTCTTTTTCTTCTTTGGATTTTGAGACCCTTCATTTCGTGGAGCTTGCATGGGAGAAAATGACACGGATGCATCAATGTCTACCTCAAGATCATTTTCCAAATTGAACTCTGTCTCAGTATTAATTTCTTTTTCTATTTCTTCCTCCATATCTCCAGGAGCTTCTGCATTAGTTTTGGTGGCTCGATCTTTTCCAAAAATTACAATCAAGTCATCGTAAAAGGGGAATGACTTGTTTTGCCAAGCCGAATGTGTTGGATGACTCTGTGAATGTAAATAATTAATAAAAGAATATCTTTAAAATAAAATAATTCAAGAATTATAATGAATTGAAAGACAAACCTGAAGATATGCATCCCACACAGACCTTTCTGCTGTAATGCATTTTTTTTATCGGATCCATACCAAACCCACTTCTGTTGGGGCCGTTCAGCATATCATAAACAATAAAAAAATCTCGTTTTAAAATCTTAATTCGGGACTCAATATGAGGCTTACCTTTGAGACCTGAATTAGGCAACGAAACATCAACTTTTGTTCAATAAAATTTAGATAGGCGGGTTTGAAACCATTTTCAGCTTTGTAGGTTCCTAAATTAACCATATCGAGAAGTGCTTCAATAAGTTTTGCATCTTCTTCATATTTCCATTTTCTTTTATTCCTACCGAGACCTCTGGCATCTTGAGATCGAGCATCCATTCCTTATACAATAATCATACAAAAAAATAATTAAATAAAAAAAAATGATAAATAATCCAACAAATATATCAAACAAGCTTTAAAATCAACGAAAAAAAAAAAAAAAAACTAGTTCCGGGTTGTTTGAGAACATTAAACATTTTGTAACATGGACATAGTTCCAACTAATATAAAATTAAATAAGAAACTTAGAACAATATAAATCATCAAGAATTTCTATGATCTCTCCAAGTATTAAACATAGTAATTGCGAGATTTTGCCTAAAAGCAGTTCACTCATTAGAAGGCTCGACAGAAGAGACTACTTCTTCATCTTCATCGTTATTTAAATGTTCAATTTCTTCTTCGTCCTCGCCACTGTCTTCATAACCACTCATTTCTTGTTTTATAAAATTGTGTAGTAGAAAACAAGCCATGATAATGCGATTTTGAGTTTTAATTGGAAAATATGTAGAAGTCCTAAGAATTCCCCAGCGGGTCTTTATCAAGCCAAACAACCTCACTATAACATTTCTAGCAGAAGAATGTTTCATATTAAAGAATTCTCCGGCAATGATAGGTTGATTTCTTTCATTCCAATCGTTTAGATGATATCTTTGACCTTGAAATGGTGCAAGAAATCCTTCACCATTTGTATATCCAGCATCAACGAGATAATACGAACCTTAAAATTGTATAAAAGTAATAAGTTAGTTTGTAAATATCAATTATCTTTTCTTAAAGTTATTTCTTTATAGAGCTAGTTTATAGAAATTACCTCTAGGTACAACTAAGCCATTTCTCCTACTTATTGCATCTCTTAACACTCTACCATCAGCTGTTGATCAAATGAACAGCATATCTTGGGAACACACTCCTAATACATTAGTGGTGATCTCATTTTTACGGGTCCGATATCTTGACTTGTCTTCTACCGATACTCGGACCTTAATATGGGTGCCATCTAGAGCTTCTAAGCATCCCTATTATTATTAATACAGATAAGTACACGATATTAAACAAATCAATTTATATATAGTCAAATATCATACCTTAAACCATTTCCATCTCTCGCCTGTAGAGTTTTCAGATACTGGCTCTGGTTTTTTAAGCAACTCTTCTTGAAGTTTAATGATAGCATTGATCACTCTTCGAAAATGTCTACTAATTGTCTCCCCCGAACGTTCAAAATTTACATTTATAATTCTTTGTTTTATATGATGAGCCAAAATATGTACGGTCTTAGCCACTTGTTCATCCACTAACATATTTTTAGTAGACGATACTATACCGGTGGCTTCAAGTCTAGAGCATAAAAGAACAAAGGATCGTCTATTCATCCTAGTAACATTTTTGCATTTACTATCACTCGAATAAATTATCTTCTGGATATATTTTCTTCTTTCATAATAATTATATTGGTACATCGGTCTCAATCTAATAGATTTCTCATAATGCTCTACGTTTCTAATAACTATGATCCAGAACCAGTTTACTAGTTGCATTATACTTAACCAAAATGACAACAACGCCAGTGTTCTTTTTTCCGTGCTAATTTTCCTCTTGTTAAATTTAATCTTGACATAATTGCAATTTGATACGAATATATATTAAAAATAATTGTTAAGCTAATATATGATATAAAAATTATATGACAAAAGTATGAAAGGCTTAAAATGAAACAAGCATGTGCTTTTCTGGATAAATTCGTCAAGTGGAAGACAAACATGAGAAGTAAGTGTAGTACTCAGTACTCTGTAAACAATCAAGATTGCAAACCATCATAGCAACTTTTGCACAAGGAATACAGATTCTTCAAAATAACTTTCATTAGTCTAGTCTAAAACATTTCATCTCCCAAGCCCCAAGAACTTTCACCAGTTATTAACGAGTTTCTGCAAATTCCTCCGCAAAGGGGAAAATGTAATATTTAGCAGGGAAAAAGTAGAGGAAATAAACAGAGAGCCCAAGAACTTAGAAATATAACAACACTATCTTCTACTGATTTACATTCAATTCCAACGATAACACAGTAGAAAATTTTAAAGAAATTAGCTTCCCCAGCTCATAAACAAAGAGAAAATGCAAGTCCATTAACTGAAATTGAAGGAGCAGTTCCAAGACACATACTGAAGAAACACGAATTGCCCATCAAAATCAGGCCAATTCCCGAGAAAGCCATATGAAAAAACCATCATAGCAACTTTGGCACAAGGAATATAGATTCTTCAAAATAACTTTCACTAGTCTAGTCTAAAACATTTCATCTTAACCATGAATCCACTCGTTCCTCTAATAAGATATGAAAACCAACACAAATTGCACGAAAACAACCAAGTCGCATTCATATAAAAACTCCATATTCCATAACAAAATCCCAACAAAGAAAAGATGCAGCATATCTCAATAGTTTCCAGCAATGAATACCAAAATCAGAATCATCTTGATACTGCAACAAATATCAAACCAACGGATGCACCATCAATACATATATAAGAGACCCCACGAACACAAGCCATGATAAACTATTCGATTATTATTTTAGGATTTATATGAATTTTCATACAATAAACAACAAAGAATCAATCATATAATATTTAATCTAGTATAGCGTAAATCAAATTCAACTTTTCGTTAAAATATAGAAGAAGAATTAAATTAATATTTTGAAAGATGATACCGGATTAGTCGAGAAAGGTCGAGAAGACGATGAAGATAAGAAGACGACAGTCAGAAAAATAGCAACAGAAGGAGAAATCTCGAAGAAATCAGAAGATAAAATACGTAAAAAAAGAGATTTGATTTCGGTATAAAAAAAGAGATTTGATTTTAATGGGGATAATTTTGTCAAAATAAAAGAAAAGTTGATTCCTAATAGATTAGGAATCGTTAAAACCATGGGGGGTGGGGGGAATGGATAACACCACGTTTAAAGGAATGAGGATTCCGATGGAAGGAGAATTTCTAACGTCAAAAATATACCAATCATGGGTTTAGGAATAGAGTTAGTAATGACCATTCCATTCCTACCCCATTCGTGCATACCAATCATGCCGTAAAGATGGATAATATAGATGGTACAGAATTGTAACAGGCCTCAATAGGGCCGTGGAGATAAGTATGGGCCGATGGCGGTAGCTGAGAACAGTCAACATTATTTATTTTTTAAATAACTTTTCCAAAATTAGCTATTTGCTGACTGATCAGAGCCCACCACGCCGATCTGTCTTTTTCCACCCATCCCAACGTAATTGCAAAAACAAATAAATCTATTTTAATTTCTTGTGTTCTTATTCACATTTTTTCCCATTAATTAAGGGACTTTATTTGAATTTATGCAAATTAGTGGAATCCTCTCCAAGAGTCCCAACAAAAGTTGTTCGATATCTATATCAATTTGCGACGGTGGTTGATTCAGTGGCTATGAATTCTTGTTTTTAACACAATAATTGATCCAGTGACTAAAACGAATAGAATCTTTCAGTCTCTCTAGTGACTTGGTTGACATTCAGTTTATTCCGTTCTTATATAGATATAGAGTTCTTGTAGGGTTCCTTTCTTTTCCCTTATCATCGTTTTATTATATTTTCGATATTTTCTTATCCTTATTTCAAATGACCTATTTATCTGTAACGTACTGGATAAGTGTTGTTATCTTTTCGGCCACTGACATACAAGGGCGACTCTACGTGGAGAGAAGTGGGGTCAATTGACCCTGATGGGACCTAAACACATAGGGCCCCTGTTTTGACACGTGGTGCCCCCAGCATCAAACGCATGGCCACTTGATCCCCAAGCAAGCTCCCCGAGCATCAGTCGCTCTCGCTGGCTTAAACTCATGTGAGATACGTGGCCTCCCCCTCGCGGGACACGTGGTCCTCATAGACGCTTCCCAATGAGTGTCCTCCATACTACTCTATATGTCCCCATTCCCTAAAGGATTGGTTTTCGAGCGCTAACTCCCCTCGAATGAGCTTCCGTGTACAAGCGAACAAGGGAGCCAAGCTCCCCCTCATCGTACAGCCTTGGCCCAGATCCACCCTCGGATCTGCAAGCCCATCAGGCTTATAGTAAGACACGAACGTGCTCTCAGCCTTCATTACCAACCCCAAAACGCTCTCTGACACCCCGTACGCACCCGCGTACCTGCCACTGTTGCCTGCACCATCTTTTCACCAGCTTTTTCAGGAGATTCCTCCTAGGTTTCTCCTCATCGTGCCATGTGTTAGGGAAAAATTGGGCCAGGACCACAGGGTGTAAATTACCAAAGGGTCCCTGACCCTCAACTATAAATAGGAGTCTTCATCTCCACCACTGTAAGCAATCTCCACTACTAAAACTCTGTATTCACTTTGTTTCATCTTCTCTTTTAGATCATCATCTGACTTGAGCGTTGGAGAGCCAAACTGGGAATCACCCTCTAGTTCCCCCAGCTTGTCCTTCTGACCTCTGTTTTGTGGTGTTTGTCCTAGCAGGTTAAACCTCCCAGCTTTTCCGACGAATTCCCTTCTGTTTTCCCACATCAAACAAATTCTAAAAGTGTTGGAGTTTGGACATCTAAAATCAAACCCATCATTTTTTGGCGCCTCTATGGGAAACCACTTCCACTCCACTGTTCTTTTTGCTAGTTGAAAAGCAAACACCATCTTTACCATGGTTACCACCAGATCTGGAGCTGCAGGAGGCGGCGATGACCTCACCCGTGATGGCAGCCACATCTCTTCCTCCGCAGCCGACTGCGGAGCGCCGCCAGTTGGTGGAGCACCTCCCCCACCCGGGCCGGTGGCGCCCGTCGCTGGGTTCATTCCAGAACAACCCTCCATCACTGGGGTTGGAGGATCGGGGCTTCATATACCCCAGAGTCTCCCTCAGAATCAACTACCCGCCACACACGTCAACCCGGGAGGATGTCCTTACATGATGCCCCCCTGGATATATGTTCACTCCTTCCGCCATGATGCCCGCCGTTCAACCGTATCATGCAGGACAAATTCAATTGCCTGTGGTTATTCCTAAGGAGAGATTGAAGGGGTAGAGTTACCCCCCATGACCCCTCCCCCCCCCCTAATAACTTCAAGCCATCTACACCTAGTGTGAGGTCCTGGCGGCCCAGAATGCTTGGAAAAACTTCACGTCGATGTATTTCCCATCTGGGCAGGCCGCTCAAATTGCCCCCCCTATAGGAGGTTGCAAGCCCATCCGCTCATGGCGGCATAAGCGGTTCTACAGGCACAATCGCCTCCTCCACCCGCTAAGGAAAAAGAGGTTCCTGCTGGGAAAGGTAGAGAGTGCTTGCAAGCAAACAGAGGCAAAGAGCCTGTGATTAGAATCAACCTTGATGATGAAGCTCACTCACAAGTCTCAAAACGAGAGAGTAAGGCAAGAGGAGAAGATCCCAACATTCTCACGGCTGTGCAAGACCAGTTGTAGGGATTGCAGGATATAGTGGGACAACTCTCTCGAGCGCGGTCTCAAGTCCTCCACGCTGGGGATGAACGAGCCAATGCCAGAGGCGCTCGTCGCCGCGTCCATCAACAACAAGTCCCCTGCCACCAAGAACAAGACGAAAACTATGAGAGTTACGATTATCACCCGCTCGCAAGGGGCTTTCCCCTCGTGGAAGAGGTTTTAATGGCCCAAGCCGGAATGGGCAAGGTCCCAACTTCTATCAACCGATATGACGGGACCACCGACCCAGTAGAGCATTTGGATCACTTCCTGTATTTAATGCATCTGTACGAGCACTCCAGCTATTACTGGGCTAAGGTCTTTGTTACATCCCTTGTGGGAATGGCCCAAGAGTGGTACAAGCGGCTGCTACCCCGCTCGATCCAGTCATAAGTTGAGCTTACCAACGCCTTCCTTAATCTCCTTGAAGGCGCCTGTTACCGCACCCACCGCTCTGTACAACTTGATTCAAGGCGAACACGAATCTCTTCGATCCTTCTTTGCCCGTTTCAATAAAGAAGTGCTATTGGTGGAAAGACCCTTAATAGATTTCTTGATCCAGGTACTTTTCAAGGCTTGCAATCACAAACAATACATGAGCAAAAAGTTCGCGGATTCCATTGTTAAGAAGCGACCAGTGTCCCTCATGGCGATGAGGGAGATCGTCGAGCCGTATTTTTCGCTCGAGGACATATACGGATCCAACGCTCCCAGGCATTCTGGACCCCACAAGAGCGAACGGGGGCGAGAGAAACCTCACAAGTAGCGTCACAAATCGCCATCTCCCCCCCGTAGGTTAGAGCGTATTCCACTCAATAGGCCCAATTTAGAAGTCTACGCTCTTTCGGATAAAAAGCTCTTAAAAAGGCCCCAGAAAACGAAAGAAACTGAGGCTCGGAGGCGCTCGAGCAAGTATTGTGCCTTTCACAAGCAGAAAGGGCACGACACAGATGAATGTCGCCAATTGGAGAGTGAAACTCAGAGACTCATCGCTCGGCAACATTTGAAAGAGTTTGTACGGGCGTTGGAGCATTATGATGAGCGATGCAATGAGAAGTCAAGGGAAAGAAGGAGGAGCCCATCACGCTCAAGGAGCCCTAGAGTGCGGCGCCCTCCGGAGAGTAGCCACATAGGGAAACAAAAAATGCCCGAACAGGAGAATGCTCCCTTCGCGGTCATCCACATGTTCGTTGGAGGCTCATCAGAAGGGGACTCTAACACCTGCAGTCGCCGATACGTCAGGATTTATGATCAATGCCCCTCGGTGCCCAAGCCGGTCTACGCTATCAAAGAAGCGAGCCCTGCTCAGTCCAAGGAAAGTGAAGTAGTAGGATTAAGCCATAGGGACCTAGCGCACATTGTAACACCCCATGGGTGTTAGGAATAGTGCCCTTAAAGCAGATGTTTGTTTTACTATTTCCTTGTGAAATCACAAACAACCTTTGAATAATAAACGAGATGACTTTGTTCATAGACAATCACTTCTTTATGTGTTTATTTATGTCTGTTTGGGTTGACTGTGTTTTGCATGTATTGAACTCCCCTAAACCGATGAGGCCGTTAAGAACTTTGTCGTTATGGGAGTGGCATATGAAATAAGTTCTTAACTCCATAGGCGAGGATTAGAAACTTCTCTAAGTCGATGAGTCCGACAGACAGTGAGAGTGTCGACCTTGACTCTACTGAGACTTACTTGTGTGATTATGTCCTTTTGAAGGATCACTCGGTTTCATGGAGTGATAAGTGCATACGATGATACGTTCATAATACATAAGGGTGATTGTTACAAGAACTTCATCACTGAGATGTCCCGCGTGAGAACATTCCTAAATGGGAAAGGAAGTTTCCTGAAACTTCCAGATTAGGCAATATCTCACAGGTCAATGACGTGATTCATTAATCCTTAGACTTGAGATTCTGTAATGTCTCATATGACCTAACTCTGTAATCTTTGATATAGGCTCAAAAGGGTGTCGCCATATAGACACCTGAACCACAACCGATGTTGGGATTACACAAGTGGCATATGTAGAATTAGTAGAATCGATAAAGGACCTACACTTGTTAAGAACAAGAATGATCCCTTACTGATTGGGTTGTTCGTAGTCCATTAAAAATTAAACCCTTGGCCAAGGTGGATAAAAGATCAAGACATCTAGAAAATGGGGTTTTCTAGGATTGAGATCGAAATGGATATGAAACGAACTTAACTTTAAAGATCAAGAATATTTGGGCTCTAAGAATATTCCCATGCCTTAGTTCTTGATTGAGAGATGGAGTTGTAGGAGGATCGTATTTCACTGATTGTCATTGACTGAAAGGTTCTTCGATTCATTTTGTTATTCGGCTAGGGGTCACACACCCAATGCTAGATTACGGTAGTGTGATATGTGAAGTGATTAATTAATTAGGGAATTAGTTAATTGTTGTCACTGCTAATCGAATAATGAACCTAAAGGGTCACACACAAATGTCAAAACACGAGGGTTATGGTAGGATGTTAATATGATTAACAAAGGATCAAAATAATTGATCGAAACGGAGCAATACACGTGGGCATCGCTACATGTCAATGACACGTGACTGCCACGTGTCACGTAGACGTGGCTATTGTGTGGCTTCGTCGTGTGGTTTATTTCACACGTGAATTCTTTTCTAGAAATTAATTGATTAAATTATAATTAATTAATTTTAGTCTTTTAATTAATTATTAAGACTATTCTCAAATAAACTTAACCCAATAAATAATTAATTGGGAATTAATTTATTTATTGAATATTGACTTTTAACTTTAGGAAAGTTGAAAAGTCCAACTTCCTATTGTAGGAGAGAGAAGAATATTCTTACAAGACTTGGAGAACAAGTTGGGAACTTATTTTTCCAATTAAATCAATAATTAAATTAGTTAAGTATTGAGCAACAAAACAATGTAATTGGTTCTTGGAAATCCTAGTAGTTCGAACCAACCTAGTATAAACACTAGGGATGGTGCTTCTCTTATTTTTTAGACCAACACTCACGAAGTGTTAAGTTTTTTAGAAAAATAAAAGAAAAGTTTTCAAAGCAAAAATTATCCTAGCCATTAACACAAGCTATAGAACTAGCATTCTCACCAGTGTTTTGAAAACCGGACCGGACCGGCCGGTCGGACCGGTTCAACCGGTGTCCGGTGGCTGGTCCGGTCCGAATGACCCCCCAAAACCGGTGATGTCCGGACCGTCTCGGGACCGAAAAAACCGGCCGGTTAACCGGCGGTTTTGGTCCCGAGGACCGGACCGGACCACCGGTTCACCAATTAAAGCCTTCTTTTTCCTTTTTTTTTTTTTCCTTCCATTTTGTTGCTTTTCTTCCGCACGTACTGAAACTTTTTTTCTTCACAAAAAAATTGAAGTTTGGTATTTTTCCTTTCTTATTTTCTGATTTTGTGATTTTTATTATCTTGATTTGAGAGAGATAAGGGTAGAGAGATTGATAGAGATGAGAAAACATATTTGCTGAAAAAAGAAAAAGTTATTTCAGTTGGGGAAGAAGACGAAGAGTTATTTCAGAAATTACCTTTTATTCTTGGATCTTGAGGAAGAATACGAGAATCTTGAGGAAGAAGATGAAGACCAATCCGGCGGTTATGGAAAATGATATCAAAATTTACTTTACTAATATAATTTCTTTTTGGGCCTGTGGGCTTTTAGGTTTAGAAAAAGTTATCAATATCATCTTTTTATTATATATAGCAAGAGACTCCAGCACAAATCTTTTTAATTTAAGAAGTATTTCACCCCATATAAAATTTTAACTACTTTCAAACACTTTTATCACGTAAAAATTTAATCATTCTCAAATATATTTTTTTTAATTAAATTTTAATTTATTTTATTTTTAAATAAAAACTTATAAGGTCCATTTCTTATAAACTAATATATTTTTAGTAATTATTTTTTTTATTTTATACATACATCCAATTTGCAAGATTCACTAGTTTATTGAAAAATTTGAATTTCTTTTCTAAATATTGTGTAAGTCAATATGATTTTGTGTGTTTAAATACTGAAAATTATAAACTTATTCTATATTTTTATAAGGGCTAAACCCATCGACCCCCCTATCCTTTCAGGGGTTTTGCACTTTCCCCCCTATGCTTTTTTTTTTTGGCATTAAACCCCCCAACCTTTGAAAAATCGCACACTTAACCCCTTTGACCAAGCTTTGACTGTCGATTTCTCCTCCGTCATGGCGATCCACGCTCCAAGACCACCGCCATCGTGCTCGTCTCTCCAAGGAGAACAAAATCCATATCCCATCCGACCCTATTAGCCGTCAAACACTTCGTTTGTCGTGAGTCACCTTTGATCGATAATTTCTTCTTCGTCCATTGTCGGATTTTGATTTCGAAACCATTGTTGTATTCCTTACGTCGAGAGCTTCAATTTGATATATCATATCAACACATTTGATATCAGCATCGTACAGATATGCTTTGTTAAAGTTTTTTAGAAGGGGTCAAGTGTGCGATTTTTCAAAGGTTTGGGGGTTTAATGCCAAAAAAAAAAGGATAGGGGGGAAAGTGCAAAACCCCTGAAAGGATAGGGGGGTCGATGGGTTTAGCCCTTTTTATAATATTATATATTAAATTAATAAAATAATAATTAATTAATTATTACGTCATACCGGTTCGACCGGTGGTTGAACCGATCGAACCGGTTAAACCGGTAACCAGTAGGCTTACCGGTTCGGCCTCCGGTCCGGTTTTGAAAACATTGATTCTCACTTGCTTGATCGTGTTCTAGGACTGGTGTGGATACGCTTTGGAGGCCTTCTACTTTGGAGTCTAAATCGAAGGACCGTTCGAGGGACTTTCCGCTTGAAGGGTGTTTGTTAGGCGGTAACAACATCACAAGAAAGCTTCAATTAAAGTGAGTTTCTTGTTATTCCCAACGTTACAGTACGAAAATTGCAAGACAACGGTTAAACTTGTGGAAAATTTTTAAACTTCCGCTGCTCAACTCTTTCGTGTTTTCCAACAATAGGGTCGGTGAAACCTCTGACTGCCCCATGGTGGTTAGTTTAGATGTCCACAATCACATTGTAAAGAGGTTTTTGGTTGATAGTGGAAGCTCTGTTAATGTTTTGCCTTACTCAACGTTTCAGAAAATGAATATTACCAACACTCCCCTCGAGCCCCTCAAAACAGCCCTCATTGGCTTTGGAGGCTCTGAGGTTGTCCCTCGCGGATAAATTCTCTTGGCCACCTCCTTTGGTCGCGCCCCATAGTGAAGAACACTCATGGTCACCTATGTCGTGGTAGAAATCAAGATCCCTTATAACATCATAATTGGGCGGCCCGCCCTTGTTGATTTCAAGGCGATCATCTCAACCTACCATCGGAAGATCAAATTCCCAACCCCCGAGGGGGTTGGCGAGGTCCTTTGCAACGTTCGAGAGGCTTGGGAATGCTACATGTTATCTCTCAAAAAACCCAAAGCAGAGAAGGCGTTCCAGATTGGATCCACCAAAAAATCGATGGACTTCCCCAACTTGGATGAAGATGGCCCCATGTGAAAAAGGGCCAAAATGAATAAGAAGAAGCACAAAAAGAAAGATCCCAGCACCGGAAGTTATCCTGAGGGTAACCAACCCGAAGCGGTTGGGGAATCCTCCTCGGAAGAAGACACGCACGAGGGCGATGAGGTGGCTGCTGGTAACCATTTGACAGGAAAGAAAAGGGCGCTCGAACTCCCTCGTCCCGAGGCCCGGATTGAGCCCACAGAGAAGTTTTTGACCATAGAGTTGGAAGCCGGGGATAAGGATAAAACCACTCAGATTGGGTCTAATCTCTGAGGGCCCTCGCAGATCATGATGATCGACTTCTTGAGGGAAAACATCGGTGTTTTTGCATGGAAGGCATTAGATCTAACCGGGACTGACCTAAGCGTCATAGTCCATAGGCTCAACGTGGACCTCGCCTTCAAACCAATCAAGCAAAAGAAGAAGGATGTACATAGATTTCGAAAGAAGGTTATTGAGGAGGAAGTGAACAAGCTCCTCGAAGCCCAATATATCGAGCCCATTGTACCCGGAATAGCTTTGTAATGTGGTGCTAGTACCCAAGAGCGCCAACAAATGGCATATGTGTAACGATTTCACGGATCGTAACAAAACTTGCCCCAAGGATCCCTACCCTTTACCTCGCATTGATCAATTGGTGGATTCGACCGTAGGGTGTGAACTCATGAGCATGATGGATGCCTTCCAAGGGTATTACCAATTCTTCATGGCGCCAGAGGATCGCCCCAAAACTCGTTTGTGGTACACCTGGGGGGTATATTGCTTCTTGGTCATGCCATTTGGGCTAAAAAATGCAGGTGCCATTTACCAGCGCCTCGTAAATCGAATGTTTGAGAAAGAAATTGGTGGATATGTGGAAGTGTATGTGGACGATATGATAGTCAAAAGCGAGCGTCAAGCCTCATATTTGAAGGATCTCAAGTGCACGTTTGGCATCTTGTGCCAATATGGTATGAAGCTGAACCCCTCTAAGTGTACGTTCGGGGTACGGGGAGGAAAGTTCTTGGGCTATATGGTGAGCCGACGCGGAATTGAGGCCTGACAGGTGTCGAATCCGTCAAAATAAATTGTAATCCGGTTTACGACTAAAATAGAGTATAGTGCAAACTGGTCGAATCCACAGAGATTGGTTGAAAATAATTCTAATTAATCACAAGAAATTCATGCAACTAACTAGACAACTAAAAATAGGGGGGTTTTGGATTTAACTAAACTAATTAAATTAAACTAATAAAGCAATCAAAATTAATAAACTAGAAGAAAACAATAAATCACGTTGGGAGTTGGTTTTGATAAATCAAAGGGAAATCAATACCTATCTAGGAATTATAATTCAGTTAAGACATTAATCATAGACGCAAAGATAAATTCAAATATTCAAGTAGATTAGCTATAGCAGGTAGAGACACCCGGCTCCGCCTCGTTTTCTCTTAAATTGTAGAATAATCTAGAGACACTCAACAATTATTCCCTAATCAACTCACAACCACTAGAGACACTCGACATGATTTAATGAATCGATAGCATTAAGAATTAAGAAAACACTAATCCGAATTAACCAAGTCACGACACGTGCAAGATTTAAATCCGATTATTAACTCCCTTAACAAGTTGAGAACTGCAACCAATCCTTCTCGTTAATGTACCACTAATTATCTATCAAGCACTACATAAATTTCATGCAATCAAGATTGGCGATATGCAATAAACCTACTTAGATTATTCGGCCGTAATCACTTAAGCAAATAAATCGCAATAACACGACACTCGGAGAATTAATAAATACTTGAAATTAAATTGAATTATAAAAGCAAATTAGATCTCATGATGTCAAAACTAAATTATAAAATCCTAGCTAAGTACTAAAGAAATTTAGCTACTCATAATTCTAAAATACGAAAATATAAAATAAACGAAAAGCATAACAAACTCTGGATGAATAATGCTCTCGATGTCTCCAAGCCGCCTCTGCTGCCAAACTCCCAAAAGTTGTGTCTAAGAGCTGCGTGCAAAAGTGCCCCCAAGTCAGGTAATAATCCCCAATTAAATTAGCTTAAGGTCAACTCCCTCTCTCTCCTGGATCCTAGTCCAAAACGGACTCATAGTGCTTGCTGCCCAAGACTTACTAAGTTGGATTAAACCCAATTAATTCCAAGCTCCAACTAATTAATTCCTCATGCTCATGCAATTAATTCCAAAACAATTGTGCAGCCCACTAGCAATTTGATCACGTTAGTCTTCCCAAGACATCACCAAAGTGGCCATTGTTAATTAAATCAATAATAATATCGTCGGCCCACTAACGATTAAGCCCAGCAACAATTCAAGCAACTTGGTTTGAGCTTTTTTCCAACAATGCAACAGGACCCACGATTTGCACCAACAAAGTTTAGCCCACTTTCAATTAAGAACAATTCCTTACTTCTAACAAGCCCACAATTCGTGAGGCCCACCAGCAACAATTTCACCAACTCAGTCAAATGTTCTTCTTATTTGGCCCAAATACTTCAATAGTTCATAAAATGGCCCAGTTGCACTCAAAACACGAAAATACATCACGCCACCAATTTATATCCAAATAAGCACTTAAAACACAACCATAAATACACAAAATATATGAGAATTAAGCACATATCAAATTCCCCCACACTTGTCCATTCACTCGTCCTTGAGGGAAATAAAAATCAATTGAAACATCACTCCCATCAAACATATTCACAAAAGCGATCATTGAATTTTCGCCTAAACGAATCTAACATATCAAACACATTATACAAGCGAATGAAATTCAACTAATTAGTGAAAAAATCATACCCTCGCGTGTAGTGTGAATCGAACAAATAATGTACAAAGACTAGACAAATAAGTTAGTAATTTTCGCGTAATAACCGATCATCAACTTCGAATACACCCTTCACTCCAATCTCCACTAATTTGGTCAACTAATAACTCAGGATCGAAAGGTCATTCGAGCTTGTAATGTAGGTCTGGGTCTAGGTAGGAAAAAGTAAATCAAAGGCTAATACACCAAGCTTACACATTTTAAATAAATCCCAAGTGTTTCCCTTTATTTCTTCCCAAAGACTTCCCTTTTTACAATGAATTCTCATCCCTTTATTGAATTTTCAACAATGCTCAATCTCTCATATTTTTTCTTCACTCTTTGCTCTCTTTTTTATTTCTTTTTCTTCTTGACTTCTTTTTCTTTCTTTTTGTTTTCACCACTCTCTATTTTTTTCTTTCAACACAATGAAACTTTCACACTTCAAACCAAGGAAAAGAAGTCTAGACATCAATCAATACAATCCCCAAAAACAAAATGAGTAAGCAAGGTGTAAATAAGATAAGGGTAGGAAATTGTATTGTGCATTAGGCTTGTAACGCGGCTAAGAAAGAAATTTTTGCACAATACTAAGGCTCAGCGGGGTCAATCGGGTGATGTTATTTAGTGAAAATCAAATAAAAGGCCAAAAACACCGACAACAAATGCCTAAGTCATCTCCCGAATTACTTGTCAACCAATTTATTTCGCCTCGAAGGGAGTTAAAATGCATTCTAATTAACTTTCAGAACTTAGTTGAAAAATATAACTAACCTATCTAAGCAAAGTACATAAATTGTTCAATTAGTGCGCGAGAAATAAGGGCATAACAAAGTACTAATTAATCAAATTTCACATAATCTTTCATGCATTTAATATCCTAATAGGTTCTAGCAAAATTCAAGGCTCAAGCTTAAGCAAACACGTTCAAAATGGGAACAAATTATTCACAATTCCTAACATCCTCGTTTTCAAGCAAACAACAAGTAAAAAGAGTAAATGTGGTGCTGAATCTTCTAATCCATTACGCCATCTAGATTGGGGATGATGACTCATAGAGGTTCTCAACATAATTCGATACTTTCTCAGCACAGACTTCGTCAACCACTTATAAAAAAAATTTCCATGATCCTTCACAATGACTTTTGGGTTCCTGTACTCGAAAAATATGTGAGATCTGAAGAAAATAGTGGTTAAGTAGTCGAGAATATCTGCATACCAGAGCGTGACATTAAGGTATGGCCGAACCTTAAGGTCGTACACCTCGAAAAACTGCTCATTCCATAAATCATTGTGTATCAACTTTGAATCTGCATATCTTCCTCCTCTTTTGAAGGCATACTCCAGATTATTCAAAAAGTTCTTGAATTTCAAAATAGGTGCCTGAAACACGAAAGAATTTAGTTCAGTTATAGCATTAAGCGCATCAAGCATCAGAACATCCCCATTCATAGATTTAAAAGCCTCTAATGGTAAAACCATCCCACAAGGATCAACCGACAACCCAACATGTTTTGGCTTACTCTCAAAAATTTCAACAAGACTTAGCTCCTCTACATTGTTCAGCTTATAATTCTCATTAGTCAGGTTTTCTATCACATCAATGCTAAAAACACTAGAAAATTTATTAGGACCTTTACTTGACTCATAAACATTAAACTTCTCAACATCACCATCAAATTCTAGAGTCAACAAGCCTTTTTTAACATCTATTTTAGCATCGGCAGTACTCAAAAAGGGACGACCCAAAAGGATATCAGAAGATTTCTCAGAATAATTATCCTCTATATCCAACACGAAGAAATCAGTCGGGAAGGCTAAATCGTTAATTTGGATGAGCACGTCTTCTAGAACACCTTCTGGATAAATAATAGGGCGATCTGCCAACTGAATGATGACACCTGTACTTTTCAAGGGGCCAAGATTAAGTGCATTATATACAGAAAGTGGCATAACATTAATACTTACACCTAAATCACACATCGCCTTTTTAATGCCTAAATTCCCAATCTTGCACGGAATGGAAAACATACCTTGATCATGGAATTTGGGGGGAAGTTTCTTTTGTAAAACGGCGGACAAGTTTTCCCCCACACTTACCTCTTCATTGCCTAACAGTTTCCTCTTATTCGTGCAGAGCTCCTTGAGGAATTTTGCATACCTGGGAATTTGTTAGATTGCATCCAACAAGGGAATATTCACATCAAATTTGCGAAACGTGTCGAGAATACTCTTTTCTTCTTTTTGTTTCTTCGTTTCTGCTAAACGTTGAGGGAAGGGAGGCGGGACCACAAGGGTTTTAGGTTGCACGATCAGTTCCGACTCACTGTTTCGGTGTGAGTTTAAGATATGGTCATACCCAGAAGTCTTACCCTTTTCCTGATCGCCTTCGGACCCAGATTTCCGTCCCTTATCTTTATCCAGAGGTGGTGGCAGTTATTTACCACTTCGAAGCGTGATGGCGCTGACATTATGCCTCGGATCCTCGTTTTGCGAGGGCAATTTTCCTTGATTCTCCAGCCTACTTAACGCAACAGCAATCTGTCCCAATTGGGTTTCCAAGTTTTTAATGGATGACTCCATATTATTCATCTGGATCGCTTGTGGGTCGAGAAGTGGGTTCGGTTGTTGGGGTTGCGGAGGTAATTGGCAAACTATCGCTACTTGTGGGATTCCTGCACTCATGTTAGATGTTAAAGCAGCTATCATATTCTTGAGTTCCTCAAACTGGGAAGAATTTACCTCTTTTACCTGTCTCGTCATGTCGGACTTGGCATAGTATTTTGGTGAGGCCCTAGAAATTCTGCTAATTAGTTCCGTCAGTTCTGCAGGTGTTTTGACCATAATGGAACCTCCACTCGAAGCATCCAACTGCCTTTTGTCAGTAGGCATCAGACCCCTGTAAAAGTTATGAACAACTGAATTTTCCGGCAGGTTGTGATGTGGGTACAGTGCAAGTAAATTTCGGTATCGTTCCCAATACTCATGCAGGCCTTCATGTTCGTTTTGCTTAATGGTAATTATCTCCTGAAGGAGATCCAGGTATCACTCAGCTGGAAAAAACCTGTCCAAGAATTTGTCGTGCATCTGCTACCAAGTAGTAATGGTTGCTGACGGTAGAGAATACAACCATTTTTCGGCTGCATCTTGCAAAGAGAACGGGAAGGTACGGAGCTTGATTTGGTCCTCGGTAACTCCATGAGGCTTTGTTGAGCAGCAGACCGTGTGGAACTTGCTCAGATGTTGGTGAGGGTTTTCATTTTCCAGACCGCGAAAGACGGGGAGTAGGTGAATTGTTCCCGTCTTCAGCTCGAAGCCAGCACCCACCTCTGGAAAAGTGATACAGAGGGGCTGTTGTGCGTTATTGGGGCGCACCAGATCTTACATGGTCCGACGTTCTGCTACTACCATCGTTAAGGCACGGTCAAACCCTTCTGTTCGTCTTTTGGATGTTCCGACTCAGTGCTGGACTCTTCAGATTGGTTCAGATTAGATTTTTCCGCTAGCTTCTTGCGTGTTTTGGTCTGTTTCCTTAACAATTTCGCTGTTTTTCCGATCTCGGGATTGAAAATTGGCTCGTCAACTCCGTGAATACTCCTGTTCATAAAAAGGAATTAAAATCGATTAGCACCAATCCCCGGCAACGTCGCCAAAATTTGACAGGTGTCGAATCCGTCAAAATAAATTGTAATCCGGTTTACGACTAAAATAGAGTATAGTGCAAATTGGTCGAATCCACAGAGATTGGTTGAAAATAATTCTAATTAATCACAAGAAATTCATGCAACTAACTAGACAACTAAAAATAGGGGGGTTTTGGATTTAACTAAACTAATTAAATTAAACTAATAAAGCAATCAAAATTAATAAACTAGAAGAAAACAATAAATCACGTTGGGAGTTGGTTTTGATAAATCAATGGGAAATCAATACCTAGCTAGGAATTATAATTCAGTTAAGACATCAATCATAGACGCAAAGATAAATTCAAAGTTTCAAGTAGATTAGCTATAGCAGATAGAGACACCCGGCTCCGCCTCGTTTTCTCTTAAATTGTAGAATAATCTAGAGACACTCGACAATTATTCCCTAATCAACTCACAACCCCTAGAGACACTCGACATGATTTAATGAATCGATAGCATTAAGAATCAAGAAAACACTAATCCGAATTAACCAAGTCACGACACGTGCAAGATTTAAATCCGATTATTAACTCCCTTAACAAGTTGAGAACTGCAACCAATCCTTCTCGTTAATGTACCACTAATTATCTATCAAGCACTACATAAACTTCATGCAATCAAGATTGGCGATATGCAATAAACCTACTTAGATGATTCGGCCGTAATCACTTAAGCAAATAAATCGCAATAACACGACACTCGGAGAATTAATAAATACTTGAAATTAAATTGAATTATAAAAGCAAATTAGATCTCATGATGTCAAAACTAAATTATAAAATCCTAGCTAAGTACTAAAGAAATTTAGCTACTCATAATTCTAAAATACGAAAATATAAAATAAACGAAAAGCATAACAAACTTTGGATGAATAATGCTCTCGATGTCTCCAAGCCGCCTCTGCTGCCAAACTCCCAAAAGTTGTGTCTAAGAGTTGCGTGCAAAAGTGCCCCCAAGTCAGGTAATAATCCCCAATTAAATTAGCTTAAGGTCAACTCCCTCTCTCTCCTGGATCCTAGTCCAAAACGGACTCATAGTGCTTGCTGCCCAAGACTTACTAAGTTGGATTAAACCCAATTAATTCCAAGCTCCAACTAATTAATTCCTCATGCTCATGCAATTAATTCCAAAACAATTGTGCAGCCCACTAGCAATTTGATCACGTTAGTCTTCCCAAGACATCACCAAAGTGGCCATTGTTAATTAAATCAATAATAATATCGTCGGCCCACTAACGATTAAGCCCAGCAACAATTCAAGCAACTTGGTTTGAGCTTTTTTCCAACAATGCAACAGGACCCACGATTTGCACCAACAAAGTTTAGCCCACTTTCAATTAAGAACAATTCCTTACTTCTAACAAGCCCACAATTCGTGAGGCCCACCAGCAACAATTTCACCAACTCAGTCAAATGTTCTTCTTATTTGGCCCAAATACTTCAATAGTTCATAAAATGGCCCAGCTGCACTCAAAACACGAAAATACATCACGCCACCAATTTATATCCAAATAAGCACTTAAAACACAACCATAAATACACAAAATATATGAGAATTAAGCACATATCAAGGCCAATCCGAAAAAGATCAAAGGCATCCTGGATATTCCTTTCCCTCGTAATGTCCGTGAAGTACAAGTGTTAGTGGGAAAGATCATCTCTTTGAATAGATTCATCTCCCGCTCAGCAGACAGAAATCTCCCGTTCTTCAAAATTCTACGCAACGCTCGAAATTTCTCTTGGACCGAGGAATGTGAAAAGGCGTTACAAAATATGAAAGCTTACCTCTCGAGCGCACCGCTCTTGACAAAACCATTGGAGGGCGAAAACTTGTTCATATACCTCTCTGTTTCCGCCGAGACCACGAGCGCGGTATTGGTGGCTGTACACGAGCGTAAACATTTGTCGGTTTGTTAATTGAGTAAGACGCTACATGGCGCTGAAAAGAAATGTTTGGAAATCGAAAAATTCGCCTTTGCCCTCATCAATGCATCAAGGAGGTTGAGGACCTATTTTCAAGCACACTCGATCACTGTCCTTACAGATCAACCCTTGAGGCAAGTTTTGTCCAAACCAGACATCTCAGGAAGGCTAATAAAGTGGGCTATTGAGTTAAGCTAGTTTGACATTGTTTTCGAGCCCAGAACGACGATACAGGCACAGGTGGTTGCTGACCTATTGGTTAAACGGTTCGGTTTAGAGCCCTCGGTTCCTGAGAGTGACGGCTTGTGGGTCCTACACACTGATGGTTCATCGACCTCTCAGGGGGGAGGAGCAGGGGTAACCCTTAGGGATCCTAACGGAATTGAAATAGATTTCGCAATCAGGTTGGACTTTCAAGTCACAAACAACGAAGCCGAGTACGAGGCTCTCATTCAAGGATTGAAAATTACTTTTCAAAACAGAGCCTATAGGATCATCGCTTATGTTGATTCACAACTAATTGCGAGTCAGATTGAAGAAACTTATGAGGCTCTAGAGAAACCACCATGGTGTAGTACTTAGGGAAAGCGAAGGAAGTAATCGGAAAGTTCAAAGAATTTCACTTACTGCAAATCCCACGAGCAGAAAATGAGAGTGTGAAAACCTTATCTAAATTTGCTTCTGCCCTCGTAGGATCATATGAACATTCCATCATGTTCCTGAGAACATGATGGAACCGTTGATACAAGGGAAAGATCCTACCCGAGCGATAGCCATGATTGATCCCACCGAGCCCTGTTGGCTCGATGACATCATCAAGTTTTTCAAGGATGGCATTTGTCCTACTGACAAAGTGGAGGCACGGAAAATCCAGAACAAGGCCCCTCGTTTTTCTTTGGATTCCGAGGGGAGACTCTTTAAGAAGTCATTTCAAGGCCCACCTATGAGATGTTTAGGGCCTTCACAAGCCAAGGAGACCCTCGAACACATTTACGATGGAAGCTGTGGAAATCACTCTGGAGGGCGTATCCTTGCCAAGAAAATTCTGAGAAGCGGGTTCTATTGGCCCTCTGTCCTCCAGGATGCCATTGTATTTTCCAAGAAATGTCTTAAGTGCCAGCTCCACTCTAATGTTCTCCAATTGCCAGCCGCTCAAATGATCCCTATAGACGTTTCATGGCCCTTTGACTAATGGGGTATCAATATCATGGGCCCCTTGCCTATGGCGGTCGGACTGAAGAAGTTTCTAATCCTGACCGTCGATTATTTCACTAAATGGGCCGAGGCGGAGGCTGTAGCAAAAAATCACTTTCAGGGTGGTAAGAGACTTCATATGGAAAAATATCATCTGTAGGTATGGCATTCCGAGGGTACTCATCTCAGACAACGGGTCCCAATTCATAGCAGCAGACACCCGAGAATGGTGCTCGGAGTTAGGCATTGAGCAACGCTTTACTTCCGTGGGTCACCCTCAGGCTAAGGGTCAAGCTGAAGTCACCAATAGGATCATTTTGCAACACTTGAAGACTATGCTTGAGAGCAAAAAAGGTGAATGGGCCGAAGAATGACAAGGGGCTTTGTAGGCATACCGCACCACCCCATGAGCGGCTACTGGTGAAACCCTTTACTCACTTGTCTATGGCTTAGAAGCAATGATACCTACGAAAATTCATAGGAGTCCGCTTGAGTAGCATATTTCGAGCAGGGAGCTAACGAGGAAAATAGGGCATTTGAATTGGATCTTTTGGAGGAAAGAAGAGACAAAGCCTGGGCACGTATTCATGAATACAAAGCGTCTGTGGCTCGGCAGTATAACAAGCGGGTCAAAGAAAGAACATTCCAGTTGGGAGACTTAGTCTTGAAGAAGATTGAAGTATCCAAGCATGTGGGAAAATTGGATCCCAATTGGGAAGGTCCATTCAAAGTTATACAAGTCAGAGTCAACAATACATACGCGTTCAGACACTCCAGGGCGAGCGTCTCCAGCATCAATGAAAGCATGTAACCTTCGACGGTTCTACATGTAAATCTTGAAAAACTTTGTAGAAGCCCACTTTTGGGTGTTATGTAACCCTTGTTTACAAGCGCTATATATATTGGAATGATTTTTCTCTGCAAAAGCAGGTCTTTTATGTTCTTGTTATGACAAATGATTCCCCCTTGGAAACCTAGGTCATAGCTATACAGGTCCAAGGCCCGTGGATCCTCCATCACTAAGGGTGAAGTGTACTTAGCAAGTTCCAAAATCCCACCTGGAGGTTTGCCCTTTTTGAGAAGCTGAACGAGCGCCGAATACGAGGTAAAGAACGAGTCCAACCGGGTCTTATTCCTAGCTCACGCTCGGATTTTCCCATCCACGGACCAGTTTACGCTCGGATTCTCCAATGCTTGGGAAAATCTCCCAGCAAACGCATATACAGGGACGCTCGCAACGACCTCATGTCACTCTTGAATGAACCCATCGTGTCCAAACACCAGGGTGGAAAACTTTTAAACAAGTTTTCCCCAAGTCATTGACCCGGGCACCCTCAAAGTGTGACCCTCGCTTCTACCAAGACTTGGAAGATTTCTTAGTGACCAGGGGTCCCTCATAGAAGATCCCCTCGTGCACAAAAACTTGGGTGGAGAACTTTTAGACAAGTTTTCACAAGCCTAGACCCTCGCGTCTACAATGGCTTGTTTAAAATTATGAAGCGGCCAGGGTACCCTCGAACATGACCCTCGTGGTAGTAATCCCTCGTGTTCAAACACTTGGGTGGAAAACTTTTAGACAAGTTTTCACAAGTCTAGACCCTCGCGTCTACAATTACTTGCTAAAATTCCGAAGTGCCCAGGGCACCCTTGAGCGTTACCCTCGTGGCAGTAATCTCTTGTGTTCAAACGCTTGGGTGGAAAACTTTTAGACAAGTTTTCACAAGTCTAGACCCACACATCTACAAGGACTTGGTAAAATTCTTTTGACCAAGGACCCTCGCGGAAATCATCCCTTACGTCTTACATTTAAATGCAAACTTTTAGACAAGTTTTTACAAGTCTTAACCAGGGCGCCGTCAAAATGGGACCCTCGCGTTGTCAAAAGACTTAACATAAATTCTCAAGTTTTATGTGCCATATTTACTTAGCTTTTTTACTCAGTTCTTACTAACAAGAATGTGATAAAACAAGTGCACAATTAAAAGGCATGGAAGGCAAAATATTGCAGCAAATGGAAATCCTCATTGAAATAAAAAATATATATAAAAGAGCATACGCTCATAAATACAAGATAATAGGGTACCGCTGCCCTCAGAGTTTCATTCAAAACGACAAAAGAAAAACTACAAGCTTAAAGAAGAGATAACATTCATGAAGAGGGAAGCAGCTTAAGCGCCTTGAGCAGGGCTTCCTTGTTAGCCTTCTCAAGGCGCTCGGGGAGCGACCATTGGAATTCTTCCTCGCA
Organism: Lantana camara; assembly: GCA_037501455.1. Lineage (NCBI taxonomy): Eukaryota > Viridiplantae > Streptophyta > Magnoliopsida > Lamiales > Verbenaceae > Lantana > Lantana camara. The sequence goes on from CM074861.1 coordinate 93,927,985, forward strand.
AGCCTTCTTGGTGGCCTTGGTATACTCTTTTTTCACCTCGTTGAACCTGCGGATCCATTGGTTTGTCTCCATCAAAAGCTTCTTATAGTTCTCCGAGAGGGTGGCCGCCTCCGATTGATGTTTCCTTCGAGACTCTTCAGACCTCTTGAAATCCTCCTTTAGCTTGTTGTGTTCGGTTTCGAGGGATAGAAACTTGGCCCTTTCCACATCCAACTACTCTTGGATTTGAGCGGGGTCGTTTGAGCGTGCCATCTTCTTATATTTAGCCTTACGATCGGAATATACAGTCGCGCGGCACTGAAGGTTCCTGACCCTCGGGAGAACTTGCTGCAAAATTCCCAACACTTAGTATTTTTCAAAAGTAAAAAGGAAAACACTCGAAAGGAAATAAAAAAGGATGAAGAATCTTATGGGGTTAACCGCGTGCACAAGTTCTTGAGCCACTTGCTCCGCACTCTGAGGGTAAAGCTCCCTATGGTCCCCAGAAAATTGGACTCTCTCATAGAGTCCATAAATGATGTTCTGAGCGAATTCATGATTGCTCAGCAAAGTGGGACCCTCTCCAGGAGTGCGACCAAAGTGCCTGTCTCCGGTCCGCTCGAAATTCCACAGATGGTCCTCATCGGAGGAGGAAGTATCGCCATTGCCGCGGTCGCCCTCGACTACCTTCTTACCCTTGCCCATGATTGGGTTGGCGTCGGACATCCTTTTTCTCTTCTTCGAGGGTTGAATCTTACCCTTACGGGGTTCTCTTATTACCACGCTCGAGCGTGGCCTCTGTTGGTTAGCCAGAGTGACTATTAGGGGCCGGTCTCCGCCCCTTTGGTTAGCATCGTCCCCATGCCTTGGGACAATACGGGTTTCTGGGGTGGCCGCACGATTATCCCCATGGCCACGTCTAGTCGTGCTGGAACTCGCTCCTTGATGGCCCCCACGACTATCACCACGACCGGCCCCTCGGCCTTGGCCTTTCCATTGCTAGTTCTGGGGCTGCTGTTGCTGTTGTTGGGTCAAATCTTCCTTATAGAGATCCCCAAAGTGCAAGAAGGAAGTCAACAATCCTATCTAAGTTAGTTCCCTAAGAATCTAACCGTCTCTCTCCAAACTTCATGCGGGTGGATTTCTGACCATTTCAGGGTCATTCATGTGCCCATAGAGGAATAGAACATGCTCATCATCTATCAGTTCCTTGGCTTTTATGTGCCACCGTGCGCTTCTTAGAGCCGCTGCTAGTTCTTGGGCCTAGGATATGGGGAACGAGGGATCTAAGCGTGATCTCACCAGAGGCCTATCCCTATGATCTACCCACTCTCGAGGCACACCAAAGTCCTCACCCTCAGGGGCCCTCACAAAGAAGAATTTCTCCTTTCAATTAATCTCATATGATGTCGAGGGCGCGTCTATCAGCCTCAAGTTTGACTTGGTTTGAACATAATAGAAACCCCCCTGTAAAGACGAGCGTGGCGATTGGCCTACTTGAAAAAGGCTGTTGAAATTGTGGATGGAAGGCTCATTCCCCGTGCATTTCATCAAAATTACAAATGAGGTAATTAGGGCGATGCCATTGGGGACTATTTGTGAAGGGCTCAAATTTAAAAGGTTCAGAATACTGGCAACAGGGACAGATATGGGGAACCTTAACCCCCCAAATGTTACAGCGTCTAGGTAAACCACCATTTGCCCTGGAAGGGGATTGTTAGCTCTCTCGTGTGGCTCAGGGATTCTGTATGTGTAGCGCTCATCCCAGTACCTTGGAGCCCTCATTAAAACCAGATCCCCTAGGGTTAGAGTACTGGGAGTTTCATCTGGGGTTCTCTCAGTCGCTTGCATTCCCGAGCCCGAGCCCTCAGCAGATTTCTTGGTTTTCTTGTCTCTTTTTCTACGCTTAACTGGAGGTTCCTCCGAGGGCTCGGTGTCCTCTTTTTCTTCTGGAATAGGAGCGGAGATGGCTACTGTTACCATGCGACGGTGGGGATGTGTGGCACTCTCTGTCAGTGGTAATGTTACTCCCTGCCTCTCCGCTTCCATCACCAAGTCCATCATCTTCAAAGAGGCGATCAACGCCGCCTGGGCTTCTATCCCCCATGGCAGAGACAGCCGCATCCAACTCCTCATCCCTGAGAGAAGCATGGGGAGACTGATTTTGACTTGCATTCTCCTCTAGTTCACGGACAAATTCCTCAACGTTGATTAGACATGGGTCTTTACAGGTGAGAAAGATGTAAATATTATAGGGGCAGATGAAGTTTTGGGAGGATTGAACCTAGCAATCTATGGTTAGAAAGCCAGAAAGTTAGAAGGAGCAAGAAATTACCTAAAAGTTTTTGAAAGTTTGAAGATGGTTTGGAATTCTCTGGAAGTTGCTCTGGAGATTTCTTGCAAAATGCTCTGGAAATGATTTCGCGTAAGGAAGAAGAAGATGGAAGAATGAGTATGGAGCCCTATTTATAGGGTAAGGAGTTGGTGAAATTTGGTATATTAAATTCAAAATGCAATCATTTTCCGCCTGGGTAACCGCCCACTTTTGGGAACCGTCACCCACATCCTGAGGTTCACACGCCGTTTCCTGAAAAGTCGTACCCACTCTCTCATCAGCATTTAATGCGGGATTCTCCAAGCGGTCAGTTTGAAATGACCCCATTTAATGCAGTTTCAGAGTAAGAGGTTTCGAGCGTCAAGCTCCCTGCCAAAGCAAACCCTCGAGATTTGAAGGAATTTAAATTCTACAACCCTTATTACCAAGGACTACAGAATTGGGGGGTAAAATGATGGGACCTAAACACGTAGGGCCCCCGTTTTGACATGTGGTGCCCCCAGCATCAAACGCGTGGCCACTTGATCCCCGAGTGTCAGTCGCTCTCGTTGGCTTAGACTCATGTGAGACACGTGGCCTCCCCCTCGCGGGACACGTGGCCCTTATAGACGCTTCCCAACGAGCGTCCTCCATACTACCATATATGTCCTCATTCCCTAAAGGATTGGTTTCCGAGCGCTAACTCCCATCGGATGAGCTTCCGTGTACAAGCGAACAAGGGAGCCAAGCTCCCCCTCATCGTACAGCCTTGGCCCGGATCCACCCTCGGATCTGCAAGCCCATCAGGCTTATGGTAAGACAAGAGCGTGCTCCCAACCCTCGTTACCAACCTAAAACGGCTCTCTGACAACCCGTACTCACCCGCGCACCTGCCACTGTTGCTCGTACCACCTTTTCACCAGTTTTTGCAGGAGATTCCTCCTAGGTTTCTCCTCATTATGCCACGTGTTAGGGCAACATTAGGCCAGGACCACAGGGTCCAAATTACCAAAGGGTCCCTGACCCTCAACTATAAATAGGAGTCTTCATCTCCACCACTGTAAGCGATCTCCACTATTGAAACTCTGTATTCACTTTGTTTCATCTTCTCTTTCAGATCATCATCTGACTTGATCGTCGGAGAGCCACACTGGGAATCACCCCCAGTTCCCCCAGCTTGGCCTTCTGACCTCTGTTTTGTGGTGTTTGTCCTAGCAGGTTGAACCCCCCTCCCCCAGCTTTTTCAGCGAATTCCCTTCTGTTTCCCCACATCAAACAAATTCTAAAAGCGTTGGAGTTTGGACATCTGAAATCAGACTCATCAGACCCCACTGAGAAAAAAAATTTAATTAGGTATTTATACATTTTTTATATGTTTTCACATTTTTTATTTTAAAAATAACTTTTTTGACCCCACATAAAAATGAAAAAAATTGTATTGACCCTCTTAAATTTAAAACTAGATAAGTGATTATCTCTAACAGTTTTGCAATATTTGGATAACCAATTTCTGCTTAAATTAAGCATAAATAAGTTAGAATCTAATTATAGATTATACGGTTTTTTCTATATTTATTGAAAATTCTATTTTGACAACAATATCCTGATTAAAACACTAATATTCTTAAATTAACCTTTCACATACAAATACAACTCTATGTTTTATATGTTGATTACAATCTTTTCTTTTTCTATTTTTTATATCTTTTTTTTTTCTCTTCTCATTGTATTTCAAAAAGTCTTATAATTAAAAAATATGCAATTACAAGGTAAATTTGCTCTTTTCTTAATTTTTATAAATTTATGAATAAAGGTAAATATAGAATAATTCTATGTTTGATTAATTACAAATGGTCTTATACAAATTTGTAATAATTTTTATATTAATATAATACTTGAATTGTATTATAATTCTCATAAATGTTTCAAAATATTTTAGAGTAAATTAGTAACTTCATAAAAGTTAAAAGTGATTATCAACTTTTGTTTTCACTTATTATTTTTCTACTTATCATGTTTTTCTCCAAACACGCGTTGCTTTTTCTACTGCAATTTTTTATAACTTTCACTTCTATTTTAACTTTGGGTAGAGTTTGCAAACATCCCCTTAAATATCGATGAATTTGTTGGGAAAAACACGATCAGAAAGCACAGCGGAATTTAAAAATTTTCCCAAAAAGTAAGATCGGACTTGCAATTTCTATTTCCAAATCTTAAGGATTCATGAACTTACAAGAATCGACGCTTTCTTGACACGTATTGAGCCACCCTCAAACGCGATTCATGCAGTAATGGCAACCCCGTCCCTCGAAAGATTCTTTCTACTAGATTCCATAGTAGGTTTCCTCTAGAGTAATAATCCATACCAGACCTAGATTCAAATCATGTCAAGGAAAGTGCTAGCGGTATAATATGTGTAAAGAAAGAAACATAAAACGAGAAGAAAGAGAGCAAGAGAATTATCCCATCATGAAGCCATCGTGTCGTTTGGGCGAGATCTCTCTATCACGCGTAAGAGAAAAAAGTTGAACCCCTTGGGTTATTTATAGCCTAGGGTTCGAACCTCCAAACCCTAATTGGAATTGGATTCCAACTTTGACTTTACTTCTATTTTCTTTCTTTCTCTCCAAGTTATAATCTCTTACCTAGATAAGATATTATTCTTCTAGAAAAAGATCCCCTAATCAAATTAGGAATATTTAATTATTCTAATAATAATTAAATATCTTATTCCAATAATATTTATTCTAATCATATTAGAATTAATATTTACTAGAATAATAAATAGAAGATATTTAGTATTTATTTATTCTAATCAAATTAGAATAACTAAATAATTAAATACTCAAATACTTATAATTAATTCTCTAATTAATTCCATGAAGAGTTTTAGAATTAATTCTCTTCATTAATTCTAATGAGCTAAAATTAATTCTCTAATTAATTTTATTTGGCTTTATAATTAATTCTCTTAATTAATTATATTAGGGATTTATAATTAATTCTCTAATTAATCATATTTGGGCTTTATAATTAATTCTCCAATTAATCAACACATAATCCAATTTCTCAATTGGACCAAACGCCCAAACTCAAGCTCACGTGCCACACGTGTACATTTACACGTGTCGTCTCGTTTTGATCAACTATTTGATCTTTCCTTCAGTACCCTTTGAACTTGGCATTTGTGTGTGACCCCCTAGGTTCATTTTCAGTTAGCAGTGAGACGAATACGCTTTATTAGTTCACAGATCACACGACTATAATCTAGCCACAGGTGTGTGACCCCTACACGAACAATGAATATATATTCGAAAGAACCTTTCAGTCAATGACATCTATGAGGTAAGATCCTCCTACCATCCCACTCTCGATTAAGATCTAGGGCATGGGCATAATGAGAGCCCCACTAATCTCGATCATAAAGTTAAGTTCATTTCATATCCATTTGATCTCAATCCAAGAAACCATTTTCTTGATGTCTTGATCCACTACCTCGGCCGAGGGTTTAGGATGGCAAATGAACGACTTGCAATAAGAGATCTTCTTGCATTAAAGCAAGTGTAGGTCCTTTGTTGATTCTCATATGCTTCCAAGTGCACTTGTGCAGCCCCAGCATAAGCTTTAAATCAGTTGCCTCGTGAGACATCCTTTAAAGCTTATACCTAAGACTCCAGTGTTAGCCCACAAAGCATCAATGGAATCTCAATTTAAAGGATTTATTTACTCACGCCACTGACCTGTTAGATATTTCCTAATCTAGAAGTTTCCTCTTCCTGAAGTGGAAACTTCCTTTCCCATTTAGGAATCTTCTGACGTGGGACACCTCAGTGTACTCGTTCTAATAACGAGCACCCTCATGTATTGCGTACGCATCAACTTATGCACTTTATACCCCATGAAACAGGATGCTCCTTCTTAAGGACGTAATCCCATGAGCAAGTCTCAATCGAGCCTAATCAACACTCCAACTGTTTGTTGGACTCATCGACTTTGAGTGGTTTCTAATCCAGCTTTGAGTTAGGGCTTGTTTCATGTGCCATTCACCTAATTACAAAGTCCCTAACAGCCTTATGGATTAGGAAAGTTCTAATACATGCGCATATGATGGAAACACACAAAACATGTATTGCACATAAAGAAGTATTTGCCTATGATAATAATCAATCGTATATTATTCAAAGATTATCTGTGATATAAGGAAAGTCCCAAAACAGATTACGACGAATCGGCTTTCTAGGGCACTATTCCCAACAGAATTTAGTACAAATAAAATATTATAGAGAATAATTGTAAAATAAATATTTTAAATAAAATATTTTATTTTTTAATAATATTTATATTTTATATTAGTAGTTAAATTTTTAAGATAATTTGAAAATAAATATTTTAAATAAAATATTTTGTTTATTAGTAGTTAAAATGTTTTGACCCCACTATCCCACAGTCCTGGAGTCGTCGCTGTTGACATATTTCACCTTGTGATACCATTGGAGCTAGCCACGTATTCGATTAAAAAATATATGATATGGATTTGAATGCTATTCATATTATGAGATTTAAAATATCTATATATAATATATGAAGTATATAATTGTATAAAATTATACTTTATGTTTTTCTGTAGTTCATATATTTTTTTTATTATTTATACCATTAATAATTACTTTTGATAATCATAATATAACTTTGCTATAACTGTAATATTATTTTCTACATTAATATAATTTATAATAAATTTTTATTATTTTTAATATAATATAATTATAATAATTTCATGCATGGTAGGGGCCGCACACTATTAAGATAATATTATAAACCAAAACGAGTCCAAAATTTCAAAATTTAAAACCAACGGAAGAAAATATTCAGAATCAACACAAAGGAAAATCAAGAGATGCAAACTTATCATAAAAACCTCTTTAATTAAATGTATTCTGTAATGACTAATGATCTATCGAAATTTCATGTGATTTAAACATTTTTAAACACTAAAATTTATTATAAAATTTCAATTGAATTTTGAGAATTAATCCAAAAAAAGTACTCTCAAGGACACTTCGGTCCACCGTCGGAGTTCTTCAAATCCCTATAACAAGGGCACTCGTCCTTATTCCCATAAGTTCCCGATGGCACACAATTGCATTTTGTACAACAAATTCCACAATACAACAAACACCTGTTCTGTCGGCTGGCTTTCGAGCACCTTACGTTGCACTTATCTTTGCAGAATTGGGAAATGTTTATCGGCGGATCTTTATCTGCTGATGTTGTCTCCACGATGGTGGTTAGGAGGATCAGCGCGAGGATAAGAGTTGTCGTTGTAATCAACTTCATTGTTTTTCGATCCTACTTCTTTTCTTTTTGCAGTTCAAGTACTAATTAAGAACTGTATTGGTGCTTTTGGTGGAGAGGACTATGTTGGATAGGAAATTTATAGGGTGTTTGGGGGTGCCAAAAAATTTATTAGGGTGGATTATATTCATCATATTTTTACCTTTGGAGTAACGAAAAAAATAGTTTCTATAGATTTCCTAGATAAATGAGATTTCTAATGTTTTTATTTTGGGGAATTCCCAAAAAATCCCCAAATGGGGACTCAAATGTTTGTTTTCTCCCCATTTTTTTAAAAATTTGAGTTTGCTCCCCAGATGAGGGGCAAAATATTTGTTTACTCCCCATTTTTTACAAACTTGGTATAAAAACTCAACGATCACGTAACTAAATCCCAAATGTTGTATATTTTTCGCAATATGATGTATATACATGATATTGCGAAAAATATACAACATTTGGGGATTTAGTTAAGTGATCCTTGAGTTTTTATACCACGTTTGCAAAAAATGGAAGTAAACAAACATTTTGCCTTTCATCTGGGGAGCAAACAAAATTTTTTTTGAAAATGGGGAGTAAACAAATATTTTTTCAACTCATGGGTACTATTAAAAAAAAACTCTTTTATTTTAAGTGCAATAAAATTTCTAACGAAATTCCAAAACTACAATAATATTTCAATCCGATGAATGTTTAAACACCAAAAACAAAGATTTTATTGCCTAATCCAGAATGTATATTTCCTAATCTGAATGTATATTTATGATTTTTATTTTTTTGGCACGATTATGTGTTAAAGAATTCCAAATCCGTACGTTGAAAATTAATCCCAGAACACGCTAAAAAGTCATCATAAGCATTTCAAATCTCAAAATCTAAAATCTTTTAAACTGAACATATAAAGCATGAATTTCTAAAATACATAATGAACTAGTGTATCCCCCGTGCGATGCACGGTATAATTTACAATACTTGTATGAACTTTGTAAATTAAAATAATTTTAAAATGAATAATTAAATCATAAATCTATGCAATAAATATTTTTTATAAATAATAAATGAATTACTATTAAAATTCAATTCTATTACTTTAATATACTTAATTATAAATTGTATACTAAGTTAAGCGTTTTCTTATTATAAATAATAAATAAATAAAACTCAGATAAATATCATATTCTAAGTAGATAGGTTAAAATATGTGGAAAAAAAAAAATAATTTAGATATTAGAATAGTATATATATGTTAAAATTCTAGCATCTCATCCTGTGCTATGCACAAATTTATTAAAAACATTATTATCTTTTCTAATATATAAATGACTTTTGTATTAATGTGGTTTACAAATAATAAATATTAAATTGGCGACTAACTATACCAAAATTTGAATTTAGCTAGCATCAACAATAAATGATTTTTTTTTTTTTTCAAAACATCCTATGAATTCAAAAAAGGTAGATATATCATATAGTTATGACATGATAACAAAAAAAAAGGCATGTAGTCATTGGAACTCTAAAAAGAAGATTCTGAAAGAATGTCTCACACAACTATAGGTATTGAAACTCTAATAAATTCTTTAAATATAATAAAAATATATAAATAAATTACTAAAAAATCAAAACTCAAGTAAATAAATGAACCTTGAATATAAAATAATGATAAAAAATAAATCATGACATAAATTATCAAGTATTTCACAAATAAATTAAGATTGAAATAATAAAAAAAAAAGAAAAAGCAAAGTTATATTACTAATAGATTTGGTAATTGGTTAAGAAATATTAAGATTGATCTTCGAACCAAAAGTTTAAATTTATGTAAAAATAAAATATAAATAATTAACTTAATAATTTGCAGAAACAATAAAAAAATATAATTATTAGAATCAAGCAAACTCAAGTCATTCCAATTTAATATGAAAATATAATAAAGAATTTTAAAAATAAAATAAAAATATAAAAGAAAGATTAGTAAAAACACATAGGTAAAGATTACCACATCAATAATAATAATAATAATAAACTAAAATATATTATTAGAAAACACCAATGTATATATTTGGTCATATACTATTGGAATAAATCAACAACAAAATAATTTAAATGAAAATGAATCAATATATGGATTATATAAAATATTATCGATGATTAAAATCCTAAAAATAAAAAGATAAATAGATAATAAATTTATGAAGGAACAAAGAACAATAATAATACATCTTGATTTAAAGAGTCGCCAAAATAATATAAAAATTGTGCTAAACTATTATTCAAATTATTTTATAAATTTAAATTTTCAAAAAGAAAATAAAATAATGATAAAAGAACGACTCAATTACATAAATAAAAAATAGTTATAAAAATTTTGTCAATTTAAAAATAGAAAAAGAAATACGTATCTAAGTACTAAAAAATTTAAAATAAAAAAGCAATAAGCAAATAATACTTATAAATAAAGTAAAATAAATAAAAAAAACCTAAAAATATAAAATTTTTTAAAAACTTAAATTATATTATCTGACATGATTAAAGAAGTTATATAGTGCTAAATAAATATGATCAAAAAAAAATATATAAGCACAATTAAAATATAAATTTCGCGCATGAGAGATCGAAAAAAAACACTCAACAATGGATTTATGAGTGAAAAGTAAAAAAAAAAATTCAACATATTTTGTCAATCTAATTTGCAGATTCGAGGGAGTGTCTAAATTTTCACTTGATTTCGGCCAGACTCCTATATTAATGTACAAATCAATGGGGCATTTTATATGAAAAAAAAAGAAAATTAATGAATCTCAACAGAAAAATTAGAAGAAAGAAACAAAAGTTGAACCTTGTATGTACAAAAATGGCACCACAATTTAGGTTTTAAAATTTTATTGTAGAAAAGATAATTTAAAAGAAGAAAGCAAAACATATTAAGAAAGATTAATTTACATAAAATTTTGAATTTAAGTGAGGAAATCAAGGAGCCATTAATGGAGGGAGTTATATAAAAAATTTAGGAAAAATAATTTATATTTAAAGCAAAACTCCTCTTTATCAATTAATTTTTTTTTTTTAATTTTAAAAATTAGAATTTTGATTAGAATTAAACTTACATAAATATTTAATTATTTATGAAAAAAAAACCCCTCAAAGTTATTGAGTTTTAATGCCTTAAAGAATAAAAAACTCAAAATCGAATTTACATATTTAAATAAAAATTGAGAAAACCTAAATTCTCACATATATATATATATATATATATATATATATATATATGTGCCCAGAAGATCAAAACGATCAAGTATTGCCTAAAACATTAAGAGGTGTGTCATGTAATCATAATTACAACATTTTCACATAAAATATTTAGTTACAACAACTAAAAATGATCAAGTATTGCCAAGCAATCAAGCATTAAAGGCTTAAAGATGCATACGCTTTGCAATTTTCGTTTCTTATCCGTCTCTTTGCCAATTTTTAGCTTCATTCTTTTATATCGGGTACAAAATAGAATCGAATTGATATTTTAAAATTAATTAATTCAAAATGTAAGATTGAATAAATACTGATGGGTTCAGAATGCGAGGATCCGAATCCGATCACTTTACGATTTGTAATTGTGGAGGAAACCACCGGAGATTCGCCGGAGATGAGAAAGGGGGTTCTACCTGTTGGGACAAGCACAATAACAGTCAGAAGGCCAAGCTGGGGGAACTGGGGGTGATACCCAGTTTGGCTCTCCGACGATCAAGTCAGTTCAAGGTATGAAGAAACGTAAGTTCAGTCACAGTTTCAGTGATGAAGAATGCTTACCAGTGTAGAAGATGACTTTAGCTATTTATAGTTGAGGGTCAAGGGCCCTTTGGTCATTTACCTCAAGTGGTCCTGGCCGAATGTTGCCCTAACACGTGGCGCCATAAGAGAGAAACCTAGGAGGAATCTTCTGCAAAAGCGGCCAAAAGTTGGTACTGGCAACAGTGGCAGGTGCGCGGGCATGTACGTTGTGTCAGAGAGCCATTTGGGTGGTTGGTAACGAGGGCTTAAGAGCGCGCTCGTGACAACCTGGAGTATTGGAAGCCAAGATATCCGCTGAGGGGAATGAAGGCTTCAGTTCAAGTGACGAGCCAAAGGGGAGGCCACTCTGAGGGAGTGTGACGCTCGAAGAGGGCTCCCATGGCACGTGGACGTGCCAATCATACAGTATGAATGGCGCTCGTGAGAGTGACAGCGCTCGTTGGGCTTAACTCATGAAGAAGGATTACGCTCGTGCACTGATGGGTGCAACCTTGGGGAGACAGACGTCATCATCTCGGTGATGCCACGTGTCCTAACGTGGGACGATCGTATTTTGACCCCATCATTTTGCCCCCCAATTCTGTAGTCCTTAGTGATAAGGACTGTAGAATTTTGACACGTTCTATCTTTCGCATGTAACGCTCGTATAGGACTTGGCGTGTTGAGCAATTTTTCCTCTGATTGTGCCATTAATGCGGCCTTTTCAACTGACCGCTCGTAATGCTTCTGCACTGAGCGTTGTACTGTTCTTGAGTATCCGAAACGTCAGAGCATTAAATGCGGGCGCGCGTGGGGCACGTGAGCATCGGGAAGCATGTGACGGTTCCACAAAGTGGGCAGTTTCCTAGGCGGGAAATGATTACCATTTTGAATTCATTGCCGAAAAAGGTACCAACTCCCATCCCTATAAGTACGGGATTCTGAAATCTTGCTACTCTTTACGCATTCTGAACTTCCAAGCATCCTTTGCAAAAAGAATTCTCTCGCACACCAGTTCTTAGAGCATCTTCAACCTCTCTCCCAGATTTTCTCAGAAACTTTCAAGGTAAACTGCGTAATTCTCTAACTCTGCTAACTTTAGATTCGGACTTTAGGACTTTGTAATCCCTTAGGTTTTACTCCTTTAGGGAATCCTAATTTCTTTCCAGAAAACTCCCATTCTCTAACCCAGATTAAATCTCTCCCAAATCTCAGCCTCTGCCATGGTTGACCAACATGTTGAAGAATTCGCCCGTGAAATCCATGAAATGGCCACTGAGAGTTCCTCTTCCCCCGATTCCCCCAGAGATGAGGAGTTGGGGGCGGCAGTGATGGCCATGGAGGATAGGAATCCTGGCGGAGTGGATCCTCTCTTTGAGGAGATGAATCTGGTAATGGAGGCAGAAAGGCAAGGGATTGTTCTCCCCATAACTCAGAGTGCCACTCACCCTCACCGCCATACTGTGACGGTGGCCGTCTCGACCCCGCTTCCAGTGGCTGAAGCCATAACAGGGCCTTCAGAAAGAGCCCGTAATAAAGGAAAAAGCAAGAAATCCCAAAAATCCAAAGGGCCTAACGAGGGTGAAGGATCAGGCTACCAGGCTACCGAGCGCACGCCCGATGAGACTCCCAGCACAGTTACCGTGGGAGAAGTGAAAACGATGATGGCGCCCATTTACTGGGACGAGCGGTATACGTGAAGAATCCCAGAAAACCACGAGCGTGCTAATAATCCGTCTCCTGGGGAAATGGCGGTGTACGTGGCCTCGGTCAGCTCAGGGGGTTTGAGGTTTTCCATTTCGATCCCAATGGCCCACCTGTTGAATGACTTAAACCTCTGTCCTTCGCAAATAGTGCCCAACGGCCTGGCTCTGCTGACAAGCTTCGTGATTCTGATGAGGAGTGTTGGATACGAGCCCTTTGTGCGAAACTTTCATGCACTTTTCCAAGTAGTTAGCTCGTCACGATCGTCTCCTGAGGCGGGCTTCTACTACATTCAAGCCAAGGCTCGTACAAAGCTAATCAACTCTCCCACAAGCACATATGGCCCCAATTGGAAGGAGAAGTTCATCTTTGTTAAGGCCCCCGCAGAAGAGGGCTTTGGGGTGTCCGCAAATTGGGGCTCGGTTGCGAAGAGCCGTTTGGAGCCGGCCCTCCCTAAAGATTGGGCAAAGGCTTTGGCTGAGGCCTTAAGGGACGAGGGTCACCTTATACAGGCGAAGGACTGGATAGACGATGCGGAGCTCATGTTCCTGTGTGGTCTTTCCGACGATCCCTATTTTCTTGACAACCCTCCGGCTCGGGATATAGAAAGAGACGGTTAGATTCTTAGGGCGCTAACCTTTAGATAGGAATACTAACTGTATCTTTGTACTTGTAACTTGCACACTTAACGATTCTGTTTAAGGATTTATAACCCTTGTACTTTCCATTTTTGCAGGAGCCGCTATATTAGAGATGGCAGGAGGAATCAGACAAGCCGCTCGCTTTGCTCATGCCAACAGGAATCAAGCCCAGCAAGGGGACCAACAGCGCGAGCAACAGCGCCCTCGCAATCGTAGCAATCGCGGAGACGCTCGTAGCTGTAGTCAGGGCGCCAGTTCGAGCGCTAATCCAGAGGTTCAACCCCCTCGCGGCCGGGGGGAGAGTAGACTGGCCAACAGAGTACCCAGGGGGCGGTTGAATACAGAGAGAGCGGGAGACGTTCAACCCCCTATGACTGCGGAACAAACGAGGCCAATAACCACCCTAGCAATAACCGAGGCCCCCCCGAGCGCCAGTAGGCCTTCCCGTAAGAGGAAGAGGATGCCCGATTCAGTGGCAATAGAAGGCAGGGGCAAGCAGGTGGCCGAGGGCCCCAAGGGCGAGGGAGAAACTTCCTCTTCAGAGGAGGAACATTTATGGGAGTTCTCCCGACGAGGGGACAGAGACTACACCGGTGCCCCCGACGGCGGGCCAGTTCTGTTGAGGCCTGGCACGCTCGCTCAAGCTGTCACCGAGAATCTCTACAACAAGGCCCAATTCTCGGCGGACCACCGGCATCTCTTCAGTGAATCTGTGGAGAAAGTGACCCATGATGCGGCCCACGCACTAATCTCTGTAAGTCTTCACTCCTTGCTTTCTTTGCTAATTTCTGTAAGTTGGCATTTTTTGGCTAACACTTCCCTTTCCTCCAACTTATGCAGCAAGTTCTTCCCCGGCTCCGAAATGTGCAAATGCGAGCCTCCATCTACGCTGACCGCAAAGCCAAGTATAAGAAGATGGCTCGTTCCAACGATCCGGCTCAGATTCAAGCGGAGCTGGACGCTGAGATAGCTAAGTATGAATCCCTCAAGGATTTGTACAATAAAACGGAGGAAGAGCTGGGAAAACTGAGGGAGGATTTTCAGGTGGTGGAGAGCGCTCGAAGCGGTTTGAGCGACCAGTTGGCCCAGGCTAACGAGCGCTGCAAGAAGGCAGAGACCGAGCGGGAAAGCTGGAAGACGAGGGCTCTGGAGGCCGAGAGAAAATGCAACGACGCCATGAACGAGTGGCCTCGGAGTCTGGAGCGTGCGAACAAGGAGGCCCTTATCAAATTCTGCCACTCAAAGGCCTTTAATTTCGCAGCCTCGTTGCACTGCCTGGATGAGGCCCAGAATGCCTTCAACTTGGCAGTTGAGCAGGGCATCCACAAGGGGCTAACTGACCCGGCTATGAAGGGAGCCGAGGGCACGGGGCTCATGTTCAATGAGCGTTGTGAGGAAGTGGATGAGGACCCCAACGACCCCGCGGACGCCATTGCTGAGATGGAGTACGACTTCTTGGTTAAGCTGATCCAAGATGAGTACACGGACGCTCATCGGGAAGGGGGTGTGGCTCAATCCGCTCAAAATGATGACCCTGAAGATGATCCCCAAGCGCCCGTCGTGGAGGATGCCCCTGTCCCAGCTGCCGAGGGTGCCAACGTCCCCGCTCCTGCTGCCAATGAGCCCGACGATCCCCAAGCCCAACCGCAAGAGCCTGAGGGACCAGTTTATGGCCCCGTGGCCCCGAATATACTGGTGATCGTTGATGAAGACGTTGCTCCAGCCGCCTGAGACTTTTTTCTTATTTCAATGTACTTTCCCGCTTTACTGTTTTCTTCTTTCTTCCGAAACAATGTTCAGAGGCCTTTGAGCCCTTATTTTGTAATCTTGCAGTGAATATACATCACATTTTTCATGACTTTGTTCCTTTGCTTACTTATGAATCAGAACTTATACTTAGAGCTTGCTGGAACAAATCTTGTAATAATAAAACTGTGTGTAGCATACTCTGTGGATGTTTTATTTCTCTGATAAGCCTTTAGAACTTTGAGAAATTTTGTTAACTTCTGTAAATCTTGAAAATTCGCCTAAGTCTTGAGCGATCGTGAGGGTCTTATTGTGAGATTGCCCCCCCTACTCAAGACTTGTATAAATTTTTGCCTTTGTCATAAGCCTTGAAAATTTGTCTAAGTCTTGAGCGATCGTGAGGGTCTTATTGTGAGATTGCCCCCCCACTCAAGACTTGTATAAATTTTTGCCTTTGTCATAAGTCTTGAACGGTCGTGAGAGTCTTATTGTAAGATTGCCCTCGTTCAAGTCTTGGGGACCTTCTTCTTATTCTCGGGAATTATGCTAAGTCTTGAGCATTTACGAGGGTCTTACTTAGAGGTTGCCCTCGTTCAAGACTTGTGACGTTTCGTCTGCAAGGGATCCCACTTTCGAGCGCAAGGCGTTGTAAGAAACGGCCAAGGCCTACTAGGATTTTCCCCATCTGTGACGTTCAGTCTGTAAGGGATCCCACTTTCGAGCGCAAGGCGTTGTAAGAAACGGCCAAGGCCTACTAGGATTTTCCCCATCTCGTTCAAGACTTGTGACGTTCCGTCTGCAAGGGATCCCACTTTCGAGCGCAAGGCGTTGTAAGAAACGGCCAAGGCCTACTAGGATTTTCCCCATCTTGTTTAATTGGTTATGAGCGTAACCAGTCTATCCTTATGAGGGTATCCCCCCAAGCGGAGTAGAGTGCTGGCCAGCGTAACCCGTGCGAAGTATCAACATACATATATTAGGGGATTGCCAACCACGCTCGTGAAAACGAGGGACATGGGTCTCATCCAATCAAGCGATCAAAGAAACATAATGCTAGAACAATTAAGAAAAAGTTATTCGGGAACTTACTCACAATTGGAAGTACAGAGGAACCCATCAAAGAGGGTTGTTACATTATGTTCCGCAAAGAGCTTTTAAACATAAAACCGCCGGAGGTTACATGCGTTCCAAGGGCGAGGCAAGCGCTCACCTTGAAGTGTCTCCAGGGTGTAAGTGTTGTTAGCTCTGAGTTGTACGACCTTGAATGGGCCTTCCCAATTGGGGTCCAATTTCCCCACGTGCCTGGACACTTCCACTTTCTTCAAAACCAAGTCTCCCAACTGGAAAGTTCTTTCCCTCACACGCTTGTTGTACTGTTGGGCCACAGAGGCTTTATAACGGTGGATCTTAGCCCAGGCTTTGTCCCTCCTTTCATCCAACAAGTCCAACTCCAAGCTCCTGTTGCCATCGTAGAGTTGAGGCTCGAAATAGCCGACACGAACGGATTCATTTACTATCTCCGCTGGTATCATCGCTTCTGATCCATAAACGAGCGCGTAAGGTGTTTCTCCAGTGGCCGCTCGTGGGGTGGTGCGATAAGCCCAAAGCGCTCCTTGCAGCTCCTCAGCCCATTCATTTTTCTTGCTCTCAAGCATGGTTTTCAGATGTTGCAAGATGATCCTATTGGTAACTTCTGCTTGCCCATTGGCTTGAGGGTGTCCTACAGAGGTAAATCGCTGCTCGATCCCCAACTCAGAACACCATTCTCGTGTGTCGGCTGCTATGAACTGGGATCCGTTGTCAGAGATAAGCACCCTCGGGATGCCGTACCTGCAAATGATGTTTTTCCAAATGAAGTCCCTCACAACCCTGAAAGTGATTTTTGCAACGGCTTCGGCCTCGGCCCACTTGGTGAAGTAGTCGACGGCTAAAATGACAAACTTCTTTTGTCCCACAGCCATGGGCAAGGGGCCCACTATGTCTATTCCCCACTGGTCAAAAGGCCAAGAGACGTCTATTGGGATTATTTGTGCGGCTGGCAATTGAGGGAGATTTGAATGAAATTGGCACTTAGGGCACTTCCTCGAAAATTCAATGGCATCTTGGAGAACTGTAGGCCAATAAAACCCACTTCTCATAACCTTTTTTGCCAAGATACGCCCTCCGGAATGATTCCCACAGCTTCCATTGTGGATGAGTTCAAGTGTCTCCTTCGCCTGTGAGGGCCTCAGGCATCTCATTGGGGGTCCTTGGAATGATTTCTTGAATAACCTCCCCTCGTGATCCAAAGCGAAACGAGGGGCCTTACTTCGGACTTTCCTAGCTTCCACCTTGTCAATGGGGGGAATTCCATCCCTAAGGAAAACGATGATGTCGTCAAGCCAACAGGGTTCGTTTGGATCAATCATAGCGATTACTCCAGTGGCGACCCTTTCCCTGATCAAAGGTTCCTCAGTTCTAAGGAACGTGACAGAACGTTCAGAAGTGCCTTCTAAAGCTGACGCAAACTTTGACAGAGCGTCCGCACGCTCGTTTTCTCCTCGCGGTACTTGAAGTAGATGAAATTCCTTGAATTTCCCAATGATTTCTCTGGCTTTACTTAAGTACTGTACCATGGTGGTTTCTCGAGCCTCATAAGTTCCTTCAATCTGGCTCGCAATTAACTGTGAATCCACATAAGCGGTGATTCTGGATGCTCCATTCTGAAAAGCAATATTCAATCCTTGCACGAGGGCTTCATATTCTGCTTCGTTGTTAGTGACTTGGAAATCCAGCTTGATTGCAAAGTCCAGCTCAATCCCATCGGGGTTTCTGAGAGCCACTCCTACTCCTCCCCCTTGAGAGGTTGAGGAACCATCTGTGTGCAGTACCCATAACCCCTCATTCTCCGCAACGGTGGGCTCTAAACCAAAGCGTTCGACCAATAAATCAGCTACAACCTGAGCCTGTACCACGGTCCTGGGCTCGAAACATAAGTCGAACTGGCTCAATTCGATGGCCCATTTGATTAATCTTCCAGACACATCTGGTTTAGACAGCACTTGCTTCAAGGGTTGGTCGGTGAGAACCGTTATGGAGTGCGCTTGAAAGTAAGGTCTTAGCCTTCTTGAGGCATTAATAAGAGCGAACGCGAATTTCTCAATCTCCAAATACTTCTTTTCGGCTCCTTGCAATGTTTTGCTCAGATAATAGACAGGTAAGTGTTTCCGCTCCCGTACAGCGATCAGAACCGCGCTTGTGGCCTTGGAAGAAACGAAAAGATACATAAATAATCTCTCGCCTTCGACGGGCTTAGTCAGCAGTGGTGCACTCGATAAGTAAGCTTTCATATCTTGCAGCGCCCTTTCGCATTCTTCTGTCCAAGCAAAGTTACGTGCGTTCCTCAAAATTTTGAAGAAGGGAAGGTTCCTGTCCGCCGAGCGCCAAATAAACCTGTTCAACGAGATGATTTTTCCTACTAGGACTTGCACTTCCCGCAAATTTCGAGGGGAGGGGATTTCTAATATGGCCTTGATCTTCTCCGGATTGGCCTCAATTCCCCTCTGACTGACCATGTACCCTAAGAACTTTCCCCCTTGTACTCCAAAGGTGCACTTCGAAGGATTCAACTTCATCCCATACTGACGCAAGATTGAAAAAGTGCGCTTGAGATCTTCCAAGTTGGAGTCCTGGCGCTCGCTTTTGACAATCATATCATCCACGTAAACCTCCATGGACCTTCCAATTTCTTTTTCAAACATCTTGTTGACGAGCCGTTGATACGTAGCTCCGGCATTCTTGAGTCCGAAAGGCATGACTAAGAAGCAATATACCCCCAAATGGACAACAAACGAGGTTTTGGGGCGGTCTTCTGGGGCCATAAAGATCTGATAGTATCCCTGGAAAGCATCCATCATGCTCATGAGCTCGCATCCAGCGGTCGAATCCACCAATTGGTCAATCCGGGGCAGTGGGTAAGGATCTTTAGGGCATGCCTTGTTGAGATCAGTGAAATCGTTGCACATGCGCCATTTATTCGCGCTCTTGGGCACCAAAACGACATTACACAACCATTCCGGGTACAAGATGGGCTCGATATATTGAGCCTCCAGGAGTTTATTAACTTCCTCTTCAATGACTTTCTTTCGAAAGCCATGTACATCCCGCTTTTTCTGCTTGATGGGTTTGAAAGAGGGATCCACATTAAGCCTATGGACAATGACGCTCGGGTCGATCCCTGTGAGGTCGGAGGCTTTCCACGCAAATACATCACTGTTTTCCCTGAGAAAATCAATCATCATAATCTGAGAAGGCCCCGAGAGGTTAGATCCTATCTGAGTAGTCTTATCCTTGTTTCCGGGTTCCAGCTCAATGGTAAGGAACTTCTCCGAGGGTTCGATCCTTATCTCCGGGCGAGGAAGTTCGAGCGCCCTCTTCTTTCCTGTCAAACGGTCACCGGGTGCTGGTTCACCCTCTCCTGGCTCGTCTTCTTCTGAGGACGATCCACCAACGGTCCCTGGTGGCGCACTTTCGAGGGGATTCTCCACGTTGTCTCCCCTCTTCTTTTTGTTCTTCTTCTTGTTCAATTTCGCCCTTTTCCGTGCTGGGCTGTCCTCATCTAGATTGGGGAAATCCACTGACTTCTTGGTGGAACCAATTTGGAAGGTTTTCTCCGCTCTAGGCTTTCTAAGGGACAGGATGTAACATTCCCAAGCCTCTCGCACATTGCACAGTACTTCTCCCACGCCCTCGGAAGTAGGGAATTTAATCTTCTGGTGGTAGGTGGAGATGATGGCTTTGAAATCCACGAGGGCAGGGCGCCCAATTATGATATTATATGGAATGTCAATCTCCACCACCGCGTATGTTACCAAGAGTGTCTTGCGCTGAGGGGCTCGGCCGAATGAAGTAGCTAAGCGTATTTGCCCTCGTGGGATAACTTCCGAGCCTCCAAAGCCAATGAGGGCTGTTTTGAGAGGCTCGAGCGGAAGGTCAGCCTTCATCTTTAAAAATGTAGAATAAGGCAAAACATTAACAGAGCTTCCACTATCCACCAACACCCTTTTTACAACGTGATTATGAACATCTACACTAACCACCATGGGGCAATCGGAGGTTATACCCTCCCCATGGGGTGTTACAATATGCTCTAAATCCCTATCATCGAAGCCTATTACATCATTCTCTCTTGATCTTTGAGCGCTTGAACTCTGGATGGCATAGACAGGTTTAGGCACTGTTGGGCGTTGGTGGTAGCTCCGGACATACCTCCGCCGGGAGGCATTGGAATCCCCTCCAGACGAGCCTCCTGCAATCATATTTATGACTGCGAAAGGTTCGTTTTCTTGCTCAGGGGCTTTTCCTTTACTGCCCCGGCGGCTGCTGCTTTTAGGGGGTCCCCTACCCCTTGGGCTCTTCGATCGGGACGGACTCCTCCTTCTTCCTCCAGCGCGCTCGTTGCAGCGTTCATCGTACCGCTCGAGCACCCGGACGAATTCCTTCAGGTGGCCCCCTGCAACGAGCCTCTGAATCTCAGCTTCCAACTGTCGGCACTCATCCGTGTCGTGCCCCCTCTGTTTGTGGAATGCACAGTATTTGCTCGAGCGCCTGAGCGAGTCCGTTTCCCTCATCTTGATGGGTCTCTTAAAGAGTTTTTTATCGGAGAGGTTGTAGACTTCTGAATTCGGCCTGGTGAGCGGGACCCGCTCGAATCGTCGAGGGGGTGGTGGCGACCTTTTACGCTCTTGAGGGCGCTCCTTCTTGACCACCACCTCCCGTCCCCGCTCGTGATGGGGTCGCTCGTTCCTGGCTGGACTGTGATGCCGGGGACCATTCGTCCCATACATGTCTTCGAGCGCGAAGAACGGCTCGGCAACCTCTCTCAAGGCCATGAGGGTCCCCGGCCTCCTTTCTACAATGGCGTCGGCAAACTTCTTGCTCACATACTGCTTGTGATCCACCGCCTGAAAGAGCATTGGGATCAAGAAATCCATAGAAGGCCTTTCCACCTGTAGGATTTCCTTGTTGAAGCGGGCGAAGAACGAGCGCAGAGACTCGCTCCTGCCTTGCACCACGTTGTAAAGGGCGGTAGGTGCGGTGACTGGCGCTTTCAAAGAATTAAAGTGGTTGAGGAAAGCATGAGCCAGCTCTTCATATGAGTGAATCGAGCGCGGCGGCAGTCGCTTGTACCACTCCTGAGCCATTCCCACTAAGGAAGTGACAAACACTTTGGCCCAGTAGTTGCTGGAATGCTCGTAGAGGTGCATTAGATGTAAAAAGTGATCCAAGTGTTCAGCTGGATCAGTCGTCCCGTCGTATCGGTTGATGGAAGTGGGGATTTTGGCCATGCCTGCTTGGGCCATCAAAACTTCCTCCACGAGGGGCGAGCCCCTGGCCAACGGGTAGTACTCATACGTACCGAAGTTTTCTTCCGACTCCTTGCGGTGGGGGACCTTTGGTGGGGGGTCCTTGGTACGGGCGCTTCTGGCGTCAACCCGTTCATCCCGACTAGGGGAGATCTGAGTTGATCGCCCTCGTGAGAGCTGTCCCACTATATCCTTTAAACCCTGCAGCTGGTCTTGCACAGCCGCGAGGATGTCAGGATTCACGTCCCCTTGTCTATCCCCGTGTCTGGGGGCTCGCGACCCCCTCCTGGAGACATGAGAGTCCCCTTCATTCTCGTTCACTCGTTCCGTGGGCTCTTTATTCCTGCCCATGGAGGGATGCTCGTTGCCCTCCTGCTGGGGCACTTCTTTGGCTGGTGGCGGTGGCGGTTGTGCCCTCAGGACAGCCTGGGCTTCTCTGAGGGGAAAATTTTGTTGTCCGCCCAAAGGGGCTGCAACTTGAGTGGCCTGCCCAGAGGGAAAGTACATGGAATGGAACCTTTCCCATGCTCCCTGGGCCGCCTGAACCTCACACTGGGCATAGAGAGCCCTCAACTGCTGGGTGGTTAGTGGAGGTAACTCCACTCCTTCAATCTCCCTGGGGATCACCACCGGGAGCTGGATCTGACCAGCATGATACGGCTGGACCGGCGGAACCATAACAGCCGGGGTGAGGGTATATCCGGGTGGGGGCATCATGTAACCCTGCAATCCGGGATTCACCTGGGGATGGAACCATGGGTTCTGAGCAGGCTGCGGAGGAGCAGAGAGAGAGACTCCCCAAGCGGCGGCGGGAACTGGCAGCGCCGGCGGTGTAGGTGGAGGTATTGAAGACTCTGCCTGCGGAGTCACTCCAGCGGCGGGAGGTGCTCCACCAACGGTGACGGAAGGAGGCGGGGCTCCACCAGTAGCGGTGGAGGGAATAATGATATTGGCATCCTGGGAGGCGTTATCTCCTCCTCCTACAGCTCCAGACCTTGTAGCGACCATGACTGGAAAGGGTAAGAGTGTGCTTGCTCTTCTACCAACAAAAAGAAAGAAAGGGATAGAGAAACGGTTTCCCACAGACGGCGCCAAAAATGATGGGTTCAGAATGCGAGGATCCGAATCCGATCACTTTACGATTTGTAATTGTGGAAGAAACCACCGGAGATTCGCCGGAGATGAGAAAGGGGGTTCTACCTGTTGGGACAAGCACAATAACAGTCAGAAGGCCAAGCTGGGGGAACTGGGGGTGATACCCAGTTTGGCTCTCCGACGATCAAGTCAGTTCAAGGTATGAAGAAACGTAAGTTCAGTCACAGTTTCAGTGATGAAGAATGCTTACCAGTGTAGAAGATGACTTTAGCTATTTATAGTTGAGGGTCAAGGGCCCTTTGGTCATTTGCCTCAAGTGGTCCTGGCCGAATGTTGCCCTAACACGTGGCGCCATAAGAGAGAAACCTAGGAGGAATCTTCTGCAAAAGCGGCCAAAAGTTGGTGCTGGCAACAGTGGCAGGTGCGCGGGCATGTACGTTGTGTCAGAGAGCCATTTGGGTGGTTGGTAACGAGGGCTTAAGAGCGCGCTCGTGACAACCTGGAGTATTGGAAGCCAAGATATCCGCTGAGGGGAATGAAGGCTTCAGTTCAAGTGACGAGCCAAAGGGGAGGCCACTCTGAGGGAGTGTGACGCTCGAAGAGGGCTCCCATGGCACGTGGACGTGCCAATCATACAGTATGAATGGCGCTCGTGAGAGTGACAGCGCTCGTTGGGCTTAACTCATGAAGAAGGATTACGCTCGTGCACTGATGGGTGCAACCTTGGGGAGACAGACGTCATCATCTCGGTGATGCCACGTGTCCTAACGTGGGACGATCGTATTTTGACCCCATCAAATACAATTAAATAAAAAATTATTTTCGTTAGTAATATTAATTTCAAAATAAAATAATATACAAAATAAAGATTTTTGTTTTAATTTTTCTTTATTAATTTCTTTAACCGTAATTAATAATAGTATTAAATATCACCACAATTATTGGGTGGATGTCTTAATATATGAAAGTTATCAATTCAATCTTTCTTAACTTACATCTCATTAATTACGACATTTATTTATATTGATAAAAATATGTATAATTTAAAAAGAAATTCATACATAGAAAGTATATTAAAAAAATATGAGAAAATTGCATTTTTGGTCCCATAGGATATAGGTCAATTTTTTTTTGGTCCCGTAGTTTTTAAATCATCCCGCACTTTTAGTTTTTCGACAAATATAGTCCCAAAGTGAAAATTTTACAATATTAGTCCCAAAAAATTTAGAAATATATATTTATAATATTTTTCCTTAATTAAAAAATACATATCAAATATTAGGAAAGTTTTAAAAGAATACCAACCACAAGATATGCATTTTATTTTTATAATAAATAATAAATTATTACATTTTAAAGTATAAGTATTACTTTAAAATTATAAAATAAAAAAATAAAAACATATACATAGTAACATAATTAATAAAATAATCTTCAATACTGTATTTAGTTAAAAATATATAACATAAAAAATTGAAAATAATTAATATATATCTACTAATTGAAAATAAAATATTGATGTTATTTTTGAATTCTCATTAAATATATATGGCTACTAATTACTTTTTAATTTTTTAATTAATATTATATTATTGAATAAAATATATATATAAATTTTCTGCTATTTTCAATTTTAACTACACCCAGCGTTAATTATTTTAAATAAATACAATGTTATATATATAAGAAATATGTAAGTATTATAAATATTAATGTTTTTTAATTTTTTAATTTTACATATTTTTAACTAAATGCAATATTGAATATTATTTTATTAATTATGTTATTATGTATATATTTTTATTTTCTTATTTTATAATTTTAAAGTAATACTTATACTTTAAAATGTAATAATTTATTATTTATTATAAAAATAAAATGCATATCATGTGGTTGATATTCTTTTAAAATTTTCCTAATATATATTTGATATGTATTTTTTAATTAAGGAAAAATATTATAAATATATATTTCTAAATTTTTTGGGACTAATATTGAAAAAATTTCACTTTGGTACTATATTTGTCGAAAAGCTAAAAGTGCGGGATGATTTAAAAACTACGGGACCAAAAAACAATTGACCTATGTCCTATGGGACCAAAAATGCAATTTTCTCAAAAAATATTGTCAAAGATAATTATTTTCCTTAATTACTATTTATTTTTATAATAAAATAATATATAAAATAAAGATCAACTAATCACATATTTTATATTTAATTAAAAATCTAAAAAAAACCACAAAATTACATATCATCTAAATGCGCAATAAAGTCAAAAAGTCAAACGTCGTTTTCAAATATATAATAGTATAGATCCTCCAACCTATTATTGTAAAGATTATTGGGAAATAATTAAATGGTGTTCATTTGTGGAGGTGTCAGAATTTAGTGCTAAACGCCTTTGATAAGATGGTTGAAATTGGAGCCCCATCATAGAGAGATAGAGAGAGAGAGATAGTATAATTATTATTTAATTGGTTCTTTTTTCCAAATGAACATCACAAATATAAAATATTCCCCTCATTATACTAATTAAAGTAGATCCAATTAAAATTACCTATAAAGGTTGTGAGATCTCATGTAACCCTTCCGGTCATTCAAAAGGTATCGAATTTTCATATTTTAGTTACAAATCTCATCTTTTATTCAACTCAATTTAGACATGTCAAATATATATTAATGGATGATCGAGATTAGATAAGATAATTTTTAATTTATATTTATTTATTTCTTTAAATCTTAAACATCTATTATTATATTTCAGAAAATAATTAGTTAAACAGCCAGGGTTTATTCATATAATTCCAATAAGCAGACTGGTTGTTGAACCACTTGTATCTTACAATTCTGCAATAAATAATGGGTTGACAAATATCCTCAACACAAATCGACCAAGCCTGTAGGCTATAATATTATTGATCAACTGAAATAATGGGTCGGTATCCTAATTTAATTTAGATTTTCAAAAACTTTTTATAATTAATTATAAAGATACTCTTTAAACTATAGGAGCAGAATTTACCACACAATTATGGGGAAAAAGGGGAAATCTAATGATATTTTTCTTTCTAGAAGAAGTAATCCATGTGATATTATTATTAATCAACAATAATTTGTAATTAAGGAACTTAAAAACTTTTCTTATTATGTCTTTTACAGTATAATTATATGATAACATATATAACATATATATTAATACTCATATTTATTAATCGTCAGCCAATTAATTAATAGCAATAATTGTACAACAATTATATTTATTACTTTGGGAAGTCAATATTGTTGCTTGAATTTTATCCTTTGATGCAGGGATACGGACACGGCGACACGGATACGGTATGACACGGACACAACGATACGATTTTTTTAAAAAAATTAGGATACGACACAGCTCCGACACGACTATATTATATATAAATAAATATATTTATATTTATTAATTAATTAATTTAAAATAAAATATTTATAAGAATAATCAATATTACAAATTTAAATAAAATATATTCTCATTCAATTCAATATTTAAATTCATTGTGATAAAGGGAAAATCGGGAGCTATGATTAGGTTCCACGTGTCCTCACCGCATTGGGATGGCCCAGCCAGGTCAACCCTCACATTCGACCCAGTCATCACTTCTCTCGAGCCAGCATTTGGCCCCCCGCAATAGAAGCCAATTGTACTTGCTGCGAAGAGAGCATCTCGACCCAGAATGTCCCTAGACCGCGAGGCTCTTGATCCAGGTGCTAGATCGACCCTACGTACTACAGTACAAGCGCATTTAATGCTGGTACCACTCACTGCAGGCCGCATTAATTGCGGCCGCACCAAGTACGGTGTTAGACATCCCTGCAGGAGCAGGCGAACAGTACTTTAGCCAAAAAGCATTGTTCCGGCTGCCAACAGTCCCTCTCCCAACAGACCAGATTAATACCTCCCTGGGAGTGTACTTGCACTCACAAGGCCTTCTACTTGCTATATAAACCCTACTCCATCACCCATAATGGTAGGCTTTCCTTTACGCACTGAGCATCAATTACCTTCGCATTATCGACCCAGACCACTGTCTGACTTGAGCATCGGAATGCCAAAACGGGTCCAATCCCCATATTCCCCCGTTTTGGCCTTTGAGTTCACGTTTGTTCTTCATCTCAGTTCAGGAAAGCATCAGAGTTGCCTCACGCAAATAAATATCTCGGGTGATTGAGAGTCCAAGTTTGTCGTTCCGTACATACCCAGATTTTGACACCATCACATTATAAATAACATTATTCATTTTTGCATATTATGATATTATGAGAAAAATTCAAAATAGAAATGGAAATAAAAATTTTAAATTAATAAAATATATATTTTTAGTAAATTTATACAATTATTTTTCTTTTAAAAATATAATCATAAAATTTTTACAAAAATTATAAAAAAAATATATTTTTTTTGAGTTTCACGTGTCCTCGCAGTGTCGGACACGTGTCCCAACCGTGTTAAATTTTTTTTTTTTTAATTTGGAAACTTTTTATCATGTCGGTATCGTATTCGAACCGTGTTCGTGACCAATACTATATGGGATGAAAAATCGAAATATTCGTGCAATAGAGATTTTATCTTTTTTTTTAGGGTCTGTATCTATAGTTTATTCTCATCGTAAGGTCGGATTAATTATGTATAAATTTCTCCCGAATAATTGTGTTCACAAGAGAACACCATTTAGCCACGATTTTTACAATATTGAAGAAGGATAAATTAAAGTATAAATGTACACAAATTACGATTAATCTAGCATTTAAATTTGGAGCGTCCAAATTAAATACATTATTTTCCAAATTAAATTAGTCATGTACTTTGTTTCTAAAATAGGGAGAATCTACATGCCGCGTCCCTATATATGCACGAAACACAAATCCAATATGGTCTTAAATTCGCCGCACCATCTAAAAACCTAGCTAGATTCTCATTATCGTTACAATACATGATTCACAACAATTTTTAACTATTTAAATTTGTAAACTTTCTTATTAGGACAAAATAAATATTTCTTTTACGATATATAAAGTAAACTAGTGTATGTCTCGTGCGATGCACGGTATTATACAATATAACTTACGATTAGTAAGTGTGAATTTTGTAAACTAAAACAGTTTTAAGATAGACAATTAAATTATATATAATGAAAAACAATTTATGCAATAAATAAATTTTGTAAATAATAAATGAAATATGCTAAAGTCAAATTTATTACTTTAATATACTTAATTCTAAATTGTATATTAAGGTATGTGTTTTTTATTATAAATAGTAAATAAATAAAATTCATGTAATTAAATATCTTATTTTAATTTAATAGGTTAAAATATATGGGAAAGAAAAAAAATAAACAATTTATATATCAACTATATGTTAAAATTTTAGCATTTCATCCCATGCTATGCACATATTTATTAAAAATATTGTTATCTTTTCTAATATATATAAATAAGAACTTTTGTATTAATATTTTTTACAAAATAATAAATATTAAATTGGCAATTGACTATATTAAAACTTTAATTGAGCTAGAATTAATCAGTAGATGAATATTTTCTTTTAAAAAATCCCATTACTAATGTGATGGTGCTGGAAATCAGATTTCCAAGATGCAACCACACTTTAGTATTTGTATGAAAAGGGAAAGACCATCACAGGCGTGAGAGCCTCAGGATCTGGGTTTCCTCTTGAGCGTGGGTTCTTCCAGTTAGGATAACACCAAGAAAGCGAGATGCAATGATGATGCAACTGTGATGCGGGTAAGGTCAAGCTTGAGAAGATGCAGAAGAATGGTGGAAAGGACCCTGAACAGTGAATGCAGTATGTATCGTGAAGATCACTTGGGGAAGAATGCCAGTGTTCTCCCTTATTTATATGTTAGGGGTGAGGGTAGATTAGGTAATCTGACCGTGTGGTCCCAAACTTGTGTTGCCCTAACACGTGGCTGCCTGTGGTGATATGAGAGTGATGGCTCTGAAAAGTAGGCGGCGTGTCAGGTACAAGGTGTGCACTACCTTTGTGTCAGAGGTTGTTGACCAGGGTCGCGCGGGTGGAAGGTCCCGGATCCGTTTTATGAGGGTTCAGATCCACCACGGCGGTGGGGGACCACACGCGAGCGAATGCGACGCTCGAAGAGTGCTCGGACGGGTTCCTCCCGGCTCATGATCTTTGAGCGCCGAAGTCCCGACTCCCGAGCGGCAAGAATATGGCCCTCGTGCGGGTGATTCCCGGAGAAAGGTAACCCCGAAGGCCGGGATGGGAGCACCGAGCCTGCCGGTTCGGCCCCTTTTCTTGAATAGTTGGCCGAGGCTCAAGGGCCCATACTAGTTGACAAGTGAGTGGGCTGGGTTGGCCCACGAGCCCATCAATGCGAGGGTATAGTCTTCACGTCAGCAGATGGTGACACGTGGACGGCTCTGATACAAGCGTATTTTTGGGCCTCATCATTTTGCCCCCCAAATTCTGTAGTATCGCTCGAGCGTACTGTAGAATTTAATAAGGAGGGAGCCTTGGATTTTGAATTACCCGAGGGTCAAGCCATTGCTAGAGAAGTGACCGCTTGAGTTTTGTAACGGACATAGTCTAACACCGCATTAATTGAAGTCATGTCCGCATTTAATGCTGAGTGGGAACGTGGGCGCGTGCACTCCGGGAGACGTGAGGTGGTTACCAAAAGTGGGGGGTTTCCTAAGCGGGAAATGATTGCCATTTGAAATCTCGAAACCCTAATCAATGTAAATTCTCCCCTATAAATAGGGATTTACAAGGTTTTGGAGCCTCTTTCACGCATTCTGTCTCCTTCAAGCACATACTTAATAAGAATTCTCTGCAACTTTTACCGATTCCGGCGAGTTTCCGTTCTTCAAACTCTAGGTAAAACTCCACAACATTTTTTCTGTACTAACTTTAGATTTAGGTTGTGTGTGTGAAACTCTTGAGTGAAGAGCCCCCCTTCTGCCGTTGAAGTTGTTTCAGAAATTTTCTCCTTCATTGAGTTTTCTGCGTGAAACTCCGTCTTCAAAAGTCGAAAAGCAAACATGGCCGGAAACCAAGCTGACGATTATGTAAGGGAGATTGATGAGATTTCCGTGGGGAGCTCTTCCCCTCACGGCAATGTTCCCACAGCTGTTCCCCTGGCTAGGGCGTCCCCAGGTGAGGGGGTTCCCCTGGCGATTCCGGTGGCCCAGGCCCCGGCTGATGCTAGGGATGAAGAGGTTGATGCAGCTGTTCAAGGGATGAACGAGCGTGCTCCTGGGGGGGTGAATGACCTCTTTGAAGAGATGCATAACGTGATGGAAATGCAGAGGCAGGGAGAGAGAGTATTCCCGGTGTTGAATAGTGCCGTGAGACCCCAGGATCACAGGATCACCGTGGCCGTGATGGCTCCCGAGGGCGAAACAGGGCCATCCGGGCGTCAATTTGAGGCTGAACCTTCCAGAAGGCGTCAGAGGAGAGGAAGGGAGCCTGCCACTCGAGTGAGGCAAGACAACTGTCACCAAACCGATAGATCTCCGGACGAGATTGAGAGCATTTTGACGCTCGAAGACTTGAAGGAGTTGAGGGCGAAAGCTTATTGGGATGAAGCAGTATTTCCCATGCGACTGCCAGAGGAGGGAGAAAGGGCCAACCGACCGCCACCTGGGATGATAACGGTTTACTGGGATGCTGTTCTAGCCGGGGGCCTGAGGTTTCCAGTTGCTCATGCCGCTGCTATCATCTACCATCACTTAGGGCTTTGCCCTTCACAAATTCTGCCTAACGGCATAGCCTTAATCAACACCTTCATAATAATGATGAGAGCCCTAGGTCACGCATCCTCGATTGTCAATTTTGACAGTTTGATACAAGTAGCCCGCTCGCCACGCTCGTCACCTACGGACGGGTTTTATTACGCCCAGGCCAAGTCGGGTTTTAAGATGATAGATTCCCCATCCACCTCCTACGGCGAGCATTAGAAGGAGAAGTATTTCTTCGTGGGGGCTCCAGGGGGAATCTTTGGGGTTCATCGACAGTGGATGATACACGGCGAGGGTCCTTTGATTAGGGAAAGGGTGAGAAATAAGGATTTCGAGGACTGGGCCAAGGGATTAGCCCTCGTAATGAAGTGTGAGAAGAAATGGGTCAAGGCTGAGGTCTTGGTGAAAAACGAGGGGGTGCTGTTCCGTTATGGCTTGTCTTGCCCCCCAGAAATGATACTCAACCCTCCAGCTGACATCATGACCCTCGACGGTTAGATTCTAGGAACTAACTGCTCTAACTTTTAGAATAGTCTCCTGACTTGGTACGGTTGTTGTATTTCTGTTTTTGTGGTGCCAGCAACCAATTTGTGATGCTCGTACCTTTTTTCTTGCAGGTGTCCAAATACTATCGCAAGGCATGAATGCTGAGGCTCTCTCCCGTATCCTGGGCGCTCAAGGAACCAGCGCTAACCCTCAGTCCCCGCGACAATAGCAAGTCCGTCCTCCCAACGCTCCAAGGGGGAGAGGAACTAGGCCAGGAACCGGTCGGGGCCATAATGGTGCTCGCAAGGGTGCGGGGAACGAAGCCCGTAGGGGCCCAATTGAAGACCTGACGGTTGATGGTGCCCGCGGGGCTACTCCTCCGCCGGTGGCCCCCGAGGGTCCGATTTCATTGAGTTCGAGCCGATCTCGAAACCGCTCGGGGGAACATGTTCTTATACATGAAACCATACGGGCCGACCATCAAGGAAAGCGGAAGAGGCTGCCGGATTCCCTCCCAATTTCTGGCAAGGGGAAAGAGGTGGTAGTGGGGCATAAAGGCGAGGGCGGCGACACTTCTTCATCAGAGGATGAAGATTTCTGGAAGATAGGTTGCAAGGGCGACTCTCGCTACAAGCGCCAGCGGACTGAGAGTCCAGTGCTTCTGAAAAAGAGCGCCTACTCCGTGAACATCGTCTCTGACATCGTCGGAAAACTCCAATTTTTCGGCGATCATGATAAGCTGAACGAGCACGACGCCGCTCGTGTTGCTGATGACGCATGTCATGCCCTTCTGACGGTAAGTCCCTAGTACCCTCTGAAGATCTCCCAATTCCATTGTTCCCACTTTAACACTAATCTTTGCTTCTGACCCTCCAGGAGGTAATCCCTAGGTTGAAGAACTTGCAGGGACGAGCGCAGGCCTACTCCGAGCACAAGGCTAAGTACAAGAAACTGCTGCGAATCTCTGACCCGTCCAACTGCAAGAGGATTACAATAACGTCCACGCTCAGCTGACCGAAGCCAATCTTGAGAAAGACAGGCTGAGGGAGAATCTTCAGAAGGCGGACGCAACCTATCTTACCCTTGACGAGCGTCATAGGGAGTTGAAGGGGGAGCGTGACCAGCTAAGGAACCAAACTAGGGAGTTGAGCACGTAGCTGGCGGAGAGCACTCGCCAAAATGAAGATACCAAGAAGGCCCTCGCTGATCTTCAAGGGAAGGTGGAATGACTAACGGCGAGGGTCTCCTGGGAAGCAGTAATGAAGTTCGTGCGTTCTAAGGCCTTCGTGTTTGCGGCCAACATCCAGTGCTTTGACAATGCTCGGCGCTTCTTCCATAAAGCTATCGGGCAAATGGTGAAGCTTGGCTTGGCTCCTGATAGCGCTCGAACCGATGTTCATCTGCGCATGGACCTGGATGAAAACTGCGAGCCTATGGTCCAGGACGAGGATCCCATCGAGAGTTTGGCGGAGTCGGAGTACCAGGAGTTGGTGCAAATGCTCCAACGGGAGTTCATAGCTGCCAACACTCTAGGTCCCGAGCCCATACGAATAGAGGATGAGGACACCGTCGTGGAGGCAGCGGATGTTGAGGAACCAGGCGAGGCTCAAACTTCTGATGCACACGTGTTGGCCCTAGTTCCCCTTGCGATTGCCCCTCTAGAGCCCGACTCTCAAGCCCCGTGATGATCCCTTGGTTGCTGAGTCCCCTTCCTTGCTGGTTTAAATTTCTTGTCTGTCTTAAGAACAATTTATGTCTGTACCTAATCCTCCAGCTATTTTCTTGAACATTTTGGATCTTTTTATGCTTCTTTCCGTATATTGAGACTCTTCTTTCACTGCCTGAATGTTTAAATACTTTCTCTTTTACTTTTGAATGATGAATGATGTTGTTTCATTGCGCTCGCCGCCTTTATATTGGTCTCTCTTGTTTGAACGTTTACGATGGGCGTGTGTGTGCATGAGGGCGTTTTCTTTGAGAATGCCCTGGC
Organism: Lantana camara; assembly: GCA_037501455.1. NCBI lineage: Eukaryota > Viridiplantae > Streptophyta > Magnoliopsida > Lamiales > Verbenaceae > Lantana > Lantana camara. The sequence continues at coordinate 93,961,145 of CM074861.1, forward strand.
ATTCATCACAATGCGCCATCAGTTTAAGGTTTGGCAGCGTCCGGGGATATGGAGGGCGTAGATACGGGCGCGAGGGCATTTTCCATGGGGGTTCCCTAGCCGTATCCGTAATGGGGCTCGAATTTGAACTTAGGAAACTTCTGAGGATTTGCCTAAGTATTGGCCCCAATAATGTGCATTTTCAGGTTGAACGTTCCAGGGAATTGTATGTACTTTAGAAATCAATAGTAGGATTTGCTAAGTATAGGATCAAAGCGAGCGTAACCGTGGGGTTAACGTCATTTCGAGGGACCCATGAAAGGATTGTTATGGGATCCACTATTTTACGTGTGTGCTCTCACCCAAGAAGTTGAGGGTCATCGGGGTTTTTACGAGCGCGAGCTGGAGTGACATGCACTCAGCTGGCGTAAATTAAGCATTTTACTCCCCGTTGTTTGACACGCTCGTTCTTAGGATTTTATACACTTAGGAATTGTCAAACCATTCCGGGTAGATGTTTATCAACACCCAGATAGTGTTGCTCCCAAAACGATTGGGGTATTACTTAGGCCGTTCGACGTGGAGGATGCTCGACACGGAGTTGGCCTTTGTTGCTCAAATCATTAATCAATAAGAAAGCAAATAAATGACAAAACAAAGAACTAAATACTTACTGTTATACTTGTAATGTTCAAGATGATTACAACACGCTTTCTGTCAAAAGAAAGTACTCCATGCCGCAAATGGACAATTACAAAAGAACTGACGTTTACACGTAGAACCTTCTAAGGTTACATGCATTCCATGGCCTAGGGAGACGCTCGCCTTGCAAAGTCTCCAACAGGTAGGTGTTATTTGCTCGTACCTGAATGACTTTGAAGGGGCCTTCCCAATTGGGGTCCAACTTACCCACATGTTTGGAGACTTCAACTTTTTTAAGGACCAAGTCCCCTAGCTGGAAAGTCCTCTCCTTAACGTGTTTGTTGTATTGGCAAGCCACGGTTGCTTTGTATTTGTGGATACGTGCCCAAGCAGCATTCCTCTTTTCGTCCAGCAAATCTAACTCGAGCGCCCGATTGGCCTCGTTGGCAGCAGGCTCGAAATAGGCAACGCGTGCGGATTCTTGAGCAATTTCCGCAGGTATCATAGCCTCGGAACCATAAACGAGGGAGTAAGGAGTTTCCCCCGTTGCCGCTCGTGTAGTACGGTATGCCCACAGGCCTCCTTGAAGTTCTTCAGCCCATTCTCTCTTCTTACTCTCGAGCATTGTCTTCAGATGCCGGAGGATGGTTCGATTGGTCACCTCCGCTTGACCATTGGCCTGAGGGTAGCCTACCGAAGTGAAACGTTGCTCAATCCCCAGTTCGTAGCACCAATCCCTCGTGTCAGCGGCAATGAATTGGGATCCATTATCTGAGATGATTACCCTCGGGATGCCGTATCTGCAAATGATGTTCTTCCAAATGAAGTCCCTCACAACCTTGAACGTTATTTTCGCGACTGCTTCAGCTTCGACCCATTTAGTGAAGTAATCCACAGCGAGTATTACGAATTTCTTTCATCCGATCGCATTGGGAGGGGTCCCGCAATATCAATGCCCCACTGATCAAAAGGCCACGAAACATCAATAGGAATCATTTGAGTTGCCGGCAACTGAGGGCAGTTAGAATGAAATTGGCACTTAGGGCATTTCTTGGAGTAGCTAATGGCATCCTGCAGCACCGAGGGCCAGTAGAACCCACTCCTTAAGACTTTCTTTGCCAAGATTCGACCGCCCGAGTGGTTCCCGCAACTTCCATTGTGCACATGTTCTAAAACTTTCTTGGCCTGCGAGGGTCTCAAGCATCTCATCGGGGGGCCTTGGAAGGATCGCTTGAACAGTCGACCCTCGGCATCCAATGAGAAGCGAGGGGCTTTGTTTCTGATTTTCCGAGCCTCAACTTTGTCGCATGGGTTGGTTCCATCCTGAAGGAATCTGATAATTTCGTCGAGCCAACAAGGCTTGGAGGGGTCAATCATATTCACCTCCTTCGAAGGTTCGCCTCTACTTATCAGCGGCTCTTCGGTTCTAAGAAACGTAACAGCACGCTCGCTAAAACCATCCAGGGAGGATGCGAACTTTGAGAGAGCATCAGCACGTTCGTTTTATGCCCTTGGGACCTGCAAAAGGTGGAATTCCTTGAACTTGGCTATCACCTCCTTAGCGCTCGCCAGATACTGCACCATAGAGGCTTCTCGGGCCTCATAAGAACCATCAATTTGACTCGCGATCAACTGTGAATCAACATATGCAGTGACCCGAGTGGCACCATTTTGAAGTGCAATCCTGAGCCCCTGGATGAGGGCCTCATACTCAGCTTCGTTGTTGGTGACTTGGAACGCCAGCTTGATCGCATAGTCAACTTCAGCTCCGAGAGGGTCCCTGAGGGTCACCCCGGCTCCTCCCCCTTGTGAGGTCGAGGAGCCATCTGTGTGCAAAAGTCATAAACCATCCTCCGCTGAGGGCACGGTATCTAAGTTGAAACGTTCCACCAATAGGTCAGCCACGGCCTGAGCCTGTATCGCCGTGCGAGGCTCGAAGGCGATGTCGAATTGACTAAGTTCAATTGACCATTTAATTAATCTCCCTGAGATGTCCGGCTTTGCAAGCACCTGTCTGAAGGGCTGATCTGTAAGCACCACGATGGAATGCGCTTGAAAATAGGGCCTTAACCTCCGAGAGGCATTAACGAGCGCAAATGAAAATTTCTCTATTTCCACGTATCTTTTCTCCGCTCCTTGTAGAGTCTTGCTTAAATAATACACCGGCATATGCTTACGCTCGCGAATGGCCACGAGGACAGCGCTCATGGCTTCCAAGAAAACTGACAGATAGAAAAATAAGTTTTCCCCCGGGTTAGGTTTGGTCAACAAAGACGCGCTCGAAAGGTACTGCTTCATGTCCTGCAGGGCCTTTTCGCAGTCCTCGCTCCAGGTAAAGTTGCGAGCGTTACGCAGAATTTTAAAGAAGGGCAAATTCCTGCCCCCTGAGCGGGAGATGAACCTGTTTAATGAAATGATCTTACCCACAAGCACCTGGACCTCTCTCAGATTGCGAGGGGAGGGTATGTCCAGGATTACTTTAATCTTCTCTGGGTTTGCCTCTATGCCCCGTTGGCTGACCATGTATCCCAAAAATTTGCCACCCCGCACGCCAAATGTACATTTGGAAGGATTCAGCTTCATACCGTAACGACGCAGGATATTGAACGCTCGTTTGAGGTCTTCCAGATGAGAAAAATGGCGTTCGCTTTTGACAATCATGTCATCCACATATACTTCCATGGACTTTCCAATCTCACACTCGAACATTCTGTTAACAAGGCGCTGGTACGTCGCTCCTGCATTTTTGAGCCCAAAGGGCATAACCTTGAAGCAATAAATACCCATAGGGACTACGAACGCCGTTTTGGGACGATCCTCAAGCGCCATAAATATCTGATAATACCATTGGAAAGCGTCCATCATGCTCATAAGTTCACACCCGGCGGTCGAATCCACCAACTGATCAATTCTAGGCAATGGGTACGGATCCTTAGGACACGCCTTGTTGAGGTCCGTGAAGTCATTGCACATACGCCACTTGTTGGTGCTCTTCGGAACGAGCACCACATTGCCAAGCCATTCGGGATATAGGATTTCTTCTATGTACTGAGCGTCAAGTAGTTTATTGACTTCTTCTTCTATGACCTGCTTCCGGAACCCATGAACATCCCTCTTCTTTTGCTTTATGGGTTTGAAGGCCGGATCCACGTTCAGCCTGTGGACAATAAAGCTCGGATCTATGCCAGTGAGATCGGAAGCCTTCCAAGCAAATACATCAATCTTTTCTCGTAAGAATTCAATCATCATAATCCGAGAGGGACCGTCGAGACCGGAGCCTATTTGCGTAGTCTTATCAAGATTCCCAGGCTCCAATTCGATGGTCAGAAAGCCCTCCGTAGGTTCTACCCGCACTTCTGGCCTCGGTTGTTCGAGCGCTCGTTTCTTACCTGTAACTCTCTCGCTGGTGTCTCTCGAAGGTACATGATCCTCGTCATCCGAGGAGGAATCTCCAACCGCTCCGAGGGGTGAACCCCCAGCATCTATGGTTTACCGGCGGCTCTCTTTTTATTCTTCTTCTTATAGAGCTTGGCCCTCTTGCGCTCGGGGCCATCTTCATCTAGTTTGGGGAAGTCAACAGACTTTTTAATGGAGCCTGCTTGGGTAGGTTGTTTGGGCTTGTGGCTTCGAAGGAAAAGTATGTAGCACTCCCAAGCTTCCTTAACATTACATAGCACCTCTTCGGTACCCTCGGGGGTGGGAAACTTGACTTTTTGATGATAGGTTGAAATTACAGCTTTGAAGTCGACGAGGGCTGGGCGCCCAATGATGATGTTGTATGGCAGGTCCACTTCGACCACCACATAGAGAACATTTAAAGTTTTTCGCTGTGGGGCGCGACCGAAAGAGGTGGCCAAGCGAATTTGTCCGCGGGGGACGATCTCGGAACCTCCAAAGCCGACGAGGGCTATTCTGAGGGGTTCGAGCGGGATGTTTGTGATGTTCATTTTCTGAAACGTGGAATAAGGCAGAACATTCACGGAGTTTCCACTATCAATCAAGACCCTCTTTACAACGTGATTGTGAACGTCTAAGCTAACCACCATGGGGCAGTCAGAGGTTTCACCGACCCCATGGGGTGTTACAATGTGCTCTAAATCTTTCTCTGTGAAACCTACGCTCTCGTCCTTCTCCGAGCGTGACGATTTATCAATAGAGAGCACCGGCCTGGGCTGAGAAGATCTTTGGTCATAACTCCGAATGTAGCGACGTCGGGAAGCGTTAGAGTCGCCTCGCGAGGGTCCACCGGCGATCATGTGAATGACCGTGAAGGGTTGATTCTCAACCTCCGGCCCTTTCCCTTTGCCGCGGTCGCTTGATTCGGGGTAGTGGTGGCGAGGACTGCGTGAGCGCGAACGACTTCTTCCTCTAATACGCGCTCGTTCAGTGCAGTGTTCATCGTACTTCTCTATCACCTTCACGAATTCCTTGAGGTGCCCCCCGGCAATAAGCCTCTGAATCTCACTCTCAAGTTGGCGACACTCGTTGGTATCATGCCCTTTCTGCTTATGGAAAGCGCAATACTTTCCAGATCGCTTCTGAGCCTCGGTCTCCCTCAACTTAGGTGGTCTCTTGAACAGTTTCTTATCCGCCATGGAATAAACTTCAGCTATAGGGCGGTTGAGAGGGATGCGCTCGAACTTCCGAGGGGGTGGAGAGTTTCGACGAGCGGAGATAGGGCTGCGGCGGCGGCCTCTGTTGGAATCTCCTCTGTCTTCAAGGGCTTTGCCAGGGCGAGGGGCGTTCGCCATCTTCTGGTCCCTCGCAATATACATATCCTCGAGGGTGAAGAAAGAATCTGCTATTTCCCTAATCTCCATCAATGAGCGGGGTTTCTTCTTGGCTACCTCCTCCACGAACTCTTTACTGACATAGTGCTTCATATTAATAGCTCCAAAGAGAACGTGCCTCAAAAAGTCCATCGAGGGCTTCTCCACCAACAAGATCTCCTTGTTGAACCTTCCCATGAAAGACCGTAGAGTCTCGTTCGGCCCTTGGACCAAGCTGTAAAGAGCGGTTGCGGCTGGGGCTGGTGCCTTCAAAGAGTTGAAGTGGCTTATGAAAGCATCCGTCAAGTCATAATACCCTCGGATTGAGCGCGGGGGAAGCTTTTTATACCAGTCTTGGGCCATTCCCGTAAGAGAAGTGACAAACACCTTGGCCCAATAATTGCTCGGGTGATCATACAAGTGCATAAGATGCATAAAATGATCCAGATGCTCGGCTGGGTCAGTGGTTCCATCATACCTGTTGACAGCCGTGGGGATTTTTCCTTTCCCCGCACGGGTCATTAGTACCTCCTCGACGAGGGAAGAATCGCCTGTCACGATTCTGTAATCCCTGTCCTCGGGATCCTCATAGCTGGCTTCTCTCCTGCGGCGGGAAATTGGGCTGCGTGGTCGGCGAGTGTCTCTGGCCTTGGACCTCTTATCCCCATCACGGGGGACTTGAGACCTTGCTCGAGAGAGCTGCTCTACCACATTCTGGAGCCCTCTAATCTGGTCTTGTACTGCGGTAAGTTGAGGGTTACCGACATTTCTGCGGTTCGCCCTTTCTGTGGCCCTCGATTGGACCTCTCCGTTATCTCCGGCCGCCTCATTTCGAGGGGCCCTTTCATCTCCTACAGGTGGTTGCTCTTGCTGGACCCTCGGTGGGGCCTCATTTTCTTGATTCGGTGGTGGTGGAGGCTGTTGGGCCCTTAGTGCATTTTGAGCCATCGTCAGGGGGTGTGCTGGGAGTCCTCCAAGGGGTGGGGCCACTCGAGCGCTAGCGTGTGAAGGGAAATATGCCGCAGTGAAATGTTCCCATGCGTTCTGGACCGCCTGGCCCTCACATTGTGCGTAGAGCGCCTGGAGCTGCTGAGTAGTAATCTGGGGCATTTCTACCCCCTGTATCTCCCTTGGTAGCGACAGGGGGAGATTCAGTGTCCCTACTTGATAGGGTTGGATCATCGGCATCATCCCAGGCATTATTCCGGGTTGCATAAGAGTGTACCCTGGCGGCGGCATGGCCATAGGGTACATGCCAGGATGGGAGGCAGGGATATTTGGGGCGAAAGCTGGGGGAGGAGGATTGGAGCCTGATCCTCCTGCTTCATTCCCTGTTGGGGGAAAAGCGGCAGCATCAGCATCAGCATCAACGTTTCCGGCGACAGGCGGAGGCGTGCCTCCGGTGGGGATGGGGTTTTCAGCGTTTTCTCCATTGACGGGAGGAAGACCTCCTCTATTCCCCAGAGTTCCGGATCTTATAGCAGTAACCATGATGAAAGACCTTGGTGTCACTTTTCAACTAGCTTTTAAAGGAAGAAAACTGGTAACGACGAAGATGGTGGTGATGGACTTCCCACAGACGGCGCCAAAAATGATGGTGCTGGAAATCAAATTTCCAAGATGCAACCACACTTTAGTATTTGTATGAAAAGGGAAAGACCATCACAGGCGTGAGAGCCTCAGGATCTGGGTTTCCTCTTGAGCGTGGGTTCTTCCAGCTAGGATAACACCAAGAATGTGAGATGCAATGATGATGCAACTGTGATGCGGGTAAGGTCAAGCTTGAGAAGATGCAGAAGAATGGTGGAAAGGACCCAGAACAGTGAATGCAGTATGTATCGTGAAGATCACTTGGGGAAGAATGCCAGTGATCTCCCTTATTTATATGTTAGGGGTGAGGGTAGATTAGGTAATCTGACCGTGTGGTCCCAAACTTGTGTTGCCCTAACACTTGGCTGCCTGTGGTGATATGAGAGTGATGGCTCTGAAAAGTAGGCGGCGTGTCAGCAAGGTGCGCACTACCTTTGTGTCAGAGGTTGTTGACGAGGGTCGCGCGGGTGAAAGGTCCCGGATCCGTTTTATGAGGGTTCAGATCCACCACGGCGGTGGGGGACCACACGCGAGCGAATGCGACGCTCGAAGAGTGCTCGGACGGGTTCCTCCCGGCTCATGATCTTTGAGCGCCGAAGTCCCGAGCGGCAAGAATATGGCCCTCGTGCGGTTGATTCCCGGAGAAAGGTAACCCCGAAGGCCGGGATGGGAGCACCGAGCCTACCGGTTCGGCCCCTTTTCTTGAATAGTTGGCCGAGGCTCAAGGGCCCATACTAGTTGACAAGTGAGTGGGCTGGGTTGGCCCACAAGCCCATCAATGCGAGGGTATAGTCTTCACGTCAGCAGATGGTGACACGTGGACGGCTCTGATACAAGCGTGTTTTTGGGCCTCATCATAATGAATTCGAATCAAAATTTTAAATTTATGTGAAAATAAAATATAAATAATCAACTTAATAATTTGTAGAGATAACAAAAAAATATCATTATTAGAATCAAGCAATTCAAATCATCTCTCTCTCTCTCTATATATATATCTAATCATAGACTATTACAGAAAATCAACAACAAAAAATATAATTTAAATAAAAATGAAAGAACATATGTATTACATAAAATACTATTGATGATAAAAAATAAAAAAAAAAACCCTCAAAATGAAAATATAAATAGAGAATAAATTTATTAAGGAACAAAGAACTATAATGATACAACTAGATTTAAAAATCACCAAAGTAATATAAAAATTATGCTGAACTATCATTCAAATTATTTTATAAATTTAATAATTCAAAAATATAGAAAATTAAAATTTGATGAAAATAAAATAATTATGGTAAAGACCAGCTCAATTACATAAATAAAAAATAGTTATGAAAATTTTGTCAATTTAAAAAATAAAAAAAAAAAGAAATATTTATCTACGTACACAAAATTAGAAATTAAAATCTTAAATGTTAAAGTAATAAGCAAATAACATTTTAAAAACAAAGTAAAATCAATGAAAAACCACGAAAATATAAAATTTACTAATAAGCTAAATTATATTATCAGATATAATTGAAGAAGTTATACAATGTTAAATAAATAAGATTAAAAGAAACACCATAAGAACAATTAAAATATAAATTCCGCGCAAAAGAGATCGGAGAAAAACAATCAACAATAGATTTATGTATAAAAAATGAAAAGATTCAACGTACTTCCTCAACCTAATTTGCAGATTTGAGGGAAGTGTTTGAGTCTTTACTTGATTTTGGTCAATCTTCCGTATTGATGTACAAATAATGGAGCACTTTATATTAAAACAAATGAATTGATAATATATTAAAATGTAACAAATAATCGAGATGATAAATCAATTGAAAGAAAGATACAACGAAAGACATTAAAAGGAAAAAAGAACATTTACATATGATTTGAACGAAGAATCAATGAAAAATATAAATTGATAACAACGGAAACTCATCAAATATATACATATAATTATATGGGATGAATAATTGTGTCACCTGAAATAAATAATGAAAATTTACCATTATTAATGTAAGAGAAATAAAAATTTCAATTAATAAAATCAGAACATATAGAATATTAACAAAAGAAATATAAAATATTTAAACAAATAATACAATATTGGAGGAAAAACTTTAAAATAAAACACTTTACATAAAAATTGGATAGATCATAGTTGATGAAAAAAACATATTATTGTTGAGCATTGAAAAATTACCTAATAGTTTTATAATCATTAAAGATGACGAATAACCATGTCATGTGTGTATACAATCAAAATCTAGAAAAACCTGCACAATAATAAACAAAAATAATTAGGACATATATATCGTACAATTTTCAAAAAAGTCAGATATATATGAGAAAAACACAAAACAAAAAAAATGAAAAACACAAGAACTAATGAGAGCATAAATCTAAAAGCATAAGCTAAGCAAAAAGTCACACTCAGTTAGGTAGCAATGGAGTTCAACGGTACATATTTGCTAGATAAAGAATGAGATAAAGTATCTCAAAGTTGAGAATGACCTTTGGTGACCTAGTTTCTGGAAGCCTCTTCTTTGAAACTTGTTACGGGAGTATTGGTCTTAGCATACAGAGAGGAGCCATGAAACAAAGTACAGAGATCTTTCTGCACTCAAAAGAACATCATGTTGTCCATTACGTCAAGCCCCATCATGAGATAAAATATCTCAAGAATAAATGTAGGTTTTTAATATTAATCCTTATATAAATACGGTTAATTTTTATATATAAGGAAATCAAAAAATGAAAAATATTCAATTTAATTAAATTCAATCATATCCACCTATATATATTTATTAATAATGATTCTTTAATAATAAATTTGTAAATAATATCGACCAATGATTTTTTTTTGTAGAATTAAAATATTTTTTAAAAAGAAAAAGGAAAAAAAGATTGAAGCCAAAAATTGCATTACTTGTTCAAATTAAAACCTTAGCACAATAGAATTAAATTTTGAATTTTAACTTTGAGATATTATTGGTGATTTATTACATAAAATCTATATATATTAAGTGAGCATTTTTCTTTAAAAACTTATAAATGGTAGATAGAAATATGGAATACATAATTTTGGTATATTTTAAGAACATCAACATATTTTGGTATATTTTAAGCACATCAATACCCTTAATTGTGGTTTGTTTCCAGTTAATGGCAAATTTGCAATCAATCCATTAATTATAACTAAGAGATTTCAAAATCCGTGCAAATCAATTAATCATTTGATATAAATAGAATATTTTTAATTGTAAGATACCTAAATTAATTGTGATATTTATTTATATTGATGAAAATATATATAATTTTAGAAAAGAAATTCATACATAGAAAGTATATAATAAATATTGTCAAAGATAATTATTTTTCTTAGTTACTTTTATTTTCATGATAAAATAATATATAAAATAAAAATCAACCAATCATATTTTTTCTATTTAATTAAAAATCTCAAAAATTCCACAAAATTCCACATCATCAAAATACACAATAAAAAGTCAAACATGGTTTTCAAATATATAATAGTATAAATATTAGTAGTTTTGTCGATTGCAATTTAATACATAATATAGCACCGGATTTTCTATTCCATCTAGTGTTTCATCTCATACTTCATGGACTGAATGGTGACAACCTGACAGGTGTAAAATTCTGCTAAATTTTCTAACAGATAAAATTATAGTATTATCAATAAAAAAAAAATCTTTATATATCTAATATTAAAAAAAGCAATATTCAAGAGATTTCTCCATTTAATTTTCTAAAACTTACTACTGCAATATTTTGAGCTAAACTAAATTTCTTTAAATTAATCAATCAATTGAAGCTTCGATCCGGCGGTGGAGAATACTATGCTCCACCGCCGGATTGATTCAGATCTATTCTGCTTTCAGATTCTCAGATTTGTTAGGTCGATACGGTTTGTGTTTTTTTCTTTAGGTTATGTTATATTTTAAGTTCTTTATCTCTTCCGTATGGAAGTTTCGTCCCTTCTGTATGGAAGTTTAGTCAGTTTCTTTATGTTCTTTTTTATTATATTCTGTGATTCTCCGAGGAAATTTTTTGGCCGAGTTATCTATTGTAAGCCAAAGTGTTCTTTTCAATTCGGAGAAAAGGTGCCTGCGGAACTTCACCCAGATCGGATCTTCAACTTCAAGGAGCCTGTTTCTTTTATTAAACGTGATGCTAATGTAATAGCTCACAAATCTATTGGAATTGCGGGTTCGGCCTGCGTTAATTTTCTTGTTATTCCTTGTATTTTTTGTTATTGTTCCTCTTGATGTTGAATAATATTCCCCTTTGAGGGTTTGAGTTTCAAAAAAAAAAAAAAAAATTAAAAAAAGCAAAAATTATATATCCAATAAATTAAAAAACAAATCCTACTTTTCGTTGAAATTATTAATAATATCCAAAGTAAAAATATTAAATTAGTGTCGTCCTTTTAATTTTATTTGTAAGTTATAAAATATTTTTAAATTTTGAATATTATAACATGTATTTAATATTAATATTTTTAACCTAAAAATAAAACTTTAATATTAATATTAATATTAAAGTTTTAAAGTTTAATATTAAATATATTTATAATATTCAAACTTTAAATATTATAAAATATATTTATTATTAAATATAACAATTTTGAATATTAATTTAATATTTTTACTTTGAATATTATAAAATATATTTAATATTAATATTTTAACTTAAAAATAAAAATTTAAAAAGACGATACTAATTTAATATTTTTACTTTGGATATTATAAATAATTCCAATGAAAAGTATATTAAAGTTTTAAAGTTTAATATTAAATATATTATATAATATTCAAACTTTAAGTATTATAAAATATATTTATTATTAAATATAACAATTTTGAATATTAATTTAATATTTTTACTTTGAATATTATAAAATATATTTAATATTAATATTTTAACTTAAAAATAAAAATTAAAAAAGACGATACTAATTTAATATTTTTACTTTGGATATTATAAATAATTCCAATAAAAGTAGGATTTGTTTTTAAATTTATTGAATATATAAGTTTTGCTTTTTTTTTTTTTTAATATTAAATATATAAAGATTTTCTTTTACTTTTATTGATAATACCATAGTTGTATCTATTAAAAAATTTAACAAAATCTTACACGTGCATCCAATAGGTGGAGTATGAGATAAAACACTAAATGGGGTAGAATATTCGGTGCCACATAATATCATTGGCCTAATCAAAAGGAAACAAGATCCCTCAATACTCACAATTTTTGTCCCTTAACAAACATGAATTTGCCCATGTACGCATAAAAATACAAATACCATAAGAAATGAACATATGATACAAGTTGTTTATATAGGCATACCACGTCGTAGGTGTCTGATAAGATATCGGATAAAAATATTCGACAAGACACGATATTTTACAACGTTTCATTTTCCGATGACAAAACAAACATATATCTTTGTTCGCGAAAACCCATTATGATTTTGCTTGAACACATAGAGACTCGAGGCTGTTTGCCTGCAAGTATTTGAGTGTCCCAATCAAATTTAACATTGAATTATTTAATTTTGAAAATATAAATTTATTTTATTGACGGAAAATAAAACATTGTATAATAGTTGGAATGGTTATTACTCTAATTGTATACCAAACAATGCATTTTTTTCCATTTTTGAAAATACTAGATTAATAAAAGATAAAAGTTGAAAATCCAATTGCCAGGCGATAAGAAGATGTCACTTTAAAATTTCGAACTACTTGTCATAAATGCGAGAATTAATGGCGGCTTCAGAGCTAGCCAACTGCACAAACCCAACTCCTGTTCGGTGCTAACATTTACTTCCCTTCTCTTCAGAATAAATACTCCAATCTATCATCACACTCACCATCCAAATCTACAAGAAAAAACAGGAGAGATTACAATACAGAATATTTGATTAAAGTTTGCAGCCATGGCCGGAGAGCAAGACTTCCTGTCAACGGAAATCGTCAACCGCGGCGTGGAGTCGTCGGGGACGGTGACGTTTTCCGTCAGGGTGCGGCGGCGGTTGCCAGATTTCGTCAACTCCGTGAAGTTGAAGTATGTTAAGCTGGGGTATCATTACTTGATCAGTCATGGTATATATCTCGCCACCATTCCGGTGCTGGTGCTGGTTTTCGGGGTGGAGGTCGGCAGCCTGAGCAGGGAGGAGCTGTGGCGGAGGATCTGGGACACCACCGCCGGATACGATCTCGCCACCGTGGTGGCTTTCGTTGCTCTGTTTGTCTTCACCCTTTCGCTTTACATCATGTCACGCCCTCGTGCGATCTATCTTATCGATTTCGCTTGCTATAAACCCATCGATGATTTGAAGGTACACTTATCGATTCAACTTTGGTGTTTCTTGACTGATTAATTTTAGGAATTACGAGAAAATGATAAATTTGGTATATCAAATTAGTCTATTCCACCATAAAATAGAATCGATATCAAGTGATCCAATATATATTTTTTTCCTGAAAATTGATTTAACTTGTCGGAATTTAGATCCTAACCAATTAGGAGGTCATCATGTATAAATTGAGTCGGGTTTCCGACAGGCAATACTATGTTGGTAAGAAAATGCAATAAATTTTTATATGATTCTATTTTATCATGGAAAAATAAATATATTAAAATTGTTGAATAGATGGAGTTGGTCAAATTTGTAATTTTTCTCGGGAATTACTTGTTTGCTTATTTGTGTCTTCAATCTTCATGCATGAAGGTGACGAAAGATGAGTTCGTTGAATTAGCTCAAAAGTCCGGCAGATTCAACGAAGCAAGCATCTCATTCAAGAAGCGAATCCTCGAATCCTCCGGCATCGGCGACGAAACCTACGTCCCCAAATCAATCGGCTCGCCGGAAAACACCGCCACCATGAAAGAAGGCCGCGATGAGGCCTGCGCCGTGATGTTCGGCGCGTTGGACGAACTCTTCGAGAAAACTCAGGTCCGGCCGAAAGACGTCGGAGTCCTCGTCGTGAACTGCAGCCTCTTCAACCCGACGCCGTCGCTCTCCGCCATGGTGATCAACCACTACAAGATGAGGGGAAACATTCTGAGCTTCAATCTGGGCGGAATGGGATGCAGCGCGGGGATCATCGCCGTCGATTTGGCACGCGATATGCTGCAAGCGAACCCTAGTAACTACGCGGTGGTGGTGGGCACGGAGATGGTGGGGTACAATTGGTACCCGGGAAATGAGAGGTCGATGCTTATCCCCAACTGTTACTTCCGCATGGGCTGCTCCGCCGTGTTGCTGTCCAATCGCCGCCGTGACTACCGCCGCGCCAAATACAGGCTTGAGCATATGGTCAGGACCCATAAAGGCGCCGATGATCGGAGCTTTAGGTACTCCATAATTCTAATTTACTTTTGAATTCTTGGCAATTTATGTCCATTTCCTTATAAAATCATCAATTCAAACATTTTTGGTATATTTTAAGATAAAATAAAGTTGTATTTTCAAAAATCAAGCCATTTGATCTAATCGAAAACTGAATTTGTCCGTCGCAAGTTATACATGGCGATCCTAGTTCGTAACGCGTAAAACTGGGTTTAGGTTTTTAACCGACAAAATTGATTTTGATAAAAAAAATATATTAAATTACATAATTTTTAAAATATGACCCTATTTTATTATTATAAAATAAAATATGCTAAAAACATTCAACCGGTTGAGTTTATATACTAAATTTATAATTTTCTCTATATTAGTTGATTACATGATAATTGATAAATTCTTGTGCACCAGCTGGAAATTTCATATTTAGAATAGAAATAACTGATTAAAATTCTGTAATTAATCATAAATTTACATTTAATTCATGAGACGATCGAGACCATAAACTATACATTATGAACTTTTATGGGGAATTGGGGACCATGTCTACAAAAAAGTAAAAATCGCCTTAAATGTTAATAAAAGGTTTCCCTATTATTTAAGTCATTCATAATTAAAGTAGTGTGCCATGGGAAAGTTGTTGGGTAGGAGAAACACTTTATTTAATCGCATTAATTTTAATTTAATGGGAGAAATTAAAGAAGAATGTGCAAAACCTAGCTATTTGGAAATGGTAATTTGATTTCTTTTTCTGAATTTCTTTAATTTAACAATATATTTACCATTGCTATTTAATATTTTTATTAGAATTTACATCAACCCTAAGCTGGTTTAATTAATCGACAGTTCAGATTATAATTGCTCTTTAATTTATAAATAGAAATCCTAATTTATCTAGTACTAATTGCAGATTTAAAATTATAAGTTATGAGGTTACTATTCATGCCATTTATATAAAATAGCCATTCTTGATATTATGTTAAAAAATTTGTAGATATCAAATTTGCAATAGGGTTCTTAAGATATTAATTTATGTAAAAACATGCCAGGGAAATTATAGTTTCTTGGGGTGTTTGTATATAGTTAAAGGTTAATTTTAACTCAGTTCACTCAAATCAGTGTAACGAGATGTGAGTGTTTTATACTTGTCATGTGATTAGTGGAAAATTTAGGAAGAGTAATCAATTAAACTGTAATCATCATAATATACTTATCATTATAATTGATTAGGTTGGATTGAATTAGGTAGTGCTAGAATTTTCCGTGGCTAAAACAACTTTGATCAATCTTTGAAACAAACAGGAGCATCTACCAAGATGAAGACAGCCAAAAGTTCAAAGGAATCAGAATCAGCAAAGACTTGGTTGAAATCGGAGGTGATGCAATCAAGACCAACATCACAACTCTAGGCCCCTTAGTCCTCCCCTTCTCCGAGCAGCTCCTCTTCTTCTCAACCTTAATATGGAAGCTCATCTCCGGCAACGGCGCCAATTCCCAGCCCACGAAGCCATACATCCCCGACTACAAGCTTGCGTTCGAGCACTTCTGCGTGCACGCCGCCAGCAAGACCGTGCTTGATGAGCTGCAGAGGAACTTGAAACTGAGTGACAAGAACCTGGAGGCGTCCCGCGCTGCTCTCCACAGATTCGGCAACACTTCAAGCAGCAGCATTTGGTACGAGCTCGCTTACTTGGAGGCTAAGGAACGGGTCAAAAGGGGGGACCGTGTCTGGCAAATTGCGTTCGGGTCGGGTTTTAAGTGCAACAGCGTGGTCTGGAAGTCGATGCGCAGGATCAAGAAGTCGTCGAGGAACCCGTGGGCTGATTGTGTCGATAGGTATCCAGTTGAAGAACTTTAAACAGTTTGAAGAAACATGAGAGGAATTAATAACTAGTGTTTTGGTGCAAAGGGGATTGGTTTGATTCCTTGGGACTATGTTGTCTGAGTGTTTAAAAGATTATTACAGGACAGAATGACAGATACGAGGTTTATTAATGTTGCTCGAAGCTTGGTTGGAGATCATCATTCAAAGTGATTTTCCAGGAAGCAAGGAGCTTTGTTTTTTTTGGCATTTTTATCTTTAGTGTAATCGCTGTAACTTCAAAATTTAATCTTTTCATGATCTTGAATTAATATGACGCAGTATTCTTTCTGAAACTATTGCTGAATGCTTTAAGTTGCTGCTCATGCAAAACCAGACGTGTTAGTGCTGTGAAATCGATGGGTTTGCTAATCTGGATTCTGTAGAAAGATGGATAGAGTGGATGTGAAAGAATAAGTAGGGATGGTGAATTTAGCTAAAGAAGAGTGAAGACGGTAACAAGATTAACATGACGACACACAGGTACTGCTATAAATACCAAACTTGCAGAATCGTATCGTGTCAGATACTGTCTTATACACCCATTTCATTGAAAAAACTTGACCCGAGTGAAAGAACTAAGACCCCAAAAAATGGAAAGAGGAAAAAAGTACAGATTATGATCCATATCACTTGGGCACTGCAAGTACATATAGTGGATAACATACAAGAACATTCTAAGACATAGATTAACATAAGGAACAAAAATTGGGTAGGAATAAAATAATTTCCTCCACATTTGATGTATTTTATTCTGTTTGCCCGTTCATTACACATTCAAGCAAAGTCTTATTTGCAAGATTTGGAAAATCAAAATTAAAAAGTAAAAAATTCCAGTAGCCCACAGTTGGATGGGCGAGGAAAGGGAAGGCCGCCGACGAGTTGATTATTAGGTGAAAAAAACGAACAATCAATCTTTCTCAGGCTAACCAGTCCCCATCCATTCCTTCAATTTCTTCAATGTCCATGCTGCAGTTTTGAGGAAAACAGAACAAAACATATAATAATCAGTAACTGAAAGATGTACAAGAAACGTCACCACAAACACTACCAATCATTCATGGTTTGTATATATACATGCAAATACATACATTATATTTCTTTGTATAATAATTCGGGTAAAAAACAGGGGAAAAATAAGTAATTTGGCATAAAGTTTTGCAAACAAAGAGGTGCTATGGGATACAGGACAAAACAAGAATGTAAATAATAATCATAATAACTGAAAAGAAATGAAGGGTAAAGAAAAGAAAGAAGAAAAGGTGGAAATCTATCTCAATAATGCATAGAACACCAAGAACATCTCACACCAGGGTTTTTGAATTGGTGACAGAAAGCACCTCTCACCAAAAGACAAAGAAAAAAGACAGCGAAACATAATTATATATATCTTTAAATTTCTGAAAGTGATGTTTACCATGGCAAAGCAGGATCCTGGAAGTAATTATCAGAACAATAATCATTCACATGCTGCAAGCAGCTCTCGTTCGGATTCAGCCAGGCCGGGAATTCCATCACTTCATCAAACGGAGAGTTAACAAAATCCTCTCCGTTTTGATTATCGGGTTCGATTTCCATGGCCTTGAGGAACTTGAACCACCAAGCTGAATTCACCAAATTCATAGTGTCGTTCCACTCCATCTCGTACTGCTCCCCAATCGATTTGATCTCGGCAATCTCCTTATCATCCATTGCAGTATGCAAACCAGAATCCACAAATTCAGCCGCCATTGAAGTCGGAGCTCCCATGCATGGAATTTCCTCGGTGGTGGCAGAGATGGGAGATGAAGAGGTTGATGGCGACGAGGATGAGTAAATTGATGAAGGGTTGTTGCTGCAATGAAAAGTGGAGGAATCCAAGTTGCTAAAATCTTGAAGATTGAGATTGAGGCCAAGTGCTTGGCTAGGAAGTTGAAAATTGAGATTTTCAGGAAAAAGTGGGGGAGGTGGTGCCATTGGAGAAATTGGCCAAGGGTAAGGAGAACAAAAGCCTTGTGAGTAGGAGAAATTTTCCGGATAATTATTGGAGTAATTATCCGGAACCGAAAAATTCGAAGCATAAATTCTGGGATTCCTCCTGGACTTCAATTTGGCTTCTTGTTCTAGAGAAAGTTGGTAAGGTGAGGGGTCAAATGGCTGTATTTCAGGCCTGGATTCAATTTTCTCTTGCTGCTGCTTTTCACTGGCTTGTTTCATAGCTTCTCTATGAAACTTAAGAGCCGTGACGATTTCTTTTCGGGCTTCAGCCATATTTAGCAGCCTTTCTTGGTAAGGTCTGCTTGTGTGAAGCCTTCTCCGGACCTGTTTCTTGTGCTGTTGTGGCGGTTGATGGGGTTTTTCCTGCTTCTGATCAGAAAATCCATCACAAGTATTTCTGCACAAACTTTGGCTGCTTGAAATCCCATCTCCCTCTAAACTTTCAAGCTCTTTGGAGTTTGACGAATCCTTGGTTCTTGAAGAGGACAGCTGTTTAACAAGGCTACGAATGTAAGCACCTGACAAATGAGGTTCCTTATGGTTTTCAAACTTTTCAATTCCATTTCCACCATTTCTAGACTTAGATGAAGAAAACTTTCCCCTCATCTTTTTAGCTAATTATTTTCTTTTCAGTTAGGCAGTTTTATTGAAATTTTTCTGCAAGTTAAGAAGGAAATGAAAGGGTGGAAAGAGGGAAGAGGGTTTGAAAGATCAGGATTTTCGCTTTTCTGGGGCTAAAGTACAGAATGCAGAGATCACAGGTCCGGATGGAGAGGAGCTCGTGGGTGTTATAAATAGCTGGCAACACAGTCTAGGATTTTTAATTTTAAATTTCCCTATTTTGGCAAATAACTAGGTTGTTCCTCTTCCTCTTTTTACATGCTCCATTATTTTTATTTTATTTTTCTTTTTGTGGCAGATAGACAGTAAAAAGGTAGTTAAAAGAGGTCTCACAGTTAATTATTCACCTGCAACATGTCAGCTACGATTAAAAATCCTTTCCTATATTAATTAACTACCAATATAATTTCCAAATCTAATCTTTAACTAATGATCTGATGGCATTTTACTAATCCATATTATCACCTGTTTGGTTTTTGGATTCTTTAGATAGCTCGAAAAAAAGAGAAGAAAGATAAGCTAGTCAAGAACTGTCTGGGACAAAAAATTACCTAAAGTTAAATTCCTCTGTTATTTCCAACTTAAAAGGATCAAACAAACTGAGACAATGAAGCTCACTCAACTCGAAATCCTAATTTAACATTCGCAGTCGATATAAAGGGCCCGTCTCAGCCTCTTGATTCTATCTTGTCTTTAATATTCACTCAAGAAGAAATACAAGCCACAAGCCTACAACAGAGGGAATCTGCTGTAATATAATAAACTTTCACATAATTGATCATACTTTAGTTAGGGCTCTCTTTCTTTCGCGAAATAGTGCATTAGAATGCCAGCAAACGCTTACCATGGCTAAAACAAAGCAAGAAAATTTTCTTCTTGTTTTGATCTGTTGAATTTTTTTAGTATATATCATATGCAAATGGACTGGAAACGTCAGCATAAGGGCTACAGAAACTGACAGAAGAAATTCAATTACTTTTGTAACTTCCTCTCTTGATAATTAGAAAAAACAAATTGAAATACTGTTAGAAAAATATAATATTTTGTAATTTGATTCCACAACTATCACCACCTATTTTTCAAATTTTTAATGGCTCAACATGATTAGAGTCAGTTGATGAAACAAAGAACTGGGACCTTTTATAAAGTCATGAAAACACAGTCTGAAGACGACAGAGAAGCTCCATACCTTCCCCTCATTGCTTCAGTTTTCCTTTCCTTTCATGCTCCTTTCTCACCAAACAGCTTTTTTGGCCTACTGGTTCATGATTGTTGTACAATGCCTCTGTGCCAGCACCTGTACCAAAAACATTTTTCATAATTTGGCAGAAATTCTATCTGAAGAAGTAACGTGAAATAGTTGTAATCTAGTAACCTGAAAATTCACCTTTCAGCTGTCATTCATGAACTTAGTAACAAAACTTCAAATAACGTAACATCGAGCAGAGACGGAGCCAAGGGGTTCATAATTGCATATGGCCCCGTAAATATTCTTGCCCCTATTATATATGCTACCTTAGTTATGAAAAATACAAGAATTTCCATTAAAATTGTAATTCTTTTGTTCCCCGTGAGATTAAAATCTTGGCTCCGCCACTAATTTCGAGTCCATTTTCACACATGATCCAAACATATCGAAATCAATAATTATGACAAAGGAGGACTCTAGTGTTCTTATTTGCACCAGCATTACTTACTATCATTGATCCAAGCATATCAAGATAACCAATCATAAAAATGAATTTAAAAGTAATTATGATTTAAATTTGGAATGCTACCATTCATTGGTAAATCGAAATCAATAGAAATATGAATACAACATTCAGGTTCTTTATTTTGCCTCATTTAACAAGCAATGGCCAATCATCTGCAACGTGTGCAGCGTTTCAGGAGCAGATGAGTTCTCAGTGATCCAATTTAACCATCAGCCATCTTTAAAGCTCTTCCCTCTACAATTAAATGATTTATCTTATTATTCAATGATCAAATGGATAAATTCTAATCAAATTTCCACATATTTCTATTAACAAGAATTCTACAAGTTTGAACCTGCATAATTATGAATCCAAATCCCAAATCTATAAGCAAATGTGTTTTGTTACATTCTGTAGCATTATATAGTTTGGATTTCACTTAATTTCTGAGTAAATTCAGAATCTTTAAGCTCTTTAACCTTTATTTATATATTAAATCAATCATATTAGGTTATTGGACCTGCACAACATTGATTAACTTCTATTATGAATCACAAAGAGTAGGTGTGATTAGGTGAAATTACAATTCATCAAAGACAAATGTAATCTAACATAATATTATCTATAACATATTGGAGCCTTTTCCACAAACTCAAATATGAAATACAAGATTATCAGTTGAATACTTACATATAAACACAACTTAATCTTAGCTAATAAAACCGGTGGAAATTAACCCTTCCTAATAACTTAATTTGAACCATAATCCCAAATCATTTAGCCAATTTTCAACTATTTTCAATCATATCTCCCAGATTCAAACCCTTCAAGCAAGAAATTATAAATTACATTTCCATAAATAAATAAATAACTATATAGTAGGATAATAAATCAAAATACAATAAAACAAATAAATAAATGAGTAAGCGCAAGAAAATCAAATTGAAAACGATAAATTCGGAAGTAAAAGGCCCTGGCTGCTGCTGCGGCATTGTGGATAACATCCAAAACGCACCGCATTTAGCCCCTTTTCTTTTTCCATTTTCTCCGATTCAAAAAAAAAGAGAAATATAACCTGCAGCAGCTTCCACCAATCGCGTTCCGCCGCAGTAGGCTCAGATGGTTTCGACGAATTGCATTGTTCCACAAAATTGTGGCCATAACTGTAATCCATATCCACACAATAAATATTCAGATCGCAGCCGCCCTTTTCTCTTCGTTTGATTTGATTCCATCCACACCCAGACTTGTCTGTATCCGATTATTATAGTGGTGATGATGATAGAAGTAAGGATTTCAATCAACTTGAACTACAAATCACGAAAATTGCAACTTTTGATCATTCAACTGGGGCTTTATTTTATTTTATTTGATTTGTTTGGGAGGAATATGAAGGATAGTTCGAGTGTGATTTGAATGTTAAACTTTACGGCAATTAGTAAATGGATAAGTTTTGGGATTCGGATATTGACTGCGCTTAAGTCAACTATTTTTTGTGCCTCTAAATTATGTGTAAATAACAGTTTTACCCCATCATTTATATGTTATCTGTTTTCTGGCCCTTTACCCATCAAAATGTGAAATTATACACCTTGTGAGCTTTTCCTTTTAAACCAAGGCAATCAAATTTATTCATTAATTGGGTTGGTCATTAGAAATACTGGGATATCAAGATTTTCTTCTTAAATATTAGTGATTTTTTAATTAATTTTAGTAGAAAATAAGCTAAACTAAATATCAATATTTTCTATTTTTTTTCCCTAAATCATCCAAACTTGTTGATCTTCGTTCATCAACGAGGTGGTTTTCCTGTCGCTAAATGTGTTGGATTTGCATTCACGATGCTTGTTAATGAGTCTCTAACTTAATTCGAGTGGGTGGCCTACTGGCCTTTAATATCATTTTCATCGATAGGATTTATTCTCACTTTCAATTTCCCGATCCTCTTATCCCAAGTAGGGCTGTCAACGGGTCGGATTCGGACCGGATCAGGAGATTCCGGATCCGAATCCGATAAGATAATCCGAATATCGGATCCGAATCCGAATCCTATAGGATTCGGATTCATTGTTTTTGAATCCATATATAATCGGATCGGATCCGATCCGATAAAAGATCCGACCCGATTAGTAATAAAATTTATTTTTTTAAATAACAAATTTGATATAAAAAATAAATATAATTACATAATATTTAATAAATAATTATTATTTAATGAATTATTTGATAGTTTTGTTTATATTTATTTAAAATAAATTAATTTAAACTTATTATTAAAAGAAAATATATACTTTTAGAGTAAAAATTTTAAATTTTATTATTGTTTAAAATGATAAATATGTGAAAATTTTAATTTTAATCATTTTACTTAATATTATGTACTAGTAAATAATTTATTTAATTAAATATTATATATAATATCGGATTCGGATTCTTAACGGATCGGATTCCTTAAATCCATATTCGCTCCATTTATTTCGGATAACGAATATTTATAATCGGATATGAACCATCGAATATTTCTATCGGACGAATATGCTAAAATTCGGATCGGACTCGAATCGGATTCGGATTAAAATCCGCCCCATTGACAGCCCTAATCCCAAGCAATTCTCAATCCTTTACGAAGCCCACTAAATTCAATCATGGACCGTGGTTATGGAGGACTCCCCAAGTATCATTTCGTATCACTATTCCTGACATAAACTGTTTTTTATCAATTGTTGTATCTTCTTTGGGCACGGTTATTTTTTAAATCAATTGTTCGACCATTTCACAAAATTAATTCTCACCCTCAAATTATTGAGAGGATCTTCTTAATTTCTTTAACTACATATCCCACAGTGCACATATCGTTTGAATTAAATATTCAAATAGTTACGATGGACATGGAAGTTGATTCAATTATGAAGTATGATGCTTAATTAATAAAATAATCTATAGTATATAAGTTTAATTAATTTTGTTAGTCCCTCTAGAACTAGTGTGGAACAAAGATTATATATGATTTTGATGCAGTGACAAAAACAACTTACTATGCTTAAATCGCTATCATTTTCTCTAACACTTTTTTGCAGGAACAAACCGTTGAGAATTATCAACTGATACAAAAGGTCAAAAAGAGCGATCGGAAGAAGCATTGGGAATAGGACTTGAATTTTAAATTCTTCCGGCTCAAACGGCTACTTTGTTATGCCTTACATATATTGTGATCTAGATACATTTTGGTTTAAGGTTTCTTTTTAAAGTTGTCACTTACAAGCTATTTTGTGTTTACACCTTTAAGAATTTGTGTGTTCTCTTGGTGAATAGTCTTTGTAAGGAAGCTTGGGAACCTCGGAGTTAGTTTGTTTAGTTCCTAGCTTCTATCACGGCTGGAACCAAGCTGCTTCGGTGATCTGTATTTGTTCTCTCTAATCTCAATATATTTTTGGCTTGAAAATCCTAAGTTGAATAACATAGGTAGAAGATTAATCTCCTTGATTAGTGTTTTACACAACCTTAGAGGCCAAACCTCTCTAAACCACTTACTGTAATCTTTACCAGTTACTTCGTTGCCTGTTCCACAAATTTCACTTTTAATTATGGTAATTATTTTGCTTTCGCTGCTGACAAGGATATGCAACTGAATATAACGATTCTTTAAATACCAACCTTAATTTCCCGACATTGTGCAACATCTTCTCACCTAGCTATCTTTTACTTCAGTTTACAATCGTATATTTTTCGATAAAAAATCAACTACAATACTATAATTTTTTACCAACGGACAGTTGATTCAAGTGGATAGGGGTTTAAGTTCACTTAAACAAGGTCTCGGAGTCAAACCTTGTGAATGTAAAAAACTACGTTGGGAGAGGTCCTCGCAATAAGCGCCTTCCGCTACCTCGGAAGATTAGTCCTTCACTCAATTTGGTGGGTGGAAACTCTGAGAGATCAAAAAAAAAAAAAACTAAAATTTTATATTCGAACTAAATTTCATTATATATCGACATCTTAATTTTGTATTTCCTGAAAAAATCATATTCATTTATTTTTTGTGATTTTGGTAGAATTTTTTATGGTTTTGATAAATTCTTTGTGGTCTTGATGGGGAGACTATTAAATACGTGATGCGCACATGACTTGGTAATGATAAGTTTGTTATTCGGTCAGGGACGTAGCCAGAATTCACGGAGAGGGGGGGCGAAACTAAAACTTTTGAAATAAAAGGACTAAAATTTGTAATTTGGGGGGGCGAAAATCTAAAATTAAGGGGGTAAAACTAAAATTTTTCTAAAATATGTGGGGGGTAAACATAATTTTTCAAAATTTAGGGGGGGCGGGGGCCACCACCACCCCCCCCCCCCCCCCCTGTGGCTCCGTCCCTGTATTCGGTGACTTAGCAAAGACAAATTTGCCCTTACAAAGTCATCTGTACATCACGTATTTAATGATCAGATCACCAAAACCACTAAAAATAATTTGAAATTGTTTTTTTTATTAAAAACGCGAAGTATGGATGACCGTATAAAATAAAAGGCAAAATAGAAATGATGGTATGCAACGAACTAGAAGTATGGATTGCCTTATGTAATGAAACCTAATTTCGAGTGTGCAGGTGTAAAAATATCTATAGTTACGAGGTAAAAAAAATTATCCAAATTTTATTTGTTGCGACTTGTGAGAAAAAATATATTGCATGCAAAAATATACATAAAACCTGGCCTTTTTGTTGACAATAAATAAATAAATAAATGGAGGCGTTTTCAAGAATCCAAAGTCTAAGGTTTGAGTTTGACAAAATAGACCACGTCCTTAATTAATGGAGGAGGAGGACCGGCCTTTTCCGGGACCTTGCTAACTTATAATTTATTTAACCTTATGCAAATTATTAAAGCTCGCATTCTTTTCTTTAATTAATAATAGCCCCACAACCTACTATACTACATCTACTAATTACAACCAAGAAATGGTTAGGATCCTCATTTATTTGGGTAATTATATGGGCAAACCCACTTTATTATTAATTATACGACAATCAAGCTTGTATTATTATCAAAATATCTCACAATGAATAATTAAAAAATATGAATTTAAATCTATGTTGCACGGACACAGATACGGCGACACGGACACGGACACGGACACGGATTTTTTCAAATTTTAGGACACGACACGGCTCCGACACGGTTATATTTTATATAAATAAATATATTTTATATAGAAATAAAAATATTTTATAAGTATAATCTATGTAACATAAAATATTTATAAAAATATATAATATTAAAAACTAAAATAAGTTTTGTTCTTTCAATTTTCTCTCCAAAAAATTCAAAAAATATTAAAAAAAGCATTAAAAAAATGATCAAATTTGCCGAGCCGTGTCGGACACTCCATCTCGCCGTGTCCGACACCGTGTCCCAATTTTATTTTATTTTATTTTATTTCCGGACACTCCTTCAGCCGTGTCCGAGGCGTGTCCGAGGCCGATACGTGTCGGACACTGCACGGACACATTTTTAGGCGTGTCCGTGCTTTCCTGATTTCAATATATAATGACTTAATAATCATTCCCTCAATAGCTAACTTTTGGGAATAAATAAAAGTAAAATTAGTTGCAAAATTAAAGAGAAATTAAAATGGAGAGGTAATTATGGAGATAAAGTGGAGAAGTGGTCCCTTAATTAAATTGTGATGGAATTATTAATGAGTGTGGGGATGAGGCAAGTGATGGGGGTGGTCCAATGTTTCAGATGCCTTTCTTCCTAAGTCTATGTTGATCTTTTTACAGTCACTTAGACCTGTTGCATCCCCTTAACTCTCTTTTCCTCTGCATACTGCTTCAAATGTCAACCTTTTTTTTTTTTTTTTTTTGTATATGAACCTCCATAATAACAATGGGAATATATTTGTATTTTCAATGAAAAGGAAAGAAAAAAAGCAACTAAAAAAATGGGCTTTAGAAAAAAGAGAAGAAAAAAAAAGGGGAAGTTGATAAATAAGGGCGGGACCATCTGCAACAAGGAAGAGAGGAGTCATAATCACATTCACACGGCTATGTGGAGTTTCAGATGAAACTGGGGCTAAGGCCTCCAATGGGACGACACCGTCCATGTGGGCCGCAAACAGAGGACAATTACTCACGCCATACTCCATGGCCTGCACCCAGAACCCTGTACGTCACTCTAATGTTTAGAACCATAAATATTTACTTGAAGGATTCAGCATCATTTACTGTAATTGTGCAGGAAGAAGGACCTTGTATCACAACATCCTGAGGAGGTCATCTTAGGCGGCATGCATCCTACGGAAGACACTCTATCATATGGACGGAAATATACGATATCAAGAAATAAAGAGAAGAGTGGGGATTGAATAAAATTAGGGAAAATTTGAGAAAACTCCCCAATTGTATAGTCAATTTTTAGTTTACTCCCCAGGTCTAAAAAAATTTTAGTTCACTCCCCAATTCACATGCATAATTTTAGTTAGCTCCCCAATTTTGGGGGCAGATACCACATATGACGATTTAGATACACCATATGACGAATTAGGTACACGATTCTTGAGTTTATCTAAATCGTCATATGTGGTATCTAAATCGTCATATGGTGTATCTAAATCGCCATATGTGGTATCTGCCCCCAAAATTGGGGAGCTAACTCAAATTATGCATGTGAATTGGGGAGTAAACTAAAAATTTTTTAGAACTGGGGAGCAAACTAAAAATTTTTCAACCCATGGGGAGTTTTCTCAAAATTCCCCATAAAATTAATATGATTCATGCATTAGTTTGTATAGGGATTGACATGTAACTTTGTATTACGTTGATTTGTTTGCTTTTAGAGTTCTAGGGGTTTTAGGATAATCTTTCTTTATATTGTTAGACAGGGTTTGTTTTACTTTCAAGCAGTAATAATTTCAAAATTTCTAATCTATCTCTCAAACTCTCTTCTCCTATAAACTCTCTCCTGCCGGTCGATCTTTACCGGATTATCCCTCTCTCTCATCCCCTTTTCTTACGAACCCGAGACTGTTCTAAAGTCTCTCATAATACGAAACCGTATCATTGGTGTTTTCATTGAATTTCGATCATGGCTGACTTCGTTAGCGAAGAGCGTTAAATAGAATTTTAGGAACAACTGCATGTACGAATGATTTCTCATACAGCGGCGATGCAACAATTAAATCAGACCGTTCAAAAGTTAAAACACGACTTATCGATCGTGTCGCGGTTGGATAAGATGAGAGCAGAATCGAACTCTTCAAGCTCTCATCGGAGTGGTGAAACCCTTTTACCCTTCGTTCAGAATCCAATCACCAAACTGCCAATTGAGATGCCGAAGTGTGATGGTACGGACCTGTTGGGATAGCTCTTTCAAGTGCACGAATATTTCGTATTTTACGGGGCCGCGGAGGATTCACGGTTAGCCACGATAGGTCTCATGCTGGAAGACCCGGCCTTAGATTGGTTTCGATGGCGTCAACGCAACAATTTATTGGATTCTTGGTAGGATTTTATTTCCATGTTTATGTGTCGTTTTTGTTAGGAATAGTGCCCTAGAAAGTCGATTGTATGTCCGCTTTGTACTTTTCCTTATTATAATCACAAACAATCTTTGAATATAATAACGAATTGAGGCAACACTTCTTTATATGCTCTTGTTTGGTACGCGTTTACTTTAATTGTGCATGTATGAGAACTCCTCTAATCCTGATGACTTTAGGACTCTACCATTTAGGTGAAATGGTTCATGAAACGAGCCCTATATCACATAAGTCATGATTAGTAAAATACTCCAAGCCGATGAGTCCTACAGACAGTGGGAGTGTCAACCTGACTCCTCTAAGGCTTGCTTGTGGGATCACGCCCTTAAGAAGGACCACCTTGTTTCATGGAGGTGCAAAGTGTATAGTTGATACGTGCGTGATACATGAGGGTGCTTACTTCCATAAGTAAGTTCACTGAGGTACCCCGTGTGAGAAGATTCCTAAATGGGAAATGAAGTTTCTATTTCAGGAAATGGAAACTTCCAGATTAGAAAATATCTCACGAGTCATTGATGTGATTAATTGATCCTTAGACTTGAGGTTCCATGTCACTTTATGAGTTAACTCTGTAGTCTTAGGTATAAGCTTTAAAGGGTGTCGCCTTAGACAACTGATTTAAGACTTATGCTGGGGCTGCACAAGTGACTCATGAAAGTGAATGAGAATCAAGAAATGACCTACACTTGCATTTGCAAGGTGATCTCTTATTGTGTAAGTCATTCATATGCCATATGGAGTCCTTGGCCAAGGCAGTAGATCAAGACATCAAGAAAAGGGTTTCTTGGATTGAGATCAAATGGATATGAAATGCACTTAGCTTTAAGACCAGATTATTGGGGTTCTGATTATTCTCTTGCCCTAGATCTTGGTAGAGAGATATTAAGTAGGAGGATTGTATCTTGTTGGAAAATACGAATCAGAAAGCAGCGGAATTTAAAAATTTTCCCAACAAAAGGACCTTGGACTCGCAATCGTGTATCCAAATTCATAGAGTTAAGAAACTTACTTTTCTTTTATTCTTTCTTGAAGCGTTTCAAGCCACCCAAGAACGCTCTTCTCGCGGCTTGATCCCCTCTCCTTGGTAAAGCTCGAATCTTCAAACTTCTAACTTGAAGCTCTCTAGAGATAGTCCACCAACTTGACTACAATCTAACTAGTAAGGATGCTAGTTCTCTAATTAGTGTTTAGACTTAACCTAGGGTTTCGTTTATCTTGGAGAAAGGATGGTGTTCAACACATGAACCAAAAGAATTGTCAATTAGCCCTAAGGGGAGCTCGAGCTCCCCTATTTATAATATGGGAGTGGCCGAAAATCCCTAGTCCTTATGGGCTAAGGATTTTGGTCCCTCTCTCCTATTACTTAATCATCAAGTAATTTTAACTTTGACTTTGAATTCAAATTCGAATCAACTTTCAAGAGAGCTAAAAATATCCAAACTATTTTTGGATAATTTTATACTTTATTTATTTAAAATAAATAAATTATTTTATCTAATTAATTAATTCATAATTAATTAACTAGATTATTTTCTCCAAAATTAGACTTTCTTTTTAATTCAAAATTAAACCAAAGTCTATTAAATAATTAACACATCTAATTATTTAATTTATATATATATATATATATATATACAATATATATATTTACACGTGTGGGACACGTGTCACTCACGTGACCCACACGTGTGGTTTCACACGTGTGGAACCCTCTCGGCCCGATTAACTCGTTTAATCATTTTAAAGCCTCAACTCATGTAACCAAGTTGTTGTGTGTGACCCTCTAGGTTCTCAATTCAATTAGCAGTGACCCTAATTAATTAATTCACTAATTAATTAATCAGTCCACAGATTAAACGACCATAGTCTAGCAATAGGTGTTAATTAACCCCTAGCTGAATTGGAATGTTCGGATTCGACAGAACCTTTAAGTCATTGATTCATGTGAGATACAATCCTCCTACTTACTATCTCTCAACCAAGATCTAGGGTAAGGGAATAATAAGAACCCTAATAATCCGGTCTTAAAGCTAAGTGCATTTCATATCCATTTGATCTCAATCCAAGAAACCCTTTTTCTTGATATCTTGATCTACTGCCTTGGCCAAGGACTCCATATGGCATATGAATGACTTACACAATAAGAGATCACCTTGCAAATGCAAGTGTAGGTCCTTTCTTGATTCTCATTCACTTTCATGAATCACTTGTGCAGCCCCAGCATAATTAAGCCTTGAATCAATTGTCTAAGGCGACACCCTTTAAAGCTTATACCTAAGACTACAGAGTTAACTCGCAAAGTGACAAGGAACCTCAAGTCTTAAGGATCAATTAATCACATCAATGACTCGTGAGATATTTCCTAATCTGGAAGTTTCCATTTCCTGAAATAGAAACTTACTTTCCCATTTAGGAATGTTCTCACACGGGGCACCTCAGTGAACTTACTTATTAAAGTAGGCACCCTCATGTATCATGCACGTATCAACTATACACTTTTCACCTCCATGAAACAAGGTGGTCCTTCTTAAGGGCGTGATCCCACAAGCAAGCCTTAGAGGAGTCAGGTTGACACTCGCACTGTCTGTAGGACTCATCGGCTTGGAGTATTTTACTAATCATGACTTATGTGATATAGGGCTCGTTTCATGAACCATTTCACCTAAATGGTAGAGTCCTAAAGTCATCAGGATTAGGGGAGTTCTCATACATGCACAGCTAAAGTAAACGCATACCAAACAAGAGCATATAAAGAAGTGTTGCTTCAATTCGTTATTTCATTCAAAGATTGTCTGTGATTACAATAAGGAAAAGCACAAAGCGGATATACAATCGGCTTTCTAGGGCACTATTCCTAACATATCTCACATGAATCAATGACTTAAAGGTTCTGTCGAATCGAGACTAGGGATGCAAACGAGCCGAGCGGGCTCGCGAGCCTGCGAGCAAGCTCGAGCCAAGCCCGAACTCAAGCCCCTTTTAGTTAGGCTCGTGGCTCGCGAGCCAAGATATTTAATTAAAAAATAATATTTTTATTTATATATATATATATATATAACTATTTTTATTTTTATATAATATTATATATATTTTTATTGATTTTTATATAAAAATAATATATTTATAATATATATGTATATATATTTAATAAATATATATTATTATATATAAAAATATATTAAATTATTTTAAAAAACTAATTTTTAATTAAAAATAATACAATATTCATTTGGCTCGAGCCAGAAAAAAAGGCCAAGGCTCGGCTCGGCTCGGCTTGGCTCCATCCCTAATCGAGGCATTCCAATTCAGCTAGGGGTTAAACACCTGTTGCTAGACTATGGTCGTTTAATCTGTGGACTGATTGATTAATTAGTGAATTAATTAATTAGGGTCACTGCTAATTGAATTGAGAACCTAGAGGGTCACACACAATAACTTGGTTACATGAGTTGAGGTTTTGAAATGATTAAAAGAGTTGATCATGCCGAGAGGGTTCCACACGTGTGAATCACACGTGTGGGTTACGTGAGTGACACGTGTCCTTGCGGACACGTGTGTTTCACGTGCATATATATGTATATGTGATTAAATAATTAATGTGTTAATTATTTAATAGACTTTGGTTTAATTTTTGAATTAAAAAGAAAGTCTTATTTTGGAGAAAAATAATCTATTTAATTAATTACGAATTAATTAATTAGATAAAACAAGTTATTTATTTATTAATAAATAAAGTATAAAATTATCAAAAAGGGGTTTGGATATTTTAGCTCTCTTAAAAGTTGATTTGAATTAGAATTCAAAAGTCAAAGTTTGGAATTACTTGATGATCAAGTAATAAGAGAGAGGGACCAAATCCTTAGTCCAATAGGACTAGGTTCGGCCGCCCCTCTCCTTCCTATATATAGGGGAGCTCGAGCTCCCCTTAGAGGGTAATTGACAATTCTTTTGGTTCATGTGTTGAACACCATCCTTTCTCCAAGATCAAATAAACCCTAGGTTAAGCCTAAACACTAACTAGAGAACTAGCATCCTTACTAGTTAGATTGTAGTCAAGTTGGTGGACTATCTCTAGAGAGCTTCAAGTTAGAAGTTTTAAAGATTCGAGCTTTACCAAGGAGAGGGGATCAAGCCGCGAGAAGAGCGTTCTTGTGTGGCTTGAAACGCTTCAAGAAAGATTATTGAAAAGTAAGTTTTTAATCTCTACGAATTTGGATTCACGATTGCGAGTCTAAGATCCTTTTGTTGGAAAATTTTTAAATTTCCGCTGCTTTCTGATTCCTGTTTTCCAATAGTTTTGACCTGTTGAATTATGTGGATTATTTCGGGTTTTTAACGAAGGTGCAGCAGATGGAGTCTAAGGACGTTTCCTTTGTTGAAATGATATCTGAAAAAAATACTCATGCAGTTGAAGTTGACCAATCTGCATTGTGAAGAAAATTCGACCAGTAATGATTATGTGGGAGCTGCGAATGAAAAAGTAGAAGGATCTTATGTGGAAAAATAATTGATTATAAATTTTCTGTTGCCCAAATTTTGGAAGAATTATCAAAAACCAACTCAACGGTTAATGATTCTGTTGGGCAAGATGCTGAGCTAAATCATGATAAACTTTCCCCATCAATGGTCACTTGTCAAGATCCCCTTATCACCAGTCATTTCAGAACCAACTCCTGCGCAGTCAATTTCGAAATAGCCAACTTCTATAATTTCAACTTCTGTAATTTCATAAACAACTCCTCATGAGTCTCTTGATGCCGTCTCATGGGAACCGGCGGGCAACGTTCGACGGGTTGTTCCCGAATTACACCTTGAGGACAAGGTGGTCCTTGATGGGTAAGAGAGTGATATGGACGGAGAAACACGATATCAAGAAATAGAGAGAAGAGTATGGATTGGATAAAATTAATATGATTCAAGATATACATTAGTTTGGATAAGGATTGATATGATATGATTCAGAATTTCGTAGTTTGGTAACTTTGTATTACGTTGATTTGTTTCCTTTTAGAGTTCTAGGGTTTTAGGATACTTTTTCTTTATATTGTTAGATAAGGTTTGTTTTACGTTCAAGCAATAATAATTTCAAAATTTCTAATCTATCTCTCAAACTCTCTTCTCCTCTAAACTCTCTCCGACCGGTCGGTCTTTACCGGATTATCCCTTTCTCTAATCCCCTTTTCTTACGATCCTGAGACTGCTCTAAAGTCTCTTATAATACGAAACCGTATCACTCTAGGCCCCAAACGAATTCTTATATATAGCAAGAATACATATATCCGAATTGACTAGGTTTTATTATGTCAACAGCACACACCCGAATATGTTGCCCTAAGGCTAAAAGTTCAGTATAAATAATCAAACTTAGATTTCGAGAGACTACTATCATTTTATCTCTTCACACCATATATCTATGAAAAAACTTGTCAGTCTTTTTCGTTGTGCATGTTGTTTTATCATTATCCTTACTAACTTTTTGTTATCTTTATACCCTTTGGTACTACTTATTAATTCACTAGAGGATTAATACTTGTAATTTTGCACATCTCCCCTATTTATTTAAAATCCCTCACATCAATTGACTTCCGACGCTTCAAAACCCATCTACAAATATAGTGGTGCAAATTTTCAAAAGCATTAATATTTTTACAATAAAGTTAGGGTTTTGTTCTTTTTAGGGAAAATTGCAAATTTGGGATAGTAACATACCCCAATTTGCATTTTTGGACTTTAATTTGGTATTTCCGATTTTAGGGACAGTAACTCTAAAAATTTTGCAATTTCAGCCAAACCTCAACCGGAAACCTAATTCTGTACCGAAAAACCGCACGTGATCGCCTAAAACAGTTGAAATCATACGTGGCAAAATAGCCTATCAGGAAAATTGAAAATTTGGGATAGTAACATACCCCAATTTATATTTTTGGACTTTAATTTGACATTTTTGATTTCAGGGACAACAACTCTAAAAATTTCGCAATTTCAGCCAAATTTCAACCTGAAACCTAATTCTGCATCGGAAAACCGCACGTGACGCATGAAATCGGTTGGAGTCATGCGAGGCAAAATAGTCTGGGTCACATAAGCAAAAGAAAGCTATGTCAATTAAAACATAATTTCACATGTGACATAAGGACTTTAAATTATAAACGGAAAAACTAACAAAAAGAAAAAAAGGTCTTGTTCTTTCCCCTATTTATTTAAATTTAAAACGAAAAAAAAATTCATTGGCTTATCAAATTCTCTATCGACCCATGAAAAAAAATCGACAAAAGATAGAAATAAATCCACTATCTGTTTTACATCAAGCAACACGAGGAGTAACTCCCAGTATAGCAGTAAAAGCAAGACGTGTAAGTGGATCGACTCATCAAGTTACCATTGAAATAGGATCCACATAAGGAAAAGCACTTGTCATTCGTTGGTTATTAGCAGCATCCCGAAAACATCTGGGTCGAAATATGACTTTCAAATTAAGTTCCGAATTGGTGGATGCTGCCAAGGGGAGCGACGATACCATACGCAAAAAGGAAGAGACACATAAAATGGCAGAGGCAATTTTTAAATAAACAGGGGAAAGAATAAAACCCTTTTTTCTTTTTGTCAGTTTTACATTTTTAATTTAGAATTACTATCCCTGAAATCAGAAATGTCAAATTAAAGTCCAAAATGCAAATTGGGGTATGTTACTATCCCAAATTTACAATTTTCCCAATAGGCTGTTTTGACACGCATGACTTCAACCGGTTTCAGGCGATCACGTGTGATTTTCTGGTGCAGAGTTAGATTTTCGGCTGAGATTTGACTGAAATTACGAAATTTTTAGAGTTACTGTCCCTGAAATCGAAAATGCCAAATTAAAGTATTTTAAGATTGTGGTGTTTTTTGGGGATATTGCAAAAATATGGTAACCCGGTTTATGTGGAGCCGGTTTCATCATGTATTTTTATTTTTCGTACTTTTATTAAAACTGGTTTCTGGAAAACCGGATCCACTGTTCATTACAATTTATTTTCAGATTAATTTGTCTCTTATTATTAGAAAGGGTAGAGTGTAAATTATATACCGAATAATGAAACCGTTTTCTGTGGAACCAGCTGATGGGGTCAAAATACGATCGTCCCACGTTAAGACACGTGGCATCACCGAGATGATGACATCTGTCTCCCCAAGGCTGCACCCATCAGCGCACGAGCGCTAAGCGCAACAAGCGCAATCCTTCTTCAGGAGTTAAGCCCAATGAGCGCTGTCACTCCCACGAGCGTCCTACATACTAAATGATTGGTACGCCCACGTGCCAAGGGAGCCCTCTTCGAGCGTCACACTCCCTCAGAGTGGCCTCCCCTATTGGCTCGTCATTTGAACTGAAGCCTTCGTTCCCCTCAGCGGATGTCTTGGCTTCCAGTACTCCAGGTTGTCACGAGCGCGCTCTCAAGCCCTCGTTACCAACCGCCCAAATGGCTCTCTGACACAACGTACATGCCCGCGCACCTGCCACTGTTGCCAGCACCAACTTTTGGCCACTTTTGCAGAAGATTCCTCCTAGGTTTCTCTCTCATGGCGCCACGTGTTAGGCAACATTCGGCCAGGACCACTTGAGGCAAATGACCAAAGGGCCCTTGACCCTCAACTATAAATAGCTAAAGTCATCTTCTACACTGGTAAGCATTCTTCATCACTGCAACTGTGACTGAACTCATATTTCTTCATACCTTGAACTGACTTGAGCGTCGGAGAGCCAAACTGGGTATCACCCCCAGTTCCCCCAGCTTGGCCTTCTGACCTTTCTTGTGCTTGTCCCAACAGGTAGAACCCCTTTCTCATTTCTGGCGAAGCTCCGGTGGTTTCCTCCACAAATACAAATCGTAAAGTGATCGGATTCGGACCTTCACCTTTCTGAACCCATCATTTTTGGCGCCGTCTGTGGGAATCCAGAGTCCGAGCGCTCAACGGTCAAGAGAGAATGATGTAATAGGCTTTGATGATAGGGATTTAGAGCACATTGTAACACCCCGTGGGGAGAGTGTAACCTCTGATTGCCCCATGGTGGTTAGTGTAGATGTTCATAATCATGTTGTAAAAAGGGTATTGGTGGATAGTGGAAGCTCTGTTAATGTTTTGCCTTATTCTACATTCTTAAAGATGAAGGCTGATCTCCCGCTCGAGCCTCTCAAAACAGCTCTCATTGGCTTTGGAGGCTCAGAAGTTGTCCCGCGAGGGCAAATTCGTTTAGCTACTTCATTCGGCCGAGCCCCTCAACGCAAAACACTTCTGGTAACATACGCGGTGGTGGAGATTGACATCCCTTATAACATCATAATTGGGCGCCCAGCCCTCGTGGATTTCAAGGCCATCATCTCCACCTACCACCAGAAGATTAAATTTCCTACCTCCGAGGGTGTGGGAGAAGTACTGTGCAATGTGCAAGAGGCTTGGGAATGTTACATGCTGTCCCTCAGAAAGCCTAAAGCGGAGAAAACCTTCCAAATTGGTTCCACCAAAAAGTCAGTGGACTTCCCCAACCTAGATGAGGACAGCCCAGCACGGAAAAGGGCGAAATTGAACAAGAAGAAGAACAAAAAGAAGAGGGGAAACAACGAGGAGAATCCCCTCGAAAGTGCACCACCAGGAACTGTTGGGGGATCGTCCTCAGAAGGAGACGAGCCGGGAGAGAGTGAACCAGCATCCGGTGACCGTTTGATAGGAAAGAAGAGGGCGCTCGAACTTTCTCGCCCTGAGATAAGGATCGAACCCTCGGAGAAGTTCCTTACCATTGAACTGGAGCCCGGAAACAAGGATAAGACCACACAGATAGGATCAAACCTCTCGGGGCCTTCTCAGATTATGATGATTGACTTCCTCAGAGAAAACAGCGATGTATTTGCGTGGAAAGCCTCCGACCTCACAGGGATTGACCCGAGCGTCATCGTCCATAGGCTTAATGTGGATCCCTCTTTCAAACCCATCAAGCAGAAAAAGCGGGATGTACATGGCTTTCGGAAAAAAGTCATTGAAGAGGAAGTTAATAAACTCCTAGAGGCTCAGTATATCGAGCCCATCTTGTATCCGGAGTGGTTGTGCAACGTCGTCTTGGTGCCCAAGAGCGCAAATAAGTGGCGCATGTGCAACGATTTCACTGATCTCAACAAGGCCTGCCCTAAAGATCCTTACCCGCTGCCCCGGATTGATCAATTGGTGGATTCGACCACTGGCTGCGAGCTCATGAGCATGATGGACGCTTTCCAGGGATACTATCAGATCTTTATGGCCCCGGAAGACCGCCCCAAAACCTCGTTCGTTGTCCATCTGGGGGTATATTGCTTCTTAGTCATGCTTTTTGGACTCAAGAACGCCGGAGCTACGTATCAACGGCTCGTCAACAAGATGTTTGAAAGAGAAATTGGAAGGTCCATGGAGGTTTACGTGGATGATATGATTGTCAAAAACGAGCGCCAGGATTCCCACTTGGAAGATCTCAAGCGCACTTTTTCAATCTTGCGTCAGTATGGGATGAAGTTGAACCCTTCAAAGTGCACCTTTGGGGTACAAGGGGGAAAGTTCCTAGGGTACATGGTCAGTCAGAGGGGAATTGAGGCCAATCCGGAGAAGATCAAGGCCATTTTGGAAATTCCCTCCCCTCGAAATTTGCGGGAAGTGCAAGTCCTAGTAGGCAAAATCATCTCGTTGAACAGATTTATTTCGCGCTCGGCGGACAGGAACCTTCCCTTTTTCAAAATTTTGAGGAACGCACGTAACTTTGCTTGGACAGAGGAATGCGAAAGAGCGCTGCAGGATATGAAGGCTTACTTATCGAGCGCACCACTGCTGACTAAGCCCGTCGAAGGTGAGAGATTATTTATGTATCTTTCCGTTTCTCCCGAGGCCACAAGCGCGGTTCTGATCGCTGTGCGGGAGCGGAAACACTTACCCGTCTATTATCTGAGCAAAACACTGCAAGGAGCCGAAAAGAAGTATTTGGAGATTGAGAAATTCGCGTTCGCTCTTATTAACGCCTCAAGAAGGCTAAGGCCTTACTTTCAAGCGCACTCCATAACGGTTCTCACCGACCAACCCTTGAAGCAAGTGTTGTCCAAGCCAGACGTATCTGGTAGATTAATCAAATGGGCCATCGAATTGAGCCAGTTTGACCTATGCTTCGAGCCCAGGACCGCGGTACAGGCTCAGGTTGTAGCTGATTTATTGGTCGAACGCTTTGGTTTGGAGCCCACCGTAGCGGAGAATGAGGGGTTATGGGTACTGCACACAGATGGTTCCTCAACCTCTCAAGGGGGAAGAGTAGGAGTGGCCCTCAGAAACCCCGATGGGATTGAGCTGGACTTTGCAATCAAGCTGGATTTCCAAGTCACTAATAACGAAGCAGAGTATGAAGCCCTCGTGCAAGGATTGAATATTGCTTTTCAGAATGGAGCCTCCAGAATTACCGCTTATGTGGATTCACAGTTAATTGCGAGCCAGATTGAAGGAACTTATGAGGCTCGAGAAACCACCATGGTACAGTACTTAAACAAAGCCAGAGAAATCATTGGGAAGTTCAAGGAATTTCATCTACTTCAAGTGCCGCGAGGAGAAAACGAGCGTGCGGACGCTCTGTCAAAGTTTGCATCAGCTTTAGAGGGCACTTCCGAGCGTTCTGTTACGTTCCTTAGAACTGAGGAACCTTTGATCAAGGAAAGGGTCGCCACCAAGCTAATCGCCATGATCGATCCAAACGAGCCCTGTTGGCTGGACGACATTGTCGTTTTCCTTAGGGATGGAATTCCCCCCACTGACAAGGTGGAAGCTAGGAAAGTCCGAAGTAAAGCCCCTCGTTTCGCTTTGGATCCCGAGGGAAGGTTATTCAAGAAATCATTTCAAGGACCCCCCATGAGATGCCTGAGGCCCTCACAAGCGAAGGAGACGCTCGAACTCATCCACAATGGAAGCTGTGGGAATCATTCCGGAGGGCGTATCTTGGCAAAAAAGGTTCTGAGAAGTGGGTTTTATTGGCCTACAGTTCTTCAAGACGCCATCGAATTTTCGAGGAAGTGCCCCAAATGCCAATTTCATTCAAATCTCCCTCAATTGCCAGCCGCACAGATGATCCCAATAGACGTCTCTTGGCCTTTTGACCAGTGGGGAATAGACATTGTGGGCCCCTTGCCCATGGCTGCGGGACAAAAGAAGTTTGTCATTTTAGCCGTCGACTACTTCACCAAGTGGGCCGAAGCCGAGGCCGTTGCAAAAATCACTTTCAAGGTTGTGAGGGACTTCATTTGGAAAAACATCATTTGCAGGTACGGCATACCGAGGGTGCTCATTTCTGATAACGGGTCCCAATTCATAGCAGCTGACACCCGAGAATGGTGTTCTGAGTTGGGGATCGAGCAGCGGTTTACTTATGTAGGTCACCCTCAAGCCAATGGGCAAGCAGAAGTTACTAATAGAATCATCTTGCAACATCTGAAAACCATGCTTGAGAGCAAGAAAAGTGAATGGGCTGAAGAGCTGCAAGGAGCGCTTTGGGCTTATCGCACCACCCCACGAGCGGCCACTGGAGAAACACCTTATGCGCTCGTTTATGGATCAGAAGCGATGATACCAGCGGAGATAGTAAATGAATCCGCTCGTGTCAGCTATTTCGAGCCTCAGCTCAACGATGGCAACAGAAGCTTGGAGTTGGATTTGCTGGATGAAAGGAGAGACAAAGCGTGGGCTAAGATCCACCACTATAAAGCCTCTGTGGCCCAACAATACAACAAGCGTGTGAGGGAAAGGACTTTCCAGTTGGGAGACTGGGTTTTAAAGAAAGTGGAAGTATCCAAGCACGTGGGGAAATTGGACCCCAATTGGGAAGGCCCATTCAAGGTCGTACAACTCAGAGCTAACAACACTTACGCCCTGGAGACACTTCAAGGTGAGCGCTTGCCTCGCCCTTGGAACGCATGTAACCTCCGGCGGTTTTATGTTTAAAAGCTCTTTGCAAACCCTGATGTAACAACCCTCTTTAACGGGTACTATGTACTTCCAATCACAAGTAAGCGGTAACATAATCTTTTTAATTTCTCTAATACTCCTGTTTCTTTGGTTGCTTGAATGGATAAGTCCCACGTCCCTCGTCTTTGCGAGCGTGGTTGGCAACCCATTCCAATATGTATGCTGTTATCTCGTATGGGTTACGCTTGCCAGCACTCTATTCCACATGGGGGGACGCCCTCATAAGGATAGACTGGTTACGCTCACAACCAATTAGGCAAATTGGAAGAAGATTATGAAGAAAATCCTAGTAGGCCTTGGCCGTTTCTTAAAACGCCTTGCGCTCGAAAACGGGATCTCCTACAAGAGCAAATCCTAGTAGGCCTTGGCCGTTTCTTAAAACGCCTTGCGCTCGAAAACGGGATCTCTTACAAGAGTGAATCCTAGTAGGCCTTGGCCGTTTCTTATAACGTCTTGCGCTCGAAAACGGGATTTCCTACAGAGCCAGAAATACGACAAGAGCCAGGGCGCTCGAACGATGGCCTCAGAGTCAAGAAGGTATTGCACCAGTCTTGAACGAGGGCAACCACTCAGTAAGACCCTCGCAAATACTCAAGACTTAGCAAAATCCCCCAAGGGCGGAAAGAATGTCACAAGTCTTGAACGAGGGCAACCACTCAGTAAGACCTTCGCACACACTCAAGACTTAGCAAAATCCCCCAAGGACGGAAGGAATGTCACAAGTCATGAGCGAGGGCAGCCTCTCCATAAGAACCTCGTACATACTCAAGACTCAGCCAAATTTTTAAGAACAAAAGCAAAAATTTATACAAGTCTTGAGTAGGGGGCAATCTCACAATAAGACCCTCACGATCGCTCATGACTTAGACAAATTTACAAAGGCAGAAATTTATACAAGTCTTGAGTGGGGGGCAATCTCACAATAAGACCCTCACGATCGCTCATGACTTAGACAAATTTACAAAGGCAGAAATTTATACAAGTCTTGAGTGGGGGGCAATCTCACAATAAGACCCTCACGATCGCTCATGACTTAGACAAATTTACAAAGGCAGAAATTTATACAAGTCTTGAGTAGGGGGGGCAATCTCACAATAAGACCCTCACGATCGCCCAAGACTTAGATAAATTTTCGTTGCATCAGAAAAATAAAGCATTCACGGAGTATGCTACACAGTCTTATTATATGATTCATAAATGAACAGAAGAACAAAGTCATGGAAAATGGGATATTTATTCATTGCAAAAGAAAAATCTTACAAGATAAGGGCTCAAAGGCCCATGAAATATTGTTTCAAGAGAAAAGAAAAAAGACAGTAAATCAGGAAAATACAGAGAAAAGCTTCAGGCTGCGGGGGCGATGTCTTCATCAACGATCACCAGAATGTTCTGGGCCACGGGGCCATGAACTGGGCCCTCAGGCTCTTGCTGTTGAGCTTGGGGATCGTTGGGCTCATTTGCACCAGGACCAGGAACGTTGGCACCTTCAGCAACTAGGACCGGGGCTTCCTCCATGACGGGCGCTTGAGGCTCATCTTCAGGGTCATCATTTTGAGCCGCACCCCCTTCCCGATGAGCGTTCGTGTACTCATCTTGGATCAGCTTAACCAAGAATTCGTACTCCATTTCAGCAATGGCGTCCGCGGGGTCGTTGGGGTCCTCATCAGCTTTCTCACAGCGCTCGTTGAACATGAGCCCCGTGCCCTCGGCTCCCTTCATGGCCGGATCAGTCAGCCCCTTGTGGATGCCCTGCTCAACGGCTAAGTTGAAGGCATTTTGGGCCTCATCCAAGCAGTGTAACGAGGCTGCGAAATTGAAGGCTTTGGAGTGGCAGAACTTGATAAGAGCCTCCTTGTTCGCACGCTCCAGACTCCGAGGCCACTCGTTCACGGCGTCATTGAATTTCCTCTCGGCCTCCAGAGCCCTCGTTTTCCAACTTTCCCGCTCCGCCTCTGCCTTCTGGCACCGCTCGTTAGCCTGGGCCAACTGGTTGCCCAAACCGATTCGAGCGCCGTCTACCGCCACAAAATCCTCTTTCAGTTTTCCCAGCTCCTCCTCCGTTTTGTTGTACAAATCCTTGAGGGATTCATACTTTGCGATCTGAATCTGAGCCGGATCGTTGGAACGAGCCATCTTCTTATATTTGGCTTTCCGGTCAGCGTAGATGGAGGCTCGCATTTGCACGTTTCTGAGCCGGGGAAGAACTTGCTGCATAAGTTAGAAGAAAAGGAAGTGTTAGCCAGAGAATGATAACTTACAGAAATCAGCAAAGAAAGCAAGGAGTGCAGACTTACGGAGATTAGAGCGTGGGCCGCATCAAGGGTCACTTTCTCCACAGACTCGCTGAAGAGATGCCGGTGGTCCGCCGAGAACTGGGCCTTGCTGTAAAGATTCTCGGTGACAGCCTGAGCCACCGTGCCGGGCCTCAGCAGAACCGGCCCACCATCGGAGGCGCCTGTAAAGTCTCTGTCCCCTCGACGGGGGAACTCCCACAAATGTTCCTCCTCTGAAGAGGAAGTTTC
The DNA here is from genome assembly GCA_037501455.1 of Lantana camara. Taxonomy (NCBI): domain Eukaryota; kingdom Viridiplantae; phylum Streptophyta; class Magnoliopsida; order Lamiales; family Verbenaceae; genus Lantana; species Lantana camara. The sequence goes on from CM074861.1 coordinate 94,003,699, forward strand.
CCCCTCTCCCCTGGGGCCCTCGACAACTTGTTTGCCCTTGCCCTTGATTGCCGCTGAATCGGGCATCCTCTTCCTCTTGCGGGAAGGCCTGCTGGCGCTCGGAGGGGCCTCGGTTATCGCCAGTGTGGTTACTGGCCTTGTTTGTTCTGTAGGCGGAGGGGGTTGAACATCTCCCGCTCTCTCTGACCGCCCCCTGGTCTCTCTGTTGACCAATCTACGTTCTCCTCGGCCACGAGGTGGATTAGCGCTCGAACTGGCGCCTTGACTGTCGCTACGAGCGTCTCCTCGATTGCTACGGTTACGAGGGCGTTGTTGCTCGCGCTGTTGGTCCCCCTGTGGGGCTTGGTTCCTGTTAGCATGGGCGAAACGTGCGGCTTGCCTGATTCCTCCAGCCATCTCTAATATAGCAACTCCTGCAAGAATGAAAATTTCGAGAGTTAGAAATCCTCAAACCATCTACTCAGATTGCAAGTTACAAGTACAGAAAGGCAGTTAGTATTCATTCCTATCTAAAGTCAGTGCCCTAAGAATCTAACCATCTCTCTCTATGTCACGAGCCGGAGGGTTGTCAAGGTAATGAGGGTCGTTGGAAAGACCACACAGGAACATGAGTTCCGCATCGTCTATCCAATCTTTTGCTTGAATGAGGTGGCCCTCGTCCCTCAGGGTTGCTGCCAGGCTCTTGGCCCAATCTTTAGGGAGTGCGGGTGGCAAGCGGCTCTTTGCAAACGAGCCCCAGTGCGTGGGCACCCCAAAGCCCTCTTCTGTTGGAGCTTTGACGAAGATAAACTTCTCCTTCCAATCAGGGCCATAAGTGCTCGAGGGCAAGTTGATCAGCTTCATATGGGCCTTCGCTTGAACATAGTAAAAACCCGCCTCGGGAGATGAACGAGAGGAGCTGACCACTTGAAAAAGGGCGTTGAAGTTCCGCAAGTAGGGCTCGTAACCCATGCTCCTCATCAAAATCACAAAGCAGGTCAACAAAGCCAAGCCGTTGGGCACGATTTGTGATGGACAGAGACCCAGATCATTCAACAGGTGAGCCATCGAGACCGAGATGGGGAACCTCAAGCCTCCTGAACTCACTGTGTCCACATATACAGCCATTTCCCCAGGAGGCGGATTATTAGCACGCTCGTGGCTTTCTGGAATTCTCCATGAATAGCGCTCGTCCCAGTAAATGGGCGCCATCATCGTTTTCACGTCTCCCACGGTAACTGTGCTGGGGGTTTCATCGGGCGTGCGCTCGGTAGCCTGGTAACCTGATCCTTCACCCTCGTTAGGCCCTTTGGATTTTTGGGATTTCTTGACTTTTCCCTTATCACGGGCTCTTTCTGAAGGCCCGGTTATGGCTTCAGCCACTGGAAGCGGATTCGCAACGGCCACGGTCACGGTATGGCGGTGGGGATGAGTGGCACTCTGAGTTATGGGGAGAACAACCCCTTGCCTCTCTGCCTCCATTACCAGATTCATCTCCTCAAAGAGAGGATCCATTCCGCCAGGATTCCTATCCTCCATGGCCATCACTGCCGCCCCCAACTCTTCATCTCTGGGGGAATCGGGGGAAGAAGAACTTTCAGTGGCCATTTCTTGGATTTCACGGGCAAATTCCTCAATATGTTGGTCGGCCATGGCAGAAACTGGGATTTGGAGGTTTTCTGGAAAGAAATTAGAGTTCCCTAAAGGAGAAGAATCTAAGGGGTTATGGAATCCTAAGGTCCGAATCTACGGTTAGCAAAGTTAGAAAGTTACACTGGAAGTTTACCTTGAAGGTTTCTGAGAAAGTCTGGGAGAAAGGTTGAAGATGCTCTAAGAACTGGAGTGCGAAAGAATTCTTTTTGCAAAGGATGCTTGGAAGTTCTGAATGCGTAAAGAGTAGCAAGATTTCAGAATCCCACATTTATAGGGATGGGAGTTGGTACCTTTTTCGGTAATAAATTCAAAATGGTAATCATTTCCCGCCTAGGAAACCGCCCACTTTGTGGAACCGTCACATGCTTCCCAATGCTCACGCGCCCCACGCGCGCCCGCATTTAATGCTCTGACGTTTCGGATACTCAAGAATAGTACAACGCTCAGTGTGGAAGCATTACGAGCGGTCGGTTGAAAAGACCGCATTAATGGCACCATCAGAGGAAAAATTGCTCAACACGCCAAGTCCTATACGAGCGTTGCATGCGAAAGATTGAACGTGTCAAAATTCTACAGTCCTTATCACTAAGGACTACAGAATTGGGGGGCAAAATGATGGGGTCAAAATACGATCGTCCCACGTTAAGACACGTGGCATCACCGAGATGATGACATCTGTCTCCCCAAGGCTGCACCCATCAGCGCACGAGCGCTAAGCGCAACAAGCGCAATCCTTCTTCAGGAGTTAAGCCCAACGAGCGCTGTCACTCCCACGAGCGTCCTACATACTAAATGATTGGTACGCCCACGTGCCAAGGGAGCCCTCTTCGAGCGTCACACTCCCTCAGAGTGGCCTCCCCTATTGGCTCGTCATTTGAACTGAAGCCTTCGTTCCCCTCAGCGGATGTCTTGGCTTCCAGTACTCCAGGTTGTCACGAGCGCGCTCTCAAGCCCTCGTTACCAACCGCCCAAATGGCTCTCTGACACAACGTACATGCCCGCGCACCTGCCACTGTTGCCAGCACCAACTTTTGGCCACTTTTGCAGAAGATTCCTCCTAGGTTTCTTTCTCATGGCGCCACGTGTTAGGGCAACATTCGGCCAGGACCACTTGAGGCAAATGACCAAAGGGCCCTTAACCCTCAACTATAAATAGCTAAAGTCATCTTCTACACTGGTAAGCATTCTTCATCACTGCAACTGTGACTGAACTCATATTTCTTCATACCTTGAACTGACTTGAGCGTCGGAGAGCCAAACTGGGTATCACCCCCAGTTCCCCCAGCTTGGCCTTCTGACCTTTCTTGTGCTTGTCCCAACAGGTAGAACCCCTTTCTCATTTCCGGCGAAGCTCCGGTGGTTTCCTCCACAAATACAAATCGTAAAGTGATCGGATTCGGACCTTCACCTTTCTGAACCCATCACCAGCTTCATTAAATGTATTTTGAAAGAATCTCTACAAAATCTGTAATGGAATACTACTGCTTCAGCCTTTAACCAGATTTTGAATTTTAATAAAGATGGACTCTATCGAACCGGTTTCATAAGGAGTAGAAAACTTTAGCTCCAAAATTCATTCAGACGGTTTCATTGTAGAATTATGGAAGGAGGGTGAAAGACTTTGAGCCTAGAGGAAAACAAAGAAAAAAGAAGGGGAAAATGGCGTACCACACGAAAAAAAAAAAAAAGACAGATAACTCAATTTCAAGAGCAAGCTTTCAAGACTTATAGCATAGAAAAGGTTAGTGTCTCGTAGAATAGTTAATCAAAAAAATTCTATTTGACTGTATAGTTTAATCAATATATACACATGTATGTTGTTTGAATTTACAAAATCTAGGATTTGAAATCACATTCTTCCCACGAATATGTTAGGAATAGTGCCCTTAAAGCAGATGTTTGCTTTACTATTTCCTTGTAAAATCACAAACAGTCTTAGAATAATAAACGAGATGATTTTGTTCATAGGCAATCACTTTTTTATGTGCTTATTTATGTCTGTTTGAGTTGACTGTGTTTTGCATGTACTGAACTCCCCTAATCTGATGAGGCTGTTAAGAACTTTGTCGTAATGGGAACGACACATGAAACAAGTTCTTAACTCCAAAGGCGAGGATTAGAAACTTCTCCAAGTCAATGAGTCTGACAGGCAGTGGGAGTGTCGACCTTAACTCTGCTGAGACTTGCTTATGTGATTATGTCCTTTTGAAGGATCACTCAGTTTCATGGAGTGATAAGTGTATACGTTGATGTGTTTATAATACATAAGGGTGATTTTTACAAGAACTTCATCACTGAGATGTCCCGCTTGAGAACATTCCTAAATAGGAAAGGAAGTTTCCAAAAACTTCCAGATTAGGAAATATCTCACAGGTCAATGACGTGATTCATTAATCCTTAGACTTGAGATTCTGTAATGCCTCATATGAGTTAACTCTGTAATCTTTGATATAGGCTCAAAAGGGTGTCGCCATATAGAGATCTGAACCACGGCCTATGTTGGGATTACACAAGTGGCATATGTAGAATTAGTAGAATCGATAAAGGACCTACACTTGTTAAGAACAAGAATGATCACTTACTAATTGAGTTGTTCGTAGTCCATTAAACATTAAACCCTTGGCCAAGGTGGATAAAAGATCAAGACATCTAGAAAATGAGGTTTTCTAGGATTGAGATCGAAATGGATATGAAACGAACTTAACTTCAAAGATCAAGAATATTTGGGCTCTGAGAATATTCCCATGCCTAAGTTTTTGATTGAGAGATGGAGTTGTAGGAGGATCTTATTTCACTGATTGTCATTGATTGAAAGGTTCTTCGATTCATTTCATTATTCGGCTAGGGGTCACACATCCATTGCTAGATTATGGTAGTGTGATCTGTGAAGTTATTAATTAATTAGGGAATTAATTAATTGTTGTCACTGCTAATCGAATAATGAACTTAGGGTCACACATAAATGCCAGAACACGAGGGTTATGGTAGGATGTTAATATGATTAACGATGGATCAAATTGTTGATCAAAATGGAGCAAGGATTGCGTGAGTAGCTACCACGTGTCAAGCACATGTGGCTGCTACGTCATGCAGTCCACGTGGCTGCCACGTGTCGTGTACATGTGGCATGTATATAGCTTCATGCGTGTGTTTATTCCACACACGAATTCTTTTCTAGAATTAATTAATTAAATTGTAATTAATTAATTTTGGTCTTTTAATTAATTTTGAATTAATTGTTAAAACTATTTTCAAATAAACTTAACCCAATAAATAAATTAATTGAGAATTAAATTATTTATTGAATATTGACTTTTAACTTTAGGAAAGTTGAAAAGTCCAACTTCTTATTGTAGGAGAGAGAAGTCTTCTCTTGCTAGACTTGGAGAATAAGTTAAGGCCTTATTATTCCAATTAAATTAAATAATTAAATGAGTTAATTAGTGAGTAAGAAAAGAAGCCCACTAGGTTTAGGGAAACCCTAAAGTGGAGAACCAACCTTGTATAAATACATGGGGTGGTGTTTCTCTTATTCTTTAGACCAACACTCAAGAAGTGTTAAGTTTTTGAGAAAATCCAAAAGAAAAGTTTTCAAAGCAAAATTATCCTAACCTTAACACAAGCCATAGAACTAGCATTCTCACTCGCTTGATCGTGTTCTAGGTCTTGTGGATAAGCTTTGGAGGGCTTCTAATTTGGAGTCTAATTCGAAGGCCGTTCGAGGGATTTCGCTTGAAGGGTGTTCGTTAGGCAGTAACGACATCACTAGAAACTTTCTATCATTGTAAGTTTCTAAACACCCTACGATACGATACGAAAATTGCAAGATAACGATTAAACTTTTGGAAAATTTTAAACTTCCGCTGCTCAACTCTTTCGTGTTTTCCAACAAGTGGTATCAGAGCCACCTTGCAACGTTCGTATTGTATCTTTATTGCTTTTCGAATTTTGACTGAAAATTTTTGAATTTGAGTATATGTTGTGTATTCATGGTTTTTGTTTGAAATACGAAGTTACCGGATCAAAATTATTTCTTGAAAATTCACGAAAAATCATTTTTTAAGTAATCTGGTTTTAAGCTGGTTAAATTCGGATTTGTTTGAATTGTTTTAATTCGAAATTGGAATTAATGAATTTATCGAAATTGCGAAACGAAGACGGAACGGGATCCCCTGCACCGATGCACTCCGTTGCGCGGCAATCGCCCGAACGCGCCTAGGTGATGTTGTACGGATGTTCAGCCCTTGTCCCGGTGCTGCTGCGCGGGCAGTGTGTGCGGGACTGCTGCTCGCACGCGGGTGCGGGCAATCCTCGTGTGCCTCGCGCGACCGTCCCGGGACACCTGTTTTCGTTTTGTTTTTCCAATTTTGAAATTCCCGAATTACAAAAATTTGATTTTGTCTTAAAACTTGATTTTAAGATCATAAAATTATTTATTTGAAATAATTATAAAATTAGAATTTTATGAATTTAATTTTGAATTAATTGTTGTTTTGTCTAGATTCGATGATTCGATTTTGAATAAATTCTTGAATAATGAACTATATTCAAATTACTTAAGTTAGTTGTAACTTGAAGTCAAGGGAATTTTAAATTTAATTGGTAAATTTAAATTCGAGCGGAATCTTGCTAGTTTATGTGATCATGGGTTAGTCTTTTGTATGTTTTAAATTCTGCACATGGATGATTTCAATTGGGGTCGGAGCCCCATAGTTGCGCGTTTTCAATTGGGGTTGGAGCCCTACTTATGTGCGTACTGTTATGTGTTTATTATGTAGCTTTCCTTATTATTGTTTTTGGGCCAGGGTATGCCCCGTGTACTTGTCTATGGTCAATATGAAAATTGAGTCATATTACTTTATGTAAAGAGAGTAGAACTTAGGAAGTGAGGTTTTTATTTTCATTTTGGAGACAAGCACCCATGGAATAAGAAGGATCCACAAGGAGCACTTGAACAACGGTGACCATAAGAAGACCCCTCAAAATGTTTAGGAGGCTTTCTATTAAATGTAATAGATAGAGCGTTTTTCCAATAAATCTTGTACCCCTATGTGATATGAACTGTCTTATGTGGCATGAATCTTAGAACTAGTGATTTTGGGAGCCACTCCAAAATCACATATAAGATAGGATACCCATGATCATCACATAATTAGTATCATGCTAGGACATGTTATCTGCTAATTGCTTCTGTGATGCACTTTATGTGAAACTGCATTAAACAAAACAATTAAAATTTGGATAACATTATATGTTGGTGGGGTCATTCGAAAATCCCATTTAAATATTGAGAAAAATTCAAATAAATAGGTATTTTATCACGGTAATAAAATTCCTAGCATTCCATCAATAGGATTTAGGACTTAATAAGTGAAATTAATTGCTGTCTCACGAGTCGTGGGGTAATTAGTGTAGCTTATTAACTCTTAGTTTCCTGATTAATTATTTTAAAATAATTAATATTTCTTGACCAATTTAGAATGGGCGATGTCTCACGAGTCGTGGGTCGTTTCGGACTAAGTTTGGTTGAAATCTTATGATTGATGGGTCCTGCTCAACACTAAAGTAGATATGGATGTCTCACGAGTCGTGGGTTTATGATCGAAAGATTAGTGACGCAAAAATATTACTAGGAATTCCATGGAGATGGAATTGACAATTCGTACCTACCTAAATATTCTTAGACCTTTGTATGTCTCACGAGTCGTGGGTCCAAAACTAAGAATGCTTGGGATCCTAGTACCCATTGAGAAAATAAGTTTCTTCTAAATTCGTTGGGATTTCTAGACTTTCTAAAAACAGTGGGAGAACATATTTCTAAAGACCTTGATAATATGTAATCGTTATTATTCAACATGCTCATGATTTCTCTATTTTTTTTTTAGGTTGTAGTTCTGTGATTCTCTACAATTGAAATGGCAACCAAATACCCTTTGGTATCCATCCTCGAAACAAACAAGTTGATGGGGCCCAATTACTCCGATTGGCTTCGGAATCTAAAGATAGTTTTAGATTCTGAAAAGAGAAGATATGTTCTCTTTGAGGGAGAGCCTGTCGCTGAAGGTGAGGCTCCGACTCGGGCCGAAAGAGAGGCGATCACGAAATGGTCTGAAGATAATCTTCAAGCCCGTTGCCTCATGTTGGCCAACATGTCTCCGGACGTGTAAAGGCAACATGAGTCAATAGAAAACGCTTGGGAGATTTATGACCATCTCGAGCAATTGTACCGCCCTAAAGAGCGTGTTCTAAGGTACAACACCTCTAAGAAGCTCTTTCATCTCAGAATGAAAGAAAGTACAAGTGTCCATGAGCACGGTCTAAAGTTTCTTGCTTTGAACGAGAAACTGACCTCCATGGAAATACCACTGAGTGAAGAACTCGTAGTGGATTTGTTGCTCGCGTCGCTTCCACCATCATTCAATCCTTTCGTGTTAAACTTCAACATGAATCATCCACATGCTACTGTAGCTGAGTTGATTAGTCAACTTGTGACTGCTAAAGACACGATAAAGAAGGATCTCAAAGTAATGATGGTCACTTCCTCTTCTGGGCCTTCTAAAGGCAAAGGGAAGAAAGTTCCCAAGAAGAAGAGATCTAAAAAGGGGTTAAAAAGAGAAAGGCCAAGAAGAGAAAAGATCAGACAGGGGACGTTTGCCATCATTGTAGCAAGAAAGGGCATTGGAAGAGGAACTGCCAAGAGTACAAGGATACTCTAAAGAAAGGTGTGTTTATTGTTGAAGTAAATCTATCTATTGATTCTAATTCTTGGGTACTTGATACCGGTTATGGAGCTCATATCTATAATGATGTACATATGCTAAATGAGGTCGGCAGCTCAAAGAAGGAGAATGCGTCTTGAAGGTTGGGAATGGATCAAACGTTCAAGCTCAAGCCATCGGGACGTGTAGATTAGATTTAGGTGTCTTTACTTTAGTTTTGAACAAAGTCCTTTATGTACCTTCTATTATTTGTAATATAATTTCCATTCCAATATTAGATTGTAAAGGATATGAGACTTTCTCTAGAAATGGAAACTTTTATCTTAAGAAGAATAAAACTTTCGTTTTACTTGGTATATTATCTAATGGACTTTATACAACTAAAGACACTAATATTCTGAATATACAACAATTAAACAAACACAAAAGAGATGACAAGATCTCGGCTTCTTTATCGCACGCATGTTTAGGCCACATTTTTAAAGATAGGATTGCTAAGTTAACTAATTTAGGATCATTCTATGATAATGAACTTAAAGAGTTAACTCATTATGAATAATGTCTTAAAGGAAAGATGGTCAAAAGTCCCTCCACTTCACCACTAAAGTATTGGATTTAATCCATACTGATGTTTGTGGACCACTTAGTGTAAGTACGAGAAACGATCATCAGTGTTTCATAACCTTCATAGACGACTTTAGTCATTTTGGTTATGTGTACTTAATGAAGTATAAATCCGAAGCCTTTGAGAAATTCTTGGAATTTCAAAAGGAGGTTGAGAACAAATCGGTCACAAGATTAAGGCACTTTGATCTGATCGAGGTGGCGAATATCTAAGTGACGAATTCCTTAGTCATCTCAGAGATAATGGAATTATCTCTCAGTGGACTCCTCCGGGAACTCCCCAATTAAATGGAGTTTCGGAGAGAAGGAACAGAACCCTACTTGATATGGTTCGTTCCATGATGAGCTTCACCGGATTGCCACCTTCATTCTGGGGTTATGCCTTAGAATCAGCAGTTAAGATTCTGAATCTTGTTCCCTCCAAATCTGTACCCAAAACCCCATTTGAGATGTGGTTTGGCAAAATCCCTAATTATTCTTATTTAAGAATTTGAGGTTATCCTGCTTACGTGAAGAGGACAGTGGGAGATAAGCTTGAAGCTAGATCAAGCTTATGTAACTTCGTAGGATATCCTAAAGAGTCAATAAGATATTATTTCTACGATCCTCTTGAACAAAAGGTCTTTGTGTCAAGAAACGCCACTTCTCTTGAGGACTCATTCCTTAAAGAAAAGAAAGGCAAGATCATAGAACTCGAAGAGGTTCGAGACCAAGGTCCCACACCAAGTTTGGAGACTAACGTCCCTCAGCCAATCGCACAGAGTGACACACGCGAAAATCCTCGTCAAATAAGACTTTATGAATGCATTCCTAGACAACCAGAGAGATAGTATGGTTTTCTCCACCAAACATCTCAAATGGATAGTGATCCATTAACTTATGAAGAGGCACTGTTAGATTCGGACTCTGAACAGTGGAAAGAAGTAATGAAATCCGAAATGGATTCCATGTGCTCTAATCAAGTTTGGACCTTAGTTGATCCACCTGATGGGATCAGGCCCATAGGGTGTAAATGGATATATAAGCGCAAGCTTGGAGTAGATGGAAGCGTGGAAGCCTTTAAAGCAAGATTAGTTGCTAAAGGTTTCACTCAAAGACCAAGTGTAAACTTTGACGAAGCCTTCTCCCCGGTTGTAATGCAAAAATCCATTCGGATCTTGCTTGCCATTACAACATATTATGACTATGAGATACGACAAATGGATGTGAAAACTGTCTGTCTCAATGGAGACATTAACAAAGACATTTACATGGACCAACTCATGGGTTTCACATTCAGTGGGAGCGGACAAAAGGTTTGTAAGCTCCAACGTTCAATCTATGGATTGAAACAAACGTCTAGGAATTGGAACATTCGATATGATAAAGCAATCAAATCGTTTGGCTTTATTCAAAATCCGAATGAGTCCTGCGTGTACAAGAAAGAATTGGAAACCTCGGTTCAATTTCTTATACTTTATGTAGATGACATCCTCCTCATTGGGAATGCGAAGGATGACATGAAAGTAACAAAGTCTTAGTTATCGAACCAATTTGAGATGAAGGATCTTGGTGATGCATCCTACATTCTCATGATAAAGATCTATCGGGATAGATCTAGGAGATTTTTAGAATTATCACAGTTGGTTTACATAGATAAAATACTAAAAAGGTTTAGTATGGAAGAATCCAAACGTGGAAAACTTCCAATGGGCCCGGGAACAGTTCTTTCGAATAAACTGTGTCCCAAGGCTGAACTTGAAAAGTCCAGGATGTCCAAAATTCGTTATGTATCAGCTATAGGAAGCATAATGTATGCGATGCTATGTACTCGACCGAATGTGGCTTATGCTCTTAGCGTGACTAGCCGATTCCAATCTGACCCTGGTGAAGGTCACTGGACTGCTGTAAAGAACATCCTTAAGTACTTGAGAAGAACTAAGGATTTGTTCTTGGTTTACGGAGGCCAGCAAGATCTTGTCATTAGAGGATACTGTGATGCAAGCTTTGCATCAGACATGGACGACTTTAAATCCATGTCAGGATCATTTTCTGCCTGAACGACGAAGCAGTGAGTTGGAAAAGTTTCAAGCAAGCGACCACTGCAAATTCGACCACTGAGGCCGAATACTTAGTTGCAAATGACGCAGCTAAGGAAGGTGTTTGTGTAAGAAACTTCATCCACGAGCTGGGTGTAGTTCCTAGCATTAAAGACCCCATTACAGTGTTTTGTGACAACACCGGGGCGATTGCTCAAGCAAGAGAACCAAATCTCACCAAAGGACCAAACACATTTTGAGGAGGTATCACTTAATCCGTGATATCATTCAAGAGAGAAGATATGCAAATTGAAAGGGTCACATCGGCAGAGAACATGGCAGATCCACTTACTAAAGCCCTTAGTCAACAGGCTTTCAAAGGACATCTTCAGATGATGGGTCTTAGATTAGCACCTGAGTGGCTTTGATGGGCAAGTGGGAGATTGTTAGGAATAGCGCCCTTAAAGCAGATGTTTGCTTTACTAATTCCTTGTAAAATCACAAATAGTCTTTGAATAATAAACGAGATGATTTTGTTCATAGGCAATCACTTCTTTATGTGCTTATTTATGCCTGTTTGGGTTGACTGTGTTTTGTATATATTGAACTCCCCTAATCCGATGAGGTCGTTAAGAACTTTGTCGTTATGGGAACGACACATGAAACAAGTTCTTAACTCCATAGGCGAGGATTAGAAACCTCTCCAAGTCAAAGAGTCCGACAGACAGTGGGAGTGTCGACCTTGACTCTGCTGGGACTTGCTTATGTGATTATGTCCTTTTGAAGTATCACTCAGTTTCATGGAGTGATAAGTGCATACGTAGATGCGTTCATAATACATAAGGGTGATTGTTACAAGAATTTCATCAATGAGATATCCCGCGTGAGAACATTCCTAAATGGGAAAAGAAGTTTCCAGATTAGGAAATATCTCACAAGTCAATGATGTGATTCTTTAATCCTTAGACTTGAGATTCTGTAATGTCTCATATGAGCTAACTCTGTAATCTTTGATATAGGCTCAAAAGGGTGTCGCCATATAGACACCTGAACCATGGCTTATGTTGGGATTACACAAGTGGCATATGTAGAATTAGTAGAATCGATAAAGGACCTATACTTGTTAAGAACAAGAATGATCTCTTACTGATTGAGTTGTTTGTAGTCCATTAAACATTAAACCCTTGGCCAAGGTGGATAAAAGATCAAGACATCTAGAAAATGGGGTTTTCTAGGATTGAGATCGAAATGGATATGAAACGAACTTAACTTTAAAGATCAAGAATATTTGGGCTCTGAGAATATTCCCATGCCTTAGTTCTTGATTGAGAGATGGAGTTGTAGCAGGATCGTATTTCACTGATTGTCATTTACTGAAAGGTTCTTCGATTCATTTCGTTGTTCGGCTAGGGGTCACACACCCATTTCTAGATTATGGTAGTGTGATCTGTGAAGTGATTAATTAATTAGGGAATTAATTAATTATTGTCACTGCTAATCGAATAATGAACCTAAAGGGTCACACACAAATGCCAGAATACGAGGGTTATGGTAGGATGTTAATATGATTAATGAAGGATCAAATTGTTGATCTAAATGGAGCAAGGATTGCGTGAGTAGCTGTCACGTGTCATGCAGTCCACGTGGCAGCTACACACGTGGCGTGTCGTGTACACGTAGCACGTACGTAGCTTCATGCGTGTGTTTATTCCACACGCGAATTCTTTTCTAGAATTAATTAAGTAAATTGTAATTAATTAATTTTGGTCTTTTAACTAATTTTGAATTAATTGTTAAGACTATTATCGAATAAACTTAACCCAATAAATAAATTCATTGGGAATTAAATTATTTATTGAATATTGACTTTTAACTTTAGGAAATTTGAAAAGTCCAACTTCCTAATGTAGGAGAGAGAAGTCTTCTCTTGCTAGACTTGGAGAATAAGTTAAGACGTTATTATTCCAATTAAATTAAATAATTAAATGAGTTAATTAGTGAGCAAGAAAAAGAAGTCCACTAGGTTTAGGGAAACCCTAAAGTGGATGAACCAACCTTGTATAAATACAAGGGGTGGCGCTTCTCTTATTCTTTAGACCAACACTCACGAAGTGTTAAGTTTTTGAGAAAATCCAAGAGAAAAGTTTTCAAAGCAAAATTATCCTAACCTTAACACAAGCCGTAGAACTAGCATTCTCACTCGCTTGATCGTGTTCTAGGTCTGGTGTGGATACGCTTTGGAGGGCTTCTAATTTGGAGTCTAATTCGAAGACCGTTCGAGGGATTTCGCTTGAAGGGTATTCGTTAGACGGTAACGACATCACTAGAAAGCTTCTATCATTGTAAGTTTCTAAACACCCTACGATACGATATGAAAATTGCAAGACAACGATTAAACTTTTGAAAAATTTTAAACTTCCGTTGGTCAACTCTTTCGTGTTTTCCAACAGTATATATATATTATATACTTGCAATGGAATTAATCCTAATTTTTTTTAATTAAATTTGCTTCGGGATAACAAAACTGTAGGTTTAACCCCCAAAATGGAATTATATATAGAGAGAATTAAATGGAATTTAACGGGGAAAAAGTGTAAATTTATAATCCACCCCTGTGCAAAAAAATAATTACCAAAACTCCTCAACTATACAAAAATTATGCAAAACTACTATATGTTAGTTTCTTTCATTACTTGTGCGAGAGTCATTTATATGCTTCACATAGGATTATTAGATTTTTTTAATAGAAATCAACGACATCATATTCAAATTGTTAACATTAGAGGGTGGTATTAATATATAAATTATATTTATAGATAAAATAAATACATAGTATATCAGTACAGATGGCATGAGAGACTTCAGTTTAAAAGTTGCCACGATATATGAGAGTCGTACAATGATGGAATCCTGGTATGAAATATATATGTAACAATACAAATTTATTTCTAGAAGAAAATACCTCATAATGAACTTGTTTTGTGTGCAGGTACTGTTGTCGAATGGCTCCACAATGTAAATTTTAGATCTTCAATTCCGAACACGTTCATGGTCAAGCATGTATTTTGGGCGTTCAGGCCGTGCATTGATGCATTCCAGCATATGCGACCTGTGATCAGTGTAGATGGAACACATCTATACACTAAATACAAATACAAACTTTTGGTCACAGTTGGCATAGATGAGAACCAAAATATTCTACCTTTGTCTTTTGCAGTTGTTGACGAAGAGACGGAAACTTCATGGAGATTCTTCCTGCACCATTTGGCTAAGAATTTTTGTTAGGCAACAAGGCATATCTGTCTCATCTCAGACAGACACAAAGTGATTTTAGCTGCCGTTGTAGCGACTGCAGATTTTCAAGAGCCGAAAGGGTGTCATCATTATTGCTTGCGACACATTTGCTCGAACTTCTACAAGGCACATCCCGACCAGCATCTAAAGGATTTGTGTTGGCAGGCGAGGGATGAGATGGAAGTGTCCACCTTCAATAGAAGAATGAGGGAAATTGCTCTATCGGATATGAATGCAATAAAGTGGTTTGATAATTTTGACCCTACAATGTGGAGTGCTTCGCACGATGGAGGAATGCGGTGCGGAATGACACTAACGAATATGTCAGAGTGTTTCAATGTGGTTTTAAAAAATATCCTCCGTCTACCGATTGTACCTATCGTGGAAGCCACTTTGAACCATACCGCTCAATATTTTGTAGATCACCAAAGTAACGGATTGCACACCAAGAGCATAAGCTATGCTTGGACTGATTATGCGTGCCACATCTTCGTGCAAAATCTTGAAAACTGTGGTCATCACCAGATTAGGCAATATGATCACAGAACTGGGATGGCAGAGGTGGTTACGCAAAATCCAGAGTCCGGAGGACGATCGAGGAAAGCCATTGTTTGCTTGTCAAAAAAAAATGCACTTATGGTTTTTGGCAACATTACGACATACCTTATTCTCATGCAATAAAGACGGCAAAAACCTTCGATATAATGTCGTCATATTACGTGGCCTGGTAATACGAAATTGATCATTATCTAGCCAAAAATAAAGGAGGATTCGTACCTATTTGGGACAAAGAATACTGGCCCAATGCCACGTTCAATTTGATTAATACAACCGAAGAGTGGACAGGCAGATCAAGAGGAATAAGAGGGCGAGATAGGACCACTAGATTTCCAATGGAAATGGATCGTTTCCAAAATCGTGCAAGGGCACGATAAGTACGGGGTGGCCGAGGTTGAATATTGACGAATTGTAAGGAAGGACATTGTCATAATAACTATTCAAGTGTTCGATAAATTTTGTGGAATATGAATGTATTATGTTTAATTTGTTTGAAATACAAGTATATTGTTCTCGACCTAAGCAAATTTGTTTAGTTAGAAAATTAATTTATGCAAAAGAATTCAAACTACTAGTCTAATTAATAAATTTAGTTGAGAGAAAATGAAAAAATAAAATAAAATCATATTTCTCTTGAACCGGTTCAACTAACCATAAGAAAAAAAATATTACATGTTTTCATACTTAAGTTGTTCTCTAACTTACGCAAATTTATTTAGTTGGAAAATTAATTTATGCAAAAGAATTAAAATTAGAAGTCTAATTAATAAATTTAGTTAAGAGAAAATGAAAAAGAAAATAAAATACAACTCGGTTTCTCTTGAACCGGGTTCAACTAACCATAAGAAAAAATATATATTACATGTAAAAATCAGTTTCATTATTCGATTTTAACCGATACAGATTTTGCAGAGATTCCTTCAAAATACATTTAATGAAGCTGGTTGCACAGAAAACGGTTTCATTATTCGATATGTAATTTACACTTCTACCCTTTCTAATAATAACTCACAAATTAATTTGAAAATAAATTGTAATGAACAGTGGATCCGGTTTCCCAGAAATCAGTTTTAATAAAAGTACGGAAAATAAAAATACATGATGAAACCGGCTCCACATAAACCGGGTTACCATATTTTTGCAATATCCCCAAAAAGCACCACAATCTTAAAATACTTGAAAAAAAGTACAATATTTTTAGAAATTCCCCCAAAAAATACAAATTAGGGTATGTTACTATCCCAATTCTACAATTTTCCCCTGTTTTTAATATGATCTCATTTGAATTCGATAGCACATAAACTAATTCATGATTTTTAATAACTTGGGAAGGTTGCATTACTTTGACCCAAAAATATGCATTTCTCCTACACATATATAAACGAGAAATATCACTAGAAGGAATTTGAGAAAATGTAAATAGGAAGGCAATAAAGTGTCCAGACAACCTTCTCATGCAAGCATTACCAAAAGCGGTCCTTTGCTTGGGTCTGCTTTCTAAAGCAAAAAAGTCCTTTTTTTTTTTTTTTCCCTATCAAACTCTATCTGCACCGTTTTGAAGCTCTCCAAAGGCTATGAATATGATAATTATAGTATGATGACATAGTTCATATAGGATCTATCCCTAGTGGTTAATATTTTCATCCTATTGATCAAAGGAAGTTAAACGTAATATTTATTTCGATTAAAACGTCAAAACAATCTTTCAATCGATCAAAGTTCAAATTTAGCACAACGAAATGGGAACAACTTTTCCTCATACGGTTGTACTGGTAAGATATGTGCTCGACTTAACTCATGTTAAAAAGTAACTGATGATGAGGTGAGGGTTGCCGGATGGTTTGATAATATATCAATGTGGGTTGTTTTTATAATTTAACCCTTCAATTAATAGATACAAGAAAATTACTAGCTAGCAACGTGAATATATATTAGGGTGCATGCAGATGCAGTGATTTAATAGAATATGGGTGGGTGGAGGGTGCAGTGCAGGCAGCTTAATTGATGGTTCATAAATCATAATATATATAAGATAACAGAGCAGAGAAGAGACGAGAAGAGGCGTAGGTAGCTTTCGTATCAGAAAAATGTAAGGTCACTTTCCGCTATTAGTGGGGGTGTCTCAGTCTCATCTTCATCTTCATCTTCGTCATCGGGACCATCTCATTAGTCATTTCTCTTACAACACATGCCCACCGCCCTTTTCCTCCTCTTTCGGTTTAACAACTGTACATACCTCTTTTTTTCCCTTTCTTTCCATTTAACATAGCTAATTCATTACATACTACGACACTACTCGAATACATGAACGACATTTACCAACACGATACGCATACAATAAGACATCAACGACAAATCAAGGACCTCTCGTTCCTCTATTTTCCTCTTGTTTGTAATTTGTATATCCCTCTTTCTATTTAGTTTAAGTCTCATTATATATATAGCTAGGCAAGAGTTCCTCTAGGGTTTAATTCCAAATTACTCCTGAATTACTGTGATATGTTCTTGTTGCTTATGGTTTAGGATATCTTCTGATCTTATATGATTGAGTCTTGCTTAGTCATTGTCTTCATGAGCTTTTCTCCTAATTAAACTCATTGCGAGCGCCCGAGCTTATATATTCCACCTCACATGTTTTATGAACTGGACACGTGGTGTACGTTTTGGGTTGGACCCTATTAAATGCATCTAGCATTCAAAGGAAAGAATTTTACAACTTAATAATACGAACTCGATTTGATCGCAGAATAAATAAAGTTTAAAAAAAGAAAAAAGGGGCGACGCCATTTATCATCCGTTAAGAAAAACATCAATCTTTCATCAAATATATATTTCAAAATTCAAACTTGATGGATCGCTTCCCACATGATGCAGTACCTAGTTTTAATAGTCAAAACATATGCAACATTTGAAGTCAGGTTACAAGTAATAATAATCATGACAATATGATTGAAAATTGCAGGTTTCACATTGTCTTGAAAGCAAAAAAAGGCATGCAAGATGTAAGAGCCAAGAAATTTATTAATAGATGAGGACGTAATACTATTCTAGAATGTGAATACGACAAGTTGCAGCCAATAAGAAACCATGGAAACCAATCCCTTCTGCCATTAGAGGTGAGTTAACACTTAAGAGAGCAAAAAGGGACCAAATGGGATGACCACAAAATTAAGATGGTCATATCTCAATCGCAACTGCTAATTTAATATATTTTCCTTCTGCTCTCGATTCATTGCACGCATGCAACTGCAACTGCAACCTCACTGCACACACCAAACTTCATTTTTGGATCATTTGTTTTATTGATTCACGAGACTGGTTCTTTTTCAAACCTAAATCTGAGAGTCATTCTAGGTCGGGACCGAGTGTTTTATATTTATCGGGTGATTGGTAAAAAATTTAAAAAGAGTAACAAATCAAATGGTAAATATATACTTGTCTTTTTAATTGATTGAGTTCCATTGAATTGAGTTTGGGATGCTAAAGTGGATGTGTATGTGTCCCAAATTATTGTTTTTAACTTTTAACGGGTCAAATTTGGTCAACAGAATTAGGTTTTAATGGGCCTTGACCAACCCAAGTAATGCACATTCCTGGGCCCAATTTTGATGATTAGGTTTTCAGAGAATGAAATTCTGGGCCGGTGAATTAGGCCCAATATGACACAAAACTAGGCCTTTTAGGCTATAATAGTGTATGGCACTGCAGTATGGGAACTGGGCATCTGAGGGAGAAAAAACGTAGAAATCAAAAGAAAAATTCACATCAAGTAATTGTGCTTCTTCATATTTGCAGAATTAAATATTCCAAAAAAAAAAAAAAAAAAGGAAAAAAAGTAAAAACCCTAGAAAATCAAATATGAATATCATTTCCAGAAAATAGAAAAAAAAAAAAAAGAAAAAGATTATGGGTAGATTTCAATCCTGGGCTCAAAAGACCAAGCACAGACGAACTCCTTGGCGGCGCCGCCGTCAGCACCGCACTCCGGCAACTCAACCCACTCATTTGCAGCCAAATCACACATCACATAGCTGCAAAAGTCTCCGGAATTGACACACACCATCATCCCTTCCCCTGCTCCCGTGCAGTTGATGTCCACCTTCTTCCCGTTAAACTTGTGCGACATCCACGGCGGCATCGCCGCCACCTGCCGCCACGATTGGTACCCATCGTCCCACGTCCAGACGCGAACACTGGCGCTCTCGAGAAATTCCGATAGCAAAACGACGTACATTTGCCCCCCGCACTCGACTAGATCGATCGAGTACTCGGAGAAGATGGGCAGCAATCTCGGGTACTCGAAGAAGGATTTGCGGGTCAGGTTGCAGGATACGACAGACCCGGATGAGCTGAGGAAGTGTAGCAGTTCATCTCCGTCTTTGAGAGTGGTGATCGATGAGTATTGCTTGGATGGGTTTCGTTCGATGTTTGTGGAGACTACGTTGCCGCATTTGCTTAAGAAGTAGGGAGTACAATCGCCGTCGTTCTCGTTTGTTGTTGATTGTTTAGAATGGTGGGTTTTTCTCGTGAGTTGGGTTTCTTCACCCCATTGATCGGCGGCAGAGTCGTATTGCCGGAATCTGAGGTTTGTAAGCTCGCCGGAGACGATGATCAGCTTGAAAGTTTCAGCTTTTGACACCATCGAGATCGCCCGAATCGGTGTCTGTGACTGTGAGTGATGAAGCGTGGGTGAATTGACTCGGCGGCAGGTGGCGGTGACGGGGTTGCTGACAATGAAACCGCCGTCGGTTTCACGGTGGAAACAGATCAATCCGCCGGAAGCAGCAACGGGGATGAAGTCTGCGAAAGAATTCTCCTGGCTCTGGCTCACCTGGACCGGAGAGAGGCGATTGAGTTTCTTCCATTTACCTTCAGTCGAGTCGAAGACGATTGGCTGTTGACTCAGGTTGGATTCAGAATCAACCATGAAAAACCAGGGATCACGAGATGTGATTTCGGAGCAGGCACGGCGAAAAGTGGCAGATTCCGCCACCGATTTCCATCTCTTGCACACCGAACTTAACCGGAAAAACGAAGAAGTTGGCAGCCACGAAAGAACTCTCTCAAGAACATCTTGATTAAGCTCATTCAAAGCAAACCCCGAACCCTCAACTTCACACGCCTTTCTCTTATTACACCTCCTCAAACCAACCTCCATTTTCTTCAAGAAAGCCCC
Source organism: Lantana camara (assembly GCA_037501455.1). NCBI lineage: Eukaryota > Viridiplantae > Streptophyta > Magnoliopsida > Lamiales > Verbenaceae > Lantana > Lantana camara. Next base: position 94,023,720 of record CM074861.1, read on the forward strand.
CAACTTCAACCAAAACAACCAAGAATTGGGAGATATAAAGAAAAGGACAGTGATAGCTTGAGGAAGTTTCGTGGGAGGTGCATGGTTTATATACAATTCCAACTTCCAACAAAACAAAGAAAAGGGACATTTGGGTTGACAAAGAGTAAAGTGAAAGTTGGCATTGACAAAGAAAATGATTAATAATGTGTCACGGGTGGGGGAAATTGGGCATGGGATGCTGCTGTAATAAAAGAAAAGGCTGAAAAGGAGCTGTTTAAGATGAACAAGGGAATTGAATTCCATCGAGGAAAGAGCTCCTTATCTGTGTAATCACGGCGCCGATGAGGTTTTGTGCTCACTTTTCTGAGTTAAAGAGCCCAACTGAGGGACCCTATGCTTGCTTTCTCCCCTTCACATTCCTCTTTTTTTATTATTGCCAGACATTGTTAACAGGGTTTCTTGCTCTTTCCAGGTTTTACATTATTGGGGTTGTGTGATATTGTATCATCTTGTTTGTTTAATCCAAATCTTGTGAGATGGGATGGGATGTATCTTGTTTGCCTCGTTCAAAGTGTTATCGGGATTGAATGAAACAACGATGTTATTACAAGAGGGAATGCATTACTACATGATTTGTTGCAAATATTTTGTGACATTGCTAGATGGGTCCAGTGGTTGAAGTTATGAATACATTTTATTATGTATATATATTGAACAAAAATGTCAAAGGGGGGCGGCTGACTCTGTAAAGCGAAAGGGAAAACATTCCCATTCGTATTCCCATGATAAAAATAACATAAAAAAAGTAGAGATTTGTGAGGGGTGTAAGGAATCTGGGCCTCGTGTATAGAAGTTGTCTTGAGAGTATTTTAATTTTGTCAGATGATGTTGAGGTTGAGGTCAATGGTAGGTGCCTGAGAATCCAAAGCTCTGACTTTTGTGTTTTGTGAATGGTAATGGCTTTGGATGCTCAAGGTCAGAATAATGTTTTGATAAAGCCATCAATTACGCCCTCTTTTCTCGTGTGAAATGACTGACACCCAAAAAAGTGGGTTTTGGCTCATGTGTGTCCATCATTTTTTAATTATCATTACATTATTGCCCAATTTAAATGGGACTACAGTTACACCATACGCACAATTTCAAGGATTTTCCGGTTTATTTGATGCTGCAGGATATGTCTATCCATCTGCGTTTATGCTACAGAATAAATGGGTTTATATTTTCAAATGGTGAATTTTTATATTTTGATTAGTTTAATTACACAAACCTCCCTTGAATCCAGAGATTGCAACAACTTCGCCCAACTTCCAATACATTCGAATTTGCTTAGTTTAATTACACAAACATCCCTTGGCTGCTTTTTACTCATACTTGAATTTAAATTTACGATGATAATTGCATTCATAGCCAAACCTATGGTATATGAGGAGAGTTTGTAATTTCTCAAAACTCACAAAAAACAACAGAATCACTTATCAGGTCAAACTTATGGATATGTTGGTGTGATTTTCAATAATATGTGAGTATGAGTTTTCTCTACCATATTGATGTTGAAGTTTGTAAAAAGTTGACAGAGCAGTGCAGTCTTTGCTTCAATATTTAGATGGTCCGATGAGTAGTTTCAATCTGAATTTAGTTCGAAATTAATATAATTAGATGGGATGTGTTTTATACTTATTATTTGATCGAAAGCAAATTGAGAAAAAATGATAAATTAAATAATAAATTTAATACATTAATTATTATAATCGATTGGTTTTAATAAAATTAAATTTGAACAAAAATTTTTGATTACCGCTAGTCAATTGTTGGGATATCACCAACGGGCAGTTGACTCAAGTGGATAGGGACTTTAGTTCACTTAAGCAAGGTCTCGGTTCGAACCTTGTGGATGTAAAAAACTACGTTGGGAGAGGTCCCCGCAATAAGCGCCTTCAACTACCTCGGGAGATTAGTTCTTCACTCAATTGGGTGGGGGGAAACTCAGAGATCAAAAAAAAAAATTTGTTGGGATATCAATAGGAGTGTAAACGGATACTAAACGGATCGGATGTATGTTTACCATATCCTTATCCGTTTATGATTCGGACGGATACGGATAATATCCTTTTAAATCGAATTCGGATAATATCCTTTTTATACGGATATAAGCCAGATTCGGATTTTAGTCGGATTTTCAACTATTCAAAATTTGACATAAATTATTTAACTATATAACTTCGAATTTTAATCAGATTATCAACTATTCATTTATAGATAAATTATTTAATAATTATATAACTTTGAATATATATATTTTAGACAAATAGAGAAATAATAAGTATATTTATATATATCATTTTTATTTTTTAGTGAATGTATAAATATGGTGAAACTATAAATTTTATCATATAATTAATTTGAAATATAATACTTTTATTAATAACATAATATATGTTAATTATATTATCTCTATATAAATGTTGAAGTGAACATATGGTTACTAATAAAATCTAAGGTTTTTCTTTAATAAATGCGCTAAAAAATTTACTTAATACTAATAATCTATCATACATACACAGTTGTGTGTATATATTTTAATATAACATATTATTTATCGGATACGGATTACAGATAAATCGGATAATGGATATATCTAAAGGATAATGAAACGGATCGGATGTTAAACGAATCGGATGTCTTATAACCATATCCTTATCCGTTTATAATTCGGATGTCTATAATCGGATACGGATAATATCCTCTTGAAACGAATTTGGATAATATCCTCTGTAAACGAATTCGAATACGGACGGATATCGAATTATCGAATATCCATTTATAGCCCTAGATATCAATTCCAACCCTGAAGAACAAAAACTAATTAGCCAACTTACGTAGTAACCTTAAAAGTAAACTATTTTTCTGGAGAATCTAACAGACTAAACGTCTAAACCGAAGCTGCCAATTATGTCCCTACCATGATTGGGCCTATCTAATGCAGCCCAGGACAAGACTTTGAGTTTTTCACCCATTTTAATATATGACCCATTATAATATGGGGAAAGGGCCCAATCCATCTTTGCAATAGATTGGGTTGTATTGTATGGTTCCCACATGGATCTTGAATGAAGTCCAATATAGTGAACGAGGTTGGTTGGTTCTACATTCGAATCCCACTCTTTTTCTTTTTATTTTTTCAAACACACGGCCAAAGTGATAAGAGATAATCGAACTCGGGTCATTGCGTTCGAGAAAGAACCCTTAAACCACTTGATCAACACCTGTTGGCAAATCCCACTTGAAATTAGGGATGTAAACGAACCGAACCAAGCCGAACCCTGCCCCTTTTTTAGGGTTCGAGTTCGGTTCGAGGGGTATTTTAACGAACCCGAACTCGAACTCGAGCCTGACGAATCTCAGAAAACAAGGTTCGAATTCGGTTCGAGATAGAGTTCGGTTCGAGTTCGGCTCGGATTCGGCTTGAAGGTTCGCAAACCTTTTTCATAAATTTCGAGAAAACATAAAAATTTCAGGCGGAAAAAAAATGTAGGCCTGGGTGGGATTAGTCTGATGGCACTGTGGTGGTGAAGGAGACGCAGCAAGTGGATGGTTGAGGACTTCAGGCGCAGCAGCAGAAGTGACGGTGAGGGGCGGCGGTGGCACTGTGGTGGTGGGTTCTTGAAGGTTTGAGGCGCAGTAGCAGGACACGCAGCAGCAACAATGGTGGTGGTGGGGAATGTCGGCAACAACTGTGAGTGTTGGCGGCTGATTTGATACTTTGAGGGTGAGAGTTTGAGAATTTTAGGGTGGTTGGAGGAGAAAGACTCCGATTTGAGAGAGAGTGGGAGTTTGAGATGGTTGGGAGAGAAAGGGGCGGCGATTTTGGAGAGATTGAGAAAGGTAGGGTTTTGTAATTTTATTTTAATTTTTAATATTTATATATATATATATATATATAACCGTATGTATATATTATATAAATAATAAGCACATATATATAGAATAATATATTATATACTATGTAATAATATAAATAATATATAAAAATTTTAAATAAAATATATGGGTTCGCGAGCCGGCTCGCGAGCCCAATTTTAAGAAAGAAAGGGTTCGAATTCGGTTCGTGTAGGTCGCGAATCGAGCCAGGGTTCGGTTCGGGTTCGACTACCTCGAATTCGAACCCGAACCTTTATTGATTCGATTCGCTAGGCTCGCGAACGGGCTCGTCTCGTTTACATCCCTACTTGAAATAGTGTATGTTAAATATATATATACTTATCAGTCAATCGCCAAGTCATATAATTTAGTAGTTCAGTATTATATTAGTTTAATAAAAAAATTCGAGTTCAAACTACTAAAAATACAATAGAAGAGTTTTATATCTAAATAATTCGATGTGACTCAACCGATTAAAATAGACTATAAAACACAAAAATGTATGCTACTAATAAGTGAAATAACCACACAAAGTTAGAGAAATTAATTATTTGTGTTAATTCTGGAATTTGTGGTTATTAACGATTAACATATCAATTAAAGGTAGGTGAGTACGACTTACCAATCAAGTCATATATAACGTTGAAAACGTATGAACCTTAATTACGACCTCCAAGTGTAACATCTTAATTCGGACTATCAATAAATTAATTGAGGCTATTTCATTTACCAGATCTCAACCCTGTTATCAATTAAAGGGTGTATTTTGACCCAATTATATTAATTTTGACCAAATACTAATTTTCTAGAATTTTGAATTATTTTAATTGATAAAATAATTTAATGGTAAGTTGTTTAATGCTAATTACAGATTGAATTTTTAAATACACATAAATCTTATTAATTATATCCTTAATTTACGAAATCATTCAATATTTCTTTAATTTAAAAAATCATTCAATTTAATTAGTTTTCCTTAATTTTCTCTTTTAAGCTTTGTTTTTCATGAAATGCACATGAATCTTATATCTCGTTGATTTAAGTAATTATTCAATTTAGTTATTTTTTCTTATTATTTTAGGGTTTTTTTTTATTAATTGTTTGTTTTATATAAATACTTCACAAGTTTTATGTTACACACACTCATTTTTTCCTTTTGATGCGGTTACTGGCTTTCAATCTAATCTCATTTTTTTTCTTCTTCTTATATTATATTGTGGCTTTAATATATATTCGTTGGCATTTATTTTTGATTTACTCTCATCTTTTTCTTCTTATATTATATTGTGATTTTCAAATATATATTCATTGCATCGATAACTTTGTGTTTATTATATTATAATTTATTCCATTTTTTTTATGGTCATGTTGGAATAATCATTGCACAGACAAATGTGGAAGGAGATCAAGTCTTGAAATTCCTTTATACTGCGGTATAAACCACTGAACATTTTCTTTCAAGTTACACATCTGTTTTGTAATAAAATTGTGTTGATAAGTCTGTAAATAATTTTTCTGAAAAAAGAATTTTGATATCACTTGCTGTCAATCTACTTATATTTTTTACTTTTTATATTATATTGTAGCTTTAAACTTTAAAGTATATAATCATTGACATCAGTTTCTTTCAATCTATTCTCATTTTTTTTTGTTCTTCTTAATTATTGACGTTGATGCTTTGTGAATTTAAACTTTAGTTTTGTGCTTAATTCCTTAACACTTTATTCTTATTTTCTATTGCTTATACAACTTTATAATTAAATTAGTTTTTCTTTAATTTAGATTTGTTTTTTAATCTCTCAGAGTTTCCCCCCACCCAATATTTAGTTTACTTAGCATGGATTTATACCAAAATTACTCTAAAAGATTTGGATATTATCAATTTTATTGCCTCTAATTTTCACAGTTTTTATAATTCTTTTAAATTCTCGATGAGTTAGTTAGTTATATTTGTTTTTAATTTTTTTATTTTTGAGTTTCACCCGCCCCTTTCGTAGTTTTATTTAATTTCATTTTTCATGACACTTTATGATGAATAGCTATTTAATATCTGTCAAAATAAAATATGTCCTTTGTTTGATCATTTAGATTCTCTTATCACTAAAATAAAATTTATTTTCAGTATTGATGAGATATAAAACCGCGTTTATATCGGAGCCGTCCACGTGTCGCCACTTGCCGACTGAGGGATTGGACGCTCGCATTGATGGGCTCGCGGGCCAACCCAGCCCACTCGCTTGCTTACTAGTACAGGCCCATGAGCCTCGGCCAACTATTCAGGTAAAGGGTCCGAACCGACAGGCTTGACGCTCACATCTCGGCCCTCAGGGTTACCCTTCTCAGGAGGGCACCCACGCGAGGGCCCCGTTCCCGATGCTCTTGGTTTTGACGCTCAAGGGTCATCAGCCGCGGGGAACCCATCCGTACGCCCTTCGAGCGTCACCAGCGCTCGAGTATGATCCTTCCCCACCATGATGGATTCAAACCCTAGCGAAGCGGACCTTGGGCCTTCCTCTCGTGCGACACCCTCGCTAACAACCTCTGATACAAAGGTGGTGCGTACCTTGCACCTGACACGCCGTCTCCTTTTCAGAAATGTCATTCTCACACCCCCATGCGCTGCCACGTGTTAGGGCAACACAGGTTTGGGACCACACGGACAACTTACCCGATTTACCCTCACCCCTAACATATAAATAGGGAAGAACACATGCATTCTCCCCCAAGTCATCTTCCACATACATACTGCATACATTGTTCTGGGCATTTTCCCTCACCTTCTCAAGCTCCATATTATCCTCGCCACAGTTGCATCACCATTGCACCTTGCACTCTTGGTGCTATCCTAGCTGGAAGAACCCACGGTCAAGAGGAAACCCAGATCCTGAGGCCCTCACGCCTGTGATGGTCTTTCCCTTTCATACAAATATTAAGAGTGTTGTTGCATTTTAGGAAGTCCAGTTTCCTGCACCATCATTTTTGGCGCCGTCTGTGGGAAATCCATCACCACCGTCTTCATCATCATCAGTTTCTTCCCTTAAAAGCTAGTTGAAAAGTGACACCAGCAGCTTTCATCATGGTTACTGCTACAAGATCCGGAGCTTTGGGGAATAGGAGCGGTCTTCCTCCCGCCAATGAGGAAAACGCTGAGAACCCCACCCCCGCTGGAGGCACGCCTCCGCCTATCGCAGGAAACACCGAAGTAGCCGCTGCTACTCCCCCCCGGTGGGAACGAGGCCGGAGGATCCGACACCATTCCTCCTCCCCCAACCTTCACCAGCAACGCTCCTGCTTCCCATCCTGGCGTATACTCCATGGCCGTGCCACCGCCGGGGTACGCTTATATGCAACTCGAAATGATGCCCGGAGTGATGCCCGTGGTCCAGCCATATCAGGTGGGGACACTAAATCTCCACCTGTCATTGCTTAGAGAAATACAAGGGGTGGAAATGGCCCAGATTACAACTCAGCAACTCCAAGCGCTTTACGCACAATGTGAGGGGCCGGCGGTACAGAACGCCTGGGAGCACTTCACTGCCTCCTATTTCCCCTCTTTGGTAGGTGCTCGAGCGGCTCCGCCCCTGGGAGGACTCCCGGCTCACCCGTTGACAATGGGACAAAATGCGTTGAGGGCCCAGCAACCTCCCCCACCACCGATTCAGGAAAATGAGGCCCCGCCGAGGGTCCAGCAAGGGCAGCAACCAGCGGGAAATGAGAGGGATGGAAACAACGAAGAGGTCCAATCGAGGGCCACAGAAAGGGCAAACCGAAGAGATGTCGGTGACTCTCAGCTTGCCGCAGTACAAGATCAGCTTAAGGGGCTCCAGAATGTGGTAGAGCAGCTCTCTCGAGCAAGGTCTCAAGTCCCCCGCGATGGGGGCGAGAGGTCCAGGGCCAGAGACGCTCGCCGACCACGTAACCCAATTTCTCGCCATCGAACGGAAGCCAACTATGAGGATCCCGAGGACAGGGATTACAGAATCGTGATGGGCGATTCCCCCCTCATCGAAGAGGTACTGATGACCCGTGTGGGGAAGGGTAAAATCCCCACGTCCGTCAACAGATATGATAGGACCACTGATCCAACTGAGCATCTGGATCACTTTGTGCACCTGATGTGTAACACCCCGCACGTGAGGCACCACACCCCCGCACTATGACTCGACACGTGTACGAAATGGAAGGTCCGCACACGCACCAAGTCACAGCGAACGGGTGACAAACAAAAACACACGCACTAGCTAGGCGGTATCTAACCCTGTACAAAAAAAATATGCAAAACATGACAGCGGAAGTAGTACGAAATGCCAACTTACAAAAACTTTCATACCTTAAACACACAGTACCATACAAACATCAAAATCAACTAAACGGGTTCGACTAATCCAGCAACCCTGTCCTAACCTGTCCCGAGCAATCATATTGTAACACCCCTGACACGTGGAGGTGCCACACCCCCGCACTATAGATCAATTCATATACGAAATGGCCAATCCGTACATGAACCAACCTATAGCGAACGGGTGACAATGCAATACTCGACAAGCTAGGCGGGATAACTAAAACGTGCAAAAGAATAAAGCGGAAGCATAATGTAAACACTCTCAGTTATTTTCATTTATCATTCATGTCTTTTCTCGTTTTCCAAACAAATGTATTCTAACTTATCATATCAATACATTATCATCTCCAATTTAACAATAACAATAACTACAATTCCATAATAAATAAATACACGAACCACGGATGACATGACTACATGAACTGGACTCGACTCGACTCAACTCCCGCCTAGCGTGCACCTGCAATACCTGAAAGGTGGAGGCGTCAGTCTGTGAAGACTGAGTGAGGGGTTTACATATATATTTGCGCAGATAACATGCAAGTTATATTCTCGGGTAAAGGTTTATAAAGGATAATTATACAATTTAATAATAACATGGCTTCGCCCGAGAATACAACTATCAATATTAATCACTAGTTCATTTTCACGCAATCAATAAACATGCTTGCTTACTTGTTAATCATTAGGTGATCACTCAAGTCCGTTATCATGCAATCATGCAGGTGTATTCAATTAGCACATTCATGGAATGGGAATCATGCAATCGGTACATGACGTGCTTGTAACATGATAGGGTTTGTTCCTCCTGTGATTGGACGGACAATCATTGGCACGAAAACCAATCCAGCGCCCCCACTAAGAAGGACCTGGCCAGGGGACACTCAGGTACACGATAGGGTTTTGTTCTTCTTGTGGTTGGACGGACAACCACTGGCAAGACCAGTCTAGCGCCCTCACTAAGGAGAACCTGGCCAAGAGAACATACGTACACGGTAGGGTATTGTTCATCTTGTGATTGGACGGACAATCATTGGCACGAAAACAAATCCAGCGCCCCCACTAAGGAGGACCTGGCCAAGAGAACACACTTGCTTGCATTCATGAACATGGCATGCTTTGATGCGTGAACACTAACATGCTTTACTTGCTTGATTAATGAACAAGAGTATAACTTGGAACGATAAATGATTTCATGAAAATATAACTATAAATACCTTTTGATTAAAATAGTCACGTCAAGGTTATACGGGTTCTATATAACTAGAAATTAAACCTCACTTGACAGGCGACACACGACTCGTGAATGCGTGAACGTGCTCATGATCCACAATCTCCGCCCTGGAGAATAACTGGACAAGAAACGGGACAATGTACGTGCATGAGACAACCATTCAAGCATATTATTCATATAATGACGCACGGCGTGATCATACACGAGACATCGAGCAATACACAATGTAGCATGATAACATGTTGTTTCGACATATAATCAATCATATAATAGCAATTCGGGATCACATAAGCCATTGGAACGAGGGGCTAAAATTGTAATTTTGTGCAGAAACTTTCTGCACTTCCAGTGGCTTGGGAACGGCCGTTCCAGGCTTTAGTACAAAATGGGAAGGGCCGTTCCCCAGTCCCGAAGTGCTCCCCGAAGATGGGAACGGTCGTTCCCGTCTGTAAGACAAAGTGGGAACGGGCGTTCCCGTCCTCGCCGCCTGACACATAATTCAAACAATGGGAACGGCTGTTCCCCAATTGCAAAGGGGACGGGAACGGCCGTTCCCGTTACACAGAAGGTTCAGAAACAGGGGAGAAGAACAGGGGAGCTACGGACCAAGCTCCCAAAGCTCCCAAAACTCTCCTCATCCATCCCACATATTATAATTCATAGAAGGAAACATATATACATGCTTTAGGTACAATAAAACACAATATGAACACACAATCCATGCTTTAATCATCATAATCACCAACTTTGGCATATATACTAATTCATCATATAATCTCATATTCTTCAAGGATTCATACATGTTTTCAAGTCTAAAGCTCCTACTCACGTTTCTAACACCAAATACATGGATTATCAAACTTGAATCATAAACCCTAGCTTCATACATAAACTAAAATAGATGGAAAAAGATGATGAACATAGTTGCTTGAGCTTGAATTCCCTAGGTTTCTTGGCAAATAGCTTGAAGATGAATGATTTCTCTTCTTCCCTTTTCATAGTTTTGGCTCGGTAGAGAGGAGCAAGGAAGGATGATGATTTTGGGATAAAATGAATGAAGATGATGAAAGGGAAGCATGTATCGATATATTTGGGAGAAAAAGGAATATTTATGATCAAATCCCTAAGTTCTATAAGTTATGCAATTGAGTACCCAAGGTTGGGAAATGATCAACTAGGTTCACAAAGCTTTCATGCAATTTGGTCCCTCAATTAAAAGAAATGAGCATTTAAGGACAATTTGGTAATTAAATCAAATTGAACACTTAATTCACGTAACAATTAAATTCCATTCATACAAGAATCCTCAAGTTGACATATATTTCATATATTTTCACGTAATCATGTTGGATCACAATTTATAAGATTAATATAACACGTATGAATTAAATAAATGAAAATAATAAAATAAAATCCTAACGCTCGAAACCCACACGTGTCGAGCGTACCTGACTGTCTGAAAATCGGGGCATTACAACTCTCTCCCCCTTAAGAGAATCCGTCCTCGGATTCCTTGTTCTGAATTCCTGGAATTTAATTGGCTCTTACATGTTCATCCCACGCGGGTTAGCTACTCCCCGTCAGGGATTAGTTTGAAAGAGGTCTTTATTCCACAAAGTCTTCCAATGGTTGAGATCATGACCCTCAACTTCCGGAGTCTAATCACTCGAAAGAGAATCTAACCTTCCACTAGAACAACTTGACACGTAGTTGAAAATACTGAGAGTGCCCCGTCTCTCAAACAATTAACGAGAGAACCCCGTCTCCTGACAACCCTGAGAGAATCCCCGTCTCTCACGCACACGAATAAAATTCAAGCAAGCACTTAGACAAATATTAACACTTACCACACAAGGATCAAGTAAAATTATCATTTATGCAAATAATTGTTCACATTACAATTAATAATAAACAAGGAATCATATGCAAGAATAATAATAATAAAATAATAATCAACAATTAATAACAAATAAGGATTCAGGTATAAAAATAGCAAGATAATGATAACGAGAAATGAATAATGCACGTAGAATGAATTAATTCGGTTGAATACTTGATTCTTTAGTTGAGATTTTCCCGTTTTGCACCACTACGGTTTGATATTCCCATTCTTGATAGCCATTTCTGCCATTGTGCTATTTTCTAACATAATCCGTAAATCATCATTAATCACCACATCTTCAGACCCGTCTGAATTACAGATTTGCCGATTGAACCATTCTTGCACTGATTTTCACATTTACTTTCCGATTCCAGAATTGAGAACACCCTGATATTCTTGTTAGAGTGTAATTGCTTGTTCAAGCTTAAAAGACTGACTTTGTGTTCCAAGCAAGCTCTTGTCCAACGAGCAGAGAAAACAGGTGTTACCATTTCTCCGACCTCAGTAATTAAAGTAAATCTTTTCCCGAAGCAACATTCCTGACTTCTTGTTTGCAATCTGAAAGTCGAGCTCTTACTCCCTTAGTTAACAATACGACGGATATTTGCAATAGAGGAATCAAGGTCGTCATCCCGTGAGAGTAATTCAGCAAGCACACTTGCATAGAAACCGAAAGATTCAGGTCCTAGTGAAACGTCTTCCTTTGGCCCCTGAAATTTGATAACATACCCAACACTCCGCGAAATATCTTGAAAGAAAAGATCGCTCAAGCTTCCATCTCTCTGGAGGGTTCATAATAAACTGGTGTATTCACGGAGGCGACGGCTACCACACGAATGGAAGCACGATGAGCATTCCCAAACATCTCTAGGGTACAAGTAACAACTTCGTAAGAAAACTCTTGTCGGAGTTAACCTATCAAAACTTGAGATTGGTTCCGGATATCGCCCAAACTGAATCCTTTTCTATTTACTGAGTCAAATGATATCCTGAGGTTGTCGGAGGATTGCAGACAGTGTACCCACTTTCCTGAAAATGATAATAGAACGAGGTACTGTCGATGATGGGACTTTTCTTTGTGTAAGAGGGAGAAAAGCTTAACTTATTGAAGACTTCTTTCACACGGTTCTGATAGAGGTTTCCAGGAAGAATTGATTCTCTCAAAATTCCAACTTTCCCGAGTGCTATCTAGCTTCTGATTTAAGTTTACTTCCAGACCGGCTCTCCCCCTTAAGAAAATGGAGATTTTCTAAGTTCTTTAAATGTGTTTCGTCCTTTCCCACTTGCAAGCTTCTCTGCTGATTTAATTCCCGTAACCTTTTCCTCGTCTTACTTGTCATTGATCAAGATTTTGGTTAGTGGTTCTTTTCTAATCTTTCCGTTAAAGACATATCCCGCTTGAAATTCCCTGACTGTCACCACTCTGATTTGATATTAAATTTTCCAATATCCTACAATCACCTAATACTTCCCGGGACTTGACATTTACAAGGTTAATACCAAAACCCCAGGTAGAAAAAGTTCATTCTCCTATATATACTGAAATTCCAAAATGCTAAGCAATTCCTGAAGGTTGAAAGACCCACTGAACATTTATCTGCTTGAACTTATCATCATTTTCCAGTTTCCCCAAAATTTTCCAATATTTACTTCACACCTCCTGCTCTTACCGAATCCCGAACAAATTCTTCTCGCAACCCCAAAATTTTTCTAAACTCTCAATCCAAATCAAATAACCCGGTTACCACCATGGTACCCACCGATTCAAAATCTCTTCCTTAAAATTCAAGTTGTAGAAATAGGGGCAAGAATTGTGCAGAACATCCGAAAAGCCTATTGACAATAACCGCTAAATAATGCATGATGATTAGAGTGTCAATGCACATCACATACCTATTAGCAATTTAAGTGCGACATGTTGGAACATTTATATTAATTTAAAAATATCCTTGTAAGTAAAACAATTTAAATGCTTCAACTAATTTAGGCATATACTTTGTGCATCAAGTAGGAAATTTCAGTAACATCTATAACAATATTCCGTAATAAGAAGCAATTTAATTAACAATTAAGATGCACGTGCTTATGAATGCATTGAAGAACCTGGCACCGTAAAAAGGTTAGACTCGATTCCAGCGTCCATTCATTGTTGGCCGAATTGCACTTGGTTCGAGCAGTTGATCAGTCTCTTAATATTTCAAAATCCTCCGGCCTTGATTTATATATTTCTCGAAACCTGTCACTCACAACTCGATTGAAACTAAATGCATGCGGATAAGACGTGCTCATGTCACATAGTTGTCACATAATTAGTATCGATAACGAGAATTTAATATAAAACGCAACAAGTAATTCATCAATATTTAAAATAAAACACTTGATCACATAATTTCCAGCAATTCTAGATCACTCAACTGGCACTTAATAACATGAATTAATACAAAGTACAAGCTATCAAGTATTTCAGGTAATTTAAAGAGTCCAAGTAGCCAAGTAATTTCAAATAATATGCAAGACTCTCAGATTACCAAGTAATTCCTACGCCGTACGACCTAGACTCGACACGACACGACACTAGAACCTCGGTTTTGCAACCGGGCTCTGATACCACCTTAAGTGTAACACCCCTGACACGTGGAGGTGCCACACCCCCGCACTATAGATCAATTCATATACGAAATGGCCAATCCGTACATGAACCAACCTATAGCGAACGGGTGACAATGCAATACTCGACAAGCTAGGCGGGATAACTAAAACGTGCAAAAGAATAAAGCGGAAGCATAATGTAAACACTCTCACTTATTTTCATTTATCATTCATGTCTTTTCTCGTTTTCCAAACAAATGTATTCTAACTTATCATATCAATACATTATCATCTCCAATTTAACAATAACAATAACTACAATTCCATAATAAATAAATACACGGACCACGGATGACATGACTACATGAACTGGACTCGACTCGACTCAACTCCCGCCTAGCGTGCACCTGCAATACCTGAAAGGTGGAGGCGTCAGTCTGTGAAGACTGAGTGAGGGGTTTACATATATATTTGCGCAGATAACATGCAAGTTATATTCTCGGGTAAAGGTTTATAAAGGATAATTATACAGTTTAATAATAACATGGCTTCGCCCGAGAATACAACTATCAATATTAATCACTAGTTCATTTTCACGCAATCAATAAACATGCTTGCTTACTTGTTAATCATTAGGTGATCACTCAAGTCCGTTATCATGCAATCATGCAGGTGTATTCAATTAGCACATTCATGGAATGGGAATCATGCAATCGGTACATGGCGTGCTTGTAACATGATAGGGTTTGTTCCTCCTGTGATTGGACGGACAATCATTGGCACGAAAACCAATCCAGCGCCCCCACTAAGAAGGACCTGGCCAGGGGACACTCAGGTACACGATAGGGTTTTGTTCTTCTTGTGGTTGGACGGACAACCACTGGCAAGACCAGTCTAGCGCCCTCACTAAGGAGAACCTGGCCAAGAGAACATATGTACACGGTAGGGTATTGTTCATCTTGTGATTGGACGGACAATCATTGGCACGAAAACCAATCCAGCGCCCCCACTAAGGAGGACCTGGCCAAGAGAACACACTTGCTTGCATTCATGAACATGGCATGCTTTGACGCGTGAACACTAACATGCTTTACTTGCTTGATTAATGAACAAGAGTATAACTTGGAACGATAAATGATTTCATGAAAATATAACTATAAATACCTTTTGATTAAAACAGTCACGTCAAGGTTATACGGGTTCTATATAACTAGAAATTAAACCTCACCTAACAGGCGACACACGACTCGTGAATGCGTGACCGTGCTCATGATCCACAATCTCCGCCCTGGAGAATAACTGGACAAGAAACGGGACAATATACGTGCATGAGACAACCATTCAAGCATATTATTCATATAATGACGCACGGCGTGATCATACACGAGACATCGAGCAATACACAATGTAGCATGATAACATGTTGTTTCGACATATAATCAATCATATAATAGCAATTCGGGATCACATAAGCCATTGGAACGAGGGGCTAAAATTGTAATTTTGTGCAGAAACTTTCTGCACTTCCAGTGGCTTGGGAACGGCCGTTCCAGGCTTTAGTACAAAATGGGAAGGGCCGTTCCCCAGTCCCGAAGTGCTCCCCGAAGATGGGAACGGCCGTTCCCGTCTGTAAGACAAAGTGGGAACGGGCGTTCCCGTCCTCGCCGCCTGACACATAATTCAAACAATGGGAACGGCTGTTCCCCAATTGCAAAGGGGACGGGAACGGCCGTTCCCGTTACACAGAAGGTTCAGAAACAGGGGAGAAGAACAGGGGAGCTACGGACCAAGCTCCCAAAGCTCCCAAAACTCTCCTCATCCATCCCACATATTATAATTCATAGAAGGAAACATATATACATGCTTTAGGTACAATAAAACACAATATGAACACACAATCCATGCTTTAATCATCATAATCACCAACTTTGGCATATATACTAATTCATCATATAATCTCATATTCTTCAAGGATTCATACATGTTTTCAAGTCTAAAGCTCCTACTCACGTTTCTAACACCAAATACATGGATTATCAAACTTGAATCATAAACCCTAGCTTCATACATAAACTAAAATAGATGGAAAAAGATGATGAACATAGTTGCTTGAGCTTGAATTCCCTAGCTTTCTTGGCAAATAGCTTGAAGATGAATGATTTCTCTTCTTCCCTTTTCATAGTTTTGGCTCGGTAGAGAGGAGCAAGGAAGGATGATGATTTTGGGATAAAATGAATGAAGATGATGAAAGGGAAGCATGTATCGATATATTTGGGAGAAAAAGGAATATTTATGATCAAATCCCTAAGTTCTATAAGTTATGCAATTGAGTACCCAAGGTTGGGAAATGATCAACTAGGTTCACAAAGCTTTCATGCAATTTGATCCCTCAATTAAAAGAAATGAGCATTTAAGGACAATTTGGTAATTAAATCAAATTGAACACTTAATTCACGTAACAATTAAATTCCATTCATACAAGAATCCTCAAGTTGACATATATTTCATATATTTTCACGTAATCATGTTGGATCACAATTTATAAGATTAATATAACACGTATGAATTAAATAAATGAAAATAATAAAATAAAATCCTAACGCTCGAAACCCACACGTGTTGAGCGTACCTGACTGTCTGAAAATCGGGGCGTTACACATATATTCACAACGGGTTCAACTAATCCAAGCACTTGTCCTAACCTGTCCCGAATTCCATAAATTCAAATCATAAATGCAAACCTGCACAAACATATCTTATATAACATTTACAAATCATAAACCAGAGCCAAAACTTAATAAACTTAAACAGACGGACACAGACTCGATAGACCCGACACACAGCCGCCTAGCATGAACTCCAACGACCTCCAAAGCAAAGCCTGCGAACTAAAACATAAAAGGGGAGGGGTCAGTCCAAAGACTGAGCGAGGGGCTGACACATGCACACTATACATATATATAGAGCACAACACAAAGAAGAAGCGACGTTCGTGAACCCGGGGTTAGTTTTTTGCACGCCAAAACATTTTCCCGTGATAATATACATATAGGGAGACTTATCAGTCAGACCAAACAAATCTTAAATCAAAAGTTTCTTAAGGCACAACTCAAATTCATGCAGACTTAACACACATATCGAAGCATATCTTATTAACTTAAAAGTATATCAATTTTTATCTTAATTTAACAATCTACCCCCGTTTCACGAACTTATAACAGACCGACAGACAGAACACACTTACTCCAGAAACAAAGACGAAGCGAAACACAAAACGAATCATAAATCAATCCCACCTCCACACCGTTTGGGGAAGAGAGGTGCCCCTCTCAACCCACCACAGAACGAAACATGTGAACCGGAGGATCCCGCCCGGTTCCTTCGACGGCCAGCCAAAATGCGCTCCGTCGGCATAGGAGAACTAAGTCTCCCGTTGGTGGAGAAATGCACAGGGGTAGTAACCGGCGACCCCGATGGTCGTCCCGGGTCTCCCTTACCCACAACTCCGGGGCCCAAACAGATCGAAACCAACAGAAAATCAGAGACTTGCTTGAATCTGATACAAACGAAACAAAGCCTAAACTCGCCGCTACAGTGCCGCACCACCGCCGCCGCGAGTTTTGGCCGGCGCGTGCGGTCCCCTCGCCGCCTGCACAGAAAGAACTGCCGAGAAGTCCCCTCACCGGGCCTGGGGCGTATGTCGCCGGAAGACGGCCGGAAACCGCCGCTAATGGGCGGCGAAGTGGCGGCTCCGCCACCCCCCGCCTGCGCGCCTGAAATTCCGCCATATCTCCGCCACTGGTCGTCGGTTGGTCGAGTTCTTGGTACGGTTGTGACCGCATCGTCGAGATAATCGAGATGGACTATTCATTCGTCGAATTCCGTCCAATTGCTGAAGTATATTCCCTGGCGGATAAGAAACTCTTCAAAAGACCCGAGACTGAGGGAAACTGAAGCTCAAAAGCGCTCAGGAAAGTATTACGTTTTTCATAAGCAGAAAGGGCATGATACCAACGAGTGCCGCCAACTCGAGAGCGAGATTCAGAGGCTTATCGTCGGGGGGCACCTCAAGGAGTTTGTGAAGGTGCTGGAGAGGTATGACGAGCATTGCGCTGAACGAGCGCATGTTAGAGGGAGAAGTCGATCGCGCTCGCGAAGTCCCCACCGCCATCACACCGAAACGAGCGACCGTGGGAAGGGGAAAGCTGCTGATTTGGAGAATCAACCCTTCGCGGTCATCCACATGATCGCAGGAGGACCCTCGGGAGGTGACTCTAATGCCTCCCGACGTCGCCATATTCGGAGTTATGACCAATGATCATCCCTGCCCAAGCCCGTACTCACTGTTGACAGCTCTCCAAGCTCGAAAGAGGATGACATTGTAAGGTTTACGGAGAAAGATCTGGAACACATTGTAACACCCCATGGGATCAGTGAAACCTCTGACTGTCCCATGGTGGTTAGTTTAGACGTTCATAACCACGTTGTAAAGAGGGTCTTAATTGATAGTGGAAGTTCTGTGAACGTTCTCCCTTATTCAACGTTTCAGAAATTGAACATAACAAACATTCCCCTCGAACCCCTCAAAATAGCCCTCGTTGGCTTTGGGGGTTCGGAGATTGTCCCTCGCGGACAGATTCGCTTGGCCACCTCTTTTGGTCGCGCCCCGCAGCGAAAAACTTTGAGCGTACTTTACACAGTCGTTGAGGTGGATCTCCCCTACAATATCATCATTGGGCGCCCAGCCCTCGTGGATTTCAAAGTAATAATCTCCACTTATCATCAGAAAATCAAGTTCCCCACTCCCGAGGGCACGAGCGAGGTTCTATGCAATGCCAAGGAAGCTTGAGAATGTTACGTCCTTTCCCTTCGAAGCCATAAGCCCAAACAAGCCATCCAGGCAGGATCCACCAAAAAATCGGTTGACTTCCCCAAATTGGACGAGGATGGTCCGGAGCGCAAAAGGGCCAAGCTGTATAAAAAGAAGAACAAAAAGAAGACCCCCAGTGGAACCCAAAGCAAGGGAGACGGGCCGCCTGGGGCCGTCGAAGGATCTGCTTCCGAGAGCGAGGGTGACGGGCCCTCGGATGAGGAAGGGAGTAGACTCACTGGGAAGAAAAGAGCGCTCGAGGCTCCTAGGCCTGAGGTTTGAATCGAGCCCACCGAAAAGTTTTTGACCATCGAGTTGGAACCGGGGAATCCAGATAAAACCACCCAGATTGGCTCAAATCTCGACGGTCCCTCGCAAGTTATGATGATTGATTTTCTCCGAGAAAACCTTGATATATTTGCCTGGAAAGCTTCTGATCTCACTGGGATAGATCCTAGAGGCTGAATGTGGATCCGGCTTTCAAGCCGGTCAAACAAAAGAAAAGGGACGTCCACGGTTTCAGAAGGCACGTCATTGAAGAAGAAGTGGGTAAGCTCTTGGATGCTCAGTATATTGAGGAAATCTTATACCTGGAATGGCTTTGCAATGTGGTCCTCGTTCCCAAGAGCGCCAACAAATGGCACATGTGCAGTGACTTCACGGACCTCAACAAGGCGTGCCCCAAAAATCCCTACCCCCTACCGAGGATTGATCAGTTGGTAGACTCAACAACGGGGTGCGAACTCATGAGCATGATGGACGCCTTTCAAGGATATTATCAAATCTTCATGGCGCCCGAGGACCACCCCAAGACCTCGTTCGTGGTGCACATAGGAGTTTATTGTTTCAAAGTCATGCCATTCGGACTCAAAAATGCGGGAGCGACTTATCAACGCCTCGTCAACAGAATGTTCGAGCGCGAGATAGGAAAATCTATGGAGGTATATGTGGACGATATGATAGTCAAGAGCGAGCGCCGGCATTCCCATCTAGAGGATCTCAGGCGAACTTTCAATGTCTTACGCCATTATGGAATGAAATTGAACCCCTCCTAATGCACATTTGGCGTTCGGGGTGGTAAATTTTTGGGGTACATGGTCAGTCAGCATGGCATAGAGGCGAATCCATAAAAGATTAAGGCGATCCTTGATATTCCCTCCCCTCGGAACGTGAGGGAAGTCCAAGTGCTGGTGGGAAAGATTATTTCATTGAACAGATTCATCTCCCGCTCGGTGGACAGGAACCTACCTTTCTTCAGAATTTTGCGCAACGCTCGCAACTTCGCCTGGAGTGAGGAATGTGAGAAGGCTTTGCAGGATATGAATCAATACCTCGCGAGCGCACCACTGTTGACCAAGCCTAGCCCTGGAGAAAACTTGATTATTTACCTTTCAGTCTCCGCAGAGGCTACGAGCGCTGTCTTAGTGGATGTCCGTGAGCGTAAACACATGTCGGTCTACTATTTGAGCAAAACTTTGCAAGGGGCGGAGAAGAGATACATGGAAATAGAGAAAATCGCTTTTGCGCTCGTCAATGCGTCTCGAAGGCTAAGGCCTTATTTTCAGGCTCATTCTATCACAGTGCTCACAGACCAACCCCTCAAGCAGGTATTAGCAAAGCCAGACATATCAGGAAGGTTAATCAAATGGTCCATTGAACTAAGCCAATTCGACATCTCTTTCGAGCCTCGCACGGCGATACAGGTCCAGGCAGTAGCGGACTTGTTAGTGGAGCGATTCAATTTGGATACCGAGCCCCCAGTGGAGGAAGGGTTGTGGCTCCTGCACACAGACGGCTCCTCGACCTCACAAGGGGGGGGGGGGGGGAGCCGGGGTAACCCTCAGAGACCCTCATGGTACAGAAGCGGATTACGCTATTAAGTTGGCGTTCCAGGTCACCAACAACGAGGCTGAGTACGAGGCTCTAATCCAAGGGCTCTGGATAGCCCTCCAGAATTGTGCCATTCGGGTAACTGCTTATGTTGACTCCCAGCTGATCGCAAGTCAGATCGATGGCACTTATGAAGCTCGAGAAGCCACTATGGTGCAGTATTTAGCGAGGGCTAAGAATGTGATTGCCATGTTCAAAGAGTTCCATTTGTTGCAGGTCCCCCGAGTAGAAAACGAACGTGCTGACGCTCTTTCGAAGTTCGCTTCAGCCCTTGATGACTCATGCGAGCGCTCAGTCACGTTCCTCAGGACAGAGAAACCGTTGATTAGTGAGGCAGAACCCTCGAGCGGGGTGAACATGATTGACCCCACTGAACCTTGTTGGTTGGATGACATCGTTAAGTTTATCAGGGATGGGACCTACCCGAGCGATAAGGTAGAAGCTCGGAAGGTTAGGAGTAAGGCCCCTCGTTTTTCTCTTGATAGCGACGGTCGGCTGTTCAAGCGATCTTTCCAAGGTCCACCGCTGAGATGCCTACGACCCTCGCAAGCCAAGGAAGTGTTGGAACATGTGCACAACGGAAGCTGTGGGAATCATTCGGGCGGTCGAATACTGGCCAAGAAAGTTTTGAGAAGCGGGTTCTACTGGCCCTCGCTATTGCAAGATGCCGTCAGTTGCTCCAAGAAATGCCCTAAGTGCCAGTTTCATTCTAACACCCCCCAACTGCCAGCCGCTCAAATGATCCCTATTGATGTCTCTTGGCCCTTCGACCAATGGGGCATTGACATTGTGGGACCCCTTCCAATAGCGGTCGGGCAAAAGAAGTTTGTAATACTTGCCGTGGATTATTTCACTAAGTGGGCCGAGGCCGAAGCGGTCGCCAAAATAACGTTCAAAGTTGTGAGGGATTTCATCTGGAGGAACATCATCTGCAGGTATGGCATCCCGAGGGTACTCATCTCGGACAACGGTTCCCAATTCATTGCGGCTGACACACGGGATTGGTGTTATGAGCTGGGGATTGAGCAACGCTTCACTTCCGTGGGCCATCCTCAAGCCAACGGTCAAGCTGAAGTGACCAACCGAACCATACTCCAGCATTTGAAAATGATGCTCGAAAGTAAGAAAGGGGAATGGGCAGAAGAACTTCAGGGCGCCCTCTGGGCGTACCGTACCACCCCACGAGTGGCAATGGGAAAAACCCCTTACTCCCTCGTATATGGCTCCGAGGCTATGATACCTGCGGAGATCGCTCAAGAATCCGCACGCGTTGCCTATTTCGAACCTGCAATCAACGAAGTCAACCGGACGTTCGAATTGGATTTATTAGATGAGAGGAGGAACATAGCTTAGGCTCGCATCCACAAGTACAAGGCGACCGTAGCCCACCAATATAACAAACGTGTCAGGGAGAGAACCTTCCAGCTAGGGGACTTGGTTCTCAAAAAGGTGGAAGTCTCCAAACATGTGGGTAAATTGGATCCCAACTGGGAAGGCCCCTTCAAAGTCATTCAAGTACGAGCGAACAACACCTACTTGCTAGAGACTTTGCAAGGCGAGCGTCTCCCTAGACCGTGGAACGCGTGCAATCTTAGGCGATTCTACGTGTAAGTGTCAACCTTTGTTATCGCCCGCTCGGGGCACTTTGTACTTTCTTTTAACAGAAAGCATGATGTAATCATCTTTAAATTGCAAGAATAACAGTAAGTGTTTGATCCATTATTATGTCATTTATTTGCTTTCCTTTTGATTAATGATCCGGGTAACAGAAAGCCTACTCCGTGTAGAGCATTTTCCACGTCGAACGGCTTAATTAATACCCCAATAATTTCAAATCAACGCTATCTGTGTGTTGAGAACCCTCCACACTGAATAGTTTGACATTCATAAGTGTATAAACCCTAAGAATGAGCGTGTCGAAAATGCGGGATGTTAAATGCTTAATTTACACCAACTGGATGCTGATCACACCAGTTGAGCTCGTAAACCCCTGATGACCCTCATCCTCTTGAGTATGGGTACGCTCGTAAAAAGCTATCACTAGGCTAATCCTCTCGCGGATGCCTAAGTACTAAGCCAACACTACAGCTACGCTCGAGTTGATTCCCTGCGTATAAGTCCTACAGTTGCCTCCTGGGTTCACTCAAGTGGCTGGAGCATCAAAATAAAAAATGTAAGTTACACTTTTAAGGCCAATACTTAGTTAAAACTCTCAGAGGGTTTCTAAGTTCAAATTCGAGCCTCGGTACGGACATGGCCTGGGAGCCCTCGTGAGGAACGCTCTCGAGCCCAAACATTCATCACTCAAGTAACCAGACATTCTCAAGTCCTAAGCCTAAAATGCACTATAATATAAGGCAGGGTACCCTCGATAGAAACACATTCATGCGCATACGGTACCATCACAGATATTCAAGCATTAAAGAAAACATGCATGCAAGCATTAATCAGGGAGCGTCAACATTGCCCAACATTCAAGAAATGGAATTTTAAAGCATAAACATTCAAGCATCAAGGAAATTAAAATTGTTCATCAGAAGTACAGAGATCTATTGCGGAGGTTAAAATTGTTCATAAGCGACAATGGAAATTGAGCAAGAGAAATGTTGGGGTGGCAATTGGAGGAGCATCACTGGGCTTGATTCCCAGGCTCTGGGGGAGCAGTAGAAATAGGAACGACGGCTAACGCATGGGCATCGGAAGCCTGAGCCTCTCCAGGCTCCTCATCGACAGGCTCTTCCACAACGGTGCCCTCGTCGTCTATCTGAATGGGCTCGGGGTCTATAGGATTGGCCGCTATGAACTCCTGCTGGAGCATCGACACGAGTCCTTGATACTCCAGCTCCGCCAGACTGTCCGAGGGATCTTCATCCTGGACCATAGGCTAGCAGTTATCGTCCAGATCCATGCGTAGGCAGTCATCGGTTCGAGCGCTCTCTGGGGCCAACCCCAGCTTCACCATCTGCCCAATCGCCTTGTAAAAGAAATGACGAGCATTGTCAAAGCAGTGCATATTGGCAGCGAAAGCGAAGGCTTTTGAGCGCACGAACTTCAACACTGTATCCCATGCCACTTTTTCTTCTAGGCCTGCTACCTTCTCTTGCAGTTCAGCGAGGGTTTTCTTGGCTTCTTCACTTTGGCGTGTGCTCTTGGCCAGCTGACGCCCCAACTCCCCATTCTGATTCCTCAACTGATCACGCTCTTGTTTGAGCTTCTTGTGGCGATCGTCGAGGACCAAATATGCTTCGTCAGACCGCTTCAAATCCTTCTTTAGTCTATCCTTCTCAAGGTTGGCGTCAGTTAGTTGAGCGCTGACATTGTTGTAATCATCTTGCAACTGACCGGGGTCAGAGATACGCAACAACTTCTTATATTTGGCCTTATGTTCAGAATAGGCCTGCGCTCGACCCTGCAAGTTCTTGAGCCTAGGGATTACCTCCTGGAAAGCCAGACTCGAGGGTCAGTATCTAAGTTAGAGTAGAAAAAGTTGAAATCCCACAAAGGGCACTAAAGACTAACCGTCAGGAGGGCGTGGCAAGCATCGTTCGCGACCCGAGCGACATCATGCTCGTTCAGCTTGTCATGATCGCCAGAAAACTGAAGCTTTCCGACGATGTCCGAAACGAGGTTTACGGAGTACGCGCTCTTCTTCAGCAGTACTGGACCTTCGGTCCGTTGGCGTTTATATCGAGCGTCACCCCTGCAGCCCATTTTCCAGAAGTCCTCATCCTTCGATGAGGAAGTATCGCTGCCCTCGCCACGGTGGCCCACGACCACCTCCTTGCCTTTGCCAGAAATGGGGATGGAGTCTGGCAATCTTTTCCTCTTTCCCTGGCGGTCGGCCCGGACTGCATCGTGGAAGCGGACTGCCTCTCCCGAGCGGTTGCGAGAGCCGCTGGAGCTTAGTGCAATGGGACCCTTGGGGGCAGCCGGCGGAGGAGCAGCCCCTCGAGTGCCGTCAACTGTCAAATCCTCAATGGGGCCCGCGGGGGAAGTTTCATTCCCGGTGCCTCCCCGAGCGCCATCATTGCCACGTCGGGCCCCTCGCCGGATTCCTCTCCCCCTTGGGGCATTGGGAGGGTGTGCCTGTTGCCGCTGTTGTTGCTGGGGGTTGCCGCCAGCCCTTTGAGTGTTCATCATGCGGGCAAGAGCCTCGGCGTTCATTCCTGTGGTTAATATTTGGATATCTACAAATAAAGAATACGAGCGTCAGAAGATGGCAGTGTGGATGATAATTGCAGAAGTACAATAAACCAAATGAAGTCAGCAATGCTATCCTAAGAGTTAGAGCAGTTAGTTCCTAGAATCTAACCATCAAGGGCCATGATATCTGCTGGAGGATTAGTTATCATGCCCGGGGGGTAGGATAGGCCATAACGGAATAATACTCCCTCATTCTTCATCAAGACCTCTGCCTTGATCCATTTCTTCTCATTTTTCATTGCGAGGGCCAGTCCCTTCGCCCAATCCTCGAAAGCTTTGTTCTTTGTCATTTCTTTAATCAGTGGCCCTTCACCGTGTATCAACCACCCTCGGTGAACCCTGAAAATCCCCCCAGGAGCCCCAACGAAGAAATATTTCTCCTTCCAATGCTCGCCATATGAAGTGGAGGGAGAGTCAATCATTTTGAAGCCGGATTTGGCTTGGGCGTAGTAAAACCCATCTATGGGGGATGAACGCGTAGAGCGGGCCACCTGGATCAAACTATCAAA
Source organism: Lantana camara (assembly GCA_037501455.1). Classification (NCBI taxonomy): domain Eukaryota; kingdom Viridiplantae; phylum Streptophyta; class Magnoliopsida; order Lamiales; family Verbenaceae; genus Lantana; species Lantana camara. The sequence goes on from CM074861.1 coordinate 94,049,142, forward strand.
ATTATCAACGGAGGGTTCGTAGCCTAAGGCCCTCATCAGTATTACGAAAGTGTTGATTAGGGCTATGCCGTTCGGCAGAATCTGAGAAGGACAAAGTCTTAGGTGGTGGCAGATGGTACAGACGGTGGGTGGAATCGAAAACCTCAGACCCCCGGCCAGGACCGCGTCCCAATAAACGGTCATCATCCCTGGCGGCGGTAAATTTGCTCTCTCACCCTCCTCGGGAAGGCGCATGGGAAATACCGCTTCATCCCAGTATGCTTTGGCCCTCAACTCCCTCAAATCTTCGAACGTCAAGATGCTCTCAATCTCATCCTAAGATCTATCGGTTTGGTGAGGGTTATTTTGCCTCACTCATGTTGCAGGCTCTTTTCCCCTTCTTTGGCGATTTCTGGGAGGTTCAGCCTCAGCATGACGCTCGGAAGGCCCTGCACCGCCCTCAATAGCCGCGACTACCACCGTGATCCTATGATCTTGGGGTCTTACGACACTATTCAACACAGGGAACACTCTCTCTCCCTGCCTCTGCATTTCCATTACGTTGTGCATCTCTTCAAAAAGGTCATTTACCCCTCCAGGAGCACGCTCGTTCATTCCTTGAACGGCGGCGTCCACCTCTTCATCCCTGGCTTCAACCGGAGCCCGGGCCACTGGAATAGCAGTAGGAATCTCCTCGCCTGGGGAAGCCCTGGCCATTGGAACTGCTGTAGGCACATTACCGTGAGGGGAAGAACTCCCCACTGACATCTCATCTATTTCCCTCACAAAGGCTTCTGCGTTGTTATTCGCCATATCTGGGGTTTTATTGGTTCTTGAGATTGGAAATTTCTCTCAGTAAGATTGACGGAGAAGGAGGCTTCTGGAAAGGATTCAATGGCAGAAAAAACAGTTCTTCACTCAAGAGTTTCACTCACTCAACCTAAATCTAATGTTAGTGCAAGGAAAATGAAAAAATTATTAGGATTTACCTGAGATCTGAAAGAAAAGGGTTACTGGAGTTTGTGGAAGACTTGCAGAAGGTTTTGCTGTTGGTATGCTTAGAGAAGTCTGAATGCGTGAAAGAGGCTCTAAGGCTCTGCAAATCCCTATTTATAGGGGAGAATTTGTGCTGATTAGGGCTGGGTTTTCAAAACGCAATCATTTCCCGCCTAGGAAATCCCCCCACTTTTGGTAGCCGCCTCACGTCTCCCGGAGTGCACGCGCCCACGCTCCCACTCAGCATTTAATGCGGACACGAATTTATTTAATGCGATGTCAGAACGTGTCCGTTATGGAAGTCAAGCGGTCACTTCCCTTGCAGAGGCTTGACCCTCGGATATTCAAAAAATTCAAGGCTCGCTTCCCTTAAATTCTACAGTACGCTCAAGCGATACTACAGAATTTGGGGGGCAAAATGATGAGACATAAAACCGCGTTCATATCGGAGCCCTCCACGTGTCACCACTTGCCGGCTGAGGGATTGGACGCTCGCATTGATGGGCTCGCGGGCCAACCCAGCCCACTCGCTTGCTTACTAGTACAGGCCCATGAGCCTCGGCCAACTATTCAGGTAAAGGGTCCGAACCGACAGACTTGACGCTCACATCTCGGCCCTCAGGGTTACCCTTCTCAGGAGGGCACCCACGCGAGGGCCCCGTTCCCGATGCTCGTGGTTTTGACGCTCAAGGGTCATCAGCCGCGGGGAACCCATCCGTGCGCCCTTCGAGCGTCACCAGCGCTCGAGTATGATCCTTCCCCACCGTGATGGATTCAAACCCTAGCGAAGCGGACCTTGGGCCTTCCTCTCGTGCGACCCTCGCTAACAACCTCTGACACAAAGGTGGTGCGTACCTTACCCCTGACACGCCGCCTCCTTTTCAGGAATGTCATTCTCACACTCCCATGGGCTGCCACGTGTTAGGGCAACACAGGTTTGGGACCACACAGACAACTTACCCGATTTACCCTCACCCCTAACATATAAATAGGGAAGAACACATGCATTCTCCCCCAAGTCATCTTCCACATACATACTGCATACATTGTTCTGGGCATTTTCCCTCACCTTCTCAAGCTCCATATTATCCTCACCACAGTTGCATTACCATTGCACCTTGCACTCTTGGTGTTATCCTAGCTGGAAGAACCCACGCTCAAGAGAAAACCCAGATCTTGAGGCCCTCACGCCTGTGATGGTCTTTCCCTTTCATACAAATATTAAGAGTGTTGTTGCATTTTAGGAAGTCCAGTTTCCTGCACCATCACGTATATTACCTCTTTGTATGAAACTTTCTCGAATATCTAACATTATAGATTTATTATTTTATCACTTATTCCATTTATTATTTTATTTTATTTGTATATATATTTTTTAAAATTCTATTATTTTTTCCTAATCTAATTTTTATTTCTATTTTTCTAGCTTTAAATTTTATTATCATTTTTTACAATAGTTACGGAGCACCTATATAAAATATTTCATATCACATAGTTTGTCTTATTTTTTATTTTCATTTCTCCGCTTCTTTTTTAACTTATTTTTAGAACTTGACTAAATCCAACATTATCTTTATGTTAATTAATTCACTCTCTTATATTATCTATAGGAAATTATTTTGTAGCAATTAATTTAAATATAATTATTGTTTGTGAGTTGTAACACTCGCTTTAATTCTGTATTACCTTTATTTACTTGATATTGTTGCCGCCTTACCAAAATATCAAAAAAGTAGTTAGTCTAATAAATAACTAGAAATATTTTACTTTAGCCAGTTGTTTGTTTCTAATCATTATTCTTTTACATTAATTTCTGTAAAATTGTATTTTTATCCTTTATAATGAAAAAACCAGATAAAGGCAACATCTATGATCAGAAATGAAAGAATTCATTAGCTATAGCTTTGGTTCTATTTAAGCATGTGTATTTGATTTAATGATTTTAATAATTCATTATTTATAGCTTTAAAAATTAACAACGTACAGATTTTTAGTATATATAATTAAAAATTTATGTATAAATATTTTATATACTATTAAATACTCCGTACAAAGCACGGGATTTATGCTAGTTTCATTTACCAGATCTCAACCAGACACCTGTAATAAATTTGTACTTAGTTACAAATTAGGACTACCATACATTACCCTTCCTCCTAAAAAATTTCCCCAAATTTAAGTAAATAATAATACCAAAATTATGGATAAACCCAAAGTAGAAATTTGTTTTTGGCAATATCCACACGTGACACGACCCTAAATCTCTTATTTTAATTGAATATTTTTTTTAATAATTATTAATCATTTTCCTACTACCACCGATAAAACTTTAATTTGATAGTATATTACAAACTAATTAGTGAAATAATAAAAATTGTTATTCCAAACTAACCGGTCTACAAAATGTTATTAATGTCAATAATTGCGTAATCTACATACTAACCGTAAACTTAATTTGGTGGGGCACACGTCATTAGAGCTGCCTCTGTTGGCAACCCAAACAAGTTTCTTAACTATAAATTACAAAAAAATATTATATGTAACGAAAATAAATTACATAGCATATGGATTTCGCCAGAAAGCACGCGAATATGAATATTCTCAATATTTTATTTTGTAAGAATATTCAAGAAATGTTTAGAATAATTGACAATACATTTATCTGAAAAACTAAGGCAGTAACTGAACATTCAACAATATTGTACGAATTAATTGAAGCTTTCATTACTTCAAAAATAAATAAATAAAATAAATAAAATGGAATATTTTATTTTGTAAGAATATTCAAGAAATGTTTAGAATAATTGACAATACATTTATCTGAAAAACTAAGGCAGTAACTGAACATTCAACAATATTGTACGAATTAATTGAAGCTTTCATTACTTCAAAAATAAATAAATAAAATAAATAAAATTGACAATACATTTATCTGAAAAACTAAGGCAGTAACTGAACATTCAACAATATTGTACGAATTAATTGAAGCTTTCATTACTTCAAAAATAAATAAATAAAATGGAGCTTTCATTAATTAAATGAAAAAGAAAAAGGGTTTTGATTTATTCGTAAGTCTAATTAATAATCTGACTCAGATTGAAGTCAGCTACATGTATATATGATTCATTTGAGGTATCCATTTGATTAGGATTTGCCATCTTGCTGGCAAACAGTAAACGATGGTGCAGAAAACTTATTAGTCAAGCATAATCCAACGTTTAATTAGTTAATATTAATTACATAACTCTTAAAACACATTAAAACATTGTCCACAATTCTGTATACATATCATATAGCCATAGCGTATTACACTTTCTATATATTTAATCGATCATATTTCTTAAAATTTACATAAATCACTCGATAAATATAAAATCATATTCTTCAGTACAATAATTTGATTAAGTTAATTTCAAGTTAGAATCAGCATATAAGTTGTAATCCTTTCATTTTGCCGGGCTTAATTGATCAGATTAGGACATGAATTATGTGTAAATTACATATATTTTATAACTATGATATTTAGTATACAAACTTTGTCCGTATATATGGTGACCCACTAACTTGCAAAATGGTACTTAAAAAAGGAAAAATAATATAATTAGTGCCTTGCGACTTTCCAGTTTTCAACTACTCATCTGCCCTGAATAATGCAGATAACATAGTCAATTAATCCCATACATTAAAATTATTTCATTTTCGGATAAAATTAGAATATTTTATTCACAATCCAGAGCTACAAATATTCGTGCAGAATTCCAGAATTGAGCAGGAAACAGATTCTTGATTTCGCATCAGGTCTCAGGGAAAGTCCAGTGATTATTTGCTCTGGGCATTTTTCTCCTGTCACTGCTTAGCAATCTTCCTCTGATCATTAATTTAGCCCAGCCCAGTTCGTGTTTGCCGTAATTACAACTATTTTTTGCAATATCAGAGATCTAAGCACTAATTCCAGTTCATGATTTGAAGCTGATATTCTTGTATCTTGAATCTTGATCTTGAAACCCTTGATCTGCAAAAGTTTAAAATTTTCAGAAATGGGAGAAAACAAGAAGATATTGTTCGGCAAATATGAAATGGGCCGATTACTGGGCAAAGGCACCTTCGCCAAAGTCTATTACAGCAAGAACCTCGTCACCAGCGAATGCGTGGCGATTAAGGTAATCAAGAAAGACGAGGTGATCAAGAGCGAGAAGATGATGGAGCAGATCAAGCGGGAGATCTCCGTCATGCGCCTCGTGCGCCACCACAACATAGCTGAGCTGAAAGAAGTCATGGCGACAAAGTCCAAGATCTTCTTCGTCATGGAGTACGTCCGCGGCGGCGAGCTCTTCGCCAAGGTGGCGCGCGGCCGCCTCACGGAGGCTGCCGCCCGCAAGTACTTCCAGCAGCTCATCAGCGCAGTCGACTTCTGCCACAGCCGCGGCGTCTTCCACCGTGACATCAAGCCGGAGAATCTCCTCCTTGACGAGAACGAGGATCTCAAGATCTCCGACTTTGGCCTCTCCGCCCTCCACGACGACGGCGGCGGCCTCCTCCACACGCAGTGCGGCACCCCGGCGTACGTGGCGCCCGAGGTGTTGGCCAGGAGGGGCTACGACGGAGCAAAGGCGGATATTTGGTCGTGCGGCGTCGTGTTGTACGTCCTCTTGGCCGGGTTCCTTCCGTTTCAAGAAGAAAACCTCGGGCTTATGTATAGGAAGATTTACAGAGCTGAATACGAGTTTCCTCCATGGTTCTCCACTGAGTCAAAGCGTTTGGTTTCCAAGCTATTAATGGCGGATCCGGGTAAACGGATCTCCATCCCGGGCATAATGCGGGTCTCCTGGTTTAGGAAAGGGTTAAAAAAACCCAATGCATTCTCCATGCAGGAATCCATGTTCGAAAAATTCGACGAGGAGGAGAAGTTTTTACACGAGGCGATCAAGAAGTCCCCGTCTTCCCCCGCGTTGCTCAACGCCTTTCAGTTCATCTCGTCCGTGTCGATGGGGTTCAACCTTTCGAGTATGTTTGAGGAGAGCAGAAAGGCGGGTTCCACATTCACTTCGAGGTGTTCGGCTAAAGTGATCATCGGCAAAATCGAGGCGATCGGAAAGAAGTTTGGGTTCAAGGTTGCGAGGACCAAGGATTTCAAAGTGAGGCTAGTGGGGCCCACCGAGGGGCGGAAGGGGCGGCTCTCGGTGACGGCCGAGGTGTTCAAGGTGGCGCCGGAGGTGACGGTGGTGGAGTTCTCGAAATTCTCCGGCGATACGTTGGAGTATGTGAAGTTTCGTGAGGAGGATATCAGGCCGGCGTTGAAGGATGTGGTTTGGACATGGCAAGGGGATCATGGTTCGCATTGTGATGATCAAATTGGTGGGGAAGAATGTTCTCAGCAATAGGGTTTGATTTGTACATGGTTTTCCAAGTTCTATAATTGGGTTTTAGACATGTTTGTAGCTTAATTTGTTGTGTCTCGTAATATATTTGTTGGTTTTTTTTTTTTTTACCATTTTTTTTTAATTTTAAACTTGATTGTGTACAAGTGAATTGAATTCATAATTGTATTAATTGGAACTCAAGACTTTGGGTTATGTTTTTCTTTCTTTCCTTTTTTTTTTTTTTAATTAGTAATGTCAATGAAAATTTTGTAATGAATGAAGATGATAATATTTTTGTCAACGTAGAAGTGTCACTAATTGTAATTAGTGAGAGTAAAACGCGTGGCTCATGACGAATTCATATAAAAATCTTCCAGAAGTAATAAAATTTATTGATTTGCTTTAAAAAAACAAATTTTTTTGAAGAAACAAACCAATTGAAACGGGCAGAGTCTGCAAAGTTTTAATTTTTGAACATTTGTGTAATTAATCTTTATTATAAGATAGTAGGGAAATAATAAATTTGGAATATTAACTCAATCAATTCAGTGTTTTTGGTACATTTTATTTTTTAACGACAAAATAGAACCGTATCTTCAAAATCAAACAATTTCATGCACTTTTTTTTGTTGTTGAAAACTGATTTTACAAGCTGGAATTTACACATAACGAATTATGAGTTCATCCCGTATAAAACTAGGCTGGGTTTTAGCTGGCAAAACCGGGTTCCAGTCAAAGAGTGCATTAAGTTGCATGATTCTAAAAATACTCTTCTATTTTGTCATTAAAAAATAAAATATACCAAAACATTAATAGTCGAATTGGTATACAAAATTTGTAATATTTTTTTTAATATAGTGCGTGTGAGATTTTAAATTTATTTATGTACAATAGGACTCTGATGGGCTTTCTTCCCCAAAGTATCTCTTATCTGTGGGCCGACATTTAGCCCAATAAGTATTGTGAAAAAGTAGGAGCATCTCTCGCAGTCTTGCTATCAGCCATCAGGTCTAGGTGTGGCTAGCATTTATGGGCCCTACTTTCGGACATGATTTTCTTTTTCCCTTTTTGTAAAATTAATGACAAGTGAACCCTTTTTTTTTAAAAGGAAATAATTACATTCAACTCCCTGAGTTTAGGCCAAATTACAACATAATGCAAAATTATTTTGAAATTACATACAGGTCTCTAACCCTCGTTAATTTGTTAATTTTTGTATACTTTTAGGGATGATTTTGCATTTTTTGTCATATATTAAATTTAACACTCATAAAAGCGTCAGGGACATAAGTGTATTTTCATAAAATTTGTTCATGGACATCACACAAAACAAGAAATATAGGGACTTTATTGTAATATTTTAAAAAAAAAAAGGACCGGATTGTAATTGGGCCAAATCTTAGGGATCTTTATGAAACTCGCCCTTTTTTAAATGGCAATTGAACCTAATTCGAAGGAATAAACTCAAAAACACCGTACAATTGTGAATTTGACTCGATTAAATCAGTGTAATGAGAAGCAAGTGTGTTAGATTTGTTGTGTGATTGGTGAAAAGTTTAAGCAGAGTAATCAATCAAATGACAAGTGTATTACATGTACCATTATAATTATAATTGATTGAGTTCGATAAAATTGGATTTGAACTAAAATTTTTCGTAGAATTGTAAAGATGTTGGACATAAATTATTTTAATTTAAAAAAAAAATGAAAAAAGCTCAACCCACATAGATTTCAAACACGTAAACTAATTAATCTCAAGCACATATTTTATGGGTTTTATGCTTTAAAAAATATGGATTTTCTGATTAAAATTTTAATTTTTTATCTATATATGTATCGAGTACTATGAAGAATTACTAGTCTATATTGAGTTTCAAAAAAAAATTAAGAAATCTGTTACGGGTAATATTTCTCTTGCCCTAATTTAATTAATTAGGTTAAGTCCAAGAAAAAGGTTGGGAGGCCCCAAAACTGAAGAAGAGAAATCGGTTGAGGAAAAAGAGGAATAAGGAGTTAAAAGTGGAGAACGTGGGACTTAATTTCAAATTCAAAAATCTCGCACGTGTCGAATTAGAAGGATTCTTGGTAACTAATCTTTAGGGAGTTATAAAAGCAGAAATAAGGGAGAAGGAAAAGGACGTTTTTAGATATCTGCAGAGTTTTTTTTTCTCTCTAAGTTCCCTTGCTCAGTAGGAAGAAGGCGTTTTTAGATATCTGCAGATTTTTTTTTTTCTCTAAGTTCCCTTGCTCAGTAGAAAGAAAATGTTTTTAGATATCTGCAGAGTTCTTTTTTCTCTCTAAGTTCCCTTGCTCAGTTGTATTGTCTTTTGATATCAGATTCTGTATTCCAATACTTTTCTCTATAATAAAATACCTTATTTCATCCTTTGGAGTTTTATTATTATTCTCATTGGATATTGTAGGAATTCTAGGATAAATCTTTATCTACACAGAATTATCTATTTTTACATTACGTTCAGGCTCGATACTTTGAAATTCCCAAAAAGAAATAAATAGAGTGATACTTGCCATTTTTGACAAGCATCATTTGGCGCTGTCCGTGGAAAATCGATTAAATCGAGCTAAGCCGTAAGAACGTAGCAGATGTTATTTTCTCAAATCCTAATTAATACGAACCTCAACTTTATAAGATAAGTTATTCTTATTCTTATTTGTTTTGATAATTACCATATGTGGAGCATTTTTTGACATTATTGTTTGAGAATTTTGATATTACGAACGAGGCTTCAAAAATTTTCCAAATTATTCAACTCTAAAAAAAACTAGCATGTTGTACGTGACTTCAATATCTATGGTTCGCAAACTGTTTCTATTCATGTTGGGTGCTTTATTTCTTAGTAATGAAATGTCTTTCATCTCGTTTGAATTGCCTAATTATATTTCATTAGGGCTTGACTAAATACCAATTGCCTAAATTTAATGGATTATCATGCTTCTAATAATCCCAAATTGAATTTAAGATTCAAAAGTCCATGAATTATGGATTTAATTAGTTTTCTAATGTCAAGCATGTTAGGCAAACATTCTTTCAGGGATCTAATGATCCCTAAATCTACAAGATATGCAGCGTGAAAAAATTCTCCCACCTGGAGGATTGTACCTGCCTGCTGGAACTGATAGTTAGGAAGGCTACCGCGCCTATGCTGAAGAGCTGGAGGGACTGCCAGCTTACATTCAACACCTGTGACGCCCCGATATTTTGGCCGTACAGGTATGACGTATATGTTTAACAAATTGCGCTAATTAATTGTTTATAAATGATTTATATATTTAATTTAATATTAAAAATGTTAATTATTATATCTTAAGTTTTATTAATATTAATTTATATGTTAATGCTCTAAATTGTATTAATTAATTATGGAATTCAATCATGTTAACCAATATTAAATGTTATTCCAATTTCGTTGACCTTACCTTCATTTTTTTTATTTAATTACGAATTTAAATTTTAATTATTTGTAAATGTTATGGATTTTCTTGTTGCATTGCTTATGAGTGACATTTATGTGCTTCGTTTCTATATGATTTGATACCGAAATTTTGTGCAAATTTAATATGTCGGAGATATACGTGTCTTTAATATGAATATATGTTCGTTTCATATTTTCGGGTTCATTTGCATGAGTTACGAATTTAATTTGTTTTTGGAATCCAAGTCGGGGGCTAACGAGCAATTAGCACCCTTGGTTCCGTAATTGATATCTTGAGCTCGGGAACTCGGATTCGAGTTCCGTCAACTTCGCTGAACTCGCAACAAAAATTCGAGTTTAGTGAACTTAGCCTTATATTTTTCTGAAATCATTTGAACCTCCGAAATTCAACCGAAAAACGAATCGGCGACAAAACTGTCATGTTTTACTAAAATGACCATAACTCTTACAATTCTTGACCAAATTAACCATGGTTGGAGTCTATGGAACCCTAACTCAACCACCTAACCTGTTATACCATCCCTTAACCGAACCAACCCTCACATAAACCAGAAATCTCAGCCAAAGCTACAGACTTCCAGTTTTTCCCGTAACCCTTGTGCACCTTGGAGATTCAAAGCTCAAATCTCCTGCAAACCTCCATTAATCCACAAGGTAAGCTTAGGGTTGTAATATAAATTCAATATGTGTCATTTTAAGCTATGCATCCCCAATTTTGATCATGGTTTCATGAGTTTTTGGCTGATTTTGAGTTATAGCTAGGTTTGGGCATTTATGTTGATCTCATTCGTTTCTTGTTGGTTTTGAGTGATTCCAAGCTTGAATATGATTGTTTTGACATCCTCTCCTCATTTATGATCATTGATTACATGGTAGTTGAAGTATTCATGAGATATCATTAATGGCACTTTGGGGAAAATTCATGAAATGGTCACGTATGCCTGCATCTCACATTTGAGCTCCTTTCGGACTGATTTATATGTCGAATTGGTGTTGTTTTGCTGCATATTTGTTGGCCTAACTTACCTGAGCTAGATGGGTTAGAGAAGATCAGTTGTTGCTCTGTTTTTTCGTCAATTTTGCCCTGTTTTGAGCTGGGTTTTGCTGCTGTCAAACTGCTGCGTCTTCTTGCTTGTTGCTGTCAATTTTAACCAGTTTTGTGGGAGTTGTTAGGGCTAGTTTGCTGTTGCATTTCATGGCTTTTCATGCCTTTATATGTTGGTTGATTTGTGCCTAAGTTGCTGCGTGAATCTGCTGCTTTTCCCCTGCATTTTTTTTTGCTGCTGAAACTGCTGCGTGTTGCCCAAATTCAACGAAAAATGGGCGAGGCCGTGTTGAGGCTTCGACTTGGCTACCTGAATTTTTTTAAAACCGGACACGGCCGTGTCCATTTTAAACTAAAAACCAACACGGCCGTGTCATACTTTTGAAAATTGATTCTGGAACCGTAGTGCTGCTGCTTCATTTTCTTTCTTTCTTTTTTTCTTGTTCCGGTTGTTTGCTGTGCATGTAATGTTTTAATTAATTGTTCTTGCATGCATTTAGTACGTTATATATATATATATATATATATATTATATTATATATATATATATATATTTATATTTATATATGTGTTTATTATATTTTAAATATTATTTGAATTAATTGAATTATAGAATTTAATTGTTACCTATTTCATGTGTCATTTAATTTCCGATCTTGATTTGAATGTATTTAATTGCCTATTTTCTAATTGTAAATGCGATTTAATACATGCTATGATCATATGTGAAATTCTTGAATTAATTTTATTGGAAATGTGAATTTATGGCTTGATTGAATTTGAACGTTTCTAATGTTGAATGAAATGGTCATTTATATGATTTAAATGTATTAATAGTGCACATGAACATCTCCATGATTTAATATCATTTCTTGTACATTCATAGCATATTCATTTCATTGCCGAGCGTCTTAATTGGTCATATTGAGTCTCACCTCACCTTTCTTGCACAGATTTTGATTCCGTTGGAGACGAGGCCGGTCAGTGAGGCTCGTGTGTTCTCCTTTTTGCCGCTCAAGGTGGGTTTCTCTTCTATTTAGATAAATGACCCCATATGCCTTCAATGTGAGAGTTTTCGACCAAAAATTTATATATGTATATAGAGTTGTTTTAAAGAGTAAATGTTTGCAACGTAAAGCCCTTATTTTATAAATCCTACCAAACGTTTTGGCGAGAAATGAGTGATTGCACGAATGGGGCCCAGGGACTTAGTGTGAGTGGCTATCCGGGGAGGCATGGGCCGACGGTGATCCCTCACATTAGTTCCACCAATTAACGGTGTAACCGGACCTCGTTAGGAGTTAGCGAGGAATGGACGCTGAGTGCCACTAGGGGAGTCATGTAACCCCTTTTGGTCAATGAATGGGTGGTCGGGCTTTGCAAACCCGCCACCAACCCGGAGAAAGAAGGTGTAAATGTTATTGAATGTGCACGAAAGAATGTTATGCATGAAAAGAAAGAATGAATGGATGTTTAATGAACTACACAAGGTGTTGGTTGGAGATAATGCACGCCCACTCGCCGGGCCAATAATGACCTAATGTAAATGAATCGTTATAATCCCTTTTGATGATTTCTCTATTTCACCCACTTGGGAAATTCTTTAAAAACCTCGCTTGGGATTATAGCTTGCATGTGACTGTTTAAATACCGTTGTATATTATATTTATGCCCTATTTTTATACCCACCAGTCCCTTTTGGACTGAACCCGTTTGGTTTTCAGTTGTTTTATGCAGGTGTCAGGAGCTAGGTAGGAATTCGAGTCATAGGTCTTGCATTCGTCTCTAGCTCTTGTATTTTGGTCTTACACTTGCATACTCTTACATTTGATCTTTGTATATGATTATTGTTTTGGAGCGTACATGTTTTGGGCCGTGATGGCATGTGAATGATGTAAATGAATTATTTTGGAGCTTGAATGCTCATTGTATATATGTTATGATCAGTTATTGCTTCCGCGCTAATGTTTACTCTGATTATATGGTTCAAGGGTTAGTCCCGCCTAGCATAGCGTGTGTGTTTGTCCCCGTTCGCCGTGATTTAGCTCAGGTATGGATTGCCCATTTCATATTCGGGTCGGGTCTCGGTGCGGGGGATGTGGTACCTTGCGCTCGGGTGCTACATCCTTAAGTGGTATCAGAGCTACGGGTTGCAAAACCCGGGCTCTCGTGTCGTGTGGGTCAGTCTAGGTCGTTCGGCTTAGGAACTAATTGACAATGTGTTGCATATGCATCTCTTTTGTGCTTAGTTGATTTAAAATTTGGATTTTGATTGAATTAATTGCAATACCATGCATGAACTAAACCTAGCATGCATTCTCAGTGTTTGTTAACAGGATGCCTCCACGTAGACACCGTGATAGATCTCCAGGACGACGTCATCATCGTGATCGTACTCCTACACCCCCACCTCCACAACCACCGCCGACAGAAGCCTTTGTTAATTCGGTTATCAATATAATAGATCAAAGGCTACGAGATTATGTACCACCGGCACCTCCAGTACCACCTGCACCTGCTGTACAGCCCGAGGCACCGATTTCGGTTATACTTAAGGAGTTTCAGAATCAAAGACCTCCCAAGTTTTTCAAGGGAAATGATATGCAGGCGGAAATGTGGTTGAAAGAAGTCGAGAGGATATGGGAGCTCATTCCATATGAGTCCCGAGAGAAGGCTCGATGCACCATCACTTTGATACAAGGGGAAGCCTACTCTTGGTGGGAAAGCACGCGGATAGTCTTGGAAGTAGCTGGAGAAGAGATCAATTGGGAAGTCTTTACAAGAGAGTTTAAGAATAAATTCTTTCCTCCTTCATAGGGGTGGGCGCGGGACGGGGAGTTCGGGATCGGGGTGGGAAATTGGGGACCCGACCCCATCCCGAAAATGTCGGGTACCCAGCTAGTCGGGGAGTTCGGGATTCGGGACGGGATCGGGGTCGTGCTCGGGGAGCCCGACTTATTTTTCTTTTTCTTCTTTTACATTATTATTGGGCTACCAATTCACTTAATGACTCATTGGGCCTGATCCTTTCACAATTCAAGATTGGGCTGCTAAGAAATGCAATCAAAATTCTGTCAAAAAGCAAAAAAATCACAAATTTCAATTAGGGTTAAAAATAACAAATTGCCTCTATCCTCAAAGCTCAAGTTGTTAATCTGTAAGAATGGTGGACGTGGTGGGTTGGGGTTAGTGGTTTTCGGATTTGGAGCGGTGGCTTGCCGGAGGTGCTCAATGGGCTGTGGTGGCTGTAGTTTGCGTTGGCATGGCGGTTGGCTGGAGCCTAGAGCTGGGTTCTGCAACTTCTGCTATGGCCTATGAAGAAGACTCAAAGTTTTAATCTTGAAAGTGAAGATAGAAGTCAGAACACGAGGCTATGATTAATGGAGTTTCTTAGATTGCCTTCTTGGTGAGATTTTAAAATTTGAGAGAGAATAGATTGTGGGATTTGAGTCTGAGAAACGAAGTCTGCCCAACTGAGAGAGGAAAGGTTAGAATTAAATAAAATATATAATATATATATATATATTTTTTTAATTTGAGATCGGGTAGTTCGGGTACCCGATCGGGAAAATAGGGTATCAAATCACTACCCGATCCCGAGCCCAAATTGTTAATCGGGATTCGGGTACCCATCCCGAACTCAAAATTCCCCGAACTCCCCATCCCGATCGGGAAATACCCGATCGGGTCGGGACGGGCCCCGAATTCCCCGACCCGAATGCCCACCCCTACTCCTTCATCCCGTACTCGAAGGCTTAGGGAATTCACCGAATTGAAGCAGGGATCGAGGTCTGTAGCCGAGCATATTTCAGAGTATGAGAGGTTATCCCGCTATGCGCCAAATATAGTGAGCGATGACTTTCATAAAGCTATGCAGTTTGTTCAGGGGGTTCGACCGGATATCCAGTCAGCTCTTGAGGCGGTTAACACAAGTACTTGGGCGAAGGCTACTTCGAAAGCCTTAAAGGTTGAAGATTCTGCGAATGCTAGGAGGCCAGTTTATCGCCAAGGACAAGGGTCAGGATCCGGCTCGGGATTTAACAAAGGAAAGATACCGATGACTTTACCAGCTCCACCACCAAAAGGACCTTTCAAGAAGCCTAGAGCAGGAGGTCAGATTGCACCTATTCCACGAGCACCTCAGGCTCCACCAGCCCCTAAAGGATCTCGCAACGATCAGCCACCGTGTACTTATTGTGGATGGCCAACCCATTCTTATAACAATTGCCGAAAGAGATTGAGGTTGTGCTTGATTTGTGGAAAAGGGGATCATATGGCTTTTTCATGCCCGGACAAGACTCCAGGGTATCAAGCTGGAGCTCAGAGACCGATGGTTCAGGCATGAGCTTATGCCCTTGAGGGTGAGGAGCAGAAAGTGAAAGCTGATCCAAACGCCGTGGTGGAAGGTACCGTTTGCATTCATAACACGAGCATTCATGCATTATTCGATCCGGGTGCCACGCATACTTTTATATCTTGTGATCTATGTGCCTCTCTGTGCCTACCTGTTACTTGTTCAAATTCTTGTTATTATGTGAGTTCTCCTCTTGGAGGAAGTTTGCAGACAGATCGGGTTATCAAGGGTTGTTCAGTTTTGATAGAAGGGAAAGATTATCCGGCAGACTTCATTGTGATGCCTATGAAGAAGTATGGGGTAATCTTCGGGATGGATTGGTTATACCGGCACCGGGCCAAAGTTGATTGTTTTAAGAAGAAGATTAAGTTGGGAAAAGATTTAATTGGAGAAGTTGGGTCGAAGAATGTACCTCTCTTATCATTCATGGAAGCTCGCAAGTTGGTAAAGGATGGAGCCACGGGATTTGTTGCCTATCTCCTTAACAAACCAAAGGATCAATCAAGTTTTGAGAAGACGGCCGTGGTAAAGGAATATCCCGATGTATTTCCAGAAAATTTGGGTTCTCTACTGCCGGATCGAGAGATTGAGTTTGTTATTGATTTATATCCGGGATCAGAACCGTATTCTAAGACTCCTTATAGAATGGCTCCGGCAGAGTTGAAGGAGTTGAAGATTCAACTCGAGGAATTACTCAAGATTGGATATATTCGACCGAGTTCATCTCCGTGGGTGCTCCGGTTCTCTTTGTCAAGAAGAAAGATGGATCGTTGAGGATGTGTATAGATTACCGGGAGCTTAATCGGATGACTATCAAGAATAAGTACCCGTTGCCCCACATCGAGGATTTATTTGATATGTTGCAAGGTTCGGGGGTCTATTCGAAATTGGATCTAAGGCAAGGTTACTACCAGTTGAAAATCCGGGAAAAGGATATACCAAAGACAGGATTTAATACCCGGTATGGGTATTATGAGTTCGTAGTGATGCCTTTTGGTTTGACAAATGCCCCTGCAGCATTTATGGATATGATGCATCGGATTTTCCGGCCTTATTTGGATAAATTCGTAGTAATCTTCATTGAAGACTCTTGTGTATTCAAAGACTCCGGAAGATCATACTAGGCATCTCAGATTGGTATTGGAGACGTTGAGAGAGCACCGGTTATATGCGAAGTTTAGTAAGTGTGAGTTTTGGATCGACCGGGTTGCTTTTCTAGGCCATATTATTTCAAGTAAGGGTTTGGAAGTTGATCCTTCAAAGATCGAGACGGTTATTCAGTGGCAGAGTCCGAAGAATGCTTCCGAGGTTAGAAGTTTCTTGGGATTGGCAGGTTATTACCGAAGGTTTGTGAAAGATTTTTCAAAGATAGTCGGTCCTTTAACTCGGTTGACTAAGAAGGAAGCTAAATTTGAGTGGGACGAGGCATGTGAAGCGAGTTTTCAACTCTTGAAGGAAAAGTTGACCACTGCACCGATATTAGCACTTCCTGAGGGCACTGAAGGATACATGGTTTATACGGACGCCTCGAAAGAAGGTTTGGGATGTGTTTTGATGCAGAAGGTTAAAGTGATAGCCTATGCCTCGAGGAAATTGAAGGATCATGAACAGAATTATCCCGCTCATGATCTCGAACTAGCCGCAGTGATCTTTGCTTTGGGAAAGTGGAGACACTACTTATATGGAATTTCTTTCGAGATCTTTTCCGACCACAAGAGTCTCCAGTATTTGTTTTCTCAGAAGGAATTAAACAAGAGACAAAGGCGTTGGATGGAGATGTTGGCGGATTATGAGTGTACAATTTGATACCATCCCGGAAAGGCCAATGTGGTTGCAGATGCGCTTAGTAGGAAGGCTAGCATGTCTAGTGTGAAAGTGGAAGCTACGGATGAATCTGAGTCTTTCAAGCTGAAAGCTAGTATTCGGAATATTACCGTTCAGCCGGATCTTCAGCAGAGGTTGTTTGAAGCTCAGAGGGTGGATTCCGAGGTTCAGAAGTTAGTGTAGAAAGCTAGAATTGATCCAGAGAGTCCGTTTGGGTTCGATGACACTGGACTTCTATGGTTTAAAAACAGAGTGGTTGTTCCAGAAGAGTTGAAACGGTTGATATTGGAAGAAGCTCATCGATCAGGGTATTCGATACATCCCGGGGGAAATAAGATGTATAAGGACTTAAAGAAATTTTATTGGTGGAATGGACTTAAGCGGGATGTGATCAACTTCGTGAAACATTGCTTGACTTGTCAAGTTGTGAAAGCAGAGCATCAGAAGCCATCGGGGCTACTTCAACCGTTACCTATCCCAGAATGGAAATGGCAGCAAGTGGCGATGGATTTCGTTACGGGTCTTCCTAGAGTGAAAGGTGGTTTAGATGGAATTTGGGTGATCGTGGATCGACTGACGAAATCGGCACATTTTCTTGCTATTCGGATGTCGGATAAGGTGAATAAGTTAGCTAAGAAATATGTTGATGAAATTATCCGACTGCATGGAGTCCCGGTTAGCATTGTATCAGATCGGGATCCGAGGTTCGCTTCTAGATTTTGGCAAGAATTCCAAAGGAATCTGGGAACAAGGCTTCAATTCAGCACAACTTTCCATCCTCAGACAGACGGGCAATCAGAGAGATTAATTAAATATTTGGAGGATATGTTGAGAGCATGTGCATTGGATTTTTCGAGTTCGTAGAACGAGCAATTGCCTTTGATTGAATTCGCCTATAATAACAACTTTCAAGCATCGATAGAAATGGCTCCATATGAGGCTCTCTACAGACGGAAATGCAGGTTACCGTTGTTCTTTGATTTGGAAGAATGGAATTGGACCAAGCAAGAAGGTGTGAAACGAGGGGAGAAAAAGGAAAAACCCTCTAAGGCCGTGCAAGAGGCAATTGATAAGGTCCAAATAATCAGACAACGGATGAAAGCAGTCCAGGATCGACAGAAAAGCTATGTCTATTAAGTTTGAGATTGGTGATAGGGTATTCTTGAAAGCTTCGCCGCGTAAGGGATTCTCGAGGATTGGAAAAGGAGGGAAATTGAATCCACGGTATTTAGGACCGTATGAAATTCTTGAGAAAATTGGAGATACGACTTACCGTTTGGACCTACTGCCGAGTCTGACCGGAATTCACAATGTATTTCATGTTTCTCAGCTTCGAAAATATTATCCGGATGAATCCGAGATCATACCGGTTGAAGAAGTGGAATTAGAACCGAACCTCACCTTCGTTCAGAAGCCGATTAAGATATTGGATCGAAAATTTCAGGAGCATCGAAACCGGCAAATCCCACTAGTTAAAGTCTTATGGAGAAGTGACAAAACCGAAGAGGCTACGTGGGAGACGGAGGAAAAGATGAGGAAGTTTCATCCCGAGTTGTTTACGGGCGATCAATGAATCCGAGGACGGATTCTTTTAAGGGGGAGAGGTTGTGACGCCCCGATATTTCGGCCGTACAGGTATGACGTATATGTTTAACAAATTTCACTAATTAATTGTTTATAAGTGATTTATATATTTAATTTAATATTAAAAATGTTAATTATTATATCTTAAGTTTTATTAATATTAATTTATATGTTAATGCTCTAAATTGTATTAATTAATTATGGAATTCAATCATGTTAACCAATATTAAATGTTATTCCAATTTCGTTGACCTTACCTTCATTTTTTTTATTTAATTACGAATTTAAATTTTAATTATTTGTAAATGTTATGGATTTTCTTGTTGCATTGCTTATGAGTGACATTTACGTGCTTCGTTTCTATATGATTTGATACCGAAATTTTGTGCAAATTTAATATGTCGGAGATATACGTGTCTTTAATATGAATATATGTTCATTTCGTATTTTCGGGTTCATTTGCATGAGTTACGAATTTAATTTGTTTTTGGAATCCAAGTCGGGGGCTAACGAGCAATTAGCGCACCCTTGGTTCCGTAATTGATATCTTGAGCTCGGGAACTCGGATTCGAGTTCCGTCAACTTCGCTGAACTCGCAACGAAAATTCGAGTTTAGTGAACTTAGCCTTATATTTTTCCGAAATTATTTGGACCTCCGAAATTCAACCGAAAAACGAATCGGCGACAAAACTGTCATGTTTTACTAAAATGACCATAACTCTTACAATTCTTGACCAAATTAACCATCGTTGGAGTCTATGGAACCCTAACTCAACCACCTAACCTGTTATACTATCCCTTAACTGAACCAACCCTCACATAAACCAGAAATCTCAGCCAAAGCTACTGACTTCCAGTTTTTCCCGTAACCCTTGTGCACCTTGGAGATTCAAAGCTCAAATCTCCTGGAAACCTCCATTAATCCACAAGGTAAGATTAGGGTTGTAATATACATTCAATATGTGTCATTTTAAGCTATGGATCCCCAATTTTGATCATGGTTTCATGAGTTTTTGGCTGATTTTGAGTTATAGCTAGGTTTGGGCATTTATGTTGATCTCATTCGTTTCTTGTTGGTTTTGAGTGATTCCAAGCTTGAATATGATTGTTTTGACATCCTCTCCTCATTTATGATCATTGATTACATGGTAGTTGAAGTATTCATGAGATATCATTAATGGCACTTTGGGGAAAATTCATGAAATGGTCACGTATGTCTGCATCTCACGTTTGAGCTCCTTTGGGACTGATTTATATGTCGAATTGGTGTTGTTTTGATGCATATTTGTTGACCTAACTTACCTGAGCTAGATGGGTTAGAGAAGATCAGTTGTTGCTCTATTTTTTCGTGAATTTTGCCCTGTTTTGAGCTGGGTTTTGATGCTGTCAAACTGCTGCGTCTTCTTGCTTGTTGCTGTCAATTTTAACCAGTTTTGTGGGAGTTGTTAGGGCTAGTTTGCTGCTGCATTTCATGGCTTTTCATGCCTTTATATGTTGGTTGATTTGTGCCTAAGTTGCTGCGTGAATCGGCTGCTTTTCCCCTGTATTTTTTTTTCCTACTGAAACTACTGCGTGTTGCGAGAAGGATGCAACACGGCCGTGCCCAAATTCAATGAAAACTGGGCAAGGCCGTGTTGAGGCTTCGACTTGGCTACCTGAATTTTTTTAAAACCGGACACGGCCGTGTCCATTTTAAATTGAAAACCAACACGGCCGTGTCATACTTTTGAAAATTGATTCTGGAACCGTAGTGCTGCTGCTTCATTTTCCCTCTTTCTTTTTTTCTTGTTCTGGTTGTTTGCTATGCATGTAATGTTTTAATTAATTGTTCTTGCATGCATTTAGTACGTTATATATATATATATAATTAAATAGTTTGCATGCATGGGATATATATACATATATATATAATATAATATATGTACGTATATTGATATATATATATATATATATATATTTATATTTATATATATGTGTTTATTATATTTTAAATATTATTTGAATTAATTGTATTATAGAATTTAATTGTTACCATTTTCATGTGTCATTTAATTTCCGATCTTGATTTGAATGTATTTAATCGCCTATTTTCTAATTGTAAATGCGATTTAATACATGCTATGATCATATGTGAAATTCTTGAATTAATTTGATTGGAAATGTGAATTTATGGCTTGATTGAATTTGAACGTTTCTAATGTTGAATGAAAGGCTCGTTTATATGATTTAAATGTATTAATAGTGCACATGACCATCTCCATGATTTAATATCATTTCTTGTACATTCATAGCATATTCATTTCATTGCCGAGCGTCTTAATTGGTCATATTGAGTCTCACCTCACCTTTCTTGCACAGATTTTGATTTCGTTGGAGACGAGGCCGGTCAGTGAGGCTCGTGTGTTCTCCTTTTTGCCGTTCAAGGTGGGTTTCTCTTCTATTTAGATAAATGACCCCATATGCCTTCAATGTGAGAGTTTTCGACCAAAAATTTATATATGTATATAGAGTTGTTTTAAAGAGTAAATGTTTGCAACGTAAAACCCTTATTTTATAAATCCTACCAAAACGTTTTGGCGAGAAATGAGTGATTGCACGAATGGGGCCCAGGGACTTACTGTGAGTGGCTATCCGGGGAGGCATGGGCCGACGGTGATCCCTCACATTAGTTCCACCAATTAACGGCGTAACCGGACCTCGTTAGGAGTTAGCGAGGAATGGACGCTGAGTGCCACTAGGGGAGTCATGTAACCCCTTTTGGTCAATGAATGGGTGGTCGGGCTTTGCAATCCCGCCACCAACCCGGAGGAAGAAGGTGTAAATGTTATTGAATGTGCACGAAAGAATGTTATGCATGAAAAGAAAGAATGAATGAATGTTTAATGAACTACACAAGGTGTTGGTTGGAGATAATGCACACCCACTCCCCAGGCCAATAATGACCTAATGTAAATGAATCGTTATAATCCCTTTTGATGATTTCTCTATTTCACCCACTTGGGAAATTCTTTAAAAACCTCGCTTGGGATTATAGCTTGCATGTGACTGTTTAAATACCGTTGTATATTATATTTATGCCTTATTTTTATACCCACCAGTCCCTTTTGGACTGAACCTGTTTGGTTTTCAGTTGTTTTATGCAGGTGTCAGGAGCTAGGCAGGAATTCGCGTCATAGGTCTTGCATTCGTCTCTAGCTCTTGTATTTTGGTCTTACACTTGCATACTCTTACATTTGATCTTTGTATATGATTATTGTTTTGGAGCGTACATGTTTTGGGCCGTGATGGCATGTGAATGATGTAAATGAATTATTTTTGAGCTTGAATGCTCATTGTATATATGTTATGATCAGTTATTGCTTCCGCGCTAATGTTTACTCTGATTATATGGTTCAAGGGTTAGTCCCGCCTAGCATAGCGTGTGTGTTTGTCCCCGTTCGCCGTGATTTAGCTCGGTTATGGATTGTCCATTTCATATTCGGGTCGGGTCTCGGTGCGGGGGATGTGGTACCTTGCGCTCGGGTGCTACAACACCTCCATCAGACTACCAGGGCAGCTGATATACCTGGAGGGCTAGGACTGGTGGATAACCCTACTGCGGGATAATTGCAGACCAGGAGGGCAACTGATGGACAAGGAGGTCCTAGAGGGCTGGGCAATAGAGCAGCGCGGCCTGCTGGCCCTTATCCTATAACATCCCGACTTTTCGGCCGTATAGGTACGTCGTATCGAGTGTGTTACGTGCGCATTTAATTATTTATTTATGCCCTTAAATGTTTATTTAATTACTAATGTGCTTATTTGAATATTTATTTGCATTAATTGTTACGCATCTGAACGTTTTTCCCCGGTTGATCCCTTTATTGATCCGTATGCCCTGTATTTGCTCCTAATTATGTAACAACATGTTATGCACGAAATACATGTTTTAAGAGCTTGCTTAAGTGCTCGTTAATTGTTTTTAAGTTCATTTAATACGGTTCATAAACCGTTTTATTTGTTAAGGGATTCGAGGGCCTAATTTGTTTAGCGCACCTTGGGTTCCGAAGGGCATAACTTGAGCTCGGGAATTCAAATTTGAATTCCGGAAGAAGCTTCGGACTCAAAACGAAGAATGGAAGCTATAGAATCCAACCTTGTACTTTTTTAAGCCCGTTTGAACCCCCGTATTTCTCCCGGAATGAGCCTCGTGTGACAGATTCGCCACATTTTACCATTTTGGCCATAACTTGATCAATCTTTGACCAAATCAACCCCTACTTGGCCCCATACCCTCCTAACTCACCCCCCTTTCACGCACTTCAGCCCTCATTTCGTCCAACCCCAAGAGAGAAGGAGAAAAGCAGCAACAAACCGAGATGAAGAGGAGAGAAGGAAGCTTCATGCCATTTTTCAATTTCCAAGCTCGTTTCTCATCCAAATCGGCTCAAATTTGAAAGGTAAGTCTGGATTTGTATCCTCCATCTTATCCTGTTTCTTTTAAGTCCATTTTTTTTTAATTTCATGATCATTTGAGCATGGTTTGGCTAATTGGATGAATAGTAAGGGTTAGAGCCCCTTTTGATGAATTTGCTTGATCTCTTGTATTTTCTTTGAGTTTGATGCATGCTAATTGAACCTAATACATCCTATAATACTTGTATGGATCGAATTTTCATGCTATCTTAGGATTCATGGAGGTTTGATTCAAGAATTTGGAGTTTTATATGAATATGAGCATGTTTGATCCCCTTCTCTCTTTCCTTGCATTTTGGTTCGGTTTTAGCATGGTTTTTGGCATGTATTTGATGCATATTTGCTGGATATCCTTTCCCTTGCTTGTTGTCTTGAGTTAGAGTTGGTTTTGGCCTAGTTTTGCTACTGTTTTTGCGTCTGCTGCTACTGTCGCCAAAAGTCGCACCCCGCGACCAGGAGAAGAAGGATTATGGTCGCGCCCACGACCAGATTTTGCCCAACCTTTGACCTGGAACAGTGCTGGAGGCTGCTACTAAGAGTGTTCGTGCCCGCGACCCTTTTTGGCTTGTTTTTTGTCACCCCCGCGACTTGTTTTTGCTCCAGTTTTGGACTGTTGGTGCCGTGTGCTTCCGTTTTCACTTTCGTTCGTGTTTTCCTTGTTTTTCTTGCTTCTTTCTTATCTTGTATGTATGAATAACTTGTTATATTATGTGTTACGTGAATACTTGTGAATTTATTACGTGAATTCGATGCTTTTGCGTGAAATAAATGGCCTAACATGCTCTTTATGCCTTATACATGCATGCAAGCAAGAATGTTACATTTATTTGATTTCTATGATATCTATTTGGTTCTTTTATGAAATATATGAATCGTATACATGTTATTTAATATGTTAAGCTTGTTGTATGAAATATATGAATTCGTTTAACGTGAAATAAATGGCCTTCGTGCTTCATATGTGCTTTAACGTGCATGCATAGATCTAACCTTCATTTAAATGCCTCGCTTGTTAATTTCTCGCCTCTTGTAGGATATGCATTCATAGTTAATTTAATATATGACGTGTTATGTATGCTATATGAAATTCATGAAGTTAATTAACGTAATTTATGGAATTCAATACGTGTTATTAATTTGCATGCGTTAAATGACATCTCATTGCATCTCTTATACATCATTTGCATTCATATGCATATGCCGAGCGTTTAAGTGGTTCATGTTGAGTCTAAGGTTGTCTTTGGTTGTTTGTTTTGTCCTTAGGTCCGTTTCGTGGTTGACGAGGAGGTGTTTTAGAAGTGTTTTGGTTCGCCGCTTCCGGTGTGGTCGACAAGGTAAGGTTTTCTTCCTTTTTAGTTAAGTGATCTACAACCCTACATGTATTTTTAAGCCCGCATGCGATATATGTATATATATAATTATGTAAATACGTGTTTGATTAGTATTTTGTGGGATTTGTCCCTTTTGCTATGTATTATTGGAAAAACATTTTTATATATACGTAATCTATTTTACTTTTGTTTGATTTGAAAAGGGTTAGTGTGTGTGAACGTTTTGAAATAGCGAGAATTACGACTTTGAATTAGAAGTCGGAAAATTATGAAATTTCAAAATTAATAAAAGTATGAATTATGACTTAAGAAATGGGCCCGGGGAAGTGGTATGTGATTCTCGGGTCGGCCATGGGGTCGCCGAGCTCTCTCATCAACACAACCCCAATTTTATGTAGGGAAATTCGCCCATCCTCGAGAGTTCGAGGGTAAGGCGATATCTCGAGCACCGGCGGTTAATACTAGTCGGGGAGCGGGTAGGATCCCCCGACCCACACATTTTGACGGGAGAACGGGGTTGAGTGGACGTCAACTCGTCCCCACACGGCGAAGGGTGGATTGTTTATGAACTTTGCTTTATTTTGATTCTGTTTATGCTTTGAAAGGAGTTAGGTGGGTTTGAACTCGTTCTTGCCGAGCCTTTTGATTTTGATTATGTTTGTTGTTCGTGGAACGGGAGTGGATTTATAATTACTAAAATTTGGTTTATTTTGGGCTTTTGGCCCTAAAATCTGTTATATATTAATATCACGGGATAAAATATTTTAGATTGCAAAAACCACGCCCGGTTCATGAACTTTCTAATTTGAATATGCTTTGCTCTTACTTATACATACACATGAGTGTGTTAGCCCCCTCACCAGTCTTTAGGACTGACCCCTCATCGTTGTTTTCTTTTTCCTCTTTCTTTTGGTTCTTTGAGTTGCATGTGTAGGTTGTCGGTTCGAGCTAGGCGGCAGTCTTTTATTTTCGAGTGTTCGAGTCATTAGTAGAGTTTTTTTGCATATTTTGCTTCTTTACTTTCTAGTTTTGGTACTATGTATAAATATGGTTAAGTTGTGTTTGAAATTCGAATTGGGGACTTGTACAAATTTAATTTGGCCCCGGTTGGGCATGACATGTATAATTATTTTATTGTATCCCTATGATGATAGCATGTATGTTTGTATATTTGAAATCCTGGCGCTTCCGCATGAGAATTTATTTATTTCGCGCACTCTGAATTAGGGTCTAGACCGCGTAGCCTAGGTGAGAATTTATTTGTCACCCGTTCGTCGTAGCTTGGTGCGTGAGCAGAGTCCATTTCGTTACACGTGCCGGGCTACAGTGCGGAGGGTGTAGAGTCTTTCGCTCCGGGGTGCTACATATCCGTTCTATGTGAGATGAGCTCGACCAAAGGATTAACGATGCTATTGTAGCAGCTACGACACGTCGGAGATAACCCAAAATCAAACTGAATTGGAGGTTCGATAGTATGAGAGTCGAGAATGGTGAGCAGCAGGTGGAAAACCTGCCGGTCCCTCCAGGTTTAGCGGATCTCCTACCTGGAATGATATTCCCGCCAAGAGGGCTGTACCCATCTGCTGGAGTAGGAAGTTAGGAAATGTACCAGTTATCAGCTGAATAGCTGGAAGGACTACTGACTCAGAATCAATATCTCCAGCAGACCACCAGGATGCCTGATGTACCTGAAAGGCTAGCAGCAATCGATAACCAAAACGTAGTCTTCTCGCAAACCAAAAGAACAACCGATGGACCAGCAGAACCTGGAAGGACTTTCCTACCAAGAGGGCGACACCTACCTGCTGGGACAGGAGGCCTGGAAGGCTACTAGTCGTATACAAAAGAACTGAAGGGATTGGTGGCCCCAAACTATGAACTTTTAGCAGACCACCAGGTCCACTGGCGTAACAGGAAGTGCTTGAGATACGGGAGGAATGAATAAACAAGCAACACGACCTGCAAGTCTTATCCACTTCACTGTGGACGAGCTTAACCAGAGGATAAAACGCCTCCATTGAGGTAGCAGTCCTGGATATCATACAGTGAACACTACATCGCGCCGATCCGTCTGCTCAGATCCAAGACGTTCAGTAGACCCACAAAATCTTCTTGTGGAGCTACCCACCAGGAGGACAGAGTTACTAGCAGCTGTAGGAGAGCTTCTCTAGGCTGGAAATCCCCCAACAGTCTACGTGGACTTAGAAAATCATGTCCCGACAAGAGATATTAACATCAACTCAAATGTGAATTGATAAAGAGCTGGTGGAATTGGAGCTGTGACGCCCGAGCATAGGTCCCCACATCCCACTCACTAAGACTAAACTCATATACGAATATAGTCCGCATACAAGTCAAATAATAGCAAACGGAAACACGACACGGACCCTGGCTAGGTGGGACTAACCTTGTACCAACAATCAGAAGTCGAGCTGGAGTATAAACAGGAATCTAGACAGGAGTTATAGGAGCATAGTTATAATGGATCAAGAATATACAATCAAACCACAAGTCTCCGGTACAAAATCATCAAGATATAAAAGTATCCGATCATAAGCTAATACAAAATCAGAGGTGAATACAAGTGTGTGGTACAGGATGAGTGTGACTCAAGCTAGACACAATTACAAAAATAAATGCAATTTCCCATCTAGCTATGCTAAGAAGTACCCGAGGGACAAAGAAGGGAGGGGTCAGTCTCTACAAGACTGAGTGAATAGCATAAATAATATATATAAAACAGTAAAGATCATGCAAGCCGTAATTCCACACAAGGTTTTCAAAGAACAAGTGAAAACATAGGATATCAATGTATGGAATTACAACTTTCAAGTTTATTTCAGGAAAGTGATCAGTGGCTCGGAAATGAGCATTCTCCAACCTTACTCCTTTAGTGTACAAAATATAGTTATTAGGTGATCATGCAAGAATTACGTTTCACTTAATACAGGATTCAGTTTAAGTGCACAAATGCACTTTTTTCCTCCGGGTTGGTGGTTCGGGTAGCTAGCCCTTGCCACCCAGGACATAATGATCAATGGGTACATGAATCCCAATGATCTGGAGCCCCTTCAATTCACCAAACCTCATGGTGAATATCCAGGTAGTCCGAGTTTGGTTGGGACTTATGCAAGAGATAGCCGTCAGCCCATGTTTTTCAGGTTTTCTTAATACACAAGCCCCTGGGCCCCAGAAAGTGTCAGGTTCTCGCTAAAACAGGACAGGAACAGGTTTTCAGGGTTGTATTTTAAAATCATTTGATCTTTGAAATCAAGGTACATAAGTATAAGATAGGTTTTTAGCCAAAACTTCACGTAAAAAAGAGTTGTAGGGTTAATATCATATAACCTATCAAATCCTCACTTGTACTGAACCAAAAAGAAGGAAACAAACTCCCCGATCCCTATACGGTAGGCTCGTCGCCCTCTTGAGAACCCTCTGGACAAGAGAAACAGGACACGAGTGAGACTCAACTCAATATGAACCAAGTACGATGCTCGTCAAATGATAAAAATGCACATGGCATGATGATGAGATCACATTATATAAATGGCATGTTCATGTGTACAATTAATATCCCACATATAAAGAAACGAACAAGGATTCACAAAAGAACGAGTTAACAACAAACTAGAATCACAAACACAAAGTCAGGCGTGCATCCCATCTGGGAGGGATTTTCAAAGGTTTTAGCCCCGGCAGGGACAACAGTACCTGAACCCACCTGTAACCCATTCCCAGTCGGGACAATTTTTACACTGCCCAAGCTCCCGACCGGGAGGCTGCAACAAGCAACCTGCTGCCAGGCTATCCCAGCCGGGACCCTCAAAATGCAGAATAGGGGACTTTCAGAAAAAGAGGAAAACGCCCACAAACTCACACCAAAGCTCAACAACTCTCAAGAAATCAATGCATACCAAGTATATAACCAACATATATCATATAGGCATCAAGAAATACACTTAAACATGCTTAGATCATTAAATACTCATCCAACAAACCCTCATTTATTCCATGATCATAAATGCTCCAAGTTTCATGCAAGACATGATATAAAAGCATGAAATTACTCAAAATCATCTCAAATAATTCATAATATGTCATGTATTCCATAGAAAGTATAAGCCCCAGCATATACTCACTTTCAACAAATATATATACATGTTACCATACCTTGAAAATAGAAGAAAATGAAGGGGAAAGAGAAGAGATGATCTAGAGATTGATTTCTTGATGAAAATGGAGTGAAATCCTTGGCCTTTGCTTCCTTGTTTGAATCGAGTAGAGAGGGAAAGAGAGATGGAGGAGAGTTTTCCTTGCTCTTGTTCTTGAGAATGAAGAATATGCAAGTGTATGGGTGTGTGAGTGTTTGATCGATCAAAGAAGGGAAAGAAAAGGAAGAAATTGTAACTTGGTCCTTATGAAATTTAAATGAATGCAATCAAGTACACAATTTATAAAAGATATAATTAAATCCACATCAAATTATCAATTAGGTCCATAAGTTATAAAAAGTTTCAATTAAGGTTAAATAGGCATAGAATTCTCACAATACAATTAATTAGACACTTAATCATGCTCGGGAAAATTAAACATATAATTCACGAAATTAAATTTGATGGTGTCCGATCAGCTAAGGGTCAAACTCCGATCACTTTCTATTTGGTTGAGGGGGGAAACAGAGGATAAGCTCAGAAGGGTCGCCGAAAAAGCTTCTGGGCTCTACCTGCTAGGACAAACACCAACAAAAGTCAGAAGGCCAAACTGGGGAAACTGGGGGTGATTCCCAGTTTGGCTCTCCGACTCTCAAGTCAGACAGTGATCTGAAAGACAAATGTAAGCTGAGGTATGGAGTTACAGTGATGAAGAATGCTTACAGGGATGAAGATGAACTCCCACATTTATAGTTGAGGGTCAGGGACCCTTTGGTAATTTGCCTCGTGTGGTCCTGCCGTAATGTTTCCCTAACACGTGTCGCAACGAGGAGAATCCTAGGAGGAATCTCCTGCAAAAGCTGATAAAAGTTAGTGTTTGCAACAAAGTCAGGTGCGCGGGCTTGTACGGGTGTCAGAGAGCCGTTTTGGAAGTTGGTAACGAGGGCGAGAAACACGCTCGTGTCAATTGGGCCTGACGGACTAGGTGATCCGCATGGGGATTAGTGTCCAAGCAGTGCAACGAGGGTGCATGAGACCCCTTTATTCTGTTATTGTATGAGGGCACGCTCGAAGGGGCATGATGCTCGTAAATGACTTTATTAGAACCATGAGAGCATGCATGATAAAGAGAGGCTGGCGCTCGTTAGAAGGCCTTGAGACGCTCGTTAATGAGCGCAGGGGAGATCATGTGCTGGTGAAAGTCGGGGACGTTTGGGGATCACTGAATCCACGTGTCATGCGTTGACCGTGCCACGTGTAAAACGTGGGTCAAGCGTATTTTATCCCCATCAAAATTCACCAAGTTAGAAATTTAAATCACATAATTCACAAGTATTCAAATTAAAATAAATTAAATCGCTCAAATAAATAACGAAAAGAAATTAAATAAATCCTAAATCTCAAAACTCACACGCGTGGCGCGCCTACCTGTACGGTCGAGAAATCGGGGTGTCACAGGAGCGCAAGGAGCTGGAGGGCCTACATGGTATCCAGCTACAACAGAGACGGATGGGCGTGGAAAGCAAATGAGTGTAACCCCTACAAGGGTGATCAGGAGGGATGGACCCTTCAGTTAGGAAATCAACGATGACGAGTTCCCTCCAGGCTTTTAGACATACGAGCTGTTAGATTACAACGGGTCGACAAACCCGATAAAACACTTAACCCTAATTTCATAACGACTACGGGCATGACACCGATGAGTTTCGACACTTGCTGGACGAAATTGAGAGATTGATCCAAGGAGGGTACTTGTAGGAGTTAATCCGAGATGTTCCAAAGACAAAATGTAGCTGGAAGGAGTTTATCTGGAAGGAATCTACAAGGAAGACAAAGTGGGCGGTTACCAAGGCGGGAAATGATTGCCTTTTGAATTTAATACCCCTAAATCACACCCTATAAATAAGAGATTTACCATACTTTCTTTTCTTTTACGCGAACTAGAACTCAGAATCCCTTTGCGCAAAAATTCTTCAGAGCAAACCCAGCAATCTTCAAACACTCACAAACTTTTTCCAGAAATCTTTAAGTTCTGATTCCTGCACTTCTACTAATTTCTGTTTTCTAACTCATTTTGGATTGAGTATCTTCTCCGAATCCCACCTTTTCTTCAAAAATTTCCAGATTTCTCTGAACATCCCCCCATTCAAAAAATCTCCATATATCTTCCAAACCCCATAATAGCTATAGCCAGAGATCATGTAGAGGAGTTTACCCGTGAGACTGAGGAGATGGCTACCCAAAGCTCATCCTAACCGGGTTCCCCTAGGGACGAGGAGCTAGACGCGACAATTTTAGCCATGGATGAGAGGAACCCAGAGGGGGTTGAACATCTGTTCGATGAGATGAATATTGTTCTTGAGGCAGAAAAACAAGGAAGTGTATTACTGTTGACAGAGAGGGCAACCCATCCCCATCGCCACACTGTGACCATGGCCATTTCTGCATTTGCCCCTAAATCAGAAGGAGAAGTGGGGCCCTCGGAAAGAGCCCCTACCAAGGGCAAGAGGAAGGAATCCCAGAAGCCCAGAAAAGCCAAGAAAACCAAGGGGTCAAACGAGGGAGAGGGCTCCTGTATGCAAGCGATGGAGGTTCCCCCAGACGAAATCCAAAGTACCATCACTCGTGGGGAGATAGTATCCATGCTGGCCCCTATATATTGGGACGAGCGTTATCAATGGAGAATTCCTGAAGAACACTAGCGAGCAAATAATCCCCCTCTGGGAGAGATGGCCGTGTACTTAGATTCTGTAATTTTCGGAGGATTGAGATTCCCAATACCCGAGCCTGTAGCCAATATCCTTAATGATCTTAATCTGTACCCCACCCAAATTTTGCCCAACGATTTATCTTTGATAACCGTTTTTGTAATTCTCATGGCCTGTACCAAGCATCAACCCTCATTTCGGAATTTTAACGCCATTTTCCAAGTTGCCCGCTCGCCCCGTTCGTCCCCGAGGGCGGGCTTTTTCTACATCCAAGCTAAATCCGGCTTGAAACTGATAGACTCTCCCATAACCCATGGTGTTGAGTGGAAAAAAAATTTCTTTTTTGTGAGGGCTCCAGAGGGTGAAGATTTTGGGTACCCAGAGAGTGGATTTCACATGGGGAGGGTCCCATAGTTAGGCACCGTTTGTCCCATACCTTTTCGTAAAATTGGCCCAAAGATCTTGCTAGTGCCATGAGGGACGAGGGTTGGATAATCAAAGCAAAGGACTTGACTGATGATGCGGAAGTCATGTTTCTTTGCGGAATCACAAATGACCCCCACTTTATCAGAAATCCTCCCGCTCGTAATTTGGAGAGAGATGGTTAGCTTCTAGGGACTAACTTTAGTTAGGAATACTAACTGTTTGATCTTGTTTATTTAGTACGAGCCTTAACCTTCGTTTTCTTGTCTTCTTTTTCAGGAGTTGCTATTATAATGGCGGGAGCAAACATGCGCAATGTGGCTAACGTTATAAGCAACCACCGCCAGAACAACCAAGGAAACCAGGTGAACCCTCGTGGGCGAGGGACTGGAAGGGGAACAGGCCGTGGTGACGATCGTGGAGGTCACCAAGGGCCGAGTTCAAGCACTGCCCTACCAATGCAAGGTCGAGGAGACGCATAAGCATCAAGCGCGGAGACGCACGAGCGTCACCAGTCCAGCTGATGCTCCCAATGCGAGGGGAGCCACCCCTCCTGCTGCCCACCCACCAAGGTCCGCTTTGAGCGTGGTCATCCGAGGGTCTCAGGGGAACGCCGCTTCTCTCTCCAGAAAGAGGAAGAGGATGCCCAACAACATCCCTATTATGGGCAAAGGTAAGCAAGTGGTAGAGGGGATGAGAGGCGACGGTGAAACCTCTTCTTCCGAGGAGGACCACTTGTGGGATTTCGAGCGCTTAGGGGATAGGAGCATCGACCGCGCTTCAGAAGGGGGCCCCGTTTTGTTGAGCTCACAACCGCCTTCCCGCACGATCACTGAGGGACTCTACGAGCGGGTACAGTTCTCAGGGGGCCACCGGGCATTGTTTTCCCAGAACACTGAGAGGGTTGCCACCGACATGGTGTATGCCATCATTTCCGTAAGTCCCCTCGTTACTTCTCCTTGCTTTCTCACAATATTCTTAATTCCTCAAAAAGATTCTTAGTATAAAATATCTTCCTTATTTTCTTTGAAAAACACAGCAAGTACTCCCAAGGGCGAAGAACCTTCAAATGAGGGGTACCGTGTACTCCGAGCGCAAGGCTAAGTACAAGAAAATGGCTCGCTTGAATGATCCGGCTCAAATTCAAGAAGAACTGGACGTGGAAAAGGCGAAGTTCCTCTCTCTTGAGAAGGAGCACAAGAAACTGGAGGCCTACACCAAGAAGCTGGAAGAGGATTTCAAGAAATGCGATGCTTCCAAGAAGAAATACCATTCGGACTACAACACCCTCAACGAGAATCATAAGAAGTTGATGGACGGATGGGTCACCCGGTCCAATGATACGGAGAAAAAATATACCGACGTAATGAGTGGGCTGCCTGAGTGCATTGAGAGGGCTAACAAGGAGGCACTTATAAAATTCTGTCACAGCAAGGCCTTCTCCTTTGCCGCCTCCCTTCACTGTTTTGATGAGGCTCAAAAAGCCTTTAACTTGGCAATTGAGCAAATGATCCACAAAGGATTGGGGGAGGCCTCCGCTCGAGGATGGACAGATATGGGACTGAGGCTAAACGAGCGCTGCGAGGAGGTGGATGAAACGGAGAAGGATCCTGAGGCCACCATAGCTGAGCCAGAGTACAATTTCTTGGTTGAGCTTGCCCAGAATGAGTACATGGCCGCTCATCCGGTGGAAGGGGTACCCCAAACGGAGCAAAACGAGGGGGCTACCAATGCAGTAATTGCCCCTGAAGGCCCTCAGGGAAACGTGCCTCAGGAGAATGTCCTTGCTCCCAATACCGAAAATGCCCCTGCCTTGGGAAATGCATCAGCTCTGCCTGTCGAGGGCGTTGAGCAGGTAGCTCCACAAGCCCCAGAGCCTGTCCCTCAAGCGCAAGAGCCTAACCTTCAAGGCCAACAACACGTCGCTCCTGCTCAGCAAGAAGTGGTTAACTTGGAGGAGGATGTTGCTGCAGCTGCTTGAAATTCCTTTTTACTTTCTTATAAAAATTTCCTTATCTTACTCTTTTAGTTTTGTAAGAATTCCAAGGGCCCACGCGCCCTCGTTTTGTAATCCTTAACTTTATCAATGCAGAGTTTTTCTTCTCACTATTGTATCTCTTTTTATTCCTTGCCGCACTTGTTACAAAGTTTCACTTTGTGCTTGTTGTAACAAAATCTTGTAATGTTAAGATTCTGGGTAACATACTTAAGTAAAAGATGCAAAATTTGGGAAAAGTTAATAAGTCTTGAGTAATCACGAGGGTCCAACTGGAAGGCAGCTCCCTTTCAAGACTTGTAAAAATTTACTTAAAAACTTTGGAGAATTTTGCTAAGTCTTGAGTAATCACGAGGGTTTTATTTGAAGACTGCCCTCGTTCAAGACTTGTGAAAATTTTACTTAAAAACTTGGAAAATTTTGCTAAGTCATGAGTAATCACGAGGGTCTTATTTGAAGACTGCCCTCGTTCAAGACTTGTGAAAATTTGGTTTGTGTGGTGCCCCTGGCTAATCCGAGGATCCCGCTTGGGGGCATCTTGGCTAAGGTCCTTCAGAAACTGGTCTGAAAGCTCCCCTCCTTGTAGATTGCGATTGTGCCGGTCCAAGAGGCTTGGTCTTTGGTCTCTTGATTTCCCCTTGACACTTGATCAAAATTTTGCAGCGAGTCCCATTTTCGAGCACCGGGTGCCGTGCTAAAGGCCACCAGGGCCTACTAGAATGCTTGTGCGTGCGGACTGAACTTTGTGCGTATTTCCCGAGGTGCTGAATAAGCATGCTCTTGAGATCATGTCGATTTTTAAGATAAGGAGGGATTCATGCCCCTTGGGCTCGGGGTCCCGAGGGAGAATTCTCAACAGCCTGCACATTTTGAAAATAAACGTTCAAAGCCACTTCTATTATAATTTTCTGAGAAAGAGCAAATACATCTGGCCCCAACATGGGCTTTTACAAGATTATCTCAAACATAAAACCACCTAAGGTTGCATGCGTTCCAGGGGCAGGGGAGACACTCGCCCTGCAATGATTCGAGCGTGTATGTGTTGTTTGCTCGCACTTGTATAACCTTGAACAGACCTTCCTAGTTGGGATCTAGCTTGCCCACGTGTCTTGAGACTTCCATTTTCTTTAGGACCAAATCCCCCAGCTGAAAGGTCCTTTCCCTAACTCGCTTGTTGTATTGCCGAGCGACCGACGCCTTGTATTGATGGATCAGTGCCCACTCTTTGTCCCTCTTTCCTTCCAAAAGGTCCAACTCCAGCGTTCTACTCTCTTCATTGGCCTTAGGTTCAAAGTATGCCACGCGACCGGATTCCTGTGCAATCTCCGCAGGTATCATTACTTATGATCCATAGAATAGCGCGAAGGGTGTTTTGCCATTGGCCGCTCGTGGAGTGGTGCGATAAGCCCATAAGGCTCCTTGCAATTCCTCTGCCCATTCGCTCTTCTTGCTTTCGAGCATTGTTTTTAGATGTTGCAAAATGACCCTGTTAGTGACTTTCGCTTGCCCGTTAGCCTGGGGATGTCTCACGGAAGTAAAGCGTTGCTCAATTCCCAATTCTGAACACCACTCTCGTGTATCCGCTGCTATGAACTGGGACCCATTATCTGAAATAAGTATCCTCAGTATGCCGTATCTGCAGATAATGTTCTTCCATATGAAGTCCCTCACGACCCTAAAAGTGATCTTTGCTACGGTCTCAGCTTCGGCCCACTTTGTAAAGTAATCTATAGCTAAGATGACGAACTTTTTTTGTCCGGTCGCCATAGGCAAGAGGCTTACAATATCATTCCCCCACTGGTCAGAGGGCCACGAGACATCTATAGGAATCATCTGAGCAGCTGGCAAATGGGGTAGATTAGAGTGAAATTGGCACTTGGGACACTTCTTGGAAAACTCAATGGCGTCTTGGAGAATCGTGGGCCAATAGAACCCGCTCGTCAGGACTTTCTTAGCAAGGATACGCCCCACAGAATGATTCCCATAGTTTCCCTTGTGAATATGTTCGAGCGTCTCTTTGGCTTGCGAGGGCCTTAGACATCTCATCGGTGGGCCTTGAAAAGACTTTTTGAATAACCTCCCCTCTGTAACATCCCGCTCGTCCGGCCTTTCCAGGTACGCCTTCATGGGTGAGCTATGTGCGCTTTTAATTATTTAATTATGTGAATTATGTGTTTATTATACTTACTATGTGATATATTTGAATTACTTGAAACGTATTTGACCTTATGTGATTTATTTGTATGTATTTGTTTTCTTTGTTTCGTTCTTGCTCCGTTTGTATCCGTTTTCGTTTTCGATTTTTGTGGCTACGTCCTATGCGTGACTTATATGTGTGTGATGAATGTGTCTTTATGTTCGTTACTTGTTTTTGAGTTCGTTTGATACGGTTTTGAAACCGTTTTATGTTTTAGGGACATAAGGGCCTAACTAGCTTTAGCGCACCTTGTGTTCCGGAAGACGTAACTTGAGCTCGGGAATTCGGATTCAAATTCCGGAAGAGGCGTTGGACTCGTGATGAGATTTGAAAGCTTTGGAATCTATCCTCACACTTTTCTAAGACCATTTGGACCCTCGGAAATCGACCGGAACGAGCCTTTGATGCAAGATAGCCCTCCTTTGTTGACTAGTCAATACTTGTGGACCCCTAAACTTAACCAAACCTTCCTTAACCTTGGGTTAATGATCTAAAATCAGCTTATAACCTCTCTCCCTCTCCCATTTCGTGCACCACCTCCCAAGGAAGCAAGAAAAGTTCCCCAAATTCAGCTCCAAAGAGAAACCAAGGAAGAAGATAGAGCACTATTGCATTTTTGAAGATTTTGGCCAATCTACTCCTCCATTTCTTCTCAAATTTTGAAGGTAAGCATATTTTTGAGTTCTCCTAGATTGTATGGTTCTATTAAGTGTAATATGTTGAGCTTTATCTTTGAATTTCATGAGAATGAGCATACCACATGAATAGTAAGGGTTTAGTGGATTTTGAATTCTCTAGCATGTTTCCTTGTGAATTATTTGAGCTTGATGCATGATTATGATTCCTTAGTCATCCCTTTTGAGTTGTTTGGACTTGCTTTTAGTGTTAGAGCTGATTACATCAATCCACCTGACACGGGGGTGCTAGCTGTCTAGTCCTCTCTGTGCCGAGACACGGGGGTGTCTCGGTTTGCTCTATGTTGGTGACATGGGCGTGTCACCTTCTGGTATCCGTTGTTCGTCTCCTGTACTGAGACACGGGGGTGTCTCAGTTTGCTCTTCCAGGGGGGCACGGGCGTGTCCCCTAGGAATTCTCGTTTTTCGCCCGTCTTTGCATGGTTTTGCTTCCTTTTCATTGCTTTTAGTTAGCTTTCTTGTCTTGTTTATGACTTGTATGCTTCATTGGCTTGTTACATTATGTGTTAAGCTTAATGTTGTGAATCTTTGACTTGTTTTATACCCTCGTTTGTGAATTATGAACTTATATGCAATGCATGCTCTCATATGACTTAAGTGTGAATTTATTTTATGTCCTTTGCATCATGAACATACATATGCATCCGCCGAGCGTCTAATGTGGTTCATATTGAGTCTAAGTTTGTCTTTTGCCTTTACTTTGCCTTTAGGTTCGTTCCTTGGTTGACGAGGTTGTCCTCTAGACGTTCGTTTGCTTCCTTCGCTCCCGTAGCTTCTCGGAGGTGAGGTTTCTTTCTTTTTAGCTATTATGACCTACAACCCAATACGTAATTTAAGCCCGCATGCGAACTATATATACGTATAAATAAGTGTTTGATATGTATTTTGCGGGAATTGGCCCATTTGCTATGAAATCCGTTGAAAATGCTTTTATATGTATGTAAGCCATGTTTTGTTTATTCGTTTTCGAAAAGGGTTGGTGTGTGTACGTGTTAAGTTTTGGCAAGAAAAGCTTTTGTGATAAGTATACGCTTTGTGGGATATGTGTGTGTGAGTTCAGTGATCTGTGTATGGGCCCTGGAGAAGTGGTATGTGATCTCGTGTTGGCCATGGGGTCGCCGGGCTCTCTCATCAACACGACTCCATTTACGGGAGACTTAGTTCTCCTATGCCGACGGAGCACTTTAAGGTTGGCCGTTGAAGGAACCGGGCGGGATCCTCTGGTTTACAAGTTTCGTTCTTTGGAAGGTCGAGAGGGGCACCTCTCTTCCCCAATGGCGTGGAGGTGGGATTGTTTATGAGTTTTGTTTTGGTATGAGTAAGTGTGTGTGAGAACTCGTTCTCGCCGTGTTATTCTGTTTATGTTTTTTTTCGTATCCGATACAGTTGGTCTTATGCTTATGTATCAGATACGGTTTGTGAAACGGGGTGGACTCATAACTGGTAAAACTTTGATGATTTTGGCCTTTGGCCCTAAACCTTTCTTCGTTTATATATATAGTATCACGGGTTACAACCTTTTGGAGTGCAAAAACCACACCCGGTTCACGAACACTTTCGATTTGAATATGCTATGCTCCTACTTAAACGTATGTGTGCATGTGTAGCCCCCTCACCAGTCTCTAGGACTGACCCTCGTTGCTTCTCTCCTTTTTTTTTTTCCCTTTTGTTTTGAGCTTTGCAGGTGCTCGGTTGAGAGTTTGGCTAGGCGGTGGTCGTTTTTTGAGTCTTGGGAGTCTTTCGAGTCGTTGTTGAGTCTCTGCATTCGCATATTTACTTTCCCGCTTTGGTACTATGTATATTTGGTACTCCGTATAAATAATTATAAGCTATGTTCGGTAATGTGAAGCTTGAATATTTCTTTTGGCCCGGGGTGGGCAAAGTATGTTGCAATATGTATATCTTGTTTTTGTTGCGAAATAGAATCACAATAACGCGAACCAACAAAAATATTGAAGAGAAAATTCTTCTTGAGAGAAACTATGAAATTGTATTCTAAATCGACTTCTTCAACTTATAAAAATGAACGTACATAGGGCCCTATTTATAGGAAGAATTTGTAATGTGAACATGAGCAAAAACGCGGTTGCTTAACCGCGTTAACTACGCGTAATCTTAGCCGCGTTAACTACGCGGCATTACAGCTTCATCCAACTATCATTGCATGCGGCAATTTGGCATTCCACAATGTCAAGGTTTGTGGCTTCATTTATGAAGCCACAATTGTTGGTCTTTCTAACACTCCCCCTTGGAATGCCAATATTGTTATCTCTGTGTGTACATCTCTGGTGCTGCCTCATTAAAAACCTTATCAGGAAAAACCCAGTGGGACAAAAACCTGAAGAAGGAAAAGAGTACAGCTACGCAGGCTCCCCCTGATTTTGACATTGGTGAGATCTTTCCATAGATCTCGAAGATGACGCATTCCAATGTCGTGAACATGTTTCGTGAAAGTTCTAGTGGGAAGCGCCTTTGTAAAGAGATCTGCTGAGTTGTCACATGATTGAATATACTGGACACTGATTTCTCCGTCCTTCTCAAGATCTTGCGTAAACTGAAAAAACTTTGGGTGGATATGCTTGGTTCTATCGCTCTTGATGTATCCTTCCTTCATTTGAGCAATACATGCGGCATTGTCCTCATATATCATCGTTGGACTTTTATCATTTGATACGCCGCAGGAGGTCAAGATGTGTTGTGTTACTGATCTTAACCAAACACATTCTCGGCTCGCCTCATGAAGTGCAATTGTCTCAGCATGGTTGGAGGAAGTAGCAACAAGAGTTTGCTTTTGTGATCGCCATGAGATTGCAGTGCCCCCAATTGTAAAGACAAAACCTGTTTGGGATCTAGCTTTGTGTGGATCTGATAAATATCCTACATCTGCATAGCCAACCAAAACTTGTTTTGCATTTTTAGAATAAAACAATCCCAAATCAATTGTACCTCGAAGATATCGGAATAGATGTTTAATTCCATTCCAATGCCTTTTCGTTGGGGATAAGCTGAACCTTGCTAATAAATTAGCTGGAAAAGATATGTCAGGTCTAGTACAATTAGCAAGATACATAAGTGCTCCAATAGCACTGAGGTATGGTGCCTCAGATACGAGAACTTCCTCGTTCTCTTCGCGAGGGCGAAAATGATCTGTTTCTATACCAAGCGATCTCCCAATCATTGGAGTGCTTAAAGGGGTTGCTTTATCCATGTTAAAGCGTTTCAACACCCTTTCAGTATAAGTGATGAACGAAAATTCCATTTCGTTTATGCTCAATCTGCAAACCAAGACAATATTTGGTTTGTCCAAGATCTTTCATTTCAAACTCATTTTTCAAGTAAACTGTTGTTTCTTGTATTTCTTTAGCAGTTCCAATGATATTCAAATCATCGACATAGACTGTGATAATCACATATCCAGATGTTGTTTTCTTAATATATACGCATGGACAAATAGGGTTATTCACATACCCTTTCTTTGATAGAAATTCGCTCAAGCGATTGTACCACATGTGCCCGGATTGTTTTAACCCATAAAGAGACCTTTGTAATATGATCGAATACTTCTCTTTAGATTTTGATTCAAATGCAGCATGCATTTTGAATCCTTCCGGGATTTTCATATAAATATCACTATCAAGTGATCCATATAAATAGGCTGTAACAACATCCATGAGACGCATTTCCAGTTCCTGAGAAACTGTTAGGCTGATTAAGTATCGAAACGTACTTGCATCCATGACAGGAGAATACGTTTCCTCATAATCAATTCCAGGTCTTTGAGAAAATCCCTGAGCAACAAGTCTTGCCTTATACCTTGTTACCTCATTTTTCTCATTTCGTTTTCGTACGAAGACCCATTTATATCCGACAGGTTTCACACCTTTGGGAGTGAGGACAATAGGTCCAAACACATTTCGTTTATTCAGGGAATTCAATTCAGACTGAATAGCGTCTTTCCCTTTTATCCAGTCATGTCTATTTCGACATTCAGTGATAGATCTTGGCTCAGGATCTTCATTTTCATGAGTGATATCATGTGCTACGGCATAAGAGAATATATCATCAACTTTGATATCACTTCTATTCCACAACTTTCTTGAATGAAAGTAATTTATTGAGATTTCCTCATTAATCTCACTTTGTGTCTCTTCTGGGACACTATCCTTGTCTTGTGTCTCTTCTGGGACATTATCCTCGTCTTGTGTCTCTTCTGGGACACATTCCTCATTTTGTGTCTCTTCTGGGACACTTTGTTCACTGTTGGGGTCATTATTCACATTTGCTCCTTTTCTTTTACGAGGATTTTTATCTTTAGAGCCAATTGGTCTACCACGCTTCAGGCATGCTGTAGACTCGTGAGTGACATTCTTCTCGGATTGTCCTTTCGGAACCTCAATCCGAGCAGGAGCATTAACAGCTGGTATATATGATTTCGTCACTCTTTTTGTATCTGTAAATGCATCTGGCAATTGATTTGCAATGCCTTGCAAATGTACAATCTTTTGTACTTCCATCTCGCATTGCTTTGTGCGTGGATCAAGATGCAATAATGATGGTGTATACGATGTAATATCTTTTTCCAGCTGTTTATTTTCTCCCCCTAATGTTGGGAAATCATTCTCATTGAAATGACAATCAGCAAAGCGTGCTGTAAAGACATCACCCCGTTCGGGGTTCAAGATATCTTATGATAGATGGGCTCTCATAGCCAACATAAATTCCCAACTTTCTCTGAGGTCCCATTTTACTGCGTTATGGTGGTGCTAAAGGCACATACACCGCACAACCAAAAATTCTCAAATGGGAGATATTCGGTTCTTGCCCAAATGCAAGTTGATATGGGGAGTATTTATGATAAGCACTTGGTCTTATGCGAATTAAAGATTTAGCACGTAAGACCGCATGACCCCAAACTGAAATTGGTAGCTTTGTTCTCATTATCACTGGTTTAGCAATAAGCTGAAGGAGTTTAATCAATGATTCAGCTAAACCATTTTTTGTATGTACATGAGCAACTGGATGTTCGACAACAATCCCAGTTGACATACAATAATCATTGAAAGTCTGAGACTTGAATTCACCAGCATTATCGAGCTGAACTTTCTTGATCATATGATTAGGAAATTGCGCTCGTAATTTAATGATCTGAGCTAGCAAACTCGCAAATACCACATTACGAGTTGATAGCAAGCAAACATGTGACCACCTACTTGAGGCATCTATCAATACCATAAAGTATCTAAATGGTCCACATGGTGGATGAATCGGTCCACATATATCACCTTGAATACGCTCAAGAAAAGCAGGTGATTCATATTGTATCTTAGCTGGTGATGGTCTCAAGATTAACTTTCCAAGAGAACAAGCTGTACACGGATCCTTTTTCATTTGAGGAAGC
Source organism: Lantana camara (assembly GCA_037501455.1). Lineage (NCBI taxonomy): Eukaryota > Viridiplantae > Streptophyta > Magnoliopsida > Lamiales > Verbenaceae > Lantana > Lantana camara. The sequence goes on from CM074861.1 coordinate 94,091,096, forward strand.
TTCTGGTCCCTCAATGGATGCCCACATGTACTTTCAATGATCTTTCGCATCATTGTTGAACCAGGATGACCCAACCGGTCATGCAAAATATCTAGCATTGAATTATCAATGTGCTTATCTTTAACTACCATATGTGATTCAATCACATATGTGTATGTATAATGCAATCCAGAAGGGAGCATTGGTAGTTTTTCCAATATGTATCTCTCCCCTGATTTATAGGCCGTAAGATACATATATTTCTCGATACCTTCAGTCCCAGACTGAGTATCATATTTATGAGAATATATATCATTGAAACTCAACAAGTTTCTTTTGGATTTTGGCGCATATAAGGCATTTTCTATTGAGAACTTTGTACCATTTTGTAACGAAAAGTTTGCCTTGCCAATCCCTTCAATCAGGTCAGAAGGACCCGATATTGTATTCACAATGGTTCTTGTTAGATTTAACCGTGAAAAGAACCTTTTGTCTTTTAGAATAGTATGAGTTGTGCCACTATCGGGTATGCACAAATTCTCTTCATTAACTATTCTTTCGACTCTTTTCTCAGAGTGATTCATATCAAAACTTCACATAAACATATAATTTTGATATGAAAATTGGTCATGAATTAAAAGCAGGAAAGATACTTCATATTGCAATATATGAAAAGTGCATAATAGTTTCTAAAGATCTAGTACGAGATAAACGACAACAATCAAGCACTTTTATTCGAATAGATAATTCATACAATGATTTACATACCAAGCTCAAACATTAAGCCAATAAGCAACATGGGAATAACAGGAAACATAATGAAAGCGGTATACAAATACGTATCTCTTTTCGAGTGATCTCCAACATAGACAAGTATGATAAGAGCAATTACTGAAACTATTATGAAAATTGCCTGAGCCGATAACATCTTGATATGCGAAAAATTAGTAACGAGATCTTCTAGAGTTTTAGAGAGTAAGAAGTAGGATATAGAAGTGGATGAATTGTATATACCAAAATCATCTATTTATAGGAGAAAACCTCCAACTAACCGTTGCAGACTAGCCGTTACATATATATATATATATATATATATATATATATATATTTTGAAATATAGCCGTTGCAAAAAGTGTATATATATGTATTTATTTTAATTTTATTTAGAACACAAAAATTCATAATGATAGTTTATGCATGCTTAATATTGATAAAAATATATGCAGGGTAATAATCATATAAGCACAAATATCGACAATTAGGACAAAATTAAGTGCACATAATTATACGCTGCATAAATAAATAAATCGGTGGCACAAAATTTTCGATGCATAAATAGGTATTAAAACGAGGCATAGATATAGGTATTAAAACGAGGCATAGATATTCATAATAATATTATACATAAGAACGCAAATAGATCGGTAGCATAGATACGTGAATAAGTAGATACGAAACTTACTACAATTTAGCCTTTCTTGAGATGTTCGATCGCCAATATCGAACAACCTTCAAGCGGCGTGAAACCTCTCCGAAGAAATAAGAATGACCGTGCTGATAACGTGTTGCGAAATAGAATCACAATAACGCGAACCAACAAAAATATTGAAGAGAAAATTCTTCTTGAGAGAAACTATGAAATTGTATTCTAAATCGACTTCTTCAACTTATAAAAATGAACGTACATAGGGCCCTATATATAGGAAGAATTTGTAATGTGAACATGAGCAAAAACGCGGTTGCTTAACCGCGTTAACTATGCGTAATCTTAGCCGTGTTAACTACGCGGCATTACAGCTTCATCCAGCTATCATTGCATGCGGCAATTTGGCATTCCACAATGTCAAGGTTTGTGGCTTCATTTATGGAGCCACAATTGTTGGTCTTTCTAACAGTTTTAAGCTTATATGCCTGTAATTGGTTATGTTATGTGATCCTGTAGCTTCCGCACTTTCGATTTATTTTGTTGCGCACTCTATTCAGGGTCTAGACCGCCTAGCCTAGAGTTGATTTTGGTTGTCACCCGTTCGCCATGGTTCAATGCGGGGACGGAGTTCCCATTTCGGTACCCGTGTTGGGCTATGGTGCGGGGGATGTGGCGCCCTCCGCTTCGGGGTGTTACACCCTCGGAGTCCAGAGAAAACCATGGGGCCTTCTTTCTGATTTTTCGTGCCTCCACCTTGTCAGTGGGATAAACACCATCTTTGATAAATCTCACTATGTCGTCAAGCCAACAGGGCTCGTGAGGATCGATCATGGCTACCATTTGTTTGGTGACCTCCCTTACCAATGGCTCTTCAGTTCTAAGGAACGTGATAGAGCGCTCGCATGAACCTTCCAATGCTGAGGCAAATTTTGAAAGAGCGTCAGCGCGCTCGTTTTTTGCTCGTGGGACCTGGAGTAGATGGAATTCCTTGAATTTCTAAATGATCTCTTTAGCCTTTTTCAAATACTGCACCATGGTGGTTTCTCGAGCCTCATAAGTTCCTTCAATCTGGCTCGCAATCAATTGTGAATCAACATAAGCGGTAATTCTGGAAGCTCCATTTTGAAAAGTAATTTTCAGCCCTTGCACGAGGGCCTCGTATTCTACTTCGTTATTGGTGACCTGGAAATCCAATCTGATTGCGAAGTCTATCTCGATTCCACTGGGGTCTCTAAGGGTTACCCCTGCTCCTCCCCCTTGAGAGGTTGAGGAAACATCCGTGTGCAGGACCCATAAACCGTTATTTTCAGGAACGGCGGGCTCTAATCCAAAAGGCTCAACCAATAAATCCATGATGACCTGCGCTTGTATGGCAGTTCTGGGCTCGAAACTTAAGTCAAACTGGCTTAATTCAATAGCCTACTTTATCAGTCTTCCAGATACGCCTGGCTTGGACAACACTTGCTTTAATGGTTGATCTATGAGGACAGTTATTGAGTGTGCCTGGAAGTACGGCCTCAACCGTAGTGACGCGTTGATGAGGGCGAATGCAAACTTTTCGATTTCCAAATACTTTCCCTCGGGCCCCTGCAATGTTTTGCTCAAATAGTAGACAGACAAGTGTTTACGCTCTCGTATGGCTATCAGGACTGCGCTAGTAGCCTCAGTGGAAACGGAGAGGTACATAAACAACCTCTCACCCTCAATTTGCTTTGTCAGGAGCGGAGTGCTCGAAAGGTAAGCCTTCATGTCCTGTAATGCTTTCTCACATTCCTCAGTCCAAGCAAAATTTCGAGCATTGCGCAGAATTTTGAAGAAAAGGAGGTTTCTGTCTGCTGAGCGTGAGATGAATCTGTTCAAAGAAATGATTTTCCCTACCAGCACCTGTACCTTCCTAAGGTTACGAGGGCAAGGGATGCCCAAAATGGCTTTGATTTTTTTCCGGATTAGCCTCAATCCCCCGTTGGCTGACCATGTAACCTAAGAATCTTCCTCCTCGTACTCCAAAAGTATATTTTGAGGGATTTAACTTCATGCCGTATTGGCGCAGGATGGCAAATGTGCACTTGAGATCCTCAAGGTGCAAGCTTTGACGCTCGCTCTTAATAATCATATCATCCACGTACATCTCCATGGACCCCTCGATTTATTTCTCAAACATCTTGTTAACGAGGCACTCGTAAGTGGCCCCAGCGTTCTTGAGCCCAAAAGGCATAACCAAGAAGCAGTATACACCCAAGTGGACAACAAATGAAGTTTTGGGACGGTCCTCTAGGGCCATAAAGATTTGATAGTACCCTTGAAACGCATCCATCATACTCATGAGCTCGCAGCCGGCGGTCGAATCTACCAGCTGATCTATTCGGGGTAATGGGTAGGGATCCTTGGGGCAGGCCTTGTTAAGATCAGTGAAGTCATTGCACATGCGCCATTTGTTTGCGCTCTTTGGTACCAGGACCACGTTGCATAACCATTTCGGATATAGTATAGGCTCAATATACTAAGCCTCGAGAAGCTTGTTAACTTCTTCCTCAATAACCTTCTTTCGAAAGCCGTGCATATCCCGCTTCTTCTGTTTTATCTGTAACACCCCAAACGGAGGATGCCACATCCCCCGTACTAAGACCCAGACCCGGTCACGAAATGGAAAGTCCATGCCCGAATCCGAATCATAGCGAACGGGAGACCAACTCACACACTAGGCTAGGCGGATCTAACTTGACAAACTCAGAGTGCGGAAGCAATTAAAACCAACAACAATAGATAGCGGAAGCATTTAAAACAAAACATGCAAAGCAGGTGACGGGTTCAACTAGCATAGATACCTAATCCCGAATATCAACATACATAGCAGGTGACGGGTTCAACTAGCATAGATACCTAATCCCGAATATCGACATACATAATCCAACATAATAAACAACATAAATATCATCAATATCTAGTAACAACCAAATACTAGTTTACTAACCCCATACGGGTTGAAGTCTAAATAGAACATAAACATAATCTGCAAATGTGAAACATAAATACATAAAATAAGTAGAGTATGCGACAAATGCATCCTAACACCTACTAGACTGACAAGTGTGACTCAGAAGACTCACTTCTGCCTAGCTCAAGCCAAAAGAACCTGCAACTAAAAGATAAAATGAGGTGTCAGTCAACTGACTGAGTGAGGGCTAACGCACACCCACAATATATATATATAGAGCACAGCACATATCATAAGGATGGACTCATGAACCGGGATTAGGGTTTTGCACGCCAAAATAGTATAAGTTTGGAAAACCATTTAGAGAAGCCTATCCCGTTTCACAAATCCCATACATTCATAACATATACCCGGCGAGTACGGGCTTCCAACCTTTACTCCTCATAACTGAACAGAACATAAAGCAGAATCAATCCATCCTCTACTCCAATGATGGAAGAGCCACGCGTTGGCCCTAACCATCAATAACATACATACAAACCCTCAAGGGGTAGCGAACCCACAAGAGTCCTCCCCGGCTGTACACCGAAGGCTCAAGATATCACGCCTCCCTCATCGCCCTAAGGTCGCGCAATGATATCTCAAATGGAACTAGCACAGTGGCTTATCCGACGGCCCTATGTCGTGCCGGTCTCCACTCGTACCAGCTCCAGGATCCACATAACATAACATACATACATATGCCAATATTTCATGGCAACTCGCTACAGAATTATAACATATTAGAGTTTTCCAAAATAGCTTACATATGCCTTAATACTTAATTTTTTTTTCTTCAAAACCAAGGATGGTCCACAAGGTCATAATCATATCATATCCAACACATATCTAATCATACATAGTATATAACCGCATGCAAGGATTGAAATCATCATATTAAGGCCATAGGTCGCTTAACTATACAAAATCCTAAACCTCACCTCGTGAAAGTAGAGTCTGAGAGTGTGAAGGGCCAAACACTCTAAACCTCAGGCCCACCGGCACCACCAAACTCTGTGACAAGACATACAGAAGCCCAGACTTATACTCTATATGAACCAAACAAGACGCACGGCGTTGCTCAACATGATCGTGGTTATGCATAAGTGTTCATGTTGTGCTTGGATAAGGTGTCGTGGTCATTCAAGGCATATCAATGCTCAACAAGGTCATATTTACAAGAAATCGACACGTAATTCCATATCCAAAGATGCAAGATCAATTTAGGAAGTCAATGTATTCACAAAATGCATATTAAATCATCCAATGTCACAGGGTTCAATTATAATATTAGAATTAAGCATGAAGTTCATGTCGAGTTATAAAGTGCATAAGTAAGAGCAACTTGATCATATAAACATACAAAGTTGTTGTACGTAATTGGCATGCTTGATACAAATAAAGAGTGCATTTAATTCACTTAAGATCATACTTTACAACTTCACAACATGTTTGGTACACAAGCTCAAGTCACATTCATAGTTTTATAAATATTACACCAACACCCCTTCATATCTAAACACATAACATAAATTCATCACATCGGGATTCAAATTGTAAATCGAAACATTCATGCATATCACAATTCATTCAATACATATTTTTGAATATGATTGGAATACATCTCGATCAACAAACCAACAATAAACAATTTATTTGCACTTAAAACAATTAATTCAAATAATCACAATTACGCAAAATAATTCGTAATAAATAGATCGAGTGTCCGATTAACGAATGGAAAGTGGCGTTAAACTCACCACAACGAGAAGAACATTCTGACCGGACGCCGTCGGAACGCCACCACTGTAGCTGTCGGAATTTGGCCGGACCGCCACCGGGCCGCCACCGAAGGTCGCCGGAAAAATCCCGAAAAATCAATCCTGAATGAAGTCTTCGTACCAGTTCCGAATCCTCGATCAATTTCTGGAAATTCCAAGTCAATCTCCTCCAATTTCAGATCTACGAACACGAAAACCCTAAATCTTCAAACTCAAATGCGATCCGTAAAAGCCATTGTCTTACCCATGACGAGCTCTTCGAAAGCCCTAAGGTAGCTCGCCGGAAAAATCCTCAGAGCTAGCGCCGCCGTTGCACCGCCACTTTGCCGTCGCGATCCGCCGACAAACCACCAAATCTGGAGTCGCGTGATCACAGGCCACTAGTTCTCGTCGTTCCGAACAACTTTCGTGAAGAGCCCGAGACCAAAAGATGGTCGGAAAAGGCCCCCGTTGGCCGCCGAAGTTTCTGCCACCGCCCACGTTGCCGGAACCACCACCTACGGCCAAGATCTGGTGAAATTGATGCCGGAAATGGACTCAGGAGGTCGAAAAACCTTGGGAACAGTCAAGCCCCATCGAAAAACCCCGCCGGAAGGGGCGAAATCACGCCGCTACAGGAACCGCCGCCGCCGCCGCGAGCTTAAGGCGGCGCGTGTGGCGCCGTCGCGGCCCGGATGGCCGCACCGCCAACGTCAACCGATGCGCTGAGATGTCTACTTTCTGGGTCTCCAGCGCGTGCATCGAGGAGGTGGCCGGAAACCGCCGCGAAATGCCGGCGAAGTGGCGGCGGTCTGACAGCTCCGCCGCTGCTACTGAAATCCGGCCATAACTCCACCATCGTTGGTTGTTAGGCCATGAAATTGGTACTCTTGCGTACATCTCGTCGAGATAATCGAAATGGACTATTCGTTTGTTGAATTCCGTCGAGAAACAATCGAGTTATGGGCTCGTAACCAAAGCCGCGCATAGTGACCCGCGGGAGAGAGAGTGGGAGAGGAGAGAGAGACAGAGAAAAGGGATTGGGAGAAATGTGTCTTGTGCACAAGCTATATACAAGCGGGTATCCTTATCGCGTAGCAAAGGGAAATATCGCATACAAATAATCGTAAATAAAATTGGTAAAGTTACGACTAAATATTTAAGCTCCGAATTAATTTTATAAATTAAAATGAAATAGAGATTTACCAATTAGAATTTAATTCAATTTAATTTTTAAAAACCTTTCATACAATTTAACGACACTTCGTAAACACATAATTGACAATTAATCTCAAGGAATTCAAGTAAACCGAAATTAAACAAGTTAAGTAACATGATGGATTTAAAAGCAACTTGACAATTATTTCATGGAATAAATTTGAATTAAATCAAATTAGACAGTTAGGGTTAAATATGCGCGTAATTAATCAAGTTGACAATTAATCTTAGAATAATCCGAATGATCACATATTAAATTGGATTTACATTGAATCACATAATTCAAGAACTCTTAAATTAAACACACCCAAGTGTAGAGACTTACTTGTTAATGTCGTCAGGACGCCCTTCGAGAATATGGGGCGTCACATTATCGGCTTGAAGGAGGGGTCCACGTTGAGCCTGTGGACTATCACGCTTGGGTTAATCCCAGTAAGATCAGAGGCTTTCCATGCAAAAACATCAATGTTTTCCCTGAGGAAGTCTATCATCATGATCTGCGAGGGTCCTGAAAGGTTGGACCCAATCTGAGTGGTTTTATCCTGGTTACCTGGTTCCAACTTAATGGTGAATTTTTTTTCCATGGGCTCAATCCGTATCTCTGGACGAGGGAGTTCGAGCGCCCTTTTCTTTCCCATCAAATGATCATCAGCAATAGGCTCGCCTTGATCACGCTCGTCTTTCTCAGAAGAGGATTCTCCAATCGTTCCCGGCGGGGCAATTTCGAGGGCGCCCTTGGCTTTGGGATCCTTCTTCTAGTTTTTCTTTCTGTTCATTTTGGCCCTCTTGCGCACAGGACCATCCTCGTCTAGATTGGGAAAATCTACGGATTTCTTGGTGGATCCAATCTGGAACGCTTTCTCTGCTTTGGGCTTTTTTAGGGATAACATGTAGCATTCCCAGACCTCACGAACGTTACACAAAACTTCTCCGACACCCTCGGGGGTGGGAAATTTGATCTTCTGATGGTAAGTGGAGATAATTACTTTGAAATCTATGAGGGTCGGTCGCCCGATTATGATGTTGTAAAGGATCTCAATTTCTACCACCGAGTAGGTGACCATGAGTGTTTTTCGCTGTGGGGCACGACCAAATGAGGTGGCCAAGCGAATCTGCCCTCGTGGGACACCTTCAGAACCCCCGAAGCCAATGAGGGCTGTTTTGAGGGGCTCGAGCGGGGTATTAGTAACATTCATCTTCTGGAACGTAGTATAGGGCAAAACATTAACAGAGCTTCTACTATCCACTAACACCCTCTTTACAATGTGATTGTGGACATCTAAGCTAACCACCATGGGGCAGTCAGAGGTTTCACTGACCCCATGGGGCATTACAATATGCTCCAAGTCCTTATTCATAAATCCTATTACATCATGTTCCTTCGAGCGTTTATCCTTTGCTTCCTGAATGGCATAAACTGATTTGGGCACCGAGGGGCATTGATCATAACTCCGGACAAACCGGCATCAAGAAGCGTTGGAATCCCCTCCTGAGGAACCCCCTGCTATCATGTTGATGACTGCAAAAGGGGTATTTTCTTGCTCTGGAGCCTTTTCCTTACCGCGATGGCTACTCTCTGGGGGGTCTCGCCTTCGTGGGCTCCTTGAACATGATGGACTCCTTCTTCTCTCCCTTGAACGCTCGTTACATCGCTCATCGTAGCGTTCCAGCATTTTTACAAATTCCTTCAAATGGCCGCCCGCAATGAGCCTCTGGATTTCCACCTCCAACTGGCGACACTCATCCGTGTCATGCCCCTTTTGTTTATAGAAGGCACAGTATTTGTTCGTGCGTCTTAGTACCTCTGTATCCTTCATCTTGGTGGGCCTTTTGAAAAGCTTCTTGTCAGATAGGGCATATACCTCCGAGATAGGCCTGTTGAGGGGGACACGCTCGAATCTCCGAGGGGGAGGCGGTGACTTACGGCGTTCCCTGTGGGGAGGCTCTTCTCGCCCTCGCTCGTTTTTAGGGGGCCCAAAATGCTTGGGGGCATTAGACCTGTACATATCTTCAAGCGAGAAGTATGGCTCGGCTATCTCCCTCATTGCCATGAGGGATGTGGGGCGTTTTTTCACTATGGAATCAACAAATTTCTTGCTCACATACTGCTTGTGGTTGCAAGCCTTAAAAAGTACATGTATTAAGAAATCCATCGAGGGCCTTTCCACCAAAAGCACCTCCTTGTTGAAACGAGCGATAAATGACCGAAGGGACTCATGCTCGTCTTGAATCAAGTTATATAGGGCAGTTGGTGTGGTGACAGGAGCCTTCAATGAATTGAAATGGTTAAGGAAGGCGTCGGTGAGTTCGTCGTATGAGTGGATCGAACGGGGTGGCAGCCGCTTGTACCATTCCTGAGCCATTCCCACAAGAGACGTGACGAAGACCTTGGCCCAGTAGTGGCTCGAATGCTCATACAGGTGCATCAAGTGCAGGAAATAATCCAAGTGTTCTGCTGGATCAGTAGTCCCATCATAGCGGTTGACGGAGGTGGGAACTTTGCCCATCCCAGCTTGGGCCATTAGGACTTCCTCCACGAGGGGGGAACCTTTTGCGAGCGGATGGTGGTTATAGCATCCAAAGTTTTCCTCTTGTTCCAAATGACGTGGAACATGTTGTTGGCGAACCTGGCGACGAGCGTCTCTGGCGTTGGCTCGTTCGTCCCCATCGTGGGGGACTTGAGACCGTGCTCTAGAGAGCTATCCCACCATATCTTGCAACTCCTGCAGCTGGTCTTGCACAGCTGCGAGGACGTTAGGATTTCCCTTCCTTGCCTGGCTCCCTCGTTGGGAGGCTTGTTGCCCTCGTTTTGATGCTCGTGAATGGACCTCTTCGTCAACATCGATTCTTTCCATGGGCTCTTTGCCCTTGTCAGCTTGGGGACGCTCGTTTCTCCCTTCATCAGGAATTTCTTTTCCTTTTGTAGGCGGAGGTGGCGATTGAGCTCTCAATATGGTCTGGGCTTCCCTAAGCGGATATCCTTGCAATCCCCCCAAAGGAGGGGCAACCTGAGTGGCCTGCCCAGAGGGGAAGTACATGGAATAAAATTTTTCCCATGCACTCTGGGCCGCCTGAACCTCGCATTTGGCATATATGGCACGGTGTTATTGAGAAGACAAGGGAGGTAACTCCACCCCTTCCATCTCCCTTGGAACCACCACCGGAAGCTGGATTTGCCCAGCGTGGTACGGTTGAACTGTCGACATCATGACGGTAGGGGTGAGCGCGTACCCAGGAGGCAGCATCATGAAGGGGTGCCCTCCTGGGCTGGCGTGGGCATTAAGCCACTGGTTATGGGGAGGGTGCGGAAAAGCAGGGAATTGAGCGCCTCCAACAGCGGCGGCAATGGGTGGCTCATGAAGCACCGGCGGTGGTGTTAATGGTTCCGTTGGCGAAAGTGCACCTTCAGTAGGTGGCGCTCCGCCAGCCGCCGTCGATGGAATGGTGGTGACATTAGCATCACGGGGAGGGTCATCTACTCCTTCTACTGCTCCAGACCTAGTAGCTACCATAGTTGGAAAGGTGATGAGTGTTTGTTTTTCAACTAGCAAAAGAGAGAAGGATGAGCTGAGAATGGTTTTCCCACAGATGGTGCCAAAAATGAAGCTAAGGGTCAAACTCCGATCGCTTTCTATTTGGTTAAGGGGGGAAACAGAGGATAAGCTCAGAAGGGTCGCCGGAAAAGCTTCTGGGCTCTACCTGCTAGGACAAACACTAACAAAAGTCAGAAGGCCAAGCTGGGGAAACTAGGGGTGATTCCCAGTTTGGCTCTCCGACGCTCAAGTCAGACAGTGATCTGAAAGAAAAATGTAAGCTGAGGTATGGAGTTACAGTGATGAAGAATGCTTACAGGGATGAAGATGAACTCCCATATTTATAGTTGAAGGTCAGGGACCCTTTGGTAATTTACCTCGTGTGGTCCTGACCTAATGTTGCCCTAACACGTGTCACAACGAGGAGAATTATAGGAGGAATCTCCTGCAAAAGCTGATAAAAGTTAGTGTTTGCAATGAAGTCAGGTGCGCGGACTTGTACGGGTGTCAGAGAGCCATTTTGGAAGTTGGTAACGAGGGCGAGAAACACGCTCGTGTCAATTGGGCCTGATGGACTAGGTGATCCGTATGGGGATTAGCGTCCAAGCAGTGCAACGAGGGTGCATGAGACCCCTTTATTCTGTTATTGTACGAGGGCACGCTCGAAGGGGCATGACGCTCGTAAATGACTTTATTAGAAACATGAGAGCATGCGTGATAAAGAGAGGCTAGCGCTCGTTAGAAGGCCTTGAGACGCTCGTTAATGAGCGCAGGGAAGATCATGTGCTGGTGAAAGTCGGGGACGTTTGGGGATCACTGAATCCACGTGTCATGCTTTAACCGTACCACGTGTAAAATGTGGGTCAAACGTATTTTGTCCCCATCAAAATTCACCAAGTTAGAAATTTAAATCACATAATTCACAAGTATTCAAATTAAAATAAATTAAATCGCTCAAATAAATAACGAAAAGAAATTAAATAAATCCTAAATCTCAAAACTCACACACGTGGCACGCCTACCTGTACGGTCGAGAAATCAGGGTGTCACAGGAGCGCAAGGAGCTGGAGAACCTGCATGGTATCAAGCTGCAACAGAGACGGATGGGCGTGAAAAGCAAATGAGTGCAACCCCTACAAGGGTGATCAGGAGGGATGGACCCTTCAGTTAGGAAATCAAGGATGACGAGTTCCCTCCAGGCTTTTAGACATACGAGCTGTTAGATTACAACGGGTCGACAAACCCGATAAAACACTTAACCCGAATTTCATAACGACTACGGGTAAGACACCGATGAGTGTCGACACTTGCAGGACGAAATTGAGAGATTGATCCAAGGAGGGTACTTGTAGGAGTTAATCCGAGATGTTCCAAAGACAAAATGTAGCTGGAAGGTGTTTATCTGAAAGGAATCTACAAGGAAGAAATCTGCTCAGACGGAATCACTATAGAAAGGATCCACCACAAAGGATGGAAGGCTAAGGAAGACATTCATCACCAAAAAGGCGTTTGATTCAAGCTGAACCTTCTAGAAAACTAGAAAGGGCAGAAGAGCGTGAGTAGGTGGAGGAGACACCCACGAAGGGAGTCATCCACATAATAACATGTGGACCAGCAGATGAGGACTACAGCAGGGCTAGAAGTGCTCATGACCAGGAGGTCGCTTTCCAAACGCAGACGGTCTCGCTAATCATATGGAGGTTGACCAAATGGAGGTCCAACTGACTTGAAGAGAATACATGTCCGACACAATGAAGCTTTGGTGAAGTCGGCTACGACATGGAGAGGATATTTATAGATAGTGGATGTTCAGCAGATATCCTCTTTTACGGAGCTTACGAGCAGGTAGAGTTGGGGAATTCGACACCTCGTACTTCCTTAGTGTGGCTATTAATGGACTTCATTTTAGCGATAAATGGAATACTTAAGCAGAAGGGATGTAGGTGGCTGCTCCATGTGGATGGCTTGTCCACCAGCTTGGTAAGCGGGATAGAGCCGTGATAACAAGCCCGGAGAGAGATGAATTTAACTTTGCTATCAGATTCGACTTTAAAGTATCTAACGACGAAGCGGAGTACGAATTCTTGATCATGGAATTAAAGGTAGCCAAAGAAGCTGGAACGCAGCACGTGGTGGCATATTCAGACCCTCAGCTGGTGCCTGCCAGGTGGAAGGACAATACAAAGCTCATGAAGAAAAGGATGTTTGCCTACCTAGCCAAAGTAAAAGAAATTGACCAGGAAGAGGTCTAGACCAGAAAGATCATAGTCGCGACCCTCTCCTCTGGTGTGCTGGAGCAGAAGGGAGACACCAGTCAGGAAGTCTTGATAGAGCAAAAGGCCATGATTGGAGGAAGGAGGTCTTAGACTACCTGCACCACAGCAGCCCTCCAGCTGTCAGGAAGGAAGAATTACAAATGCAAGGAAAAGCAGCCCGGTTCGTGGTAATCCGAGAACTTTTATACAAAAAATCGGTGATAATGTCTTTACTCAAGTGCTTAACGCCTGATGAGAGCCAACACGTACTCCAAAAGATACATGAAAGGAGCTGACAAAATTTCTTAGGAAAAATCTTCGGTTGGACTGATGACCAGCTGGAGGGAATTGACACGATGGTGGTGGATCGTAAGCTAAATGTGGACCCGAAAGCTCACTCGGTGAAGTAGAAGATACGTACGCAAGGTCCCGATAAAGATAGAATCATACAAGATCAGGTGGATAAGATGTTCAAGGACCAGATAGGACGAAATATGAAGATATATGGACGTCATGCTGGTTAAAGGCAGAAAGTCGAACACCCACCTTGCAGGCCTGGAGAAAGTCTTCCAGGTCTTGCACAAATACAACATGAAATTGCACCCACCCAAGTGCTCTTTTGGAGTAAAGAGAGGAAAATTCCTCGGTTATATCATTGGGGAAGGAGGCATTCAAGCTAATCCTACAAAGATCCAAGTAATACAAGACATAAAGGCCCCGACAACCCCAAACGAGGTACAACTCTTGACGGAAAGGATCGCGACTTTGAGTCGGTTCATCTCACGGATAACAGAAAAGAAACTCTCATTCTTTAAGGTGGTGTTGAGGAAAGCAAAGAGGTTCGAATGGAATCAAGAATTTCACAAGGCTTTTGAAGAGCTGAAGATTTACGTGGAGGGAATGCCCATCCTGGTCAAGCTTATACCAAGAGAGCAGATAGACTCCAGCTGTGAAGGACCTTATAAAGTTACGAAAATCATAGGGCATTGAGCCTATGAGTTGGAGGATGTTGACAGAACAAGTCTACTTCAATCGTGGAATGCTCAAAACCTGGAAAGATTCTTCTGCCAAGCAGGTGGTTAGCCTGCTGGAAAGCTGGCATAAAGTAAAACACAACTGAAGGACCTGAAGGGTCCCATGTCCAGGTTCTATCATTTTAATTGCAAAATCACTGCCTATCTATGTGAAACTTTTGTTTATGCTAAACTTATTTTTGGGGACATCAATCATGATTTATTTACAATAAATAATACTTTGCTCTCTAGATAGTCACCCCAATGAAGCTTATGAGATGTTATCATAAGGAGAACATGCATTATGAGTTATGTATATACTTGTTGTGAAAGTGACACTTGATACAGACACATACCAAGCCTCTATTGCTACATTCTTTGAAATTGGAAATACATGATACCTAAAAATCCAGGTGAAAGGGGGCACACAAATAAGTTCTCCTTGGGAAGGCGCATTGATTATGCAAAAGTCTTGGGATGAGCTGGAAGAATCGATCTTGGGAGTGAATCTCCAACTGCTTCTACCAGTTGGGTTGGTCACCTAGCTGGGAGGAAGCAGCTATCGCTAGGGTCGGAGAGAATGCCTTCAGCCTGACGGGAACTGACAGTCTTTCATTTTCTACAACCAACATCCACAAAAGCTGGCGGATGCTGCAAGGAACTAGAGAGAATGTTCCTAAAATAGCTGGAGGCAAGAACTAACCTCCAGCTGAACAGGAGGATAGCAGGCAGGGCAGGAAGATTGCTCTTGCAATGACCATGCTAGAACCGCCTCCTCAGGCTGCCTACCTCATGCCAGTTGAATAAACAGAAAATGAAAGGAGCAAATAAAGACTGATCTGAATCAGATTCGCATGTGATATGCAATGAAAACATATACGCAGAAAATCAAGTGTCCAAACTGATATTTTATTGAAAAACCCAAAAATCTTATTTGGGCAATCAAAGTGCTCGATGGAAATGAGCCGAATCCAACAATAAAAGCTGAAATTCAAACTTATACTCGAAAGAGAAGAGCTCAATTCAGCAATCAAAATATGAATTCATAAATTACTCTATCGAGTACATAGTCTGTTTGAGTACAAAAAGATTATAAAGTGCTAAATGCTAGAAAAAATGTTCAAAGTCCTTGCAGGTTTAGAAAATTCAAGGGAGTTTAAACCTCGTCCCTGGTGTTGATTCTGCTGGAAGATTAGCTAGTCCAGCAGATGGAATAACAACAGATAGTAGGGGTGGGCGTGGGTCGGGTTTTTCGGATTTTGGGTACCCGACGGTCGGTTATCCAAAATTGGCGGGTATCCGATCGGGTCGGATTCGGATACCCGTCTAGTTTTTTTTTTACTTTTCCGAATGAATTAGTATTGTTTCAAATTTTTCGGTCGTTTTATTCTCAATCCCAGATCCCCTTTCTCTATGTGACTCTATCCCTTTTGGAACACAAAAACATAGACGCAAACATCACATGAACTTGGAGTTTGGATCTAATGGTGTTGAGAGATTTGGCGAGACGGTGGTTAGGGAAGGAGATAATAGGGATAGAGCAAGAAAGGAAGTGGGCTGTTGAACACTAATTTCTTACCTTGGATTTGGGGTGGAAGAGACGAGAGGTGCTGAGTAAATCTGGCGAGTTGGCGATTGAGGAAGGAAAGAACAATGATAGAGCGAGAAAGAAAGTGGGTTGAACCCTAATTTCTTACCTTAGATTTGGGGTGGAAGAGACGAGAAGCGGTCTTGGTGGTGCATCTTCAGAGCAGAATAATCTTAGATCTGAATAACTTAGGGATGAGTAAAGATTTTGCGTCACAACAAATTGAGAAAAATTTGTAGATTAAGTGATTTTTATGGTGAGGAAAGATTTGTTTGAGAGAAGTGATGACAAAATGATTGGAGTCTAGAGATATTTTTGAAGAAGGGAAAACTCATTACATAAATATAATTTTTTTTTTAAGTTATTAAAAGAATCGGGTAGCGAAATACTACCCAAATCCGATCCAATCTTCTTTATCGGATATCGGATATCGGATACCCGATCTGATATCTGATTTTCTACAAAGAATCCAAACCAATCGGATTTTATCCGATCTGAAATGCCCACCCCTAACAGATAGAATTCCAGTAGATGGAACACTAGCAGAAAGAATGATAACAGTAGGCAGAATACTGCCAAGCTGGTTAAGTTTTCCAGCAGATGGAATATTAGCTGAAAAAACACCAGCAGGTGGAATGCTAAACCTTCTCCTGGCAGTTGACCAGCTTTGTCCCATCACTTTCTGCTGAAGGTGAAAAGCCTCCACCTGTAGGAAAAGTTTGGAAATTTCTTTTGAAGTGACTAAAGAGAAGGAAGCCTTACATCATAGGGACTTTTCAAGATTTGGTGATATTTCTCCTTTTTCTCTACTTTATTTATAAAGTTGCCAACCTTAATTTCACAAACATAATTTTAAACTAAAGTGGTATTTGAATAATTTTAAGAGTTATCCCAGCAACTTCTCAAAATTTTGAGGAATTATCTCTTTCATCTTGAGAGTTATTTTAGCGCAAAAATATAGAGTAATTATCTTAGTGGTTTAAGATGCAATCATGTCTTAGAAAATATTTTGCAGAAAGATTTAAAGACAAGTGAAGGGACCAGGAAGATGTGCATGTTTATCGGATAATAGAAGCATTTTCAAGATATTAGGCAGAGAATCAGTCGAGTTTTACGTATGGTTCCCTGGTTGCACTCTTTTTACTCATAAGAGTTTTTCCCACGTGGTTTTTCCTTATGAGGTTTTTAACAAGGCAACCACACCGTACATAAGTTGGGAGGATCAACTAAGTTAAGCCAGCTGGAAAGACCGGGCACCCTGGCTAGTGTAGATGGGGTCATATTTGCAGCAATAAACTGAAAGGACAAGATCATTAAGGGCATTGGTCATCTTTTGCTACTCTCACAGCCGGTTAAACTCGACTACGAGAGTAGGAGGGAGTAATGTTACGGGTAATATTTCTCTTACCCTAATTTAATTAATTGGGTTAAGTCCAAGAAAAAGGTTGGGAGGCCCTAAAACTGAAGAAGAGAAATCGATTGAGGAAAAAGAGGAAGAAGGAGTTAAAAGTGGAGAACGTGGGACTTAATTTCATATTCAAAAATCTCGCACGTGTCGGATAAGAAGGATTCTTGGTAACTAATGTTTAGGGAGTTATAAAAGCAGAAATAAGGGAGAAAGAAAAAGATGTTTTTAGATATCTGCAGAGTTCTTTTCTCTCTCTAAGTTTGCTTGCTTAGTTGTATTGTCTTTTGATATCAGATTCTGTATTCCAATACTTTTCTCTACAATAAAATACGTTATTTCATCCTTTGGAGTTTTCTTATTATTTTCATTGGATATTGGGCCACAGAGTCTACAAAGAGAGAGAAAGGGAATTCTAGGATAAATCTTTATCTACACAGAATTATCTATTGTTACATTACGTTCAGACTCGATACTTCGAAACGCCGAGGGGAATTATAGGATAAATCTTTAAATAGAGTGATACTTGCCATTTTTGACAAGCAAGTGTGTCAGATTTGTCGTGTGATTGGTGAAAAGTTTAAGTAGAGTAATCAATCAAATGACAAGTGTATTACATACACCATTATAATTATAATTGGTTGAGTTTGATAAAATTGGATTTGAACTAAAATTTTTCGTAGAACCGTAAATATGGGGACTCTGAGCTCCCTGATTCGGTTTTGTTTTGGGTTTAGGAAGACTTAGGCATTGTTTAGTGCTTCTGTCCCCAATTTCAAAAAATTATATATTTTAATTTGAAAAAAAAAATAAAAAAGCTCAACCCCATAGATTTCAAGCACGTTAACTAATTAATCTCAAGCACATATTTTATGGGTGTTCTGCTTTAAAAAATATGGATTTTCTGTTTAAAATTTAAATTTTTTATCTGTACACGTATCGAGTATGCAAAATTACTAGTCTATATTGAGTTTCAAAAAGAAATGAAGAAATCAATTACCTATTTGATTGTATGTGTTAAAAGGTTCACTAAAAATAAAAATTTCACTCTTTACTAATCTCCTTAAAAAATAAAAAAAGAGACAATATTTTTTTGGGATTTTCTATGAATAGTACCTAAAAGTTGAAAAAATTCCCTTTAACTCCCCATTTTTAAAAAAGTTTTCATTTGCTCCCTAGATGACAGGCCAAATTCCCTTTAACTCCCTATGGTTGTATAAAAATTCAAGAATCGCGTACCCGAACCCCAAAATCACGTACTTAAATGCCCAAATGATGTATTTGGGGGCAAATACATCATTTGGGTATTTAAGTACGTGATTTCGGGGTTCGGGTACGCGATTCTTGAATTTGTATACAACCTTCCAAAAAAACGGGGAGTAAAGAGGAACTTTGATTTTCATCTGGGGAGTTCAGAGGAACTTTTTTGAAAGCGGGGAGTAAAAAGGAATTTGAGTTCTCATATGGGGATTTTTCGGGAATTTCCCGTATTTTTTGAATAATAATTATTATTATGTTGGGTTTTTTTTAGGAAATTTGGTTCCTTCTTTGTCTTTTTATTTGTTATTTTTCTCAATTTAATACCCTTTCTATGCCTTTCATTTTTACTCGAATGCCTTTTCCACTGTACTTGAAGGACATATTTTACTTTCATTATCAAGAAAATACTCTTTTTTTTAATTCAAATATATTTTAATCGGTAACTAAACAATCATGATTATAACAATATAACATGACAATTAAATTAACAAAAACAATGACAAAAAATGGTTAGGAGGTTTCTGATTGGCGAAAAACTTGCAACGACCTCCTTTTGAGCAATCAGATTGAAGGCATATAGTGTTGCATTTGTCGTCGTCAGTTCCTACTTCACAACGTTTGATATGATTATCGTAGCAGCATTTCACTCTCTCTACACCATTGATTTCTAGTGTCACCATAAAAATCAATAAAATGAAAAATAGAGCTCTATAGTCTACAATGCACGGACACTCCGAAAATTTATGCCGTGCAGTCGGACACGACAAAATCTATTGCTATATTAAAAAGAAACCCTCTTTTACCTTACAAACGGAAGTTATTTCTTCAATATTACAAAATTATCCTCTCAATTGTATATAAGAATCCTACAGAATTATAAAAGTAAGGGTAAAATTAGAATTTCCATTAGATACGAGCATTTCTCACACCAAAATATGGATGTCCAATTCTACCCCTTTTCTTATTAATCGTTATTCTATGGATTAGGGGTTTAATGGTAATATCAAGGGTTTTTGAATGCCCACGATCTCCACTCTTATCAGATAAACTGTACAAATTCAAAATTTTCCAATTTCTTAGTTCTTACTCCCTTTCCGAAGAGCTCCCTTGAAAAAGCAAAATCCCTTCGAAATCTTTCCGAAAGCGTAATTATTGAAAAAGCAAAACCCCTTCCAAATCTTTGCTTCGGCAAGCTTTCGTCCACCGCTTGGGTGTAGCATGGAATTGTGTTGAAGGTGCGGTTTGGAAATTATCCAGATTTCAAGTTCAAGCACTCTGCTCCTTCCAAATCTTTGCTTCGGCCGGCTTCCGGCCACCGTCCGGGAAGATTCGGCGGCACGCCTCTCCAACCAAGGCCGACGCTTTGGGAGATGATGTTGTGTACTTTATTGTCTTTTCTCGACCTCCTACCTCTGATTCGCTGCTCTGTCTTCTACAAATCATGGTAATTCCACTTTCTCAAACATTTTCGTGATGATAATTATGTAGTAATTTCCCCCCTCAATTATTGGGTGATTTTCCTTCCACCACATTCAAGATTCTCATAAAAGGTTTTGTCACTCTATTATCAATTATTTGGTGATTTTTCTTCCACTACATCCTATTTAAGTCATTTATTGCGATCAAAGGTGTGAAAGCAAAGATTTTGTTGGTGATTTAGTAATGAAAGAATCCTTGACCAGACCTGAATAATATAGGAGTTCTAAATTGTATATGTTTTTAGTTCATGTTGAAAGGCCTTTCCTGCAAAGGATCAATGCATTAGAGTAATCCGGATACTGAAATTATTTCATTTGACAGTTGATCATGCATATAATTTACATAAAATAGATTAAGCTGCCACGAGTTCTAAATTGTGTATGTTTTTGGTTCATGTTTAAAGGCCTCTGCTGCTAAGGATTAATGCATTAGAGTACTCCGGATATTGCAATAGAACATTTTGACAGATTCGTGCATATATTTTACGTAAAATTTATTAAGCCACCACATGGATATGATCATCATATATATGATAGTAATTAAGTATGATTTAACATGATATACAGTCCTCAAATGATTATTGCCAAAATTGATATATTACCTATACATACACAGTCTTTATAAACGAATTAAATACATTGAGATCTAAAATATATACGGGACCTATTCAACCAAACCCAATCATTACATCGGAGATGACACTAATGGTTTAGATTGTCTTTTGTACCTGACCTGGTCCATTCACATATTCTGGGAGCTCTAGATGTTGGAGTTTCTTAGAATATTCAAAATGTGTGGAATATATGATTTTTAAGTAGCACATATATGTTTCTTGGATTACGATTTCATTGCATTTTGGAATGGAGGTAAAGGGGAAAGAGTAAAAAATCAGGAATAAAATGTTGCCCCAACAATCGGAAAAAATGTTACATACAACCCTAAGAAAGTTGTGGTTTTGATTGACTATACAATTTATGACTTTGGTGCTAATTTAATTTCTTTTATGTTGTGTGAGGTTGCAATGTTCTATATCGTGAATCTCTTGGAATTATGATTATTTATATTGCAGCTGGTATTATTTTGATGTATAATCTGAATTACAACTTTATCCTTTTTTTATTATTATTTTTCCTGTTAATTTAGTTTTTCATTGCAGGGCAAATTGGAGCAAACATTCCATTCAATGAGTTTGATAAATCTGGTGTTTTTCATTTGACTCATTACCTCAAAGAAACATCTAATCTCTCTCACTCTCTTTTAACCTACTAGGAGAAATCAAGAAGTGTATATTTTTCCTAAGTACATTTTGTGCATTAGCTATTTCTTGGATTTTTATTTTTTTTTAGAGTTTGTTGTTTCCTAGAGTACAGTTAAGTTGCTTGCTTCTTTAATTTATCTGAATGTTTTGGAAAGATTAAGCAAATGAAAACCTTTTTTTTTTTTTTTTTAAGATTTTCTCATTTTAGTGAAAGTGAGAGTGCTTAATGCCTCTGCCTGCCCTGCATTCATAATCTTTAGTTCACTGTTCAAAGCAATGGAAACTTTATAAACAAATACCTTTGAATTGAGGGTAAACCAAAAAATATATATAAATCTCTGGTTACTGATTCCAATTTGTTTGATGATTCCAATTTGGGTATTGATTTTGATTTTGATAGGGTCATGGGTGGTGTTTGTTGATTATACGAGATACACGTTTTTGTTCGATTGCTGATCCCAATTTGATTGCTATCTTCTCGGTAAAACAAGTATGTATTTTCAAGTTTAATTGTATATGAGTTTGACTATTATATAGTAGATTGTTTAATTAGTAATATTTTCAATCTTTCTCTTCATTTCCAAGTTTTTTCACTATTTGCATTTACTTAATATTTTTTTCTCTTAATTTGTTTTTTGATTGTAGGGCGAATTGGAGCAAACAATCTCACTACAAGTTGAAATTACTCCAAAAAGGTATCAAATTTGAACCTTCATTATTATTATTTTTTAAAATTACAATTTTATTTTCCTTTTATTCCCTTTAAGAGCCTATCCTCTTTCAGAGTTACTATTATATTGGCAACTAAATTAATATGCAGCTCATGATAAAACGATAGTCATTCTAGATATACTAAAAAGTGGCATCGTAAACGTTTGGTTTCTCAAGGAATCAAAAAAGAGAAACAATTGTAATGCTGCGAGTTTTGATTTTAGGAATGGTTAACATTGTTTTTTCAACATTACGATATTTGGTGAGGACTAATTTGATGTGCTGCAGGAATTTATTAATTTCACTCTCCATTACATTGCTGACTTAGATATCCCTGTTAAAAGGTGAGTAAAGCTAAGACTAAACATATTTGTTTATTTACGATGGTCGTGTCGGGCTGCTTCTTATATCCATTTTTTTTTATTTAGGGGAACATTCATTGAATTTAGAAGTGGTATGCTTAATGTATCTCCGATCGGAAGAAACTGCAGTCAGGAGGAGAGAGATGAGTTCGAAAAGTATGACAAGGTACACCTTTTTGCTCTTGCACAGCAAAAGTAATAGAAAATAGGATCTCATTATTTTTCCTCAAAATTGAGCGAAAATGTGAAATATGAAGAGTTTTATCACTACTAATACAGATTTTCAATTTCTTAAATGCAATCAGGTTCACAACATTCGCCCGAAAATGGTGTCTATCCTCCGGGAGAAGTTTGCGCACTTGAACCTAACCTTTTCTATTGGGGGACAAATCAGTTTTGATGTAAGCAATTAATATTTCAATTTGATTGTGTTGATCTGTAAATAGTTAAGAATAGGATGGCAAGGATGCAGCTGTTATAGAATAGGATGAGGATAACTTCGGGAGAACTCTGGGGGAGGTTGCTTCTTCGAATTAGATCCAGAAATGAGAAAGATTTGTTTTATGAGAGCTGTAAGGAGGAGAAGTGGTTGGAATGTGGCGATTCCCTTGGCTCCAATAATCGTAAGGCATGAATCATGACGAGGGAGTAGATGAGATGTTGGTCTATAACTCTTCATTATAACGCTAAGTATAGTGGTCTTATGTTTAGTTAAAAAATATTTAAATTTATAAAAATATATTCTTTTAATAATCTATGCAACCTAATGTATATAAAGTACAAAATCATGATTAATTTATTTATGCAGGCGGGGACCGTGTGCAGCGGTTACTAGTATGTCCAAAAATTAAAAAAAAATAAATTCCGCCACGTTGGGGACACGGCGTGGACACGTGTCCGACACTCCGATACGAAAAATTGAAAAAAAATTAATTTTTAATTTATATTTCTTGAATATTTGAGGGTATATTTTTTTAAGAAAAAAATTAATTATATAAATTTACTAAAAGATGTTTAATATTAATTTAAATTCATTTTTTCAATTATATTATTATATAAAAAATGTATTAATTTTATTTGTAATGATTTTACTGTTGAATATGTTATTTAAGTTTGTAATATTAAATATTTTTATAATATTTTATTTTATATAAATTAGTATATATATATAATTTATTTATTTATATATAATATAGTCGTGTCGGAGCTATGTCGTGTCCTAAATTTTTTTAAAAATTTGTGTCACCGTATCCGTGTCGTGTCGTGTCCGTGTCACCGTATTCGTGTCCGTACATCATAGTCTAGAATTAATAATGTTTAAGTTTCTCGATGGTGTTGGTATATAGAAAATACTTTTTCAGTGTCACTTATATAAAGTAAAACAACCTTCCTTCAAATAGATTAATTTAATTAAAAATTCCAAAAATTTATGGTATGATAATTAAATTTAATACCACTCACGCTTCTCCATTAGAGACTAAACTAGAATTTGAGCCGTTTACTTTCTGTCTCTAAAGTACGGACACGCCTAAAAAATGGCTCGTGCAGTGTCCGACACGTATCGGACACGGACATGGTTCCGACACGCTTTCGACACGTGTCGGACACGGCTGAAGGAGTGTCCGGAAAAAAAAAAAAAATTTGGGACATGGTGTCGGACACGGCGAGGTGGAGTGTCCGACACGGCTCGGACACGACGGGGTAAGTTTTATATTTTTTTATGCCCTTTTTAATATTTTTTTGAATTTTTAAAAAAAAAATTGAAATAACAAAACTTATTTTAGTTTTTAATATTGTATATTTTTATAAATATTTTATGTTATGTAGATTATACTTATAAAATATTTTTATTTTTATATAAAATATTTTTATTTATATATAAAATATATTTATTTATATAAAATATAGTCGTGTCGGAGCCGTGTCGTGTCCTAAAATTTTGAAAAAATCCGTGTCGCCGTGTCCATGTCGTGTCGTGTCGTGTTCGTATTGTCATGTCCGTGTCCGTGCAACATAGCTTTCGGTATATGGAAATTTGGATTTAGAATTTAAAGGAAAGAGCAAATCAAGACATATGACCAAAAACGTAATGATTAATTAAACTCAAATTATGATAATGGCTATTATTACATAGATCCTATTCATAAAACAAATAATTTGAAAAGAATGAAGATTCTAAAGTACACCAAGATCAATCAAACTCAAAAAATACAGTGAAAGTAAAATAAAAAAAAAAAATATATATATATATATATATATATATATATATATATATAATATTTATTAGGAATTAGGAAAGAAAATAGGCATTATTGTGTGATAATAATAGTAATTATGTAACAATAAGCATATAAAATTTTCTTGAGAAAAATAAATCAATTACATTTGATACTCAAATTAAAAGAGATAATTGCTTTGTTGATTTTAATTACATTAATAATTGAAACTTCACAATTTTCAACATAATTAATATATTTTATATGACTGCTATTTGTAATTAATAAATTATCCAAAAAAAAAAAAAAGACAATTGAACCTAATTCGAAGGAATAAACTCAAAAACACTGTACAATTGTGAATTTGACTCGATCAAATCAGTGTAATGAGAAGTATATGTGTTAAATTTGTTATGTATATATATATATATATACACACACATATATAATAAATTGTCACTCGTTAAGCTAATTTAATTAAGTTAAATATGAATTAAAAATAATTAAATTAAGTACGAATTAGAATTACTCATTACAACATCTATAAACATGTACTTGTGACAATAAAATAATATAAGGTAATTATCTGGGGGCACTCGTAGAGAAAATTAAAGTTGTTTATATTTTATAGTAATATAGAATCCCAAAGGAAAAAGGGCGATACTTAAATATGTTGAGGAAATGATTGCAGCCACTAGAGAACCCGTAAGTCCACTTCAGGTCCACGGGATATAGTATTCTACTATTCTTAGTTAAGTGACGTAAGCACGATTACGTCACATTAAGGAAATGGGAGCTTAATCTAAATTGGGATAAATACAGTTACCCCCCCATCCTTTGGGGGCATTTGCACTTTCCCCCCTATGCTTCAAATCGGTGCACATTGCCCCTTCACCTTTTCAAAATGGAACACTTCACCCCTTTCAATAAACTTTAACAAAGTAAATCTGTACAAATCCGATTTCAAATGTGTTGATATTAAATATCAAACTGAAACTCTCGAAGCAAGGAACACAGCAATGGTCTCGAAATCAAAATCCGACAACCGACGAAGCAGAAATCATCAGTTAAAGACGACGCACGATGAACGAAGCTTTTAGCGGCTAATAGAGTCAAGCGGGGTATGAGTTTTGTTCTCCTTGGAGAGACGAACACGATGGCGGTGGTCTTGAAGCTTGGGTCTCCGTGACGAAAGAGAAATCGACGGTCAAAGTGTGTTCAAAGGGGTGAAGTGTTCCATTTTGCAAAGGTGAGGGGGCAATGCGCACCGATTTGAAGCATAGGGGGGAAAGTGCACATGCCCCCAAAGGATAGGGGGGTGACTGTATTTATCCCATCTAAATTTTATGAAATTTTCTTTAAATTTCCATTGGTTCATACAAAAAGTTATCTCAATTTAGGTTCTTATCCTGTTTTCACTGTAAAAAGTTGTGTTTAAGGTAGTTTGGATAATATAAAATACTTATAATCATATAACTAATTATATATTTATAATTAAAATTAATGGATCTATCCAATTAAGACACGTGATCAGTCTCACATAAGATAAAATTATTTGGCCCCCTTCTTGATTTCCAACCGAGGGTGTATTTTGGCGATATCAAGTATCAAGGAATGCACATAATCTTTCCATGAACCCTTCCGGTTCTATTTGAGGTGGGGGATTATTCTCCGGTTGAGGGGAATGATCACGGTGATGTCGGCGGTCCGAAGATCGATCATGTAACGCCCCGGTTTTCCTTTATTAATTTCTTATGTTGATTATACTTTTATAAATTATATTCTAACATGCTTTTATAAAATTTTATGAGTTTATGTCGAATTGAGAATTTCTTTCATGATTTGGAAATATTTATTACGTGAAATATTTACCGGAAGTGGTTTAATTATGAAATTGTCCCTACATGTTCATTTCTTAAATTTAGGGACTAAATTGCATAAACTTCCAAGGACTTAATTGATCATATTTCAAAACTATACATACTTCATTGCATGACTTGAATACTTGGAGGATTAAATGGCAAGTTGAATATTTCACACAAATAAAAAATGATGAATCACGGTATAAACATTCCATGAGCTTCCTTGTTCATTTTTATCTCAAAAATCCATCGGTTTGCTCCCTTTCTCCACCGAACCTTGAGCTTCAAGAAGGAAAGAATTATTTCATCATCATCATCCAAGTTTTTCAAGAAAAATCTCAAGCTTTGAAGCTTAGCATCTATGATGCATGGATACTTCTAAAAATATCATTTTGTCGTGTCGTGTCGTGTCATGCCGTGTCGTGTCGTACACTCGTGTCCGACACCGTGTCCGACACTCCTTACGTGGGAAATTCAAGAAAAAATCCGTGTCGCCGTATCCGTGTCGTGTCGTGTCCGTGTCGCCGTGTCCGTATCCGTGCATCATAGCTTAGCATCCACCTTCATCTTCTTTCTCCATTTCTTTAGCTTCAAGGTGGGTGTTTGGATGAATTCATGATTCTTGATCCAATATATGATAGTTAGGGTTTGAGAAATCATGGAATATATGGATTATTGGTTGTTTGATATATGAATACATGATTATAGCATGATTTATGGCATGAATTCTTGAGGGAATTGAGTTTAGGTGATGATTTGAGTATGAACATGAAGGTGTGGATTTTCCATAATTAAGCATGATTTAAGTGTTTTAGTTGCATCTTATTGTATATTCAACATGTATACATGTTAGTTCCCAGAAATCTTGCAAGTTAGAAATGATTTGATGATGTTTTGGTTGTGATTGTTTTATCCCGAGAGCCTCCCCTGTTCTGCTCTGTTTCTGCACTTGCAGAGGAGCGGGAACGGCCCTTCAATTCCCCAGTTCATTCTGGGAACGGCCGTTCCCACTCCTCTGAACTCAAGGTGGCGCGCGCATTGGGAACGGCCGTTCCCATTTTGGCCTGCAAGCCGGAAGGGCCGTTCCCAGCATAAAAGCGGCATTTTAAAATAAAAGCGCAGGGGCGTTTTCTCGGGGCCATGGGAACGGCCCTTCCCAGTTTACACTGAGGGCAGGAATGGTCGTTCCCACCTCGCAGACAGAACAAAACCTACTGCATAAAAGTGGGATTTTGGGATTTTAATCCCATGATTTCTTTGATGCCAAATTATTGTTATATGATTGATTACATGTCAAAACATGATAATTACATGCTACATTGTACATTGCTCGTGTAGCACCCTAAACCCCAAGGCGCCACATCCCCCGCACTATAGTCTCGATCCACGTATGAAATGGACAGTTCATACATAAACCAAGACCACAGCGAACGGGTGACAATAAAAACGACGCTCTAGGCGGGACACTCTCCCCAGCATAATCAACAAACATGAATAGAAAAGCGGAAGCAATAAAGTCATTCGTATATATATAGGTACCATATTTATTACATAGATACATATAGGTACCCATTAACTATCAATACATTATCATATCTGGATAATATACATCAGTAAGTATTCAAAATGTGACAATAACGAGCATAACATGAAATGTCTCAAAGTACTATACATGAAAGGTGCTAGACTCGTGAAGATGCAAAAGACTCGAACAACGCCCGCCTAGCACGACCACGCTCAAAAGGTACCTGAAAAGTGAAGTATCAGTCTACCGAAGACTGAGTGAGGGGCAATAAATATATATAACACACGTCACATGCAAGTTGTAGCCTCGGGTGAAGACTTTAGCATAAAATAGATATGTAATTCAAGAAGTTAATCTTTGCCCGAGATTACAACCAATCATTTTAACACGTTTATTTAATCATGCTTGTCAATGTCATGAACATGTGGCCCCGGCGAGCAAGGGCAATCTCCAACCGAACTCCCAATCGTGAACAATACGTGATCATGCTTGCTTGCTTGATAAATACGTGATCATGCAATTTATTTAGTGCTCACATAAACAATTTCATGCTTGACATCATGCAATAACCCGAGGATAACCCGACATGCCGGATTAATCCCCAGTCTCCTTCTTCCTCCGGGTGATAGCGAGTTTGCAAGGCTCGACTATCCACGACATGGTGTGTGTAGAGGACATGACCCTCTAGACACGGAACTCCTTCCACCACTAATCTCCTAGTGGCTTCGGGGGTGATCCCAACAATGTGAGGATAATTCAGGAGTTACCCATCAGCCCTTGCTTTCCCGGTTGGCTCAAGAATTACCCTCGGGCCCACGTGCAATCATGTACTCGCCAAACTTGCTTGAAAATCATGACAATCAATACTTTCTTGCTTGAAATATTTATCACTTTGAAAACGTATATAAGTGTAATAGGTTTTGGCCGAAAACTAGCACATAAGGGTTATAGGGTTC
Organism: Lantana camara; assembly: GCA_037501455.1. Lineage (NCBI taxonomy): Eukaryota > Viridiplantae > Streptophyta > Magnoliopsida > Lamiales > Verbenaceae > Lantana > Lantana camara. The sequence continues at coordinate 94,119,876 of CM074861.1, forward strand.
GTTTTACCAAAACAAAACCTCACCTTTCTTGCAAAATAAAATAACGGAGTGTTCTAAGGAGCTTGCTCCCCGTCCACGCCCTCGTGACCTGTGCAAATACGATGTACATTCGTGAGACATGACCTAAAATGACCAAAATAGGACGAACGCGGAAATGTGTCGAGACGACCATGAAAATGCAATGTGGTATGATAACATGTCGTTTCACATCATATTAGTACATATTATAGCAATTCGGGGTCAAAGAAGTCGTCGGATCGAGGGGCTAATTTCGTAATTTTATGCAGTGAATTTTACACTGCATGTCAGGTGGGAACGGCCGTTCCGTTCCCCTTTGAAAAATGGGAACGGTCGTTCCCAAGAGTTCCCCAAAACGTGCCAGCGTTTTCCCTTTAAAACGCGCCTTTGAGCTGGGAACGGCCCTTCCGGCGCAAGGCCAAAATGGGAACGGCCGTTCCCATGCTCGGCCGCCCTTTTATTTGAAAAGAGATGGGAACGCCCGTTCCCACAAAGCCTTGAGGCTGGGAACGGTCGTTCCCAGTTCCTGCAACTGAAAAACAGAGCAGAAACAGGGGAAGCTCTCGGCCAAGGTTCAACAAAGCAACAACAATTTTAATTTTGATCCCAAATGCCATAATTTCTGGAAATATGATGCATACATGTTCAATAGACACTAATATGACATTTAAACCCATAAAACATGCTATATCTTCAAGCTTTCAAGGTTTCATGTACATGACCAAACTTGATCACTCATGCCAAATATCCTAAATTTCAAGCTACAAACCATGTCATAATTCGAGTTATAATCATTCAATCATGTTTTGCACAACTAACAATTCATCAAGTATAACAAACTCAAACCCTAGCTATCCCATGAATGATCAAGAGTCATGGATTCATGCCAACCAACCTTGAAGCTAAGAAATGGATGAAGAAGAAGATGATGATGATGAACTCTCAAAAGCTTAACAAATTTTCTTGAAATCTTGAGGATTGGGAGAGAAATCACTCCTTCCCTTTTCTTCCTCGGAGTACCGAGAGAGAGCAAATGGGTTTGGTGAATTTTGGATGAAAAATGAGTTCATGGAAGCTCATGGAAATGGTATAACGTGATTCATCCCATGGAAATGTGTGAAATTGCTCAAATTGCCAATTAATCCTTGAATTGTTTAAGTTATGCAATCGAGTATATGGGGTTTTAAAATATGATCAATTTGGTCCTAAAAGTTCATGCAATTAAGTCCCCAAAGTTTTGGTAATACATATTTAGGGACAAATTGGTAATTTAAAATACTCTCGGTATCAATTTCATGCAACAAATATTTTTCGTGCCATGAAATAATATTTGCAATAATAAGAGTTCAAAGAATTAATATAAGTAATGTTTCATGAATTTTATAAAAATATGAATGCCACGTAAGAATATATTATAAATTAAAGAAATAAAATAAACCTACGCTCAAAACGCACACGTGGCGTGCTTACCTGTTCATCCGGAAACCGGGGCGTTACAACTCTCCCCCCCTTAGAAGAATCTGGTCCCCAGATTCTCTAATCTTGCTCGAACAACTCCGGGTGGAACCGTTTCATTTTATCCTCTGTTTCCCACGTAGCTTCTTCGGTTTTATCGCTTCTCCACAACACCTTAACCATGGGAATCCTCCGCTTTCTTAATTCCTGAAATTTCCGATCCAAAATTTTAACAGGCCTCTGAACAAACGTCAAATTCGGTTCCAGCTCAACTTCTTCCACGGGGAGAATCGTAGTCTCATCGGGGTAATATTTCCTTAATTGTGATACGTGGAACACGTTGTGAATCCCCGTAAGACTCGGTGGTAGGTCCAGTCGATAGGCTACCTCGCCTATTCTTTCAAGAACCTCAAACGGACCTAAGTAGCGAGGATTAAGTTTTCCTCCTTTCCCGATCCGGGTGAAACCTTTCCTTGGTGACACCTTCAAGAATACCCGGTTACCCACTTCAAATTCTAGATCTCTTCGGCGCTTATCGGCGTAGCTCTTCTGCCTATCTTGCGCGGCTTTCATCCGTTGTTGAATTATTTGAACCTTTTCAATCATAGCTTGGACGACTTTGGAAGGTCTTTCGAACCTTTCACTTCTCTTTACCCCTTCCTGTTTCGACCATTTCCATTCTTCCAAGTCGAAGAACAACGGAGATCGGCACTTTCTTCCATAAAGAAGTTCATAGGGAGCCATCCCGATCGAAGCCTGAAAGCTGTTATTATAAGCAAACTCGATCAAGGGAAGCTGTTCTGCCCAAGAGTTCTGAAAATCCATTGCGCAAGCCCGAAGAAGATCTTCCAAATACCTGATTAACCTTTCAGTTTGACCGTCTGTTTGCGGGTGAAATGCTGTGCTGAACTTAAGTTTCGTTCCCAAGACAGCCTGTAATTCCTGCCACAACTTAGAAGTAAACCTCGGGTCTCGATCTGAAACTATGCTCACCGGAATACCATGAAGTCGAATAATCTCTCTGTTATAGATCTCAGCCAACTTCGGGATCTTATAGGACATCCGGACCGGTAGAAAGTGAGCAGACTTCGTAAATCTATCCACGATTACCCAAATTCCATCAAACCCGCCTTTAACCTTTGGTAATCCAGAAACAAAGTCCATCGTTACTTGTTCCCACTTCCACTCGGGAATAGGTAACGGTTGTAGAAGTCCCGCGGGTTTTTGGTGCTCAGCTTTCACTTTCTGACAAGTCAAGCAATGTTTCACATACTCTGCCACGTCTCTCTTCATCCCGTTCCACCAATCATATTGTTTCAAATCCTTATACATTTTATTTCCTCCTGGGTGGATCGAGTAGGCTGACTTGTGAGCTTCTTCGAGTAGGACCCGTCTCAATTCTTCAGGTACTACTACTCTATTTTTAAACCGAAGCAACCCGGTCTCATCGAACCCAAACGGACTCTCCGGGTCATCCTTAGCTTTACTTACAAGCTTCTGCACTTCCGGATCCTTATTCTGAGCCTCAAATAACTGATACCTTAATTCCGGCTGAACTGTGATATTAGAAACCCGAGCCTTTAATACAATCGGGGCAACTTCCTCACTTTCCTTTATTTCCAGACTCGATACACTCGCCTTTCTGCTAAGTGCATCGGCGACCACATTGGCTTTCCCGGGATGGTACTTAATTGTACAATCATAATCTTCCAACTTTTCCATCCAACGCCGTTGCCTCATATTCAAATCCTTCTGTGTGAATAGATACTGGAGGCTCTTATGGTCGGTAAAAATCTCAAAGGAAGTCCCGTAAAGATAATGCCTCCATTTCCCGAGAGCAAAGATCACGGCTGCAAGCTCTAGGTCGTGTGTTGGATAATTCCTTTCATATTCCTTTAGCTTTCGGGAAGCATAAGCGATCACTTTTCCTTTCTGAGTCAAAACACAACCTAAGCCCTCTTTAGAAGCATCTGTGTACACTGCATATCCCTCTGAACCCTCGGGTAAAGTTAAAACCGGAGCTGAGACTAACTTTTCTTTCAGGAAATTAAAGCTTTGATCACACTTCTCGTCCCAGACAAACTTAACATCCTTCTTTGTTAATCGGGTTAAGGGTGTAGCAATCTTGGAGAAGTCCTGAACAAATCTTCTATAATAACCGGCCAATCCCAAGAAGCTTCTAATCTCCGAAGCATTCTTTGGTTTCTCCCACTTGAGCACGGCCTCGATTTTCGAGGGATCGACTTCCAACCCTTTTCCTGAAATCACATGTCCCAAGAATGAAACCCGATCGATCCAAAATTCACACTTACTGAATTTAGCAAACAACTGATGCTCTTTCAGAGTCTGAAGAACGAGTCTGAGATGTCTCGCGTGCTCCTCGGCTGATTTTGAGAAAACCAGAATATCATCAATAAAAATTACCACGAACTTGTCGAGGAAAGGCCTGAATATCCGGTGCATCATATCCATAAAATCTGCTGGGGCGTTAGTTAATCCAAAAGGCATAACCACGAACTCGTAATGCCCGTACCGAGTATTGAATCCCGTCTTTGGAATGTCCTCTGCTCGGATTCGCAGCTGATAGTATCCCTGTCTTAAATCCAATTTTGAATAAACCTTGGAACCCTGAAGTATATCGAATAACTCCTCGATATGAGGGAGGGGATACTTGTTCTTGATAGTCATCCGGTTCAACTCTCTGTAATCGATGCACATTCTCAAAGTCCCGTCCTTTTTCTTGACAAACAACACCGGTGCTCCCCACGGCGAAGAACTCGGCCGAATGTACCCAACTTCCAACAATGCTTCCAGCTGGACTTTTAATTCTTTTAATTCAGCTGGAGCCATCCGGTAAGGAGTCTTTGAATACGGCTCAGCATTCGGAAAAAGATCAATCACAAACTCAATCTCCCGCTCAGGAGGCAAAGAATCCAGCTTCTCTGGAAATACTTCGGGGAATTCCTTTACCACTTCGGTGTCCTCTAACTTCACCTGATCTTTCGACTTGTTCAGAATATAGGCGATGAACCCTGTAGCCCCGTCTCTGACCAACCTCTGAGCCTCTGGAAACGAAAGTAGGGGTACAGTCTTCGAAGTACAGCCCGTAACAACCTCTGAACCCAACTGAACCTTCTTGGCCCGGCAATCAATTGTAGCACAGTGTCTATAAAGCCAATCCATCCCCAGAATATCCCCGTATCTCTCCATCAGCATAACAATGAAATCCGTCAGAAATTCCCGGCCATCAATCATCACTGGAACATCCCTGTAAACCTGATCCGTCTCTCGCCTACTACCGAAAGGAGTACTAACTATATAGCGCACAGAAGTACACATAGCAGGCAAAGACAAAGTAATAGCAATAGAGTGCGCAAGAAAGGAGTGTGTAGCTCCTGGATCAAATAATGTATGGATGTTCGTGCCATGAATGCAAATAATACCTTCAACTACTGCGGCGGGATCTATCTCGGCATCCTGCTCCTCTCCAGCTAGTGCATAAGCCCGAGCTCTCACCAGTGGCCTCGGTCCTACAGGTGGTGGATCCTGACGATCCGGGCAACCATCAACCAGGTGCTCGTTACTCCCGCAAATCAAACATAGACCCAACCGGCGTCTGCAGTTATCATAGGTGTGCGTAGGATGTCCACACCATCTACATCCCGGTTTCTGAGGTGGTTGGGGTGGTGCTGAAGCTTACGGACCTCTCAGTAACGGCCCTGCACCCTTCTGTGACGATCATGTAGTCTTAAACTTCTTCCCCGAGTCCCTCTGTGCTGGAGGTGCAGAGTAAACCATCGGCCTCTTTCCTGAGCTCGATCCCTGGCCTGATCTCGAGCCTGAAGCCTGTCCGGTCCGTGCAGTAGCTTTCCTAGCATTATCAGAATCCTCAACTTTTAGGGCCTTTGAAGTAGCTTTCGCCCAGGTGCTGGTATTAGTCGCTTTCAGTGCATCCTGAATGTCTGGTCTCAACCCCTGAACGAACTGCATTGCCTTATAGAAATCATCATTCGCTATGTTGGGTGCATAGCGAGAAAGTCTCTCGAACTCGGCGATATACTGACCCACAGACCTGCCTCCCTGCTTTAATTCGGTGAACTCTCTCAACCTGCGGGTACGGGAAGCTGGAGGAATGTACTTGTTTCTAAACTCCCGTACGAAGACCTCCCAGGTAATCTCGGTCCCGGCTGCCTCCAGAACAATCTCTGTGCTCTCCCACCAGGAGTAGGCCTCGCCCTGAATAAGAGTAAGGGTGCAACAAGCCTTCTCCTGACTGTCACAAGGAATAAGCTGCCAAATCCTTTCAATTTCTTTTAGCCACATTTCTGCCTGTATATCGTCTCCCTTATAGAACTTCGGGGGACGCTGGTTCTGAAACTCTCATAGAATGGCAGAAATGGGGTTCTCCGGAGGTGCTACTGGTGCTGGAGGTGGTGGAGGAACCCTGTCCAGCAGCCTCTGATCAATTAGCCCCACAACTGCGTTCATAAAATCCTGGGGCTGTGCCTGAGCAGGCGGAGGAGGGGGTGATCTCTCGCGGCGATGATGTCGGCGATGATGATGCCTGTGCCTCGAGGATCGATCACTGAAATGTCTGTCGTGCTCCATCCTGAAATTAGATCACTAAACATGCGTGGCTTGATCAATAAATGCAAATGTGTGCACACAATTTCCATAGTATCAAATAGCACACGTTCAAGGAAGATCAAGTAGCTCAAGTAATGTAAAGAAATAAATAATTCAGGTAAGTCAACCCAATGCAGACTCCCAAATACCACATAATCCTATGCCGTGCGACCTAGACTGACTTGACACGACTCGAGAACCTCGGTTTTGCAACCGGGCTCTGATACCACCTGTAGATGTAGCACCCTAAACCCCAAGGCGCCACATCCCCCGTACTATAGTCTCGATCCACGAATGAAATGGACAGTTCATACATAAACCAAGACCACAGCGAACGGGTGACAATAAAAACGACGCTCTAGGCGGGACACTCTCCCCAGCATAATCAACAAACATGAATAGAAAAGCGGAAGCAATAAAGTCATTCGTATATATATAGGTACCATATTTATTACATAGATACATATAGGTACCCATTAACTATCAATACATTATCATATCTGGATAATATACATCAGTAAGTATTCAAAATGTGACAATAACGAGCATAACATGAAATGTCTCAAAGTACTATACATGAAAGGTGCTAGACTCGTGAAGATGCAAAAGACTCGAACAACGCCCGCCTAGCACGACCACGCTCAAAAGGTACCTGAAAAGTGAAGTATCAGTCTACCGAAGACTGAGTGAGGGGCAATAAATATATATAACACACGTCACATGCAAGTTGTAGCCTCGGGTGAAGACTTTAGCATAAAATAGATATGTAATTCAAGAAGTTAATCTTTGCCCGAGATTACAACCAATCATTTTAACACGTTTATTTAATCATGCTTGTCAATGTCATGAACATGTGGCCCCGGCGAGCAAGGGTAATCTCCAACCGAACTCCCAATCGTGAACAATACGTGATCATGCTTGCTTGCTTGATAAATACGTGATCATGCAATTTATTTAGTGCTCACATAAACAATTTCATGCTTGACATCATGCAATAACCCGAGGATAACCCGACATGCCGGATTAATCCCCAGTCTCCTTCTTCCTCCGGGTGATAGCGAGTTTGCAAGGCTCGACTATCCACGACATGGTGTGTGTAGAGGACATGACCCTCTAGACACGGAACTCCTTCCACCACTAATCTCCTAGTGGCTTCGGGGGTGATCCCAATAATGTGAGGATAATTCAGGAGTTACCCTTCAGCCCTTGCTTTCCCGGTTGGCTCAAGAATTACCCTCGGGCCCACGTGCAATCATGTACTCGCCAAACTTGCTTGAAAATCATGACAATCAATACTTTCTTGCTTGAAATATTTATCACTTTGAAAACGTATATAAGTGTAATAGGTTTTGGCCGAAAACTAGCACATAAGGGTTATAGGGTTCGTTTTACCAAAACAAAACCTCACCTTTCTTGCAAAATAAAATAACGGAGTGTTCTAAGGAGCTTGCTCCCCGTCCACGCCCTCGTGACCTGTGCAAATACGATGTACATTCGTGAGACATGACCTAAAATGACCAAAATAGGACGAACGGCGGAAATGTGTCGAGACGACCATGAAAATGCAATGTGGTATGATAACATGTCGTTTCACATCATATTAGTACATATTATAGCAATTCGGGGTCAAAGAAGTCGTCGGATCGAGGGGCTAATTTCGTAATTTTATGCAGTGAATTTTACACTGCATGTCAGGTGGGAACGGCCGTTCCGTTCCCCTTTGAAAAATGGGAACGGTCGTTCCCAAGAGTTCCCCAAAACGTGCCAGCGTTTTCCCTTTAAAACGCGCCTTTGAGCTGGGAACGGCCCTTCCGGCGCAAGGCCAAAATGGGAACGGCCGTTCCCATGCTCGGCCGCCCTTTTATTTGAAAAGAGATGGGAACGCCCGTTCCCACAAAGCCTTGAGGCTGGGAACGGTCGTTCCCAGTTCCTGCAACTGAAAAACAGAGCAGAAACAGGGGAAGCTCTCGGCCAAGGTTCAACAAAGCAACAACAATTTTAATTTTGATCCCAAATGCCATAATTTCTGGAAATATGATGCATACATGTTCAATAGACACTAATATGACATTTAAACCCATAAAACATGCTATATCTTCAAGCTTTCAAGGTTTCATGTACATGACCAAACTTGATCACTCATGCCAAATATCCTAAATTTCAAGCTACAAACCATGTCATAATTCGAGTTATAATCATTCAATCATGTTTTGCACAACTAACAATTCATCTAGTATAACAAACTCAAACCCTAGCTATCCCATGAATGATCAAGAGTCATGGATTCATGCCAACCAACCTTGAAGCTAAGAAATGGATGAAGAAGAAGATGATGATGATGAACTCTCAAAATCTTGACAAATTTTCTTGAAATCTTGAGGATTGGGAGAGAAATCACTCCTTCCCTTTTCTTCCTTGGAGTACCGAGAGAGAGCAAATGGGTTTGGTGAATTTTGGATGAAAAATGAGTTCATGGAAGCTCATGGAAATGGTATAACGTGATTCATCCCATGGAAATGTGTGAAATTGCTCAAATTGCCAATTAATCCTTGAATTGTTTAAGTTATGCAATCGAGTATATGGGGTTTTAAAATATGATCAATTTGGTCCTAAAAGTTCATGCAATTAAGTCCCCAAAGTTTTGGCAATACATATTTAGGGACAAATTGGTAATTTAAAATACTCTCGGTATCAATTTCATGCAACAAATATTTTTCGTGCCATGAAATAATATTTGCAATAATAAGAGTTCAAAGAATTAATATAAGTAATGTTTCATGAATTTTATAAAAATATGAATGCCACGTAAGAATATATTATAAATTAAAGAAATAAAATAAACCTACGCTCAAAACGCACACGTGGCGTGCTTACCTGTTCATCCGGAAACCGGGGCGTTACAGCTCGTAGTCTCGTTGCTGTTTGCCGTTCGTCATATTTGGTCCATTTAGAGTCATATCTCACGTGTACACGTATTCCTTGCACAGACCAGCTTCCATGGGACGAGGAACCAGCCCCGTAGGCCGTGTCCCACTGTTATTTTGTCGGTAAAGGTGAGGTTAAGTATTAGTTATATAGACCCCTATAACCTTTATGTGAACTTTTAAGCCAAAAAGGTATTCATATATTTTCTTGTAATCGTTTCCAAACTTTTAAAGTAAGTTCACGTAAATCAGGCTCATGCAAACCAATGTGTGTAGTTTGATTAATAGCATGATCATGCAAAGCAATGCATGTATTGTGATTACATCGTGATTGTTTAGTGGCGAGTAGCATGATAGCACTTTGGGGCCGAGGGTATGTGCATGAGCCAACCGGGAAAGCATAGGGCTGACGAGTAACTCTGCACACCCCTCAACATTGGGATGGCCCCTGAATCCACCAGGAGGTTGGTGGAGGAAGGAATCCCGTACGTGAGACTCATGTTCCCGACGTACGTAGCATGGATGGTTAGGGCTTTGCAAACCTACCATCACCCGGAGTAAAGGAGTTCATGATATGGATACGTGTGCACTATAAATGAATTGCCTGATCACATGATAATTAAACTAGCATGTAATGATTCACTATTGGTGCAAGGTTGGAGAATTGCCCTTATTCGCCAGGGCCACTGATGGATAGCATGAATTAACCAAATAAACTTGTTAAACTGGATAATTGTAATCTCGGGTAATGTGTATTATATCTTTGAACTTATATTATTTTTTTTATCAAAAGCATTACCCGAGGTTATAACATGCATGTTACTTGTGTTTATATATTTATGCCCCTCACTCGGTCTTCACAGACTGACGCCTCCACCTTTCATGTTTCGTCCGTGGCGTGCTAGGCAGGAGTCGGGTCGTGTCTTTTATCCAGCTGAGTCTAGTATAGCATTTCTTCCTATGTACTAGCATATCAGAGTGTCGTGTTAGTAGTTTTGAGTACTTATATGTGAATGTTATTTAAGAGATGGTAATGTATTGATATGATGAAATGATAATATTATGCTTCCGCTTTTGAATTTCGTATATTGGATTTAAATTAATTGAGGGTCTAGTCCCGCCTAGCTAGCTTGTTTCTTTTATTTGTCACCCGTTTGCTATAGGTTAGTTCATGTACGGATTGTCCATTTCGTATGTGGATCGGCCTATAGTGCGAGGGTGTGGTATCTCTACGTATAGGGGTGCTACAGATCACGGCGGTGTTCTCTTCTTGGAGGCATCCAACAAAATTCAAGGAATTCCAATATTCATGCGTGCGGGTTAGTACATGTTCATGTGTACAATTAATAGAAATATAAACAAATAGCCACATAAAGTCACATAACCACGTTGTCCTATGCCGTACGACCTAGACAAACCCGACACGACTCCAGAGCTCCAGTTTTGCAATCGAGAGCTCTGATACCACTTTAGGATGTAACGCCCGAAGCGGTGGGTCACCACATCCCCCGTACCTAAACCCGAACCCACATTTGAAATGGAAGTCCATACATGAGTCCAAGTCTAAACGAACGGGGACCTACACACACACACGGTTAACCGGGGCTAAAGACAGATAGAGTGCGCAAAAACAATAAACAAAATACGGAAGCAATCAACAGGATCCAATAAGAGCTCAACACGATCCTACAATAATATATACATGGCTACACGGCCCAAAAATACATCAAGTAATATCAGATTCTTCGAATATACAATCCATAATCATATACAAGTTCAAAAGTGTCAAAAGAAAAAAGTACGAATGCAGACTCGACCTAAACACGTAAGTATGACTCGATGACGACGACGTACTTCCCTGCCTAGCTCGAGCAACCTGCAACTAAAGTGTTAAAAGAGAGGGTCAGTCTAAACTCAACTGAGTGAAGGGGCTAACGTACACCAACACAAGTATACGTATAGAGCATAGCATATAACAAAGGGATGGTCATGAATCGAAGCTAGGGTTTTGCATACTAAATCATTTTCAAAAGCTTACCATATAATACGTAAAAGAAAGCCTAACTCGATTCATAATCCATCAATACATAAATATAAACAAAAGTCCGGTAAGTACGAACCTCAAGCTATATACCTCAAATCATAACATAAAACCGAAATCACAAATACAAATCCATTTGCACGTTCTTGGTGTTTCGGGAATCAAACCCTCTCCACCTACAATACCAATACACACGGGGTAGCTAACCCATAATATGTCTTCCCCGGTTATCCACCGAGGGCTCAAAGTACCACGCCTCCTCAACTTCCAAGAGTCGCGCGTAAATACTTCAAATGGGAACTATGCACAGGTCAAACCCAACGGCCCTTGCCATCCCGGGTATCCTTACTCATAATTCCCGGGGCCCAATTTATCAAAATCATACCAAATTCCCATATTTCAGGGCTTACCTCGCTCATACCATAACATATACATATAAAATGATTCAAATCAGAAGCTTACGTATGCTCATACTTATACCAATTTCATAAACGTAAAGCGTATTCATAAGATCATAAACATAGCTTAAACACATGTATCTAACTATATATAAGATATATAGTCACATGAGGGGTGAGAAATCATCACATAATCGGCCATAGGTCACTTAACTAAAAGAAGAAACTTAAACCTCACCTTAGCAAAACTAGGTAGAATCCGGGGCCAAAACAAGCAAACGAACACCTAAACCTTGGGTTCGACGACGTCCGAAAGTGGCTCTGAAACAAAAGAACATAACACCCAAGACTTAGACTCAAATATGTACCAATTAGACGCCCGACAATGCTCATGAATGCAATGTATGCATATGAAGTGCAAACACGTACCACTTAAGAAATATAGGTTCATAACTCATGCAAATCATATCAAATTGATCCATAAACTTAATACAAACAAGTTAACACATAATATAACATGTTAATAACAATTAGAAGTCATAAACGAAGTAAAAAAATAACGAAATAAGCGAGCGAATAACGAAACGAACAACAGTCACCCAAGAGAAGTGAGACACGGCTATTTCACCACCTTAGTGCGAATGGGGACACGACCGTGACTCAGTACAGAGCCAAAGCTCTTCGAAATTTAGCTTGGGACATGGTCGTGTCCCTCCATAAGTGTAAAATGAGACACAACCATGTCGCAGGTTAGAAACGAAAGCCTTGATGACAAGGCTGTGTCATCTCGCACGAAGGAATGCTGACACGGGCGTGTTATGCAATTTCCATCGTCTTCTTCATGGAATTTGCAGCATTTCTCCCCTGTTCTCAACCAAAGCAACAATAGCAACGAAAAGGGAAGGAAAGGAAGCAAATATAGCAGCTAAACCAAGCAAAAATCATGCAAGAAACTCATACAAATCAGCCCCATACGTTCATGCTTCAACCCGGCAAGGAAATGAGTTCAAAAGATCAAATATTCCTCCATTTTTCTTGCAAGAAAGCTTATGCATATTAATGGAAACCCAACCACCAATCAACTACCATGAAATAGGACCAAAGATTAGCAATAAATGAGCCATAAAGATCATCATACAAGTCTCAAAATTTAAATCAAGCAAGGGATGATCATATTTCAAGAATTTCTAACAAACCCTAACTATTCATCAATGAAGCCATAACCATGAATTCTCTAGCTTAAAATATGATTCAAATAGATGACAATAATCACAAGAATGTGGAGAACCAGATTCTATTCTTACCCTTGAAGTTGGAGAAAGAAATGGCTTCAAATGAGCTCAAATGGACAAGGTTGGGAAATGGCTATTGTTGCTTGCTTTCTTGCACTACAAAAAGACAGCTGTTTTCAAACGAACTATTTTCGTCTGTAAATTTTCGACGAGCTTCCGACGAAATCCCGGTGAGGTATTAAAATATTGATTTTCCCCTTAGGCTATAAACTTTCCGACGAAATTCCGAGGAAACAGCGACGAACTTAAATTTTAAAAAAAAAATTTAATTAAAGTTTTCAGACGAACTTTGCGACGAAAGTTTCGCCTGAAAAATGAAGTAAATATTTTTAAATAATACTCAGACGAACCTTCATCTGAGAATCATAAAAAATTTCAACTTGTTTAGTTTTAGCGGCGCCCTTGCGACGAAATATTCGTCTGAAATTCGTCTGAAATAAAGAACTTTTAAAAAATCTTCGCAATTTTCAGGAGAATTTCAAACGAATTTGTTCGTCTGAAAAAAAGAAAATAAATTAATTTTGTTTAAATTAGCGGCCAAATCAAATTTTTTTCAAAATTTTCGCGTTGTGAAGCGTTGTAAATTAATTGTGCCAAAAAATGAAAATCTTAACGTTTAACTTTCAGACGAATTTTTCGTCTGAAATTCGATTGAATTCTCAATTTGCATGTAACGCCCCAATTTTCGGCTTTCCAGGTACGCGTGACACATGTGAATTTTCCAAGAGTTAGGATTATTTTTAATTCTTTCGTTTATTAAATTCCTATAATTCTTGATAAATTATATAAATTATATTTCAATAAGATTATGTAAAATATGTATCAATTTGGGAATTATTGCATAAATTGGATTCATTTGGTACGTGAAATAATTACCGAACGTGTTCTACTTGCTTAATTGTCCTTAAATGATTATTATTGTAAATTAGATGATCAAATTGCATGATTCTTTCTTGGACCTAATTGATCAATTTCCAAACCTTTTACCCTTGATTGCATAACTTATAAAACTTGGAGGATTTAGTTGCAAATACCACATTTTTTCTCAAAATATATCACGATATATGCATCTCTTCCACAACCTTCATTTTTATTTTTTATATCATCAATCATATTCATCTCTAAGTCTCCCTCTCTCGGTCCATCAATGAAAGAAGAGAAGTGGGAGTGCATCATCATCATCAAGCTATCTTCCATCCAATTAATTACTCTAAAGCTTGAAGCTTTATCATCATCATCGTCTCTCACTCTTTTATTTCAAGATAATATGTAGGATTTCTTGTTATTAATAGATGAAGCTAGGGTTGTGATTTTGATAGAATAACTTGTATTTTAATTGTTAGAAACATGATTACAAGCTTTAGACTTGTGTTCATGCATAAATCTAGGGAATTATGTAGTTATATGATGATATATATATTTGAACTTGAAGTGATGATTCTTGAAGATTATGGAGGATTTGATTGTTGACATTAAGCCTTATTGTATTTTAGACATGTATATGTATTTCCTTTCATGAATTATAGCATTTAGACTTAAGATATATGAGTTTTGATGAGATTTGATGATGGTTCGTGAGCTCCCCTGTTCTGCTACTCTGTTTCTGCATCTTCTGCGTAACGGGAACGGCCCTTCCCATTCCCTTTGTATTTGGGGAACGGCCGTTCCCATAGTTTGAATTGTGTGCATGTCGGCGAGGACGGGAACGGCCCTTCCCGTTTTGGCTTACAGCCGGAACGGCCGTTCCCATCTTCGGGGAGCAACTTCGGAGAGCTGGGAACGGCCATTCCCATTTTACACTAAGGACCGGAACGGCCGTTCCCAGGCCTCTGGAGAGGCAGTGAGTTTCTGCATAAAAATGGAGATTTCACTTCCATTCGTTTACCTTTAAATGACCTATACATGCTATTATATGATCAATTACATGCAAGATTATGAGTATATCATACTACATTTGTTAATGCATATTACCTCGTTACATGATTATGTCGCGTGTTATATTATGGTAACATTATCAAGTTATGGTCTAATGAGGGCACAAATGTTTCTATTTCTTATCAAGTTATCGACCTATAGTGCGGGGGTGTGGCATCCTTATATATTGGGGTGCTACATTGCAGCCCTAGTTTCCTTACCCAAAGCTGAGCGCCCCAGCTTCTTCCTTAGCTTTCTCCCACCAATTTTTCCCTCTCTTCACAATTTTCCCATCAAAATTTCTCAAAAAAATTTCTTTCAACCACGACGCCGCCTCCATCGTTGCCTTCATCTCCTCCGTCGCCATCACCATCGTGGAGTCTGCCGCCTGCGTCGCCATCGTCGCCTCCGCCTGCTCTATCTCCCGCCATTGAAGCCGGCCTGCTCCTCTAGGCTCTATCTCTTTCTCAATTGACGCTCTCTATCTCTTAGGTACCATTTTTCTTCCTTCTTTTTATTTTTTTGTTCATTTCTTGACGAATATATATATCGATGTTGTTTTGGATTAAATAATGGGATGTCAAAACCACTGGAACTAGCATTTGATGGCACGGAATCTGAGGATTAGGGCATTACAATGTTAATTCCGAATATATTTTATTACAATTTATTAAATATAAGAAACAGTTGGTGCTTGAGCTTGTATATTATAAACAATATAAGAAACAAAACTTTCAAAATTTCTCTTATGAGCTAAGATCAAGAAAGCATCCATCTTTTCATTGTTTAAATGTTAAATGGTGAAAACAATCAGGGTTACTGCATTCCTAACTTATTCATGAGCTCTTCAGGTTTCTTGGAGGTTGGTATTGCTTTTCTGCTGGAACATGAGGCCCCTACACCTGAAAGATCAGTTCAGGATATGGTGATAAGGGTCGTATCTGTCAACGGCGAGGGTCTCATATCAAATCTTGTGTATGCTCTACTTGGCGTTTCTGTAATGTCAAGGGTAAACATGAGATCCTTTGAATTAAGACTTCTAATATTTTGATATCTCCTTTTTGGAAATTCCTCACCTGAGGATACTTGAATGATTACTTATTGATATTGATTATTGAGAATCCCAATTGAGATTAGCACCAATTTATCTTTGGAAAAAAGAGTAATTCTGTTGTTGCAGACATTTTGGAAAACCATTGGTTATATTTTTTTTTATTTGCTTTTTTGGGATCTGTTGTTAAGAGAATTGGAAAAAATGAACCTTGCTTTTGAAAAGAGTAGGCTAACTTTGAGAGACTTACAAAACTGTGTTTCAGACAAATTACTATTTTCCCTCTTGCAGGTTCACAAATGTTGGGAAATGTTGCATCTATGGTTGTATTGTGCTGTTAGTTTCTCTCTCTCTCTCTCTCTCTCTCCTCTCCCCCCCCCCCCCCACATACACGTGTTCGCGTATCTTATAGCCATTAAAGATATGCCAAATATCCAACTATCACCTCTATGCTTCTATGATTAGTATGATATTTTCAGTTTCACCATTGCTTGTTTTGATGTGTTGTATTATGTTGTAATTGTTTGATAGCATCCATATCTGTAATTGTCCGAGCCTAAACTGAAAACATGGCCAAATTTGTTTCTTGACCATTTAATATAATTCCTCTGCTTACAGTTCCAAAGGTGTCCTCTCATGCACTTGATACTTCATTGATCGTACTTCAAGTTGTATAAGTGTAAGTACATAATGTTCATATCAATAGCCTTCGTTTTTCAGAAAAAAATTTGTAAGAAAGACTGCTTCATCTGTAATCTCACCATTTGCAGCTCTTCTCATGCGTTGAAGTAGCACACGCCTGTAAGGTAAGCCACACTTGTTATTACTTACATGATTTATTGTAATGGGATGTCTTGCTAATACACATTAAACAGTTTTACGGTGTTAAAAAACTCGATATAAATGGCTTTTTATGCCCTATAAAGAAGGCAAATTTCTTATGATTTCTTGGATTCTTTACTAAGTTTGGCCTAGTGTAACTTTCTGGTTTAGTTTCTTGTATACTTCACATCAAATTTCTTTTGAATAGAAGAATGTTGGTTTGAGTAGATTGTGAGTAACTTCTGACTTCTAAGTGGTGAAATCAGTTTAGCTAAGTTAATTTTGAATCTGGAGCACTTCTGAGAAAAAGTTCTGTTTATTTGTGTTAAAATATAGCTAAAATGGACAACTTATCATATCTAGGTGGCAATGCTCCTTCTGATTATTTCTTTGTTTAACACAATGTTGGTTGTATTTGTTTTCAATGACCTGAAATTGTCTCTTTGAGAAGAATAATATGGAGAATTTTATGGAAAATGTATTTGATTAATTCTGGACTATTCTTTTCATGGTTTTTCCAAGCTAAAGATTTTCTACAAGTCACATAATGACACCATTTTTTCCATATTTTCCTAACAGTAAGTTCATTTTTGACAGATTTGTGAGTGCCCATCTCTATATGCTAGGTTCGAAGTCAACATCTCTGGAAATTGTTTGACCGATGCTTGCGCATCTTACCTTTCTATAATCCTTCGGACCTTTCTACATTGTCTCTGAGCATCAATTTTCCTTTTAAATGTTAATCATATGAAGTCTAAATGTCTTCTGTTATGTGTCAGTTGAACTTGCACTGAACTAAGGACTCATAAATACTTCATATACACCTGTTTCTTCATAGAGAAGTTTTGTGTTTTGCAGCTCTCTATAGTCTGGACATAGAAGATTGCTCAATTACATGAAGAATAATTCAGAAAGTTGTTGCTTCTCTGGATTCTGGATCTGTACTCAATTTGCTCAATTTGTTCATACTCAGTTTAACATATATATATTCTATTAGGCATGGATTTGCTCGATTTGTTCATAAGTTTGGTGTACTCTGTTACATTTGAAGTTGGAAAAGTGTTTGTTAGATTGTTCTTCTGGGCATTTGATTTGGAGGTTGAAAGTTTGAATGTATGTGTGTGTGTGTGTGTGTGTGTGTGTAATGTCTCAATTGTGTTTCTCAAAATGGTTGTAAGTGTAAACTGCAATGTGTGTGTGTGATATCTCAAGTGTGTTTCTCAAGATGTTTGTAAGTGTAAACTGCAATGTGTGTGTGTGTGTGATATCTCAAGTGTTTTTTCTCAAGATATTTGTAACTGTAAACTACAATGTGTTTATGTGTGATCTCAGTTGTCTTCTCAAAATGTTTGTATACTGTACACATGATTGTATCTTTTTGTAAAGATGGAATCTTTGAATAACCAACTTGATCATCTTATGCATTTGCAAATTTCAATCTTATTCCTAATTCCAGAACTAGAAGAAATCAAGGAATGATATAAAGATGAGGAGGAAAAAAAGCTGGTTTACTTCAGTAAAGAAAGCCCTCAGCCTACATTCTAAGGTAAATCACCCCATACTTCACAATGCCTTAATCTAATTCCATTACATTCTTTAATCTTTTATGAAATTGAAGTTGATGATCCCTTCATGATTCTATTCGTTTTTTCAGAATGCAAATAAATCGAAAAACAAAGGGTCTATTGTAGAAAAGCCAACAGTTTTTAATTGAAATGTGCTTGATTTTTGAGTAGATAGTCGAATATTAATTGCCCAATTGGCATGATGAATGGCCTAATTTTCTTTTGGCTTGTTGAGCTTATTGATGATGATTCTTCGAGATTTTGACTTGAGCTATGATTTTTTATGCATCCTTGATCATTACTAGTATATTTCTGATCTTGTTGCGTGAAAGTTTCGACCAAAAGTTTAATGCAACCAAAAGTTTCAACAATATTGTTCCTAACGAAATTCACATTTTTTACCCATCTGCCTTATCTATTGTTTCATGCCAAAGATATGAGAAATGTAATTATTTACTAGATTGGAACTTACTGTATTTATTATTTTTTCTCACCAACACCATTATCTTTGAAATTTCATCTTAATTAAGGTGGAATTGGTGCTTATGGGCTTTTACTTGTGAACATAAACTGCACAAGCAACAAATAAATTCAAGCAGTTTTTGTTGGTTTTCGTCAGCAACAAATAAATTCAAACAACCTATAATTTGTTGGTATTGGGTCCTGTTTGTGATTTTGGATTCAAACAACCTATTATTTATTTGGGAAGCCTATAAATTTGGATTCAAACAGCTATAATTTGTTGGTATTGGGTCCTCAGTGTGGTGTTAAAACAGGAGGTTGGAAGAGGCATATGTGCAATTATCTGTTGTCCCTAGTTTCTTGGATTATAGGCTTACTTTTTCATTCTAAGTTATCTCTGTGGATTTCTCACTGTCTCTTATGATGATTCAGGTGTATTTATTCCCGACTCATCCATGGCTTCCTTTAAAGCAATTTTCAAGTATAGACCCGTTGGTCCAAAAACAACTCAATCACATTTGGGGTTCTGTAGCTAACTGGGGATTCGTCAATGTTGTATGTATTTCCTCTCGAACTAACTAATGTAGAACAATTGGTGTACGGATTCATCATTTTAAAACAATGTTTTTGTGTTCAAGTATATTGAAATTGTCATGTAACATTGTTTTTAGTACTCGAAGACTTTGTAATTGTCAGAATTTATCGAATTTCTTGTTGTTGGAGTTCTTATTGTAATATTATTATTGGATTTATGAAAATTATTGAATTGTTAGATATTTTTTTGAGTGGTATATAATTGACAAAAACCATACGAAAATGGGAATTTTTTTTAAAAAAAGCGACGAAATGTTCGTCTGAAAAACAATACGAAAAAAATAAAAATTTTGGAAAGTTGGTCTGAAAATCGTCGGAAATTTGTCTGAAAAATATTATTAAAAAAATAAAATAATGAAATTTCGTCGGAAAGTTCGTCTGAACATATTATTAAAAATAATAAATTTTATTATACACGTCGGAATTTGGCCGGAAGTTTCACCGGAAAATAATTCAGACGAAACAAGTGGTCGTAATTTCGCCGCCAGAAAAAAATTCAGACGAAACATTTAGTCGCAATTTTATCTTAAAGTTATACGAGAGAATTTTGGTCAACAAATTTTCTCCGGTAATTTCGTCGGAAATTCGTCTGAACAAAAGTTCGTCGGAAACTACTTATTTTCGGGCGACATAATTTTTTGGCGGAAGTTCATCGGAAGTTCGTCGGAAAATATGTTCGTCGGAAATTTGGTCGGAAAGTTCATCTGAAATTAATTCAGACGAGGGTTTTTGCGTCGAAGTGGGGTTCGTCGGAAGTTCGTCTGTCTGAAAAAAGAGATTTCAGACGAGGGTTTTTGCGTCGAAGTGGGGTTCGCCGGAAGTTCGTCTGAAATCTCTTTTTTCAGACGAAAATATATGATTTTTCGTCTGAAAAGTTCGTCTGAAAACGACTATTTTTTTTTAGTGTTGCTTCTTTCTTGGCTGCAATTCACATATGGCAGAGGTGGGAGGGAGAGAGAAGTATAAGGGTTGAATACGGGTGGAAAACGGGTCAAGAACCGGGTTGAAAGCCTTCAAAACGGTTAGGATATCAATATGGTAAGTTCTGACTGAAATTCACATTGTCAGAGGTATAAACGACATTGAAAAATTAAAAGGCTTATTCCATTGGATTCGAATCGTTGAAACGAGTCCAACGGCGAAGACAGAACTCGAATCCGAGTTCCCGAGCTCAAGTTATGATTAAAAGATTCAAGGGTGGCCAATTTTGCAAAATGGCCCAAAACTTTAAGAAAAAGTGCAATTGAGTCCACTAAGGTTCAATCAAGTCCAAATCAAATAAAAATCATACAATTAGGTCCTTAAATCATATATAAATCACATAATTCACGAATTTAGCATGCTCGGGGAATTAACTTCACATTTTATAAATTCACAATTCATTGAAATTCATATCATAATCTCACTTGAGGCATATTGTAGCACCCACACGTAGGGCCACATCCCCCGCACCATAATCCGAACCCGAATACGAAATGGAATGTCCGCACCCGAATCCGAATCATAGCGAACGGGAGACCAAACACACACACTAGGCTAGGCGGAGCTAGACCAAACGGAAACAGAGTGCGCGGAAGCGAATAAATAAAAGCAACGAACAAAACATCACATATATATATAGGTACCAACCCACACCTATCCATATAGTATTTATATATAAATACCAACACGTTCTGTACAAAAGCCATCCCGGCTCGAACAAAAAGATCAGTAAGTATATACAAATCAAAGCTATACAACTACAAAATAATAAAGTGCAGGTATGTAAATGCACCTAACGGGACCTAGACTGACAAGTGTATAAAGCAGACACACTTCTCCGCCTAGCTCACGCTCCAAAACCTGCAACTAAAAGAGTAAACGAGGAGTCAGTCAACTGACTGAGTGAGGGGGCTAACGCACACCCACACCCACACCCTACATATATATAGAGCAGAGCACAAAGCAAAGGGCGAAACTATGAACCGGAATAGGTTTTACAAACTAAAACTTTACAAATCAAATACATATACTTTAAAGTATTTCATAAACACTATCCCGATTCATATTTCTCATACATACATAACAAACATAATGCTCGGCGAGAACGAGCTTCCAACCTTTACTCCTCAGAACAAACAAAACAGAAATCATACATATCAACCTCAACGCCAATGATGGAAGAGCCACCGGCGGCCCTAACCATCCATACATATACAGACTCACGAGGGGTAGCGAACCCACATCGTGCCCTCCCCGGTTTTTACGCCGAAGGCATCGAAATATCACACCTTCCCAAACTCCCAGGGGTCGCGTGTGATATATCGGATGGAGACTACGCACAGGCCGAACCTCGACGGCCCGAACCGTCCCGAGGGTTCCTTACCCGTAGCTCCTTGGATCCACACATACAAATCATATCATAACATATGCCAAATCTTTCATGGCAATCTCGCTAACAGAATTGTAAAGCCTTTTCCAAATCATAGCTTACATAAGCTTATTTAATATCTTTTTCAAAACAAGGTCGTTCACAAAATCATAAACATATTCTAATCAGCACATACATATCTATATATATAATATATAGTCACATGCACGGCTTGAACACATCACATAAGGCTTTAGGTCGCTTAGCTAATAAAATTCCTAAACCTCACCTTGTGCTTGACAAAAATAAGAGCAGACGTGAACAACCTACGCCTCGGGCTCGTCCACTGGAACCTCCTCTGAAAAGAAAACACGAAAGCCCAAGACTTAGACTCTATATGAACCAAAGAAGACGCTCGGCAAATGCATGATTCATGCTCATAGATAAAATATCACAAGTAAGTCATATAATTCACAATTCATATGCATAACATATTTACATACAATCCAATATGCAAAACAATCAATTATAACAATTAAAATGCAAAAGAAAAGCATTTAAAATCATACAAATGCATAAATAAATCAAAGAGAAGAAATGGCAAAATCCACCCCCACGGATTTTTCCAAAGGGGAAAATCCACCCCCATGGATTTTTCTTGAGCTACTGCCTCAAATCCACCCTCGCGGATTTTTCCAAAGGGGAAAATCCACGATCGCGGATTTAACCCAGTAGGAGTGGTTCCGGCCCTGGGAACGGCCGTTCCCGTTCCCAGTACAAGCTGGGAACGGTCGTTCCCACTCTCGGTCCATGAACAGTATGGCCTGGGAACGGTCGTTCCCAGTTCAAAACTGGGCGGGAACGGCCGTTCCGGCCTGGTTCGAGAGCTGGAGCAGAACAAATTTTTACAGAAACAGGGGAAGCTCAATTTTGAGCCAAAAATGGCCAAAACCAATCCTAAACTTTGCCACAATTTCTCAAAACGCACACACAATACATATAAATCGTGCTTGACATATAAACACGCAAATAACGCAAGAAAACAAGATTAAAATGCATGATCAAGGTTATGCAACTTTCAAGCTAAATTTATGATCCATCATAAATACTCCAACAACCATGGATTTAATGCAATAAATGCAACACATACAACATATACAACTCATATATGAAGCTAGGGATCAAGAATAGCAAGCCAAGAGCACATATCCAAGTGTATCATGAAACCCTTACTATTCACGTAGGGAAACAAAGGCATGCAAAACTCACCCCAAACTCAGAAATTAAACCATGGAAACGACGAGCACGACGAGGGGATTCCGAAACATACCTAAGTTCGAGAAAAGATGAAGAAACGAGAGAGATATCGGCTCGGGAAGTTGGATGATCAAACTTGGGTTTTGGCTCTCTCTTGCTTGGAGTTGCTGCTTGAACGTAAAATGAAAGAGAAGGAAAATGGTTCAGCCTTTAAGGCTGAGCCGGTTCGGTTCACGGGTTCGGTTCAAGGTTTCCGGTTCAAGTTGGTTCGGTTCAACACATACAGGTTCAAATAAGGCCAACTCAAATTAAAACGAATAAATCTCATGCACATTAATTCACATAATTCATATAAGTTCAAATAATTCAAAATAGTCCTATACAAATAATCTAAAACGCAAATAATATTAAATCACATAATTTACCTGTACCGACTGTGAGTCGGGGTGTTACAATCTCCCCCCCTTCGGAGAACCTGGTCCCCAGGTTAACTGTCTGACCTGAGAACAACTCTGGGTACAACTGTCTCATCTTCTCCTCAGTCTCCCAAGTAGACTCTTCAGATTTCTGATCTCTCCAAAGAACTCGGACTAAGGGAATCTGTTTATTCCTTAACACTTGTATCTTCCGGTCTTGAATCTCAACCGGATGTCTTACTATTGTCAAATCCGTCTCAAGTTGTACCTCTTCCACAGGGAGAATAGTTGATTCTTCGGGATAAAATTTCCTGAGCTGCGAGACATGAAACACATTATGTATCCCGGTCAATCTCGGCGGTAGGTCCAACCTATACGCCACTTCTCCAACTCTCTCAAGGATTTCAAAAGGTCCAAGGTATCTCGGGTTAAGCTTCCCACCTCGACCTATTCGAGAAAATCCCTTCCTCGGAGATGCTTTCAAGAACACCTTATCTCCGACTTCAAACTCAAGGGGCCTTCTCCTCTTATCTGCATAGCTCTTCTGACGGTCCTGAGCTGCCTTCATTCTCTGCTGAACTAACTTAACCTTGGCAGTGGTCTTATCCAATCTCTCTCGAGGTGTTGCTCTTTCAAGCTTATTCTCCTCTGTCCACCGCCAATCTTCCATATCCCAAAATAGAGGCGATCTACACTTCCTTCCATATAGTGCCTCGTAGGGAGCCATACCAATAGAAGTCTGAAAACTGTTGTTATAGGCAAACTCAACCAGAGCTAAATGCTTGTCCCACTTTTCCTGAAAATCCAAAGCACACGCCCTCAACAAATCCTCTAAATACTTAATCAGTCTCTCTGATTGTCCATCTGTTTGAGGATGAAAAGCGGTGCTGAAATTAAGCCTTGTACCCAACCTACTCTGAAGATCCTGCCAAAACTTAGCTGTAAACCTCGGATCACGATCTGAAACAATGCTAGCAGGCGCTCCATGAAGTCTCACAATCTCATTACAATACAATTCGGCCAACTTTGGAGTCTTGTAAGACATCTTTACCTTGAGAAAATAAGCAGACTTGGTCAATCGGTCGACTATCACCCAAATTCCATCATAACCTCCTCTTGATCTCGGCAAGCCGGACACGAAGTCCATAGTCACTTGCTCCCACTTCCATTCCGGAATCGGAAGAGGTTGGAGAGTCCCTCCCGGTTTCTGGTGTTCTGCCTTCACCACTTGACACGTGAGACACCGCTTCACAAAGTTCGCGACATCTCTCTTCATGCCATTCCACCAGAAGTATTCCTTCAAATCTCGGTACATCTTCGTACCACCGGGGTGAATGGAATATCCAGAACGGTGTCCTTCCTCAAGTATTAACCTCTTGAGGTCTTCTGGGACACAAACTCTGGTCTTGAACCTGAACAAACCGGAATCATCAAACCCAAACTTCGTCTCGGGGTCTATCCTAGACCGAACCACTAATCTCTGAATCTCTATATCCGAAGCCTGAGAATCCAATAACCTCTGTTTCAAATCCGGCTGAACTGAGATATTAGCTAACCGAGCCACTGAAACCAAAACTGTCGAACCCTGTCCTGAAGACTCTGTACTCAGACCTGAAACACTTGCTTTCCTGCTCAAAGCATCTGCTACGACATTGGCCTTGCCCGGATGATACTGAATCGTACAGTCATAATCCTCTAAGAATTCCATCCAACGCCTCTGTCTATTATTCAACTCCTTCTGAGTGAAAAGATACTTGAGGCTCTTGTGATCCGTGAATATCTCAAAAGTCGCCCCATAGAGGTAATGACGCCACTTCCTCAAAGCAAACACAACTGCTGCAAGCTCGAGATCATGAGTGGGGTAGTTCTTCTCGTGTTCCTTCAACTTCCTAGAAGCATAGGCCACCACTCGGCCATTTTGCATCAATACACATCCGAGTCCTTCCTTAGAAGCATCTGCAAAAACTGAATAGCCCTCGGATCCCTCGGGTAGGGTAAGAACTGGTGCTGAAGTTAATCTTTCCTTTAAAGCTTGGAAACTTCTCTCGCACCTATCATCCCACTCATACTTCACCTCCTTTTTAGTTAATCGAGTCAACGGGCAAGCAATCTTGGAGAAGTCCTTCACAAATCTCCTATAATAACCCGCTAACCCGAGAAAACTTCTTATCTCGGAGGCATTCTTCTGTCTCTCCCACTGAACCACGGTCTCAATCTTGGAAGGATCAACTTCAATCCCCTCACCGGAAATTATATGACCCAGAAATGACACTCTGTCAAGCCAGAACTCGCACTTGCTAAATTTGGCATAAAGCTTGTGCTCTCTAAGGGTCTCCAACACAATCCTGAGATGCGTTGCGTGCTCTTCTGCAGACTTAGAATACACCAAGATGTCGTCTATGAAAATGACCACAAACTTGTCAAGATACTGTCTAAACACTCGGTGCATCATATCCATGAACACGGCTGGAGCATTAGTTAACCCAAACGGCATCACTACAAACTCGAAGTGTCCATAACGGGTATTGAACGCAGTCTTAGAGATATCCTCTTCCCGGATACGAAGTTGGTAATACCCTTGCCTCAAATCTAACTTAGAGTACACCTGCGACCCTTGCAAGATGTCAAACAACTCTTCGATATGAGGTAAAGGATACTTATTCTTCACTGTCATCCGGTTCAACTCGCGGTAGTCTATACACATCCTCAAAGTCCCATCCTTCTTCTTCACAAATAACACGGCAGCACCCCACGGGGATGTACTCGGACGGATGTAACCGCAAGTCAAGAGCTCATCCAGCTGAGTTTTCAACTCCTTCAACTCAGCAGGAGCCATCCGATATGGTGTTTTAGAGAAAGGCTCAGCTCCAGGATAAAGGTCGACTACAAACTCGATGTCCCTATCAGGTGGTAAAGAACCCAAATTCTCAGGGAATACATCGGGAAACTCACTCACGACCTCCGTCTCCTCAAGTTTGGCCTGATCCTTCGGTTTATTCAAAAGATAGGCCACAAAACCTGTCGCACCGTCCCGGAGGAGCTTACTTGCTTCCATAAAAGACACAAACGGGCTAGACTTCAACCTCTCACCCGTAAAGACCACTGACCCCAACACAACCTTCTTCTCATGACAGTCCAACTGAGCTCGGTATCTGAAGAGAAAATCCATACCAAGAATAACCTCATACTTCTTCAACGGTAGAGCTATCAAGTCTGCAGGAAAAACTCGGCCCTCAAACACCACCGGACACTCCCTGAACACCCTGTCAGCTTCCACAGATCCTCCCAAAGGAGTATTCACCACATACACATGCGCAGATAAATCATCAAGTAAAGGCAAAGAAGCAACAATATCCCGGGAAATAAATGAATGCGTAGCCCCGGGATCAAACAATGCATGTAGTGATATGCCATGAATGTTTATTGTACCTTCTATCACGGCATTTGGGTCGACATCAGCAGCTTCCTCCTCTCCCTCCAGAGCATACACGCGAGCTTGCACAGCCGGTCTCCTATTCGGGCAAGCATTCACCAAGTGATCAGAGGACCCGCACACAAAGCATTTGCCCTGAAGTCTCCAACACCGCTCCACCGGGTGTCTCCCCTGACAATGAGAACAAACAGGTGGTCCCTGAGCTGGAGTCGGTCGAGCTAGAATAGCAGGAGGTGCCACGGGACCGGTAATACGGGGCTTTTTGTTCTCTAAACCCTGGGGACGAAAAGCCGGTGGAACAGGAGCTCGTGGAGCATAAGAAATGGGCCTCTTACCCAATCCAGAACCTGATCCCGGTCCTCGAGTCGAAGAGAAAGGCGGAGGCTTCAACCGAGCCATTTGGGCCTCAACTTGTATTGCCCTCTTTGTAACCTTGGCCCAAGTACTCACATTCGTAGCTTGTAAGGCTTCTTGAATATCCCGGCGAAATCCATGAAGAAATGCTCGGGCCTTATGATCATCATGGTCGATGATGTGAGTAGCATACGGAGCTAGCCTCTCAAACTCCAAAATATAGTCCTCCACCGTCCGGTTGCCTTGCCTCAAATTGGTAAACTCTTGGAGGCGACGTTCCTGTGCACTATGAGGGATGTATTTCTCATGGAATTCCTGCACAAACGTCTCCCAATTGAATTCCATACCCGTTCTCTCAAGCTTAGATCTCACACTCCTAAGCCAAATAGCTGCTGGCCCTTGAATAATACGCCCGGTGCAAATAGCCTTGTCCTGGGAAGTCCCTGGACATATCTCCCATATACCTCGGATCTCAGACAACCACTCTTCCGCCTTAATATCATCACCTCCATACCACTTTGGAGGGTTGTTGTTCCGGAAGTCCCGATAAACAGCTGAAATATCTTGTCCTTCACCCGGATTTGCATTACCCCTTTGATTTTGTTGGAGTTGATTGAGTAGGGCTTAAACCACATTTTCCGCGTTCATAGGTGGTGGCGGAGGTGCGTTATGTAGAGCCGGTTCATTCAAATCAGGGGTTTGTTCACGGTTGTTATGTCTTCTTGGAGGCATCCTGAAATTCACAAATTCAAACAATATGGATGCATGTACATTAGTGTATGAATATGTATACCATTTAAGAAAATAATCAAGTAATCAATTAGTCAAGTCATCACATATTCAAATCAAATATTCACACATGCACATAATCAAAAGTCACATTGTCCTAAGCCGTACGACCTAGACAGACCCACACGACACTAGAGCCCGGTTTTGCAACCGCGCTCTGATACCACTTCAGGATGTAGCACCCACACGTAGGGCCACATCCCCCGCACCATAATCCGAACCCGAATACGAAATGGAATGTCCGCACCCGAATCCGAATCATAGCGAACGGGAGACCAAACACACACACTAGGCTAGGCGGAGCTAGACCAAACGGAAACAGAGTGCGCGGAAGCGAATAAATAAAAGCAACGAACAAAACATCACATATATATATAGGTACCAACCCACACCTATCCATATAGTATTTATATATAAATACCAACACGTTCTGTACAAAAGCCATCCCGGCTCGAACAAAAAGATCAGTAAGTATATACAAATCAAAGCTATACAACTACAAAATAATAAAGTGCAGGTATGTAAATGCACCTAACGGGACCTAGACTGACAAGTGTATAAAGCAGACACACTTCTCCGCCTAGCTCACGCTCCAAAACCTGCAACTAAAAGAGTAAACGAGGAGTCAGTCAACTGACTGAGTGAGGGGGCTAACGCACACCCACACCCTACATATATATAGAGCAGAGCACAAAGCAAAGGGCGAAACTATGAACCGGAATAGGTTTTACAAACTAAAACTTTACAAATCAAATACATATACTTTAAAGTATTTCATAAACACTATCCCGATTCATATTTCTCATACATACATAACAAACATAATGCTCGGCGAGAACGAGCTTCCAACCTTTACTCCTCAGAACAAACAAAACAGAAATCATACATATCAACCTCAACGCCAATGATGGAAGAGCCACCGGCGGCCCTAACCATCCATACATATACAGACTCACGAGGGGTAGCGAACCCACATCGTGCCCTCCCCGGTTTTTACGCCGAAGGCATCGAAATATCACACCTTCCCAAACTCCCAGGGGTCACGTGTGATATATCGGATGGAGACTACGCACAGGCCGAACCTCGACGGCCCGAACCGTCCCGAGGGTTCCTTACCCGTAGCTCCTTGGATCCACACATACAAATCATATCATAACATATGCCAAATCTTTCATGGCAATCTCGCTAACAGAATTGTAAAGCCTTTTCCAAATCATAGCTTACATAAGCTTATTTAATATCTTTTTCAAAACAAGGTCGTTCACAAAATCATAAACATATTCTAATCA
This sequence comes from Lantana camara, assembly GCA_037501455.1. Classification (NCBI taxonomy): domain Eukaryota; kingdom Viridiplantae; phylum Streptophyta; class Magnoliopsida; order Lamiales; family Verbenaceae; genus Lantana; species Lantana camara. The sequence continues at coordinate 94,148,926 of CM074861.1, forward strand.
GCACATACATATCTATATATATAATATATAGTCACATGCACGGCTTGAACACATCACATAAGGCTTTAGGTCGCTTAGCTAATAAAATTCCTAAACCTCACCTTGTGCTTGACAAAAATAAGAGCAGACGTGAACAACCTACGCCTCGGGCTCGTCCACTGGAACCTCCTCTGAAAAGAAAACACGAAAGCCCAAGACTTAGACTCTATATGAACCAAAGAAGACGCTCGGCAAATGCATGATTCATGCTCATAGATAAAATATCACAAGTAAGTCATATAATTCACAATTCATATGCATAACATATTTACATACAATCCAATATGCAAAACAATCAATTATAACAATTAAAATGCAAAAGAAAAGCATTTAAAATCATACAAATGCATAAATAAATCAAAGAGAAGAAACGGCAAAATCCACCCCCACGGATTTTTCCAAAGGGGAAAATCCACCCCCATGGATTTTTCTTGAGCTACTGCCTCAAATCCACCCTCGCGGATTTTTCCAAAGGGGAAAATCCACGATCGCGGATTTGACCCAGTAGGAGTGGTTCCGGCCCTGGGAACGGCCGTTCCCGTTCCCAGTACAAGCTGGGAACGGTCGTTCCCACTCTCGGTCCATGAACAGTATGGCCTGGGAACGGTCGTTCCCAGTTCAAAACTGGGCGGGAACGGCCGTTCCGGCCTGGTTCGAGAGCTGGAGCAGAACAAATTTTTACAGAAACAGGGGAAGCTCAATTTTGAGCCAAAAATGGCCAAAACCAATCCTAAACTTTGCCACAATTTCTCAAAACGCACACACAATACATATAAATCGTGTTTGACATATAAACACGCAAATAACGCAAGAAAACAAGATTAAAATGCATGATCAAGGTTATGCAACTTTCAAGCTAAATTTATGATCCATCATAAATACTCCAACAACCATGGATTTAATGCAATAAATGCAACACATACAACATATACAACTCATATATGAAGCTAGGGATCAAGAATAGCAAGCCAAGAGCACATATCCAAGTGTATCATGAAACCCTTACTATTCACGTAGGGAAACAAAGGCATGCAAAACTCACCCCAAACTCAGAAATTAAACCATGGAAACGACGAGCACGACGAGGGGATTCCGAAACATACCTAAGTTCGAGAAAAGATGAAGAAACGAGAGAGATATCGGCTCGGGAAGTTGGATGATCAAACTTGGGTTTTGGCTCTCTCTTGCTTGGAGTTGCTGCTTGAACGTAAAATGAAAGAGAAGGAAAATGGTTCAGCCTTTAAGGCTGAGCCGGTTCGGTTCACGGGTTCGGTTCAAGGTTTCCGGTTCAAGTTGGTTCGGTTCAACACATACAGGTTCAAATAAGGCCAACTCAAATTAAAACGAATAAATCTCATGCACATTAATTCACATAATTCATATAAGTTCAAATAATTCAAAATAGTCCTATACAAATAATCTAAAACGCAAATAATATTAAATCACATAATTTACCTGTACCGACTGTGAGTCGGGGTGTTACACATATTCTTATCAAATAATTCAAATGATTCATATAATTTTCAAATAAAGCATATAAGAAATAGAATAATAAAATAGAATTCAAATAAAGGCATCAATTAATTATGAAATTAAATGCAAAAGAGCTCTAGAGTTAATCATTTTTAAGTTTCTCGATGGTGTTGGTATATAGAAAATACTTTTTCATCAGTGTCATGACTTATATAATGTAGAACAACCTTCCTTCAAATAGATTAATTTAAGTAAAAATTCCGAAAATTTTGTGGTATGATAATTAAATTTAATACCATTCACGCTTCTCTATTAGAGACTAAACTAGAATTTGAGCCGTTTACTTTCTGTATATGAAAATTTGGATATAGAATTTAAAGCAAAGAGTAAATCAAGAGATATGACCAAAAACTTAAATGATTAATTAAATTCAAATTACGATAATGGCTATTTTTACATAGATCCTATTCATAAATCAAATAATTTTGAAAAGAATGAAGATCCTAAAGTAGACCAAGATCAATAAAACTAAGGGGGAGTTATTTAAAAGGACCAAATATCCTCAAAAGTTATATTAAACCCCCTAGTTTGGAAAATGTATGTTTTAGGTTACCAATACACAAGTTATTTTTCTAAACCCCCCCCATGACCCTGAAAAGTCTGTTTTGCCCCCACTTTTTCTTTTTTTTTGGCCCTTTTTTCCCCTCGCCGAAAAAATGGATTCCCATTTTAGGAAAGATTCATCTCATAATCTGCAACCACATTTCCACTTCGTCGGCAACAAGATCTAACCGCGACGACAGCAGGATAAAGGTAGGCGGCGGCAACGGCAACGAAGACAACAGGATCTTGATAAGCGGCGGCAACGGGAGTCGATTTAGTTATCGTGCCCTAGTTCCTGTACTGCTATAAGGTATTCTCAGCGTATGAATGTTAATTAAATGTATTCCTGGCGTTAATTGAATGTTCATTATGTGAAATAGACAGTATAATTCACTGATAATTTGTATCGAATTGAATTGCTGATACTTTGTATCGACTCGAATTGTTGATCCTCTGCAAACTGATACTTCAAATTGGTATTATGAAGATGGCGTTGGCCGATGACGAAGCTCAAGACAAGCAAATCCTAGAAAGTTGTTGGTTTAATGGCGAAATTACGGTATTTCCAATTCCGCGGAGTGCGTCAGTGGAAGAGATTCACGCGCAAATTGGTGAAGAGTGGTCAGACTTCAACTCTGATGCTTACGTAGTACAATACCGCGCACCCCATAAAAAAGGTTTGTGGGTTAGTTTGCGACGCGACGGGCAGATTCCGACTATGATCCAACTGCATGAACTTGCCAAACTCAACATTGTTGAGATGAGGGCGATTCGGCCTCCTGCCTATTTAGGTGGGAAGCAAGCATCGAAGATAAGGTATGGAATTTCTAATTTATTCGTTTCTGTATTAACACTATATTTATTAATTTTTGGTCAGTAATCTCATTCTGTGTCAGGAAGAGAAGATATAACCCCTACGCTGATGGTTCATGCTTGGCCATTGTTCGTTCTGAGGTTGAGGATTGATCAGATCCACTGCGTGTTCTGGAGTTGAGGATTGATTTTATTCACTCTTTTTTAAGGAATTTTATTTGTTGTTTTAATGGTATACACCCTTTTATGATTGTTTCTATTTGTTTGAAACTACATCGATAAATTGCTTGATGCTGTTTTCTCAATTTGATCTAATGAAAACGTTAAGAATGCTTTGTCCAGTGAAACGTTAGAAATGGGTGATTAAAAGAAGACTTTGTCCGGTGAGAATGCTTTGTCCAGTGCAACGTTAGACATGCGTGATTAAAAGAAGGCTTTGTCCAGTGAAACGTTAGAAATGCGTGATTAAAAGAAGACTTTGTCCAGTGAAACGTTAGAAATGTGTGATTAAAAGAAGGCTTTGTCCAGTGAAACGTTAGAAATACGTGATTAAAAGAAGGCTTTGTCCAGTGAAACGTTAGAAATGCGTGATTAAAAGAAGACTTTGTCCAGTGAAACGTTAGAAATTTGTGATTAAAAGAAGGCTTTGTCCAGTGAAACGTTAGAAATGCATGATTAAAAGAACGCTTTGTCCAGTGAAACGTTAGAAATGCGTGACGTTAGAAATGCGTGATTAAAAGAAGACTTTGTCCAGTGAAACGTTAGAAATGCGTGATTAAAAGAATGCTTTGTCAAGTGAAACGTTAGAAATGCGTGATTAAAAGAATACTTTGTCCAGTGAAATGTTAGAAATGCGTGATTAAAAGAAGGTCATGATTCAATAAATCTTGATTCTCTCTATTGTAATGTTGTGGTCATGATACAAAACATTCTCTCTATTGTAATGTTGTGGTCATGATTCAAAACATTCTCTCTATTGTAATGTTGTGGTTATGATTCAATAAATCTTGATTCTCTCTATTGTAATGTTTGTGGTCATGATTCAATAAATCTTGATTCTCTCTATTGTAAAGTTGTGGTCATGATTCAAAAGATTCTCCCTATTGTAATGTTGTGGTCATGATTCAATAAATCTTGATTCTCTCTATTGTAATGTTGTGGTCATGATTCAATAAATCTTAACGTTTAACTCTATTGTAATGTTGTATTCATGATTAAATAAATCTTGATTCACTCTATTGCAATGTTGTGTTCATGATTCAATAAATCTTGATTAACGTTTCACTGGACAAAGCATTCTTTTAATTACGCATTTCTAACGTTTCACTGGACAAAGTCTTCTTTTAATCACGCATTCTTAACGTTTCACTGGACAAAACATTCTTTTAATTACGCATTTCTAACGTTTCACTGGACAAAGTCTTCTTCTAATCACGCATTCTTAACGTTTCACTGGACAAAACATTCTTTTAATTACGCATTTCTAACGTTTCACTGGACAAAGTCTTCTTTTAATCACGCATTCTTAACGTTTCACTGAACAAAACATTCTTTTAATTACACATTTCTAATGTTTCACTGGACAAAGTCTTCTTTGAATCACGCATTCTTAACGTTTCACTGGACAAAGAAGACAAAGTCTTCTTTTAATCATGCATTCTTAACGTTTCACTGGACAAAGCATTCTTTTAATTACGCATTTCTAATGTTTATTCTTTTAATCACGCATTCTTAACATTTCACTGGACAAAGCATTCTTTTAATCACGTATTCTTAACATTTCACTGGACAAAGCATTCTTTTAATTACGCATTTCTAACGTTTCACTGGACAAAGTCTTCTTTTAATTACGCATTTCTAATGTTTCACTGGACAAAGTCTTCTTTGAATCACGCATTCTTAACGTTTCACTGGACAAAGCATTCTTTTAATTACGTATTTCTAATGTTTCACTGGACAAAGCATTCTTTTAGTTACGCATTTCTAACGTTTCACCTGACAAAGTCTTCTTTTAATTATGGATGACCACACCAATACTCAACAATCTGCACTTTTGGTTCTATAAATTTCATCAGTTTATCTGTCTTCATATATATAATTGTCATATATTTCATATGATTCATCAGTTTCTCTATTTTCATATATAACTGGCCACAAACATTTCATTACAGAACCAAGAATATACACTACAATCAACTAACAGTAACATTTAAACTATTATAAACAATCCACAAACAACAAATTTTGGAGAAGCGCTGTCTATATCATGGGGGAGGAAACTGATTAACCTCATCCTGATCTTCCTGAGGGATGTTAGAATTAACACTCTCCTAAGAGTGTTCATACCCTGGGTAATCCGCGCTGTCAAAGGACTCGGGGTCCGAGTCCCTATCGTCAATGTAGTATGCGTGGAGGTGCTCCTCTTCGCCCTCCAAAAGGTGTGCCCGCCGCACTTTGAAGATATACCTAAGGTCGTCGTAATAACGGCATCCAAATGCCCTGGCGTTGGAATCCCGACGAATAACCTATGTAAAATTAAACATTGAATAATGAACAATTCCAAAAATAAAAATGGGACTCGAATGAATTCGACTTACCTCAATGGTATTCACTTCAAAATATACTAGGGTCTCAATTTCGGCGTGAATACGATTAGCACCCATTTTAACTCCAGGACACGCCAATAATCTATGGAATTCGTAAAATTTTATCCGCAGTTCTTTCACCGCTGCTACAACATCTCGGGCCCAGAATCTTGTTTTGAATTGTTGAGTCAAATCACGCGCCACCTTAAACAGCACTGTGTCGAAGACTTCTAGCTGATCGATTTCGTTGTCTCCGGCATATATCTGAAGACGTTCAACCATGTACGCTTCCACCCATGCCATAATAGGTCTTGGAGGGGGATTCATGACTTTGCTTGTCAAGGATTGAGATCTAGGAGAGAAAGAGAAGCAGGGCTTCTTGCAGGTGAATGTTTGGGGATGAAAATTTTGCAGATGTCTGCGTACAGGGGAAGATTGAAGATACTAATAAAGGTGATTGGACCGTAAACCAACCGTCGCACCCTTCGTCGCATTGTAAAGTTGATTGGCCAGTCCAAATTTCGGGAAAGCGTGCAGGCAACTTTTCATTTAATTCAAGCGTCTCATCAGGAATGCATAATAATCTATTAAGTTTGTAGTGTAAATATTCATTTTATTAGTTATTGAAAGGCCTGTTTGTCTAGTTAAAGAAAAATAATTCCAGAAATTATAAAATAGCGTTTCGAAACAGAGTTGCCGGAAACCCGTTTCGAAAAACAGTCGCCGGAAAGGCCATTCGGAAAGACTCGCCGGAAATTGGTTGCCGGAATAGAGTAGCCGGAAAGATCAGACGCGGGAAGAAGAAGCAAAGATCAGACGTGGGAAGAAGACAATGGACATCTATGTTCTTCTTCAATTTATTAAGGGTATTATGGTACTTTTACAAGATTTGGGGGGTTTACAAAAAATGGAAAGGATAATAGGGATGGAATATATCTATTTATTGAATTGGGGGGTTTAGCAAAAGTCTTCAACCATACTAGGGGGTGCTCATTAATTTGTCGTAAAACTAAAAAGATACAATGAAAGTAATTATATATATATATATATATATATATATATATATATATATATACTAGGAATTAGGAAAGAAAATAGGCATTGTGTGATAATAATAGTAATTATGTAACAATAAGCATATAAAATTTTCTTGAGAAAAATAAATTAATTACATTTGATACTCAAATTAAATGAGATAATTGCTTTGAAAATTTTAATTACATTAATTATTAAAAATGTAAAATTTTTTACATGATTAATATATTTTATATAATTGTTATTTGTAATTAATACATTATCCAAAAAAAAAAAAAGACAATTGAACCTAACTCGAAGGAATAAACTCAAAAAACTATATAATTGTGAATTTGATTCGATCAAATCAGTATGATGAGAAGCAGAGTGTTAGATTTATAGTGTGATCGATGAAAAGTTTAAGCAGAAATGACAAGTGTATTACATATGCCATTATAATTAATTGAGTTCGATAAAGTTGGATTTGAACTAAAAATTTTCGTAGAACCATAAATATGTTAAGCTGATTTAATTAAGTTAAATATGAATTAAAAATAATTAAATTAAGTACGAATTAGAATCACTCATTACAACCTCTATAAGCATGTACTTGTAACAATAAAATAATATAAGGTAATTATCTGGGGGCAGTCGTAGAGAAAATTAAAGTTGTTTATATTTTATAGTAATATAGAATCCCAAAGGAAAAAGGGTAATAATTAAATATGTTGAGGAAATGATTGCACCACTAGAGAATCCGTAAGTCCACTTCAAGTCCACGGGATATAGTATTCTAAGTTAAGTGACGTAATCACGATTACGTCACATTAAGGAAGTGGCAGCTTAATCTAAATTTTATGAAATTTTCTTTAAATTTCCATTGGTTCATACAAAAAGTTATCTCAATTTAGGTTCTTATCCTGTTTTCTCTATGAAAAGTAGTGTTTAAGGTCGTTTGGATAATATAAAACACTTTTAATCATATAACTAATTATACATTTATAATTAAAATTAATAGATTCTATCCAATTAAGATACGTGACCAATCTCATATAAGATAAAATGAGATGAGCTCGTATGTGATTAGCTATGTTTTGGAGCTCGCTCTTTAAGATTTCATAAATAAAAGAATATTCATGAACTCTAAAAATAAGATAATGGAACTGTAAATGAATCTTATGAATAAAAACGAAAAAATTTAAAAATAAAAAGAGTTCAAACATAGCGTTAATAAGAAGTTAAATCTTAATAAATGTCCAAATATGAACAAATACCATTGATTTATGAATGGGATATGGGACCAAGTACCCCACCTAAAAGGCAATATCCCATGACCAAAACAAAGTGGTTACATACTTCGTCAATTCGACTTAGTTGAGGACAAAACTTATAAAAAAGAGACGTATTAGAAGAGGGCATGCAATGGAAGAATCCAAGTATAAATTGACATCAAAATTGTAGAATTTTCCACATATTTGTACAAAACATTTATTGGTGCGTGTGTGTGTCATGTCTCTAGGTATGCATATGCGTCACACTCACGACGTCATTACCCTTGCGTATACAGCTTCGTACGTCAACCAAAAATATGAAATTGGTTCCGGTCTTTTAATAATCTGATACCACTTGTATTAATAAGTTCGAATAATAGTAGTTACGAGTAGGTCTACTTTTTATTGTAAGTCAATATATGTCCCTATTTGTTAGTGTTGGAAACATGCCCACTGGGCTTTTGACATGCCTAGATTCAAGTTCAGCTTCGCAAGATAAACTACGTCATGGGTTCGAATAAGTGGTAAGCATCTACACCTATGAATTGGTAGATCATGAGTTCGATGAATTAGTAGATCATGAATTCGAATTTTATTGAGAATAGTTGGGGAATTAATATTGATCTTACTTGAAAAAAAAAATAAATATAAAACTCTAATAAAGTGTTCAAAAAGTCATAACTAAATTGAAAAGAGTTTTGAAAATTAAAAATTAAAAATAATAGCGAGATCAAAAATAGAATATATAAAAGAAAAGAGAGAAAAGCGATCATAGGTGCAATCAAGGTAAAAGCTGAGGTTAGAGTTCTCTTCTACTATCCAAAAGGTGTAGGGTTCAACACCTAACTATCTCAAAAATTAAAACATTTAATGTCAACAAAGGTTAACCAAGTGGTTTGAGGGTTCTTTTTTGAACGCAATGATTCGGGTTTGAGTGTCTCTGACCACTTCGAGTATGTGTTAAAAAAATAAGAAAAAGAAGAAAAAGATAATAGCTGTTTGAGTGTCTCTAACCACTTGGATATGTATTAAAAAAAAAAAAAAAAAAGATAATAACTGAAAAATTAATACGTGTTTAAGTGAGATTTAAATTTATGAAAGTACACCGCTGATTTTAGAATTAAGTCAAGTCACGTACTCGTGTGGGTTACTAGTTGATCTTTCTCCTCCTGCCTAAGCCGGCGTTATTACCACGTACGACGTTTGTGGTCATCGTCATGACGCCACCTTTATGACGTCATTACCTAACTATTTCTTTTTTGGATGTGTGAATTCTACTAAAGTCATGTTAATTAATTGATTTCCACGCATTAGTCTTGTCTCTTGACTATAGAAACCATTCTTGATTAACATACCCCAATAATTCAATTTTCTCATCATAGGTTATTATTATATTCTTCATTCATGTAAGTAAATTCCTTTTTCCTTTTTTGTTTTTTTTTTTTTTTTTTTTTTTGAAATATACGTTTTATATGTTTATAATTATTTCGTCATAAGATCCCTAATAATGTAACCGATAAATAAATCAGCTGAATTTAGGCATCAATTAAAATTTTAAACACTTATAGTTACATTAAACGGTAAGAGAGCGTTTGATATCTCAGATTATGCTTATTTGGCCCACTTAATTTTAGCTAATTTTCTGTTTGATACCACGTATTAAATCTGTCGACCCGGAAGAGTTAATCTTCGACTCGGTGTAATCTGCGTACTTTAGAGAGATTAAGTTCTCAAATAAATCTTAGGGGAGGATGTGTGTTTATCGCAGATTAACTCCTATATTGGTGTCTTGAACTATTGACTATTTTCTTTTCTACCGGTAACATTTAAAATCTTATATTTTCTTTTTTATTTATTGACATATTTTCTCTTAATTCTCCTTTACTCTCACATCACGTTAACCGACAAATATTTTAGGCACAATAATAATCTTCGTTATCAAACAGGATAATAAGTGAAATTAGATGCAACTAAATTTGTCAGTTGAATGTATCAAACATAAAATTAACTTCTTGTAAGAACACTTAATTTCACTTAATTCCCCACAAACAGATTAAGTGAAATTGAATAATTTACATTATCAAACGCTCTCAAATTAGATGAGAAGTCATAATTTTTATAGCCGTGTTGGTATATTTTTTTAATTTTATATTTTATTATGGGTTCAAACCGTTTGGTTCTATATCCCATGATGAATTGAAGATGGATTTATCCATTAAGGTATAAATTATAAAGTTTTTAATATTAATCAGGTTTGATTATCAAAGTACTGCCTTGAGATGTCATGTTTTATATTCATGTTTCATCTCCTATTCAGTTATATATACGAGTTATATACATAAATAGGCGATCTAGATTAAAAAATAAAAATAATTATTATATAAAAAAAAATTAGAATTTTTTTTCGCTAATCTGGAATGCATTTATACACATTATGTGTATATATAAGACCCATAGCTCAATAGACCCATGATCTCAAATTAAATTACTATAGCATCAAATCATTATATTACACCTTTTTTTTTATTTTTAATTAGAACCGGTCAGGCCGATCGTGAGGTTTTTAAGGATGTCCTCACCTCATTTATATCATTATATTACACCCTTAACAATTCTTAATCATGTAATCTTTTGTTACTTAAATTTCTTCATAAATTAAATAGGGAGTTGAGAATGTGAACGCACATTGCACATCGTAATCCCATGGAGGTTGATTTATCTTAAGATAGATTCATTCAGCACTCTGCAGTAGGAATGGGATTGGCAATTGTTAAGATGCGGTCGTGTTCAAACCTAGGTTCCATAATGCGGGTGTGGGTGCGAGTGTGAATACGCCAATTCACAAAATTTTAATATAATGAGAGTGCAGGAGCGCCTTAAAGCGTTTTATAAAAAATATTATAAATAATTATGTTTATAATATAATATTATTTTATTTAATTTTATATATAAAAACTTGATTTTATTTAACTATAATTGATAATAATAACTTAATTTCATCATTTTATAATAATCATATATTAAATCAAAAAACTATAATTCATCTTTCATATTATTAAATGTGTGTATTAAATAAATTTTAAGTTTTCTGATATGGACGGAGATATGGTGTATCAAGAGATAATAGTAGGAGATATGGTGTATCAAGAGAGAATAGGAATTGGATAATCTTCAATATTTAGTTTGGATAGGATTTATATTATATTATTTAATATTTTGTAGTGGTATTACGTTGTTTATTTCAGCACTTTATTTTGAGAGTCTAATTACTAGGTCTAGGATATATTTACCTTTATATATTGTTAGTCCTGTTACATTTACAACATTCAAGCAATAAACAAATCTTCAATTCCCAATCTCTTATCTCTGAAATCTCTCTCGTCTCAACCTTTCTCCGGCCGGTCGGTCTTTACCGGATTATCATTCCCTTCTCCCCTATTTCTTAAGAGCCTGAGACTGCTCTAAAGTCTCTTGTGATACGTTAATTCGTATCATTGGTGCTTTCATTGAGAGTGCAAGATGTTTGAATCCGTCAGCGTGACCAGTTTTAAGGAATTTCAACACCATGGTGCAGCAAATTTTAAGGAATTCCAACAACAAAGCGAAGCAAGTTTTCAAAAATTCCAACAATGAATGGTTGGACAGATGATTTCCCACACCGCGGCATTGCAACAACTTAATCAAACAATGTAGCAATTGCAACACGACTTGTCAGTCTACCTTTCGCGAATGGAGGAATCGTGAGCAGATTCGGAATCATCCAGTGTGATTCCGTGTGTCGAAGCCCATCCAACTTTCGACCCCAATCCGCTAACGCAGTTGGGGATTGAGATACCTACGACTGTTTTCTCTGTTGACACACTAGTGGAAGAGAATCTTCATGCAATTGAAGATGCCCAACCTATAATGGCGGTCGATCTATGTAAAGAAAATTCGAACAACAATGAATCTGTTGAAAAACAGGTCATTCAAGATCCCAAAAATTCGAACAACAATGAATCTGTGGAAAAAAACAGGTTGGGAAAAGACAGTTGATACAGGATCCTGAATGACCTGTTTTTCCACAGATTCATTGTTGTTCGAATTTTCGGGATCTTTAATGACCTATTTTTCCACAGATTCATTGTTGTTCGAATTTTCTTTACATAGATCGACCGCCATTGTAGGTTGGGCATCTTCAATTGCATGAAGATTCTCTTCCACTAGCGTCTCAACAGAGAAAACAACCGTAGGTATCTCAATCCCCGACTGCGTTAGCGGATTGGGGTCGAAAGTTGGATGGGCTTCGACACAGGGAATCACACTGGACGATTCCAAATCTGCTCGTGATTCCTCCGTTCGCAAAAGGTAGACTGACAAGTCGTGTTGCAATTGATGCATTGTTTGATTGAGTTGTTGCAACGCCGCGGTGTAGGAAATCATCTGTCCAACCATTCATTGTTGGAATTTTTGAAAACTTGCTTCGCTTTGTTGTTGGAATTCCTTAAAATTTGCTGCACCATGGTGTTGAAATTCCTTAAAACTGGTCACGCTGACGGGCTCAGACATCTTGCACTCTCAATGAAAGCACTAATGATACGAATTACCGTATCACAAGAAACTTTAGAGCAGTCTCAGGCTCTTAAGAAATAAGGGACAAGAGAAGGTTAATCCGGTAAAGACCGACCGGCCGGAGAAAGGTTGAGACGAAAGAGATTTCAGAGATAAGAGATTGGGAATTGATGATTTGTTTATTGCTTGAATGTTTTAAACGTAACAGGACTAACAATAAATAAAGGTAAAGATATCTTAGACCTAGTAAGACTCTCAAAATAAAGTGCTGAAATAAACAACGTAATACCACTACGAAATATTAAATAATATAATATAAATCCTATCCAAACTAAATATTGAAGATTATCCAATTCCTATTCTCTCTTGATATACCATATCTCCTACTCTTATCTCTTGATACACCATATCTCTGTCCATATCATCTTCTTAAAGTTAGAAATGTGCACAAATTCGTCAGTGCGAAGAACTAAAATTTTAAGTCGTCTTAAAGCGAGTAATACGAACAAATTCGCCAGTGCGGGGAATTGAGTGCAGTTCGTTAAGTATAATAGAAGGATTATGTGATCTAGGTTCAAACTTCTAACTTCAAAAGGGTCATCATTAATTTATTAGGCCGTACGTAATTATCCGTACGAGATTTTTTCTTTCCTACTTTTGTGTACATAAATTATGAGTTTTGTGTTCGATCACCTCCCGTGATATATCTAATTAACATTTCGAACCTTATAATTTGAAATGTCTCAAAACAAGTCCTGTTATTGTATTAAATTAACATTCAAAATCCTACGGTCGTGACAACAACCACGGCTGTAGGGTTTTGAGTGCTAATTTAATACAATCATAGGGTTCACTTTGAGACATTTCAAATCACATGTGTTGAGGACACCCCAGTTAACCCAAAAAAAGAGTATAAAACCCAAATTATGATCACTGTTAAGCCTAGACGAGCAAGGAACAATTCGCTTGATAAAGCAAACTGTTTGCCTAAGGGAAGTCCCAAATACGAAATGAAGTGATTCGTGATAAATAGAACTTTAAAGATAAGCTTATAGGAAAAAGGTCGAGGATTATATCATATTTAGGGTAATTCAAAAGAAGCATGGAGGAATAGGAGATTTGGAGAACACGCCAAGAAATCTTATAAATAGGCCAATACGGAATAGAAGAAGGGCAGGTAACAAAACACAATAGAAAATAAGAGGATAAAAGGAGAACTGAGAAAGACACAACTATAGGATTAGAAGTGTTGATTAGATATATTATAGGGTTTTTGATGCAATAAGCTCCATAAATTATAATTATAAAAATTTATAATTTTAATTGCAAGGCAAAGTGTTCCATTGCGAATTTTTATATATGTGAAACCGTGTACAAAGTGTGTTACACCTACCAACAAGCCCCCTCTCCAGCCGATTTGCAAGAAATGGGCCATTTCAATGATATAAACGTTTTCGTGATGACATAAGTAAATATGTTTCATTTTTTTTTTGGTTAAGAAACAAGAAATTCATAAATTACAAAAAAGAAATTCCGACCAAACAGAGGTCGAAAGGTGTTCCTAGCCAAAATATGTGTTTCAATTACTTGGATTAGTTATTTTAACTGAATTTGATTGGAATTTTATGAATGTGAAATAGGAAATTTTAGTTCACATATAACTCCCAAACTACAGGACTCTTATATTTCGTAGTTGTGTGATTGATGTAAGTTTTATGCATAGTGATAAATCATATAACAAATAATAATTGGTTAAAATTCGATTAAATAGGGTTAGGATTGAAATTTTTAAAAATGAGATAATCGATTGGCAGCTATCTCTAATATATAGAAAACTTTTAGAAGTATTATTGTGGCATGCCGAATACTTTTTAGGTGAAGAATTTTAAAAAAAATTCATCCTATCTATATTAATGCATCATACATAATGTTAATAGTGAAGTTAATAGTTTTTTTTTAAACACACACTATACAATCTTGGATTACATGTCAGAGTATGAAACTGAAATGTGAAACCAAGCTTTGCCAAACTCGACCTTATTCAATTAGTGAAGTTAATAGCTTAAACAATAACATTTGTACCCGAAATTTCTGACCGATTATATTGTAGAAAGCATTGACACGGCTCAAAAATAGTCCGTGTAGTGTCCGACACGTGTCGGACACGAAAACGCCTCGAACATAGCTTCGACATGTGTCGGATACGCCTGAAACGTGTCCGAAATAAAAAAAATTAGAAAAAAATAAGACTCGGTATCAGACATGACCAATTGAAGTGTCCGACACAGATTGGACACAACCGGACAAATTTTATAATTATACGAAGTTTTTATGCTTGTTTTAATACTTTTGGAATTTTTTAGGGGCAAACTCAAATAACAAAACTTATTTGAATTTTTAATATCACATACTTCTATAAATATTTTATGTTACATAAAATATATATAAAATATTTTTATTTATATAGAATATAGTCGTGTCCTAAAATTGAAAAAAATTTATGTCCCTATATCCGTGTCGCCGTATCCCTGAAGCAAAGATTATATCAAATGACTATTGGCTTAAATATAAATTGCTGTTTGAACCTATACCAATGAATTAGTATAAACTATAACCTTACCAAGAAATTTCACAAATTCAAACGTTGAAGCTGAAGGCCCTTTTTTCCATTTTTTTTCCCCCCCTTCTTCTTTGTTTTGGATAATTAACATGAAAAGTCAATATCTAAGCTCCTTAAGCAAATATAACCGTTCTCAAAAGATCATAGCTATAAACAACATTATACTTATAAACCAAGTGGATATGCCAATAACTAATGACATAAATAATTTATAGACTATGGTTTTAACTTTTAATAAAACGTTGTTTCTTGTTACCCAAATTAAGAACGTGGCCACATTCTAGAGTGATAATTCATTGACGAGTTCCATGAAAGACCTCAATTTCGAGACAATTTCCGCCACTTAAACTAACGAAGACTTGTAATGATTGACTTCAAGATTTTTTTTGAATATTTTCCTTTCTCACTCACCTTTATAAATTACAATCTCACCCCGCATATTATTTTCCATTCTTCCACTTCATCA
The DNA here is from genome assembly GCA_037501455.1 of Lantana camara. Classification (NCBI taxonomy): domain Eukaryota; kingdom Viridiplantae; phylum Streptophyta; class Magnoliopsida; order Lamiales; family Verbenaceae; genus Lantana; species Lantana camara. The sequence continues at coordinate 94,164,361 of CM074861.1, forward strand.
TCCTCAAAACAACTTCTTCTTAAAGGGAAAAGTATCCCACATTGGATCTGACAAAACTGCTCAAACAACCTGGATATCTTCACTATTTTCCGGAAAATGGAGAAAACCTCGGCAGAAACAAACCTCACTATTGACCTCAACATCAGACCCATGCACACTGAAACTCCGGTACGTACGTAAACATCTGGAACTATTTCATTGATTGCTTTCTCAGATTCTTGATTCTGTCGTTTACCTCTCAGAAGCCGGTAATGGACCGGAATTTCGCCGGCCATGAAAGTGAATCCTATTTGAATAATGAGGTGCGTACAGTCAACAGTTGATACTCTGATCTAGAAAAAAAAAAAAAAAAATTGATCGTTTAATTTATTTGTATGATCGAACTTTCTTGAAATTTTTGAATCATGATTGTGCAGTCGGAAGAGTTGATCCAGGAGATAAGTAGGTTGAAATCGGAGAACAAGAATCTGAATGAGACGGTTAAGAGTTTGTGGAGAAACTACACTAATTTGATCCAGAAACAAGGTGGACAGAACCTCTTCAGCTCCAAGAAAAGGAAATTTGACGAAATTGATGAAGATTCATGTGGTGAATGGTTACCTGGCTGCAGGCAAAGATTAGAGATCAAATCGAATGTCTCGAGGGTTAATGTCCGAATTGATCCGTGTGATACAAGCCTAGTAAGTGATTCGAACCCGAGTCATTAATCTAAAAAAAAAAAAACTTTTATCCACTTGAGTCAACCTATTGACAAGTGAATTAATCAATTAATTCAAGTTTCTGCTTAATAAATGTTTATAAATTAATGATATATATGTAAAGTGTTGATTATTGATTTTCAAATTAAGAGAGCTAATTCTCTGATTGTATTTATGTTTTTTGCAGGTTGTGAAAGATGGATACCAGTGGAGAAAATATGGACAAAAGGTCACTAGGGACAATCCATCTCCTAGAGCTTATTATAAGTGCTCTTACGCCCCAACTTGCCCTGTCAAGAAGAAGGTGATTATCATAACATCATGATTTTATTATATGACTATTTGCCAAAATTTCGAATTACTTTTTTCATTTGTTCATAATCTCTATCTCTACTTCCATATTAAACCTATGTTTATTACACATTTGAACATGATCGGATCAATAATTCGTAAAACTTTTTGACCACTCGTGATAGTTTTCATACACTCCTATGTTGTGGCAAAATTCTTGTCATGAGTTGACTTGGCTGGCAACATCAAGTATATATCAAATAATTTGTCAATCTTTCTAAAATTTAGACAAATTACAAGATAAATCGAAAACACTCCATCGCGAAATTACACTTATTTCTACTCAATTAGCAATGGAGAATACATACAACCTTTGAGGCTTATTATTTTAACGAACTCTAATGTCTTGGAGGTAATAATCTTTGTTCTTTAAAACATCTAATAATTAAGCACTCCTAGAGAGAACAAGCTGTGGAATTGAAATATATATATACTCATCAAATAAAGGCCTGGATATCAAACATTGGCTAATTCTTTCCTCATAAAACTATAGGTACAACGAAGTGCTAGCGATCCAACTCTTTTAGTGGCCACATACGAAGGCCGGCACAACCACCGCCGCCACTCTCCGACGGAAATCGCGGTGGAACTACCACCGCATTTCGCCGGAGACAATCCATCTCCGGCCTCAACCCCGAAAGAACCCTTGTGCCCGACATCCGATCTCGATTTGACGGATCCTATAATATTTAGCAGGATTCAAAACGCCATTGCATCAACAGAAAACACTGTAGTTCAGCAGCTATTTGTTGAGCAGATGGCTTCTTCATTGACGAGGAATCGCAGTTTCACCGCCGCACTAGCGGCGGCTATAACCGGCAGAATACTGGATGATGTATCGGAGGATAATGACGACCATAGTTTGTCTATCTCAAGGGCTGTTTCACTGTAGAATATGAAGATTGAGGACCTATCTGGAATTAAAACAAACATTTTGGGTGTGATTTCAATATTAAGGAGATTTTGGGTACTTGAGTTAGAATTTTTGGAAAGAATGAGATGGACCTGTCAATAGGTTTTGGTCCTTTTGGATGGCCGCCCTGTATTTCAAGTCAAACTCAACCCAAGATTAATGGAGCCATAGAATATGGGCCAAATAATAATCTCCATCTTTTCTTTGACAGCAGGGTCTCAATGGGTCGGAGAATCTAATCAAATTAAAAATTTGAATTCTATTTTATATATAATATAATTAAATAAATTATTTACTAGTAAAGCATATTAAGTAAAATGATTAAAATTAAAATAATAATCTCCATCTTTTCTTTGACAGCAGGGTCTCAATGGGTCGGAGAATCTAATCAAATTAAAAATTTGAATTCTATTTTATATATAATATAATTAAATAAATTATTTACTAGTAAAGCATATTAAGTAAAATGATTAAAAAATATATATATATATATATATATATATATATATATATATATATATATATATATATTCATTTCCTTATTAATAAGTTTAAATTAACTTATTTTAATAAAAGTAAACAAGACCATCAACTAATCAGTTAAATAATAATTTATTTGCTAAATATTAGGTAATTATATTTATTTTTTATAATCATTTTTTTAATTAAAAAATATTTTATTATTGATCTCATCGTATTTATCGAATTTGATCTGACTCGATTACGCATTAATTCAAAATCAACGAATCTGAATCCAGTTACCGAATTTTCCTATCGAATTTGAATATAAAATCTTCTGATCCGATCCGAATTTGACCCGTTTGATGAGACATAAAATCACGCTTGTATCAAAGCCGTCCACGTGTCGCCATTAACTGATTTAAAGGTTGGACGCTCGCATTGATGGGCTCGCGGATCAATCCAGCCCACTCTCTTGTTGGCCTGTACAGGCCCCTGAGCCTCGGCCAACTGTCCTAGTAAAGGGTAGGGTTGTCAGACCTGACGCTCATACTCCGGTCCTCAAGGCCACTCCTCCAAGGGAGGCCCCCCACACGAGGGCACCCGCTCTTTGACGCTCGTGGATCTGACGCTCAAGGATCATCTATTGGGGGAGACCCATTCGTGCATCCTTCGAGCGCCACCAACGTTCGTGTAGGATCTTCACCCTTCTGGGGCGTCCATGCTCCTGTAAGACCAACCTTGAGCCTCCCCAACAAGAGACCCTCGCCAACAACCTCTGACACAGAGGCAATGCGCACTTTGTCCCTGACACGCCGCCTGCTTTTCAGAGACGTCATTCTCATGCCCTCACAGACCACCACGTGTTAGGGCTACACAGGTTTGGGACCACATGATCCAATTACCTAATCTACCCTCACCCCTAACATATAAATAGGAGAGAACACTTGCATTCTCCCCCAAGTCTTCTTCTCTATAACATACTGCATACCTTGTTCTGGGCATCCTCCTCTGCATTTTCTTCCATTCTTTCCAAGCCTTATTCACCACAGTTGCATCACCGCTGCATATTGCATTCTTGGTGTTATCCTAGCTGGAAGAACCCACACACAAAGGAAACCCAGTTCCTGAGGCTACCTACGCCTGTGATGGTCTTCCCCGTTTCAAACAAATCATAGAGTGTTTGGTGTTTTAACCATTTGCTACTTTCTGCACCATCATTTTTGGCGCCGTCTGTGGGAAACCATCGCCATCTTCAGCTTCATCTTCATCTGATCCTTCCTTAAGCTAGTTGAGATATAACACCTCTTCCTTCAAACATGGTAACTGCAACAAGATCTGGGGCGATAGAGAACAGGGGTGTTCTTCCTCCTACCAATGAGGAGAACACAGGGAACATCGCCCCCGCCGGTGGTACGCCCCCACCTATTGCCGGAAACACTGAGGCTGCCGCTGCAACTCTTCCCCCCGGAGGAAACGAGGCAGGGGGATCTAGCTCCATTCCTCCTCCCCCAGCCTTCATCCACAATGTTCCTACCTCCCATCCCGGCGTGTACTCCACGGCAATGCCATCGCCGGGATATGCTTATATGTAACCTGGGATGATGCCCGGAATGATGCCCATGATCCAGCCTTATCAAGTGGGGACACTAAATCTCCCCATGTCGCTTCCGAGAGAGATACAGGGGGTGGAAATGCCCCAAGTCACCACTCAACAACTTCAGGAACTTTACGCGCAATGCGAGGGGCAGGCGGTATAGAACGCCTGGGAACACTTCATTGCTGCCTATTTCCCATCAATGGCGGGCACTCGAGCGGCTCCGCCCGTAGGAGGACTACCAGTCCATCCCTTGTTAGCCGCCCAAAACGTGTTGAGGGCACAGCCGCCTCCGCCTCCGCCGCCACCTGCTCAGGAAAATGAAGCCCCACCGTGGGTCCAGCTAGGGCAGCAGCCCCCAGGAGATGAAAGGGCCCTCAGAATGAGAGGGCTAAAAATGACGAAGAGGTCCAATCGAGGGCCACGGGGAGGACAAACCGCAGAAGCGTCGCTAATCCTCAACTCACAGCAGTGCAGAATCAGCTTAAGGGGCTCCAGAATGTAGTGGAGCAGCTCTCTCGAGCACGGTCTCAAGTCCCCCATGGCGGGGGCGAGAGGTCCAGGGCCAGAGACGCTCGTCGTCCACGCAGCCAGATTTCCCACCACCGAAAAGAGGCAAGCTATGAGGAGTACGATCCCAAAGACCGGGATTACAGAATCTTGACGGGCGATTCCCCCCTCATTGACGAGGTTCTGATGACCCGTGCGGGGAAGGGCAAAACCCCCACGTCCGTCAACAGGTATGATGGAACAACTGATTCGGCCGAGCATCTGGATCACTTTGTGCACCTGATGCACTTATACGATCATCCGAGCAACTATTGGGCCAAAGTATTTGTCACTTCCCTCATTGGTATGGCTCAGGATTAGTATAAGAAGCTTCCTCCACGCTCAATCCGAGGGTATGCTGATCTGGTAGATGCCTTCATAAGCCACTTCAACTCCCTGAAGGCACCAGCCCCGGCCGCGACGGCTCTCTACAGCTTAGTCAACGGGCCAAATGAGACGCTCAGGTCCTTCATGGGAAGGTTTAACAAGGAAATCCTGCTGGTGGAGAAGCCCTCGATGGATTTCTTGAGGAATGTACTTTTTGGAGGCATCAACATGAAGCACTATGTCAGCAAAGAATTCGTGGAGGAGGTGGCCAAGAAAAAGCCACGCTCGTTGATGGAGATCAGGGATATAGCTGACTCTTTCTTCACCCTCGAGGATGTGTACATCGCGAGGGATCAAAAATTGGCGAATGCCCCTCGCCCCAGCAAAGTCCCCGAGGACAGAGGAGATTCTAACAGGGGTGGCCACCGCAGCCCTATCCCCACTCGCCGTCATCCTTCGCCTCAGCGTAAGTTCGAGCGGATTCCCCTAAACCGGCCAATCGCCGAAGTATATTCCATGGCGGATAAGAAACTCTTCAAGAGACCACCGAGGTTGAGGGAGACTGAGGCTCAAAAGCGCTCGGGAAAGTACTGCGCATTTCATAAGCAGAAACGAGTGCCGCCAACTTGAGAGCGAGATCCAGAGGCTTATAGCTGGGGGGCACCTCAAGGAGTTTGTGAAGGTGCTGGAGAGGTATTATGAGCATTACGCTGAGCGAGCGCGTACTAGAGGAAGAAGCCGCTCGCGCTCACGGAGTCCCCACCACCATCACACTGAAACAAGCGACCGCGGCAAGGGAAAAGCTGTAGGTGGAGAATCAGCCCTTTGCGGTCATTCACATGATCACCGGAGGACCTTCGGGGGGCGACTCTAATGCTTCCCAGGCCGCCACATTCGGAGTTATGACCAGAGATCATCCCTTCCCAAGCCTGTGCTCTCCGTTGACAGCTCTTCACGATCGAAAGAGAATGACACTATAGGGTTCACAGAGAAAGACTTGGAACATATTGTAACACCCCATGGGACTGGTGAAACCTCTGACTATCCCATGGTGGTTAGTTTAGACGTTCATAACCACGTTGTAAAGAGGGTCTTAATTGATAGTAGAAGCTCTGTGAACGTTCTCCCCTACTCAACGTTTCAAAAAATGAATATAACAAATATTCCGCTCGAACCCCTAAGAACAGCCCTCGTCGGCTTTGGGGGTTCCGAGATTATCCCTGGCCGACAGATTCGCTTGGCCACCTCTTTCGGTCGCGTCCCGTAGCGAAAAACTTTGAGCGTCCTTTACACAGTCGTCGAAGTGGACCTCCCCTACAACATCATCATTGGACGTCCGGCCCTCGTGGACTTCAAGGTAGTAATCTCCACTTATCACCAGAAAGTCAAATTCCCAACTCCCGAGGGCACAGGCGAGGTTTTGTGCAATGTCAAAGAGGCTTGGGAATGCTACATCCTCTCCCTTAGAAGCCACAAGCCCAAACAAACCATTTAGGCAGGATCCACTAAAAAATCAGTTGACTTCCCCAAATTAAACGAGGATGGCCCCGAACGTAAAAGGGCCAAACTTTACAAAAAGAAGAACAAGAAGAAGACCCCTAGCAAGGCCCAGGGCATAGAGGATGGGCCACCTGGGGCCGTCGAAGGATCTTCCTCTGAGAACGAGGGTGACGGGCCCTCGGGTGTGGAAAGCGACAGGCTCACCGGGAAAAAAAGAGCGCTCAAGGCTCCAAGGCCTGAAGTTCGTATCAAGCCCGTCAAAAAGTTCTTGACCATCGAGTTGGAACCGGGGAATCCAGATAAAACCACCCAGATTGGCTCAAATCTCGACGGTCCCTCACAGATTATGATGATTGATATTCTCCGAGAGAACCTCGACGTATTCACTTGGAAGGCCTCTGATCTCACTGGGATAAATCCGAGTGTCACAGTTCACAGGCTCAACGTGGACCCGGCCTTCAAGCCGGTCAAACAAAAGAAGAGGGACGTCCACGGTTTCAGGAGGCAAGTCATTGAAGAAGAAGTTGCTAAGCTCCTTGACGCTCAGTACATTGAGGAAATTTTGTACCCGGAATGGCTCTGTAACATGGTGCTCGTTCCCAAGAGTGCTAACAAATGGCGCATGTGCAATGACTTCACGGACCTCAACAAGGCGTGCCCCAAAGACCCATACCCCCTACCGAGGATTGATCAACTGGTAGATTCAACAACGGGGTGTGAGCTCATGAGCATGATGGACGCCTTTCAGGGATATTATCAGATCTTCATGGCGCCCGAGGATCGTCCCAAAACCTCATTCATGGTGCACGTAGGCGTCTACTGTTTCAAAGTCATGTCGTTCGGACTCAAAAACGCGGGAGCAACTTATCAACGCCTCGTCAACAGGATGTTCGAGTGCGAGATAGGAAAGTCTATGGAAGTGTATGTAGACGACATGATAGTCAAGAGCGAGTGCCAACATTCCCATCTGGAGGATCTCAAGCAAACTTTCAATATCTTACGTCATTATGGGATGAAACTGAAACCCTCCAAATGTACATTTGGCGTTCGGGGTGGAAAATTCTTGGGGTACATGGTCAGGGCATAGAGGCAAATCCGGAAAAGATTAAGGCAATTCTTGATATCCCCTCCCCTCGGAACGTGAGGGAAGTCCAAGTGCTGGTGGGAAAGATCATTTCCCTGAACAGGTTCATCTCCCGCTCGGCAGACAGAAACTTACCTTTCTTCAAAATTTTGCGCAACGCTCGCAACTTCAGCTGGAGCGAGGAATGTGAGAAAGCTTTGCAGGACATGAAGCAATACCTCGCGAGCTCGCCACTGTTAACTAAGCCTAGCCCTGGAGAAAACCTATTCATTTACCTATCAGTCTCCTCAGAAGCTACGAGCGCCGTCCTCGTGGCAGTCCGCGAGCGTAAACACATACCGGTATACTACTTAAGCAAAACTTTGCAGGGGGCGAAAAAGAGATACATGAAGGTAGAGAAGTTTGCTTTCACGCTCGTTAATGCATCTCGACGGCTAAGACCTTATTTTCAGGCTCATTCTATCACAGTGCTCACGGACCAACCCCTCAAACAGGTCCTCGCAAAGCCGGACGTCTCACGGAGGTTAATTAAGTGGTCAATTGAACTCAGTCAATTTGACATCACCTTCGAGCCACGCACCACGATACAGGCTCAGGTAGTGGTAGACCTGTTGGTGGAGCGCTTCAATTTGGATGCAGGGCCCTCAGTGGAAGAGGGGTTATGGCTTCTGTACACAGACGGCTCCTCAACCTCACAAGGGGGGGGGGGGGGGGGAGCCGGGGTGACCCTCAGGGATCCTCATGGTGTGGAAGTTGATTACGCTATCAAACTGGCGTTCCAGGTCACCAACAATGAGGCGGAGTATGAGGCTCTAATCCAAGGGCTCTGGATAGCCCTCCAGAATGGTGCTGTTCGGGTCACTGCCTATGTTGATTCCCAGCTGATCGCAAGTCAAATTGATGGCACTTATGAGGCTCGAGAAGCCACTATGGTGCAGTATTTGGTGAGGGCTAAGGATGTGATCGCCAAGTTCAAAGAATTCCATTTGTTGCAGATCCCACGAGCAGAAAACGAGCGTGCAGACGCTTTTTCCAAGTTTACATCGGCCCTGGAGGACTCTTGCGAGTGCTCAATCACATTCCTCAGAACAGAGAAACCGCTGATTCGTGAAACGGAACCCTCGAGCGAAGTGAACGCGATTGATCCCTCTGAACCTTGTTGGTTAGATGACATCATTAAGTTTATCAGGGATGGGACCTGCCCGAGCGATAAGGTAGAAACTCGAAAGGTTAGGAGTAAGGCCCCTCGCTTTTCTCTTGATAGCGACGGATGACTATTCAAACGATCTTTCCAAGGTCCATCGTTGAGGTGCCTGAGGCCCTCGCAAGCCAAGGAAGTGTTGGAACAGGTGCACAGCGGAAGCTGCGGGAATCATTCTGACGGTCGAATTCTGGCCAAAAAGATCTTGAGAAGTGGATTCTACTGGCCCTCGCTATTGCAGGATGCCATCAGTTACTCCAAGAAATGCTCTAAGTGTCAGTTTCATTCTAACACCCCTCGACTACCGGCTGCTCAGATGATCCCTATTGATGTCTCTTGGCCCTTCGACCAGTGGGGCATTGACATTGTAGGACCCCTTCCAATGGCGGTCGGGCAAAAGAAATTCGTGATACTTGCAGTGGATTATTTCACTAAGTGGGCCAAAGCAGAAGCGGTCGCAAAGATAACGTTCAAAGTCGTGAGGGACTTCATCTGGAAGAACATCATCTACAGGTATGGCATCCCGAGGGTGCTTATCTCGGACAACGGTTCCCAATTCATTGCTGCTGACACCCGGGATTGGTGTTATGAACTCGGGATTGAGCAACGTTTCACTTCCGTGGGACATCCTCAAGCCAACGGCCAAGCTGAAGTGACCAACCGAACCATACTCCAGCATTTGAAAACGATGCTCGAAAGTAAGAAAGGGGAATGGGCAGAAGAACTTCAAGATGCCCTCTGGGCGTACCGTACTACCCCAAGAGAGGCAACAGGGGAGACCCCTTACTCCCTCGTATATGGCTCCGAGGCTATGATACCTGCGGAGATTGCTCAAGAGTCCGCACGCGTTGCCTATTTCGAGACAGCAGCCAACGAGGCCAATCGGACGTTCGAATTGGACCTACTGGATGAAAGGAGGAATACTGCTTGGGCTCGGATCCATAAGTATAAAGCGACCGTAGCCCACCAGTATAACAGGCGCGTTAATGAGAGGACCTTCCAGCTAGGAGACTTGGTGCTCAAAAAAGTAGGAAGTTTCCAAGCATGTGGGTAAGTTGGATCCTAATTGGGAAGGCCCCTTCAAAGTCATTCAAGTACGAGCGAACAACACCTACTTGCTAGAGACTTTGCAAGGCGAGCGTCTCCCTAGACCATGGAATGCATGTAACCTTAGACGGTTCTACGTGTAAATGTCAACCCTTTGTACCTTCTTTTAACAGAAAGCCTGTTGTCATCATCTTTAAATTGCAAGTATAACAGTAAGCATTTTATCCGTTATTATGTCATTTATTTGCTTTTCCTTTGATTAACGGCCTGGGTAACAAAAAGCTTACTCCGTGTTGAGCATCTTCCACGTCGAGCGGCTTAGATAATACCCCATTAATCTCAAAAAGGCATTATCTATGTAAAAAAAAAAAAAAAAAAAACAACAACAACAACAAACAACAAAACACCCCACATTGAACACATTGACGCTCATAAGCGTGTAAACCCCAAGAATGAGCGTGCCAAGAGGTGGGGTGCAAAACGCCTAATTTATGCCAACTGGGTGTTCATCACGCCGGTTCGCGCTTGTAAAGCTCCCAATTGCTCCCACCCTCGTGGGTTACCTACTGGGGTAATAATTCGCTTGTGGATGGCAGACCCTGGGCTAATCCTTCCACGAACGTCTAAGGGTGAAGCTAACATTGCCGCTACGCTCGCTTTAATTCCATGCTTGGCAAATTCTACACTTGGCTTCTAACTCCATTCAAATTACTAGAGCGCTTAAATTAGAAGTATGTGTTACATGCTTAAGGCCAATACTTAGTTAAATCCATAGAGGTTTTCTAAGTTCAAATTCGAGCCTCGTTGCGAATATGGCCAGGGTACCCTCTTAAGGAACACTCTCGAGCCCATACCTTCATCTCTCAAATGGCCAGGCGTTTCCAAACTCTAAACTTAGAATGCATGGCAATATGCGCCAGGGGACCCTCGCTGGAAACACCCTCGTGCACATACACTGCCATCGCACATATTCAAATAACCGAAAAGACAAGCATGCAAACATCAAACGTAATGGGACAATAATGTTCAACATTCAAACAGGGAAGGGATCAAACATAAGCATTCAAGCAGCAATAGGAAAGTTTGAGTACAAAATGTTCAAATACAGAAACAAAATGTTCATAGGTTGGAATGAGAAATAAACAGGAGGAATCTTAGCACTGCAGTGAAGGGGCTTCATTCAGCTTGGCTCTCGGGTTCAGGAAGAGCAGTGGAGATGGGAACGGGGGCCAACACGTTGGCATTGGAAGTCTTCGCGTCGCCTGGATCCACGCCATCCTGAGCATCTAGAGTGACACCCTCATCCTCTATCAGAAATGGCTCAGGCTCAATGGGGTTTGCAGCCACGAACTCTTCCTGGAGCATCATCACGAGTTCCTGATACTCCGGTTCAGCCAGGCTTTCCAAGGGATCCTCATCACGGATCATAGGCTCGCAGTTATCATCCAAGTCCATGCGCAGGCGCTCATCAGTACGAGCGCTCTCCGGAGCCAATCCTAACTTCACCATCTGCCCTATTGCCTTGTAGAAGAATCGACGAGCGTTGTCGAAGCAGTGAAGGTTGGCCGCGAACACGAAAGCCTTTGAACGCACGAATTTCATCACTGCATCCCATGACACCTTCGCTTCCAAGCCTGCAACTTTTTCCTGCAGCTCGACGAGCGTCTTCTTGGTCTCTTCATTCTGGCGTGTGCTCTCGGCCAGCTGACGCCCCAGCTCCCCATTCTGATCTCTCAACTGATCGCGCTCTTGATTAAGCTTCTTGTGACGATCATAGAGGGTCAAATATGCATCATCCGATCGCTTCAACTCTTCCTTCAACCTATCCTTCTCAAGGTTGGCGTCAGTCAGTTGAGCGCTAACAGTATTGTAATCCTCTTGCAGTTGGCCTGGGTCAGAGATGTGCAGCAACTTCTTGTATTTGGCCTTATGTTCAGAATAGGCCTGTGCTTGACCCTGCAAGTTCTTCAGCCTTGGGATTACTTCCTGGAAAGCCAAAACGAGAAGTCACCATCAGAGATAAAATGGAAAGGGTCATAACTTTACAAAAGGAATTGGGGGCTCACCGTCAAAAGCGCATGACAAGCGTTATCCACGACCCGAGCGGCATCATGTTCGTTTAGTTTATCATGGTCGTCAGAGAACTGAAGCTTTCCGACGATGTCAGAAACCAGGTTCACAGAGAACTCGCTCTTCTTCAGTAAGACGGAGCCATCCGTCCGTTGGCGTTTGTATCGAGAGTCGCCCCGGTAGCCTATCTTCCAGAAATCCTCATCCTCAGATGGTGAGGTATCGCTACCCTCGCCACGGTGGCCCACGACCACCTCCTTTCCTTTGCCAGAAATGGGGATAGAGTCCGGCATCCTTTTTCTCTTCCATTGGCGCTCGGCCCTCACTGCGTCGTGAAAGTAGGCTAACTCCCCTGAGCGGTTACGGGAGTTGCTGGAGCTGAGTGTGATCGACCCTTCGGGAGTAGCTGGAGGCGGAGTAACCTCCCGAGTACCATCTACGGTCAGATCTTCGATTGGGCCTACCACTCATTTCCGGCGCCCCTGCCTCCATCTCCTCGCCCTGCCCTTCGGCGGATTCTTCTTCCCCTCGGGGCGTTCGGGGGTTGGGCCTGCTACTGCTGTTGGGGCTGAAGGTTAGCGCCCGACCTCTGTGCGCGCATCATACGGGCAACACTTTCAGCATTCATCCCTGTTGTTAGTATTTGGATATCTGCAGGTAGAGAATACGAGCGTCAAAAGACGACTATTTGGACAATAACTACCAAAAATATAACAAGCCAAACAAAGTCAGCAATGCTATCCTAAAAGTTAGAGTAGTTAGTTCCTAGAATCTAACCATCGAGGGCCATGATTTGAGCAGGAGGATTGTTTATCATGCTCGGGGTACATGAGAGGCCATAGCGGAATAAGACTCCCTCATCCTTCATCAACACTTCAGCTTTGATCCATTTTTTCTCATTCTTCATTGCGAGGGCCAACCCTTTTGCCCAATCCTCGAGGACCTTGTTCTTGGTCCTTTCTTTAATCAGTGGCTCCTCGCCATGTATAACCACCCTCGGTGAACTCTGAAAATTCCCCCAGGAGCCCGTACGAAGAAGTACTTCTCCTTCCAATGCTCGCCGTACGAGGTGGAGGGAGAATCTATCATTTTAAAGCCAGATTTGGCCTGGGCGTAGTAGAACCCATCTGTGGGTGACGAGCGCATTGAGCGGGCCACTTGAATCAAACTGTCAAAGTTGTTAACAGAGGGTTCATAGCCTAGGGCCCTCATCAGTATCACGAAAGTATTTATTAGAGCAATGCCGTTCGGGAGGATCTGGGAAGCGCAGAGTCTGAGGTGATGGCAGATGGTGGCAACGGGATTGGAAACCTCAGGCCCCCGGCCAGGACCGTATCCCAATAGACTGTTATCATCCCCGGTGGCGGTAGGTTGGCTCTTTCTCCCTCTTCGGGGAGGCGCATGGGAAACACTGCCTCATCCCAATAGGCTTTCGCCTTCAACTCATTCAAATCTTCGAGCGTCAGAATACTTTCTATCTCATCAGGGGACCGGTTAGTCTGGTGAGGGTTATTTTGCCTCACTCACGTAGCAGGCTCTTTACCCTTTCTCTGGCGTTTTCTGGGAGGCTCATCCTCAACTCGACGCCCAGAAGGCCCTACACCGCCCTCGGGAGCAGCAATTGGCACCGTGATCCTATGATCTTGAGGCCTTACGGCGTTATTGAGCACGGGGAACACCATCTCCCCCTGTCTCTGCATCTCCATGACATTACCCATCTCTTCAAAAAGTTCATCTACCCCTCCGGGAGCATGCTCGTTCATCCCTTGAACGGCGTGTTAGGAATAGTGCCCTAAAAGCCGATTGTATATCCGCTTTGTGCTTTTCCTTGTTGTAATCACAGACAATCTTTGAATAAAATAACGAATTGAGGCAACACTTCTTTATATGCTCTTGTTTGGTATGCGTTTACTTTAGCTGTGCATGTATGAGAACTCCCCTAATCCTGATGACTTTAGGACTCTACCATTTAGGTGAAATGGTTCATGAAACGAGCCCTATATCACATAAGTCATGATTAGTAAAATACTCCAAGCCGATGAGTCCTACAGACAGTGGGAGTGTCAACCTGACTCCTCTAAGGCTTGCTTGTGGGATCACGCCCTTAAGAAGGACCACCTTGTTTCATGGAGGTGCAAAGTGTATAGTTGATACGTGCGTGATACATGAGGGTGCTTACTTTAATAAGTAAGTTCACTGAGGTGCCCCGTGTGAGAACATTCCTAAATGGGAAAGGAAGTTTCTATTTCAGGAAATGGAAACTTCCAGATTAGGAAATATCTCACGAGTCATTGATGTGATTAATTGATCCTTAGACTTGAGGTTCCTTGTCACTTTATGAGTTAACTCTGTAGTCTTAGGTATAAGCTTTAAAGGGTGTCGCCTTAGACAACTGATTCAAGGCTTATGCTAGGGCTGCACAAGTGATTCATGAAAGTGAATGAGAATCAAGAAAGGACCTGCACTTGCATTTGCAAGGTGATCTCTTATTGTGTAAGTCATTCATATGCCATATGGAGTCCTTGGCCAAGGCAGTAGATCAAGACATCAAGAAAAGGGTTTCTTGGATTGAGATCAAATGGATATGAAATGCACTTAACTTTAAGACCGGATTATTAGGGTTCTGATTATTCCCTTACCCTAGATCTTGGTTGAGAGATAGTAAGTAGGAGGATTGTATCTCGCATGAATCAATGACTTAAAGGTTCTGTCGAATCCGAACATTCCAATTCAGCTAGGGGTTAAACACCTGTTGCTAGACTATGGTCGTTTAATCTGTGGACTGATTAATTAATTAGTGAATTAATTAAGGTCACTGCTAATTGAATTGAGAACCTAGAGGGTCACACACAACAACTTGGTTACATGAGTTGAGGCTTTAAAATGATTAAACGAGTTAATCGGGCCAAGAGGGTTCCACACGTGTGAAATCACACGTGTGGCTCACGTGAGTGACACGTGTCACTGTGACACGTGTCACACACGTGTGAATATATATATATTATATATATGTATTAAATAATTAAATGTGTTAATTATTTAATAGACTTTGGTTTAATTTTGAATTAAAAAGAAAGTCTTATTTTGGAGAAAATAATCTAGTTAATTAATTACAAATTAATTAATTAGATAAAAATAAGTTATTTATTTTTTAATAAATAAAGTATAAAATTATCCAAAAACAGTTTAGACATTTTTAGCTCTCTTAAAAGTTGACTTGAATTAGAATTCAAAGTCAAAGTTGGAAAATACTTGATGATCAAGTAATAGGAGAGAGAGGAACCAAATCCTTGTCCAACAAGGAATAGGTTCGGCCGTCCCTCTCCCTTTCCTATATATAGGGGAGCTCATGCTCCCCTTTAGAGCTAATTGGCAATTCTTTTGGTTCATGTATTGAACACCTTCCTTTCTCCAAGATCAAATAAACCCTAGGTTAAGCCTAAACACTAACTAGAGAACTAGCATCCTTACTAGTTAGATTGTGATCAAGTTGGTGGACTTTCTCTAGAGACTTCAAGTCAGAAGTTTGAAGATTCGAGCTTTACCAAGGAGAGGGGATCAAGCCGCGAGAAGAGCGTTCTTGGGTGGCTTGAAACGCTTCAAGAAAGAACAAAAGAAAAGTAAGTTTTCTGTCTCTACGAATTTGGTTACACGATTGCGAGTCCAAGGTCCTTTTGTTGGGAAAATTTTTTAAATTCCGCTGCTTTCTGATTCGTGTTTTCCAACACGGCGGTGCCAACTTCTTCATCCCCAGCTTCAGCCGGAGCCCCCGCCACTGGAATGGCGGTTGGGATCTCATCGCCTGGAGAGGTTCTGGCCATGGGAACCACCATAGGCACATTACCGTGAGGGGAAGAGCTCCCCACTGACATCTCAACTATTTCCCTCACGAAGGCTTCTGCGTTGTTATCCGCCATATCTGGGGTTTTTTGGTTTTTGAAATTGAAGTTTTTCTCTGAAGGACCAGTGGAGGAGGAAGCTTCTGAAAGGGATTCAATGGCAGAAAAATGGTTCCTCACTTAGAAAGATCACCCGCATACAACCTAAATCTAAAGTTAGTACAAGAATATCAAAGTTTATGGAGTTTTACCTAAAGATTGAAGGAGAACTCGCTGGAATCCGTTAAAAATTGCAGAAAATTCTTACTTTTGATCGCTTGAAGAGAGTTGAATACGTGAAAGAGGTGCAAGGGCTGTACAAAGCCCTATTTATAGGGGGGATTTACATCGTTTAGGTCAGGAAAATTCAAAACGCAATCATTTCCCGCCTAGGAAATCCCCCCACTTTTGGTGACCGCCTCACGTCTACCGGAGTACACGCGCCCACGTTCCCACTCCGCATTAAATGCCGACATGACTTCATTTAAAGCCATGTCAGAACACTGCTAATTGAATTGAGAACCTAGAGGGTCACACACAACAACTTGGTTACATGAGTTGAGGCTTTAAAATGATTAAACGAGTTAATCGGGCCAAGAGGGTTCCACACGTGTGAAATCACACGTGTGGCTCACGTGAGTGACACGTGTCACTGTGACACGTGTCACACACGTGTGAATATATATATATTATATATATGTATTAAATAATTAAATGTGTTAATTATTTAATAGACTTTGGTTTAATTTTGAATTAAAAAGAAAGTCTTATTTTGGAGAAAATAATCTAGTTAATTAATTACGAATTAATTAATTAGATAAAAATAAGTTATTTATTTTATAATAAATAAAGTATAAAATTATCCAAAAATAGTTTGGATATTTTTAGCTCTCTTAAAAGTTGACTTGAATTAGAATTCAAAGTCAAAGTTGGAAAATACTTGATGATCAAGTAATAGGAGAGAGAGGAACCAAATCCTTGTCCAACAAGGAATAGGTTCGGCCGTCCCTCTCCCTTTCCTATATATAGGGGAGCTCATGCTCCCCTTTAGAGCTAATTGGCAATTCTTTTGGTTCATGTATTGAACACCTTCCTTTCTCCAAGATCAAATAAACCCTAGGTTAAGCCTAAACACTAACTAGAGAACTAGCATCCTTACTAGTTAGATTGTGATCAAGTTGGTGGACTTTCTCTAGAGACTTCAAGTTAGAAGTTTGAAGATTCGAGCTTTACCAAGGAGAGGGGATCAAGCCGCGAGAAGAGCGTTCTTGGGTGGCTTGAAACGCTTCAAGAAAGAACAAAAGAAAAGTAAGTTTTCTGTCTCTACGAATTTGGTTACACGATTGCGAGTCCAAGGTCCTTTTGTTGGGAAAATTTTTTAAATTCCGCTGCTTTCTGATTCGTGTTTTCCAACACGGCGGCGCCAACTTCTTCATCCCCAGCTTCAGCCGGAGCCCCCGCCACTGGAATGGCCGTTGGGATCTCATCGCCTGGAGAGGTTCTGGCCATGGGAACCACCATAGGCACATTACCGTGAGGGGAAGAGCTCCCCACTGACATCTCAACTATTTCCCTCACGAAGGCTTCTGCGTTGTTATCCGCCATACCTGGGGTTTTTTGGTTTTTGAAATTGAAGTTTTTCTCTGAAGGACCAGTGGAGGAGGAAGCTTCTGAAAGGGATTCAATGGCAGAAAAATGGTTCCTCACTTAGAAAGATCACCCGCATACAACCTAAATCTAAAGTTAGTACAAGAATATCAAAGTTTATGGAGTTTTACCTAAAGATTGAAGGAGAACTCGCTGGAATCCGTTAAAAATTGCAGAAAATTCTTACTTTTGATCGCTTGAAGAGAGTTGAATGCGTGAAAGAGGTGCAAGGGCTGTACAAAGCCCTATTTATAGGGGGGATTTACATCGTTTAGGTCAGGAAAATTCAAAACGCAATCATTTCCCGCCTAGGAAATCCCCCCACTTTTGGTGACCGCCTCACGTCTACCGGAGTACACGCGTCCACGTTCCCACTCCGCATTAAATGCCGACATGACTTCATTTAAAGCGATGTCAGAACATGTCCGTTACAGAAGCCAAGCGGTGACTTCCCTTGTAGGAGCTTGACCCTCAGGTGTTCAAAACTTCAAGGCTCACTCCTCTTAAAAATTCTACAGTACGCTCAAGCGATACTACAGAATTTGGGGGGCAAAATGATGAGGCATAAAATCATGCTTGTATCAGAGCCGTCCACGTGTCGCCATTAACTGATTTAAGGGTTGGACGCTCGCATTGATGGGCTCGCGGATCAATCCAGCCCACTCTCTTGTTGGCCTGTACAGGCCCCTGAGCCTCGGCCAACTGTCCTAGTAAAGGGTAGGGTTGTCAGACCTGACGCTCATACTCCGATCCTCAAGGCCACTCCTCCAAGGGAGGCCCCCCCACACGAGGGCACCCGCTCTTTGACGCTCGTGGATCTGACGCTCAAGGATCATCTATTGGGGGAGACCCATTCGTGCATCCTTCGAGCGCCACCAATGTTCATGTAGGATCTTCACCCTTCTGGGGGGGTCCATGCTCCTGTAAGACCAACCTTGAGCCTCCCCAACAAGAGACCCTCGCCAACAACCTCTGACACAGAGGCAGTGCGCACTTTGTCTCTGACACGCCGCATGCTTTTCAGAGACGTCATTCTCATGCCCTCACAGACCACCACGTGTTAGGGCAACACAGGTTTGGGACCACATGATCCAATTACCTAATCTACCCTCACCCCTAACATATAAATAGGAGAGAACACTTGCATTCTCCCCCAAGTCTTCTTCTCTATAACATACTGCATACCTTGTTCTGGGCATCCTCCTCTGCATTTTCTTCCATTCTTTCCAAGCCTTATTCACCACAGTTGCATCACCGCTGCATATTGCATTCTTGGTGTTATCCTAGCTGGAAGAACCCACGCACAAAGGAAACCCAGTTCCTGAGGCTACCTACGTCTGTGATGGTCTTCCCCGTTTCAAACAAATCATAGAGTGTTTGGTGTTTTAACCATTTGCTACTTTCTGCACCATCACCGTTGACAACCCTATTTGACACTACATACTTCTATCATTACAATAATAGGTAATAAGAATTAAAAAACCAAATGTTTAATGCTATAGTTAACTAAACCCGTAAGTAAACTCGCTCGTAAGGATTTATTGATCCGGACTATTCGTACTTTTCTTTTCAAAAGGATGTTGATTTGGGTTAAAATTACTTGTACATTAACTATGTCTGAAACGAAAAATAGAAATAAAAAATTGAGATTGAAAATTCAAACTGTGAAATATACCATTTTATTAGAATAGGCTATTTTCATGTTCCAATACAGTTGTATTTCTTTTTTTTGAAACGCAAACCCTAAAGGGAAAATATACTAAATCAACCGGAATTAAAACTTACAAAGGAACAATAAAAAAAGTAACGCAGGTTCAATGCCGCAATTCTAACAAATTTGTGGGCAATCATACTTGCTCCACTTCTAATAGGATAGAAGCTATCATTCTCAAAATTAGACCTGATACTGATAAAGACCGTGAGAATATAACCAACAAAGAAAACCACCACCAGATTTTCAACACTTGCAGATTCCAAATTTTCGGTGCTTGCAGATCCAGTCATATAGATCGACTCGTAATCGATCTCCATTTGATTTGATCTTGAAGTAAAGGCAGTCATCCATAAGTGACAAAAGAGGACCACCCTGTACTAAAAAAGAAGAAAAAAAGTAAAAACAGATCTCATTCGAGAGAATAACAGCTCTCATTCGAGAAAAAAAACTACTCTCATACAAAAGGGACAACTAAAAAAAAAAGAAATAAACGAAAAAACACAGATTAAGAGATCTGAATCTCGTTGGAATTTAAAACAAAAATCTAGATTTGAATGATATTTGGGAAGGAGAGACGACTCAATTCCTATTGTATTTCTAATCACAAATCAATTTATGTTGTATTTCTAATCACATAATCAATTAAATAGTCCCTAAAATGTGTGGAAAAAATTTAAAATCTGTGAAATAGTAGTAAACCCTAAGTCCCTAATCTTTTTTACCCATGAATTTCATCAGAAAAAATTAGCCACGACTGTAAATCTGTAATAGTCCATGAATCACAAATAAAGAAATAGCAGTAAACCGTAATCCTCTTTAGCCCAGTCACGACAGACAATAAAAGTAGGCTCAGTCGCTCAGTGACAGTCCAACGAAAGTGGCCCAGTGACATTAGAGACATTGTCGACAAGAAGGCTCAGTGACAGGCATTTCTTCTTGCTTTCTCTTAAAAAGCTAAGGCCCGTGCTCGTTGATGGCAATAAAACCCAACCAAAGTGTCATGATGAAGAACATTGTCGGAATAGTTGGAGATTAGAAATTAGTTTTTGAAGAAAGTAAAGAAATTCGAATTTGGAAGATTAGTTCTGGAAGGAAATTGAAAGGGTTTGATGAGTGGGTCGTTAGTTTTGAAGTTTTGAAAGACATTAAAAAGGTTAGAATGCATATAAGGTTGATTAAGTATTTTGGAGGAGAATATTTAAAAGAATGATTTAGAAGGTGAATTTTAAGCATTAAAATAACTTAGTTGTTGATTTTTTCTCTAATTACATGTGTGAATGATATCCAAGACTATTCAACCAACTTTATCATTTTTCTAACAAAATTTAGAATTGGTATCTAGACTATTCTTTCCAATTTAATCATCTTTCTACCAAAATCTAGAACCTAATATTTAAATATTTTTAAAAATATACATTTATTCTAGGGAGAATTACATCTGATTATTCTGTATTTAGGCCTAATTATAATGTAGTCCATCATTATTAAAAAATTACATTTTAGTCCCTATAAATCTTATTTGGTCTGATGTCCTTAACGGAATTTGTAAAAGTACACTTATACCCCTCACGATTTTATGAGTGTTAAGTCTCATAAGTTCTAAAATTTTGTATTTATGTCTGATTTTCGCCGAAAAATTTATTAGTTGCCGGAATTGGCCACGTGGCTCATTTCTTTGCTGACTTGGTGGGATGACAAAACAAAAGTATCTAATTTGTATAAAAAAATTATTATGCATGTGGCGTATCCAATAAAATAAAATCTAAATAAAAAAAATATAATTATATTTGAACGAAAATGTCGTGTTATCTAGTGGAGCTTATAAGAAGGTGACTCGCTCAGACAGCTGGTTCATTTTCAAGAGAAAAAAATTAGTCAAACCAACCCAACTACCTGGTCAATTTTAGAAATCTTATCGGCCGGCAAATCGGAGACGGACGACCACGGTCCTCGAAGATCTCTACGTACTTGTTCCAATCCAGGACAAGTGAGATCTTTCAATTTGTGAGCGTGGAAGCAACTCAAATAAAGAAGAGTCTGACTTGGTCCGAATTCAGGTAAGACCCGCCCGTTTACTCTAGAGTATGGACTAATTGGATGGAGACAAATATATAGAAAGCGGGTGAAGGGTCCAAAAGACAAGTAGCGGAGAGCAAGCTGAATTTTGAAATTCAAGTGAAAGAATAAGCCAAAAAATTGGAGTGCTCATCGGAACCAGAAAAGGAAATTGTTTCATCTGTAAAAGATTTTTATTAACATTAAAAAACATATTATTTTTTTTATTTTGATTTTCTTTTATTAGATACGTCACGTGTATAATAATTGTTTATACAAATCAGATATTTTTGTCATGTCATCCCACCAAGTTAGCAAAAAAATGAGCCAATTTCGGCAATTAAATAAAATTTTCGGCAAAAATCGGACATAAATTATAAAATTCTAGAACTTATAGGACTTAATTACAAATTTCGAAATAAACTGTATTAAATTGCCAAAATTATAAACTTATGACACTTAATACAAAATTTTGAAATAAAGAAAATTAAATTGCTAAAATTATAAATTTTTAGGACCAAATTTATATTTTTGCCATTCCATTTTATTTTTTATTACGTGTACATGGATTTTGCAAGCTTCTTCTATTTTTTTCCCCGAATTTAGACATGCTAATGATATCTAGACTAGTCAACTAAATTATTTTTCTAACAAAATCTTGAACCTAATATTTCATTTAGTCTAATATTTCCGGACAAAGATCCCTGTTATTTCCGGACAGTAATGACGTCGTGAAACTTATTTATGAAATTATTAACGTGCATATTAGATCCATAAGCTTCAAAAAATCGTGTATCGGCGTAGCTATCTTCTGCGGTGATGTCAGAATTGACCATGATGACGAACGTGACAATCCGACGATGGATTTTGGATGTTGAGGATAACTGCAACTACCCCAGGGGCGGGACTTCGTGCCTTCAGAACTTTGGTCCTTGAGAGTTGGTTAGAGTAGTCACATTTGAGAGAGAATTGCAACTTTCTATAGTAGAGAGGTGAAATTGAAGCTTTACTTTTTCATTTAAAAAGGGGTAAGCCAGAGTAATTTCTTGAAAGTTGAAAGAGAGAATTGTAGTTTTGTGTGGTAGTGTGGTGATCATTGAAGCTTTATGTTTCTATTTAAAGGGGACAAGGGTTTTTTTTAATGGATATTTAGAGTTAGATCCATAAATAGAATTTGAATTTTGAGAATACTCCGTAATCCAATAATTTTTTTAGTTAACTCTCTAATTATCCTAAATTAACCTAACTATCCTTCGTTCATCTATATTACTAAATAATACGATAATTTCTCAAAATTTAAATATATTTTCAAAATTACATAATTTTATACTTCATTTTTTTTTTTTTTTAAAAAGTTCTTTATAGATATTGTTCCACAATTATATAATTTTATACTTAATATTCAAAAAAATATTCTTTATTTAATAACTAACGGTTGTGTAACACAATAATTCCTTAAAAAGCATATATAATGCTCAAAATTCAAATATAAATACTTCATTTTAAGAGAAAAGTTTTTCATTTAATATTACATGTTGCATAACACAATAATTGCTCAATATTTACATATAATTCTATAAATTTAACTATAAATACTTCATTAAGAAAAATATTTTTCATTAAATAATTCAACTACTTATTGCTAAATTATACAATAATTCTTCAAAATGTAGATATAGTTCCATAAATATAGTTCTACAAACTCAAATATAAGAGCTTCATATTAAGAAAATTGAGGGTAAAATAGATAATTTATATTAATAGGAAGCAAACTAAAAATTTATTTGAATCGAGAGCGAACTTAAAATTTTAATTCAAATGGGGAGCTTTCTCAAAATCTCGCTCTCGTTTCAGCTTGTGTAACTAAATCAACTGTCAATTACATGTATACCCCCAACTCTAACAGCGGTCCTGAGTTCCGTTAGTAATGGAATATATAAAAAAAAAAATTTGAATACATTGTATATAATTGTCGTATTCATTAAAATTAATGATAAATGATTGAAAGTTTTGCCCTAATAAGTTGGCTAATCAAACAAATGACTTTTTCATTGGTTAAACATCAGTAACTACACATGAAAAGATATTACGCACGTAAAGCTATACATAGTGAACCATTTTGATGTCACTCAAATCACTATACATCAAAAAAATATGAAAAATTTGGTCACTCTTCAAGACTTCTGATCCTTCATGAGTTTCTGCATCAACATGAAGCCATCCTCTCACCACTGGTTCTTGAAAAAAACTGATACAGGTGAGTGATCCAGAAGAATGCTACTACTAAATACGTATACATCGGATTATACGGTTAGCGGATTGATCCTATGGGTGAGATTGCATTTCAGGCAGCTTCGTTGCATTAGTCCTCATATTCTCATCTTCCAAATCTTTTCTGGAAGAATTCAGCTTTTGAGCCTTCACAATTTCAGCTTCTTTCTGTGCTTTCTTCTTCGCAAATTCCAGCTGCTTGCAGTTTTCCTCGTGAGCCCGTTGAAACATTCTCACAAAATTTAACAAAGTTGAGACAACTGCATCCATTTTTCAAAATAAGTAAATAAAATTAAACTGTGCTCGTGTCCCTCCATTTTCGTATTATGTTCAGAAAGGTGGAAAGTACAAGTAAAACTGGAGGTACCTTGCTCGAAAGGGCAACGAGCTGGATCCTCCCCAAAATAATAAGCCAATGCGTCTGCATTTCGTCCCTAAAAACACTCAAAGTTCATCAAGATTGATATTCTTAAGTGAGATTGAGAATTAACATGGCTCAGAACTTACCACTCCAGAATAATGATAAGCCAGAGATCTCACTTCGGTTTCAGCCGAGCCAAAAAACTCCTTCAACGTCTAACATTATCCCATAAAGCAATGATTAGTTACAGAAGGACAGCATTGATGATGCAAATGGTGGAAATATAAAGTCACCTTGCAAAAGTGCTGTGATACAGGGCCATCATTTTCAGAAGCAGTTAGTTCTTGTACTACTTTTTCGAGGCCTTTGTTGATGGCTTGCATTTCCTCTGCCAAATACTTTAATTGAATCTGCACCAAAAAGATATCCGTCAATGTAACTATTATGCAATTCTTGTTATAAAAGCAAGAATCAGAAAGAAAGAATATACCTTTGTGGCAGCTTCCAGACTTACTAGGTCTTTCTGAAAATCTAGAACTTCTGGCAATTTTTCAGCAAGCACCTACAGATTGATCAGACGTAAATATAATCCAGCATAATAGAAAATGTAAGCATTGAAACATGATTAAATTTCTCAGACCTTGCACAGATAATGCATAAGAGTTAGCTTGTTATTGCGAGATCTTGTTTCGGTAAGTTTTAGAAGACTATCGAGGCGAAATCCAACAGCAGAACCTGATCAGAAAGTATAAATTGTTCCATTTTATTAGCAAGATCATTAGATTATGTCGACCAATCAGAGCCAATGTATTACGATGACGTTTCGACTCACCTCTAGCTGTTCCATGATTTAGAGCATTACCCAATGTAAGGACAGTTTGCATAATTCTTCTCAACTTGACAGAATTTCTGACCTGATGAAAAAACAATCTCAGAGGAACACATTGTTTTATGTGAGCAAAAGAAACTACTAGAACGAAGCTACTTGCCTCTTCAGATGCAGAGTTCACAATACTCAAATTATTTCTCAAATCTGACAACTGAAACACGAGTTGAAGAGAAACATTGATCAGTTTCAATTCACAAGTTTCACCATGAAAACCTTAGTTAATAACCACAGAGCTCTTTTCTGACCTGGAAGAAGAATTGAATTTTAAACGAGAAAACTCTTAGCTTGGACTCCACACGTGGAACCTTAGTCAACTCCAAGAAAAACTGCTCACACTTTCCTAAGTTCTCCTTGTCTCCTTTGTAGTTCTGAAAGAAGAAATATGGTTAATTAGCTTGGAAATAGATTGAGAAAAATGATTTGGGAACATAAACATACCTTAAGGAGTTCTATTTCTTCTTTCGTTGGGCAAAATTTTATCAGATTATCAACCTGATCAATGTCAAGTGCCGAATCATCCAAAGTAAGGACTGAATTCTGTGGAAGGACGTGCAGTTAGGCATGAAGCTGAAATGTTGAAGAAATATGTTAAAATGAAAAACAATTGTTAAATAGTTTAGAAGTTTAGCCCACCATCAAATCTGACAAAGGAACCTTAACTTTTGTCAGCATGATCTCACAGTTATATGCCCTTCGTAGCTCAATCTGAAAGAGCAAGAAAATAATTCTACAAGATTAAGAATACAATAACAATAATTGGCAAAATTGTGAGTGACTCAGTATAAACAACTATTGCAAATTTACCAGATGAACTTTATCATGTTTGAGTCTTGAGCCACGTCTATTTGCTTTCTCAGTGGTTCCTGAATTTGGAATAGTTGCCGAGAAAAGACTTTCGAGTTCAGACATGTCCAACTCAGGAGCTCTAGAGAAGATGATAAAAGAGAACGTGATATATATGTTACAAACAGCATATCATAAGGGTAGTAATTATCTACTGTGTAAATGGAGCTTCTATACATAATAGCATACTTTAAGGCTTCCTCGGGTTTCTGTGCCTCGGCCCATAGACTACCATGCATAGCTCTAGTCAGCTTCAACCAGTGATATGGTTTTAGGGACGTTTTCTTTGATTGGGCTTGCATTCTTGCATTTGTCCTTAGTTGCAACTTTCCTTTTGCTTGTAACAGAGCACTACCAGTTTTTGATAAGCCATTTGAAATTGGAGCAGGAGGAGGTGGAACAACTTGACCACTCTTGGCTGGGGTGGAATTAATAGCACATGGTGGTGGTGATGCTGAATATTTATTAGGAGGCGGAGGTGGTGGAGAAGCTGAAACTGTGTTTTGACAAGATAGCTGTGGATTTTGGGGTGGAGAGGAAGGGGATGAAGATTGGTTCCTGGAAGAATGTTTAGTTTCTTCTGTGAGGGAAGATGGAAGAGAGGAAGGAGTAGGTGAGTGGTTAACAGAAGTGGTGGTGGGTATGGAGGTGGAAATGGGTGCCGGATGTGGCGGGGGAGTAGGCGGCAGTCCAGCTCTTAACACTGTCTGCTCCTGGCTATGTGGTGTATTTGCATTAGACTGTGAAGATGGTGGTGGTGGAGGAGGAGGGGGATTGGATTTCATTGATGGTGGCGGTGGAGGAGGATTTAATTTCAGTAATGGTGGTGGTGGTGGTGGTGGTGGTGGTGGTGGAGGACTTGATTTTAGTGGTGGTGGTGGAGTAAGAGGAGGACTTGGTTTCAGTGACGGTGGTGGTGGTGGTGGTGGTGGTGGTGGTGGTGGAGGAGGAGGACTTGATTTCAGTGACTGGGGTGGTGGTGGTGGTGGTGGTGGAGGAGGACTTGATTTCAGTGACGGGGGTGGTGGTGGTGGAGGAGGAGGCCTTGATTTCAGTGAAGGTGCTGGTGATGGAGGATTTGATTTCAGTGACGGTGGTGGTGGTGGAGGAGGAGGAGAATTTGATTTCAATGATGGTGGTGGTGGCTGTGGAGGTGTAGGAGAAGGATTTGATTGCAGTATTGGTGGTGGTGTTGGAGGAGGAGGCCTATATTGCAATGATGGTGGTGGTAATGAGGGTGTCAGACAGAGATTGGATTTCAATGATGGTGGTGGGGGTGGCGGCGGCGGCGGTGGTGGTGGTGATGGAGGAGGGTTGGGTTTCAATGATGGTGGTGGTGGCGGAGGAGGAGGAGGAGGAGATTGCAACAAATGTGTTGTGGGTAATGGTGGAGAAGCAGGGCTAGATTCCAGTAATAGTGGCTGTGGTGGTGGTGTTGAGGAAGGATCGGACTGCAATGACCGAAATGGTGATGATGATGGACATGTTGGCACAGCCGAGGGCAATACAGGTGATGACTGTGGTGGCAGAGGAGGAGGTTCTATTCCTGGATCAGAGTTGATACAACAATCCTCTGAGGTATTTTCTTCTGATAATGGGGAAGACACACAGGAATTAGAAGACTGAAGAGGCTTCACCGCACACGGTGCAGGCGCTGATAGACAACCTTCCAAGTCTTTCTTACCATATTCACCATGATCATGCAGCAGTGCTGTGATCCCCAGCACAGAGGCAGCACCACGGTACCGTGACAGAGCTACAGGTGAACCTTGCGACAAGTTAGAATATGAAGGTGAATTACATAGTGAACTTCGAGAAATAGGTGGCGATATGATTTTAGATTGAGCTGGCCTCTGAACTGAAACCTGCAGCTCATTCAGCTCGTTCTTCTTCCTCGCATTATCCACATCAAGTGATAATTTTGGAGACTCCAACATTATTGCTTCAAGAAATCCACCATCCAGTTGTTCATCTCTCCGTGAGTCTTGGTTGTTAAGTATATCTCGAACTGTAGGAAATGCCTTGATAGGAACGACCTCTTTATGTTGGATACCAGGCGAATCAAGCCCCACAAGCGAAGGAGGTGTATCCGTCTCCGAGAACAGAACCTTAATCCAACCAAAAAGACAAATTTCAATATCAAATGACACATACCTTACCCAAGTTCAAACACAAAGGAAAGCTGCATGCGTACCTCTACTCTAAAGTCCTCGGGAAATTTTTCCTTCGCATTCCACAACATATCAATTTCATCAAGGTTTAACAAGAGTGTGTTGGAACTGACAAAAGACGTATTGAACATGACGCGGAACATTGTTTCTTCATTTTCCAGGTTATCATCCAATGCAACACACTCGAGCACAATATCACCTTCCAGACGGCAGTTCATATCAATTTTAACAGGTTCACCATCTAGCTGCAACGACAAAAACGAATCAAAATCTAGCATCGCTGCAGTAACTAATCCATTGAAACAACCATAACATAAAAACTACCTGTTTGTAATATCTGACACCTGTGCTCTTTTCTGGCACAGAGACGAGCATTTTAGTTTTCTCATCATATATTCTAAATACGGGACGACACCCCCCTTTACCATCCACATTTGGAATAACTCTAAGAATGACACAATCCAACATCATCGGCCTAGCCAACGGGGCCAAGTCCGAACCCATATCCATTCTCGAGACATACTGCAAATACCTCAATTGTGAAGGCAATGGATTAAGAGGTGACAGCATTTGCAAAACATCATGAGGTGCTTGCTTGTATATCATGTCTAAAGTTTTCTGTTCCACAGCATAATGCTTAGTGTAAATCAAAAAGGCAGTAAGCACGAAGGCTAGAACCGGGAAACCCCCATTCTGACAATGCATCAAGAGGACATTCCTCTGCCCATTCGAAACCCAACTTTCACTCGATTTCAAGCAGTCATGGATGGTCTCAATGGTTGGAAGCGGGCAGTTTCCATACCGGCAAGGATAGCTTGTTACAGTCATACTGTACTCAGATAATGCATTAATAATGTTGGTGGTGTTATCTTCATCTCCAAAGTTTACAACCATGAACGAAGCATCAGGGAAGTGTTCCCTGAGTTGGTCCACAATACGTGTGATGTAGACTCGAGAATCATTGCCCTCCAAAAGATTTGGATTGAAGCAGCAGTCAAAGACTGGAAAATCAGAGAATTAGTCATTCTCATTTGAGTCATTTTCAACACATTTATGGTAAATTTTCTTTACTTGAGAAGAAAAAGCGAATTTCACATCAAGATACAGTGGATTTGTAGCATAAAAACATAATTTTCCATCTTTTTTCCACAAAACACTCGAGAAAATTCCAGATTAAAGTAATAAAATTCAAAGCATCAAAGAAATTACAAATAACTCCATATTCTCAGGTAAGCCCACTAATTTCCAGCAAGGAACAGAACAAAACTTCACCAAATCGAAACAAAAGTAAATTACCATAAACCCTTTCCGAGATCTCCAAAAGCCCTTCCGGCGGCTTCCGGTGGAAAAATCTGCGAAAAAGCGCCATTTTTGCAGAACAATTCCTCCTCAATCACCCCCAAAGCAAACCCTACAACTTCAGCAAAATCCCCCACATTGCACTCAAGCAGCCCCAAACAAAATCTTGGAAACAAAACATCACAAGAAAAGTGCGTGTGTGTGTGTATCCACACGAACACGAAGCATTATATGTGAGGCACTATCCTTTGCATTGAAGAAAGCTGAATCAGAAACTCCCTAGATTTTGCTGGGACAGCAAGGAACACTTATTTCCTTTCCATGTGGAACATTTCTTCGCAGTCACACTTACTCTCAGTTTGTTGTGTGTGTAGTGTGTAGTGTGTGTTTCTCAAGATTAAAACTTTCCTTTCAATGGGAGGAACCCAAATGTCAGATTGATGTGGGAAGTTCTAGTTTGAGTTGGATTTGGAGAGAATGTGGGGATCTGTCTGAAATTTCTCAGGGAATTTCTCAGAGGGATGTTGATGATGTTAGTGGATAACATAATTATACATGTCTGATTGTTCCGTTGATGCTTGATTCTCAGGTCTTTTTCAGAAGTGGGACTGAGGTTTCATGTGCACGTGCTTTCCTGCAAAATTAGACAAGTTTCTTAACTAATTAACGAGGTTAACACTTAACACCCTGACCAAAAAAAAAAAAACGAGGTTAACATGAAGATGACAATTGACGGCTACTTTTGATTTTTTGCTTTTAAGAAACCAACCACCACTAATGTTAGACCTTAACTTCCAAATAGCGATACAATTTTGTCTGTGGGGGGTTTTTGGTCCCACTTAAATTATGTTTTCTTTTTGCTAAGAGGATGGGATTAGGTACTAATAGTTATTTTTCAAACAAAAAGACTAAAACGATATCAATATTCAATACGTCAATCTAAATATTACAAAACATTGAAGCAGCACAGATAATTTAGTGATAGATATTTGTACGGGTAAATTGATGGATCTTGATTTTAATTAATGTTAGGGGCAAATAAGAGTACATATAAAACATAAATAGTAAATACAAACATTAAAATTCAAATTTTATATGAAACTAAAAGGTGCAACAAATAATTGTCATAGGGCGAAGACTATATGGACGACTTTTTTGTGTTGATGGATTTGATAAAGATAGTTCTTTTTTGAATTGCACATTAATTGTCTTGTCAAAAAAGGGAAAATTTTGTACATCAATTAAATTGTACTGATTTAATGGGTTTTTATTTACAGTGATGTCATTAAGCTGTTGGAAATTATGGACTCAGCCCAATTCAAATTGTTTTGGTTTGCAAGGGTTGGGTTCTGAGATATTATAAATTCGATCAGCTATCCAATGGGCCACGAATTTAAATAGGTTTAGACTTTAGATCGGCTATAATTGTGCCCTACAAGAACTCAAATTTTAGGACCGTCGACGGTCAAATTTTAATCCGAATTTGATTCGATTCCGATTCGAATTTTGGTATGTTCGACTGACAAAATGTTTTGATGGAAAAGGACATTGTTTGCCATAATCGGGGTCGAAGATGCGTATATCCTATTTTAATTGGTTGTTGGCATTCGACATGATATTAGGTCGCACTCTCTTTTTTTTTATTCTGATAAAAAAGTTCGATAGAAGAGGGTATGGTGTCCACCTCTATCATAATCGGATTTTGGCATATTTGACCGATAAAAAGAATCTTATTTCTTATTTTATTTATCATTAAGTATATTATGTACATTTATAAAACTTTTAAAACACAATATTTAGAAGATTGAAAGAGGACGTGGTTGAATAAAACAAATTGATCCGTTCATAACCAAATGTCAAGGAACCCGAGAGGATCGATCACTATCCTCTCTCACTGTATTTGATCTGTTCTTACATCCAATCAAATCATGACCATAATCTTGATATTCAATCAAATCATGACCATAATCTTGAAATTCCCTCTTGATTTTAGCTCACAATTTAGCCTAATCGCTTCATTTTGCAGAAAGCTTTAAGAACATAGAAAACAAGAAAACACATGGAATCTTTACTTGGCATCAAACCAAACTCTTTCACATTTTGAAACAATCACATTACAATAATCCCAAAGCTCAATCGAGGCGACAAAGAAGGTACTCAACTTCAACAAATTTTGTCAGAGGAATCACCCATTCTCCATACAATTTGGCAACTACCGATGGATCAACCTTGTACTTGCCATTCTCGTCCTTACTTTCCTGCACATCCACATCCTGTCCGAATACCATAGCTTTCTTCTCCACCCTTTTCAAGATCTTCTCTTCGACACTTTTGAATGTCAACAGTTTTGTTAACGCTTCTGTGTCCTGCAGCCAGTACAGCACCAGTGATATTGTGAAATGTTAGCAAACGGAATATCAAATCAAGACAATTTGATTAGATTAAAAGGTTGGTGCATTTGTATTTGCCTTAGCACGTATTGCTGGTGTGTAGTCTTCTGGGCTGTCCCTGAATTTAACCTCAGCTACAAATTTCCCAAAATGGATCCTCCTAGAGAGTGCCTGAAAAGATTAAAAAAAACAATAACAATACTAACCGGTTGTATGCTATAATGCACGGATATGGATAATAACACGATGCATGCAGATACAGCTTTCCTTTTTCTTAAATTTCCACATGACAGATGTTCGTACAATATCCGATACGAGTGCCCAACTTGCGATACAACACAATACAAGATGCAAATTTTAAAAGTGTTGATCCATCCATTTCTTGATAATGTTGTCCCCATTTGATTTACCTGCAAGCAGTTGAGATCAGCGGCAGCAGTGGGTGCATAGTTTCCATCATCTCCGTCAGCAGCAATCAGAGGAAGCAACTTCTTGAGGTACACATCGTTCAGTATTTTCTCGTTTATGTTAATGGCAGCCCCTTGAGGGTGCAAACCCTGAAATTATTTAAATCAGTGACAAATTAATATTTACCTTTTATTTATAAAAACAGTGGTTAAACCTTAATTATGATTAATTTCTCACCGCTGTATGGCTAAGCGACGGTGGTAAATTATCTGGAAAAAAGGCGTTCTCTTCTGGTGATGCATAACGACCAGCCTAAAATACAAACCAATCTCAAAACTTTTAGGTAAGCATCGTCACTACAATAAATCTGCAGATTAATGTGGACAGATATTATAAAATTTAAACTTTTTCAACGACTCCAAGACTTCAATTATAATATGATAATAAAAGAAGGGCAAGGGAGAGATGCTGTACACATGTGGATAAGGCCGTATATACAAGCAAGGAATTCTTCACACTAATTTCTAAACATATATAGGAAAGGAAATAGTTACCTTTGCCTGAACAGCTTCGGATTCTTGAATGAAGAAGTGGAAGAGAGAGGAGTTAGCATGAGCATTTTGGGGTTTGTGATTGTAGAGTGGTGAATTGATGGGGTATTTGGATCTCTCAATGAGGGCAAAGATAATTGTGTCTTCTTGTCGGATCAAACTCTTCCGCAGTGCCTCCAGATTCAGCAGGCTATCACTGTAATCAGCCATATAAATAGAGATATGTATATATGTGCACTACTCTGTGAGAGCCAGAGGAAAATGAGAGACGTGAATATAAATAAATATAATGGGGTTGGGGTGAATCTGAATTCTGAAGTTGAGGGGGCGTAGTGTGAACGTCTAGTCAGTTCATATGGCAAAGAATCTTCCTGTGACAAGGAGATAATAAATTACTCCTGCTTTTTTAAGAGATAAGTCTAATCTAATTCCACCAAACACCACTATCCCTATGATTAGGCTATTAACGAGTTGGATTGAGACCAAATCAAAAAATATGGATCAGATTTATTAAATTTGCGGTCTGTTAAAAGATTCGATCAATTAGTAATAAAATAATTTTTTCTATAAAAATATAAATATGAATATATAATTTCTAACAATTTATTTAATAGAGGAGGAAAACAATGATCTATCTTTGGTTCTACTTGAGGATGACCAAGAAACGCTTGAAGAAAAAGCACTTCATAGAAGGAAAACTAATGTTAAAGCTAACACCAAGAAAAAGAAGTAAAGAACAAACAAATTTCAGGTTCTCAACACACTGCAGATCAGGCCCCTAAAAGGACGAGTCGATCGTCGGTCATAATTGTTAAAGATCCATGATTAAAGGACTCTTTTGGAATATCCGTGGGATAGGTGATAAGGGCACCCATGTCGTATCCTTAAGAAGTTTTGTAAAAAGATTAATTTTAATTTTATTTCTATCCTTGAACCTTTTATATGTCTTGATTCTCGTGATTTTTGCCGGAAATTCAACATGAAATATGTGGTTAAAAACTGCACTAACCACATACGGTTTGCTTGTAGGGAAGGAACAAATATGGAGGTTTTGGAAAGCAATACTTACGTGTAAAGCTCACGTCTGACAATTGGAACAGTTCTATATTGCTCATTGTGGTGTACGCTGTTTGAAATACTGTAGAACCAAGACAACTCTGGGATTTCTTGCACGAACAGAGTGAGAGTCTCCCGTGGATGATAGGTGGAGATTTCAATATTATTTCAAAAATTGAAGAGATGATAGGGGGCAGGGGCCAACTGGATTTCCGAGGAATGCTTGATTTTAATGATGCTATCCAAGATTGTAAGTTGATGGAACCTTCTTTCCAGGGATCTGGTTCCCTTTGGCAGAGGTTAGATAGAATCTTGGTTTTAGAAAATTGGTATGATACTTTCCCAAGCTCTAACATTCGTCATTTAGCTAGATGCACGTCAGATCATGCCCCTCTCTTGTTCCTCGGAGAGAATGGTTCGAACATAGCTCTGTCATCCTTTCGTTTTCAAGACATGTGGCTGCGACATTGCAGCATCGAGCAGGTGATAAGGAACAATTGGAATGCGAGCATCAACGGAAATGGATTCCATAAGTTTCATAATAAGCTTTATAGGCTTAAGAAACAGTTAAAGGAATGGAACAGGGTCGAGTTTGGGAACATTTTCAACAATATCAAAAAGGCGGAAGCTAACGTGACAACTGCAGAACATGAATATGATCTAGATTCGGGGGAAACCACACTAATGAATATGAATCGAAAAACTGCTATTTTGCCGAACTTGCTCTCCATGGAAGAAGACTTCTGGAAACAGAAATCCGCATGTAAATGGATGGATGAAGGGGAGCGAAACACGAAATATTTCCATTCTTTGGTGAAAAAGAAGCGAGCCCGCAACCATATTTGCTCTATCATGGAAGATCAACGTGAAATTAAGGATTCAGTGGAAATTGGTAAGTCGGCATGTAACTACTTTGAATCTCTTTTCACCTCGGAGAACAGAGCTCGCTATAATTCGGATGCTTTAGACGTAATTCAGCCGGTCATTAATGTTGGAAAAACGAGACAAAAACGCAGCGGAAATTTAAAGAAAAATTCCCAAAAGATAGAATCGAATCTTGCAATTCCTATTCCCAAATTCGTAGAGATCAAGAAACTCACTTAGATAGTAGCTTTCTTCACACGTTCTAGCTGCCCAAGAACGCTCTTCACTCGGCTTGATCCGCAAAAGCTCATTCGAATCTTTCAAGACTTCAGGATAGTAGCCCTCTAGAGAATTAGTCCACCAACCTCGACCACTATCCGAATAGGGAGGATGCTAGTTCTATATTCGGTATTTTGGCTCTAGGGTTTAGTGTATAATTTGGAGAAGGAGAATTTGTGCATTAACCCCTAAGGGGTTCGAACCCTAAGTATTAATAGGCTAGGGGTTCGAACCCCAAGTCTTGATTACCAAGACTTTCCAAAACCCTTTTAGTAAGGGATTTCTTGCTTGGAGAGAAAGACTCCTACTTTGACCAAAAGTCTTCTTTTGACCAACTTATCAAGCAATAATTAAATATTCAACTCTCTTAGATATTTTAATTTACTTTATTTATTTAAAATAAATAACTTGAAGCTAATAATTAATTAATTCATAATTAATTATTTATTAGACTTAAAACCTCCAAATTAGAACTTTAATATTAATTCATAATTAAATTAAAATCCATTAAATAATTAATCATTATTAATTATTTAAACATGCACTATCACGTGTCACTTGGGACACGTGTGGTCCCCACCAATCTTCCATTGGTTCGATCAACTCATTTAATCGATTCAAGCCTTAACTCACGTGACCGGGTTGTTATATGTGACCCTCTAGGTTCTTAATTCAATTAGCAGTGACCCTAATTAATTAATTCCTAATTAATTAATCAGTCCACAGATCATACAACTATAGTCTAGCAACAAGTGTATGACCCCTAGTTGAATAAGAATGTCTCAATTTGAAAGAACCTTTAAGTCATTGATTCATGTGAGATATAATCCTCTTACGTCTCATCTCTCAATCAAGATCTACGGTAAGGGAATAATTAGAAGCCTAATAATCTTGATCCTAAAGTTAAGTGCATTTCATATCCATTTGATCTCAATCCAAGAAACTCATTTTTTGATGTGTTGATCCACTGCCTTATCCAAGGACTCCTAGATGGCATATGAATGACTTACACAATAAGAGATCAACTTGTTAATGCAAGTGTAGGTCCTTTATCGATTCTCATATACTTTCATGTGCCACTTGTGCAGTCCCAGCATAAGCTTTGAATCAGTTGTATATGGTGACACCCTTTAAAGCTTATACCTAAGACCACAGGGTTAGCTCATAAAGTATCAATGGAACCTCAAGTCTAAGGATCACTTAATCACATCAATGACTCGTGAGATATTTCCTAATCAGGAAGTTTCTATTTATAGAAATAGAAACTTCCTTTCCCATTTAGGAATCTTCTCACACGGGACACCTCAGTATACTTACTTAGAATAAGTAAGCAACCCCATGTATCACGCATGTATCAACAATACACTTTGCACCCCATGAAACAAGGTGGTCCTTCTTAAGGGCGTGATCATACGAGCAAGCCTCGAACGAGTCAAGTCGACACTCCCACTGTCTTTAGGACTCATCGGCTTGGAGTGATTTATAATCATGACTTATGTGATATAGGGCTCGTTCTATGAACCATTTCACCTAAATGGCTAAGTCCTATAAGTTATATTGATTAGGGAAGTTCTTATACATGCGTAGTTAAAGTAATCATACAATCAAACAAGGGCATATAAAGAAGTGTTGCTAAAGTTCGTTTATTATTCAAAGATTGTCTGTGATTTACAAAACGAAAGTACTAAAGCAGATATACAATCGGCTTTAAGGGCACTATTCCTAACAATCTCCCACTTGCCCGTCAAAGCCATTCATGAGCTAATCTAAGTCCCATCTTCACAAGATGACCTTCGAAAGCTTCTCGACTAAGGGGTTTAGTAAGTGGGTCTGCCACGTTCTCTGTTGATGCGACCCTCTCAATTTGTACATCACCTCGTTTGATGATATCACGGATTAGGTGATACTTCCTCATAATGTGTTTGGTCCGTTGGTGAGATCTTGGTTCTCATGCTTGAGCAACCGCTCCAGTGTTGTCACAAAACACAGTAATGGGATGCTAGGAACGACATTCAATTCTTGAATGAAGTTTCTAGTCCAAACACCTTCCTTAGCTACATCATTTGCAGCCAAGTATTCGGCCTCAGTGGTCGAATCTGCAGTGGTTGTTTGCTTGGAACTTTTCCAACTCACTGCTTCGCCGTTAAGGCAGAAAATGTATCCTGACATTGACTTAAAATCATCTAAGTCAGATGGAAAGCTTGCATCATAGTATCCTCTGATTACTAGATCTTTCGTTCCTCCGTATACTAAGAATAAATCCTTAGTGCTTCGTAAGTACTTTAGGATATTCTTCACGACAGTCTTGTGACATTCTCTAGGGTCTGATTGAAAACGGCTCGTTACACTAAGTGCATATGCCACATCCGGTCGAGTACACAGCATTGCATACATTATGCTACCTATTGCTGAGGAATAAGGCACATGAGTCATTCTTTCCTTCTCAAGGTTTGTCTTAGGACACATCTTCTTAGAAAGACATGTTCCTACACTCATGGGAAGAACTTTGTTCCTCGCATTCTCCATACTGAACCGTTTCAGTACTTTGTCTATGTACATCGACTGTGATAGTCCTATTAATCTCTTAGATCTATCCCTATAGATCTTTATTCCGAGAATGTAGGACGCATCACCAAGATCTTTCATCTAGAATTGGTTCGATAACCAAGAGTTGGTAACTTTCATGCCATCCTTCGAATTCCCAATTAGAAGGATGTCATCAACATAAAGCACCAAGAATTGCACTGAAGTCTCTAATTTCTTTCTATACACGCAGGACTCATTCTAATTTTGAACAAAGCTAAACGCTTTGACTGCTTCATCAAAACGGATGTTCCAATTCCTAGAAGCCTGTTTCAATTCGTAGATTGATCTTTGGAGCTTGCAAACCTTTTGCTCACTCCCACTGAATGTGAAACCTATGGGTTGGTCCATATAAATGTCTTTATCAATGTCTCCATTGAGAAAGGCAGTTTTCACATCCATTTGTCATATCTCATAGTCGTAATATGCAGTTATGGCAAGCATGATCCGAATGGACTTTTGCATTGCAACCAGCGAGAAGGGTTCATCAAAGTTCATGCCTGGCCTTTGAGTGAAGCCTTTGGCAATGAGTCTTGCCTTATAGGCTGTAACGTTTCCATCTACTCCGACCTTTCTCTTAAAGATCCATTTACAACCTATGGGTTTTACTCCATCAGGCAAATCAACCAAGGTCCAAACTTGGTTGGAGTACATGGAATCCATTTCAGATTTCATGGCTTGTTTCCACTGTTCAGAATCCGAGTCTGACAGTGTCTCCTCATATGTTAGAGGGTCATTATCCTCTTGAGAGATTTCATGGAGAAAACCATACCATCTCTCAGGCTATTTAGGAGTGCGTTCAGAACGTCTTAGAGGAGAATTTTCACGTGTATCGAAGTTCGTGATTGGCTGTGGGATGTCAGAATGGGACGTGTCTTCTGAATGTGGCGTGGGACTGTCTCCAATTTCTTCTATTTCTTTGATCTTACCTTTCTTTTCTTCTAGGAACGGTTCCTCAAGAAAAGTTGCATTTCTAGAAACAAACACCTTTTGTTCAGTTTGATCATAGAAGTAATATCCTATGGATTCCTTTGGATAGCCAACAAAGTAGCATAAGTTAGAACGAGCTTCTAACTTATCTCCCACTGTCCTCTTCATATAAGCAGGACAACCCCAAATTCTTAAGTAAGAATAACTAGGGATTTTACCATGCCACATTTCATAGGGCGTTTTAGGGACTGGCTTGGAAGGAACAAGATTCAAAATCTTGGCTGCACTTTCTATGGCGTAACCCTAGAAAGAATGTGGTAAGTCAGTGAAACTCATCATGGAACGAACAATATCAAGTAGGGCTCGATTCCTTCTCTCAGAAACTCCATTAAGCTAAGGAGTTCCCGGATGAGTCCACTGAGAGATAATGCCATTATCTTTGAGATGATTAAGGAATTCTTCACTAAGATACTCGCCACCTCGATGAGATCGAAGTGCCTTGATCTTGTGACCAGTTTGGTTCTCGTCCTTCTTTTGAAATTCTAAGAATTTCTCAAAAGCCTCAGATTTGTACTTCATTAAGTATACATGACCATAACGACTAAAGTCGTCAGTAAAGGTTATGAAGTATTGATGATTGTTTCGAGTGCTTACACTAAGCGATCCACAAACATCAGAATGGATCAAATCCAAGGTCCTTGTAGCTTGATTCACACTCCCTTTGAAAGAAGTTTTGGACATCTTTCCTTTGAGATAGGATTCGCAAGAAGTTAACCGTTTAAGGTCATTTTCAGAGAATGTCCCTGCAGCAGTTAACTTGCTAATTCTGTTCTTGGAAATATGACCTAATCTAGCCTGCCACAAAGATGCTGAGACTTCGTCATCTCTCTTACGTTTTTTTTCTCGTTGTATATTCAAAATATTACTGTTTTGAGTTAGATAAAGTCCATAGTTTAATGTACCAAGATGTATTGAAAAATTATTCTTTTTGAGGAAAAAGTTACCATTCTTAATATTAATTTCATAACCTTCACAATCAAGTATTGGAACTGAAATTATATTACAAATAATGTCTGGTACATAAAGGACTTTATTTAAAACTAAAACAGAATGACCTAAATCTAATCTAATTGTGCCTAAAGCTTGAGCTTCGACCGTTGAGCCGTCCCCAATCTTCAAGACACGTTCTCCTCCCTTCACCTGCCGGACCTCACTTAGCATCTGTACATCATTACAGATATGAGATCCACAACCGGTATCAAGTACCCAAGAGTTAGAATCTATGTTTTAAAACCCGGACCGGACGGGACCGGTCGGTCGGACCGGTTTAACCGATGACCGGCCTCCTGTCCGGTCTGAACTACCCCCTAAAACCACCCTTTAAGTGGACCAGTGTGAACCGGCGGGGACCGGTTAAAAACCAGTAAAATAATCGAACCGGACCGGTTGGTGGGCCGTTTGGACCGGTATTTGAAGAGGGGGGGAAAAAACGGGAAAGCTTGTGAAGAATCAGCCATTGCACGATTGAAAAGCTTGAGCCTCCGTCCGCTACCAGAAAATGTGAAAGTTAAAATGCTAAAACAAACTACTCAGTGTTCTCAATTTCATTTTTTTTTTTATTTTGGATTTGGAGTGATTGGGAAAAAAAATGAACAAGAAATTGAATGGGGAATAAGAGGAGAGAAGAGACCAGAAGCCGTTGTTGAGAAAGTGAAGAGATTAGAGATGATAAGCAGCCGATGATTCTCAAGAGAAACCTAACAATTGATTGGGAGTTAGGTTTTTATATATTAGGGTTTAGAATTGTGGGCTTGGGCCTTGGGTGTTGGGTTATTATATATTAGGTAATTAAAGCCCTAAATAATGAGATGAATGTCAATATATAAAAGTCTAATGGTGTTAATTATTATTTATATATTCTTTGAAAGATTTTGTTGTTTTATGATGTTAATTAAATTTTCATTAACTAGATAGTTAATTTAAATAGTTATTGTTATTATTATTTTACTTATTAATTGAGAAATAATTAGTAATTGAAATGTGTTTAAGATTATGAATATATATATTTATATTTTTATATATTAATTCGTTGTTTTTATATGTCTTATTAATATTAATAATATCATATTTATAAATATATAATTAAATATAATTATTATGTAACTATGACGTCACACCGGTTCGATCGGTGGTCCAACCGGTCGAACCAGTAAAACCAGTAACCAGTAAGGCCTCCGGTTCGACGTCTGGTCCGGGTTTTAAAGCATAGGTTAGAATTAATAGAAAGATTTACTTCAATGAGAAACATACCTTTCTTTAGAGAAGCCTTGTACTCCTGGCAGTTTTTCCTTCAATGCCCCGGTTTACCATAATGGAAGCAAACGTCCCCTTTCTGATCACGTTTCTTCTTTTGGGCTTTTCCCTTCGTGATGCCTCCATTGGGCCTAAGGGACTTCTTCTTCTGTTGGGCTTTCTTGCCCTTACCTTTAGAAGGCTTAGAAGAAGATGGAGTAGTGGCCATCATAACCTTATTGTCTTTCTTGATCGTGCTTTCGGCAGTTACAAGCTGACTAATCAGCTCAGCTACACTAGCATTTGCATGATTCATGTTGAAGTTAGGGATAAATGGGTTGAATGATGGTGGGAGTGAGGTTAGCAACAAATCCACCAAGAGCTCATCTCTTAGTGGTATGTCCATGGAAGCAAGTTTCTCAGTAAGAGCAAGAAACTTGAGTCCATACTCATGGACACTTGTACCCTCCCTCATTCTCATATGGAACAATTCTTTTGAGGTGTTATACCTTGTAACACGCTCATGAGGGCGGTAAAGTTGCTCTAAGTGGTCGTAAATCTTCCAAGCGAATTCCATGGACTCATGTTATCTTTGCATGTCCGGAGACATATTAGCAAGCATGAGATAACTGGCTTGGAGATTATCATCCTTCCACTTTTGGATCGTGTCCCGCTCAGCCCAGGTTGGAGCTTCCCCTTCGGGAACGGGCTCCACCTTGTAGAGAACATAAGTTCTCTTTTCGGAATCTAGAACGATTTTTAGATTCCTAAGCCAATCAGAATAGTTGGGGTCATTCAACTTGTTTGACTCGAGGATCGATACTAGAGGGTTTTTGGTTGCCATTTCAAAACACGTAGAGAATCACAGAATTTACGACCTAAATGGAAAAACAGAGAACTAACTGAGCATGCCGAATAATAACGATATACAAGAGATTAGGTCTTTAATCTATGTTGCTCCCACTGTTAGAAGATCTATAATTCCCAAAGATCTTAGAGGATACTCGTTATCCCAATGGGTACTAAGATCCTAAGCACTTTATCTTGAACCCATGACTCGTGGACATTCTTAATAAAGCCTAAGGTAGGTACAACTTACCAATTCCAACCCGGTGAAATTCTTAGTAATATTTTTGCATCACCTATCTTTCGATATGGACCCACGACTCATGCGACATCCATATTTACTTAGGCGTTAAGTTAGACCCATCAATCATAAGATCAAGATCAAAACTGAGATGCTTATGGCCGCTTTATTGTCACACCACAATTAAACTTTTTATTTACTGGGAATCCAAGTTCTTCAAGCAGCTTCCGCAGCCAAAGGACTTCGGCCAGTCCTCGTGCAATTCCCCTAAACTCTGCATCTGTACTAGAAAGAACTACTACCTTCTGTTTCTTGCTCTTCCACGTGACAAGATTTGCACCTATAGTGGTAAAGTATCCTGAAGTGGAGCGTCGATCATCCTGATTTCCGGCCCAATCTGCATCTGTATAGGCCTCAATGGATAGTTCCCCGTGCTTCTGGAACAAGACCCCCCTCCCGGGTGTCCCTTTGAGGTACCTGACAACTCTGAGTACTACCTCCATATGCTCACGTTGTGGTTGGTGCATGAACTGACTCAGCACACCAACTGCATATGCGATATCAGGCCTAGTATGAGACAGATAGATCAACTTTCCAACAAGATGCTGATACCGGCTCCGATCTGCTGTTTCTGCTCCTTCTGTGAGTTTCAATCCATGATTAACTGCAATCGGGGTACCTACTGGCTTGCTGTGTCAAGCAACCCTGTCTCTGCTAACAGATCTAACACGTACTTTCGCTGAGAGATAAAGATTCCTTGCCTCGATCTAAGCACCTCAATCCCCAAAAAATACCTCAACTCCACTAGATCCTTCATCTCAAATTCCTAAAATAGATTCTCCCGTAGCTATTTAATCTCGTCATGGTCATCCCCAGTGATGATCATGTCATCCACGTAGATAATCAGGCATGTCACTAACTCCTCCTTTCTCTTGATAAATAGGGTATGGTCTGAGTTGCTCTGTTTATACCCATGTTTCTTCATAGCAACGGTGAATTTCCCAAACCATGCTCTAGGAGATTGCTTGAGCCCGTACAAAGCCCTTCTTAATCTACATAGTTCACTATTCTGAAACTGATCAGAGAAACCTGGTGGGGGTTCCATATAGACTTCCTCTTCTAATTCCCCATGCAAAAAGGCATTTTTCACGTCAAACTGGTGTAGAGTCCAATCTCGCCTAGCTGCTACCGAAAATAGGACCTTGATGGTGTCAATCTTTGCAACCGGGCTAAAGGTGTCTGAGTAATCGACCCCATACGTCTGTGTATACCCTTTTGCCACGAGTCTAGCCTTATACCGTTCGATGGTCCCGTCAACCTTGCGCTTGATAGTAAACACCCACCTGCAACCTACTGGCTTCTTTCCTAGTGGCAAGACACATTTCTCCCAAGTCATGTTTTTTTCCAGGGCCATCATCTCTATCTCCATGGCTATCTTCCACTCACCCTTTTTCTGGGCCTCTTCAACGGTTCTGGGGAGTACATCAACATAGATTGTCGTTGAATATTCTCTCATAGCTACTATGAGATTCACCTGTGCATAATCGCAAATCGGATACTGTGTTTTTCTTAGCTCATACTCCGGTTTGTACCGCTTTGGTGGCATACCTCTAGTGCTCCGAGGTGGAAGAACATACCTATCATTCCCACTGGACTCCCCCTGAACCTGTATTTCCTGATCCTGTACTTCCTCAGAGTGTAGAGTATCAGCAGTTCCAACAGTATCATTATTATCAAAAGAGGGAGTTTCAATTGTTACCTCAGGAATAATCAGCGGTTCAGATCCTGGGACTGGTGCTGGCTCGGAGCGTTGAGCTACAGACGATGCTGACTCGGTGGTCCCACCTACTGACTCTTTTGGGTCCGGATCTGACACAGTGGAATAAGACATCCAACTCGGTGGGTCCATAACCTGCTCCCCGACTACTAGGTTGGGTGGTATAATAAGATTCTGGCTCAACAAAATTACAGTTCAGGGTGGTGTAGATACGCCCAGTAGGTGGATGGTAACAACGATAACCCTTCTGATTAACCCCATACCCAAGAAAGACACACTTAACCGAGCAGGGATCTAATTTGGTGCGCTCTTATTTAGGGATATGGACAAACACTGAACACCCAAAACCACAAGGCTGAAGAGTTAAGGGGTTAGGGACACTAACATACCTAGATAGTTCTTAGAGGGGAATCCTAAAGTCAAGTACCTAGGTGGGTAATCTGTTAAGAAGGTAGACAGAAGTGGTGATGGCCTCGGGCCAAAAAGACTTAGGGACACATGCATCAAACATAAGTGCCCGAGTGATTTCAAGGATAATCCGGTTTTTACGTTCAGCAACACCATTTTGTTCAGGAGTGTGGGCACAAGTGGTTTGA
The DNA here is from genome assembly GCA_037501455.1 of Lantana camara. NCBI lineage: Eukaryota > Viridiplantae > Streptophyta > Magnoliopsida > Lamiales > Verbenaceae > Lantana > Lantana camara. The sequence continues at coordinate 94,208,098 of CM074861.1, forward strand.
TGAATAAGACCTGTATCTGAGGCAAATTGCTTAAACGCGAAATTAACGTACTCCCCTCCCCCCCATTATCTGATCGGAGTATCTGAATTTTTGTGTTGAATTGAGTCTGAATCATGTTATAAGATTCAACAAACTTAGTCATCACGTCTGATTTTTGTTTCAAAAAATAAACCCAAGTCATTTAGGAACAATCATCCACAAACAAAACAAAGAAACGAAAACCAGAACGGGATCCTTTATACGGAGCTGGGCCCCAAACATCAGAGTGAATTTAGGAAAAAACTTTATTCGTGCGAGTCCCTGAATACTTGTAAGACTGTTTGTGGCTTTTAGCGAGAATACAAGTTTCACACGACAATTAACTGCTAGAAGAAAAAATACTAGGAAAAAGTAAATTTAGGTATCTAACTGACGGGTGACCTAACTGACGGTGCCAAAGCCATTGTTGCCTCTCAACGGTCCCATGAGCCAGCGCTGCAGTTCCGTTTTGAGTCACATCATCGATGTAGTGTAGCCCACCGCGTTCAGTGCCATGCCCAATTATTTTCCCCGACTGAATATCTTGCAAAAGACAGAAACCAGAATAGATTACCACAACGCAATTTAATTCTCGGGTAACATGACTGACATATAATAACTTGCAGGATAAATTTGAGATAAAAAGACAGTTTCTCAAGGAGAGTGATGGAGATATATTAATAGTTTCGGTGCCCTGAACCAGTGACAAATCCCCGTTGGCATTCTGAATTGCTGGCCTTATAGAGTTTGACAAGTTAATTAAATCGTCCGGATCATATGTCATGGTATCGGTGGCCCCACAATTAAGGACCCACTCAGTCAGTGTGGGCCCTTGGGCTATACAAGCAATTCCATATTTTGGGGGGTTATTCTGAACATCCACCAAATATGGGGGGCCATTCTGCAAAGAATTCAATACTAGGGGACCAATCTGATTTTTTCCAAACTTAAGGGACCATTCTGTTAGAGGTTAAAAATTGGGGCAACATTCTGCAAAGTGGAAATATTTGAGGGATTTAAACGAGAAGTATGTCTTAAGAAGGGTTGGGGTTATAAATCCCCAACCCTAATACCTTCATTAGCCGCCTCCGCCATTCCAGAATTTGGAGAAGAGCTTGCAGCTGTCGCCGCCGCTCGGTATAGCTGGCGCTGCTCTGTTGCTGGCGGACGCTTGTTTTTCCCTGTCAAAGTGGTGGTCGATGCCACTGATCTCGCCATTGGACCACCTTGTTGCTCGCAATTTGCCTGTCTCTGTGCCCATTGGAACCCCGGCGGCACTGCTGGTCTTACCACTGGTGGTGGAGCACCTCGTCCTGGTTTAGGGGCCGCGGCCCTCGCCGGTGCAAAAAATGAGAACACGGCCTCCTCTTCTCCCCTGTTCTCCTCTTCGCCTGTGACGGTGGTGACAGCGGCGCTTCCAATGCTACCCCCTCCGTCACGGCGCTGTTTTTCCATGCTTTCTGTCCGGCGTTTGCTCCTTCACCCCTCAGGAAACTCGATTAACTCATAGCACTGATCTTTGGTGCGATTTGGTTTCCCACACTATGCACACTTGGGTCTATTCTCATCGCGCTGTGATGATTCTAGCACCCGGTCTAAGCGTGGTTTGGGATTTCCGCACCCGCTAGTCCCTGATTGAGTTCGCCCAGCAAATCTAGCCCCAATCCCTGTCATTCCGGTCGATGATGACTTGTCTGAGGCCATGATATTCTTCTGTTCTCTTTTTTTTCGGATTATACCATATGTACTCTCCACCGTGGGCAATGGGGAAGTCCGTAAGATCTCTCGTCGATTAGAATCGAATTCCTCCGATATGCCTTAGAGGAATTGATACAATTTGTTTTCTTGTCGGAGTTTATTAAAAACTGTAATATCTTCGGGATTGGTCATCGGATTGGGCTGTCGAAGTTCGATTTCTCTCCATAATTTCTGAAGATTGCTGTAAAAGGCTTCCAAGGTATCACTTCCCTGTTTCAGACTATTTACTTTCACTGTGAGATCAAAAAATTGAATCTCATCTACTTGTTGACTGTATGTTGTCTTCAATCCTTCCCAGAGGTCCTTTGCAGTGGGGTATTTTGCGAAATTGCTCACCATGTCGGGTTCCATGTTGTCCAATAGCCAGGAGCAAACGATGAGATCCGTTTGTTCCCATCTTAAGTGTTCGGGGGTTCCCTCTGCTGGTGGCGCTGGTGTTCCGGTGATATGTCCAAGTTTCCCCCAACCTCCAATAGCAATTTTCATGAGTCTTGCCCACAGGGAGTAATTTTGTTGATTCAATTTCTTTGTGATTGAAATTGATGTCATAGGCTGATATGGGTTTTGTTTCTGTAGGAGCGTGGCGATCTGATCCGCTAACGTCCCGCTGTCGACCTCGGAGGTGTCACTCATGGTGGTAGATGATGAGCCCGGCAAATCGTCGAAAAACCTATAAACGATAAACCTGCTTTGATACCAAGTTAGAATTTAGATTTTGGGAATTTTCTGTATTCCATGTATGAAAAAGATTACAACACGAGATACAATATAAAGATGTACACGACTACAAAAAAGGAAAAAATATGTACAATCAAATCCCTCTAAATTAGAAAGTAAATCCTCCGTGAGATTAGTCGTGATCTCTAACAATAATCTTCTCAAACACGAGATTGAGATCGCTGCAACAAATTTAAGCATATATTGGATACTTATAGGGGGATTTCGGGATAGAAAATATATGCTCATAAATCTGAATACATACTGGGTAGTAATGTTGCCTGGGGAGCTGATCATATCAGGAATTTAATCAGGTTACAACAGGGAAGTTTACCGATGACTTACCTAGGTGCTCCGCAGCATGTGGGAAGGAAAAGGATCCTGCTATTTGATTCTATGATACAAAAAATCAGGAGTAAACTACAAGGTTAGGAATCGGCTCTTTTATCTCACGGAGGCCATCTACAGCTTATTAGAGCTGTCATATATTCTATGCCAATGCACCTTTTCCATGTTTTAGAACCTCCGGGAGCAATGATTGATGTGTGCAACGCATTTGCAACAAATTCTTTTGGGGATTTAACTCTGAAACGCGCCGAATCCATTGGGCAAGATGGGAACGACTCTGTTTTTTGATACAAGAAGGGGGATTGGGAGTGCGTAACATTAGAGATATGATCAAGGCGTTTTCTTGGAAATTATGGTGGAGATTTTGATCACAAGACAATTTGTGGGATAGATTCATGAAAGCCAAATACTATGTTGATAAACATCCTTTGAATATAGAGGTGAATGCGAACCAATCTCCCATTTGGAAAAGACTATGTGAAGCTAGGTTAGCTGCTGAAAACTTCAATAGCTGGATGATAGACAACAGAAATATTTCTATATTTTCGGATAAATGGGTCACTACGAGACTATCTCCAACTAAAATGTAATACTCTATGATGCTCGTCGGCAATCTCCATGAAGGACAGGCCTGGAGCCGCAACAGAGTAAATGGGATTTTGGGACAGGAGTGGTGGGATAAGGTTAACGAAATACCAGTGAATGGAAGCAACCGTGTCTCTGCCATATGGAACCTAAAATCTACAGGGGTTTTCTCTACCAAATCAGCCTGGGAAAGTTTAAGATCGAGAAGGGAGGTTTCTGATATTTTTAAAGTTGTCTAGTCCATAGGATTAACACCGAACATTTTAGTCTTCATCTGGAGACTACTCCATAACTGGCTACCGGTAGAAGAAAGATTACAGCAGAAAGGAATCAATCTAGCCTCCAAATGTGTTTGTTGCTCAAATGGTGAATCTATAGAGCACATTTTTCTAACCTCTCCGAAGGTGGTAAAGGTCTAGCATCACTTTAATGAAATCTTTGATCTATCTAGAACCATGACCTCAACTGTTGCAGGAAGGATTGAAGATTGGAGATTATCTCAGTCGTACAACCATAGAAAGCATATTCGAGTGATTATTCCTATATTAGTTTTATGGTATTTATGGTTGGAACAAAACAAAGCTAAGCATGAATCAGGTAAGTTTAACCCGTATAACATTATTCAACATGTTACTAATCATGTCCATAATTTGTACAGGATAAAACGCCTGAATTATCATTGGTGGAGATTCTCAATCTAAAGTATGGCGTCCGCTTGACAAAAAGATTCAGATAGTAAAGTGGCTTCGCCTACTGTCTAACTAGCTCAAGCTAAACTCGGATGGATCCTCTAAAGGAAACCCAGGTCCTGCAGGCATAGGTGGGGTCATTAGAAACGAAAATGGATTGATGTTGGCTGTGTATAGCAAAGGTATCGGGGAAGATACTAACATAACAGCTGAATTAAGGGTCATCATAGAAGGGATGAGTAAGGCTATGACTATGGGATGTCAGAATCTATGGGTGGAAGTGGATGCTAAGGTTGCTATTGACATAATCCGTCAAAGGTGAGTAGTGGATCTCCGAATACAACACCTGATATTGCAATTCAAAGCGCTGGCGAAAGAAATGAATATTAGAATGTCACACATAGTCAGAGAGGGTAATAGGATGACTGATTTTCTTACCAACAGAGGTGCCACGACACAACAAAGCTGGAATTTTCCAGAGGACTCTCTACCGGGAGAGATCCATGGTATGATCAGGTTCGATAAATGGGAGCTCCCCTCAATCCGAGTGTAATGGGTAAGATGCAACTCTGTTTTTATGATGATGGCCTCAGGCGGTTGAGACTTAATATTGATATGAATTTCAGCTATATATACATTAATTATATTGCGTTTACTAGTTATGATATGCTTGGCTTTAGCCTTAGGACTAAGAGACAGGTAGCAGACCTTTGGAGATGGCCTTTTCTAACGCGTCTGGATGTTAAGGAGCCCACGGTATGCTGCTGTCTACAAGGAAGGAATAGCACACTCTGCGGTTATACACAAGATGGAGAGGGTTGTCACAGAGTTGTTTTCATTTCTGGGCAAAACTAAAAAATTGGTACAGGGTGCTTTGGAGTATATTATCACCGGAAATGTAATCATGAGATTAGGAGCTCTTGCAACATGTTGAAAGAGGTAATGATTAGTTACTATGACGTTGATTATTTTATTTGGGATTACATCTGGTTGGGCATGTGTATTATTGATCTTACTACTTGGTCGAGAATGGGATATGCCTTTGTGCAGGAGAATATGGAGTGGCATGATGCGAGGAGGAGAAATCAATATGAGATGAATGAGGGTCACTTTTTGTGGCTAGTTTGTAACTTTGGAATTTACGGTTATCTTACTTTACATGACATCAAGCATCAACCAAGCCGCAAAAAGGTGAATCCCCGTGGCCGCTAGTGACATGGATGCGATCAAGATCAACCGTTGTCGTATGAACGTCACACAGATGCTTATCATTGCCCGGAAAACTGGGCGCCTCTATACGAGGCCAGCGGATGATCCTAGTGGTTCACTTAGCATGAGGGATGGCAACGTGTCTCTTGGCCATTCTGCCTTCATGGCCAATGATATTCGGAATAGTTTTAGGAGACATTTGAGAATTGTCTATCACGTATATCACAGTGTTTATCTTTTACGTGGGCACTCTGCAATGTGCAGCATCAATGATCTTTGGATCATGAACAATTGTATTCTTTCTTGGTTGCTTTGGTTGAATAAATGGGGAGAGGCCTCGTTAAAAACCCTCCCCCACAAAAAAATGATAAATAAATAAATAGATTATTTAATAATTTTGTTTATATTTATTTAAAATTGATCAATTTAAAATTATTAATAAGGGAAACATATTTGTTTAGGATAAATAATTCAAAATTTTATTGTTGTTTGTAGTGATACATATGTGAAAATTTTAATTGAAATTATTTTATTTAGTATTCTTTATTAATAAAATAATTAATTTAATTAAATAATTTATAAACTCGGATTCAGATCTATAACCGATCAAATTTCTTTATTCCATGTTCGCTCAAGTTATTTTGAATAACAAATATTTATAATCGGATATGATTCAACAAATATTTGTATCGGACGAATATACTAAAATTCTGGTGAGATTAAAATTCGACCATTGACACCCCTACCTATGGCAACCGCCAACCAGCAATCCTAAAGGCATATGGGCCTGTGGATTGGACTATGAATAACATCAGTGATATTGGGCCCATATAAAATTAGCTCACAAGAGTGAAAACGGGCAAGAATGAATTATTGTAGTTCCATCTAGGGATGGCAATGAGCCGAGCTGGCTCGCGAGCCTCACGAGCCGACTCGGTCAAAGTTCTGGCTTGGGTTCATTTGGGACGAGCCAAGCCGAGCCTGGGTTCGGCTCGTAACACCTGCGAGCCAAGCCCGAGCCCATATATTTCTGTTCGTGGGCTCGCGAACCCTAAGTTTTTTAATATATATATATATTATATATAGATATCTATATATACACATATATTATAATTTATATGTTAGTAATACTAATATACATATATACTACATAATCTAATTCTTTAAAAAACAAGACTTTCCAAACCCTAAAGTTGCTCCACAATTCTCATTTTTCACGCCAGACGCCACACCTCATCTTCCCCACCCCTTGCTTGCGCCTGCCGATCTCCATTCTCCAGTCTCCTCCTAGCCCACCACCGGCGAGTGCCACCACCGGCGAGTGCCGTTTAACTCCAGTCCACTCCACGACGCAACTCCTTTGTCTTCGACGGCAGCACCACCCATTCTCTCCGACGGCAACTCCACCTCCAGTCCACCGCGCAAATCCTCCGCCACCACCACACAGCGCCACCACGCCGACAAGTTCAGCACCACGCATTTCTCGCCTCCTCTGTCCACACTCCGCGTTCCAGATCTAAAGGTAAGAACTGAAATGTAATGTTTAATGGTTGATATTTGATTTTTAATGGCCGAAAGTGATGATAAATGGCTGAAATTATCATGTTTAATGGCTGAAAATTGTTGTAATTTGATGTTTATAGGCTGAAATTTGATGTTTATTGGCTGATAGTTGGTTTGTAATGGCTGAAAGTGATGATAAATAGCTGAAATCTTCATGTTTATAGGCTGTAATTTGATGAAATTTATGAAAAATGGCTGAAAGTTTCAAGTTTAATGTCTGAAAATTGATGGAAATTGATGTTTATAGGCTAATTTATTCAAAAGGGTTCCTAGTTCGTACTCCTCTAATTTATATAATTTTCAGATCATTTTCATTGAGAACAAATGATATTTATATGAATTATGTATCTGCTTGTGAACAATGATACTTATATGCAAATTGTGATTTTTAATATAACAATGATACTTATGTTATGCAGGACTGCAGGAGCTTTGCTTGGCGATGCTCTCTTCCCGGATGTCGAAAAGGAGTTTTTCAATATTTGTCTTGGTTTGATAAGCTACTGTTTTAATTGAGAGTTTATTATGAATGTTGATGGATTTTTATGGTTTAATTGAATGTTGCTGGGGCTTATTATGAATCTGGAATGATTATAATACCTTTATGTACTTCTGGAATGAATGTAAAGCAGCAGATTTCCCCCTTTTCTTTTTTTCTTTGCCACAATTATTAAAAAAAAAAAAAAAAAAAGCGCAAAAAAATGGCAGCCAGCTTGGTTCGCGAGCCGAGCCCTTACGAGCCAGGCCTCGAGCCAAGCCCGAGCCAGAAAACCCTGGCTCGCGAACCAGGTTCGAAACCCTTCATTTTTCGATGAGCCCGAGCCCGAACCTCTAAAAATTGTCACGGCTCGGCTCGGCTCGGCTCGTTGCCATCCCTGGTTCCATCTTTGTCAAATGGGCAACCCTGACATTTAAAGCTCATTATTCGCGTTAGATGCCACATTAAATACCGAAATCTCGAAAAAAAGCACCAATTCTTTATTGTGTTTTCAAAAAATCAGTCAGTTTCTTTCGAGTTTTTGAAGTGGCTTCCATCACATTCAACCCGTGACTGTGATCAGTACTGCTTCACTCATTACCAAACACTCTTCAAATTCTCTCCACGCCATTAATGGAGGCTCGAACCCAGAATTTATTACAGCTGTCAACTTTCTTTTCCTTTATAAACCGCGCTATTCAATCGACAAATTCTTGAGATTGTGCTTTCAAAATGAGGTACGATGGGTATTACAGCGACGGCGGTGATAGGAGTCGGAGGCAGAGAAGAAGAAGAGAAATCTGCCGGAGTTTCACCTGTATATCGCCCTGGTTCATCTTTTCCCGATGGTTCAACGGAAATAAATCCATGGGGCGAAAATGGGAAAGGGAGAAAATGCAGGGGCGATTTGATATAAACCGAAAATTTGGTGCTACGGAAAGCTCCACAAATCAACAATCTTTTCCTTCTTCTGGAGAAGATGTTTCAGGTAATTTCACAGTCCCACATTAGAAGGTTTTAATATGAGTTGGTAATTAATTATGACTATGAACTGACATATTTGCACATTTTTGCTCAGCAGAAGAAGTGAAAGAGGCAACTTTCAACCTTGGTGTTGGATTTGGTTTAATCTACCTTCTTAGAAATGAGCTTAACAAGATGGTGGAACTGCGTAGAAAAATGGAGTTCTTGATTCAAAATTTCCCGGCCCAACTCCAAAATCCCGACGAAAATCCACCTTTTGTACACTCAAAATCCAGGATTTCGTCTGCTTTATCAAACGCTGGTGTTCTACAAACACTTTACCCTGAAGAACTTAATTCAGGTCAATATCTATCTTCACGAGACATCAGAAGGCCTGAAACCGGTTTTGGAAGCAATGTCTATAGACGGGAGAAGAGCTTGAGAATGGATCAACTTGAAGCAGAGCTTGAAGCAGAATTTGATCATCTCCAGCTCCACATGGATGCAGAAGCATTTTTCAAGTGCTCAAGACAACAATTCCCAGAGGTATATCTTTGTACATTTGTCACGCATGTTTGATCCCTTTTCATCATCTTGTTCTCTAAATCTCGAGAGCTTCATTGTAGATTGAAGAGAATGGAACCGAATGGAGCCACAACACGTGTTATGATGACGAAGTTCACGAGCACCACGAAGAGTTCGACAACAATGAGTGCTATTATGGGGTTCCTCCAAGAGAATTGGAGAGAAAATTGCACGAATTGTTGGAATCAAGGCAGCAGGAGAGGATAGACGAGCTAGAAGCAGCTTTGGAATATGCAATGGAACAGCTTCATGATAAGGAAAGGGAGCTTTCATGGTGGAAAGATACGGCCCGTCTCGTTTCGCAGCATCTTCCCGCCGTCCCAGGCTTGTTCAGGCATGCGAAACAAGAATTTGAAGCGAGGGATGTGAGCCAAAGTGTGGTTAAAAACTCCATCTTTCGTGCTCATGCAAGTTAAGAAGATGTTGGGGCAGAATTGCAATTTTCGGGACCCCTTTTTCCTGTTTTTGAAATTCTGGTGTACTTGCTTCGAATTTCGGGTTTTGCTGTGGGCGAAAATGAGATATCTTTCAATAAAATGTGCCAGGCCATTATCTTGATGGCTTTGGGCTTGGATCGGTCCATGTTATATATGAAATTATGAATGACCTACAATAAATTTTTTTTAAATTTTTGACAAAAAAAATAATTTACTCACAAATAGAATATTTTGCATGTATCAAATATTTGATTTATGTTTTAAACAAAATAACCAATCACATAATAATTGCTAGTAGTCCTTGCACACTTGTTGCCTATTAAAAAAATTTATTATTTAAATATATTAAAATCTACTCGAAGATTTTGCCATGGTGTTTTAATTTTCTTTGGACTTATTTGCTTGAAGATTTTCAAATAGTACAGAAAATACTCAAGAGACATTTTTAGATAGTGTAGAAAATACTCAAGAGATCGTGTAATATTGGAGGAGACGTGAATATAATTTAAAATTTCAATATTTATAGAGTTTAAAATGTCAATATTTTATTATAAAAGTGTTTTACGTGAAGCGGAATGTTCAAATTAAATAATAATTAAAAAAAATAGAGATTAAGTTCGAATTTTACTCGGAGTGGGGTGTAATGGCTCTCCCAAGAGATTACATGAGTATTTTCACATAGTGAGATGTTCAAATCAAATTTAAAAAAAAAAAACACCAAATTAAAGAGATCACACGATCTCACATGACATAATAAAAGAGAATAAGGAATAAATTCACCCACCAAGTGAATTATCTTAACAATACTCGATATTATACTAATTTTAACCAAACATATTTGAGTTTTTACTTTTTAGTCGTGCACTTACATGTCTAATAATTAACTTAGAATATGACTAATAATTAAAGATTTTCCTTCATATATTTCTGTCTTAACTATCAAAATATCGAATATAAAACAATAAATATAATGTAAAGTTCTTCACAATCAGTATATAAATAAACACAAATTACTATATGTCATTAATTCTAAAGAAGGTGGGGGGTGAGAAACATAGTTTCGGGTATAATGCATAGTGTTTCTTTAATATAAACATTTAATTCATATAGAGAAAACAAAATAAATAAATAAAAAATACTAATACATACCCTGAACAACCAACTCTGAAGAAAGGTTTGGCAAAACTTTGTTGGATGAATATTATTTTGTCCAATAAAAAGGGACAAATTTGATATACCCAATTTTGGCTTACTGAAAATCATGAAGTCTACTTATTTATACAAGTTGGGGAAAAGAATGGCAACTTGCCAATTTAAATATTGTATTAGGGGTATTTTCGTAATCTTAATTGGCTGCTCTTACATTGATACCCAGTCTCCCTATTGGTCAAGGAAGTACAAAATAAACAAATATGAAATATCATATATATAATTATTCTGGAAGATTGAATTCTGACTTGGATAGAGCTGTCTTGTAAATTGTAATTAACTAATTAACTAAACACCATTCATGGAATCTGAAAAGCCATGGAAGTCCCTTAAACCCAGTCAATGACACGTGGCATTTACTATTCGTTATTATTATTATTATTTTTTTAATATTAATAATAAAGATAATTATAAACCCTTGTTCTATAATTAATTAAAACAGTACAAAGCTAGAATTACCCTTTAATTCCGAAGATATTAATTTTTTTTAAAATTTGTGTTTTATCTTATTTTTCACTAACATACATATGTAGTGGAAAATTAAAATACAAACTTTAGGAGAGTTTAATTAAGCTGTAAAGCAAGACATATATTTGAATTATATTTAGGGTTAGAAAATTTTTGTAATTCGAATTATAGTCGTTTTTACACTTTTCTACCCTAATTAAGTTTCCTTGTAAATTGTCATGCCTACTTTGTGTTTTTTTTTTCAAACCATCATCATTATTTTGTGTTTTTAAAAAAAAAATAAATTCCGAACTGTTTTTAGTAGTTTTGATAGCCTAAATACTGAACACATGAAACACATATGATTCACTAAATACAAACTTATCATTTTATATCATTTTTTCTTAATAAAATTAGATTTTTTCAAACAAATTTTTTTTTTTTTCTATTAGTATCTGCACATAGTATATAGTATGCAGAAAATAAAAATTACATTTTTTAGACCCAGTCATTATTTGTATATCTTTTTTTCTCTCTACATATTGATGTGCATATTTTCCCAAACCATCCAAATTCTAAACTCAATCTCATTTACAATTTTTCATTATTGTTCTAATTTGGCCCATTGATCCAAACTTGTATATTTAAAACATTTAAAAGAAAAATAATCATGCTTCACACATTTCTCGGTCCTGACACCTACTTCGTAAAAGTGCAATTCAACGAAAACATTTAGAATTCTAATTATGAATAAGTAAAAGTGTCCTAGAATTCTAAAGATTTTCCAGAAGTGTCGGATATGAATATGAAAAAAGAAATTGTTGCAGAAAAAATTTGGTGTGAATAAAAAAAATTTGTAACGCCCCGATTTCATAAACGATTTCTTATGTTTACTATAATTTTATAAATTTCATTTTATCAAACTTTCATAAAATTTCATGACTTTATATTAAGGTTAGAATTTATTTCGTAATTTGAAAATATTTATTTCGTGAAATAATTACCAAGAGTATTTCGAATTTCCAAATGGCCCTAGATATTCATTTCTAAAACTTTGGGGACTTAATTGTATGATTCTTCAAGGATATGATTGATCACTTTCAAAACCTACCTATACCTTATTGTATAACTTAAACAATTGAAGGAGTAATTGGCAAATTGAGCAATTTCACACATTTCCATGGGATGAATCACGTTATACCATTTCCATGAGCTTCCATGAACCCATTTTTCATCCAAAATTCCCCAAACACATTTGCTCTCACTCTCGGTTCCTCCAAGAAAAGAAAAAGAAGAAGTTTTCTCAATCAATCATCAAGATTTCAAGAAATTAGCCAAGCTTTTGAGAGTTGATCATCATCTTCATCCATCTTCTTCATTTCTTTCACTTTAAGGTTGGTTTTGCATGAAACCATGATTCTTGATCATATTTGAGTTGGTTAGGGTTTGGAATTCATATGCTAGATGGATTGATTGGACATGGAAGCATGAATATGTGATCATATCATGAATCATGGCATGATTTATTCATGAATTCTTGAATATTTGAGCTTGTATGATCAATAGGATCATGAACATGAAACCTTGAATTCTTGATCATAATTCATGTTTTGGGTGTTTATGTGTTATATATATTTAGTCTTTGAACATATATGTATTATGTCTTCATAAATTAATAGCTTTGTTGATCAAAAATGGAATTTTGGTGGCTTTGTTGTTCATACCCGAGAGCCTCCCCTGTTTTGCTCTGTTTCTGTAAATTGCAGAAACTGGGAACGACCGTTCCCAGCCTTAAGGCTTTGTGGGAACGGGCGTTCCCACCTTTTCAAATAAATGGGCGGCCGAGACTGGGAACGGCCGTTCCCATTTTGGCCTGCGTGCCGGAAGGGCCGTTCCCAGCTTCAGCGGGTTTTAAGGGGAAAAACGTTGGTGCGCTTTTGGGGAGGAACGGGAACGACCGTTCCCATTTACAAAGGGAACCCGGAACGGCCGTTCCCACCTGACATGCAGAACAAAATATTCTGCATAAAATTACAATTTTAGCCCCTCGATCCGACGACTTCTTTGACCCCGATTTGCTTTAATATGTGCTAATATGTAGTGAAACAACATGTTATCATGCCACATTGTATTTTCGTGGTCGTCTCGATACATTTTGGCCGTGCGTCATGTGTGGTCCATTTTAGAGTCATATCTCACATGTCTAAGTTCATTTACACAGATCGGTTTCCCCGTAGCAAGGAGCAGGGCCATAGGCAGTGACCTACTTGCATTGTATCAGTAAAGGTGAGGTTTAATTGCTAATTGCAGAAAACTCGTACCATCTCGCATGAAACTCAGGTCAAGTAGTATATCGTGTTGCAAATCATGATCATGTACCGTGTTATCGTGAATGGTGAAGGCTCGCAACCTTCCCGTTATTGGAGTGATGTAGTTATTGGAGTGATGTAGTTCATGGAGTGATGTAGCTCTTGGAGTGACGGAGTTTGTGGAGTGACGGGGGTTCGTGATATTGACACGGGTGCCGTGTATTTGAATGGCCCGCTTGCGTATTCGTTTATAAACTATTGATATTGATAGTTATAACTTGCAGGTTATTGCTCTAATGTAATTAAGCTTCACTCAGTCTTCCCTGGACTGACACCCCACCTTTCAGGTACTTGAGAGCGGTCGTGGGCTAGGCGGGAGTCGAGTCAGGTCGCACATTCCACAAAGTCTAGCATTCATTTTATGTACAGAACTTTTGGTATTATGTTATGACCGTTACTATCACATGTTGGAGATTTTAGAATGAACAATATGCAAGAGATGATAATGTATTGATAGATATATATATTATTTACTGATGAATTATTCGGTGCTTCCGCTTCCTTTTATTGCATGTATAGTTTAGTTTCCGCCTAGCTTGTTGGTATTGCATTGTCACCCGTTCGCTATAGTTTTGATTTATGTATGGACTTTCCATTTCATACGTGGATCGAGGCTATAGTGCGGGGGTGTGGCACCTCCACGTGTAAGGGGTGTTACATCTAAGGTGGTATCAGAGCCCGGTTGTAAAACCGAGGTTCTCGAGTCGTGTCAAGTGAGTCTAGGTCGAACGGCATAGGGTTATTTGGGAATCGTGAGTCCTGCATCTTATATGAATATACCTGAATCTAGTTGAATTCATGAATTATGTGAAGAATGTGTTTCATTTGTGCTTATGATTTAATTATGTCCCTTAGCATCTATTAATCCAACATGCATATCTAGTGTTTTAAAGTTACAGGATGCCTCGAGGTAGGCCTCGCCGTGAGCATACTCCTGGACATAGGAAACGTCATCATGATTATTCTCCTCGGGCTACTCCACCCCCTCCTGCTCAGCCACAAGATTTCATGAATGCCGTGGTTGGGCTAATTGATCAGAGACTTCGAGATTATGTGCCTCCGGCGCCACCAGCACCACCAGCCCCAGTGGAAAATCCTATCTCTACTATACTTCGGGAATTTCAGAATCAGCAGCCTCCCAAGTTCTATAAGGGAAATGATATTCAGGCAGAGATGTGGTTAAAGGAAGTGGATAGAATTTGGCAGCTTATTCCATGTGACCCTCAGGAGAAAGCTCGTTGCACTCTTACTCTAATTCAGGGCGAGGCTTACTCCTGGTGGGAAAGTACTCAGATTGTATTGGAGTCTGCCGGGGAAACTATCACTTGGGAAGTGTTCGTTCGGGAGTTCAGAAATAAATTCATTCCACCAGCTTCGCGTACTCGTAGGTTAAGGGAATTTACCGAGTTAAAACAAGAAGGAAGATCCGTCGGCGAGTACATTGCAGAATTTGAGAGATTGTCTCGTTACGCTCCCAATATAGCGAACGATGACTTCCACAAAGCGACACAATTCGTGTAGGGACTTAGGCCAGATATCCAGGATGCTTTAAAAGCTGCTAATACAAGTACCTGGGCTAAGGCCACCACTAAAGCATTGAAAGTTGAAGATTCAGACAATGCGAGAAGGTCGAGAGCGTTTGAACCGGATTCAGTTTCAGAATCTGGACCGGATCCTGTTATTATAAAAAGGTCCAATGCTGCTTCTATCTTGTCTTCCCAAGAAAATTCAAAAAGGAAGAAGTCTCAAGTTGATCATCTAAATTCAAAGAAGAGCTCTATTACGGCGTTACCATCACAGTCAGGGAAGCCCCTTTGCGCTTGCTGTGGACGTGATAACCATACGGCTGAGACTTGTAGAAAACGTCTAAACTTGTGCATGCGATGCGGGAGCAATGAACACTTAGCAAACATGTGTCCCAAGCAATGGAGAGTGCCAGTCGGGGGTGCTAATCTGAATGTGGTAGCCGAAGGTACCAATTATATACATGACACAATCAACGGTGAACGGTACACCTAATCATGCATATCATGTGCATCATGAAATTTATTGTTACTAAACTTAAATTATCATCATTGTGAATGGTTATTTATGTGACCAATATGATTCTGCTTGTTTACGTGACATTTGTGCGCCTGTTTCCACCATCAATTCCTTGTGCATAAGGAACAGAGATCTTATTAGTATCGTTTGGGGGACGGGGTTCCCTCCTTGCTTGTCAGGAGACGGGGTGCTCTTGGCATTCTCGAGAGACGGGGTTCTCTCTTTTCTTGTGGAAAGACGGGGTTCTTCCATTTCCTGTTTCAAGAGACGGGGTCTCTTATGGCTTGTGCATCATTCTAAACTTGATAGTGGACCTGGGGACCAGGTCCTTTTAAGGGGGGGAGAATTGTAACGCCCCGATTTCATAAACGATTTCTTATGTTTACTATAATTTTATAAATTTCATTTTATCAAACTTTCATAAAATTTCATGACTTTATATTAAGGTTAGAATTTATTTCGTAATTTGAAAATATTTATTTCGTGAAATAATTACCAAGAGTATTTCGAATTTCCAAATGGCCCTAGATATTCATTTCTAAAACTTTGGGGACTTAATTGTATGATTCTTCAAGGATATGATTGATCACTTTCAAAACCTACCTATACCTTATTGTATAACTTAAACAATTGAAGGAGTAATTGGCAAATTGAGCAATTTCACACATTTCCATGGGATGAATCACGTTATACCATTTCCATGAGCTTCCATGAACCCATTTTTCATCCAAAATTCCCCAAACACATTTGCTCTCACTCTCGGTTCCTCCAAGAAAAGAAAAAGAAGAAGTTTTCTCAATCAATCATCAAGATTTCAAGAAATTAGCCAAGCTTTTGAGAGTTGATCATCATCTTCATCCATCTTCTTCATTTCTTTCACTTTAAGGTTGGTTTTGCATGAAACCATGATTCTTGATCATATTTGAGTTGGTTAGGGTTTGGAATTCATATGCTAGATGGATTGATTGGACATGGAAGCATGAATATGTGATCATATCATGAATCATGGCATGATTTATTCATGAATTCTTGAATATTTGAGCTTGTATGATCAATAGGATCATGAACATGAAACCTTGAATTCTTGATCATAATTCATGTTTTGGGTGTTTATGTGTTATATATATTTAGTCTTTGAACATATATGTATTATGTCTTCATAAATTAATAGCTTTGTTGATCAAAAATGGAATTTTGGTGGCTTTGTTGTTCATACCCGAGAGCCTCCCCTGTTTTGCTCTGTTTCTGTAAATTGCAGAAACTGGGAACGACCGTTCCCAGCCTTAAGGCTTTGTGGGAACGGGCGTTCCCACCTTTTCAAATAAATGGGCGGCCGAGACTGGGAACGGCCGTTCCCATTTTGGCCTGCGTGCCGGAAGGGCCGTTCCCAGCTTCAGCGGGTTTTAAGGGGAAAAACGTTGGTGCGCTTTTGGGGAGGAACGGGAACGACCGTTCCCATTTACAAAGGGAACCCGGAACGGCCGTTCCCACCTGACATGCAGAACAAAATATTCTGCATAAAATTACAATTTTAGCCCCTCGATCCGACGACTTCTTTGACCCCGATTTGCTTTAATATGTGCTAATATGTAGTGAAACAACATGTTATCATGCCACATTGTATTTTCGTGGTCGTCTCGATACATTTTGGCCGTGCGTCATGTGTGGTCCATTTTAGAGTCATATCTCACATGTCTAAGTTCATTTACACAGATCGGTTTCCCCGTAGCAAGGAGCAGGGCCATAGGCAGTGACCTACTTGCATTGTATCAGTAAAGGTGAGGTTTAATTGCTAATTGCAGAAAACTCGTACCATCTCGCATGAAACTCAGGTCAAGTAGTATATCGTGTTGCAAATCATGATCATGTACCGTGTTATCGTGAATGGTGAAGGCTCGCAACCTTCCCGTTATTGGAGTGATGTAGTTATTGGAGTGATGTAGTTCATGGAGTGATGTAGCTCTTGGAGTGACGGAGTTTGTGGAGTGACGGGGGTTCGTGATATTGACACGGGTGCCGTGTATTTGAATGGCCCGCTTGCGTATTCGTTTATAAACTATTGATATTGATAGTTATAACTTGCAGGTTATTGCTCTAATGTAATTAAGCTTCACTCAGTCTTCCCTGGACTGACACCCCACCTTTCAGGTACTTGAGAGCGGTCGTGGGCTAGGCGGGAGTCGAGTCAGGTCGCACATTCCACAGAGTCTAGCATTCATTTTATGTACAGAACTTTTGGTATTATGTTATGACCGTTACTATCACATGTTGGAGATTTTAGAATGAACAATATGCAAGAGATGATAATGTATTGATAGATATATATATTATTTACTGATGAATTATTCGGTGCTTCCGCTTCCTTTTATTGCATGTATAGTTTAGTTTCCGCCTAGCTTGTTGGTATTGCATTGTCACCCGTTCGCTATAGTTTTGATTTATGTATGGACTTTCCATTTCATACGTGGATCGAGGCTATAGTGCGGGGGTGTGGCACCTCCACGTGTAAGGGGTGTTACAAAATTAGATGAAAAAATTGGATCAAAAGAAAATATTGTAAAAAAAGAAAATGATTTTAGTGAAGAATAAAGACAGTTGAAACCATTAAAAATAACAAATTTTGTTACCGAAATCACTAAAAAACCGTCGAAACTATTAAAAGACTACTAAAAATACAAAAATTCAATCGGAGATAATTAGATAACAAAAACGCAAAATAAAAATAGTGATTTGCAACAAAATTTTAGAGTAGGTGGAAAAATGTAAAAATGAATATAGTTGGATAAAAAATTTCTTTACCCCATACATTTACTAATACAATAGAAATTAAAGACATGATTAAATTAGACAAATTATAGTAAAGATTTCACTAATTGTGAATCTACAACCAAATTATACTGTGGACAATCAAATTTAATAAGCCATAATTAATAATTAATCTGGCTGAGTTAAGCACATACGTGAGGGTCATCCTAAATCCTAATTAAAGACTCTCCAAACCCCATCTCACAAGAAAAGAAAGTTCTCATCTTTCCAAAAAGTAAAATTAAATATACATAAATAGACTTTAACCGCACGAGCTGAAAGTCAATTCTTCTAGAAAAAATACTTCTTTTTTCCACACTTCTTAGACAAAGTGTGTCTTGACGAGCACATTAAAATATAAAAATAAAATTATAATAAAGAT
The DNA here is from genome assembly GCA_037501455.1 of Lantana camara. Taxonomy (NCBI): domain Eukaryota; kingdom Viridiplantae; phylum Streptophyta; class Magnoliopsida; order Lamiales; family Verbenaceae; genus Lantana; species Lantana camara. Next base: position 94,226,703 of record CM074861.1, read on the forward strand.
AATGCATTTGCTCCGTATTTGCTAAAATATAAATAAATAATTAGAAAACAATTAAAATATAAATACAAACAATATAAAAAGGGTGGCAAGTGTATCGGGTCAATAACGTGTAGAACGGGCCGGACCCAGAAATTATTCAACTGCAGAGGCCCGAAATATACTTTGTTTGAAAATTCAAATTTCTCCCCTTAGAATGAAATGTTTCTTTGGTCTAATGATCTAATCTTGACCCAAAATTATATGAATATGTACTGTTTTTTTTGTGTTTGTTCCATTCACATGTAATTGAGCCTGTGATCCACGGATACGGATACAGTGATATATAGTGAGGGGGTCAAAAATTTTATTTAGGGGGGTCGACCAAATCATAATACTAAAGAAAAATCCAATAAAATTTTTTTTGGTGTTGTCTCAATTATTAATAATTTACTATATTAGTCCTCACTGGTATTAATTTTAACTTTGGTGAGAGGGGTTAATAATGAAAAATCACATAAAATTATATATCTATATATCTATATAATATATTTTTTTATTTTTTTTATTTTTGAGGGAGGTCAATTGTACCCCCTCAACACCATGTGGCTCCGCCACTGGTGTCTGGTGATACGAACATAACATTCATATAGTGATATAATTTTTTTTAAATTTATTTCGTAAGAAGTATCAAATACAATATTCAATATAAATATCCAATATAACACAATAATATAATAAAATAATATTTATAAAAATGTTTCGATACCACGAAATTGAGCACAATCTGAATGAGAACGATTCTTCTTCTTTTTATTTAAGAAACTGAGTAATTGACCTTCTAGAAAGTCAGAGCCCTGGAAAAGGCAAATGTGAAAAACACTTTATGCGTGACTTTCACAAGTCAGAACCATCTTGGTAATATATGAACCACATGCTTGTAGAATTTAAATATTGAGGACTAATTTGAAACTTCTGAAAAGTTTGAGGGCCACATTTGGGAATATCCCAACATACTCCATTATTAACAGTAATTGCAAATGGACCCACCAAGTTGGTTAAGAAATTGAAGAAAAGGTCAAGGAAAGTGGGAGTTTGCCACCTTCTGGGAAACGGAAATCATTTTAAAAAAGCTTTGAAAATACAACCGCCTTGATTACATGCACACCTATATAAACCTCATTCTTGAATTTGCAGAATCAAACATCTCTAACATCTTCATTCACTCTTTCATTCTTCCATTGAAGAAGCAAGAGACAAGAATCAGGTTTGAGTTACCTGACATTACAAAAATTCCAGCGTTTTGAAGTGAGAGAACAGATCATCCATTGTTGGCCTGGAACGGTTGGAGAAATGGACGCCGGGGATCTGTATAAAGTTGGCAATAGCTTACGGGGGAGTAAAGGAGGAAGCTCGAGCATGAGGGTCAACAGCTCCAACATATGGAGAAATACAGGGATTGAAGTTTTTTCACGATCTTCACGTGAAGAAGATGATGAGGATGCCTTGAAATGGGCTGCATTGGAGAAACTTCCCACTTTCGATCGTCTCAGGAAGGGTATTTTGTTAGGATCGAAAGGGGCGAATGAAGTCGATGTTCATAACCTCGGTTTCCAGGATAAGAGGAATTTGTTGGAGAGACTGGTTAAAACTGTGGAGGAAGACAACGAGAAGTTTTTGTTGAAACTCAGGAACAGAGTTGACAGGTATGTATTTTCTCCTTGTTTATAACAATGTGCTGTTTAATTTTGTGTAGTTATTATATCAATGGTTGGTTTCTCATTTGTTCATCCAGGGTCGGGATTGATATGCCGACAATCGAAGTTAGATTTGAGCATCTGAACATTGAAGCAGAAGCCTATGGTGCAAAGAGGGCTCTGCCCACATTTGTCAACTTCAACAAGAATATCATCGAGGTAACATATTTATGCAAGCATATGCAATGTGATTTTGCATTTGCTGAAAGGGAATGTAATTATAATACGAACTTGTCTTCTGTTGTTTCCAGGGATTTCTGAATACGCTGCACATACTTCCAAGCGGGAAGAAGCCTTTTACTATCCTTAAGGATGTTAGCGGCGTCATAAAACCTTGCAGAATGACCTTACTTTTAGGTCCTCCGAGTTCTGGGAAAACAACTCTTATGTTAGCTTTGGCTGGAAAACTGGATCAAACTCTAAAAGTAAATAATGTTTCGATTTCTTCGTTCAATCCATGTTCCTGCTAAATGAATGCGATACTAATTGATGAATTTATTTCCCCAGAGTTCGGGAAAGATAACTTACAACGGACATGGACTTGATGAGTTTGTACCGCAAAGAACAGCAGCATACATTAGCCAGTATGATCTGCATATTGGAGAAATGACTGTTAAGGAGACATTGGCATTCTCAGCCAGGTGCCAGGGGGTTGGCTCTCGATACGGTTCGTGCAGTTCGATTATTGTATTTCTGTTTTCTTGACAATTCGTAATGTTGTTCTCTTATTTCATGTTTTTTGATCTATTAACTGTTCTTGTGGTGAATATCTTGATTTGGACAGAAATGCTGACAGAATTGGCAAGAAGAGAGAAGGCTGCCAACATTAAACCGGATCCTGACATTGATATCTTCATGAAGGTAACATAACCATAACCAAATCAGTGATATATTTACACTTTTACAAGATATATAGTCAAACATTAGTATTTCCTTGAATGAGGTTTCTATTTTCTAAGTCTAAGATATCGAAATGACATTGCAGGCAGCAGCAACTGAAGGGGATGAAGCAAATGTCGTGACAGATTATGTTCTCAAATTGTTGGGACTCGACATTTGTGCTGATACATTGGTTGGAGATGAAATGGTTAGGGGTATTTCAGGAGGACAGAAAAAGCGTGTAACAACAGGCGAAATGATTGTCGGACCAGCAAAGGCACTTTTCATGGATGAAATATCAACTGGTTTGGACAGTTCCACAACCTTCCAAATTGTGAACATGCTCAGGCAATATGTTCATATCATGAAGGGAACTGCTTTCATTTCTCTCCTCCAGCCGGCGCCTGAGACCTACGATCTCTTTGATGACATTGTGCTTCTTTCCGATGGTCAGATTGTGTATCAGGGTCCTAGAGAAAATGTGCTTGAGTTTTTTGAGCACATGGGATTCAAATGCCCTCAAAGGAAAGGAGTTGCTGATTTCTTGCAAGAAGTAAGCAGGAAGATAAACTTGCAATCCTTTTAGTATATGTAAACTTTTAATCAGGTTCTAATTCAAAAAAATCAAACTTTTCATGCAGGTTACATCCAAGAAAGATCAGCAGCAGTACTGGGCACGTAGGGACGAACCTTACCGGTTCATTCCGGTCAGTGAATTTGCAGAGGCGTACCAATCATATCACATAGGAAGACGCACCACTGATGAGCTGTCGGTTTCATTTGATAAGACGAAAAGTCATCCGGCTGCATTGTCAACACAGAAGTATGGCGTTGGCAAAAAGGAACTACTGAAGGCCTGTGTCGATAGAGAAATGTTGTTGATGAAGAGGAACTCATTTGTCATCTATTTCAAGTTATTCCAGGTATAACTCTTTCTCCTGAGCTTATACTTACCTGCAACATACGTATATGTTACTAATTACTGAAAAGAGATGTACTTTTCTTTTCTATCACAGCTTACTGTGATGACACTTATTGCGATGACGCTGTTTCTTCGAACTGAGATGCGTAAAGATGACTTGGAAGATGGAGGTGTATACACAGGTGCTCTGTTTTTCACCGTTGTGATGGTATTGTTCAATGGAATGTCGGAGCTGGCGATGACGATTTACAAGCTTCCTGTGTTCTACAAACACAGAGATATGTACTTCTTCCCTGCATGGGCATATGCTCTTCCCTCATGGGTCCTGAAAATACCTTTTACTTTCTTGGAAGTTGCTATTTCAACATTCCTCACTTACTATGTAGTGGGGTTTGATCCTAATGTTGGAAGGTAAGCCAAATGTTGTATAGTTGCCAATTAGATGATCAGTTACTTTGTCTTTTAATCAGTTTACTGATGAAGAAATTACTTGGCATTGGTTTGCAGGCTACTCAAGCAGTATCTTCTGCTTTTACTGGTTCACCAGTATGCCGGTGCATTGTTCAGATTTCTCGGGGCCGCAGGACGGAACATGATTGTCGCAAACACATTCGGCTTGTTTGCACTCCTCATGCTCTTTGCATTGGGCGGCTTTGTCCTCTCACGAAGTACGTAAAACGAACATCAAATCCACAAATTATCTATCTTTTGACATTTTCTTATTAATTTGTTTTTCTGTAATGCAGATGATGTTAAGAAATGGTGGTTGTGGGGCTACTGGTCCTCACCTTTGATGTATTCTCAGAATGCTATTCTTGTTAACGAATTCCAAGGCCATAGCTGGGACAAAGTAAGTCGAACCATCAATGTCGTATTCATGCTGTTTGCAATTCATCTGTTACCATAATGCACTAATGAAGATGTCTTCTTTATGCAGCTCATAAACGGAACTAGATTGGGAACTCTAGCAACAGAGGCTAGAGGCTTCTTTCCTCAAGCATACTGGTATTGGATAGGTGCTGGTGCTTCTGCCGGATTCATATTGTTATTCAACTTCTTATATCTTGTTTCTCTCACGTACCTCAAACGTAAGTTTGTTCTTCTTTCTACGTCGTTCAAGTGTACATATATTTGTCATCTATGTTACATTCATAAACTATAAATAACAATGAAACTAAAATATGATGCAGCTTTTGATAAGCCTCAAGCTGTATTAACAGAAGAAACCGAAGAAGTTGATGGCCCTAGCAACCGGGGAGCCATCTCCTCTGGAAACTCATCTGTAAGAACAGATGCAATTGAAACAGTTGAAAACCATAAAAGAGGAATGATTCTCCCCTTCGAGCCACACTCCATCACATTTGATGATGTCAGATATTCGGTTGATATGCCACCAGAAATGAAAGATCAAGGAGCTACTGATGATAAACTCGAACTCTTGAAGGGTGTGAGTGGAGCTTTCAGGCCGGGCGTTCTAACAGCTTTAATGGGGGTCAGTGGAGCCGGTAAAACCACTCTTATGGACGTGTTGGCTGGAAGAAAAACCGGAGGATATATTACTGGAAACATTACAATCTCGGGGTATCCCAAGAACCAAGCAACATTTGCTAGGATTTCGGGATACTGTGAGCAGAACGATATTCATTCGCCGAATGTTACTGTTTATGAGTCCCTTGTTTACTCTGCTTGGATGAGGTTGCCTCGTGATGTTGATTCAGAAACTAGAAAGGTTCATAGATTTTTCACTTCATTTTTCATTTTTCTTATACTATGAAACTTTTAGTGTTAACTTTCTAATTTTGCTTGCAGATGTTTATTGAGGAGGTAATGGAACTTGTAGAACTTAAGCCTTTGCGAGGCGCTCTCGTGGGGCTGCCAGGCGTCAATGGTCTATCAACAGAGCAGCGTAAGAGGCTTACGATTGCTGTTGAGCTAGTGGCCAACCCTTCCATCATATTTATGGATGAGCCGACTTCAGGGCTTGATGCAAGAGCTGCTGCAATTGTTATGAGAACTGTCAGGAATACTGTCAACACCGGAAGAACTGTTGTGTGCACGATCCATCAGCCTAGCATCGACATTTTCGAAGCCTTCGATGAGGTAAACACTATAAGATACTAAAATTACATGATATTTCATATGTTTACATGACTTGCAGCTAAACTAACATGATTTTCTGTTTTGTTTTAAATTCTGCAGTTGTTTTTGATGAAAAGAGGAGGAGATGAAATATACGTCGGACCATTGGGTCGCCACTCATCTGATTTGATCAAATACTTTGAAGGAGTCGAAGGCGTACCGAAGATCAAAGACGGGTACAATCCAGCTACCTGGATGTTGGAAGTCACTACATCAGCACAGGAACTACTCTTGGGAGTGGATTTTAAGGATTACTACAAGAAATCAGACTTATACCTGTAAGTTTTTTCAAATTTTCAGTACAATGAAAAACATGTTCTTTTCTAAGACAAAATCAAACAAATTGTTCAGTCATCTATGACATGCTAATGATATATCAAATCATTACAGGAGGAACAAGGCCCTGATCAAGGAACTAAGCATCCCCCGGCCCGGCACAAAAGATCTATACTTCGCCACCGAGTATTCACAGTCTTTCCTCACACAATGCATCGCTTGTTTGTGGAAACAACACTGGTCATACTGGCGTAACCCTCCTTATACTGCTGTCAGATTCTTGTTCACAACTTTTATAGCCCTTATATTCGGAACGATGTTCTGGGATCTCGGTTCGAAGTGGTAAGCAGACATAAACACGAAACCTTAACAAAATCATAACAATATATAGTTAATCGACAATATGTGTCCTGATTTTCTTGAAATGTCATGAATTGCAGGCAAACACAACAGGATCTGTTCAATGCCATGGGCTCCATGTATGCTGCCATCAATTTCTTAGGTTTCCAATACGGTTCGACAGTTCAGCCCGTGGTAGCCATCGAACGAACAGTCTTTTACAGAGAGAGAGCCGCTGGAATGTACTCAGCTTTGCCATATGCATTCTCACAAGTGAGTTCATGAACCATTTCAACACATGTGAATTCATTCTCCATAACTTGAAGCTTTTCTCTCAACAGTTTTGTGTTTCATGCAGGTTCTGATAGAAATCCCTTACGTCTTCGTCCAATCCATCGTATACGGCCTGATTGTCTACTCAATGATGGGATTCGACTGGACCGCCGCGAAATTCCTCTGGTTCATATACTTCCTCTTCATCTCATTGCTGTACTTCGTCCTCTATGGTATGATGGCCGTTGCTGTCACCCCTAACCACAATGTCGCCGCCATCGTCTCCTCCTTCTTCTACGCCATATGGAACCTCTTCTCTGGATTCATCGTCCCACGACCCGTAAGTTCCCATCAAACATCATTAACACATTACCATGATCAACTCTTCAAAATTTCACAGAAGTACTAACGTAAATGGATTCTTTATGTGTTGTACAGAGGATTCCTATCTGGTGGAGATGGTACTACTGGGCTTGTCCCATCGCCTACACTCTGTACGGCTACGTCATCACCCAATTCGGAGACATTGAAGATCAAATGACGAATCCACAAACAACTGTGAAAGAATTCCTGAAAGATTACTTCGGGTTCGAAAAAGACATGCTTCCATTAGTTGCATTAGTCCTGCTCGGATTCGTCATCAGCTTCACCTGCATCTTTGCTTATGCCATCAAGACATTCAACTTCCAGAGGAGATAGAATCAATACAAGTTTCTTCAATATTCTTTTACATCTGATGTTTGTAAAGTAATTATTTCTGCGAGTATCCGTCGTCTTGTTTGATGATCTCGCATGCCTTCTTGTTGATAATGTAACGAGTGAAAATTAAAGTTGTAATCTTTACCGTTTTCTCATATTTTGACATTGTTTACGAATTACGTTAATCTTTATTCCTTTCACATTACACTGTCAATCGTCACCAGAAAAAGGAAGAAAAAGTTAGTTTGAAAATGTCGTGATCAATCATCAAGTATAATAGAAGTGTCCATTTGACTGTAACTTCTTCGTTAATGGTGAGATATATATACATATATATATATGTATGTATATATGGAAGTATGTATATTTGTTCCTGGATAATGTAAAGCATTGGGTTATAACTTATAATTATATAATCAAGTGTTTTTGCCGTTAATGTGGAGTATTGTATTAATCAGTCTTTAATTTGGGGGATGCACATGCACCCCGACGGAAAATGAACAGTCAGTCAAGAAGTCAAACTTCTATTACTAAGTTTAAGAATGGCAAAACTTGTTTGGACTTTGGAACCAAACATGGAATTTTATATTGATCTAGGTATCCGTATATATGATTGGATAATTTTGATGTTGGGAAATTACATTTTTGTCTTTCTATTGTCAGAATGCCCCGTAATGATCTTAAATTTTAAATTCGTCACCTCTTTTAAATTTTAATAAATTATGATTTACGGATACAAATACGATAATAATAACACGATATGATGCGGACACAAAGACACCTGTTCTTTTTTAATTTTCTCACATAAAAAGTGTTCAACCCAATACAACACACGCGACAAAATAATATTTATAGAAAAAATGGGTATATTAGAGTCTGGCGGAAGATAACGTTCAAAGTATTTCTTCACCATAATTTTCATGAAATCTACCTAAAAAACGAAACTTCAATATTTCATTTTCGTAATAAATAAAACACTTGGGAGTAAATTTGAAATTCTACACAAAATATAAGATAAAAAAAATTTTAATAAAAGTTTGAGTTGAAATCATGGTTGTTTTCGACCGGCATCATGTATCCGTCCCTAAATCATATAATCCTTCTATTATACTTAACGCACTCGCTCTCAATTTTCCGCGCTGATAAATTTGTGCACATTGTTCGCTTTAAAACGATTTAAAATTTTAGTAATTTGCACTGATGTATTTGTGCACATTTCTCGCTTTAAGAAAACCTAAAATCTATTTAATACACAAATATAACAATATGAAAGATGGATTTTAATTTTTCGATTTAATATATCATCATTGTAAAATGATGAAATTAAGTTATTATTATCAATAGTTAAATAAAATCAAGTTTTTGTATATAAAGTTAAATAAAATAAAAATATTTAAAATCTTTTTTAGTAAATGTTTTAAGGCGTTCTTACATTCTCATTTTATTAAAATTTTACGAATTGACGTTTTTGTACCCTCTCGCGCATCCACGTTATGTGATCTAGATCCGTCCGTCCTTTGGCCGAATTCATAATTATTAATAACAAAATAAAAAGACTATTTGTTTAGAGTATCTAAACAAAAATCCAAGCTAGAGTAAGCTAGCCACCAAAAAATTCCAAAGATTGATTTCATTTCAATGTGGTGGCTACAAATTAGGTAATATACAAGTTGGTATAAATTAAAGAAGGTCCTATCCTATTATTCATGAATAGTAAAAATATAGTTAAAGTATTAAAGATGCAAATGTATTTGCTACATAGAGAGAAACAATAAAATTCAAGTGGTGTATACTGTATCTGTATGGGGTCAATAATGTTGAAGATGGCGACAAAGCCAAAGACCATTCAACTGCGGAGGCCATTAACATATTAGTTTATTCCTTTGAAAGTCCACAATTCTTTGTTGAATATTTGCACTAAAATTGACCCATTAACAAATTGTATTTGTGTGTGCCGCTTCTTTGAATTATTATTTCAGGTTAGGACTATATATTAATTACAAATATCTCATTAAATTACTGTATTATTAAACCATTAATTATGTTATTTTAATAGCCAGGTAATCACAGAAGTTACGTTTATTATGCGGATTTCATTATTAATGTTCTAAACATATATTATATGTGTACTGAGATTTAATGTAAAGTGATTTATATACTAGGGTTAGTTACCTGACTATAGGTATTTTATTTTTCACAAAACTTAATCTGTTCTTAAAATAGCTTATTTTTTATCTCTCACTTTTTCTAATCATGTCTTTTTTTCGTTTTTCTCTCTTTTGCTTCAATTTTTTTTTCTTTTCTTTTTATATAATTTTATCACTTTGCATTTTATATTTTAATTATTAATATAATATTATTTTATGCCACTTCGATAAAAAAAATAAAAATAAATAAATTATGCCACCTATTAATTTGTTTATTATAATCTAATAATTATATTAAAAATAATTATAAAGTATAAACTAATAAATAAAATTTTATTTTAACATATTTATACATTAATAATTGTTGCTGATAATTATCTAAGAGGGGGACCTAAGCTTTCAAATGTGAATAACTGAATATATAAAGGTCGCAACATGTCAGAATAAAGGACATTTTGTTCAATTTTTTTAGGAAGAAAAGATGAACCTCTAAGAATTTGAAACGTGTAATAAGAACATCCAAATTATTTCATTATTTTTATTATTATAAATATTATGAATTAAAATATTTGAATTCATTTATTAACCTTTTCTCTTCCCAAATTTCAGATGAGTAATTGATGTTCTAGAAAGTCAGCTGTATGAATTGAAGGGTAAACGCCCAATTCGTGACGACAGGACCTGTAAATAATTTATTTCTCAGGAATTAAAATATTTCGGTAATTAATTAACTAACCAGTAACCATATACGTCAGGAGACTGGAATTATTAAAGATTGACAGCGGATTTGAGATATTTTGAGAAAGATTAGGGGCCAATTTGTAAGGTCCCCAAAGTTGTCCCACTCGAGAAAGACAAAATATCCCCACAAAACCGATAATTGCAATACGACCCCTCAAGTATATTGTATACTATTTCCTTTATCCGTTTTGAATATAGTTTTTTTATTAAAGAAAGTGGGAAGAAGGTTCAAAGAAGGTGGCAACCAGAGCGATCACAGAGGAATCTCCCAAAAATTATTTCATAAATTTCCAATAAAATAAAAGTCATGGAGTTGAAAATTCAAAGCCGCCTTGTATTATGCAAAAGGCTCTTTCTATATAAGCCTGATTCATCACTTTTCCTTATCAACCTTTCCATTCTTTCTTCCTCTGTTCGTCTGCAAAGGAATAGAAATTCCAGGTTTTGGTTAACAAACTGAAATTTTCCAGCGAAAAAAGCTGTTTTAAGCAAGAGGAGAAAGAGGGAAGAAAAGGAAAATCGTGGACCTGGAAAGGTTGAAGCAATGGATCCAGGCAGTCTGTACAAAGCTAGCAGTAGCTTACGGGGGAGTAAGGGAGGAAGCTCGAGCATGAGGGTCAACAGCTCAAACATATGGAGAAATACAGGGATTGAAGTTTTCTCACGCTCTTCACGTGAAGAAGATGATGAAGAGGCCCTGAAATGGGCTGCCCTGGAAAAGCTTCCAACCTTTGATCGTCTCAGGAAGGGTCTCTTGTTTGGATCTAAAGGGGCGAACGAAGTTGATGTTCAAAATCTCGGTTTCCAGGATAAGAAGAATCTGGTGGAGAGACTTGTTAACACTGTCGAAGAAGATAATGAGAAGTTCTTGATGAAACTCAGGAACAGAATTGACAGGTATTTTTCCATTTTTCTGCTAGGTTCTGTAACAATTTGTGTTGGTTTATACTTTATAGTGTGTGATTATTTTATCAATGGTTGATTTTCTTCTTTGTTCATCCAGGGTGGGGATTGATATGCCTACAATTGAAGTTAGATTTGAGCATTTGAATGTTGATGCAGAGGCCTACAGTGCAAACAGGGCTCTGCCCACTTTCATCAACTTCAACAAGAATATCGTCGAGGTACCGTAACACACACTCGCATACATATAAATTGTGTTCTTGGCATTTTTCCCTGAAAAGGGCAGACAAATCTGATACTAAATTGTCTTATTTTCCAGGGACTTTTGAATACTCTCCACTTACTTCCCAGTGGGAAGAAGCCTTTCACTATCCTTAAGGATGTTAGTGGGATCATAAAGCCTTGCAGAATGACCTTACTTTTAGGTCCTCCAAGTTCTGGAAAGACAACTCTGTTGCTGGCTTTGGCCGGGAAACTCGATAAAGAACTAAAAGTAAATCGAAACGACTCCAATGATTTCTTCAAATCTTTTTTCTCCAAAACTAAGCATGATACTAATTGATGAAATGTAATTTATTTCAACAGACTTCTGGAAGTATAACCTACAACGGACACGGGCTCGATGAATTCGTACCGCAAAGAACAGCAGCATACATTAGCCAGCATGATCTTCATATTGGAGAAATGACTGTGAAGGAGACACTGGCGTTCTCAGCCAGGTGCCAGGGGGTCGGCTCTCGATACGGTTCGTGCAGTTCGATTATTATATTTGTCTTTTCTTGACAATTCCTAAAGGTTGATTCATTCTTTTCCATGATTCGTGATTTGTTAACTGACTTTTGTGTTGATTTGGACAGAAATGTTGGCAGAATTGTCAAGGAGAGAAAAGGCCGCAAATATCAAACCAGATCCAGATATTGACATCTTCATGAAGGTAGCATAAACAATCTCATGGCGGCTTGATCTTTCAAAATTTCTGTATTATTTTAATCTATTAGTCAAAAGGATAACGTTAACTAGACACCCACTCACGACTTGAATATTCATTTATGAAGAAGATGACAAAAGAGTTTCTTGTTTGATACTCTCCTCCATTATTATTTGTCTGCTTGCATCAGTATGCCCTGTAGCTGAGCTACAAGAACAGAATGAGTTTTATATTCCTAAAATAGTTAAAGAATTCATTACTTAAGATACATGTAATAATTATCAATAATAACAGTTTAAAATATTACAATCAAACATTAAACTTCGACTTGACTAAGGTTTCTATCTAAATCTAAGTCCAAGATTTGAAAATAATATTGCAGGCTGCTGCAACTGAAGGAGATGAAGCCAATGTCGTGACTGATTATGTTCTGAAGTTGTTGGGACTTGACATTTGTGCTGATACATTGGTTGGAGATGAAATGGTTAGGGGTATTTCGGGAGGACAGAAAAAGCGTGTTACGACCGGTGAGATGATTGTCGGGCCAGCGAAAGCGCTTTTCATGGATGAAATTTCAACTGGTTTGGACAGTTCCACAACTTTCCAAATTGTGAACATGCTCAGGCAACAAGTTAATATCATGAAGGGAACTGCTTTCATCTCCCTCCTACAGCCGGCGCCCGAGACGTACAATCTCTTTGATGACATCGTGCTTATATCCGATGGGCAGATCGTTTATCAGGGTCCTAGAGAGCATGTGCTCGACTTTTTCGAGCACATGGGATTCAAATGCCCCCAAAGAAAAGGAGTTGCTGATTTCTTGCAGGAAGTAAGCAGAAATGTCAATGAATTAAGTAGTCCCTTTTGGTATATGTTGTCATTTATTGGTGTCTAATTACAAGAAATCGAATTTACAATGCAGGTCACATCGAAGAAAGATCAGAAGCAATACTGGGTTCGTAAGAATGAGCCATACCATTTCGTTACAGCCAGTGAGTTTGTCGAGGCTTTCCAGTCATATCCCGTTGGCAGACGCCTCGGTGATGAGCTGGCAGTTCCATTTGATAAGACGAAGAGCCATCCGGCTGCACTGTCGACGCAAAAGTATGGTGTTGGCAAAAAGGAAATATTGAAGGCCTGCGTCGATAGAGAGATATTGTTGACAAAGAGGAATGTATTTGTCGTCTACTTCAAGTTATTCCAGGCAAGCCACACATACATGTTACTCGTTTAACTTATGAACATCATTAATGTAGTTTGAAATAACAATGTTACTGTTATTGACAAAAAGATATATTCTTGTCTTTCCTATCACAGCTTAGTGTGATGACATTGATGGCGATGACGGTCTTTTTCCGAACTGAGAATCCTAAGGACGACATGGAGGATGGAGGCGTATACACGGGTGCTCTGTTTTACTCTACTGTGATGGTGTTGTTCAATGGATTGTCAGAGCTGGCGATGACGATTTACAAGCTTCCCGTGTTCTACAAACACCGAGATATGTACTTCTTTCCCCCATGGGCGTATGCTCTCCCCGCATGGGTCCTGAAAATACCCTTTACTTTCTTGGAAGTGGGTATATGGACATTCATCACTTACTATGTAATGGGGTTCGATCCAAACGTGGGAAGGTAAGCTAAATTTCACACAGTTATGAATGTATTCATCTTTTGATATATTACTGATGAAGATTTCAAATTTGGTTTGCAGATTATTTAAGCAGTATCTTCTGCTTTTAATGGTTCACCAGTACGCCGGTGCATTGTTCAGATTTCTCGGGGCAGCAGGAAGAACCATGATTATTGCTAACACATTTGGCTTGTTTGCACTTCTTATGCTCTTCGCATTGGGCGGCTTTGTTCTGTCTAGAAGTACGTAAAAACGATCATCAAATCTAGAAATGATCTATCTTTCAACATTTTCTTACTAACTTGTTTTGGAACTATGCAGAGGATGTTAAGGACTGGTGGTTGTGGGGCTACTGGTCCTCACCTCTGATGTATTCTCAGAATGCAATTCTTGTTAACGAATTCCAAGGCCACAGTTGGGATAAAGTAAGTCGAGCCATCAACACCGCATTCGTATTATTTTCAAATATTTGAATCATGATGTCATACTAAGGATATCCTCGTTATACAGCTCATAAACGGCAGTCGGTTGGGAACACTGGCGACGGAAGCTCGAGGGTTCTTTCCTCAAGCATACTGGTATTGGATAGGAACTGGGGCTTCTGCTGGATTCGTTTTGTTATTCAACTTCTTCTACCTGCTTTCTCTTATGTTCCTCAATCGTAAGTTTTCTTTCTCGGGTGTCCAAATCTACATACAGCTATGGCTTACATCACATTCATAGACTGACAATGATAATACTAAAATATGATGCAGCTTACGAGAAGCCACAAGCTGTATTACCAGAAGAAGCCGACGACAGTTCTGTTTCCCGGGCGGGTGGCCCCAGCAACCGGCGGAGCATCTCTTCTGGAAGCTCATCTGTAAGAGCAGATGCAGTTGAAGCAGTTGATGAAAACCGTAAAAGAGGAATGATTCTTCCATTCGAGCCGCATTCCATCACATTCGATGATGTCAGATATTCGGTTGATATGCCAGCAGAAATGAAAGAACAAGGCGCTACTGAGGATAAACTTGAGCTCTTAAAGGGTGTGAGCGGAGCATTCAGGCCCGGTGTTCTGACAGCTTTAATGGGCGTTAGTGGAGCCGGTAAAACAACTCTTATGGACGTGTTGGCTGGAAGAAAAACCGGTGGATATATTACCGGAGATATTAGAATCTCGGGGTATCCCAAGAACCAAGCAACATTTGCTCGGATTTCTGGTTATTGTGAGCAGAACGATATTCATTCGCCGAATGTCACTGTTTACGAGTCCCTCGTTTTCTCTGCTTGGTTGAGGTTGCCTCGCGATGTTGATTCAGAAACTAGAAAGGTTTATAGATTTTTCATTTTGAGTTAATCTTGCAAATTTCTTGCTTCATGTGTCCAAATGAAACTTTTAATACTAACTTATTAACTTTTTTGACAGATGTTTATTGAGGAGGTAATGGAACTTGTTGAACTTAACCCGATTCGAGGAATGCTCGTGGGGTTGCCAGGTGTCAATGGTCTATCAACGGAGCAGCGTAAGAGGCTTACGATTGCTGTTGAGCTCGTGGCTAACCCTTCGATCATATTTATGGACGAGCCGACTTCAGGGCTTGATGCTAGAGCTGCTGCAATTGTCATGAGAACTGTTAGGAATACAGTCAACACTGGAAGAACTGTTGTGTGCACCATCCATCAGCCTAGCATTGACATATTTGAAGCCTTTGATGAGGTACATTTCATAAGATATATAAAATTACAGTTACTGATTTACCTGAATTGCTCCTGAAGTAACATGAATTTCTTTTATACAGCTATTTTTGATGAAAAGAGGAGGAGATGAAATATACGTTGGACCGTTGGGTCACCAATCGTCCCATTTGATCAAATACTTTGAAGCAGTCGAAGGAGTTCCGAAGATCACAGACGGGTACAACCCAGCTACCTGGATGTTGGAAGTCACTTCTTCATCTCAGGAACTGATGTTGGGAGTCGACTTTAAGGATCACTACAAGAATTCTGATCTATACGGGTAACTCAGAGAGATTAATTCCATCACATTACAAAGAAATACAAATGAATTTTTTCATGACATTCTAATAATGTAACAAATCATTGCAGGAGGAACAAGGCCCTGATCAAGGAACTAAGCGTCCCTCGGCCCGGCACAAAGGATCTATATTTCGCTGAGGAATACTCACAATCTTTCCTCACTCAATTATTTGCTTGTCTGTGGAAAGCGCACTGGTCGTACTGGCGAAACCCTCCTTATACGGCCGTCAGATTTCTGTTCACAACTGTCATTGGCCTTATATTCGGGACAATGTTCTGGGATCTCGGTGGTAAGTGGTCAACTCAACAAGATCTATTCAATGCTATGGGTTCTATGTACGCCGCAATCAACTTCTTGGGATTTCAATACGGTTCGTCAGTCCAGCCCGTGGTGGCCATAGAACGAACAGTCTTCTATCGAGAAAGAGCTGCTGGAATGTACTCTGCAGCGCCATATGCATTCTCACAGGTGAAATGTCATCAGCATTTCAAAACATGTGAAGTGTGTGTTTTTCATAAATGAAGGATTTCTCCTAACAATGTTGTATCCCCGTGCAGGTTCTGATTGAGCTCCCTTACGTCTTCATCCAATCCATCATATACGGCCTGATTGTGTACTCCATGATGGGATTCGACTGGACTGCAGAGAAATTCAGCTGGTTCATTTACTTCTTGTTCATCACATTGTTGTTCTTTGTCCTCTATGGTATGGTGGCTGTCTCCATCACCCCTAACCACAACATTGCTTCCATCATCTCTTCCTTCTTCTACGCTGTATGGAATCTCTTCTCAGGATTCATCGTCCCACGACCGGTAAGTTCCCATCACACATTAGTCTGAACACTGCCAACCGCATAAACTTAACTCAAACGAATCTGTGTGTGTTTTGCAGAGAATCCCCATCTGGTGGAGATGGTACTACTGGGTATGTCCCCTTGCTTACAGTTTGTACGGTTACGCCATCACCCAATTCGGAGACATTGAAGAAGAAATGACAGATCCAGTAAAATCAGTGAAACAGTACCTGAAAGATTACTTCGGGTTCGAAAAAGACTATCTTCCATTAGTCGCATTAGTTATGCTCGGATTCATCATCGGTTTCACCCTCATCTTTGCTTATGCAATCAAGACATTGAACTTCCAGAGGAGATGATCTGTTCCAGTTTCCTTCCAATGCCCTCAGGAGAGCTATGCACATCTCTGCTCTGTAGGGATGCTATCTTTTATTTATGTATGAATTTGTTTAGGAAAAACTTAAGAGATGTTTGCTGTGCAATTATACTATATTTCTGGTCTGCCTGTAATATTAGATCAACAAAGCGTGTAATTTCTTTAATTATTTTTCAAAGAAAGTAGTTTTCTTCTCTAATTTTTACTGCTTGTTCTTGGTTGCTGTAGTTTAGTGTATTTTTGGCTCTTTGATAAATACAGATTCATGATTCTAAGATTTCAATTCAAATAGAACTAATAATTAAGTGTGATATCGACTATCCAATCTTTTTGGATTAATAAAATTATTTTTTTAAGTTGATTTGAAGTTCTAGTTCAATTCCCAATTGGGGGGCTGGCGAACTTAGGGCAGGGTATTCCAGGTCATGATTAAAAATAAAGCTTTTTTGTGGTTAAAAACTCATGTTATATTGAATTTCCAAGACACTGGGATAAAAACACCTTCAATTTTCCCTTTTCTTTTTTAAAAAATAGATAGGTCATCTGATTCAAGGGGAAAACTCCCTATGGGTTTGAAAAGTTCCTTTTAGCTCCCCATTTTCAAATACATCATTTGGGGTTTTAGATACGCGATTTGGGATTTAGATACGCGATTCTGGAATTTAGATACGCGATTCTGGGATTTAGATACGTGATTTTTTTCTTGTATTTCAAATACATCATTTGGGGTTTTAGATACGCGATTATTGAGTTTTAATACATCATTTTTGAAAATGGGGAGCTAAAAGGAATTGGACTTATCATTTGGGGAGTTTTCGGGAATTCCCCGTTGATTCAAAGCAGCAAATGGTAAAAGTCTTGATTCAGCAATATTTGATGCCACAAAATCTAATGGACATATTACCCTTCAAGAGATTAACAACCCAAGGTCTGCAAAGGAGATCCTTACAATCAGCAACGATATTTGTTCAACCTTGTTGTTACCCTTCAAGAGATTAACAACCACAGCTTCACTACTAATAGTCCATTCGACTTTCGTTAATATAACTATGAAGGAAAAAATTCACGTTTTTTGTTTCGAAAATGTTACCAAGTACTTATATTTTATTTCTTTTATTCTATATTCAATTTAATCTTTATTTTAGAGACATCGTGTCTCATCTTACTAAATCAATTTACTTTTAATTACTAATATTTAAATAAAATTTATTATTACTATGTCAGGGTGCAATACTGCCATTGATCCCAAATTATGAAATTATGTAGTGAACTGTACAAATTCTACTAGGAAACTGCTCAAATTTAGGGATGTTTAAGAATCGAGCCAAACTTACTAAAAATTTGAATTCGAATTCAAAAAGTTCGAGTCGAAGTCGAACCGAGCCATCGCGAGCCGATCAAATTTATTTGATAAATATATATTACATATATATATATATGACCTAAAATATTATATATATATATATATATATATATATATATATATATATATATACACACATGTATATTACTGAATTAAATATATTAGTAATTATTTACATAAATTTTTTTGAATATGCAATAAATGAATGCAAAGTACAAGAAAATAGCGAAACAAATATATTATTGATTTAATTTGAAAAAAAACTACAATCTCTGAATATCCTCTTATTATTCTCTATGGGTTGATTCGAGGGCTTGATACTTGATTTTGAATTGGATGTAGAATTTGGTTTGAATTTAGGGTCTGGGCCGGAAGGGTTGGATTGTTGCACCGGCTCGGAGACTTGAGCTTTGATACTTGATCTCGAATTGGATGTAGAATTTGGTTTGAATTTAGGGCCTGGGCCAGAAGTGTTGGATCGTTGCACCGGCTTGGAGACTTGAGCTTTGATGCTTGTTCTTCGATTTGAAAGACTGGGGAATCGATTTGGAGGACTTGGAGATTTAGGCCTTGAAGAAGTGAATCTTTATGGCGATAGCACTTCGTCGTGGAAGGAGCTCGGGAATTTTAGAGTTTCTTTGATTTGGTTTGTGGATGATCTTGATGATGTGATTTGCGAGCTTCGGTACTTTATTTATAGACACGTGTACTTTATTTATAGACACGTGTTGGACTCGCTTGACTTTATGTGTTTGGATTTGGATTTGGATTTGGACTTAAGACTCCTAATATTTTGTTTAAGTGAATGGACTTATATATTAGCCATTTAATTAACCCAAAATAATAATAAATTTATATTTATTATTTTGGATAAAACTATAACAAAACTCAAATTTCGTATGGACTTATTATCGAGATATAATTAACAGCCATTTTATTTGGACCATTAATTAATAATAATCTCCATTAATTATATATATAAATATATATATATATATATATATATATATATATATATATATATATATATATATATATATATATATATATATATATAACTATTTTTTTATTTTTTAAAATTTATATTAGATTCAAACCTAAGCCGAGTCGAATTCGAACTATCAAACGAACCAAATTTCGAATAAAAAATTTAAAGTTCGTCGAACTCGAACGAGACTGAATAAGTTCGAATTTCGAGAAAAAAAATGAAAAATTCGACTCAGCTCGGTTCGTAAATATCCCCACTCAAATTTCCACGGTGGGAAGGCAAAAAATTGATTGGACATCATAAATATATATATTTTTTTTTGTTAATTATTTACATTCTAAAAGGTTCTTTAATCAGAACTTTAGGTGGCATGTCTATATGAAACCAGAAAGGAAATATAAATTCAAATCCTCATAATATAGTCAATATACCATATTCTTGGCGACTTAGGGAGATTATATTTATGTAAATTGTAAGTAATTTTCCAAATAATGGGATATTTAAGTTAGAATCCCCGCGGACTTTTCATTCCCAGAAATTGATGCCATAAGGTCCATAACGATGACCTCAATTAGTCAAAGAAATCTCACAATTTTTGACACTTCTTGTAAAAATGTTGAATTTATTGATTTCCAACAATTTACTAATTAAAACAACAACAATAAATTAAAGAATCTACATAGTTTTATTGGCAATTTTCCAAGAACCAACGAACGAATTAATAAACTAACACAAAAATAAATGGTTTCTAAATTCTAATCAAACTTTGAAAGAATCAAGAAATAATGCAGTGATATGGGGCTTCAACACTTTCTCCGGATGTGTATACCCATCCTCGTTGTGCTTATACACAACATCGATCAAGCGCGCCAGGTTCAAAACGCGCTTTAGAATCTCCATGGAAACACGACTATCCTTCAATCCTTCATTCATATCTTTCCATGCAGTTTCAGCAACTTCACTCAAGTATTCTATGGCTTCTTGTGTTGATACGCCATTCTCTTTCATGTAGCTATCGATTCCAGTCGAAATTTGCCCTCTGCTCTTCTCAACCTTCAAACATTACAAATTTAAATCGTTATGAAAATCCGATTTAATTTTACCTTCATTCTTAACATTGTGTATATATTGTGTTCGAAACTATCATGCATGTACAAGTCATACCTCGTAGGTGGCAATGTCGTCGACGACACGACATATCGTGACGCTAGCTTCGACAATTCCAGGCTTTCCGAGCAGCCAGTTGAATGCTTCATCTGTGGCAACATCCATTCCCAGGAAGGACGTTGCTGTGAGCAAGTAGTAAGTGCTGGTAATCTTGGCATTCTTCATGTACTCATCAAATGGGGGCAAATACCCTTCAATAAACCATTTTGCCTCGATGTAGTAGCTCATCACTATCTCTTTCATCTGTTAAATCAAAACATATATATGCATGTAAGAACAGAATAAATCCTCAAATGAAATCGAACAAATCATACGATACAAATTATTACCGCTTCCTTGGCATGGTGAACTGCGAATGATCTCCCTTTTGGCGCCAACTCTTGGTCGTATGCTTCGTAGAGATTGAGAAGAGCTTTGTAGCAAATCTTCATGTATTCTGGAAGTTGATCGATCTCCCTCGTGTCCCATCTGGTGCATACAAGAATTATTTGCTTAATAATAGGTAAAATTGACATCAGAATTGCATAGTTGTTGTTGAGTTTTGTTGCACATACTTTTGTACAGCTTCAGTGAAAACGGTTAGTTCTTCTATTGTTCCATATGCATCATATGTGTCATCTATCACTGATATCAGAGCTATAGTTTTAGTGAGCATGATTCGAGCAGAAGAGTATTGAGGCTCAAAATAAACCCCCAATGTCCAGAAATAGCACTCCACAATTCTATCTCTTGCATAACAAAGCTTGGAAACAAGCCCTAACTCCTTCCACCACCTACATCAAAGATGATCAAGAATGTGATTAATCGAAACTAGCTGAACTTAATTGAGAAAAATTAATAATGTTATTATATAATTGCATGACCAAGAGGGAGATTATTAGGATAATTATACTCACATACGTACCTAGGCTTTGCCCTAAGGTTTGAGAATTATTTTGAGAAGGGTAGTTTTTGTAGTTTCTTAAACCTTTGGTCAAAGCTGCATAGTTATGAGTACTGCATGCAAGGACATTTACCTTGTAACGTGATAGAGTTCTTTTCTGTGCAACATCTGTAGCAAATTGAAGTCCAATTTCGCGAGCCTTAGCAAGGACTCGTTCTTTGATTCATCTTCTTCGTATACGGAGATGAATCTGCGTGCTTCGACTCTCGGAATGCCCCGGTGGAGGGATTGCTCAAGAGCATGCACAACTTGTTTCTTCAGAGGCGATTCGCTTAGATTCTGAGCAATGGATTCAAGATGATAAGCAGTGAAAGAAAAAGCCTTCTCCAAGATCTCCTCTCCTTGTGTTCTTAAGAATGTTGCTTCATATAGGCTTAACAAACCCTTAACGTCATTTGCAAGGGTTTTCTTGAATTCACCATTGTTTTCTATGAACCTCTCGAAAATGGCTGCATGCATGTCAAGAATGTTAGATTAAAACCAATCCCATTTGTTAGGAAAATAGTAAACTTAAAGGAATTAGTTATAAACACCCTAAACCTAGCTATATTAATTTATAAATATTGCTGTCAGATCAAAAATAGGGATAATTACACTAAAGTATTTTGAGATTTGACTTAATTAAAAATCTTACCCGAAGATTAAGAAATTACAAAAAACCTCCCTTGTCTTACTTCAATAGTTGACCTATCACATGCTATTATAGTAATGAATTTAAACTACTAAATAACGAATACTTACAAGAAGACGCATCGAAGCCATGTTGCCTCAGCAATCTGAACTGCAATGCAGCGATAACCAAATCGTCGTTCTCTTCATTTTCGAGCTTGAAACAGCCGTTGAATGCCAACGTAAGTTGATCTCGAATTTCCCTCACAAAGTGATACGACAAACCAAGACGTTCTATATTGTCAATCAAAACCAATTTCTCAGACAATTTGGTCCCGCTAATAAGCATACTCCTTGCTTCTTCCTTCAACACCTCAATCTCTGCACCATAACTTTCCGGCACCTGATCATAATCCGACGAACTAAACAGATCACCCCACATACTGGGGGAGAAGTTAGCCACGGGCCGAGCAATTTCGTCGTGACATTTCATAATGGGATTGCTTAGCTCAACTAATGAAGCCATTGCAGCAAGGTTTCTGGGAAGTATTGTAAAATGATGTGTTAACTTCTAAAGCTGTTAATCAACTGCAAATAAAAGAATTAAGTTGAATATGAATGACATTAATCAAATGTACATGCCTATTTATAACAATGGAGATGTGTGGAATATGGATCCTACGTATATCTCCATACATTTTTCTCACGTAGAAATTCAAAGTATAGTTCTGATGCAGTTTGGCCTCTTCAAATTCTTGGAGCTTTCGTTTTTTGACGGGTTTACCAAGTTATTGACGGGTTTACGTTGTACGGATATGCATGCATGGTCTAAGCATGTGCGTAAACATATATACATTTATTAATTAATGACTTATAAGTTTGTAAATTTTATTTTTTATTTGGTTTTCATATTTAGAAATTTATTCCTTTCTTTTTGGTATAAATCGCATTCATTATTAACTACGGTAACTAAATTCTTGATGAATTATAGACATATTAGAGGCCGGAACAACTTGGACACAAAATTTAAATGTAAAGATGTTGCATTAATTCTTCTTGACCATACTACGTATTATCTTCATTCAAAAGAACGTGCTTTTAATTTCATGAGAATTTTGGGTCAAATTGTTGGCTTTAAGGCACAAGATGTTGGACTGTTGATTTGAGAACCAAAGGTTAAACTAAAGACCAGTATATTCTAATTCAAATTCTAATATTATTATATGGTAGGAATTAAGTAGGAAAGTATTTGATAGAATTGACTATAAATTGTGGATCAATTAAAATAGAATTGGGCGTAGATTTATCCCTAATTAAGATGACGGTCACGTCTGTGAATGCGACCACATTTTAAGGTTTAACTGCAATTAATTAATTTCGGAGTCTATAGTCTTAGGAATTGACATTTCTTAGTTAGGTGTAGTCAAAGGTATTTTCGGGGTATGTCTCACGAGTTTTCCCCATGTCGAACAATGTGATCATAAATTTCTCCAATTCAAGTTTTACTTTTCTAACGATGTCGGGTACAATACACGCTTCCAATGGAAAATTTTATTTCAAAATCCGGTTCAATCGAACTCAACCAATTAAAAGGACAAGTATATTATACTTGTCATTTAATTTATCACTCTCTCTAAATTTTTCTACCAATCACACGACAAGTATAAAATACTCACCCCCTTGATACACCGATTTGATCGAAACAGGCTAGAACTAAAATTTTTCGTCTAATATAGTAAGATAGTATTTTTTTCTTCGTGATAACCAAAAACTATTTATATTTGCTCCCTGTCTCTTCCCCCATCTCTACGACAATCAAATAAAAATGTATTAATAGGAAAACATTTTCCTAGCCAATTTTTTTACGAAAAATTCTAACTCAAACTCAATTCGAAAGTGTATTATATTTATCACGTTCTCTAAATTTTCCACAAATCACACGACAGGTACTGCAGAACACTCATTCTCTTGTTACACTAATTAGATCGAGCTAGACTTAGGTTTGAAATTGGCTAATGAACACAGTGCGAATTTCCAATCAAGGGCGATGCCACACATATAGAAGTGGGGTCAATTGACCCACTGACAAAAAAAAATTGGTTATGTATTTATATATTTTTCATATGTTTTTACATTTTTTATTTTAAAAATAACTATTTTGACCCCACTTAAAAATAAAAAAAATTATATTGACCCCCTTAAATTTAAAATTAATATAATAAAAAAAGTCCATGACCCAAAAAATAAAAAGAAAATTCTATTTAATGATACTTTAAAAAAAAAAACTCTAAATAATATAGACTTTGTAGTTTTCTTCAATTTCAGATTGTTTGTAAACTCTAAATATAAACAGTTTTAAAGCATTTGAAAAACTAATTTTTGCTTAAATTAAGGAGAAATAAGCTAGAATCTCAAAGCAACCCCTTTTAGATTCTACGATTTTCTCTAAATTTATTTAAAATTCTATTTTAACAATAATATCTGATTAAAACATTAATATTCTTAAATTAAACTTCTACATACAAATGCAACTCTATGGTTTATATGCATCTTTTCCTTTTTTAATTCTTTATATCTTTTTTTTTTCTCTTCTCATCAGAATTTCGTAATTTTAAAAAGTCTCATAACTAAAATTTACGATTATTAGGTAAATTTTCTCGTTTCTTAATTTTTATAAATTTATAAATAAAGTATATATAGAATAATTCTATGTTTGATTAATTAAAAATAATCTATTACAAAATTATAATCATTTATAATAATTTTTATATTAATATAAAACTGAAATTATATTATAATACCCATAAATATTTCTAAGTATTTAAGGGTATTAGTAACTTCATAAAAGTTGTAATTATCCACTTTTGTTTTCACTTATTACTTTTCTGTTTATCACTTTTTTCTCAAACAATATTTTACAACTTTCACTACTATTTTAATTTTTGCTTATGGAGTAGAGTTTGCAAACATCCCCTTATAGATGGATATATTTAGTACAAATAAAAAATTGTAGAAGATAATTGTAAAATATTTTTTTTTATTTTTTAATAATATATATATATATATATTTTATTAGTAGTTAAAATTTTAAAATAATTTTAAAATAAATATTATAAAATAAATATTTTATTTTTTAATAATATATATTTTTTATTAATAATAAATTATTTTGATCCCACTGTCCCACAATCCTCAAGTCGCCCTGTTTCTAGTGAAGGATATTAGGAAAAATGAGAATGGTCAGTAGGAATGTATTTCTTCAACAGTCCAACCCAAATATGATCCGTTTAAAATGCTAGAAATTTAAGAAATAATAGTTGTACAAGTTCAAGATAGTATTTTTTTCTTCATAATTATCTCCAACTTTCCAGGGTCACTAGGAAAAATGAGAATTGTTAGTATAAATGTATTTGTTCTGCCGTCCAAGTCGAATAAGACCCGTTTAAAACGTTTGAAATTTAAGCAATAATAGTTGTTTATTTTCAAGAATAGTATTTTTTCTTCGTAATTATCTGTAAATTTCTAGAGTCGCTATGAAAATTGAGGATTGTTAGTATAAATGTATTCCTTTAGCATTGCAAGTCAAATATGATCCATTTGAAATGTTTGAACACCACATCATTAATTATTCGATGTGGGACATTTAATACACTCCCGTCATGCCCAAATTGGTGCGTGAACATTGTAGGAATTGAAACATCTGCAAGCCGCAGGAATGAAACATCTGCAAGCCGGGTGGAGAGACAGACACAAGAATCGAACATCTGTGAACCCGCTCTGATACCATGATAAATAATTAATGAGCATTCAACAGCTAGTTTTGGGGCCTTGATGTGGTGTAGGGATGCAAGCGAGCCTGTCGAGCAAGCTCGAGCCGAACTCAAGCCCTTTGAGTCTTGGCTCGTGGCTCGTGAGCCATGATATTTAAATAAAAAATAATTATATATATATATATAATACTTAATTAATATATAATAATAATATATATATATATATATATATATATATATATATTAATTTTTATACAAAATTAATAAAAAAGTAATAAATTTATTATTTATTTGTATATATATTTAACGGTAAATTATTGAACAATCCCTGATAAGGCAACAATGTTATCCCAAACCCCCCAATTTGAAATCATACTATTTTACATCCCCAATACACAATATATTTTTTCAAAACCCCCTAAATCGCCTAAAATTACCAAAGTATCCCTGTTAAAATTGAATAATCACAATCCATACCAAGCATCCAAATCCCTCCTCCATCGGCGGGAATTTGTCATTCTTCACCATCTCCCGCCACCGCCCGCCGCTGCAGACCGCCGCACACCACCGCCGACAAGTGTAGAAGAAGTTATTGGAGACTGAACGGCCCACACACCCACGTTAGAGACGAAATCCCTACGAGCTACCAACCACACCCCCACGATGAACACTCTTTTTGAGGTCGTTGCTTGAAATGGTAAGGTCTAAGAGGAAGGTACGTCGCATCCAAACTGTCGAGGTTAGTTTTCTTCCATAAATGGTCAGAAATTCCATTTTTTTTCGCCATATTCCAGTTTGTATTTGGTAAATGATGATTTTAACTCAACAAGTAAGGGTTTCAGGAGTTTGTTAAATAAGGAACATTGAATCGATTTTTATTCGATAGATGGTTCGCTCAATGTCGACGACGCCATTGATGATTGTTCCGTCCCTGGCCGAAACAAGCAGGGGAAAGAGAAAAAGATCAGAGGTAGACTTCCATGAGACTGATGAGGGCACGCTTTCGAAGAAGCGGGTGTATTCGATTTTGCATCAGTGCGTGTTGGAGAGATTCAGTGAGGTTATCTATAAAATTCGTGACCAAATGTCTCCTGGTCAACTCGATGCAGTTAAGAAATCGCCGTTTGGTTGTTTTTTAGGAGCGCCCGTTCAGAAGGGGAGCATTAACAGAGTTGGGTTGTTGCTCGATTACTACAACTGCAGCACAAACACATTTAAATTTGGTAGCCAAGAAGTTTTATTTTGTGAGGAGGAATTCAGCATTGTTATTGGTATGCGGCATTCCGGTCATCCTGTCGTGGTTGTGGGCAAGAGTAAATCCAATACCTTGAGCAAGCATTTTGGCAATAAGGGAAACAATGTCTCCCGAACTAACATCGAGAGTAAACTGCACGAATTCGTCGGAAGGACTGATGATGATGGCATTGATGATTTTGTACGGATGTACATTTTATACGTTTTTAATTGTTTGTTGTTCCCACGTAGCGGTGTACGTGTGCCTGCTGCGCTTATTTGGTATGTAGATTATTTGTCCAGGATTGGACAGTACGCGTGGGGCACGGCGGCTCATATGTTTTTGATTCAAGGTATTAGGAAGCATGTTGTGGATAAACATGATTTTCTTGATGGATGTACTATGGGTTTGTTGGTAAGTCGTCGGCTTGGTTTTGTAGATTGTGTCGTTTATACCTATATATACACCTACTTAAGTTATTGTTTATGTCAGGCATGGTTTCATGAACGAATCCAGAAGTTTGGCATCTCAAGAAGGTTGGCAGTATTCCCTCGTTTGTTTAAATGGAAAGGGAGTGCACTGCCTAGTACGAAAGAGAATGCGAAGAAGGAACTGGAAAGTGTTTGCCTCTCAGATGTAAGTCTGTAATCTTTGGTAATTTAAACCAATATGCATATTTTATTCAAATATTTTGTAAGAAAGCCTGTTGATTTAAAAACACGCAGATTGTTCCCTTACGAGCGGCTAACAAAATGGAGAGAAGTCTGTCCAGAGCGGAGGAAGAAGTTTTTGTTAACGAAGGGGATCAAGTTGTTTGCGTAGCAGAAAAAGCACAAGGTGTTGATCAAGGAGTTCAAACCGATTGTGTGAAAGAGGCACCTGAATGTGTTGATGAAAGAGTTAAAACGGTTTGTGTGGAAGAGGCACCGGAATGTGTTGATGTAGGAGTTCAAGTTGATTTGATTGAGGATGGGGAAGGTGATTGTGATTCCGGACGAGCTGAGGGTAGATCGAAGAGGAAGAACGATGTGAGGGAGCGTGTGGAAGAAGATGTGAGAACATATTACATACAAGATTCAATATTACAATGTCTTTTAACTATGCGCGTGTGTTTGATTTGTCATTGGATAATTATGTATTAGGTGACTGTGTTTGATGGAGCTCAAGTGGACAGTAGGCCTAAGGAGGCCCCAGGATGTGAGGTCGTCACTGAGGAGCAACGGAATAGGGCATTTAATTTGATTATGAGCTACACGGAGGCGCAAAAGTAAGTGTTCTTACTTAATTCAATGAGTTTAGTTGGCAGAATGTTGTTGACTGTTTCATTATAATCTTTTGCAGCCATGATGTTGTGTATACAAGTAAGACGAGTTTTATCTTCGTGTACGATCTACGAGATCTAATTTTGGGGAAGGAGACCAATGACAATGTTATTCTGTCCTATTACGACCTGCTAACAAGTCCTGGTTACCTTGTGCCGAAATTCCACGATGTACACTTTGTTAACCCTCATGTGTCAGTTGAATTTGTGGAGAAATTGAAGAACAGGGGCACAGGAAAGACAAAGAAAAAGACTGTCCCTTACATTGTCCCATCTGCAATCAACGAGTTCATGACGCACCAGATGAAAAGTGACTACGTCATGACACTGAACGAGGTGTCTTCAACAGTTATGTTCTCATGTCGTTATATTATTTTCCCTTTACTGACAAATTCTCACTGGCATATGTTGGTGTATGAGACCGAGCACAAACGTTTCAGTCACTACAACTCAATGCATACAGAAGAAGCTGCCACCGATGTCGAAGTATACTCAGATTTCCTCTGGAAGTTGTGGATTAAGAACAATGTTGTCAAGAGTTCCAAAGAGAGGGAATTGGGGCGGGGACGAATGAGAATTCAGGATAGGGGGAGCAATGATTGTGGTGTATTAATGTGTCTATATGGTGAGATGCTTGTTCGAGAGACTAACGAGTTCAGGACATATGCCGAGACATGCAACATCGCCGAATACCGCTTTAAGTTAGCCAATGCCTTTCTAGAAAAACAATCTGTTCATCTATATAATTGAAATTTCAATTAGATTGTTATTTATTTTTCCAGTGAAAATGTAATAATGTGTAATTGGAAGGGTGATTTGTCCAGTAAAACTGTAATAATGCTTAATTGGAAGGGTGATTTGTCCAGTGAAACTGTAGTAATGCGTAATATGAAGGGTGATTTGTCCAGTGAAACTGTAATAATGCGTAATTGGAAGGGTGATTTGTCCAATGAAACTGTAATAATACGTAATTGGAATGGGTGATTTGTCCAGTGAAACTGTAATAATGCGTAATTGGAAGGGTGATTTATCCAGTGAAACTGTAGTAATGCATGCGTAATTGGAAGGGTGATTTGTCCAGTGAAACTGTAGTAATTGGAAGGGTGATTTGTCCAGTGAAACTGTAGTAATTGGAAGGGTGATTTGTCCAGTGAAATTGTAATAATGCGTAATTGGAAGGGTGGATATTTGTCCAGTGAAACTGTAATAATGCGTAATTGGAAGGGTGATTTGTTCAGTGAAACTGTAGTAATGCGTAATTGGAAGGGTGATTTGTCCAGTGAAACTGTTGTAATGCGTAATTGGAAGGGTGAGTTGTCCAGTGAAATTGTAATAATGCGTAATTGGAAGGGTGGATATTTGTCCAGTGAAACTGTAATAATGCGTAATTGGAAGGGTGATTTGTCCAGTGAAACTGTAATAATGCGTAATTGGAAGGGTGAGTTGTCCAGTGAAACTGTAGTAATGCGTAATTGGAAGGGTGATTTGTCCAGTGAAACTGTAGTAATGCGTAATTAATTGAATGATGATCACATCATTACTACAATATAGTTATGAACAAGATTGTTCATAAGTATATTCTTGTAATGATGTGATCATGATTCAATCAATCTTGTTAATGTTGCAATGTTTTATTCAGAATCTTGTTCATAAGTATATTGTTGTAATGATGTGATCATCATTCAATCAATCTTGTTAATGTTGTAATGTTTTATTCAGAATCTTGTTCATAAGTATATTGTTGTAATGATGTGATCATCATTCAATCAATCTTGTTAATGTTGCAATGTTTTAACTACAGTTTCACTGGACAAATCACCATTCCAATTACGCATTATTACAGTTTCACTGGACAAATCACCCTTCCAATTACGCATTACTACAGTTTCACTGGACAACTCACCCTTCCAATTACGCATTATTACAGTTTCACTGGACAAATATCCACCCTTCCAATTACGCATTATTATAGTTTCACTGGACAAATCACCCTTCCAATTACGCATTACTACAGTTTCACTGGACAAATCACCCTTCCAATTACGCATTATTACAGTTTCACTGGACAAATATCCACCCTTCCAATTACGCATTATTACAGTTTCACTGGACAAATCACCCTTCCAATTACGCATTACTACAGTTTCACTGGACAACTCACCCTTCCAATTACGCATTATTACAGTTTCACTGGACAAATCACCCTTCCAATTACGCATTATTACAGTTTCACTGGACAAATATCCACCCTTCCAATTACGTATTATTACAGTTTCACTGGACAAATCACCCTTCCAATTACGCATTACTACAGTTTCACTGGACAAATCACCCTTCCAATTACGCATTATTACAGTTTCACTGGACAAATATCCACCCTTCCAATTACGCATTATTACAGTTTCACTGGACAAATCACCCTTCCAATTACGCATTACTACAGTTTCACTGGACAAATCACCCTTCCAATTACGCATTATTACAGTTTCACTGGACAAATCACCCTTCAAATTACGCATTATTACAACAAAGTTATTCACCATACAACAAAAAATACAAAGACAAGTGAAAAAAAAGTTAAAAAAAAGTCATTCAGCAGGTCCATCATCAAGCCAAAATGGCAAGCCTCCACTGAAATCTCGGCCAATCTTCAGTTTCTGTGCGAAAACAAATCATATAAACCTGATTAGGATCCAGAATTAAACAACATACCCAACAACATACAAACAGTCAATTTGACACAGGGCCCCTGCATGTTCTCTTGTTATGCCCAGACCTTTTACATGATGAGCATACAGTAACAGCTTTGACGACCTGCGATGGGAACCTATTCCTCTTCGGTCGACCAGTCTGAGGCCTCACATCGGGAGGCATGATCTGAACCTCGACATTTGAGACCATATCAGCATTCGGTACAGGGAAAATAATGTTCTCATATGTTTTTTTATACGTTTCAACTGAATAAGCATCATCACAAAAATCGTATACCGACCACCCTTTCTTGTCAATGCATGCACAAGCATGTTTGCAGGGGAGCTTCAAGATCTGCCAGTAATTACAAGAACATTCCCGCTTGCCAAGGTCTACTGTGTGTCGGAATTCCCCTTCATTCACCTCAAATGTCACTGAGTTGGCTCGCACAACATCCAAGCTCCTCCCTACTTCAAATTCAGCCTTGACCATCACCTCTATATCCATACAAAGGTGCGTTTGCCATTCATGACTTTGCTCCCTTCTATTGCACATCATGGTCATTATCTGCTGCCTAATCCGGTCAATCAAAGTAACAATTGGGAGGGATCTTGCATCCTTCACCCAACTGTTCCAATACTCTGCAATATTGTTGTTGATGATACCAAATCGATTACCGGTAAATAATGAATTAGCCCAGTTTTCAAGAGCGGAGTTATTTAAGAAATCTGCGGCCAATGGCATTGCTTTAAGGATTTTGTTGATGTGCAGGGAGTACTCAGCCCTGGTAGGAGCATATGCTGCTGCATTGAACACATTGGTCCAATATTTTTTGTTCAGTTTGGGATAATGCTTCCTAAGGACCTGCGATAATGACAACCAACATCCACTTTATTATCAAGAAAAGGAGCATACGTATCAACTCATCACAGTAATTAGTAAACAAATACCTGAGTTATGAAGTTATCCACCAAATGTCTGAGGCAGAATGCATGTTGGCTGCCTGGAAATACCCTTGGCACATGCGTAACAAGTCCCAGGTGCCTGTCGGAGAAGAATGTGTACTGTCTAAAATCACAAAGCACAGGCTGACTTTCAAGAGCATGTCTCAACTTTTGGCAAAACCTTTCCCAATTCTCATCATTCTCTGAGTCAACGACAGCGTATGCTATTGTAAACAACTGATTGTTCCCATCCTTCGCTGTCGCACAAAGCAAATGACCCTTGAATTTGCTCTTGATATGAGTGCTGTCAAGGAAAACTATTTTCCTACAACCTCTAAGAAATCCTACCAAACAAGCATTCAAAGCCATAAGCAAGCGGTTAAACCTGTTATCCGGTTGTTTTGTCTCCAAATCACAAATGCTGTCGGGATTCGAACGTCTCACAGATGTTCGATTCCACCCAACTTGCAGATGTTTCATTCCTGCGGCTTGCAGATGTTTCACAGATGTTCGATTCCAGTGC
Organism: Lantana camara; assembly: GCA_037501455.1. Classification (NCBI taxonomy): domain Eukaryota; kingdom Viridiplantae; phylum Streptophyta; class Magnoliopsida; order Lamiales; family Verbenaceae; genus Lantana; species Lantana camara. Next base: position 94,259,056 of record CM074861.1, read on the forward strand.
CTATCTCTCCAATCGGCTTGCAGATGTTTCATTCCTGGGCTTGCAAATGTTTCAATTCCTGCAATGTTCACGCACTAATTTGGGCGTGATGGGGATGTGTTAAGTGTCCCACATCGAATAAGCACATTATTCAATACGTTTGTTCTTTTGTTGCTCATTGTAGCACCCCTTAACACGTGGAGGTACCACACCCCCGCACTATAGATCAATCCACATACGAAACGGCCAATCCGTACATGAATCAACCTATAGCGAACGGGTGACAACGCAACACACAACAAGCTATGAGGGTTAACTTATACTTGCGACAAAATAAGGCGGAAGCATAATAACATTATAACATCATCATATCAATACATTATCATCTCCCAAATAACATTCACGTATAAGTGCTCAGAACTATTAACATGATACTCTGAAATGCTAATACATGGAAAGAAAACTATGCTAGACTCAGCTGGATAAACGACACGACCTGACTCCTGCCTAGCGCGCCACGAACAAAACCTGAAAGGTGGAGGCGTCAGTTTGTGAAGACCGAGTGAGGGGCATAAATATATATAAACACAAGTAGCATGCAAGTTATAATCTCGGGTAAGGTTTTGTAACTATAATAATATAGGTGCAAGAATAACATAAAACTCGCCCGAGATTACAACTATCAAGTTTAACACGATAATCATGTTTATTATAACAATCTGTGGCCCTGGCGAGGGGCGTACACGATCTCCAACCAACCTCGACAGTGAACAAGGGTTGCACTTTTGTTTAATTAAGTTATCATACAAGTCCTTAAAGTGCACACGATCAATAACACGAAATCCATCCTTCACCATTGGTGGTGGGTTTGCAAGGGCCGAACCACCCACGATATCACGTTGCACGTCGGGAACATGACTCCCACGTACGGGACTCCTTCCTCCACCAAACCTCCTGGTGGATTCAGGGGGCATCCCCACGGTTTGAGAGAGGTGTGTGAGTTACCCGTCAGCCCTATGCTTTCCCGGTTGGCTCAAACACTCACCCTCAGGCCCATAAACACGATACACGGTAATTCGCCAAACACGATCACGGTAACACGATAACACGATACACGGTTTGCTTGTCATGAACACGATTAGTTTCAAGAAACACGACTTGTAACACGATACACGGATGGTTATTAAATCCCTTGTTTCTTGGAAAACGATTATAAAGATATATGTATATGTAATTTGGCCGAAATCCACATAAAGGTTATATGGTTCTAGATAATTAATAACTAAACCTCACCTTTACCGACAAAATGCAAATCAAGACACGGACTATAGCCCCTGCTCCACGTCACGAGAAGATAACCTGTGCAAGGGATACATGTATTCGTGAGACTTGACTCTAAAATGGACCAAATATGGCGAACGGCGAAAATGCAACGAGACGACATGCAATATATAATGTGGCATGAAAACATGTTGTTTCACTACATATTGGATCATATAATAGCAATTCGGGGTCAAAGAAGTCGTTGGATCGAGGGGCTAAATGTGACGCCCCGATAATTCGGTCGTACAGGTATGACGTAAGTGTTTACCAAATTGTGCGAAATAATTAATTATACGTGTTTTATGTATTTAATTTATATTTTACTTATATTAAATGTTAATTATTTTATTTAATGTTATTAATATTAAATACATTTATATAATATAAATATATTTATATATATATATATATATATATTATTGTATACGTGTGCATGAAAATAATTATGCATGCATTTATATATATAACTTATATACGCATGCATGTATTCATTATATATATATACGTATGCATGCATTATTAATTATAATATATTATATACGTATTTATAGTATATTATTTGTAATATTGTTAATTTTATTGTTACATTGCGTATGAGTGATATTTACGTGCTTCGTTTCTATTTGAATTGATACCGGAATTTCGTGCGAATTTAATATGTTGAACTTATACATGTCTTGTATATGAATATTTGTTCGTTTCGTATTTTCGGATTCATTTGCTTGTGTTTCGGATTTAATTTGAATTTTGGAATCCAAGTCGGGGGCTAACGAGCACTTAGCGCACCCTTGGTTCCGTATTTAATATCTTGAGCTCAGGAACTCGTATTCGAGTTCTGTCAACTTCGCTGAACTCGTAACGAAAATTCGAGTTTAGTAAACTTAGCCTTATATTTTTCTAACGTCATTTGAACCTCCGAAATTCAACCGAAAAACGAAACGGCGACGAAACTGACCTTGTTGCACTAAAATGGCCATAACTTATTCATTTGTTGACCAAATTAACCATGGTTTGATGCTATAGAACCCTAACTCAACCACCTAACCTGCTGTACCAAGAACTAACCGAACCAACCCTCACACAATTTACAAATCTCAGCCAAAGTTACTGCTTTCCAGTGCTATCCCGTAACCTTGCATTCCTTGGAGATTTTGGAGCTCAAATCTCATCCAATCTTCATCCAATCAACAAGTAAGCTTAGGGTTGTAATATATGTTCATTTCTGATCATTTTCATCCTTTCATCCCCAAATTTGAGCATGGTTTCTTGGGTTTTTGACTGATATTCGAAAATAAGAGGTTTAGAGCCAATTTGATGATCTTGTTCAATTCTTGATGGTTTTGATTGATTCCAAGCATGAGAATGATTGTTTTGACATCCTCTTCTCATTTATGATCATTAATTGCATGGTAGTTGAAGTATTTATGAGATATCAATTTTGGAACATTGAGAAAAACTTCATGTAATGTCACGTATGACAGCTTTTCTTGGTTGAGCTTGTTTGAAACTGATTTATATGTTGAAATTGTGTGGATTTGCTGCGTTTTGATAGCCTAATTGACCTGAACTTATTAAGATTACTTGAGATCATTCTATGCCCTGTTTTCGCGTGAGTTTGCCCTGTTTTTTGGCCTGAAAGTTGCTGTCAAAACTGATGCGTTCTTCCCTTGCTTTTGCTGTCAATTTTGTGCATTGTTAAGGCTGGTTTTGTGCTGCATTTCATGTCATTTATTGCTGCATATATTGCCTATTTGTTGTTTGAGATGTTGCTGCATTGTAAGCTAGAAAACAGGGGCTGATCTGCGTGTTGAACTGCTGCGTTCGTGCGACACGGGGGTGTCTTTCTGCCCCTTTTCAGCTTGTAACGGGCGTGCACGAGGGGTGGGTTTTTCTGTACCGAGACACGGGGGTGTCTCGGTTTGTTCTTTGGGGGTGACACGGGGGTGTCACCTTGTAATTCCATGCATGTTTTGCTGTTGACGTGAACTGCTGCTGCTACTACTGGTTTCTTTTTTCTTTCTTGCATGAATTGTTAATTGTTAATGCATGATTTGCGTGCATAATGTTTGCATGCATATATGTATATAATTATACCTAAACTATTGCATGCATGTGTTTTATTTGCGTGAAAAAAATTTCAGGAATTGGTTTTGTATGCATGGGTTACGTATGCATGTGTATTTATATATATATATATAAATAAAATAATATAGTATATGTATATTATATTTAATTATATATTTATATATGTTTATTAAATATTAAATGTTATTTGATTTAATTGAATTATAAAATTTAATTGTTACCTATTTCATGTTTTAATTAATTTTCGATATTTAATTGAATGTATTTAATTGTTTAATTTCTAATTGTAAATGCGATTGAATGTGTTTAATTGTTTATGTTCCAAATTTAAATGTGATTTAACTTGTACTATGATATATTTGAATTTCTTGAATTAATTTGATTGAAAATGTGGAATTATGAAAGTGAATGAAAGTGAATGACTTGATTATGTGATTTAATTGTATTAATAGTGCACATGAACATTTTCATAACATAATTTTATCTTTTATATATTCATATCATGATCATTGCATTGCCGAGCGTCTTATTTGGTCATAATGAGTCTCACTTCACCTTTCTTGCACAGATTTTGATCCAGTGGGAGACGAGGCCGGTCAGTGAGGCTCGTGCTTTCTTCTTTTGACGGTTTAAGGTGGGTTTTTCTTCTATGTAGATATAAGACCCTATATATCCCTTCAATGTGAAAGTTTTCGACCAAAATTAATATATATATAGAGAGTCATTTTAAGGAGTAAATGTTTTCAACGTAAAACCTTATTTTATAAACCCTACCTAATGTTTTGGCGAGAAATGATCGAATGCACGAATGGGGCCCAGGGACTTAGTGTGAGTGGCTATCCGGGGAGGCACGGGCCGACGGTGATCCCTCACACTAGTTCCACCAATGAACGGCGTAACCGGACCTCGTTAGGAGTTAGCGAGGAATGGACGCTGAGCGCCATCTGGGGAGTCATGTAACCCCTTTTGGTCAATGAATGGGTGGTCGGGCCTTGCAAACCCACCACCAACCCGGAGGAAGAAGGAGTAAATGTTAATGAATGTGCACAAGAGAATGATTGCATGAAAAGAAAGAATGAATGAATGTTTAAATGGTTTACACAAGGTGTTGGTTGGAGATAATGCACGCCCACTCGCCGGGCCACTAATGACCTAATGTTAATGATTCGTTATAATCCCTTTTGATGATTTCTATTCACCCACTTGGGAAAGTCTTTAAAAACCTCACTTGGGATTATAGCTTGCATGTGATTGTTTAATTACTGTCATATATTCTATTTATGCCCTGTTTTATACCCACCAGTCCCTTTTGGACTGAACCCGTTTGGTTTTCAGCTGTGTTGTGCAGGTGTTGAGGGAGCTAGGCGGGAATACGAGTCCTAGGTCTTGCATTCGTCTCTAGCTCTTATATTTTGGTCTCACACTTGCATACTTTTATTTCGATCATTGTATATGTATAATGATGTGGAGCGTACATGTTTTGGGCCGTGATGGCAATTGATGATGTATATGACTTATTTTTGGAGCTTGGATGCTCATGGTACATATATATATGGTATACGTTCGTTTATTGCTTCCGCTTTAATGTTTTATATTGTTTTATGGTTTTAAGGGTTAGCCCGCCTAGCTTAGAGTGTGTGTTTGTCCCCGTTCGCCGTGATTTGGCTCGGGTATGGATCGTTCATTTCATATTCGGGTCAGGTCTCGGTGCGGGGGATGTGACGCCTTGCGCTCGGGTGTTACATCCTTAAGTGGTATCAGAGCTTAGGGTTGCAAAACCCGGGCTCTCATGTGGTGTGAGTCAATCTAGGTCGTTCGACTTAGGGACTACTTGACAATGTGTTGCATATGCATCTCTTTTGTGCTTAATTGATTTAAATTTTGAATTCTGATTGAATTATTTGCATTAACATGCATAGACTAAAAATAGCACGCATTTTAGTGTTTATTGACAGGATGCCTCCACGTAGACATCGTGATCGATCTCCAGGACGACGTCATCATCGTGATCGTACTCCTACACCTCCACCTCCACAACCACCGCCGACAGAGGCCTTTGTTAACTCAGTCATCAATATTATAGATCAAAGGCTACGAGATTATGTACCACCGGCACCTCCAGCACCACCTGCACCTGTTGTACAGCCTGAGGCACCGCTTTCTATTATACTTAGGGAGTTTCAGAATCAAAGACCTCCCAAGTTCTTTAAGGGAAATGATATACAAGCGGAATTGTGGCTGAAAGAGGTAGAGAGGATATGGGAACTCATTCCATGTGAGTCCCAAGAGAAGGCTCGATGCACCATCACTTTAATACAAGGGGAAGCCTATTCTTGGTGGGAAAGCACACGGATTGTATTGGAGGCAGCTGGAGAGGAGATCAATTGGGAAATCTTTATAAGGGAATTCAAGAATAAATTCATCCCTCCCTCATCCCGTACTCGAAGATTGAGAGAATTTACCGAATTGAAGCAAGGATCGAGGTCTATGGCTGAGTATATTTCAGAGTATGAGAGGTTATCCCGCTATGCACCAAATATAGCAGGCGATGACTTCCATAAGGCTATGTAGTTTGTTCAACGGCTTCGACCGGATATCCAGACTGCTTTAGAGGCAGTTAATACGAGCACGTGGGCGAAGGCTACTTCAAAAGCCTTAAAGGTTGAAGATTCTGTGAATGCGAGGAGGCCAGCTTATCACCAAGGACAAGGATCAGGATCCGGCTGGGGATTTAACAAAGGAAAGAGGCCGATGAATGTACCAACTCCACCACAAAAAGGGCCTTTCAAGAAGCCTAGAGTAGGAGGTCCGATTGCACCCGTTCCACGACCACCTCAGGCTCCACCGGCTCCTAAAGGATCTCGCAATGATCAGCCTCCATGTACTTATTGTGGATGGCCAACTCATTCTTACAACAACTGCCGAAAGAGATTGAGATTGTGTTTGATTTGTGGAAAAGGGGATCATATGGCTTTTTCATGCCCGGACAAGACTCCAGGATACCAAGCTGGGGCTCAGAGACCGATGGTTCAGACACGAGCCTATGCTCTTGAGAGCGAGGAGCAGAATGTCGAGGTTGATCCAAATGCCATGGTGGAAGGTACCGTTTGCATTCATAACACGAGCATTCATGCATTGTTCGATCCGGGTGCCACGCATACTTTTATATCTTCTGATCTATGTGCCTCTCTGTGCCTACCTGTTACTTGTTCAAATTCCTGTTATTTTGTGAGTTCGCTTCTTGGAGGTAGTTTGCTGACAGATCGGGTTGTCAGGGGTTGTTCAGTTTTGATAGAGGGGAAAGATTATCCAGCAGATTTCATTGTTATGCCTATGAAGAAGTATGGGGTAATCTTCGGGATGGATTGGTTGTATCGGCACCGGGCCGAAGTTGATTGTTTTAAGAAGAAGATAAAATTGGGTGAAGAGTTGATTGGAGGAGTTGGGTCGAAGAATGTACCTCTTTTGTCGTTTATGGAAGCTCGCAAGTTGGTAAATGATGGAGCCACGGGATTTATTGCCTATCTCCTTAATAAACCAAAGGATCAATCAAGTTTTGAGGAGACGGCTGTAGTAAAGGAATATCCCGATGTATTTCCAGAAAATTTAGGTTCTCTACCACCGGATCGGGAGATTGAATTTGTTATTGATTTATATCCGAGACCAGAACCTTATTCCAAGACTCCTTATAGAATGGCTCCAGCAGAGTTGAAGGAGCTGAAGATTCAACTCGAGTAATTACTTAAGAGTGGATATATCCGACCGAGTTCATCTCCTTGGGGTGCTCCGGTTCTCCTTGTCAAAAAGAAAGATGGGACGTTGAGAATGTGTATAGACTATCGGGAGCTTAATCGGATGACCATCAAGAATAAGTACCCGTTGCCCCACATTGAGTATTTATTTGATATGCTGCAAGGTTCAAAGGTTTATTCAAAATTGGATTTAAGGTAAGGCTATTACCAGTTGAAAATCCGGGAAGAGGATATACCAAAGATAGGATTTAATACCCGGTATGGGCATTATAAGTTTGTAGTGATGCCTTTTGGTTTAACAAATGCCCCTGCAGCATTCATGGACATGATGCATCGGATTTTTCGGCCGTATTTGGATAAATTCGTCGTAATCTTCATTGATGGCATTCTTGTGTATTCAAAGACTCCGGAAGATCATGCTAGGCATCTCAATTTGGTATTGGAGACGTTGACAGAGCACCGGTTGTATGCGAAGTTTAGTAAGTGTGAGTTTTGGATCGACCGGGTTGCTTTTCTAGGCCATATTATTTCAAGTAAGGGTTTGGAAGTTGATCCTTCAAAGATCGAGACGGTTATTCAGTGGCAGAGTCCGAAAAATGCTTCCGAGGTTAGAAGTTTCTTGGGATTGGCAGGTTATTACCGAAGGTTTGTAAAGGATTTTTCAAAGATAGCCAGTCCTTTAACTCGATTAACTAAGAAGGAAGCTAAATTTGAGTGGGACGAGGCATGCGAAGCGAGTTTTCAACTCTTGAAGGAAAAATTGACCACTGCACCGGTATTAGCACTTCCCGAGGGCACTGAAGGATACATGGTTTATACGGACACCTCGAAAGAAGGGTTGGGATGTGTTTTGATGCAGAATGGTAAGGTGATAGCTTATGCCTCGAGGAAATTGAAAGATCATGAACAGAATTATCCCACTCACGATCTCGAGCTTGCAGCAGTGATCTTCGCTTTGGGAAAGTGGAGACACTAGCTCTACGGAGTTTCTTTTGAGATCTTTTCCGACCACAAGAGTCTCCAGTATTTGTTTTCTCAGAAGGAATTAAACAAGAGACAGAGACGTTGGATGGAGATGTTGGCGGATTATGAGTGTACGATTCGATATCATCCAGGAAAGGCCAACGTGGTCGCGGATGCGCTTAGTAGGAAAGCTAGCGTGTCAAGTGTTAAAGTGGAAACTATGGATGAATCTGAGTCTTTCAAGCTGAGAGCTAGTATTCGGAATATTACCGTTCAACTGGATCTTCAGCAGAGATTGTTTGAAGCTCAGAGAGTGGACTCCGAAGTTCAAAGGTTGGTGCAGAAAGCTAGAAATGATTCAGAGAGTCCGTTCGGATTTGATGACAACGGGCTTCTAAGGTTTAAGAATAGAGTGGTGGTTCCGGAAGAGTTAAGATGGTTGATATTGGAAGAAGCTCATCGATCAGGGTATTCGATACATCCCGGGGGAAATAAGATGTATAAGGACTTAAAGAAATTTTATTGGTGGAATGGACTTAAGCTGGATGTGATCGACTTCGTGAGACATTGCTTGACTTGTCAAGTGGTGAAAGCAGAGCATCAGAAGCCATCGGGGCTACTGCAACGGTTACCTATTCCAGAATGGAAATGGCAGCAAGTGGCGATGGATTTCGTTTTGGGTCTTCCACGGGTGAAAGGTGGTTTAGATGGAATTTGGGTAATAGTGAATTGACTGACGAAATCGGCACATTTTCTAGTTGTTCGGATGTCGGATAAGGTACCTAAATTGGCTAAGAAATATGTTGATAAAATCGTCCGACTTCATGGAGTACCGGTTAGCATTGTATCAGATCGGGATCCGAGGTTCACTTCTAGATTTTGGCAAGAATTGCAAAGGAATCTGGGCACAAGGCTTCAATTCAGCACAGCTTTCCATCCTCAGACAGAACGGCAATCAGAAAGATTAATTAAATATTTGGAGGATATGTTGAGAGCATGTGCATTGGATTTTTCGAGTTCGTGGAACGAACAATTGCCTTTGATTGAATTTGCCTATAACAACAGCTTTCAAGCGTCGATAGAAATGGCTCCATATGAGGCTTTCTACGGACGGAAATGCAGGTCACCGTTGTTCTTTGATTTGGAAGAATGGAATTTGACCAAGCAAGAGGGTGTGAAACGAGGAGAGAAAAAGGAAAAACCCTTTAAGGCCGTGCAAGAGGCAATTGATAAGGTCCAAATAATCAGACAACGGATGAAAGCAGCCCAGGACAGACAGAAAAGCTATGCCGATCACCGAAGGAAAGATCTTCAGTTTGAGGTTGGTGATAGGGTATTCTTGAAAGCCTCACCTCGTAAGGGATTTTCGAACATTGGAAAAGGAGGGAAATTGAATCCTCGATATCTAGGACCGTATGAGATTTTGGAGAAAATTGGAGATACGGCCTACCGTTTGGACCTACCCCCGAGTTTGACCGGAATTCATAATGTATTTCATGTGTCTCAGCTTCGGAAATAATATCCGGATGAATCGGAAGTTATTCCCGTTGAGGAAATGGAGTTAGAACCGAATCTCACCTTCGTTCAAAAGCCGATTAAGATATTGGATCGTAAATTTCAAGAGCTTCGAAATGGGCAGATCCCACTAGTTAAAGTTTTATGGAGAAGTGATAAAACGGAAGAGGCTACGTGGGAGACGGAAGATAAAATGAAAAGATTTCATCCCGAATTGTTTCCGGGCGATCAATGAATCCGAGGACGGATTCTTTTAAGGGGGAGAGATTGTGACGCCCCGATAATTCGGCCGTACAGGTATGTCGTAAGTGTTTACCAAATTGCGCGAAATAATTAATTATACGTGTTTTATGTATTTAATTTATATTTTAATTATATTAAATGTTAATTATTTTATTTAATGTTATTAATATTAAATACATTTATATAATATAAATATATTTATATATATATTATTGTGTACGTGTGCATGAAAATAATTATGCATGCATTTATATTTATAACTTATATATGCATGCATGTATTCATTATATATATATATATATATATATATATACACACACGTATGCATGCATTATTAATTATAATATATTATATACGTATTTATAGTATATTTTTTGTAATATTGTTAATTTTATTGTTACATTGCGTATGAGTGATATTTACGTGCTTCGTTTCTATTTGAATTGATACCGGAATTTCGTGCGAATTTAATATGTTGAACTTATACGTGTCTTTTATATGAATATTTTTTCGTTTCGTATTTTCGGATTCATTTGCTTGTGTTTCGGATTTAATTTGAATTTTGGAATCCAAGTCGGGGGCTAACGAGCACTTAGCGCACCCTTGGTTCCGTATTTAATATCTTGAGCTCGGGAACTCGGATTCGAGTTCCGTCAACTTCGCTGAACTCGTAACGAAAATTTGAGTTTAGTAAACTTAGCCTTATATTTTTCTAACGTCATTTGAACCTCCGAAATTCAACCGAAAAACGAAACGGCGACGAAACTGACCTTGTTGCACTAAAATGGCCATAACTTATTCATTTGTTGACCAAATTAACCATGGTTTGATGCTATAGAACCCTAACTCAACCACCTAACCTTATGTACCAAGCCCTAACCGAACCAACCCTCACACAATTCACAAATCTCAGCCAAAGTTACTGCTTTCCAGTGCTATCCCGTAACCTTGCATTCCTTGGAGATTTTGGAGCTCAAATCTCATCCAATCTTCATCCAATCAACAAGGTAAGCTTAGGGTTGTAATATATGTTCATTTCTGATCATTTTCATCCTTTCATCCCCAAATTTGAGCATGGTTTCTTGGGTTTTTGACTGATATTCGAAAATAAGAGGTTTAGAGCCAATTTGATGATCTTGTTCAATTCTTGATGGTTTTGATTGATTCCAAGAATGAGAATGATTGTTTTGACATTCTCTTCTCATTTATGATCATTAATTGCATGGTAGTTGAAGTATTTATGAGATATCAATTTTGGAACATTGAGAAAAACTTCATGTAATGTCACGTATGACAGCTTTTCTTGGTTGAGCTTGTTTGAAACTGATTTATATGTTGAAATTGTGTGGATTTGCTGCGTTTTGATAGCCTAATTGACCTGAACTTATTAAGATTACTTGAGATCATTCTATGCCCTGTTTTCGCGTGAGTTTGCCCTGTTTTTTGGCCTGAAAGTTGCTGTCAAAACTGCTGCGTTCTTCCCTTGCTTTTGCTGTCAATTTTGTGCATTGTTAGGGCTGGTTTTGTGCTGCATTTCATGTCATTTATTGCTGCATATATTGCCTATTTGTTGCTTGAGATGTTGCTGCATTGTAAGCTAGAAAACAGGGGCTGATCTGCGTGTTGAACTGCTGCGTTCGTGCGACACGGGGGTGTCTTTCTGCCCCTTTTCAGCTTGTAACGGGCGTGCACGAGGGGTGGGTTTTTCTGTACCGAGACACGGGGGTGTCTCGGTTTGTTCTTTGGGGGTGACACGGGGGTGTCACCTTGTAATTCCATGCATGTTTTGCTGTTGACGTGAACTGCTGCTGCTACTACTGGTTTCTTTTTTCTTTCTTGCATGAATTGCTAATTGTTAATGCATGATTTGCGTGCATAATGTTTGCATGCATATATGTATATAATTATACCTAAACTATTGCATGCATGTGTTTTATTTGCATGAAAAAAATTTCAGGAATTGGTTTTGCATGCATGGGTTACGTATGCATGTGTATTTATATATATATATATATATATATATATATATATATATATATATATATATATATAAAATAATATAGTATATGTATATTATATTTAATTATATATTTATATATGTTTATTAAATATTAAATGTTATTTGATTTAATTGAATTATAGAATTTAATTGTTACATATTTCATGTTTTAATTAATTTTTGATATTTAATTGAATGTATTTAATTGTTTAATTTCTAATTGTAAATGCGATTGAATGTGTTTAATTGTTTATGTTCCAAATTTAAATGTGATTTAACTTGTACTATGATATATTTGAATTTCTTGAATTAATTTGATTGAAAATGTGGAATTATGAAAGTGAATGAAAGTGAATGACTTGATTATGTGATTTAATTGTATTAATAGTGCACATGAACATTTTCATAACATAATTTTATCTTTTATATATTCATATCATGATCATTGCATTGCCGAGCATCTTATTTGGCCATAATGAGTCTCACTTCACCTTTCTTGCACAGATTTTGATCCAGTGGGAGACGAGGCCGGTCAGTGAGGCTCGTGCTTTCTTCTTTTGACGGTTTAAGGTGGGTTTTTCTTCTATGTAGATATAAGACCCTATATATCCCTTCAATGTGAAAGTTTTCGACCAAAATTAATATATATATAGAGAGTCATTTTAAGGAGTAAATGTTTTCAACGTAAAACCTTATTTTATAAACCCTACCTAATGTTTTGGCGAGAAATGATCGAATGCCCGAATGGGGCCCAGGGACTTAGTGTGAGTGGCTATCCGGGGAGGCACGGGCCGACGGTGATCCCTCACACTAGTTCCACCAATGAACGGCGTAACCGGACCTCGTTAGGAGTTAGCGAGGAATGGACGCTGAGCGCCATCTGGGGAGTCATGTAACCCCTTTTGGTCAATGAATGGGTGGTTGGGCCTTGCAAACCCACCACCAACCCGGAGGAAGAAGGAGTAAATGTTAATGAATGTGCACAAGAGAATGATTGCATGAAAAGAAAGAATGAATGAATGTTTAAATGGTTTACACAAGGTGTTGGTTGGAGATAATGCACGCCCACTCGCCGGGCCACTAATGACCTAATGTTAATGATTCGTTATAATCCCTTTTGATGATTTCTATTCACCCACTTGGGAAAGTCTTTAAAAACCTCACTTGGGATTATAGCTTGCATGTGATTGTTTAATTACTGTCATATATTCTATTTATGCCCTGTTTTATACCCACCAGTCCCTTTTGGACTGAACCCGTTTGGTTTTCAGTTGTGTTGTGCAGGTGTTGAGGGAGCTAGGCGGGAATACGAGTCCTAGGTCTTGCATTCGTCTCTAGCTCTTATATTTTGGTCTCACACTTGCATACTTTTATTTCGATCATTGTATATGTATAATGATGTGGAGCGTACATGTTTTGGGCCGTGATGGCAATTGATGATGTATATGACTTATTTTTGGAGCTTGGATGCTCATGGTACATATATATATGGTATACGTTCGTTTATTGCTTCCGCTTTAATGTTTTATATTGTTTTATGGTTTTAAGGGTTAGCCCACCTAGCTTAGAGTGTGTGTTTGTCCCCGTTCGCCGTGATTTGGCTCGGGTATGGATCGTCCATTTCATATTCGGGTCAGGTCTCGGTGCGGGGGATGTGACGCCTTGCGCTCGGGTGTTACACTAAAAATGTAATTTTATGCAGAATATTTTGTTCTGTCAGGCATGCGGGAACGGCCGTTCCAGCTTCACTTTGTAAATGGGAAGGGCCGTTCCCGTGGCCCTTCAAAACGTGCCAACGTTTTCCAATTTTAAAACACGCTGAGGCTGGGAACGGCCCTTCCGGCACGTAGGCCAGAATGGGAACGGCCGTTCCCCGTCTCGGCCGCCTATTTTATTTAAAAAGGTGGGAACGCCCGTTCCCACAATGCCTTGAGGCTGGGAACGGTCGTTCCCAATTCTGCAACTGGAAAGAACAGAGAAGAACAGAGCATGGCTACGGGAAACAACAACCAAGCCTCAAATCTTCCAAGTTTGATCAACAAAGCTATGATTTTCTGGAAATATGATGCTCATATATTCAAAAGATGGTAAAATAATACTTAAACACTCAAAACATGAAATATCATCAAGAAATCCAAGCTTCATACCCATGCTCTTATTGATCAACCAAGCTTAAATTTCCAATAAATTCATGAGGAAATCATGCCATAATTCATGCTATGATCACATAATCATGCTCCCAATTCCAATTAATTCATCTAGCATATACTTCTCTAACCCTAGCTCAACCAAATATGATCAAGAACCATGAATTCATGCAAAGCCAACCTTGAAATGAAAGGAGTAAAGAAAATGGATGAAGATGATGATCAACTCCCAATTCTTGCAATATTTCTTGGAAATCCTTGACGAAAAGTATGAAAATCTCTTCCCTTTTCTTTCTTGTATGAACCGATATCAATAAGCAAGTGTGGTTGGGATATTTTCATCAAGAATGAGAGCAAGGGAAGCTTGGAGATGCATATAACGTAACATCCCTTTTTGAAATGTGTGGAATATCCAATTTTGCCACTTAACCCTCCAAGACTTCAAGTTATGCGATGAAGGATATAAGGTTTTGAGAATTGATCAATTAAGTCCTTGAAATGTTATACAATTAAGTCCCTAGAGTTTAAGACATATCTAACTAGGGACAATTTAGTAATTAAATCATACTCGGTAAATATTTTATGAAATGAATATTTTCAAGTCATGAAAGAAATTCTCAATTTTGATATAAATTCATAAAATTTTCATGAAAGTATTTTAAAATATCATTTATAAAATTATTTTAAAACATAAGGTATTAATAAATGAAAATCGGAGCGTTACACTTATAATTTTAAAAAAAAAAAAAAACTTAGATATATGTATGGAGTCAAGAAGGAAAGAGGCAAGTATTTTCTGTAGCACATTTCTAAATATGAATTACTTTGTGCATACGACACCATATATATCAAGATTGACTTTAAGTAATTTTATAATTAAAAAAAGTCAATTGGGAAGAAACTATTAACTAAGAAAAAATTGTTATGCATGTGTAATTCGGTCAGGGGTCGGTTCATGCTCGGGATCTTGTGTTTTGGTTGTATTTCATCTCTTATTTTATTTATATATACAAGTTAAGTGTTTTAATAGAGATTGAGCTTAGAAAAGAGAAATAACTGTAATAAAAGATCTCTCTGTTAATCTTTAATACACTTTATATATATATATATGAGTAAAACACAATTTTAAAATAGAAGATCGCAAGGCCTCGGTTCAAGTTAAATTAATTTGGAAATTTTGGATCGGAATCTAATAGTATACTTTGATGATCAGATTCATCAACTCCTAATTTAGATGGATTTATATCGAATTTGATAAAAATATAATATAATTTAAAAAAAAATAAAAAATAAACACAATTATATAATATTTCCCAAAAATACTAGTTGATGAATTGCGTATTAATTATTGTCATATTCATCTGTAAAATGTAAATTTAAAATTTCAAAAAGAAATACTAACTCAAAATTTTGTCTTTTAAGAAGATAATGGAAGGTATAGTATTGAATACAATGATTGTATATTGAGGTTCTGGCACGATTATCTTTATTAGTATTATATATATATATATATATATATATATATATTGGCAAGTCGAACTGAATTTAAAGTTCAAGTCCTTCGATTCGGAAGTATAACTCCCAATAAGGACTCGTACTAAATTAGTCAGTTCGCATAGGCAGTGAGCTAGCCCAAAACCCATAAAACTAAACGAAGTAAATAGTATTGATGGGGTCAAAATACGCTTGACCCGCGTTTGGACACGTGACGACACAAGAAGGTAACACGTGGCCCTTCATGACCGGGATAGTCATCAACAAGCGTACAAGGCTCCCGAGCGTCAAAGTCCCTAAAGAACACGTGTCGTCTCTGCTGTGCGCACGAGTGGTCATCCTTGCCGCTCTCTAACGAGCGCACCTCACAAAACAGAACAAAGTCCCAGCTTATCTTGGAAGTCCTCTTCGAGCGTTATCACCCCTAGAAGAAGCTTCCACTCCCCCTCGTTACGCAGCTTTGGCCTCCATCCCCTAGCGGATTCTCTGGCCTCCAAGGCCCTTAGTTGACACGAGCGTACTCTTAGTCCTCGTTACCAACCCCCTAAAACGGCTCTCTGACACCCCGTACGTGCCGCGCACCTGCCACTGTTGCCAACACTAACTTTCACCGGCTTTTTCAGAAGATTCCTCTTAGGTTTCTCTCATAACGCCACGTGTTAGGGCAACATTTGGTCAGGACCACACAGTGCAAATGACCAAAGGGTCCCTGACCCTCAACTATAAATAGATGAGTTCATCCCCTGCACTGTAAGCAAGCTTCCATACCTGAGCTCTGCAATTACTTTTCTTCTCTTTCAGTTCCTTAACTGACTTGAGCGTCGGAGAGTCAAACTGGGCATCCCCCCCAGTCTCCCAGCTTGACCTTCTGATTGTTTGTTCTTGGTGTTTGTCCTAGCAGGTAGAACCCCTCTTCCATCCGGCGATCATTTTTCGGTTTCCCCCACATATATCAAATAAAAATTGACCGGAGTTCGGCACTTCACTTTCCTAACCCATCAAGTATATGAGATTCTTGTAGAGTAGCGTGTAAGTAATAATAAATATCATCGAATCTACAATAAATTAGATAACTTATCAAATAGAGATTGAATACTTAGATACTGTGTGAAATTCTTGTAAAGTAGCACGCAAGAAATAATAAATATAAGAGATGACATTGAATCTAGAAGAAATTAGAAAACTTATCATTTAAGGATTTATTGTTTATAAATTAAACGAGGATTAGGTGAGTTAAATCAAGAAAAATACAAAAAGAATAGAGAAGAGAGAGGAGAAAGAAGTGAAAGTGTTTAGGGGATGACGCTAACAATATAAAATGCTACCAACGGGCAGTTGGTTCAAGTGAATAGGGGCTTGAGTTCAATTAAACAAGGTCTCAGATTCGAACCTTGGATATAAAAAATTACGTTGGGAGAGGTCCCCACAATAAGCGCCTTCAGCTATATCGGGAGATTAGTCCTTCACTCAATTGGATGGGGAGAAACTCTGAGAGATAAAAATAAAATAAAATAAAATGCTAAATTAATAAGTCATTGATAAAAGGTAGGACCAATGTTTAACGAATTGAGTTTCTTAATTTTGTATTGAGTCCATATATTTTGAATTATGAATATTTATAAGGGGAAAAGATGGATTAAAATTTTTTATGGGTTGAAAATATATGTATGTTAGCCCAAATGCCATTTATAGCCCATCGTCCGAAGCCCACATAAGGTCCTTTTCTTTTAACACGTACTCACGAGCATTAATCTCTTAATAAATTCGAGTAAGCCTTTTTGTTTAGTACAGAAGAGTTCTCCATAT
Source organism: Lantana camara (assembly GCA_037501455.1). NCBI lineage: Eukaryota > Viridiplantae > Streptophyta > Magnoliopsida > Lamiales > Verbenaceae > Lantana > Lantana camara. The sequence continues at coordinate 94,276,362 of CM074861.1, forward strand.
CTGTTTTAAATGGGTAGAAAATTTTTATCCCAAACTCGATTTGATCCAATTTAATTAATTAAAAAAATAATTATATTATATTTATTATTTGATTTAACTACACGATTCCTAAGGAATCGTGAAAATGATAATTTATAGCATTTCATGATTCCAGTGCACAGAGATAGTCAACTGTTCTCTGTCCTAGTCAATAAGGATTGATCCAAGTGATTAATGTCACTTAATGGGTTCATTCTCGAAGGTAAAGTTTCGGATTAGATTCCAGTTTGAATGTACGTGTATTAAAAAAAAAAAATTGTTCTCGATCCTCCCTTATATGGATAATTATGTTCAAAGCACATACTTTGAGAGATCTCGTATTCTAATCAATGTTTTCAAAACCGGACCGGAGGGCGAACTGGCAAGCTTACTGGTCACCGGTCCAACCGGTTCGACCGGTTCAACCATTGATCGAACCGGTATGACGTAATAAATAATTTATTATTTTAATTAACTAAATATATAATATTATAAATATGTAAGATAAATTACTAGTTACTAATATTTAAAAAATAATATTTTTTTACATAATATCTAAAACAAATATTACATTTAAAACACAAATTTATATTTTTTTTGAACGATACAAAGTTTTATTATTTTTCATAAAATTAAAATGTCTCATAATAACTAATTCATAATAACAAAAATTAGAAAAAGACAAAAAAGAAAAAAAATATATATATTTTTAATTTACCCAAATCTTTCACCAAAAAAAGAAATTTACCCAAACCCTAAAAAAAGCCCATAAGCCCAAAAGTAGTTATTTTAAAAAGGAAAACCTATTGGCTATTGGAATCGTGTCTCCGCCACCCGACTGTTCTTTTTCTCCATCAACCATCATTATCTCGTTTAAGTAATTAATCTTTAGTTTTTCTCTCAACAATTCATTCCACATTTTGATAAAAGATTTTCGTCTAGAAGAGGTTCCTCTCTCTCCCTCACAAGAAGACTCTGAAAAATATATAGAGCTTCGCTGTTGCTGCGTGAAATTCTAGGAAAAGGAACAAGAATGGAGGAAAAATGTTGCGTGAAATTCTGGAAAAAATATATGGTGGGCAAGGCTGATCTGAAAACCGGCGGTCCGATCCGGTTTTTGGTGTCAAAACCGCTGGTTAACCGGTCGGTTTTCCGATTCCCGACTGGTCTGAACTCCATGACTACCTGGACCGGACACTCCACCGGTCACCGGTCGGACCCGACGGTCCGGTCCGATTTTAAGAACACTATTCTATGTTTTAGGAAGACTGTCACCATTAATTGAATAAATTTTATTTTACGTCCAACTCTAAATATAATTAATAATAGAAAGAAGAAAACAAACTCACTCTCAATTGCAAAAGGGAAATTCTTCCCTAGACCGGGTGTTGGCACTGTAATAGCCCAAAGACCCGCCGTTCGATATTGTCCGTTTTGGCCAAGGGTAGACCGCGTTCGATATTGTCCGTTTTGGCCAAGGGTAGACCGGACCATTCGATATTGTCCGCTTTGGCCACTGTAATAGCCCAAAGACCCACCGTTCGATATTGTCCGTTTTGGCCAAGGGTAGACTGGACCATTCGATATTGTCCGCTTTGGCCAAGGGTAGACCCCAAACGCTTCACGGTTTTACATTTCGAGTCACTAATATAACCCAGTGCACCCAAGGTAGACCCCAAGCGCCTCACGGGCCACTGGTATAACCCAGTGCACCCAAAAGGCGTCTACTCAGGGAAAAGGGATCCTGATGGGCGTCGAGACCACCAATAATAAATCCCAAATATTGCACACGATTAAATTGTAAAATAGTGGCAACGGGTATCGATCCACGGGGATTGGACGAGTTTGTACTCTTTTAATATGCCAAGGAAGTAAAACGAACAATTAAAATAGGGGGATTTGTCAAGTTTTAGATTAAACTAATAAAAATTTAACTTAAAATAAACGATTAAACTGGCAAGAACGAGAAGTAAAATTAGATTAAACCTGGACAAATTCAATAGATGACAGATAGCTGGGATTTTCCTACGCATGCATCAGACTATGATCACGGACAGGGTGATTAATTCCTCGTTAGGCTAGCTATAGTTACCAGTTACCTTAGGCTCCCTCGTTTCTTCTTACTGTTTATAACGACTAAAAGAAACTCCTAATAATCGTTGTCTAATTAACCAATAACCTTAGCAGAAACTCCTTTTAAGATTCAATTGGGCAATTGCATTACACCCTAAAGAAACACTAACCCTAACCGACTAAGTAGAAACTCCTACTTCGCCTAATTAGACCGTAATATCCCACAACACAAAATCAGCCGAACTTAACAACCTAGTGTTGATTGCCACTTCGTTAATTGCTCGGCTAGACTCCACCAAACAAATTAACTAGCTGTATGTGTGTTAATAATTCTAAGATTCGTGCACTAATCAAAGAATAAACCAACACCCAATGACATGAAACCGGAAATAAAACGGATAACTTGAATTAATCAATAAACGAAGTAGTCTCACAAAACCTAATGCATACTAGGAAAATCCCGACAAAGACGAAACTAGAAAATTACTAACAAAGGAAATTAACAAAGTCAAAAGAGTAAACTAGAGGAAAGGGATGGATTCCTTCTCTCTCATATGAAAAGTGTGTCCCTTCAATCTCGGTTCTTCTCCTTTTATGTAGTGCTAAGACTTGAATTCTTCCCCCACTCTTCCTCCATGATCTGCCATCATAAAAGCCATGTTCTCCACACGTTTTGTCCAAGTTACTACCCGAAAAACGGGTCAGGGTTCCTGACCGTGACCTCAGGCAAGCTTCTTCACTATCTCTCCACATTAAACGCCCACTAACTCTTCATCAAACACCGTCATTACTCCAAGAACGTGCATCCCCCTCCTTTAACGTACGTAACTCTTTGTTTGAGCTTTTGAATTCCAAATTTATGGCCTTCAATTGCATTTGTTCTCCAATTAATCCCAAAAGAAGGTGGATGACCTCTAATTTCATGCAAGTCGCAATTTCCTACAAAGAAACATTAAACCAATTAATAGACCACTATTAAACCAAATCATGGAATAAAATATCACAATTGTAGGCTCAGTAATTGGTAAAGAAATGACTTATCAAATCCCCCCACACTTAGGCAATGCTTGCCCTCAAGCATAAACTAAGATCAAAGATAATAGAGAAATTTGACTCTATTCAATGAAAACACGAAATGGGCAATGTAAACTAGGAATGACAGCAAAATTTTTGCCCTACACTACCAAACATTGAACCAAATGCAATGAGAGTCTCACATAAGAAAACACAAAACCCGGTCACCATCTTAAGCACATGCATGATTTGCCAAAGTTGAATTTAAACCATTTAATCCTAGAAATCATATTCAACTTATTAGATGAAGGGTATGCACAAGGAAGTTTCAAATGGAAACAGTAGTTGTGGGGAATTCGGGATATTCGCAATTAAAATTATATAAGGAACTTAGCTAGGATTGCTTGAATTGTCATTGGCCTTTTGACGCGAACGCAAACATTTGTGATGAATGCCATCCGGTTACTCAACCATTCACAACCTCAAGTGGCTTTGCCTTACTCATAATTACCCGTTTTATTGTGATAAATCACTTATTTAGTTGGGTAATTAGTGGAGTATTCATAAATTGCCTCACTCGTCGAGATTATTTGGGACCGTTTGACGCGAGTACAAACATTTGTGATGAATGTCACCCGGTTACTAAGCCCCATTTAATCATTTCAACAGATTTTTGGCGCTGCACATAATAGATCATACCACGCAATTTCCAAGCTTAAATTAAATCCCTAGCTCCACCACAATTTCCCAATAAACAAGTGAAAATTCAAGTGCATATCAAATTCAACTTCTAAGCTTCATAAGTTTCTATTCAAGAATGGTGTCATTTTAATCACACAATTTAATGTTCTATCCTTTAAAAACCAAGCACGCTATTTCCAAAAATGTGAGAATATCACCAACACTTAGCCAATATTTAGCATACAAGACTCAACCATGCTTCATATCCTTTTAAAATTAATTCATCATTGCCTAAATCATAATAATTCATCAAATAAGAATCAAATTACGCCACATCGTATCTCCTAATCATACATAGAAGGCAGCACAGCACCATTCACAGCCATAACACGTACATACAGCAGCAAATTCGCATATTATCAGCCCATTATCAGCACTAAAATGCCTCAAAATCATGCAAAAATGCAAAAAATTTCTCATATAGCCCTAATACACCCCCCCGCACTTAAAGCACATGTTGTCCGCAACATAAAGTAAGTCAAAAATGAAAAATAGAGGACTTTCCTGAACCCGGGGGGTGGGAGACGAGAGTCAGACTCGAAGAATCGTGACTATGATCACGGATAGCCTCCCATCAGTAGAATTCTGCCAGCTTCTTCAATTTTGCTCTGACTGTGCGTTGGCCTTGATTGTTGTGAGAGGTTTCAGGCCCCTGGAGTCTGTTCCTGCTGTGGGAGACTTGATGGCAGCGGTTGTTTGGCCGGAGAATCATCCCGTTACCCATGGTGGTCTTAGTGTTGGTCGTTCTTGCAATTGGAGTTTGGTGGCTGAGAAGGAAAGATGAACTTGCAATTGGGGATTTTTGGTTTCTTTGGCTGATATGTAGGGTTTGGGAGTTGGGGTTCTTTGGAAGTAGGCGGCTGATTGGAGTGATGTTAGGGTGGTTTACGTGGTGGGTCGGGTCATTACGTGCGGATCATGATGCAGGTAGGGAGACGGGTGGTTCAGGTATGTGGTTAAGCTCTGATTACCAAAAATGGACCCAGAACCCTTGTCCGTGACCTCAGACAAGTTTCCTCACAGTAGCTCAATAGTAAGTTCACTAGTTAATGCAATTGATCAACAATGGTTCCGCTTTTGTGCCTCCCCCACACTTATCTAATTCTGGTACCTGCACATTTTCCTGCAAAACACGAGAAGAGAAGAGATTACGTCGGGGCGAGGAAAACGAGCAAAGAAAGAAAACGAAAAACTAAAAAAAAACAAAAGCAAGGGAAAGAAATATGGGTTGCCTCCCATACAGCGCCCTTGTTTAACGTCATGGACTAGACGAGTTTTTGTTTCACACTCAAGCCCCTAGAGGAGGATCCTCTAGTTTCATCTTTTCAACCGTGTGTGGCTCGAATCCTTCATAAAATGGCTTAAGTCTACGCCCGTTCACCTCACTGTCCAAATTTTCAGTTCTTCGATCAGGAGGCTTAAGGATCTTCTTTTTCACCGTCTCCATTATAGGTGGGTCTAGCCTACGTCGGGCTGCTCTACGGGACTTGGCTCCTCGTTCCAAAACAATATCATGCATGCTCCCAAAAGGCGTCAGTCCCTTGACATTTGTGATGGTCCATTCAACTGCCTCTTTGTACTTTTGAAGTACTCTGATCAGTTTTTCCTCTTCCAGACTGTCAAGCATGTTGGCTATGATCACAGGTAGGGTCTCACAGTCGTCCAGATATGCGTGTTTTAAAAACTCAGGTAGCTTTTCGATTTCTAGCTTTAGATCCTGCAAAAATGAAGGAAAAAGCTTAGATTCTGGTCTAGTTAACTCAATAGGCACAGACTTTGAACTTGTAATATCATTAAGCCCTTGTAATGCATGGAACTTATCAAAAACATCATCAAAAGACTTAAACCGATTAGAAAATCTCTTCAGCCAATCAACAGATATGTCATGACAAATAGCATAATTCAACTCAACATCATTATTTGAACCAAAATCCTCATAAGTCAAATTCTCAATGACACCAACACTACAAATGCAAGACACATCATCATCATGCTTAGTGGAATCATAAACATTGAATTTCACTACTTCACCATCAAACTCTAAAGTCAGTGAACCATCATGCACATCAATTTTAGCTTTAGCTGTACTAAGGAAAGGTCTACCAAACAAGATACCAGAGGACACGGATGAATAATTGTTTTCCATATCAATCACAAAAAAATCAGCAGGAAAAATCAATTCATTAACTTGAACTAACACATCCTCTAAAACACCTTCAGGATAGACAATTGATCGATCCACTAATTGAATAATAACTCCTGTACTAGCTAATGGACCAAGACCCAAAGAATTATAGACAGATAAAGGCATCACATTGATAGAAGAACCTAAATCACACATAGCCTTACCAATACCAATTTGTCCAATCTTGCATGGGATAGAAAACATACCTTTGTCGTGACACTTAGATGGTAATTTCCTTTGTAAGACGGCCGAAACATTTTCACTAACACTCACCTTCTCATTACCTGTCAACTTACGCTTGTTGGTGCACAATTCCTTAAGAAATTTGGCATAGCGTGGAACCTGTTTAATGGCCTCAAGGAGTGGAACGTTCACTTCAACTTTTTCAAAAGGAGCCAAGATGTTCTTATTTTCTTTGTCCTTCTTTCTCTGAACGAACCTTTCAGGGAATGGTGGTGGAACTACCAGTGGCTGAGGCTTCTGATAGACTTCAGCTGGACTGGAATTCTGTCCGTGATCACTGGCAGGATTCTTCTCAATCTCTTTTTTAGTTTCTGCATCAGAGACCTGTACCCGATCACGTTTGTAACTCCTGTTGACTGGAGGCTGCAATTCGTTTCCGTTTTGCAACACAATCGCACTCACATTGTGTGTTTGCGATGGTAGTTTACCTCGACTCTCCAATTTGCTCACCGATGATGCAATTTGTCCCATATGAGTCTCCATGGTCTTTATAGTGTCCTCTATCTTTTGAATCCTGTTCATCGTGTCCTGTTGATATTTCTCGGTATTAGTAGCCAACATACGAACAATTTCACTAAGAGGCATACCTGAACCCGGAGGGTGTTGTGGTTGTGGCTGCGGTGGAGGTGGGTGGGAGCTCTGATTATTCGGTTGGTTGTTGGCATAACTGAAATGCGGGTGGTACGTCCATCCGGGGTTGTAGGTGTTCGAATAAAGGCATGCATCAGTTTGGTGCTCGGGACTAGTGCAAATGCCACATACTCTCGAGGGTGGATTAGTACCTGCATTCATTTTCTGCACCAAGGTTGTTAGTAAAGACTCAATTGTATCAAGTGAATTAGTACTTACCTCATTCACCCTTCGGGGGGTGTCCTGCCGAGCTTCAAATTGTTGAGAATTTGCAGCCATGGTCGATATGAGCTCTCTAGCTTCGGCTGGTGTCTTGCTAACAATTGCTCCGCCACTCGCGGCATCCATCATTCTACGTTCCATCGGAGTTAGTCCTTCATAGAAGTATTGAATGACCAATTGATCCGAGATACCATGTTGGGGGCAGCTTGCTAGCAATCTCTTTAACCTCTCCCAATACTCATAAAGGCTTTCGGAATCTCTTTGCTTCACGCCACAAATTTCTCGCCTAATGTTGGTAGCACGAGAAGCCGGAAAGTACCTCTCAAGGAATTGTCTTGACATTTCCGCCCAAGTAGTGACCGTACCCGAAGGTAAGTAATATAGCCACTCTTTAGCCGCATCTTGCAATGAGAAGAGAAAAGCCCTTAGCTTGATTTGATCCTCTGTCACATTGTGTGGCTTCATGGATGTGCACACAAGGTGGAATTCCTTCAAATGCTTATTTGGATCTTCATTCTCCAACCCGCGAAAGGTTGGCAACAAATGGATAAGGCCTGATTTCAATTCGAAGCCTTCCTGCAGTTCTGGAAAGGTAATACAGAGTGGCTGTTGTGCTTCAGAAGGTCTGGCAAGGTCCCGAAGCGTTCTGTTCTGAGCCATATCCTGACTGTGATCACTGTCAGGCTTCCTGTCAGTAAGCTGTGCAACTGTAAACTCCTGCTCAGAATTAGTATCAGTTTTCAGCTTCAAACAATTCTAAACTTTCGCCAACTGCTGCTTGCTCACAAAGGTTCCTAAGCATAAGAAAAAGAAACAAAATTAGTTACCAATCCCCGGCAACGGCGCCAAAAATTGATGGGCGTCGAGACCACCAATAATAAATCCCAAATATTGCACACGATTAAATTGTAAAATAGTGGCAACGGGTATCGATCCACGGGGATTGGACGAGTTTGTACTCTTTTAATATGCCAAGGAAGTAAAACGAACAATTAAAATAGGGGGATTTGTCAAGTTTTAGATTAAACTAATAAAAATTTAACTTAAAATAAACGATTAAACTGGCAAGAACGAGAAGTAAAATTAGATTAAACCTGGACAAATTCAATAGATGACAGATAGCTGGGATTTTCCTACGCATGCATCAGACTATGATCACGGACAGGGTGATTAATTCCTCGTTAGGCTAGCTATAGTTACCAGTTACCTTAGGCTCCCTCGTTTCTTCTTACTGTTTATAACGACTAAAAGAAACTCCTAATAATCGTTGTCTAATTAACCAATAACCTTAGCAGAAACTCCTTTTAAGATTCAATTGGGCAATTGCATTACACCCTAAAGAAACACTAACCCTAACCGACTAAGTAGAAACTCCTACTTCGCCTAATTAGACCGTAATATCCCACAACACAAAATCAGCCGAACTTAACAACCTAGTGTTGATTGCCACTTCGTTAATTGCTCGGCTAGACTCCACCAAACAAATTAACTAGCTGTATGTGTGTTAATAATTCTAAGATTCGTGCACTAATCAAAGAATAAACCAACACCCAATGACATGAAACCGGAAATAAAACGGATAACTTGAATTAATCAACAAACGAAGTAGTCTCACAAAACCTAATGCATACTAGGAAAATCCCGACAAAGACGAAACTAGAAAATTACTAACAAAGGAAATTAACAAAGTCAAAAGAGTAAACTAGAGGAAAGGGATGGATTCCTTCTCTCTCATATGAAAAGTGTGTCCCTTCAATCTCGGTTCTTCTCCTTTTATGTAGTGCTAAGACTTGAATTCTTCCCCCACTCTTCCTCCATGATCTGCCATCATAAAAGCCATGTTCTCCACACGTTTTGTCCAAGTTACTACCCGAAAAACGGGTCAGGGTTCCTGACCGTGACCTCAGGCAAGCTTCTTCACTATCTCTCCACATTAAACGCCCACTAACTCTTCATCAAACACCGTCATTACTCCAAGAACGTGCATCCCCCTCCTTTAACGTACGTAACTCTTTGTTTGAGCTTTTGAATTCCAAATTTATGGCCTTCAATTGCATTTGTTCTCCAATTAATCCCAAAAGAAGGTGGATGACCTCTAATTTCATGCAAGTCGCAATTTCCTACAAAGAAACATTAAACCAATTAATAGACCACTATTAAACCAAATCATGGAATAAAATATCACAATTGTAGGCTCAGTAATTGGTAAAGAAATGACTTATCAGATTCACTACTTATAAAGCAGCTTCAAACCACTTTCCAATCCGATGTGGGACAAGCACTTTGAGCCTTACAGTCCACCCCCCACAAGGACTCAGCGTCCTCGCTGACACACCAAATCCGGGCCCCTGGCTCTGATACCATTTACCTACACCCGGTCTCACAAATATATTAAATACACTTGTGAGACCAGGTGTAGACAACAGTGTAGGCAACAGTGCCAACACCATTGCCTACACCCGGTCTAGGGAAGAATTTCCCATTGCAAATTATCAAAATAAAATGATGAATTTCTGGACAACGTTCGCATACCAACGGCAGATGCCCCCTGACCTACTATTACTGCTATAGAACTATGAAAAGATGACGCACATATTTGACAAAAAGCTTAAAAAAAAAAGAAAAAAAGACGACTACTTTTCTTGTCCTGCTAAAGGACAATATTTCCATCCACTATAAAGACGTGCAACAGATTGTGAAAGAGTGAAAGCATTTCATCAAACACCTCATAGACTAACTGAAAAATCTCATCAACCATGGAAACACTGCTTCTCTTCAACTTCACCACTCTCCTACTTCTCACATCCTTCCTCTTCCTACTAATCAAAGCATGGAAAACACCAAAATCACAAACAAACTACGACAAATTGCCTCCAAGCCCGCCCAAGCTACCCATAATCGGCCACCTCCACCACCTCGTCGGCGGAGGGCTCCCCCACCGCGCGCTTACAAAACTAACCCAAAAATACGGGCCCGTGCTGCATCTCCACCTCGGCGAAGTCTCCGCCGTCGTGATTTCATCGCCGGAGGCCACTAAACAGGTGGTGAAACTCCAGGACCCCGCCTGCGCCGACAGGCCCGATAGCATCGCCAGCAAAATCATGTGGTACGATTACGCCGACATCGCTTTCAGTCCCTACAACGCCTACTGGCGACAAATGCGCAAAATCTGCATTCTCGAGCTCCTCAGCGCGAAAAACGTGAAATCCTTCGGATCCATTCGGCGCGACGAAGTGAATTCCCTCGTTGAATCCCTCCGATCATCGTCCGGCGAAACGATCAATTTCACCGATAAGGTGTTCAATCTATCGAGCTCCATCACCTGTAGGGCGGCGTTCGGGAAAGTGATCGGCGATCGCCACATGCTGATAGCGATGATAAAGGAGGCGGTGAAGATGTCCGGCGGCTTCGAGCTGGCGGATCTGTTTCCGTCTTCGAAATTGCTGAATCTCCTCAGCTGGAACAAACTCAAACTGCTACGGATGCGAAAGAAGATGGACGAAATCCTCGATGTCCTCGTCGACGAGCATAAGGTCAAGCAGAGCGGCGAGTTCGGCGGCGAAGACATCGTCGACGTTCTGCTCAGAATGCAGAGAAATGGAGCGCTGGAATTCCCGATTACAAACGACAACATCAAAGCTGTCATCTTCGTAAGTGTCTTCTAGCTTATGAGTTATGACGTATTGCTTCATCTTCGTCGCAAATTCCATCACGCTTCTCTTATATTCTTGGAAATAATATATTTTCTTTCATGCACTCTGTTTTGTGCATAAAGTTGAAACTAATAACTGTTATTTCATTATAATTCTATGATTTTTTTTCTGACTTTCCAAATCGAAATAGACTTAATAGTTTGGAAAGTCCTAGGAAGGAAATCAAACTGGCCCACCCTTACTTTATGTCAAATCAAATCATGAAATTAAGAATAATTGGATTAATACGTTTGGTCCAGCCAATCAATCATATAAGTACTACCGAGTAGTATAATTTAGCACCCCATCAATCATATAAGTACCACGAGTAATATAATTTAGCGGTTCAATTTTATGTTAATTTAACTAAAAATATCGAGTTCGAGTTTTTGAGAACATAACTATCATCGATAGAAAAAGTTTTATACCCCTAGTTGTTCATTCATTGTGGCCTTGTAGTCTTTTCTATTTGAAAATTTGAGTCAATTTTCTTTCTCCTTGTAATTCTATTAAAGTACATATTTTGAAAATTCTCATCTGAAACCCTCTATTTGTTACAAATTTTCTAATGTTTTGGACCATAAAGTCATAAACCTTGGACTTGTTTTAGTTACTTGGGTTATAAAAATGATGAATTTATAGTAATCAAAACAAACTTCAAAAGAATATTGCTTAAAATTTTCGCATCATATATTTGTTATTCGTTATGATAATTGAATGATTTATGCGAAAGGTATGTCATACACAAGCAGGACATGTTCTCGGCGGGAACCGAAACGTCGTCGACCGCGATCGACTGGGCAATGGCGGAGATCATGAGAAACCCCCGCGTAACCGCAAAGGTACAATCAGAAATACGACGGGCCTTCAACGGAAAGAAGACCATCGACGAGGATGACGTTAGTGCCCTGAAATACCTAAAGCTCGTGATCAAAGAGGCTCTCAGGCTTCATCCTCCGGTCCCAATGCTCCCAAGAGCATGCAGAGATGAATGCAAGGTCAACGGATATTCAATCCCTCTTAAATCCAAGGTCATGGTCAACATTTGGGCGATTGGCCGGGACCCGAAGTATTGGCCCGATCCCGAAACGTTCAAACCCGAAAGATTCGAGGGCAGTTCGATCGATTTCATGGGGAATAACTTCGAGTACATTCCGTTTGGTTCGGGCCGGAGGATGTGCCCCGGCATGAATTTCGGGTTGGCTAATATGGAGCTCACGTTGGCTCAGCTTCTGTACCATTTTGACTGGAAAATGCCAGAGGGAATGAGGCATGATGATATAGATATGACTGAGGCTGATGGCATTGCTGTTGCGAGGAAAAATGGGCTCTTCTTGGTTCCTATAGTTTATAATCCTTAGACGGATACGAAATTTTGAACTTCTTCTTGGTAAGTTTGCAATATTTCCCTAACATGTCCAATTATTTGGATTTGTTCTATCTTTGTTTGTTTTGGTCTTTCAGATGTGTAATTAAATAATTACAACTCTTAATATAGAATTAATACGCGATTGATCGATTGAACAGTGAATTGAATTATGAATTAAAATATTATACACTTATCGTATGATTAATTGTCACGTCTGGTGGCCGGAATTTTTCCATTTTTTGGAGCTAAGTAGCTAACCAATTAAATCGAGTCATAATGCTTAAGTAATCATACTTATCATGTTCCCTTAATCATCTTGGAAAGACTTTGTTTTGGAGTGTGCGATCTTCCAAAGACTATTGAAAGTTGAACTTTGACACAACGAGTATTGAAGGCGGCTTTATGTGGCTGTAGGATAAATTAATGAAAATGGAGGTAGGTGTTTGGAAGACTACTATAATATATTTTATAAAATTCTATGTAAGAATATATGTAATTAATATCTCTTGTACTACCGTGTCATGTTTTCATCGGGATAAAGCTAGCTAAGCTTAAGTATATATAAATTAGGGACAATTACGAATAGCCCCCTAAAGTTTGACGAAATTATAGATTATCCCCTCAAGTTTGAGAAATTACGAACTTTCCCCTGACCCGTTATCTCCTTCGTTAAATTTAATAGAATGTGCGAAATTTACTATTTTGTCTCTAGTATGCTAAAACTCAGAGGGTATATGTAATAAAAGCCCAAAGGTAAGGGATTAATGTAAGGACTGAAATTCTTAGGGAGTTTGATGTAAATACTTGAGTTTTGTGTCTATCTAATATTTTTTTTTTCCAATGAATGCTACTTAATGATATTTTAATATTTTTATGATAAACTTATTTCATACATAGAGTTTATGGATGCCTAATATTTTACTGTAGATATTGATTATGCATGTTAAACAATTGAAATAATTGTTTAAATGACTATTACGGATATTTATGTGAATTTACTAATACATTTATTGATATTGGTGAGTTTGTTATAATTTTCAATTTTCAGGAGAAAATTTGATAATGCACTAATTGATACTTCTCGTATGGTTTTTTATATGAATTTTTATTTTGAGAAAATGATTATTGTAATTGCAAATAAATTATTTTAAATTAACTTTAAATGAACTTGTACAAAATATATTTAAAATTAAGACATAAATATAAGAGGGAATTTATAATTTTCTAACATACTTCATAAAAATAAATATGCATGGAATATCTAATTTAATTTATATTTACAGGTAAAATATTAAATTTAATTTAAATAATAACTTTTTAAATCAAAATCCAAAATTAACTAATATTAAAATTATATCATTAAACTCTTAGTAAAATTACAATATACCCCCTAAGGGTATTTTTGGAATGTAAATATGAGTTTAAACGGTGTGATTAACAGTGGTGAAATTTGTGAGAGAAAGTGTAAAGGTCAGGGGAGTTCGTAATTTCTCAAACCTTAGGAGGTAATCTGTAATTTCGCCAAATTTTAAGGGATTGTTGGTAATTATCCCTATAAATTATTATATATACAAACTTTGGTATTAAATATTAATTTAAGCATTCTTGCTTAGCAAACTAGCTAATAATTTCAATTAAATTTTGATTTTCCCCACTCTTAAAAGAATACCAACTTTTAACGTGTATATATATATATATATATATATATATATGTGATGATATCCAAAATTGACTAATGAGTTGGGATAAAATAAACGATCAAAAATATATTTCTCAGATATGTTATTATTATTAGGTATAATACGCTCTCGCCTACCTCTCTCCAATACTTATAGTATATTAAATGTGGTAATCATAACGTACCTGAGAAATATATATATATTTAATCGAGAACAAGGCATGAGGTAGGAGCATTCGACGCGGAGTGATTATCTAATAAGGTTCCCAAATTTATTATCACGTGACATTAGCTGACAGTTCGAGATAATCCCCATCAATATGGATTCCAAAATTTGTCAAATGTGCAAATTATTTTAATCAAATTGTGATCTCAATTAAAGTATATTATATTCCAACTCTATAGTTGAATTGGGAAACCTTAATTAAGTATTCGGGAATTAATTGGTGGGCCAAGCGCAGCCTAATTTAAGATAATCCAACTCAAAAGGCTGAGGATTAACTTGGAAGACAATCACCATTATTTTCATATGAAGATAAGATTTATTTACGAGAACATATGCCAATTAGTCTTGCATAGACTTAGATAATGGTCTCTCGTTGGATATCAAATCACCATCTAGACTTATTTAATTACACTATCAACCAACTTAATTTTCAAATATAAAATGATAACATGGTGCTATTATTTTGAAAATATTGTAGACTTATAAAATGGGAATATGATAACTACAACAATTAGGAGATTAATCGTTTTCCTAATTACATCTAGTATGAGTTTTTTAATACCATGATTATTTTCGAACTATAATACATGAATAAGAACACGACGATACAAATATAATATAATAAAATAATAATTTTAGAATTGTTCGTGTATTACAACTATCAAATGATAATCTAGTGCATTAGATCTTCTTTGATTGAAGCTCAAGACTATTTCTACTCAAAACATTAACGTGAGGGTGTTAATCGTCTCTCTATCTTGTTAATCGTATTATCTATCGATTCATGAATAAAGTGATTTTTAAATATTTTATTAATTGGATTTTACACATTTTCAAATTATTTGTATGTGAGTTTTTTAGAAAATCAATTAATTTCAAGAATTCAATTACAAGACAATTTGGCATGTAGGATAAAATATTTTTAAGTTATCAAACCATAATTTTCACTTCGTAAAAGTGTGGTATGATAAATTAAATCCTCGTTGATATTATACCTAAATAAACTAGTTGAAAAAATACAATATTTTTGTTAGTTATATTAGGTGATAAAGGTGGAGTAAGTTGGAAATAATCAAATATTATACGCCCACTAACTCAATAATTAATGGAAGGACAGCAATAACTTTCAAAACCAAAAACACAAATATTTGAGGGCTGCAATTGCTTATGTTTCTAAGACATCAACATAATCGATCAATAATAATTAATTAAGATAATATTTATCCAAAAATATTTATATTCCATGATTTTATTGTCCTTTGAAGTAGAAATGTAGAATAGTACATCACATGAATACCGTGATTGTACTTTAAAAACAATTAACATACATATTAAATTAAATCAAGCAGTAAAATGAATAATGCAAGAACACTTTTAAAAATATTATTTTGGCGTATCGTGTTGAACAAAATACCCGTATCACCAAATTGTATTTTGTCGTGTCCGTATAGTCGTGCCCGTGTTCATGCATCGAGAGTAAAATAAAATGTACTATTTTTTTTTTTACCTTAAAGTTACAAGAAAGTTATATTTCCTTTTTCGGGGAATTACGGAAAAATCCCCAATTGTGCACTCAATTTTTAGTTTGCTCCCCATTTTCAAAATTATTTTTGTTCACTCCCCAGATAAGATTCATATTTTTAGTTTGCTTCCCATTTTTTCGGCCACATACTTGATATTGCGAAAAATATACAACGTAACACGATTTAGATACGTGATATTGCAAAAAATATACGTGTATAAAAACTGAAGAATGTAGTATCTAAATCGTGTTATGTCGTATATTTTTCGCAATATCACGTATGTGACCCAAAAAATGGGGAGCAAACTAAAAATATGAATCTCATCTGGGGAGTGAACAAAAATAATTTTGAAAATGGGAAGCAAACTAAAATTTTTTCAACTCATATGGAGTTTTCAAAGAAGATCCCATTTTATTTTTCTCACTAATTTTTTATAAATTTCGGAAATTATATATTATTTTGAGCCATATATCCAAAATTTGTGGCCACGAAAAACCTTTATATCCTTGCTTTTAGTGTTAGGAAAATAAAATTAAATAGAAAAATATTAATAAAGACAAGGCGAGTGTATGACACGATAAGTTAGGAGCGTGACGCTTATATTCCTTGCATCTCCAACACATATTAGGTGGTTTCGTACAACCAAAGGGCGTGCATTACGCACCCCCGACTTTTTATATGGTTTTGATTAAGTTTTAAACCAGTATAAATGTGGATTTCCCAAAATACCCTCCACGTGATATATACTTTCAAATTTTAATTTATTATTTTTCTACCCCCATTTTAATTTTTCCCCACGAAAAAGAAAAGAAAAAAAAAACAAACCAAAAAACCCTAGAACATAAAGTGAAAATCAAAGTTCTGATTTTGAGGGAGATAGAGAGATTCAGAGATCAATGCGACCTGATCATAACTGCTCACGTTGAATTTGTCCTTGAATTTGAGGAAAAAGGTCAGTGATTTTTCAGGTTTAGGGTTTCCATTTCTGTGCTGTTAATCCCTAAATTGATCGACATTAGGCTGTTTATATTTGGGGATTTTGTGAAATTTCGAGTCTTTAACAGGTCTGCTGTCTGATTGTTTGATTATTTTCTTGAAATTTCAGTTTTAGATCGATGTTTTGGGCAGTCGTAGAGGTTTTCATATGGCCTGCCTTTTTTTTTAATTTTAATTTAATTTTAATTTTTTACTCATTCACTTTTAAAATATTGAAATTTTTGAAAAATTTTAGCATTTGGGGAATCAAGTGACAAGTAGTTCTCCATGTTTGTGCAAGAAAAAAATGGGAATTTGAAGAGTTTAAAATTATAAACTTTTGTTATAATTTTTTTAATAATTTGAATGTTTATTTAGGATCAACTTTTAGAAACAGTTTACATGTACTACGGACTGCATCTCTTGGGGTTTGATGATTACTGGTTTCAAAACTGATTGATAAGTATGAGTTCTTATTAATGTTCTGGGAATATATGGAAATTTTTAGTAGAAGATAAAAAATAGGTCGTGAGAAACCTTTCTTTTCAGAAAGACAACAAAGAATAGGTTATACAGTTTCACGATAAGGTATAGAGTTCTTGTGTGATCCAAATGTAGTTTTCACAACTCTGTAGATTAAACTATGTTGTTCTGGCCATTTGATTTGTGAAAGTTGTAAGATCCAGATTTAGATATCAGCTTAATTTATTCGGGTCTCAAATTCGTATGATGTTTTATAATGTTCTCTTGTTTCTTTGTCCAGGCTTTTGATATTTACCGAACAAGATTGTCCATAATGAGGTTGAAGAAAGGGGACAACGTGGAGGTTATGAACAAAAAGGAATTACCAGTTGCATGGCGCGTGGCAGAGATACTTTCTGGCAATGGCCATACTTACCGTGTTCAATATGATTCTTATCAAGGTATAGCAGGTGAACATATGGTGGAGACGGTTTCTAGAAAATTTGTGAGACCATGCCCTCCTCTGATGCAAGGTTTAGACAACTTTATTGCTGGAGATATTGTGGAAGTATTTCATGAATATGCCTGGAAGATTGCTGCTATCTTGAAGGTTCTGGAAGGAAAAAAAGATGTTAAAAACAAGAAGGTTCGTATCCAGGCTGCAGCAGTTCAGAATCAGTATGTGGTGAGACTGCTTGGGTGCTCACGGGAAGTCATTATTGATGAATCGAATATTAGGATGAGACAAACCTGGAATGATGACAGATGGATTCTAATTGGAAAGGTAGTATTCCTTTTCTTCATTTAGATTATTAAACATTTATTTAGTTCTAATCTGCTGTAAGTTTATCTTGATGTTAAAGGATTGACTCTTTAGATACAAATGTGATATTGATGAATGATGGATTCTGATTTGTTCGAGAATTTGGTGATTTTTCCTTTAATCTTGTCTTTGGAAGTATACAAATATATAAAATAGCTTCCAACTTTACTTTAGTTGATTCCTGAGTTTCTTGTTTTGTGCAGAGTTCTAGAGGAGGGGAGGATGTTATAAGCAGTAAGCCATCAACTTCGAATTGTTATCAGGATACAAACTTCCAGATCCCACAGTCCAATGCAAGGCGTAAAAAGCAAAATCAAAAGGATTACAAGAGCAGTCAGGATGAAGCTGCATTTTGGGAACCTAATATGATCTCTGCCAGAACAGTAAAGAGGATGTCACCTTTTGGCTCCTCCATTGTTGAAGCACATAATGGACATTTCCAGAAATTAAGAGCAATTGAGAAAGATGGCATGAAGCAAAGAGTGATTCCTGCCCCTGTTTGTGATAAGGTAGATGCTGTTGCTTACCCAAGAGAAATTTTGGGTGAAAAAAACATGCATGCTTCCTTTAAAATTGTACCACATGGATATAACCAAATGGCGAGAGCTGAATTAAATAGTTCAGACAGCGATGCCTGTTCTGTAGGTAGTTGTAGTGTTACTGACCAGAGCCCAAACAACTTTTGTATTCCATTTATACCCCTGCCATGCCAAGAGACCGACACCCTTTGTAGTGATGCAGAGTCCTTTTATGCGTCGAGCTCTGAGAGAAAAAGTAGTTCTCTTCCTCCAAAAGAGGAAGTAGAGGTCAGTATTCGTAGATTAGAGTTGCGAGCATATCGAAGAACCCTAGAAGCTTTATATGCTTCTGGTCCCTTAAGTTGGGAACAGGAAGCATTATTGACAAATCTTCGTATTATGCTCCATATATCCAATGATGAACATTTGATGGAGCTGAAGCACCTAATCTCTGCTAAAACTGCTATAAGTGTTAGATAATTGTGGAATTAATGTTCTGTTATCACTTATTCTTATAGTAAGCATGTAGAAACTTGCTTTTCTGTTTCAATAATGTAAGAAGAAATTTCATTTGTTACAACTGTAACTTCAGTCTTGATCTCTCTACATCTGTTTAGTAAGGCATTTTGTAACTATATGTATCAAATTTCTCATTTGTCAGTTAATGCAGACAGTTCCCACAAGAAGTTATTGTATCTCATTTCATTTGGATTCATTACTGCTTTCTTTTGGTTTTCGTTTTCTAGAATAGCAACTTGCTCCGTTCTATTGTCAATTATACCTTAAAGACTTTAGTGTTACATATGGTAATTGCCAGTTTTTTTTAATATACAAGGTGCAATAAATCTTCCTAATGTTCAACATCTATTATCAGTATTATACAAATCTATTATGAACCTCTTTCTGCATGTCATGCATGATGCCGTTTCCAATACACATTCCCAACTGAGTATCAGCCAGTAAAAATTGCATACTTTCCTTCTAAGAATGCAGACATTCATGCTGATTTCATACAGGACATCGGCATCTCCCAGTTGTATCTGAATTTAGGACTGCTTTTAAATGTTGATTGTTGAAGATAAGTAGCTGATTCAGATTGTATTTTAATTCCTTCTGCATTTGAAGTAATGCTCTTGTTCTTGTACATATCTATTTTGGTATTGAACTTGAGCAGTGGCCAACAGTGTTAATTTGGTTCTCTCCATACATGTTTGGCATCACATATGTTTCTGTGTGAGGATGGTTATTGATCAATCTTCAATAAACTACATTTTCCAGGGCCACAGTTGGAGGCATGCATCATTGCTTCCAAGGCTTACAGATGGTACCAGAGTTTCCCGCCTTTTCTTGGCATAAACTTTTGGACGATACAGTCCTCTACTTCGGAACTGATTCAGCTATTTATGGCTGCTCCCCGGTACCAAAAAGTTTAGTATATACTTCCCATTTTTTGCTTTAAGTTCAGGCTTAACTGAACATATGGACATGTCTTCTACCGAGGCAGGAAATTAAATGCCTGTCAGTTTTTCTTCTGTTTCTGTTCGTGGTTTTGTGTTATTTGACTTTGGTGCCTTGATTATGATTTTGTTAAATGCATTCAATGAGTTACTGCGTTCATGAAATTTTATATCGTTGAATTTAGTTGCTGTCTTGGATGGTACAATGATTTATGTTTTCATAAGCATCTATTGGAACATCATATGATGATAGCTTTGGTGTTTTCTGGAGATGTTTGTTTTGCTTCAATCTCTTCATTGTCATACTGTCTCTGTAGCCTGTACTGCTTCTTTTGGACATGGCATTGGAATCGTTTCAACTGTACTCTGTACCTTTTCTGTAATTTTGAACATCTCATAGTGTCATGTGAATTGAATTCATTGAATGCCATTAGATTTGTTGCACACATAAAGGTTCAATTACTGGTGAGAATCATGTCAAATGCAGCAAACACTGAAACTGCTCTCCAGTTGAGGATGAAAGCTTCTGTTCTTGGAGGGGACCAGACCCTCCATGTTGAAGTTTGCAGTTTCTGCTGTCTAGACGAGCTCACACAGACCAGAAAGAACAATGGGTCATGAAGACGGCATACTTCGAACTTTCGAGATCGAATATAGCCTATAGTAAAGTAGCCACGCAAGGGATTCGACTTGCTTGAACGTCTTTCTGCTCTTGTTCAAACGACCGCTGCTATTTCAGCTGTTGGATGAAGATCAGTAGGTTAGGAATTCACACCAGGTTCAATTCGTACGTTTTCATAACAAAGATCCGATTAAGAAGAATAAGTGAGCCAGTTCAAAGGAAAGGGGAAGAAAGCAAATAACTCTGGAATTAAAGGCCAAGGAGTATACCCCTCTGCTTAATTACAGTGTAGCAGGTCAGTGGTATGGGCCTAGGTTTTCAGCAACAACGCAGTGGGCATAACCATAAAGGTTGCATCGTCTTGTGAACTTTGATTAAGTGCCCTTTGTACTGCTCCAGTTATTTGTTAATGCAGTCGAGGTGCAAATTCTCCATTCAAAATCTGAATTTCAACCTAAATAAGAGATGAACATACATTATTCCTCCATCTGTGGAAGTTATGGAGTTTATAATCTTATTCGTTTTATATTGACATTTCGTGCTCATTTCAAAATTTCTGTTTTGTTATTCCCATCATCCGGTAACCACACGTTTAGGGTAGAGTCAAAATTTCTGTTTTGTTATTCCCATCATCTGGTAACCACAGGTTTAAGGGTAAAGGTTTAGGATTTACCATCCGATGCTGATTCGTTAGGTTTTCTTGATTTTAGTATTACTTGAGTTATTAAAGAGGGGAATTTTTTTCTTGATTTTAGTATTACTTGAGTTAGGAATTTTCTTTTTGTCAACATATTTTGAACCTAAATCAACTATATGGCTCACCTATTTCTCCTTCGTTTTATTTATTCACCCGGCAATTGGCATAAACAACCCAATGGAACGGTGAATAACTGAATATAATGTTTTGGACATCCTACCTTTTTGTTACAACTCTTCTGACATTATGTTAATAGCAAGTGGACGAAAGCCTAAATGTAGGGAAAGAATCTTGCTAGGATCTCTCCAGTTTTCGTTACTCTGTAGTATCACAGAGTCCATGACCGATAGGCCAGTTCACATGCATTGATCAATTTCAAACATCAATTAAGGGGCAGAGAGTAAATCGTAAACCACGGAAGATCTGAGCACAAGGGGCAAAAATTACACTCAATAATGAAATCCATGACAGTTGAAAACCATAACAAGATCTGAATTGGGAATGTGGACCACAGGCATACAAATACTACCCTCAACCATTCAGAAAATAAATCATCTTCCCACAACCAAATTAAGTCACAAATAAGCACAGTTCAAAAGCCCCTCTACATATATCATTAGAACCTCTACTCGAGGACCTGGCAAGTCCTAAACAAAATTTCACAGGAAAACAAGAAAATTGGGACACCAGCAAATGATACATCAGCCTCTTAATCAAATGCCTCATCATCATCATCAGGGAGGGGCTGACTAGCAGCTGCAGCGAGCTCAGCTTCATGCCTGCAAGATTATTAGTAGGAGTGTTAGTTAACATGCTATAGAAAGGTCAGATTTCACAACATGGCAACAGACGATCAAAGCTGAGGTAAACAGAATATGCGTGTGCATGTGTGCGTGAGCAAGGGGTTAGTGACTTACTGCTGCTGTGCAGCTAAATCAATCTGAACTTCTGGTGGAGCAAGGGCTGGAGACTCCACAAAGTGCAAGTTGGGATCCCTGCAACCAAAAATAAATTAACATAACTCAAGTTGTGCATTCGAAATTGACAACTACTATGAGAGATACCATTAATGGCAAAAATAACATGTCTCAAATTTGATCAGCTTAGGTAAATACCCAGCAAGTTTTCTGGCAAGGTACAAGAACGGCTTCTCGAAGTTGTAATTGCTCTTGGCAGAAATTTCATAATACTGCAAGTTCTTCTTCCTGTGGAAAGTAACCTGCTTGGCCTTCACCTGCCTGTTCTTCACATCAACCTTGTTTCCACAGAGCACAATCGGGATATTCTCACAGACCCTGAAATTAACATCCAAAGAGGTTAATTTATGCTGAAAACATCATAATGGTAGCAAGTAAATATAAAAATTGATTAAAAGCAAGATACCTGCAAAGGTCACGATGCCATGTCGGGACATTCTTGTAAGTCAACCGAGCTGTTACATCAAACATGATAATTGCACATTGTCCATGAATGCTGCAGCAGAGTTTGGAAAGAGTATATCATTAGAACATGAGAATCTTAACAAGATGAATAGGGCCATTTGCTAGGGCATACAAGAATAGGAAAGCAAGAGATATTTTAACACAAAGATCTGTTCGCACAGTCGATTAAAGTAATAATATCAGTTGAGTTATATATCAACATATATTACTATAATTCAAGTACTAGAGAATCAGTTCGACATAGATTACTATAATTCAAGTACTAGAAAATCAGTTAAAATCCTAATTGGGCTATGCCTTATGATTTCTTTTAGTGACCGAACAATCACGGATTTTCAGATATGTCTAGTTGTAAAGTTACTTACTAGTATCCATCCCTAAGGCCACCAAACTTTTCCTGACCAGCGGTATCCCAGCAATAAAATCTGATTTTTCCACAGTTAGTGAAGAAATCGAGGGGATGAACTTCCACACCAATAGTAGCTGAACATAACAGTGTCCCATTAGTAACATTAGATAAATTATATGAGTCCAACATCAAATCAAATATCACACCAATTAGCCTTACGTTCATATTTCTTCTCAAATTCTCCAGTGAGATGCCTCTTCACGAAAGTAGTTTTCCCTGGAGCAAGCAAACAACCCTTTCAGAACAATTCAATTTAAAAAATGCACAGGACAGCATTGCCTTGGGTTTAATATTTAACATACATCAACAATGATGTAAGAACAAATCGAGACTAGCACATCATTTATCTGATTAACTAAGAAAGAGAGTTAGGATTTATTTACTAATCACTCAGGAACACGCCAAGAAAAAACATAATCAGATCATCATAAACCCTAAACCCTAAATAACCCTAACTCAAAACAATATAAGTTTAAAAACAAATATATTCATTGAAAATATAAAACCAACAAATACATAAGCCAAGCTCACTCCTTGAAACATATGAGGTACCGTCACATAATCTTTTACAGCAAATCGTTAATTTTGTAAAACACACACTTGAATCCAACGACCAGATAACGAGGCTGAATAACATCCAAAGCATGAACAACACAAAACCAGATATTCAAGATTCAGATCAAACGCAAAAAAAATAATTACCAGTGCCACCATCGCCAACAATCACAAGCTTGAAGCTGGGGTACTCCACAGTTTGCTGATTAGGCAACGCCTGAAAAATCCCAACGAACAAAATCAAAAAATTGCACAACAAAAACACAAATACAGATCAAAATAAAAAACAAATCAGACTGAAATACCAATCGGTATTACCATATGATCCGCTTTTGAGAGTTGACAGAAAACCACAACGGATGAAGAGAAAGAGAGACTGTGATGTGTCACGCCGATATCTGCGTTGGGTATATATATTGGGGAGCCCTAATGAAGTTAGCGTAAGTTTTGCGAGGACTTTTTGAATTGTGCCAAATCGAGTAGCTTTAAGCTTACGCGAATATCTGAGCCGTCCGATCAAGATCTTGAGCGGCGCACGTGTTTGTCACGTGTTTCGGGGAAGAGACTTTGGCTTGAATTTGAAATGTGCACGGAAGAACCATGGTTCTAGAATGATGTATTGGGCCTCTATTTTGGGCTTCCCCCAATATGGGCCCAGATGTAGAATCGATAAATTGATACACAAAATAAAAAACATTAAAAGTACGATATGCATGGCTGCATGAGGGGTTTGTATAGGGTTGTCCTGGGTTGAACTTTATTTCAAATACAATCTAATAAAGAAAACATTAATAGAATTAGGGAGGGTTAGTTTTGGTGGATTAGAATTTTTTATTTGATTTAATTCCACTTAATTTTGAATTAGTTAAGTGATATTAGTTTAGTGGGGTTTGGATTAGGTGATTTAATTTTGCTACTAACATTGATTAGCCTCTCTATTAGGATTAGGGATGCAAACGAACCGAGCCGGCTCGCGAGCCTACCGAGCAAGCTCGAGCCAAGCCCGAACCCAAGCCCCTTTTAGTTAGGCTCGTGGCTCGCGAGCCAATATATTTAATTAAAAAAATAATATTTTAATTTTTATATATATAAATATTTTATTATTATATATATATTTATTGATTTTTATATAAAATTAATAAAAAAGTAATATTTTTATAATATATATGTATATATATTTAATAAATATATATTATTATATATAAAAATATATTAAATTATTTAAAAAAACTAATTTTTAATTAAAAATAATATAAAACCCATTTGGCTCGAGCCGAGCCGAGCCGAGCCCCGAGCCTTGGTCGAGCCGAGCTCGAGCCAGAAAAAAAGGTCAAGGCTCGTCTCGTCTCGTCTCATTTGCATCCCTAATTAGGATCATGGAGAGCGAGTATGATTAGATGGGATTATAATTGGGTGAAATTACAATTCATTGAAAGTAAATATAATTTAACATATGTAACATAATACTAACTATAACTCACTAAAATCTAACATATTTAACATAATATTAACTATAGGACTCTGCTAATCTCACAGACGTCTGTGAGATTTTTTTCTTACAGACAATTAATTATCTCATTTTTTCTCACAAATAATCAATTATCTTCTCTCGTATTCATACAAACTAGAAATCTAAGTATTAATATTATCATAAAGACCCCAAAAAATTTAGAACTTTAAAAATATAAGAAAATAACTAATCTATAAGATTAGGATTCTGGTAAAACTTATCAAAGTTGTCAGGAAAACTGTAAAAGAAAAATATAATCACTAAAGAATCCAACAAAATCCAAAATAAATCAATAATTTATAACAAAATCAAAACTAAATCAAGAACTCACACCAAAATATATGTATAAATCATATCATAAGCTCATGTATTTCCCTTCACTTCTAAATTTCTTTGTTCCTCTTTTCTTTTCCATTCTTTCTTCTTTTTCTCTCTAAAAAGTTCATACGAACAATCTATTAAGAAGAACCAACCTGTTGTGTGAATATGTATTGCTTAAACACTAAATTTTATATTATAAAATAACTTTATATTATAAAATATTTATATTTTCTCATTCGCACGTATTTTTCAGATGGAAAATGTACCTTCAAATAGTAAAACCATCGAGATCGGAGATGATAATTTACTTACACCAACAAAGGAGATACAATTCCACCCTGTGTAGGTATGGAATTTGAATGTTATAGTGATGCTTATGAATTCTATAACATTTATGCCAAAAAATTGGGTTTTGGAATTAGAGTGAGAAATTCTTATAAAGGAAGAAAAGGTGCTGAAAAACAAGGTGCTGTACTTTGTTGTGTCCATCAAGGATATAAAGAAGAAAATAAAACGGCTAATCCTAGACCCGGAAAAAGAATTGGTTGTCCAGCAATGGTAAGGATCAAGTTGGTTAATCTTGGTAAATGGATGGTTAAAGAAGTTATTCTTGATCACAATCACAATACCACTCCATCTAGTGTGCAGTTTTACAAATCACATAAGAGCTTGAGTATAACAGTAAAGAAACGGCTTGAATTAAATTCTGATTCTAGAGTCCGAATTAACAAGATTTACCATTCTCTAATGGTACAGGCTGGAGGACCAGAAAATTTAGATTTCGATGAAAAAGACGTTAGGAATTATATTGCTGAGTACAAGAGTCTAAAGCTAGTGCAAGGAGATGCACAAGCTATGCACAAATATTTTTGTGATATTCAGATGAAAAATCCAAACTTCTTTTATTTGATGGATTTTGATGATGAAGCGTGATTGAAAAATGTTTTTTGGGCAGATGCAAGGTCTAGGGTTACTTATGAATATTTGGAGATGCAATTACATTTGATACGACATATTTGACAAATAAGTATGATATGCCATTTGCACCATTTGTGGGGGTCAACCATCATGGTCAATCTGTTCTTTTGGGGTGTGGTCTTTTAGCTGATGAAACAACGGAATCATTTGTGTGGTTGTTTAGAACATGGTTAACATGTATGTTAGGAAGAGCACCGCCTACTATAATAACTGATCAATGCAAAGCTATGAAAATGCAATTGATATAGTGTTTCCAAATGCCCGACATCGTCTTTGCTTATGGTATATTATGCAAAAGGTTCCACAAAAGCTGAATAGTCATATTGAGTACAAATCAATTAAACATGGGATTGAATCATCTGTTTATTGTTGGGATTAATGTCCTGAAAATCCAATTATAATGTAAATATTTTGGATTAATAAAACTAAAATTATCGCGAGTTATGAGTATTTTACAAATTTAATAATTAATAACGTGTGATGGTATTTTTATATGAAATGTGTTTCATAGGAAAAGACTTTAAATACCAAAAATCACGTGTCATTAAAGTTCTAGTCGGTATGATAAGAAAATGTTCTTATCAAGACCATAATGTGTTATATAAGATGATTAGTCTTTCGTCATAGGGAAATGGAGTTTCCAATTATAACAAATTGATGATTTTCAATGAGATTGGAAACATCGAACTGGACCACTGAGATTGTTCATTTTATACTGCTATCTAAAATGAACAAAATCTCGGAAGTATTAGACTCTTAATCCTGGCGATGTTTCTACTTTAGGCATGTAGTATTAATCACTGTGATGTACTCAGAAGTGAGGTCTCGGTAACGGGTGGCCAAAATACTTTATACGTTTGGTGATTGCATAAAATGCGCTAAAGAGAAATATTGATCGAGGAATCTGTAGCCTTGCTGGAAGGTTAAAGATATCCCTGAAATAGATTTGCAAAAAGTTCAAATAAAACTTTGGCCAAAGTACTTCGTGTGTTCGTCACCAAAGTTGTATGTTGAATGTGTTTCACATACAGGGAATTTGAACTTAAGGCAGATCAAGAAATTTCAGATTGAAAGTGAAAAATAAATGATAGTAGTATTGATTTATTTTTCATGGATATCTGTACAGAGGAGTAAAACGCAAAATTATTCTAGATCGAGAAATTCGTGAATAATTTAATTAATTTTAGAGTTCAACAATATTTATTTAATGGAATTAAATATTATTAAACGGTAATCAATTATTGCCATGGGATGATAATAGATTAACCAGTTTGGAGCTAAGATTAATTAGTCTTGCAAGTGTTGTTTGTTTTAATAAAGCCCAAGTGCAAGCATCAATAAATCAATGTAGCAAAAGGGGTCGAATCCACGGGGAGGAGTAAATCAATCAATTACCTAATGTATTCACCAATCTATAGACCAAAACGAGTGATAGAGCGAATTAACTACTAACGGAAATGAAAGTTAACTAAGATTAACCCAAAATAAGGAAATTACTAGGAAGCGAGTAAAATAGCAAAAACCAAGCAAATAAAGAGGCAAGGGGAAGGAATGATCATGCAAAGTTCATGTTCAATTAGTGCTTTAAAGGGACACGGATCTCACAATCCTAATCACTAGAGTATACACAAGCTCCTCTCGGAGTCAAGTGCGTGTACCTAATCAACGTCCAAAACTACTCTCGTGGTCATTAGCACATTAATTAGATCAAACAAACAAGACTAGTGCAACAAAATAACTAGCAGCTCGGCCCGGTTAATCTATTGCTTGATTGCTCAAGATTAGGCTAAATTTCTTTATACCTAAAACTTAAGTGTTGTGAAACCTCTTCCAATTTACATACAATCTTTAAATTAGCATGCAAATCTAAGTTCACAATTAAGGTGATCAATCTTAATCATACTAGCAAAACGATTACATAACCAAAAGATCTGAAAATCCCTCTTAGGCAATTCATCAAACACTTACCCTGCATAAAACATCACCCTCCCCATGCCTATAAATCTAGCCAATCATGTTCAAGTAATCAACCAACAAACAAGAGAGATAACAAGTTAAAGGATTCATATTCATTAATTGAAAATAATGATAATCATTCAACAACAAGTATATCTCAACAAGTTTCAAGATCTCAACCAAACATTTACTAGACTAGAACAAGGAAATTAGATGCTAGAACTAGGAAAGCAATAAAAAGGAAAGAAATTAAACACTAGTCTTCAAACATCTTCCATGGAATAAGGGAAGAACTTGGTGTCTTCCATAGCCTCCTCCTTTAGCCCCAGATCTAGATTCGGTAAAGAATGAGCCTCTAACCCTAGCTAAAATTCGTAAATAGGCTAAAAGAGGCAAAAACGTGCTGACACTTTCTCCTTAACACGGCCGTGTCACTCACAAGAACAAACTTGACACGGCCGTGTCCGAGCAAAATAATTCAAAGTCGAGGCCTTAACACGGCCGTGTTAATCACAAGAGCAAACTTGACACGGCCGTGTCCGAATAAATAAATTCCAAGTCGATGCATCAACACGGCCGTGTTGATATCAAGGCAAAAATGGACACGGCCGTGTTGTCTTCAGTACATAGCCCGGTTTTTCGTTTTTCCGACTTTCTTGCTCATTTTCTCTCCTTTACTCGCCGTTTCATCATTCTTTCGAAATGCACCTATAAAGCAGCAAAATAACTCTAATTAACACTCAAACGGCATATTATTCAGTCTAAATCAAGCTCAAAAGGATAAGGAAATTAAACCTAACAAACTCCCCCACACTAAGTTCATTGCTCGTCCTCGAGGAATGCAACGAAAGTTATGAACAATCAATCTATCCCAAACATATTCTTGAAAGTCAATCGCCGGTTCATTGCCATAATCGAGTTTAGCATATCGAATGCAAGATTTAAAGAAAAATAGTGTAAATAGCATGCCCTTGTGTTTGGTGTGGTTTTGAATGAAATAACGCACAACAATCACTCGGATTGGTTTATATCTTTCGTCCAAGCACCAATCTACGCTTTCGAGACACACTCTTCATGCCTATCTCCACTAATGGAACTGACTCAAGACTTGGGATCGGAAGGTCTTTTCGAGCTTGTAATGTGGGCTTAGGGTCTTGGTTATGGAAATTTGGATTCAAGTGACTAAACACCAATGCTCACATCGTTTTACAAAACAAATCCAACAACTTTCTTTGCCTAATACACCTTTCCCCATACTATGATGTTTACAATTTCTCTTTCTTTTGTTTCACACCTTGCATATTTTTCTTTTCTATTCTTTGCTCTTTTCGACCTTTTCTCACTTTTTCTTTCTTTCATACATCTTTTCTCTTTCGTACAAGAATCATCAAGAAGGGGTCAAAAGATACAACATAACCGAATTAAACGAGCAAGCATGGTGTGATAAAATAAAAGGGTTGGTTGTAAACTTTGTTGTGCTTAGGCTTGTAATGTGGCTAGAAAGAAATTTTTTGCACAACAATAAGGCTCAATGGGGTCAATTGGACTATGCTATTTAGTGAAAAAGGCAAATGAAAGGCTAATTCCATCGATAACGAATGCCTAAGTCATTTCCCTAATCTCTTGTCAATTCAAAAATTTCGCCTCGAAAGACACTAAAGTGCACTCTAATCGTATTTTAGGCTTATAAAAAAAAAAAAACTTCCTCTAAGGGGTCGAAGTACGTTACACATTCAAATGTGCAAGAAAAATTAAGGGCATGCTAACACACTACTTCTTATCTAGATTCATACAATTACGTGCGCATTCGATTAGCTCAACTTAATTAAGCATCAATCCAACAATCATCTATAAGAGCATATTCAAAGGATAAAGACCATTCTCACAATCATGCAACATTCTATCGACAAACAATGTTCTAGTACGATAACAATAATCCCTAAAACGAAGTATATCAATAAAAGCTCAAATTTACTAGTTTACTCCCCCACACTAAGTGCTTGCTATGTCCCATGCAAGAAATAAAAGGAAAAGAGATAAGAGAACTCCCTCATTGACGAACCGGCAACGGGATAGCAACACCAAAGATAACCTAAAATCTGCACCTCCAAAACACGCGTCAAGGCATCGAGAGATAACCATTCAAAGTATATGCAAAAGGCAAGCAAACAATCACAAGAGGTGCAAAGCAAACTAGACAATTTAGACATTCATGGATAAGGAACATATTCACAAAGACAAGGCAAACACAAGGTAAGCAAGTTAAACACTTAGGTCCTACACGCAAAGTCAACCAAGGTACGAATTATCCACGAATACGAAAAGTAAAAATAACAATAAGTCTAGCAAGCAAAACCCCACAGACGGGGTAAACAAAGTCATAAAGATGAATGGGGGAATCATTGGGGAGGGTGTGGGGGTTGGATGTTCCAGTTTCCCATCAATGCCAATAAGTTGGCATTCATAGTCCCTTGCATCTCTTCCATGGCGGCAAGGAGGGCATTGTGGGAAGCTTGCATCTCGGCCAAACTGTCGTGAAGACGAACAAGATCCTCATAATGATTCAAAGTGGCCTCTTCATGAGCATCAAAGCGAAGGGATAAAGCATCAAATCTCCCGGCGAGCTCATGGTAGCGTGGTGGCTCGGGCTCCTCATTCATAGGCTCCTCCTCATGATCCGGGGCAAAGACAATGGCCCTCTGCTCGTCAGTCAAATCTTCCTCAAATTTAACCCCCAAGTTATACATCCGACTCAACCTTGGCCTATCGCTCTCCGGGTAATAAATGACCCACCCAAGACCGGTTCTCTTCCACTCCGTGCAAACTTTCACCCGGCCAAAAGTTAGGCAATCCAAAACCGGTGGTACTCCTAAAGAATCAACCCTTGGCACCCAACCACATTTTAGCACCATCATTGTAACATAACCCCCATGGCAAAAGACACCATCTTTAGCATTCACAACAGCTTGAATCTTTTCCATAAGGAAGTAGGTACCATCAAAGTATTCCCCCCTTCGCATACAAGACATTGTCCAAAGTTCACTTGTATTGATCTTCTCACTACTCTCCTTCCTTGCATAGATAGTCGAGGAGAGAATCTTTTGGACAATACGCCAAATTGGAGATGTGAAGTTAGTGGCGCTAGTGTTACGGGGGTTAAAGTGTCCCGTACTTTGCTTGACTCCTAAAGCAAAAAACTCGGTATTTAATTCCCTTTGATCAAGAAAAGAGTCAGGGTAGCATGTTTCACCATCCGGGAACTCAAATAAATCCTTGAGTTGAGCAGCTGTTAGGTTGTGTCTTCTCCCATTGATTTTGAATGAGGTTACACTATCTTCCCATTTGAAAGTTTGAATAAACTCTCTAGTGATAGCCTCATAAGTTTGAGCGCTCTTGTTAATGAAACTCCACCATCCTACATTGCGGAAGAGAGTTTCAACTTCCCTAACAACTCCCAAAGCATTCAAATCCAAGAACCTAGTAGATTGAATAATGGAGGTCTTAGCTTGTCTAGGAGCATTCGAGCTCGAAGCCTCATTAACACGGGAACGTTTGGGGGCCATGACAACCTAAAAAGGAATGCAAATGGACTTAATTAGAACAAGAATGAGCATAATATTTCATTGAAGCATTTTATCGAACATGTTGTGTGCATTGGTGGCCTAAGTATGGTTTTAAGCAAATTTCTTCAATCTCAACCAACAAATGCTCAATCTAGACTTAATATAGCATGAATATCAAAAGAGAGCAACAAAAAATTCATCAATTCGGCCTAATTCCAGAAATTTGAAAACTAGGGCTCAAGGGTGAAAATGGTAGAATAACATGAATTTAAAGCACTAATCTCACAAATCAATTGGTAGAAATGAGTAAAAAGAGTAGAATATCACATACCTTGAAGATGGAAACGAGAAAATGGATGAACAAATCGGATCCAAAATGTGTTCTTGGAAGAAACTCTCATGCGTGCGTTTGTGTTGTGTGGAATGGCAAGACAAAAGTTCGAAAATCTGTCTTAAAATCGCGCCCAGGCCATTCGACACGGCCGTGTCATAACACAGTTATAATTGGACACGGCCGTGTCCGATTTTTTAAAAAAAATCTGGACTTTCCGAGAGCTCAACACAGCCGTGTCAACTTTCAGTTGTTTATGGACACGGCTGTGTCCGGTTTTTAAAAATGAATTCTCACAATCCGACGCGCCAACACGGCCGTGTCCATTCCCAGTTATAAGTTGACACGGCCGTGTTACAATCCATACTTAGAAAAAAATTCGTCCAAAACCGCTAGAAGAGCCACAAGTTAATCTCAAAAGGTAAAAAATGTCAAACCAAAGTACACGGAAATATCGAGAACACAACACACAACCACACTTACCATGTATTTGCTTCCTCGAAGCAATCGAACATCCATATCTTACTCACAAACGATGTTTAACCATAAGATCACTCAATCATGAATGATATTCAAACATGCCATATTGCATCGGACTTACTCACCTATTCAATGAATTCTCAAATCACCAAATGCTCAATTTAACAATTCATGCCGCATATTCCAATGTGTAAACCCGTTAGATTGTAATAAATCTAACTCAAATATTCAACACTCGACCATAGTACATTGAAATGTCACCCAAAAACACAAAAATGCACACAATTTATCATTGACGCAACGAATACACAAAGTTCCATAGTCCAACATTCTCAAGTAATGCATATAAGTACAAAATGCCAATTAAGAGTATACAAGCGCCCACAAATCACAAGACATGCTCAAACACAAATAAAGGCAAACAAACCAATACAAAAATGAAGTTAAAATTAGACCTCATCCCCATAAAAGGGGTATCGAAACTTGCAAGCACATCACGGGGTTACTCTTCTTCGCTCAAAAACCAACACCCTACACACAAGGAGACAAAAACACAAAGACAAGATTAAAGATCACCTAAAGAGAAGGAAAGAGAAAGAAAAGGGAGAGAAAAATAGTTCTAAGTTTATAGTCGCTAGCTCGACTTTGTCACCAAATTAGATGGTCGGAATCGTAAGCACACACGAGGTGCTTTTCTCAATGGCTTCCCCCACAAAATAAGGTTTCAAACGCTGCCCATTAACGAGGAAAGTGCCCGTCTTTTCGTTTCCAATCTCCACAGCTCCATTATCAAGAACTTTATCAACTCTAAAAGGGCCCGACCACCTCGACTTTAGCTTTCCGGGGAATAACTTCAATCTTGAATTGAACAAAAAAACTAATTGTCCCACTTTGAACTCCTTCACCCGAATGTGTTTGTCATGCCATCTCTTTATCTTTTCTTTGTAAACCTTTGCATTCTCGTATGCATTCAACCGAAATTCTTCAAGTTCGTGTAATTGTAAGGCTCTATTCTCACCGGCTTGCTTAAGGTCAAAGTTGATGGCTCTAATGGCCCAATAAGCTTTGTGCTCGAGCTCGACCGGAAGATGGCATGCCTTGCCATAGACCAACTTATATGGGGATGTTCCAATTGGTGTTTTAAAAGCCGTTCGATACGCCCATAAAGCATCGTCCAATTTGGTTGCCCAATCTTTTCGTGAACGATTCACGGTCTTTTCAAGGATGCGCTTAATTTCTCGGTTGGAAATTTCGACTTGTCCGCTCGATTGTGGGTGATATGGTGTTGCCACCCGGTGGTGAACTCCATACTTCTTTAAGAGAACTTCCAAAGGTTTGTTGCAAAAATGGGACCCTCCATCGCTTATAAGAGCCCTCGGAACTCCAAATCTAGTAAAGATGTTCTTCTTCAAAAATTTCAACATTACCTTCGAATCATTCGTAGGGCTTGCCACGGCTTCGACCCATTTAGAAACATATTCAACTCCGACTAGAATGTATTGGTTTCCATAGGAAGAAGGAAACGGTCCCATAAAGTCTATTCCCCACACATCGAACAATTCTGTCTCTAAGATATATCTCAAAGGCATTTCGTCTCTTTTCCCGATATTCCCGATTCGTTGACATGAGTCACAACTTTCTACAAACTTGTGTGCATCTTTGAACAAGGAAGGCCACCAAAAACCCGATTGGAGCACCTTTGTCGCCGTCTTTCTTGAACTTGAATGTCCTCCATAGGGACTAGCATGACAACGGTCTAAAATCTTCTCAACTTCATCCTCGGGGACACACCTCCTTACCAAGCCATCCGAGCAATTCTTGTAAAGCAACGGTTCTTCCCAAAAATAGAACTTGGCATCATGTAGAAATTTCCGTCGTTGGTGGAAACTCAAGTCGGGTGGTATTATTCTACTTGCTATGTAATTCGCAAAGTCCGCAAACCATGGTACTTTGGATTCCACCTTAAAAAGTTGTTCATCCGGGAAATTCTCCTTAATAGCTATTTCAAGATCCTCATTACTCTTTGCAATCTCCAAACGAGATAGATGATCCGCCACCAAATTTTTGGTCCCTTTTTTATCTCTAATCTCCAAGTCAAACTCTTGAAGTAGCAAAATCCATCTAATGAGACGAGGTTTGGAGTCCTTCTTTGACAACAAATATTTGATAGCTGCGTGGTCCGTGTAAACCACCGTCTTCGAACCTATCAAATACGAACGAAATTTGTCAAAAGCATGCACAATTGCTAAAAGTTCTTTTTCAGTGGTGGCATAGTTTAATTGTGCATCATTGAGTGTTTTGCTAGAGTAAGTGATAACGTGTAAACGTTTCTCCCTCTTTTGGCCAAGCACCGCTCCTATGGCCAAGTCACTCGCGTCACACATGAGCTCAAATGGTAAAGTCCAATCCGGTGCCACCATAATTGGGGCTGAGGTAAGCTCCTTCTTTAACCTATCAAAAGCAAGCAAACAATCACTATCAAATACAAATTCAACATCTTTTTGTAAAAGCTTGCAAAGAGGTAAAGTGATTTTGGAGAAATCCTTGATAAACCGGCGATAAAATCCAGCGTGACCAAGGAAACTCCTAACTCCCTTAACATTGGTGGGTGGTAGCAATTTAGCAATGACTTCAATCTTAGCTCGATCCACTTCAATTCCCTTAGCCGAGATTCGATGGCCTAGGACAATTCCTTCACGCACCATGAAGTGGCACTTCTCCCAATTTAGCACCAAATTAGTATCTTTACAACGTTTCAACACATTAGTAAGATTAAGAAGGCATGCATCAAAAGAAGACCCAAACACTGAAAAATCATCCATAAAGATTTCCATTGTTCGCTCAATAAAATCCGAGAAAATTGCCATCATGCAACGTTGGAACGTAGCCGGGGCATTACAAAGACCAAATGGCATTCTTCTAAAAGCAAAAGTGCCATAGGGGCAAGTGAAAGTGCATTTTTCTTGATCCTCGGGTGCTATAGCAATTTGGTTGTAACCCAAGTATCCATCTAGAAAACAATAGTACTCATGCCCGGCTAATCTCTCTAACATTTGATCAATGAAAGGCAATGGAAAATGGTCCTTACGGGTTGCATTGTTCAATTTTCTATAATCTATGCACACTCTCCATCCCGTAACTGTGCGAGTAGGGATAAGTTCATTGTTTTCATTTCTAATAACCGTCATCCCTCCCTTTTTCGGCACAACTAGTACCGGGCTAACCCAAGAGCTATCCGAAATCGGGTAAACTATACCCGCATCTAACAATTTTAACACCTCGGCTCTCACAACTTCTTTCATATTCGGGTTTAACCTACGTTGATCCTCAATAGAGGGTTTATGGTTATCTTCCATCAAGATTCTATGCATGCAAATTGAGGGACTAATTCCCTTGATATCCGAAGTTGACCATCCTAAAGCTTTTACATGCATTCTTAAAACACGCAATAAGGCATCTAATTGCACATCATTTAGATCCGAAGACACAATAACCGGCAAACTCTCATTATCACCAAGATATGCATATTTTAAATGAGAGGGAAGGGGTTTCAAATCAAGTACGGGAGCTTTAACACAAGAAGGGGGAGGAAGGGGTTTACCACTCCCCAATTCCTCAAAATGGTACCTCCTTTGGAAGGGAACGAATGGTGTGGTCTCCAATGCCTTCACATATGACTCAAGCTCTTCAAGGATCTCCTCTTCTCCCTCAATCTTCTTAAAACCTTCCAAGCAAAGCTCTAACAGATCCTTGTTGTGCAACTCAAAAATGCGGTGATCCTCTACAACTTCAACTCGAAAACACTTTTCTTCCATGGTGGGATTCTTCATGGCCTTGTATAAGTTGAATTCAACCTTTTCTTCACCAACTTGTAAAGTGAGGCGTCCATTCTTGACATCAATCAATGCTCCGGCCGTAGCTAGGAACGGCCTTCCCAATATGAGAGACATACTCTCATCATCACCTATATCGAGGACGACTAAATCCACCGGGATGTAACATTTTCCCACTTTGACTAGCACATCATCAAGAACTCCCATTGGATACTTTAACGACCTATCCGCGAGTTGTAGCGTCATGTTGGTTGGCCTAAGCTCCTTCAAGCCCAATTTCCTACAAGTAGACAAAGAAATTAGACTTACACTTGCTCCTAAATCACATAAGGCATTATCAAAGTGTAAAGGACCAATGGTGAGAGGGATAGAAAAACTCCCGGGATCCTTGAGTTTCGGTGGAAGTTTTCTTTGTATGATTGCACTACACTCTTCGGTGAGTGCAATAGTCGCGAAATTCTCTAACTTCTTCTTGTTCGAAACAAGCTCCTTCAAGAACTTCAAATAAGATGGCATTTGAGCTAGTGCCTCGGCAAAGGGTATGTTGATATGAAGTTGCTTGAGGATAGTGAGAAACTTCTCAAATTGTTTCTCTTTTGCTTGTTTTTGAAGCCTTTGAGGGAATGGTACCGGTGGAACATAAGGTTTAGATGGAATGTAAACATTTGGCTTCAAAGGGGGCTCTTTCTCTTTGTTACGATGCTCATTCAATTTTGACTTTTCCACTTCAATTTCATCTTCTTGTTCCCTTTCCTCATTCACCTTCTTTTCCTCTAATTCTTCCATTTCATTCATCTTTACTTTACCCTTTTTAACATTAACATCCGCCAACTTTTCTTGTTCATTTACACCGCTCGAACCGGTCTCATACCGTGTAGGCAAAGGTGGCTCATCATAAACTTTCCCACTTCGAAGAGTTATAGCCTTGCAATGCTCCCTTGGATTTGCATCCGTCTTGCTAGGGAGCGTTCCTTGAGGTCTAGAATTGATGGCATTTGCAAGTTGCCCAATTTGGATTTCAATATTTCAGTTTTGTGTAACCACTTGATCCACTTGTGTTTCCAAACTCTTGAAGCGATCCGAAGAAACATTAAGGAATTTCTCAAAAGTGGCTTCCCATCCTTGCTTTTCGGCTTGTTGTTGAGGGGGTTGGGGTGGTGGTGCTTGATATTGAGGTTGATGTTGAGGGGGTGGAGTACGAAATTGAGGAGAAGGTGGTTGGTATTGGTTTTGAGGAGGGAATGGAGGAGGGTGTTGTTGATTATGGGGATGTCTCGGTTGGAAAGGTGGTTCTGGTGCACTTTGGACATTAGCATTGTTTGACCATGAAAAATAAGGATGGTTTCGCCAACCCGGATTATATGTGGGAGAGTAAGGATTGTTCACAGGTCTTTGGGCATTTATGGTGTTCATTTGCTCGGATGAGTTTGAGGGAGATCCTCCTTGATTTGCATAAGGGCAAGCATCATAGGCATGAGGTGCTCCACAAAGTTCACAAAATTGATTGGACTTGTGGAGTTTGATTCGTGGTGAATTGATCTACTTGTTTCTCCAAGGCTTCTATCTTGGCTTGCATAGAAGTGTATTCTCCAACTTGCATCATTCCGGGAGTAGAACCTTGAGGCTTTGGAATGGGTGCATTGGCTCTTTCGGAATACCAAGCATTGTTTGCCGCCATTCTTTCTAACAAATGAATTGCATCGGCCTCATACATACTCATAATAGCCCCTCCGGCGGCCGAATCTATCATCACTTTTAATTCTTATGAGATGCCTCCGTAGAAAGATTGAACTAGTTTCCAAGCCTCGCATCCATGGTGAGGACATTTTCTTTGTAGCTCTTTGAATCTCTCCCAAGCCTCGTATAAACTCTCTCCTTCATATTGTCGAAAGGATGTAATCTCATTCCGGAGTTTAACCGTTTTGGCATGAGGAAAGAATTTATCCAAAAATGCTTGGGATAGCAAGGCCCACGAACCCTTCATTTCATATGAGAGTGCACTATGCCACGCCTTTGCTCTATCCCTTAGAGAGAAAGGAAATAAGCGAATTCTTATGGCGTCTTCGGGCACGTTATTTAACTTGAACGTATCACACACCTCCACAAACCAATTAACGTGTGATATAGGGTCCTCTGTAGCAAATCTGTTGAATTGATTCTGTTGTAGAAGTGAGATGTAGGCCGGCTTGATTTCGAAAAGATTTGCACCAACTCCCGGTCTTCCCATATTTTGTTGAATATGCTCCATGCTAGGCATGGCATACTCCCGAATTTATCTTTGAGGTGGTTGTGGTGGTTGGTTAAGGGGTGGTTGTGGTGGTGGTCTTTGCCCTCTATTTGCCCCATTAAGGGCATCATTTGCATTAAAATCTTCCATTTGAATCGGGGTTGATACCTCTTGTCTCCTTTCCTTCCTTAATGCACGAAGTTTCTTTTTGATGTCCGGATAATGTTTCAAATTCTCCCAACTTTTAGCTCTTCTCATGCACAAGAACCTACAAGAGACAAACAAGCATCAAAATCAAATAAAAATAAAGGTCTAATTCACTAGTTACTAACAATCGGTAAGGGTGATTTAAACGCCTCCCCGGCAACGGCGCCAAAAACTTGTTGTTTGTTTTAATAAAGCCCAAGTGCAAGCATCAATAAATCAATGTAGCAAAAGGGGTCGAATCCACGGGGAGGAGTAAATCAATCAATTACCTAATGTATTCACCAATCTATAGACCAAAACGAGTGATAGAGCGAATTAACTACTAACGGAAATGAAAGTTAACTAAGATTAACCCAAAATAAGGAAATTACTAGGAAGCGAGTAAAATAGCAAAAACCAAGCAAATAAAGAGGCAAGGGGAAGGAATGATCATGCAAAGTTCATGTTCAATTAGTGCTTTAAAGGGACACGGATCTCACAATCCTAATCACTAGAGTATACACAAGCTCCTCTCGGAGTCAAGTGCGTGTACCTAATCAACGTCCAAAACTACTCTCGTGGTCATTAGCACATTAATTAGATCAAACAAACAAAACTAGTGCAACAAAATAACTAGCAGCTCGGCCCGGTTAATCTATTGCTTGATTGCTCAAGATTAGGCTAAATTTCTTTATACCTAAAACTTAAGTGTTGTGAAACCTCTTCCAATTTACATACAATCTTTCAATTAGCATGCAAATCTAAGTTCACAATTAAGGTGATCAATCTTAATCATACTAGCAAAACGATTACACAACCAAAAGATCCGAAAATCCCTCTTAGGCAATTCATCAAACACTTACCCTGCATAAAACATCACCCTCCCCATGCCTATAAATCTAGCCAATCATGTTCAAGTAATCAACCAACAAACAAGAGAGATAACAAGTTAAAGGATTCATATTCATTAATTGAAAATAATGATAATCATTCAACAACAAGTATATCTCAACAAGTTTCAAGATCTCAACCAAACATTTACTAGACTAGAACAAGGAAATTAGATGCTAGAACTAGGAAAGCAATAAAAAGGAAAGAAATTAAACACTAGTTTTCAAACATCTTCCATGGAACAAGGGAAGAACTTGGTGTCTTCCATAGCCTCCTCCTTTAGCCCCAGATCTGGATTCGGTAAAGAATGAGCCTCTAACCCTAGCTAAAATTCGTAAATAGGCTAAAAGAGGTAAAACCGTGCTGACACTTTCTCCTTAACACGGCCGTGTCACTCACAAGAACAAACTTGACACGGCCGTGTCCGAGCAAAATAATTAAAAGTCGAGGCCTTAACACGGCCGTGTTAATCACAAGAGCAAACTTGACACGGCCGTGTCCGAATAAATAAATTCCAAGTCGACGCATCAACACGGCCGTGTTAAGATCAAGGCAAAAATGGACACGGCCGTGTTGTCTTCAGTACATAGCCCGATTCTTCGTTTTTCCGACTTTCATGCTCATTTCCTCTCCTTTACTCGCCGTTTCATCATTCTTTCGAAATGCACCTATAAAGCTGCAAAATAACTCTAATTAACACTCAAACGGCATATTATTCAGTCTAAATCAAGCTCAAAAGGATAAGGAAATTAAACTTAACAGCAAGTCCCCCCGCAAGCCCCAACGAAGATCAAAGAGAAAATATTAAAAGGAGAGAGAAAAATGAATTTTCAAAATGTTTGAAAATAGCCAAGGAATTTATTTTAAGAAAATAAATTAAATTCCAAAGAGTTGGAAAAACCCAAAATTTTATTTTGGAAAAAATAATTTTTTTTTCAAAAAAAAAAAAAAAGGGGGGTTTTGCTGACGTGGCAGGTATGATGTGTCGGTTGATGTATCATGCCACGTCAGCAGGTCAGCGCCAGGTGGTGCTGACTGGCGCCATTTGGCGCGCCATATGGACGGCCAGGATCGCGCCGCGTCAGCGAGAATAGGCGGCCCAGATTGATGTTGACTGGGCAATCAACGGGTCAAGGAAACGGGTGTTCGGATAGGGCCGGGTCAAGGCTTGACCGGCCCGGACACGTAGACGAATGAGATTAAGACACCTGGCACCGGTCCTGACCACCTTGAGCTGACCGGTTCACTGACGAATCGTTTTGAGCCGCTGGACCACCGGTAGGGCCGGCTAAACCGGCCACGCGGGGCTGGCTTGTGCCTGCGTGTGCCCCACGCGCACCATGCACATGCAGGAGCTGCTGATGGCGCGTGGGGGCGCGTGCAAGCACAAGCCGGCACGTGGTTGGCGGCTGAAGACTCCTGGCGAGATGCTCTTCCACGTGGCACCTCTGGATTTGTGGTTTGAGCTTGGAGTGCACGGCATTCCTGGAAAATGTACGAAAATACCCTTGAATTTGGGCTTATAAATAGCCTATGCAGTTTATTCTTGAAATTCAATTTTTGAGTTGCATTTCTTTCTCAGTTCAAAGCCATTTGGCACTCTCTCTAATTTAGTTAATTAATCCTTAATTAAGGATTAATTAATTACTTAATTAGGTGGTTAGATAATTAATATATAATCCACTTAATTAATTAGAAAATAAGGATTTTCTAGTTTTAGAAAAAAGAGTTTTTCTAGAAAAATATTTTCTCGATTATTTAGCGAAATACTGCCGGAGCCCACACTCTTAAATCTTAATCGGGGATATTGCCGGGAAGCTCTGCCGGTTTCACGAGAAAATCGAGGTGCTGGAAAAGTGCCGTTGATATCCATATTTTGCAGTACGGTAATACCATTATGCTGCCCAAATTAATATTTGCATATTGTTATTATATACTAGATGATTTAAAATTATGTTATCAATGCCTGTATATATTAGAGTTATGCTGCCCGATTTATTCCGCTGCATTATTAAAATATTTTGGAAATATTTTGATAACGAGGTTATGACGAATTTTTTTAAAATATTACGCTATACCATCACTCTGTCTCGGGCCCGCCACACCAACAACCGGTATTAGAGCGGGGCTCTGATTATATACTCGCATTGATAAAGCATAAGATGCATATTTTTAAATCTGATACTGTTAGGAATAGTGCCCTTAAAGTAGCTTTTGGCTTTACTATTTCCTTGTAATATCACAAACAGTCTTTGAATAATAAACGAAATGATTTTGTTCATAGGCATTCACTTCTTTATGTGCTTATTTATGTCTATTTGGGTTGACTGTGTTTTTGCATGTATTGGGCTCCCCTAATCCGATGAGGCCATTAAGAACTTTGTTGTTATGGGAACGACACATGAAACAAGTTCTTAACTCCATAGGCGAGGATTAGAAACTTCTCCAAGTCGAGAGTCCGACAGACAGTGGGAGTGTCGACCTTGACTCTACTGAGACTTGCTTATGTGATTATGTCCTTTTGAAGGATCACTCAGTTTCATGGAGTGATAAGTGCATACGATGATGCGTTCATAATACATGAGGGTGATTGTTATAAGAACTTCATCACTGAGATGTCCCGTGTGAGAACATTCCTAAATGGGAAAGGAAGTCTCCTAGAAACTTCCAGATTAGAAAATATCTCATAGGTCAATAACGTGATTCATTAATCCTTAGACTTGAGATTCTGTAATGTCTCATATGAGCTAACTCTGTAATCTTTGATATAGGCTCAAAAGGGTGCCGCCATATAGACACCTGAACCACGGCCTATGTTGGGATTACACAAGTGACATATGTAGAATTAGTAGAATCAATAAAGGACCTACACTTGTTGCAAGAACAAAGAATGATCTCTTACTGATTGAGTTGTTTGTAGTCCATTAAACTTAAACCCTTGGACAAGGTGGATAAAAGATCAAGACATCAAGAAAATGGGGTTTTCTTGGATTGAGGTCTAAATGGATATGAAACGAACTTAACTTTAAAGATCAAGAATATTTGGGCTCTGAGAATATTCTCATGCCTTAGTTCTTGATTGAGAGATGGAGTTGTAGGAGGATCGTATTTCATTGTATGTTATTGACTGAAAGGTTATTGGGCTCCCCTAATCCGATGAGGCCGTTAAGAACTTTGTTGTTATGGGAACGACACATGAAACAAGTTCTTAACTCCATAGGCGAGGATTAGAAACTTCTCCAAGTCGAGAGTCCGACAGACAGTGGGAGTGTCGACCTTGACTCTACTGAGACTTGCTTATGTGATTATGTCCTTTTGAAGGATCACTCAGTTTCATGGAGTGATAAGTGCATACGATGATGCGTTCATAATACATGACGGTGATTGTTATAAGAACTTCATCACTGAGATGTCCCGTGTGAGAACATTCCTAAATGGGAAAGGAAGTCTCCTAGAAACTTCCAGATTAGAAAATATCTCATAGGTCAATAACGTGATTCATTAATCCTTAGACTTGAGATTCTGTAATGTCTCATATGAGCTAACTCTGTAATCTTTGATATAGGCTCAAAAGGGTGCCACCATATAGACACCTGAACCACGGCCTATGTTGGGATTACACAAGTGACATATGTAGAATTAGTAGAATCAATAAAGGACCTACACTTGTTGCAAGAACAAAGAATGATCTCTTACTGATTGAGTTGTTCGTAGTCCATTAAACTTAAACCCTTGGACAAGGTGGATAAAAGATCAAGACATCAAGAAAATGGGGTTTTCTTGGATTGAGGTCTAAATGGATATGAAACGAACTTAACTTTAAAGATCAAGAATATTTGGGCTCTGAGAATATTCTCATGCCTTAGTTCTTGATTGAGAGATGGAGTTGTAGGAGGATGGTATTTCATTGTATGTTATTGACTGAAAGGTTCTTCGATTCATTTCGTTATTCGGCTAGGGGTCGCACATCCATTGCTAGATTACGATAGTGTGATATGTGAAGTGATTAATTAATTAGTGAATTAATTAATTACTGTCAATGCTAATCGAATAATGAACCTATAGGGCCACACACAAATGCCAGGACACGAGGGTTATGCTCGGATGTTAATATGATTAACGAAGGATCAAATTGTTGATCGAAACGGAGCAAGGACCGCGTGAGTAGCTGCCACGTGTCGGGCACACGTAGCTGCCACATGTCACGCAGTCCACGTGGCTACCACGTGTCACGCACATGTGGCACGTACGAATCTCCGGTGTGTAATTTTATTACACGCGAATTCTTTTCTAGAATTAATTAATTAAATTGTAATTAATTAACTTAAGTCTTTTAATTAATTTTGAATTAATTATTAAGATTTTATTTCTCAAGCTTAACCCAATAAATAATTAATTGAGAATTAATTATTTTATTAAATCTTGACTTTTAGCTTTAGGAAAGT
This sequence comes from Lantana camara, assembly GCA_037501455.1. Lineage (NCBI taxonomy): Eukaryota > Viridiplantae > Streptophyta > Magnoliopsida > Lamiales > Verbenaceae > Lantana > Lantana camara. The sequence goes on from CM074861.1 coordinate 94,320,657, forward strand.
TGAAAAGTCTAACTTCCTATTGTAGGAGAGAGAAGAATATTCTTGCAAGACTTGGAGAACAAGTTGGCAACTTATTTTCTCCAATTAAATTAAATAATTAAATAAGTTAATTAGTGAGCAAGAAAACAAAGTCCACTAGGTTTGGGAACCCTAGGGAATTTTGAACCACCTTGTATAAATACATGGGGTGGTGCTTCTCTTATTCTTTAGACCAACACTCACGAAGTGTTAAGTTTTTCAGAAAAATAAAAGAAAAGTTTTCAAAGCAAAACCCTAGCCATTAACACAAGTTATAAAACTAGCATTCTTACTTGCTTGATCGTGTTCTAGGACTGGTGTGGATACGCTTTAGAGGATCGCTGCTTTGGGATCTATCGAGAACCGTTCGAGGGACATTCCGCTTGAAGGGTGTTCAGTAGGCGATACTGACATTACTAGAAAGCTTCAATCTACGTAAGTTTCTAAACACCCAAGATACGATACGAGAATTGCAAGTCCATGATCAATCTTTTGGAAAAATTTTAAATTTCCCCTGCGTTTCTGCTCTAGTTTTCCATCAGATACTGTGCACGTAAATTCTGTCAAAGGAGACTGGTTTTTAAGTGGGCCCATTGTGACCCTTCCAGTTTTTCCTAGGAATTTGCGTGGAATGGTAATTTTCTGGGAATCGATTTCAATAATCTTCCTGGTTAATTGCCGAATCAGTAAATATGATTTAAATTATATGATAATTTATAACATATTTACTAGGTGCCATTAAAATTTTAAGCGTGATAATTATGTGATAATTATTTGCAAGCATGTTTTTAATTTTAAAATGGCATGATAATATGTGATATTATGCTACTTTAATTATTCATGATTTATTTAATGTGATTAGATAAACAATATTTAATAGAGATTAAATACGATGCATAATTGGATTAATTTTTTTGGCTAAATTAATAAAGAGTTATTAAAGCCTTAAAATATTATTAGGGTTATTTAATAATCCTAGTGGGAGCATATTAATTAGATTAATTACTTCCAAAAACAATAAGACGCCAAAAGTGATTATTTAATAATCAAAGATAATCCACAAATTCTTAAAGATTCAAGTGAGAGCGAGATGAAAAGAGTTGGATTCTCACGGCCTCCATTACCCGTCTATAGTGTAGTGGACATATACTACTCCCTTCGGCGGGTATGTATTCGCGGTATACAAGATTAGACTTCTTCGGATAGAATGAAGTACGAGGAAAGTCAGCTTGACTATGCCTCCGTGGAGTGTTTGATCTACTCGTACGAATTTCTAGGTAATGGTGTACGCTTGACTAAGTGATGTATTAACCTCCCTTCGAATCTATGTTACATTCACTTAAAGGTCAAGGTTGACGTGGTGGATTAACATAGTTTGGTAAGAGTTACCTAGATGACATGTTAATTAAGAATAATTCTTGCTTATCTAAGTGGTTTTCGACCTCGCTTCCGGGGAGTCAACTACGGTTAGTTAAGTCACCATTGCGTAAACCAAAATTGCTTACGTGGATTTCATTTATTGGTTAAACGCAAAAGAAGTAAAATACAGAATCATAACTTGCACTATTTTAAAATATTTCAGTTTTAAACAATGACGACCGCTAACCCACTTCAATCGATCTTAAAGGAAAATAGACTTGAAGGGTCTAACTATGCTGACTGGAAGATGAATCTCGACATCGTATTTGGTCACGAGAATCTGAAACAAGTGCTCACTGAAACTTGTCTGGGGGTACCAGAAACTACGGCCAATCAGGATATGAGAAATGCTTATGCCAATTGGATCAAGTACAATGATTTGGCTAGGTCTTATATCCTGGCTTCTGTCTCCAATGTTCTTAAGCATCAAATGCATGAGATGCCAATTGCTAAGAACATGATGGATCATATCCATCAGATGTTTGGAGGACAGAATCGAGCCAAAAGGCTCGAATTTGTGCGGAGGCTGTTAGTTACTAAGATGTTTGAAGGATCACCTGTTCAGGATCATGTTATAAACATGATGGCTTGCCTGAACGAAATTGAAAGCCTTGGTGCTAAGTTTGATGATCTCAGTAAACAGGATATGATCCTATGCTCTATGCCAAAGTCGTTCGACACATTCAAGAATAATTATTCTATGAACAGATTGGATTTTTCATTGCCTGAATTGATGAACGAACTCAAAGTTGCAGAGGGAGTAATGAAAGCTAAGGGAACAGTTCTCCCGGCTCAGGCATCGACTTCCACGGCTTCCAAAGCCAGCAAGTGGAAAAAGGGAAAAGGAAAGATTCCCAATCCCAAGAAAAAGGTTCAGAATAAGAAGGGTAAACCTAGCAAAGGAAAATGTTTCCACTGCGGTGAAAATGGGCACTGGAAGAGGAATTGTCCAAAATATTTAGCAAGTCTTCCTGCTAAGCCATCTGGACAAGGTATATTGATATCTTGTTTAATAGAATTATGTTTAGTTGGAAGTCCACCAGATTCCTGGTGTGTGGACTTGGGTTCAACTAATCATATCTGCAATTCGTTGCTGGGGTTCAAGCTAACCAGAAAGCTTGAAGATGGTGAGATGCAGCTACTACTTGGGGATAATACAAGTATATCTGTATTAGCAGTAGGGACTGTAAATTTGTATTTTGGCGATAGGGTTTTGGTACTAAAAGACACTCTGTACATACCGTGTGTTTGCAGAAATCTGATTTCTGTGAGTTGTTTAATAAATAATGGTTTCAATGTTTGTTTTGAACAAAATTTTACCATTAAGCAAAATAAAAGGTTTATTTGCTCTGGCACGGTAAAAGATGGTATTTTCTTGTTATACCCTGATAAAAATCCTAATTCCGAATTTAACACTACTAAGCTTGACTTACCATCCAAAAGAAAACCTCCTATGCCTAACGAGGCGTACAAGTGGTATTTACGTCTTGGTCATATTAATCCAAAAAGGATCCAAAGACTAATTTCAGAAGAATTGTTAAGTCCCTTGGACTTAACAGAATTACCGGTCTGTGAATCCTGCTTAGAAGGTAAAATGACCAAGCGATCTTTTAAAACTAAAGATAATTGAGCCACAGAATTACTTGAGTTAATTCATACGGATGTGTGTGGTCCTATGAGTATTCAAGAAAGAGGAGGTTTTGAGTATTTCATCACTTTCACGGATGATTACTCCAGATATGGATACGTTTATTTGATGAGATATAAGTCTGAATCTTTTGAAAAGTTCAAAGAATTCAAGGCTGAAGTTGAAAATCAAACAGCAAAACGTATCAAAGCACTTCGATCAGATCGTGGTGGTGAGTATCTATCTACAGAGTTTATAGAATTTCTCACTGTAAATGGGATTAGATCTCAACTATCTGCACCGGGTACACCCTAGCAGAACGGTGTTGTAGAAAGGAGAAATAAAACTCAAATGGAAATGGTAAGATCTATGATGAGTCATGCTACCCCACTAAGTTCGTTTTGGGGCTTTGCACTCGAAACGACGACACACATATTAAACCTTGTTCCTATAGCACCCCAGAGCGAAAGGCACTACACCCCCCGCACCATAGCCCAACACGTGTAACGAAATGGAAACTCCGCACACGCACCAAGCTACGGCGAACGGGTGTCAAACAAAATTACACCTAGGCTAGGCAGTCTAGACCCTAAATCAGAGTGCCCGATATAAAAAAAAAAAAATTCACATGCGGAAGCACCAGGATTTCAAATATTCAAACATACATGCTTTCATAATAGGAATAAAATAAATCAGATTATACATGCCAAGTCTAAAACGATCAAATTAATTCATACATAATTCAAAGCTTCAAAATTAAACCATAATTTACACATACTTCCAAATTTCATGAATAAGATGCAGAGTATGCAAAAGACTCTACTAACTACTTGAACACTTGAAAATAAATGATCATCGCCTAGCTTGAACCGACAACCTGCACCTGCAACTCAAAGGAACAAAAAGGGAAAAAAAGAAAACAACGAAGAGGGGGTCAGTCCTAATGACTGGTGAGGGGGCTAACACACTCACATGTACCTATAAATAAGAGCAGAGCATAATCAAATATCAAAGTTCATGAAACGGGGCATGGTTTTTTGCAATCTAAAATAATTTAGCACGTGATAATAAATATAGAAAAGATTTAGAGCGGAAAGCCCAAAATAACCAAGTTTTAAGCAATTATAAGTCCACTCCCATTTTACGAACAACAAACATAATCAAAATCAAAAGATTCGGCGAGAACGAATACAAACCCATCTAACTCCTTTCAAAACATAAACGGAATCAAAATACAGTAAAGTTCATGAACAATCCTACCTTTCACCATTTGGGGATGAGTTGACGTCCACTCAACCCCGTTCTCCCGTCAAAACGTGTGAGTCGGGGGATCCTACCCGCTCCCCGATGGGTTTTAACCGCCGGTTCTCGAGAAACCACCTTCCCCTCAAACTCCCGAGGATGGGCGAATTTCCCTACATCAAATTGGGGTTGTGTTGATGAGAGAGCTCGGCGACCTCTTGGCCGACCCAAGAATCACATACCACTTCCTCGGGCCCATTTCTTAATTCATAATTCAAAATCTTAATATTTTCAAAATTTCTGAATTTTTCGACTTCATATTCAAAGTCGTAGTCTCGCTATTTTCAAAACGTTCACACACACCAACCCCTTTTTAAAATCAAATAAACATAAAATAGGTTACATATATATAAAAGCGTTTTTCCAATAATATATAACAAAAGGGACAAGTCCCATAAAATGTTAATCAAACACGTATTTACATAATTATATACATACGTATATCGCATGCGGGCTTAAAAATACATGTAGGGTTGTAGGTCACTTAACTAAAAAGGAAGAAGACCTTACCTTTCCAACGTAGTGGGGCAAAAAGGATATGAAACGGACGCTTATGGGACCTCCTTGCTACCAACGGAACCAAACTCTGAATAAAGGAAACAACAAAAGATACCCTTAGACTCAAAATGTACCAAATAGACGCTCGGCGAATGCGTATGATGCTTATAATACAAATGGAAAGCAACAATCAAGGCATATAAGTTCATATTTCACATTAAATGGATCCATAAATCGAATACTTTCAAATTAACACATAAATCAATATGTAATCATATCACTCAAGTCATAATATATACAAGAGATTAGCATATTAAACGAATAAACGAAGTACTAGCTCGTTCATGTATATCGAGAAGCACTTAAGTCACTTAAGAGCACATGAGAATATAAATTAAGAACGAGCAACTAAATTCCATTACAACTTCATATTATACAAGGTAACAGTTATTACAACATGTTATCAATGTGTACATATCATAAAAGTAGCAAGAAGAGGTCACACAAAGTGAATAAATGGAGCATCAATTCAAGTATGCACATAGGGTAGCATATAGGACATATAAAATCATATCTTGCACGTTTCATATCAAATGAATCCATAAACTTAATTTAATACTCATAACACATAATACAACATGTTAGCAAAGCATGGGGATCAAATTAGGGGTGGGAGAATAAAGAAACAAGAAAATAAAGTTCGGCGCAAAAAGAGTTGCTGTCCTAAATCCACCGCGATGGATTTTTACAAAGGAAAAATCCACCCCCGTGGATTTAGATCAGAAAAAAAACAAGAGGGTCTACCCCAAATCCACCCCGGTGGATTTTTTTCAAAGAGAAAATCCACCACCGTGGATTTGGGTCAGGGGCCAAATTTTCGAAATTTTGCTCCCTAACTCACCAAAAACTCAAAGCCAACCAAATTAACATCAATATAACATACAAAGGAAGGTTTAATAAGCAAGAACTCATTCAATCCAAATCAAGAAATGATCCAAAGAGGCAACAACACAAGCTAGAGAAGAAAAGAGATCAATTCATATCAATCTTCAAACTCATTAATGGCAAACTCAAGAATTCTCAACCAACACTTGAATAAAGCTCATATAACTCATAAATGATGTCTTAGGAACATTAATCATGCTTCATACTCAAAGGATTCACAAGAGAACAATCTAGAGATCACAAAACTCATCAAACCCTTACTATTCACTACATAAGCTATAACTCATGCAAATCATGGTGAAATCTGGCAAAATAGAAGTTAAAATGACCACATAGACATGGAGAGATCAAATATGGACTTACCTCTTTGATTGGGGGAGAATTGATGGAGCTTTGATTACAAAATGTCAAGAACTTGAATAGTGGCCCTTCTTCTTTCCTCTTTTCTCTTGGATCAGATTTGGAGCACCTTTTTCTCTTCCTTTTTGGTGGAATTTCGAAATGACGCTGATAGGGGAGAGTATGGGCTTAACTCAAGTCATTTAGTCAAGGTTTAGGGTTAATTTGGGCCTACAATTGGAAGACTAGTCAACAAAGGTGTCTCTTGGCACAAAATGCTCGTTTCGGTTGATTTTCGAAGGTCAAAATGGGATTAGAAAAAATATAAATCTAGGTTCCTTGACTTCTTTTCTTTGTTACGAGTCCAACGCATCTTCCAGAATTCGAATCCGAATTCCCGATCTCAAGTTATGCCTTCTGGAACACAAGGTGCGCTAAAGCTAGTTAGGCCCTCATGTCCCTAACAAATTGAACGGTTCGAAAACCGTAACAAACGAACTTAAAAACATGCAACGGATGTAAAAACACATTCATAACACACATAATTCAGGCATAGCACATAGTCACAAAAATAAAAACGAAAACGGAAATAAACGGTGCAAGAACGAAGCAAAAAGAGCAAATACGTTCAAATAGGTCATATAAGGCATTAAATAAACATTTAAAGGCATAAATAAATAATTAAATACACACACAACAATCTCGATACGGTGTACCTGTACGTCCGGGCGAGCGGGATATTACAAACTCCCCTCCTTTAAAAGGACCTGTCCTCAGGTCCGCAACAAGATCTTGAACGACTCTGGAATGAACTCAACTCCACACTTCCACTCTTGAAGTCTTTTCTCCAAACCACGAAACTCTCGAACCCTTGTCGAACATCCGTGCTGAGAGAAAATAGGTCAACTCATTTAAAATGAGCAACCCCTCGAATCTCTTAAATTCTCCTAAAATTAGTAAACCGGACACGAAGTCCTTAGTCGTTTGCTCCCCCTTCCAAGTAGAATTTAGAAGTAGCTGGAGAATCCTTCCGGTTGTCGATGTTCGGTCTTCCACCAATGGCACATTAGACATTGATACACTAAGTTTGCAACATCTCTTCTTATGCCAATACATCATGACCGGATCTTCAAGTCTCGAATAATGAGTAGGCTTTGTCTCGTGACCGAACACTTCTAGAGATATAGGCTCTAACCCTCCGGTAGTATGCACAACCGAAGTCTTCCTTAGTACCTCGATTGCAACTGAGGAGTTTTGAGTACCCTCGGGTAAGCAAGCTAGTTTCGAAGGTAACTCTCTTCAAAAGCCTTATCCACTCAAACCGTACCTCTTCTATGTCTTTCATGTCACGAGATTGCCGCCCAAAGAAAGACGAATCTCCTGTTGATTCCCGATAACATTTGAGACTTATCCTCTGAGAAAATTCTCGGTTCTTCTACTCGTACACGTAGTCGACAATACCCTTGTAGAAACCACACTTGGAGCCACCCTTGAAACTCTGAAGAAGCACGAACCTCCAACTCCTCGAGGCAAGAAAAAGGGTATTCTCCTTCCATGGTTAACCCGTGTAGCTCACGGTAGTTTATACTCATCTTAAAGTCCTGTCTTCTTCTTAGATAGGACTAAGTACTCCACAGAGAAATGCTCGAGTTGATGAAAACTACCTTCTAAGAGCCTATCGACCACATTAAGAACTCCAACACCCAAGCTAGAGTCCACGGGTAGGGAATCTTCTGAAAAGGGTCCAACTCCGGGATAAAGACCACGACCGTCTTCCCTATCAAGTGGTGATAAATCTCGACTTTTAACGAATCATCAAGAAGGTCTTACTCCGATCTCCGTCTCTTCAAGCTTGGCTCGACCCTTTGGTTACCCTAAAGGTAAGCCACGAAGCTTGTCGTGTCGTCCCGGAATAACCAACAACTCTACGAAGGATACTAACGGGCTAGCCTCCGATCTAGTACCCAAAAATATCTTTGAGCCCTAAAAAGGACCTCTAAAAGCAACCACCAATGCCTATGGTAACTACGTACCTTAACTAGGACAAGGCGCCTTCGAAAGAACCACCGGCAAACTCAGCCCTCACAACTCACCAACACTCCCGGGCACTCACCTTACCAAACTCTCTCCAAGAAGAGAGTCTACACAAAAGAAAAGGCCACAAACGAGCAATAAACAAGAACACTCAAGCACTAAGGAACAACGAAGAAAGGAAAATAATGCAAAAATTAAAATAAGAGATACATGTATGAAGTGCCATGAATGTTTTAGTGTACCTTTCACCGTAACGGGAATGTCGACCTCGGCATCAAATTCTTCATCTTCACTTGAATCAACTCGGACTTGACTCGAAACCTTGGAGCTACGGCTCTTTGTCGTCTTCGAATTCTTATTCTTTGGGCACCCGTTTGCTAGATGTCCCAAATCTCCACACTTATAGCACCTTCATGATTTCTTCCTACAAACCTTTTCCGTATGATTCGGGCCTTGACAATAAGAGCATTGAATTGTCTCCATGGGTAAAGGCAACGATACCCTCTTCGACAATTGAAGCTTCTTTTTCTTTGATGTCCGTACTCACTTGAAGTCCTTGAGATTTCTCTTGTGTTACGACTCTCTTGCTCGAACTCGAACTTGGTCCTTGTTCCATATGAGAGATTAGAGACTTCAATTATCAGTTACTTAGTTCCACTTGAACCGCTTTTCTTACTTCTTCGGACCATTCATGCACCGGTGAGGCTTGAAAAATTTTGTGAACATTATCTCTACGCCCTTGAATATAACTACGGACATTAGGACAAGAATTACCCGCTCCCGAACTTTCAAGTTCCACTATAAGTTCATCTTCAATTCTTGTTCAAAATCCAAAAATTCCCGAAGTCTTTTAACCATCGCCCTTGGAGGAATATATTCGTAGCAAAATTCCTGGATGAATTTCTCCCACCTAAATACTTCTCCGGATTCTTCCAATTTTGCTCTAATTTCTTTAAGCCACTTTGAAGCTTGGCCTCGGAGCAACCGGCAAGTGCAAATCATCTTATCTTGAGATGTCCCTGAAAGTATACCCCAAATCCAATTAATCTCGAACAACTATTCCTCGGCCTTGGCATCGTCGCCTCCAAACCATTTCGGTGGCTCAAACTCCTTGAGTCTCTTGTAGATCAAAGAAACTTGCTTCTCTTGTCTTTCTCCCAATAATTCATATAGATATGAAGATGCCAGCCTGAAATAAGAGAAATAATTCCAAAATATCGATGCGTGCGGGGTTTAGTGCATGTTCATGTGAACAATTAATGCAAATAAGTCAAATAATTCACATAAAAGTAAGAATGAATGCAAACAAGCACATAACCCTAAGACGAACGACCTAGACAGACCCGACACGATGCTAGAGCTCCGGTTTTGCAACCGAGAGCTCTGATACCACTTTAGGCTGTAGCACCCCGGAGTGAAAGGCACTACACCCCCCGCACCATAGCCCAACACGTGTAACGAAATGGAAACTCTGCACACACACCAAGATACGACGAACGGGTAACAAACAAAATCACGCATAGGCTAGGCGGTCTAGACCCTAAATCAGAGTGCCCGAAATAAAAAAAATTCACATGCGGAAGCACCAGGATTTCAAATATTCAAACATACATGCTTTCATAACAGGAATAAAATAAATCAGATTATACATGCCAAGTCTAAAACGATCAAATTAATTCATACATAATTCAAAGCTTCAAAATTAAACCATAATTTACACATACTTCCAAATTTCATGAATAAAATGCAGAGTATGCAAAAGACTCTACTAACTACTCGAACACTTGTAAATAAATGATCATCGCCTAGCTTGAACCGACAACCTGCACCTGCAACTCAAAGGAGCAAAAAGGGGAAAAAAGAAAACAACGAAGAGGGGGTCAGTCCTAATGACTGGTGAGGGGGCTAACACACTCACACGTACCTATAAATAAGAGCAGAGCATAATCAAATATCAAAGTTCATGAAACGGGGCATGGTTTTTAGCAATCTAAAATAATTTAGCACGTGATAATAAATATAGAAAAGATTTAGAGCGGAAAGCCCAAAATAGCTAAGTTTTAAGCAATTATAAGTCCACTCCCGTTTTACGAACAACAAACATAATCAAAATCAAAAGACTCGACGAGAACGAGTTCAAACCCACCTAACTCCTTTCAAAACATAAACGAAATCAAAATAAAGCAAAGTTCATAAACAATCCCACCTTTCACCATTTGGGGATGAGTTGACGTCCACTCAACCCCGTTCTCCCGTCAAAATGTGAGAGTCGGGGGATCCTACCCGCTCCCCAACGGGTTTTAACCGTCGGTTCTTGAGAAACCACCTTCCCCTCGAACTCCCGAGAATGGGAGAATTTCCCTACATCAAATTGGGGTTGTTAAGAGAGAGCTCGACGACCCCTTGGCCGACCCGAGAATCACATACCACTTTCCCGAGCCCATTTCTTAATTCCTAATTCATAATCTTAATAATTTCAAAATTTCTGAATTTTTCGACTTCATATTCAAAGTCGTAGTCTCGCTATTTTCAAAACGTTCATACTCACCAACTTCATATTATACAAGGTAACACTTATTACGACATGTTATCAATGTGTACATATCATAAAAGTAGCAAGAAGAGGTCACACAAAGTGAATAAATGGAGCATCAATTCAAGTATGCACATAGGGTAGCATATAGGACATATAAAATCATATCTTGCACGTTTCATATCAAATGAATCCATAAACTTAATTTAATACTCATAACACATAATACAACATGTTAGCAAATCATGGGGATCAAATTAGGGGTGGGAGAATAAAGAAACAAGCGAAAAGAAACAAGAAAACAAAGTTCGGAGCAAAAAGAGTTGCTGTCCCAAATCCACCGAGGTGGATTTTTACAAAGGAAAAATCCACCCCCGTGGATTTAGATCAGAAAAAAAACAAGAGGGTCTACCCCAAATCCACCCCGGTGGATTTTTTTCAAAGAGAAAATCCACCCCCGTGGATTTGGGTCAGGGGCCAAATTTTCGAAATTTTGCTGCCTAACTCACCAAAAACTCAAAGCCAACCAAATTAACATCAATATAACATACAAAGGAAGGTTTAATAAGCAAGAACTCATGCAATCCAAATCAAGAAATGATCCAAAGAGGCAACAACACAAGCTAGAGAAGAAAAGAGATCAATTCATATCAATCTTCAAACTCATTAATGGCAAACTCAAGAATTCTCAACCAACACTTGAATAAAGCTCATATAACTCATAAATGATGTCTTAGGAACATTAATCATGCTTCATACTCAAAGAATTCACAAGAGAACAAGCTAGAGATCACAAAACTCATCAAACCCTTACTATTCACTACATAAGCTATAACTCATGCAAATCATGGTGAAATCTTGCAAAATGGAAGTTAAAATGACCACATAGACATGGAGAGATCAAATATGGACTTACCTCTTTGATTGGGGGAGAATTGATGGAGTTTTGATACGGTATACCTGTACGGCCGGGCGAGCGGGATATTACAGTTCCATCCAAGTCGGTTCCTAAAACACCAATAGAACTGTGGCGAGGACGAAAGCCCAGTGTCTCCTATCTTTGGATATGGGGAACCCCAACTCATATGTTAAGGAAAGATCCTGACAAGTTGGAACTAAAAACAGAGGTTTGCTTGTCCATAGGTTATCCTAAAGGAATAAGAGCTGGTATATTTTACGATCCGAGAGATCACAATGTGTTTGTGAGCACTAATGCTAAATATCTCGAGGATGACTTTGTAAATGACCAGAAGGGTAGAAGCAAAATTGTGTTAGAAGAAATGACAACATAAGATTCTGAATTCCAAGAACCCATAGTAACTGAAAATATGTTAGATACATATGATGTACCAGATACAACATATGATGTAGGGACGAGTACACAACAACCTCGTCGTAGTGGGAGGATTATCAGAGCACCTGACAGATACCTGGGATTAACCCAAGTGGTTGAATCTGACGTATCTGATCCTGTCACATATGATGAAGCTATAAAAGATATAGACGCTGACCGTTGGGTCAGTGCCATGGAATCTGAATTAGATTCAATGTATTCCAATAAAGTCTGGAAACTTGTAGAGGCCCCTGAGGGCATTAAACCTATTGGATGCAAATGGGTCTATAAGAGAAAAAGGGGAGTGGACGGAAAGGTTGAGACCTTTAAAGCAAGGCTAGTGGCAAAGGGTTATACCCAGAAAGAAGGTATCGATTATGACGAAACCTTCTCGCCTGTAGCAATGCTTAAGTCCATAAGAATTCTCCTATCCATTGCTGCTCATTTTGATTATGAGATTTAGCAAATGGATGTAAAGACTGCCTTCTTGAACGGACACCTTCAAGAAGAAATATACATAGCTCAACCTGAAGGCTTTATTGCCAGAAATCAGGAGCATATGGTATGCAAGCTTGATAGATCTATTTATGGTCGTAAGCAAGCGTCTAGATCATGGAACATTAGATTTAATGAGGAAATTAAATCCTTTGGATTTATTCAATTTCCTGATGAACCATGTGTGTACAAGAGACATCATGATAGTGTTGTAACATTTTTAGTTTTATACGTAGACGATATTCTGCTCATTGAAAATGATACGAAAATATTGTCAGCAGTCAAGATTTGGTTGTCAAACCAGTTTGACATGAAAGACCTAGGTAAAGCCAGTTATATTCTAGGGATCAAACTTTGTCGTGATCGTAAGAAAAACATGATTGGTTTATCACAAGCAGTATATATAGATAAGATGCTGACAAGATATAATATGGAGAATTCCAAGAAAGGTTCATTACCTTTCAGACATGTAGTTCATCTGTCTCGGGATCAATGTCCTAAGACCCCGAAAGAGACAGAAGAAATGAAAGATGTTCCGTATGCTTCGGCAGTCGAAAGCCTCATGTATACCATGTTATGTACAAGGCCAGATATATGTTATGCTGTAGGTCGAGTCAGCAGATATCAGTCAAACCCTGGACCCCAACACTGGATAGTTGTAAAGCATATATTAAAGTACTTGAGAAGGGCTCGGGATTATATGCTTGTCTATCGCGTGAAGATGATTGAAGCTTCAAAGTTCAAATTATACCAAAATTATAGCTTGAATTTAGGAAAAATATCTTCTTCTTCCTTGTGTCTTGATCGTGAGAAATGGAAGCCAAGAGAAGGTGTGTGTATGTGTGTTTGTATGAAAATGAAGAGATGTATTACGTGATTCATCCATATAAAAGAGACAATTCCATCAATTTGCAATTAAGTCCCTTAACTTCATAAATTTATTTAATTGGCTCATAAGCTTTTGAAATGATGTTAATTGGATCCAATTCGCTTAATCCCCTAAGTTATGGAAATTGATCAAGTAAGGCCATATAATCAAATAAGTCACGTTTCAATAATTAATTCACATAGCACTTAGATACAATTCATGAATAATTCTCAAGTTGAAGATAATTTCATATAAACACATAGAAATATGATTCGTATAATATCATGGAATGTATTATTTAACGAAGGAAAGAATTAAAATAATCCTAACTCTCAAGAACTCATACGTGGAGTGGTTACCTGAACAGCCGGAAAAATGGGGCATTACAAAACAAAATCAATCAGACCCAAAAACATTGTGGGCCAGAAATCAAGCAAATAAAATCAAACCAGACCCAAAATAGGAAGGACCGAAAATCAACCGAAAAACAACACCAAAATGAAACCCAAAATTGGGCCAAAATAAAGCCACCACCTGTCCGCCTAGGATAGTGCACAATAGCACGCACGGGCCTACCGCCCGCCCTCCCTACGCGCTTAGCACTTGTATTCCCATGGGTACAGACCACCGAGTTTTCCACCATAGGAACGACCACCTCTACCACCTCTACCTCGGTAAACGCCTCCTCTAATCGCACTTTGAGTCTTTCTAGGTGAGAACTCCCTAAACCCAGAGTCCTCTTGATCACTAGGAAATGGGATCGACCCACCACCCATTTTCTTGACTGTTTTCGCAATGATAGTCTTGAGAGAGTCCTCAACACCATGATGGGGTGGAGTATCATTTTCGATTTGCTTAGCCTGTGCAATAGCTGTTTTGGCTTCTATTATCGCATTCTTAGAGAATTGCAAATCCACAGGTTTGAAGACCTCCTTATTAGCTTCTTTAGGAACCTCTCCTTCTTCCTCGTTCTCTACCACTGTATCATCACCCGATTCCTCTCCGGAATGATCCAGATTCATATTTTTTTTTCTATTGGTATAATAATAATCTTTGCAGGTATTTTTATTGTTCTTTCTATTTCTCTTTTCTTTCCTAATTTTGTCTTTTTTAATATTATCTTGAATAAGATTATTTAATTATTTTATTTCAATTCTAATAACTTGAATTTCTGTATTTATATTCTTAATTTCAGATTTTGATTTTACTATTTCTTCCAATAGTGTATTTATAGCATTTACAACTGATTCAATATGATTTATTATGGTGAAGAGAGTTGCCAATCTTTATCATCATAGGATTCATATCCTCCTTCCATATATGCTTCATTTAGATTCTAACTATCCGAGCAAAATTCAAATATATTAAAGTTGTATGTAATCTTATTCCTATTATATAACTTTCTATTATTTTTATTATGATTTTATCCATTCTTGCCAATTATTTAAAGCTTCTTCCTTTTGCTTTCTTATTGTTTGTGTACGTTTTTTTTTTCTTTATTATTTTTATTTTCTCTTCCTCAAGTACAGTTTTTAATTTTAATATATTATTTATATTCTTAATCCATTTATTTAAATGGGTTACTTGATTTTTTGATTTAGTATTTAACAATCTTCCCATTTTATATTGCCAAAATGTTTATATAATAATCTCTATCTTTTTTATGGCTAATCATTCTATCATAATAATATTTATTAGAATATTTGTTATATGGATCTTTATACCAATTATAAATTGAATCAAAATATTTGATTGATTCAATTATTTTTCTTTTATCAAATATTTTCATTTTGATTTATTATAATTTGTCTTTTTATGTTTATTATTCGGATTATATGGCTCTGATACCATCTTTATGTTTTGATATATTTTTAGTGATATTAAATATGATATTAAATTAAGGATATTAGATGTGACCATTTATAAATTAGATTATATTTTTCTATGTGTTCTCTTCCTAGTGTCCTTATTTTTGCATTTAAGAATTGTTTTACAATATGTTTAAAATGTCTATCAGATATATCTCCATCAAAACATCTACTGAAATTATATACAAGATTTAGTCCTCTTCTAAGATCAACATCTGAATTATCATCCATGGTATAATATATAATTTTTTTGATTTTGGATTTTCTTTTAATTTTAAAGAAATATATAGGACCTTTTTGGAAAAAAGGTTTTAGGTTGATTATATAATTTTTGAAAGTTGTAGTGATTATTTGAAAAAGAAATTATTTTAGTGTGTATAAGTTATTGATGGGATCAATAAATTGTACTATTTTATTATTGTTTATTGGAAAAAATTTTGAACAGGACCAAATGTTCCTAATTTTTATCCAAAACCCCCCAATTTATTTTTATATATTTAACATCCCCAATACACAATACATTTTTTCTAAACCCCTAATTTTTTACTTTTTCCACACCATTTTTACTACCTCCACACCTCATCTTCTCCATCATCACCTTCATCCTTGAAGCTGGCGGAGTGCTGCTGCCACCACCACAGGACCGCTGCCGCACCACCACCGGACCACCGCCGGAGATGGTCCAAAAATTCCCAAAAAATTCACCGGGAACGTACTCCTCGTCCTCGTTCCATATCTTCGGTTAGGTTTTCGAAATTCAAATCCATTTGTCCCCAATTTCAAATCTAAAATTTTAGATCTAAAAATTTTCAAAAAAAGAAATATCTATAACTCCCAAACCGATTAATGAAAATCGATTCCGTAAATTGCAATGGACTCTCCGTGTCGAGATCTTCAAGATCCATATAAAAATCGTCCAAAATATTAGCCGGAATGTCTCCGACAGAAAACCCGTTTTGTCTTGAAAAAATGCAGATTTTTAGGGGAGCTCCGGCGCCTTCTCCGGCCATTTTCGTGAGACGGGACTGCCACGAATGAAGTCGCGTCGTCGAGTCGAGTTGAAACACGTAGGCGCCGTCTCCGGAAAGTGGCCGGAGACGGCGCCGGACTTACCCCTGAAAAACCAGTGTTTTTCTGTGAAAAACGCATGAAGAAGAAAGGAAAAACAAAAAAAAAAAAGAATAAGAAAATAGGGAAGAAAAAATAAGGAGTATGGGGTAATTTCTCGAATATTATTAAGGACATTTTAGTATTTTTGTACGATTTAGGGGGTTTAGAAAATGTTTCATGAATAATTGGTCCTTAAAATATATAAAAAACCAAATTTTTTTTTTGTTGGGGAGGGGGGGGGGGGGGGTTTGGATAAATGTTATAGTATGGTGGGGATCTTTGATTAATTATCCGTTTATTATTTCCTCAAAAAGCAATATTACTTTTCAACTATTTTTTGGAAAAAATATTATTTTAGAAAATTTTCCGTATAACAATTGATCCCAAACTAGAATATAAATTTTTAATACAATTATGAAATGACTATAAATAGTATAGGAAAAAAGAGCTTTTAATGGGAAAAAAACAGTCTCCAAATGATCACAAACGGCTATATATTTTTGATTTTAAAATATATTTACAAAAACATTCCTAGTAATCTATACTATTATATATTTGAAAACGACGTTTGACTTTTTGATTTTATTGTGCATTTAGATGATGTGTAATTTTGTGGTTTTTTTTAGATTTTTAATTAAATATAAAATATGTGATTAGTTGATCTTTATTTTATATATTATTTTATTATAAAAATAAATAGTAATTAAGGAAAATAATTATCTTTGACAATATTTTTTTAATATACTTTCTATGTATGAATTTCTTTTTAAATTATACATATTTTTATCAATATAAATAAATGTCGTAATTAATGAGATGTAAGTTAAGAAAGATTAAATTGATAACTTTCATATATTAAGACATCCACCCAATAATTGTGGTGATATTTAATACTATTATTAATTAGGGTTAAAGAAATTAATAAAGAAAAATTAAAATAAAAATCTTTATTTTATATATTATTTTATTTTGAAATTAATATTACTAACGAAAATAATTTTTTATTTAATTGTATTTATTCAATCTTACATTTTGAATTAATTAATTTTAAAATATCAATTCGATTCTATTTTGTACCCGACATAAAAGAATGAAGCTAAAAATTGGCAAAGAGACGGATAAGAAACGAAAATTGCAAAGCGTATGCATCTTTAAGCCTTTAATGCTTGATTGCTTGGCAATACTTGATCATTTTTAGTTGTTGTAACTAAATATTTTATGTGAAAATGTTGTAATTATGATTACATGACACACCTCTTAATGTTTTAGGCAATACTTGATCGTTTTGATCTTCTGGGCACACACACACACACATATATATATATATATATATATATATATATATATATATATGTGAGAATTTAGGTTTTCTCAATTTTTATTTAAATATGTAAATTCGATTTTGAGTTTTTTATTCTTTAAGGCATTAAAACTCAATAACTTTGAGGGGTTTTTTTTTCATAAATAATTAAATATTTATGTAAGTTTAATTCTAATCAAAATTCTAATTTTTAAAATTAAAAAAAATTAATTGATAAATAGGAGTTTTGCTTTAAATATAAATTATTTTTCCTAAATTTTTTATATAACTCCCTCCATTAATGGCTCCTAGATTTCCTCACTTAAATTCAAAATTTTATGTAAATTAATCTTTCTTAATATGTTTTGCTTTCTTCTTTTAAATTATCTTTTCTACAATAAAATTTTAAAACCTAAATTGTGGTGCCATTTTTGTACATACAAGGTTCAACTTTTGTTTCTTTCTTCTAATTTTTCTGTTGAGATTCATTAATTTTCTTTTTTTTCATATAAAATGCCCCATTGATTTGTACATTAATATAGGAGTCTGGCCGAAATCAAGTGAAGATTTAGACACTCCCTCGAATCTGCAAATTAGATTGACGAAATATGTTGAATTTTTTTTTTTACTTTTCACTCATAAATCCATTGTTGAGTGTTTTTTTTCGATCTCTCATGCGCGAAATTTATATTTTAATTGTGCTTATATATTTTTTTTGATCATATTTATTTAGCACTATATAACTTCTTTAATCATGTCAGATAATATAATTTAAGTTTTTAGAAAATTTTATATTTTTAGGTTTTTTTTATTTATTTTACTTTATTTATAAAGTATTATTTGCTTATTGCTTTTTTTATTTTAAATTTTTTAGTACTTAGACACGTATTTCTTTTTCTATTTTTAAATTGACAAAATTTTTATATCTATTTTTTATTTATGTAATTGAGTCGTTCTTTTACCATTATTTTATTTTCTTTTTGAAAATTTAAATTTATAAAATAATTTGAATAATAGTTTAGCACAATTTTTATATTATTTTGGCGACTCTTTAAATCAACATGTATTATTATTGTTCTTTGTTCCTTCATAAATTTATTATCTATTTATCTTTTCATTTTTAGGATTTTAATCATCGATAATATTTTATATAATCCATATATTGATTCATTTTCATTTAAATTATTTTGTTGTTGATTTATTCCAATAGTATATGACCAAATATATACATTGGTATTTTCTAATAATATATTTTAGTTTATTATTATTATTATTATTGATGTGGTAATCTTTACCTATATGTTTTTACTAATCTTTCTTTTATATTTTTATTTTATTTTTAAAATTCTTTATTATATTTTCATATTAAATTGGAATGACTTGAGTTTGCTTGATTCTAATAATTATATTTTTTTATTGTTTCTGCAAATTATTAAGTTAATTATTTATATTTTATTTTTACATAAATTTAAACTTTTGGTTCGAAGATCAATCTTAATATTTCTTAACCAATTACCAAATCTATTAGTAATATAACTTTGCTTTTTCTAATTTTTTTATTATTTCAATCTTAATTTATTTGTGAAATACTTGATAATTTATGTCATGATTTATTTTTTATCATTATTTTATGTTCAAGGTTCATTTATTTACTTGAGTTTTGATTTTTTAGTAATTTATTTATATATTTTTATTATATTTAAAGAATTTATTAGAGTTTCAATACCTATAGTTGTGTGAGACATTCTTTCAGAATCTTCTTTTTAGAGTTTCAATGAGTACATGCCTTTTTTTTTTTGTTATCATGTCATAACTATATGATATATCTACCTTTTTTGAATTCATAGGATGTTTTGAAAAAAAAAAAAATCATTTATTGTTGATGCTAGCTAAATTCAAATTTTGGTATAGTTAGTCGCCAATTTAATATTTATTATTTGTAAACCACATTAATACAAAAGTCATTTATGTATTAGAAAAAATAATAATGTTTTTAATAAATTTGTGCATAGCACAGGATGAGATGCTAGAATTTTAACATATATATACTATTCTAATATCTAAATTTTTTTTTTTTTTCCACATATTTTAACCTATCTACTTAGAATATGATATTTATCTGAGTTTTATTTATTTATTATTTATAATAAGAAAACGCTTAACTTAGTATACAATTTATAATTAAGTATATTAAAGTAATAGAATTGAATTTTAATAGTAATTCATTTATTATTTATAAAAAATATTTATTGCACAGATTTATGATTTAATTATTCATTTTAAAATTATTTTAATTTACAAAGTTCATACAAGTATTGTAAATTATACCGTACATTAATACCGTGCATCGCACGGGGATACGCTAGTATCATAAAATAACAAAATCTTCATGTACTTTTTAAACTATAATAAACGAGTTCTTAGAATATTGACAGTATGTTCGGAAAATTGAAAAAGGTTTTCCAAACGATCGTTTGTTTAATAATACAAATTAATAATCGAGCACACTCGATGTGTATTTCCGAAAAAAAATATTACAATTAAAATTAAATAATTATTAAATGGGTCAAATATTTAATATAATAGTATAAATGAAAATAAATTAAAAAAAAAAACCAAAATCATACAAGTCAAAATAATAATAATAAATTAATAATATGAAATAAAAAGATTAAAAAAAAAAGGAAAAGATTTTGTGATGGTGTGAGAGAAAAAAGAAGTTAAAAAGAAAAACAAAAGAAAAGGGAAGTTAAGGATGATACATAAATAAACTAAAAGAAAAGAAAAAAGATTTAAAAGTCAGGGATAAGAAAGAAAAGAGTTCAAGAGCTGAAGACACCATGACAATTTTTATCTACACCCAACGCTTAATATAATAATATAGATGAAATGTTATTGTTCTTTTTATAATTAACAGGGATAATACACGTAATTTTTTCCTTCTTTTCTATGCCCGGCCTTAGGATATATTTCTTGCTATTTACAAATGATTTAGCACCAAAACGTGCCAAATAAAAAAAAAAAAAAAAAAGGAAAAACTGTTGACCTCGTTAGTATCAAAATGATAAGTTTTGATGCTTTCAAGACATTTGATACGTTTGTGCATCTTTCCATATATTCTGGTATCACATGTTTAATTTTAGCATGGAAAGATTATTTGAATTGCATAAAATCAATTTTTCATTACCTTGATTACATTCCACGATTTTATTCATCCTGTACTTGATTTCTTCCATACATATATTTATCACATGCAAAAATCTTTATTTGCATGGAAAGTGTTGACCTGGTACTTTTGAAATTCATTTGGAACTTTGCTAAAAATCTTTCATTTTGTACCAAAAAATAAATCCCAAATGGATCCTTCCTTATTTTACACATTATAGCTGCTATTTTTTTTTTTATTATTTTTTAACGCGACACCACTCCCATGATCTTATAAATCCACGTCAAAAAGATTTCAAAGGAGAGATCCTAAGCAAAAAAAATCAATCAGACCCAAAAACATGGTGGGCCGGAAATCAAGCAAATAAAATTAAATTAGACCCAAAACAGGGAGGACCAGAAATCAACCGAAAAATGACACTAAAAAGAAACCCGAAATCAAGCCAAAATAAAGCCACCACCTGTCCGCCTAGGATAGTGCAAAATTGTAACGCCCCGGTTTTTCAGAAGCCGGTTAAAATTTTAGACATAAAGTATCAAGAGTTAAGGAACCGGAATATTCCTATGGTGTTGTGGCGAAGTGATAAAACTGAAGAAATTACTTGGGAGCCGGAAGAGAAGATGAAGCGGTTTCACCAGGAATTATTTTCTTCCAATCAGTGAATTTGGGGACCAGATTCTTCTAAAGTGGAGAGAGTTGTAACGCCCCAATTTCCGGAAGTTCAGGTAAGCACGCCACGTGCCGGTCTTCGGGAATTGGGAAGTTTAACTTAATTATTTCCTTCATTTATTTATTTATAACTTTCATCATATTACATGTATATTATTTTGCGTCCGCTTTATTGTTATGCATGTTTGTATTCATCTGAGGGTTAGTCCCGCCTAGCTAGTGAGTCATTTTTTCTATTGTCTTCCGTTCGCTATAGGCTTGATTCATGTATGGATTGTCCATGCCATATTTGGATTGAACTATAGTGCGGGGGATGTGGGTACCTAGCGTTCCGGGTGCTACAGTTACTCCTATACTTCACCAAAAGCGATGCTCCTGTGTCCGTTAACGGGGGTTAACAACATTGCACGTTTAAGGGATAACAGGAAGTACTCCTAATTTCTTAAAAAAATTCGTGAATTCGCCTCGGTTCGCTGTTTCTTAACTCCAACGCAATAATCAACTAAATGGAGCAAAATAAACATATAAACGCATCAAACGACACAATAATGTACTATAATTAACTCTCAAATCCATACGAATTCTACACTCAACACTCTACCACTCTATCATCACCCGATTCCTTTCCGGAATGATCCAGATTCATATTTCTTTTCTGTTGGTATAGTAATAATCTTTGTAGGTGTTTTTATTATTCTTTTTATTTCTCTTTTCTTTCCTAATTTTGTCTTTTTTAATATTATCTTGAATAAGATTATTTAATTATTTTATTTCAATTCTAATAACTTGGATTTCTGTATTTATATTCTTAATTTCAGATTTTAATTTTACTATTTCTTCCAATGGAGTATTTACAGCATTTGCAACTGATTCAATATGATTCATTATGGTGAGGAGAATTGCCAATCTGTATCATCATAGAATTCATATCATCCTTCTGTATATATTTCATTTAGATTCCAACTATCCGAGCAGAAATTCAAATATATTAAAGTTGTATGTAATCTTATTCCTATTATATACCTTTCTATTATTGTTATTATTATTTTATCCATTCTTGCCAATTATTTAAAGCTTCTTCCTTTTTCTTTCTTATCTTTTGTGTACATATTTTTATTTTATTTTTTATTTCTTTGTTTTATTTATTATTTTTATTTTCTCTTTTATATTCCTCGAGTACTATTTTTAATCTTAATACATTGTTTATATTCTTAATCCATTTATTTAAATGGATTACTTGATTTTGTGATTTAGTATTTAAAAATATTTCCATTTTATATTGCCAAAAGGTTTATATAATAATCTCTATCTTTTTTATGGCTAATCATTCTATCATAATAATATTTATTTGGATATTTGTTATATGGATCGTTATACCAATTATACATTGAACTAAAATATTTGATTGATTCAATTTTTTTTCTTTTATCAAATATTTTCATTTTGATTTATTAAAATTTGTCTTTTTATGTTTATTATTCAGATTATATGGCTCTGATACCATCTTTAAGCTGATACATTTTTAGTGATATATTAAACATGATATTAAATTAAGGATATTAAATGTGATCATTTATAAATTAGATTATAGCCTTTTCAATATATTTAAGTCTTCTTATTTCAGAAGCTAAAATTTTCTGATAGAACTCTATATCTCTAAGAATGGTATATTCTTCAACATCAAATAAATTATCTTTATTAATTATTCTAATAAGTTTTCATTTTTCTTTCTCAATATAAATTCTAGCTTTTTTAAAATTGATATCCATTTGCACATTTTTTTCTTAGTTCACAAATTCTTTATAATATTTTTTTTTGGCATTTTTCTGATTATAAATTTTTCCAGACAAATTCTAGGTAAGAACAAAATAATAATTCTTCAGATGTTAACTGACGGATATATTGCAACTGTCTATATACAGTAAAATATTAAATAATATAGAAATGAATGTTTCTTTATTCATATTATTCATTTATTCAAATTAATTTTCTTGTTCATAAATGTGGCGCCCTTGCCACATCCCACACTGAGAAATACCCCAAGTGTTAGCTTTGGGCTTTCACTCGAGATCTTTCCCAGCGAACGACGACGAACAAACAAAAACAAGCGTAACGAAAGCATAAAATAACGACAATTGACATCAAACTTCAAATGTAATTATAAGGCCGATAAGGCCGACAACAACGACAAACTACAAATGAAAACCGTAAAAGGGATAGTTACATAGACTGTACATACTGAGTTTCCCAGTAAGGAAAAATTCCAAAACATCGAGTTTCAAAAACAAACTATTTAGACAGCACCTAACAACCTAGACCTAACATGCCGCCTAGCTACACCTCCCTGAAGCCAAAACCAAAAGAGAAGGGACATTAGTAAAAGTGACTAAGTGAGGGGGTATAAATATACATAAACGAAATCACAAGCTTGGTTCACATTTTCCTTATTTTCGAAAACTAGGTGTAAACGTATAAGAAGGGATAACTTTTAGTTTATACAAAAACACACTTGTGAACCAATAATCAAAACGATCGATCAATCACCGTAACCCCGCGAGTACGGCTGAGTTCTCCAACCTTTCACACCTTGAACACAAGAAACACAAAACATAAACCAACCTTCTCCCTCCAATTTTTAGTCGAGGTACTCCCCCAACCAACCCCACGATCACACAGATAGGGGCAATATGCCCTAGTACCAATAACCTCACTCTATACGTAACGCAGTTAACCTCCGGCTACACCTCGTATAGAGCTTCACAGAAGTACGTAGCAAGATCAGCCTTTGGTGCACATATCCGGGCTTCCCCCACTAGATACTCTGGGCCCATATTCCCCAAGGGCGTCCCCAAGGGTTCTATTAGATCAGTACTCTCTTTTCAAAATATTTTCACACTTTTTTTCTCTTAACCGTTCCACAGTTCAAAATCAATTTTTTTGTTCACTCAAGCGTATATATAATATAACAAAAACTCATTTTTATAAGGAAATCCGATTTTTCAATAGAATACTAAAATGTTACAAAACATCTAATAATATATATAGTATCAACGGGTCAAAATCAAAATCAATAAATAAGTGTTGGGTTTTAAGAATATATATATTTACATAATAGATGTTTTGGCCCCAGTTGAAAACATTTTTATCCCTCACCTGAAAAGCTTCCAAACTGCAAAAGAAAGACATGATCAACACGATCAGGGCTCCTCCCTAGGAACACTTGTGATACATACGACTGCAGCTTATGACTCCATTAACAACCAAACAACACAACTTGACTCTTACTGCTATCACAGTTTCACACTAGAACTAAACAGTAAACAAGTTAACTAAGCAGGGAATCAAGAGTTCAAACTATAAAATTTGAGTTTAGTTCATTTATATTCTGAAAATTTATAAATCATACTAGCGGTATAATAGAAGAAACAGGACCTCAGGTGGACTTTCATATATTGATTGACCCCTAACAAATCTTATTTGCACTTTCATCATATACACATATTTTAGGAATTACTGTTATTATTATTAAACATGTATAATAAAGAATCTCATCATTAGAATAACAATAAATGTAAAAATAGATACATATTATATTAGTGGTATAATGCTATGTATATGGATGCACGCATGTTTGATACATTTATAAAAAGAATCGTGTACATGATATATTAACACATAGATATTAATAATATGGTGTAAACTAATTAATATTAATAAAATAAGGTAATTATAACCATTATAATCGTAATATCCCCAACAAAACTTTCATTATAAATGTAAACAATTAATTATAACACCCTTCGCAATGTACGCACATACTTTAAGTTCTGTAACATTTATAGTCATGATCATTATAATTAATTAACAAAGTCACAATATGTATGCATATTAGATAGGACAGAATTCATCAAGTGGACATGGAATCATAGAAGATTTTATTTGGAAATTAAGGTGCACTTAATTTATTTATAATATTCTAGGTATCAAAGAATACTTAAACAAATGATTTACAAGATCAATTTCTATACGTGTCCCGATATTCTGGTTAATTTATCTGTTTCCTTTTTGCTCAAAATTTGTGGTGTTACAATAAATTTGGTCTATAGCCATTATGACTTTATTTATAAAGTTTAATTTTTTATTTATTTTGCACAATCTTCATCACAGTCTATTTAATTTATATCGTGTTTTTCTGTGTGTTCTCTTCGTAGCGTCTTTATTTTTGCATTTAAGACTTGTTTTACAATATGTCTAAAATGTCTATCAGATGTATCTCCATCAAAACATCTACTGAAATTATATGCAAGATTTAGTCCTCTTCTAAGATCAACATCTGAATTATCATCCATGGTATAATATATATATTTTTTTTGATTTTGGATTTTTTTTTAATTTTAAAGAAATGTATAGGACCTTTTTGTAACCAAGAGTTTAGGTTGAAAATATAATTTTTGAAAGTTGCAGTGCTTATTTGAAAAGAAATTATTTTAGTGTGTAGAAGTCGTTGATGAGATCAACAACTTGCACTATTTTATTAATTCCTAAAAAAGCAATATTATTTTTCAACTATTTTTTGGAAAAAATATTATTTTAGAAAATTTTCCGTTATAACAATTGATCCCAAACTAGAACATAAGTTTTTAATACAATTATGAATGACTATAAATAGTGTAGGAAAAATGATCTTTTAACGGGAAATTTCCGAAAAATCCCCAAATGAGGACTCAAATTTGCTTTAACTCCCCATTTTTAAAAAAGTTCCTCTTTGCTCCCTAGATGACAGGCCAAATTTGCTTTAACTCCCCATAGTTGTATTAAAACTCAAGAATCTCGTACCCGAACCCCGGAATCACGTACTTAAATGCCCAAATGATGTATTTGCCCCCAAATACGAGATTTGGACATTTAAGTACGTGATTTCGGGGTTCGGGTACGAGATTCTTGAGTTTTAATACAACCTTCAAAAAAAATGGGGAGTTAAAGCAAATTTGGCTTGTCATCTAGGGAGCAAAGAGGAATTTTTTAAAAAATGGGGAGTTAAAGCAAATTTTTTCAACTTTTAGGTACTTTTTAAAAAACACCCCCATCTTTTAATTTGGGGGGGGGGGGGGGTGGTTGAACAGTCTCCTAAGTGGATTTTAAAATATATTTACGAAAACATTCCTAGTAATATCATAAAATAACAAAATCATCATGTACTTTTTAAACTATAATAAACGAGTTCTTAGAATATTGAGAGTATGTTTGGAAAATTGAAAAAGAAAAACCAAATGACAGATCCAAAAGATCGTTTGTTTAATAATACAAATTAATAATTGAGCACATTCGATGTGTATGCCCGAAAAAAAATATTATTATTAAAATTAAATAATTATTAAATGGGTCAAATATTTAATATAACAATATAGATAAAAATAAATTAAAAATACAAAAAAAAAATCATATAAGTCAAAATAATAATAATAAATTAATAATATGAAATAAAAAGATTAAAAAAAATGGAAAAGATTATGTGATGTTATGAGAGAAAAAAGAAGTGAAAAAGAAAAAGAAAAGAAAAGGGGAGTTAAAGATAATACATGAATAAACTAAAAGAAAAAGAAAAAGATTTAAAAGTCAGGGATAAAAAAGAAAAGGGTTCAAGCGCCGAAGACACCATGACAATTTTTATATACACTCAACGCTTAATATAATAATATAGATGAAATGTTATTGTTCTTTTTATAATTAACAGGGATAATACACGTAAATTTTTCCTTCTTTTCTATGCCCAGCCTTAGGATATATTTCTTGCTATCTACAAATGATTTAGCACCAAAACGTGCCCACAAAAAAAAAAAAAAAAAAAAAAAAAAAAAAAAAAAAAAAAAGGAAAAACTGTTGATCTCATGAGTATCTAAATGCTAAGTTTTGATGCTTCCAAGACATTTGAAATGTTTGTGCATCTTTCCATTTATTCTGGTATATCATGTTTAATTCTAGCATGGAAAGATTATTTGAATTGCATAAAATCAATTTTTCATTACCTTGATTACATTCCACGATTTTATGCATCCTTTAATTGATTTATTCCATACATATATTTATCACATGCCAAAGTCTTTATTCGTATGTAAAGTGTTGACTTGGTACTTTTGAAATTCGTCTGGAACTTTGCTGAAAATCATTCCTTTTGTACCGAAATCAATCCCAAATGGATCCTTCTTTATTTTACACATTATAGCCGCTATTTTTTTATTTTTTTTTAACGCGACACCACTCCCGTGATCTTATAAATCCACGCTAAAAAGACTACAAAGGAGAGATCCTAAGCAAACAAAATCAATCAGACCCAAAAACATGGTGGGCCGGAAATCAAGTAAATAAATCTAAACCAGACCCAAAACAGGGAGGGCTAGAAATCAACCGAAAAACGACACTAAAAAGAAACCCAAAATATGGCCAAAACAAAGCCACCACCTGTCCGCCTAGGACAACGCACAACAGCGCGCGGGCCTCCCGCGCACCTTCCGCACTCGCTTAACACTTGTATTCCCATGGGTGCCGACCACCTTCCACCATAGGAACGACCGCCTCTACCACCTCTACCTCGGTAAAGGCCTCCTCTAATCGCACTCCGAGTCTTTCTAGGCGAGAACTCCCTAAATCCAGAATCCTCTTCATCTCTAGGAAATGGGAACGACCCACCACCCGTTTTCTTGACTGTTTTCGCAATGATAGTCTTCAGAGATTTCTCAACACCATGATGGGGTTGGTGTCATTTTCGATTTGCTTAGCCTGTGCAATAGCTGTTTTGCCTTCTGTTATCGCATTCTCAAAGAACTGCAAATCCACAGGTTTGAAGTCCTCCTTATTAGCTTCTTTAGGAACCTCTGCTTCTTCCTCGATCTCTACCACTGTATCATCACCCGATTCCTCTCCAGAATGGTCCAGATTCATATTTCTTTTCTATTGGTATAGTAATAATCTTTGTAGGTGTTTGTATTGTTCTTTCTATTTTTCTTTTAGTTCCAAATTTTGTCTTTTTTAATATTATCTTGAATAAGATTATTTAATTGTTTTATTTCAATTCTAATAACTTGGATTTTTGTATTTATATTCTTAATTTCAGATTTTAATTTTACTATTTCTTCCAATAGTATATTTATAGCATTTACAATTGATTCAATATGATTGATTATGGTGAAGAGAGTTGCCAATCTGTATCATCATAGGATTCATATCCTCCTTCTGTATATGTTTCATTTAGATTCCAACTATCCGAGTAGAAATTAAAATATATTAAATTTGTATGTAATCTTATTCCTATTATATAACTTTTTGTTATTGTTATTATGATTTTATCCATTCTTGTCAATTATTTAAAGGATCTTCCTTTGGCTTTCTTATTTTTTGTGTACATATTTTTATTTTATTTTTTTCTTTATTTTCTTTATTATTTTTATTTTCTCTGTTATATTCCTCAAGTACTGTTTTAAATCTTAATATATTGTTTATATTCTTAATCCATTTAATTAAATGGATTACTTGATTTTGTGATTTAGTATTTAACAATCTTCCCATTTTATATTGTCAAAAGGTTTATATAATAATCTCTATCTTTTTTATGGCTAATCATTCTATCATAATAATATTTATTAGGATATTTGTTATATGGATCGTTATACCAATTATACTTTGAATCAAAATATTTGATTGATTCAATTATTTTTCTTTTATCAAATATTTTCATTTTGATTTATTATAATTTGTCTTTTTATGTTTATTATTCGGATTATATGGCTCTGATACCATCATTATGCTGATATATTTTTAGTGATGTGATCATTTATAAATTAGATTATAGTCTTTTCAATATATTTTAGTCTTCTCATTTCAGAAGCTAAAATTTTCTGATAGAACTCTCTCTCTAAGAATGGTATATTCTTCAACATCAAATAAATTATCTTTATTAATTATTCTAATAATTTTTAATTTTTCTTTCTCAATATAAATTCTAGATTGTTTAAAAATGATATCCATCTGCACATTTTTTGTTAGTTCATAAATTCTTTTATAATATTTTTTTGCCATTTTTATGATTATAAATTGTTCCAGACAAATTCTAGGTAAGAACAAAATAATAATTCTTCAGACGTTAACTGATGGATACATTGTAACTGTCTATATGCAGTAAAATATTAAATAATATAGACATGAATGTTTCTTTATTCTTATTATTCATTTATTCAGATTAATTTTCTTGTTCATTAATTTGTTCTATAGGCATTATGACTTTATTTATAAAGTTTAATTTTTTATTTATTTTGCACAATCTTCATCACAGTCTATTTAATTTCTATTATGTTTTTCTGTGTGTTCTCTTCCTAGTGTCATTATTTTTGCATTTAAGAATTGTTTTACAATATGTCTAAAATGTCTATCAGATGTATCTCCATCAAAACATCTATTGAAATTATATGCAATATTTAGTCCTCTTTTAAGATCAACATCTGAATTATCATCCATGGTATAATATATAATTTTTTTGATTTTAGATTTTCTTTTAATTTTAAAGAAATATATAGGACCTTCTTGTATTAGGTTGAAAATATAATTTTTGAAAGTTGTAGTGCTTATTTGACAAAGAAATTATTTTAGTGTGTAGAAGTCGAGATCAACAACTTGTACTATTTTATTAATTCCTCAAAAAGCAATCTTACAATTTTCAACTATTTTTTGAAAAAAATATTATTTTAGAAAATTTTCCGTTATAACAATTGATCCCCAGCTAGAATATAAGTTTTCAATACAATTATGAAATGACTATAAATAGTATAGGAAAAAAGAGCTTTTAATGGGGAAAAAAACAGTCTCCTAAAATGATCACAACCGGCTATTTATTTTATATTTTAAAATATATTTAGAAAAACTTCCTAGTAATATCATAAAATAACAAAATCTTCATGTACTTTTTAAACTACTAGTAAAAACAATGTGTGTTGCACATCAAATACGTAGTTTATCTAATTACTTCTAATTATTAAATTAAATTATTTGAAATTTAATTTTTGAAAATAAATTGAAACTTAATTTTTAAATATAACTCTCAACAATAGAAATAAAAAAATTGTATTTTGGAACTAACACTCCTCGTACAATGCATGAACACTTTTAAAAATATTATTATATCGTGATATGTCGTGTTTGTATTACATACCGTGTCAGATATCCCTACCTGTTAAGCTTAGAAATTAATTTGTATTATATCGTATTTGGATTCATGCATAATAAACACAATCTCATAAACAAAAAAGTATAAGGTGTATTGCAAATAAAAAATAAATTATAATTTGTATTTATCTTTTATTTGACTTTATGTGCTTAGTTTGATTTGTAAAATTCATTCATCTTTTCTTTAAATTAAATGAGTCTTATTTCTAATTATCCTAATTTATTTAAATAAGTATTCTTAAGGAATGTAATACTTTATAAGAGATATTTAGTGTTAATAGCATCTGTCCCTACCAAATTAAAAAATTACAATATCGCTCAAATTGTCTCGAATCCAACTTAAAATTCATTTATATAAACTAAGATCATAGACATAGATTAAAAAATGTCTATCGTCTCCGACTGCTATTCCTCCAATTAGGTCTCATCCCAAAACTACAAATCGAGGATTAGAGGCCTTTAAAGCTCAGAAAAAGGTTGCCTTATGGGTAGGTATTGAAATCTTCTTTTTCGATGTCATCTTAAAACTAGATAAAAATAGAAAGAAAAAATTTAGAAATGCATATAGAGTTGGGTTAAAATAATACCTAAGTTGAAAGTAAGAAGGTGTTTCAAACAACGTCTCTCGAGCTTATCTTTTGAAACTCAGACTAAGATAACACTTCGCACCATATTTGCTTTGACTCACTCGATATGTTTTTTTACTAAAAGTAACTTCTAAAAATGATTGAGAAACCCTATTTATAGGGAATAAAAAAACAAAACGTTTTCATAATTATTTTTTGGTGAGTTGAATTGCGCGTTGAAAGACTATTAGCCACGTTACCCCTGCCTGATGATTTTGGGGGGCTTATATTGTGGCATGATGTGGTGAAGATACCTAATACGACGTGGATTATTGACACAAGGTATGATGTATCAGTCTTAGTTAGTTGCACGCTCGACCTCCGTCCCGACCCAAAATAAGGGTCTATTTATACCTGAGGAATTGATTGGGTGACCAGGTTCCTCGACCTCCCCAGTTGTGATGCAAGTCAAGCATCTTGCAAGATCTACACTAAATCCAGATAATCATCTGACATATTTCCCTCAAGTGCACCATATCTACGATCATCAACTCTATAGATGCATTTAATGCACATTAAGTATGTATACTAATTAGACATACACAAAGGCCACAACCATAATACTCGTAAAATTATTAGTTGGTAAACACATTTATTACACCTTTTGAGTGTAGCATCCTCAACGAAAGGCACAACATCCCCCGCACTACAAGTCTAGTCCACACATGAGATGGATAGTTCAAGCATGAACTGGACTCATAGCGAACGGATGACAAAAATAAAAGGAACCTGGCTTGGCGGAATCTAACCCTGTACCAATTAATCACAAATCCCAAAATGTGGTGCGGAATCAATAATATCATGCATAAATTCCAACAATGGCTACAAGCCCAACAATTTCATAACATAAATTAAATCCACATGCATCCTAACAACGGGTTCAACTACGCATGCAACCTGTCCCGAATCAATATTCATTAATCATAAATTGGCACATAGGCCCAAATACATAATGAGATACAAACAAATCATATTAATGTATATGTGACTCAAGTGTACAAGTGAGACTTAAACAAAGAAGCTACAACCTAACTCCCGTCTGGCAAAACCTGTAAGAAACTGAAAAAGAGAGAAAGAGGAGTCAGTCTCTAGAAGACTAGTAAGTAGGAGCTATACATATATATATAAAACATGCACATGTAAGTCATAAATCCCGAACAAAGTTTTATTTAAAGTTAGTTCCCATGAAGGGCCAAAAAATAATTGAGCAATGTTCGGACTTTACGACTAATTCATATTAAATTCATTAAGTTCATAATTCATAAATAATCATAATGGCTCGGCGAGTGAGCGTGCATACTTCTCCAACCAAACTCTAACCGTGTACAATAAACATGACTTAATACTTTGAATATGTGATCATACAATACGTAATAATACATGCGAGCCATAAGTACATGAGACATAATCGTTTGGGCAATCCGTGTTCCGTCCTTCCCGCATGGTGCATAATAATAATAATATGAACATGATCATAAAATAGTTCCAATCTTCTCCCTCCATAATGGTCAGGCCTGCAGACCCGAACCATTTAATAATAACAATATCGAGCCGGGGCTCATGACTCCGACCCGCTACTTCGATGGGTTAACCATTGGCACAAGAATAACTCACCTTTCACATTACACGGTCGCGTGAGAGATTCTCTGTAATGCCCCGGTTTTCCATTCAAACATTATGTGATATTATATGTTACTTTATAATTTTCATAACATTATATGTATTATATCTTCATACATTTATATGAATTTCGTTAACATGAAAATTTACGTGAATTAATTGTTAAGTGCCTAATTGCTTATATGTGACCTTATTTGATCTTTTTCTAAATTTATGAACTTAATTGCATTAGTATGCATGGATTTAATTGATCATTTTCCATGGAATGAAACTTGATTGCATGCATTCAATATTGGAAGGACTTATTTGCAAAAAGTGATGAGTCATGCAATATAGTGGAAGACTTTGTAAATATCTTAGGCATCTTATCTCTTCCATTTCATTTTCATTCATCATCTTACTCCAATGTTTACACACACTCACACACACTTTCATCGATCAAAATACCAAGAAAAGAAGAAGGAGATTTCATCACTTTTCAAGCTAGATTTCAAGGGGCAAATTGCATACTTGGAAGCATCATCATCATCACTTCATTTCTCCTCTCCTTTCTTTCATTAAGGTAGATGGATTAATTGTATGAATCTCTTGAGCTATTAGAGAGTAGGGTTTGGTGTAGCACCCCAACACGTAAGGATGCCACATCCCCGCACCATAGGTCTATCCACATACGAAATGAAACGTCCGTACATGGACTAACCTACAGCGAACGGTGACAATAAAACACCATGCATAATAATTCAGCGGAAGCAGGCTATACTATCAATCAATTATTAACTAATCCATACTCTGAGTTTACATATCAATACATTATCATCTCCTAAAATACATATCAGGTAACATTAAAAATAATTCTTTTGGAAGAGTAAATAAATATATGCACCGTGCAGGACTCGGATGCAAGGCTCGACTCAGCTCGTTTCCCGCCTAGAAAGTACTTGCAAGAGTATTACATGTATATTAATTTTATGAATACCTCCCTCATTCTAATAACTCCATCACTCCAATCCCGATAACACGATACCGTGCACGTGTATTCATTTCATGAACTCCTTCACTCCGGTGATGGTGGGTTTGCAAAGCCCTATCCATCCATGCTACGCACGTCGGGAGCATGACTCCCACGTGCGGGATTCTTTCCTCCACCAACCTCCTGGTGGATTCAGGGGTCATCCCGGTTTCACACTACGCACGTCGGGAGCATGACTCTCACGTGCGGGATTCCTTCCTCCACCAACCTCCTGGTGGATTCAAGGGTCATCCCGGTTTCATGTTACTTGTCATTAATAATCATGCTATAATCATAATACGCGCATTGCTTTGCACGACTATGATATTAATCAAGCTACACACATTGCTTTGCATGTGCCTGACTTGCTTGTCGAACCTATGGATACGTGAAGATGCTCATTGATCTCTATCTTTGCTCTGGATAACACTGGACAAGGAACAGAACATTTGTGTCCTCATTAGACTATAATTTGATAACGCTACCAAGTGAAACACACGGCATGATCAAGTGATGTGATGGCATGCAATGAACAATGTAGCATAATATGTTTATATTATGACATGAGATTGATTATATAATAGCCTATTGGGATCAAATAGAGGTAAAGAAAAGGAAATGGAAATTCATGTTTTATACAAAAACTTTCTGCCTCTCCAGAGGCCTGGGAACGGCTGTTTCGGCCCTTAATTCAAAATGGGAAGGGCCATTCCCAGCTCCCCGAAGTGACTCCCGAAGATGGGAACGGCCGTTCTGGCTTACAAGCCAAAACAAGAAGGGCCGTTCCCACTCTCGCCGCCATGCACACCATTTACACTATGGGAACGGTCGTTCCCTGAATACAAAGGGAACGGGAAGGGCCGTTCCCATTACGCAGAAGATGCAGAAACAGGGGAAGAAACAGGGAACGCACGAAATATCATCAAATCTCATTGAAACTCATATAATTCAACTCTATATGTTATAATTCATGCAAGGGAATACATATGCATGCTTAAAGTACAATAAAATCAATATAATTACTTCTATAACTCTTGGATCATCAAGATTTCAAGATTAAACCCCATAATCATATATGCCATGAAACTCCCTAATTTCCAAGATTTATGTGTGGAATTCAAGTCTAAAGCTTGTAATCATGCTTCTAACATCATAAACATAAGTTATTGCAATCAAATCCCAACCCTAGCTTCAAGGGTTATTATCATGAAATCCTACATATTACCTTGAATGAAAGGAGTGAAGTGAAGAAGATGAAGATGGATGATTTAAGCTTCAAAGCTTGCAAATTCCCCGGAACTAGCTTGATTTTTCATGAAATCTCTTCTTCCTCTTTGGTGGTGTGGATCGGTGAGAGCAAGCAAGCAAAAATGGTGTTCTTGTGAGGTTATAGAATGGAATGAAATGAAGAGATACATATATCGTAATATATCTTGGAAAAATGTCATATTTGTAACCAAACCCTAAAATTTTACAAGTTATGCAATTAAGGATGCAAGGTTTGGAAATGATCAATTTAGTCCCAAAGGATAATCATGCAATTTGGTCCTCTAATTAAATAAATGATCAATTAAAGACATCTAAACACTTAAGGCATGTTCGGGAATTAATTCACGTAACAATTAAATTCAATTTGTAAGATAATGCTCAAATTGATACATATTTCATGTAATCACGAATTATAGCAATTTATCACGAATTATAGGAATTTAATAAACAAAAGAATTAAAATAATTCTAGCTCTTGGAGAATTCACACATGTCATGCGTACCTGGAAAGTCGGAAATTGGGGCGTTACATTTGGTGATTTGAATGTGAATCCTTGTTTATTTATGATTAGAAGCATGAGTAGGATCATTAGACTTCAAAACTTGCATGAATTCTTGAAGAAATGAGAGTTGGATGACATGAAATTTATGGGGTTTTGATGATGAATTCTTGATAATCAAAGCATGTTTCCTTGGATTTTATGATGTCCAGTTGGTATATATGAGTTATATGCATGTTATACGATAGTTTTGAGTTGAACTCTTGCCTTGATTTGGTGTGGGAATGATTGGGAGCCATAATTTGAGCCTTGCGCTGTTTTTATTTCGTATCTGCCGCTGCTGGACTCCAGGTCACGGCCGTGACTGTTTCGTTACCCATTTTGGTCGCGGCCGCGACCAACAACCCGAGAACCCTCTGTTCTTCCTTTGCGGCCGCAACTGTTTTTCAGTACAATTTTTTCACGGCCATGACTCCTTCAAACAAACTCCGATTGACCTGATTTTTGAACTGTTGGAAACCTCTTGAAGTCTAGAACAACCTAAAATTAGAATCATCTCCATATCTTTCTCCATTTGAGAGTTATAATCAATTCTTTTAGGTGTCGCCATTTTCCCAGAAACTGCACTCGCCTAATTTCAAGCTTACGCCATTTTCTTCTCAATTTGAACTAGAAAACGAGCCATATATCATCGGAAAGGTCCTTGTGTCTAGTTTCATATACAATAAACAAAACTCAATTCCAACTTCTAAAACTCAAGATATTCCAGTTTTCCTGCAGCATGCGCATTTCCTAAAATTGTTCGTTTTTGCCAAACTTCACCAAAACCTCTCTTATTGCATTCCTTTAACTTCCTTGGCTCCTGTATGTGACTTATATGAGTTATATACTTGGTTTATTGATAATTATGATTTTATTTGATAATCCTTAATTGTTTTTGCCTGGCATATTAATTCATGACTTTGTTGTGCGTCGTATATGGTTCATGCGAGTCGTGTCTCACGGACACTTGCCCCTTTTTACACAGATTTTCTTCCAGTTGATGAGGAGCAAGCTTCATAGTTGTATCCTTGTTAATTTTTCAGCACAGGTGAGGTTTAACTCTAGATATATAGAACCCCTACAACCTTATGTGATGTTTTCGGCCAAAATGTACCTATATATCTATAGTTTTCCAAATCTAAAACGATTACAAGAAATCTATGTTATTGATTGATTGATTGATTGGGCGAGTAAAGCATGTTCACTTTGGGCCCGAGGGTAGTGTATTGAGCCAACTGGGAAAGCAAGGGCTGACGGGTAACTCTTGTACTATCCTCACCATTTTGGGATCACCTCTGAATCCACCAGGAGGTTTGGTGGAGGAAGAAATCCCCGTGCGTAGGAGTTATATTCCTGACGTACAACCGTTCATGGATGGTTGGGTCTTGCAAGCCCACCATCACCCGAAGGAAGAAGGGTTCATGAAATTGCTACTTGATCACACTAATTAAATTGTATGATCACATGTTAATTAATAAAACAAGCATGAATTGTTCACGATTGGTGTAAAGGTTGGAGACTTGCCCTCACTCGCCGGGCTACGTATTGAATGAAATTGATTGAATGAAATATTAAACTTGATATTTGTAATCTCGGGCGAAGAATAGGCTATTCTTGAACTTATACTACTTTCATTTCCAAATCTTTACGCGAGACTATAACCTGCATGTTACTTGTGCTTATATATATTTATGCCCTTCACTCAGTCTTTGGTAGACTGACACCCTCACTTTTCAGGTACTCAAGGTCGTGTGCTAGGCGGGAGTCCGAGTTGTGTCTTTTGTTCACCTGAGTCTAGCACTTGTCCTTCTCATTTTCTTGTATATTATTGATGCATATATAGATTGTTATAACTTTTGGTATTTTTTGTATGTTATGTTTTATTTTGAAAGGTTTGAATTGTATATGTATGTAATGTAGTTGGACTTGAAGAGTGATAATGAAATGCATGATATGCTTTTGTTTTATTTATGCATGTTTGTATTTAATTGAGGGTTAGTCCCGCCTAGCTAGTGGTTTATTTTCTTTTATCACCTGTTCGCTATAGACTTAGTTCATTTACGGATCATCCATTTCGTATGTGGATTGAGCTATAGTACGGGGGGTGTGGCATCTCGGCGTTCCGGGTGCTATATTCTCAATGGGTACTTTGTGCAATGGCTTAGCTATACGTCAGCCCAATGCCGAACCGGTCTCCATTCACACATTTCCCCGGGGCCCAATACATGTGCATGATCAATGTGCATAATCTTTCCAAAACATTCAAGTCATGAGAAACATAATACATTTCGTAATCCTTGAGAAAAGGTTTACTCGATAAGGATTTACTCAAAGACTTTACTTGAAATCAATATATATATACTTTAGGTGTTTAGCCAAAGCTTAACACATAAAACTTGTAGGGTTTGATACGTAACTAGAACCAAAACAACCTCACCTGGTATACTAAGAGACAAGTGACAAGAACAACAAGGGTGCCTATTCGATCCGGAAGTCTCCACCCTGGAAACGAATTGTACAAGAATGAGAGATAATGTGTACTCGTGAGATACGACTCAATACGAAACCAATTAGAACGCACAACATTGATATGAGGTGTTCGTGGCACGATATGGAATGATAGAGCATGCATGTACTAGTTATAAAATGATATGCTATGTAATGATAGTGTTCATGTGCACAATTAATGTCCAACGTATCAATTAGACATGATATTCAAGTGTAAGTGTGATCTGTGATCATATAACGCATGCTTGAATCTAAATAAAAGAATTAAAAAACTAATATATCATGTATAACAATAAAACACGTAATTACAATTGGTGTATGCATTTAGACATGCTAAGCACGTTAGGGAAACAAGCAAAGCACGTAAATAAGCACACAACAAGGAAACAATGGAAGTCAAAGCACGAAAACAGGGTCAACAAAGGGACATCCCGACCGGGATAGAAAAAGCACAGAAAGGAATCCCGGCCGTGACAGAGGTCCAGGCCTGCTACTGCCAGGCCCTCCCGGTCGGGACATGATTTGCACTAAAATCCATCTCGGTCGAAATCTTTTTCCCGAGAGCAACCTAAAGAACCTCCGGCCGGGATTCCCTGCTCGAGAAAACAGTCACAATAGCGGTAGAATCGGGGAGGTACCAAAAACGATCCCCAGAGTACCATCGAAACCCGAAACTCACAACAAGCAACACCCAAGACAAACAAAAGTACAATCGAAACTCGAAACGAGACATGTTAACGTACAAACCCAAAAAAAAAAATATATACAATATATACATACACTCATATACTTATATATGCATATATATACCAACAAATAAAGCAAGAAATGAAAGGAAGCTTATCAGAATTCAAATAAAGACGTCGAGGTTGATCTCGTAGTGATCGAAAGTCGCCAGTTTCTTGCCGGAGTCAATGGAGCTAGCCTTTTCCCCTTTGCCTTGGCCTCTTGAAGATGGAAATGAAGAGGAAAGAAGAGGGTGAAGTGGAGTGGTGGAGCTTGGTGGTGTCGGGGAGGTGGAGTGATGGCGAGGTAGTGGTTTGGTAGCGAGGTAGTGGAGATGGAAATGGCGGTGTCTCGGTGGAGACAAGAAGAAAAGGAAAAGAATGAAGAAAATGGAAAAAAAGAAAAGGAAAGAAAGGAAAAAGGAAAGGAAAGGAAATGGCTGGGGGAGGGGAGGTTCTCGTGAGTGAGAGAGAGAGAGAGAGAGAGAGATTGGTCAAAGTACGCGGGGCCCGGTTTAGATATTTTGGTGTGGTGATATTTATGTGGTTTCGGCTTGAATTGAAATACGGTTGGGGTAGAATTAGGCTCCCGAATTAAATAAAAAGGGTAGACAATGAATTCAAGAATTAACTAGAAGTTAAATGTAAGGCTTGAGGAAAAAAGAATAAATGTGATCGTGTGTGAAGTTGCAAAACGAACAAACAATTAGTCACGCGCATGTAATAACAATTAAATTACACGACAAGTAATTAAAGCTCATAAAACACCTAATCACATAATTAAACAATTAAATCACGTAACTCTCAGCCTGATCTCACTTGTTACGTTATACCCGGTCAATCTTGAAAACACAGGGCGTTACATTGAGTCATTTAATTTACTTATAAGATTCTCGAGCTAATTGCTAATTTAGGCATCAGAGGGTTTACATCATAACCACCTGACTTAGCTCATTATTTTTTCCCTTGTCTCATTTTGGGGCTGAGAAGACTTTCTTTCAAATAAATTATTGAGTCATTAAGCTGGTCGATTCAGTAGCTTCACCAGACACCAAATTGTATTCACAAAATATTGGTCATATTATCAATTAATTAATTATAATAAAAAATTAGTAATAGTAGTGTGTACTAATTATCCTTCTCTCTCTCTCCCTCTCCCCCTCCTTCCACCACGGCGGCAACATCCCAACATTAATTTTTCTCGACCCAAATCTCTCTTCTTTTAACTGTCTCTGTTTTCGATCTTCTCGACCAAATCTTGTTCCCAACTATTTTTCAATAATTCACTCAATATTAATGTCACCAACACTACATTTGACTATGTTCATAATCTATTACAATTAATTATTCTTAAACATGATCATTTCTACATTTAGAAAGACAGCATACATCACTTGATAATAGAAATTTTGTTCTTTAAGATTTATATTCATTCGTTCTTGTACAATTTTATTAAAATTTTATTGAAATTGTATAAGTTTAATATTATAAGGTATAACGTATTGGGTTTTGTGCATAATCTACTATTTTTTACCCCCAAATCCGCCTACACAGAAGGAAAAAAATATTAATTTTACTTATGAAGTATGAAAATTATATTTTGAAATATTAATATACAAAATAAAACTATGAAATTATGTATGTGAGATATTATATGTGTGTGTGGGTTTGTTTTTTTTCTTTTTTCCCTTTTCTCTATGTAAAGTGATTGAGTATTTTTTACACAAAATGAGGTGCAAACAAAAATTAAAGTTTGAAAATAGGGAGTTAGAACTAAAAGTTTTAGCATTGAAGAGTAAATTAAAATTTCTTCCAGTACTAGGTACTTAAAACCTATTGTCCCAATATATTATCATATTCATATATGAGATTTTTATAAAATGAGAGATACAATTTAGCAATATTCAATTATAAACACTTTAGCAATATTCATTATCCTTCCTTACTCATCACCATTGATGTTTTTCCCGCCTCATTTATCGCAATCCTCTCAGATCAACATCTGTCCAAAGTATTACTTTTCTTGCACATGCGAGATATTATTTAAGTATTGCCATTTTATAATTCCTCATTTGGTTGAATTATTTCAACTGATATGAAGTTTATGTAACTCTTACTTGTGCTATGAAAATGTATGTCGATATTTGCCACTTATTTTTAACTTTTAGTATTCGGAAAGCGAATCTTTTTTTTAAATGGTTAGTCTTAATAGATAGACACGTAGATTTTAGTTCATTCCAATTTCTTTTTCTTAATAATTTCCCCGACTTTTAATAACATATTTAATATTTTGGTTCTGGTACTACTATCTTTGATTTTAAATTACTCTATCTACTCTCTCAAATT
The DNA here is from genome assembly GCA_037501455.1 of Lantana camara. NCBI lineage: Eukaryota > Viridiplantae > Streptophyta > Magnoliopsida > Lamiales > Verbenaceae > Lantana > Lantana camara. Next base: position 94,362,038 of record CM074861.1, read on the forward strand.
AGATCGAGTCATAATGATAGTGTATTTCAACCACTGATAAGAAAGCTCAACTCTCTTCAAGTTGGCGACATACTCAGAAATCTGTTGTTAAAACTTCTTGAAAAGTCGTGTCAATAAATGCTTTTTCAATATGTAATGATGTATGTTGCTTAATATATAATATAGGGTAGCACATAATCATATAATATATTTTATGTATGTCATAAAAGCGAACAAACCTGTGTTGAAACACATTTGCTAAATATGTTCGCTTTGTCGAATATTTACCATATAAATAACTTCTAACTTTCTAAGATTATCTGAAGTTGATCTGTATCATTGGCCTTGAAAGTGAAGCAATTTCGGTGCTCATTTTCTTTTAGTTCTACCTCTTTACTCGCAAACTAAAAATTAATTTTTCCCGGGAATACATCTTTTATGCGCTTCTTATGTATAATTTATTGTAATACTCCACTCATCTGACCGTACATGTATGATGTCATGATTGAGTTTAATAACATAATTATGTAATTTAATTGTATCTTTATTAATTTAATTGCTTTAATTGTTTGTAATTATGTGACTAATTCTCGAATTATGTGAATATTCATGATTTCAATGAAGTATATTATAGCTACATGTCCAATTTGAAATGACATGTTTTCTGTGTGTATGTGTCCTTAATTGCAGCTTGTTTGAAGTATTGAGATTAAATTGAAAACAAACTTTGGATTAATTTGACATTTTTTAAAAGTTTAGGGATCTAAATTTAATTGGGTCATTTTTAGCCACTTACTAAAATGAATTTTTCAATTTTGACTTTGCAGTTGGACTCAGGACATCAAACCGAATCCAATGACTGTGACCTTGTATATTTCTAATCCTATTTGTAACGCCCCAGTTTTTCGGTTATAATAATGTGACGTATTTGTTTATAAATTGCGCAATTTAATTATTTAATTATATGATTTATTGTTTATAAGTGTTTATATTTGATTTAAACTATAGACTATGGTTATCTTAATTAATTCATTTTATTTTACTTTGATATTTAGTGTTTAATTTCTTAATTAAGGTTTCGTGTCACCTTAACTATTTCGGTAATTTCGTTAATTAATTTCAACATGTTATTAGTTGGTTTTAATTTAATTAATATGGAACTTAAGTTTTAGTAATTAATTTGTAACAATATGAATTCGTTCTTGCGCATGAGTGCTCTATTCGTGCTTCGTTCTTATATGTAATGATATCGAAATGTCGTGGGAATTTAGTATGTCGTATATATGTGTGTTATGGACATGTCTATGTGCTCGGTTTATGTTTTCGGATTCATTTGACGCGTTAACGAATTTAATTTTGATTGTGGAACCAAATCGGGGGCTAACTAGCAATTAGCGCACCCTTGGATCCGTACGTGATATCTTGAGCTCGGGAATTCGGATTCGAATTCTGACACCTCCGTTGCCTTCGTATCGACGATTCGGAGACAATGGAACAAGCCTCATACCTTTTTGAGATCATTAAGACCTCCGAAATCCAACCGTAACGGACAACTCGTGCAAGAAGAGCTCCTTTTGGTTGACTAGTCTTCATGGTGGGACCCTTAACACTCCCCTAACCTAACCATACCTTAACCATGACTCTTGTACCTTGAGTTAACCCCTTTCTCTTCCCTTTTAGCTGCAAAAACCGAACCAAACCCTCATTTTTCTGCAGCAACTGAACGAGAGAGAGAAGAAGAGGAGAAGAGAGGAAACCCTTGGCCATTTTTGTGGTTTTGGAGCTCAAACCACCACCTTTCTCTCTCAAATCTTTAAGGTATGAATATTTATGTCTTATCTACTCTATTATACTTGATTTCATCTCCTTACATCATGATTTGGATCAGATTTGGTTAGGGTTTGGGCTAAGAGCATGAATAGGGTTTTTGGGGAAATTTGCTCTTATGATCTTGTTTGCTTGTGTAGCTGATTTTCTTGCTTATACATGATCATATGAACTTGTGTCTTGACCCATTTCTTTCCTAACTGATAGTATATGATATTAGGAGGATTTTATCTCTTGACCCTTTGATGAAATTATGAGTTATGGAGCTTCAAACTTGGTGATCAAATTGATTCCCCTGTTTTTCGAACTGCTATGTAAAATTTTGTGTTGTTGCTTGATTAAATGGTCTCCATTTCGTGTGAAATTGCATGGAGTTGATGTACACTCATTGTTCTATATGTTAGCATTCATGTTTCAAGTATTTGGATCCATTTGAAGCCTCAAAACCGCAAGACATGGCCTGTTCTTATGCATGATCTTTGACAGACTTGTTGCTGTTGCGTTTTGTAACTTGTGGGTCATTCTAATGTGCTTTAAATTGTACCATTTTGCATATATATGATGTATATTAGTTTTTTAGTATGTTAGCATGCTTTCCCCAAAGTTTCAGATCCAAATTCAAGCCCTAAGTACTTGATCAAGGCATGATTGAACAATTGAGCTTTTAAGTGCGATTTTGGCGACCCAGTTTTGTTGCATGGATTCGATGATCTTAACGTGTGATTTAACCTTGTAAATCTAAATGAAAAATGTTCATAACATGCCAAATATGTTGTATATTAAGTTTCATAGCATTTGGAGTTGATTTGGTATGCTTTTGGATTGATTTGGTATGAGATCAGTTTTGCCGGAAAACTCTGTGAACGCCTCAAGTTCTGTACCGTGACACCCCCGTGTCTCATTTACACATAAGTGAGAGACACGGGCGTGTCACACCTTCTGGGAAGCTCTGTACTGAGCCACGGTCGTGGCTCAGTTTGGCTAGGGTTGGTGACACCCCCGTGTCCCTTCCCCTGCGCAGTCCGTGTTGCTTCCTTTTCGGTTTTTGATTTGTTTCACCTCTTGAATGGCTTTATCTCCTTTTGTGTTGAACTATGAACTTGTTTTCCTTTATGTTGGGAGCATTATGGTGTAATTTCATGGTATTTGGATGAGTTATAGGTATGCTTTTGCTTATTTCCGTTTATGTGTGTTTATATGTCGTTTTTGAATTGCGAAACTCATTTTCTATATCATATGATTTCTCCTTGTTGTCAAACCTGGGAAATATGCTATCTTATGTAATATGAAGTATGTGGGAGCATTATGGGAGAGCTTGAACATGTTCTATGCTCCTATTTGAATTCTTGAATTATTGGATTGGAAATATGAACTGAATGATAATGAATGAATGAGTGAATGACTTGGATATATGAGTTAAATACCTTAATAATGCACAAGAACATTTTCATGACATGATATCATGCTTGAGCATTGCTGTGCGTCTTATGTGGTTCATTAGAGTCTTGAGTCTCACGAACACGTCTTGTTGTCTTTTGTACAGTTTGTCTCCAGGGTGGAGAGATCTTGTTCAGGCACTTGGTAACTCGTTCCTTGTTTCGTCTTGTGTCAGGTGAGGGTGGTTTTTGTTTTAGCTATGTAACAAACCCTACAACCCTTATGTGAAAAGCTTTGGCCAAAACCTTATGATTATATATATGGGTTTCAAATGAAGTCATCGAGTAAATTCTTCTGAGTTATACGTATGAGCGTATATAAGATTAAAAATGGTTTTGTAATGAGGCTATGCTCCAAACCGTGTGTCTTCATACTAGCTACGGATTCGGATGACACGGAGAGGTACGTATATAGCATATGCCGAGTTACACGGTAAAGTATGATTTCTTATAGTATGTATTGATCGAGTAAACCCTTTTCAAAAGATTTATGAATTATGATATGTACTTATGAATTGATATGTTTTGGCGAGTCACATTTCTGATTTATGATTGTACGGGCCCCGGGACTTAGTATATGTGGCTAACCGAGGAAGCAAGGGCTGACGGGGATCCCATATACTAGTTCCAACCAAAATACGGTGATACCGGCCCTCGCTAGGAGTTTTAGCGAAGAATGGGAGCTGAGTGCCTTTGGGGGATTCATGTATCCCCATTGGCCCATGTATAAACCGGTGGCCGGGTCTTGCAAGCCCGTCCACCACCCGGAGGAAGAAGGTTGGTTAGGATTTATGCCTTTTCTTATGTATATGTTATGATAGAATTATGCACCGTGCGGGAAGGCCGGGACACGGATTGCCCAAACGCATATGTTATGTTATGATTTATGGTCTGTGTGTATTATGATATATTGCATGATCGCCTAATCAATATATTAATGATATTTGTCGTACACGGTCGGAGTTTGGTTGGAGATTGTGTACGCTCACTCGCCGAGCCTTATATTTATGTATGATTTATGAATGTAATGAATTTAATATGAATTAGTCGTAAAGGTCGAGCATTGTCTATCTATTTTCTTGCCCTTTTCGGGAACTAAATTCAAATAAAACCTTGCTCGGGATTTATGACTTGCATGTGCATGTTTTATATATATGTATCGCTCCTGCTCACTCAGTCTTCTAGAGACTGACCCCTCTCCCTCCCCAATCTTTTAGTGTGCAGGTTTGATCTTTGGAGTTTCGGGCTAGGCGGAGGTGTTGGAGTTTTTAAGTTGGTCGAGTTAGGTTAGGAGAGTCTTTGCACTCACTCATGTATTGAATTTATGTCTGTATCGATTCTATGGTATCATGAACTTGAATATTTATGTAATTGTCATTGAATTGCTTTTACTGGGTTTTGTTATGTTTTAAAAGAGGCCTGAAGAGCCCAAATTTTACTTATGGTTTGTATGATTGAACTTTGGTTTTACTATGCAATATATTTTGTTGATTGGTTTTCATTGCAGGGTCTAGTTCCGCCTAGCTTAGGAAGGTTTTTTTTTTTTATGTTTGTCTCCCGTTCGCTAGGGTTTGATACGGGTGCGGATTTACTATTTCGTTACTTGTGTTGAGCCTTAGTGCGGGGGATGTGGCGCCTCACGTACGGGGTGTTACACTGTTTGTTTTATTCTTACTTTACCACCAGTTAGCGTGGATTGGTTATTACACAAAGTAGATAAGAAAGTATCTTATTTTTTCTCCTGGTCCTTGACCAATCACCATGCCTCCCATTCGTATTCTAACTTTTTCTTCATCCTCTTCAATGGTCTCTCTCTCTCTCTCTCAACAGCAAAGACAAGCTTCGAGGTTTCCCTAGTTCAAACTTAAGCATTCATCTTTCTACATCCTTTAATCCTTCATGATATGAAATATGTTCTTTTACTTCTTCTCCTCTTTATTTTGAGGTTCTTTTCTTGGGATTTAAATGTGTGTATGATTTTTGTGTATATGAGCTGTCATGTCTGAGGTTCTTGAAAAATACTATTTAGGTTAGAATAAATGATATTAGATATCTCTTATGTATTCAATATGAAGCTTATTGCATTAATTTTTGGTTTGAAGAGTTGGGTAGTTGGAGTTATTAAGGCCTCCATTAATAGAGGTTATATCTTTGGTAGTTTTAGGGTGTTAAATATGTTTTGTTGTTTTTTGTAGACCCTAATATGGCATATGAGTGTTATATGATCATTCTCAAACTATTAGATATGTTGTTGTTGTCTTTGGAGGGGTGACATAGCCATTCCATTATCATTTTCTTTAAACCCCTTATTTTCTGACGCTCCTAGAACGTGCGAAAAACTTTTGAACTATTTTGTCTCATGACTGTGGGGCATAGGGAGCAGACATTCTATTTTGGCCCCCATGGCAAGGGAACTTCTGAACTAATTTATTCCCAGACCTTGGGACTTTGTGGGAAGACTTCCTATCAACATCCCACAGACTTCCTCGGGGTGATGAATGCCTTTGACGTTGAGTCCGAGCACTGTGACCGCTCGGGAGGGGTTCCCTAGCGGGTGACCCACGAGCATTGGACGATTCGAACGTCGAGCATGTATGGCCGCGAGAGCATTTCCAGCGGGTGTCTCTGGCTTGGAAGAGATGCACTCGGGGCTTAGGATGCTTCTTGTGACTGAGATGCGAGCGTCCGAGGGGATTGGTAGACAGATCCCGCGCTCATGACTTGGGTTGAGGCTCGTAAGTCTGGATCGGAGAGGTGATGAGGGAATGGGCCGGGTCAACTCCACGAGCCCATTACCGTGAGCATTGAAGCTCTGGATCCTTCAGATCGTGACACGTGTATGGTGTTGAACTTGAAACGTGATTTAGTGGAGTTACGCTTAAGCGTACTATAGAATTTTGAAACCTGAGCCCTGAATTTGAATATTTGAGGGTCAAGCTTTTGGAGGGAAGTGACTGTACATCTTCTGTAACGGGTGTCTTCTGACAGGATATTAAATGAGGTCATGTCCACATTAAATGCTGAGTGGCGGCGTGGACGCGTGTTCCGCTGAGTGGGCGCGTGTTTGTTGGGAGATGTGTGATGGTTACCAAAAGTGGGGGGTTTTCAAGGTGGGAAATGATTGCTATTTTGAATCCCAAACCCTAATCACTACAGATTCTCTCCCTATAAATAGGGATTTGGAAGCCTCTTTTCATTCTTTAAGCATTCAAAACCTGTTAATATTGAACATACATTATTTGAAGCCATTTTATGTAGGTCTTCCAATGAAAGATATGAATGATTTTAATTGAAGACAAGTTGTGCAACACATCGTCTAGCCTAGGACATTAAACAAGGGCGCTTTTTGGGAGACAACCCAATTAGTTTTGAATTGCTGCTTTAGTTCTTGTTTCTCATTGTTTCTTGACTAAGGACCTCTTTTTGTGTTATTTTCAGATTATGGCAGAATAGGTGCCAATAACTGAGGTTGTAAAGGATGTTCGTCCCTTAATCCTCAAGAACCCCTCATAGTTTCAGTAAATGCATTCAGGAAAGTCGACATGCTCTTACTGTTTCTTTTATTATATATTAAGGATAATATGGAATAAATGTGGGGGAGTTATTTGGGTGGTTTACGAAACTTTTGGCTGGTCTACTGTATGAAGCATGCTTTAAATGTCTGTCCTGATTGCATGTTTGGGATAAATACAGTCACCCCCCCATCCTTTGGGGACATGTGCACTTTCCCCCCCATGCTTCAAATCGGTACACATTGCCCCCTAACCTTTGCAAAATGGAGCACTTTACCCCTTTCTAACAATTTCGGCGGAATATTCCGGGTATATTCCGAGTGGCATCAGCCACGTGATTTAAGCGTGAGGTTCCCAAGGGTGTTTTCGTCAATTCAGGAAGCATCAGTCATTCCCGCCACTCTTGACACAACACTATGGTAAAAACCCCCAATTTACATAGGGTTAAAACTAAGGAACAGAGCATTTTGCCCATTCAACTTCTTCTTTCATGTGAATCGATTCATCCCGCTGAGAATGGAGTGGAGGGTGCGCGAAGATAATGGTGATATACCGCCCGGGAAGAATGCTCCCGCGTACGGTGAGTTAGAGACTTCAAAATTTTTGTTTTTATTTTGGAAAGATCCGGAATTTTTTGACTGTATGGTGGATGAGATCATTTTTATTTATGCATGTGGTACATAAAACACTATTTTATGGTCTGCGTTGTGAAAATTGATGAATATTGTCTCCTATGTTGGTGATATGTGAGTTTATTTTAACAATTTTGTGTTTCCATGGCAATAACTGAATTTTTGTATGGGATAGGTTTTTGTGTAGGTGTAAACTCTGACTTGTTCACCATACGCATGCATTATGGTGGTAAAATTTGTAATTTAGGGTGCAAGGTCTATGTGGGTGGCATATTTGGACATGTCGACTACTGTAGTGAGGATCTGATCTCAATGATTGAGATTCATGCCATGGCCGAAAAGTTTGGAGTATCAGTGGGGGACACCAATTTCTATTATAGCTTTGGTGGGATCAATGAATGTTACTCTGTAAAACTGCTATCAAGAGATGTAGATGCAATGGATTTGGTGAATCATGTTGATGATGAGAGGATGGTTGGAGTCTTCTGTGATCCAATACCAGTTGAGGAATCTGAGTCTTCTAGTGAAGATGGTGAGGAAACAGGCAAAGTGAACGATCCTTTTGGATTTCTGGGCATTCTTGATAATGAGGAGAGCTCAGGGGATGAAGATATAAGACAGAGGATGTATGCCGAGAAAGGTAAAGCTGTTGCTGGAGAAATGAATGATGCACCTGTTGTAGCTGAAGCTGATCATAATGACCAAAATACAGGGGTAAATGCAGAGTCGTGCAATGAAATTCAAGAGCCTATTGTGGAGCAAGGGAAAGAGCATAATGCTTCAAATGCAGAACAAAGTTCATTACCTTCTGAGCCAAATGTAAAGCCAGTTGAACAGGTGGTTGCTGATGAACAAGAACCTCTTCTTGAGGGTGTAATTGAAGCAGAGCATGAATGGGGAAGTGATGATGAGCAGTCTTTGGGCGATGACTCTGTCTACTCTGACCAGTTGGTGGACAATGAGCATTTAGGTGATGAGGAGGTAGTGTTTGAACATGGTGTTAACACAGGTGGTTTAGAAGGATGGTCATTGATTCACAATACAGAGCAGGGGAAAATAAGGAAATCCATCACATCAGTTAGAAGACATGATGGTTGCAGGGTCTTCAATCCTTTGGTTGACATGGAAAACCCACAGTTTGAGCTGGGCTTGTTATTTGAAGAGACTGAAATACTCAGAGATGCCATCAGACAACATTCTAGAATCAATGGGAGAGACATAACATGGATTAAGAATGATCCAGATAGAATCAGAGTTGGTTGCAAGGATGAAAAATGTCCCTGGTTCCTTTTTGCTTCTTTGAAATGTGGAGAGGACACTATGCAAATTAAGACCTTGCATGATCAACATAAGTGTGCAAGAGTTGAGAAGGTATCAACTGCTAACTCTAAATGGATTACAGAGAAATACAAGGTCAAAATCAACGGTGATCCCAAGTGGCCAGTCTCTTCTATGGTTACAGTAATACAACATGAGCAACAACTGCAATTCAGCAGATTTCAAATGTACAGAGCCAAGAAGAAGGTAAAGACATGGGCTGCAGGTACCACAATTGCTCAATATTCTCATTTATACAGTTATTTAGCTGATGAGTGGCCAACTGTCTTGAAGAAACTACACCCCCCTGTCAAAGAAATATTACCTGGAAGACCAAAACACCAAAAAAGAAGAAAAAGGATAGAGGAAATTGCAGAGGAAAGGGCAAAGAAGAAGCTAAAAAGGCTATCTGGAGTTTGACAGCAGTCTGGACGTTTAGGAAAGCAAGGACTAATTATCAAATGCAAATTGTGTGGTACTGCAGGCCACAATAAACGAGGTTACAATCAAAACCCCAAGAATCAAAACATCCCAGAGAGATTAGAAGTACCACCGGGACCATCAAGATCAAAGAAAAAGGTGAGTGCTAGTTTAAAGTTCATGTGTCGGTATCCAATTCAATTTTTTGATCTTTGCTTTTATATTAGGTCCCAAAGAAGAGGCCCTCTGCTGCATCTACACAAACATGCTTCGTGCCCACGAAGAGAGTTACCAGAAGTTCAGTGTCACTTCAAACTCAGCAACAAGGTGACCACGTGATTACAAGCCAAAGATCAACCACACAACCTGCAAAAAAGCTAACTCCACGCAGGAAGAAAACTGGAGCTTCATCAAACAATGCAAGCACCTCAAAGTCTAAACCAAATGCTCCACAAGAACACCAACTAGGAAAACATATGCCTCAAAATTCAAGCCACCTGGACAATCAAAGAAGAAGCTTTACTAGTTGTTGATTGTAAATGGTTTTTTTGTCTTTGAGCATGTTGTGTAGATAGATCTTTTGGGTTGGAGAACAGTTTATTCCCATGTTTTTGTCCATAAACCTGTGGTTGTTAGTTTCCTGCTATACACAAACATGCTTAGTCAATGGCAATGGAATGTCTATTTACATACATACTGATGGCCCAATTTGCATTACAATTTTCATATTCATATCATGGAAGAGGTACATTACAACAGTAGATACACCAAGCCGATTTAGACTATAAGTCTAAACAAAAAAAGATTGCATCATATCTAAACAAGATACAAATTGCCTACATAAAAACCATATAAAACAGAACAGCAATTACAAGAACCCACACAACTAGGGAAACAGGTAAGCCTTTTCCAATCTTTCTTTGCTCATTTTCAACATCAATGCCATTCATTCTTTGCTCCTTCTCGGCTTCAAGGCTGTTGATTTTCCTAAGCAACCCTGGTATGATCTGCCTCGAACGCTCGCACATTGGTGGGTCACTCCAAACGAAGAAATTGCATCCACCTTGAGACTACCAATGTTTGAGAAAGAATGGGAAATTCAGATTTGGGATGAGATGGATTTGAGAAAGAAAATTTTTTTTTAGTAATGATCTTACCCGAAAATTCTCGCAAGAAATATACCGTCTTCCAGGATTCAAGTCCGTCCACGATGTTCTTTGAACAGCGTGCCTTCCACAGTAGCAATTGCCATCATCGCCTCTGTCCATGGTTGATGCCTTCTCCAAACTTGAAATGAGAAATTAGGGTACAAGTCTGAAAACATTGAACGACATTAAGGGGAAATGACTGATGCTTCCTGAATTGACGAAAACACCCTTAGGAACCTCACGCTTAAATCACGTGGCTGATGCCACTCGGAATATTCATATACCCGGAATATTCCGCCGGAATTGTTAGAAAGGGGTAAAGTGCTCCATTTTGCAAAGGTTAGGGGGCAATGTGCACCGATTTGAAGCATGGGGGGGAAAGTGCACATGCCCCCAAAGGATGGGGGGGTGGCTGTATTTATCCCTTGCACGTTTAATTGATAGTCCTGTTCTCTTTTATCATTGTCTTGATTAGTTTTGTTAGTTTGTTGGTTAATGAGTTAGTCCTTAGCTCTTTTTGTGTAGTTTGTGCAGTTTTTGCGGCTAGAATCTAACCATGTGCAACATGTTTTGATTTGAGAATTTTTGAACATTAAAAATAGGTTGAAATAACATGAATTTCCATAACCGATTCCTGGAGTTGAAGAAACCTGTAGTTTTTGACTTAGCTAGAAAATGTTTTTGAATTTGGATTAATAGATGATAACTAAAATTGCATGCAATAAATTGGACCTTCATGTATGAAAAAAGTATGCTACTTTTGACGGTTTAAATGTAGAAATTAAATGTTGTTAAATGTTGATGAGGGTTTATGAATGAGGCTGTAAAAATAATAAGTTTGATGCACTCCGTTGTTCATTCAAAGCGAGTGATTATGAGTGAGGATTCAACCACCTAAGTGGCTGTTGGAGATCGAAATACATCAAAAATGATCACAGTAAAAGGAAATTCAAATTGCTTAAACGTTTTATCCCAACACCTTAGGCAGTTCAACAAAGCTTGTTTAACTCCACTGGTCACCGTGGAAATGACAAATTGAATTTATAAAGCCAAAAACAAATTAATCTCGGTATAACTGGTGACTATGAGTGATGTATAAAGTGCAGCCTAGGGATAGTCATGAAATACCAAAGCTGTATCATGACACCCGAAATAGGCAATGCAAAGAGTTTTGTCATAAATGAATTAAAACCCTCACTTTTATCTTTTGAATTGTTAGACAGTTTTAAGGGACACTTTTGATCACATGATTTAATGGCTTATCTGGTAAATGTGGATGCTTAATTGAACTCTAAATTCCTGAACATTCTCTAGCAATTAAATACTTAGAATTTGTCCTTTCCATTTTGATAGGTAGTGGATACTTGTTATGATACTCATTTTAGTGTTCAAACTTCCTCATTGATAAATTGTGGGGCTGTAGTGGTTAAGGGATAACCTTGCTTGAAGTCTAGTTGCAATTTGCTTGAGGGTAAGCAAAGTCCAAGTGTGGGGCGATTTGTTAATGTGTAAATTGTGCTTTTAAATACCTTGATTTTCTCCCTGCAATTAACTGAAAATATGCTTAATTATTTTTAAAAACGGCATTGTAGGTCTATTTGAGTTGAAATGAAGGTTTAATGCAAATTATAGACTAAATGAAGTGATAAGTGCAGAAAATGACCCGAGCCATGATATTCAAGCAATGATCATGCCTTAAGCTAGGGGTGACGTAGCAGACAACTCACCCAAGTCAACAGTTGTGGCTGACTTCTCCTTTTTGATGAATTAAGCTACTTGCAGTAGCTTTGCATAGTATTTTGCATCTCAAGGCTGTCATCATCATACTTAGACTTTCTAAAAGAATCTTAGCCTTAAAGTGTGTGATCAAGTGGAGATTTTCAAGCTTATAAACAAGGATTACAAAGAAAAAGGAAGAGATTCAACCTTGGAGAGTTGGGAGGAAGAAGGTAGCAGCTGCTGCTGCTGGAGCAAAGCAAGAACAGGGGGCTGAATCCCCTATTTCGACCAAGAGCAAGACTCCCCCTTCTTTCCCTCTTTTAGTTGAGTTTCATGCATAGGTTGTGAAGTACTTTAATATATCTTTTGTAGCAAGATTTGGTTGGTTTAATTTCAGTTTCTAAGCACTTCGATAGCTGAATATTTTGTAAAATATGAACAGCCACTGAACCTTCGTATTCTGGTTAAGTTGTTTCCAAGATTCATGTGGTGATTTATGAGATCTAATTGTTCCTTTAAAGCTTCAAATACCTTGGTATATGCATGCTTCTTGCTTTAGGGCTATAGGCTTGTCTAGAGATGAATAATCTGATCAGTTGTACTCTTGAGGCTTGCCTTATAAACTGTGCAGTTAATTTGATCCGTAATTGTCACACTAATTTTGCCAAAGAGTTAACACCATTGATAGCTTACCCCCATGTTTGCTTGATTGTGGTGAGATGCATGTTTAATGGCTTAAACATTCCGAGCTTACGTGTTTGTTAGCTAGGGTCGGTGTTCTTTTCGTGTTTAAAGTTGTCATTAAATTAAATCTTGAGATCGTATCTATAAGGTTGTTTATTTGTTGGGGAGTTGGTTAAAGATCGTATCTTAACAACCGAATAAGTTAGAAAGGATGAGGTTGTTAGAGCTTGTTGACATTATAGTTGGCCTATCGATGGATTTAAGCTTATTTGTGCATCGATGATCAGATTACAAACATGAATCAGGAGAATAACTTGACTAGGGTTCTATTTTCGTAATCACCTTAAGTTTATGGTTTGTTGTTAGTTTATTTAATTTCGGCCTGTTGTTTAATTTCTGCACTTTGTTTATTACGTTAACCCCCTTATCTTTATTTTTGTTGATTCTTTCACTTGGATATCGAAGATTTACGAGGACATCCAATCTCTATGGGATTGACACTTTACCACTATACACAATTTACGGTGTTTGGTAGTTTAGGAATTTTATTTAGTGGATTCAACACCCATCAAATTTCTGGTGCCGTTGCCGAGGATTGGTTCTAATTGGTTTTGTTTTTCTTTTGACAGCTTAGTGTTTTTTTTTTTTTTTTTTTTTGTGCAGAGAAGTCAGTTGAGGGAGTCAATATGCTGTCATTGAAGGTTGCAAGCTTTCAAAGTGATGTTTGTGGAATTTGTATCGGTGACCATCCAACCAACGGATGTCCTTTGCTACTTGATGATCACTTTTCTCATTTGCAGCACATAACCGAGCAATGTGGAGTGTGCACAGGGCCTCACCACATTGATAGGTGTCCTTTGCTTGATGAGGAAGTTCTTCCAAAACTAACAAAGCAATATTGTAATTTAGGCACAATGTTTCAACCTCCACAACAATATCCATCATCTTCCAATTCAGGTACGTCTCTTGAAGAAATGTTTAAAGCATTTATGATTAATACACAACAATTTCAACAGGAGACAAGATCAAATATGTAATAATTCCAACAAGAGACGTGGAATAATATGCAAGAATTCTAAATGTGCGTTCAAAACTTGAGAAATAAGTTAAGCTAATTAACTTCTTCCGTAGATAAATTGAAGAGTAAACTAGAGTTTGAAGAAGGACAACCCTCACTTCAAAAAATAGGGGCTGAAACAGAGCATAATATAATACAACAAATGGTTGAAATTGAAACAGAGTAGAACTGTACAATAGACCTGATCATAAGGTATGACCACGACTTACGATCAGATGAGGAGTCCAGACCTTCTGTACAATCATAACCTTTGATCAGCCCAAACCCAACTGCACAGAGTTATGTAGAGTTCTAAAGTGAGGAATCAAAGCTCCTAAATTCATTTTACACTGTTGAGGTAAACATTCCATTACTTGATGTAATTAAATCTATGCCTCAATATATGAATTCTCTTGAAGAATTGTGTGTAACTAAGGAAAGCATGCCTTGTTATGGAAAGGTAAGTACTGGAAAGCATTTCTCTGATATCCTTCAAGAAAAGATACCTTAAGTGAGTAATGACCAAAGTTGATTTACTCTTCCATGTAAAATAGGAACTATTAGAATTGATAGAGTCTTGTTTGATTATAGTTCCTCTATTAATTTGATGCCTTTGTCTATTTGCTTACAATTACATATTAATTCTATGAGGAAAACAGGTATGATCATTCAGCTCTTTGATAGAACAATTGTTTATCCTAAGGGCATATTGGAAAATGTTTTAATTTAAATTGATTGCATAATCTTTCCCGTAGACTTCTTTGTTGTTGATAACTCATTTGATGTTTTGCTAGAAAAGCCTTTTCTTGATATATCTAAAACAAAAATCAATGAGTTTGATCACACACTCACAATAGAATTTAATGGAAACGTTGTTAAATTCACTATGTTTGATTCCATGCAATATCCCAGTGAGTTGTTTTATTTAAATGACATGAATTTTGTTAGTCCTCTTCCATGTGGTGCATATTCTGAGCTAAGATTCGGTAGTAAAGATTTTTTTTTGGTTCTTACTCTCAATCTCTATTTAGGAAATCATGTTTTGATGGAGCTAAGTGGTTGTTTTATCGATCCTTATTGAGTTTATTTCCTGACAAGCTAAGTTCAAAATGGAAGAGAGTTTTTCTATATACTCACATATGGCTTTATCATATAAGGGATTTCAGCAACCATGATGAAGACCTGTTAATATTGAACATACATTATTTGAAGCTATTTTATGTAGGTTTTCCAAAGAAAGATATGAATGATTTTAATTGAAGACAAGTTGTGTAACACATCGTCTAGCCTAGGACATTAAACAAGGGCGCTTTTTGGGAGACAACCCAATTAGTTTTGAATTGCTGCTTTAGTTCTTGTTTCTCCGTGTTTCTTGACTAAGGACCTCTTTTTGTGTTATTTTCAGTTTATGGCAGAACAGGTGCCCATAACTGAGGTTGTAAAGGATGTTCATCCCTTAATCCTCAAGAACCCCTCATAGTTTCAGTGAATGCATTCAGGAAAGTCGACATACTCTTACTTTTCCATTTATTATACATTAAGGACAATATGGAATAAGTGTGGGGGAGTTATTTGGGTGGTTTATGAAACTTTTGGCTGGTCTACTGTGTGAAGCATGCTTTAAATGTCTGTCCTGATTGCAAGTTTAATTGATTGTCCTATTCTCTTTTATCATTGTCTTGATTAGTTTTGTTAGTTGGTTGGTTAATCAGTTAGTCCTTAGCTCTTTTTGTGTATTTTGTGCAGTTTTTGTGGCTAGAATCTGACCATGTGCAACATGTTTTTATTTGAGAATTCTTGAACATCAAAAATAGGTTGAAATAACATGAATTTCCATAACCGATTCCTGTAGTTGAAGAAACCTGTAGTTTTTGACTTAGCTAGAAAATGTTTTTGAATTTGGATTAATAGATGATAACTAAAATTGCATGCAATAAATTGGACCTTCATGTATGAAAAAAGTATGCTACTTTTGACGGTTTAAATGTAGAAATTAAATGTTGTTAAATGTTGATGAGGGTTTATGAATGAGGCTGTAAAAATAATAAGTTTGATGCACTCCGTTGTTCATTCAAAGCGAGTGATTATGAGTGAGGATTTAACCACCTAAGTGGCTGTTGGAGATCGAAATACATAAAAAATGATCACAGTAAAAGGAAATTCAAATTGCTTAAACGTTTTATCCCAACACCTTAGGCAGTTCAACAAAGCTTGTTTAACTCCACTGGTCACCGTGGAAATGACAAATTGAATTTATAAAGCCAAAAACAAATTAATCTCGGTATAACTGGTGACTATGAGTGATGTATAAAGTGCAGCCTAGGGATAGTCATGAAATACCAAAGCTGTATCATGACACCCGAAATAGGCAATGCAAAGAGTTTTGTCATAAGTGAATTAAAACCCTCACTTTTATCTTTTGAATTGTTAGACAGTCTTAAGGGACACTTTTGATCACATGATTTAATGGCTTATCTGGTAAATGTGGATGCTTAATTGAACTCTAAATTCCTGAACATTCTCTAGCAATTAAATACTTAGAATTTGTCCTTTCCATTTTGATAGGTAGTGGATACTTGTTATGATACTCGTTTTAGTCTTCAAATTTCCTCATTGATAAATTGTGGGGCTGTAGTGGTTAAGGGAACCTTGCTTGAAGTCTAGTTGCAGTTTGCTTGAGGGTAAGCAAAGTCCAAGTGTGGGGCGATTTGTTAATGTGTAAATTGTGCTTTTAAATACCTTGATTTTCTCCCTGCAATTATCTGAAAATATGCTTAATTATTTTTAAAAACGGCGTTGTAGGTCTATTTGAGTTGAAATGAAGGTTTAATGCAAATTATAGACTAAATGAAGCGATAAGTGCAGAAAATGACCTGAGCCATGATATTCAAGCAATGATCATGCCTTAAGCTAGGGGTGACGTAGCAGACAGCTCACCCAAGTCAACAGTTGTGGCGGACTTCTCCTTTTTGATGAATTGAGCTACTTGCAGCAGCTTTGCACAGTATTTTATGTCTCAAGGCTGTCATCATCATACTTGGACTTTCTAATAGAATCTTTGTCTTAAAGTGTGTGATCAAGTGGAGATTTTAAAGCTTATAAGCAAGGTTTACAAAGAAAAAGGAAGAGATTCACCCTTGGAGAGTTGGGAGGAAGAAGGTAGCAGCTGCTGCTGCTGGAGCAAAGCAAGAACAGGGGGCTGAATCCCCTATTTCGACCAAGAGCAAGACTCCCCCTTCTTTTCTCTCTTTTAGGTGAGCTTCATGCGTAGGTTGTGAAGACTTTAATATATCCTTTGTAGCTCGATTTGGTTGGTTTAATTTCAGTTTCTAAGCACTTTGATAGCTGAATATTTTGTAATTATGAACAGCAGCTGAACCTTCATATTCTAGTTAAGTTATTTCCAAGATTCATGTGGTGATTTATGAGATCTAAAGCTTCAAATACCTTGGTATATGCATGCTTCTTGCTTTAAGGCTATAGGCTTATTTAGAGATGAATAATCTGATCAGTTGTACTCTTGAGGCTTGTCTTATAAACTGTGCAGTTATTTTGATCCGTAATTGTCACTCTAATTTTGCCTAAGAGCTAACACCATTGATAGCTTACCCTTATGTTTGCTTGATTGTGGTGAGATGCATGTTTAATGGCTTAAACATTCCGAGCTTGTGTATTTGTTAGCTAGGGTCGGTATCCTTTTTGTGCTTTAAAGCTGCCATTAAATTAAATCTTGAGATCTTATCTATAAGGTTGTTTATTGGTTAGGGAGTTGGTTAAAGATCATATCCTAACCACCGAATAAGTTAGAAAAGATGAGGTTATCAGAGCTTGTTGACAGTATACTTGGCCTATCGATGGATTTAAGCTTATTTGTGCATCGATGATCAGATTACAAACATGAATCAGGAGAATAACTTGACTAGAATTCTATTTTCGTAATCACTTTAAGTTTATGTTTTGTTGTTAGTTTATTTAATTTCGGCTTGTTGTTTAATTTCTGCACTTTGTTTATTATGTTAACCCCCCTGTCTTTATTTTTGTGGCTTCTTTCACTTGGATATTGAAGATTTACGAGGCCATCCAATCTCTGTGGGATTGACCCTTTACCACTATACACAATTTACTGTGTTTGGTAGTTTAGGAATTTTATTTAGTGGATTCAGCACCCATCAAATTTCTGGTGTCGTTGCCGGGGATTGGTTCTAATTAGTTTTGTTTTTCGTTTGACAGCTTAGTGTTCTTTTTTTTTATGCAGAGAAGTCATTTGAGGGAGTCAATATGCGGTCATTGAAGGTTGTAAGCTTTCAAAGTGATGTTTGTGGAATTTGTATCGGTGACCATCCAACCAACGGATGTCCTTTGCTACTTGATGATCACTTTTCTCATTTGCAGCCCATAACCGAGCAATATGGAGTGTGCACAGGCCCTCACCACATTGATAGGTGTCCTTTGCTTGATGAGGAACTTTTTCCAAAACTAACCAAGCAAGATTGTAATTTAGGCAAAATGTTTCAACCTCCACAACAATATCCACCATCTTCCAATTCAGATAAGTCTCTTGAAGAAATGTTTAAAGCATTATGATTAATACACAACAATTTCAACAGGAGACGAGATCAAATATGCAATAATTCCAACAAGAGAAGTGGAATAATATGCAAGAATTCCAAATGTGCGTTCAAAACTTGAGAAATGAGTTAAGCCAATTAACTTCTTCCGTAGCTAAATTGAAGAGTAAACTAGAGTTTGAAGAAGGACAACCCTCACTTCAGAAAACAGGGGCTGAAACAGAGCATAATATAGTAGAACAGATGGCTGAAATTGTAATAGAGTTGGACTGTACAATAGACCTGATCATAAGGTATGACCACGACTTAAGGTCAGATGAGGAGTCCAGACCTTCTGTAAAATCTTAACCTTTGATCAGCCCAAACCCAACTGCACAGAGTTATGTAGAGTTCCAAAGTGATGAATCAAAGCTCCTAAATTCCTTTTGCAAGGTTGAGGTAAACATTCCATTACTTGATGTAATTAAATCTATGCCTCAATATATGAATTCTCTTGAAGAATTGTGTGCAATTAAGGAAAGCATGCCTTGTTATGGGAAGGTAAGTATTGGAAGGCATTTCTCTGATATACTTCAAGAAAAGATACCTTAAGTGAGTAATGACCAAAGTTTATTTGCTCTTCCATGCAAAATAGGAACTATTAGAATTGATAGAGTCTTGTTTGATTATAGTTCCTCTATTAATTTGATGCCTTTATCTATTTGCTTACAATTACATATTAATTCTATGAGGAAAACAGGTATGATCATTTAGCTCTTTGATAGAACAATTGTTTATCCTAAGGGCATATTGGAAAATGTTTTAATTTAAATTGATTGCATAATCTTTCCCATAGACTTCTTTGTTGTTGATAACTCATTTGATGTTTTGCTAGAAAAGCCTTTTCTTGATATATCTAAAACAAAAATCAATGAGTTTGATCACACACTCACAATAGAATTTAATGGAAACGTTGTTATATTCACTATGTTTGATTCCATGCAATATCCCAGTGAGTTGTTTTATTTAAATGACATGAATTTTGTTAGTCCTCTTCCATGTGGTGCATATTCTGAGCTAAGATTCGGTAGTAAAGATTTTTTTTTGGTTCTTACTCTCAATCTCTATTTAGGAAATCATGTTTTGATGGAGGTAAGTGGTTGTTTTATCGATCCTTATTGAGTTTATTTCCTGACAAGCTAAGTTCAAAATGGAAGAGAGTTTTTCTATATACTCACATATGCCTTTATCATATAAGGGATTTCAGCAACCATGATGAAGACCTGTTAATATTGAACATACATTATTTGAAGCTATTTTATGTAGGTTTTCCAAAGAAAGATATGAATGATTTTAATTGAAGACAAGTTGTGTAACACATCGTCTAGCCTAGGACATTAAACAAGGGCGCTTTTTGGGAGACAACCCAATTAGTTTTGAATTGCTGCTTTAGTTCTTGTTTCTCCGTGTTTCTTGACTAAGGACCCCTTTTTGTGTTATTTTCAGTTTATGGCAGAACAGGTGCCCATAACTGAGGTTGTAAAGGATGTTCATCCTTTAATCCTCAAGATCCCCTCATAGTTTCAGTAAATGCATTCAGGAAAGTCGACATGCTCTTACTTTTTCTTTTATTATACATTAAGGACAATATGGAATAAGTGTGGGGGAGTTATTTGGGTGGTTTATGGAATTTTTGGCTGGTCTACTGTGTGAAGCATGCTTTAAGTGTCTGTCTTGATTGCATGTTTAATTGATTGTCCTGTTCTCTTTTATCATTATCTTGATTAGTTTTGTAAGTTTGTTGGTTAGTCAGTTAGTCCTTAGCTTTTTTTTTTGTGTAGTTTGTGTAGTTTTTGTGGCTAGAATCTGACCATGTGCAACATGTTTTGATTTGAGAATTTTTTAACATTAAAAATAGGTTGAAATAACATGAATTTCCATAACCGATTCCTGCAGTTGAGCAAACATGTTGTTTTTGACTTAGCTGAAAATGTTTTTGAATTTGGATTAATAGAGGATAACTAAAATTACATGCAATAAATTAGACCTTCATGTATGAAAAAAGTGTGCTACCTTTGACTGTCTAAATGTAGAAATTAAATGTTGTTAAATGTTGTTGAGGGTTTATGAATAAGGCTGTAAAAACAATAAGTTTGATACACTCCGTTTTTCATTCAAAGCGAGTGATTATGAGTGAGGATTTAAACACCTAAGTGGCTGTTGGAGATTGAAAAACATCAAAAATGATCACAGTAAAAGGAAATTCAAATTGCTTGAACGTTTTATCCCAACACCTTAGGCAGTTCAACAAAGCTTGTTTAACTCCACTGGTCACCGTGGAAATGACAAATTGAATTTATAAAGCCAAAAACAAATTAATCTCGGTATAACTGGTGACTACGAGTGATGCATAAAGTGCAGCCTAGGGATAATCATGAAATACCAAAGTTGTATCATGACACCCGAAATAGGCAATGCAAAGAGTTTAAGTATAAATGAATTAAAACACTCACTTTTATCTTTTGAATTGTTGGACAGTCTTAAGGGACACTTTTGATCACGTGATTCAATGGCTTATCTGGTAAATGTGGATGCTTAATTGAACTCTAAATTCCTGAACATTCTCTAACAAGTTAAATACTTAGAATTTGTCCTTTCCATTTTGATAGGCAGTGGATACTTTTTATGATACTCATTTTAGTGTTCAAACTTTCTCATTGATAAACTGTGGGGCTGTAGTGGTTAAGGGATAACCTTGCTTGAAGTCTAGTTGCAGTTTGCTTGAGGGTAAGCAAAGTCCAAGTGTGGGGGGATTTGTTAATGTGTAAATTATGCTTTTAAATACCTTGATTTTCTCCCTGCAATTAACTGAAAATATGCTTAATTATTCTTAAAAATGGCGTTGTAGGTCTATTTGAGCTGAAATGAAGGTTTAATGCAAATTATAGACTAAATGAAGTGATAAGTGCAGAAAATGACCCGAGCCATGATATTCAAGCAATGATCATGCCTTAAGCTAGGGGTGACGTAGCAGACAACTCACCCAAGTCAACAGTTGTGGCTGACTTCTCCTTTTTGATGAATTAAGCTACTTGCAGTAGCTTTGCATAGTATTTTGCATCTCAAGGCTGTCATCATCATACTTAGACTTTCTAAAAGAATCTTAGCCTTAAAGTGTTTGATCAAGTGGAGATTTTCAAGCTTATAAGCAACGATTACAAAGAAAAGGGAAGAGATTCAACCTTGGAGAGTTGGGAGGAAGAAGGCAGCAGCTGCTGCTGCTGGAGCAAAGCAAGGACAGGGGGCTGAATCCCCTGTTTCGACCAAGAGCAAGACTCCCCCTTCTTTTCCCTCTTTTAGTTGAATTTCATGCATAGGTCGTGAAGTACTTTAATATATCTTTTGTAGCTCGATTTGGTTGGTTTAATTTCAGTTTCTAAGCACTTCGATAGCTGAATATTTTGTAAATATGAACAGCAGTTGAACCTTCATATTCTAGTTAAGTTATTTCCAAGATGCATGTGGTGATTTATGAGATCTAATTGTTCCTTTAAAGCTTCGAATACCATGGTATATGCATGCTTCTTGCTTGAAGGCTATAAGCTTGTTTAGAGATGAATAATCTGATTAGTTGTTCTCTTGAGGCTTGCATTATAAACTTTTTTTTTTTTATTTATAATTTTCACTCTAATTGTGCTTAAGAGTTAACACCATTGATAGCTTATCCCCATGTTTGCTTAATTGTGGTGAGACGCAATGACTTAAACATTCTGAGCTTGCATGTTTGTTAGCTAGGGTCGGTGTCCTTTTTGTGCTTTAAAGCTGCCATTAAATTAAATCTTGAGATCATATCTATGAGGTTATTTATTGGTTAGGGAGTTGGTTAAAGATCGTATCTTAGCCACCGAATAAGTTAGAAAGGATGAGGTTGTCAGAGCTTGTTGATGCTATAGCTGGCTTATCAATGGCTTTATGCTTATTTGTGCATCGATGATCAGATTACAAGCATGAATCGGGGGAATAACTTCACTAGAGTTCTATTTTCGTAATCACTTTAAGTTTATGCTTTGTTGTTAGTTTATTTAATCTCGGCTTGTTGTTTAATGTCTGCACTTTGTTTATTATGTTAACCGCCCTCTCTTTATTTTTGTTGCTTCGTTCACTTGGCTATTGGATATTTATGCGACAATCCAATCTCTGTAGGATCGACCCTTTACCACTATACATAATTTATTATGTTTGGTAGTTTAGAAATTTTATTTGGTAGATTCGGCACCCATCAAAAACATCACACACCCATACCAATACCTCAACTGTGCCAATCTTCACGCATGATTTAATTCCCATCTCAAACTTGAACACCCAACCTATAGCCTTGTCATAAGAACCACCAAGTATCCAAATTCCTCTTAATCTCCGGAGCCTTCCTCAAATTACCTATATCCAAAAGGAATGCATGTAGTATATGGTTGTAATTGTGAAAATTTGACCGTGGTTTGACATTGTGGTAATAGCCTACAAATCACAACTCAATTCAAATATAAATGCATGCGGTTTAGTAAATACATATGTCACATAACTAGCACCAAAAGCACATATTTGATGCAAAATGCAACATGTAATTTAATAAGATTTAAATAAAACACATTTAACAATATACATATCTCATCAAGTTTCAATAATTAATGCTCATGATCAATGCAATGCACACGTTGACATTTAGTTCCTATGTCGTTCGACCTAACTTGACCCAACATGACACAAGAAACCTTAGTTTTGCAACCTGGGCTCTGAAACCACTTTAGGATGTAGCACCTGCAATGATAGGCTCCACATCCCCCGCACTACAAGTCTAGTCCACATGTGAAATGGATAGTCCAAGCATAAACCGGACTCATAGCGAACAGGTAACAAAATAAAATCAAACCTGGCTAGACGGAATCTAACCCTGTACCAATTAATCCAAAAAAAATTTGGCAAGTGCAATGCAGAAGCAAAAGGCTAAACATAAATTCCAATAATGACTACAAGCTCAAATAATTCATAACATAATTAAAATCCATCACACGTCCTAACAACGGGTTCAACTAGATATGCAACCTATCCCGAATCAATATCCATTAATCTTATAATTGGCACACAGGCCCAAATACATAAGAAATTACAATTAGACCATAACAATGTAAATATGACTCAAGTGTACAAGTGAGACTTGAAATAAACACTAAGACTCGACTCCCGCCTAGCGAAACCTACAAGAAACTGGAGGAGTAGAAAGAGGGATAGTTCTCTAGAAAACAGAGTGAGCAGGAGCTATACATATATATAAAAGCATGCACATGCAAGTCATAAATCCCGAGCAAAGTTTTATTTAAAGTTAGTTCCCATGAAGGACAAGAAATAGATCAAGCAATGTTTGGTCCTTATGACTAAATTCATATTAAATCCATTGAGTTCATAATCCATAATAATCATTGTAGCTCAGCGAGTGACCGTGCACAATCTCCAACCAAACTCCGATCGTGTACAATAAACAAGAATTAATACTTTTGAATACACGATCATGCAATACATAACAAAACATACAAGCCATATAACATGAGACATAACCGTTTGGGTAATCCGTGTCCCGGTCTTCCCGCACTGTGCATAATAATAATAATCATATACATAATCATAATCATGAAGTAGTTCCAACATTCTCCCTCCATAATGGTCAGGCCTGCAGACCCGAACCATTCCATAATAATATTAAGATGGGGGCTCATAACTCCTACCCGCTCCTTCGATGGGTCAATCACCGGCTCAAGAATAACCTGCCTCGCATACCTCCTGGTCCCGTGAAGATATCTCAAAGGGTACCATATGCAATGGTTTATCTGACGGCTCGATGTGTTCCTGTCTCCATTCACATATTTCTCTAGGTCCAATAACATGTGCATAATAATACATGATCTAGCCAAAACATTTTCAAGTCATGATCCTAATAATAATTCATTTTCAAATCCTTGAGAAATAATTACTTGATAAGAATTACTCGATGACTCCACTTTGAAAACAGTATGTATTTATAGTAGGTTTTAGCCAAAAACTTGTCAAATAAGGTCGTAGAGTTCGATACATAACTAGAATGAAAACACTCTCACCTGGAATACCACGAGACAAGGAACATGAGTAATAGGGGTGCCTATTAGATCCGGAAGTCTCCGCTGTAACGACCCAATTTTTCAGTCGTGTAGCATGACGTATGTGTTTATCAATTTGCGAGAATTAATTCTTTATAAGTGTTTTATATATTTTATCATATCTTAAGTTAATTAATATTTAATATGTGTGAATTATTTCACATTTATATTTTAATGTACTAATATTAATTATATTTTAAATCTGTGCACTGTCGTTTGTAATTTATAAATGAATTTAAATTTTGTTAATCATTATGGAATATTATGAATTTATAAATGCATTGCTCATGAGTGTTATAAACACGCATCGTTCTTATATGATTTGATATCAAAATTTCATGAAAATTTAATATGTTGGAGATATACGTGTCATGAATATGAATATATGCTCGTTTCATATTTTCAGATTCATTTGTATTAGTTTCGAATTTATTTTGTTTTTGGAATCCAAATCGGGGGCTAACGAGCAATTAGCGCACCCTTACTTCCGTATGCGATACCTTGAGCTAGGAAACTCGAATTCAAGTTTTGTCAACTTCGCTGAACTCGTAACAAAAATTTGAGTTTTTTCCAAAGTTATTTGAACCTCCGAAATTCAACCGAAAACTGCTACATTCGTCAAAATTGCCACAGCTCACTAAAATGGCCATAACTTTCTCAAACCTTGACCAAATTAACCATGGTTTGATTCCTTGGAACCGTAACTCAACCCTCTAACAGTCCTTAATTAGCCTAAAGTGAACTATCCCCCACACTTAGAGAAATATCAGTCAAAACCCCTGCTCTCCAGAAAATCCCGTAACCCTTGTGCACCTTGGAGATTCAAGCTCAAATCTCTTCCATCTTCCATACAATCCACAAGGTGAGTTTAGGGTTGTGACATACATTTAATATGTGTCATTTTAAGCTATGCATCCCCAATTTTGAGCATGCTTTCATGGGATTTTGAAGAGATGATGAAATACTTAGGTTAATGTTATTTTGTTGATCTCTTTCATTCCTTGATGGATTTGGCTGATTCAAAGTATGAATATGGTTGTTTTAACTCCCTCTTTGCATTTATGGTAATGTATTATAATTGTTAAGAAAATTGCATGGAATGATCTTCTTCTACTCCCTCACGATATGAACTGCTACTGCTGTGTTTGGGACTGTTCTTGCTATCATTTGCTGCTCCTTTTTGCCTTGTTTGTTGCTTGTTTGTTGGTTATTTTGTGCTTGAGCTTGTGCCCTGTTTTTATGATGTTTTGCCCTTGTTTTTCAGCCTGAACTGCTGCGTCTGCTGCTGCTCTTTTTTCTTATTTCTTGGTTGTCCGTTTTCAGTTAAATGGTAGGAGTTTTGAGCAAGTTTTGTTGCTGAATGACTGCCTTAGTTGCTACTACCTGCTGCTGCGTTTTTCTTACATTTGAAACAGGGGAATCGAACATGTTTGCTGTTGTTTCTGCGTCTGTAATCCATCTCGCCGGGCGGGAGATTTATGCATGATTATTATCCAGCCGGGGACCTTACCTTGTGAGTTTCTGTAACAGTTTTTCCCTTTTACTCGGCCGGGGAGTGTGCTTGGTATTAATTACCCGGGAGGGGAGATTGGTTTAGGAGCTGTTGTGTGTTGCTGCTATGATTTTTGCATGAATTTACTCTAATGCATGTTATGTGTGCATGTGTATTACATAATTGCAAGCATGTTTGATTAGTAATGTTTGCATGCATGAGATGTTTTAAATTGAATTGTAAAGGCATGCAATATGTACGTGTATAATTATCTATAGATATATGCATGCATGTTTTAAGTTTGTAAGTGTTTGCATGCATGTTGTGTGTAAAATATAATATATATCCATGCATGTAATCTTTTGTGGGTGCATGGTTAATTAAATAAAATGCATGCATGGGTATTAATTTTGTTTGCTCGTTGTTGTTAAATGCATGCTGCTACGTACCTATTTAGTTCATGCATAATTGTTTTATTTTGTGTAATTTGCATGGTATAGCACGAATATATATATATATATATATATATGTTTATTATATATTAAGTATTAATTGATTTAATTGAATTATGGAAATTAAATCGTTACCTATTTCATGTTCTTATCTAGTTTCCAATCTTGATTTGAATGTATTTAAATGTCTATTCTTTAATTGTAAACGTGTTATAGTAGGTGATATGATGGTTATGCAAAAATCTTGAATTGATTTGGTATGAAATGTGAAAGTTATGAACTTAATGAATATGAACGCTACCTTGAACGAATGAATGGCTTGTCTATATGCTCTAGATGCATTAATCGTGCACATGAACACGTTCATGACATAACATCATCTCTTTTGCATTGATATCATGTTCATTGCATGCCGTGCGTCATATTTGGTTCATTTGGAGTCTTGAGTCTCACGAACACGTTACATTGTCTTTCTACAGTTTTCTCCAGGGCGGAGACTTGTTGGGTTCATAGGACACTTTCGAGTCTTCCTTTCTTCTTGATATTATTCGGTAAGAGGTATGCAGGTGGGTTTCTCTGCTATTTAGTTAAACAACCCTATATACTTCCAATGTGCAAAGATTTCGACCAAAAATTATTATATGTATATAGAGTCGTTTCAAGAGTAAATGATTGCAACGTAAAGCCTTTATTTTATGAACCCTACCAAATGTTTTGGCAAGAATGAATGAAAAAATACACAGAATGGGGCCCAGGGACTTGATGTGAGTGGCTATCCGGGGAGGCACGGGCCGATGGTGATCTCTCACACTAGTTCCAACAGATGAACGGTGTAACCGGACCTCGTTAGGAGTTAGCGAGGAATGGACGCTGAGTGCCATCTGGGGAGACATGTAACCCATATGAAGGAGGTGGCCGGGTCTTGCTAACCCGTCCACCAACTGGAGGAAGAAGGTGTAAATGATAATGAATGTGCACGAAAGAATGTAATACATGAAAAGAAAGAAAGAAAGAATGTTTAATGAATTACACAAGGTGTTGGTTGGAGATAATGCACGCCCACTCATCGGGCCACAAATGACCTAATGATAATTGGTTGTTATAATCCCTTTTGATGAATTCTTTATTTCACCCATTTGGGAAATGCTTTAAAAACCTCATTTGGGATTATAACTTGCATGTGAATGTTTAAATAATGTCTTATATAATACATATGCCCTGTTTTATACCCACCAGTCTCTTAAAGACTGAACCCGGTTTGTTTTCACTTTCTTTGCAGGTTTGGAGTGTTAGGCTTGGTTAAGGGTGGGTCACTTCATATGCATTTTGTAACTTGATTGAATTTTCAAGAATGGACAAATGTTATGACTATGATTATGATCATGCAATTATGTTTATGTTTGAATTTTCAGGAAGAGGTCCTTATGCTAGTTGAACCAGTTCTTTTGCTTGAATTGGTACTGAATGGTATGCTATGCTTCCGCATTTGGCATTTATCTTTGTTCTTTATGATTTGGTTGCGAAGGTCTATTTCCCACCTAGCTTTATGAGTGAGTGAGTCCCCGTTCGCTGTGAGCTAGGTTCATATATGGATTTTCCATTTCACATTTGGATCGGGCTCATAGTACGGGGGATGTGGCGCGTTCCCGGTTGGGGCGCTACATCCTTGAGTGGTATCAGAGCCCGATTGTAAAACCAGTGTTCTTGTGTCGTGATTAAGTCAGTATAGGTCGTACGGCTTAGGAACTACGTGATAATGTGTGCATTGCATCGATTTTGAGCATGGAATTGTCTTTCCTTTTGAATCTTGTTGAATTACCTGTTGCATTCTTATATTGGATCTGTGCCTTTCATATTGAATATGTGCCATGGGCATGCAATAATCGCATGTATATATCTTTGAAATGAGTTATGATTTACAGGTTATGAAGATAATATCAAACCACGACCAAGTTCTATGATAAAGATGATCTATTATAAGTTCTTCCTGAGGCATGGAAGATATGAAGGATGCACCGAGGAGGTTCGACTTTGGAAATGCAATGGAAGAGGAATACTTGGTGAAATAAGGGTTGATCAAGGGATGGTGGTGACTTAGAAGGTCGACATATGTGGATCTACTACATAGGGCGCTTTAATTGGATTCAACGGGATCGTTCAACCTAATGAATGAAGTGAATGAACCTTGAAGGTATATTGGTTCAGAGTTCGGATCTTTGAAGAGGTATTGATAATTAAGAGGAGTCAAGGTAAAATGGGTCCGATAAGGGTTATGCACCAAGGGTCGACAAAGAAGGATTTCTAACTAAACTTAGTGATTAAGAATTTAGTTTATAGAAGCCAAGATCAGGAAGAGTTTGAATTCGGGTGATCTGGATTTCGACTAAGATAGAAACGAGTCGGGAAGGGATTAGAAGGAGCTAAGTAACATGGTGAGTACATGTTCGTGGAAGGTAACAATACTAAGGACAAGATTTGAGTTCATTTCCCAAACTCAAGTTGAATTATCGTGTTGTGAGGTTGAATTGGAAAATATGGAGTAATAAATGTATACGATAAAGAAAGGCAAAGACTCTTTGCAAGGAAATCATGAACTCAACTATAAGCAATTGGGAAACAAGTTTAATTCACCAATCTAAACTCATAAAGGATAAGTTGGAAGCTTGATCTGGGTGACGACTAGAAGTAGTGGTTAATCTTGTAAGAGAGTTTGGGCAATGTTGAAGGTTTGATTCCCGAGATGAAATTGGATGCTAATCCCTTGGATGTAGAAGATTTTGGAGATCAAGAAATTTCAATTCCAGACCGGGGAAAATATAAGTTGATGTACGAAGAGGCATAGGAATCTTGAAGACCGTGGGAAAAACGAGGAGGAATCAGCAAGTCAAAGTAAGCTGTGATTAGAGAAACGAGGACAAGCTACCCAGCTAATAGCTTGCCATCTTGGTAACAGGTTCAAGACATTCATAGCACGTGCATCATACTTTGTATCAAATTATTTAAATTTTCCTTTCTTATACTTGTGCGTGTATCTTTATTTGATTTCATTGCCTTAATGTGTTGCATATTAAATTGTTGCAAGTGCGCCATGTGCATCGTCATTTTAACCCGACATGCATTCTAGTGTTTAGTTGACAGGAAGTTCCTTCACCACATCTATCAAGTATCATTTCAACTGAGTCCCATGCAAATTTAGATGAAAAGATATAATGGGGTTGCACATTACAAGGGAGATGTTGTCAGGAAAAATAAAGAACTTTCAGTAAGGGAACAGGTTAATGGAAATAGGATTTCGGAAAGAGAAACGAGACTAGAGTTGGCTTCGGAGTGTTCGGACTGAATAAGAATAGAGAAAGGAGTCCCGTACCTCAAGAGGAATTGAAAGGCAAAATCTTCGGGTTGCCTTTTGGATTAAAGTTCTATCTAAAGGAAAAATTGCTTATCAAGAATTTCGATGAAGGAAGGATTGAGGGAGTTCGACATGTAAGGGTAGAAAATTTAAAGGGGAGAACATGGCTAAGAGATAAATTGGAAGATTGAAGTTGTGCCCAAAAAAATATTTTTGTAGGAACAACGGAATTGCAAATTAAGGAAGACCTGGAGGTTCCAATGGTGGTGATCGGAAATGAATAAAACGACTTTAATGGTCAAACTATCAAAATAAGAGTTAAGTTGCTAGGTTAGGTCGAAGTTTATGGCGAGGTATAGAGGAGTTGATGGAATTATGTATGAGCTTCGGGGAACTCCTAAATCAGTGTTGACAAGAGGAAGCTGAATCAAGTTATCATATAAAGGGGATGGTGTCAATCAAGATTAATCTAATGAAGTACAAAGGGGGTTCAACGAAGACAATATTATTAAGTCATCGGTTATTCCCATGGTAATTCGGAAGGAAATTTAAGAAGAAACCAAACCGAAAAGGATGATCAATGGAGGATTTACATCAAACTTCAAAAATCATCAAGAACATTCTATCTTCGATTCAAGAAATGTGGGGCCAAATACCAAATATAACCTTAAGGAGTCAAAGAGAATGATTGGATAACATGAACGGAAGATGGGAAAGGATTCGTGTTGAGAGAGACGATAATGATAAATATCTCAAGGTCGGGATTGAATCGCCAAGGTAGTCAAGAGTAGTTATCCTTGAGGACATGTTAGACTCCAATATGGGTAAAGATAGTAGCTATGGACCTAACTTTGGGACGGATGGTCCAAGGGTATACGGGGAGGTCAAAGCTCGGTTATTTAAACGAGTTGGTCTGGCTGAATGAAGGTTATGGGAAATGATAAAAGATCGAAGAGGATTAGAAACAGTAAAGGTCAGAAGGGTATCAAAAAAATAATATTCGAAAAGAATCTATCATGGCTTCACCGGGGCATACTGAAGAAATTAAAGACAAGTCAAGCTCTGCACTCACTTTCAAGGCAGATTATGCATTGTACAATAAAACTCTCAACTCCAAATTTCTTTACCTTAGTGAACGGTACATGAATCATCCATGACACATGCATACATGCAAATCTAATTTAAATAATTTTGATACCATGTGCTTTAATCGCTTATCGTATTAAATTGCTTTATGTAATTGATGATAGCTACGAGTGATACTTAGTACCTGGCCTTGTGTGAATTATGTGGCTTTCATTGTCATAAATGATGTGTGACACTTCCTTTTTGTAATTGTTCTTTAATGTAACTATTTTATGTTGTGGGGCTCGGGAGTATCGGAGACTCCCTTGTATTGTTGTTGTTAGAGAGAGGGGGTTCTCTTATTGTTGTTTGAGAGACGGGGTTCTCTCATTGTTATTGGAGAGACGGGGTTCTCTCATTGTTGCTCGAGAGACGGGGCTCTCTCCTTGTTGCTTGAGAGAGACAGGGAATCTCTCATTGTTGTTCGGACTAGTAGTGAATCCGAGGACGGATTCCTTTAAGGGGGAGAGGTGGTAACGGTCCAGTTTTTCAGTCGTATAGAATGATGTATGTGTTTATCAATTTGCGAGAATTAATTGTTTATAAGTGTTTCATATATTTTAATTTTATATATAAAATGCTAAATAATCATATCTTAAGTTAATTAATATTTAATATGTGTGAATTAGTTCACATTTATATTTTAATGTACTAATGTTAATTATATTTTAAATCCGTGCACTGTAATTTGTAATTTATAAATGAATTTAAATTTTGTTAATTATTATGGAATATTATGAATTTATAAATGCATTGCTCATGAGTGTTATAAAGGCGCATCGTTCTTATATGATTTGATATCAAAATTTCGTGAAAATTTAATATGTTGGAGATATACGTGTCATGAATATGAATATATGCTCGTTTCATATTTTCAGGTCCATTTGTATTAGTTTCAAATTTATTTTGTTTTTGGAATCCAAATCCGGGTCTAACGAACAATTAGCGCACCCTTGGTTCCGTATGTGATACCTTGAGCTAGGAAACTCGGATTCGAGTTTTGTCAACTTCACTGAACTCGTAACAAAAATTTGAGTTTAATGAACTTAGCCTTATATTTTTCCAAAGTTATTTGAACCTCCAAAATTCAACCGAAAACTGCTACATTCGTCAAAATTGCCACAGCTCACTAAAATGGCTATAACTTCTCAAACCTTGACCAAATTAACCATGGTTTGATTCCTTGGAACCGTAACTCAACCCTCTAATAGCTCTTAATTAGCCTAAACTGAACCAACCCCCACACTTAGAGAAATATCAGCCAAAACCCCTGCTCTCCAGAAAATCCCATAACCCCTGTGCACCTTGGAGATTCAAGCTCAAATCTCTTCCATCTTCCATACAATCCACAAGGTGAGTTTAGGGTTGTGATATACATTCAATATGTGTCATTTTAAGCTATGCATCCCCAATTTTGAGCATGCTTTCATGGGATTTTGAAGAGATGATGAAATAGTTAGGTCAATGTTATTTTGTTGATCTCTTTCATTCCTTGATAGATTTGGCTGATTCAAAGCATGAATATGGTTGTTTTAACTCCCTCTTTGCATTTATGGTAATTTATTATGTGGTAGATGAAGCATTTATGAGTTATCATTAATGAAATTGTTAAGAAAATTGTATGGAATGATCTTCTTCTACTCCCTCCCGTTATGAACTGCTATTGCTGTGTTTGGGACTGTTCTTGCTATCATTTGCTGCTCCTTTTTGCCTTGTCTGTTGCTTGTTTGTTGGTCATTTTGTGCTTGAGCTTGTGCCCTGTTTTTATGATGTTTTGCCCCTGTTTTTCGGCCTGAACTGCTGCGTCTGCTGTTGCTCTTTTTTCTTATTCCTTAGCTGTCCATTTTCAGTTAAATGGTAGGAGTTTTGAGCAAGTTTTGTTGCTGAATGACTGCCTTAGTTGCTACTACCTGCTGCTGCGTTTTTCTTACATTTGAAACAGGAGAATCGAACATGTTTGCTGTTGTTTCTGCGTCTGTAATCCATCTCCCCGGGTGGGAGATTTATGCATGAGTATTACCCGGCTGGGGACCTTACCTTGTGAGCTTCTGTAACAGTTTTTCCCTTTTACCCAACCGGGGAGTGTGCTGCGTATTAATTACCCGGTAGGGGAGATTGGTTTAGGAGCTGTTGTGTGTTGCTGCTATGATTTTTGCATGAATTTACTCTAATGCATGTTATGTGTGCATGTGTATTACATAATTGCATGCATGTTTGATTAGTAATGTTTGCATGCATGAGATGTTTTAAATTGAATTGTAAAGCCATGCAGTATGTAAGTGTATGATTATCTATAGATATATGCATGCATGTTTTAAGTTTGTAAGTGTTTGCAAGCATGTTGTGTGTAAAATATAATATATATCCATGCATGTAATCTTTTGTGGGTGCATGGTTAATTATATAAAATGCATGCATGGGTATTAATTTCGTTTGCTTGTTGTTGTTAAATGAATGCTGCTACGTACCTATTTAGTTCATGCATAATTGTTTTATTTTGTGTAATTTGCATGGTATAGCACGAATATGTATTTATATATATATATGTTTATTATATATTAAGTATTAATTGATTTAATTGAATTATGGAAATTAAATCGTTACCTATTTCATGTTCTTATCTAATTTCCAATCTTGATTTGAATGCATTTAATTGTCTATTCTTTAACTATAAACATGTTATAGTACATGATATGATCGTTATGCGAAATTTTTGAATTGATTTGGTTTGAAATGTGAAAGTTATGAACTTAATGAATATGAACGCTTCCTTGAACGAATGAATGGCTTGTCTATATGCTCTAGATGCATTAATCGTACACATGAACACGTTCATGACATAACATCATCTCTTTTGCATTGATATCATGTTCATTGCATGTCGTGCGTCATATTTGGTTCATTTGGAATCCTGAGTCTCACGAACACGTTACATTATCCTTTGTACAGTTTTCTTCAGGGTGGAGACTCACCGGGTTCATAGGACACTTTCGAGTCTCTCTTTCTTCTTGGTATTGTTCGGTAAGAGGTGTACAGGTAGGTTTCTCTGCTATTTAGTTAAACAACCCTATATACTTCCAATGTGTAAAGATTTCGACCAAAAATTATTATATGTATATAGAGTCGTTTCAAGAGTAAATGACTGCAACGTAAAGCCTTTATTTTATGAACCCTACCAAATGTTTTGGCTAGAATGAATGAAAGAATGCACAGTATGGGGCTCAGGGACTTGATGTGAGTGGCTATCCAGGGAGGCACGGGCCGAAGGTGATCCCTCACACTAGTTCCAACCAATGAACTGTTGGAAAAACGGAATCAGAAAGCAGCGAAAATTTTAAAATTTTCCAACAAAAGGATCGAAACTCATAATCATGAATCCAAATTCGTAAGGTAAAGAAACTTACTTTTCAATAATCTTTCTTGAAGCGTTTCAAGCCACCCAAGAACGCTCTTCTTGCGGTTCGATCCCCTCTCCTTGGTAAAGCTCGAATCTTTAAAAACTTCTAACGTGAAGCTCTCTAGAGATAGTCCACCAACTTGACTACAATCTAACTAGTAAGGATGCTAGTTCTCTAGTTAGTGTTTAGGCTTAACCTAGGGTTTATGTGATCTTGTAGAAAGGATGGTGTCCAACACATGAACCAAGAAGAATCGATCAATCGTTAAGGGGAGCTCGAGCTCCCCTATATATAGCTAGAGGGGCGGCCGAACCTAGTCCTTTTGGACTAAGGATTTGGTCCCTCTCTCTTATTACTTGATCATCAAGTAATTCCAAACCTTTATTTTGAATTCTAATTCAAATCAACTTTTAAGAGAGCTAAAATTTCCAAAACCCTTTTGGATAATATTATACTTTATTTATTAATAATAAATAACTTATTTATCTAATTAATTAATTCATAATTAATTAAATAGATTAATTTCTCCAGAAATAAGACTTTCATTTTAATTCAAAAATTAAACCAAAGTCTATTAAATAATTAACACATTATTTAATTAATACATAAACAATATACACGTAGGATACACGTATCCACAAGGACACGTGCCAATCACGTGAACCACAAGTGTGTTTCACACGTGTGGAACCCTCTTGGTATGATCGACTCGTTTAATCATTTTAAAGCCTTAACTCATGTAACCAAGTTGTTGTGTGTGACCCTCTAGGTTCTCAATTCAATTAATAGTGACCCTAATTAATTAATTCACTAATTAATTAATCAGTCCACATATTAAACAACCATAGTCTAGCAACATGTGTTTAACCCCTACCTGAATTGGAATGTCTCGATTCGATAGAACTTTTAAGTCAATGATTCATGTGAGATACATTCCTCCTACTTACTATCTCTCAACCAAGATCTAGGGTAAGGGAATAATCAGAACCCTAATAATCTGGTCTTAAAGTTGAGTGCATTTCATATCCATTTGATCTCAATCCAAGAAACCTTTTTCTTGATGTCTTGATCTATTGCCTTGGCCAAGGACTCCATATGGCATATGAATGACTTACACAATAAGAGATCACCTTGCAAATGTAAGTGTAGGTCCTTTCTTGATTCTCATTCACTTCCATGAATCAATTGTGCAGCCCCAGTATAAGCCTTGAATCAGTTGTCTAAGGCGACACCCGTTAAAGCCTATACCTAAGACTACAGAGTTAACTCATAAAGTGACATGGAACCTCAAGTCTAAGGATCAATTATTTACATCAATGACTCGTGAGATATTTCCTAATCTGGAAGTTTCCATTTCCTGAAATAGAAACTTCCTTTTCAATTTAGGAATCTTCTCACACGGGGCACCTCAGTGAACTTACTTGTGGAAGTAAGCACCCTCATGTATCACGCACCCTCCTTTCCAACTATACACTTTGCACCTCCATGAAACAATGTGGTCCTTCTTAAGGGCGTGATCCCAGAAGGAACCCTTAAAGAGGTCAGGTTGACCCTCCCACTGTCTGTAAGACTC
This sequence comes from Lantana camara, assembly GCA_037501455.1. NCBI lineage: Eukaryota > Viridiplantae > Streptophyta > Magnoliopsida > Lamiales > Verbenaceae > Lantana > Lantana camara. The sequence continues at coordinate 94,397,890 of CM074861.1, forward strand.
ATCAGCTTGGAGTATTTTACTAATCATGACTTATGTGATATAGGGCTCGTTTCATGAACCATTTCACCTAAATGGTAGAGTCCTAAAGTCATCAGGATTAGGGGAGTTCCCATACATGCACAACTAAAGTAAACGCATACCAAACAAGAGCGTATAAAGAAGTGTTGCCTCAATTCATTATTTTATTCGAAGATTGTTTGTGATTACAATAAGGAAAAGTATATAGCGGATATAAAATCGGCTTTCTAGGGCACTATTTCTAACAATCTCCCACTTGCCCGTCAAAGCCATTCTAAAGCTACTCTAAGTCCCATCTTCTGAAGATGACCTTCGAAAGCTTCTTGACTAAGGGTTTTAGTAAGTGGATCTGCCACGTTCTCTGCTGATGCTACCCTCTCAGCTGATGCTACCCTCTCAATTTCTATATCTCCTCTTCTGATAATATCACGGATTAGGTGATACTTTCTCATAATGTGTTTGGTCCGTTGGTTAGATCTTGGTTCTCTTGTTTCAGCAACCGCCCCAATGTTGTCACAAAACATAGTAATGGGGTCTTTCATGCTAGGAACAACATTCAACTCTTGAATGAAGTTTCTAATCCAAATACCTTCCTTAGCTGCATCATTTGCAGCTAAGTATTCGGCTTCAGTGGTCGAATCTGCAGTGGTCGTTTGCTTGGAACTCTTCCAACTCACTGCTCCGCCGTTTAGGCATAAACTGTATCCTGACATTGACTTAAAATCATCTAAGTCAGATGCAAAGCTTGCATCGCATTATCCTTCGATAGTAAGATCTTTCCGACCTCCGTAAACTAAGAATAAATCTTTAGTACTTTTCAAGTACTTAAGAATATTCTTTATGGCAACCCAGTGACCATCTCCAGGGTCAGACTGGAAACGACTTGTTACACTAAGTGCATAAGCCACATCCGGTCGAGTACATAACATTGCATACATTATGTTACCTATTGCTGATGCATAAGGTGTATGAGTCATTCTTTCCTTCTCAAGGTTAGTCTTAGGACACATCTTCTTAGAAAGATATGTTCCTACACTCATAGGAAGGTTCTTAACCTTTCCTGACTCCATATTGAATCTCTTCAATACTTTGTCAATGTACATCGACTGTGATAGTCCTATCAACCTTCTAGATCTATCTCGATATATTTTAATTCCAAGGATGTAGGATGCATCACCAAGATCTTTCATCTCGAATTGGTTCGATAACCATAACTTAGTTACTTTCATGTCATCCTTTGAATTCCCAATAAGAAGGATGTCATCAACATAAAGTACTAAGAATTGCACTGAGGTCTCCAATTCCTTTCTATACACACATGATTCATTCGAGATCTGAATGAAGCCAAACGCTTTGACTGATTCATCAAATCGAATGTTCCAATTCCTAGAAGCCTGTTTTAATCCATAGATTGACCTTTGGAGTTTGCAAACCTTTTGCTCACTCCCACTGAATGTGAAAGCTATGGGTTGCTCCATATAAATGTCTTTATCAATGTCACCATTGAGAAAAGCAGTTTTCACATCCATTTGCCATATCTCATAGTCATAAGATGCAAAAATGACAAGCATGATCCGAATAGACTTTTGCATTGCAACTGATGAAAAAGTTTCATCAAAGTCCACGCCGGGTCTTTGAGTGAATCCTTTTGTAACCAATCTTGCTTTGTAGGCTGCAATGCTTCCATTAACTCCAAGATTTCTCTTAAAGATCCATTTGCAACCTATGGGTTTGACCCCATCAGGCAAATCTACCAAGGTCCAAACTTGGTTGGAGTTCATGGAATCCATTTCGGATTTCATGGCTTCTATCCACTGTTCAGAGTCAGAATATGAAAGCGCCTCCTCATATGTTAGAGGATCATTATCCTTTTGAGAGATCTCATGGAAGAATCCATACCATCTCTCCGGCTTTCTAGGAGTGCGTTCAGAACGCCTTAGAGGAGGATTTACGTGTGTATTGAAATTCGTGATTGGTTGTGGTTGATCAGAACAGGATGTATCTTCAGTAGGTGGCGTGGGGTCACTTTGTACTTCCTCTAATTCTATGATCTTGCCTTTCTTTTCTTTAAGGAATGGTTCCTCAAGAAAAGTAGCATTTCTGGAAACAAACACCTTTTGCTCAGATTGATCATAGAAGTAGTATCCTATGGATTCCTTAGGATAACCTACAGAGTAGCATAAGTTAGAACGAGATTCTAACTTATCTCCCACTGTCCTCTTCACGTAAGCAGGACAACCCCAAATTCTTAAGTAAGAATAACTAGGGATTTTACCATGCCACATTTCATAGGGCGTTTTAATGACTGACTTAGAGGGAACTAGATTCAAAATCTTTGCTGCACTTTCTAGGGCATAACCCTAAAAAAAAGGTGGTAAGTCAGTGAAACTCATCATGGAACGAACCATATCGAGTAGAGTTCGATTCCTTCTCTCAGAAACTCCATTGAGTTGAGGAGTTCCCGGAGGAGTCCACTGAGAGATAATCTCATTATCTTTGAGATGATTAAGGAATTCTTCACTAAGATACTCGTTTCCTTAATCAGATTGAAGTGCTTTGATCTTGTGACCAGTTTGGTTCTCAACCTCCTTTTGAAATTCTAGGAATTTTTCAAAAGCTTAAGATTTATACTTCATTAAGTATATATAACCATAACGACTAAAGTCATCGGTAAAGGTTATGAAATACTGATGACCGTTTCTTGTGCTTACACTAAGCGGTCCACAAACATCAGAATAGATCAAATCCAAGACCTTAGTGGCACGTTCCACAGTTCCTTTAAAAGGAAATTTGGACATCTTTCCTTTGAGACAGGACTCGTAAGAAGTTAACTCTTTGAGATCATTTTCAGAGAATGATCCTAAAGTGTTTATCTTGCTAATTCTGTTCTTGGAAATGTGTCCTAATCTAGCGTGCCATAAGGGAGTTAAAACTTTGTCATCTCTCTTACGTTTAGTTTCTCGTTGTATATTCATAATATTGATATTTTGAGTTAGATAAAGTCCATTACTTAGAGTTCCGATGTGAACGGAAGAGTTGTTCCGTTTAATAAAATATTTACCATTCTTAATATAAGTTTCATAACCTTCACAATCTAAAATTGGAACTGAAATTATATTACGAATAATGTTCGGTACATAAAGGACTTTATTTGAAACTGACTCAAAACTACCTAAATCTAATCTAATTGTGCCTAAAGCTCGAGCTTCAACTTTTGAGCCATCACCGATCTTCAAGACACATTTTCCTTCTCTGAGTTATTGAACTTCATTTAGCATCTGTACATCATTACAAATATGAGCTCCACAACCGGTATCAAGTACCCAAGAACTAGAATTAATAGAAAGATTTACTTCAACGAGAAACATACCTTTCTTTAGAGTAGTCTTGTACTCTGGGCAGTTTCTCCTCCAATGTTCCGCTTTGCCACAATGGAAGCAAACATCCTTTTTCTGATCGCGCTTCTTCTTTTAGGCCTTCCCCTTCGAAATGCCACCAGCAGGCCTAAGGGGTTTCTTCTTCTTCTTTTGGGCTTTCTTACCCTTACCTTTAGAAGGCCCGGAAGAGAAAAATGGAGCATTCACCATCAGAACCTTATTGTCCTTCTTGATCGTACTTTCAACAGTCACAAGCTGACTAATCAGCTCAACTACAGTAGCACCAGCATGATTCATATTGAAGTTAAGGACAAATGGGTTGAATGATAGTCGGAGCGAGGCTAGCAACAAGTCCACGGAAAGCTCATCTTTCAGTGGCATGTCCATGGAAGCAAGTTTCTCAGTAAGGGCGAGAAACTTGAGTCCATATTCATGGACACTTGAACCTTCCCTCATTTTCAAATGGAATAATTCCTTTGAAGTGTTATACCTTGTAACACGTTCATGAGGGCGGTAAAGTTGCTCTAAGTGGTCGTAAATCTCCCAACCAAATTCCATGGCCTCATGTTGCCTTTGCAAGTCCGAAGACATGTTAGCCAACATAAGGCAACGGGCTTAGAGATTATCATCCTTCCACTTCAGGATCGCGTCCCGTTCGGTCCGAGTAGAAGCTTCCCCTTCGAAGAGAACATAAGTTCTCTTCTCAGAATCTAAAATAATTTTTAGATTCCTCAACCAATCAGAATAGTTGGGACCAGTCAACTTGTTTGACTCGAGGATCGATACAAGAGGGTTTTTGGTTGCCATTTCAAAACATGTAGAGAATCACAGAATCTACGACCTAAATAGTAAAACAGAGAACTAGTGAGCATGCTGAATTATAACGATATACAAAAGATAAGGTCTTTAATCTAATGTAGCTCCCACTGTTTTTCAAAGATCTATAATTCCCAAAGATCTAAGAGGAAAACGTTTCCCAATGGGTACTAAGATCCTAAGTATTTTACCTCGAACCCACGACTCGCGGACATTCTAAGTAAAACCTTAGGTAGGTACAACTTACCAATTCTAACACCTTTAGAATTCTTAGTAATTGTTTTTGCATCACCTATCTTTCAATATGGACCCATGACTCGTGCGATATCCACATTTACTTAGGCGTTAAGCTGGACCTATCAATCATAAGATCATGATCAAAACTTAGTTCGAATGACCCACGACTCGCGGACATCGCCCTTGCCAAAATTGACCACGAAATATTGATCATTTAAAATGATCAATTAGGTAATTAAGAACTAATAAGCTCCACTAGCTATCCCACGACTCGCGGACAATAACTAGCTTCACTTACTAAACTTAAAAACCATTGATGGAATGCTAGGAATTTAATTCAAAATTTTCATTTCGAATTAAACACCTATTATTCGAAATGAGCTTAATATTTAATAGGAATTTTCGAATCAACCGGAGAGTTGTCCGGTTCGACCTCACCAACATATATGCTATCCAATCTAATTAGTCTCGATTAATGCAAGTACAACTTAAATGCATTTCACACAAGCACTTAGCAGTAAGCACTTAGCAAATAACATGTCCTAGCATGATACTAACATGAGATGATCATGGGTTCTACCTATCTTATGCGTGATATGTGGGAGCCACTCCACAATCACAAGTTCTAACATACATGCCACATAAACATTTTAAATCACATAAGGGAATTGGAAATAAAACGATGCCCTAACTATTACAATAATAGTAGTCCTTTTTAACAATTCGAGAGGTCTTCACTTATGGCCTCCATCTTGTTACTTGTTGTGTGGATCCATCTTACTCCATGGGTACATTGTCTCCAAAATGAAAGAAAAAGACCTCACCCCCTATCTCTACTCCCAAATTACAATAAAAAGAAAAAAACATAAAGTAATAAGGCTCAATCTTCATATTGGTCTTAGACAATTACACGGGGCATACACCGGCCTCAAAAACAGTAATATCGAAAGCCACATAATAAACACATAACAGTACGCACATAAGTGAGGCACCGATCCCAATTGAAAAACGCAACTATGGGGCTCCAACCCCAATTTAAACCATTCATGTGCATAAATTAAAACCATACATAAGTCTAAACCCATGATCACCTAACATGCAAAAATTGCAAGAATTTAAATTTAACAAATAAATTAAAATTCTCGCTTTAAGCTACAATAGCTTAAAACACGACTTAGATGCAATTCTTATTCAAAAGCCTTTTCTATAAAAACCCGAAAAACAATAAACTAATAAAATTCCAATTAATTTCTGAAAATTAATAATTTTATTCTTTCAATATTTTCATAAAATAAAGTTTGCAATTTTTCCAAAATTTAAATCGCTTAATTTTTCAAAATCCCAATTTAAACAATTATTTCAAAATAATAATATTAACTTTTAATTTAAATAAAATAAAATTTTTCAGAAAAATTAAATCGGGATTGGATTGGACTAAACACGAAAATCAAGATAGCGAAAGGAACGGCCAGGAATGCCCGGACTGTCCGCCCGTACGCTGCGCGACATCGCGTGCTAGGTGGGCGCGACCGGCAGCAAATGGCTGCACGCGCACGCCCAGCGCACATCATGCACAGCAGTAGGCGGGCGTGCCGGACGAGGCTCCCGCGTGGTTATGGGAGGCGAGCAGGCGCGCCTAGGCGTAGGCGAGCAGCAGAGGCGGGTAATCCCCCCGCGGTTGCAGGACTGCTGGGCGGACGGGCACGCGGGCCTAGGAGTGCTACGCCTTAGCACTTCTAGGCTCGCGGTCTCATAACGCCATTTCGTGTTTCGTACTTTTAGTTCAAAAACCAACAACAATCCAAAATTTGAAACACGATTTAAATATATTTGATCCAAATAATTTCAATCAAATTTTTGAAAACGTTTTTCAAAAACTTTTAGGAAAAAATACAGTTTCGTAATTCAAGCTTTCTAAAAGAACTCAAGAATACTCAATTTGTATCTAAGCCTAAGAATTTCTACCAAATTCAGTTAAGTGGAGACAAATAAGAAACACGATTAACGAGGTGGCTCTGATACCACTTGTTAGAAAAACAGAATGAGAAAGCAGCGGGAATTTTAAAATTTTCCAACGAAAGGATCGAAACTCGCAATCATGAATCCAAATTCGTAAGGTAAAGAAACTTACTTTTCAATAATCTTTCTTGAAGCGTTTCAAGCCACCCAAGAACGCTCTTCTCGCGGCTTGATCCCCTCTCCTTGGTAAAGCTCGAATTTTTAAAAACTTCTAACTTGAAACTCTCTAGAGATAGTCCACCAACTTGACTACAATCTAACTAGTAAGGATGCTAGTTCTCTAGTTAGTGTTTAGGCTTAACCTAGGGTTTATGTGATCTTAGAGAAAGGATGGTGTTCAACACATGATCCAAGAAGAATCGATCAATCGTTAAGGGGAGCTCGAGCTCCCCTATATATAGCTAGAGGGGCGGCCGAACCTAGTCCTTTTGGACTAAGGATTTGGTCCCTCTCTCTTATTACTTGATCATCAAGTAATTCCAAACCTTGATTTTGAATTCTAATTCAAATCAACTTTTAAGAGAGCTAAAATATCCAAAACCCTTTTGGATAATATTGTACTTTATTTATTAATAATAAATAACTTATTTATCTAATTAATTAATTCATAATTAATTAAATAGATTAATTTTCTCCAAAAGTAAGACTTTTATTTTAATTCAAAAATTAAACCAAAGTCTATTAAATAATTAATACATTAATTATTTAATACATAAACAATATACACGTGGGACACACGTGTCCACAAGGACACGTGCCAATCACGTGAACCACACGTGTGTTTCACACGTGTGGAACCCTCTTGGTATGATCAATCGTTTACACGTGTGGAACCAAGTTGTTGTGTGTGACCCTCTAGGTTCTCAATTCATTTAGTAGTGACCCTAATTAATTATTTCACTAATTAATTAATCAGTTCACATATTAAATGACCATAGTCTAGCAACAAGTGTTTAACCCCTAGCTGAATTGGAATGTCCCGATTCGACAGAACCTTTAAGTCATTGATTCATGTGAGATACAATCCTCCTACTTACTATCTCTCAACCAAGATCTAGGGTAAGGGAATAATCAGAACCCTAATAATCTGGTCTTAAAGCTGAGTGCATTTCATATCCATTTGATCTCAATCCAAGAAACCCTTTTCTTGATGTCTTGATCTATTACCTTGGCCGAAGACTCCATATGGCATATGAATGACTTACACAATAAGAGATCATCTTGCAAATGCAAGTGTAGGTCCTTTCTTGATTCTCATTCATTTCCATTAATCACTTGTGCAGCCCCAGCATAAGCCTTGAATCAGTTGTCTAAGGCGGCACCCTTTAGAGCCTATACCTAAAACTACAGAGTTAACTCATAAAGTGACATGGAACCTCAAGTCTAAGGATCAATTAATCACATCAATGACTCGTGAGATATTTCCTAATCTGGAAGTTTTCATTTCCTGAAATAGAAACTTCCTTTCCCATTTAGGAATCTTCTCACACGGGGCACCTCAGTGACTTGCTTATGGAAACTTCCTAATGATAATTGGTTGTTATAATCCCTTTTGATGAATTCTTTATTTCACCCATTTGGGAAATGCTTTAAAAACCTCATTTGGGATTATAACTTGCATGTGATGTTTAAATACTGTCTTATATAATACTTATACCTTATTTTATACCCACCAGTCTCTTAAAGACTAAACCCGGTTTGTTTTCAGTTTCTTTGCAGGTTTGGAATGCTAGGCGGGGAGTCGAGTCTGTCAAGTCTATTGGTTAAGTGTGGGTCACTTCATATGCATTTTGTAATTTGATTGAATTTTCAAGAATGGAAAAATGTTATGACTATGATTATGATCATGCCATTATGTTTATGTTTGAATTTTCGGGAATAGGTCCTTATGCTAGTTGAACCCGTTATTTTGCTTGAATTGGTACTGAATGGTATGCTATGCTTCCGCATTTGGCATTTATCTTTGTTCTTTATGATTTGGTTGCGAAGATCTAGTTCCCGCTTAACCTTATGAGTGAGTGAGTCCCCGTTCACTGTGAGCTGGGTTCATGCATGGATTTTCCATTTCATGTGTGGATCGGGCTCATAATGCGGGGATGTGGCGCCTTTCCGGTTGGGGTGCTACATCCGCCCTGGAAACCAACTATACAAGAGAAGGAAAAATATGTACTTATGAGAAATGACTCAATATGAAACCAAATAGAACGCATGGCATTGATATGAGGCGTCGTGGAATGATATGAAATGATATAACATGTATACGAGAATTATAAGATTAAATGCTATCATTACAAGAAAATTTGCAAATTTCAACGGACAGGCCCGTCAGAATCCCCTTGGAATCTCGTCGGATTTCAAGACTTCTGACGGGATTCCAAGGGAATTCCAACGGGAATGAGTCCATAGGAAAACCCTCCCTCGGAATGAAAATCCCGAGGGAAAATCGATGGAATTACGAGGGAAAATAAAATTGAATTTTTTAAATAAAATAAAATATTTTCGACGGGATTCCGAGGGAAATCCCGTCGGATTTATTAAAAATAATCAAAGTAAAAAAAATAAATTACACTATTCCCGAATCCCGTCGGATTCATTAAAATAAAAATATAAAATTAAATAATTCCGACGGGATTTCCCGCGTAATCCCGTTGGATTTATTAAAATTTAAAAAAAAAATAAACAATTCCGGCGAAAATTCCCTCAAAACTCCGTCGGAATTATTAAAACAAATTGTTTAAAAAAATTATTTTACGACCAGTCAAAAGAATATTCAAAAGAATTTATTCAAAACCAATTCATCAAATAACCTTACAAATACACACACTAATCCATACAAAAATTATATATTCATCATCTATTACAAAATGGTACTTTGACAAACTATGAGATCAACAACAGTCAACAGCTGAAAATATTTTCTAAAATTATTGAAAGGCTTTTGTAGCATTTCAACCTAGCTCAAGTATATAACTTTAGTTTCCATTTTGAAAGACACTTGGTGTGCCATTACTACAGCAGCTGCTTCTTGATCAAATCCAGATATTAGGTCCTGCAAAATATAATTGAAGTTAACAAATAATAAATATATATAAATAAACATACATAATATAATGAACAGATTTTGTAAATAGTTGACAGAACTTGGATAAAATACAAATTCTGGAACTTAATTTTCCAATCCTAGGTGGAACTTGGCATCAGAACATAATAAGTTTTAGCCTTCACAGCTAAGATGGAACTTGTTTGTAATATTCTCACTCATGAACTTCACAGAGTGAGAAGAAAAGGGAAGTGGATTTTTACATGATTTATTAATGAGAAACATTGTTAGGGCCAATAGGTTAATGCTAAGTGTAAGCTTCTATAAATTAATTTAAAATCGAGCAGATCATACTACTTATGGTGAGGCAAGTAATTTTCCCTTTCCCAAATAAAGTATTTCAGCCTTCTGAATCAGTGATAAATATCTGTTAAATCCCTTTTCATTTCTAGAGGTTGGATGATAGTAGAAAATAATATAAGATAAAAAGTAAAATCTTTAAGAAAGATAGAAATTTTAATGCACAAATTAGGTTTACACGTTCGATCAGGTTACCTAATTACATCATTCTCCACGAGTCATCCACCAAACAATCCAAAATTTTGGCAAAGAACCCAAAATGATAAACTCCACAGTAGCTTGTGTGTTTCTATTATAATTGATTATCATTTAAGCAGCCTTACTGGCCAAACTTTAGTACACTCCAAACAAATCTGGTCATCATTTTCCCAAAATTATAGTCGTCGTACAAACTGCTAATTAAGAGAACAATAAATAACTTGTTGATGAAGGATGTGAATATAACATTTCTAGTTAATACATTTTCGATCAATCCAATCTAATCAGTAGCTTTTCCATCAATGCATGATCATGACACATTAATTTACCTCCCAACTTTAGACAAACAGAAAGAATAAGTTAAGATTTATCATCATCAAGAAAGATCCCAACAAAAACACACAAATGCTATGAAAAGGAGAGTTTCAAAACCAGATCAAGCACAACTTCAGTGATCAAATCCCCGGTAACCTCCTTGGATTCTGACACCACCTACACCTACACCTACACCTACACCAGAAATGTCAATCTTTGTTGATGTTCCAATGACATAGGCTTGGTTCACACGTCTTAGAGGAACACCATTGATCTTGTATGGACCTGTAGCAACAGTGAAGCAAGGAAATAAATGAAATAAAATAAGTTCCATATGATATATGTACTACAGAAAGATGAGAACTGAATACATACAATATTGAAGTGACAAAAACAGGCCTCAAATCGGAGCAGCCTTAGTAAGACAATACAAGAATATATAGCCAGTCCAATCACCAATGAAAATTAAACAATGGAGTAGCAGGAAATAGTCATGCCGTAATATGAATGAATGGCAGCTATCCGAGTGATTATACCTCAACACAAAATACAGAGACTCATTTCACTTCGAAACTTCTAAACAAGCCTTAATGAGATTCAAACGAATTCTGCCTACTACAATCTCAACAGGAATTAAATACAAACATATGCTACTCTAGGAAGCCATCGATCTAACAACATTACCAACTAAAATGAGAGACGGATTACAGAAAATGAACATAACAGGTGCTAATTTGTATAGATGAATATCAATTTCAACTTATTCAATTTCCAAAACTTGTAATGAATCAATTATGAACATAGCAGCAACTGCAGCACTACATCAACAAAACTTGCAACTTCATGAATCCAAAACAGCACAATCACTTCACATAAATCACCAACGCAAAGAAATAAACAAAGTCTAGACAATAATCCCACATAGAACCCATCCTCCTATCAATCTCTTATAACAGCTCAACTATGTAAACAAAAACAAACCCAAATCATGGATTCCTTCAACAACAATTCATGCTACATCCCAGCATACATCACAACTCCATGAATTCTCAAAAAAAACCTTAAAATTAAATCATAATTTACAAGTGAAAACCTGCAAAGGCAGCCGAAAAGCGTCAGATTTGGAGAAACATATACCATCCAGAGCATCAGTCCGGCACCATCGACACTTGGGTTGCTAACTGCATTCGGATCTTGTACGCAATTGCCCCAGCTATTTTCGGGTTGGCCTAGTAGATGTAGAAATCAACTATTTCAACCTCAACATTTCCAAACAAAAAAAAAACACCTCAACATTTATCTTGACTGAAAACTCAGAAATGCAATAAAAGGAAAAGAAAACATACCAGGTGTATTGAGGCGGAGCAGCGGGGGTGCAGGCTTACGCGCGCGGCAGCGGGGCAGGCGTAGCCGTGTGCAATCGAAACGGATCTGGCTTTGACTCCGGTTTGGACTCTTCCGATTTGATGAGAGAGAGGGATAAAGCGGCGCATTGTAGGTGTTGGGGCGGGACTTGTCGATGGCGATCAGGCGATGAGCGATGGGGAGAGTTGGCAGAGGAGTTGCGGAAGAAAGGGTTCAACGTTTAGGGCTGAATTATGGGGAAGAAAAAGGGCCTCTTCATTTTAATTTGATTTCGTATAGTTTTTCTTTTTTTTTTTAAAAAAAATATTTATGTTCTAAAAATTCCGATGGATTCTGAGGGAATCTCGTCGAAAATATTTAATTTCTATTTTTAAATTTTATATTTTAAAAAACCGACGAGATTTCCCAGGGAAATCTCATCGTATTTACTACTATTCTTTAAATTTTATATTTAAAAAACCGACGGGATTCCAAGGAAAATACAGTCAGAAACTTAAATGTTTCCGACGAGATTTCCCTCGGGATCCCATCGGTTTTTTAAAAGAAAATATTTTTAAATAATATTAAAGAATTTCGACGGGATTCCGAGGGAAATCCCATCGGAATTATTTAATTTTTAATTTTTTTTAAAAAAATTGATGTCCATCGGAATTCCGTTAGAATTTCCTCGGATTTACCGAGGGAATCCCGACGGCAACTATCCCCCAGAATTTTCCGTCGAAATTTGCAGAATTTCTTGTAGTGTATGTTATGATAGTGTTTATGTAAATACATAGAATGATACCAACATCTCACTACATATCAACACCTTTATATAGAAAATAAATTATCAAGAAAGTGACACTTAACATGTAAGACATTCAATTAACACATAAGAGATGCAATTAAGTTCGAGGAGATCACATAAACAAGCACTTCAATCATACGAATTCAATTCATATAAAGCACGGAGTCAAACAATGAAGTTCAAGCAATTAAGGATCAACGTGGGTCAAAGAATAACATAATTATCACTTAATCAAGTATACAGTTCATATAAATAATATGCGGAAGTCAAATAAGTGAAAGGAACGCAATAAGAGAGGTTTTGGCAAAGGTAGCAAAAACTGACAATTCGGAAATGCGCAAGCTATAGAAAAATGGGAAATATCTCGAGTTCTAGAAGTTGGAATGGAGTTTTGATTCTTGGGTATGAAACTAGACAAATAGGTCTTTCCAATGATATATGGCTCAAATCGTGCTTAAAAGCGATGTAAAAATGGCGTAGGCCAGAACTTGGATGAATGCAGATTTTCGGTAAAGTGGCGAAACAAAATTGAAATGGTTATAACTCCCAAACCAGAAAGGATATTGAGCTGAAAAGGGGTGGTCGTGGCCAAGACACTTTTAATGGCAAAAATGGTCACAGGCGCGATCCTGTACCAGGCGAAAAACTTCGCAAATCCAGGGAAGAATGAGCTCCCATTTGATCCGGAAACGCACCAAAACACTCAAAACAACCAAATACAACATATATATGCATAAAATATCATCAATTCATCAATTAATCCACAAATACACATAAGATCCAATCTAGAGTTCGGTTGAGTTCAAGAATTTCACATAAGAGCAAATAAGTACATAATCAAAATAGAACATTTATTTAGCGAGTAAACATATTATAACTGAAGTTAATTAACATAGTCATAGATCAAATAAATTATATACGTCACGTAATGGCAATTAATTTTCAAAATTATTAAATTAAATATTCACTTGTCACTTAAAACACAGTTAAATCACATAATACTCGGCCTAAAACCCACTCGTGGCGTCATACCTGACTTGTCTAAAAATACGGGGCGTCACACTAGTTGTATACATTCACATTGTTATTTATGCTTACCAACAGGGATTGGTTCAAGTGGTTAATGGGTTTATTCTCGAAGGCAAGGTCCCGGATTCGAACCCCGCTTGGGTGTGCGTGTGTGAAAAAAAAAAAAAAAAAAAAACATTGTTATTTGTGCATACTATTTGGCATACTGATTACTGTATATTCTTTTTGGGGTCGTATTGACCATATACTTATGGGAACAAGTACATATGTGATCTTGTGGTTCATGGTTGTTATTGATCGAATTATATTGAGCTCATTATGTTTTTAGCCTTCTGAATTTCTGTTGTCTTGTTGTATGAATGATTGGTGCAGGGTTACATTTTGCCTAATTAGGTTGGGTCTTTCATTGTTTGTCTTAGGGATGGCAATTGGGCCGGGTCCGCCGGGTCTGGACCCGGACCCGCCCCGCTAGACCCGCTCCAGACCCGCCCCATCGGGTCCCGGGTCGGGTCTGGACCCGGAAAAATGGACCCGCGAGAAACGGGTCCTTAACGGGTCTGGACCCGGACCCGGCCCAGACCCGGCCCTTAAATTAAAAAAAAAAAAAAAAAAAAATCCAAAAATTAATTATTTTTAATGACATAATTACATAAAATTATTATAGTTAATTATTATGCGAAAATTCTTTTAAATCAATATTTTACTATATTGTACTTTGTTAGATATTTATATAAAATACTGTATTTAATATTTTTTAAATCATATATTTTAAAACTAATTCGGAGTTGGGCACTCACTCCTTGATATTTGATAATTACTTCACGGGTACTCTGAGTCTGTATTTTTTCGATAACACACGGATATGGAGATAATAACACAAATATCTTATGAATATGGTAATATCATTTTTCCTTTTAAATTTGTTATGTGTGCAGTATTGGATACGATATTCGTCACGAATATACGACATAACACGATATAATTAAATAATATTTTTAAAAATATTCGTGAATTTTCTAATTTTCAGCGTTATTACTACATTTGTAATGTATGAGTGTGTGTGGATAAAAAGATATGAATATATACAACACTGATACATTAATACATATATATTTTTAAAATTTATGATATGAAAAGTTTACGATACAACATCCAATGTCAAAACATAACAAAATAGCGATTTCATATGATTTGCACCGGCTCATTATCGTATAATTGATTTTTTTTTGTCTCAGACCGAATTATCCTATCTCATTAATACTCCAACAAGACTTGAAGTTAGATCGTCCTTCTAATTATATTACTTGTAATTCCTATTTTACTTTTCCAACTATATATTCTAATTATTTATATGATACTGCAAATAGTCATTGGAAATTGATTTGCTGAAAACTTATATTTATTTATAGTTGAAAATTCATATGATTTAATAGTTATATTATACTTATTATTTAATTAATTTTTTAAAAATTTTATATCAATCACTATAAAATTAAGACATTCTCCTCTAGTCCTCTTATTATTATAGTTGCTTGATCCAACCAGCTGCTACTAGAATTTGCCCCCCACTTGAGGAAAATTCTAATTATCAGTTGAATATAAATATCTAACCGATACACAATCATTCTAGATTTAATTATTAAATAAATCCAATCCAAATAAATTCCTTGCGCACAGATTAGATACTTTAAATAATCTAAAAAATAAAATAAAATAAAATAAAGAACAAAAAAGCTAAATATCTTTTATATTATCAATTAATTGAGGTTAAAATAATAATAATAATAATAATGACGAAAAAGGAATTAGGATCCGTTAAAAAAACCTTTTCCAAATTGCATAGATTCTCTCTCTAACTGTTTGTTCAATCTTTGGTATTTCCCGCTATTTCGTGTCACTCTATATCAAAATATTACAAATTGAAAAAGCCCAACATGAAATAAGTATAACAATTGTGAATTGTAGCCTCGTTTTATATAAACATGAAAAATTTTACAAATTCAAACTATTATAGTATCAAAAACGGGTTAAATGTATCAAAAATGGATTAATCAGATAAAAAATGAATTAAACGGACCAAAAATTAATAAACGGGTCTACCGGATCCGGATCTGGACCCGGATCCAACGGGTCCAATATTAGACCCGCCGGGTCTGCCGGGTCCATCGGGTCCGCCGGGTCTGGGCCGGGTCCGGACCCGCCACCAACCGGGTCCGGACCCGCCGGGTCTGGACCCGTCACGGGGCGGGTCTGGACCCGCCGGGTCTGGCCCAGACCCGGCCCATTGCCATCCCTAGTTTGTCATTCGCTTTGATTAACACTCAAGTGATTTATTCTTTCCGTATACTGGTCGGATTTTAATGTAGGGATGTGGTGACCCAACATTGCTAGTGCTACAAAATCTGTAATTAGAGGCTTTTGCACCAATAATATTTAAACTCTATTTACTTTAATAAAGTAACGTCCTTTGCAATTATTTTAATATTTTGCTAGGAGTCGTGGAAGAGTCCAGCGACTTTAGGAAATATTTTTGTTTTTATTTTATATACTTTATATTAATTATAAAAGTGGCCCCAAACTTTTAATGTTTTTTAGATAGGTATATAAAGAATATTTTTATTCATCGGATCAAGAAAGTATGCATAAATATTGAAATTAATCATGCTTCAATAATAGAAGTACTCTAAAATTCATCCTATAAATCATAAAACACACAAATAATTTTTCAAAGATTTATTACCTCTCTTTATCTCCTTCCTCTTCTACAATTCTGATTTATTGATCATTTAAGACTCGTCTTCGTTTCTCCTCGGTTAGCCCTTCTTGTTCCAAAAGTCCTCACAGCTCCTCGCTTTCACGGACATCAACTGGAAACAGGCTTCAACCTCCAACGGAAACCCTCACTGTGGCTTATCAAGTTCAATAAAAGGTTTGTAGAAATATACTGGAGTAAAAAGGTATAATAAAACTCTTAACAAAGTATTTATCTCGTGTTTATGAAAGGGAGAATTTTATTTCCTTCAAAAGAGGTTTATACAAACATGATATATTCTGAAAAGATGATTTATTCTGGAAATACAACACTCAAAGCTCAAAAGACTAAAAGACTCAAAGATAATTTCACATATGACTTTCTGATTTCAAGGCAAGGTGTTTTTCACCATACAAGAGGACTCTATTTATAGGCTATATTCCTGCTACTGTTTGGACTTGAAATTTTCATTTGGATTCCGTTGCTTTATCCTTCAACGATCCAAATCTTACCGACACTTTTCTATGGTTGAGATTCTGCTGACGCTTTTATCTACCACTTGATAATTGGAGTATGACGTCATGGCATTCGTCATTTCCTTGCTGATGTATGTGCTTACATCACTGATGGTTACAACCCATCATCTTGCAAGCTTCTTGTCTAGTCTCTGCAGTGCAGAAAAATTCATGTTTTTCAAATTTATTTATGAATTCCATTAAAAGAGGAGAGCATATTTTTCCTCCTTTGGTGAGTAGAATCTAATTTCCTTTACTCATCAGCGTTTCGAATTTATATTTGTACAGATTTTCTGCAATGCTATGAATAGCCTTTATTCCCAATGCACGTCTTTGGACAATCCATTCTTTAGTAACTTGGATCTTCCTTAACAGTTTATTTCCTTGCTCAAGCTTTATGGTGTCAGAAAGGTGATCTGCAGTGATCATAAAGAATGCTTCATGCCATGTAACGCCCCGCTCATCCGATAAATAAGGTACGTCACCTTTCAACCTTTTTGATATGTTTAATTTTGTGTTTGGTGCGTTGTGTGGTCCACTTTTGAACTCTTTTAGAGTTAGGGTCCTTTTTGTAATTTTCTTCTTTTAGGGGATTTTTCGGTCACTTCTCGTTCGGTAGAGATTTTGACTTCTTTGATCCCTTTAACGAGTCCGGGGCAACGAAACGAGTCCGTAGACTCTAAGTTTGCCCAATTCTGACTTCGTTAGCCTGTTCTTCCGATCGTTTTTGTGTACGAGGACCCGAGATATATACCCGGATTTCCTCGTTTTGCGTGCCATATCACAGCAGCTCCAGCCATCGTCTTCTTCCCCGCGACCGTCACTGTTCACACAGTGAAGGTGTGAAAACACACACTTGCCGTTCTCCCTCGTTTCTCGACGGAATTCGACGAATCAATAGTGCAAATTTATCAGCTCGACGAGCCCGTCACAACCGTACCAATATTGTGGCCAACCGAAGACCGACGGCGGCGCATCGGCGGCCTGAAAGTGCCGGGTGGCGCCACCACTTCGCCGGCGGCGTTCCGGCGAGTTTCGCGAGCGGAGCTTGACCCTACCCTACGTTTTTGGACCTTCTCGTTCCATTTCCGGCCTCCGTTCAGCACGAAAACCACCGCAAGTGGTGGTTCCGGCGATGACGCACCAGCAGAAACTTCGGCAGCGATTTCGGGCCTTTTCCCGGCCGGTTTTGGTGGTGGAGCCTTTACAAAAGTTGCTTAGAATGACGAAACGTAGTGGATGGCATCAGTGGCGTCCCGAGAACCGGCCGTTGGCGGCGGACCGGCGGTGAACCGGTGGTGAACCGGCGGGTCCGAACCGGTTACTGTTCCGGCGATTTTTCCGGCGATTTGACTTGGGACTTTCGTAGGGCTCGTTATAAGCTTTCCAACGGTATGCCCGGATTTCATTTTCGTTTAGCGGTTTGTATTTAATTTCAGTTTTCGTCGTTGGAATTTAGTTCGGTTTTTCGTCAACGAAGTCCGGTGTGTTTGGTATTTTCTGAAATTGATTGAGGGCTTTTGTTGAGCAGGCCGAGACGTACGTTTCTGTCCTTCCGGGGATTTTTCCGACCACCGGAGACGATGTTCCGGTGGCGGCCGGTGACTGTTCCGGCGGCTCCGGTAGCGGCATTCCGGTGACCTTCGGACAGAAGGTTCCTTTCGTTGGAGTGAGTCCAACGCCACTTTCCGTTCGTCAATCGGACGCCCGGTTGATTTGTTGTGATTTATTTTGTGTATTTCTATTTATTTGAAATTAATTGTTTTAATTGCAATGAATTGTTAATTGCTTGAATTGCCGATCAATATGAATTCCAATGTGTATGAAAGCATGTATTAAATGAAGTATGATATATGTTGATGCTTTGATTTGCAATTTGAATCCCGTTATGCCAAAATTGTATTAATTGTTAATTGTTTTAAAATGTAATTTGTTCTTGTATACTTGATAATTAATGAATATGCATTATATGGCATTTGAAAACATGTAATAAATTATGAATGTATGAATTCATGTTGTTATTGATATAGTTGGAATTGATATGTGATTTTGGGAGATTTAAGTGATTTGAATGACTCTATTTTGTCTATTTTATAATTGTATACTTGAGTTATAAACGTTATATGAAGCTCATGACTTGATTGCAAGGAATTATGAAATGATTGGGCTTGAAACCCTCATGTATGGAATATACTTGAACGAATTACTTGATTATGTAACTTCATAACATCATTTTACTTCTTATACATCTCATATCATGTGTTTAGCATTGCCGTGCGTCTATGTGGTTTCATATTGAGTCAATTCTCACAAGTACCCATTGTTCCTTCCCTTTATTGTACAGTTCTTCTCCAGGGTGGAGACTTCTGGATCGAATAGGCAACCGTAGTGCTCTTGTTCTTATTCTTGTCTTGTGGTATTCCAGGTGAGGTTTAATTTCTAGTTATTTAGAACCCGTATAACCTTTACGTGGTTTTTGGCCAAAGGTATTTATATTTATAATTTCCTGAAAGCTCTTATTATTCCAAGCATGTTACTGTTCATGAATCAAGCAAGTAGGTCATGTTAGTGTGCACCCAATCAAGCATGTCATGTCATGAAAGCATGTACCTGTGTTCTCCTGGCCAGGTTCTCCTTAGGGAGGGCGCTGGGCTGGTCTTCGGGCTGGTGGTTGTCCGTCCAACCACAGGAAGAACAATACCCTACCGTGTACCTGTGTTCTCCTGGCCAGGTTCTCCTTAGGGAGGGCGCTGGGCTGGTCTTCGGGCTGGTGATTGTCCGTCCAATCACAGGAAGAACAATACCGTATCGTGATCGTGTGTTCTCTTGGCCAGGTTCTCCCTAGTGAGGGCGCTGGGCTGGTCTTCGGGCTGGTGGTTGTCCGTCCAACCACAAGAAGAACAAAGACCTATCGTGTACCCGTGTTCTCCTGGCCAGGTTCTCCTTAGGGAGGGCGCTGGGCTGGTTTTTAGAGCTGGTGGTTGTCCGTCCAACCACAGGAGAAATAACCCTACCATGTTACAAGTCAGCCATGTAGTGATTGCATGCACTCCATTCCATGAACGTGTTATATGATTACATTACTGCATGATTGCACGATAATTGAATTGCGTGGTCACCTAATGATTAACAAACAAGTAAGCATGTTTATTGATTGCATGAAAAGGAACAAGTATTTAATACTGATAGTTGTATTCTCGGGCGAAGCTACGTTATTGTTAAACTATTTATATTATATTTTACAAACCTTTACCCGGGAATATAACTTGCATGTTATCTGCGCTTATATATTATTATGCCCCTTGCTCAGTCTTGTGGAGACTGACACCTCACTTTTCAGTTTTTCAGGTGGTGTGCTAGGCGGGAGTCAGAGTTGTGTCTTGTCTTTCCTTTCGAGTCTTGTTCCAGTCTCATCACTTACACTCACTGCATATTGTATTTTAATTACCGTATTGAGCTTGCTATTGAATTAGTATGGTATTTACTGAATTAATTGAAATCGGGACAGGTTTCTAGGGCTTTAGTTGAACCCGTTTTATGATATTGTATTGAATTGATCCGGGACAGGTTAGGACAGGTGTATTATCTTAGTGGAACCCGTATTTAATTTCCTTAAACTTGCATTCATTTTATTGAGATTGGTTGGATAATTGCTTTATTTCCGCACCTTGGTCATTATTGATTGTTTCAGGGTTAGATTCCGCCTAGCTAGGACTGTCTTTTTATTGTCTTCCGTTCGTTGTGAGTTTAGTTCATGTATGGACTAGCCATTTCATATGGGGACCGAACTCATAGTGCGGGGGATGTGGTGCTCACGTCACGGGGTGCTACATGCCATATATGCTTCTCTGGTTCTGGGGATATGGTGTAGAACTTGAGAACCACCTGCCTTCCTCTGGCAAATTTACTGATTTGAGATTTTAAAGTATCATCAAATCTGGATATTTCTTTGAGATCTTTACTTGGGTAGATTATATCAAGGAACTCAAAACAAGCATATCTATAAACTGCTTCTGGGCATGCTCCCATTATGCAAGTCAACCTTGGATATGTTTTCTTGCCTTTAGAGAAGAACATAGTGTCTGTATTTTCCATACTATAGACTTCATCAACTGTATGAACATACATATGTTCCCATTCAGTGTTAGGAACATATTTTTCTATTTCAATCTTTATTTCCTTTGAAGAAGGCTCTCTTTCCAATTTTATTTCAATGACTGAGGGAGCTTTATTTTTGGCTTCTTCTTTATTTTTCTCGCCAGATGACTCAGTCTCATTTATTTTTATTGACTCAAAATTTTCAATATATTTTTCTAACCTTTGAGTCACTTTATTTACCTTTTCCAGATTTTCAGTTACCAAATCTATCAATGGAGGGAGATTTTTGTATAGATATTGTTCAAGAACCACAGTTCCTTCATAAAGATCTTCAGCCATGCTGTTGATATATGAGATCTCTTCTTTTATTTCAGAAATATCAATTTTATCCTCCATCTGTAAAAGAGAGAAAGATTTATTAAAAATTTTCTTCAAGTTTTCCTATAAGTGATTTTTGGGAAATCACCACCCATCAACGGATTTGATCTTATCTTTACCATCTACCGTTTGAGATGGACTAGATATATGCAAACCTATACATTGGTCTTCTAAAATTTTATAAGTGATTTTTGGGAAATCACCACCCATTAACGGATTTGATTTTGTCTTTACCATCTACCGTTTGAGATGGACTAGATATATGTATACCCATATATCGGCCTTCATTTTGAATCAAAATCTATATTTCTGGATAAAAAGTCTGCTAAAAAATTATCAGTTCCTTTTATGGGAATGATTTTGAAATCATAGAGAGATAGAAAAACTTGTCATCTATGTAACCTTCTATAATTTGGTTCACTGGGTAATTTATTTTTCGCAAGACTTGGAACTTGAGTGTTATCCACATGAATAATGAAAGGTTTTTGGAGTAGGAAAAGTGAAAACTTTTTAATCCCATTTATTACTCCTAATAACTCCTTTTCATGTGTAGTATAATTTATTTATGCTGATTTAAAAGTACCACTTGTATATCTACAGATCTCATTAAGATCTGTTTTCAAGATTGCAGCCCAATATAGATCAGATGCATCAGTTTGAAGAACTAAATTATCATTTTTATCAGGAAACCTTAATTCTGGAAGAGTTTTACATTCTTCCTTTAACTTTATGACAATCTCTGTATGTCTTGGAGCCCAACCTTTTGTATTATTTTTTCTTAATAACTTTTGTATTTCATGTCTTTTCTTAGCTAACTCAGGTATGAAACCTTCAGCATAATTAAGACATCCTAAAAAATTTTCTATTTGTTTTCTATTTTTACTTGCCAAAATCCAGATGTACAGTCAAATTTTGAGTAAAAAGATATATTCTTTAATAGATCTACCAATACTTCTTTATTGGGTAATTGGTAGCTATCACCCTTAGTGAAATGGTTTAATCTTTTATAGTTTATTACCATTCTTGCTTTATTTCTTTTCTTTTCAGCTTCTTTCATTACCATGAATGCTGGGCTAGAAAAGGGGGCTAAAACTTTTCCTAATTAATCTTTTATCTAAAAGTTCTTTAATTTGTTTTTTAAATTCATTTTCTTCACTTAAGGTATATCTCATGGGTCTTTCTTTAATTATTATATTATCTGTTAATTCTATTCTAGCTTTTGGGTAATCTTTTTTCCAAAAAGCCAATGGATGGTCACTATAGTTTTCTTTTATTTTGCTAGTAACCGTTTCTAAGTTTATCCTTTTTATAACTATTTTATTTATTGGTATTTGTATTTTTTCATATATAGAGTGTCCACCACGCTTAGCTGGCTAAACTCTGAAAGAATGGTTTAATCGTGGTAATTTTAACAAATGACCACACTTTGTTTTAAGTACAATAGAATATGCATTTTGCATATAATATTGAAATTGTTGTAGGAAATCATTTCCTAATAATACATCAACTTCTAGTTCATTATATTCATATATTCTAGGAACCATTATTATTTTACTTTCTAGGACAATATCAACATCTATTGTTGTTCTGTGTATATCCTGTGATTTTCCAGTCACACCTTTTATCCTGATTTTTCCATCTTCTTTCCATTTATTAATCAAGAAGGTTTTGAAAATAGTTATTTCAAATCCAGTATCTATTAAAGCACAAGTTATTATTTCATTTTCAGGAGTTTCTCTTATTCCTACCTGAATGAAAATACTAACTGTAAAGTTATATCCTTTCATTTTATTCTTGGACAATATATGACTTTTTCTTCTATGCAAAGTGTTACCCCATCTTTTTCTTTCTTATAATAATTAAAAGTACCTAGGAAAACATTTCCTAAAATTATGTCATAGGAACTTCCCGTCATATTTTCATCTAGATAACATTTAACAATTATTCTAGATTTATCAATATTTATTGGAATAGATATTTGCTGTTTACATGCAACTATCCTTCCTTCAAAGTTTTCATAGTAGAAACTCTCATTTAAGGTTTCTATCATTAACCCTTTATTTTTTATTTTAGCAAAGTGATTTGTACTTGCTCCTGTATCTATCAGTATTTTTGGTTTTTTAATATATTCTTGACCATTAAAATATTCTCCTAAAATGATCATTGTTTTATTTACTGAGTTTTTATTTATACTTAAAGTTCTGGTTATATTCATTCTTTGACTCCTTCTAGATATACTATTTTTTCCAAATTCTATTTGAGGAGTTTTACTAGAAGATCCTTCTTCTATTAAAGGTTTATTTATGATTTCTAATTCATAATTTGTTATTTCTTTAGGGTCTTCAAGAAGAGGTAATTTTGCTTAAGCTATTTCCTTACATTCTTCATCTATTTCTAAATGTGGTTTATCTTGATAAATTTTTCCATAATTACTATTACTTAGAACATATAATGCTCTATAGTAAATTGAGAAAGCTTTACTTTTATCTTTCAATCCTATATCTTTTATGAATTTGTAATGTAAACTTAATGTTTCATCTGTATTATGATCATTTATATTCACACTATATTTAGGATATAAATCAAATAATATTTGTTTATAACACAAATTTCCTTCTATAGTTCCTAGATGATTTCTCTTCGCATCTGTAAATCTTTGATCATGAAGAGAAAGTACTATAGGACTATCTATTCCTTCTCTAAACAATGATTTTACCAGGAATTGAACTCTTCCTAAATATATATATTGTATTTTACGTTTTTCCCTTTTATCTTTTATTTTATTCAAAGCTTGATTTATAGTATTTCTTGTTAACAAGTTAATCTTTACCTGCCCTGAAGTATGTTCAATGTTTATAGATTTTTCCACTTCATGGTAGTCATATATATTTATTTTCTTTCTTTTTATAAGACTTGATATCCCTTTAAATATACTTTGGCTGTGATTTGTAGCATTTAATTTTAGTTTCTTTATCTTATCTAAAGTTTCTTTATTGAAGGTAATGCGTTCTGCATATCCTTCTGGTCCTTCATATATATCTATTTCTTCACCAGATAATTCTGTTATTTCAGAACTCATTCTGATTCAATATCTAATTCTGAAGATATTTCATTTTCTGATAGATCTGAATCTTGCATATATATTTCTTTTCCAAAATAGTTTTCTATATCGGAAACTTTTTCAAGTTCATCTCTTATCTCTAGAAATTCAATTTCTATATTTTTAATATGCTTAGCTTTAGGGTTTGGACATTCAGGTGATTTATGACCTTCTTCTCCACAATTCCAACATTGACATTTAGTTAATTTTTTATTTCTTTCCTTATTAGATTTATTTTCATACTTATTTCTCTTAAAGAACTTTCTTCTGGGTTTTATATTTTTCTTTGAAAATTTTTATATGTTTTATATTTTTTCTTATAAAATTTTCTTTTATTCCTTTTAGGGTATGTTTTTCTATTATTTTCCCATTGTGTAGGTAATTCTATTGTATCACAATAGAGTTTAGTTATTCTTTTAGATTTTTTATATAATTGTTGTTCACCACATATTCTTTTAAGTTCTGATGTTAAAACTTTTATTCTTCCTCCAAGATTTTGAGGATACATATCTTTCTTTTCTCTCCATACTTTATTCATGTGATTATTCCAGGGATAAGGAAGTTTAGTGTAAAACATATTTAGCATTATTTCTTGAGACTCTGTACTATAATATTGGGTATAATAATAATCTCTAAATTCACATACATAATTTTTTATATTACACATTGAGAATATACTTAGGTTTATTAGATTACTTCTTGCTTCATCTTTTTCTCTTTCTGTCTCTAATTCTTTATTAGCTATCCATGATTCACCTAAAAATTCATCAGATATATTTGCAACTATACTTTGGACTCCTGTTCTTATGTCTATATCAAATCCAGTTTCCATTCCAACTTTCATTATTCCTTGTATATTAGGAGATAGTCCTTCCCACCATTTAAGAACTATTCCATCAAACGTGTCATAATATATTCACTCTTTTTACTAGCTCCCCAATATATATCATCCTGGGTTAATAAAAAGGCTATCATATCGTTTTGCCACTTTACTATAGCTTTTCTATTATCTACTTGATAATATAGATTTAATTTACTTCCTTGGAGATTTATAGGTTCACTATATTGTTCAGTAGGTTGATATTTTGGATTATAAGATATATTCTTTTTACTTTGTTCTTTGTTTCTCTTAGGTCTATAGTATGTTTTAGGAAAATTATCGTTAGAACACATAGAGGATTCTGGAGTTTCATTAGTTACTCCTGAAGGTCCTCCGGTTGTATTCATCCTAACTTCATATTCAACTATATCATCTAAATTTATTTTTTCAAATTCTTCTATTAATTCATTTGCCTCATTCATTGTTTTCAGAATTTTCTTCTAGTTTAGCTTCTTCTATAATTTCCTTCAATTTTGATTCTTCCTTTATTTTATTTTCTCTATCATCTTGTTCTTTTAATAGTCTAGGGAGGTATATTGTATACATATATTCATCAAATGATCCAGGTTCATATTTCTTTTCTGTTGGTATAGTAACAATCTTAGTAGGTGTTTTTATTGTTTTTTCTATTTCTCTTTTCTTGTCTAATTTGGTCTTTTTAATATTATCTTGGATAAGATTATTTATTTGTTTTATTTCAATTCTAATAACTTGAATTTCTGTATTTATATTTTTTATTTCAGATTTTAGTTTTACTAATTCTTCTAATAATTTATTAATAGCATTTGCAACTGATTCAATATGATTCATTATGGTGAAGCTAGTTGCCAATCTGTATCATCGTAGGATTCATATCCTCCTTCTGTATATGTTTCATTTAAATTCCATTTATCTGAGCAGAAGTTTAAATATATCAAAGCTGTATGTAATAATATTCCTATTATATAACATTCTATTATTGTTTTTATGATTTTTTCCATTTTTGCCAATTTTTTAAGGCATCTTCTTTTTGTTCTTTTATTTTTTGTTTACACAGTTTTATTTTATTTTCTTTATTACTCTTATTTTCTCTTTTATATTCTTCTAGTATTGCTCTTAATCTTAATATATTATTTATATTATTTATCCATTTGTTTAAATGGGTTACTTGATTAGTTTTTAATAATCTTACCATTTATATTGTCAAAAGATTTATATAGTGATCTCTATCTTTTTTATGATTATTCAGTCTATCATAATAATATTCATTAGGATATTTTTTATATTGGTGTTTATACCATTTATACATTGAATCGAAGTATTTTATTGATTCGATTATTTTCTTTTTATCAAATATTTTCATTTTATCTATTATTTATTTGGATTGTATGGCTTTGATACCACCTAGACTCGGAATATATTTTGTATTTGGGTGATATTAAACATGATATTAAATGATATTAAACAGGATTATTTATAAATTAGATTATTGCCTTTTCAATATATTTTAGTCTTCTTATTTTAGAAGCTAGCATCGCTTCATGAAATTCTATTTGTTTAATGATATGATATTCTTCAACATGAAATAAATTATCTTTATTAATAGTACTAATAAGTTGTAATTTTTCTTTCTCAATATTAATTCTAGCTCGTTGAAAATCTATACTTATTTGTATATTTCTTGTTAATTCACGAATCCTTTTATAATATCTATTCGGCATTTTTATACTTATAAATTGTGCCAAACAAATTCTAAATAACAACAAAAAAATAATTCTTCAATTGTTAAAGGTCGAATATGATATAACTGTATATAGGCATCTAATATATTAAAAACCATAGCTCTAAAGGTTTCTTTATTCATATTATTCATTATTAATTTAATTTTTTTGTTCATAGATTTGTTCTATAGCTATTATAATTTTATTTATAAAATTTAATTTTTTATTTGTTTTTGCACAGCCTTCATCACAGTCTATGTGATTTATTTTATATTTTTCTGTATGTTCTTTTCCTAACATTCTCATTCTATCAATTAGGAATCGTTTCACAAAATGCCTAAAATGTTTATTAGAGGTATCTTCATCAAAACATTTACAAAAATTACATGCAAGGAGTAGTTCCCTGCTAAAATCACCATCGGAATTACCATCCATGGCGTAATATATAAGTTTTTAAATTTTTGGGGTTTATTTGAAATTTTTAGAAAATTTATAGGCTCTTTATAAAAAGATTTGGGTTGAAAACATAATTTTCAAAAAATTGTTGTACTATTACTATTCATGAATAGTAGAGAAAAACCCAAGGTTGAATGATTTTTTAGGAGTCGTGGATGGTGTGCACGATTTGTACCATTTTATTAAATCTTAAAAAAGAAATATTATTTTATTAATTTATTTTGGAAAAAGTATTATTTTTAAAAAGGTGTCTCTGTAATTAATATGAGTCAAAATCCAATGTTCATTGCGAGGACAAATTACGTCACATAAACATTAGAATTTATTTCATTGGCGGCTTAGTCGTTGTTGATCAACTTCAACTGAAGTATTGCAACACGAATGAGCAAGTTCCAGACATCCTGACAAATTCACTTCATTATGAAAGACATTTATATTTCAGATCAAAGCTTGAAGTATGCAATGAATCGAGGGGTAGCGTCGAAATATGTACCAAAACTTAATTATTATTATTTTTATTGTTATTATTGTTATTATTTTCTTGAATTTGTAACTGAATTTATTAATCGTGTTTTTCTTTTTTTGCGCACGTTGTTTTAGTTGAGTAATGTCCATTATAATTGATTATTGAAATTATAGGCGAAAGCCACCCATGATCAGTTAGAATATTCACCCAAATTATGTTTGAGTTTTTAAAATGGAAATAGAAAGAACTTCGGCCTTCCTTATTAAAAGTTCAACACATCCTTTAAATGATGTGGCAACAACTGTAATTTAATATCGATTTTAACAGCGTCGCCACCATCCGAACTTTAACGAAGCTAGCGCAAATAAATGACATTTATTACTATAATAGTTGAATTATTAAATAATTAAGTCGGTGTTAAAATATGATTTGTAATTTTTCAAGAGCAAAGCTAAAATTATCGTCCTTCAAAAGCTAAAATTATAGTTATTAATTACATATATTTGAATTATAAGCAGGTTCATAGAAGAGATTCGTATAGTTCATAAAATGATTGAACATCCTAATCGAATTTCTTGTTTTTAAACATCCAAACGGACACAATCCCATTCGGAAACTTAGAAAAACAAAAAATGGAAAACCATACAAATGAGGATGTTCTTCAATTAACAGGAAAATAAACACGTGCGATATGTAATTTTTTCTCAATATTTGGGCGAGCTCCTATTTTCTAGGGGATAATTCTAGCTGGAACCTAATTCGGCTAAACTGATATAATGAGGAGGCGAGTGTTTTTACACTTATCTTGTGTTTGGTAGAATATTTAGGGTCAAATAACAAGTATGTTACATTTGCCATTATAATTGATTGAGTAGCTCGAGTCGGATCTAGGCTAGAATTTTCTATTCTGTAGACAACTAATTCCATCTTTTTTTTTTTTTTTTTTTCGGCCTATTTTGTATGGTGAGGTATTTTTAAAAGATGAAAGATGGAGGAATTGTTTTGTATATTTCCTAATCTGTTGTAGATACAAAGTATAATACAAGAATATATACAAACCCTAAAGTGACAAAAAAAGGAAATACAATCAATCAAATAAGCACAAAATACAATCTGTCTAGAATCTTCCATAAAGATGGAGTCAATCTTTCCATAACTTCCGATATCCTCTAATACTTCCCCTCAAATTGGAGCATGAAGGTTCCAAATACCCAACTTGGCGAGTAAATCTTGAAAACAATCTTTCCCAAGCGGCTTTGTGAAAATGTCCGCCAACTAGTTTTGAGAAGAGATGAAATGTGTGCCAATGGTTCTAGACTGCACTTGTTGTCGAATAAAGTAGCAATAGATCTAATATGCTTCGTACACTCATGGAACACCGGGTTGGAAGCAATGTGAAGAGCCGCTTCATTATCACAAAATAGAGAAACTAGATGAGATCGTTTCACTCCAAGTTTTTGTAATAACCGTGAAAGCCATATGATCTCACTGGTAGTTGTTGCCATAGCACGATATTCTGCCTCAGCCGACGAGCGAGCAACCACAGACTATTTCTTCGACCTCCATAAAATAGGTGAGGACCCGAGGAAGATGATGAAGCCACTTGTTGATCTCCGTGTGGTTGGGCATCCTGCCAAATATGCGTCACAATAAGCTCGTAAGGATAAAGACCCAGTCGATGGTAGCAGAATTCCTTGCCCTGGCATTCCTTTGGGATAGCGTAATACTCTATATACAGCCTCAAGGTGAGGTTGATGAAGCGTATGCATAAACTGACTAAGGACATAAACAGCATAACTTATGTCTGGTCGAGAGATGGTAAGATATAATAATCATCCAACCAAACGACGATATTATCCGCGATCATCACAAGGTTCACCGGTATCAATGGAAAGTTTGTATTGCTGTTCCATTGGAAATGTAGCTGGTTTACTATCGAGTTTCCTAGCGTCTGCTAAGATATTAAGAACATACTTGCATCGGCTTAAGAAGATTCCATCTAGAGATCGTGCAACCTTAATTCCAAGAAAATACTTCAGTTTTCCCATATCTTTAATCTGGAACTTATTATCTACCACTACAACTCAGTAATTCGGCTGGGATTTGTTCCTATGAGAGAATGTGAACAAGGAATGGTCTACATCCGACTGTTGAAAATCGATGTCAATAAGTGAAGTGGTGAACTTCTTGTACCAGTTTCAGGATGCTTGACGAAGGCCATAAAGTGACTTCTCAACCTACAAACTCTTTGCTCCCTCTGTTTAGCAAAGCCCTGAGGAATCTTCATAAATAGCTCCTTATCAAGATCGTTGTGCAAATATACTATTCACATCGAGTTGATGAAGTTCCCAACGCTTAATCGAGGCTAGGTCTAATAAACACCGAACTATAACTAACTTAGCAATTGGTGTAAATATCTCATGAAAGTCATTCCCTTCAACCTGTGTATATCCCTTAGAGACGAGGCGAGCAGTGTAACATTCAACACTTCCACCAAGCGTGTACTTGACCTCATAAACCCACTTGGAATCAATGACACTTTTTCCATGTGCAAGTGATTCCATGGTCCATGTATTGTTCGCCTCAAGGGAAGATATTTCTTTCTCCATATACTTTCCATGCCTGGAACTTAACTGCCCAAGAAAAAGATTTTGGCTCGTTTGTGGAAGAGATGGCCACTAAAAAGGCATTATGAGATTTAGAGAACTTGGAGTATGATAAATAGTTAGAAAGGGAATGTACCATTGAGTTGGTTGAAGAAAGTGGCAAGAGTGGCCTATCGTTGGAAGGAGCAAGAGAGGGAGACAAATTATATTCATAACCTAACAACCATTGTGAAATCTTTCCCTCTCGTTTCTGATGATGAGAGGCTGCATCTGAAGTACCCATATCTGGGACATTATTGTTCGATCGTTCAGGCACCAGAGCTGGAGAAACTGGTACTTCCTCATGTCCATGTCTATCAGGAAATTGTGGTGGAGATACTGGTACTTATGAATCCTGTACCTCTGTCTGAATATGATCAGTACCAGTTAGTGTCTCTTAATGTACAATTGGTATTTCCATCGTAGCAGAACTCAATCGATAGCAACTGGAACTTGCTACACCCTCAAGGGTACTGGCTTTTGTGAGACTGGAACCTTATCTGGAAAAAATTCTTATATGACGAGATCCGATAGCACTTGCTTTGCATCTGGTACCAGCTGTACTATAGTTGGTAGAAAGTAATTTTCTCTAAATCTAACATCTCGGGAGACATAAATTTGTTTACTTTAAATGACGTATATTTTATATTCCTTTTGAGACAGGGATAACTAACAAAAATACCAATCTTAGCACGCGGCGCAAACTTGTCCTATGGTTTGGCATTTTCGTGTGCATAACAAATGCATCCAAAGCTCCTTAAATGATCATAACTAGGTGTCTTTCCAAAGAAAACTTCATATGGTGTTTTGTCATTTTGGACCTAGATGGGCATATGGTTGATTAAATATGTAACGGTTAAATCACATTCTCCCCTAAACTTGGTCGGAACTTGTACCTGGAATCTTAATGCTCGGGCAACTTCCAAAATATGCCTATGTTTGCGCTCAACAACTCCATTTTGTTGAGGAGTGTACACATAACTGGTTTGGTGTTCCATCCCATGTTCAACATAATATTTTCTCATATCGGCATGCATAACTTCCAAGGCATCATCTGTTCTTAAAACTTTCACCCTCAAATTATATTGTGTGTAAACCCAATTGAAAAAGAGCAGTAGGTATTTTTTGGTTTCAGATTTATGTTTTATGAGATACACCTAAGTCGCCCGACTAAAATCATACACTATCATCAAAAAATATTAACTACTAGTATGTGATGTTGTATTGTAGTCCCCAAATATCACAGTGAATCAAATCAAATGCATGCATCGTTTTACTTATACTATAAGGAAAGGGTGCTCGAATTAGTTTTACACGATAACACACATCACAATTTAAAATATTCTTGCAGTCAGAGGAGACATGTATATTTGGTACCAGTGGAATACGATTTGCTGGTAGATGACCCAATTAACAATCCACAAACTTGCACTACCCGAAGTATCAACTATTAAAACCTTTTCCCCTCTCGTTTGCTCCAAATGATATAGGTCGTTTTGTTCTTTCCCCTTAGCTTTCCCGTGGTTAAATCGCAAATTATAAAAAGATTGGATGTGAATGTCACAGAACAATTCAAATCTTTTGTCAATTTACTAATAGATAATAAGTTCAAACAAATACTAGGGACTCCAAGAACTCGTTCCAATGTTAGTACATTTCGAAGATCGACTTTACCCACGGCAGGACTTCTTCTTTCGCACCATTAGGGATCTGTAGAGGTGGTATGTTTGGCAAAAAATTGACGTTTGATAACGAATGAACATCATATGTTATGTGATTCATTGCTCTAATATCAATAATCCAGTCACCATTATTGCTTGAAAGGTTGCAGACTGGAATTAACGAATCTGTTCCAGTAGCATCAACAAAGTGTTGGGTAGCATTAATCTGACCCATATGAGGTCGGTTGGTTCCAGTCTCAATAGCAGTAAGGCTTGTATGTGACACGCTAGTTCCAACACTCTTGTCATCTTAATTTTGTCATAATCCGTGTGAATCTGATGAGCATAGGCGATAGAGATGTTCTTCTTGACCTTTAATATCACTCATAGTCATGTCAAAAGAAAAGACAGATTTTAAAACCTGCTCTGACGTCATGTAAGGAATTGATTTGTATATTTCATATGGTGTTGTAGATACAAAGTATAATACAAGAATATATACAAACCCTAAAGTGACAAAAAAAAGAATTACAATCCATCAAATAAATACAAAATACAATCTGTCTGGAATCTTCCATAAAGATGGAGTCAATCTTTCCATAACTCCCTAATATCCTTCAATAGTATTTTCATATTAGTCCTTGGCGCATGTCGTCCTTGCATACATATATTTTTCTTATCACGATTTGTTCCATATATAATTATAGAATTTGGTCAATGACTTTATTTATGTTTTAGCCCTCTTTGGTGGGAAAAGAAGAGTTATATGTAGTGCGGAGACCCATCATATATAACTATTTTCAAAATGCAAAATTTCAATTCTACCTCCTGTTTGCACTAAAAATTCGCGTTTATTGATTTTTAGTCAATACCGAATAGATAATACAAATATTTGAGAATTCAAGTAAAAGTAGGTCTTCAATCTTCAACTTGATCCTCTGATTCTTCCTTTGAATTTAAAATTGTTGAATCTTCAAATGCTCCTTGATGGATTTGGTGGTTTGATCTTCTTCAACTTCGAATTAGACTTGAAACAATGTTAATCCGTAGGTCCTTCGACTTGTTTATGAATCAAACGCCGGATTTTGGAGAATTCCGCCAAGAATGCCTTCAAATTCGTTGGTAACTCTGTGGATTTAGCTTGAACATATCTCCGATTCGCCGGTATAACGCCTTGACTACGGATCAAACGCCTTGATTTGGTAACTTCGTGTTGAATATGTTATGCATATATATATATATATATATTAGTTGTTGGAGAATTAATATATATATGATTAATTGTTGGAGGATTAATCATTAATTATGCAAAGGCATATCAAAGGTTGTTTGGAAAATATGCATTGGTTATTGTGTCCCGCATTGGAAAAATAACACTAGGCAGACAGCTTTATATATTAAAATGCTGTATGTGTTATTAAATTATGGGACCCAAGAGAGGACTAATGGGCTCACTCGCGGTGCGGTGCACCGCACCGCCCGCGCACGCGCGTACGGGCACGGGCTCGGGCATGGGCGAATGTGGTGTTTGATGGCGCACTTTGCACTTAGCCAGAGCCGGCCTAGTCCAGTCCAAAAGTTCAGACTTTTGAACCAATGTCCAGGTACATCCAATCAGTCCGTTGGCATCTGTAACAGCTGAGTAGTGGGCATTCATTGGGATTGAATTTCAGGTCATTACACCTGAAATTAATCCATTCAATGCAGTTTTATCTTTGGCCAACACTTGAGAGCTATAAACAGCTTCTTCCCTCACCTGAAGAATACAGCAAAAACTCACCTGAATTCTGGCAAATTGCTATTGTTCGAATTCATCATTTCCAGCTTGACATACATCCTAAAAGTAAATCGTCTGCAACCTTTAGCAAACTCAGTGAGTAGGGGCGATTAACACTTTAAGGACAGGGACTACCAGTGTCATTCTGATCCCATTCCTCCCATTTTCTCAACAATCTTAAAGTGTTAATTCGTGTGAAGATGGAATCAGAATCCTTCCGCATCATGAACCATCAGAAATTGGATCGCTTCGATGGAAACAATTTCAGCCGCTGGCAAGACAAGATGAAGTTCCTGCTTACCGTTTTGAAGCTGGCCTATGTTCTGGATCCCAGCCTGCCACCAATTCCAAAAGATCCTCCTGCTCCCCAGCAGCCTGTTGATTTGGATCCACCAACCACTGAAGCAGGTGGTGCTCCTCCTGCCAATCCTCCGACAACAAGAGTTGCTGCTCCTCCCAACATTGCAGCAACAGGTCCTTCCAGGAATGCTATGCGGATCCACCAAGAGATTGTGGAGACTCTTCAACAGCAAAGGAGGAAAAGGGCTGAAGATGAAGAGTTGGCTCGTGGTCACATCCTCAACACACTTTTTGACAGGCTGTATGATCTATACACAAACGTGAAGTCGCCTAGAGAGCTTTGGGAGGCCTTGGAATACAAATACAAGGCTGAGGAAGAAGGTACTAACAAATATTTAGTTTCTAAATATTTGGATTTCAAGATGGTTGACAACAAACCGATTCTGGAGCAAATGCATGAGCTCCAAGTAATCGTTAACAAACTCAGAATGGTTAAAATTATCCTTCCAGAGACATTCCAGGTTGGTGCAATCATTGCAAAACTTCCTCCAGCCTGGAAAGATTATGCAAAGCGTTTGATGCATAAATCTGAGGATTTGTCCTTGGAACAAATTCAAAAACATCTGTGTATTGAAGAGGAGGCTCGGAAACGCGATGGAAAGAATTTGGTTCAAGGACAATCGAGTGTGAATTTTGTTGAATCTGGAAATTCTTCTAAAAAGAAACAGTTTGGTGTTAAAAAAAATTCTGGACAATTTAAGAAAACCATACAGAAGCCTAAACCTTCTAATGCTGCTAACAAAAGAAAAGGCAAGTGTCATGTTTGTGGAGAAACAGGACATTATGCGAGAGAATGCCCACAACGGAAGAGTGGATCCGGAGTTGCAAATATGGTTGAGGAGAACCTAGTTGCCATGGTGACTGATCTTAGCCTCGATGTGGCTATGATTTTTGAAATCAACATGGCAAGTGAACTTTCTGGCTGGTGGTTAGATTCTGGAGCTACCGTTCACATTTGCAACGATCGAAGGCTTTTCAAGACCTTTGAAGAAACTGTTGGGCAAGAGGTTCAGATGGGAAACAACTCCAAAGCCAGTGTTGGAGGCAAAGGATCTGTCGAACTCAACTTTACCTCCGGGAAGAAATTAACTTTGATTAATGTCTTGTTTGTACCAGATGTTAGGAAAAGTTTAATTTCTGTTGATTTGTTAGATAAGAAAGGTTTTAAAATTTCTGTTGAATCTGGCAAAGTCATCATCATGAAAAATGGTGAATTTGTTGGAAAAGGCTATGCTTGTAATGGGATGTATAAGATGTCTATCAATAATATGATTTATGCTTCTGTTTATATGATTTCTTCAATTTCTTTATGGCATAGTCGATTAGGACATGTTAGTGCAAAGAATTTGAAAAATATGCATGCAATGGGATTAATTGATATTGGTAAAAATGAACTTGATAAGTGTGAAATATGTGCAAAATCAAATATTGTAAGAAAGCCTTTTCCAAGTGTTAAAAGAGAATCACAAATATTAGATTTAATTCATACTGATATTTGTGAGTTAAATGGAATTTTAACTAGAGGTGGTAAAAGGTATTTTATTACTTTTATTGATGATGCTAGTCGTTTTTGCTATGTGTATTTGTTAAGAACTAAAGATGAAGCTCTTAGGTCTTTTGCGAAATACAAATCAGAAGTAGAAACCCAACTTGAGAAGAAGATTAAGGTTCTACGTTCTGATCGAGGCATGGAATATTGTTTGAATGCCTTTGATACACTTTGCGAAGAAAGTGGTATCATACATCAAACGACTGCCGGTTATACACCCCAGCAGAACGGTGTAGCTGAAAGGAAAAATCGTACCTTTCTGGATATGATAAATTGCATGTTAAATCATGCAAATTTACCTCACAACTTGTGGGGTGAAGCCCTTCTGTCTGCGTGCCATATTCTAAATAGGATGCCTAGTACTGTTGTGAAGTCTAGTCCCTATGAAATATGGAAAGGCAGAAAACCCAACATAAGTTATTTCAAAGTGTGGGGGTGTGTGGCTTACTTTCGGGTTCCTGATCCTAAACGGACTAAGTTAGGGGCTAGAGCTATTAAAAGTGTATTCGTTGGATATGCTCTTAATAGCAAGGCCTATAGACTTCTCGATTTGGAGTCTAACGTGATAACTGAATCCAGGGACGTGGAATTC
The DNA here is from genome assembly GCA_037501455.1 of Lantana camara. Lineage (NCBI taxonomy): Eukaryota > Viridiplantae > Streptophyta > Magnoliopsida > Lamiales > Verbenaceae > Lantana > Lantana camara. The sequence continues at coordinate 94,434,380 of CM074861.1, forward strand.
TTCGAAAATACGTTTTCAAAAGATGTTGGAAACGAATCTGTGCCACTCCAAATTGAGCCTAGAGGTCCTATAAGGCCGGTTGTGGAAAACGATGTTCCTAAACAACAAGTTGAGCCTAGAAGGAGTACTAGACCAAGAAAAGAGAAAAGTTTAGATAAAGACTTTATCTCATCTGATGCTTTATTATTCTTGGTGGATGGGGACCAAGATAATAAAATGGTAAGTGAAATACCATATGTATTTTCACTTGAGACGGATCCTAAAACATTTTCAGAAGCTATGGCTTCTCGAGATGCTTCTTTCTGGAAGGAAACTGTAAACGATGAAATGGATTCGATCTTGGGTAATAATACTTGGGTATTAGCAGACTTACCTCGTGGTTCTAAACCCATTGGGTGCAAGTGGGTATTTAGAAGAAAACGAAACACTGATGGCACTATCTCAGCTTTTAAAGCGAGATTAGTCGCCAAAGGATTTAGACAAGTAGAAGGGATTGACTACTTTGACACTTATGCACCGGTGGCTCGAGTTGAGTCCATTAGAATTCTTCTTGCCTTAGCCTCTCTTTACGATCTGTTTGTTCATCAAATGGACGTAAAGACAGCATTTTTAAATGGAAATTTAAAAGAAGAAATCTATATGGAACAACCTGATGGTTTTATAGCACCGAGAACAGAAAATAAAGTGTGTAAGTTAGTTAAATCCCTGTATGGTCTAAAACAAACACCAAAACAGTGGCACGAGAAGTTTGACACTGCTATCTTGAAATTCGGATTCAAGTATAACAGTGCTGACAGGTGCATTTACTCCAAAAGTACGGCTGACTATATGGTGATAGTCTGTCTATATGTCGATGATATGTTGATCATCGTGATCATCGGAACGAATATGATTGGAGTAAACGAGACTAAAAAGTATCTATCCTCGGTCTTTAAGATGAAAGACTTAGGTGAAGTAGATACCATTTTAGGCATTAAAGTTAAAAAACATAGTGGGGGTTTTTCACTAAACCAATCTCATTATATTGAGAAAGTTCTGACTAAGTTTAATCACCTCGAGATCAAGGAGGTGAATACTCCATTTGACAATGGACTGAAACTTAAAGAAAATACTGGTAGAGCTATTGCACAGCTTGAGTATGCAAGTGCCATTGGAAGCCTTATGTACGCAATGCATTGCACTAGATCAGATATTTCATTTGCAGTTTCAAAACTTAGCAGATACACGAGCAGTCCCAATGCTGATCATTGGAAAGCTATTAGTAGGGTACTTGGGTACCTTAAGAGAACTATTAGCTTTGGTTTGTTTTATAACAAATTCCCTAGTGTATTGGAAGGGTACTCAGACGCGAGTTGGATAACTAGCGTGGGAGATAATAAATCCACAAGTGGGTGGGTTTTCACTCTTGTCGGTGGGGCTGTTTCTTGGGCAAGCAAGAAACAGACAATAATCTCTCACTCTACCATGGAATCTGAGTTCATAGCTTTGGCACAAGCTGGACAAGAGGCTGATTGGATTAGAAATATGTTGTTAGATATAGATCTATGGCCGAGTCCAATGCCTCCAATTTCGTTGTATTGTGACAGCGAAGCTACGCTTACAAAAGCGTATAGTGGTACCTATAATGGTAAGTCTAGACATATTGGTCTTAGACATGCGTTTGTGAGACAATTGATACAAGATGGTATCATAACAATTGTCTATGTGAGGTCAAATAAGAATTTGGCTGACCCATTTACTAAGCCTCTGACGAGAGACTTAGTAGCTACAACTACAGAGATATGGGACTTAAACCACCCGAACCATAAGTGATGGTAACCCTACCTATAATCTAGGTTACCCCTGGTTATAGGTTCAAAGGGAAAAACAAGTCACGAGTTGGTTAGAGCTGTCAAAGTGGTCTCATATGTAGTAAAAGATAGCTCAGTGAGTTGCAAAGTGATAAGGTTGAGCTACGCTCTTAACAAAATGCTGCACTAATGCAACTAGTGCTCGAGAAACATTTTGCCTATATGAACAAGAAGTGAAGCCGCTTCTTATAGAGAGTTGTGGTTTACTCTCTTAAAGGTTCATGAAATGGGATATGGCGTATGGCTTTATAAGCGCAAAGCAGTGGAGTGCATGCTGTATGAGAAAGAAAACATGCGTGTGATAACTCCGATTGCATCACGAAGGAGTTGAGGTTCAATCTACGGACACCGTCAACTTCGGTGCAGTCTTGAGTTATTTACACTAAGGGAAGGTTCAATGTTCGTCACACCTTCCTCTAGGCATGTGATCTTTGACAAAATCTTCAGGGACTTGTCTGGCAAAAGAGTAGTTTTCCAAACAAGTGGGGGATTGTTGAATATGTTATGCATATATATATATATTAGTTGTTGGAGAATTAATATATATATGATTAATTGTTGGAGGATTAATCATTAATTATGCAAAGGCATATCAAAGGTTGTTTGGAAAATATGCATTGGTTATTGTGTCCCACATTGGAAAAATAACACTAGGCAGACAGCTTTATATATTAAAATGCTGTATGTGTTATTAAATTATGGGACCCAAGAGAGGACTAATGGGCTCACTCGCGGTGCGGTGCACCGCATCGCCCGCGCACGCGCGCGCGCGCGCGCACGGGCACGGGACCGGGGCCGGGCATGGGCGAATGTGGCGTTTGATGGCGCACTTTGCACTTCGCATGTGCGCATCGTCGCTAGGAGCTTGGAGCCTCGCCTCCGAGCCCAGAGCCTTACTTTTTGAGCCAGAGCCGGCCTAGTCCAGTCCAAAAGTTCAGACTTTTGAAGCAATGTCCAGGTACATCCAATCAGTCCGTTGGCATCTGTAACAGCTGAGTAGTGGGCATTCACTGGGATTGAATTTCAGGTCATTACACCTGAAATTAATCCATTCAATATTCCCATTGCAGTTTTATCTTTGGCCAACACTTGAGAGCTATAAACAGCTTCTTCCCTCACCTGAAGAATACAACAAAAACTCACCTGAATTCTGGCAAATTGCTATTGTCCGAATTCATCATTTCCAGCTTGACATACATCCTAAAAGTAAATCGTCTGCAACCTTTAGCAAACTCAGTGAGTAGGGGCGATTAACACTTTAAGGACAGGGACTACCCGTGTCATTCTGATCCCATTCCTCCCATTTTCTCAACACTTCGGGGAAGAACATCCTTGAATGCCTTAGAACCCGTTTTGAACTTGTAGAGAGGTTTTTAGCCTTTCTTGAACTTGTAGAGAGGTTTTTAGCCTTTGTTGAACTTGTATTGTGTGTTAAATGAACTACACATTACCCCTTTATATAGGTGTAGGGTTCAAGACTTGTGGTTCAAGTCAAAGTTTAATTAATAATTATCTCTTGTATTTTTTTTAAGAGATAATATCAAATAAATCATATAATATTTATCTCTTTAATATTTTATTATTTTTTTAAAGAGATAATATCAAATAAAATCACATGAATATTTATCTCTTCATATTTCTTATCTTAAAGAGGTAAAATCATATAAAACTTGAATTTGATTGGTCGGTACGACACAATACGCCACGTGTCACCAAATGATTTGTGTTGTCATCACTTGATTAGTTGATTGAATAAAACATTATAATATCAATTTGCATTTAACCATTTAACTTTGAAATTAAATTTAGGATAATTTTAAAATATTAAATAGCAAATTAAATTAATAAACTAAAGTTTATTTACTCATCTACAAATGCCCAAACTTCAAGGTTCGGGAAAGAACATGCCAAATGTATTTATGCGAAGGCGGGACTTGAAATATTTAAATTTTCCTAATTTTTTTCCCTCTTCATTTTTTTTTTTGTTGTTTTCGAAAAATTTCAACAAAATTTAAATATGATGATATTAATTTCCACATTTAATCTTAAACCAAGATTAAAGTTGAAATCATCTTGGATCATCAGTCACGTGTTACGGACTTAGTTAGGATATCTGCAAGCTGGTCCTCTGATTTCACAAACGGGAGCTTAAGTAACCCTGACTTGATCTTTTCTTTGATGAAATGTCGGTTGATCTCTACGTGTTTAGTTCGATCGTGTTGCACCGGATTATGGGAAATGCTTATGGCTGCCTTGTTATCACAATACAAGTCAATGCCTTCCTCAGGAGGAAAGCCAATTTCGGTCAGTAGTTTTCGGACCCATAGAACTTCCGTGAGTCCTCGAGCGATTCCTCGAAATTCTACCTCGGCACTGGAGAGTGCCACAACTCTTTGTTTCTTGCTTTGCCAAGTAACCAAGTTCCCTCCAACAAAGGTGAAGCATCCAAAGTGGATCTTCTATCTGTGATGCTTCCAGCCCAGTCAGCATCAGTGTAGGCTTTGATTCGAGTGTGCCCGTTCCTGGCGAACATGAGTCCCTTTCCTGGTGAGGATTTGAGATATCTCAAAATCCTCATGACTGTCTCCATGTGTTCTCTACTCGGATTGTGCATGAATTGGCTCACAATTCCAACGGCGTAGGCAATGTCTGGCCTAGTGTGGGCCAAGTAGATCAGTTTGCCTACCAATGTTTGGTACCTCTCCTATCAGTTGGTGTTTGATCTAGGAAGATCCCCAGCTGGTGATTTTGAACCATCGGAGTCTCAGCTGGTTTACAATCTAACAGCCCGACTTCAGTCAGAAGATTAAGTATATACTTCCTCTGTGAGATAAAGATGCCACTATTTGTCCTTATTACTTCAATGCCCAAGAAGTATTTCAGCCCTCCCAAGTCTTTCATTTCAAACTCCCGCGATAAGTTCCTTTGTAGACTGGTTATCTCCTCTGTATCATTCCCAGTTATCACCATATCGTCTACATAAATAACCAATAAGGTGATGAGATTGTCCTTTCTGTTGATAAACAGGGAGTGATCTTGAGTTGCTCTGGCTGTACCCATATTTCTTCATGGCAAGTGTAAACTTTCCAAACCAAGCTCTTGGCGACTGTTTGAGCCCATAGAGGGATCGTTTCAACCCGCATACCATAGGTTTGTCCTGGTGGTCCCCAAACCCGGGCGGGAGATCTATATACACCTCCTCCTAGAGGTCCCCATGCAAAAATGCATTTTTCACGTCAAACTGGTGTAGGGCCCATTCATGGTTGGCGGCTATGGATAACAGGATGCGGATAGTGTCTAATTTCGCCACTGGAGAAAACATTTCTGTGTAGTCAATCCCATAGGTCTGGGAGTACCCTTGGCCACCAGTCTGGCCTTGTATCTCTCGATCGTACCATCCATCTTGTACTTAATACTGTAAACCCATTTACACCTAACAGAACATTTCCCGGTGGGGAGTGGACATACCTCCCGTGTTTGGTTTTTTGCTAGGGCATTGATTTCTTCTTCCATTGCCTGTCTCCATAAGGGATTCTCTTGTGCTTCCTTGGTGGTTCTAGGGATTTCCTGAGTGTAAACCGCATGGATAAAGCCGTGGAGTTGAGGTGCGTAATTGGAAGCGACGTGATGTGCTACCGGATATTTGGACCTGCTTGCCCTTTCTGGGCTGTACCTGTTGGATGGAATGTCCCTGTTCTGTCGATGAGGTAAAACATATGTATCTGGCATAGAAACAGGAGGGTCGTGAGTGTTTACCTCAGTGATATTTGATGACGGGGGCTCTTCCGCGGCGGGTGAGAGAGATAGGAGTGGATTATCTGTCGACACAGGAGGCGGAGTGTACTCATAGAGCGGTTCTAACCATTCAAACATCCAATTCATTCCCTCGTTATCTCTCTCCCCCTGAGGGGATGTATTGGGGTTTGCTTTGAAGTAGTATTCGGTTTCCAGGAAGTCAACATCCATGGTAATATAATGGTGCTTTCCTATCAGATCATAGCAGTGATACCCCTTCTGAGTAGGGTTAAACCCGAGAAACACACACCGGACCATGCATGGATCAAGTTTGGTCCGTAGATGCCTTGGGGTGTGGACAAAAGCGATGCATCCAAAGACCCGGGGAGTGAGCAGGAGCACCGAAGGGATGGAGTGGAACTTCCTGAGGGTGTCCAAGGGAGTTTCATACTTTAGTGCTTGAGTTGGGAGTAGGTTCATGACATACACGGTTGTCGAGACAGCCTCGGCCCAGTAGGAGTTGGGTAAGTGGGCCTCGAACAGGAAGGCCCGAGCACTTTCTAGTATGTACCGATTTTTCCGTTTCGCTATCCCATTCTGCTGTGGGGTATGAGGACAAGTTATCTCATGAATAACCCCATTTTGAGAAGAAGTTTTGCAAGTTTTGATTGATAAACTCTCTTCTATTGTCGGTATGAAGAACTTTGATCGAGGCTGAGAACTGGGTGTGGATCATTTGGAAAAAATTCCTGATTGTGCTTGGGACATCAGATTTTTGGTTCAGAAAGTAAATCTAAGTGAATCTGATGCAGTCGTCAATAAACAGTATAAACCAGCGAAATTTGGAGTTAACATGATTTGGGACGGGTCCCCAAACATCAGAATGAATCAATTCAAACGGTTGGTTCGTTTTATTCTTCGAGCTTGGATAACTGTTCCGATGACTTTTAGTAAGTACACAGGTATCACAATGCAAAGAACTGGACTCCGACACTAAACTCGGAGATAACCGCTTCATATACTGAAAAGAGGGATGCCCCAGTCTACGATGCCATAACCATAATTGCCTATGACTGCTACCCTGAGCCAGATTAATTGAGCCTGTTTGTGAGATATCTCTGACGTAGTACAACCCGTCTCTCTCAATACCACGCCCAATGATCGCCCCCGTATGAATATCCTGAAAGAGACAAAACGAAGGGAACATTAATACCGAGCAGTTCAGTTCTTTGGTGAGTTGACTAACAGAGAGTATCTTATTAGTGAGTGATGGAACTACAAGGCAATGTGATAAGTTTAGTTTCTCAGATAAAGAAATGTTTCCCGCCCCTGTGTTCGGATAAGAAAGACCATTTGCATTTATCACCGAGTCTCGTCGTGGGACTGTAGAAGTCCGAATATCATGGGTGTCACTGGTCATATGGTCAGTGGCCCCACTGTCAATGAGCCATTCCATATCTGGGCTTGAGTGAGAAATTTGCATAAAATTACAGCCCTGATTAATATCATGAATCCCACTTTGGCCCAGTTTATCAAATCCCCCATTATCAATAATTGGCCCAAGTCCCCCTTTATTAATATGAATTCCATTATCAATAAATTTCCCAACATGATCAGGCCCACTAAAATTGTAAATAAGGTTTGAGAAGTTTCTTTTACCACACTCCACATTGGCAGTAAATGTTACGCCGAAACCCTTACCATTCTGGGGAATGTTGGTGCTGGTATTCTCACCACTATCGGTGGTGCCGCCGCCTCCGTTTTCGTTATTTTTGGTGGCGCCGCCGGTGGTCGGAGCCCCCTATCTAAAATCCGTTACGGTTGTGGTCATTTTGTTGCTTGAGTTCATACCAGTTTGGTTTGTCTTCTCCATCATGGTAGGTTGCTTTAATTTTGTCCCACAGACCCTTTGCGTTCGGGCAGAGGATGAGTTATGCGGTGATGTCGGGTTCCATTGAGTTAATTATGAGGCTTCGAATAGATCTTTCCGTCTGTTCCCAAGCCTCATATCCGTCGTCTTCGGGATCAGGGGATACAGTTTTTCCGGTGATGTATCCTATTCTTTCTTGGCCAAGTAACACTAGTTCGACGGTTCTTGACCATACTACGTAGTTGTTGTCGGTAAGTTCGATGTTTTGGGTGGGTTGTCCGGGATGTTTGTGCCTGAGAAGTTCTGCCATTTGGGCGAGAAACTCGGCTGACATCGTACTGGATTTTGTAGGTGAAGCCATGGGTAGATGATGAAGCAAGGCATTCGATTCGTTATTGAATCGAAACCCGCTCTAATACCATGTTGAATATAGGAAAAGTTTGGGAGAAAAGATTGAATGTATTCATTTGTCTTACCCGATACACTTTACAGTACAGGAATAAATAGAAGACTAATCCTAATCAACCCCTAATTACAGCATGTTAACTAAAGAAAGGAATCAATTTACATCGTTTCCATATTTACAATATCTTGCCAACATAAACTCTTTGTGAGTACCTTTTTAATCAAGGACTGGAAACAGGATGTAATTCTTTGTTCCACCATACGTCTTTCTCACCGCATTTTTCCCATAACAATAATAATAATAATAATAATAATAATAAGAAGAAGAAGAAGAAGAAGAAGAATTAAAGTTCATGTAATTCATGATTCTTCAAAGAATTAAATTTTAATTTACACTCCAAGCATCCCCGTTAAACCTCTATTAGAATTCAAAATTTTAATTCTAACCAGATACGTAGTTCTCCAAAAGAAAGATTCCTTATATCCTTAGGAGTCTTAATTCGTTAAGGAAATTGGGTTAACATTGGGTTTTCTATTACTTTTAGGAAATTCATGCAGTCGCCATACATAAGAATTTTATTATACATGGAATTTTCCATGCACTACACCCCTTGTCCACGTTGAACAAGAATTCCATCTTGCATGGAATTTCTTTCTCTATTAAAATCTTTTAGCGACATCTTCTCAAAAAGGAAATTAGTAGATTCCCGAAGACAGGTGAATAATCATGACCCATCATGAATAGAATTTAATTAGACTTTGGTATCCTAATCCGAATTGGAATTGTACCATTCTCACGCCTATAAATAATGGCCTCCCCTAACTTCAATGCTCACAATTCGATCAAAGTGACATACTTCCAAGAAGAATTAGAGCGGCTGGGCGTAATAATTCAAGAAGCAGGAGCATTAATTCAAGAAGCAGCAAACAACAATTCCATCGGCATTTACTTGGGAAAAAAATCAAGCCTGCGGCGTTAATCTAAAACAGCACTTAACTTTACAGCAACAATTTGGCAACATCTGGCGAGCCACGTCAAGTCTCTCAGTTTTAAGCGAACACAGGTAACATGTTTAGTTTTATTCCTTTCTTTTGTTCGTCCTTTTTTTTTATTTGAGTTTTATTGGTAACTTCTCTTTCTTCTTCTTCTTTTTTTTTTTTTTTTTGATTTGAAGATCGCAATGGTGTACTTCAAAGTTATCTCAACTCCATCCGGTGTCAAGTACTCCTTGATGACAAGAGACAATCCGAAGAGAAGGCTACTTGCTTGGAGGTACAGGATTCTTTACTTGGTTTATACAAAGGTCGTTGGCCAAAGTTGATTACATCGATTCGCTTGAATGAGTGGTCTCAAAGAATTACCGTAAGCAAAACATCAAAGGTGTGGGCTCTACAGGCTGCACACCATCAACTTACCGAAGGGCCAGATTACTTGCCATCATTAGGTCGAGCTATTATCGAAGGAAAGCCAAGTGGGGAGACGATCTCAAATTCGATGGTGAATTTCGCTTTATCGACAGATACTGGGAGTGGACCGAAGATATCCTTAGCCGATGCGGAGATAAATTAAACGATGTTCAACTACATGATGCAGTACGTGCCTCTTTATATACTTACAATCGGAACTTCGGAATTATCAAGGCTTTTATCGAAGCATGGTGCCCATCCACAAATACTCTCTGGACATCACAAGGCCCAATTATCAATATCATTATGGGACCTACATAATTTCGCGGGCCGTCCTATGAGCGGACTGATCTATGACGAAGTAGTTCCTGATACCAAGGAACTTACTGGTCACGATCACAAGGGGAATATGTTTATGCCTAGTTCGTGCAAGTATCTATTCCAAGTTTACCACTTACTGAAGGGAGATAACTGAAGAAGTCAAATTTCTCAAGTTACAATCGAATCTTGGGTGAACTTTTGGTGCAAGAGAACTAGGAGACATCCTCAACTGCCTGCTCGCAAAGATAGGAAGAATGGTCGTTCCAAGCAAACCCATAACCCACAAGGAGATATTGGCCCCCCCGAATCATAGAATTCCGCGGGAGATAAATTATTTGCTAAACTTGGCCTCAAAGAAAGCTCGAAGGAATAAGTCTACTTGGCGGCTTACTTATCATGTTGGATTTGTGCCTTTGCCTTACCATGTGACAATACTGGCGTGATCCGTCCGAGTACCTTTAAAATTGCAAGCACCATGGCGGCTAGTTGAAAAGTGGAGTTAGCAGTCCCTGTCTTAGCCAGCATTTACAAAGGGCTTAACAGATTATCAATGGCTTCACGACCCATTAGAGTTTACTCCCCGTCCCTATCCATTTCGTTTATGGCTGATTAGCACATTACTTCAAGACTCACTTCCCACTAAGCCAAGAAGTACGGGGTCCATCTATGACTCAATATTCTGTTGAAGGAAGTGCGAGATACTATGATGCAAAACAAGCTCGCAAGAAGATTCATAAAGCCGAACTTGTATCTTGGACTTGCAACATGGTCAAAGAATGGGGAGAATTTCATCACACCGATGATGGGAGAGGTCATGAACTTAAACAAAACTACTTTGTGGCAAATCGTTCCTGTTATTTGACTTTGAGGAGGGGTAGGCAATTTATCATTGAGCCATATAATCCTCATCGATTTAGTCGTCAATTTGGCTTTTATCAAGAAGTACCTGGAGTTATCAAAAATAATATGCAGCACTGTACTTTGGAGGAAGGAACCAACCATTGGCGTGTTTATACCTTAACCAATTCTATGTCCCCGGTATATTTTCCCGTAACCCCTCAAAATGCAAAGGGATTCTTTTCCGATAGTTACAAGGAATGGTGGTCAAAAATTCATGGCAACTTTTTTGAAGACAATGTTACCAAACTAATCGACCTGAAGTTACTTGATGTCGAAATCCCAAATGAAAGAGAGAAACGAAAGGCATCGATTGTTCCTGGTGAAGGGAGTGGCGATAGCAAGCATCATTGGAAAAGGTAGAAGAATACAAGTCAACCTTCACCTGATCAGTTTGCCAATAAGGTTGAATTTTTTCCTTCGATTTTATCCTTACTCGATCTTTATACTTGTCATTTATTCTTACTTTTTCTTTACAGTCGGGTCATGAGATGATAAATATTGAATACAGCCAAGAGTCCCAATACAGTTAATGTTCAGTAGTGGGGCCAAATTCCTTAGAGGCAGATACTCCAATTGAGAAGGAAATTCAGCACTGAAGCCCATTGAAAAGAAGAAAAATCTACCTCAGCCTGAGGTATCGGTGATTCGAGGGGCTGAATTTATCATCGATCGAACAAAGCAATTCCTCAAGTTATGACGGGATGACCTTTCGAAGAAGATATCTGATACGCCTCTTGATTCTATTTCCTCCATCAAAGATGAAGTCCACTTGGTAATTCCAGAAATGAAGAAACATGATGGATCTTACACTTCCCATATAGAGGATTCCTTGAAGATCTTGTTTGCAAAAACAGATACTTATGATGAGGCCAAGTCAAAGTATTCATAAAAAGAGTTTAAAACATCTTCCTCTCAACAGCTAAATGAAGCCAAAGATCACCTCAAGGACACACAAGCAAATCATGCCAAGGAAATAGATCACATTAAAACAATCAAGGATGATCTAAAGCACATTAAGAAGGAGATTACTGATTTAAAGAAGCAAAGAGAGAGGTCTTATCATCATTGAAGCGACAACAACTCCTACTGAAAGGTACTCAAGATCGAATTAGTGAAATTGAACAAGAGATTACCACCCTCGAGGAAGCTTTCCCAGCAAATGATGAACTGCTTCAAGATGTGAAGAATACCTCCGATCTTCTTGAAGTAGCCAACGAAACCTTGAAGGACTTGAAACCATTCACTTAATAGTGCTTAGGCCGCCTTTTTTCGCTTAGGATTTGTTTAAGAGTAGCTAGGACCATTTTTTTTTCCATCTTTGGATACAATGTATCTTGAACGTCATTACTTCAAGTTACTTAATAGAATTTATTTTATTTTCTATCTTGCAACTTTTCAATAACATAATTTTTCCTTGTTCATAATATCATCATATCTGAAAAAGAATAACACAACTCTAGGATGTTGATTTTCGTGAAGAAGTAAACAACACCGTAATTCCTTCACTTACTCAATTTGCAATTTGATATTTACCTGAAGAACTTTCAATTCAACAGGAAAACACAAATCAACACAAATCCAAGCAAAGTTATGAACTTATTTCAACTTGAAGAGCTTTCAACTCAACAAGGGAATACGAATCAAGGCAAAGCTAAGATTGAATTCAAACTTATAATTTCATATTTACTTGAAAATTGTTCTTTCTAACCAGAAAGTACGAATCAAATTAAAGTTGAAAATTTATTCAACCTGTGATTTATGATTTGGTACTTGAAGAATTTCCATTCAACAAGAAAACATGAATCAAAGCAAAGTTACGATTGAACTTAGAGGATATCTAAGTTGCCTACGTACCCTTTTAGAAGGGATCAAGTCATAACGTAGTTCAAAAAGTTAACTTTGTTTGGGGAGGAGGGAGGGAGGCGCAAACAGTTTATACTTATACGGGCCAGGAGTATCCGTCGCTTAACCACCCTAGACAAGGTGGGATATCTATCATTTTAACCACATGAAATATCTTTAGTTGAGTAAGCTAGCAATTTAGCCACATACTTTACCTTTAGTGGTTACCGTACATAGTTTATACTCATATGGGTCAGGAGTGACATACAGTTTAGGCTCGTGCATCGAGGAGCATTCTGCTTTATCATGTGTGATATTTCTTCAAGAATTTACCATTTATAGGTCCTATACACAAGCCGTCCTTGTCGAGCAACTTTTAGGCGCCATTTCTATACACTTCTTTTACCACATGCGGGCCATCCCATTTTGACATGAACTTGTTTCCCATATGCTGAGTGATGGTAATTGGTCTTCTTGCTGCTAAGACCAAGTTCCCTACTTGGAATGACCTCGGATGCACCTTCTTGTTAAATGCTCTCGTCATTCGGGCTTGGTAGCATTTAATTTGTTGTCGAGCTACAGGTCTTTTCTCATCAAGTGCTTCCAACTCTTCAAGTCTGAGACGAGCATTATCCTCTGGAGTAAGAACTTCTTGAATTGCTATGCGCAGTGATGGTATTTGGCTTTCCAAAGGTAGCACGGCTTCAACTCCGTAAACTAATGAGTAAGGGGTAGCTTAAGTAGTGGTTCTATGTGTTACCCGGTACGCCCATAACGCTTTCCCGACTTTGTTATGCCAATCCCTTTTTGACTTAGACACAACTTTTTTCAAGAGATTGCACAAAGTTTTGTTAAATGCTTCGGCCAAACCGTTTGCAGCTACATTATACATTGACGAGTTATGTTATTTAAAGCCAAATTGAACGTATAGTTTATCCATCAACTTGTTGTAAAAGGGTTTGCCATTATCAGTGATGATGTATCAAGGCGCCCCATATCTAAAAATTAGATTGTTTCGGATGAACTCAACTACCGTTTCCTTTTTCACTTCTTTAAGGGGTACCGCTTCCGCACTCTTTGAGAAATAATCAGTAGCTGCCAATATATAGGAATGACCACCTGAAGATTTAGGAGTTATTTGGCCCACTACGTCAAGACCCCATGTATCGAATGGCCATGAAGCTACTATAGGATGTAAAGGGTCAGGAACTTAGTGAATGAGATTGGTATATATCTAACATGCTTCACATTTTCTTGCATAATCCAAGCAATCTTTAACCATAGTAGGCTAGGAATAGCCCATTGTTTTGATCCAAAAATGTAGCTTTTGACCTGATTGATGTGCTCCACATACTCCAGAATGAGCTTCTGTCATAGCTTCGAGAGCTTCCTCACCATTTAAGCAACGCTAATATGTTCCCTTAAAAGAACGTCGATACAAAGTATCTTTGTATAAAATAAAGCAAGGAACTCTTCTACGCATTTCGGTTTTATATGGAGGATTTGATGGCAATTTTCCATGCTTTAAGTAGTCAATCAATGGAGTACTCCAATCGTCCTTTTCGTCAATCGAGATTGATATGGCATTTATATTGTTAATATTAGATCTACTCGATGATGGCACAACCCAACGATTGCACATGGGCACACTTTTTGTTTACCCTTTCAATAGAGCTATAATAGTCGCCAAATTTGTCAAAGCATCAGCTATTCTATTTTCTTCCCTTAGCATATGACTCAAAATTATATTCTCAAATTTTGTCATCAAAACCGATGCTTGTTGATGGTAGGGGATCAAATCTTCTTTCTTGACTTCATACTTACTTAAGAGTTGGTTGATTATCAGTTTGGAGTCACCATATACTTCTATACTGAGAATCATCATTTCTTGTGCCATTTGAAGTCCAATAATCAGAGCTTGGTACTCAGCAACATTATTTGAGCGTAATTCAGCCAACACAAAGGAGTATGTTAAAACAAGCCTTTTCGGAGAGACAAAAACCACTCCTATTCCTGCTCCATTTTGATCGAGCTGATCCATCGAAGAAGATTATCTAAGTTGGTAAAGGCTCGATAAAAAAGACTTCTTCATCGGGAAAGTCATCAGAAAGTTCCCACTCTGCTAGAATTGGATGATCAACTAGGAAATTGGCGAGTGCTTGGCCTTTCACAGCTTTCAGAGGTACATACATTGTCTCGTACTGACTAAATATGATTGACTACTTAGCTAACCACCTGGGTAGCACCGGTTTTGACATTACATATTTGACCGGATCCGCTCAAGATATAAGCTTTACGGAATATGCTTCAAAATAATGCCTTAGCTTCTTGATCTCGTAGAACAAAGCCAAACATATCTTTTCAACAGGGGAATACTTTAACTCATTTTCAGTTAATGTCCTGCTGAGGTAATATAACGCTCTTTCCTTCCCTTCGTCATTTTTTTTTGCCAATAGGGCCCCGATTGACCATTCTTGCACAACAATATATATGATAAAAGGCTTACCTGGTATTGGAGCTCCTAACACCGTCGGGTTTATAAGATGCTTTTTGATACTTTCAAACGTGTTTTGACATCCTTTATCCCATTTAAAATTAATGTCTTTTTTCATGAGATGACTAAAAGGTTGACACCTTCCTGCCAAATTTGATATGAACCTTCGAATAAATGCTAGATTGCCTTGTAAACTTCTCAAATCCTTAAGATTTCTTGGCGTGGGCATCCTTTGGATAGCATCTATCCTGGCAGGATTAACTTCGATTCCACGGTGGCCAACTATGAAGCCAAGGAATTTTCCCAAAGTGACACTAAGGTGCATTTAAGGGGATTCATCTTTAGATTATACTTACAGAGCTTGTCAAACACAACTCGTAGATCCTTCAGATGACCATATCTTTTCTTGGTTTTAACTACAAGGTCTTCCACATAGCATTCGACGTTCTTATGTAACATGTCATCAAAGATATTTTGTATGGCACGTTGATATGTAGTACCCATATTTTTCAGTCCAAAAGGCATAACCTTATAACAGTAGATAACCTTCAGGGTACGAAACGCAGTACACTCGTCATCCTGGAGAAACATTCTGAGTTGATTGTATCCTGAACATCCATCCATAAAAGATAAGGCCTCGTGTCCAGTAGTCGCATCAACTATAAGTTCAATAACGGGTAGCGAAAAGTCATCCTTTGGGCATGCCTTATTCAAATCTCTAAAGTCAACACATATGCGAATTTGACCATTCTTTTTCTTGACTGGAACAATGCTGGAAATGCAAGTGGGGTATTTAACTTCCCTAATGAACCCAACATCAATAAGTTTGTTGAATTCAGCTTCGATTAAAAGAACTAATTCTGGATGGCATACTCGTTGTGATTGTTTTACAGGTCAACTCGATGCTTTATGCCAAGACGGTGAGTTACAATCTTCGGATCCAACCCGGGCATTTCCTTATACGTCTAAGCGAAGACATCTTTGTATTCCTTTAGGAGACTTGTATATTGGATCATTTCTTCAGAAGACAGAAGTACACTTACCAATGTAGGTTGATGCTCCTCTATTGTTCCGAGATTGATTTCTCGTAGCTCATCTACAGTCGCTTGTATGCCATCTTCAAGTTGTGGAGGTGCCTCTCTAACTTCATTTTCTACCACTTCAAAGTCAAGATCTTTATTGATTGAGATATGGTGGTATGCCTTTATGGTGACAGGTCTTTCCAAAGTAATAAGAAGGGACGTGCCCCCAATTGAGAAGTGAAGAGTCTGATCTTGTCCCACATGAGCTATGTCTTTTGTGCTTTCTCTGAGATGTCGAACACAAAACGAAGATTTGATGCGTGCTTGTCCTTAAAAGTCTTTTGGCCTTTAGATCCAAGTCTCTTGAGCACAGAAGGACGTTTCATAGGAGCACCAAGTCGATCAAACACTGAAACACGTTTATGTTTCTTATCAGCTTCAACTCTCAACACAGATATGTGTTGCACGTTCACTTGTTTGTCTTTCTGAGACAAGCGTATTCTTAGTGGTTCTGTATGAACATATCCCACGCCCAACTTAGGCTGATCAACACGAGTTCCTTTCTCCTTCATTTTATTTTGCGACTCAGTGAGCCTATGAATTTTCTCACCAGTTAACTCGAGTTTTAAGCAACCTAAGGTTAATGGGCTAGAAAAGTCGTATCTTGATCTTTCTAACAGTGTATAAGCCTTTGGATCAAATACTCCTTTTATTTCTTCTGATGTCATCGTTGGAGATGGTCCATTTGTTGCATTCAAACTGATGATGGGCATTATCAGGTTAGATCTCAAGGCTTCAAAATTATTCAAAATTCCCACTTCTTATTGTTTCTCATGGGCGTTATGCTTAAGCTTACTTGCTTCTCCATTTGACTTATTTTTTTCTTCAGGCACAACTTCTCTTGGTGAGTTCGGGTCCAAGTATAATTTGGCATCAGGAAAGTGGGATTCCGCATCAGTAAAGGGTTTTGCATCCGCATCCACTTTCATAACTTCTCCATCTTTCAGATACTTAAAACATTGATGAAGGGTAGATTGAATGACGTTGATTTTCCATGGTCTCCCTAATAGAAGGTTATAAGAAGTCCTAACATCAATCACATCAAGTAGAGTACTTGCCTTCAGTTCTACAATTCAAAGATCTACTTGAATCATGCCTATAGCTCGTTGTCCTCCTTGATTGAATCCTTGAATGGTCAGACGACTTTGAGATAATTCTTCGATAGAGACTCCAACTTCTTCATAGTGGACTTTGGCATGATACTAATGGCTAAACCTCCATCGATCAATATGCGGTTAACTTTCCCTTCTTGCATGAATCCTAAGATGAAAAGTGGTCGATTGTGCGGTTTCAGTCCTAGTAATAAATCATCGTCTGTGAAGGTAATTGTCGTGCTAATAACATGACAAGAGACAACATAGGAAATTTCTTCTTCATGTGAGGTAGGACCCACATTTTTCTTGAAGTATTTCTTCGAAAAAAAGTCTCCCAAAGTCAGTGGTTTCCAGTAGCGATTGTTTGTAGGCTTTTGGTAGTTGGCAAGTGCTCTCATCCTTCTCTTTGACTCGCTTCGTCTATGCTTGATCGGAGTTGATGTTTTTAACCAAGTAGGGTGAAATTGTTCCACCCGTTATCTTTGTCTTTACCGACGCATCACTATAGTCCATTCATCATCATCTTCAGCGTTGGTTGTTGTATGCACTTCAACTTTAACTTCTCTATTAGACATCAATTTTGAAACTAACATTGGCTCCAAGCTTCTAAACCGGATTTTTGTGGATGCCCCAGTGGTGTTGGTGATGCCATCATACTCTTGTTGCTCTTAACTTTATTGACATTTATTGAAGTTACAACACTAGTAGAGTTTGTGTCGGCTGTATCTTCACTTTCAAGGATAATTTTGCCTTCTCTTGCTAGAGCCATTATCTTGTCTTTCAACAAAAACATTTCTCTATCGGGTGGCTAATGACTCGATAATACTTACAGTATTTCGGGTCATTCACTTTCCTACTCTCCTCGGGGTATTTTGCCTGCGGTAGCTCTATCAGTTTTTTCGCCAGCAGTTCATCAAAAATGTGTGAGATGTCGGAGTCTGGAAATGGTTATTCATTTTCTTGCATCTCTTTCAATGTAAGTCGAAGCCTTTCATCCTGCGTTGGTTGATCTTTTGTTTTGGTTTCAACCTTCTTTTCCTTGGAGGGAATTTTGACAGGTGTTGCCTTTACTGCCATAGATTCCTTTGCAAAAGGCTTGACGAATTTTTCACTCCTTCGAATATCCCTTCTATCCTTTCTTTGATTTTCAGCCCGGAAAGTTAGTACAGTATTGTGCAATACTTAGTTCCATATCATGAGCTCTCATAGCCAATTCTTCAAATGTTCGGGGCTTGATACCTTGTAAGATGTAAAGCAATCCCCAATCCATGCCTTGAATACACATTTCTATTGAAGATATCTCTGAAAGTCTGTCCTTGTAATTCAAACTCAATGTTCGCTAATGATTGATGTAATCGATGACCAGTTCGTCTTTCCACTGTTTTGATTAGTGAGCTCGATCATACTTACAGTGCGATGAGTGTTATAGAAACGATTCAATAACTCTCTTTCCATTTGGTTTCAACCGTCGATCGACTTTGGCTCTAAATCAACATACCAATCGAAAGCATTTCCTTTAAGTGACCTCACAAATTATTTTACCAAATGATCACCATATGTCCCCGCATTGTTGCATGTTTCCACGAAATGAGCAATATGTTGCTTCGGATTGCCCTTTCCATCAAATTGCTGAAAATGCGGTGGTTGATAACCCATTGGCATCCTCAAAGAATCAATGCGTTTCGTATATGATTTTGAGTGTGTTGGAGAATTTTGTGAGGGTGCACCATTCTGAGCTCTAATTGTATTAGTTATCATATTTTGTAGTTCTAGCACAGATAGGGTGGGGATGGATGCAGTAGAGTTAGGTTTTGATCCAGAGTCATGTTGAGGAGGTAAGTTCACTCACTTTCCATCAGTGACTTGAACTAAAAAAGTTTGAGGGTTACGAATAGACTGACCAGGATCACGATTTTCTAACTTATTCATAAGTTGAGCAATCTGGAAGTCTTTATCCTCCAAAGTCTTTTGCAAGTTAGTCATTGCTTGAGCCATTTGGGCAACTTGCTCTTCAAGAGTTATAGTCTCCGTCTCTTTAGTAAAAGGGGTTTCTTCTGATTTAGTTTCTTTGGGGTCGAAGGAGTTGAACCATCAGATGATTTCGAGTCACGACCGTCCGTAGAAGATCGCACAGTGCCATCAACTTCTTTGTTCTTCAAACTATCAACTCCCTTATTCTTCGGGTTGGGTTGGATTTTAGGAGCCATTTGAGTATTCGTTGAACCTTGGTACATGAAAAGGGAGAGATAAAAGGTAAGATCAGTCCCACCGGGCGTGCCAAGCTGTTTGCACTAAAAATTTGCGTTTATTGATTTTTAATCAATGCCGATTCGATAATACAAATATTTGAGAATTCAAGTAAAAGTAGGTCTTCAATCTTCAACTTGATTCTCTAATTCTTCCTTTGAATTTAAAATTATTGAATCTTCAAATGCTCCTTGATGGATTTGGTGGTTTGATCTTCTTCAACTTCGAATTAGACTTGAACTAACGTTAATCCGTAGGTCCTTCGACTTGTTTACAAATCAAACATCGGATTTTAAAGAATTCTGCAAAGAACGTCTTTGAGCTCGTTGGTAACTCCGTGGATTTAGCTTGAATATAACGCCGATTTGCCGGTATAACGCCTTGATGGCGGATTAAACACCTTGATTTGGTAACTTCGGGGAAGAACACCCTTGAATGCCTTAGAACCCATTTTGAACTTATAGAGAGGTTTTTAGCCTTTCTTGAACTTGTAGAGAGGTTTTTAACCTTTCCTGAACTTGTGTTGTGTGTTGAATGAACTATACATGACCCATTTATATAGGTGTAAGGTTCAAGACTTGTGGTTCAAGTCTTTTATTTTAAATAGATAATATCATATAAGACTTGAATTTGATTGGTCGGTGTGATACAATACACCACGTGTCGCCATATGATTTGTCTTGGCTTTCTTTGACTGTAAGACTTGATTTAATTGGTTAAAACATATCACTTTGACACGTGTCATCACTTGATTAGTTGATTAAATAAAACATTATAATATCAATTTAAATTTAACCATTTAACTTTGTAATTAAATTTAGGATAATTTCAAAATATTAAATAACAAATTAAATTAATAAAGTAAAGTTTATTTACTCATCTACACCTCCAAAAACGTGAATATATTTATAAGGGTATATTGAAAATACAAGAAAATTGATATTGTGGTGTCACAAACCACAATTTGTGAATAAAAACTAAATACCATCTTCCGTTTCCATATCGTACAGATATACACTTCGACTGGGTGGGGGACAGGATTTGTAATCAATAGGGTGAAAGTTACGCCTCCCCTTTTAACGGGTCCTTGAATACCTAGTCCTCTATGATGCATGGACACGGATACAGCCACACGGACACGACACGACACAACACGGATACGGCGACACGGATTTTTTCTTGAATTTCCCACGTAGGGAATGTCGGACACGAATCCTTCAACCTTTTCTGCGGACATTAGTATTTCGTAAGCGAAAAAAGTAATTGCATGTGGTTATTGATGAAAAATGTGCAGCGTAGTTTCAGGAAATGGTCGTAGGGTTAATAGTAATTATGTCTGACCTCAGTTGTAGACTCAGGGCCATAGATATATATATATCAGAGCGAACACAGAAGAAAGTAACTAAAATTTCAAGGTAAAACCTCATTCCCCTTAATCATTTACCTAAAATATTAAAGTCTTTTTTAATTAATACTCTTACAACGTAATTTTTGATTCCCCTCTCTCAACATTGCATGTCAAATATAAATACAGAACATGAAATAAAATTATAAAAACAAGAATGAAACTGGGTGTACTAAATTTAAAATTTAAAATATTATTTCTTATATATATATATAAAATATTGGTCGGTTCTTTTATGATTTCATTCAGTTTAATTTCCACGTGCACGACTCTTTCACAGGATAAGCCTCCAGAACCTGTTCGTGCATGCACCTGACTAGGGCTGTCAATTCGGGTGGGTCGGGTTGGGATAGGGGTATTATACAAAAAGACCCAACCCGAACCCAACCCGAACCTGAAATGAACCCGAAACCTCCAACCCTAACCTGAACCTATCAGGTTCGGGTTGGGTTCGGGTTGACCTGAATTTTTTCAGGTCACCCGTTAACCCGACCCACCTGATCGACCCGACCCGACCTGCTTTATTTTTTTTATTTTTTTTTTACTTTTTTAACCTTCTTTTGGGATTGTTTTGCTGAATTCAAACTTGAAAGTACGAAAGTGCATATACGACTTCAAATTATAGAACCCCAATAAAAAATAAAAAACAAAGTTTTGCACATTTTTGGGACAAAATATGCACTTCTGTACTAACTTGTGCATAAAAGCTAAATCACAATCCAAATATGACTCCCAAATTACGAAGTACAGAAGTGCACTTTTGTACCAATTTATCCAGAAAAGCTAAATCAAAGTCCAAATATGACTCCCACAAAATAAGTTCAATCAACCAAACATTCATGCAAAACAAACTGATTAGGGCTGCAGGTATAACAAACTGGGGTATGCGTGATGGTGGTGGTGCTTCACCCTACTATTATGTGCTTATGATCCACGAAACCTATCCCAGTTTAGCATTCCTTGTCTCTTGAAGGAGATCGTTGACAGTGGCTTTGCAAATGATTGGACTGAGTTCCCTAGAACTCTGCTCTGCTTTGCTGCTCACAATGATGATGATGAAAATCAGTGCAGGAAGGAAATATCAGAGCTTTGAAACCGTGTTCATAACAAACTGACCTTGGGCTAATCGATTCATAATAAACCGTCTTCATCAAGTCATGCCGCCTAAAATTAATAAGTCAATTAAAATAAGATTCATAATAAATATTAAGATTCCATATATTAAATGTAAAAAAGATTACTCACCTATCAAACATCAACATAAGTAGTCATAGTGATTGATCATCGTTTTGATTCAAAAACAAAGCCATGATATTCTCGAGCAACTCATCCAATTGGACATCATTAGAAACTGCAACAAATAAAATATTAAAGAACACATTTTAACACAAATATTAATTAAAGGCATGAATATCATACCTTATTCCCCAAAGAATCAGTCCTCCCAGCATAACAATGCCTCAAAATCATCTTACTTATTGAAATTGTATGCATTATAGCTTTGGCACCATTCTGTTACTTCTGTACATGACTATATTACAACATATATATTAATTATACAATACAAATATATATAGGCATCACATTCACATGTATTGTTATTGTCACTCTCCACAGCACACACAAACACGTACAAAATACACCCCCCAGGCCTCAGGATTAATTAAGCTCCTGATTAATCCCTGGCTAATTACGGTTTAGTAAAAAGGGATATAGGGAGAAATGGAAACATACCTTGTTTTCAATCGATTATGGCAGTGTATTGCTAATAACAAACTTCACAACAATTAAAATCCAATACACTAACAAACATGACAACATCTAATAGTTGACTTCATAGCACTTAAAATTCCACATTAAAACACTTCATCAACTTCCCAACAAAGTCCTCCTCAAGCCATCCTTCCTAAAAATATAGGCAAGCTAATTAGAATTTAGATTCTTATCATGATATTCAAATATAAAACATAAGAAAGATTATTTACCTTTCAATCAAAGATGGATCTGAAAGATTTCATTTCCCCTTTTCTTTTCCTGATGAAACTTCAGAATAATCCAAGAAATATTATCGTTCTTTTTAAAGATAACGGGATATACATAATTAGTATTTTTAATAAGAGAAGAAGTCATACATTATTTAGCATTTTTACAGAAGAAAAGATTCAATATTATATCTAGCATTTTTACTGGAGTTTGACGTGAGGAAATCTTGAACAAATTAGTAATTTTAAAAACAGATCTGAACAAATAGGGAATTATTTAGGCCATTAATAGGTGTTTTCATAACAGATCCGAACAATCTATGAACAAATCTAAAAGCTCTCACCTTCCTCCACACGAAAAATAGGAAATTTAGAAACTATACCTCAGATCTTTCAAGCTTTGCGGCAACGAGGCAGTGTGGTGGCTGCGATGCGGTGAAGATTAGTATTTTTAAAAACAGATCTGAACAAATCGAACATTATTTAGGCCATTAATAGGTTTTTTCGTAACAGATCTGAACAACCCATGAACAAATCTAAGAGCTTTCACCTTTCTCCGCCAAAAAAAAAAAAAAGAAATTGAGAAACCCTACCTCAGATCTTTCAAGCTTGAGAAGCAGCAACGAGGCGGCGTGGTGACTGCGATGCGGTGAAGGCGCGAGGTGGTGGGGCTGACGGTGGCAGCGACTACGAGGGCGTGAGTGGTGTGAGGAAAAATTTCGGAGAAAAAAAAAAAAAAAGAAGGTGAGACAAAGGATGAAGAACATACCTGGTGGATTCCGGCGTAGGCGAGACGGAGGATGAGGCATAGTAGGTGAGACGGAGGATGATGGAGAGACAAAGGATGAAGAAATTTGGATGTGAACTGTGAAGTGCTGCGGCTGCTGAGAAATACAAGAATGAAATTTGGTAATAGGGTAGGGTTTTCTCTTTTATATATATCCATATTAGCGGGTGGGTCAGGTTCGTCGGGTGGGTCTCGGGTTTAGGGTCACCCGATTAATTTTTCGGGTCAAATTGGGTTAACCCGAAACCCACCCAACCTTTCTCTCTCATCGTCGGGTTCAATTCGGGTCCGACCCGATTCCAACCCGACCCGAAAACCCCCAACCCTGACCTGATATTCGGTCGGGTGGGTCGGGTGGGTTTTTCGGGTCGGGTCAGGTATTGACACCCCTACACCTGACCTCTTATAGCGAAGGAATACTACAATATCATATTCAATTCTTGCATTGTATATAATATTAACTACAGAAATAAATCACACACATCATTATAGTAATATGTAAAATATTAATGTCAGCTAAACCTTTATCTAACTTAATTAATCCAAAACGTGGCTTATATAGATTAATCAAAACCTCAATTTAGAATAAAAACGTGGCTTACATAGATTTGTAATCCAGGTCAGAATAACGTGGCTTATATAGATTAATATATATATACTTCGACTGCTGTCAAGGGGCTTAATTATGTTCCTTGTGGTAGCATGCGTCCCTGGCATGGGATCTCTCGTCCCTTGCTCGAAGGATTTGAGACCGGGCTCGAGAGAGCTATTCCACCAAGTTCTGGTTTCCGTCCAGCTAGTTCTGTCGCCAACACGTGTGGGTTAGCCAAATCTTCTTTGCTTCCTTTGTTGGAAGCACGCGAGTGGACCTCATGTTCATGAGCACCTCCGACTGTAGTCCCTTGCCTTTGTCGGCCTGCTTTTGGCCTTGGGTTTCCTTTCGGGGCGCTTCTCTGTCGAGCGTGGGGGGTTGAGATGGAGGTTGCGCTTGTAACGCCACTTGAGCGGCCATCAGCGGATGGACCTGCCATCCCCCCATCTAAGGGGTGAGCTGTGGGCTGTAGGCCATAGGAGAGTATACGGCCATGAAATTTTTCCAAGCATTCTGGGCAGCCTGGACCTCGCACTGAGAGTACAAAGCTTGAAGTTGAAGTTGGTCAATCGGAGGCATCTTTAGTCCACCGATTTCCTTGGGAACTGTCACCGAAAGCTTCAAATATCCGACGTGATAGGGAGGGATTGGCGGGTATGACTCTAGGTTGCGTCACGGGCACCATCACTAGGAGTCTGCCGATGTTGGCTACGATAGATGTGTGGTTGGTCTGGGGAATGTTTTACGCAGAGCCACCAGTGCCGCCGGTGGCGAACTGCTCAGGGTGAGCTCCCTTCCCTTTATCATTAGGGTTTGCTGCGAAGGGAACTTCTCTGTCGGTCGAAGGGTCGGTAGTGGCGCCTGCAACGATGTCCCCTGGAAGGCATTATTGTTCTCGTCATCTTTACGAGTAAGGTTGCCCTTATCTCTAATAACTTCTGATCTCGTTGACATCACCATAGAGTTGAGATGTGTTTGTTCTGCTTTAGCAGTGAAGAAGGAGAAAGAAAAAAAAAAAAGTTTTCCCACAAACGGTGCCAAAATAATGGAGTATGATCTGATGTGTCACACAACACCACTTAGAATTTATATGGGTTGGAAAACTCGAGGTACTGAAACTCCAACGAAGATGGTCCGATGACGGTGGGTTTGCCTACTAGGCAAACACACAAAACTACATGAGAAGGCCAAGTTGGGGGAATTGGGAGTGATACCCAATTTGGCTCTCCAAAGCTCAAGTCAGTGAAAAAATTTCAGGTGAGTTGGAGAGAAAGTATTACAGAGCTTGTAACAGAAAGGTTTAGTTATTGAAGAAGATGATCTCTGAGTATTTATAGTTGAGGGTGAGGACCCTTTAGTAATTTTGTGGTGCTAAGGTACAGGTGGCGTGTTTCCCTAGACACGTGGCTTAATGGGTGGCACCTGAGGGAAAGCATCTGTAGACCTACGAGAAAGGTAGCCGTAAAGCAATAGTAGTGGGTGCACAATTATGTACTAAGTGTCAGAAAACACTACTGGATTGTTATCTAGGGGTTAATGCACTAGGTGTTGTAGACCTACGAGAAAGGTTGCCGTAAAGCAATAGTAGTGGGTGCACAATTATGTACTAAGTGTCAGAAAACACTACTAGATTGTTATCTAGGGGTTAATGCACTAGGTGTGAATAGTGGTGGCACACCCCAAAATGGTATGGTCCCAGTAAGCCTCAAGGAGTCCCAACCCTCGATAGGCTGAGGGGGACCTGATACCATGATCCAAAGTTCTCTCGAGCCTCTTGGTCTCAAGACAGCCTAGAGTGTGTGAGGTCCTAGATATTGGGATCGGAGACCCGATGGGAGTCTTGCAGATTTACTTTTGAGAATCTTATGAAGGCAGCTGAGATGGCCTTAGGGATACACATGGTCAATTCATGAGGACTCACACATCATGATGTGGCCTCGTTATATTTGAGCCCCATAATTTGCCCCCTAACTCTATAGTCACAGGGTGTGACGTATAGAGATTTTATACACATTCCCCGCACTAGAAGTCTAGTCCACATATGAAATGGATAATCCAAGCATGAACTGGACTCATAGCGAACGGGTGATAAAAATAAAAGATCACCTAGCTAGGCGAAATCTAGCCCAGTACCAATCAATCAAGAATACCAAAATGCGGTACGGAAGCAATAATACCAAAAATAAATTCTAATAATGGCTACAAGCCCAAATAATTCATAAACATAATGAAATCCAACATGCAACTTGACACCAGGTTCAACTAAGCATGCAACCTGTCCCGAATCAATATCCAATCATCCCATAGTTGGTACACAGGCCCAAATACAAAAGAAAATATAATTAAAACATATTAATATGAAATGTGACTCGAACAAGAAAGCTAAGACTCAACTCTCGCCTAACAAAACCTTCAAGAATCTGAAAAGTGAGAAGGAGGGGTCAGTCTCTAGAAGACTGAGTAAGTAGGGGCTGTACATATATATGGAACTATGCACATGCAAGTCATAAATCCCAAACAAAATTTTATTCAAAGTTAGTTCCCTCGAGGGGCAAGGAAATAGTACTCAATGCCCAGAATTTACAACTAATTCATATCAAATCATTAAGTTCATAAATCATAAATAATCATAGTGGCTGGGCGAGTGAGCGTATACAATTCTCCAACCTGTAACGCACCGTTTTCCCGACAAATCAGGTATGATGTCACGAGTGAGGATAAACCGAGTGTTATTTGTTCTGTTTACATTTCAATCGTTAATTATATGTTTCATTTATTTAATTACGTGAATAAATTGCCATGTCGTACATTAATTGTCTAATTGTCTTTGGTTGCAATCTTATGAAAATATGTGGACTTAATTGAAATATGTATTTCATATATATATATATATATATATGTATGTATGTATACACTACAATGATATACACTAAAACATTCATTTTATATATTATATATATATATATATATATATATATATATATATATATATATATATATACATATCTTCGCATACACGTGTCTAGCATGTATATAGATATATATATGCATTAATCAGTTTTGGCATCTAATTACATACTTATAAATATATATCTCTCCACATATATATGTGTACATTTATATAATAACATGGCATATATAAATGTGTGTACCTACATGCATTTGTTTATATACATACACGTGCACAGATTATATATTTAATACTAATATATATATGAATCCTCAACCATTTTTTTTAACCCACCGCCTCACAAACTCTCAAAACACAAATCAGTTGCTTATTCCCACCGCACTCACAAAAGAAAAGGGAAAAGAAGAGAACTCTCCCTCAGCCCCCCTTCCGTTTCCTTCTTTAGTCATAAGAAAGGAAACAACAACTCCATCACCATCTCCGCCGGCCTGATCACCATAGCTCCACACCATCGCCGTCGACTGCCTTCACCATCTTCGGCCTTTCCAGCCAACCACCACAAGTCACCGTCCAGCTACCCTTGCTCCGCCTTCACCCTGCCTCTTCTTTACTCCTTCTATTCCCTGCCCTCCACCAGATGAAAGAAGAAAGGAAAAGACCCAATAGCTCTATTGTCGGCCATCTCCAGCTGCCTCAGGCCACCACCGAACCGCTACGAGCCACCATCTTTTCGGCCATAGTCCCTTCCCAGCTACTCATTTTCAGAATTGTAAATCCCTTCACTTCTAAAATGAACCTTTTGCATAAATTGCTTATGGATTGAATTAGTTTTAACTATACTTGCATATTAGATAATTAGTGAGTTATAGTGTTAACTGAATTAGTGTTAATTGAATTAGTAGGTTAATTTGTAAAGAGTTAGTTGTGCGTGATGGTGCGGGAAATGGGTTCCTAATATGCAACCAACACTTTAAGATTTGTTTGTGGAAGGGAAGACCATCACAGGCGTTTGAGCCTCACGAACTGGGTTTTCTTTTGGGCGTGGATTCTTCCAGCTAAGATAACACCAAGAGTGCAAAGTGCCGTTTGGGTGCAGCTATGGTGAAGGGATGGCAGAGCTTGGGAAGATGAAGAGAAAATGGGGAAAGTGTGCCCAGTTCAAGTGTGTGTGTTTCTGTGGAGAAGATGACTTGGGGGAAGAAAGCATGTGTTTCTCCCTATTTATATATTAGTGGTGAGGGTGCTTTGGGTATTTTGACCAAGTGGTCCCAAACCTGTGTTGCCTTAACACATGGCGACCTGTAACGGTATAAAAGTGATGGCTCTGAAAGTGGGTGGCGTGTCAGGTACGAGGGGTGCACTGCCACTGTGTCAGAGGTTGTTGGCGAGTATCGAGCGTTTAGGGAGACTCCAGATATGTCATGCAGGTGGGCGGATGCCTGTGTCCTGGTGTATACCTTACCCTAGCATTGGCGACGCTCGACGGGACTCATGAAGGGGTTTCCTCTGGCAAATGTCCAACTAGAGTCAATGAAGCGAGAGCGTGCAAATTTGGGCCCTCGCAAAGTGCTTTCCTGGGGAAAGGATGGCTTTGAGGGACTACAGCCCATGCGTCGGGTTTGACAGTTAGAACCCTGCTCGAAGAGTGGGCCGAGGCTCATGGGCCTGGGTCCGCAATCAACAAGTGAATGGGCTGGGGTTGTCCCACGAGCCCTGTAATGCGAGTGTCCAAGCTCTAAGTTTGTAGATGGAAACACGTGGATGTCGTTGATTCGAGCGTCATTTTGGGTCTCATCATTTTGCCCCCCAAATTCTGTAGTAGCGCTTGAGCGTACTATAGAATTTCAGAGAAGCGAGCCTTGAATTTTTGAATACCCGAGGGTCAAATTTCAGGAATGGAGTGACTGTCCGTCTTCAGTAACGGACACTTTCTGACATGGCCATAAATAAAGTCCCATCCGTATTTAATGCGGTGGGGCAATGTGGGCACGTGTACTCTGGGAAACGTGGGGTAGTTACCAAAAGTGGGAGTCTCCCAAGGTGGGAAATGATTACCTTTCAAATCCCCAAACCCTAACCAATGTTAATCACTCCCCTATACATAGAGGTTTGGAAGACTTTATCTCTTCTTTGCGTATTTAAATTTCTTAAGCAAAACAACAACAACATTCTCTGCAACTTCTTATGTTTCCTCAGCAAGTTTTTCTTCGATTCTTAGGTAAATCCTTGAAATTTCTTATTTTACTTGTGCTAACCCTAGATTTAGATTGTGTTTGAGTGATACTTTTAAGTGAGGAACCTTTTTCCGTTGTTGAATTCGCACCAGAATTCCTTTTTCCCAGTGATCTTTTGTTTGAAAGCCTCATCTTCAAGAGCAGAAGAACAACAATGGCGGATAATGTTGCAGATGGTTATGTGAGGGAGATAGACGAGATGTCGGTTGGGATTTCTTCTCCCCATGACAATGTTCCCATGGCGGTTCCAATAGCAAGGGTCCCTGAAGAGACCGGCGATGAAGATCTAAATACTGCTATTCATGGGATGAATGAGCGTGATCCTCAGGGGGTAGATCAGATCTTTGAAGAGATGAATCTCGTGATGGAAATGCAAAGACAAGGGGAGAGAGTACTTCCAGTGTTGAACAACGCTGTAAGGCCCCAGGATCACCGGGTGACTGTGGCGATCGCGGCCTCAGAAGGCGATGCAGGGCCCTCCAAGAATCAGGCGGATGGTGAACCTCCCCATAAAAGACAAAGGAAGGCTGAGGGCATACCCAAGGATACTGGGAGTGCACCCCTCGGAGCTGTTGGAGAATCATCCTCAGAGGACCAGGGTCATACGTCCTTGGGGAATCCCAATGAAAAACTCATAGGCAAGAAATGAGTGCTCGAACTTCCAAGGCCTGAGGTACGTATTGAACCTACAGAAAACTTTCTGACCATTGAATTGGAACCTGGGAACCCCGACAAGACCACCCAAATAGGCTCCAATCTAGACGGTCCCTCACAGATCATGATGATTGACTTTCTTCGAGAGAACATTGATGTGTTTGCATGGAAGGCTTCTGACCTCACTGGAATAGATCCGAGCGTCATTGTTCACAGGCTCAACGTGGGCCCGACCTTCAAACCTATCAAGCAAAAGAAAAGGGATGTTCATGGATTCAGGAGGCAGGTTATCGAAGAGGAGGTCAACAAACTTCTTGAGGCTCAATACATAGAGGAGATCTTATATCCTGAGTGGCTCTGCAATGTGGCTTTGCAACGTGGCGCATTTGCAATGACTTCACAGATCTCAATAAAGCATGCCCTAAAGATCTGTACCCCTTACGAGGATCAACCAGTTAGTGCATTCGACTGCTGGTTGCGAGCTCATGAGTATGATGGATGCCTTCCAGGGGTATTATCAGATCTTCATGGCGCCCGAGGATCGCCCTAAAACCTCGTCCGTGGTCCATATCGGCGTTTGCTATTTCAAAGTTATGCCGTTCGGACTAAAAAACGCAGGAGCGACATACCAGGCCTCATCAACAGAATGTTCGAACGTGAAATTGGGAAGCCCATGGAAGTATATGTGGATGACATGACTGTCAAGAGCGAGCGTCAACATTCCCATCTGGAGGATCTCAAGCGAGCTTCAACATCCTGCGTCATTATGGTATGAAATTGAACCCATCCAAGTGTACATTTGGCGTTCGAGGTGGTAAGTTTTTGGGATACATGGTCAGTCAGAGGGGCATAGAGGCCAATCCAGAAAAGATAAGGGCAATCCTTGACATTCCCTCCCCTCGAAATGTAAGAGAGGTCCAAGTGCTGGTGTGCAAGATTATTTCTTTGAATAGATTCATTTTCCGCTCGACCGACAGTAACTTGCCTTTCTTCAAAATCTTGCGCAACGCTCGTAATTTCACTTGGAACGAGGAATGTGAGAAAGCCTTGCATGATATGAAGCAATATCTCTCGAGTGCACCACTGCTGACCAAGCCTAACCCAGGGGAAAACTTGTTCATTTACCTTTCAGTCTCCTCAGAAGCCACGAGTGCTGTCCTCATAGCTGTACGTGAACAAAAGCATCTGCCAGTGTATTATTTAAGCAAGACCTTGCAGGGGGCGGAGAAAAGATATATGGAGATAGAGAAATTTTCTTTTGCGCTCGTTAATGCCTCTTGGAGGCTGAGACCATATTTCCAAGCTCACACCATCACGGTGCTTACAGACCAGCCCCTCAAATAGGTGCTCTCGAAATCGGACGTCTCGGGGAGGCTAATCAAGTGGTCTATTGAACTCAGCCAATTCGACATCACCTTCGAACCTCGTACGGCGATACAGGCTCAGGCAGTGGCAGATCTGCTGGTAGAAAGCTTCAACCTGGAAGCTGCACCCTCGGTTGAGGACGGGCTATGGCTTCTACACACAGATGGCTCCTCGACCTCACAAGGGGAGAGGGGGAAGCCGGGGTGACCCTCAAGGCATTGAAGTAGATTATGCAATCAAACTAGCGTTCCAAGTCACCAACAATGAGGCAGAATATGAGGCTCTCATCCAGGGGCTAAGGATCGCCCTTCAGAATGGTGCCGCTTGGTTCACTGCATATGTTGACTCCCAGCTGATTGCAAGCCAAATTGATGGCACTTATGAGGCTCGAAAAGCCACTATGGTGCAGTAACTGGCGAGTGCTAAGGAAGTGATCTCTAAATTCAAGGAATTCTATCTGTTGCAGGTCCCATGAGTAGAAAACGAGCGTGCGGATGCTCTTTTCGAATTTGCATCCGCTATGGAAGATTCCTACGAACGTTCAGTCACATTCCTTAGAACGGAGAAGCCACTGATTCGCGAGGCGAGACACTCGGGTGAAGTGAGCATGATCGATCCCTCCAAACCTTGTTGGCTCGATGACGTCATTAGGTTTCTGAGGGATGGAACCTGCCCGAGCGATAAAATGGAAGCACGGAAGGTTAGGAGTAAGGCCCCTCACTTCTCTCTTGACAACGAGGGTCGACTCTTCAAACGGTCTTTCCAGGGTCCACCATTAAGGTGCCTGAGACCCTCGCAAGCCAAAGAAGTATTAGAGCATATGCACAGTGAAAGTTGTGGAAATCATTCTGGCGGTCGAATTCTTGCTAAGAAAGTATTAAGGAA
Organism: Lantana camara; assembly: GCA_037501455.1. NCBI lineage: Eukaryota > Viridiplantae > Streptophyta > Magnoliopsida > Lamiales > Verbenaceae > Lantana > Lantana camara. The sequence goes on from CM074861.1 coordinate 94,466,442, forward strand.
TGGGTTCTACTGGCTCTCGCTACTGCAGGATGCCATCAACTTCTCCAAGAAATGTCCTAAGTGCCAGTTTCATTCCAACATCCCTCAACTGCTGGCAGCCCAAATGATCCCTATTGACGTTTCATGGCCCTTCGACCAGTGGGGCATTGATATGGTGGGATCCCTTCCAATGGCGATCGGACAAAAGAAATTTATAATCCTCGCTGTGGACTATTTTACCAAGTGGAACGAGGCTGAAGCGGTCGCGAAGATAACGTTCAAAGTTGTGAGGGACTTCATTTGGAAGAACATCATCTGCAGATATGGCATCCCGAGGTTGCTCATCTCAGATAACGATTCCCAATTCATCGCCGCTGACATGCGAGATTGGTGCTACAAACTTGGAATTGAGCAACGCTTCACTTCCGTGGGCTACCCTCAGGCCAACGGTCAAGCTGAGGTGACCAATCGAACCATACTTCAGCATCTGGAAACAATGCTCGAAAGTAAGAAGGGAGAATGGGCAGAAGAACTTCAAGGAGCCCTCTGGGCGTACCGCACTAACCCGCGAGCGTCAACGGGAGAAACCCCTTACTCCCTTGTGTACGATTCCGAGGCTATGATACCTGCTGAAATTGCTCAAGAATCTGCATGCGTTGCCTATTTCGAGCCTACAACCAACGAGGTTAATCGGACGTTCGAATTGGATTTGCTAGATGAGAGAAGAAACACTGCTTGGGTTCGTATCCACAGGTACAAAGCGACCAAAGCCCACCAGTATAACAAGCGCGTCAGAGAAAGGACCTTCCAGTTAGGGAACTTGGTCCTCAAAAAAGTTGAAGTCTCCAAACATGTGGGTAAGTTGGACCCCAACTGGGAGGGCCCCTTCAAAGTCATTCAGGTGCACGCGAACAATACCTACGTGCTAGAGACTTTGCAAGGCGAACGTCTTCCTAGACCATAGAATGCATGTAACCACTACTAGAAATCTATCATATAGCAACGGAAATTATTCGTTGCTATTTAGCAATGGATATAGTAACGAAAAAAAATTCGTGGCAAAATGCTTCAGCAACGGAATTTTCGTTGCTAAATCCGTTGCTATATATGAGAAAAAATAGCAACGAATTTTTCGTTGCTAAAATTAAATAATAAAAAAAATAAATAAATTGGTATATATAGCGAAGAAAATTCCGTTGCTATTAAAATAAAAACCTAATAAAAAATAATATAATATTTATAAATATTTGCAACGAAAAATCCGTTACTAGCAACGGATTTTTTCTTGCTATATGAAAAAAAAAAAATAAAGAAATAAAAATAAATGAATATAAAAAATATTAGCAACGAAAAATTCGTTGCTATTTAGTAACGGATTTTTCATTGCTATATGGAAGAAAAAAAGAAATAAAAATAAATAAATATTGAAAATATTTCCGTTGCTATTTAGCAACGGATTTTTCATTGCTATAAGGAAGAAAAAAAAAAGAAATAAAAATAAATAAATATAAAAAAGATTAGCAACGGAAAATCCGTTGCTATAAACATATGATTAAAAAAGTAAAAAAAATATTTATAATTTAGTAACGGATTTTTCGTTGTTATATGAAATAAAAATAAATGAATAATAAAAAATAGAGAGAATTACATTTTTGGTTCCATAGGATTGCGCCGTTTTCAATTTTGGTCCCATTCTTTTGGAATTAGACAAAAATAGTCCCGTTCGTTTCATTTTGTTACATTTTTGGTCCCGACCATTAAATTTTGGACGGAACCGTTAAGTATATTTAAAAGTCAAATAAAATTTCGTCGAAACAAAACAGAATAATTTCTTAATATTTAGATTTAATTCTACAAATTTTAGTATAAATTCATTATATTAAAAGAAAACTTCTTAATTTAACATCTAACGGTTGCGAAACACAATAATTCCTCAATGTATAGATATAATTATATAAATTCAAATATAAAGTTTCATATTAAGAAAATAATTCTTTATATTAAGTTATTCAACTACGATTGTTAAATAATACAATAGTTCCTCAAAATGCAGATATTGTTCTGCAGATGTATAAGTGAATACTTCATAGTGACATAAAATTAGTTCTTTATTCAACTACCAAGTAAATCTAATTATTTAATTATGTAAACTTTCATCTTTTTTTTATATGTCATAAAAACTTATACTTAAGTTGATATACATTAGTATTATATATATATATACATGCTTGGGGTTAATATATAATTTAACACAATAATTCTTCAATATTTAGATATAATTATACAAATTCAAATATAAATGTTTCATATTAAAAAAATAATTCTTTATTATGTTATTCAACTATGATTGCTAAATAATACAAATGTATAAGTGAATACTTCATATAACATAAAAGTTCTTTATTCAACAAGCAACTAAATCTAATTATTTAGTTATGTAAAACTTTCATCTTTTTTTTTGTATGTCATAAAAAGTTATACTTAAGTTGATATACATTATATTTTTATCTCATAACTAAAACGTGAGATATGTAGTTAATTAATAAATATTTAAATTTTTAAAGGAATATGTATTATAATATAATAATTATATATTTAAAAATATTTTTATTTAAACTATATGATAACAAGTATTTAATTATTTAAATTAATATATGAATATTTGATAGTGGTTAAATGTAAAAAATGACATAACAATAACAACAATGGAGTTAGCCCAACTGGTTTGGGGTTCAACCTTCTTCACTTGGGACCAGGGTTCAATTCCTACTCAACGCGAATATGTGGAATTAATGTGTTGGCTCCCGTGGAACTCGGCCTTCACGTGCTCGGTTTAGGGTCGGCTCGTGCGGGCTCGGTTGGGGCTTGGTTCGGTTAAGTGGGGTGATCCGGGTCCCACAAATGAATTTTTAATTTATTAATTTGAATTATTAGTTTTTACGACGGATTTTGCAACGGAAAGTAATTAATTATTGGTTGGTTTGCAACGGAAAATCTGTTGCTAAATCTGTTGGTAAAAAAATCGTTGCTAAAACCGTTGCTAATTTCTGCGTGTAGTAATTCTTTACTAAATCCGTTGCTAATGCCAGTGCTAATATCCGTTGCTAATAATTCGTTGCTAAATCCGTTGCTACAGATTAGCCACGATGGTTATAGCAATGGAAAATTTTCATTGCTAAATCCGTTGCTAAGCCGAAATCCTTTGCTAATAAGGCCAAAATCCGTTGCTAAATCCGTTGCTATAGGGCGTTTTTCTGGTAGTGAACCTTAGACGGTTCTACGTGTAAAGGTCAACCTTTGTAATTGCTAGCTCGTGGCACTTTGTACTTTCTTTTGACAGAAATGCAAGTATAACAGTAAGCATTTTTCCAATTATTATTTGTCATTTACTTGCTTTTTCTTTAATTAATGACTTGAGTAATCAATTGCATTAACGCCCACTCCGTGTCGAGCATCTTCCACGTCGAACGGCTTGATGACCACCGAAACTGTCCCCAAATCAACGCTATCTGTGTCAAGAACCCCCCAAACTGAATAGCTTGATGCTCGTAAGTGTGTAAACCCTAATAACGAGCGTGTCGAAAAGGCGGGTTGCCAAATGCTTAGTTTGCACCAACTAGATGCCGATCCCACAAATTCGTGCTCGTAAACCCCCTGTGACCCTCATCCTCTTAGGTATGAATACGCTCGTAAATAGCTAACACTGGGCTGATCCTCTCACGGATACCTAAGTATGACGCTAACATTACAGCCACACTCGCTTTAATCCAACACTTGACAAGTCATACGGCTGATTTCTAAGCCCACTCAAGCTACTGGGCCGCTCAAATCAAAAGTATACATCATACACTTAAGGCCAATACTTAGCCAAATCCTTAGTGGATTCCTAAGTTCAAATTCTAGCCTCATTATGAATATAGCCAGCGTACCCTCGCAAGGAACACCCTCGCGCCCATATATCCCTCCCACAAATGTTCAAACAATTCTAAGTCCGAATCTTAAAATTCATGATGGAATACAACCAGGGTACCCTCAAAAGAAACACCCTCGTGCCCACACATTCCCATTGCATGACGTTCAAACATCGACAAAAACAAGCAGGCAATGCTCGAAATTCAACAGGAAGGATATCAAACTTCATTAGCAGGGAATAGAAAGTGCATTATCAAAAGTACAAAATTCGAATACAGAAATTAAATGTTCTTAACAAGAAGGGAAGTAAACAGGCTAAATTTGGAAGGAGCAAGTAGGAGGCATCACTGAGGTTAACTCTCGAGTTCGAAGGGGCACTTGAGAGGGGAACTGGGGCCAGCACATTAACGTCAGAGGTTTGAGCATCGCCTGGACCCTCGCGATCTTAGACATCGACGGTAATACCATCGTCTTCTATGTGTATGGGCTCGGGGTTTATGGGGTTAGCGGCCATGAAGTCCCTCTGGAGCATCATCACTAGCTCATCGTACTCAGGCTCTGTCAGGCTGTTTGATGGGTCCCCAGTACGGACGATTGGCTCCAAATTCTCATCCAAGTCCATGCGCAGGCGCTCGTGTGATACCCCGATTTCTCGGCCGTACAGGTACGCGCGCCATGCGTGTGAGTTTTAGATTTAGGATTTACTTGATTCCTTTTTCTACCTAATTGCGTTATCTTAATTCTCTTGACTTGAATACCTGCAATTATATGATATAAATTTTCTAGTCTTTGTGAAATTTATTACGTGAATTGTATATTTATTTCCCCGAGCATGATTATGTGTTTAAATTAATTTCAATTGTGAGAATTCTATGCCTATTTGTTCTTAATTGAAGCTTTGTATAACTTATGTACTTAATTGATAATTTCTTAAGGACTTACTCGTAACTTTTATAAATTGAGTACCTAATTGCATAACTTTATATTTGTTGAGGACTTAGTTACAATTTCCCCTCTTTTCTTCCTCTTCTTGCACGATATGTATACATACACACACATACACTTCTTTTCTTCTTATTTCAACACAAACACAAGACACACACACTCCATTTCTTTCCCTCTCCCTTTCGATTTGTCAAGAGAAGCCAAGAGCCAAGTTTCTTCCTCCATTTTTCCACAAGAATCAAGCTCAAGACCTTCATGCTTTCTTCCCCTTCATCTTCTCTTCCTTTCAAGGTAAGATACATGTGTATATTTTGGTGACTCATGAAGGCTTTGTTGGGGCTTTGGATGTTTGCTAGATTCATGAACTTAAATGCATTATTTTTGAAGTTAGGGAGATAATATGTGCATATTTGATATGAGTTGCATGAAGTTTAGAGCATAGATGATCACTTTCATTTTGGGGTTTCTTGAATGATTTTGGTTGAATCTAAGCATGTTTCCTTGGATTAAATGTTGCCTACTTCATATATATGATTATTTGCATGATATGTGATTATTTTGGAGTGTTTGGTTGAGCCTTGAAGTGGTTTTGCTTCCTTCACCGTTCCCCTTCGAGCAACCCCTATTTTTGCCATTTTTCCAGCCTAGAAGGACTACCCGGGCGGGTAGTTTTTACACTACAAAAGTACCCGGGCGGGTAGTTTGGTACCGAGGAGTTTCTGTACATGCTCTACCCGGCCGGGTAAATTTCTGTCTTGTTTTTACCCGGCCGGTTACTCCCTCATCCGAACTCCGATTGACCTAATTTTTGAACCGTTGGAAACCTTTTGAAGTCTAGAACAACCTCAAATTGGAATCATCTCAATATATTTCGTGAATTATGAGATATAATCAATTCTTTTTTGTGTCACCACTTCGCCGGAAATCTGCTTTCACCCAAATTTAAACTTACGCCATTCTCTCCTCGCTTTGAACCAAATTTCGTGCCATATATAATTTTAAAGGTATATGTGTCTAGTTTCATTCCCAAGAAACAAAAACCAATTCCAATTTATAGAACTCAAGATATTCCCGTTTTCCTACAGCTTACGCATTCCCGAAAACTGTCAGCTTTTCCTAAACTTCGCCAAAACCATTCTTCTTGCATTCCTTTCACCCCTTTGGCTCCCGTATGTGACTTATACGAATTATATGCTTACTTAGTTGGTATTTATGCTCTTATGTGACACTCATTTGTCTTTACTTGCCTAAACTTGATTGTGTGAACTCGTGCTTTATATATGAATTGAATTCGTCTAAGTAATTGAGCATATGAACACGATCACACCATTCCATGAAATTCTTATGCTTTATTCATATTGAAACATGTCATGACAAGTTTTATCACTTCATAAACATTCTTGCCGTGCGTCCTATTTGGTTCCATTTTGAGTCGTGTCTCAAAAGTACACTGTATCTCTTTCTTATTCAGTGATCTCCTCGGTGGAGATGTTTGGGATTCGTGGTCTCTCTATCTGGGTCTTTCTTACACATGGAGGTGAGGGTTTTCTTTATAAACGACCTATAACCTTACATGAATTAAAAGTATGCCAAATGGTTTTCATATTAAAGTTGACCAAATCCTCTATACCGGCTATGTACCGGAAATGATTTATAAACTGCATAGTGTTAATCCTGGCCTGTTTTGTGAGATATTCCTGATTGCCCCCGGCTTTCCCAGCGCTGGGCTAGCCGGTGTGGATCTTGTACCTGTTCCTGGGGCCCAGGGGCTTATGTATTGAGGGAACCGGGGAGGCATCGGGCCGACGGTGAACTCTTGCACAGGTTCCATCCTGTTGGACTACCCTGATACCCACCAGGAGGTTTGGTGGGAGATGGGGCTCCGATCTGAGGGAGTCATGAACCCGAAGATCACCCTGATGCGCGGATGTGGAGGTTAGCTACCGGCCACATTGCACCCGAAGAAAGGAGATTAATTTGTACTTGTTTTTCCCGCCTGATAATTAATTATAACTTTTGTTTCCTGATTACCTGCTTGTACCTGTCATTTAATAAGTGAAAAGAGGAGTCCATGATGGATTAATTACCCGTTCTCGCCGGGTCCCCTAAAATGTTAAGCATAGATATCCGTAACCTCTGGTATGTCCCAGTCCCTGTTCAGCACCGGAGCTCGTGGATCGTAGAGGTAAAGTGGGCATCAACAGAGGCGTACGGATATCGATGCATGCTTATTATATCTCGTTTACGTGACTTGCATGCCCTGACATAATTCCACCCGTACGTATTGATTTAATCTTGATTCCCATCTCCTGTTTATTTAATCCTAAAACGTATAGTGGAATTATGCCTGCCTGATTTCCTGATTATGTATATATATATGCGTGTGTGCCCCCTTCACTCAGTCAGTTGGCTGACCCCTCCCTCTCGTTGTTTTTAGTCATGTATTGCAGGTTCTGTGGTCGTTAGGCGGGAGTCTTTTGAGGTTCTTGTTCGAGTTTTGGTCTAGCTCGCACTACTTTGTACCGCATTCACATTTCCTGCTTTATTTTAGGCCTTGTCGGCCAATGTATTTTACTTTTGCTTTATCGAATTCGGGACAGGTTGTATTTTCTTTAGTTGAACCCGTTTTACTTTCCTGCTTGTATTGTTTTTACGTATTGGTTGTGAATACATGACTGCCTTATTCCTACTGCTCTGTTCCTGTTGATTTGTTGGTAAAGGTCTAGTCCCGCCTAGCACAGGGTTGTTTTTTTATTTCTGTCTCCGTTCGCTATGAGCTTAGTTCATGTATGGACTTTCCATTTCATGGGTGGACGGGGCTCATAGTGCGGGGGATGTGGGGCCCTCCGTCTAGGGTGTCACATCCTAAGGTGGTATCAGAGCTCCAGGATGCAAAACCGGAGTTCTAGTGTCGTATCCTGTCGAGTCTAGGTCGTACGGCTTAGGAACTACCTGTCAACGTGCACATTGCATTTCTCTTGAACCTTGAACTCGATTCCTTTCAAGACCTTGTTGGATTATATGTCATATTTTGCATCAATTTGTGGCCTTGGTGTTGATTATGTGTCATGAGCATGCTCTAATCGCATGCATTTATTCTAGAATTAAGTTGTAAATTATAGGTGATAAAGATAATATCAAACCACGGCCAATCTCTATGACAACAACGAACTATCACAAGCTCTACTTTCAAGCATGGAAGATGTAGGAATGCACCGGGGAATTTCATACAAGAATTTGAGGAAATGACCGTTCCTCGATGGAGCGACGGTTTGAAAGGTAGAATCTAGAATAGAAGGTCGATTGTGGCAAAATTTACAAGTTTTGTGGTAGTTGGTGAAGGTTCAATGAAATAGTGGTGGAGTGTATGATGATTACAACTCACAAGAATCAACACATACACCTACATTACAAGAGTTAGTCAACCGGATTCAATGGGATTGTTTAACCCAAGGAATGGAGTGAAGAAAATCTCAAAGGTAATTTAGTTAGAAGTTCGGATCAATGAAGAGGCGATGGTGATCAAGAGGGCTAGAGGCAAAATCAACTATCGAGAGATAAGCAACAAAGGTCCTTAAGGATGATTCTCCAAGTGAATCAAGCTAATTGGGTTCAAGTTCGAAGTAGAAGATTTGGGATATACCCGGATTTGTGAATGGCGAGCGAGGTGAATCGGCAAAGTAGAACTTCCAAATAAATCAAGTTTTAGAAGCCAAGTGCGGGAAGAAGGAAAAGAAGAGGAAATGGGGAAACTTTGGGTTTCGAGTAAGAAAGAAGCTGAATTTGAAAAGAGTTAAAGAAAATTAATCCAACATAGTGAATGCAAACGTATGGAAGGCAACAACGCTAAAGGTTTATCTTCGGCTGCATTAGAATTTATCTTCCAGATCCAAGCTGAATTATCGTGTTGAGAGGTTAAATTGGGAACTATGGTACAACAAATGGAAACAATAAAGAAAGGCAAAGAGCTAGTGGAGGAAATTATGAAGTCAGGTTTAGGAAATTGGAGGATGAGTTCATTCCACCAATTTGAACTCATAAAGTATAAGTCAAGGGAACGTTGATCAAGGTGCTAATCAAGGTGAAGATTCGCAACATCTTTGGAGGTCGATACTTGGGAAAAAGTCAAAATACCAATTCTATGGGTTTAGAAGCCTTTGGTTTGAAGAAGTTGTAATCTCGAGCTATAGAGACACACAAATTGATACAAGGAAAACTTATGAAGATTTTGAAGACCGTGGGAAGAACGAGAGATGATCAACAAGATCAAATCGAACCGTAATTTAGGAGATGAAGAACAAGTTACCGAGCTAAAGCTGACCACTACGGTGACAGGTGTATTGCATTCATGGCACACGCATCATAAGTCGTATTAAATTATTTAATTTTCTTTAATTATATGTGCGTACATCCTTAATTGATATAATTACCCCAATTTGTTGCATCTTTGATTGCTTGCTACGTGCATTGGCATCTTAATCCCACATGCATTGTTTAGTGTTTACTTGATAGAAAATTTTCTCCCATTCATCAAGTGTTACTCCGACTGGGTCTTACTCTAATCAAGACACGAATATTGTTGGATTGCAAGGTATATGGAATGAAGGGAAAAAGGGAAATACGGAGGCCGGAAAGTACAACTGGATCTTGGAATGAAGGAAGTGGGTTATCGTCCCTACAAACATTTCAAATTGACTGTGAGTAAGATCACCAAACACGTTTAATAGCAAGGACCATTTATATCAAGGAAGCTAGTTGAAGAAGTTGAGAACCTTCAATTCAAGAAGCAATGTAACGAGTTTAACGGTTAGAGATAGGAATTCTTAAGGGGGAGAGCTTGACCGGGAAATAACTTAAATTCGTGGTTGTGCTCGAATGGATCACTCCTAGTGAGAGCCATGGAAATGCAAAAGTCAACAAGTAACTGGGTTCTACGCCAGTGGCAAGAGATGAAATGGAAGGTTTAGCATTCAAGAGAATTTCAAGATCGAAGTGAATGAAGATTTGAGAATAATATTGGAAGAGATAACTGCTTAGAAAGATGAAGATACGAATTCACGGAATGCTTGGGATTTGGAACTGTAAGACAGGGTAAAAGATTGATTGTCGGTAACTTCGGTCGGAGAATCAGCCTCGCTAATTTCTTACTATGGGACTTACAAACTAAATCTACGAGGTTGGAAAGATCGTTTATGACATAACATACCTCATGCGTTGGAGACGATTGGACCGTGAAGGAGTTACAAGAAATGGTAAAGAGGGCATCGGATAATAAAAGTTAATCCAATCATAATATTCCACAATGATGAAGTGAGAGTCAATTCAACGAGAGATAGAAGTGGAAATTCTAGGAGAGACCAACATGAGCAAGAGAAGTTGTCAATTTGTCAACCATTTCTTCGTGATGAACCGGGGATGATACTGAGACTTGAAGGCTAAGATTCGAGCCATTAAAGATTAGCTCAAGTGTCTGAGGAGGTTGAGTGTAATTGGTTGAGAAGGATGAATTATTTGGGTTAAGTTCAAGCACACACTTAATATCAGAAATTTTGGACTGCATTATTTAGAAAGGATAAAGGAAAAGATTATGGAAGGGAGACTGAGTGGTTGTTTAAGTAATGAATATATCAGGGATTTGAATACATGACACAAACAGTAGAGGAATCTTCAAGAGCAAATTAAGTGATTGAATCAGAGCACTACAATGGAAAATTCCTGAACAATGGTGAACGGTACATCAGGCATCCATGGCATATGCATACATGCAACTTTCATTCGAATAATCTTATAATGTTAAGTGCTTTGATTGCTTGTTGTATTAACTGCTTTTAGGTGATTGATACTTGATGTATTTGATTTCCCCTACTTGTTTCTTGTGTGGTTGATGTGTGATTGCTTATTTAATTATTCTTTTGAGAGTTTCTCTTCCTTTGTGTTCGAGAGGCGGGGTTCTCTCGTTGTTTGTTTGAGAGGCGGGGTTCTCTCTCTTTGTTGCGCTACGTGCTTTGTTTGCTAGAATTCCGAGTGTTTAGGCTTCGGTGAGTTAAGGGTCGTGACTTAACGACAACTGAAGACCCCTTGTTGCTTGAAGACCTTTTCCGAACTAATTCCTGACGGGGAGTTGTTAACCCACGTGGGATGAACACGGGAGAGCTGCTTAAGAGTCCAGAACTCGAGGCAGTGGACCTGGGGACCAGGTCCTCTTAAGGGGGAGAGGTTGTGACACCCCGATTTCTCGGCCGTACAGGTACGCGCGCCATGCGTGTGAGTTTTAGATTTAGGATTTACTTGATTCCTTTTTCTACCTAATTGCGTTATCTTAATTCTCTTGACTTGAATACCTGCAATTATATGATATAAAATTTCTAGTCTTTGTGAAATTTATTACGTGAATTGTATATTTATTTCCCCGAGCATGATTATGTGTTTAAATTAATTTCAATTGTGAGAATTCTATGCCTATTTGTTCTTAATTGAAGCTTTGTATAACTTATGTACTTAATTGATAATTTCTTAAGGACTTACTCGTAACTTTTATAAATTGAGTACCTAATTGCATAACTTTATATTTGTTGAGGACTTAGTTACAATTTCCCCTCTTTTCTTCCCCTTCTTGCACGATATGTATACATACACACACATACACTTCTTTTCTTCTTATTTCAACACAAACACAAGACACACACACTCCATTTCTTTCCCTCTCCCTTTCGATTTGTCAAGAGAAGCCAAGTGCCAAGTTTCTTGCTCCATTTTTCCACAAGAATCAAGCTCAAGACCTTCATGCTTTCTTCCCCTTCATCTTCTCTTCCTTTCAAGGTAAGATACATGTGTATATTTTGGTGACTCATGAAGGCTTTGTTGGGGCTTTGGATGTTTGTTAGATTCATGAACTTAAATGCATTATTTTTGAAGTTAGGGAGATAATATGTGCATATTTGATATGAGTTGCATGAAGTTTAGAGCATAGATGATCACTTTCATTTTGGGGTTTCTTGAATGATTTTGGTTGAATCTAAGCATGTTTCCTTGGATTAAATGTTGCCTACTTCATATATATGATTATTTGCATGATATGTGATTATTTTGGAGTGTTTGGTTGAGCCTTGAAGTGGTTTTGCTTCCTTCCCCGTTCCCCTTCGAGCAACCCCTATTTTTGCCATTTTTCCAGCCCAGAAGGACTACCCGGGCGGGTAGTTTTTACACTACAAAAGTACCCGGGCGGGTAGTTTGGTACCGAGGAGTTTCTGTACATGCTCTACCCGGCCGGGTAAATTTCTGTCTTGTTTTTACCCGGCCGGTTACTCCCTCATCCGAACTCCGATTGACCTGATTTTTGAACCGTTGGAAACCTTTTGAAGTCTAGAACAACCTCAAATTGGAATAATCTCAATATATTTTGTGAATTGTGAGATATAATCAATTAATTTTTGTGTCGCCACTTCGTCGGAAATCTGCTTTCACCCAAATTTAAACTTACGCCATTCTCTCCTCGCTTTGAACCAAATTTCGTGCCATATATAATTTTAAAGGTATATGTGTCTAGTTTCATTCCCAAGAAACAAAAACCAATTCAAATTTATAGAACTCAAGATATTCCCGTTTTCCTACAGCTTACGCATTCCCAAAAACTGTCAGCTTTTCCTAAACTTCGCCAAAACCATTCTTCTTGCATTCCTTTCACCCCTTTGGCTCCCGTATGTGACTTATACGAATTATATGCTTACTTAGTTGGTATTTATGCTCTTATGTGACACTCATTTATCTTTACTTGCCTAAACTTGATTGTGTGAACTCGTGCTTTATATATGAATTGAATTCGTCTAAGTAATTGAGCATATGAACACGATCACACCATTCCATGAAATTCTTATGCTTTATTGATATTGAAACATGTCATGACAAGTTTTATCACTTCATAAACATTCTTTCCGTGCGTCCTATTTGGTTCCATTTTGAGTCGTGTCTCAAAAGTACACTGTATCTCTTTCTTATTCAGTGATCTCCTCGGTGGAGATGTTTGGGATTCGTGGTCTCTCTATCTGGGTCTTTCTTACACATGGAGGTAAGGGTTTTCTTTATAAACGACCTATAACCTTGCATGAATTAAAAGTATGCCAAATGGTTTTCATATTAAAGTTGACCATATCTTTTATACCAGCTATGTACCGGAAATGATTTATAAACTGCATAGTGTTAATCCTGGCCTGTTTTGTGAGATATTCCTGATTGCCCCCGGCTTTCCTAGCGCTGGGCTAGCCGGTGTGGATCTTGTACCTGTTCCTGGGGCCCAGGGGCTTGTGTATTGAGGGAACCGGGGAGGCATCGGGCCGACGGTGAACTCTTACACAGGTCCCATCCTGTTGGACTACCCTGATACCCACCAGGAGGTTTGGTGGGAGATGGGGCTCCGATCTGAGGGAGTCATGAACCCGAAGATCACCCTGATGCGCGGATGTGGAGGTTAGCTACCGGCCACATTGCACCCGGAGAAAGGAGATTAATTTGTACTTGTTTTTCCCGCATGATAATTAATTATAACTTTTGTTTCCTGATTACCTGCTTGTACCTGTCATTTAATAAGTGAAAAGAGAAGTCCATGATGGATTAATTACCCGTTCTCGCCGGGTCCCCTAAAATGTTAAGCATAGATATCCGTAATCTCTAGTATGTCCCAGTCCCTGTTCAGCACCGGAGCTCGTGGATCGTATAGGTAAAGTGGGCATCAACAGAGGTGTACGGATATCGACGCATGCATATTATATCTCGTTTACGTGACTTGCATGCCCTGACACAATTCCACCCGTACGTATTGATTTAATCTTGATTCCCGTCTCCTGTTTATTTAATCCTAAAACGTATAGTGGAATTATGCCTGCCTGATTTCCGGATTATATATATATATATATATGCGTGTGTGCCCCCTTCACTCAGTCAGTTGGCTGATCCCTCCCTCTCGTTGTTTTTAGTCATGTATTGTAGGTTCTGTGGTCGTTAGGCGGGAGTCTTTTGAGGTTCTTGTTCGAGTTTTGGTCTAGCTCGCACTACTTTGTACCGCATTCACATTTCCTGCTTTATTTTAGGCCTTGTCGGCCAATGTATTTTACTTTTGCTTTATCGAATTCGGGACAGGTTGTATTTTCTTTAGTTGAACCCGTTTTACTTTCCTGCTTGTATTGTTTTTACGTATTGGTTGTGAATACATGACTGCCTTATTCCTACTGCTCTGTTCCTGTTGATTTGTTGGTAAGGGTCTAGTCCCGCCTAGCACAGGGTTGTTTTTTTATTTCTGTCTCCGTTCGCTATGAGCTTAGTTCATGTATGGACTTTCCATTTCATGGGTGGACGGGGCTCATAGTGCGGGGGATGTGGGGCCCTCCGTCTAGGGTGTCACATCCTAAGGTGGTATCAGAGCTCCAGGATGCAAAACCGGAGTTCTAGTGTCGTGTCCTGTCGAGTCTAGGTCGTACGGCTTAGGAACTACCTGTCAACGTGCACATGGCATTTCTCTTGAACCTTAGACTTGATTCCTTTCAAGACCTTGTTGGATTATATGTCATATTTTGCATCACTTTGTGGCTTGGTGTTGATTATGTGTCATGAGCATGCTCTAATCGCATGCATTTATTCTAGAATTAAGTTGTAAATTATAGGTGATAAAGATAATATCAAACCAAGGCTAATCTCTATGACAACAACGAACTATCACAAGCTCTACTTTCAAGCATGGAAGATGTAGGAATGCACCGGGGAATTTCATACAAGAATTTGAGGAACTGACCATTCGTCGATGGAGCGACGGTTTGAAAGGTAGAATCTAGAATAGAAGGTCGATTGTGGCAAAATTTACAAGTTTTGTGGTAGTTGGTGAAGGTTCAATGAAATAGTGGTGGAGTGTATGATGATTACAACTCACAAGAATCAACACATACACCTACATTACAAGAGTTAGTCAACCGGATTCAACGGGATTGTTTAACCCAAGGAATGAAGTGAAGAAAATCTCAAAGGTAATTTAGTTAGAAGTTCGGATCAATGAAGAGGCGATGGTGATCAAGAGGGCTAGAGGCAAAATCAACTATCGAGAGATAAGCAACAAAGATCCTTAAGGATGATTCTCCAAGTGAATCAAGCTAATTGGGTTCAAGTTCGAAGTAGAAGATTTGGGATATACTCGGATTTGTGAATGGCGAGCGAGGTGAATCGGCAAAGTAGAACTTCCAAATAAATCAAGTTTTAGAAGCCAAGTGCGGGAAGAAGGAAAAGAAGAGGAAATGGGGAAACTTTGAGTTTCGAGTAAGAAAGAAGCTGAATTTGAAAAGAGTTAAAGAAAATCAATCCAACGTGGTGAATGCAAACGTATGGAAGGCAACAACGCTAAAGGTTTATCTTCGGCTGCATTAGAATTTATCTTCCAGATCCAAGCTGAATTGTCGTGTTGAGAGGTTAAATTGGGAACTATGGTACAACAAATGGAAACAATAAAGAAAGGCAAAGAGCTAGTGGAGGAAATTATGAAGTCAGGTTTAGGAAATTGGAGGATGAGTTCATTCCACCAATTTGAACTCATAAAGTATAAGTCAAGGGAACGTTGATCAAGGTGCTAATCAAGGTGAAGATTCGCAACATCTTTGGAGGTCGATACTTGGGAAAAAGTCGAAATACCAATTCTATGGGTTTAGAAGCCTTTGGTTTGAAGAAGTTGTAATCTCGAGCTATAGAGACACACAAATTGATACAAGGAAAACTTATGAAGATTTTGAAGACTGTGGGAAGAACGAGAGATGATCAACAAGATCAAATCGAACCGTAATTTAGGAGATGAAGAACAAGTTACCGAGCTAAAGCTGACCACTACGGTGACAGGTGTATTGCATTCATGGCACGCGCATCATAAGTGGTATTAAATTATTTAATTTTCTTTAATTATATGTGCGTACATCCTTAATTGATATAATTGCCCCAATTTGTTGCATCTTTGATTGCTTGCTACGTGCATTGGCATCTTAATCCCACATGCATTGTTTAGTGTTTACTTGATAGAAAATTTTCTCCCATTCATCAAGTATTACTCTGACCGGGTCTTACTCGAATCAAGACACGAATATTGTTGGATTGCAAGGTATATGGAATGAAGGGAAAAAGGGAAATACGGAGGCCGGAAAGTATAACTGGATCTTGGAATGAAGGAAGTGGGTTATCGTCCCTACAAACAATTCAAAGTGAATGTGAGTAAGATCACCAAACACGTTTAATAGCAAGGACCATTTATATCAAGGAAGCTAGTTGAAGAAGTTGAGAATCTTCAATTCAAGAAGCAATGTAACGAGTTTAACGGTTAGAGATAGGAATTCTTAAGGGGGAGAGCTTGACCGGGAAATAACTTAAATTCGTGGTTGTGCTCGAATGGATCACTCCTAGTGAGAGCCATGGAAATGCAAGAGTCAACAAGTAACTGGGTTCTACGCCAGTGGCAAGAGATGAAATGGAAGGTTTAGCATTCAAGAGAATTTCAAGATCGAAGTGAATGAAGATTTGAGAATAATATTGGAAGAGATAACTGCTTAGAAAGATGAAGATACGAATTCACGGAATGCTTGGGATTTGGAACTGTAAGACAGGGTAAAAGATTGATTGTCGGTAACTTCGGTCGGAGAATCAGCCTCGCTAATTTCTTACTATGGGAGTTACAAACTAAATCTACGAGGTTGGAAAGATCGTTTATGACATAACATACGTCATGCGTTGGAGACGATGGGACCATGAAGGAGTTACAAGAAATGGTAAAGAGGGCATCGGATAATAAAAGTTAATCCAATCATAATATTCCACAATGATGAAGTGAGAGTCAATTCAACGAGAGATAGAAGTGGAAATTCTAGGAGAGACCAACATGAGCAAGAGAAGTTGTCAATTTGTCAACCATTTCTTCGTGATGAACCGGGGATGATACTGAGACTTGAAGGCTAGGATTCGAGCCATTAAAGATTAGCTCAAGTGTCTGAGGAGGTTGAGTATAATTGGTGGAGAAGGATGAATTATTTGGGTTAAGTTCAAGCACACACTTAATATCAGAAATTTTGAACCGCATTGTTTAGAAAAGATAAAGGAAAAGATTATGGAAGGGAGACTGAGTGGTCGTTTAAGTAATGAACATATCAGGGATTTGAATACATGACACAAACAGTAGAGGAATCTTCAAGAGCAAATTAAGTGATTGAATCAGAGCACTACAATGGAAAATTCCTGAACAATGGTGAACGGTACATCAGGCATCCATGGCATATGCATACATGCAACTTTCATTCGAATAATCTTATAATGTTAAGTGCTTTGATTGCTTGTTGTATTAACTGCTTTTAGGTGATTGATACTTGATGTATTTGATTTCCCCTACTTGTTTCTTGTGTGGTTGATGTGTGATTGCTTATTTAATTATTCTTTTGAGAGTTTCTCTTCCTTTGTGTTCGAGAGGCGGGGTTCTCTCATTGTTTGTTTGAGAGGCGGGGTTCTCTCTCTATGTTACGCTACGTGCTTTGTTTGCTAGAATTCCGAGTGTTTAGGCTTCGGCGAGTTAAGGGTCGTGACTTAACAACAACTGAAGACCCCTTGTTGCTTGAAGACCTTTTCCGAACTAATTCCTGACGGGGAGTTGCTAACCCGCGTGGGATGAACACGGGAGAGCTGCTTAAGAGTCCAGAACTCGAGGCAGTGGACCTGGGGACCAGGTCCTCTTAAGGGGGAGAGGTTGTGACACCCCGATTTCTCGGCCATACAGGTACGCGCGCCACGCGTGTGAGTTTTAGATTTAGGATTTACTTGATTCCTTTTTCTACCTAATTGCGTTATCTTAATTCTCTTGACTTGAATACCTGCAATTATATGATATAAATTTTCTAGTCTTTGTGAAATTTATTACGTGAATTGTATATTTATTTCCCCGAGCATGATTATGTGTTTAAATTAATTTCAATTGTGAGAATTCTATGCCTATTTGTTCTTAATTGAAGCTTTGTATAACTTATGTACTTAATTGATAATTTCTTAAGGACTTACTCGTAACTTTTATAAATTGAGTACCTAATTGCATAACTTTATATTTGTTGAGGACTTAGTTACAATTTCCCCTCTTTTCTTCCCCTTCTTGCACGATATGTATACATACACACACATACACTTCTTTTCTTCTTATTTCAACACAAACACAAGACACACACACTCCATTTCTTTCCATCTCCCTTTCGATTTGTCAAGAGAAGCCAAGAGCCAAGTTTCTTCCTCCATTTTTCCACAAGAATCAAGCTCAAGACCTTCATGCTTTCTTCCCCTTCATCTTCTCTTCCTTTCAAGGTAAGATACATGTGTATATTTTGGTGACTCATGAAGGCTTTGTTGGGGCTTTGGATGTTTGTTAGATTCATGAACTTAAATGCATTATTTTTGAAGTTAGGGAGATAATATGTGCATATTTGATATGAGTTGCATGCAGTTTAGAGCATAGATGATCACTTTCATTTTGGGGTTTCTTGAATGATTTTGGTTGAATCTAAACATGTTTCCTTGGATTAAATGTTGCCTACTTCATATATATGATTATTTGCATGATATGTGATTATTTTGGAGTGTTTGGTTGAGCCTTGAAGTGGTTTTGCTTCCTTCCCCGTTCCCCTTCGAGCAACCCCTATTTTTACCATTTTTCCAGCCCAGAAGGACTACCCGGGCGGGTAGTTTTTACACTACAAAAGTACCCGGGCGGGTAGTTTGGTACCGAGGAGTTTCTGTACATGCTCTACCCGGCCGGGTAAATTTCTATCTTGTTTTTACCCGGCCGGTTACTCCCTCATCCGAACTCCGATTGACCTGATTTTTGAACCGTTGGAAACCTTTTGAAGTCTAGAACAACCTCAAATTGGAATAATCTCAATATATTTTGTGAATTGTGAGATATAATCAATTCTTTTTTGTGTCGCCACTTCGCCAGAAATCTGCTTTCACCCAACTTTAAACTTACGCCATTCTCTCCTCGCTTTGAACCAAATTTCGTGCCATATATAATTTTAAAGGTATATGTGTCTAGTTTCATTCCCAAGAAACAAAAGCCAATTCCAATTTATAGAACTCAAGATATTCCCGTTTTCCTACAGCTTACGCATTCCGAAAAACTGTCAGCTTTTCCTAAACTTCGCCAAAACCATTCTTCTTGCATTCCTTTCACCCCTTTGGCTCCCGTATGTGACTTATACGAATTATATGCTTACTTAGTTGGTATTTATGCTCTTATGTGACACTCATTTGTCTTTACTTGCCTAAACTTGATTGTGTGAACTCGTGCTTTATATATGAATTGAATTCGTCTAAGTAATTGAGCATATGAACACGATCACACCATTCCATGAAATTCTTATGCTTTATTCATATTGAAACATGTCATGACAAGTTTTATCACTTCATAAACATTCTTGCCGTGCATCCTATTTGGTTCCATTTTGAGTCGTGTCTCAAAAGTACACTGTATCTCTTTCTTATTCAGTGATCTCCTCGGTGGAGATGTTTGGGATTCGTGGTCTCTCTATCTGGGTCTTTCTTACACATGGAGGTGAGGGTTTTCTTTATAAACGACCTATAACCTTGCATGAATTAAAAGTATGCCAAATGGTTTTCATATTAAAGTTGACCATATCTTTTATACCGGCTATGCACCGGAAATGATTTATAAACTGCATAGTGTTAATCCTGGCCTGTTTTGTGAGATATTCCTGATTGCCCCCGGCTTTCCTAGCGCTGGGCTAGCCGGTGTGGATCTTGTACCTGTTCCTGGGGCCCAGGGGCTTGTGTATTGAGGGAACCGGGGAGGCATCGGGCCGACGGTGAACTCTTGCACAGGTCCCATCCTGTTGGACTACCCTGATACCCACCAGGAGGTTTGGTGGGAGACGGGGCTCCGATCTGAGGGAGTCATGAACCCGAAGATCACCCTGATGCGCGGATGTGGAGGTTAGCTACCGGCCACATTGCACCCGGAGAAAGGAGATTAATTTGTACTTGTTTTTCCCGCCTGATAATTAATTATAACTTTTGTTTCCTGATTACCTGCTTGTACCTGTCATTTAATAAGTGATTAGAAGAGTCCAGGATGAATTAATTACCCGTTCTCGCCGGGTCTCCTAAAATGTTAAGCATAGATATCCGTAACCTCTGGTATGTCCCAGTCCCTGTTCAGCACCGGAGCTCGTGGATCGTAGAGGTAAAGTGGGCATCAACAGAGGCGTACGGATATCGACACATGCATATTATATGTAGCACCCGAGCGTAAGGTACCACATCCCCCGCACCGAGACCCGACCCGTATATGAAATGGAAGTCCATACACGTGCCAAATCTACGGCGAACGGGGACACAACACACACGCTATGCTAGGCGGGACTAACCCTTAAACCAATCAGTGCAGGAATCATAAAATCAGAGTTAAAGAAAATTCGCGGAAGCAGGAATTTCTTAACAAATGTACAATGAGCTAACAAGCTCCAAAAATAGATATACAAGAGCATTCGAATATGCAATGGCACTCACGGCCTACAAAAATCAAAACGCTCCAATCTATAACAGGATCAAATACAAAAGTAGTAATAATAGTATGAGTATGAGACTGAAAAGAGGTGCTAAACATAAATGCAAGACCTAGACGACTTGAATTCCCGCCTAGCACTCCTATACCTGCACAAAACAGCTGAAAACAACCGGGTTCAGTCTAAAAGAGACTGGTGGGTATAAAAACGGGGCATAAGATATATAATATTGCATAAATTAAACACATACATGCAAGCCCTAATCCCGTGTGAAGTTTGAAAGGAATTTACCAAGTGGTTAAAACAAAGAAGACATCAACGGGATTACGACGTTCATATTCATTCATAATTATTCATAAGGGTTTAAGCTCGGCGAGTGAGCGTGCACAATCTCCAACCTTCTCCTCGTGTAATCATATTATAATTAGTGGTTATCATACATATCTTTCGTGCACATACATAAATGATCATAATCATACATATACACCTTCTTCCTCCGGGTGGTGGACAAGTTAGCTAGACCTGACCACCGAATAAATCAATGGCCAATGGGGGTACATGAATCCCCCAAAGGCACTCAGCTCCCATTCCTCGCTAAAACTCCTAGCGAGGGCCGGTATCACCGTAGTTGGTTGGAACTAGTATATGGGATCCCCGTCAGCCCTTGCTTCCTCGGTTAGCCACATATACTAAGTCCCGGGGCCCGTTCTGTAATAAATAATAAATGTGTCTCGCCAAACAGAAGGTAGGGTTTCATAAATAAAAAGGGGTCAGACATTTGAAATCATTTACCCAAAATGACTCGATTGATATAAATATATTATTTTGGCCTAAACTTGGCACATAAGGGATTTATAGGGTTGTTTTAACTAATAGAAGAAAAACCCACCTTTACCAAAGAAAAATAAAGGCGCAAGCGTCTCAATGCTCGTCCTCGTCTCCGATCAAACCCGAATCTGTGTAAAAGAAAAGGTATGAGACTCAATGACCACATATGACGCTCGGCAATGAAATGCATATGACGTGAATGCATAAATGATCATGTTATATCATAAAAATGTTCATGTGTACGATTAATAAAATTAAAACATATAATCATTCAATTTCATAAGTTCATAATTTCATAATTTCATATTAATTTCATAAATTCATAAATTCATAATATTCGTAAATTCATAACTCATATCAATTAATCTAATATTCAATTAGTAAGCACAACACATATAATATTCAAATTCACATTTAGGGATGAAATAGATAAAACGTTCAATCAAAAGTCGATAATTAAATACGCGAAATGGAAATCAATTAATTTCTAGAAGTGAATTAAATCAAATAATATTTAAAATATATAATAAATATATAATATAACATATATAAATAACATATAGTATATAATATACAATATATATAATATATACATATATATATACGTACAAACACACACACATGCATGCATAAATTACAAATATACTACATATATATATACTCACGTACACACACACCCATGCATGCATATATATTATATATTAAATACATATATATATATATTACATATGTATTACACATGCATGCATAAATCACAACCAAAGCCATGCATGCACAATACACACACTCTGCACAAAACATTCAGCAGTAACAATATTCACGCGAGGAAGAAGAAGAAAAAGCAGGCCAAGAAATAAAGAAAAACGGGGTGACACCCCCGTGTCACCCTCCAAGCTTGGACCGAGACACCCCCGTGTCTCGGTACAGCAACTCCAGACCTCACAGCACCCCCGTTCCTCGCTGGAACGGGCAGGAACGGCACGCCCGTGACAGCAGCAGCAGCAGCCTCAAAACGCAGCAGAAATGTGCAGAAACAGAGCAAGAAAATCCCAGCAAGAAAGAAGGCAACAAGAGCACAATACAAGGTCCAAATTGCAGCACCAACTCAACAAGAACACACACCACAAAGCTACTAAAATAGACAGCAAAAAGGAAGAAGGGAAACGCAGCAAATCAACGCGAGAAAAACAGAGTCAAAACTGGAGGAAAACAGAGCATGCTTGCTCTCAGCTCATACGATTCAGATCATGTCCAAAAGATCATCAAATACGCAGCAAAACATCACATATGTAACAAGAAAATCAGTTCCAAAAGAGATCAATCAAAGCATGGAAGCATACGTGACCTTCCCATGGAATTTCTGAAAATTTCATAAGTGATATCTCATATATACCTCAACAAACATGAAATCAAAGATCATAAATGTTATGAGGAAGTCAAAACAATTAATATCAGGCTTGGAATCGATCAAAACCATAAAGAATCAAAGGAGATCAAGAATTTGTACAAAAACTCTACTTTTCGGTAAAATGGCCAGAAATGGGTGAAACCATGCTCAAACTCATGAATGAAAGGATGAAATTACTCAGAATTAATCATATATTACAACCCTTAACTTACCTTGATGATTGCTTGAAGTTTGGAGAAGATTTGAGCTCCAAAATCTTCCAGTGAAGAAGGGTTACGGGACTGGCAGTAGATGCAGTAGCTTTGGCTGAGTTTTGGGGATGGTGTGAGGGTTATCTCGGTTAAAGCTTGAAATATCTAGATAAGTGGTTGAGTTAGGGTTTAAATGAATCAAACCATAGTTAATTTGGTCATGGTTTGGGTGAGATATGGTTCATTTTGTGCAGCAAGGTCAAGTTGAATGCCGTTTCGTTTTTCGGTTGGATTTCGGAGTTTCAAATGAATTGGGAAAATTATAAGGCTAAGTTTACTAAACTCGAATTTTCGTTACGAGTTCAGCGGAGTTGACGGAACTCGAATCCGAGTTCCCGAGCTCAAGATATTAAATTCGGAACCAAGGGTACGCTAAGTGCTCGTTAGCTCCCGTTTTGGTTCCTCAAATGAAATTTAATTCGTTAACATAGCAAATGAATTCAAAAACATAATTTGAGTATAAAATCATGTTCATAACACATATATGTACAACATACTATAAATTCGTGGCAATTTGATATCATATCATATAAGAACGAAGCATAAAATAAACGAACAAACTCATACGTGCAATTCAACATAATTCCATGCATATAATATAACTCTCATGCATAAATGGAATAAAATGCATGCAAAATTAATTCCCATGCAACATATGATTTTCATGCATAATATTCTAGTTTGCATGCATAATTAAAATCCTCATGCAAGTTTACATATGGTACGTAAGATATATATATATATGTATATATATTAATAATCAATTAATTAATTAAAACATGATTAATTAACATAATATATAATTAGTATAATCATTAAACAATAATAAAATAATTAAACATATACATATATATATATATATACATATAATACGAAATATATATATAATTAATAATATTAAAGTAAAATATTATAATATAATATAATAAAATAGTAACAATTATTAGAAAATTAAATATAAAACACGTAAAACAATTAATTCGCGCAATTAGATAAACACATACGCTCTACCTTTACGTCCGAAAAGTCGGGGCGTTACAATCTCTCCCCCTTAAAAGAATCCGTCCTCGGATTCACTGCTCGCTCGTAATTAACTCAGGATGAAACCTTTTCATCTTATCCTCCGCTTTCCACGTAGTTTCTTCGGTTATACCACTTCTCCAAAGAATCTTGACTAGTGGAATACGCCGATCTCAAGTCCCTGAAGTTTTCGATCCAATAGCTTAATCGGCTTCTAAACGAAGGTGAGATCCGGTTCTAATTCCACTTCTTCAACTGGTAGAATCTCGGACTCATCTCGAGAATACTTTCGGAGCAAGTGTTTAATTTTCCTCCTCGTCCAATCCTTGAGAATTCTCTTCATGGGAAAGCCTTTAGGAAAACCTTATCTCCAGTCTCAACCTCCAATTTCTTCCTCCGTAGACCTGCAGAACTCTTTTGTTGATCCTAAGCAGCCTTCATCCGTGGTCTAATTATCCGGACCTTGTCAATAGCCTCTTGTACAGCCTTAGAGGGTTTTTCCTTCTTTTCCCCTCTTTTAATTCCTTCTTGCTTAGTCTAATTCCATTCCTCCAAGTCCAAGAACAACGGTACTCGATATTTACGTCCATACAGAGCTTCATAAGGGCCATATCAATCGAGGCTTGATAGCTATTGCTGTAAGCAACTCGATTAACTGTAGCTGTTCATTTCACGAGCTGTAAAAGTCCAATGCACATGCTCTCCACAGATCCTCCAGATACTTATTCAACCTTTCTGATTGTCCGTCGGTCTGAGGATGGAAAGATGTGCTGAATTGAAACCTTATTCCCAAACACTTCTGCAGTTCTTGCCATAACCTTGAAGTAAACCTGAGATCCCGATTCGAGACAATACTAACAAGTACCCCCTGGAGCCTGATAATCTCATCATTGTATCTCTTGGCCAACTTATTCAGTTATCGGACATTCTGATTGTAAGAAAATGAGCAGATTTTGTCCACCTGTCCACAATAACCCAAATCCCATCAATAGAATTGCTTCAATAAAATCTCAACACCTTCTTTCAGGTTAGCTCTTCTACCTTCCTTGTAGTTCCACATTTCTAAAATAATGTAACGTCCACTCGGGTTGTATTCGTTTACCTCAAACAGAGCTGATGTCACAGCTTCGAAAATTTCCTTACCGTAATTCTCCTTCAGGTCTCTCACCTTTCATCGTCTTCATTTATTACTGCCTGTTCCCTGCCATTAATTTTAACCACTTCCTTGTTTCTAAATGCCTTGAGCAGCAAATCCACTGTATTTAATACTTCCAAGTCCCCTTCATTACTCAAAGCAAAGATCACTGTCACTAATTCCGAATCGTGAGTGGGGTAGTTCTGTTCATGCTCTTTCAGTTTCCTTGAGGCATAGGCGATCACTCTTCCATTTTGCATCGCCACACATCCCAAACTTCCTTTTGAGGCGTCCGTATAAACTGTATATTTCTCTGTACCTTCAGGAAGTGCTAATACAGGAGCGGTGGTCAACTTTTCCTTTAAAAGTTGAAAGCTATCCTCATGCCTCGTCCCACTCAAACTTAACCACCTTCTTAGTCAATCGGGTTAAAGAAGCTGTAATCTTCGAAAATCCTGTACAAAGCTTCGATAGTAATCTGCCAAACCCCAGAAACGCTTTACTTCTGAAACAGTTTTCGGGCTTTGCCATTGAATAACCGTCTCAGTCTTAGAAGGGTCTACCTCCAAACCTTTCCTTGAAATAATATGATCCAGAAATGCTACCTGATCAATCCAAAACTCGCCTTTGCTAGATTTAGCATACAATCCGATGCTCTCTTAAGGTATCCAACACAATCCTGAAATGCCTGGCCTAATCCTCCGGAGTTCTCGAATAAACCAGGATGTCATCGATGAAGATTACCACAACTTATCCAAATACCATAAAGCAGCCGGAGCACCCCAAAGGGACTAACTTGGCCATATATATCCAACTTTGAGTAATACCTCTAATTGAATCTTTAACTCTTCCAAATCAGCCGGATATTCTTTCCCTTCAATCAAAACTGAACACTCCCGAATCAACTGATCTGTCTGAAGACTTCCATCCAGTGGCGAACTCACCAAACAACAAGAAGAAAAAGCAAATAACAAGCAAGCACAGAATAGCAACTAAGTCACAAGAAATAAAGGAATGCGTGACACCCAAATCAAAGAGTGTATGCATGCTCATGTTAGGTATGCATAGGGTACCTTCTACCACAGCTGTGGGATTGATCTCTGCACCTTGATCTTCACCTTCGAGGGTGTAAGCACGAGCCTGAATCATTGGCCTTTGAACTCCCTTTTTAAATCCCGGAATCTTATCGGGGCAGGCATCTGCCCTATGATCCGCTTTTCCACATATGAAGCACAAATTCAACCTCCTCCGACAGTTATAGTAATTGTGAGTTGGTCCTCCACAATGTGTACAAGGAGCTTGAGCCAATCTCGCCACGCTCGGACCTTGTCGATCTTTCGTAGGTGTAGGCAAAGCTATTGGAACCGGTGGAGTTGGTCCTCCCAATCTTGGCTTCTTAGACGGACCCTTGGGAGGGGAAGTAGCTTGAACCAAAGGTCGCTTTCCCGAACTTGTTCCAGAACCTCGTCCTCCAAACCGAGGTTTCTTAAATGGACCCTTAGGCGGCGGACTAGCTTGAACCATCGGCCTCTTTCCCGAATTCGATCCGGATCCTCTTCCCATAGGGACTCTAACAACCGGATCCTTCTTTTTAATTTCCTCCCCTTGCGTAGTAGACTGTCGGACTCCAGGTATCCTCTCTACTCGAATCAACCAACCCTCCGAGACCGCATCATCGATAGGACCAGAAAACCGAGGGGGGTTGTAACTCAGAAACACCCCATGAGGATCTCTATTGTCATTATGATTTGGTGGAGGAACTTGTTGTTCTGCCTGTTGCGGTGGGGGAGCTTGAGCCCTTCTATGCTCAACATAGTTGAAAACTGCTTCCATAAAATTCCCCATATCCATCGGTGGTGCTTGTGGTTGGGGTGGAGGCGTAGGAGATCGATCATGATGACGACGATGTCCGGGAGATCTCTCACGATGTTTACTTGGAGGCATCCTGTTCAGGAAACACTAAAATGCATGCTATTTTTAGTCCATGCATGCAAGTGCAATTAATTCGATCAAAATTCAAGATTTAGAGCACACAAGCACGTAAACAATGCATATGCAACACATTGACAAATTGTTCCTAAAGCCGAACGACCTAACTGACTCAACACGACACTAGAGCCCGGGTTTTGCAACCCTAAGCTCTGATACCACTTAAGGATGTAGCACCCGAGCGTAAGGTACCACATCCCCCGCACCGAGACCCGACCCGTATATGAAATGGAAGTCCATACACGTGCCAAATCTACGGCGAACGGGGACACAACACACACGCTATGCTAGGCGGGACTAACCCTTAAACCAATCAGTGCAGGAATCATAAAATCAGAGTTAAAGAAAATTCGCGGAAGCAGGAATTTCTTAACAAATGTACAATGAGCTAACAAGCTCCAAAAATAGATATACAAGAGCATTCGAATATGCAATGGCACTCACGGCCTACAAAAATCAAAACGCTCCAATCTATAACAGGATCAAATACAAAAGTAGTAATAATAGTATGAGTATGAGACTGAAAAGAGGTGCTAAACATAAATGCAAGACCTAGACGACTTGAATTCCCGCCTAGCACTCCTATACCTGCACAAAACAGCTGAAAACAACCGGGTTCAGTCTAAAAGAGACTGGTGGGTATAAAAACGGGGCATAAGATATATAATATTGCATAAATTAAACACATACATGCAAGCCCTAATCCCGTGTGAAGTTTGAAAGGAATTTACCAAGTGTTTAAAACAAAGAAGACATCAACGGGATTACGACGTTCATATTCATTCATAATTATTCATAAGGGTTTAAGCTCGGCGAGTGAGCGTGCACAATCTCCAACCTTCTCCTCGTGTAATCATATTATAATTAGTGGTTATCATACATATCTTTCGTGCACATACATAAATGATCATAATCATACATATACACCTTCTTCCTCCGGGTGGTGGACAAGTTAGCTAGACCTGACCACCGAATAAATCAATGGCCAATGGGGGTACATGAATCCCCCAAAGGCACTCAGCTCCCATTCCTCGCTAAAACTCCTAGCGAGGGCCGGTATCACCGTAGTTGGTTGGAACTAGTATATGGGATCCCCGTCAGCCCTTGCTTCCTCGGTTAGCCACATATACTAAGTCCCGGGGCCCGTTCTGTAATAAATAATAAATGTGTCTCGCCAAACAGAAGGTAGGGTTTCATAAATAAAAAGGGGTCAGACATTTGAAATCATTTACCCAAAATGACTCGATTGATATAAATATATTATTTTGGCCTAAACTTGGCACATAAGGGATTTATAGGGTTGTTTTAACTAATAGAAGAAAAACCCACCTTTACCAAAGAAAAATAAAGGCGCAAGCGTCTCAATGCTCGTCCTCGTCTCCGATCAAACCCGAATCTGTGTAAAAGAAAAGGTATGAGACTCAATGACCACATATGACGCTCGGCAATGAAATGCATATGACGTGAATGCATAAATGATCATGTTATATCATAAAAATGTTCATGTGTACGATTAATAAAATTAAAACATATAATCATTCAATTTCATAAGTTCATAATTTCATAATTTCATATTAATTTCATAAATTCATAAATTCATAATATTCGTAAATTCATAACTCATATCAATTAATCTAATATTCAATTAGTAAGCACAACACATATAATATTCAAATTCACATTTAGGGATGAAATAGATAAAACGTTCAATCAAAAGTCGATAATTAAATACGCGAAATGGAAATCAATTAATTTCTAGAAGTGAATTAAATCAAATAATATTTAAAATATATAATAAATATATAATATAACATATATAAATAACATATAGTATATAATATACAATATATATAATATATACATATATATATACGTACAAACACACACACATGCATGCATAAATTACAAATATACTACATATATATATACTCACGTACACACACACCCATGCATGCATATATATTATATATTAAATACATATATATATATATTACATATGTATTACACATGCATGCATAAATCACAACCAAAGCCATGCATGCACAATACACACACTCTGCACAAAACATTCAGCAGTAACAATATTCACGCGAGGAAGAAGAAGAAAAAGCAGGCCAAGAAATAAAGAAAAACGGGGTGACACCCCCGTGTCACCCTCCAAGCTTGGACCGAGACACCCCCGTGTCTCGGTACAGCAACTCCAGACCTCACAGCACCCCCGTTCCTCGCTGGAACGGGCAGGAACGGCACGCCCGTGACAGCAGCAGCAGCAGCCTCAAAACGCAGCAGAAATGTGCAGAA
The DNA here is from genome assembly GCA_037501455.1 of Lantana camara. Lineage (NCBI taxonomy): Eukaryota > Viridiplantae > Streptophyta > Magnoliopsida > Lamiales > Verbenaceae > Lantana > Lantana camara. Next base: position 94,495,776 of record CM074861.1, read on the forward strand.
ACAGAGCAAGAAAATCCCAGCAAGAAAGAAGGCAACAAGAGCACAATACAAGGTCCAAATTGCAGCACCAACTCAACAAGAACACACACCACAAAGCTACTAAAATAGACAGCAAAAAGGAAGAAGGGAAACGCAGCAAATCAACGCGAGAAAAACAGAGTCAAAACTGGAGGAAAACAGAGCATGCTTGCTCTCAGCTCATACGATTCAGATCATGTCCAAAAGATCATCAAATACGCAGCAAAACATCACATATGTAACAAGAAAATCAGTTCCAAAAGAGATCAATCAAAGCATGGAAGCATACGTGACCTTCCCATGGAATTTCTGAAAATTTCATAAGTGATATCTCATATATACCTCAACAAACATGAAATCAAAGATCATAAATGTTATGAGGAAGTCAAAACAATTAATATCAGGCTTGGAATCGATCAAAACCATAAAGAATCAAAGGAGATCAAGAATTTGTACAAAAACTCTACTTTTCGGTAAAATGGCCAGAAATGGGTGAAACCATGCTCAAACTCATGAATGAAAGGATGAAATTACTCAGAATTAATCATATATTACAACCCTTAACTTACCTTGATGATTGCTTGAAGTTTGGAGAAGATTTGAGCTCCAAAATCTTCCAGTGAAGAAGGGTTACGGGACTGGCAGTAGATGCAGTAGCTTTGGCTGAGTTTTGGGGATGGTGTGAGGGTTATCTCGGTTAAAGCTTGAAATATCTAGATAAGTGGTTGAGTTAGGGTTTAAATGAATCAAACCATAGTTAATTTGGTCATGGTTTGGGTGAGATATGGTTCATTTTGTGCAGCAAGGTCAAGTTGAATGCCGTTTCGTTTTTCGGTTGGATTTCGGAGTTTCAAATGAATTGGGAAAATTATAAGGCTAAGTTTACTAAACTCGAATTTTCGTTACGAGTTCAGCGGAGTTGACGGAACTCGAATCCGAGTTCCCGAGCTCAAGATATTAAATTCGGAACCAAGGGTACGCTAAGTGCTCGTTAGCTCCCGTTTTGGTTCCTCAAATGAAATTTAATTCGTTAACATAGCAAATGAATTCAAAAACATAATTTGAGTATAAAATCATGTTCATAACACATATATGTACAACATACTATAAATTCGTGGCAATTTGATATCATATCATATAAGAACGAAGCATAAAATAAACGAACAAACTCATACGTGCAATTCAACATAATTCCATGCATATAATATAACTCTCATGCATAAATGGAATAAAATGCATGCAAAATTAATTCCCATGCAACATATGATTTTCATGCATAATATTCTAGTTTGCATGCATAATTAAAATCCTCATGCAAGTTTACATATGGTACGTAAGATATATATATATATGTATATATATTAATAATCAATTAATTAATTAAAACATGATTAATTAACATAATATATAATTAGTATAATCATTAAACAATAATAAAATAATTAAACATATACATATATATATATATATACATATAATACGAAATATATATATAATTAATAATATTAAAGTAAAATATTATAATATAATATAATAAAATAGTAACAATTATTAGAAAATTAAATATAAAACACGTAAAACAATTAATTCGCGCAATTAGATAAACACATACGCTCTACCTTTACGTCCGAAAAGTCGGGGCGTTACAATCTCTCCCCCTTAAAAGAATCCGTCCTCGGATTCACTGCTCGCTCGTAATTAACTCAGGATGAAACCTTTTCATCTTATCCTCCGCTTTCCACGTAGTTTCTTCGGTTATACCACTTCTCCAAAGAATCTTGACTAGTGGAATACGCCGATCTCAAGTCCCTGAAGTTTTCGATCCAATAGCTTAATCGGCTTCTAAACGAAGGTGAGATCCGGTTCTAATTCCACTTCTTCAACTGGTAGAATCTCGGACTCATCTCGAGAATACTTTCGGAGCAAGTGTTTAATTTTCCTCCTCGTCCAATCCTTGAGAATTCTCTTCATGGGAAAGCCTTTAGGAAAACCTTATCTCCAGTCTCAACCTCCAATTTCTTCCTCCGTAGACCTGCAGAACTCTTTTGTTGATCCTAAGCAGCCTTCATCCGTGGTCTAATTATCCGGACCTTGTCAATAGCCTCTTGTACAGCCTTAGAGGGTTTTTCCTTCTTTTCCCCTCTTTTAATTCCTTCTTGCTTAGTCTAATTCCATTCCTCCAAGTCCAAGAACAACGGTACTCGATATTTACGTCCATACAGAGCTTCATAAGGGCCATATCAATCGAGGCTTGATAGCTATTGCTGTAAGCAACTCGATTAACTGTAGCTGTTCATTTCACGAGCTGTAAAAGTCCAATGCACATGCTCTCCACAGATCCTCCAGATACTTATTCAACCTTTCTGATTGTCCGTCGGTCTGAGGATGGAAAGATGTGCTGAATTGAAACCTTATTCCCAAACACTTCTGCAGTTCTTGCCATAACCTTGAAGTAAACCTGAGATCCCGATTCGAGACAATACTAACAAGTACCCCCTGGAGCCTGATAATCTCATCATTGTATCTCTTGGCCAACTTATTCAGTTATCGGACATTCTGATTGTAAGAAAATGAGCAGATTTTGTCCACCTGTCCACAATAACCCAAATCCCATCAATAGAATTGCTTCAATAAAATCTCAACACCTTCTTTCAGGTTAGCTCTTCTACCTTCCTTGTAGTTCCACATTTCTAAAATAATGTAACGTCCACTCGGGTTGTATTCGTTTACCTCAAACAGAGCTGATGTCACAGCTTCGAAAATTTCCTTACCGTAATTCTCCTTCAGGTCTCTCACCTTTCATCGTCTTCATTTATTACTGCCTGTTCCCTGCCATTAATTTTAACCACTTCCTTGTTTCTAAATGCCTTGAGCAGCAAATCCACTGTATTTAATACTTCCAAGTCCCCTTCATTACTCAAAGCAAAGATCACTGTCACTAATTCCGAATCGTGAGTGGGGTAGTTCTGTTCATGCTCTTTCAGTTTCCTTGAGGCATAGGCGATCACTCTTCCATTTTGCATCGCCACACATCCCAAACTTCCTTTTGAGGCGTCCGTATAAACTGTATATTTCTCTGTACCTTCAGGAAGTGCTAATACAGGAGCGGTGGTCAACTTTTCCTTTAAAAGTTGAAAGCTATCCTCATGCCTCGTCCCACTCAAACTTAACCACCTTCTTAGTCAATCGGGTTAAAGAAGCTGTAATCTTCGAAAATCCTGTACAAAGCTTCGATAGTAATCTGCCAAACCCCAGAAACGCTTTACTTCTGAAACAGTTTTCGGGCTTTGCCATTGAATAACCGTCTCAGTCTTAGAAGGGTCTACCTCCAAACCTTTCCTTGAAATAATATGATCCAGAAATGCTACCTGATCAATCCAAAACTCGCCTTTGCTAGATTTAGCATACAATCCGATGCTCTCTTAAGGTATCCAACACAATCCTGAAATGCCTGGCCTAATCCTCCGGAGTTCTCGAATAAACCAGGATGTCATCGATGAAGATTACCACAACTTATCCAAATACCATAAAGCAGCCGGAGCACCCCAAAGGGACTAACTTGGCCATATATATCCAACTTTGAGTAATACCTCTAATTGAATCTTTAACTCTTCCAAATCAGCCGGATATTCTTTCCCTTCAATCAAAACTGAACACTCCCGAATCAACTGATCTGTCTGAAGACTTCCATCCAGTGGCGAACTCACCAAACAACAAGAAGAAAAAGCAAATAACAAGCAAGCACAGAATAGCAACTAAGTCACAAGAAATAAAGGAATGCGTGACACCCAAATCAAAGAGTGTATGCATGCTCATGTTAGGTATGCATAGGGTACCTTCTACCACAGCTGTGGGATTGATCTCTGCACCTTGATCTTCACCTTCGAGGGTGTAAGCACGAGCCTGAATCATTGGCCTTTGAACTCCCTTTTTAAATCCCGGAATCTTGTCGGGGCAGGCATCTGCCCTATGATCCGCTTTTCCACATATGAAGCACAAATTCAACCTCCTCCGACAGTTATAGTAATTGTGAGTTGGTCCTCCACAATGTGTACAAGGAGCTTGAGCCAATCTCGCCACGCTCGGACCTTGTCGATCTTTCGTAGGTGTAGGCAAAGCTATTGGAACCGGTGGAGTTGGTCCTCCCAATCTTGGCTTCTTAGACGGACCCTTGGGAGGGGAAGTAGCTTGAACCAAAGGTCGCTTTCCCGAACTTGTTCCAGAACCTCGTCCTCCAAACCGAGGTTTCTTAAATGGACCCTTAGGCGGCGGACTAGCTTGAACCATCGGCCTCTTTCCCGAATTCGATCCGGATCCTCTTCCCATAGGGACTCTAACAACCGGATCCTTCTTTTTAATTTCCTCCCCTTGCGTAGTAGACTGTCGGACTCCAGGTATCCTCTCTACTCGAATCAACCAACCCTCCGAGACCGCATCATCGATAGGACCAGAAAACCGAGGGGGGTTGTAACTCAGAAACACCCCATGAGGATCTCTATTGTCATTATGATTTGGTGGAGGAACTTGTTGTTCTGCCTGTTGCGGTGGGGGAGCTTGAGCCCTTCTATGCTCAACATAGTTGAAAACTGCTTCCATAAAATTCCCCATATCCATCGGTGGTGCTTGTGGTTGGGGTGGAGGCGTAGGAGATCGATCATGATGACGACGATGTCCGGGAGATCTCTCACGATGTTTACTTGGAGGCATCCTGTTCAGGAAACACTAAAATGCATGCTATTTTTAGTCCATGCATGCAAGTGCAATTAATTCGATCAAAATTCAAGATTTAGAGCACACAAGCACGTAAACAATGCATATGCAACACATTGACAAATTGTTCCTAAAGCCGAACGACCTAACTGACTCAACACGACACTAGAGCCCGGGTTTTGCAACCCTAAGCTCTGATACCACTTAAGGATGTAGCACCCGAGCGTAAGGTACCACATCCCCCGCACCGAGACCCGACCCGTATATGAAATGGAAGTCCATACACGTGCCAAATCTACGGCGAACGGGGACACAACACACACGCTATGCTAGGCGGGACTAACCCTTAAACCAATCAGTGCAGGAATCATAAAATCAGAGTTAAAGAAAATTCGCGGAAGCAGGAATTTCTTAACAAATGTACAATGAGCTAACAAGCTCCAAAAATAGATATACAAGAGCATTCGAATATGCAATGGCACTCACGGCCTACAAAAATCAAAACGCTCCAATCTATAACAGGATCAAATACAAAAGTAGTAATAATAGTATGAGTATGAGACTGAAAAGAGGTGCTAAACATAAATGCAAGACCTAGACGACTTGAATTCCCGCCTAGCACTCCTATACCTGCACAAAACAGCTGAAAACAACCGGGTTCAGTCTAAAAGAGACTGGTGGGTATAAAAACGGGGCATAAGATATATAATATTGCATAAATTAAACACATACATGCAAGCCCTAATCCCGTGTGAAGTTTGAAAGGAATTTACCAAGTGGTTAAAACAAAGAAGACATCAACGGGATTACGACGTTCATATTCATTCATAATTATTCATAAGGGTTTAAGCTCGGCGAGTGAGCGTGCACAATCTCCAACCTTCTCCTCGTGTAATCATATTATAATTAGTGGTTATCATACATATCTTTCGTGCACATACATAAATGATCATAATCATACATATACACCTTCTTCCTCCGGGTGGTGGACAAGTTAGCTAGACCTGACCACCGAATAAATCAATGGCCAATGGGGGTACATGAATCCCCCAAAGGCACTCAGCTCCCATTCCTCGCTAAAACTCCTAGCGAGGGCCGGTATCACCGTAGTTGGTTGGAACTAGTATATGGGATCCCCGTCAGCCCTTGCTTCCTCGGTTAGCCACATATACTAAGTCCCGGGGCCCGTTCTGTAATAAATAATAAATGTGTCTCGCCAAACAGAAGGTAGGGTTTCATAAATAAAAAGGGGTCAGACATTTGAAATCATTTACCCAAAATGACTCGATTGATATAAATATATTATTTTGGCCTAAACTTGGCACATAAGGGATTTATAGGGTTGTTTTAACTAATAGAAGAAAAACCCACCTTTACCAAAGAAAAATAAAGGCGCAAGCGTCTCAATGCTCGTCCTCGTCTCCGATCAAACCCGAATCTGTGTAAAAGAAAAGGTATGAGACTCAATGACCACATATGACGCTCGGCAATGAAATGCATATGACGTGAATGCATAAATGATCATGTTATATCATAAAAATGTTCATGTGTACGATTAATAAAATTAAAACATATAATCATTCAATTTCATAAGTTCATAATTTCATAATTTCATATTAATTTCATAAATTCATAAATTCATAATATTCGTAAATTCATAACTCATATCAATTAATCTAATATTCAATTAGTAAGCACAACACATATAATATTCAAATTCACATTTAGGGATGAAATAGATAAAACGTTCAATCAAAAGTCGATAATTAAATACGCGAAATGGAAATCAATTAATTTCTAGAAGTGAATTAAATCAAATAATATTTAAAATATATAATAAATATATAATATAACATATATAAATAACATATAGTATATAATATACAATATATATAATATATACATATATATATACGTACAAACACACACACATGCATGCATAAATTACAAATATACTACATATATATATACTCACGTACACACACACCCATGCATGCATATATATTATATATTAAATACATATATATATATATTACATATGTATTACACATGCATGCATAAATCACAACCAAAGCCATGCATGCACAATACACACACTCTGCACAAAACATTCAGCAGTAACAATATTCACGCGAGGAAGAAGAAGAAAAAGCAGGCCAAGAAATAAAGAAAAACGGGGTGACACCCCCGTGTCACCCTCCAAGCTTGGACCGAGACACCCCCGTGTCTCGGTACAGCAACTCCAGACCTCACAGCACCCCCGTTCCTCGCTGGAACGGGCAGGAACGGCACGCCCGTGACAGCAGCAGCAGCAGCCTCAAAACGCAGCAGAAATGTGCAGAAACAGAGCAAGAAAATCCCAGCAAGAAAGAAGGCAACAAGAGCACAATACAAGGTCCAAATTGCAGCACCAACTCAACAAGAACACACACCACAAAGCTACTAAAATAGACAGCAAAAAGGAAGAAGGGAAACGCAGCAAATCAACGCGAGAAAAACAGAGTCAAAACTGGAGGAAAACAGAGCATGCTTGCTCTCAGCTCATACGATTCAGATCATGTCCAAAAGATCATCAAATACGCAGCAAAACATCACATATGTAACAAGAAAATCAGTTCCAAAAGAGATCAATCAAAGCATGGAAGCATACGTGACCTTCCCATGGAATTTCTGAAAATTTCATAAGTGATATCTCATATATACCTCAACAAACATGAAATCAAAGATCATAAATGTTATGAGGAAGTCAAAACAATTAATATCAGGCTTGGAATCGATCAAAACCATAAAGAATCAAAGGAGATCAAGAATTTGTACAAAAACTCTACTTTTCGGTAAAATGGCCAGAAATGGGTGAAACCATGCTCAAACTCATGAATGAAAGGATGAAATTACTCAGAATTAATCATATATTACAACCCTTAACTTACCTTGATGATTGCTTGAAGTTTGGAGAAGATTTGAGCTCCAAAATCTTCCAGTGAAGAAGGGTTACGGGACTGGCAGTAGATGCAGTAGCTTTGGCTGAGTTTTGGGGATGGTGTGAGGGTTATCTCGGTTAAAGCTTGAAATATCTAGATAAGTGGTTGAGTTAGGGTTTAAATGAATCAAACCATAGTTAATTTGGTCATGGTTTGGGTGAGATATGGTTCATTTTGTGCAGCAAGGTCAAGTTGAATGCCGTTTCGTTTTTCGGTTGGATTTCGGAGTTTCAAATGAATTGGGAAAATTATAAGGCTAAGTTTACTAAACTCGAATTTTCGTTACGAGTTCAGCGGAGTTGACGGAACTCGAATCCGAGTTCCCGAGCTCAAGATATTAAATTCGGAACCAAGGGTACGCTAAGTGCTCGTTAGCTCCCGTTTTGGTTCCTCAAATGAAATTTAATTCGTTAACATAGCAAATGAATTCAAAAACATAATTTGAGTATAAAATCATGTTCATAACACATATATGTACAACATACTATAAATTCGTGGCAATTTGATATCATATCATATAAGAACGAAGCATAAAATAAACGAACAAACTCATACGTGCAATTCAACATAATTCCATGCATATAATATAACTCTCATGCATAAATGGAATAAAATGCATGCAAAATTAATTCCCATGCAACATATGATTTTCATGCATAATATTCTAGTTTGCATGCATAATTAAAATCCTCATGCAAGTTTACATATGGTACGTAAGATATATATATATGTATATATATTAATAATCAATTAATTAATTAAAACATGATTAATTAACATAATATATAATTAGTATAATCATTAAACAATAATAAAATAATTAAACATATACATATATATATATATACATATAATACGAAATATATATATAATTAATAATATTAAAGTAAAATATTATAATATAATATAATAAAATAGTAACAATTATTAGAAAATTAAATATAAAACACGTAAAACAATTAATTCGCGCAATTAGATAAACACATACGCTCTACCTTTACGTCCGAAAAGTCGGGGCGTTACATTATATCTCGTTTACGTGACTTGCATACCCTGACATAATTCCACCTGTACGTATTGATTTAATCTTGATTCCCGTCTCATGTTTATTTAATCCTAAAACGTATAGTGGAATTATGCCTGCCTGATTTCCTGATTATATATATATATATATATGCGTGTGTGCCCCCTTCACTCAGTCAGTTGGCTGACCCCTCCCTCTCGTTGTTTTTAGTCATGTATTGCAGGTTCTGTGGTCGTTAGGCGGGAGTCTTTTGAGGTTCTTGTTCGAGTTTTGGTCTAGCTCGCACTACTTTGTACCGCATTCACATTTCCTGCTTTATTTTAGGCCTTGTCGGCCAATGTATTTTACTTTTGCTTTATCGAATTCGGGACAGGTTATATTTTCTTTAGTTGAACCCGTTTTACTTTCCTGCTTGTATTGTTTTTACGTATTGGTTGTGAATACATGACTGCCTTATTCCTACTGCTCTGTTCCTGTTGATTTGTTGGTAAGGGTCTAGTCCCGCCTAGCACAGGGTTGTTTTTTTATTTCTGTGTCCGTTCGCTATGAGCTTAGTTCATGTATGGACTTTCCATTTCATGGGTGGACGGGGCTCATAGTACGGGGGATGTGGGGCCCTCCGTCTAGGGTGTCACAGCTCGTCTGTCCGAGCGCTTTCAGGAGCCATCCCCAGCTTCACCATCTGGCCTACCTCTTTCCAGAAAAAACGCCGAGCATTATCAAAACAGTGGAGGTTGGCCGCAAAAGCGAATGCTTTGGAGCGCACGAACCTCATCACTGCCTCCCATGCCACCTTCATCTCCAAGCCGGCTACCTTCTCCTGTAAATTGGCGAGTTCCCTCTTAGTTGCTTCATTTTGTTGGGTACTTTCGGCCAATTGCCTGCCCAGTTCCCCATTAGCAACCCTCAGTTGGTCACGCTCCTCCTTGAGCTCTTTGTGATGCTCGTCCAAGACCAGATATGCGTCGTTGGAATTCTTCAGGGCCTCCCTCAGCTTCTCTTGCTCAAGCTCAGACGCAGTCAGTTGAGTGCAGGCGTTGTTATAGTCTATCTGCAGTTGACCGGGGTCAGAAATACGCAACAAACTCTTGTATTTGGCCTTGTGCTCGGCGTAAGCATGCGCTCGTCCCTACAAATTCTTCAGCCTGGGGATCATCCCTGAAGGACCAACAACAAAAGTTAATACCGGGTTCGTTCAAAAGTTAGAACTTTTCAGAATAACTTAAGAGAGCTCACCGTCAAGAGGGCATGGCAAGCATCATCCGAGCGTCCCCCTTACATCCAATCTTCCAGAAGTCCTCATCTTCGGACGATGAGGTATCACCACCCACGCCACGGGGGCCTACGATAACTTCTTTTCCCTTTCTTGAGATAGGGACGGAGTCTGGCATCCTTTTTCTTTTTCCCGTGTGCTCAGCCCTCGCTGTATCATGAAATCTGGCCAGATCCCCTGAACAATTACAGGAATTGCCTGAGCTCAGCGCTATTGGCTCCTTAGGGGTGGCAGGAGGAGTGGCACCACGAGCGCCATGAAGGGTCAGGTCTTCGATGGGGCCTGCGCCACGACCATCATTTTTGGTACCCTTGGGAGCGCCTCTGCCGCCTTCACCTCGCCCTGTTCCTCGGTGAGCGCCTCTCCCCCTTGGAGCATTTGAGGGTTAGGGCCGCTATTATTGTTGTTGTTGCTGCTGATTGGCGCCCGCCTGGTGAGCGCGCATCATTTGTGTAATACTCTCAGCATCAATTCCTACCATGAGTACTTGTACGTCTGTAAAATAGGAAAGCAGAGCGTTAGAAGGATACTATCTGAATAATGGCTGTAAAGACGTTACAATCTAAATAAGTTAGTGGTGCTATCCTAAGTGTTAGGGGAGTTAGTTCCTAGAATCTAACCGTCGAGGGCCATGATTTGAGCAGGAGGGTTGAGTATCATATCGGGAGGGTTTGAAAGCCCATAGCGGAATAATACTCCTTCACTCTTCATCAATTCCTCAGCCTTTATCCATTTCCTCTCATTTCTCATCACGAGAGCCAAACTTTTCATCAAATGCTCGAAAAGCTTATTCTGAGATTTGTTTCTAACCAACGACCCCTCTCCATTAATTATCCACCCTCGATTAGCTTCGAAAATCCCCCCAGGCGCTCCAATAAAGAAATACTTTTCCTTCCAATGCTCGCCATATGAAGTTGAAGGTGAATCAATCATTTTAAGACCTAACTTGGCCTGGGCATAGTAAAAACCATCTGTGGGGGACGAGTGGGGCGAGCAGGCCACTTGAATCAGGCAGTTGAAATTTTCTATGGAGGGCTCGTGGCCTGTGACCTTCATTAGGATCACGAAGGTGTTTATCAAGGCTATGCCATTCGTAAGGATTTGAGAGGGCCTGAGTGTGAGATAATTGCAAATGTTGGCAACGACGGTCGGAATTGGAAATCTTAAGCCCCCAGCCAAGACCGAATCTTGGTAGACGGTCATCATTCCCGGAGACGGACGGTTGGCTCTCTTTCCCTCCACAGGAAGACGAATTGGGAACACCGTCTCATCCCAGTAAACCTTGGCCTTCATATCTGCCAGGTCTTCGAGCGTCAAGATGCTCTCAATCTCGTCTGGTGATCTATCTGTTTGGTAAGGATTGTCTTGCCTCATCCAGGTCCTTGGCTCTTTTCCCTTCCTTTGTCTTTTATGGGGAGTTTCACCATTCGCCTCCGAGCCCTCCATCGCCTTCTGGGGCCATGATCGCCACAGTCACCCGGTGATCCTGGGGCCTTACAGCGCTGTTCAACACTGGAAGTACTCTCTCCCCCCGTCTTTGCATTTCCATCACGAGGTTCATCTATTCAAAGATCTGATCTACCCCCTGATGATCACGCTCATTCACTCCACGAACGGCGGCATTTAGATCTTCGTCGCCGGTCTCTTCAGGGACCCTTGCTATTGGAACCGCCATGGGAACATTGTCATGGGGAGAAGAACTCCCAACGGATATCTCGTTTATCTCTGTCACATAACCATCTGCAATATTATCCGCCATTGTTGTTCTTCTGCTCTTGAAGATGAGGCTTTCAAACAAAAGATCAATAGGAAAGTGGAATTCTGGTGCGAATTCAACAATGGAGAAAGGTTCCTCACTTAAAAGTATCACTCAAACACAACCTAAATCTAGGGTTAGCACAAGTAAAATTAGAAATTTCAAGGCCAACTAATCCCTCAGCTTTCCTTTTTTTTTTTTTCTTTTTGTAAAGTTTAGCCTTCTTACGCTCGGGGCCATCCTCATCTAATTTTGGAAAGTCGACTGACTTTTTGGTGGAACCTACTTGGACGGTTTGTTTGGGCTTGTGGTTTTGAAGGGAAAGGATGTAGCATTCCCAAACCTCTTTAACATTGCACAGTACCTCGCCCGTTCCCTCGAGGTGGGAAACTTGACCTTTTGGTGATATGTTGAAATTACTGCTTTGAAGTCAACGAGCGCCGGACGTCCAATGATGATGTTGTAGGGGAGGTCCACTTCAACTACTGTATAAAGGACGCTCAAAGTCTTCCGCTGTGGGGCGCGACCAAAAGAGGTGGCCAAGAGAATTTATTCGTGAGGGACAATCTCAGAACCCCCAAAGCCGACGAGGGCTATTTGAGGGGTTCGAGGGGAATGTTGGTTATATCCATCTTTTGAAATGTTGAGTACGGGAGAACATTCACAGAGCTTCCACTATCAATTAAGACCCTCTTTACAACATGGTTATGAATGTCTAAACTAACCACCATGGGGCAGTCAGAGGTTTCACCGACCCCATGGGGTGTTACAATGTGCTCTAGGTCTTTCTCTGTGAACCCTATAATTTCATTCCCCTTTGAGCGTGAATGTAGCACCCTCTACACGTGGAGGTGCTGGCACCTCGCACTATAAGTCAATCCACATACGAAACGGCCAATCCGTACATGAACTAACCTATAGCGAACGGGTGACAATGCAATATAGACGGGCTAGGTGGGAAATAAATTATACATGCAATAAAACAAAGCGGAAGCATAAACCGTCAATACTAAATATTTCCACTTATCATGCCATGTCACTTCTTGTTTACCAAATAAAATATGTTCTAACTTTACATATCAATACATTATCATCTCCTAAACAAATAACAGTTAATATTAACATAGTTTCTTTAAACAATAAATAAATAAATAACCAAATAAAATGCACCGTGCCTGACTCGACTACAAGGACTGGACTAGACTCACTTCCCGCCTAGCGTGCACCTGCAATAACCTGAAAGGTGGAGGCGTCAGTCTGTGAAGACCGAGTGAGGGGTTTAATACATATTAGCACAGATAACATGCAAGTTATATTCTCGGATAAAGGTTTATAAAAGATAAATATATAAGTTCAAGAATAAAGTATTCTTCGCCCGAGAATACAACTGTCAATATTAAATACTTGTTCATGTCATGCAATCAATACATGGCCCTGGCGAGTGAGGGCGCTCTCCAACATTACTCCAAATGTACATGAAACATGCTTGCATGCTTGTTAATTAACAGGTGATCATGCAATTCAATTATCGTGCAATCGTGCGATAGCGTAATCATATAACACGTTCATGGAATGAAATCATGCAATAACCCGAGGACAATCCGTGGTGCCAGACCCGTTCCCAGTCTCCTTCTCCCTCCAATGATGGGAAGGTAGCTAGCCTTCACCATCCACGACATGTTGAGCAGAGGGTATATGAATCCCGAACCCCGGAGCTCCTTCCTCCACTAATCTCCTAATGGATTCAGGGGTGACCCCAAATGTGGTGAGAATAGCACCAGAGTTACCCATCAGCCCATGCTTTCCCGGTTGGCTCTAGATACTACCCTCGGGCCCAATGTGACGGTCATGCTACTCGCCTAAACATGCTTGAAATCGTGAACATGAACAATCATGTCTTGCTTGCTTGAAACATGACTTGCTTGAAATGATAAAAGACTTTATAAAGTTATAGCTATAAATACCTTTGGTCGAAAGATCACATAATAGGAGTACGGGTTCTATTTAACTAGAAATTAAACTTCACCTGACAGGCGACACACGACTCGTGAATGCGTGATCGTGTTCATGATCCACAATCTCTGCCCTGGAGAATGACTGGACAAGAAACGGGACAATGTACGTGCATGAGATCATGGTTCAAGAGCAATATCACATATAAGACGCACGGCGTGGCTAAGTAACGAGACACCATGCAATAAATAATGTAGCATATAAATATCACGTTTTGGCATGTAATCAGTCATATAATCACAAATTGGGGTCAATTAATCCATTGGAATTGGATTTCAAAATCTCATTTTTATGCAGAAAGTTTCTGCCTGATCAGACGGCTGGGAACGGCCGTTCCGGGCTGTAGTTAAAAATGGGAAGGGCAGTTCCCAGTACTGTTCAAGCATACGCAGCAGGCTGGGAACGCCCGTTCTGGCTACAGGCCAAAACTGGGAAGGGCCGTTCCCATGCTCGCGCGCCTGTCATTTTCAAATAGGTGGGAAGGGCCGTTCCCAGAATGAATTGGGATGGGAAGGGTCGTTCACTCCATGCAGAAATTACAGAAGCAGGGGACGAAACAGGAGAGGTTCGGATCATCAACAAAACCTCCCAAAACACTCATAACTTCATCCCTAAGTGCATAATTTCATGAAATAATGATGCTAGCATACTTAAAATGCAATAAAACTCAGCTTAAACACTAATTTCATGATTTAATCACCAAAATCATAAACTTCTACCCAACAAGAACTCATCATATATCTTCATAAATCTCAAGATTTACACATGGAATTCAGGTCTAAAGCATAAAATCACACTTATATCAACCATTAATCAAGTTACCATGCTCAAATCTTAACCCTAGCCTCAATCAACTTTATCAAGAAATCATTCATATATCTATCCATACCTTGAAATGAAAATAATTGGAAGAGAGTGATGGGAAGATGATGCTTGAGCTTCAATCATAATATTCCCTAACAAATTCTAGCTTGAAGATGGTGATTGTCCAATTTTCTTTTCCTCTTTGATGAATGAACCGAGAGAGAGATGGTGATGATATGCTTGTATGAAAAATGAAATGATCATGGAAGAATAGAGAAAAAATATAACGTGATTCATCTCTTGAATTTGATGAAAGTTCTTAATTTGTAATTTGATCCCTCAACTTACCAAGTCATGCAATCAAGAATGAAGAACTTGGGAAATAATCACTTAAGCCCAAAATCGATTATTCAATTTAGCCCTCATATTCACAAAACAATCATTTAAGGATAATTAAGCAAGCAAATCATGTTTGGTAATTATTTCACGTAACAGTTAATTTCAAGTTACACTACAATTTCTGATGAACATGTTTTCACATATTTTCACATAACCATGATTTATAGAATTATAATAAAATAAAATCCCAACGCTCGAACTCACACGTGTCGAGTGTACCTGACTGTTTGAAATTCGGGGTGTTACAATTCTCTCCCCCTTAAGAGAATCCATCCTCGGATTCCATGTCCTGAATTCCTGAAATTTATTTGGCTCTTACGTGTTCATCCCACGCGGGTTAGCTACTCCCCGTCAGGGATTAGTTCGAAAGAGGTCTTCATTCCACAAGGTCCTTCTATGTATGAATTCACGACCCTCAACTTTCCGGAGCTTAACCACCCGGAATAAAATCTATCCTTCCACTAGCACAGATTTAAACAGGCAGCAAGTGATAATGAGAGTGCCCCATCTCTCAAACAACTAACGAGAGAACCCCGTCTCTCGAGCAAGTAACAAGAGAACCCCGTCTCTTGATAACCCTGAGAGAATCCCCGTCTCTCACGCACACGAAATAAAACTCAAGCGAGCGCTTAGGTAAATATTTACAATTAACACATAAGGAGCAGGTAGAAATATCAGTTATGCAACTTATTTTTCACATAAAGCAATCATTAGTAAACAAGGAATCATATATAAGAATAACAAAAATAATAATAATAAACAAATAAATAATAATAAAATAATGGTGCATGTGGTATGCATGATTAAGTGTACCGTTCACCAAGGATTGAAGTTCTTGCACTGTAACAAATCGTCTGAATACTTGATTCTTTAGTTGAGACTTCTTCTCGTGTTGTACCACTGCGGTTTGATATTCTCATTCTTGATAGTTACCTCAGCCCTAGTGCTCTCTTCTAACATAATCCGTAAATCACCAAATCTTCATACCCGTTCTAACTTCAGATTTACCAGTTGAACCCTTCTTGAACTAATTCCCACATTTACTTTCTGGTTTTGGAATTGAAAACAATCTTGGGTTTCTTGGTAGGGAGTGGTTGTGTATCCCAGCCTAAACACTGGCTTTGTATTCCAAGCAAACCCTTATCCGACGACAGAGAGAACAGGTCTTCCCCTTTCCTTAGCCTCCTTAGTCAGATTAAAATGCTTTCCCAAAACAAAGATCTTAAACTCTCTATTTGTAATCCGAAAGTTGAGCTCCAATTCCATTAGAAGATAACGCGACAGAGTCATTTATCATTAGTATCTTTGGTTCCATGACTAGTTTTAGTCGAGTTGTTTACCCTGTCCATTTCATGAAGGTTTCCATTTAAGGTGCACGTTTGATGTGGAAAAAGAACAAGGTCTTCATCCCTTGCGAGTAATTTAACAAGCACGCTTGCATAAAACCGAAGGAATCAGGTCCTAGTGAAACGTCTTCCATTTAATCCCTGAAATCTGATGACATACCCAATAACTCTGTGAAAGATTAAGTTGAATCCTTTTCTATTTACTGAGTCAACTAATACCCTGACACTCACACCCTTCAACGACATCCATATTCTGAAAACAGTAATAAAGTGAAGGTACTATTGGTGATGGGACTTTTCTTTGTGTAAGAGGGAGGAAAATTTCTTTTACACGATTCTGGTAGAGGACTCTAGAAGGAATCGGTTTTCTTGAAATTCCAACTCCCTCGAGTAAGTTTAACTTCCAGGTTTAGTTTATTTCCTGGTCGTCTCTCCCCCTTAAGAAAATAAAATATCTAACTCCTTGAGCCTGTTTACCACTTCTTAGTTTTGCCCAATATAATGCCAATTCGATCTGATAACTGTAATTTCCGATATCCTACTATTGCTTCCAGAAGGTCGATATTTACAAAAACCGACATAATGGCCCTAAGCAAGAAGAGTTCTTTCTCTTACCCCACTGCATTCACAAGATGCTGACTAAGTTCTGAAGACTAGAAAACCGCTGAACATTTATCTATTTAAACTTATCAACATTTTTCTCCAGGTCCCAATAATCTTCCTAATAATACCCGAACATAATTTCTTTCAATCTCTTGATTTAATATACTCTTAATTGAGGCGATAATTGTAGAATCGGAGAGAGCCAAACCTATCATAGTAAACACTAAATAATGCATGCACATATTACACTTACATCCAATTTAGAATGCAATACCTTAGAACAATTATATTAATTTAAGGTATGCATATAACAAAGAAACTTGACTAATTTAGACAAGGTATTTAACAAATCACTCATACAATTTCAACAACAATAATTATAGTAATAAATGTAAATGAGAGACAAGTTAAATTAATACAATATATGATGCACGTGTGTATGAATGCATTGAAGAACCTGTCACCGTAGGAAGGTTAGGCTTGGATCCGGTATCCATTCCTTGTTGGCCAAATTGCAAGCTTGATTCGAACGGTTAATCATTCTTTAAATTTTTTTTCCACGGTCTTTTATCTCTTCAACTTCTCCGGCTTCCACTCGGACCTTCCTTGATTCGGTTGAAAATTTCTTGAACCCAACTCCTTCTCGGTTATTATTGTCCAAATAGTTTCAGAACCCTTTTCCACAATTTATTCCTTGGTTCAAAATTTCTTGGTAGGACTTTCGGTAACTTTAAGATCTGAGGTAGTACTTCTTGGATTCAATTGCTTCTATTCCCATGCCCTCGATATTTCAGCATTTTCTAAGGAATTAATCTCTAACGGTAATCCCGATATTCATCCTCACCATCACATTGCCGTTCTTTATTGTTTCCATTTGTTGCTCCATATCTTCCAACTCAACCATATCATAATTGGTTATCTTTGAAGCCACTTCATTCTTAACTCCCCGAAAATACCTCTTCCTTGTTGCTAGAATTTCTGGCACACTTTTTTTACCTGTCCCGAAGTTAAAGGAAAATCTTCTAGTAGACTGAAGTTGTTGAGCAATCGGCCGTGGTTTGATATCGTTTCCGTAACCTGTAACTCACAACTTCCCTTGAAAATAAATGCATGTGGGTAAGGCATGCTCGTGTTATATATTCAATATCAAGAACACGAATTCAATGCATAAAGCCACAACGAATTCAATAAAATTAGCAATTAAACACGTTGGACATGGAAATCTTCAAGTAAAATAAGATCAAGCATGCAACAATTATAAATAAGAATTAATGCAACACTCAACTTGTCAAATAATTCAAGTACTTTCAAGGAATTCCTATGCCGTACGACCTAGACTTGACACGACACGACACTAGAACCTCGGTTTTATAACCGGGCTCTGATACCACCTTAGATGTAGTACCCTTTACACGTGGAGGTGCCACACCCCCGCACTATAAGTCAATCCACATACGAAACGGTTAATCCGTACATGGACTAACCTATAGCGAACGGGTGATAATGCAATACCGACGGGCTAGGTGGGAACTAAATTATACATGCAAGAAAACAAAGCGGAAGCATAAACCATCAATACTAAATATTTCCACTTATCATGCCATGTCACTTCTTATTTACCAAATAAAATATGTTCTAACTTTACATATCAATACATTATCATCTCCTAAACAAATAACAGTTAATATTAACATAATTTCTTTGAACAATAAATAAATAAGTAACCAAATAAAATGCACCGTTCCTGACTCGACTACAAGGACTGGACTCGACTCACTTCCCGCCTAGCGTGTACCTGCAATAACCTGAAAGGTGGAGGCGTCAGTCTGTGAAGACCGAGTGAGGGGTTTAATACATATTAGCACAGATAACATGCAAGTTATATTCTCGGGTAAAGGTTTATAAAAGATAAATATATAAGTTCAAGAATAAAGTATTCTTCGCCCGAGAATACAACTGTCAATATTAAATACTTGTTCATGTCATGCATTCAATACATGGCCCCGGCGAGTGAGGGCGGTTTCCAACCTTACTCTGATTGTACATGAAACATGCTTGCGTGCTTGTTAATTAACAGGTGATCATGCAATTCAATTATCGTGCAATCGTGCGATAGCGTAATCATATAACACGTTCATGGAATGAAATCATGCAATAACCCGAGGACAATCGGTGGTGCTGGACCCGTCCCCAGTCTCCTTCTCCCTCCAATGATGGGAAGGTAGCTAGCCTTCACCATCCACGACATGTTGAGCAGAGGGTATATGAATCCCAAACCCCGGAGCTCCTTCCTCCACTAATCTCCTAATGGATTCAGGGGTGACCCCAAATGTGGTGAGAATAGAACCAGAGTTACCCGTCAGCCCTTGCTTTCCCGGTTGGCTCTAGATACTACCCTCGGGCCCAACGTGACGGTCATGCTACTCGCCTAAACATGCTTGAAATCGTGAACATGAACAATCATGTCTTGCTTGCTTGAAACATGACTTGCTTGAAATGATAAAAGACTTTATAAAGTTATAGCTATAAATACCTTTGGTCGAAAGATCACATAATAGGAGTACGGGTTCTATTTAACTAGAAATTAAACCTCACCTGACAGGCGACACACGACTCGTGAATGCGTGAACATGTTCATGATCCACAATCTCCGCCCTGGAGAATGACTGGACAATAAACGGGACAATATACGTGCATGAGATCATGGTTCAAAAGCAATATCACATATAAGACGCACGGCGTGGCTAAGTAACGAGACACCATGCAATAAACAATGTAGCATATAAATATCACGTTTTGGCATGTAATCAGTCATATAATCACAAATTGGGGTCAATTAATCCATTGGAATTGGATTTCAAAATCTCATTTTTATGCAGAAAGTTTCTGCCTGATCAGACGGCTGGGAACGGCCGTTCCGGGCTGTAGTTAAAAATGGGAAGGGCAGTTCCCAGTACTGTTCAAGCATACGCAGCAGGCTGGGAACGCCCGTTCTGGCTACAGGCCAAAACTGGGAAGGGCCGTTCCCATGCTCGCGCGCCTGTCATTTTCAAATAGGTGGGAAGGGCCGTTCCCAGAATGAATTGGGACGGGAAGGGTCGTTCACTCCATGCAGAAATTACAGAAGCAGGGGACGAAACAGGAGGGGTTCGGATCATCAACAAAACCTCCCAAAACACTCATAACTTCATCCCTAAGTGCATAATTTCATGAAATAATGATGCTAGCATACTTAAAATGCAATAAAACTCAGCTTAAACACTAATTTCATGATTTAATCACCAAAATCATAAACTTCTACCCAACAAGAACTCATCATATATCTTCATAAATCTCAAGATTTACACATGGAATTCAGGTCTAAAGCATAAAATCACACTTATATCAACCATTAATCAAGTTACCATGCTCAAATCTTAACCCTAGCCTCAATCAACTTTATCAAGAAATCATACATATATCTATCCATACCTTGAAATGAAAATAATTGGAAGAGAGTGATGGGAAGATGATGCTTGAGCTTCAATCATAATATTCCCTAACCAATTCTAGCTTGAAGATGGTGATTGCCCAATTTTCTTTTCCTCTTTGATGAATGAACCGAGAGAGAGATGGTGATGATATGCTTGTATGAAAAATGAAATGATCATGGAAGAATGGAGAAAAAATATAACGTGATTTATCTCTTGAATTTGATGAAAGTTCTTAATTTACAATTTGATCCCTCAACTTACCAAGTCATGCAATCAAGAATGAAGAACTTGGGAAATAATCACTTAAGCCCAAAATCAATTATGCAATTTAGCCCTTATATTCACAAAACAATCATTTAAGGATAATAGCAAATCATGTTTGGTAATTATTTCACGTAACAGTTAATTTTAAGTTACACTACAATTTCTGATTAACACGTTTTCACATATTTTCACATAACCATTTTGAAATACGATTTATAGAATTATAATAAAATAAAATCCCAACGCTCGAACTCACACGTGTCGAGCGTACCTGACTATTTGAAATTCGGGGCGTTATAGTGAAGTGTTGTTCGGAAAGCACAGGCTTGGGCTGGGAAGGTCTCTGATCATAACTTTGGACATGGTGGCACCGGGATACATTGGAATCTCTCCCTGAGGGTCCCCCCAGCAATCATGTGGATGAACGCAAAGGGTTGGTTCCCCACATTGGCGGCCTTCTCTTTGCCCAGGTCGCTTGTCCCAGAGTGATAGTGACGGGGGCTCCTCGAGCGTGAGCGGCTTCTTTCCCTGACCATCGCTCGGTTAGCATAGTGCTCATCATATCTCTCCAATAGTTTCACGAACTACTTGAGATGCCCCCCAACGATAACCCTCTGGATCTCACTCTCAAGTTGGCGGCATTCATTTGTGTCGTGCCCTTTCTGCTTGTGAAAGGCACAGTATTTCCCCGAGCGCTTTTGAGCCTCGGTTTCTCTCATCTTGGGCAGCGTCTTGAATAGCTTCTTATCTGCCATGGAGTAGACCTCTGCGATGGGCCTGTTGAGAGGGATACGCTCGAATCTGTGACCGGGGGGGGGGGGGGGGAGGGGGGTAAGAGTTTTTCCGAGTGGTAACTGGACTGTGGCGACGGCTCTTGTGAGCCTCTCTATCTTGCTGACCATTATCAGTGCGAGGTACGCTGGCAAGTTTCTGGGCCCTCGCGATGTACATATCCTCGAGAGTGAAATAGGAGTCAGCGATGTCCCTCAATTCTGTTAGGAACCGGGGTTCCTTTTTGGCCACCTCCTCAGCGAATTCCTCGCTTACATAGTTCTTCGTGTTGATGGCTCCAAATAGAATGTGACTCACGAAGTCCATCGAGGGTCTCTCAACCAATAAGACCTCTTTGTTGAACCTGCCCATGAAAGACATAAGAGTCTCGTTCGGCCCTTGCACGAGGCTGTAAAGGACTATGGCGGCCGGAGCTGGCGCCTTCAAAGAGTTGAAGTGGCTTAAGAAGGCGTCAGTCAAATCATTTTACCCTCGAATTGAGGGAGGAGGAAGCTTCTTGTACCATTCTTGAGCCATTCCCACGAGGGATGTGACAAATACCTTCGTCCAGTAATGGCTGGGGTGCTCATACAGGTGCATCAGGTGCACGAAGTGATCCAGATGCTCGGCCTGATCGGTTATTCCATCATACCTATTGATAGACGTGGGGAATTTGCCCTTCCCCGCATGTATGATCAGGACGTCATTGATGAGGGGGGAAGCGCCTGTCAAAGGCCTGTAGTTCCCGCCCTCTGGATCGTGCTCATGATCCTCCTCTCTCCAGTGGAGAGAAATCTGGCCTTGGACCTCTCGCCCCCAGCTTGGGGGGCTTGAGACCGTGCTCGAGAGAGCTGCTCCACCAGGTTCTAGAGTCCGTTTAGTTGGTCTTGTACACCCGCAAGTTGAGGGTCATCGCCGTCTCGGTGGCCCGTCCTTCTGGTGGCCCTTGACTGGACCTCTTCATTTTCAGCCCTCTCATCTTGAGGGGCTCTCTCCTTTTCCGCTAGCGGCTATGCCTGTTGGGCCCTCGGTGGGGCCTCATTCTCCTGAGCTGGCGGTGGCAGAGGCGGCTGGGCCCTCAGCACGTTTTGGACAGCCGTCAGTGGATGGACTGGGAGCCTCCTATTGGTGGAGCGGCTCGAGCGCCTGTCTTCGAGGGGAAATAGGCGACTGTAAAGTGCTCCCAGGCGTTTTGTACCGCCTGCTCCTCGTATTGGGCATAGAGCGCCTGAAGCTATTGGGTGGTGATTTGGGGCATTTCCACCCATTGTATTTCTCTTGGAAGTGACATGGGAAGACGTAATGTTCCCACCTGATAAGGCTGGACCATGGGCACCAGGTTCAGCATCACTCCGGGCATCATTCCTGGTTGCATGTAAGTGTATCCCGGTGGCAGCATAGCCATGGGGTATACGCCTGGATTGGCGACAGGAACGGTGGGGATGAGCGCCGGGGGAGGAGGAACAGAACCAGATCCTCCTGCCACGTTTCCATTGGAAGGGAGAGTTGCAGTTGCTGCCTCTGTGTCTCCGGCCCCATTTCCGGCAGTAGGTGGGGGTGCACCTCCGGCGGGGATATTGCTCTCTACGTTCTCCTCATTGAGAGGTGGCAAGGCACTCCGATTGTCTAAAACCCCAGATCTCGTTGAAGTTACCATGACTGGAGCTGCTGGTGTTACTGTTCACTAGCTGAAAGAGGAAGAAGAAGAAGATGCAGATGATGGTTTCCCACAGACGGCGCCAAAAATTATGGTGCGGGAAATGGGTTCCTAATATACAACCAACACTTTAAGATTTGTTTGGGGAAAAGAAGACCATCACAGGCATTTGAGCCTCAGGAACTGGGTTTGCTTTTGAGCGTAGGTTCTTCCAGCTAGGATAACACCAAGAGTGCAAAGTGCCGTTTGGGTGCAGCTGTGGTGAAGGGATGGCATAGCTTGGAAAGATGAAGAGAAAATGGGGAAAGTGTGCCCAGTTCAAGTGTGTGTGTTTCTGTGGAGAAGATGACTTGGGGGAAGAAAGCATGTGTTTCTCCCTATTTATATGTTAGGGGTGAGGGTGCTTTGGGTAATTTGACCAAGTGGTACCAAACCTGTGTTGCCCTAACACATGGCGACCTGTAACGGTATGAAAGTGATGGATCTGAAAGTGGGCGGCGAATCAGGTACGAGGTGCGCACTGCCACTGTGTCAGAGGTTATTGGCCAATGTCGAGCGTTTGGGGAGACTCCAGATATGTCATGCAGGCGGGCGGATGCCTGTGTCCTGGTGTATACCTTACCCGAGCACTGGCGATGCTCGACGGGACGCACGAAGGGTTTTTCTCTGGTAAATGTCCAACGAGCATCAACGAAGCGAGCGTACGTAAATCTGGGCCCTCGTGAAGTGCTTTCCTGGGGAAAGGATGGCTTTAAGGGACTACAGCACAGGCGTCAGGTTTGACAGTTAGAACCCCGCTCGAAGAGTGGGTCGAGGCTCATGGGCCTGGGTCCGCAATCAACAAGTGAATGGGCCGGGGTTGTCCCGCGAGCCCTGTAATGTGAGCGTCCAAGCTCTAAGTCTGTAGATGGTGACACATCGATGGCGCTGATCTGAGCATGATTTTGGGTCTCATCAGTGCGTGTGTGCTGTATATATACATAAATATATATATGTATATTCGTAAATTGAATTGAGAGTTTGTTGTTAACTCTTTGAGTTTTTGTAAACAAAATTTGTATGTGCGTAACTATATATATATTGTGATTATAAAATGCTCTTGGTTGTTAATTGTGGGGAATATGTAGTTATATTCAAATTGATTAAATAATTTGATAACTGAAATAAGATATCTTTGCTAATTCATGTATTCTTGTTGGATTTGAATATACTATTCATATGAGTTTTGGAATTAAGTTGGTATTGTTCGATTCTTGGCAATTGAGATGTTAATGGGTCACTTGAGAATTTAGCATGTCTCTAGGGGCGCGTAATTGGGGTAATTGTATAAATATAATTGTAATTATACTCATATTATTTGTAAATTATGCATTTAAATGAAGTTTTGTATTACTGAATTTAACTGACATAAAAATCGAAAATGATCGCACACTATTTCTTGGATTTGAATGTTGGTACCAATGGCTATAAGTATATAAATATGAAAGAGTAATCATGTTGTTATTATTGAGGCCATTGTTGATGTTGCCAAATGAGTTATAGGATAGTTAATAACATATTATTAGGTTTATATTTGGTTATGTAGACGCATAATTAAATTGATTTGGGAAATGTAGGATATAATCACTCCTAATTGTATTTAGTGAGATTGGATTGATTGAGTATGAAATTATATGATTTAATATTTCTAAATGCATATGTGTTATAATTGTACAATATTGAGATATGTCATATGATGATTTATGGAATGAATACTCTTACGTGCCTAAAATCATATAGGTATGACTCGTCTAGAACTTTAATACTTGTTTAATTGTGCGTGTAACATTAATTGTGCGTATGATCATGTTCACGACATATCATACCATATTATATTTCTCGTATACATGTCTTGCCATCCCATATCATTTCACAACATCTCTTAATCATTGTTGTGCATCCTAATTGGTCTACGATTGAGTCTAAGTCTCACGTGTCATGTCTCGTTACATAGGTCTACTTCAAATAGGTCATGTTCCCGTTGAGTAGGGTCAACTACTTCTCTCAACCTCTTTTGTTAAACGGTCAGTAAGGTAAAAAGGTGAGGCTTATCTTCTTGCTGTAGTCAATAACCTACACCCGTACAGCCTACACGAATTGGATTTGTTTCCTCGCATGTGAATTATTATATATATATGTATACCTACCTAATAAATACGTGATTCACTACTATATTCTCGATTTTATGGAAAATGGATTTCAAGTATCAAATGGATTATACATAAAGATTCTTGTGCATGTGTTCATGACTTTAATTATGAAAATGGAAAGTTTCTTACATGCATTGCATAAACGAGTGCTTGTTCTTAAAAATCCCCATTCGTTGTTTGATGGGGCCCCGCTCGCGTGTTGAGTGGGGTAAGGGCCCGAGGCAACGTGGGAAGAGGAGCCAGGAAAGCATGAACTGACGATAAATCTATCTCGCGACCTCTATGGGGGACTGTGGTATCATCGGAGGTAGTTCATACCACATGTTTCTTGTGACCAGCAATGGATGCCGAAGGAGCATATTACCGAAATAGGCTATTAGTCGAATGTAACTGGATGGTTAGGGATTAGCTACCTCTTCCGTCACCCGGACGCAGAAGGATGGCTTCTTGTTATTGTTCTTGTTCTTGATTGATTGTGGAGTAAAGGTTGGAGAAAGGGTATAACTTGGTACCCACTGATTGCTTGAAACCCTTAATCCGGTATACGCCATCGTTCTTGAAAATAAATGATTGTCTTGTCCTTGAAAATTGAGACTAAGGTAAATGATGGTTTGTTATTGAAAACTAAGGCTATATCGGATCGAGGCAGCTTGTTATTGCATTGCATATTTTTACCTATTGCATCGTGTATATATCTATTATATTTCTTCCACCTCACCAGTCGCTTGACTGACCCTTTCTTGTTTTGCTTCTTATTACCTTATTGGCTACAGGTTGGAGTCAGCTAGGCGGCGTGTGAGTCGTGTTTTACTTCTCAAGCCAAGTCTACTTAGGATTGCTTCAAGCTCATTTAAATTTGTTTAACATAGGGTAACTCATCTTCTTGATTAATGTTTTAGGTATTGATATATCATTGTGGCCTGTGAGCCTACTGTAGTTATTTTTATTTGGTCGTGTGCTGAAACCGAATTGCATGTTTTAGTTAATGTTGGTCCGTGGCCGTTGCATGTTGAATGTTTACTTTTACTTCCACTACCGGCTGTTTCTTTGATGACTGTCTATCTAGAGCCGCCTAGCTAGGTGTTAATCTTGCTTATCTCCCATTCGCTATAGCTTGGTGTACATACGGATTGCCATTTCGTATGGGGGCCGGGCTATGGTACGGGGGATGTGGTGGCTCCATACTCGGGGTGCTACATCCTTAAGTGGTATCATAGCTCTAGGTTGTAAAACCGGAGTTTTAGTGTCGTGTCGTGTCGAGTCTAGGTCGAACGACATAGGAATTACTTGTCAACATGTGCATTACATTGATAATTGTTGATATTTGTTAAAAAATTGATGGAAAATCTATTTGTTGTATGTGTTTAATTTAAAAACTTTGTTGAATATATGTTACATTTTGCATAAAATATGTGTGTTGGCGCTCTAATTATGTGTCATACTCACTCACTAGCCCACTGTGTTTTGTAGGTTACCACTAAGTCATTAAAGATTGTGGTCAATCTTGACAACAAACCTTCTCTCCTCTATTGATGATGGTTAATGTTCAAGACAAGCGCGGAGTTCGAGAGCAAAGGATAAGTTGACGCATTTAGGCCACTACTATAATGATAGTTGTTTTGCATTCATAGCATGTGCATCACACATTGCATTGATTTATTTCAGATCTCATCTTATGCATTTTGATGTGATAATAGTCGATTTGGTGTTGCGTATTTTATTTGTTGAAAATATGCTACATGCCATTAGCAAATTAACCGAACGTGCAGTGGTTTAGTGTTTGCTTGGTAGGACGCCTCCCCTATATCATACTTCAATACTACTCGAAACAAAGATATTGAACTGAGGTTGAAAAAGGATGTTCGGGTCACAGGGTTCAGACATGATTAATAAGGGAAATTTCAGACTTCAATAGGGTTAAACAAAAATTCGAAAATGAAAGAGACAGAGCTGCTAATTTGACCAACTACTTCAAGGTGAATGTGGGATTAGAATAAGAGCCCCCGATCAAATCCAATAGGCGAAGGATATAGACTTTAATGATACTCGATTGTCGGTAATCAAAACAAGAGTCAATTCACTATGAGAGCGCATTTAAGAAATAGACTTGAGCTTATGGTTGTGCTTGAGGATGTCTCTTTTAGTAGGAACAACGGAAATGCAAGCCACAACAGTCATGAAAGTCCTAATAATAGTGATAGGAAAAAATGAGGCAACCTTCTCAATTTAAACCTTCAAAGTGGAACATAAGTTACTACACCCAGGTTGAAGATCTTCACAGGCAATCAAAGAGATTGGCTCAATTGGGCATTCATACGTTCGTGGTTCAGACACCGAAAATGATAGTATTATCAGGGAACTTCTTATGGATTTCTAAATTAGTTTTGGGAAAGGGAAGCTTAATCAAGTTGTCATCTTTAAAGATGATATCAACGAATTCCCGTTAACCAAGTGCTCAACAAAGAACTAAACCAGGTTATCCGGGGGATTAGAGACTGGAGATTAGGTCCACATCGGATTTTCTCAACTATCCAGGAAAAAGAAAAGTTATATATTTTTACAAAACTCCTGAGATATCATTAACCATTCCTAGTGTCGAGTACGTGGTAGAGTCCGGTATGGTCAAAGATAGTAGAATTGAGTATGGTACAGGGGTGAATGTTCTGAAGGTATACAGTATAAGTTAGAGCTCGGTTAACTAAGGAGTTGATCGTGCTAGAGAAGATTTACAGGTTGATGGTAAAAGACCAAAGAAAACAGAGATTATTATATCCGAAAAGTCTAATTGAATCTCCAGAACTTCACCAAATTCAGAAGATAATCGTAGGAGAGGATCAGGATGGAAATCAAGAAATTAGGTCAACCGAGGATCTGTCTATCCTTCCACCCAAGCACACACTGAAGAATGTAAGATAAGTTGAGAATTGAGCCAGCCAGAGATTAGAACGTCCGACCATATTACAAAGTCACCAGTATTATTTCCATTGTTACGGTGAACAGTATATCAAACATTCATGGCATATGCATACATGCAACTTTAATTTAAACAATTTTATGATGTTATGTGCCTTGATCACTAATTGTATTAAATGTTTTTGTATGATAATGCTTGATAGCTTCTACCTGCTTCTTCTGTGCTTGTTGTGTGATGTAACAGTATTTTTCGTTTTGGTGATTGCTTTGTCCCGAAGGGTGTTAAGCCCTTTCGTGTTACGCTCGAAGACTCTCTTGCTTTATGTTTGAGAGATGGGGTTCTCTCATTGTTTGTTCGAGAGACGGGGTTCTCTCATTGTTTGTTCGAGAGACGGGGTTCTCTTATTAGTTGCTTGAGAGACGGGGATTCTCTCATGTGCTTTTTATTACCTGGTTAGCTTGCAACTGGAGGCAGCTTAGACTCTCGAGTGCTTAGGCCGGTCTCACAGTGAAGTGAGGGTCGTGACTGGATAACAAGATTCATGAAACGCCTACGAAAATTCTTGATACTTCTTGAAGTCCTATCCCGAACTAATCCCTGAAGTGGAGTTACTAACCCGCGTGGGATGAATATGGAAAAATTTGTTTGGAAGCTAAGACTCGAGGCAGTGGACCTGAGGACATGTCGTTCTAAAGGGGGAGAGATTGTAACGCCCCGTTTTCCCTACAAATCAGGTATGACGTCACGAGTGAGGATAGACCGAGTGTTATGTGTGTTGTTTACATTTCAATAGTTAATTATATGTTTCATTTATTTAATTATGTGAATAAATTTCTATTTCGTACATTAATGGTCTAATAGTCTTTGGTTGCAATCTTATGAAAATTTATGGACTTAATTGAAATATATGTTTCGTATATATATCTATATATATATATATATATATTTGTATACACTACAACGATATGCACCGAAACATTCATTTTATATATTATATATATATATACATATCTCCGCATACACGTGTCTAGTATGTATATATATATATATATATATTAATCAGTTTTAGCATCTAATTACATACTTATAAATATATATCCCTCCACATATATATGTGTACATTTATATAATAACGTGGCATATATAAATGTGTTTACCTACATGCATTTTTTTATATGTATACTCGTGCACAGCTTATATATTTAATATTTATATATATATGCACCCTCAACTTATATATCAGATGCTTTACTCATAATACATACACCACTATATTATATTTGTATAATATGTGATCTTTTGCGTATAATAATATCATGTTATATACCATTTTTTTAACCCATCGCCTCAGAAACTCACAAAACACAAATCAGTTGCTTATTCCCACCGTACTCACAAAAGAAAGGGGAAAAGAAGAGAACTCTCCCTCAGTCCCCCTTCCGTTTCCTTCTTTAGTCATAAGAAAGGAAACAACAACTCCAACACCATCTCCGCCAGCCTCACCACAGCTCCACACCACCGTCGTCGACTGCATGCATTTGTTTATATGTATACACGTGCAAAGCTTATATATTTAATAATTATATATATATATATGTGTACATTTATATAATAACGTGGCATATATAAATGTGTGTGCCTACATGCATTTGTTTATATGTATACACGTGCACAACTTATATATTTAATAATTATATATATATGCACCCTCAACTTATATATCAGATGCTTTACTCATAATACATATACCACTATATTATATTTGTATAATATGTGATCTTTTGCATATAATAATATCATGTTACATACCCCTTTTTTTTTTAACCCACTGCCTCACAAACTCACAAAACACAAATCAGTTGCTTATTCCCACCGTACTCACAAAAGAAAGGGGAAAAGAAGAGAACTCTCCCTCAGCCCCCTTCCATTTCCTTCTTCCAGCAATAAGAAAGGAAACAAGAACTCCATCACCATCTTCTCCGGCCTCACCACAACTCCACACCACCGCCGTCGACTACCTTCACCATCTTCGGCCTTTCCAGCTAACCACCACAAGTCACCATTCAGCTACCCTTGCTCCGCCTTCACCCTACCTCTTCTTTACTCCTTCTTCTATCCCCTGCCTCCACAGAAGAAAGAAGAAAGGAAAAGACCCAGTAGCTCTATTGTCGGCCATCTCCAGCAGCCTCAGGCCACCACCGAACCACCACTAGCCACCATCGTTTTGGCCATAGTCCCTTCGCAGCTGCTCATTTTTAGAATTGTAAATCCCTTCACTTCTAAATTGAACATTTTGTATAAATTGCTTATGGATTGAATTAGTTTTAACTGTACTTACATATTAGATAATTAGTGAGTTATAGTGTTAACTGAATTAGTGTTAATTGAATTAGTACATTAACTTGTTGGAAAACAGGAATCAGAAAGCAGCGAAAATTTAAGAATTTTCCGACAAAAGGATCTTGAACTCGCAATCATGAATCCAAATTTGTAGAGATTAGAAACTTACTTTTTAATGATCTTTCTTGAAGCGTTTCAAGCCACCAAGAACGCTCTTCTCGCGGCTTGATCCCCTCTCCTTAGTAAAGCTCGAATCTTTAAAACTTCTAACTTGAAGCTCTCTAGAGATAGTCCACCAACTTGACTACAATCTAATCAGAAAGTATGCTAGTTCTCTAGTTAGTGTTTAAGCTTAACCTAGGGTTTATTTGATCTTGTAGAAAGGAAGGTGCTCAACACATGAACCAAAAGAATTGTCAATTACCCTCTAAGGGGACCTCGAGCTCCCCTATATATAGGAAGGAGAGGGGGCGGCCGAACCTAGTCCCCATGGACTAAGGATTTGGTCCATCTCTCTCTTATTACTTGATCATCAAGTAATTCCAAACTTTAACTTTTGAATTCTAATTCAAATCAACTTTTAAGAGAGTTAAAAATATCCAAACTCCTTTTGGATAACATTATACTTTATTTATTAATAAATAAATAACTTATTTATCTAATTAATTAATTCATAATTAATTAAATAGATCATTTTTCTCCAAAATAAGACTTTCTTTTTAATTCAAAATTAAACCAAAGTCTATTAAATAATTAACACATTAATTATTTAATCACATATACAATATATATATATATATATATATATATATATATATATATATATATATATATATATATATATATATATATACACGTGTGAGAAACGTGTCACAAGGACACGTGCCACTCACGTGACCCATACGTGTGATTCACACGTGTGGAACCCTCTCGGCATGATCAACCCGTTTAATCATTTTAAAGCCTTAACTCATGTAACCAAGTTGTTGTGTGTGACCCTCTAGGTTCTCAATTCAATTAGCAGTGACCCTAATTAATTAATTCACTAATTAATTAATCAGTCGACAGATTAAACGACCATAGTCTAGCAACAGGTGTTTAACCCCTAGCTGAATTGGAATGTCTCGATTCGACAGAACCTTTAAGTCATTGATTCATGTGAGATACAATCCTCCTACTTACTATCTCTCAACCAAGATCTAGGGTAAGGGAATAATCAGAACCCTAATAATCTGGTCTTAAAGCTAAGTGCATTTCATATCCATTTGATCTCAATCCAAGAAGCCCTTTTCTTGATGTCTTGATCTACTGCCTTGGCCAAGGACTCCATATGGCATATAAATGACATACATAATAAGAGATCACCTTGCAAATTCAAGTACAGGTCCTTTCTTGATTCTCATTCACTTTCATGAGTCACTTGTGCAGCCCCAGCATAAGCCTTGAATCAGTTGTCTAAGGCGACATCCTTTAAAGCTTATACCTAAGATTACAGAGTTAACTCATAAAGTGACATGGAACCTCAAGTCTAAGGATCAATTAATCACATCAATAACTCATGAGATATTTCCTAATCTGGAAGTTTCCATTTCCTGAAATAGAATCTTCCTTTCCCATTTAGGAATATTCTCACATGGGCCACCTCAGTGAACTTACTTATTGAAGTAAGCACCCTCATGTATCACGCACGTATCAACTATACACTTTGCACCTCCATGAAACAAGGTGGTCCTTCTTAAGGGCGTGATCCCACAAGCAAGCCTTAGAGGAGTCAGGTTGACACTCCCACTCTCTGTAGGACTCATCGGCTTGGAGTATTTTACTAATCATGACTTATGTGATATAGAGCTCGTTTCATGAACCATTTCACCTAAATGGTAGAGTCCTAAAGTCATCAGGATTAGGGGAGTTCTCATACATGCACAGCTAAAGTAAACGCATTGCAAACAAGAGCATATAATTCATTATTTTATTCAAAGATTGTCTATGATTACAATAAGGAAAAGTACAAAGTGGATATACAATCGGCTCTCTAGGGCACTATTCCTAACAATCTCCTACTTGCCCGTCAAAGCCATTCTAAAGCTACTCTAAGTCCCATCTTCTGAAGATGACCTTAGAAAGCTTCTCGACTAAGGGGTTTAGTAAGTGGATCTGCCACGTTCTCTGCTGATGCGACGCTCTCAATTTCTACATCTCCTCTTTTGATAATATCACGGATTAGGTGATACTTCCTCATGATGTGCTTGGTCCGTTGGTGAGATCTTGGTTCTCTTGCTTGAGCAACCACCCCAGTGTTGTCATAAAATACAGTAATGGTGTCTTTCATGCTAGGAACAACGTTCAACTCTTGAATGAAATTTCTAATCCAAACACTTTCCTTAGTTGCATCATTCGCAGATAGGTATTCGGCCTCAGTGGTCGAATCTGCAGTGGTCGTTTGCTTGGAACTCTTCCAACTCACTGCTCCGTCGTTTAGGCAGAAAATGTATCCTGACATTGACTTAAAATCATCTAAGTCAGATGCAAAGCTTGCATCGCAGTATCCTTTGACAGTAAGATCTTTCTGACCTCCGTAAACTAAGAATAAATCTTTAGTACTTTTCAAGTACTTAAGAATATTCTTCACGGTAGCCCGGTGGCCATCTCTAGGGTCAGATTAGAAACGACTTGTTACACTAAGTGCATAAGCTACATCCGGTCGAGTACAACATTACATACATTATGCTACCTATTACTGACTCATAAGGTGTATGAGTCATTCTTTCCTTCTCAAGGTTAATCTTAGGACACATCTTCTTAGAAAGACATGTTCCTACACTCATAGAAAGGTTCTTAACCTTTGCTGACTCCATATTGAATCTCTTCAATATTTTGTCAATGTACATCGACTGTGATAGTCCTATTAACCTTCTAGATCTATCTCGATAGATTTTAATTCCAAGGATGTAGGACGCATCATCAAGATCTTTCATCTCGAATTGGTTCGATAACCATAACTTAGTTACTTTCGTGTCATCCTTCGAATTCCCAATAAGAAGGATTTCATCAATATAAAGTACTAAGAATTGTACTAAGGTCTCTAATTCCTTTCTATACACACATGATTCATTTGACATTTGAATGAAGCCAAACGCTTTGACTGATTCATCAAATCGAATGTTCCAATTCCTAGAAGCCTGTTTCAATCCATAGATTGATCTTTGGAGTTTGCAAACCTTTTGCTCACTCCCACTGAATGTGAAACCTATGGGTTTCTCCATATAAATGTCTTTATCAATGTCACCATTGAGAAAGGCAGTTTTCACATCCATTTGCCATATCTCATAGTCATAATATGTAGCAATGGCAAGTAGGATCCGAATAGACTTTTGCATTATAACTGGTGAAAAGGTTTTATCAAAGTCCACGCCGAGTCTTTGAGTGAATCCTTTTGCAACCAGTCTTGCTTTGTAGGCTGCAATGCTTCCATCAACTCCAAGCTTTCTCTTAAAGATCCATTTGCAACCTATGGGTTTGACCCTATCAGGCAAATATACCTAGGTCCAAACTTGGTTGGAGTTCATGGAATCCATTTCGGACTTCATGGCTTCTATCCACTGTTCAGAGTCAGAATCTGAAAGTGCCTCCTCATATGTTAAAGGATCACTATCCTTTAAGAGATCTCGTGGAAGAATCCATACCATCTCTCCGGCTGTCTAGGAGTGCGTTCAGAACGCCTTAGAGGAGGATTTGCGTGTGTATCGAAATTCATGATTAGTTTTAGTTGATCAGAAGGGGACGTTTCTTCAGTGCGTATCGTGGGGTCACTTTGTACTTCCTCTAATTCTATGATCTTGCCTTTCTTTTCTTTAAGGAACGGTTCCTCCAGAAAAGTGGTATTTTTGGAAACAAACACCTTTTGCTCAGATTGATCATAGAAGTAGTATCCTATGGATTCCTTAGGATAGCCTACAAAGTAACATAAGTTAGAACGAGATTCTAACTTATCTCCCACTGTCCTCTTCACGTAAACAGGACAACCCCAAACTCTTAAGTCAGAATAACTAGGGATTATACCATGCCACATTTCATAGGGCGTTTTAGGGACTGACTTAGAGGGAACTAGATTCAAAATCTTTGCTGCACTTTCTAGGGCATAACCCCAGAAAGAAGGTGATAAGTCAGTGAAACTCGTCATGGAACGAACCATATCAAGTAGAGTTCGATTCCTTCTCTCAGAAACTCCATTTAGTTGAGGAGTTCCCGGACGAGTCCACTGAGAGATAATCCCATTATCTTTGAGATGACTAAGGAATTCTTCACTAAGATACTCGCCTCCTCGATCAAATCAAAGTGCTTTGATCTTGTAAACAGCTTGGTTCTCAACATCCTTTTGAAATTCTAGGAATTTCTCAAAAGCTTCAGATTTATACTTCATTAAGTATTCATAACCATACCGACTAAAGTCATCGGTAAAGGTTATGAAATAATGATGATTTTTTCTTGTGCTTACACTAAGCGGTCCACAAACATCAGAATGGATCAAATCCAAGACCTTAGTGGCACGTTCCACAGTTCCTTTAAAAGGAACTTTGGACATCTTTCCTTTGAGACAGGACTCGCAAGAAGTTAACTCTTTGAGATCATTTTCAGAGAATGATCCTAAAGTGTTTATCTTGCTAATTTTGTTCTTGGAAATGTATCATAATCTAGCGTGCCATAAGGAAGCTAAAACTTTATGTATCTTATGTTTCGTTTCTCATTGTATATTCATAATATTGATATTCTGAGTTATATAAAGTCCATTACTTAGAGTACGGATGTGAACGGAAGAGTTGTTCCATTTGATAAAGTATTTACCATTCTTAATATAAGTTTCATAACCTTCACAATCTAAAATTAGAACTGAAATTATATTACGAATGAATCTCGGTACATAAAGGACTTTATTTAAGACTAACTCAAGACTACCTAAATCTAATCTAATTGTGCCTAAAGCTCGAGCTTCAACATTTGAGCCATCGCCGATCTTCAAGACACATTCTCCTTCTCTGAGTTGTTGGACTTCATTTAGCATCTGTACATTATTATAGATATGACCTCCAGAACCGGTATCAAGTACCCAAGAACTAGAATTAATAGAAAGATTTACTTCAACGAGAAACATACCTTTCTTTAGAGTAGCCTTGTACTCTGGGCAGTTTCTCCTCCAGTGTCCCGCTTTACCACAATGGAAGCAAACATCCTCTTTCTGATCACGCTTCTTATTTTGGGCCTTCCCCTTCGAAACGCCACCAGTGGGCCTAAGGGTTTTCTTCTTCTTCTTTTGGGCTTTCTTGCCCTTACCTTTAGAAGGCCCAGAAGAGGAAGATGGAAAATTCACCATCAGAACCTTATTGTCCTTCTTGATCGTGCTTTCAACAGTCACAAGCTGACTAATCAGCTCAGCTACAGTAGCACCAGTATGATTCATATTAAAGTTAAGGAGGAATGGTTTGAATGATGGTGGGAGCGAGGCTAGCAACAAGTCCACTGAAAGCTCATCTTTCAGTGGCATGTCCATGGAAGCATGTTTCTCAGTAAGGGCGAGAAACTTGACTCCATATTCATGGACACTTGAACCTTCCCTCATTCTCAAGTGGAACAATTCCTTTGAAATGTTATACCTTGTAACACGTTCAGGAGGGCGGTAAAGTTGCTCTAAGTGGTCGTAAATCTCCTAAGCAAATTCCATGGCCTCATGTTGTCTTTGCAAGTCCGGAGACATGTTAGCCAACATAAGGCAACGGGCTTGGAGATTATCATCCTTCCACTTCTGGATCGCGTCCCGCTCGGCCCGAGTGGGAGCTTCCCCTTCGGGACTGGGCTCCCTTTGAAGAGAACATAAGTTCTCTTCTCAGAATCTAAAATGATTTTTAGATTCCTCAGCCAATCAGAATAGTTGGGACCAGTCAACTTGTTTAACTCGAGGATCGATACAAGAGGGATTTTGGTTGCCATTTCAAAACACGTAGAGAATCACAAAATCATCTACGACCTAAATGGTAAAACAGAGAACTAGTGAGCATGCTGAATTATAATGATATACAAAAGATAAGGTCTTTAATCTAATGTAGCTCCCACTGTTTTTTAGAGATCTATAATTCCCAAAGATCTAAAAGGAACACGTTTCCCAATGGGTACCAAGATCCTAAGCATTTTACCACGAACCCACGACCCGCGGACATTCTAAGTAAAACCCTAGGTAGGTATAACTTACCAATTCTAACACCTTTAGAACTCTTAGTAATTGTTTTTACATCACCTATCTTTCAATATGGACCCACGACTCGTGCGATATCCATATTTACTTAGGTGTTAAGCTAGACCCATCAATCATAAGATCATGATCAAAACTTAGTTCGAACGACCCACAACTTGCGGACATCGCCCTTGCCAAAATTGACCACGAATTATTGATCATTTAAAATGATCAATTAGGCAACTAAGAACTAATAAGCTCCACTAGCTATCCCACGACTCGCGGACAATAACTAGCTTCACTTACTAAACTTAAAACCTATTGATGGAATGCTAGGATTTTAATTCAAAATTTGCATTTCGAATTAAACACCTATTGTTCGAAATTATCTTAATATTTAACGGGAATTTTTGAATCAATCGGAGAGTTATCTGGTTCGACCTCACCAACATATATGTTATCCAATTTTAATTAGTCTTGATTAATACAAGTACAACTTAAATGCATTTCACACAAACACTTAGCAGATAACATGTCCTAGCATGATACTAACATGTGATGATCATGGGTTCTACCTATCTTATGCGTGATATGTGGGAGCCACTCCACAATCACAAGTTCTAATATACATGCCACATAAACAGTTTAAATCACATAAGGGAAAGCAGTAACAAAATACGAGCCCTATCTCTATTACATTTTCAATTGGGATTCCCCTCCCTAACATTTTGAGGGGTCTTCACTTATGGTTTCCTTGTTACTTGAATATGGTCCATCTTACTCCATGGGTGCATTGTCTCCAAAATGAAAATAAAACCTCACCACCTATTCTACTCTCAAAAAAATGAAAAAGTACTTAAAAGTAATAAGGCTCAATCTTCATATTGGCCTTAGATAAATACACGGGGTATACCCCGGCCTCAAAAGCAGTAGTATGGAAAACCGCATAATAAATCACATAACAGTACCCACATAAGTGAGGCTCCAACCTCAATTGAAAAACGCAACTATAGGCCTCCAACCCCAATTTAAACCATCCATGTGCATAAATTAAAACCATACATAAATCTAAACCCATGATCACCTAACATGCATAAATTGCAAGAATTTAAATTTAACCAATAAATTAAAATTCTCGCTTTAAGCTCTAATAGGTTAAAACACGACTTAGATGCAATTCTTGTTCAAGAGTCTTTTCTATAAAACCCGAAAAACAATAAACTAATAAAATTCCAATTAATTTCTGAAAATTAACAATTTTATTGTTTCAATATTTTCATAAAATAAAGTTTGTAATTTTTCCAAAATTTAAATCTCTTAATTTTTCAAAATCCCAATTTAAATAAATTTTTCAAAAATAATTCATATTCAATAAAACAAAATTTTACAGAAAAATTAAATCGGGATTTCAAGGACCGAAAATACGAAATCATGAAAACACGAAACACGGGCCCGGGAGGATGCGGGATTGCCAGCCCGCTGCGCAGCAACACGCGCTAGGCGCGCGTACCAGCGCTGCGCACAGCTGGCAGCGATTGCCGCCAGGCGCGCGCCCTTGCTCGCATTGCGCCCGGAGTGGGCAGGCAGTCCCACAGGTCCCTGGGCGGACGCTCCCGCTCGATTGCGAGAGGGGCTAGGCGGGACGTCCGGCGCGGTTGCGGGAGCCTCGTGCGGGCAGTCCCGTACGGTCACGGGACTGGTGGGCGACGGTGATTGGCGAGGCCTCGCGTGCTACCCCTTAGCACTCGTGAGCCTTGCCTCTTTCGTTCGCAGCGCGATTTCATGTTTCGTATCTTAGGTTTCTCAAAACCAATTCAATCCAAAATTAAAATTACGATTTAAACAGATTTCAATTTAAAACGGTTTTAAAAATTCAAGAAAAATTACAGTTTCGTAATTCAGTCTTTCTAAAAGAACTCATGAATACCTAATTCGCATCTAAGCCTAAGAATTTCTACCAAATTCAATTAAGTGGAGACGAATCAGAAACTTGATTAACGAGGTGGCTCTTATACCACTTGTTGGAAAACAGGAATCAGAAAGCAGCGGAAATTTAAGAATTTTCCAACAAAAGGATCTTGAACTCGCAATCATGAATCCAAATTCGTAGAGATTAGAAACTTACTTTTCAATAATCTTTCTTGAAGCGTTTCAAGCCACCCAAGAATGCTCTTCTCGCGGCTTGATCCCCTCTCCTTAGTAAAGCTCGAATCTTTAAAACTTCTAACCTGAAGCTATCTAGAGATAGTCCACCAACTTGACTACAATCTAACTAGTAAGGATGCTAGTTCTCTAGTTAGTGTTTAGGCTTAACCTAGGGTTTATTTGATCTTGGAGAAAGGAAGGTGTTCAACACATGAACCAAAAGAATTTTCAATTACCCTCTAAGGGGAGCTCGAGCTCCCCTATATATAGGAAGGAGAGGGGCGGCCGAACCTAGTCCCCATGGACTAAGGATTTAGTCCCTCTCTCTCTTATTACTTAATCATTAAGTAATTCCAAACTTTGACTTTTGAATTTTAATTCAAATCAACTTTTAAGAGAGCTAAAAATATCCAAACTCCTTTTGGATAATATTATACTTTATTTATTAATAAATAAATAACTTATTTATCTAATTAATTAATTCATAATTAATTAAATAGATCATTTTTCTCCAAAATAAGGCTTTCTCTTTAATTCAAAATTAAACCAAAGTCTATTAAATAATTAATACATTAATTATTTAATCACATATATAATATATATATAAACGTGTGAGACACGTGTCACAAGGACATGTGCCACTCACGTGACCCACACGTGTGATTCACACGTGTGGAACCCTCTCGGCATGATCAACCCGTTTAATCGTTTTAAAGCCTTAACTCATGTAACCAAGTTGTTGTGTGTGACCCTCTAGGTTCTCAATTCAATTAGCAGTGACCCTAATTAAATTAATTCACTAATTAATTTATCAGTCCACGGATTAAACGACCATAGTCTAGCAACAGGTGTTTAACCTCTAGCTGAATTGGAATGTCTCGATTCGACAGAACCTTTAATTCATTGATTCATGTGAGATACAATCCTCCTACTTACTATCTCTCAACCAAGATCTAGGGTAAGGGAATAATCAGAACCCTAATAATCTGGTCTTAAAGCTAAGTACATTTCATATCCTTTTGATCTCAATCTAAGAAACCCTTTTCTTGATTTCTTGATCTACTGCCTTGGCCAAGGACTCCATATGGCATATGAATAACATACACAATAAGAGATCACCTTGCAAATGCAAGTGCAGGTCCTTTCTTGATTCTCATTCACTTTCATGAGTCACTTGTGCAGCCCCAGCATAAGCCTTGAATCAGTGGTCTAAGGCGACACCCTTTAAAGCTTATATCTAAGACTGCAGAGTTAACTCATAAAGTGACATGGAACCTCAAGTCTAAGGATCAATTAATCACATCAATGACTCGTGAGATATTTCCTAATCTGGAAGTTTCCATTTCCTAAAATAGAATCTTCCTTTCCCATTTAGGAATCTTCTCACACGGGGCATCTCAGTGAACTTACTTATTGAAGTAAGCACCCTCATGTATCACACACATATCAACTATACACTTTGCACCTCTATGAAACAAGGTGGTCCTTCTTAAGGGCGTGATCCCACAAGCAAGCCTTAGAGGAGTCAGGTTGACACTCCCACTGTCTGTAGGACTCATCGGCTTGGAGTATTTTACTAATCATGACTTATATGATATAGGGCTCGTTTCATGAACCATTGCACCTAAATGGTAGACTCCTAAAGTCATCAGGATGAGGGGGGTTCTCATACATGCACAACCAAAGTAAACGCATACCAAACAAGAGCATATAAAGAAGTGGTACCTCAATTCGTATTTTATTCAAAGATTGTCTGTGATTACAATAAAAAAAAGTACAAAGCGGATATACAATCGGCTTTCTAGGGCACTATTCCTAACATAACTTGTGAAGTGTTAGTTGTGCCTGTGTGCTGTATATATATGTAAATATATATATGTATATTCGTAAATTGAATTGAGAGTTTGTTGTACGTTAACTCTTTGAGTTTTTGTAAACAAAATTTGTATGTGCCTTACTATATATATATATATATATATATTTTTTTTTTTGATTATAAAATGCTCTTGGTTGTTAATTGTGGGGAATATGTGGTTATATTCAAATTGATTAAATAAGTTGATAACTGAAATAAGATACCTTTGTTAATTGATGTATTCTTGTTGGATTTGAATATACTATTCATATGTGTTTTGGAATTAAGTAGGTATTGTTCGATTCTTGGCAATTGAGATGTTAATGGGTAACTTGAGAATTTAGCATGTCTCTAGGGGCACGTAATTGGGGTAATTGTATAAATATAATTGTAATTATACTCATATTAATTGTAAATTATGCATTTAAATGAAGTTTTGTATTACTGAATTTAACTGACATAAAAATCGAAAATGATCGCACCCTATTTCTTGGATTTGAATGTTGGTACCAATGGCTATAAGTATATAAATATGAAAGAGTAATCATGTTTTTATTGTTGAGGCCATTTTTTATGTTGCCAAATGAGTTATAGGATAGTTAATAACATATTATTAGGTTTATATTTGGTTATGTAGACGCATAATTAAATTGATTTGGGAAATGTAGGATGTAATCACTCCTAATTGTATTTAGTGAGATTGGATTGATTGAGTATGGAATTATATGATTTAATATTTCTAAATGCATATGTGTTACAATTGTATAATATTGAGATATGTTTATATGATGATTTATGGAATGCATGCTCTTACGTGCCTAAAATCATATAGGTATGACTCGTCCAGAACTTTAATACTTGTTTAATTGTACGTGTAACATTAATTGTGCGCACGATCATGTTCACGACATATCATACCATATTATATTTCTCGTATACATGTCTTGCCATCCCATATCATTTGACGACATCTCTTAATCATTGTCGTGTATCGTAATTGGTCTACGATTGAGTGTAAGTCTCACGTGTCATGTCTCGTTACACAGGTCTACTTCAAATAGGTCATGTTCCGATTGAGTAAGGTCAACTACTTCTCTCACCCTCTTTTGGTAAACGGTCGGTAAGGTGAAAATGTGAGGTTTATCTTCTTGCTGTAGTCAATAACCGACACCCGTACAACCTACATGCATTGGATTTGTTTCCTCGCATGTGAATTATT
This sequence comes from Lantana camara, assembly GCA_037501455.1. Classification (NCBI taxonomy): domain Eukaryota; kingdom Viridiplantae; phylum Streptophyta; class Magnoliopsida; order Lamiales; family Verbenaceae; genus Lantana; species Lantana camara. Next base: position 94,537,753 of record CM074861.1, read on the forward strand.
ATACATATATGTATACCTACCTAATAAATACGTGATTGACTACTATATTCTCGATTTTATTGAAAATGGATTTCTAGTATCAAATGGATTATACATATAGATTCTTGTGCATGTGTTCATAACTTTAATTGTGAAAATGGAAAGTTTCTTGCATGCATTGCATAAACGAGTGCTTGTTCTTGAAAATCCCCATTCTCATGTTCAATGGGGCCCCACTCGTGTGTTGAGTGGGGTAAGGGCCCGAGGCAACTGGGAAAAGGAGCCGGGAAAGCATGAGCTGACGGTAAATCTATCTCGCGACCTCTATGGGGAACTGTGCTATCATCGGAGGTAGTTGATACCACATGTTGCCTATGACCGGTAATGGATGTCGAAGGAGCATACTACCGAAATGGGCTATGACTCGAGTGTAATTGGATGGTTAGGGGTTAGCTACCTCTTTTGTCACCCGGAGGCAGAAGGATGGTTTCTTGTTATTTTCTTGTTCTTGATTGATTGTGGAGTAAAGGTTGCAGAAAGGGTATAACTCGGTACCCACTGATTGCTTGAAACCCTTAATCTGGTATACGCCATCGTTCTTGAAAATAAATGATTGTCTTGTCCTTGAAAATTGAGACTAAAGCAAATGATGGTTTGTTATTGAAAATTGAGGCTATATCGGATCGAGGCAGCTTGTTATTGCATTGCATATTTCTACCTATTGCATCGTGTATATATCTATTATATTTCTTCCGCCTCACTAGTCGCTCGACTGACCCTCTCTTGTTCTGTTTCTTGTTACCTTACTGGCTAGAGGTTGGAGTCAGCTAGGCGGCATGTGAGTCGTGTTTTACTTCTCGAGTCAAGTCTATTTAGGATTGCTTCAAGCTCATCTTTACATTTGTTTAACATAGGGTAACTCATGTTCTTGATTAATGTTTTAGGTATTAATATATCATTGTATCCTGTGAGCCTAGTGTAGTTGTTTCTATTTGGTCATGTGCTGAAACCGAATTGCATGTTTTAGTTAATGTTGGTCCGTGTCCATTACATGTTGAATGTTTACTTTTGCTTGTTACCGCCTGTTTCTTTGACGACTGTCCGTCTAGAGCCGCCTAGCTAGGTGTTAATCTTGCTTATCTCTCGTTTGCTATAGCTTGGTGTGCGTAGGGATTGCCCATTTCGTATGTGGGCCGAGATATGGTGCGGGAGATGTGGTGGCTCCATGCTCGGGGTGCTACACAACAAAACTCCGACCGTGCACAATAAACATGATTAATGCATTTGAATACGCGATCATGCAATACGTAATAATACATGTAAGCCATAAATACAAGAGACATGATCGTTTGGGCAATCCGTGTCCCGGCCTTCCCATATGGTGAAAAACAGTAATAATCATAATCATAATCATGATAATAGTTCCAACCTTCTCCCTCCATAATGGTCAGGCCTGCAGACCCAAACCATTCCATAATAATATTGAGATGGGGGCTCATGACCCCTACCCGCTCCTTCAATGGGTTAACCCCTGGCTCAAGAATATCCTGCCTCCCGGGCCTCCTGCTCGCGCGAGGATATATCAAAGGGTACTTTGTACAATGTTTTAACTATACGACGGCCCAGTGCCGTACCGGTCTCCATTCTCACATTTCGCCAGGGCCCATAACATGTGCATAACAATAATGATCTCGCCAAAATGTTTTCAAGTCACGATCATAACAATTATTTGCTTCAAATCATTTAGAAATAATTTACTCGATAACTCCACTTTGAAACACGCCATTGTTCATGAAGTGGTGTAACGTGTCATGGCATGATTCAATATGCATTAATCATAAGAATGTTATGAAATCATGTGATCGTGTTCATGTGCACAATTAAAGTCCCTCAAATAGGTAAGTACACGAATTCATATTGAAACATGCGTTGAAATGAGATATAAGTCGTATAAGGGCATAAGACATCAATTAAGTGCATAAAAGAGTCAAACATAACACCTACAAGAAAGAACGGACGAGAACGGACCATTCTCGGACGAAAATGGCCGTTCTGAAAAATGGCCGGAAGCCAATCAGCTCCCAAACGGCCATTCGGACCCACAGACAAAAGTGGAAATGGCCGTTTGGGGGCCTTTTGTCCCCAGACTGTGTAATCCCTCGGAATGGCCATTTCGGCCTCAAGCCAAAACTCAGAACGACCATTCCGGCCTTCGCTGCCCACGCATCAACTTCAATCAAACAGCGGTTCGGAGCCACAAGGCAAACCCAAAACGGTCGTTTTGGCCCTGTCTGCTCGGAAAAGAATAGCAGCAACAGATATGGCGAAAAAGGAAGCAAGGTACACACATACACACGGCCACACCCAACTCCAAAATGCATGAAATTCATACCACGAAGTATATTTAACATGTAGATCACATATTTGCATATAAGAACTCACGAAACGAGGTTAAACACATAGATCCTAAACCCAACACTATTCACCTTCTTCCCTAATTAGCCAAATAACAAGTATCCAAGGCACCAAAGAGGTATTAAAAAGAAACACGTAACTAGTAGAGCACAAATCTTACCTTGGGTCGTTGATCGGACTGCTGGATCTCGCTTGCTCGAGCTCGAGAGCTTGGGTGCAAAAAGGGGAAGATGTTTCCTTCTCTTCTATCTTCCTTGCATGTAACGTGGAAATGGGGAGAAAAGGAAAGAGAATGGCCCTTTTTAGGGCCGATCAAACGGGTTCGGTTGAAACAAGCAGGGTCAAATGGTATCTGATCTGTTCGGATTGGATTTTAAAACAGTAGGGCGATCAAATGGCTTTAGAAAAATAAATGGTTAATCCATTGAATCCGAATCATCTAAATGAACTCAATGATAAGGTTAGAATTTGAATCCAAATTCTCGAGTTCAAGATAGCCATGAAGGCCAAAAACACCCTGATTATAGTTAGGTCCCTAACATGCAAATATTAGACAATTGAGTCGAAGTGCAATTTAAATAAATTCTAAAATGCACACAGCTTAACTAAAATTCACGTTGACATGTTAGGCATGTTAGGTCAGAAAGTTAAATAATTAAACCATAGAACATTCGATCTGACCTCACTCGTGACGTCATACCTGATCAGTCTTGAAAACCCAGGGCGTCATAGATTTTGAATCCCGAGGGGTATTTTAAAGGTAGGACAACACGCGCTCAAAGCGCTCGGCCTGCAGAGCATTAAATGTGGCATCCTCAACTGACCGCTCGGACTGCTACACATTTAATGCAAAAAGGTGAGTGGGTGCGAGATTGCAGAAAACTGCGTGCATGTTTAGAAACGTGTGCGACATTTTATAAAAGTGTGACGGTTCCCTAGACGGGAATGATTAGTTTGTTTGAATTTAGTACCATTTTTACCAAATTCCTTTGCTATAAATAGGTCATTTTTCATTCAATTTTTTCTTTGCACTCTTGACAAACTTCAGAGCACATAAGGAATTTCGGCGTCTAATACTTTTCTGGCGACTACAGGCTTGAAACTTCTATTTAAGTTGTCCCTTCTCAAAATTTCCTTAGATATTATACTAACCCTTTAAATCTTGACTCTTCCCACTGCTAACTCTAGGATAGTATTTTGCACCACTTTTTTAATAACTTCGACTATCCCTACAAACATGTTCGGAAATGACATCGAGAGAATGGCGTAAGAGAAAATGGAAGAGAATAGCCCTTTTTAGGGCCGATCAAATGGGTTCGGTTGAAACAGGCAGGGTCAAACGATATCAAATCTGTTCGGATTGGATTTGAAAACGGTAGGGCGATCAAATGGCTTTAGAAAAATAAATGGTTAATCCATTGAATCCGAATCATCAAAACAAACTCAATGATAGGGTTAGAATTCGAATCCAAATTCTCGAGCTCAAGGTAGCCATGAAGGCCAAAAACACCCTGATTATAATTAGGTCCCTAACATGCAAATATTAGACGATTGAGTCGAAGCACAATTTAAATAAATTCTAAAATGCACACAGCTTAACTAAAATTCACGTTGACATGTTAGGCATGTTACGTCAGAAAGTTAAATAATTAAACCATAGAACATTCGATCTGACCTCACTCGTGATGTCATACCTGATCTGTCTTGAAAACCTGGGGCGTCATAGATTTTGAATCCCGAGGGGCATTTTAAATGTAGGACAACACGCGCTCAAAGCGCTCGGCCTGCAGAGCATTAAATGTGGGATTCTCAACTGACCACTCGGACTGCTGCACATTTAATGCAAAAAGGCGAGTGGCTGCGAGATTGCAGAAAACTGCGTGCATGTTTAGAAACGTGTGCGATATTTTATAAAAGTGTAACTGTTCTCTAGACGGGAATGATTAGTTTGTTTGAATTTATTACCATTTTTACCAACTTCCTTTGCTATAAATAGGTTATTTTTCATTCAATTTTTTTGTTTGCACTCTTGATAAACTTCAGAGCACATAAGGAATTTCGGCGTCTAATGCTTTTCTAGCGACCACAGGCTTGAAACTTCTATTTAAGTTGTCCCTTCTCAAAATTTCCTTAGATATTATACTAACCCTTTAAATCTTGACTCTTCCCACTGCTAACTCTAGGATAGTATTTTGCACCACTTTTTTAATAACTTCGACTATCCCTACAAGCATGTTCGGAAATGACATCGAGAGAACGGCCCAAGAGATAGATGAAATGACTAGTTTTAGCTTTCAAGAAGATAATCCCATACCCTACCACCAAACGATGAAGGATACATTCAGCAAATCCCATGATGAAGACTTGGATGCGGCCATGTCCACCATGGAGAAACGTGCTAGAGGCAGAGCATCAAGGAACTACTATTCCCATAGTGGAGGGTTCCTCCAGGCCTCACCGTCAGGCCGGGATCCTGTTAGCAGGGAGTTCTTCCCATTTGACCGTTACTGAAACCACCATTTTAGAGGAGCTGCTCCGTTGAGGAGACAGGTCAAGAGGAGCAAGATGAGTAAATCGATGAGAGAGAGAGAGGGTTCCGGTGTGCTGGCCACTGATAGGGCTTCCAGCAGATAAAGAGCACTATGACCCTCGGGGAGCTTCATTCTCTAAGGGCCCCAAGGTACCTACACGAGCGGTTCACCTTCGGGATACCCGAGCCTCATGAGAGAATAAATAACTCACCTGCTGGTGAATGTCTGTGTTTAGGGACACCATCGGGGCTGAAGGCTTGAGGTTTCCGATCGTAAAGCCCATAGCAAGCATAGTTAACTACTTAAATCTTTGCCTCTTGCAGATACTTTCCAACGAAATTACTTTAATTAGCTCGTTTGCGGTCTTGATGAGATGTTCAGGGATCGAGCTCCTGATCCACAATTTCATAAACCTATTTCAAGTGGCCCACTCACCCCACTCATCTCTTGAATCTGAGGGTACGGAGTTTTATTATATCCAGGCGAGGCCTCATTTTAAGATAATTGACTCCCCAACAACCTCTTATAGACCGGAGTGGAAAAAAAGTTCTTTTTTGTAAGAGCTCCCCAGAGGGAGGATTTTGATGTCTCGAGGGAGTGGGTTAATCACGATAACAGGTGCTTGATCAATTCTCGCCTAAATCCCATGGCTCAGGATTTTGCCCAAGAAATAATGGCCGAGAATTATCCCATTTTTGCGAAAGAGTTGATGGATGATGCGTAAGTGCTCATCCTGTGTGGGCTCGTTAGTCCCCCTGACATGATAGAGAGCCCCCTTAAAGGACCCTGGAGAGAGACGGTCAGGACTTGTGTCCATACTAACTTTTAGATAGGAAACGCCAACTTGCTCCTCGTCCTACTTCTTCCGGTATTCGACCCCTGTTTGTTCTTTTCAGGCACCAACATTTTAATGGCAGGCTGTCCAACAGAAGTAGCTACTTTATTGGTGGCTCAGGGGCTCGTGGCTCTCGTAGGAACCAAAGGCAACAGCAGCCACCACAACAACAGTAACAACCACCCCAACAACAACAGCAATAGCAACAGCAATAGAGGCAACAACAGCAACAGCGAACAACATACTGTTGGGGAAAACATGAAAAAATAATGAGGCGGAATTTAAAAATTTTCCCAAAAGCAAGATCGAATCTTACAATTTCTATTTTCAATTTGTAGAGTGTTAAGAACTTACTTATTTAAATCTTTCTTAACACGTTTGAGTTGCCCACAAATGTTCTTCAAGTGGTAAGTCCCACGAGCTTCTTTCGAATCTTTTAAGTCTCCACAATAGCAACCCTCTAGAGAAATAATCCACACCAACCTCAATCACGATCTAAATAGGAAGGATGCTAGTTTTATAGTTAGTATTTAGGCTCTCTAGGGTTTGTGGGATATAATTTGGAGAAGAGATAATTTGCTCATGAATCTTATGGGGTTCGAATAGTTTACGGAGGACAAAAAGATTTAATCATGAGAGGATATTGTGACGCGAGTTTTGCATCTGAGTTAGATGATTTTAAGTCAATGTGAAGATACATTTTCTGTCCTAACGGTGGAGTAATGAGTTGGAAAAGTTCCAACCAAAGGACCACTACAGATTCGACCACTAAGGCCGATTACTTAGCTGCAAATGATGCATCTAAGGCAGGTGTTTGGGTAAGAAACTTCATTCAAGAGTCGAATATCGTTCCTAGCATGAAAGACCCCACTACTGTGTTTTTTGACAACACTGGGGCGGTTGCTCGAGCAAGAGAACCAAGATCTCACCAACGGACCAAGCACATTATGGGGAAGTATCACCTAATATGTGATATCATCAAATGAGATGATGTGCAAATAGAAACGGTCGCATCAGCAGAGAACGTGGAAGACCCATTAACAAAACCCCTTAGTCAAGAAGCATTCGAAGGTCACCTTGAGAAGATGGGACTTACATTAGCTTATGGGTGGCTTTGACGAGCAAGTGGGAGATTGTTAGGAATAGTGTCCTTAAAGTCGATGTAATAGTCCGCTTAGTGCTTTTCCTTTTGTAAATCACAAACAATCTTTGAATAATAAACGAACTGATTTGATCATGAGGTAACACTTCTTCATATGCTCTTGGTTGATTGTATGATTAATTTAACTGCACATGTATAAGATCTCCCCTAATCTATATGACTTATAGAACTCAACCATTTAGGTGAACTAGTTCATGAAACGAGCCTAAATTACATAAGTCGTGATTAGAAATCAATCCCAGCTGATGAGTCCAAAAGACAGTGGGAGTGTCGATATGATTCACATGAGGCTTGCTCGTGTGATCACACCCTTAAGAAAGACCACCTTTTTTCAATGGGTGCAAAGTGTATGGCTGATACGTGCGTGATATATGGGGTGCTCGCTTACCATAAGTGGGTACACTGAGTACCCAGTGTGAGAAGATTAATAAATAAGAAATAAGTTTCTCTTTCTAGAAATGAAAACTTCTAGATTAGGAAATATCTCACAAGTCATTGATATGACTCGGTAGTCCTTAGACTTGAGATTCCATCGATGCTTCATGATATAACTCGGTAGTTTTAGGTGTAAACTTTAAAGGATGTCGCTCGAGAAAGCCGATTCAAGGCTTGTTCTGGGGCTGCATAAGTGGCACATGAAAGCATATGAGAATCGATAATGGACCTATACTTGCATGAGCAAGATGATTTCTTATTGTGTAAGTCATTCATATGTCATCTAGGAGACCTTGGCCAAGGCAGTGGATCGAGATCAAGAAATGGGTTTCTTGGATCGAGATCAAATGGATATGAAATAAACATAACATTAAGATCGAGATTATTAGAGTTCTAGTTTTCCCTTGCCCTAGATCTTGATTGAGAGATGGGTTGAGGGTAAGTATCATATATGTCAATGACTTAATTTTCGAATCGAGACATTCTTATTCAACTTGGGGTCACACACCTGTTGCTAGACTATGGTAGTGTGATCTTGGACTGATTAATTAATTGGGAATTAATTAATTAGGGTCACTGCTAATTGAATTAAGAACCTAGAGGGTTACACATAAATGCTAGGTTACGAGGGTTAACGCTTGAATCGATTAAATGAGTTGATCGAACCAATCATGCATTAGTTAGGAGCCACATGTGTTGCACACGTGTGGGGCACGTGTCTCGTGTGACACGTGTCGCGTTGTGGTGGTAATTAATAATTAATTAGTTAATTATTTATTGAGCTTTACTTGAATTATGAATTATTATTATAGTTATAATTTGGAGATATTAAGTCTAATAAATAATTAATTATGAATTAATTAAATTATTAGCATCAAGATATTTGTTATGAATAAATAAAATATCTTGAAAGGTTAGATATTACTTCTTGCAAGACAAGTTGATCATAAAGTATAACTTTGGTCAATGTACGAAGGCTTTCTTTCCAAGCAGGAAAATCTTAGCTAGAAGGTTAAGGAAGAACAAATCATTAGTTCTTCGCAAGTACTTTGTGACACCTGTGTAGCAGGTCGGCCCAGTATGTAGATATTGTCCGCTTTGGTGCCCATAAAATGGAACACCCTCATGGTTTTGTCCTCGGGCCACCGGGTGACCCAATCAGCTCTAAACGCATTCACAAAGTAAGGTTTCCATCCCCCTTATAAGGAGGACTTCGTTCTACTTCCCAACCGATGTGGGATATTACATCCACTCTCCATAGGTGGGATCAGGGTCTTTGCTGGTACACCAGCTTCTTGGTACTGACTCTTGTTGTAAAGGCTTTACTACAGTTAAAAACCAATCGTGCAAGTGTACACTAACATACGCATAGCACAACAGGATCAAACACACAGGGAAGGGAAATCAATCACTACTCTCTATTTCTCTCTAATCGAATGACTTAACGGAATCAAGGCTTATTTCTATTAATCTATTGATGCAGAAATTAACAAATAACTAAACTAAAATGGCAATTAACAACTTAACACGCGAATTAACTTCACTAAACTAAACAGGCAAGGGAAAAAGCTTTGAATCATACAATCAAGAGCTGACATGATACTCGTTCGACAAGTGTAATTCTACAAACTTGTCATTTATATTTGAATTACCCTCTCTCGAGTTGTAACCAAGTGCTTAATTAGTGTTCAATGTTGCTCTCGCAATCACCAATAGTTAATTAAACCATAGGAACAAGACTTGTGTAATTCAGTATTCTAGCGGCTCAGCATGGAATAAGATTACTGTTGTATAAGCTAGGACCAAATCTCTTTGTACCCTATAACTTATAAGTATTAAAAACCCTCTAAATTACCATCACTCTTTCGATCTATAGGTAATTGCGACACATGCTACGGGTGATCAAGCCATTGCAAGACAATTCAAACCAGTTTTCAAACTAAGAATTAACATAAGTCATTCAAGCATGTCATCAAACCTCCATCATGCAATCATCATCACTTCCCCCTAGCCCTAGATAATTAGCTACTCATAATTGAAGCAAAAAATCATAAAACTAAAAGAAACTGCATTAAAATAAAACATCGTCAAGGAATCTAAACAAAGTCTAACAATTAAACTCATAAACATTCAGCAATACTCAAAAGCGAAACTAGCATATGAAACTAAAACTAAAATCAAAGGAATTAGTTCGAAAATTAAAGTAACAATAAAACCAAAGATTATTCTCGAAATTCAATCCTGTCGTCTTCTCGAATTCTCTAAAATTCTTCGGAACTTCTGAGTCTTCTTCCAAACCCTAGGTCTTGACTTGGAAAAGAAACTCATTTTCTCTGTCTAACCCTCTTCCGTCTCCTCCTCCTGTTTCGAAACTCTCCCTTCACTAAAGACTCCAAAACGCACATATATAGCAGCCCTAGGAGATTTCTCGCCGCCCTAGGTAACGGGCATTACCTATATTTGCCTTGCTCCTGTTAACGCCCATTAATGACCTGAAATCACCATGACGCTTTTACTGGTAATGGGCGTTACCACTTTTCTTCTATATAGGGGTAACGGGCGTTACCCTTCTGTTCTTGCCAAAACCTCTCCTCCTGTGGCCAGTAACGGGAGTCACTCCTTGTGTACTGCTAAATGGTAATGGGAGTTACCACTTTTTCTCCAAAAAATACGTGAAATCGCTCTGCATTGCCGTTTCATAACTCCAACTCTATTAACACCTGAACATAGTCAAATAAACACATAAACACATCAAACGGCACCAGAATATAATCTATTTAATGCTTAAACTCATGTAATTTCCACAACAACTCTAAAACTAGTTGTGACAGCTGTGTAACAGGATTAGCCCAATATATGGATATTGTCTGCTTTACTGCCCATAAAATGGAACACCCTCATGGTTTTGTTCTTGAGCCACTGAGCAACCTAGCCAGCTCAAAACGCGTCCACAACGTAAGGTTTTCATCCCCTTTATAAGGAGGACTTTGTTCTCCTTCCTAACCGATATAGGATATTACATCCACATCCCTCCCCCCTCCCGGAGGGACCAACGTTCTTGCTGGCACACCAGCTTCCTGGCACCGGCTCTAATACCAATTGTGATAGCTTCATAATAGGATCGGCCCAGTATGTGGATATTGTCCGCTTTGGTGCCCATAAAATGGAACACCCTCATGGTTTTGTTCTCGAGCCACTGGGCGACCTAGTCAGCTCAAAATGCATCCATAAGGTAAGGTTTTCATCCCCCTTATAAGGAGGACTTTGTTCTTCTTCCTAACCGATGTGGGATATTACATACTTTAGGATGTTCTTCATGGCAGTCCAGTGACCATCTCCAGGGTCAGATTAGAAACGACTTGTAACACTAAGTGTATAAGCCACATTCGGTCGAATTACATAACATTGCATACATTATACTACCTATTGCCAAGGCATAAGGTATATGAGTCGTTCTATTCATATCAAGATCATTCTTAGGACATATTTTCTTCGAAAGAGATGTTTCTACACTCATAGGAAGCTTTCCTTTCTTGGAAACCTCCATACTAAACCATTTCAGTATCTTGTCTATGTACATCGATTGTGATAGTCCAATTAATCTCTTAGATCTATCTTTATAGATCTTAACACTGAGAATATAGGATGTATCACCAAGATCCTTTATCTCGAACTGGTTCTATAACCATGACTTGGTAACTTTTATATCATCCTTCGAATTCCTAATTTGAAGAATATCATCTATATAAAGCACCAAGAATTATACTGAAGTCCCCAATTCTTTTCTATACACGCAAAGCTCACTCATATTTTGAATAAAGCCAAACGCTTTGGCTGCTTCATCAAAACGAATGTTCCAATTCCTAGAAGCCTATTTGAATCCATAGATTGATCTTTGGAGTTTGCAAACCTTTTGGTCACTCTCACTGAATGTGAAACCTATTGGTTTATCCATATAAATGTCTTTATCAATGTCTTCATTGGGAAAGGCAGTTTTCACATCCATTTGCCATATCTCGTAGTCATCATACGCTGCTTTGGCAAGCATGATTTTAATAGACTTTTATATTGCAACCTGTGAGAAGGTTTCATCAAAGTCTATGCATGGTCTTTGATTGAATCCTTTGGCAATAAGTCCTATCTTATAGGTTGCAACACTACCATCTACTCCAAGCTTTCGCTTAAAGATCCATTTGCATTCCATAGGTTTCATAATATTAGGCGGATCTACCAAGGTCCAAACTTGGTTAGAGTACATGGAGTCAATTTCAGATTTTATGGCTTGTTTCTACTACTCAGAATTCGAGTCTGACAGTGCCTCCTCATACGTGAGTGGATTGTTATCCACTTGAGAGATTTCATGGAGAAAACCATACCATCTCTCAGGTTGCCTAGGAATGCATTCAGAATGCCTATGAGAAGGATTTTCACATGTATTAAAATTTGTGGTTGGTAGTGGGGTATCAGGTAGGGACGTCTATTGCATGTGTGGCGTGGTATCTTCTCGAAGTTTTTCGAGTTCTGTGATCATGCCTTTCTTTTCTTTAAGGAACAGTTCCTCAAGTAAAGTTACATTTTTGGAAACAAACCCCTTTTATTCAAGAGGATCTTAGAAGTAGTATTTTATGGATTCCTTAGGATAACCTACAAAGTAGCATAAGTTAGAACGAGCTTCTAACTTATCTCCCACTGTCCTCTTCACATATGCGGGACAACCCCCAAATTCTTAAGTAAGAATAATTAGGGATTTTATCGTGCCCCATTTCATAGGGCGTTTCGGGGACTGACTTGGAAGTAACATGATTCAAAATATGAGCTGCACATTCTAAGGCATAACCCCCCGAATGAAGGTGGTGAGTCAGTGAAACTCATCATGGTATGAACCATATAAAAGACTTAAACTTAAGAAGTGTGCATAACTGACAATCGTGCTATGTTTAGAATATTGTCTAACGTGATTAAATGGTTGAATATATTTGAATTTCGCAAGTATGTTGAGAAGTGGTAGACTGGTGTTGAGCTTGGATAAGTCTAACTTGGTGAGTAATTAGGTTTGATTGAGAGCTAGCGAGAGGTCAGCTAGAGAAAGGTTGGTCAATATAACTCATGTAACTACTCCTCTGGCCGTGGAAGAATCCCAAATCAATTAAGAGCCATGAGTAGGACCGAAATGAAGGCCATTCAAAATGGTTTTCCCAACACTTAAGGGATAATAACTGGAGTTTTGTATTGCATTGGAAAAGAAAGAGAGGGAGAGAGAGAGAGAGAGAGAGAGAGAGAATTTATGCTGAAAGTAAGAAAAATAAGAAAGAAAGGTTCCATATAATGCTCTTTTAGTTTTGTTTTAAGTTACTTGTCAAGGATGATATAACTTAGCTCTTCGCCGTATCTTAGATTTTTTTAACATATGCATGAAATTCACTAATATTCGATTGTTTGGTTGTGTTATACTTGTTTCTCTCATATTGCATCGATTTAATAGAGAAGGAATTAAATGTGCATGAATTAATTTGAACTCGAGCTTGTACGTTCTTGCATTGGAAAGTTGATTACGAGTTTTAACTTTGTGTTGTGTTTATGGTGAGAATTCTTTGGTGACAACATGCTTTTCCTACTTTACAATGCCAGAGTGCGATATATAGTTGGGTTTAGTTGTTGATATCGCCTTGATTCTGTGATATGTTTGAGGACAAATGGGCTAAGTGTGGGGGGATTTGATAGCGTGCTTCATACTTGAACATTTGTTAGCTTTCGGCCTTGTTTTTGTGCTTTTCATTGATCTAGTTTGATGTCTTGATGAGTTTTCGTGTTTATTGAGTAGTTCGACCACTTTTCAAGATAATTGGAGTTTTATGGGCTAAAAGTATACAAGAAATAGTTTTTATGGATTAATCAAGGTGGGTTGGGGAGTTTATGGGCCGAAAAATAAGAAGATTTTGGAGTCATTATGCTGATCATTTACTTGGAGGAAAAGCTACCAGCTTGGGATAATTTTTGGAAAGACTTGGAGTCCTAATTCAAGTAGGAATCAGTGGCAGATTTGGAGAGTCTTTGGCTGCCGATTCTCGTAGACCTAGAGGGCAATATTTCAACCCATATTTAAGACAGAATTGGGATAATATTTGAGGGACTTTTTGAACACGTCGTTCTAGACTTTTTCATGCACTTTAGATAGCGATTTCTTAGGAGGAAGCTTCAGGCAAGCAGCACAGATTATTCTCACCCGTTATTGTACTACTTTTTAAATATTAGTTAGTTGATGTTATTGAATTCTTTGTCGTTTCGGATGAACATGTTTGATATGCGTAGCTAAACATTTTTATACCTAGCTAGGGATTGTTAGATTCAGTTACCTTTCGTGAGACCTAATTGCTTTTCTATTTCAATTTAATTCAAGTATTTATCAATTCTCCATTCGGCTTGTTTATTGTGATTGATTTACTTAGTGGTAGGACCCAACCATCTAAATTAGATTTAATTACATATTGCCATTCATGATGCTTGAAGTGTATGTAAAGCTTCATTGATATTTGTGGCACGTTAACGATAGGATTTATAGTCAAACCTGATTTCATTAAGGGAATTGATAATCGGATTTAAATCTTTCACGTGTCATGAGTTAATTAATTTGGGTTAGTGTTTTCATCGTTCTTATGGCTGTTGATTCATTAAATCATTTCTAGTGTCTTTTAAGGTTGTGAGTTGATTAGAGAAAATAACTATCGAGTGTCTCTAGGTTATTCGAGAAAGTAAGTGAAAACTAGGTTGAGTCGAGTGCTTCTATCAACTATAGCTAATCTACTTGAATAAACTGGAATTATTCTTTCATCCATGATTGATATGATAAGATGAATCGTAAATGCCTGGCTGGATGTTCCTTTCCTGATTGATTTATCCCTTTGCTTGAAGTTGTGTTTGTAGTTATTAGATTTCAGTTAATTGCATTATTTACTTTATTTGTAGTTTAGTTAAAACTCAAAAACCCATTTTCTTTAGCTCTTTCACGTGGATTCTCTTGCAAATTAATTTAATTAATTCAATCAATCTCTGTGGTTCGATCCTGTTTGCACTATATTTCATTATTTAGTTATTTTATTTATTTATCCTCCGAGGGGGATGTAACCTAGAAATTTGATCGCCGAGGGGATCAATTATTCTAACACCCCTCAACATCAGGCCCTATAATCACGAGGGACACCACTGCGGCTCAAGCCCTCACCCAAAAAATCGCCTTCAGTGGCCAATTCACTGGGGACTACCTAGAGTTGTTCTCCCACAGCATTGACCAACTAGTGGAATACATCATCTGTGCCATCCAAGGGATAATCTTTATCTTCTTTGCATAGTTTGGGTCTACTTTTTCTTTCTTATGTCAATTTTTGCTAAGTGTAGCATCCTGTTTTGGCAGGTTGTGGTGCCAAGAGTGGTCAATCTTGGCTATCGTTCACTTACTTTCACCGAGAGAAAGGCGAAATACAAGAAGATGTCAATAGCAGGCCACCCTGCCCAATTACAAGAGGAAATAGACATGCTAAAGGCTAACGAAGAATCCCTCGAGGCGGAGTGGGCACGGTTGGCTCGAGAGCTACAGAAAAGGGAGAAGAGTTGCCAATCTCTTCACCAAAAGCTTAATGAGTCCAGGGAGAATAGTAAGAAGTTGGTGGATTCTCTCGAGCAGAGGAACAAGAAGTTGTGTACCTCTCGGAGAGAAGCCACGGAGGAGGCTCAAAAGAAGTGTCAGGAAATGTTCGAAAGGGAGCTGCCCGAGCGCATCCGTCGAGTGGTAGACGAGGCCCTCAAGAAATTCTACCACTTCAAGGCATTTAATTTTGTTGCAAACCTCTATTTCTTCGACGACGCCTAAAAGTCTTTTGATCTAGCCACTGATCAACTGATTTCTTTGGTGCTAGTTGACCCCAATGAGGCGGCACTTGAGCGCATGGGACTCCAATATGATACAGATCTCAATGAGCATATAGTCTCTAAGGGGAATATTGAGGTCAACATGGCCGAGCCCGAATATGCAGAGCTAGTATCCCTCATGCAGAGGATTTTTAGGGCTCATTTAGCCAAGGGCGGGCATAGAAACGTGAAGATGATTGACCCTGAAGCTGCCCTCCGAAGGCCCCTCAAATGTTCCTGCTTCTCCTCTTACCCCTGAGAATGCCACTACTGCTGGGAATGAGGGGAACCCTGCTGCAAAGAACTATCGGAACCCTACTACTAAAAATGAGAAAAACCTTGCGGCGGGGAGTGAGGCTGCCGTCCATGAGCCATATGTTTTCTCAAGAAGCCCCCCAAGTTCATGATCTTGTGATGATGGATTCTGTTGTAGGGCCAGGCCAAGAAGCATGAGGCCTCCACTCGGATCAACACAGATACCGGCATGCGCTTTCTTGTATAGTTCCTCAAGGGTCTCTGCTTCCTGCTGCCCTTTTTGATGTACTCGCTGCAGTAAGTCTGATACTTCTTAGGTTTATCCTCCATCAAGGTGCTCATGTGGCCAACCCTCGATTATACTATTTTCTTTCATAATCAGAAATGTTTTTCGTCTATGTATTTGGCTATGTTTAATCTTGAAACTTGTGTAAGTGATGAGTAGACAATTTCCAAGTGACACGTGGTCGAGCCCTTTTAGGCTTTTGTTTGTAATGACGACACCTTAAATCAATGAAATTATATTTTGTTTCCAAAGTGTGTTTTTATTTCTTTTGCCATTTTCGCTGAGTTTGCGATCGTTAGTGAGCTTTAGCTAGGCTTGGATTAGGCAAATGTGGGTTCGTAAAGTATGGGCTCATTTCGAGGGCCTGTCATTCTTAAGTGGAACTTACTTTTAATACTAAAAGGGTAGGAAGTATAGGCTCATAATAAGAATCAGTTGTACTTGGTTTGATCTCCATTGTCTGGAATATCATTAAGTGTATGCTCAATTGTTGAGGACTAGTTAATTCTGCCTTTTCGATGCGGAATTGGCTCGTTTTGTCTATTTTGCTTATGATTACATTTGTTTGTCAAGTATGCATTCGTGAGGGAGGCTTATCATACTTAAGCTTGAATTAGAAAATTGGGGAGTTGATTTGAGGGGACATCGCCCCCTTCCACTCCCCTTAGCAGCAGTGTGGTTTTATCAAACTTTTACACACATATCCATGTTCAAAATAGATAGATTGATCTTATACCTTTATTTTTGGAAGGGTTTTTACAAATTGCCCTTCGATGGATGTTTACAACATTTATTCCTCTTTTTTTTTTTTTTTTTTTTTTTTTTGGGGGGGGGGGGGGGGGGGGGGGGAATGCTAAACATACAACCTCCGTAGGCTACAAGCGTTCGATGGCCGAGGGAGATGCCCTCCTTTGGAGGGTTTCAAGCATGTATATGTTGTTAGCTATTAAATTGATGACTTTGAATAGTCCTTCCTAGTTGCGATCTAACTTACCCACATGCTTGGAAACTTCCACCATTTTAGGACTAAATTGCCTAACTGGAAGGTTCTCTCTTTGACGCACTTATTATATTTCCGAATGATGGAAGCTTTGTATTTGTGAATGCAAGCCCATGCATTATCTCGGTTTTCATCCAATAAATCTAGCCCGAAAGGTCGGTTATCTTGATTTGCCTCTAACTCGAAGTAAGCAACGCGTGCGGACTCTTGTGAGAGTTTCCCAGGTAACATAGGTTCAGAGTTATGTACGAAAAACTAAGGAGATTCTCCAGTGGTGGCTCGAGGGTTAGTCTGGTATACCCATAATGCTCCCTATAGCTCCTTGGCCCACTCTCATTTCTTGCTCTCGAGCATAGTCTTCAAATGTTGCAGAATGATCCTATTGGTGGCCTTAGCCGAATCATTAGCATGGGGATATCCTACATAAGTGAAGCATTGCTGGATCCCTAACTCAGCGCACCATTCACGGGTGTTTGCTGCTATGAATTGGGATTTGTTATCAGACCCTAACACCTAGGGAATCCCGTATCTGCAAATAATGTTCTTCCAGAACCACTCGGAAAGCGATATTGATAATAGCTTCTACCTCGATCCATTTTGTAAAATAATCGACCGCTATGATGGTGAATTTCTTTTGCCTGACATCCATAGTCTGAGGGCCCACGATGTTGATATCCTAGTGATCAAATAGCCATAATAAATCTATGAGAGTCATCTGGGCTGTTGGCAGTTGTGGAACGTTGTAGTGGAACTAGCACTTAGGGCATCTCTTGGAGAAACCAATTGAGTCTTTTAGTACCGTTGGCCGACAAAAGCCACTTCCCATTACTTTCTTAGCGAAGATGTGCCCCCCAGAATGGTTCTCACAACTTCCCTTGTGTATATGTTCTAACACCTCTTTAGCTTGCGAGGGCCTCAGGCATTTCAGCTGAGGGCCCTGAAAAGATCGCTTGAAGAGAAGGACTTCACCGTCAGGGCGAAACGAGAGGCCTTATTCTAATTTTATGAACTTTGATTATGTCAGCCAGAACCTTGCCATCTCTTATGAATTTCACAAGATAATTAAGCCAGTATGGTTTAGCGGGATCGATGTACATTACCTCTTTAACTAGATTTTTTACTTTTATCAGGTGTTCTTCAGTTCTTAAGAAAGTGATGGGCCGGCTACCCAACCCATCGAGGGCGGAGGCCAACTTGGAAAGTGTGTCCACATGTTTATTTTTCGCTCGGGGGACCTGATTCAAGTTAAACTCCTTGAACTTAGAGATCATGCCCTTCGCTTTGCTTAGATACTTAACATGGTGGTTTCTCGAGCTTCATAGGATCCCTCAATCTGGCTCTCGATTAATTACAGATCTATGAAAGCTGTGACTCGAGATGCTCCATTCTCGAGGGCGATGTTTAATCCCTACATTACAGCCTCATACTCGGCTTCGTTGTTAGTGACTTGAAAGTCCAGTTTGGTCGCATAATCTATCTTAATTCCTTCGGGATCTTTGAGGGTTACCCATGCTCCTCCCCTTTGAGAGGTCGAGGAGCCATCTATGTGTAGGATCCACAATCTGTTGGTCGAGCCCCATTCATATCCCTCTTCTTTTGCTTGATCAGTTTGAAAACAGGATCCACGTTAAGTCTATAAACCATGATACTGGGGTTGATCCCTAATAGATCAGACGTCTTCCATGCGAACACGTCTTTGTTTTCCCGTAAGAAATCTTTCATTAAGATCTGTGAGGGACTGTCGAGGCCAGAGCCGATTTGAGTGGTTTTCTTCTTGTTGTTAGGTTCTAATTCCACAGTTAGGAATTGTTGGGTTAGCTCGACCTTGTTCTCAAGTTGAGGGCCTTTGGGAACCCTCTTCTTTGTCGTTAGCCTCTCGGGCTCATTTACATGCTCGTTGTCCTTGGAACCCTCCTCAGAAGAAGTGGATCCCATTGGTTCTATGGGTCCATCCTTAGAACCTCCTGGAACGGATGAGTTTACCTTTTGAGAATTTTTCTTCTTGTTTTTCTTTTAGTTGAGACGAGCACATTTCCTGAGGGGACTATCCTCGTCTAGGCTGAGGAAGTCTACTGATTTCTTGGTGGAACCCAGTTGGAAAACTTTTTCAGGATTGGGCTTTCTGAGGGATAACATGTAACATTCCCAAGCTTCCTTAACATTGTATAGCACCTGCCCGGTTCCCTCATGGGTGGGGAACTTAATCTTTTGATGCTAGGTGAAAATGATTACCTTAAAATTAACTAGGGCGGTGTGTAATGGATTTCGATCTCGACTACCGTATAAGTAAGCATAAGGGTTTTCCGCTGTGGGGCTCAACCCATTGATGTGGCTAAGCGGATCTGCCCTCATGGTACCACCTCGGAACCTCCAAAGCCAATGAGGATTATTTTGAGAGGTTTGAGGGGCATGTTGGTGATATTCATTTTCGCAAAGTGGAGTAAGAGAGAACATTTACGGAGCTTCCACTATCAACAAGGACCCTCTTTACAACATGGTTATGAACATCTAAGCTAACCACCACGGGCAGGTCGGAGGTTTTCCCGACCCCTTGGGGTGTTACAGAGTGCTCTAAATCCTTTTCATCAAAACCAATTGCCTTGTTTTTTATGGCGAAAACTGGCTTGGAAATCATGGGCTGTTGGTCATAACTACAAACAAATCGGCTTCTAGAAGCATTTGGGTCTCTTCCCGTAGGCCCTCTTGAGATCATGTTGATGACCGAAAAAGGAGTTTTTTCCATGGTAGAGGCCTTTTGTTTTCCTGCCACTTTACTGTTGGGATGGCGCCCTTGCAGGCTCCTCGAGCGTAAGGGGCTCCTCTGTCGATCGTCATAATGCTCCAAAATCTTAACGAATTGCTTTAAGTGGCCACCAGCTATAAACCTCTAATTTTCACTCTCCAGTTGGCGGTATTGATCTGTGTTATGGCCTTTTGCTTATGGAAAGCACAATATTATCCTGGGCGTTGCTAGTATTCTGCTTGTCGCATTTTCAGGGGCCTCTTGAACAGCTTTTTATCAGCTAAGGAATAGATTTTGGAGATAGGACTATTGAGGGGGATGCTCTTCCTCAAATCGCCTGGCCGGTAGGGACCTTTTTCGATGGTCTCGATCGCTATTCTCCCTAGCTTTGTCGGTCCTAAGGAGGTCACGGTGCCGAGAGACACTAGACTTGTACATATCCTCCATAATGAAGAAAGGCTCCATTATTTCCCTAATCTGGACAAGGGATTGATGTAGCACCCACACGTAGGGCCACATCCCCCGCACCATAATCCGAACCGGAATACGAAATGGAATGTCCGCACCCGAATCCGAATCATAGCGAACGGGAGACCAAAAACACACTCTAGGCTAGGCGGAGCTAAACCAAACAGAATCAGAGTATGCGGAAGCGAATAAATAAAAGCAACAAGCAAAATCATCACATATATACATAGGTACCAACACCTAATTAGTCATATATTATTTAAATATAGGTACCAACATGTAAACCTGTACAAAAGCCATCACGGCTCGAACAAAATAGTAAGTAAGTATATACAAACCATAGCTGTACAACTACAAAATAATAAAGTGCAGGTATGTAAATGCACCTAACGACACCTAGACTGACAAGTGCATAAAGAAGACACACTTCTCCGCCTAGCTCACGCTCCCAAAACCTGCAACTAAAAGATTAAACGAGGGTCAGTCAACTGACTGAGTGAGGGGGCTAACGCACACCCACACCCTATAAATATAAAGCAGAGCACAAAGCAAAGGGTGGAATTATGAACCGGAATAGGTTTTGCAAACTAAAACTTTCCAAAACAAATACATGTACGTTAAAACCTTTCATAAACACTATCCCGATTCATACTTCCTGACAGAACACAACATAACAAAATGCTCGGTGAGAACGAGCTTCCCACCTTTACTCCTCAGAACAAACAAAACGGAGATCATACATATCAACCTCTACACCAATGATGGAAGAGCCACCGGCGGCCCTAACCATCCACACATATACAGACTCACGAGGGGTAGCGAACCCACATCGTGCCCTCCCCGGTTTTTACGCCGAAGGCATCGAAATACCACACCTTCCCAAACTCCCAGGGGTCGCGTGTGATATATCGGATGGAGACTACGCACAGGCCGAACCTCGACGGCCCGAACCGTCCCGAGGGTTCCTTACCCGTAGCTCCTTGGATCCACACATACAAATCATAACAAATGCCAAATCTTTCATGGCAATCTCGCTAACAGAATTGTAAAGCCTTTTTCTAAAACATAGCTTACATAGGCTTATTTAATATCTTTTCCCAAAACAAAGTTGTTCACAAGATCATAAACATATTCTAATCAACACATACATATCTATATATATAATATATAGTCACATGAACGGCTTGAAAACACCACATAAGGCTTTAGGTCACTTAACTAATAAAAATCCTAAACCTCACCTTGTGCTTGACCAAAATACGAGCAGACGTGAACAACCTACGCCTCGGGCTCGTCAACTGGAACCTCCTCTGAAAAGAAAACACGAAAGCCCAAGACTTAGACTCTATATGAACCAAAGAAGACGCTCGACAAAATGCATGATTCATGTCCACATATAAAATATTACAATTAGGTCATATAATTCACAAATCATAGCATAACATAATTATTCACAATTTATTATGCAATAAAAATCAATTTATAACAATTAACTTGCAAAAGAAAAGCATTTAAAATCATACAAATGCATAATTAAGGCAAAGAGAAAAAAGTGGCAAAATCCACCCCCATGGATTTTTCCAAAGGGAAAAATCCACCCTCATGGATTTTTCCAAACCTACTGCCTCAAATCCACCCCCGTGGATTTTTCCAAAGGGAAAAATCCACCCTCATGGATTTTTCCAAACCTACTGCCTCAAATCCACCCCCGTGGATTTTTCCAAAAGGAAAAATCCACCCCCGTGGATTTGATCCAGTAGCACAAAGGAAGGGTTTCGGCCATGGGAATGGCCGTTCCCGTTCCCAGTACAAACTGGGAACGGTCGTTCCCACTCTCGGCAGGAACAGTAAAATGGCCTGGGAACGGTCGTTCCCAGTTTGAGACTGGGGCGGGAACGGCCGTTCCGGCCTGGTTCGAAAAGCTGGAACAGAATTCCAACGCAGAAAACAGGGGAAGCTCCATTTGGTGCCAAAATGGCCAAAATCCAATCCTTAAAGTTGCCACAACTTCTCCAAATGCACACATAAATCAAATAAATCATGCTTAACATGTTGGCACTCAAATAACTCAAGAAAACGGAATTAAAAGGCATGATCAAAGGAATGCAAAATTCAAGCTAAAATCATGATCATCAATAAATGCTCAACTAACCATGGATTTAATGCAATAAATACAACACATACAACATATACAACTCATATAAGAAGCTAGGAATCAAACACATCAAGCAAAGAGCAAGTATCCAAGTTTTTAACTAAACCCTTACTATTCACGTAGGGAAGCAAAGGCACACCAAACTCACTCCAAACTCAGAAATTAAACCATAGAAATGACGAGCACGACGAGGGGATTCCGAAACATACTCAAGTTCGAGAAAAGACGAAGAAACGAGGGAGATCTTAGCCTTGGAAGGTTGGATGATCACTTGGGGTTTTGGCTCCTTGCTTGGCTTGGTTGCTGCTGTTCGAACGTAAAGAAGGAAAAAGGAAGAATGGTTCAGCCTTTAAGGCTGGACCGGTTGGTTCACGGGTTCGGTTCAAGGTTCCCGGTTCAAGTTGGTTCGGTTCAACAAATACAGGTTCAAATAAGGCCAACTCAATTAAACAAGTAATTCATATACAAAATTAATTCACATAAATTCATATAAGTTCAAATAATTTAAATAAGTCGTATACAATTAATCCAAAACGCAAATATTGATAAGTCACATAATTTACCTGTACCGACTGTGAGTCGGGGTGTTACAATTGAGGCTTTTCTTTAGCAGTAGCCTCGGCAAAACTTGTGTCTCACGGAGTGCTTGTGATTAACAGCTGTAAATAATATATGGACCTCTTTATTGAATCATTCTCGCCTTGTACGAGGCGGTACAAAGCTGTAATAGCGGTAACAGGAGCTTTCAAAGAGTTTAAGTGGTTCGAGAAGGCTTTGGTAAGACCACTGTAACATTTGATCAATCGAGGGGGTAATCTCTTATACTAGTCTTGGGCTACACCTACAAGGGATGTGACAAACACTTTGGCCCAATAATGGTTGGAATGTTCGTAAAGGTGCATCAGGTGTAAGAAAAGGTCTAAATGTTCAGCGGGGTCAGTGGTTCCATCATAACGGTTGATGGAAATAGGGACCTTACCCTTTCCTGCCAAGGCCATTAGTATTTCTTCAATGAGGGGGGAACTCCCGAAGAAGGGGTGATAGCACTCGTCGTAGTTCTCATAGTTCTCCCCCTCCCTCCTCCGTCGAGGGGCTTGATTTTGTTCCCTGTGGTAGCATGCGTCTCTGGTATGGGGTTTCTCATCCCTTTCTCGAGGGACTTGAGACCGAGCTCAAGAGAGCTGTTCCACCATGTCCTGGGTTCTGTCCAGCTGGTTTTATGTTGCGGTCAATATATGTAGGCTGGCCGAATCTTCTTTGCTTCTTTTTTTGGAAGCATGCGAGTAGGCCTTATCTTCATGAGCCCATTCAATGGCAAGCCTCTTGCCTTTGTCGGCCTGCTTTTGGCCTTGAGATTTCTTTTATGGCGCTTCTCTATCGAGCCGAGGGGTAGAGGTAGCAGTTGCACTTATAACGCCGCTTGAGCGGCCATCAGAGGATCGACCTGCCATCCTCCATCTGAGGGGTAAGCTGTGGGACGTAGGCTATAGGAGAATATACGTTTATAAAGTATTTCTAGGCGTTGTGGGCAACCTAGACCTCGCACTGAGTGTACACAACTTGAAGTTGAAGTTGGATCATCAGAGGCATCTCTACTGTACCGATTTCCTTGGGGACTGTCACCGAAAGTTGCAAATGCCCGGGGTGACAGGGAGGGATTGCGGGTATGACGCTGGTCTGCATCACCATACACCTTTGTGGGGGCACCATCACTGGGAGTCCGCCGGTGTTAGCCACGATGGATGTGTGGTTGGTCTGGGGAATGTTCTACCTGGAGCCACGAGTCCCGCCGACGATAGGCTACTCAGGGAGAGCTCCCTTCCCTTTATCATTGGGGTTCGCAGTGAAGGGAACTTCTCCGTCCGTCGGAGGGCCGATAGCGGCTCCTGCAACGATGTCCCCCGGGCAGGCATCAGTGTTCTCGGCGCCTTTGCAAGTAAGGTCGCCCTTATCTCCAACAACGCCTGATCTTGTTGACATCGCCATAGAGCTGAGTGTGTTTGTTCTGCTTCTAGCAGCGAAGAAGGAGGAAGAAAAAGAATGGTTTCCCACATACGGTGCCAAAATGATAGAGTATGATCCGATATATCACACAACACCACTTAGAATTTATATGGAGTGGGAAACTCGACGTGCTAAAACTCCGACGAATATGGTCAGATGGCGGTGGGTTCTACCTACTAGGCAAACACACAAAATAACTTGAGAAGGCCAAGCCAGGGGAATAGGGAGTGATACCCAGTTTGGCTCTCCGAAGCTCAAGTCAGTAAAACAATTTCAGGTGAGTTGGAGAGGAAGTATCATAGAGCTTGGAAAAGAAAAGCTTGCTCACTGAAGAAAATGATCTCTGAGTATTTATAGTTGAGGGTGAGCACCCTTTAGTATTTCTGTAGTGCTAAGGTACAGATGGGATGTTGACCTAGACACGTAGCTTAATGAGGGGCACTTGAGGGAAAGCATCCATAGGCCTGCCAGAAAGGTAGCCGTAAAGCAACAATAGCAGGTGCATAGTCATGTACTAAATGTCAAAGAGTACTATGGAGTTGTTACTAAGGGGTTAACGCGCTAGGTGTGAATAGTGGTGGCACACCCCAAAAGGGAATGATTCTAGGAAGCCCTATGGAGTCCTAGCCCTCGATGGGCCGGGGGGACCTGATACCATGATCCTAAGTTCCCTCAAGTTTCTTGGCCTCAAGATAGCCCAGAGCACGTGGGGTCCTGGATATTGGGCTTGGAGACCCGAGGGGAGTCTTGCAATTTACTTCTGAGAATCTTATGAAAGCAGCTGAGGTGGCCTTAGGGATACACATGTTCAATTCATGAGCGCTCACACATCATCATGGTGCCTCATTATATTTGAGCTCCATCATATATATATATATAATACACATTACAGAGCCTTTTTTATTTTTAATTTTTTGTTTTATTTTGCAATGCATATATTTTAATTTTCTTATTTTATTAATATATATTACAGAGCCTGTTTTTTGTGTTTTATTTTGCAATGTATATATTTTAGTTTTCTTATTTTTATATATATATATATATATATATATATATATATATATATATATATTAAAAAAATTAAAAAATTAAAATATGTACATATTATAAATTAAAAAAAAAAAAATAGAAAAAGGTATATTATGATGTATATATACCCTAGAGACCAACCGCGTCGTAGTCTTGACACCCCTAGAGACCACATCACCGATCGCCGCCTCATCACGACCACGCCACCGTCCGTTGTCTCGACCCCACCACTCCATCGGCTGCGGCCATGACACCACCCGCACAAGTCAGATCGCCTCCCCATAGGTTTGATACCACCATAACAGGCTTACAATCATCCACACATGGCGTACACGTCATCTCTCTGGTGTATATGTTAGTTTTCTGGCGATAATAGACTAAAAAATGCCACTTTATTTGAGTTGCGGGACAATTTACTACCGAAAAATGACATGTCCCAAAAATACAAGTTCACAGTATTTGATATCTTGATTTCACATTTTTTCCTATACAAATTTATAATTTCCGACAAAGATAATATAAAAATACCCATAAACCCCAACGAAATATGTATAAATTTGCCAATGAAAAGTCCATTACGTACATAATGAGTTCGTATTACCTTTAAGTAAACAGGAAATTCAAAACCCCTTTACATAAACACACATAGGACCTAGGAAAATTCTAGCCCAGACCAGGCTCGGCCGAACCCCAACCAATTAAAGAGCAAGTGTGTTACACTCGCCATTTGATTGGTCACTTTCCCTAAATTTTCCACCAACCACAGGGCAAGTGTAAAACACTCGCCCCCTCATTACACCGGTTTGGCCGAGCCAGGCTCGGGCTAGAATTACCCTAGGACCTACCGTTTATTAGTCAGGGCTTGGGATTTCCTATTTTAAGTTTGTTTATCATCAAATATTTTACTCACATACATGCGCCAATTGCATTAATAGACGGCCTAACAACGCATATGATTTCCTTGATAGTTTCCTCTTTGAGTTCTAGTTTCACCCACCCATGCACACATCAAATGTATTGACATGCGGTTAAGATTAGGAGATAAAATCTTTTTTATTATACAATAAAAAAGGAAAACTGTAACTAGAAATCTCATCTGAACTAACACAAACCAAGCATTACATATAATATCCTGTAAATTTGACACACCAATTCGCCACAAAAATTATTATCTTTACATAAACGCACTTAGGACTTTTATTAGGCCACCTAAGACAGACCAAGCATTACATATACCCTGTAAATTTGACAGACCAATTCGCCACAAAAATGTAATCTCTTAGTCCGGTCATGTACAAAAACATCCTTGCCAGTCAAAGAAAAACAACAATAGGACTTCTCACAGAATACTTAGCCGAAGTCCACGTAAGAAATCCCTCAACATGAACTGCATCACTGCTGGCATCTGCCAATCTGCTAAACGTCACTTGATATGTCAAATTTTGATTCAGCTCCGAAAACCGAAGAGTACTAGGCTCCACTGCCAACTTAACACCGGGCAATTCCACAATTCCAACATTGTAAGTTGAGTTAGCTTCACCAACATTAGTAACTGTCCTGTGATACATCTTAGACTCCGAAACCTTTCTAAGAAAAACACTGAATGAAGGATAATTCAGCTCCGCCTCCGATATACTTGAAATTGTTGAGCACTGGACAACGCGGTTCACTATTTTCCCCACCTGTTGGTCTGTGTAATTCAACCCACATAGATAAGCCAAGTAATCCTCATGGTGGATGTCATAAACAAGCCCGGGATCTTTAGCCCTTGAAATGTGGACGTGACCCGAACCCACACCGAAAAAATCAGCAGGCCTTAGGGTTTCATCCTCAATTGGAGTTCCTCCGAGGTTTACCTGATCCGCAGTGGTCATGATGGCGGACTTGATTGTAGCCGGGGACCAGCAGGGATGCACCTTTTTCAGCAGCGCAGCAACGCCACTGAGGTGGGGGCAAGCCATGGACGTTCCTGAAATGATATTGAAATTGGACTTCGTGCTTGTTTTGTTCTCAACGGATTCGTGCCATGCACCTAGAATGTTTAGCCCAGGGCCTACGATGTCGGGCTTCAAGATTCCCAGGCTTGCAGCGTTCGGACCCCTGGATGAAAAAGATGCAACTGTTGGCGCATGATTGTCGCCGAACAATGTTCCTCTGAAAAAAATTGTGGCCATCGGATTTGACGTTGAGCTCAGATAGGCTTTGATTCTTAATCCGTCGGCGTAGCTGAGATGAGTTGCCGGAAGGACATGGGATTCCGAATGTACAGTATAGCCGTCACGTTGCTGGTTGATTAGAATCATGGCAGCTCCACCCTGGTTCCTCACAGCTTGGCCTTTCTTGATGTTCCCTATTCCTCCACCGACTTCACACAGCACAATCTTTCCTCGAATATCAACGTAACTCAAGGAATCCGGCAAGCAAAACGTACCGTTGCTAGAATTCTTTCCAGGGTATGTGAGAGGCAAGAGTGATGACGGGGGGAAGTTGGACGGCTGAAAAGTCGATTCACCATGAAATTCTTCGTTGTTTCCCAGCACGGCGGTTGCTCTTATTTTCCTATCGTGAGAACTGGCGCCAACCGTCAAAATCCACGGAGCACCGTTGGCAATTGTACTGCTAATTGGGCCGTTGTTTCCAGCAGCGGCACTCACGAAAATACCCTTTTCCACAGCTCTAAAAGCTCCAATAGCAATGTTATCCACGTCAAAGGAACATGGGTCCCCGCTGAGGGAGAGCGAAAGTACGTCAACACCATCATCGATAGCGGCATCTATCCCCGCCAGAACATCACTCTCCCGACATTTACCTTCTGTATATATGCTGCAAACCTTGTAAACGGCTATGTGAGCATGAGGAGCAATTCCAGCCGCGGTTCCATAAGCGTTACCGAATACGTTGGCGCCTCTCACGAAATTCCCAGCAGCGATGCTCGCTACATGTGTCCCATGCCCCATCTCATCAAACGGTGACCAGTTACCTTCAGCTGTGAAGTATCTCGACCCAATGATCTTGTTGTTGCACGATGCCCCCGTTGTGGAGTTGAAATCGCACCGCCCATGCCACCTGGCGGGAGGCGGAGGCATCCCTTCATCGTTGAACGAGGGGTGGCCAGGAGTTATGCCAGTATCCAACACAGCAATAATGATTCCTCTGCCGTAATTGGAATCCACCCAAAATCCACTGTTTTTGTTCAATCCCAAGAAATTGGGAGTATGCGTCGTCTGGAGATGCAGTATTTTTTCCTTCCGGGCCGAGATGAAACCGACTTTTTTCTCCATTGCTTTGACATCCTCCGGTGATAGTAGGGCGGCAAAGCCTTTGAAAACGTGCTGATAAGAGTACACTATGCGCCGCCTGTCCTCGCCTGGCAACCAGGTGGATAATAAGGTGGTTGTGGGGAGAAATGTTTGATACCAGCCATGTAAGTCGTTGGTGATAGTACTCAGATTTGCGACGGAAGGCAACTCGACATGGACGATGTATGTTTCGAGATTGTTGTTTGCTAGTCTTACGAGTTTATAAAAAATTATTGCACATACTAATACAAGAAAGGATATTATCATGTGATTACGCATGACTTAGTTTGGAGCAAGAATTGTGGCCAGAATGGGAGATTGATGTTTATAAGGATTGGGTGGAGTAGGAAATATAGGCGCATATATATATAGAAATTGGGTGCATTAATAGTTAGTTGAGATTAAAAAGGAGAAAGAAGTGTGATATGCCAAAAAACAAAAATCAAAAGATTGGACCACCTACCAATAAACTTGGTGTATGTAACCCAATGAAATAAAAAATATTTAATCAAAAGACGATATCCAATGCCCAAAAATAAAGCCTCCCTATATACGTGGTGGATATGTGACACGTATAAAATTTTGCTATTTTTTTCTAACATATAAAATTATAGTGTTAACGGAGAAAAATAACTAGCAGATAGAATTATAGTGTTAGCTGTAACGTCCCAATTTTTCGGCAAGTCAGGTATGATGTCACGAGTGGGATTAGACCGAGTGTTATGTGGTTTTAATTGTATTTTAATTGCTAAGTGATCGTGTAACTTAATAATTTTGTGAACTAATTACTCCTATGTGACTTATATGACTTAGATGATTTATTTGGCTTTGCTATTTAAAATTCGTTATAGCATGTTTACTTGCTAATTAAATATTTTATTTTACTTGTGCACTTATTTGAAATTATATGAAATCCTTGGACTCAATCGAACCTTGTTTTGGACCCCAATTGATCACCTACTAAACCTTGGGGCCCTAATTAAATCACTTAAATTCTCTAGGGGCCAAAGTGCAATTTCCCTCCTTTTCTCCCCATCTTTACACGATATACACACACACACACCCTTCTTCTTCATTCTTTCTCTCTTCATTTTCTCTCAAAACACAAAGCTCCAAACCCCCTTTTTCATCTTCCCTTCAATCGATCCATCATCAAGCAAGAAAGGCAAGGGATTCAAGCTCCATTCTTCTCCATTCAAGACAAGAACTCAAGCTTTCATCATCTTCTTCTCCTCCTCTTTTCTTCCAAGGTATATTGTGGGTTTGTGTATATATGTTTAGTAACTTAGGGTTTGAATTCTTTGGTGTTCAAAGCATGATTTTGTATGTGTTTGATGCTTTAATACTTGAATCCATGAGTTTTATGTTTGATTGTTTGAATCCTTGGAGCAAGAATGTGTATGTATATATGTGTATGTAGATGTGTGTATATATATATATATATATATATATATATATATATATATATATGTATGTATGTATGGGTTTGTGAATTAATGTGTTTTAAGTTGTTCTAAACTTGTATTTGATGCCCCTACATGATATATTGCATGTTTTAAGTGATTTGGGTTGAGTTTTGGTTGTGTTTGAGCTTTGGGAGGAAGCCCCGAGTGCCTTGCCCTATTTTTCATTCGTTCTGGTGCTGGAGAAGGTATCCACGGGAGTGGATTTTGTCCCACGACTGTGGATCTGTGTCCAGAACTTCGGTTTTTTCGGCAGGAGAATCCACGGGCGTGGATTTTTGACCCACGGC
Source organism: Lantana camara (assembly GCA_037501455.1). NCBI lineage: Eukaryota > Viridiplantae > Streptophyta > Magnoliopsida > Lamiales > Verbenaceae > Lantana > Lantana camara. Next base: position 94,568,004 of record CM074861.1, read on the forward strand.
CGTGGATCCTCCTCTGTTTTCTGTCCGAATTTGTTTTGCTTCGTTCTCCCTCATACGAACTCCGATTGACCTAATTTGCAAACCTACAGAAACCTCTTGAAGTCTAGAATATTATCCAATTGGAATCACCTCCTTATCTTTTCTATATTGTGAGTTATAGTCAATCCTTTTTGGTGTCGCCACTTTCACGAAAAATCTGCATTCATTCAACTTCGGGACTACGCCATTTTCACCTCGTTTTGAGCCATGATTTGTGCCATATATTCTTGGAAATCTCTATGTGTCTAGTTTCATACCCAACAAGCAAAACTTAATTCCAATTCCTAGAACTCAAGATATTCGGATGTTCCTGCAGCTTGTTCACTTTCGAAATTTGTCAACTTTTCCTAACTTTTGCTAAACTTTGCCAAAAACCGTTTTATGAGTTTCCTTTCACCTCCTCGACCTCTTGTGTGACTTACATACATTGTATACATGCATATTGAATGATTTAATCATTTATATGCCTAAATGGAATTAATTATGTACATGAGCACGATCACTTCAATTCATGACATTTTATGATCGATTGCATATTGAATCTTTCCATATGACTTCATGAACATCTCATGTCAATGTCGTGCGTCCTAATTGGTTTCATATTGATTCGTTTCTCACGAGTACACATTATTCTCTTTCTTGTACAGTTCATCTCCAGGGCGGAGACTTCCGGATCGAATAGACACCATTTTATACATGTTCTTTGTCTCGTGGTTTTGCAGGTGAGGGTGTTTTCATTCTAGTTATGTATCGAACCCTACAACCCGTATGTGACAAGTTTTGGACAAAACCTTATGTATATATATGTTATTTTCAAAGTGGAGTCGTCGAGTAAATTATTATCGAGTAAACCTTTTCTCTAGAATTATGAAATATGCTATGTTTTCATGAATTGGAACGTTTTGGCCGAGAAAATGAATGAATGCACGGGCCCAGGGACTTAGTGCAAGTGGTTATCCGGGGAGGCAAGGGCCGTCGATGATCCCTTGTACTAGTCCCACCACATTTACGGTGATATCGGCCCTCGCTAGGAGGTTTAGCGGGGAAATGGGAGTTGAGTGCCCTTGGGGGATTCATGTACCCCCCTGGGTTAATGTATGGAACGGTGGTCGGGTCTTGCAAGCCCGTCCACCACCCGGAAGAAGAAGGTTGGAACTTATCTTATGATAACGTTTATGTTATGATTGTTATGCACCGTGCGGGAAGGCTGATATACGGATCGCCCAAACGACTATGTCTTATGTTATATGGCTTGCATGTATTATAAGATGTTGCATGATCACGTATTCAATATATTATTGATATTTTTCATACACGTTCGGAGTTTGGTTGGAGTTAATGCATGCTCACTCGCCAAGCCTTAATGTTTATGTACGAATTATGAACTTAATGAATATAATATGAATTAGTCGTAAAGTCCGAGCATTGATTAGTTATTTTCTTGCCCTTCATGAGAACTAACTTTACATAAAACTTTGCTCGGGATTTATGACTTGCATGCGCATGTTTTTATATATATGTATAGCTCCTGCTCACTCAGTCTTTTAGAGACTGACCCCTCCTTTCCACTTCTCAGTTCTTGCAGGTTTTGGCTAGGCGGGAGTCGAGTCATAGCATTCTTGATTGAGTCACACTTGTACACTCGAGTCACATTTCATATTGTTATGTTCTAATTGTATCTCTTTATGTAATTGGGCCTTTGTGCCAACTATGAAATTGTTGGATATTATTTTGGGATAGATTGCATGTTTAGTTGAACCCGTTGTTAGGATGCATGATGGATTTAACTTATGCATTGGAATTGTTGGGCTTATAGCCATTGTTGAAAATTATGAATTATACGTTATTGCTTCCGCATTGCACTTTTGGTTATTCTTGAGTTATGTGGTACAGGGTCAAATTCCGCCTAGCTAGGTTATCTTTTATTTTTGTCTCCCGTTCGCTATAAGTCCGGTTCATGCTTGGACTATCCATTTCATGTGTGGACTAGACTCATAGTGCGGGGGATGTGGCGCCAATCGCCCGGGTGCTACATTAGCGGAGAAAAATAACACTTACATAATTTTATCAACGAAAGAAAAAGAAAATATTTATATATTTGATATAAAAAAAAAATTATATATCCAACAAATCGTCTTTGTTCTATTATAATTTTTTTTTTAAGTTTGTCATTTTTATTTGTTCTATTTTTTTTTTAAATTTTATTTTAACACACATTCTTAAATGGTAATCGAATTCGGGTCATTGTCCTGAAGAATGAACCCAATAGCCACTTGAACCAACCCCTGTTGATTATTTTTATTTTTAATTTTTTTGTATTTTTTTATTTTTATTTTTAAGTTGATTTATTCCCTTTCTCTTAGGAAAGACCTAGAAAGATCACTCCTAAAAGTAGTCTTTCTCAACTGTAGGATAGCATTGCTTCCACTTCTGAAGCTAGGGACTTCTTGAATAGATAATTAATTTTTATGTTAACATAAATATATGTAAAAAATAAAATATTTTTCCTTTGAATAGATTAACAAAAAAAATTAATTAGAGATAGATTGATTAATATTTTTACTTTGAATATCATTAAATAATCCAATGAAAAGTAGTACTTTTTGTTAAAGTCTTTTTTTTTTTATTAGATATATAAATTTTGTTTTTTTTTTTTTAATATTAGATATACAAATATTTTATTTTCATTCCTTGATAAAATTTTGTTAGTGTTATTTTTCTCCATTAATACTATAATTCAATCTATTAAAAAGTCTTAGAAAATCATATACGTGTCATACATCTACTATGTGGGATAATTCTAGTCCAAGCCTGATTTGATCATATCGGTGTAACAAGGGGATGAGTGTTTTATACTTGCCGTGTGATTGGTGGAAATTTTGGGAAGAGTGACAAATCAAATGACAAGTGTATTACACTTGTCCTTTTAATTAATTGGATTCGACCGAATCAGATCTTAGTTAGAATTTTTTTTACCATGTGAAATATGAGATGAAGCAGTAAATGAAGTAAAAGACCAGTGGGTCATACGTAGTGTGAAAGGGAATTCAAAATATGAAATGCTGATACAAAGGCGTGGAAAACTTGCTCCCGGGTGGGGGCCTGGGGCGTAATGCATTCGGTCATGATTAATGTTCTGTCATGATTAATGTTATGGGTCATAGCTAGTGTATAGTAGATATCGGTTACTTGTAATAGTAAACTCGCAATTAAGTTGATGCCCTACCAATCAATCAATCATCACATAATATCATCTCAATTCGTTTGAATCCGTAGATGTAACTATAAGATACTACAAATTTAACTCGTACTTGTGTGTGTGTGAGGTTGAGGAGGTCGAAGAGGATAGACCATGTAACGCCCCGGTTTCCGCATGAACAGGTAAGCACGCCACGTGTGAGTTTGAGCGTAGGTTTTATTTTATTTCTTTTAATTTCATAATATTCATACGTGGCATTCATATTTTTATAAAATTCATGAAACATTGTTTATATCAATTATATGATTTCATATCATTCAAAATATTATTTCATGACACGAAAAAAATATTTATTGCATGAAATCAATTACCGAGAGTGATAAAGTTACCAAATTGTCCCTAGTTAAATACTTTCTAAAATATTAGGGACCTAATTGCATGATTTCTAAGGACCAAATTGAGCATATTTTAAATTGTAGCATACCTAATTGTATAATTTATAGACTTCAAGGATTAATTGGCAATTTGGCAAGATTCACAAAAATCAAGGGATGAATCACGTAATATCATCCCAAGGTTCTTCCTTGATCATTTCTAGCAAAAATATTTCCCAACTCATTCATCTCTCTCGGTATTTCAAGGAAGAAAAGGGAAGAAGATAAATTTTATCTCAATCATCAAGATTTCAAGAAGTGTTCAAGGAATTAGGAGATCATCATCATCATCATCCATTTCTTCATTTCTTTCCATCTTTAAGGTTGGTTTGCATGAGTGATGATTCTAGCTCATATTAGAGAGGGTTAGGGTTTGGAATTTATATGCTAGATGGATTAATTGGACATGGAAGCATGATTCTATGATCATAACATGAATTATTGCATGATTTATAGCTTGAATATGTGAATATTTGGCATGAGTGATCAAGTTTGATCATAAGCTTGAAACCTTGGAAATCTTGTTGTCTTGCTTGTTTTATGTGTTAAAGTGTGATATTATTATGCCATAAGTGTATTTACATCATATTCTTAGAAATTATAGCATTTGGGGTTCAAGAATGAAGTTGTTGTTGCTTTGTTGTTTCTTCCCGAGAGCATACTCTGTTTCTGCTCTGTTTTTCAGTTGTAGAAGCAGGGAACGACCGTTCCCAGCCTCAAGGCTTGGTGGGAACAGGCGTTCCCATTCCTTTTCAAAATTTAGGCGGCCGACCGCGGGAACGGCCGTTCCCACTTTGGCCTTGGAGCCGGAAGGGCCGTTCCCAGGCTAAGCGCGTTTTAAAAATGGAAAAACGTTGCCGCGTTTTCTGGGCAACGGGAACGACCGTTCCCAGTTTTCAAAGGAAGCCTGGAACGGCCGTTCCCAAGGGGCTGACAGAACAAAAGTTTCTGCATAAATTTACGATTTTGACCCCTCGATCCAACGACTTCTTTGACCCCGAATTGCTATAATATGTGTTAATATGATGTGAAACGAAAAGTTATAATACCACATTGCATTTTCGTGGTCGTCTCGACATGTTTTCGCCGTTCGTCACTTTTTGGTCATTTTAGTTCATGTCTCATGGTTATGCATCGTATTTGCACAGGTCACGAGGGCGTGGACGGGGAGCAAGCTCCTTAGAGCGCTTATTTATTATATTTTGCAAGAAAGGTGAGGTTTTGTTTTGGTAAAACGAACCCTACAACCCTTATGTGCTAGTTGTCGGCCAAAACCTATTATACTTATAAACGTTTTCAAAGTAATAAACATTTCAAGCAAGAATGTATCGATTGTCATGATTTTCAAGAATGTTTGGCGAGTACATGATTGCACGTGGGCCCGAGGGTAATTCTTGAGCCAACCGGGAAAGCAAGGGCTGACGGGTAACTCCTGAATTATCCTCACATTGTTGGGATCAACCCCGAAGCCACTAGGAGATTAGTGGTGGAAGGAGTTCCGTGTCTAGAGGGTCATGTCCTCTACACACACCATGTCGTGGATAGTCGAGCCTTGCAAACTCGCTATCACCCGGAGGAAGAAGGAGACTGGGGATTAATCCGGAATGTCGGGTTATCCTCGGGTTATTGCATGATTTCAAGCATGAAACTGTCTATATGAGCACTAATTAAATTGTATGATCACGTATTTATCAAGCAAGCAAGCATGATCACGTATTGTTCACGATTGGGAGTTCGGTTGGAGATTGCCCTTGCTCGCCGGGGCCACATGTTCATGATATTGACAAGCATGATTAAGTAAATGTGTTAAAATGATTGGTTGTAATCTCGGGCAAAGATCAATTTCTTGAATTACATATCTATTTTATACTAAAGTCTTCACCCGAGGCTACAACTTGCATGTGACATGTGATATATAATTATTGCCCCTCACTCAGTCTTCAGTAGACTGATACTCCACTTTTCAGGTACCCTTTGAGCGTGGTTGTGCTAGGCGGGAGTTGGTCGAGTCCTGCATTATCACGGGTCTAGTGTTGCACCTTTCATGTACCTGTTAGATCGGATATCATGTTATGTTCACGATTGACAACTTGTGGATATTTACTGATGTATATTATTAAAGATATGATAATGTATTGATAGATAATTGGTACCTATATGTATCTATGTAATAAATATGGTACCTATACATATGGATGACTTTACTGCTTCCGCTTTTCATATTCATGTTCGTTTTGATTACGTTGGGGAGAGTGTCCCGCCTAGAGCGTCGTTTTTGTTGTCACCCGTTCGCTGTGGTCTTGGTTTATGTATAAACTGTCCATTTCATACGTGGATCGAGGCTACAGTGCGGGGGATGTGGCGCCTTGGGGTCTAGGGTGCTACAGACCATAAGCTAGGCTCGTTAAAGGGGTGCGATGGAAAAAAATATAAAATTAGGATATCAACTATGATTAAATTATTGTTACAGATCTGCAGTAGCAGGTTATCACATAGCATAGATAGCCAAACTCGCAGTATACATAGATACATGATTAAAGTGTAAGTACCTCAGGCATGATGAAACATATATATATATATATATATATATATATATATATATATATATATATATATATATATATATATATATATATTAAGGTGTAAATACTAGCAATATACATGTAGCACCCCTACACGTGGAGATACCACACCCCCACACTACAGGTCGATTTACACACAAAATGGATAATCCGTACATGAACCAACCTGCAGCGAACGGGTGACAATAAAATAAAATGACAACTAGCTAGGCGGGACTAACCTCAATTCAAATAACATAACGAATAAAAGTAAAGCGGAAGGATAATTCATTCAATATCAATTACCAACATCGAGTGCATGTTATCTTTAGTGATCCTTTATCAAGTAACTATGTTCTAACTTTACATATCCATACATTATCATCTCTTAAATGTACAATAGATAGCATTAAGCATAATTTCTTTGAACAATAAATAAATAATTAAACAAAATGCACCGTGCTTGACTCGACTACAAGGACCGGACTTGACTCGACTCCCGCCTAGCATGAACCTACAATGACCTGAAAGATGGAGGCGTCAGTCTGTGAAGACAGAGTGAGGGGTTTAAATAATGTTAGCGCAGATAACATGCAAGCTATATTCTAGGGTAAAGTTTTATAAAAGATAAATGTATAAGTTCAATAATGAAGTACTCTTCGCTCGAGAATAAAACTATCAATATTAAATACTTGTTCATTTCATGCATTCAATACATGGCCCCGGCGAGTGAGGGCAGTCTCCAACCTTACTCCAAATGTACATGAAACATGCTTGTTTTATTAACTAATAGGTGATCATCCAATTCAATTATCGTGCAATCGTGCGATAGTGTAATCAAGTAACACATTCATGGAATGGAAATCATGCAATAACCCTAGGACAATCCGTGGTGCCGGACTCGTCCCCAGTCTCCTTCTCCCTCCAATGATGGGAAGGTAGCTAGCCTTCACCATCCACGACGTGTTGAGCAGAGGATACATGAATCCCTAAGCCCGGAACTCCTTCCTCCACTAATCTCCTAGAGGATTCAGGGGTCATCCCTGTGGTGAGGATAGCGCGAGAGTTACCCGTCAGCCCTTGCTTTCCCGGTTGGCTCAAGCCACCACCCTCGGGCCCAATGTGAACGGTCATGCTTACTCGCCTAACATGCTTGATTCATAACAATAACATAGCTTCTTGCTTGCTTTTCATGAACATGACTTGATTGAAATGATACTTGATTTCATGTAAAATAATAGATATCAATACCTTTTTGGCCGAAAGATCACATAAGGGCTGTAACGCCCCAGCTTTCGGCAATTCAGGTATGAACGACACGTGTGCGTTTGAGAGTTGTAATTTAATTATTAATTGATCATTTAATTCATTTTTCTAGCATGACATAATTTTATAAAATTATATCCTTGTTATTTTATTGAAAATTCATATCATATCATATTTTTCGAAATTATTGAACGTGATTGCAATGTGATTTATTTCTTTATGTCCTTAATTGCTCATTCGCATGATTATAGGACCTAATTGAATTGGACTTGATTGATCATTTAAAATGGGATTTGGACTTAATTGCATAACTTAAAAAATGAAGGGATTTATTAGCAAATTGGCCATTTCTTCTCTTCTCCTTAGCAGCATTCACGTACCTTGCCCTCATTCTTACATACAAACATATCATCTTGCTTCATTTGTTTCCTTGCTCAACCGTGACAAAACCCTTGTGAAGGAGAGGGAGATTTCATCTTGCAATCATCAATAATTGTGGGATTTGTGGCCATACAAGCATCATCAACATCATTTCATCATCTCTTCTTCCATTTCTTGCATTTAAGGTATTTTTGGGACTTTGAATGATTTTCTTGTAAAAATGTGATGGATAGGGCTTTGTTATGGGTTGAGTAAATTGTGTAATTGTTGTTGCTTATTGGTATGTGAACTTTGAGCTCAAGATTGATGCATATAACTTGTGTTTTATGGACTTGAAGGATGATGGAGTATATGGGTTTCAAATGATGGATTATTGATGATCTAACATGGAGTCAAGTGTTTTTATGAATTGTTATTGATCAAAATGCATGTTAGCATATTTATTGCATCTTATATTCACTTTTAAACTTGGCTTGAAGCCATTTTTGTGGTTATTTGTGGTGATTGCCATGGCTGCTCTGTTTCTGCTCTGCATTCTTTTGCTCACGTATTCTGGGAACGGCCCTTCCCAGCCCCAGTTCAAAACTGGAACGGCCGTTCCCATGATGCTGAGACTCAGGCCAGCGAGACTGGGAACGGCCGTTCCCACTTTGGCCTGTGAGCCGGAACGGCCATTCCCAGCCCAAAACGCATTTTTCATTTTAAAACGCTGGCGCGCGTTTTCTGAGCCATGGGAACGGCCCTTCCCATTTTCAAGGGAAGGCCGGAACGGCCGTTCCCACGGCGATTGTAGAGCAAAAGCTACTGCATAAAATTAAAATTTCATCATCATCCTCCAATCATTTCTTTGACCCCTAATTGATGTTATATGATCGCATACATGTTGAAACGTGATATTTTCAAGGTGCATTGTATTTTTTCCCGTCGTTTCGTTGCATTTTGCCGTTCGTCATATTTGGTACATTTTGAGTCGTGTTTCACGGACAATTGTCTTTCTTGCACAGACCAGCTTCCTGGTGACGAGGAGCAGGCCCCGTGAGCTGTTTCCTTGGATTATTTTGGGTCGTTCAGGTGAGGTTTAATTTTAGATACATAGGACCCGTACAACCCTATGTGAATTTTAAGCCAAAACCTATATATTTATACTTATAGTTTTCAAATGGGATTGGTCTTCAAATGTTTTATCGAACTATTGAAAGAAATTGATTGATTGATTGATTGTTTTGGCGAGTATTGTATTGCACTGTGGGCCCGAGGGTAGTGACTCGAGCCAACCGGGAAAGCATGGGCTGACGGGTAACTCGAGAGCTATCCTCACCAAATTGGGATGACCCCTGAACCCTCTAGGAGATTAGGGGAGGAAGGAGTTCCGGGCTTAGGGATTCATGTACCCTCTGCCCAGATTGATTGGATGGTGGGGCCTTGCAATCCCACCATCACCCGGAGGAAGAAGGCGTTATTGAAACTGCTAATTGTGCACATTAATGAATTGCTTGATCACCTAATCACTTAATAATTGATTGATTGATTGTACACAGTCGGTGTAAGGTTGGAGAATTGCCCCACTCGCCGGGCCACTATTGATTGAATTGAAATTGGAATAGTTGTAATCTCGGGCGATAGTATCTCTTTTAACCTATCAGATTGTATTGTTTTCCAAAAAAAATTGTTACCCGAGGTTATAACTTGCATGTATGTGCGCTTATATTTAATTATACCCCTCGCTCAGTCTGTGTTGGACTGACACCTCAACTTTTCAGTGTTTTGCAGGGCGTGCTAGGCGGGGATTTAGAGTCTTGTAGTCTTTAAATTTGGGTCTAGCACACTTCATTCCACATTTTGTTCATGTATAGTTAGCTTGGGATATTTTGTGTCAAGCCCTGTTATCTATTTTGTTGAAGGATGATATTGTATTGATAGTGTAAATATTGGTATCTATACGTAAATAAATAAATATGGTATCTATACATATCGAATGAATGTTATTGCTTCCGCTTTTAATACTCTGTCTTGCATATTGGTTGGTTTTAAATTGAGGGTACCCGCCTAGCCTTGAGTCGTTTTATTGTCTCCCGTTCGCTATAGCTTCGATTCATGTATGGATAGTCCATTTCATATGTGGATTGGAGCCATAGTGCGGGGGATGTGGTGCCTGGCGTTCCGGGTGCTACATCCTACGGTGGTATCAGAGCCCGGTTGCAAAACCGGGTCTCTAGTGTCGTGTCTTGTGAGTCTAGGTCGCACGGCATAGGAACTAATTGTCAATTTGAGAGTCTTGCATTGTTATTTGATACTTGAACCTACTTGACTTATGTGAATTTGAGGTGATTTGTTAAATTTCTGAATTTATGTGCAAATTATGAATTACTTGCACACATTGGCATTGGCTAATCGAACATGCATAATAGTGACTTGATTTCAGGATGGCTCGCGATAGACATCACCGGGATCGATCTCCTAGACATCGACATCATCGACATCATCGCAGGGAGAGATCACCACCTCCTTCTCCACCTCCTCAGGCTCAGCCACAGGACTTCATGAATGCAGTGGTGGGTCTTATTGATCAGAGAGTTCGGGATCATGTTCCACCACCACCACCAGTTGCACCACCACAGCCTGGAGGCCAGATTTCAGCTGTTTTCAGGGAGTTTCAGAACCAACATCCTCCCAAATTTTACAAAGGAAATGATATTCAGGCCGAGCAGTGGCTGAAAGAGATTGAGAGGATATGGGAGCTTATCCCGTGTGAGTCCAGGGAGAAGGCCCGTTGTACCATTTCTTTGATTCAGGGTGAGGCCTACTCTTGGTGGGAGAGTGCCCGGATTGTGCTAGATGCTGCAGGCGAGGAAGTGAACTGGGAAGTGTTTGTCAGAGAATTTCAGAACAAGTTCATTCCTCCATCTTCTCGCACTAGAAGATTGAAGGAATTTACAGAGTTGAAGCAAGGAAACAGGTCGGTCTCAGAGTATATCGCTGAGTATGAGAGATTGTCCCGCTATGCCCCTAATATAGCGAGTGATGATTTCCATAAGGCGATGCAGTTTGTTCAGGGCCTTAGACCGGATATTCAGGTAGCGATTGAGGCGGTCAACACGAGTACTTGGGTGAAGGCTACCAAGAAGGCTCTATTGGTTGAGGATTCAGTGAATGCGAGGCGGTCTTCTTACCGTTCAGGCTCAGGTTCAGGCTCAGGTTCAGGATCGGGATTTAGAGGTACTGGATCGGGTTTTCGAGGTGCCGGATCAGGGTTTAAGGGTTCAGGATCGGGATCTGCTTCAGGCAAGAGGCCGATGGTTTGTTCTTCTCCACCACCAGCTCCACAGGGCCCAGGGAAGAAGCCCCGACCAGCAGGACCAGTGATTAGAGCTCCAGTTGCTCCAGCTTTGCCACCACCACCTGAGAGACCTTATTGTACCTTCTGTGGACAGAGGACACACATCTATGATAACTGCAGGAGGCGTTTGGGTCTATGCTTACTTTGTGGGAGCGATGAGCATTTGGTAGATGGTTGTCCGGATCGCAAGATACCACCACCGGGAGCACCGAGACCACTGATTAGGGCTCGGGCTTATGCTTTGGACGGAGAGCAGCCGGATGCTGATATTGATCCAGCCGCGGTAGTCGAAGGTACCATTTGCATACATGGCACGAACATTCATACGTTGTTTGATCCGGGAGCTACTCACTCCTTTCTTTCGAGTGCTATATCTGTTTCTTTGCCTTTGCCTGTTTCTCGTTCTTCTGCATGTTATGTGGTTAGTACTCCTTTTGGTGGTAGTATAGAATCTGATCGGGTGTTCAGAGAGGTTCCGGTGAGCATCGAGGGTCGAGTTTTCTTGTCAGACTTCATTGAGCTGCCGATGACTTGCTATGGATCTATTCTGGGCATGGATTGGTTGTACAGACATTCTGCCACAGTTGATTGTAGAACGAAGAAGGTTCAGTTGGGATCAGATTTGGTAGTGGGTTGGAGTTCCAAGACTGTACCACTACTTTCTTTTTCTGAAGCTCATAAGTTGGTTCGAGAGGGAGCCACGGGTTTCATTGCTTATATTCTTAACAAACCTAAGGATCAGAGTAAGCTGGAAGAAACGGAAGTAGTGAAGGAATTTCCCGAGGTCTTTCTTGAGGAATTGGATTCTTTACCTCCAGAACGGGAAATTGAGTTTGTGATCGACTTGTACCCTAACGCAGAGCCGTACTCCAAGACTCCGTATCGTATGGCTCCGGCCGAGTTGAAAGAGTTGAAGACTCAACTTGATGCGTTGTTGGAGATTGGGTACATTAGACCGAGTTCTTCTCCTTGGGGTGCATCGGTTTTGTTTGTAAAGAAGAAGGACGGGACCTTGAGAATGTGTATAGACTATAGGGAGTTGAACCGGATGACGATCAAGAACAAGTATCCTCTTCCGTACATCGAGGAGTTGTTTGACATACTTCAGGGTTCGAAAGTCTACTCGAAGTTGGATTTGAGACAAGGTTACTACCAGCTGCGTATCCGAGCAGGGGATATTCCTAAGACAGGATTTAACACTCGGTATGGACATTATGAGTTTGTGGTGATGCCGTTTGGTTTGACTAATGCCCCAGCAGCTTTTATGGATATGATGCACAGGATTTTCAGGCCTTTTCTGGATAAGTTCGTGGTCATTTTTATTGATGATATCCTGGTTTTCTCGAAGTCTGCCGAGGAGCATGCAAGACACCTTCAGTTGGTATTAAGAACTTTGAAGGAGCATCAGTTGTTTGCCAAGTTCAGCAAGTGTGAGTTCTGTATTGACCGGGTGTCATTCTTGGGTCACGTGATTTCGGGCAACGGTTTGGAAGTCGATCCTTCCAAGATTGAGTCGGTGTTGAAGTGGGAGAAACCTAGGAATGCCTCTGAGATTAGGAGTTTCTTGGGATTGGCAGGTTATTACCGGAGGTTTGTGAAGGATTTCTCCAAGTTAGCAGCTCCTTTAACCCGGTTGACGAAGAAGAATGTGAAATTTGATTGGAATGAAGAATGTGAGAAGAGTTTCACTTTCTTGAAGGAGAAGTTAGTGTCTGCTCCAGTGTTAGCCCTTCCGGAAGGTTCTGAAGGATATGCTGTTTATACGGATGCTTCTAAGGAAGGCTTGGGATGTGTGTTAACTCAAAAGGGTAAGGTAATTGCTTATGCATCCCGGAAGCTAAAAGAGCATGAGAAGAATTATCCGACACATGATCTTGAGCTTGCTGCCGTAGTCTTTGCACTTGGAAAGTGGAGACATTATTTGTACGGGGTGTCCTTCGAGATTTTCACCGACCACAAAAGCCTCCAGTATTTATTCACTCAGAAGGATTTGAATATGAGGCAACGGCGTTGGATGGAAAGGTTGGAAGATTATGATTGCACGATCAAGTACCATCCCGGCAAAGCCAACGTGGTCGCCGACGCACTTAGTAGGAAGGCTAGTGTGTCGAGCTTGGAAGTGGGTGAAAGTAGTGGAATCGAGCCAATTGTCTTAAAGGCTCGAGTTTCTAATATTTCGGTCCAGCCAGAATTGAAGCACAGGTTATTTGAGGCTCAGAGTACAGATTTGGAAGTTCAGAGATTGGTAGCTAAGGCAAGAGCTGATCCAGAGTGTCCATTCGGGTTCGATGAAACCGGTCTTCTTCGTTTCAAGAACCGAGTGGTTGTACCCGAAGAGTTAAAATGGGTATTGCTCGAGGAAGCTCACAGATCGGCTTATTCTATCCACCCCGGAGGAAACAAGATGTATAAGGAATTAAGGCAATATTATTGGTGGCGTGGATTGAAGAAAGATGTGGCCGAGTTCGTGAAGCATTGTCTCACTTGTCAGAAAGTGAAAGCCGAGCATCAGAAACCAGGAGGTCTTCTTCAGCCGTTACCTATTCCTGAGTGGAAGTGGGAACAGGTGACGATGGATTTCGTGTCCGGATTACCTAAGGTGAAAGGTGGATTCGATGGGATTTGGGTGATTGTGGACCGTTTGACGAAGTCTGCACATTTTCTGCCGGTTCGGATGTCGTATAAGATTCGCAAGCTAGCTGAGCTTTATAACCGGGAGATTGTTAGACTTCACGGGATTCCGATCAGTATCGTTTCAGACAGAGATCCACGGTTCACTTCGAGGTTGTGGCGTGAATTGCAAGAGGTTTTGGGTACGAAGCTCCAGTTTAGTACAGCTTTTCATCCTCAGACGGATGGTCAGTCCGAGAGATTAATAAGGTATCTCGAGGATTTGCTTCGAGCTTGTTCTTTGGATTTCCAGTCTTCTTGGCATGATCAGCTACCTTTGATTGAGTTCGCGTACAACAACAGTTTTCAGGCTTCGATTGGAATGGCACCGTATGAGCTACTTTATGGACGGAAGTGTCGTTCTCCGTTGTTCTTTGACTTGGAAGAGTGGAAATGGACTAAGCAGGAAGGTGTTAAGAAAGGTGAGAAATTGGAGAAACCTTCCAAGGCCGTTGAAGCTATGATTGAGAAAGTCCAATTAATAAAACAACGGATGAAATCAGCTCAAGACAGACAGAAGGGCTACGCCGATCGTCGCAGAAGGGATCTCGAGTTTGAGGTTGGAGACAGGGTATTCTTGAAGGCGTCTCCACGTAAAGGATTTGCTCGGATTGGGAAAGGAGGTAAATTTAAACCTCGTTATTTAGGTCCTTACGAGATTGTGGAAAGAATTGGAGAAGTTGCTTACAGATTGGACCTACCACCGAGCCTCACGGGGATTCATAATGTATTTCACGTGTCTCAGTTGAGGAAATACTACCCCGATGAAACCGAGATCATTCCTGTTGAAGAAGTGGAATTGGAACCGAGCCTTACCTTTGTTCAGAAACCGGTTAAGATTTTGGATAAGAAGTTTCAGGAATTAAGAAACCGGAGGATTCCCATGGTTAAGGTTCTTTGGAGAAGTGATAAGACCGAAGAAGCCATGTGGGAGACCGAAGACAAAATGAGACGGTTCCATCCAGAGTTGTTTCCTTCCGATCAGTGAATCTGGGGACCAGATTCTTATAAGGAGGGAGGATTGTAACGCCCCAGCTTTCGGCAATTCAGGTATGAACGACACGTGTGCGTTTGAGAGTTGTAATTTAATTATTAATTGATCATTTAATTCATTTTTCTAGCATGACATAAGTTTATAAAATTATATCCTTGTTATTTTATTGAAAATTCATATCATATCATATTTTTCGAAATTATTGAACGTGATTGCAATGTGATTTATTTATTTATGTCCTTAATTGCTTATTCGCATGATTATAGGACCTAATTGAATTGGACTTGATTGATCATTTAAAATGGGATTTGGACTTAATTGCATAACTTAACAAATGAAGGGATTTATTAGCAAATTGGCCATTTCTTCTCTTCTCCTTAGCAGCATTCACGTACCTTGCCCTCATTCTTACATACAAACATATCATCTTGCTTCATTTGTTTCCTTGCTCAACCGTGACAAAACCCTTGTGAAGGAGAGGGAGTTTTCATCTTGCAATCATCAATAATTGTGGGATTTGTGGCCATACAAGCATCATCAACATCATTTCATCATCTCTTCTTCCATTTCTTGCATTTAAGGTATTTTTGGGACTTTGAATGATTTTCTTGTAAAAATGTGATGGATAGGGCTTTGTTATGGGTTGAGTAAATTGTGTAATTGTTGTTGCTTATTGGTATGTGAACTTTGAGCTCAAGATTGATGCATATAACTTGTGTTTTATGGACTTGAAGCATGATGGAGTATATGGGTTTCAAATGATGGATTATTGATGATCTAACATGGAGTCAAGTGTTTTTATGAATTGTTATTGATCAAAATGCATGTTAGCATATTTATTGCATCTTATATTCACTTTTAAACTTGGCTTGAAGCCATTTTTGTGGTTATTTGTGGTGATTGCCATGGCTGCTCTGTTTCTGCTCTGCATTCTTTTGCTCACGTATTCTGGGAACGGCCCTTCCCAGCCCCAGTTCAAAACTGGAACGGCCGTTCCCATGATGCTGAGACTCAGGCCAGCGAGACTGGGAATGGCCGTTCCCACTTTGGCCTGTGAGCCGGAACGGCCATTCCCAGCCCAAAACGCATTTTTCATTTTAAAACGCTGGCGCGCGTTTTCTGAGCCATGGGAACGGCCCTTCCCATTTTCAAGGGAAGGCCGGAACGGCCGTTCCCACGGCGATTGTAGAGCAAAAGCTACTGCATAAAATTAAAATTTCATCATCATCCTCCAATCATTTCTTTGACCCCTAATTGATGTTATATGATCGCATACATGTTGAAACGTGATATTTTCAAGGTGCATTGTATTTTTTCCCGTCGTTTCGTTGCATTTTGCCGTTCGTCATATTTGGTACATTTTGAGTCGTGTTTCACGGACAATTGTCTTTCTTGCACAGACCAGCTTCCTGGTGACGAGGAGCAGGCCCCGTGAGCTGTTTCCTTGGATTATTTTGGGTCGTTCAGGTGAGGTTTAATTTTAGATACATAGGACCCGTACAACCCTATGTGAATTTTAAGCCAAAACCTATATATTTATACTTATAGTTTTCAAATGGGATTGGTCTTCAAATGTTTTATCGAACTATTGAAAGAAATTGATTGATTGATTGATTGTTTTGGCGAGTATTGTATTGCACTGTGGGCCCGAGGGTAGTGACTCGAGCCAACCGGGAAAGCATGGGCTGACGGGTAACTCGAGAGCTATCCTCACCAAATTGGGATGACCCCTGAACCCTCTAGGAGATTAGGGGAGGAAGGAGTTCCGGGCTTAGGGATTCATGTACCCTCTGCCCAGATTGATTGGATGGTGGGGCCTTGCAATGCCACCATCACCCGGAGGAAGAAGGCGTTATTGAAACTGCTAATTGTGCACATTAATGAATTGCTTGATCACCTAATCACTTAATAATTGATTGATTGATTGTACACAGTCGGTGTAAGGTTGGAGAATTGCCCCACTCGCCGGGCCACTATTGATTGACTTGAATTGATTGAATTGAAATTGGAATAGTTGTAATCTCGGGCGATAGTATCTCTTTTAACCTATCAGATTGTATTGTTTTCCAAAAAAAAATTGTTACCCGAGGTTATAACTTGCATGTATGTGCGCTTATATTTAATTATACCCCTCGCTCAGTCTGTGTTGGACTGACACCTCAACTTTTCAGTGTTTTGCAGGGCGTGCTAGGCGGGGATTTAGAGTCTTGTAGTCTTTAAATTTGGGTCTAGCACACTTCATTCCACATTTTGTTCATGTATAGTTAGCTTGGGATATTTTGTGTCAAGCCCTGTTATCTATTTTGTTGAAGGATGATATTGTATTGATAGTGTAAATATTGGTATCTATACGTAAATAAATAAATATGGTATCTATACATATCGAATGAATGTTATTGCTTCCGCTTTTAATACTCTGTCTTGCATATTGGTTGGTTTTAAATTGAGGGTACCCGCCTAGCCTTGAGTCGTTTTATTGTCTCCCGTTCGCTATAGCTTCGATTCATGTATGGATAGTCCATTTCATATGTGGATTGGAGCCATAGTGCAGGGGATGTGGTGCCTGGCGTTCCGGGTGCTACAAGGGCATACGGGTTCCATATAACTAGCAATTAAACCTCACCTGACAGGCGACACAACGACTCATAGATGCGTGAACGTGCTCATGATCGACAATCTCCGCCCTGGAGAAGAACTAGATAAGAAAACGAGACATACGTGCTTTCGTGAGATAATACTCGACAATGGTACCAAATATGACGCACGACGTGATCACATAACGAGATATCGTGTAATGAACAATGTAGTATATAATTATCATGTTTTGGCATGTAATTAATCATATAATAACAATTTGGGGTCAAATAAATCATTGGAATTAAATCCCAAAATTTCATTTTTATGCAGAATGTTTCTGCCTCTCCAGAGGCCTGGGAACGGCCGTTCCGGCCCTTAGTTCAAAATGGGAAGGGTCGTTCGCAGCTCCCCGAAGTTGCTCCCTGAAGATGGGAAGGCCATTCCGGCTTACAAGCCAAAACGGGAAGGGTCGTTCCCGTCCTCGCCGCCATGCACACAATTCAAATATATGGGAACAGCCGTTCCCCAAATACAAAGGGAACAGGAAGGGTCATTCCCGTTACGCAGAAGATACAGAGAACATAGCAGAAGAACAGTGGAGGTACGAATCCAACACCAAAACTTCTCATAATCCATGAAATCAATTCCCAAATGGCACAAATCATACAAGAAACATACTTAAACACTTATAGCTCAATAAAATCCAATAAAAACACATGAATCATGCCTTAACCCTCCTAATTATCAATTTTCACCCAATTAAGAACTCATCATGTATCTTTATAATTCTCAAGATTCGAGCATGTAATCATACTTCTAGTAACAAATACACCAATTATCAAGCTCAAATCATGAACCCTAGCTTCACATGTTAATACAAGAATCACATATTCATGTCTACGTTAAAGTAAAGAGATGAGGGATGATGATGATGATGATGATGAAGTTTCAAGCTTTAAGATAATTAATTGGAGGAAATATAGCTTGATGATGATGATGGTCTCCCACTTCTCTTCTTCTTTGATGGATGAACCGAGAGAGGGAGAAATGGAGATGAATGATTGTATGATATAAAATGAAAATGGAGATTGTGGAAGGGATGCATATACCGTGATATATTTTGGCAAAATATGATATTTGTCACTAAATCCTCCAAATTCATAAGATGCAATTAAGGATGCAAAGATAAAGGAATGATCAATTTAGTCCTCCCATTTACAAGAATAATCATTTAGGGACAATTAAGCAATTAATACAAGTTGGGCAATTAATTCATGTAACAATTAAATTCACTTTATACAATAATTCCCAAGTTGAAACATATTTCACATAATCACGTTAAAATATAATTTGTAAAATTTAACTAAAATTAATATGAATTGAATAAACTAAAGTAATAAAATAAAACCCTAACGCTCGAAACTCATACGTGTCGAGCGTACCTGACTTTCCGAAAATTGGGGCGTTACAATACATGACTAATATATCAATGGAAGTACCAGTGCAAAGATCTGACATATTAGGCATAAAATAAGTTCCAGTAGAGTGCAGAACCATATCAAGATAAATTCCAGAAATGTATCAGAATAGTTGAATGAGGAAACTTATCATTTTGTTACGATTGAATCGACGGCAAAAGCCGGCTTGCCTTAAAGAAGTATTCATCCCACTACCGGTGCGTTGGGTTCCCGCGAAGCTACTTCCAAGATAAGACAGTTCAAAGATTTTCGAATAAAAAATACGCAAAATCTCATGAGAATCTCACTTCGAATACTAACCAGGGCCTTATGAGAGATAGTGGTGTCTGGCAAGTACTTCTAAAAACGTGTTTTTGTTCTAAAAAGATGTTTTCTCACAATACTAAAAAATATTAGTGCATGTTATTTTGTAATCAAAAGTGTGTATATGTCAGCACCAATCAAAAGACTATCTACACTCTCTATTCCTCTACTAAATCACCACTTGTTTCCTCTATTTTTCTCATTTCTATGGTTTGGAACTTTGTATTTATAGGGGAGAAGCCATGACACAAATGAACATTAATTGCCTTGTTTATGACATGCCATAAACCTTACAATTAAGATAGTCACAATGCTGAATAAGGTTTCAAAAACGTCTGGAACGTTTTTGACCAGATACCAGTGCATTAATGTCACACAATTTTTATTTGTAACTGTCTGGTACCAGCCTCATTTCAAATTCAAACAAATATCCAACAATAAATTGCTTTCAATTTATTCAACATATTATGGACTTTGTTCTATAGATTCCTACCAAAGAATTTGGTATCCCTCCAAGAATAATTTGATAATATATTGTCAAGTTCCAACAATCCTGTAACATCCCGCTCGTCAGGCCGCACAGGTACGCCATTTCGAGAGTAATACGTGCGCACTTAAATTATTTGTTTATTGAATTCTATGTTTATTATAATGTTTAAGTGTTATTCTTGAATTTATTTGAATTATTTGTTACGTATATTTTAAATATTTGTACATTTTGCCCCTGTTTGATCCCGTTTTTAATTTGTTTGACCTTGTACTTGTTTTCGATTTTTGTGACTACGTGATATGCATGAAATATATATGTTATGAACTTGTTTGCATGCTCATTTAATGTTTTTAGGTTCGTTCGTTACGGTTTCTAAAATCGTTTTATTTGTTAGGGACTTGAGGGCCTAACTCGTTTTAGCGTACCTTGGGTTCCGCAATGCGTAATTTGAGATCGGGGATTCGGATTCGAATTTCAAAAGTGGCACTAGACTTCTAACGAAGATACGGACCTAAGAAACCCAAATTTGTATTTTTCTAAGCCCGTTTGATCTCCAAATTTTGCCCGAACCGAGCATCTGGTGCGTGGCTGCCACCTTTTACGGTTTAGGACATGACTCTCTCGTTTCTTAACCAAATAACCCGATTCTTGAACCTATGAGGCCCTAAATTAACTCCCTTTAATCTACACAGCCCACCATTTCATTCAACTAAGGAAAAGGGGAGAAAAAAAGCAGAAACCGAGACTAAGGAAGGAAGAGAGAAGAGGGCTCCAATCACTATTCACCAAGTGTGATTTCTTACTTGTTCGACCTCCATTCTTCGTCTAATCCGAGAGGTAAGTACATTTTTGTATTCTCCACTCCGTGATACATCTTTCAAGCATAGATTCATCCATTTTGAACATCACTTCCGCATGATGTGATGATGAGCATGAATAGTCAGGTCATAGGCCATTTTTGGATGAATTCATACCTTCTTTGCCTTATATCTTGAATTGAAGCACGAAATATGATCTTAAGATATTCATTTATACAAATATGAGCTGAATTTTTGTGGAACTTTGCTGCAAAGCGATCCACTATTGATGAATTATGGAGTTTTAAAGCTTTGTGTGATAGATTTGCTTTCTTGTCTTTGTCGTGTGGATTTGATCGGTTTTAGGGACTTTTAGCTGAGTTTTAGCTGCTATTTTATTGTATTCTTGTTGCTCTTTCATGTCTTGTTGGTGATGTGGTGTTGGAGATGAAGAAAAGGGGCTGGATGAAGCCATTTTCGCGCTTGCAACTCGCGGTCACGAAGGCTTTTCTTGGTCATGGCCGCGACCTGCTTTTAGCCAAACTTGGACTTTTGTTGCTGCTGCTGCTGTTGGTCACATCTGCGAACCTTTTATGTCTGTTTTCAGTCATGGCCGCGACCTTGTTTTGGGGCACTTTCGAGTTGTGTTTTGTTAATTGTTGTTTTGTCGTTTCGTTTACGTTTTGCTTGATTTTCTTGCTCGTTTCTTACCTATTATGCATTGCTAACTTCATGTATTATGTGTTATATGTTTAATTGTGAATTTATTATGTAATCTTGGTGCTTTTATACGTGATATGTGACAATATATACTCTATATTCTCTCCTAAGCGCATGTATGACTTCCTATTTCGTTTATTTACCTTGCATGACATTTCTTTGCTCTTTTTATGAAGTGTATACATTTTTAACAGATTATATGACGTATTATGTTCGTTGTATAAAATTTATAAACTTGTTTGACGTGAATTATGAGAATAATGCCTTGATATGAACTTATATGCGTTAAGTGTTAAATCGTTGCATTTTATACGCACTATTTTCGTTCATATGCATTTGCCGAGCATCTAATTGATTCATATTGAGTCTAAGTATATCTTTTTTTGTTTTTTTTGGTTAGAGGTTCGTCCCGAGGGTAACGAGGTTGTTTCTTTATGTGTGTTTTGAGTTTGCTTCGTTCGATTTGGACGTCAAGGTGAGGTTTTCTTTGTTTTTAGTTATGTTGACCTACAACCCTAAATGTGTTTTAACCCCGCATATATATATATATATATATATATATATATATATATATGTATTTTTTTTTCTTTGTTTTTAGTTATGTCGACCCTAAATGTGTTTTAAGCCCGCATATATATATATATATATATATATACGTGTTTGATATGTATTTCGTGGGAATTGACCCGTTTGTAATGAAATACCTTTGAAAAGGCTTTTATATATACGCAAGCTATATTTTTGTTCATTTATTTTGAAAAGGGTTGGTGTGCATGTTTTGAACTAGCGCGTTATAACTTTGAAAGATAAATTTGATTTTGAAAATTTAGAACTTTTTGAATTGTGAATTGTGAACTTGGCCCCGGAGATTTTTACAAAGGAGCCCCGGGACGATGATGGGCCGTCGGGTCACTCCCGAGTATGATCTCCACTTAAAGGATCAATCTGGAACCTACTAGGAGGTTTGGTGGGGGATGGAATGTAACGCCCCGTTTTCAATTATGCTTTACATGATATTATGTGAATTACATTACTAAGTGTTTACGTGAAATTATTATAAACTTCATGACATTATATGTATTATGTGACATCACGTGAGTTATGATTCTAAGTGATTATATGATTTTCAATTTCTTCTTTTATGTATTTCATTACGTGAATTATATGTCTAATTTTTCCGAACATGTTTAAGTGTTTAATTTTACATAATTGCAAGAACTCATGCTCATTCATCTTTAGTTGAAACTTTATAAATGCTTGGACTTAATTGATTTAGAATAACATGTATATATATTTAACTTTACCTTATCATATTCTTTTAGAGCCTTATATAAATATATATATACAATCATCTATTATGCACGCCAAGTTGATGCATCTCTAACTTGTAAATTCATAAGAGGTAAGGGCTTAAGTGCAATTATCTTTTAAGTACAAGACTTTTCTTTCACCTTTAATTATATACATACATATATATATATATATATATATATATATCTTGACCTATATATTTTATATACATACACATTTGAGCCCCTTCTCCTTCATTTTCAAGAGATAAGCTAAGACATTCCCATCTCTCTCTCTCTCCCTCTCATATCTCGATCCACCTAGGAAGCAAGAGACCAAGATTTCCTTCCATTTTCTTCAAGGAATCAAGCTCCATACCATCATCTCTCTCTCTTTTCCCCTTCATCTTCTTTCTTGTCCAAGGTATGATCATGCTTTTACTTGATGAATTCATGGAGCTTGACTAGGGTTTTGTGATTCTTCGAATTCCATGATATATTATGAAGCATAAGTGTTGATCTTGAGCTAATATCATGCATAAATAATTTGATTTCATGGAAATTACAATATGGTTGATCATTGGTATATTTGAGAAATTCATGAGTGATTTTGATGAATTAATGCATGTTATCTTGATTCTTTCTTGGCCTAATTGAGATATATGAGCTATATAATTGATATATGATAGTTTTGGGTTACTTAATTGCATTGATTTGGTGTTAGAATGGCTTGGGAGCCAAATCCCGTGCCTATGCCCTGTTTTCCCTTCGTATTTACTACTGAAGAGTGATCCATGGGCGAGGATTTTGACCCACGGTGGTGGATTTTCATCCAGAAATTGGGAATTTCGTTAAGAGTGATCCACGGGCGTGGATTTTTGTGCATGGAGAAATCCACGGCCGTGGATCTTCCTCTATTTTCAGCCTGAGTTTGTTTTGCTTCGTTCTCCCTCATACGAACTCCGATTGACCTGATTCTTAAACTGACGGAAAGATCTTGAAGTCTAGAACAACCTTCAATTAGAATCACCTCAATATCTTTTCCCATTTGCAAGCTATTATCAATTCTTTTTGGTGTTGCTGCTTTACCGACAAATTACAATCATCCAAATTAAAGCTTACGCCATTTTCTCCTCACTTTGAACTAGAGAACGAGCCATATATCATCGGAAAGATCTTTGTGTCTAGTTTCATTACCAACAAACAAAACCCAATTCCCGTTTCTATAATTAATGATATGCCAGTTTTCCCACACCGTATACGTTTCTTAAAATTGTCCGTTTTTACCAAACTTCACCAAAACCTTCCTTATTGCATTTCTTTCACTCCCTTGGCTCCCATATGTGAATTGTATGATATATATGCTTGGTAAATTGATAAGTATGCTCCTACTTGAGACTTCTTGGTCCTTAATTGCTCAAACGTGATTGTGTGACTCCATGCCTCATATGAATTGAACTTGAATTAATTGAAGGATATGACTACATGATTTCTTGATGCTAATTTACTCTCTTAAGTGTTAATTGGTTCTCATACATGTTTAATTGTCCCTTGATTGCTAATTTGTTTGGGTATTAAGGTGTTACATGGGCCTTACCGTGCGTCATACTTGGTCTCTTACTGAGTCTTGTCTCACGAGTTCATGTTATTTCCTTTCTTATCCAGTTCTTCTCCACGGTGGAGACATTGATCGTATGGACATTTTGTTGTATCCTTATCTTGTCTCGTCACTCGTCAGGTGAGGTTTAATTCTAGATACTTAGAACCCTTACAACCCTATGTGTTGTTTTTGTTGGGATAAATGCCCTGAAAATCCAATTATATTGTAAATATTTTGGATTAATAAAACTGAAATTATCGCAAGTTATGAGTATTTTACAAATTTAATAATTAATGACGTGTGATGGTATTTTTATATGAAATGTGTTTCATAGGAAAAGACTTTAAATACCAGAAGTCACGTGTCATTAAAGTTCTAGTCAGTATGATAAGAAGATGTTCTTATAGAGACTATAATGTGTTATATAAGATGATTAGTCTTTCGTCATAGGGAAATGGAGTTTCCAATTATAACACATTGATGATTTTCAATGAGATTGAAAACATCGAACTGGACCACTGAGATTGTTCATTTTATACTGCTATCTAAAATGAACAAAATCTCGAAAGCATTAGACTCTTAATCCTGGCAGTGTTTCTACTTTAGGCATGTAGTGTTAATCATTGTGATGTACTCAGAAGTGAGGTCTCGGTAACGGGTGGCCAAAATACTTTGTACGTTCGGTGATTGCATGAAATGTGCTAGAGAGAAATATTGATCAAGGAATCTGTAGCCTTGCTGGAAGGTTAAAAGATATCCCTGAAATAGATTTGCAAAAGTTCGAATTAAATCTTTGGCCAAAGTGCTTTGTGTGTTCGTCACCGAAGTTGTATGTTGAATGTGTTTCACATACAAGGAATTTGGACTTAAGGCAAATCAAGAGATTTCAGATTGAAAGTGAAAAATAAATGCTGGTAGTATTGATTTATTTTTCATGGATATCTGTACAGAGGAGTAAAATGCAAAATTATTCTAGATCGAGAAATTCGTGAATAATTTAATTAATTTTAGAGTTCAACAATATTTATTTAGTGGAATTAAATATTGTTAAACGGTAATCAATTATTGTCATGGGATGATAATAGATTGACCCGTTTGGAGCTAAGATTAATTAGTCCTACAGGTCCCCCCGCAAGCCCCAAGAAGATCAAAGAGAAAATATTAAAACGAGAGAGAGAAATGTTTTTTCAAAGTGTTTGAAAATAGCCAAGTAATTTATTTTGAGAAAATAAATTAAATTCCAAAGAGTTGGAAATGCCCAAATTTTATTTTGGAGAAAATAAAATTTTTCGAAAAAAAAAAAAAATTTTTTTTTTTGCTGACGTGGCGACACGTGGACGATGAGGATCGTGCCACGTCAGCCAGAAGGAACGGCCCAGATCATGTTGACTGAAAAGTCAACGGGCCCTGGAAGGGTCGCCGGGTCGGGTCGCCGGACAGTGTCGGTTCATGGGTTAACCGACCCGGACACGTGGACGAATGGTGATTCGCCACGTGGCAGCCGAGTCAGACCGTATGAACCGACCGGTTCATGGGAGAACCGGTCTGAACCGTCTGAACCGCGGTCTGACCAAACCGGACCGGACACGTGGCAGCTGCCTGGTGCCGCGTGCGTGCCACACGCGCCAAGCACACGACCGCCACATGGGCGGCGCGCCCGGCGTTGGCTTCCTTACGGACTAAGCTTCCACGTGGCGGTGTCGGATTTGTCAACCGAGCTTGGCTTGCACGCCAAAAATTGGAAATTTGCTGCGGAGGTCCTCATTTTGGCCCTATAAATAGGGCATGCTCATGTTCATTTCAAAGCAACAATTTCCAGTTCCATTTTCAGATTTCAACAGCCATTTTCTGCACTCTCTCTCTTGGATTGATTAATCCTAATTAAGGATTAATTAATTACTTAATTAGGTGGTTATATAATTAATATATAATCCACTTAATTAATAGAAAATAGGGATTTTCTGAAAATAGAAAAAAGGGTTTTTCTGAAAAATATTTTCTCAAGTATTTAGGGAAATACTGCCGGAGCCCACACTCCAATTTCTTAATCGGGGATATTACGGGGACGCTCTGCCGGTTTCAAGAGAAGATATCGAGGTGCTGGAAAAGTGCCGTTGATAGCCAATTTTGCAGTACGGTAATACCGTTATGCTGCTCAAATTAATATTTGCATATTGTGATTATATGCTAGATGATTTAAAATTATGTTATCGATGCCTGTATATATTAGAGTTATGCTGCCCGATTTTTTCCGTTGCTTTATTAAAATATTTTGGAAATATTTTGATAACAAGGTTATGGCAAAATTTTTGAATATTACGCTGTACCGTCACTCTGCTTCGGGCCCACCACACCAACAACTGGTATCAGAGCGGGGCTCTGATTATATACTCGCATTGATAAAGCATAAGATGTATAATTTTAAATCTGATATTGTGCACGTAAGTTCTGTCTAAGAAGGCTGGGTTTTAAGTGGGACCGTTGTGTCCCCTCCAGTGTTTCTGGGAATTTGCGTGGAATGGTAATTTTCTGGGAATTGATTTCAATAATCCTCCTGGTTAATTACCGAATCAGTAAATATGATTTAAATTATGTGATAATTTAAAACATATTTATTTAAGGGGCCATAAAAAATTTAAAGCGTGATAATTATGTGATAATTATTTGCAAACATGCTTTTAATTTTAAATATGGCATGATAATATGTGATATTATGTTGCTTTAATTATGCATGATTTATTTAATGTGATTAGATAAATAATATTTAATAGAGATTAAATACGATGCATAATTGGATTAATATTTTTTGGCCTAAATTAATAAAGAGTTATTAAAGCCTTAAAATATTATTAGGATTATTTAATAATCCTAGTGGGAGCATATTAATTAGATTAATTACTTCCAAAATTAATAAGACGCCAAAAGTGATTATTTAATAATCAAAGATAATCCACAAATTCTATAAAATTCAAGTGGGAGCGAGATGAAAAGAGTTGGATTCTCACGGCCTCCCTTACCCGTCTATAGTATAGTGGATATATACTACTCCCTTCGGCGGGTATGTATTCGCGGTATACATGATTAGGCTTCTACGGATAGAATGAAATACGGGGAAAGTCAGCTCGACCACGCCTCCGTGGAGTGTCTGATCTACTCGTACGAATTTCTAGGTAATGGTATACGCTTGACTAAGTAATGTATTAACCTCCCTTCGGAGCTATGTTACATTTACTTAGAGGCCAAAGGTTAACGTGGTGGATTAACATAGTTTGGTAAGAGTTACCTAGATGGCATGTTAATCAAGATTAATACTTGCTTTTCTAAGCGGTTTTCGACCTCGCTTCCGGGAGGCAACTGCGGTTAGATAAGTCACCATTGTCTAAACCAAAAAATGCTTACGTGGATTTCATTTATTGGTTAGACGCAAAAGATGTAAAATACAGAATCATAACTTGCACCTTTTAAAATATTTCGGTTTTAAAACAATGACGACCGCTAGCCCGCTTCAATCGATCCTAAAGGAAAATAGGCTTGAAGGGTCTAACTATGCTGATTGGAAGATAAATCTTGACATCGTGTTTGGTCACGAGAATCTGAAACAAGTGCTCACTAAACCTTTTCCGGGGGTACCGGAAACTACAGCCAATCAAGATATAAGAAATGCTTATGCCAATTGGATCAAGTCCAATGATTTGGCTAGGTCTTATATCCTGGCATCTGTCTCCAATGTTCTCAAGCATCAAATGCATGAGATGCCAACTGCTAGGAACATGATGGATCATCAGATGTTTGGAGGACAGAATCGAGCCAAGAGGCTCGAATTGATGCGGAGGCTGTTAGTTACCAAGATGTCTGAGGGATCACCTGTTCAGGATCATGTTGTGAACATGATGGCTTGCCTGAACGAAATTGAAAGTCTTGGTGCTAAATTTGATGATCTCAGCAAACAAGATATGATCCTATGCTCTCTGCCAAAGTCGTTCGACACATTCAGGCAAAATTATTCTATGAACAAATTGGATTTTTCTCTGCCTGAATTGATGAACGAACTTAAAGTGGCAGAGGGAGTGATGAAAGCTAAGGGAACTGTTCTCCTGGCACAGGCATCAACTTCCACTGCTCCAAAAGCCAATAAGTGGAAAAAGGGAAAGGGAAAGGTTCTCAATCCCAAGAAAAAGGTTCAAAAGAAGAAGGGCAAACCTAGCAAGGGAAAATGTTTCCACTCCGGGGAGAATGGGCACTGGAAGAGGAATTGTCCAAAATACTTAGCAAGTCTTCCTGCTAAGCCATCTGGACAAGGTATATCGATATCTTGTTTAATTGAATTATATTTAGTTGGAAGTCCACCAGATTCCTGGTGTGTGGACTCGGGTTCAACTAATCATATTTGCAATTCGTTGCAGGGGTTCAAGCTAACCAGAAAGCTTGAAGATGGCGAGATGCAGCTACTGCTCGGGGATAATACAAGTATATCTGTATTAGCAGTAGGGATTGTAAATTTGTATTTTGGTGATAGGGTTTTGGTACTGAAAGACACTTTGTATATACCGTGTGTTCGCAGAAATCTAATTTCTGTGAGTTGTTTAATAAATAATGGTTTCAATGTCTGTTTTGAACAAAATTTTACCATTAAGCAAAACAAAAGGTTTATTTGCTCTGGCACGGTAAAAGATGGTCTTTTCTTGTTATACCCCGATAAAAACCCTAATTCCGAACTTAACACTACTACGCTTGACTTACCATCCAAAAGAAAAACCCCTATGCCTAATGAGGCATAAAAGTGGCACCTACGTCTTGGTCATATTAATCCAAATAGGATCCAAAGACTAATTTCAGACGAATTGTTGAGTCCCTTGGACTTAACAGAACTATCAGTCTGTGAATCCTGCTTGGAAGGTCAAATGACCAAGAGATCTTTTAAATCTAAAGGTAATCGAGCCACAGAATTACTTGAGTTAATTCATACGGATGTGTGTGGTCCTATGAGTATTCAAGCAAGAGTAGGTTTTGAGTATTTCATCACTTTTATGGATGATTACTCCAGATATGGATACGTTTATTTGATGAGATATAAGTCTGAATCTTTTGAAAAGTTCAAAGAATTCAAGGCTGAAGTTGAAAATCAAACTGGAAAACGAATCAAGGCACTTCGATCAGATCGTGGTGGTGAGTATCTGTCTACAGAGTTTCTAGAATTTCTCGCTGCAAATGGGATTAGATCACAATTATCTGCAACGGGTACACCCCAGCAGAACGGTGTTGCAGAAAGGAGAAATAGAACTCTGATGGAAATGGTAAGATCTATGATGAGTCATGCTACCCTACCAAGTTCGTTTTGGGGCTTTGCACTCGAAACAGCGGCACACATATTAAACCTTGTTCCATCCAAGTCGGTTCCTAAAACACCAATGGAACTGTGGCGAGGGCGAAAACCCAGTGTCTCCAATCTTCGGATATAGGGAACCCCAACTCATGTGTTAAGGAAAGATCCTGACAAGTTGGAATCAAGAACAGAGGTTTGCTTGTTCGTAGGTTATCCTAAAGGAATAAGAGGTGGTATATTTTACGATCCGAGAGATCACAAAGTGTTTGTGAGAACTAATGCTAAATATCTCGAAGATGATTTCGTAAATAACCACAAGGGTAGAAGCAAAATTGTGTTAGAAGAAATGACAACATCAGATTCTGAATTCCAAAAACCCGTAGTAACTGAAAATGTGTTAGATACATATGATGTACCAGATACAACATATGATGTAGGGACGAGTACACAGCAGCCTCGTCCTAGTGGGAGGATTGTCAGGGCGCCTGACAGATACCTAGGATTAACCCAAGTGGTTGAATCTGACGTATCTGATCCTATCACATATGATGAAGCCATAAACGATATAGACGCTGACCGTTGGGTCAGAGCCATGGAATCTGAATTAGATTCAATGTATTCCAATAAAGTCTGGGAACTTGTAGAGGCACCTGAGGGCATTAAACCTATTGGATGCAAATGGGTCTGCAAGAGAAAAAGGGGAATAGATGGAAAGGTTGAGACCTTTAAAGCAAGGCTTGTGGCAAAGGGTTATACCCAGAAAGAAGCTATCGATTATGACCAAACCTTCTCGCCTGCAGCAATGCTTAAGTCCATAAGAATTCTCCTATCCATTGCTGCTCATTTTGATTATGAGATTTGGCAAATGGATGTAAAGACTGCCTTCTTGAACGGGCACCTTCAAGAAGAGATATACATGGCTCAACTTGAAGGCTTTATAGCCAGAAATCAGGAGCATATGGTATGCAAGCTTGATAGATCTATTTATGGTCTTAAGCAAGCGTCTAGGTCATGGAACATCAGATTTAATGAGGCAATTAAATCCTTTGGATTTATGCAATTGCTTGATGAACCATGTGTGTACAAGAGACATCATGATAGTGTTGTAACATTTTTAGTTCTATATGTTGACGATATTCTGCTCATTGGGAATGACACAGGAATATTGT
The DNA here is from genome assembly GCA_037501455.1 of Lantana camara. Classification (NCBI taxonomy): domain Eukaryota; kingdom Viridiplantae; phylum Streptophyta; class Magnoliopsida; order Lamiales; family Verbenaceae; genus Lantana; species Lantana camara. The sequence continues at coordinate 94,598,631 of CM074861.1, forward strand.
CAGCAATTAAGATTTGGTTGTCAAACCAGTTTGACATGAAAGACCTAGGTGAAGCCAGTTATATTCTAGGGATCAGACTTTGTCGTGATCGTAAGAATAAAATGATTGGTTTATCACAAGCAGCATATATAGATAAGATGTTGGCAAGATATAATATGGCTAACTCCAAGAAAGGATCGTTACCTTTCAGACATGGAGTTCATCTATCTCGGGATCAGTGTCCCAAGAACCCAGAAGAGACAGAAGAAATGAAAGATGTTCCGTATGCTTCGGCAGTCGGAAGCCTCATGTATGCCATGTTATGTACAAGGCCAGATATCTGTTATGCTGTAGGTCTAGTCAGCAGATATCAGTCAAATCCTGGACCCCAACACTGGATAGTTGTAAAGCATATATTAAAGTACTTGAGAAGGACTCGGGACTATATGCTTATCTATCGCAGTGATGAGCTCATTCCTATTGGGTACACAGATTCGGATTTCCAATCTGATTTGGATTCTAGGCGTTCGACGTCTGGGTACGTGTTTACTCTAGGAGGAGCAGCCGTAAGTTGGAGGAGTATTAAGCAATCTTGCATTGCTGACTCCACCATGGAAGCCGAATACGTGGCAGCTTCGGAAGCAGCCAAAGAAGCATATTGGTTCCGGAATTTCCTAATGGATCTAGAAGTCGTCAAAGACGGACTTACGCCAATCACATTGTACTGTGACAATGCTGGAGCGGTGGCCAACTCGAAGGAACCTCGAAGTCATAAACGCGCAAAGCACATCGAGAGGAAGTTTCACATTATACGTGATTATGTGGAACGTGGAGAAGTAGCAGTGTTGAAAATTGGCTCAGTAAACAATCTGGCAAATCCCTTCACTAAGACTTTGGCGCAAAAGAGTTTTGACACTCATGTAGAAGGGATGGGTCTTAGATATGTAACCAATTGGATTTAGGGCTAGTGGGATATTGTTGGGATAAATGCCCTGAAAATCCAATTATATTGTAAATATTTTGGATTAACAAAACTGAAATTATCGCAAGTTATGAGTATTTTACAAATTTAATAATTAATGACGTGTGATGGTATTTTTATATGAAATGTGTTTCATAGGAAAAGACTTTAAATACCAGAAGTCACGTGTCATTAAAGTTCTAGTCAGTATGATAAGAAGATGTTCTTATCGAGACTATAATGTGTTATATAAGATGATTAGTCTTTCGTCATAGGGAAATGGAGTTTCCAATTATAACACATTGATGATTTTCAATGAGATTGAAAACATCGAACTGGACCACTGAGATTGTTCATTTTATACTGCTATATAAAATGAACAAAATCTCGGAAGCATTAGACTCTTAATCCTGGCAGTGTTTCTACTTTAGTCATGTAGTGTTAATCATTGTGATGTACTCAGAAGTGAGGTCTTGGTAACGGGTGGCCAAAAGACTTTGTACGTTCGGTGATTGCATGAAATGTGCTAGAGAGAAATATTGATCAAGGAATCTGTAGCCTTACTGGAAGGTTAAAAGATATCCCTGAAATAGATTTGCAAAAGTTCGAATTAAATCTTTGGCCAAAGTGCTTCGTGTGTTCGTCACCGAAGTTGTATGTTGAATGTGTTTCACATAAAAGGAATTTGAACTTAAGGCAAATCAAGAGATTTCAGATTGAAAGTGAAAAATAAATGATGGTAGTATTGATTTATTTTTCATGGATATCTGTACTGTAGCACCCCTATACACGTGGAGGTACCACACCCCCGCACTACAGGTCAATCCACATACGAAATGGGCGATCCGTACATGAACCAACCTATAGCGAACGGGTGACAATGCAATACTCGACAAGTTAGGCGGGATACTTAAACATGCGACACAATAAAGCGGAAGCATAAGCTGAACATTATCAATTATTTTCATTAATACAATCATGATATTCCTCATTTACCAAGTAGTATATAATCAAAATTATCATATCAATATATTATCATCTTTAATTAAACAATAACAATAACTACAATTCCATAATAAATAAATACACGAACCACGGATGACATGACTACATGAACTGGACTCGACTCGACTCCCGCCTAGCGTGCACCTGCAATACCTGAAAGGTGGAGGTATCAGTCTATGGAAGACTGGGTGAGGGGTTTAGATACATATTAGCGCAGATAACATGCAAATTATATTCTCGGGTAAAGGTTTATAAAGGATAATTATACAGTTCAATAATAACATAGCTTCGCCCGAGAATATAACTATCAATATTAATCACTTGTTCTTTTCATGCAATTAGTAAACATGCTTGCTTGCTTGTTAATCATTAGGTGATCACTCAAGTCCGTTATCATGCAATCATGTAGGAATATTCAATTAGCACATTCATGGAATGGAATCATGCAATCAGTACATGGCATGCTTGTAACATGATAGGGTTTATTCCTCCTGTAATTGGACGGACAATCACTGGCAAGACCAGTCCAGCGCCCTTCACTCAGAAGGACCTGGCCAGGGGAAAGACGGGTACACGATAGGGTTTTGTTCTTCTTGTGGTTGGACGGACAACCACTGGCAGGACCAGTCCAGCGCCCTCACTAAGGAGAACCTGGCCAAGAGAACACACGAACACGGTAGGGTATTGTTCTTCTTGTGATTGGACGGACAATCATTGGCACGAAAACCAATCCAGCGCCCCCACTAAGGAGGACCTGGCCAAGAGAACACACTTGGTTGCATTCATGAACATGGCATGCTTGGATGCGTGAATACTAACATGCTTTACTTGCTGGATTAATGAACGAGAATGTAACTTGGAACAATAATTGATTTCATGAAAATATAACTATAAATACCTTTTGGCTAAAACAGTCACGTAAAGGTTATACGGGTTCTACATAACTAGAAATTAAACCTCACCTGACAGGCGACACACGACTCGTGAATGCGTGAACGTGCTCATGATCCACAATCTCCGCCCTGGAGAATAACTGGACAAGAAACGGGACAATGTACATGCATGAGACCACAATTCAAGCATATTATTCATATAATGACGCACGGCATGATCATACACGACACATCGAGCAATTCACAATGTAGCATGAAAACATGTTGTTTCGACATATAATCAATCATATAATAGCAATTCGGGATCAATTAAGCCATTGGAACGAGGGGCCAAAATTGTAATTTTGTGCAGAATGTTTCTGCACTACCAGAGAGCTGGGAACAACCGTTCCGGGTTTCAGTTCAAAGTGGGAATGGCCGTTCCCGCTGTCGGGCTCCCCGAAGATGGGAACGGCCGTTCCCGTCTGTGAGACAAAGTGGGAACGGGCGTTCCCGTCCTCGCCGCCTGACACATTATTCAAACAATGGGAACGGCTGTTCCCCAATTGCAAAGGGGACGGGAACGGCCGTTCCCGTTACACAGAAGAACAGAGAACAGAGCAAAACAGGGGATGCTCTCGGGACAAAACCAAGCATCCCCAAACCTTCCCAAAATCGTCACAACATGCAAGAATTCTGGAAATAAGATGCACATATGCTCAAAGAATGATAATATAACATTTAAACAAGTAAACCATGCAATACCATCAAGATTTCCAAGTTTCATGCTCAAGCTTCTATTGATCATTCAAGCTCAAACATTCAAGGACTTCATGAATAAATCATGCCATATTTCAACCTAAGATCACACAATCATGCTTCCATTTACAATTCATCCATCTAGCACCTAAATCCTAAACCCTAGCTATCCTAAATATGATCAAGAATTCATATACATGAGCTTATATACCTTGAAATAGAAATAAATGGAAGAAGGTGATGGAAATGGATGATTTAACTCCCAAACTCCTAACTCCTTCATGATCATGACTTGAAAGGATGAAATCTCCTTTTCCCTTTTTCCTTAAGTGATTACCGAGAGAAAGAGGATGATGATTCTTGATGAATGAAATGGTGAGAAAGAGGGAGATGCATATAACGTGATATATTTGGGGAAATATGTAATAATTATGATCCAATCCCCCAAGTTTTATAAGTCATGCAATTGAGTATAAAAGGTTTGGAAAGTGATCAATTAGGTCCCCAAAAGGTTTGTATGCAATTTAGTCCCTCAATTGAAAGAAATGAGCATTTAAGGACAATTTGGCAATTAAATCAAATTGGACAATTAGTTCATGTAATAGTTAAATTCCAATAATACAATAATTCTCAAGTTGACACATATTTCATATATTTCCACATATTCATGTTGCACGCAATTTATAAAAATTAATGTAACACGTTTAAATTAAATAAACGAAATTAATAAAATAAAGTCCTAGCGCTCGAAACTCACACGTGTCGAGCGTACCTGAAATTGGGGCGTTACAATTCTCTCCCCCTTAAGAGAATCCGTCCTCGGATTCCATGTCCCGAATTCCTGGAATTTAATTGGCTCTTACGTGTTCATCCCACGCGGGTTAGCTACTCCCCGTTAGGGATTAGTTTGAAAGAGGTCTTTATTCCACAAAGTCTTCCAATGGTTGAGATCACGACCCTCAACTTCCGGAGTCTAATCACTCGAAAGAAAATCTAACCTTCCACTAGAACAACATGACATGTAGTTGAAAATACTGAGAGTGCCCCGTCTCTCAAACAATTAACGAGAGAACCCCGTCTCCCGAGCAAGTAACAAGAGAACCCCGTCCCTTGACAACCCTGAGAGAATCCCCGTCTCTCACGCACACGAAATAAAATTCAAGCAAGTACTTAGACAAATATTAACACTTACCACATAAGGATCAAGTGAAATTATCATTTACGCACATAATTGTTCACATTACAATTAATAATAAACAAGGAGTCATATGCAAGAATAATAATAATAATAAAATAATAATCAACAATTAATAACAAATAAGGATTCAGGTATAAAATTAGCAAGAGAATGATAACGAGAAATGAATAATGCACATGGTATGCATGATTAGGTGTACCGTTCACCGAGGATTGAAATTCTGGGACTGAATTAATTCGGTTGACTACTTGATTCTTTAGTTGAGATTTTCCCGCTTTGCACCACCACGGTTTGATATTCCCATTCTTGATAGCCATTTCTGCCATTGTGCTATTTTTTTAACATAATCCGTAAATCATCATTAATCACCACATCTTCAGACCCGTTTGAATTACAGATTTGCCGGTTGAACCATTCTTGCACTGATTCTCACATTTACTTTCCGATTCCAGAATTGAGAACACTCTGATATTCTTGTTAGAGTGTAATTGCCCGTTCAGGCTTAAAAGATTAACTTTGTGTTCCAAGCAAGCTCTTGTCCAACGAGCAGAGAAAACAGGTGTTACCATTTCTCCGACCTCAGTAATTAAAGTAAACCTTTTCTCGAAGCAACATTCCTAACTCCTTGTTTGCAATCTGAAAGTTGAGCTCTTACTCCCTTAGTTAACAATACGGCGGATATTTGCAATAGAGGAATCAAGGTCGTCGTCCCGTGAGAGTAATTCAGCAAGCACACTTGCATAGATACCGAAGAAATCAAGTCCTAATAACACGTCTTCCACTTGACCCCTGAAATTTGATAACATACCCAACGCTCCGCGAAATATCTTGAAGGAAAGGATCGTTCAATCTTTAGTCTTCTTTGAAATATTTCTGGTAAGCTGGTATATTTATGGAGGCGACGGCGACAGCACGGATGAGAGCTCGATGTGCTATCACAGGCATCTCTAGGGTATAAGTAACAACTTCGTAAGAAAACTCTTGTCGAAGTTAACCTATCAAAACTGGAGATTGGTTCCGGATATCGCCCAAACTGAATCATTTTCTATTTACTGAGTCAAATGATATCTTGAGGTTGTCGGAGGATTGCAGACAGTGTACCCACTTCCTGAAAATGATAATAGAACGAGGTACTGTCGGTGATGGGACTTTTCTTTGTGTAAAAGGGAGGAAAGGTTTAGCTAACTGAAAACTTCTTTCACATGGTTCTGATAGAGGATTCCCGACTCTCCTGAATGTTGTCCAGCTTCCGATTTAATTCATTCCCAGACCGGCTCTCCCCCTTAAGAAAATGGAAATTTTCTTATCCTTTGGGTTCCTTCTGTCCTTTCCCACTTGCAAGCTTCTCTGCTGATTCAATTCCCGGAACCTTTTCCTCGTCCTACTGGTCGTTAATCAAAATGTTGATTGATGATTTCTTTCTAACTCTTTCTGTTATCCACATACTCAACTTGAAGCTCCCTGATTATCACCACTTTGATTTGAGATTAAAATTTTTCCAGCACCCCATAACCCTTCTGCCATTCGCGAAAATTGGCATATTCTGTACCTACCACCTACTGCTTCGAGAGTTGATATTCACCAAGTTAACACCCTGATCCGAAGCAAGAAAAATTCTTTCTCCTACCCAAAATGCTGATTACTTTCTGAGAGTTGAAAGACCCACTGAACATTTACCCGCTTGAACTCATCGTCATTTCCCCAATTCCAAAATTTCCCAATATTTATTTCATACCCCGGCTCCTACCAAATCCTGGATCAATAAATTCTCACAGTCCTAAATATTTTTAATCTCCAAGTGAATTCAAATGACCCGATTCCCAACACGACACCCAATAATTCAGAAATCCCTTCTTTACATTCAAATTGATAGAAATAGGAGCAAAGATTGTGCAGAGCATAGGGAGAGCCTATTGACAATAAACACTAAATAATGCATGATAGTTAAAATGTCAATGCACATATTACCACCAATTTAAATGCAACATATTAGAGCAATTACATCATTTTGATAATATACGTATGAGTAAGGAGATGTGGATAATGTAGATAATTTAAACATGTATCCAAGGCATCAAAGGAAATTTCAAATGTAATTAGAACAACACTTATACATGAGAAACAATTTAATCAACAATTACGATACACGTGCTTATGAATGCATTGAAGAACCTGACACCGTAGAAATGTTGCGCTCGATTTCGATGTCCACTCTTGGTTGACCGAATTGCAACTTGATTCGAACAGCTGATCAGTCTCTTAAGTTTTCAAATCCTCCAGCCTTGATTCATACATTTCCAAAACCTGTCACTCACAACTTGCTTTGCAAATAAATGCATGTGGGTGAAGCGTGTTCATGTCACGTAATTGTCACATAATTAATACCAGCAAGAATTTAATATATAATGCAACAATTAATTTACCAATGCTTGGAATATAACACGTCGAGCAAATAATTGATGCTGATAACAAGAATTTAATATAAATTGAAGCAAGTATTTCATCAATATTTAAAATAAACACGTTGGTCACATAAATTTCCAAACAATTCAAGATCACTCAATGGCAATTAATAGCATGAATTAATACAAAGTCCAAGCTATCAAGTATTTCAAGTAATTCAAAGAATCCAAGTAACCAAGTAATTTTCAAATAAAATGCAAGACTCTCAAATTATCAAGTAATTCCTATGCCGTACGACCTAGACTCGACACGACACGACACTAGAACCTCGGTTTTGCAACCGGGCTCTGATACCACCTTAGATGTAGCACCCCTATACACGTGGAGGTACCACACCCCCGCACTACAGGTCAATCCACATACGAAATGGGCGATCCGTACATGAACCAACCTATAGCGAACGGGTGATAATGCAATACTCGACAAGCTAGGCGGGATACTTAAACATGCGACACAATAAAGCGGAAGCATAAGCTGAACATTATCAATTATTTTCATTAATACAATCATGATATTCCTCATTTACCAAGTAGTATATAATCAAAATTATCATATCAATATATTATCATCTTTAATTAAACAATAACAATAACTACAATTCCATAATAAATAAATACACGAACCACGGATGACATGACTACATGAACTGGACTCGACTCGACTCCCGCCTAGCGTGCACCTGCAATACCTGAAAGGTGGAGGTATCAGTGTATGGAAGACTGAGTGAGGGGTTTAGATACATATTAGCGCAGATAACATGCAAGTTATATTCTCGGGTAAAGGTTTATAAAGGATAATTATACAGTTCAATAATAACATAGCTTCACCCGAGAATATAACTATCAATATTAATCACTTGTTCTTTTCATGCAATTAGTAAACATGCTTGCTTGCTTGTTAATCATTAGGTGATCACTCAAGTCCGTTATCATGCAATCATGTAGGAATATTCAATTAGCACATTCATGGAATGGAATCATGCAATCAGTACATGGCGTGCTTGTAACATGATAGGGTTTATTCCTCCTGTGATTGGACGGACAATCACTGGCAAGACCAGTCCAGCGCCCTTCACTCAGAAGGACCTGGCCAGGGGAAAGACGGGTACACGATAGGGTTTTGTTCTTCTTGCGGTTGGACGGACAACCACTGGCAGGACCAGTCCAGCGCCCTCACTAAGGAGAACCTGGCCAAGAGAACACACGAACACGGTAGGGTATTGTTCTTCTTGTGATTGGACGGACAATCATTGGCATGAAAACCAATCCAGCGCCCCCACTAAGGAGGACCTGGCCAAGAGAACACACTTGGTTGCATTCATGAACATGGCATGCTTGGATGCGTGAATACTAACATGCTTTACTTGCTGGATTAATGAACGAGAATGTAACTTGGAAAAATAATTGATTTCATGAAAATATAACTATAAATACCTTTTGGCTAAAACAGTCACGTAAAGGTTATACGGGTTCTACATAACTAGAAATTAAACCTCACCTGACAGGCGACACACGACTCGTGAATGCGTGAACGTGCTCATGATCCACAATCTCCGCCCTGGAGAATAATTGGACAAGAAACGGGACAATGTACATGCATGAGACCACAATTCAAGCATATTATTCATACAATGACGCACGGCATGATCATACACGAGACATCGAGCAATTCACAATGTAGCATGAAAACATGTTGTTTCGACATATAATCAATCATATAATAGCAATTCGGGATCAATTAAGCCATTGGAACGAGGGGCCAAAATTGTAATTTTGTGCAGAATGTTTCTGCACTACCAGAGAGCTGGGAACGGCCGTTCCGGGTTTCAGTTCAAAGTGAGAATGGCCGTTCCCGCTGTCGGGCTCCCCGAAGATGGGAACGGCCGTTCCCGTCTATGAGACAAAGTGGGAACGGGCGTTCCCGTCCTCGCCGCCTGACACATTATTCAAACAATGGGAACGGCTGTTCCCCAATTGCAAAGGGGACGGGAACGGTCGTTCCCGTTACACAGAAGAACATAGAACAGAGCAAAACAGGGGATGCTCTCGGGACAAAACCAAGCATCCCCAAACCTTCCCAAAATCGTCACAACATGCAAGAATTCTGGAAATAAGATGCACATATGCTCAAAGAATGATAATATAACATTTAAACAAGTAAACCATGCAATACCATCAAGATTTCCAAGTTTCATGCTCAAGCTTCTATTGATCATTCAAGCTCAAACATTCAAGGACTTCATGAATAAATCATGCCATATTTCAACCTAAGATCACACAATCATGCTTCCATTTACAATTCATCCATTTAGCACCTAAATCCTAAACCCTAGCTATCCTAAATATGATCAAGAATTCATATACATGAGCTTATATACCTTGAAATAGAAATAAATGGAAGAAGGTGATGGAAATGGATGATTTAACTCCCAAACTCCTAACTCCTTCATGATCATGACTTGAAAGGATGAAATCTCCTTTTCCCTTTTTCCTTAAGTGATTACCGAGAGAAAGAGGATGATGATTCTTGATGAATGAAATGGTGAGAAAGAGGGAGATGCATATAACGTGATATATTTGGGGAAATATGTAATAATTATGATCCAATCCCCCAAGTTTTATAAGTCATGCAATTGAGTATAAAAGGTTTGGAAAGTGATCAATTAGGTCCCCAAAAGGTTTGTATGCAATTTAGTCCCTCAATTGAAAGAAATGAGCATTTAAGGACAATTTGGCAATTAAATCAAATTGGACAATTAGTTCATGTAATAGTTAAATTCCAATAATACAATAATTCTCAAGTTGACACATATTTCATATATTTCCACATATTCATGTTGCACGCAATTTATAAAAATTAATGTAACACGTTTAAACTAAATAAACGAAATTAATAAAATAAAGTCCTAGCGCTCGAAACTCACACGTGTCGAGCGTACCTGAAATTGGGGCGTTACATGTACATAGGAGTAAAATGCAAAATTACTGTAGATCGAGAAATTCGTGAATAATTTAATTAATTTTAGAGTTCAACAATATTTATTTAGTGGAATTAAATATTGTTAAACGCTAATCAATTATTGTCATGGGATGATAATAGATTGACCCGTTTGGAGCTAAGATTAATTAGTCCTGCAGGTCCCCCCGCAAGCCCCAACGAAGATCAAAGAGAAAATATTAAAACGAGAGAGAGAAATGTTTTTTCAAAGTGTTTGAAAATAGCCAAGTAATTTATTTTGAGAAAATAAATTAAATTCCAAAGAGTTGGAAATGCCCAAATTTTATTTTGGAGAAAATAAAATTTTTCGAGGAAAAAAATTTTTTTTTTTTTGCTGACGTGGCAGATGACGTGGCACGCCACGTCAGCGGGTCAGCGCCACAGGGCGCCAGCGTGTCCGACACGTGGACGATGAGGATCGTACCACGTCAGCGAGAAGGAACGGCCCAGATCATGTTGACTGAAAAGTCAACGGGCCGTGGAAGCGGGTCGCCGGGTCTGGTCGCCGGACAGGGTCGGTTCATGGGTTAACCGACCCGGACATGTGGACGAATGGTGATTCGCCACGTGGCAGCCGAGTCAGACCGTATGAACCGACCGGTTCATGGGCTAACACGTCTGAACCGTCTGAACCACGGTCTGACCAAACCGGACCGGACACGTGGCAGCTGCCTGGTGCAGCGTGCGTGCCACACGCGCCAAGCACACGGCCGCCACATGGGCGGCGCGTGTGGGCACGTGCGGCCACATGTCGGCGTGTGCCGCCCGTCGTTGGCTTCCTTACGGACTAAGCTTCCACGTGGCGGTGTCGGATTTGTCAACCGAGCTTGGCTTGCGCACCAAAAATTGGAAATTTGCTGCGGAGGTCCTCATTTTGGCCCTATAAATAGGGCATGCTCATGTTCATTTCAAAGCAACAATTTTCAGTTCCATTTTCAGATTTCAACAGCCATTTTCGGCACTCTCTCTCTTGGATTGATTAATCCTAATTAATTATGTGGTTATATAATTAATATATAATCCACTTAATTAATAGAAAATAGGGATTTTCTGAAAATAGAAAAAAGGGTTTTTCTGAAAAATATTTTGTCAAGTATTTAGGGAAATACTGTCGGGGCCCATACTCCAATTTCTTAATCGGGGATATTGCGGGGAAGCTCTGCCGGTTTCAAGAGAAGATATCGAGGTGCTGGAAAAGTGCCGTTGATAGCCAATTTTACAGTACGGTAATACCGTTATGCTGCTCAAATTAATATTTGTATATTGTGATTATATGCTAGATGATTTAAAATTATGTTATCGATGCCTGTATATATTAGATTTATGCTGCCCGATTATTTCCACTGCTTTATTAAAATATTTTGGAAATATTTTGATAACAAGGTTATGGCGAAATTTTTGAATATTACGCTGTACCGTCACTCTGCTTCGGGCCCCCCACACCAACAGTTTTCGGCCAAAAGTTTATATATATAATTATAGTTTTCAAATCTTATTGATTTATAACGGGTTTCATAAAATGAACGGATTGATTGATTGATTGATTGTTTTGGCGAGTAACTATTGTTCACGTTGGGCCCGAGGGTAGTGTATTGAGGCAACCGGGGAAGCAAGGGCTGACGGGTAACTCTTTCACTGTCCTCACCATTATGGGATCACCTCTGAATCCCTCAGGAGGTTTGGTGGAGGAAGAAATCCCATGCGTGGGAGTCATGTTCCCGATGTACACCATGATTGGATGGCGAGGCCTTGCAATCCCCCATCGCCCGGAGGAAGAAGGATGGATTATTGAAATTGTTAATTATGCACTGAAATGTATTGCTTGATCACTTAATCAATGAATAATTGAATTATTGTACGCAGTCGGAGAAAGGTTGGAGAATTGCCCTCAGTCGCCAGGCCACTGACTGATTGAACTGAATTGTACCGAATTGATTGTATTGTTAAATTGATTATTTGTAATCTCGGGTAATAATTACTTTAATATTTGAACTTATATTATTTCTTGTATGAAAACTTACCCGAGATTATAGCTTGCATGGTAATTGCGCTTATATTTATTTAAACCCCTCACTCAGTCTTCGGTAGACTGACACCCTCACTTTTCAGGTACTCATGGTCGTGTGCTAGGTGGGAGTCCGAGTTGTGTCTTTTGTTCAGCTGAGTCTAGTATCGCATTTTCATGTTCTGGGTATTTCGGCCTTTATCATATTTGGGTTCCTGTTAGTTTTGGAGACTTATGCATGTATAATATGTTGGAGATGATAATTTATTGATACATGAGCTAGAATAGGATGAGCTTTTTGATATTTGGTATATGATAATGAAATGTTAGTGTTGTACTTCCGCTTTCGAATTTTCATATATTGGATTTAATTGAATTAGGGTCTAGTCCCGCCTAGCTAGATTGTTTCTTGCATTATCACCCGTTCGCTATAGTCTTAGTTCATGTACGGATCATCCATTTCGTATGTGGACTGAGATATAGTGCGGGGGTGTGGCATTTTGGCGTCCCAGGTGCTACATCTTAGGTGGTATCAGAGCCCGGTTGCAAAACCGAGGTTCTAGTGTCGTGTCTTGTGAGTCTAAGTCGTACGGCATAGGAAATAATTGACAACTTGAGGGTCTTGCATTTTATTTGAAATTGTTTGATTACTTGAATCTTTAAAATTACTTGATAACTTGCGTATTGTATTGATTATTGGCTTTACTCGTTGACTTCTTACTATTAAAATTTGCTTGAACTTTACGAGATCAATGTGTTTTAATTTTCACTTTTTTGAATTATTTGTTATATTTTGCATAAAATCCATGTCTTTGGTGTCGATTATGTGACATGAGTATGTATTAACCGCATGCATTTAGCTTTGAATTAATTTTGGTATATAGGTTATAAAGACATATCAAACTACGGTCAATTTCTACTACAATCCCATGTTATCGCAAGCCCTTTCTCTAGATTTGGAGTTATAAGGAATGCACCGGGGAAACTTCACACGAGAATTCAAGAGCTATGGTTCTCTCTCTAATGGATTATGGTTCCAGTGATAAGGTCCAGAACAGACGAATTAATTTTAGAAGCAAAGTGAAGAAAATCTCGAAAGTGTTTTAAGATTCAAGGTTTCTATCAACAATGAGGCAATGATTTTAGGAGACTTATTTAACTCAAGGAATGAGACTTTGAGGGCACTAATGATTCGAGGTTGAGATGTGTAAACAAGTGAGGATCTTCAACTAGTTGGAAAGTTGAACAACAATGTAATTGATGTAGGTCTACAAGGAATTCAAATATTTTGGATTTTGGGTTAAGAAAGACATTGGATGGGGAAAGTGAAGAGAACGACTAATATAGTGATTGCAAGCTCGTGGTAAATTAGAGTACTAAAGATTTGATGTTTAAGGTGAAGGGTTGAGCAACGAATGGAAACGGTAAAGAAAGGCAAAGAGTTTTTTTTTTTTATTTTTTTTATTTTTAGAGAGAGGTTATGCACTCAATTATGAATACTTGAAGGATGAATTCATTCGACCGTTCGAACTCGTAAAAGGATCAATGAGAAAGCCTTACTCAAGAAGGATTCAAGCTCAGGAGTCACCATTTTGATTTATAAAGTTATACAAGTTGGTATAAGGAAACTTTGATTAAGGCGTTAATTATGGGGAGGAGTCGGACAACAATTGGAAATTAATTCTTAGGAGGAAACTAAGATATTAACTTTAGGAGTTTAGGAGAATTCAAATCCGAGAATCACAACTTCAGATCATAAAGTTATACCAGTTAAAATAACGAAATGGTAATCAAGGTGACAGCAATGGGGAAGATCCAGATGATACTTAGAGACCGATAATTGAGAAAGAATTGGGTTTAAGAGATTTCAATATCGGTCATGGAACGGTACCGGTTGAAGTTAGGAAAAATGTGGAAATGTACGGGTTGATGTTGGGGATTTTGAAGAAAATAGGAAGACCGTGGGTAATAAGAAATGGCCAATCAATTCAAGGCAAGCCCTTAAATCAACAAACAAGGAAAAGTGTCAAGCTAAAAGATGCAACTACGGTGACAGGTTCAACGCATTCATGAGCACGTGCATCATACATCGTTTAAATTATTTAAATTTCTTTAATTATATCTGCATTACTATTTGAGCTTGATTTTTTTTTTCCAACCTGTGTATTTTATTACTTACAAGTGCGACACATGCATTGACATATTAACCCGACATGCATTGTTAAGTGTTTCTTGATAGGAACTCTCCCCAATTCATGTATCAACCATTACTTTAATCGAGACATAACCGACTTATGACAAAGAATTTATGGGGATGTAAGGATAAAGAGAAAGAGCCATTTGGAGGTCGGAGAAGTAGTCGGGAGCTGGAAAGGTAGAAGTGAGTTGATGTTCCTACCAGTTGTTGCAAAAGTAAAATGAAAAAGTTTCCGGCCAAGTGGCATGGATAGAATCAAGTGAACCAAGGAAGCAATAGAAAGAATTGAGATTCTTCAAATGAGGAATGGACGCCACGAGTTCAACGAATAAGAATGGAAATTCTTAAGGGAGAGAGTCGATTGGGATTAGTTGAAATTTGGAATTTTGCTTAAGTGGGCTATCTCATTGGGAGCAATACAATTTCAAGAGTCACAAACAATGGGAGTTCTTGGAAATGGAAACAGGGGAAGAATTAGAAGAATCTGGCACTTGATGATGTTCAAGGTTAGGATGAGAAAATTTGGAGGACAATTTCAAAAAGGGCTAAGTGCTTCAAGAACCGGAAGTGAATATTCAAGAAAGAGTGGTAGATTTAGTGATCGTTTTGACTTCCAACCGGGATGGAGGAATTTCAGGAACAAGATCGGAAGTGATCACTTCAAGAGATAAAACTATGAATTCGGGGAAAGCTTCAGAATTAACTTTACAAGATAAGGTGAAAGATAATTGAGGGCAACTTCAGTTGAAAGATCAACGCCGTTAGTTCCTAATTCAGGAGCATACAAATTCAATTTTCTAAGGTCGCAAGGATAGTATTTCATGAACCAGTTCCATGTCTCGAAACATATCAAGAATTGATAATGAGAATATTGGGGGAGGAAACTTGATCGGGTCATCACATATTGGGATGGAAGTGAGAGTTTATTCAATTAAGTGTTGGAAGTGTAGGATTTAGGAGGAAAAGCACACTCAAGAATTAAACTTCCGAACCTTGGTGTTGGAAAGGATTTGATCGAGGGTGAAAGACCGAGTAATCATAAAATATTTGTATCTTCATCGAATGTCTTGGGGCATAATATTGTGTTCAGAAGATAAATCGTGGAATAGAGACCGGGTGGTTATCAAAGTGTCAAATACTTCGGGAAATGTCGAGGTAGGGCGCTACGGTTATACGAATCTCCAATAAGGAATCGAGTATCAAATTAGATCAATCTAATGAAAGAATTCCAACCGACCGTGAACGGTACATCTAATCATGCATATCACATGCATTATCGATTTCATTATCCTCGTATATAACTTCTTGTTAGTTGAAAATTGCTTCTATACAATTGGTAGTTGGTGTGCTTGACCTTGTCCTACTTGCTTCTTATGTAATAACTATGTGAATGCTTATGTAATAATTCTCTTGATCTGTTATTGCTTGTTTGAGAAACGGGGTTCTCTCATTGCTTGTTTGAGAGACGGGGTTCTCTCATTGCTTGTTTGAGAAACGGGGTTCTCTCATTGCTGGTTTGAGAGACGGGGTTCTCTCATTGCTTGTTTGAGAGACGGGGTTCTCTCATTGCTTGTTCGAGAGACGGGGCTCTCTCATTGTTGTTTTAAGTTTAAAACTCGGCAGTGGACCTGGGGACCAAGTCCTCTTAAGGGGGAGAGAATTGTAACGCCCCGTTTTCAATTATGCTTTACGTGATATTATGTGAATTACATTACTAAGTGTTTACGTGAAATTATTATAAACTTCATGACATTATATGTATTATGTGACATCACGTGAGTTATGATTCTAAGTGATTATATGATTTTCAATTTCTTCTTTTGTGTATTTCATTACGTGAATTATATGTCTAATTTTTTCGAACATGTTTAAGTGTTTAATTTTACATAATTGCAAGAACTCATGCTCATTCATCTTTAGTTGAAACTTTATAAATGCTTGGACTTAATTGATTTAGAATAACATGTATATATATTTAACTTTACCTTATCATATTCTTTTAGAGCCTTATATAAATATATATATACAATCATCTATCATGCACGCCAAGTTGATGCGTCTCTAACTTGTAAATTCATAAGAGGTAAGGGCTTAAGTGCAATTATCTTTTAACTACAAGACTTTTCTTTCACCTTTAATTATATACATATATATATATATATATCTTGACCTATATATTTTATATACATACACATTTGAGCCCCTTCTCCTTCATTTTCAAGAGATAAGCTAAGACATTCCCATCTCTCTCTCTCTCCCTCTCATATCTCGATCCACCTAGGAAGCAAGAGACCAAGATTTCCTTCCATTTTCTTCAAGGAATCAAGCTCCATACCATCATCTCTCTCTCTTTTCCCCTTCATCTTCTTTCTTCTCCAAGGTATGATCATGCTTTTACTTGATGAATTCATGGAGCTTGACTAGGGTTTTGTGATTCTTCGAATTCCATGATATATTATGAAGCATAAGTGTTGATCTTGAGCTAATATCATGCATAAATAATTTGATTTCATTGAAATTAGAGTATGCTTGATCATTGGTATATTTGAGAAATTCATGAGTGATTTTGATGAATTAATGCATGGTATCTTGATTCTTTCTTGGCCTAATTGAGATATATGAGCTATATACTTGATATATGATAGTTTTGGGTTAGTTAATTGCATTGATTTGGTGTTGGAATGGCTTGGGAGCCGAATCTCGTGCCTATGCCCTATTTTCCTTCGTATTTACTACTAGAGAGTGATCCATGGGCGTGGATTTTAACCCACGGCAGTGGATTTTCATCCAGAAGTTGGGAGTTTCGGTAAGAGTGATCCACGGGCGTGGATTTTTGTGCATGGAGAAATCCACGGCCGTGGATCTTCCTCTATTTTTAGCTTGACTTTGTTTTGCTTCGTTCTCCCTCATACGAACTCCGATTGACCTGATTCTTGAACCGATGGAAAGATACTGAAGTCTAGAACAACCTCCAATTGGAATCACCTCAATATATTTTCCCATCTGTAAGCTATTGTCAATTAGTTTTGGTGTCGCTACTTTACCGACAAATTGCAATCATCCAACTGCAAGCTTACGCCATGTTCTCCTCACTTTGAACTAGAGAACGAGTCATATATCATCGGAAAGATATTTGTGTTCAGTTTCATTCCTAACAAACAAAACCCAATTCCAATTTCTATAATTAATGATATTCCAGTTTTCCCCCAGCATATACGTTTCTTAAAATTGTCCGTTTTTACCAAACTTCACCAAAATCTTCCTTATTGCATTTCTTTCACTCCCTTGGCTCCCATATGTGAATTGTATGATATATATGCTTGGTAAATTGATAAGTATGCTCCTACTTGACACTTCTTGGTACTTAATTGCTCAAACTTGATTGTGTGACTCCATGCCTTACATGAATTGAACTTGAATTAATTGAAGGTTATGACTACATGATTTCTTGATACTAATTTACTCTCTTTAGTGTTAATTGGTTCTCATACATGTTTAAATATCCCTTGATTGCTAATTTGTTTGGGTATTAAGGTGTTACATGAGCCTTACAGTACGTCATACTTGGTCTCATACTGAGTCTTGTCTCACGAGTTCATGTTATTTCCTTTCTTGTCCAGTTCTTCTCCAGGGCGGAGATCATTGATCGTATGGACATTTTGTTGTATCCTCATCTTATCTCGTTGCTCATCAGGTGAGGTTTAATTCTAGATACTAAGAACCCTTGCAACCCTATGTGTTGTTTTCGGCCAAAAGTATATATATATAATTATAGTTTTCAAATATTATTGATTTACAACAGGTTTCATGAAATGAACGGATTGATTGATTGATTGATTGTTTTGGCGAGTAAATATTGTTCACGTTGGGCCCGAGGGTAGTGTATTGAGCAAACCGGGGAAGCAAGGGCTGACGGGTAACTCTTTCACTATCCTCACCATTGTGGGTTCACCTCTGAATCCACCAGGAGGTTTGGTGGAGGAAGAAATCCTATGCGTGGGAGTTATGTTCCCAACGTACACCAAGATTGGATGGCGGGGCCTTGCAATCCCCCATCACCTGCACTACAAGAAATCCTGCAAATTCCGACGGAATTCCGACGGAAATAGTGAATTCCGACGGAATTCCGACGGGACACATGCCGTAGGAAAACCCTCCCTCGGAATTCAAAACCGACGGAATTCCGAGGGATAAAAATCAGAAAAAAAAAATTAAATTTAAAAAATTCCGACGGAATTCCGAGGGAAATCCCGTCGGAATTTGCTTTAAAAAAAATTAATTAATTATTTCCGACGAAATTTCCCTCGGAATTCCGTCGGAATTTACTGGAAAAATAAAAACTGAATGAGCCACTGGGGATTCAAACACCCGATCTCGCGGTAGGAAGACTTTATGGAAACCAAGGTAAACCAGTTGAGCTAGATCAATTCATTGGTTTAGTTTGATACAAATATTTATATATCATTTGAAATAATAAAATCATAAATTTTGTAGACTATATTTAAAATTGAGTTCTAAGAAAATATTAATTATAACTACAAATATTATAATACGTCATAAGAATTCAATTTAAGCATAGATAAAACCGACGGAATTCCGACGGAAATCCCGTCGGAATTATTTAATATTATTTTTAATTTTTATTTTTAAAAAATCCGACGGAATGCCTGTCAGAATTATTTAATTTCTATTTTTATAGTTTATATTTAAAAAAACCGACGGCAATCACATTGGAATTCCGTCGGAATTATTTAATATTATTTTTAAATTTTATATTTTAAAAAATCGGATGGAATTCCGATGGAGTTTCCGTCGGATTTATTTAATTTTTATTTAAAAAAAAAAAACAAATTCCGTCGGCATCCCGTCGGAATTCCCTCGGGAATTCCGAGGGAATTCCGACGGCCTGTTTCCCTTGGAATTTTCCGTCGGATTTCGACGAATTTCTTGTATTGCTGGAGGAGGAAGGATGGATTATTGAAATTGTTAATTGTGCACTGAAATGTGTTGCTTGATCACTTAATCAATGAATAATTGAATTATTGTACACAGTCGGAGAAAGGTTGGAGAATTGCCCTCACTCGCTGGGCTACTGATTGATTGAACTGAATTGTACCGAATTGATTGTATTGTTAAATCGATTAGTTATAATCTCGGACAAGAAGTACTGTAATATTTGAACTTATATTGTTTCTTTTATGAAAACTTACCTGAGATTATAGCTTGCATGGTAATTGCGCTTATATTTATTTAAACCCCTCACTCAGTCTTCGGTAGACTGACATCCTCACTTTTCCGGTACTCACGGTCATGTGCTAGGCGGCAGTCCGAGTTGTGTCTTTTGTTCAGCTGAGTCTAGCATCGCATCTTCATGTTCTGGGTATTTCCGCCTTTATCATGTTAGGGCTACTGTTAGTTTTGGAGACTTATGCATGTATAATATGTTGGAGATAATAATGTATTGATATATGAGCTAGAATAGAATGAGCTTTTGGATATTTGGTATATGATATGAAATGTTAGTGTTATACTTCCACTTTCGAATTTTCGTGTATTGGATTTAATTGAATTGGGGTCTAGTCCCGCCTAGCTAGATTGTTTCTTGCATTGTCACCCGTTCGCTATAGTCTTAGTTCATGTACGGATCATCCATTTCGTATGTAGACTGAGCTATAGTGTGGGGGTGTGGCATCTAGACGTCCCGGGTGCTACATGGAATCCTTGGGGCGTGAGCGTCATGAAACTCACGACCCTTATATATTAGTGCAGATGGTTAGGGTGTGCACAACCCTTCCATCACATGGAGAAAACGTATGTGTGTTTGATTTGTTTTCTTTCGAATTTTGATGTTTGATTTAGAATTTTGAATGGAGATGGGTTGGTTAGAAACTAGTACTCACCGAGCTGTGTGATTTTGATTATGAACTTGATTCTTGAAATTGGAGTGGACTTCTAATTACTAAAATTGGTTGATTTTGGCCTTCGGCCTTGAACATTTTTCCTTATATATAATATCAGGTTAAAATGTTTTAGATTGCAAAAACCATGCCCCGATTCATGAATTTTCTTACTTTGAATATGATCTACTCTCATGTATATGTACGTGTGAGTGTGTAGCCCTCTCACCAGTCTTTAGGACTGACCCCTCCTTGTTGTTTTCTTTTTCCCCTTTGATTTTGAGTTGCAGGTGCTCGTTGGGAGGTTGTGCTAGGAGGCTGTCGTCTTTTGAGTCTTTGGTTCTTATATCGAGTCTCATGCATTTTATTTAGCTTATTTTACACTTTTGAGCTTTTGAACGTATGTATATGATTATGATTTGAATTGGGAGCACTTGTATAATTTTATTTGGCCCGGAGTGGCATTATATGTAAATCTTGTCTATATGTTAAGCATCTATAAGTTTTCTGTTTAAAGTCCCGGTGTTTTCGCAATTGATTTTGATTATTTTGTGCACTCTGTATTAGGGTCTAGACCGCCTAGCCTAGGTGAGATCTTATTTATTTCCCGTTCGCTGTAGCTTAGTGCGTGTGAGGAGTTCCCATTCAGTTACACGTGTTGGGCTATGGTGGGATGTAGTGCTCCGCGCTCCGGGGTACTACAAATCCCCCACAAATCTATAGTATAAAGGCCATCAGAATTACAGTAACATGTTTTTAGTAGAACGGTACCTTCCGGTTTGAACCGCTACCATAGTTATCCGACTTTCCTGTCATAAGGACAAATAGAATGTTTCACCTTGAATTTGGCACCTTGGGTATGACAGAGCTATCGGGAACAACATGTTACAAAGAGCTTTAGTAATCTTTAGCGTTCACACATTACGACCGTGTGTCATGTCCTGTTAATGAATATTTTTAAGGAATAACCTATTTCCTCTAATCGCGACCACACAATAATATTTAATTAGTTGGGATCTCCAAAGATGCACTGCTAGAATCTCATCATAGACCAGATCTTTACCCCATTCAGAGTATATCTCTTACTTTACTTACAGCTTCAGCACCTACCAGGTAAGTTCCATAGGATAGACATAGGTACTAAGTACCAGTCAAGTAAGGTGCTATCAATACATCCAACAGCGTGTTTATACCACATTGAACCTACCGTATGAGATCTCACTTGGTAGGTTGGGTTCCTACTGAAAATGTATTACGATATGGGATTCAGTCCCATTCTCAACTTGGATTTTTCAACTAAGGACACCTCAAGTCTTTTGGTTAAAGGATTAGCCACATTATCTTTAGTACCAATGAAAAAAATGGCCACTGTCCTTTTAGACACCAAGTTCTTTATAGACTTTAATCTAACTTGAACATGACTCTTTGTCTTTTAATTGTACTTTGTACTTTTAATCTTTGCAATAGTGGACTGATTATCACGATGCACAACAATGGTTGGTACCAGCTTGGAAACCATGGGTAGTCCAACCATTAGCCCATATAACCATTCAATCTCAGTACCAGTTGTATCCAACGAACATAACTCCGCCTCAAAAGCAGAACGAGTTATAATAGTCTATTTAGCAGACTTCCAGGAGACAGCCCCTCCACCAGGGTAAACACATACCCTGTACAAACATTAGTACTAGAATTCATGGATATCCGGATTGCATCACTAAATCCCTCAAGAACTTCAGGGAATTTACCATAATGCAGCCCAAGTGAACTGGCACCTTTAAGACACTTCATCACCTGATCCAAAGCATCTCAATGTGTATGATTTGGGCAATTGGTATGTCAAGCAAATTTAGAGACTGCAACGAAATGTCAGACCTTGTGCCATTAGCAAAGATATTGCAGGCTTCCAATTATTTGGGAATATCTTAATTGAGAAATAGGAATATCCCTTGATGGGTGTCGAGACCACTAAAAATAAATTCCCAAGTACCGAACACAATTAAGTTGTAAATAGTGGTAAAACCTCACTTCCTAAGTTCTACTCTCTTTACATGAAGTAATATCGCTCAATTTTCATATTGGTCATTGAAAAATACACGGGGCATACCCCGGCCCAAAAACAATAATAAGGAAAGCCACATGATAAACACATAATAGTACGCACATAAGTAGGGCTCCAACACCAATTGAAAATAAGCAACTATGGGGCTCCGATCCCAATTAAAATCATCCATGTGCAGAATTTAAAACATACATAAGACTAACCCATGATCACCTAAACTACCATGATTCCGCTCAAATTTAAATTTTCTAATTAAATTTAAAATTCCCTTGACTTCAAGTTACAACTAACTTAAGTAATTTGAATATTAGTTTATTATTCAAGAATTTATTCAAAATTCAACCCGGATCAATTTGATAAAACCTTTATTTTTGTCAAATTATCATTTAAAGTGATATTTATTATTTTCTCGAAAAATTAGACCTTGACTTTAATTTATAAAAATCCCAAATTTCAAAATTATTTCAAATAAATAATTTTATAATATTAAAATCAAATTTTAAAGTAAAATTAGATTTTCAAAAAGGGATTTTTCAAAACCGAAACACGAAACGAAAACAAGTTCCCGGGACGACCCGTGCGAGGCATGCGGGACTACCCGTAAGCCTGCGCATGAGTCGCGCGCCAGTAGGCTACCTCGCGTACACGACTCGCACAGCCGTCCTAGGCATCATCGACATCTCCTGCAGGCATGCACACGAGAGCCGCGCACGCTGGATGCGCAGAATCATGCGATACTGTGCGAGGATTGCCAGACTTGGGGGAGGGGGGGAGAGAACTGGGCGGCAAGGCATGCGAGGCCACCCAGGCGATGCACGTGCTGATGCCCGCACGACCCAGCTAGGCTCGCAGCCATTGCTGCGCGAGGGCATACGAAGCAGAGCTGCTGACGCCGTTCCAGGTGCGTTTCATGCTAGGCCACGTGCGGCTACGCTCCCGTTCTAATTTTCATTCCAAAATTAAATTTTCTCAAAATTTCGTTTCGAATTAAAACAGTTCTAAATAATCCAAATTAAAACAGTTTAAAACTAGATTGATCAGAAAACAGTTTTTCCAAAACTTTCAAGAAACAGTGTTGATACGACAGATTCGTTTTTAAACTACAAACAAAGAATACATAACTAACACCCAAATTCAAGAATTTTCAGTGAAATTTCCAAAATCAATAAAGATACAATACGAACGTTACAAGGTGGCTCAGATACCACTTGTTGAAAAACACGAAAGAGTTGAGCAGCGAAAGTTTAAAATTTTCCAAAAGTTTAATTATTGTCTTGCAATTTTTGTATGGTGTCGTAATGTGTTTCACAAACTTACAAAGGTAGAAGCTTTCTAGTGATGTCGTTACCACCTAACGAACACCCTGTTGGAAAACATAAAAGAGTTGAGCAGCGGAAGTTTAAAATTTTCCAAAAGTTTAATCGTTGTCTTGCAATTTTCGTATCATAACGTTGGGTGTTTTAGACATTTATGAAGTTAGAAGCTTTCTAGTGTTGTCGTTATCACCTAACGAACACCGTTCAAGCGAAATCCCTCGAACGGCGATCGGATTAGACTCCAAATTAGAAGCCCTCCAAAGCGTATCCACACCAGACCTAGAACACGATCAAGTAAGAGAGAATGCTATTTCTACGGCTTGTGTTTGGCTAGGATTTACTTTGAGAACTTTTCTTTTGGAATTTCTCAAAAACTTAACACTTCGTGAGTGTTGGTCTAAAGAATAAGAGAAGCACCACCCCTTGTATATATACTAGGTTGGTTCGAAAATCCATAGGGTTCCTAAACCTAGTGGACTTTATTTTCTTGCTCACTAATTATCTAATTTAATTATTAATTTAATTGGAAGAATAAGTTCGCAACTTGTTCTCCAAGTATTGCAAGAATAACCTTCTCTATCCTACAATAGGAAGTGGGACTTTTCAACTTTCCTAAAGATAAAAGTCAAGATTCAATAAATAATTTAATTCCTAATTAATTATTTATTGGGTTAAGTTTATTTGAGAATAGTATTAACAATTAATTTAAAATTAATTAAAAGACTAAAATTAATTAATTAATTCTAGAAAGAATTCACTTGTACTATAATTACACATTTGGAGCCACGTTACCACACATGTACAATATACGTGTAGGCCACATGTACATGACACATAGCAGCCACGTGTTCATGGCACATGGCAGTCATGTTCCAAAAGTGACACGTGGCCGGCCATGATTCATCTCGCTCTCTTTGATCAACATTTTGATTCTTCGTTAATCAAATTAACATCCTACCATAACCCTCGTATTCTGGCATTTGTGTGTGACACTTTAGGTTTATTATTTGATTAGCAATGATAGTGATTAATTAATTTCCTTAATCAATTGATCACTTAACACATCATACTACCGTAATGTATCAATGGGTGTGTGTCCCTTAGCCGAAATGAATCGAAGAACCTTTCAGTCAATGTCAATCAGTGAAATACGATCCTCCTACAACTCCATCTCTCAATCAAGAACTAAGGCATGAGAATATTCTCAGAGCTTAAATATTCTTGATCTTTAAAGTTGAGTTCATTTTATATCCATCTCGACCTCAATCCTAGAAAATCCCTTTTTATCCACCTTGGCTAAGGGATGAATGGTTAATAGACTACGAACAACTCAGTCAGTAAGAGATCATTCTTGTTCTTAACAAGTGTAGGTCCTTTATCGATTCTACTAATTCTACATATGCCGGTTGTGTAATCCCATCATAGGCCGTGGTCCAGGTGCCTATATGGCGACACCGTTTTGAGCCTATATCAAAGATTACATAGTTAGCTCATCTGAGATAATACAAAATCTCAAGTCTTAGGATTAATGAATCACGTCATTGACCTGTGAGATATTTTCTAATCTGGAAGTTTCTGGAAACTTCCTTTCCCATTTAGGAGTGTTCTCAGTGGGACATCTCAGTGATGAAATTCTTGTAACAATCACTCTTATGTATTATGAACGCATCATCGTATGCGCTTATCACTCCATGAAACTGAGTGATCCTTCAAAAGGACATAATCACATAAACAAGTTTTAGCAGAGTCAAGGTCGACACTCCCTCAGTTTGTCGGACTCATTAACTTGGAGAAGTTTCTAATCCTCGCCTATGGAGTTAAGAACTTGTTTCATGTGCCATTCCCATAATGATAAAGTTCTTAACGGCCTCATCGGATTAGGGGAGTTTAATACATGCAAAATAAAGTCAAACCCAAACAAATTTAAATAAGCCCATCAAGAAGTGTTTGCCTATGAACAAAATCATTTCGTTTATTATTCAAAGACTTTTTTATGATTTTACAAGGAAATAGTAAAGCCAAAAGCTGTTTTAAGGGCAATATTCCTAACTATCTCCCACTTGCCCAACAAAGCCACTCAAGTGCTAATCTAAGTCCCATCTTCTGAAGATGTCCTTCGAAAGCCTTGTTCACTAAGGGCTTTAGTAAGCGCATCTGCCATGTTCTCTGCCGATGTGACCCTTTCAATTTGCACATCTCCTCTCTTGATTATATCACAGATTAAGTGATACTTCCACAAAATGTGCATGGTCCTTTGGTGAGATCTTGGTTCTCTTGATTGAGCAACCGCTGCGGTGTTGTCACAAAACACTGTAGCGGGGTCTTTAATGCTAGGAACTACACCCAGCTCGTGGATGAAGTTTCTTACCTAAACACCTTCCTTAGCAGTATCATTTGTACCTAAGTATTCGGCCTCAGTGGTCGAATCTGAAGTGGTCGCTTGCTTGGAAATTTTCCAACTCGCTTCTCCGCCGTTCAGGCAGAATATGTATCATGACATGGATTTAAAGTCATCCATGTCTGATGCAAAGCTTGAATCACAATATCCTCTAATGACAAGATCTTGCTGGGCTCCGCAAACCAAGAACAAATCCTTAGTTCTTCTTAAGTACATCAGGATGTTCTTTTCAGTAGTCCACTAGGGTTAGATTGGAATCGACTAGTCACGCTAAGTGCATAAGCCATTTCCGGTTGAGTACATAACATTGCATACTTTATGCTTCCTATGGATGATACATAAGGAATTTTGGACATCCTGGAATTTTCAAGTTCAGTCTTGGGATACAGCTTCTTTGAAAGAATGTTCCCAGGCCCATTGGAAGTTTTCCACGTTTGGATTTGTTGAATGAAGAATTTACATGAATTCGAGCGCTAAATTGAGTATATTTTATGCCGTTTTAAGAACATATTTGTGTATTATGCTCCATTCTGGTACTTAGTACGTCGGAGAAAAACGGTGAAAAAATACAAAACTTGGTGAAATTGATGAAGTTTTAGAGGACACCATTGTGTCCCCATGAAAGAACAAACTGAGACACCATCGTGTCTCAATACAGAACTTAATGGATTTTTGGGTGAGATGGTGACACAGTCCTGTCACCTTGCATGAAAAATCGAGACACGGTCGTGTCTTGGTATAGAGAGTTAGGCCTGCGTGAGAAAAAGATGACACGGTCATATCATCCTTGAAGAGTAAAATGTGACACGGTCGTGTCACTTAATAAAGCATTTTTACGATTTATGCTGGACAAGGTCATGGCGACAATTGTGAAGAGACGAGACATGGTCGTGTCTCATGTCGACTGAGGTTTTTTAGCAGCTGGTATTTATAGAAAGTTTGGGACTCTTTTAAGGGATCGACTCTTCGGACTTCTGACCTAGCAGAGAGAGTTTGAGATGGAGTTCTACGATGGTGTTTCAGAGGATTTTCAGAAGACGAGAGGATTGATTTCTTCGAATAATTTAGTTTAATTCCGATTTTATTTATCACTTTTCGTATGAAACTAATTCCTTTCAGTTTAGTTTAGATACTTAAATTCGTTTTCTGAAGTTTATGAATGTTTATGAGTTAGTTTTTGAGGGTTCGTTGAAACATGAAGACGTTGAATATAATCAATGCAATTTCCTTTAGTTTTATTAGGTTTGAGTTAATTATGAGTAGCTAAATCTCCAATGTT
This sequence comes from Lantana camara, assembly GCA_037501455.1. NCBI lineage: Eukaryota > Viridiplantae > Streptophyta > Magnoliopsida > Lamiales > Verbenaceae > Lantana > Lantana camara. The sequence goes on from CM074861.1 coordinate 94,626,019, forward strand.
AGGGGAGTGATGATGAATGCATGCTAATTGTTTGATATAATGCTTGAATGATTTGTGTGATTCTTAGTTTCAAAAACTTATTTGAATTGAATTGTAACGATCTGGCTAACCTTAGCATAATCTAGGATTACCTTAAGGATTAATGGTAATTGAGATGGTTTTCTTAACTAGTGGATTTAGGGTTTAAAGAGATTTAATTTCTAATCCATACAATTTATAAATCTTATTCCATGCCAAGCCGCTAGAACTTGATTTGTAACAGCCCGAAAACCCGCCTGTCGATATTGTCCGCTTTGGTGGGCTAAGCGACACCACCCTCACGGTTTTGTTTCTCCCGGCGGAATTTAAGCCCGAAGGCGCCCACCCAGGAAAAGGCCTCAACAGGGAAGAGGTATCCACCCCCTTATAAGGAAGGCTTCGTTCTCCTCTTCTTCCGATGTGGGACAAGCACTTTGAGCTTTACAGTCCACCCCCCCATAAGGGCCCAGCGTCCTCGCTGGCACACCGGACCGGGTCCCAGCTCTGATACCATTTGTAACAGCCCGAAAACCCGCCTGTCGATATTGTCCGCTTTGGTGGGCTAAGCGACACCACCCTCACGGTTTTGTTTCTCCCGGCGGAATTTAAGCCCGAAGGCGCCCACCCAGGAAAAGGCCTCAACAGGGAAGAGGTATCCACCCCCTTATAAGGAAGGCTTCGTTCTCCTCTTCTTCCGATGTGGGACAAGCACTTTGAGCTTTACAGTCCACCCCCCCATAAGGGCCCAGCGTCCTCGCTGGCACACCGGACCGGGTCCCAGCTCTGATACCATTTGTAACAGCCCGAAAACCCGCCTGTCGATATTGTCCGCTTTGGTGGGCTAAGCGACACCACCCTCACGGTTTTGTTTCTCCCGGCGGAATTTAAGCCCGAAGGCGCCCACCCAGGAAAAGGCCTCAACAGGGAAGAGGTATCCACCCCCTTATAAGGAAGGCTTCGTTCTCCTCTTCTTCCGATGTGGGACAAGCACTTTGAGCTTTACAGTCGGACTGTAAAGCTCAAAGTGCTTGTCCCACATCGGAAGAAGAGGAGAACGAAGCCTTCCTTATAAGGGGGTGGATACCTCTTCCCTGTTGAGGCCTTTTCCTGGGTGGGCGCCTTCGGGCTTAAATTCCGCCGGGAGAAACAAAACCGTGAGGGTGGTGTCGCTTAGCCCACCAAAGCGGACAATATCGACAGGCGGGTTTTCGGGCTGTTACATGATTTGCACTATTCTTGATCATATTAGTTTAATTAATTATTGATGATTGTGAGAGCAACGTTAAAAATTAGTTGAACATTTGTTTATACCTTGAAAAAGGATGATACGAATCTAAGTGACTAGGTTATAGAATTGCACATGTCAAACGAGTATTTTATTGAATCATGAATCCATAGTTATTACTCCCCGGCCTAATTTTTTTATTGAGTTTAATCCACATTTAATTTAGTTTAGTTTAGTTAAGTTAATTGTGTTTTATCGTGGAATTGAACTAAGGAATTTCTTTACCTTTGTGCAGGTTCACGGTGCATGCGACGATCTCAAAATCCGAAACTAGTACTTTATGATTCGGAAATTGAGAGAACGCTTAGTACTATTAGGAGGAAGCGAAAGCAAGGCAAGAATTTCGATTCCAAGCTGATAGCTGACGACCGCAACAATCCGAATAATGTAAGGGTCGGCCCGCTTAAAGACCCACTACCACCCACACTGAGAGATTACAACTTGCCGATTGTTGGGGTAATTCAAAGCGCAGTCCGTCCTTAGCTTGCAACAACCAACTTGAGATTAACCAGCTATAATCAATTTGCTGCAGAACAATCCATTTTTAGGGTTACCACTGGAGGATCCAACATCACATCTTGAATACTTTCTTGAGGTATGTGATACTTTCAAGATCCACAATATCACTACTAATGCAATCCGAGTCAGGCTTTTCCCCTTTCACTAAGGGAACGAGCTAAAACATGGTTGAGTACTGTACCGAATGAATCCTTTCAGAGCTAGGATATACTTTCTCAGGCTTTTCTAGCCAAGTTTTTCCCACTGAGCAAAACCACGAAGTATAGGAATGATATTCGAGGCTTTAGACAATTGGATGGCGAATCTTTCTATGAGGCTCGGGAGAGATTCAAGGATCTGCAGAAGAAGTGCCTGCATCATGGCATTCTGGGTTAGCTATTGATACAAACGTTCTACAATGGGATTTCCTCAACTTTCAGAGGGACGATGGATGCTACAGCTGGCGAAGCATTCTTATCGAGATGTGAAACAGTCGCCACTGAACTATTAGACAACATGTCACAAAATGATATTTTTGTGCATAAAAGGAGTCATTCTCTACCTTTTGGAGTCTTGAAGCTAGATGACCTAGCCACCATTAGTGCCAAATTTGAGGCCCTTAGTGTTGTGTGTAAAAGTTATATGATTTTGAACGTTAATTAGATTATATTTTGGTGCGTTTGATGTGTTTAGGTGTTTATTTTGCTCTGTTCAGGTGATTTTAGAGTTGGAGTTACGAAGCAGCGAAACGAGGCGATTTCACGTATTTTTGGAGGAAAATGTGGTAACCACCCGTTACCACTTAGGAGTACAAAACTGGTAACCCTCGATACTAGCCACAAGAGTGGAGCTTTTGGCGAGAGGAGAGGGGTAGCGCCCGTTACCCCTGTGCAGAAGAAAACTGGTAGCGCCTGTTACTACTAATAAAAATGATATGGTGATTTCAAGCAGTAACAGGCGTTAACAACAATTACACATGAAAAGGTAATACCCGTTACCTAGGGAAGCGAGAGATTTTTTGGGCTGCTATATTAGTGCGTTTTGGAGTCTTTTTGGAGAGTTTTTTCTTCCACGTCAAGACCTAGAGTTTGGAGAGAAGACAGAGAAGTTTAGAGATTTTCAGGAGAATTCAAGAAGACGAGAGGATTGAATTCCTAGAACGATCTTTGGTTTTATTGTTGCTTTAATTTGCAAACTAATTTCTTTGAATTTAGTTTTGATTAGTTTTCATATGTTAGATTCGTTTTTAGATATTGTTGAATGTTTATGCTTTTATTTTGGAGACTTTGTTTAGAATTGATGACTATGATGTATTTTAATGTAATTTCCTTTTGTTTTATGAGCTTTGCTTTAATTATGAGTAGCTAATTCTCTATGGCTAGGGGGAGTGATGATGATTGTATGATAGATGTTTGATAAGATGCTTGAATGAATTGTGTTAATTCTTAGTTTGAAAATAGGTTTGAATTGACTTGCGATGGCCTGATCACCCTTAGCATGTGTCATAATTTCCTATAGATCGAAAGAGTGATGGTAATTTAGATGTTTTTCATAACTTGTAAGTTGTAGGGTATAAAGAGATTTGGTCCTAGCTTATACAACAGTAATCTTATTCCATGCCGAGCCGCTAGAATACTAAATTGTGCTAGTCTTGTTCCTATATTTTAATTAACTATTGGTGATCGCGAGAGCAACATTGACAACTAATTAAGCAATTAGTTACACCTTGAGAGAGGGTAATACAAATATAAGTGACTAGGTTGTAGAATTACACTTGTCAAATGAGTATCATATCAGCTCTTGATTGTATGATTCATTACTTTTCCCTACCTGTTTAGTTTACTGAAGTTAATTCGTGTCTTTTTGTATTATTAGTGTTTAATTCTAGTTAATCGTTAATTTCTATTTTAGTAGATTGATAGATAACAACCACAATTGTTTTCGTTAGGTCTTTAGATTAGAGAGGAATATAGAGTAGTGATTGATTTCCCTTCCCTGTGGGTTCGATCCTATTGTGCTATGCGTATGTTAGTGTACAGGCCGATTGGTTTTTAACTGTAGTAAAACTTTACAAACAAGTTTTTGGCGCCGTTGTCGGGGAAGGCGTTTTAAGTCAATATTACTTAAATATTTTGATCTAATGCGTTAGACTATTATTTTACTTTGTGTTCATTATCTTTGTTACTATGGAATTGGACTGAGTATTTCTTTTCCTTTGTGTAGGTTTACGGTGTATGCGAAGATCTCAAGATCCCGAATTAGTTCCATACGATCCGGAAATTGAGAGAACATTGAGTGCTATTAGGAGAAAGCGTAAGTAGGAGAAGAAACCGATCACTTTTCCGATCGCTGAAGCAGACCCACCACCACTGTCGGAGCCAGTTAAGGCCAAGGGGGGGCCGAAGCCCTCCCTTCCGCCACCCCCCACCCTCTACCCCCACCTCCACCCCCCACCCCACTTCACTCTATTAATCCCACTCAAATTTAATTTTTAAAATGCATATATATATATATATATATATATATATATATATATATATATATATTATTAAAAGTATATTATTGAAAATTAATTAATTAATAGTTTTAAAAGTATACAATTTATTAGCTATTATATATAATAAATGTTATATTTATATATTATATTAGATATAATTCTCGAAAACTTAGTTATGACCAGTAACATTATGAAAAAATCAATTGTATTATGTTTTTATGCAAAGAAAAATTAGTGTAATGTATCTTATTATATAGATAATGTATCATATAATATTAGAGAGATAAAAATATCATATCACGTCGTTAATTCTAATCAAAACCTAACTCTGTCAAATTAATATCACAAAAAATTCTAATTTTCAATACATATTATTTTAATAAAATATTGTGAATTCGAATCTTAATTTCGAATATAAAAAACTTAATATTTTTTTTATTTAACTTTTTATATTTTAACTTACCTAGCTATAATTTACCAAAAGGATTAATTACTACACTCTCGATAGTGGATATTATATTCCCGAAATAAATTTTAGTGTTTTTTTTTTAATTTTAAATAAGGGACCATATTAGTATCTGGATATGAAGACTTTAGTTTTGAAAAAGAAATGGTGGGAGCAAATTGAAAGGAATACGAATCATCAAAAATAATTATAACCTATGAATTGTAGTGTCAAGTTATTATTATTTTTTTAATATATCGAGACCTAGGAATTTTCAGCCCCGGCTAACAAAAATTCCTGGATCTGCCCCTGCCCATCACCACCACCGGCCATAAGAGATTATAACGTGCCGCAGGCTGGAGCAATTCAGACTACAACTCTTCCCTCGATCACAGTAAATGACTCTGAGATGAAACCAGCTATTATAAATCTGCTTCAAAACAATCCGTTTTCAGGATTACCTTTGGAGGATCCGACTTCACATCTGGAGTACTTTTTGGAAGTGTGTGATACCTTTAAAATTCACAATGTCACTACTTATGCTATCCGAGTTAGGCTTTTTCCCTTTTCACTTAGGGAACGAGCTAAAGCATGGTTGAGTACTGTCCCAAATGAATCCTTTCAGACTTGGGCAGCATTATCTCAGGCGTTCCTAGCCAAGTTCTTTCCACTTAGCAAAACCACAAAGTATAGGAATGATATTCAAGGTTTCAGGCAGTTGGATGGAGAGTCTTTCTATGAAGCTTGGGAGAGATTCAAGGATTTGCAGAAGAAGTGTCCACATCATGGGATTCCCAGTTAGTTATTGATTCAGACTTTTTACAATGAGATGTCCCCTACTCTTAGAGGAGCAAGGGATGCTGCAGCTGGATAACATGTCTAAAACAGTTGCTACTGAGTTGTTAGATAACATGTCTCAAAACGATGTCTTTGTGTATGAGAGGGGCCATTCGCAACCAGCTAAAGTGCAAGCAGGAGTCATAGAGTTAGATGGCTTAACCGCCATCAATGCTAAATTTGAAGCCCTTAATAAGAAATTGGATCAACTTTCCCTAAATGCAGTTGGGATACAATCCCAACCAGTTCAGGTAACATGTGAAATTTGTAGTGGTCCACATGATTTTAATATGTTTCCTCATACCAATGCAGGAGAACAGGTGCAACAGCAGGTGAATTATGCAAACAACTTCAAACCAGCAAATGATCCCTAATCAAACACCTACAAACCAGGATGGAAGAACCACCCTCACTTGTCATGGTCTAATAAGCAAAATGTTCAACAACCACCTCACCTAGGCAGCAATTTCAAACACAACCACCAACCCCATTCAATGTTGTGGCCCCTTAACAGGAGCAAAAGCAGGGATGGGAGGTTGCACTTGAGAAGTTCATAACCGTGTCTGCGGGTTGACATCAGAAGTTGGAAGCTCAATTAGATCAAGTGGTAAATCAGACCAGAAATTTGGGGACTCAGACTGGTCAGATTGCCCAATCTTTGAATTTGAAAAGCCTCAGAATGCTACCGACCCAAATTGAAAAAAATCCTAAGGAGCATTGTCAGGCCATATTTGTAGGAGACAATAGAGAGAATGAAGGTCTGAAGATACTTACAGGTTCGGATGTTGAAAAAGCTGTACTTGAGAAAGTTGAAGAGAAAGATGATCTTAAGAAGGATAATTTAGAGAAAAAAGTGATTTCAAGCAAAGAGAAGCCTGAGAATTTCACTATGTGATACTTACTGAGGAATGCAGTGCTATTATTCAGCATAAGCTTCCCCCGAAGCTTAAATTTCCAGGGAGTTTTTCAATTCCTCTTACTATTGGTTCTTTGCAACTTCATAATGTTTTATATGATATAGGAGCTAGTGTGAGTTTAATTCTGTTATCTACTTGCAGGAAATTAGGAGTGAAGGAGCTTACACCGACAAATATGATACTCCAACTAGCAGACAGATCGGTGAAATATCTGACAGGAATTCTTGAAGATGTTTTACTAAAAATTGGAAGATTTCACATTCCTACTGATTTTGTAGTTCTTGATATTGAGAACGATGAGAGGATGCCATTAATCCTTGGAAGACCGTTTCTGGCTACGGCTGGAGCAGATATAAATGTTCAAAATGGACGGCTCACGTTTAAGATAGGGGATGAAAGAATGGAGTTCAGGAATTTTGGTTTTATGACACCACCAGTGATTCCGGATAAGTGTTACAGGATTAAGGTTATAAGTGATACACCAGACGGAATGACACTGTTCAGGGAGAAAAGAGATGCAGTTGATTTGGAAGGAAAACCGATGTCTCGTCGATCGAGAATGAAGGATGTTTTGGAATTGGATACTTGGAGATCAAGCACAGGTTTTGTGAGTAACAAGAATGAGGTCACTCCTTGTGACTCGTTGCTTGGGGATTGTTAATCCCAATCCGGTTTCCAGAGTCAAGCTAATGACTATAACATAGAACTAATTTTTCTTTCTTTTTCTTTTTGTTATGTTTTTGTTTCCGTTGTTTTCATTTCTTTCGTTCTCATTTTTCTCACGATAATTTGGTTGTCTCTCTCATTTGTAGGTCACTTGATGTTTTACTAGGAAGCCAAGGTCTAGATGATGCAAGGACCGTGATTTGGGTGTTATTGTCAATACTGAGGTCCATTTACTTTGTTCGTATGCATGTGCATGGTATTGGGTTTCTTTCTTGAGGAGAATGAATTGTTGATATGAATTGATATATGTGTTTATATGTTTCGAGAACGGTGTGCTATGGTTTGATTGAATTAAATGAGTTAATTTTGGTTAATTGATGTGATTAAGCACCATTAGTTTTGTGTTTGTGTTTTAATTATGTCTTGGACGGAACAGTAGTAACAGATGTTACACCATTGCAGTTACCTTTTGGTAACGCCCCTCAACGAGGTCAGACGTCCTGGGTAATATAGGTAACGAGCGTTACACCTTAGCAGTTATTTTTAGGTAACGCTCGTTAACGGAGACAGGCGTCTTGGGTCGTTACCCCTTGCAAGACGAAAATCGGTAACGCCCATTACCGGTCCGACTGGCAAAATTTTGGGTTCTAGGAAACACGTTTTTAGGGTTAAATTAATTCTTGTCCTACCCAATATTGGATTTTTCTCCCCCAAACCTATAAATAGACTTGCACCCACTTATTCTACCTTAGAAGAGATACAATAATTCCGTTGGACCAACCATTATCAATTTGCAAGCAAGAAGCTTTTCCACCAAATTTACACACCCTCTTCTCCCTTATGAATCAAAGTAAGTCAATTTCTCTTTTCATAGAGTGAATTGTTAGAGCTAATTTTTTCCAATCTAAGATTGAAATCTAGGATTGAATTGCATGTTAGGAATCACCTTGAGATTGAATTGACAAATTTGGGAAGATTATGCATGCTAGAATGGGGATTGATGCCTTGAATTGAAGTTAACTAGAATTGGGTTAATTCTTTGAAGAATCCTAACTTCTAAGCAAACTTGAGTCCAAATTATGAAGTTGAAGGTAGAGAATTTTGAGTTTGAATTGTAGATTATAAGCTAGTGTGAATTTGAGTCGGGCAGGAACTTAAGTTAGAACTCACACCCTAGGCTTAAGCACACAAAGTGTTTGATGAATTGTCAAAGTGAATTGTGATTGATTTCTATGTGTTGTGTCTTGCTATATTTGTTTGATTTAGGTACTATGGGTCACACTAAGCGCTTTAGAGTCCCGGAGCCTTTCACTACTTCATCCCGGTTGGACCATCAACCTTTTGAATCGGTCAACATAATGTTTAACACTTTTGGGAATCCTTTCCAAAGGAATTTGACAAGGAACATTATGGGTACTAAATTCTTCAAGGGCATGTGGGTGGAGAAGTTTGAGGTTTAGAAAAAAGTGAAGAGATTTTTCGACAACATAGGTTAGTTACCATTCCTTTCTAGGATGGATATGACCTATTGACAGATGACAGCCGCTTTCTTCACCACAATGAACTTTGATCCGGTAGACAACACCTTGACCTTCACTTTAGATGATATGGAAACTCGAGCATGGAGTGTAAGCCGGGTAAGAGAGATTCTTCGTTTCCCAACTAATGCCACTACTTCTTTTCCTAAATGGAGCGATACTCAGTGAGTGGAGGTATGGAGATCTTTTCCTTTGCTAGAGAGTGTCTCTAGTTATTCCTCTCGATGCACACATGACAACTATCTTGATTCATTGACTTGTGTTCTAGTCCATAGGATTTTTGCCCTGGGATTCTGTGCTAGACATGGGAGAGATAGCTACATTACTGAGACTGAGTTGGGTATAATATACATGATGAAGGAAGGTATTAAGTTTGATTATATAATTGATTTTCTATGGAAGCTGCAGGAGAGTGCTGGGAGTGTTACTGGTATGATTGCTCACTGTGCTTTTGTGATGATATTTGCTCGGAAGATGAACTGGAGACCGTGAGGAGCTTGGCCTATTGACTTTGGACATATTGGTTCGGAATACTTGGAGTCTGTGGGCTTGGCTATTGCTTGGGAGAGTGGGGAGCTGAAGGACTGGAACTTTCCATGGTGGCCCATTCGAGATAGAGATCATCTCTGGCAGATGTACAACTGGGGTAAGGCCCGGTTTGATGAGCTTTCTAATAGGCAGAAGGAGCTTTTAGCTCCGATACCTGAAAGGCCAGATGATGAGTTTGGGATTCTTCAAAGTGCCACGACTGTTGTTACTAAGGCCAATGATGAAGCTCCTGTGACTTTGAGAGGCGTGCGTGCAGAGTTGGCAGGATTAAGGGCTGATCTGACCACCGTGATCGCGAGAGTTGAGGATTTAGCACATTATGTGGATGAGCGATTCGATGCGTGGGAGGCCAGATTGGAGGCCAAGTTTGATGGGTTTTGTGCTCGTGTTGATTAGTATTTTGGAGGACCCCCATCAACCTGATTCTGTTATTTTGTTTCTCCCCATATTTCTAGAAGTTCTTACTTCGTGTATTCGTTGTTATGTTTGGATATTTTACACTTAAATTTTTCATATGTTTGGATTCTTGATTTTGTTTATGCAATCGTGCTTTTCTTTACTTGGATTTTGTGACTTGTGTGTTGATTGTTTGATGCATGTTGATTGTTAATTGCCTGTGCACTTGATCCGTGTTTTCTAGTCACTTGTTTAGGTTTTGGAAGCTTTGCTAGCACGTTGCCGGTTCTTCATTTAATCAGGGAGTTTTCTTGAACTTTAATTTTTTCATTTGCACGAGGACATAGCAAAGTTTAAGTGTGGGGGAGGAAATTGCATCTTTGCTATGAGTTTTATTGAATATTTACATGTTAAGATGTAGTTTCACTTGTGATTTAATTACTAAAATTCGAGTAATTCTGAAAATTTTGAAAATTTTCCCTCATTTTGAATTTTTTCTTTGAAGATTGATTGTTGAGCTTTTGCGAGAATAAGTTAGGCTTTTTGAATTGAGGAAAATTGCATGAGATTTGATGATTTAGTGTGTAACGCCCCGATTTTCATTTATTTATATCTTATGTTTTAAAATAATTTTATAAATTATATTTACAATACTTTCATGAAATTTTATGAATTTATATCAAATTGAGAATTTCTTTCATAACTTGAAAATATTTATTGCGTGAAATAATTGCTGAATATGATTTAATTATCAACTTGTCCTTAAATAATCTTTCTTTGAAATTCAAGGACCAAATTGCATTTATTTACTTGGACTTAATTGAGCAATCTTCAAAGCCTTTCATCCTTAATTGCATGATTTGAGTACTTGAGGGATTAAATAACAATTTAGCCATTTTCACAAAATTCAAAATGGTGATTTACGTACCATTTCTTCCACTCTCTTCCAAGATCAATTTCATCCAAATTCTCCCACCCCATTTGTTCTTTCTTGCTCTCAGTTCTTCAAGAAGAGAAGGAGGAAGAGATTTCCTCATAATCATCAAGATTTCAAGAAATATTTAAAGCTTTCCAAGATCAAGCATCCACCTTCATCTTCTTTCTTCATTTCTTTTCATCCATATATGATTTCTTGATCAATTATGTGAAAGCCAGGGTTAGAGATTCTTTGTGATACATGGATTATATGGTGTTGGATGCTTGAATACATGACCATACCATGATTGAAGACATGAATTCTTAAAAGAATTGAGTTTATGTGATGGTTGGGTGTGTGAACTTAGAAGTGGAAATTCTTGGTGTTCTTGGGTGATTTAAGTGTTTGTTGGGAGTTCTATTATATTTTAATCATGTATGCATGCTTATATCTAGAATTCTTGCAAATTAATGTGAAATTGATCAAGTTTTGAGGTGATTGTTTTGTTCCCGAGAGCCTCCCCTGTTCTGCTCTGTTTCTGCATTTGCAGAGGAGCGGGAACGGCCCTTCCCGTCCCCAGTTCAATCTGGGAACGGCCGTTCCCACCCCTTTGAATTCAAAGACGGGACGCGCATGGGAACGACCGTTCCCATTTTGGCCTGCGAGCCGGAAGGGTCGTTCCCAGCATAAGTCGCCTTTTAAAAATAAAAAGCGTAGGGAAGGGCATGGGAATGGCCCTTCCGATTTTACACTACAGACCGGAATGGCCATTCCCATCCCTCTGGCAGAACAAAAGTTACTGCATAGAATGGTGATTTTAGGATTTTAATCCAATCCCTTCTCCGATCCCAAATTGCTATTATATGATTGATTACATGCTAGAACAAGATGTTTTCATGCTACATTGTATATTGCACGTCATCTCGTTGCGTTTTTGCCGTTCGTCATATTTGGTACATTTAGAGTCATGTCTCACGTGTACACGTCTATCTTGCACAAACCAGCTTTACCGGGACGAGGAGCAAGCTCAGTAGACCGTATCCTAGTCGTCCTTTACCGGTAAAGGTGAGGTTTAATTACTAGTTACATAGAACCCGTATAACCGTTATGTGGATTTCAAGCCAAAAGGTATTTATATTTATTTATAGTGATTTTTAAACTTATAACAATTGCAAGCAATCCATGTTCATGAAAAGCAAGTCATGTATCGTGATTTATTGATTGATCGTGTTTTGGCAAGTAAAGAAGGTCGCGTTGGGCCCGAGGATAGTAATTTGAGCCAACCGGGAAAGCATGGGCTGACGGGTAACTCGAGTGCTATCCTCACCACATTGGGATGACACCTGAATCCGCTAGGAGATTAGTGGAGGAAGGAGTTCCGGGCTTACGGATTCATGTACCCTATGCTCAATGAGCATGGATGATGGGGCCTTGCAATCCCATCATCAACCGGAGGAAGAAGGAGACTGGGGATGGGTCCGGCACCACGGATTGTCCTCAGGTTATTGTCATGATTGCACTCATTGATGGTCTTGCCTGAATACACATGCACGATTGCACGATAATTGAATTGCATGATCACCTATTGATTAATAAAGTATGCATGTATTGTACACAGTTGGTGTAAGGTTGGAGAATTGCCCTCACTCGTCGGGCCACGTATTGCAAGTATTGAATGCATGAAAATGATTCAAGTATTTAATATTGATAGTTGTAATCTCGGGCGAGTTCTATGTTATTATGAACTTATAGTACTTTTAATTATAAAACCTTACCCGAGGTTATAACTTGCATGTTAACTGCGCTAATATATATATTGCCCCTCACTCAGTCTTCCATGGACTGACGCCCCACCTTTCAGGTTATCGTTGCCGTGTGCTAGGCGGGAGTCAGAGTCGTGTCTTGTCGTCCAACTGGGTCTAGCACTTCATACACTTCCCTGATATTGCTTTTGGTCATATCCAGAGTTAGTATATAGTTCTTGTTACCGTTTGGAAACTTTTGCTTGTATGATATATAGGAGATGATAATGTATTGATATCTGTTGGAGTCTATTAGTATTTATATCGTGGATGTAAATATGGTACCTATATGTATTAATGAATTAATGCTTCCGCTTTTAAGTTTTATGTCTTGAGTTTGTATTGCTTTGGGGTATAGTCCCGCCTAGCTAGCCTGTTTCTTTTACTTGTCACCCGTTCACTATAGGTTAGTTCATGTACGGATTGTCCATTTCGTATGTGGATCGGCCTATAGTGCGGGAGTGTAATATCTCCACGTGTAGGGGTGCTACATCTTATAGTATGCCCTTATATTTTGAGCACTTTTGAACGAGATAATGTACTTTGCTTAGAAAGATGAGTTGATGATTTCCGAATGAGTCTAAGATTTGATTAGGATGCATTTTAGTCCTATTGAGGCAAAATTTTGAGTTAATGAGTGATTAAGGAAGTGAAGTAGGCATTCGTTGTCGGAGGATTTTAAGCCCTTTTATTTAGCCGTTTTTCACTAAATAACGTAATCTTATTGACCCCGCTGAGCATGATTGTTGTGCAAAGATTTTTGTAGCTGCATTATAAGCCAATGCACAACACAGAAATACCTAAATTGATAATTTTTACACCAAAGCTTGCTCATTTGATTTTTATGGCAATTATCTATCTTTTGACCCCTTTTTATTGTTCCTGTGATTGGAATTGAGAGGTTATTGTAAGGAGAAAGAGAAAGAATGAGAAAAGTGTGAAAAAGAAAAAGATATGAAGAAAAATAAAAGAGAGAAAGAGCAAAAGAAAAGAAAAAAGAAAATTATGCAAAAGTGTGAATTTGAGAGTATGGGAGTCCATTGAAGAGTTGGGGCGATTTTTGTGTTTAATGGCGAATGGAAGTGCTTCGTGTTCTGTATAGATTGAATGATGTAAGCTTGGTGAGTAGTCACTTGATCCAAATTTCCATAACCTTACCCTAAGCTTACATTACAAGCCCGAAAGACCTACCGATCCTACGTCTTCATTTAATTCCATTAGTGGAGATAGGTGCGAAGAGTATTCCGAAGTTGATAATTAGAGCTTAGGAGGGAATTGTGAATTTGTCATTCTAATTTTTGTATATTGTTTCGTTCGACTCACATACTACACAAGGGTATACTTTTCATACTAAGTCTTGAGGATCTTATGTTTATGAGTGCTTGATTAGACGAGCTACACTTTTTTAGGCGAAGGTTTGATGATTGCTTTGAGAAGATGGTTTGATGAGGATGTGTTTTCTTAATTTTCGTATTACTCGGGGACGAGCAATATTCAAGTGTGGGGGATCTGTTGTGTGGGGGATTATTTTGAGCGTTAATAAGATTATATTTTGGTGTCGTTTGATGCGTTTATGTGTTTATTTTGCTCTGTTCAGGTGATTTTAGAGTTGGCGAGGTGATTTCATGCATGTTTGGAGGAAAACATGGTAACCCCCGTTACCACTTAGGAGTACAAATCTGGTAACCCCCGTTACTATCCACAGGAGTGGAGCTTTTGGCGAGAGGAGAGGTTAATGCCTGTTACCCCTGTGCAGAAGGAAACTGGTAACGACCCTTACTACTAATAAAAACGTTATGGTGATTTTAAGCAGTAACGGGCGTTAACAATAATTACACATAGAGAGGTAACGCCCGTTACCTAGGGCGGCGAGAGATTTTTTGGGCTGCTATATTAGTGCATTTTAGAGTCTTTTTGGAGAGTTTTTTCTTCCAGTTTAAGACCTAGGGTTTCGAGAGAAGACAGAGAAGTTCAGAGATTTTCCGGAGAATTCGAGAAGACGAGAGGATTGAATTCCTAGAATGATCTTTGGTTTTATTGTTGCTTTAATTTGCAAACTAATTCCTTTGAATTTAGTTTTGATTAGTTTTCGTATGTTAGATTCGTTTGTAGATATTGTTGAATGTTTATGCTTTTGTTTTGAAGACTTTGTTTAGAATTGATGACTATGATTTATTTTAATGCAATTTCCTTTAGTTTTATGAGTTTTGCTTTAATTATGAGTAGCTAGTTCTCTAGAGTTAGGGGGAGTGATGATGATTGCATGATAGATTTTTGATAAGATGCTTGAATGACTTGTGTTAATTCTTTGTTTAAAAACAGGTTTGAATTGACTCGCGATGGCCTGATCACCCTTAGCATGTGTCATAATTTCCTGTAGATCGAAAGAATGATGGTAATTTAGATGCTTTTCATAACTTGTAAGTTATAGGGTACAAAGAGATTTGGTCCTAGCTTATACAACATTAATCTTATTCCATGCCGAGCCGCTAGAATACTGAATTGCACTATTCTTGTTCCTATGGTTTAATTAGCTATTGGTAACTGCGAGAGCAACATTGAACACTAATTAAGCAATTGGTTACATCTTGAGAGAGGGTAATACAAATATAAGTGTCTAGGTTGTAGAATTACACTTGTCAAACGAGTATCGTATCAGCTCTTGATTGTATGATTCATTACTTTTTCCCTGCCTGTTTAGTTTATTGAAGTTAATTCGTGTGTTTTAGTATTACTGGTGTTTAATTCTAGTTAATTGTTAATTTCTGTTTTAGTAGATTGATAGATAACAACCACAATTGTTTTCTTTAGGTCTTTAGATTAGAGAGAAGTATAGAGTAGTGATTGATTTCCCTTCCCCGTGGGTTCGATCCTATTGTGCTATGCATATGTTAGTGTGCACTTACACGATTGGTATTTAACTATAGTAAAACCTTACAAACACTTAGCAAGAAATTGGACCAACTTTCGGTGAATGCAGTTGGGACACAAGCCTAACCAATTCAGGTAACTTGTGAAATTTGCAGTGGTCCACATGCATTTAACTTGTGTCCTTATAACAATGTAGGTGAACAGGTGCAAGAGCAAGTGAGCTATGCAAATAATTCAAAACAAGTGAATGATCTTTACTCAAACACCTATAACCCAGGCTGGAAAAACCATCCCCATTTTTCTTGGTCTAATAGTCAAAATACTCAACAACCACCACAATTTCAACCTCGATCTTAATTTCAACCGAGGCCTCAACTCCAACCTAGATCACCGGCTCCATACCACGCCCCACCACGTCAACAAGAACAAAAGCAAGGATGGGAGGCTGTACTTGAAAAGTTCATAGCCGTATCTTCGGACCAATATCAGAAATTGGAAACTCAAGTCGAATAGGTGGTGAATCAGAACAGGATTTTGGAAACTCAGATTGGTCAGATTACCCAATCTTTGATATGAGGGGCCCAGGGATGTTGCCAAGTCTAACTGAGAACAATCCTAAAGAGCCCTGTAAAGGCCATAACCTTGAGAAGTGGTAAGGAGTACGAAGGACCAAAATTGCCTACAAATTCTGATGTAGACAATGCTGTGGTGAGAAAGTTGAGAAAGAGGTTGAGACTGAGAAGGGGAGCGTAGAGGAGAAAAAGGAAAAGCTTTCTTCAAAGCCAAAAATCAATGTGGTACCAAAGGAATATGTGGCATCGGTTCCTTTCCCTCAATGATTACAGAAGCAGAAGTTAGAGAAACAGTTTGAGATGTTTTTGAGCATATTCAAGGAGCTACACATCAACATTCCTTTTGCAGAGGCACTAGCACAAATACCGACTTATGTGAAGTTTCTGAAGGAGATTCTGTCTAACAAGAGGAAATTGGAGGAGTATGCCATGATTGCACTTACTGACGAGTGCAGTGCTATTATCCAGCATAAGCTTCCCCCGAAGCTTAAGGATCCAGAGAGTTTTTCTATCCCTTATACTATTGGGAATTTAACTTTCAATAGAGCTTTATGTGATCTTGGTGCTAGTGTGAGTTCAATGCCTTTGTCTATTTGCAGGAAATTAGGCTTGGATGCTCAGAAGCTGACTACCGTCTCACTACAATTAGCTGATCGGTCCATTACATACCCCTTTGGAATCTTGGAGAATACCCTTGTTAGGGTTGGAAAGAGATATGCTATTGATTTTAGGAAGACCTTTCCTAGCCACAACCGGGGCATTGATTGATGTGAAGAATGGAGTGCTAACTCTTAGAGTGGGGGAAGAATGTAACGCCCCGGTTTTTCATTTTTACTAATGTGACGTATGTGTTTACTAAATTGCGCGAATTAATTGTTCTTACGTATTTTCTATTTAATTTTATTATAAATTGTTATTACTTTATTTTATTATATTTTATTTTAATTTAATATTATTTTAAAATATTACGTTATTTTAAGTATTTATTTTAATTTGTTGTTAATTTCATGATTAATGCTAATTAAGTGTTATGCTAATTAATCATACGTTAAACATATTAAATTTTATAATAATCCGTTAAACTTGAATTATGTTTATAATTTAACTTAATTGATTGAATTAATTTTTATTATGCATGAATTGTATGAATATGTGCATGATTGTATATTTGTGCATCGTTCTTATATGAAATGATATCGAAATGTCGTGAAATTGTAGTATGTCGTAAATATGTGTGTTATGAACATGCCTACATACTCGGTTTATGTTTTCGAACTCGTTTGATATGTTAACGAATTTAATTTGAATTGTGGAACCAAATCGGGGGCTAACGAGCAATTAGCGTACCCTTGGTTCCGTACGTGATATCTTGAGCTCGGGAACTCGGATTCGAGTTCCGTCAACTTCGTTGAACTCGTATTGAAGATTCAAGTTTAATAAACTAAGCTATATATTTTTCCGAAATCATGTGAACCTCCGAAATCCAACCGAAAAACGAAACAACATCAAAATGACCACCTTTCACTAAAATGAAGTTTGAAGCTTGAGCATGAACAGTTAGGTTTTGAAGTGCTTTGATGATTTCTGGACTTTGCTTGATCTCTAACTTGTTTTGATGATATATATATGATCCTTTTACTTCATTTATGACTGTGTATACTTATATGAACAGTTCTTGCCCTGTTTTCACGCACGAATTGCTGCCTTGTTCCGTCTCAGTTTTTGCTGCGTGTGTTAGAGTTAATTACAGGCCTGTAGCTGTGCTTTTGTAGCCTTTTTATCCCTTATGTATCAGCTTGTTTTGGGTGCAAAGGTTGTAAGAAATTTGGCCTGATTTGACCACCCATTTCCTCCCCTGTTTTCGTTCTTGGCTGCGCTGCTTCTGTAACTGCTGCAACACTCTCCCCGGCCGGGGAGAGTTTCCTCTTGGAAAGTGCCCGGCCAGGTACTTCTGCAGCAAAAGCTTCTGTACTCCCTACCCGGCCGGGGAGATTTGTGAAGGGTTGGCTACCCGAGCGGGTAGTTACCGCAGAGCCTCTGTTCTTTTTTCCCTCTGTTTTCTGCTGCTTCTTACCTTCTCTTCTTTCTTTTCCTTCCCTTTCTTATTGCTGAGTTGCTGCTTCTCTTCCTTCTTGTTGCTCTTAGGTTGCTCTGTGTGTGTGTTTGTTTTTCCTTCATGTAAACTGTTGTTGCTGCTGCTGTTCTTTTGTGGTACTGGTGTGTGTTGTGTATTAGGCTGGAGTGTATCCATTGTTGCCTTTTCCTTCCTTTGCTGCTGTATGTGCATGGTGATATATATATATATGTGGTTGAGTGTTTGTCTGCTGGTATGGATCTGCTGTTGTGTTCTTTAAATGTGCAGAATGTGTAACCGTTTTAATCCTATTACATGCACGACTGTTGTCACTTGTTATTGCATACATGGACCCTTCTCATATAATTATGTATGCATGAGCAATTATGGGTTCTACGTGCGTATATATATATGAATTAAACACATGCATGTTATATATATATTTAGATATATTTACATGCATGTAAGTACGTATATATATATATATATATATATGTATTATATATATGTTAAATATAATTATGCATGCACGTTAATCTAGGTGCATATATATATTATATATATATGTTTATTATATATTTGTTATATATTTATTATGTATTTATTATTTATTTTAAGTATTAATTGATTTATTTTAATTATAGATTTTAATTGATTTCTATTTCACGTATTTCATTTACCGAGTGTGCCTGAACGTTTTATTTATCTAATTTCTAATTGTAAACGTGGAATAGTATGTGCCATGATTATATTTAAATTCTTAGATTAAATTGATATGAATTATGAATTTATGAATTTGAACGAAATGAAGGAACGAATGCCTTGGTTATATGTCTTAAATTCCTTAATAGGGCACATGAACATTCTCATGACATAATGTCAATTCTTATGCATTCAAATCATGATCATACATTGTCGTGCGTCGTATGTGGTTCATTTGGAGTCTTGAGTCTCACGAACACGTTATGTTGTCTTTTGTACAGTTTATCTCCAGGGCGGAGAAAATCTTGATCAACTAGGCACTTGGTAACTCGTATCCTTGCATCGACTTGTTCCAGGTGAGGGTGTTTTCGTTTTAGTTACGTATTAAACCCTACAACCATATGTGACAAGATTTGGCCAAAAACCTTATATATATATATATATATGTTACTTTTAAAGTAGAGTTATCGAGTAAATTCTTCTGAAATTATACGTATGGGCGTATATAAGCTTAAAATGGTTTTGCAACGAGGCTATACTCCAAACCGTGTGTCTTCATGCTAGCTACGGATTAGGATGACACGGAGAGGTACTTGTATAGCATATGCCGAGTTGCACGGTAAGGTATGTTTTCTTATAGTATGTATCCTAAGTATGAAGTAAATGTTTTGGCGAGATTATGCATGTATGATATGATCACGGGCCCAGGGACTTAGTACATGTGGCTATCCGGGGAGGCATGGGCCGACGGTGATCCCATGTGCTAGTTCCACTATGTCACGGTGATACCGACCCTCGCTAGGAGGTTTAGCAGGGAATGGGAGCTGAGTGCCCTTGGGGAGGTCATGAAACCCCATTGGCCTATGTATGAGGTGGTCGGGTCTTGCTAACCCGTCCATCACCCGGAGGAAGAAGGTTGGAACTTGTTTTATGAATATGGTTATGTTATGATTGATATGCACCGTGCGGGAAGGCCGGGACATGGATTGCCCAAACGAATATGTTTTATGATATATGATCTGTGTGTATTATGATATATTGCATGATCACCTACTTAAAATATTAATGATATTGTCGTACACAGTCGGAGATTGGTTGGAGAAGATGCACGCTCACTCGTCGAGCCTTTATGTTTATGTATGAATTATGAACGGAATGAATTAATATGATTAGTCATAAAATCTGAGCATTGCTTAGTCTTCCTCTTGCCCTTTTGGGAACTAATTTTAAATAAAACCTTGCTCGGGATTTATGACTTGCATGTGCATGTTTTATATATACGTATATCGCTCCTGCTCACTCAGTCTTCTAGAGACTGACCCTCTCCCTCCCCAACACTTTAGGCGGAGTTATGTTGAGTTGGGTCGGTCAAGTTAAGTTAGAATCATCTCTGCATTCACATATGTATTTAAATTGTGCATGATTCAACCTTGTACGATTATAAATTTGAATCTGATATATTTGCTACTGAATTGCCCTTGTGGGGCTTCGATTATGAGATAAAAAGAGGCCTAAAGAGCCCAAGTCTGCTTATGGTTCGTGTGTTTGAATTTTAGTTTTCTGATGCATTATGTTTGGTTGTTTGGTTCTAATTGCGGGGTCTAAGTTCCGCCTAACTTAAGAGGGTTTTTTATTTGTCTCCCGTTCGCCATGGTTTGATACGGGTGCGGATTTACCATTTCGTTACTTGTGTTGAACCATAGTGCGGGGGATGTGGTGCCTCACGTGCGGGGTGCTACAAAGAACAAGTGGAGTTTAACTTGTTCAAGGCCGTAAAGGGGCCGGCGATGGAGGAAAAGTGTTTCATGGTAGAAGATTTTACTTCAATTTCAACATTACAAGATGACTCTCTCGAGTTATGTTTGAAGGGAACGAAAGAGAGAATCGATGGGGAGGAATTGCTAGAAGAAATCGCCGCCTACTCAAAGGCATTTGAGGTGACCCTATTCGTAACGTTTTGGAGGTTTATTTATGACGAGTTGGGTACAGGTAAGCCCACTCCTACTCCTTCAATTATTAAGGCTCGTACTTTGGAATTGAAACCCCTCCCAATCATTTGAAATATGCGTTCTTAGGTGAATCTGATACACTGTCTGTTGTTGTTTCTATTAAATTATCTGAGATACAATTAGATGCTTTGTTAAGGGTTTTGAGGGATCATAAGAGAGCAATAGGGTGGACTATTTCTAACATTAAAGGGATTAGCCCAACTATTTGCATACATAAGATTTTGATGGAAGATGAGCATAAACCCTTTGTAGAACACCAACACAGGTTAAACCCGAATATGAAAGAGGTTGTTAGAGCTAAGGTGATTAAACTATTAGATGTCGGGTTCATTTATCCCATCTTAGCTAGTAAGTGGGTTAGTCCTGTTCAGGTTGTACCTAAGAAAAGGGGGATGACTGTAGTTAAGAATAAGAATAATAAATTGATCCCTACTATGACAGTCACGAGGTGGAGAGTTTGCATAGATTATAGGAAGCTTAATACTGCAACATGAAAAGATCACTTTCCCCTTCCCTTCATTGATCAGATGTCAGAGAGGTTAGCTGGGCATGTATATTACTGTTTTCTGGATGGGTATTCGGGTTATGATCAGGTAGCTATAGCTCTGGAAGATCAGGGAAAATGCACTTTTACTTGTCCTTATGGTACTTTCGCGTTTAGGAGGATCCGTTTGGATTGTGTAATTCCCCAGCCACATTTCAGAAATGCATGATGGCTATTTTTTCTAATTTCATTGAGCGTAGCATGAAAATTTTTATGGATGATTTTTCTGTGTTTGGTGCTTCTTTTGAGTCTTGTTTGCAAAATTTAACCCAATTTTTGCAAAGATGTGAAGTAACTAACTTGGTTTTAAATTGGGAAAAATGCCACTTCATGGTGAAGAAGGGATTATACTTGGCCACAGGATTTAGGAAAAGGGGATTGAGCTTGACAAAGCCAAAATTGAAGTGATTGTGAAGTTGCCACTGCCAACAATCATTAAGGGAGTTAGGAGTTTCCTTGGTCATGTTGGATTTGATCGCCAGTTTATCAAGTATTTTTCTAAAATTACATTACCTCTTTGCAAGCTTTTACAAAAGGAAGCTGATTGTGTCTTTGATAATGATTATTTGATTACTTTTGACAGGTTGAAAAAGGAACTGACTTCAGCACCCATCATGGTGGCACCGGATTGGAACTTACCATTTGAGCACATGTGTGATGCTAGTGACTTGGCCATAGGGGTGGTCCTTGGTCAACAAAGGGAGAAACATTTACATGTTATCGCATATTCTAGCAAAAAACTTAACGATGCACAGCTTAATTATGCCACCACTGAAAAGAAGTCTTAGCGATTGTACATGCTTTTGACAAGTTTTGTTCTTATTTGATAGGTTCTAAAACTGTGGTATATACGAATCACGCTGCTGTCAAGTACCTTTTGTCAAACAAAGATAGCAAACAACGCCTCATAAGTTGGATTTTGTTGCTTTAGGAGTTTGAATTGGAGATTCGGGACAAGAAAGGGACTGAGAATGTGGTAGCTGATCACTTGTCTAGGTTAGAATTTGAGGAGACAGTTGAGGATAGAGAGGAAGCCATAGTGGAGAACTTCCAAGATGAGCAACTGTTTAAGGTGGATTCTGGAGTACCATGGTATGCAGATTTTGTGAACTATTTGGTGAGTAGAATTGTACCTCCCGACCTTAGTTTCCACCAGAAGACAAGTTTCTTTCCGATGCAAATTACTACTGCTGGGAAGAACCGTTGCTTTATAAACACTGCTCCGATGATTGTTGAGGAGATGTGTACCTCAGGATGAGATTGAGAAGGTGATGTATCAGTATCATGCTAATCCTTATGGAGGTCACGCTAGTGCGAGTAAAACTGCTGCAAAAGCGTTACAGTCTGGATTTTGGTGGCCTTCGCTATTTAAGGATGTCCACGAGTTTGTGACTAAGTGCGATTCGCATCAGAGGACGGGACCTATAGGGAAGAGAGATGAGATGCCCTTGAGATACATTCTAGAGATTGAGTTGTTCGATGTTTGGGGTATTGATTTCATGGGTCCATTCCCATCATCCCATGGACATAAGTATATCTTGGTGGGGGTTGACACATGTCTGACTAGGTTGAAGCCATAGCAACTCCAACGAATGATTCCAGAGTTGTGCTGAAATTTCTGAGGAAGTATATTTTTAGTCATTTTGGAGTTCCACGAGCTCTTATTAGTGATGGAGGTTCTTAATTTTGCAATAAGCCTCTGCATATCCTCTTGAAGAAGTATGGAGTTCATCATCGAGTTGTGAAGCCGTATCATCCCCAGTCAAGTGGGTAAGTAGAGATTTCCAATAGGAAGATTAAGCAGATTCTAGAGAAGACGGTGAGCAGCTCGAGGAAGGATTGGGTATCTAAGTTAGATGATGTATTGTGGGCGTACAGAACCACTTTCAAGACGCCTATCGGAACATCCCCGTATAAGTTAGTTTATGGGAAGTCATGCCATCTTCCACTTGAACTCGAGCATAAGGTATATTGGGCCATCAGGGCCATTAATTGTGATCTCAAGCAAGTCAAAGAGAAGAGGGGATTGTAATTACATGAGCTAGAGGAGTTCCGGCTAAATGCATACGAAAATGCCAAGGTTTATAAGGAGAGAACGTAGAGATGGCATAATAAGCACATCTGGGTTAAGGAGTTCGAAGTCAGACAGTTGGTTTTATTGTTCAATTCTAGATTGAAGCTCTTTCCCGGGAAATTGAAGTCCCGTTGGTACGGTCCTTTTTGTGTTATTAAAGTGATGCTAAGTGGGGCTGTGGAGATAGGAAACAAGGCTACGGGCACGCTTATGGTGAATGGGCAGAGATTGAAGCCGTACCTAGTTGGCGAGCCCATCGAAAAACACACTTCGCTTGTGTTATCGGATCCCACGAACTAATTCTGTTTCTAAAGTCAAGCTAATGACTATAACTTATAACTATTTCTTCTCTTTACTTCTTTCTTTCCTTTTTGTTCTTTCCTTTCGTCCTCGTTATTCTCCGATTTTAAGTTGTGTCTCGTTCTTTTGATGCAGGTTAGGTTTGACTTATGGAAGCTTTCATGAAATGTGAGGACCAAGTTGTTGAGCTAAGTGTTGCCATTGACATTTATAGTTTTTTAGTGTGCAATTATGCTTGTGATTGATGTTAAATTGATGATGAAATTTATGTGATTCCACGTAAATGTTTTTTATGGGTGTACTATGGTTTTGATGCAAAAATTTAGTTAATTGTTGTTGAATTAACGTGAATAAACATCATGCGTTGTGGAAGTGTGGGGTGATTTTTGTGAAAAATTGGATTTGTGAGTTTTAAGGGAACACGGTCGTATCCCTAGGATAGGTAAAACCGAGACACGATCGTATTTCAGTACAGAAACTTTGGGGTTGGCGGGGCAGTTCATGGCACGGTCGTGGCTCCCCCGAGGTGAACCGGGTGCCACGGTCGTGGCACGTATAAATCACAAAAGTATAGGGGGCTTTAATAACACGATTTTGAGCTTAAAAAATCAATTTTTTTAAAGTTATTCCCCCTCCCCTCGCAAACACTTCACGCACGAGCGCATACAATGTAGCAGCAGTAGCTACTCTCGCGCAACACGACCCCACGTCCCCCCAACCGTGCCGCTGCCATCGTAGTTTTCTGACGAACCACCACACCACGTGCACATACACTCCTTTTCTCTTGAGTCTTGGTAACTTAATTTCCCCCCCTTTGAGTATAGTAGATTAATTCTTCCAAAATTAGGTTTTGAACCCTAGGATTAAAGTTGCAATTTTGGGATGAATCTTGGGATGAAATTGATGATTATGGATAGGTTTTGCACACTAGAAGTCGAGTTACTGAATTGGGTTGAATGTGATTTGAATTTAGTCTAAGTGTGGGCTTGTTTTAGTTTCGAATTGTCCCTTGTCAATTGAGTCCGAATTTTTGGTTGAATATGGGTAATTATGAGCTTGAATTGAAATAATGTAGGGTAGTTTTGATTGGAGTTGGACAGGTTGAAGAAATTTAGCTAGAACTCATACCTAGGACTATGCCCACAAGGTGTTCGATGAATTATCTCTGTGAACTTTTCGTGATATATGCTTGCTTGGTTGTTGTTTTATGACTTGCAGGTATTATGGGGAGAAACAAGCGCCCTCGACCCTATGAAGCTTCCACTTCCTCAGCCCCCACGGCGCGCCAACCTCGAGATTCGGTTAACATAACCGTGAATGCATTGGGTAACCCGTATAACAGGAAACTCACAAGGAATATCATGCCCACTCGCTTCTTTAAGCAAGAATTGTTGGAGAGACTAGGGGTTTGGGATGAAGTGTAGAGGCTCTTTGATAATATTAGGTGTATACCGTTTCTTTATAAGACGGATATCAAATATGCTGATTTGACTGCCGTCTTCTTTACCACTATGTCCTATGACCCGGTGGATGGGAAGTTGACTTTTTCTTTTGATGGCCGGAGGACTCATACTTTGAGCAAGGATGATGTGAGGAGAATTCTGAAGTTTCCAGTTCATGCCACTTCTTCACTGCCTAAGTGGTATAGGGCTCAAAGAGAGGCAGTGTGGAGGTCATTTCCGCTGCGTGAGAGTGCCCCGAACTATAGTACCAGTAACACAAAGGATAGTTATTTGAATTCTTTGGCATGGAGGATTGTGTATCGAATTTTGGGGGTAGGATTTTGTCCCCGGCACGATAGTGGCAACCATATCAATGTGGTGGAGCTGGGGATTATGTCAATGATGAAGGATGGCACCCGATTCGATGGCACGAATGATTTCCTTTAGAAACTGAGAGAGGTTGCGGGGAGAGCCTCAGGGACGATAGGGCATGGAGCTTATGTGATTATGTTTTCCTGTAAGGTGGGATAGAGGCCCTCAGGATCCGTCCCAGCAGTTTCTCCCGCCTTGATTATGCTATCGTTTTTCTGTTGCTTTCTTGACTTCTATTTCGGCATGTACTAATGATATTTTGGCATGTTTGTGATACTTTTATTCTTTGCTTTTGTTCTATAAACTTGTAACATCCCGGATTTCGGGGCCAAGGAGAAATAGGTAAATAAAAGGTTAGAAGAAAACCTCAATTCATCATGCATTACATTTTATGTGAATTATGTGGCTTTATGTTAGATTTTTATCAATATATTATTATGAAATACCTATCACTATTCACCAAGCCTCAATCTATACCACTACTCATGAAACTTTAGAAAGTCAGATTCTGCAATTTTCGTATTCGTATCCTACCTTTTGTTAAAGCAAAGTCCAATTTGGAATTTTTTTATCAAAACTTCCCTTTAGGGCCCTAGTTATTATCCACCCATTTATGTAGAAATTTTGCGGAACATCTTTACCTAGCCAATATTGGGTTCAAATGAATCCTCGCAAAATTTTATGAATTATGGTATCATTCCCAAATCCTAATTCTCATTGTAACTCCCGTAGTAACCTAAACCGGCTAGAAACCCTACTTTAGCTCTAATTTAGAGATTTTCGAATTTCAAAATTTTTCCTACTCAATATTATAACCATACCGATCCTTGAATTATTTTATAAATTTAAACACCTTTTCCAAACCCTAGTTCCAACCCTAGCTCGTTTTATATATTTTTCCTAAAATACTATTCATGTCGTAGAAACTAACTTTTAAACCGTACAACGTTTGGTATCCAATATTATACTGAAAATAATCATCAAATTATTTTATAATTCATGAACACTTTCTCGAAAATTAAATCTCATCCTAGCTTCGTTTTATGTATTTTATCATATTTTTCAAAATTCCGAACCTTTACTACTTTAACTTAAAACGTTTAAACCCTAAGTGTATATAATCATCGGAAAGCTCTTCCGATTCTCTTTCTTTTGCAATTCTTCTCATTTCAAACTAATATCTAAAGTTTCTTCTACGTTTTTATTATTATTTTCAACCTATTTTGGAATTATTTTATTATGATGTAATTTTTAGATCATACATGTATACATAAGCTCCTACATCACTTATGCACTTGTCTATACACCTAAATACCCTATAAAATACACCTTGCTACTCTAGAGACATGACTTACTACCCTAAAGAATAGAAATTGCCCTTAAATACCCAAAACCATACCTATAATTACCCCTCAAAATTCATTTACAAGATCACAATTCACTCTCATTTCTTCCTACAAGCTCATGGCACACAACCCCTTTCTCTAAGGTATTCTCTTTTCTTTTATTATTTCATACTTAATGTTATGTTCTTAGGCTGCGTTTACTTTTTTTGTTTGTAAACCAATGGGAATATTTAGAATTTGAAAATTTATGGACTATTTGTCTAGCACCCTTCTTTACCTTGATGGTTATGACATATCACATATTGGGTCTCCGTTTGCTTCACTTGTTTTGAGTCTAACGGTTAATCCTCAAATTACCAAGATACCTCCATTATTTGAAGTTGAATTCCAACTACCCCATCAGTATTTCATTTACTCATCTTAACACCATATCAGATTAAATCAAGTTTCTTCATCTCTTTTCCTCGTCAACGCATCCCCTTGAAGGTCAGGTAACCCGGCTACCTAAATTCCTTTTGGTGAATATATTAAATTTGCGGTCTCTACTATACCCACCACCATAATTTTTAATATTGAGGGATGAAGAACAGTATTGTTGAGTATTAAACAATACCAATTTCTTTAAAGCTTAATAGCAACAAGCTAAAACAAAAATATATTCATCCTAAAATGAAAATAAATAACCCTGTATAATGAAATTCCCAGCGATCAGAACAAGGTGTAAAGATTGAATATGTAAACACAGAACCCCAAAAAATTAATTTTCTTGAAACTTAGAAAACAACCAAAAAATTACCAATTCGGAAATTGAAGCGGTCTCTTGAGTCCCTCACCCAATCACTCACACAAAGTGAGCAAAACAGAGAGTGATGAAAGAGAGACAAACATAAAAGGTAATATGCAGGAATTTTTGTGTGAGAATTCCTATGCACATAGGATGGACATAAAGGTAATGTTGGTGAACAAAACAGGGGCTTAATTGTCCTTTCTCCTTAACTAGTGTCAGTGGGGCAAATAATACCACCAAATTGAAGAGATTATATGCCATGCCAAGTCTTGTGCGGAAACCAGGGCTCCGGGTAAAAGCAAGTTGTACAACTTTCAAAGTAAAGCTGTGAAAATGGGGGTTTATGTACCCAACCCCCATTTCCTTGTAAATTAAATGTAGCCTTAGGGTATTATGATTATAGCATTCTTAGATTTAATTAAATTATGCCTTTAGGAATTTTATTTTATGAAATATATGCCTAAATTGTTAATTTTATGTACAATGTGTCTACATTCATGAATTTTATTTAATTAAATGCATAAATTATTATATGATACAATATGATTATGTGTTTAAATAATTCTGATATAATTTAATTAAATTCATGCCTAGAATAATTTATTTAGAATTAATTTTATGATTAAAGTCACATAAAGTGCTACGTTTTAAGTTTAATTGTATGTTACGAACTTAGAATTTATTAAATATGATCATGAACTAATGTGAACATATTCATAAGTCTAAAAACATGTTCATAATGTTCTTGAACTAAGAATGGTACACGTGTGATAGTATGTGTGTGTGTATGTTCAATTTTATGTTATAAAGTGTTTAATTCTTAAGAATTTGAATAGTAAATGTTTTCAATTGTAATTTTGACTTTTTGGTGAACATATATCAATAATATTTTGAAATTAATGTAAAATTAATTATAAATTAAGTTTTTAAAATATTAAAGAAGGATTTTATCCGAATTTTCCAAACGGGAGGCATCACATCTCCCGCACCGAGACCCGACCCGCATATGAAATGGAAAGTCCATACACGTGCAAAGTCACGGCGAACGGGGACTCACTCACTCACTATGCTAGGCGGGGCTAGAACCTCAAAACCAAATAAGTAATTTAATAAGGTAAAATGCACGTGCGGAAGCATATCATGTAATCAGTCATAAATCCAGGTAGTAATTGACTGGTTCAATCTATCCCTAGAAGCCTATCCCGAATCAATACATCATAATCATAACCTTTATACGATCTTTAATGTAACTTATACAACTGAAAATATGCGTGTGAAAAGACTCCAACTGAACTATACGACTCGACAGACTCAACATCCCGCCTAGCACTCCAAAACCTGCAAAAGAACTAAAAACAAAGTCGGGTTCAGTCTATAGGAGACTGGTGGGTGTAAAACAGGGCATAACATAATAATATTGTAGCATTTAAACATACACGCATGCAAGCTATAATCCCGTGCGAGGTTTTTGAGATATTTCCCAACTGGGTAAAAACAAAGGAAACAACGCTCGGGATTTCAACGATCAATTTCATAATTCATAATCATTCATGAGGTCATCACGTGAGCCCTGGCGGGCGGGCGAATATCTCCAACCTACTCCTCGTGTGTGCATATCAATTCAATCTTTTACGTTAGCGATCATACACATTCACACATATTCTCTCATATTCATTCATAATCAATCATAATCATTGTCATTCATAAACATAAATATTTACACCTTTTACCTCCGGGTGGTGGACGGGTTAGCAAGATCCGACCACCGGTCTATACATGGGCCAATGGAGGTACATGAATCCCCCAAGGGCATTTAGCTCCCATTCCTCGGTAAACCTCCTAGCGAGGGCCAGTTTCACTGTAAATGTGGTAGGACTAGTACAAGGGATCACCGTCAGCCCTTGCCTCCCCGGATTGCCATTTGCACTAAGTCCCTGGACCCGTGTGTTCTGTTATATCCACGCCAAAAATCATAAGGTGGGAATACATGAAAGAAGGGCTTTACATTACAAATCATTGGCTCTTTTGAATAGACTGGATATATATATATAATTATAATATTTTGGCTCAAATCTTTCATATAAGGGATATATCGGGTCATCGTAACTAATAGAAGAGAAAACCCACCTGTACACCTCTTACCGAACAATACCAAGAAGAAAAGGAGACTCGAAAATGTCCTATGAACCCGACAAGTCTCCGCCCTGGAGAAAACTGTACAAAGGACAGAGCAGTGTACTCGTGAGACTCAAGACTCTAAATTAACCATATACGACGCCAAGGCATGTTATGCACAGGATATGAGATGCATAAGAAGTATAAATTATGTAATGAGGTCATATAATCAAGTAATTCATTCAAACATTCAATAAAAGGTGGTTTTATATTCATAAATTCCATATCTTTCACGAGCCATAACAATTGGAGCTATGATTTTCATATTGTATTCATAGCACCTGGTTAATCATGTTTACAATGCATATAATAAGTATAGGAGTCAGAGAAGTCATTTAAGACATTAAGATATTGCAAGAAGGCAATTAACGATTCATAGAGAAGAATTTAAGCCAAGTTATAGCAATTCACTTCAGGAATTTCATGTAACAATTATAACTCAAATATAACAAGTTTACAATTATAGAATAAACAAAACAAGGCATTTAAATCATTTAAATGGGTAAAGCATGAAATAGGTAACAATCAATTCCACAATTCAATTAAATTAAACAATACTTAATATATATAATAAACATATATATATACACGTACACATGCATGTATTTAATAATATATATACTATATATTCACAATTGCATGCATATTACGTAACATATATATATATATATATATATATATATATATATATATATATATATATATATATAACACTACACAAAACACATGCATGCATATTACATATTAACATATACATTATATTTGCATGCAATATATATATGAATATGTTTCATGCACACATTACAAATTCTATACATATATATATATTCACTTGATCTGATAATAAGGTAGTGTTCGTGAATTCCGAAAACCACTTTTGTGCCTTTTGCTTTAAAGAAAATCAAATTGCCCACTGATCAGCTTTTAGCTTCAAATTCTAGCTTTTAGGGCTATCTTTGTAAATAAATGAGAGTTTGTTGCTTATATAAAGTTGAAATAAACTAGAAAATACAATTTCAATCAACACCAAAATATATATATATATATGTAGACATAAACACACACAAGATAAACAAAACACATGCATCAGCAAAATACAATCCAAATAAACATTCCCCGCCCGGGGAGAAGGTTATAGAGGGGTGCAGCAAGGAAGTCCCCGGCCGGGGACTTTTCAAATTCAACTCTCCCCGCCCGGGGAGAGGGTACAGACGCGAAGGAATAGCAGTAGCAGCAAGTTACCTTGTTCCAACCTTCTAACAGCAGCAGCAACACACATAAGGAAGAGAACTAGCAGCAAACCCACAAAATAACCAGCCACAAAGCATGTAATAATCATCCCCAAAGTCACTCCAAATAACATGCAACAAGAAGGGTCGAAGGCAACCACAATTCATGAAGAAAGTTTGCAAAATTCATGAAGTTCATTAATGGTATCTCATTCATTTCTCACCTACCACAAAATACATGTCCATAAATGAAATAAGGGAGTTAAAGTGATCACTTTCATGCTTTAAAACAATAAACCACCAAGGATTTAAAGAGATCAAGAAATTGCTTTATAACCTAACTATTCATCCATGACATCAAATCTCCATCAAATCAAGCTCAAAATTAGGGATGCATGGCTTAAATTGACCACAAATGAATGTATATGACAACCCTAGACTCACCTCTTGAATTGGTTGAAGATCGGAAGAGATTTGAACTCTAAATCTCCAAGAATGGCAAAGTGGCGAAATGGAAAAGGAGAGCAGGGGTTTGGCTGAGTTTTTCTCTTGTGTGATGAGTGAGGATCGAAATGGGTGGTTTGGGCTGATGGAGGGTTAAGTCAGGGTTCCAAAAAGTCCAACCATGATTAATTTGGTTAAGTATGGTGAGAGTTATGATTAAAATGGTAAAGTGTGGCAATTTTGCAGCCGATTTGTTTTTCGGTTGAATTTCGGAGGCACTACAAAAAACCAACCGATTTTCGACGAAAATTTCAAACGAAATTTTGGACAGTTTCGTCTGAAATAGTTGGTTTTTGACCACTTTCAAACGAACTTCCGATGAACTAAAGTTCGGCCGAAAGACCCTTGTCGCAGATAATTTCAGACAAAATTTCCGAGGAAAATTCCGACGAACTATTTTTCTGACGAAACTTAGGCGAATTTCAGACGAAACTTTTTCTAGCCCGAAATCAAAAAATTTCCGACGAACCAAATTTGCGGCGACTTTGCGAGGAAATTTTTGACGAAGTTACCCGGACCAACTGTCTAATTTTCAGACAAAATTACGATGAATTTTCCGACCAAAACATATTGGCCTAATTTTCATCGAATATTTTTTCGATGACTTTGCGACCAAAATATGGGGTCTGAATTCTTTTCCGACGAAATTTCCGACGAAAAGTATTATTTTATTATTTTCCATGTGTTATTTCAGACGAATTTTAGACGAACTTTAATATATTTCAGACGAACTTCAGACCATTTTCAGACGAAAATATACGAAAATTTTCGGGAAAGTCTAAATTTTTGGAAAAATATGACGCTGAGTTCATTAAACCCAAATCTTCGACACAAGTTCAACAAAGTTGACGGAACTCGAATCCGAGTCCCCGAGCTCAAGATATCACATACGGAACCAAGGGTGCGCTAAATGCCCGTTAACCCCCGATTTGGTTCTACAACTCAAAATAAATTCGTTACCATACCAAACGCGATCAAAAATATGAAACGAGCATTTATACGCATTCATAACACATATATCTCCAACATATTTAATTTTCACGAAATTCCAAATTCAATTCGAATAGGAACGGCCCTCAAACACATCACACATGCACATATAATTCAAGAATTCAATTAAATTCAAATAATTCAAATATTTATAAAATAAACTAAAATTAAAATAAAAATAAAATAATAAAGTAACAATTAAACATATAAAAATAATTAATTTCATTGTCAATTAAATTCAAAAGTCAACGAATTAATGTGAATTTAATAATATTAAAGATATAAATATTTAACATTTTATCAATTAATTATCAAATTAAATATACACTTCACTTATAAACAATTAATTCGCGTAATTTGGTAAACACATTCGTCATACCTGTACGACCGAAAAGTCGGGGCGTTACAGCCAACATTTTCTAAAATGTGACCTACTGATACGTTGCATATTCCTTTATTTGTGAATCTTAGAATTCCTATGTTTTGCCGCACTATTTGATTTAATTGCCTAATATTCTATATTTTGTGTAGGATATGTAATTGGAAGGATTTGAAGGAGTTTTTGCAACAGAAGAGGAGCTGTCACGCAGGCCCATTAACTTGGAAATAATTAAATGGGGAAACCACTTGATGCTTAAGAGCCCAAGGTTACTTCGGGAGCCCACAAGATCAGCCCCTAAAAATCCTTTAGAATTACCACGTTACCACCATGTTATTGAGGAATTAGTGAGAATTAAAAGCCCCACTTAATGACAAGAGTATGGCAGCCAACGTGGGAGAAAGTATAATGTTACTTTGAGGGATTATGTCTCCAATTCATGGCAGATCATGGGGCAACGAAGTGGGGAAGCTAAAACATGTGAAGATTGGCACTATTTATTTGGGAGAAGATCACGCAATTCGAGGAGAGGGCATCAGTTCTAATTTTGTTTAGGAAGAGACTTCAACCATCAATAGTTTTATTCTCTTTCCCTTTCTTTTCGTTAAAACTTTATGTTATTTTCAAGACTTTATTTGTCTAATTTCGTAATGAGTAGCTAATTTATTTTTTAGTTGGGATTTTCCAAGCATGTGTTAGATTCTGTAAGACAATTTGTTTGGGGTTGATTAATTCAAGTCATCCGTTTTATTTCCGATTTCATGCCATTGTGTTTTGCCTTATTCTTTGATTTGGCGCCGAATCGTAGAGTTAGCAATTCACATAAAACTAGTTAATTCGTTTGGTGGAGTCTAGCCGGGCAATTAACGAAGTGGCAATCAACACTAGGTTGTTAAGTTCGGCTGATTTTGTGTTGTGAAATATTACGGTCTAATTAGGCGAAGTAGGAGTTTCTACTTAGTCGGTTAGGGTTAGTGTTCCTTTAGATCGTAAAGCAATTAGATAATTGAATCTTGGAAGGAGTTTCTGAAAAGGTTATTAGCTAATTAGGGAATAGTCTTTAGGAGTTTCTTCAGATTATTCTAAAAATACGAAGAAACGGGGGAGCCTAAGGTAACTGATAACCATAGCTAGCCTAACGAGGAGTTAATCACCCTGTCCATGATCATAGTCTGATGCATGCGTAGGAAAATCCCAGCTATTTGTTATCTACTGAATTAATTTAAGTGTCAGTTGAGTTTAGTTGTTAATTATTTGTTTATTTAGTCTCGTTTTGTTTATTTCATTAGTTTAATCCAAAACTTGACAAACGCCCCCTATTTTATTTGTTCGTTCTATTTTCTTGGCATATTAAAAGAGTACAAACTCGTCCAATCCCCATGGATCGATACCCGTTGCCACTATTCGACATTTTAATCGTGTGCAGTAATTGGGATATATTTTTGGTGGCTTCGGCACCCATCAATTTTTGGCGCCGTTGCCGGGGAGTTGGTTTTTAATTTACTTTATTTCTTTTCTTATGCCTAGGAATCTTCGTTCGGGATAACTCGTTGCATACGATCCCGAGATCGAAAAGACCGCTAAGAAGATTAGGAAGTGGACCAAACAAAGGAAAGAACAAGTAGCAGTTGGTGAAAGTTTGAGTCCGTTTGAACTGGATTCGGACATTGAAACTGAAAAGCAGTTGGAATTTGAAGAACAGACTGTCAGTGAACCTGACAATGATCACGGACAGGGTATGGCTCAGAACAGAACACTTCGGGAGCTTGCCCGACCTACTGAGGCACAACATCCACTCTGCATAACTTTTCCAGAACTGCAAGAAGGCTTCGAACTGAAGTCGGGACTCATCCATTTGTTGCCAACTTTCCGAGGGTTGGAGAATGAGGACCCGAACAAGCATCTTAAGGAATTTCACCTTGTGTGCACGTCCATGAAGCCACACAATGTGACGGAGGATCAAATCAAGTTAAGGGCTTTTCTCTTCTCATTGCAAGATGCGGCTAAAGAGTGGCTATATTACTTACCTTCGAGTACGGTCACAACTTGGGCGGACATGTTAAGACAATTCCTTGAGAGGTACTTTCGGGCTTCTCATGCTACAAACATTAGGCGAGAAGTTTGTGGCGTGAAGCAAAGGGATTCCGAGAGCCTCTACGAATATTGGGAAAGGTTCAAGAGGTTGCTAGCAAGTTGCCCTCAACATGGAATTTCGGATCAATTGGTCATTTAATACTTCTATAAAGGAGTAACTCCGATGGAACGTAGAATGATGGATGCCGCGAGTGGTGGAGCAATTGTTAGCAAGACACCAGCTGAAGCTAGAGAGCTCATATCGACCATGGCTGCAAATTCTCAACAATTTGAAGCTCGGCAGGACACCCCCCGAAGGGTGAATGAGGTAAACACTAATTCACTTGATAAATTTGAGTCTTTGCTAACAACCTTGGTGCAGAAAATGAATATAGGTCCTACTCCACCGGCAAGAGTTTGTGGCATTTGCACTAGCCCCGCTCATTTCACTGATGCATGCCCAACTCTACACGAAGAGACACCTCGGAATGTGAATACCATTGGATACCAACAAATGAAGTTTGACCCCTATTCAAACACCCACAACCTTGGATGGCGAAGTTACCCAAGCCATAGCTATGCAAACAACCAACCGATCAATCAGAACTTCCATCCGATACCACCAACACAACAACCTTCAGGCTCAGGTACATCTCTTAGTGATATTGTCCATATGCTAGCTACTAACACTGAGAAATTTCAACAGGACACTGCAACGAGATTTCAGAAGGTGGAAGAGAGTATAAAGAGTTTGGAGATTCATGTGGGACAAATTGCATCGTCGGTCAGCAAAGTGGAGACCCAAGGCAAACTACTATCGCAAAAGCTTGATTTAAGGCACAACGTGAGTGCGATTATGGTGCAAAACAGAAAGGAATTAAAGCCTCCAGTCGACAGGTATCCCAAACATGACCAGGAACAGGG
Organism: Lantana camara; assembly: GCA_037501455.1. NCBI lineage: Eukaryota > Viridiplantae > Streptophyta > Magnoliopsida > Lamiales > Verbenaceae > Lantana > Lantana camara. The sequence goes on from CM074861.1 coordinate 94,661,750, forward strand.
CCCTAATGCAGAAACTGAGAAGAAGGCTGAGAAGGATCCTGCCAGAGATCACAGACAGAATTCCAGTCCAGCTGAAGTCTATCAGAAGCCTCAGCCACTGGTAGTTCCACCACCATTCCCTGAAAGGTTCGTTCAGAGAAAGAAGGACAAAGAAAATAAGAACATCTTGGCTCCTTTTGAAAAAGTTGAAGTGAACGTTCCACTCCTTGGGGCCATTAAACAGGTTCCACACTACGCAAAATTTCTTAAGGAATTGTGCACCAACAAGCGTAAGTTGACAGGTAATGAGAAGGTGAGTGTAGGTGAGAATGTTTCAGCAGTTTTACAAAGAAAATTACCTCCTAAGTGTCACGACAAAGGTATGTTTTCCATCCCATGCAAGATTGGACATATTGGTATTGGTAAAGCTATGTGTGATTTAGGATCTTCTATCAATGTGATGCCTTTGTCTGTCTATAATTCTTTGGGTCTTGGTCCATTAGCTAGTACCGGAGTCATTATTCAATTAGCTGATCGATCAATTGTGTATCCTGAAGGTGTTTTAGAGGATGTCTTAGTTCAAGTTAATGAATTGATTTTTCCTGCTGATTTCTTTGTAATTGACATGGAAAATAATTATTCATCCGAGCCCTCTGATATCTTATTTGGTAGGCCTTTCCTTAGTACAGCTAAGGCAAAGATAGATGTGCATAGCGGTTCATTAACCTTAGAGTTTGATGGTGAAGTAGTAAAATTCAATGTTTATGATTCCACTAAGCATGTTGATGATGTGTCTAGTGTTTATAGTGTTGATGTCATTGAGAATTTAACTCATGAGGATCTTGGTTTAAATAATAACATTGAGTTGAATTCTACTATTTGTCATGACATATCTGTTGATGTTAATCTTGATAAAGTTCATACTTTAGAAGGCATTAAGACTACAAGTTCAAAATTTGTACCTATTGAGCTATCTCGGTCTGAAACTAAACTATTACCTTCCATTTTGCAGGCTCCAACTCTGGAACTCGACAAGCTACCTGAGCTTTTGAAACGCGCATATCTGGGAGAAAAGGGGCTACTGCCAGTGATCATAGCTAGAACGCTTGACAGTCTGGAAGAGGAAAAACTGCTCGGAGTACTTCAAAAATGCAGTAAGACAGTTGAATGGACGATCACAAATGCCAAGGGACTGATGCCTTTGGGGAACATGCATGATATTATTTTGGAACGAGGATCCAAGTCCCGTAGAGCAACCCAAAGTAGGCTAGATCCACCTATAATGGAGACGGTGAAAATGGAGATCCTTAAACCCCCTGATCAAATGATTGAAAATTTGTATAGTGAGGTGAAGGGACGTCGACTCAAGCCATTTTATGAAGGATTTTCACCGCACATGGTTGAAAGTAATACTCTAGAGGATGCTCTTCCAGGGGCTGGAGTGTGAAAACAAAAACTCGTCGAGTCCATGATGTTAAACAAGGGCGCTATATGGGAGGCAACCCATATTTCTTTTCCCTTGCTTTAGTTTCTTTTATTTTTCGTTTTCTTTCTTTGCTTGTTTTCCTTGCCCGTTGTAATGTCTTCTACTCGAGTGTTTTCAGGAGAATGTGAAGCTGACATCTGCAGATAAGTGTGGGGGAGTGTTCCAGGTTGCTTGATTTTCGAATTTTGGTGATGCAATGTCTGATGAATTTGGTACTAACCTACTGTGAGGAAACTTGCCTGAGGTCACGGACAAGGGTCCTGGATCTTATTTTGCTAAAGGAGCCTGAATTGGCCCACAACCTAACCCGACACCACTACCCACGGACCGCCCCACTTCTTTAACTTTCCACCCTAGACCAATTTCAGTCACCATACACCAATCACGCCTAACTCCCCTAAATTACAAAACTTTCAATCAGCCATGGGATAGAGGAAGAGCCATGACCCGAATCACACACCGCTTGTCATTGACGGTGGCGCCGCCTCTCCACCGTCTCGTCGCACCTCCGCGAGGCTTCGTCTCCCCAGATCTGCACCGGCAGTTTCATCTCCACCAACACCGTTGAGGGGCGTATCGCACCCCTCGGGTTCAGGGAAGTCCTCGGTTTTTCATTTTTTCTTTACTTTATGTTGAGGACAACATGCTTTAAGGGGGGGGGGGGGTACTAGGGCTGAATGGAGGTCCATTTTTGCATGTTTTTGGGATAATTTTCGCGGGTGTTAGGAGCTGATCATTTTGATACTATGCTGCTGTTGATAAATCTGCTGTTATACTCTGTTTTTGGACAAGTTTCTGCATGAAAAGTTGTTTTGGTGGCTGTACTTCGTTCATTCCTAGGGCTGCCTAAAATTTGAAAATTTGTGTAACATGGAATTGTTTACTATGGCGTTATATCCTCTCTAATGAACTTCCTACAACTCCTTGCTTGTGATGGAATTGAATTTTGAAAAGGAAACTGAGTTTGAACCTTTGATTATTTATGATTCGCATGACATGAAGTTAAGTTTGTTTGACACTTAACATAGTAGGAATTATGTGAGCTTGAGCATAAATAGTTGAACTAAATATTTGTGTGCTCTAAATTGGAACCAAGCTACGAGTGAATCTTTTCTAAAGTGATTAGTTGATTTAATATCTTTTAAATTTTGCAAGTATGTTTAGAAACGGTAGGTTGGTATTGAGCTAAGTTAAGTTTGACTTGATGAGCATTTAGTGTGAGGGGGAGCTTGCGAGGGGCCAACTAGAGAAAGGTTGGTCAGTAGAACTCGCGCGACTACTCCTCTGGCCTTGGAAGAATTCCAAATCATTAAAGTGCCATGAGTAGGGCCGAATGTCGGCCGCTCTCGAAATTGTTTTCCCACACTTAAAGGGACAAACAACTAGAGTTCGCCCTGCTTTGCGAAAAACTCATAAAAGAAATGAGAAAAAAAAAAAGAAAGATATAGAACAATGATGGACGAAAAAAAGGGAGATATATATTGACAAAGAAAGTATTTGTTTTAAAAGCTCTCTAGGTTTTATAGGTTGCTTATCTAGAAGAATGAAACTTAGCTCCTCACTTATCTTTGGTATTCTTTAACATATGCGTAAAATTGGTTGATATTCGATTAAACTAACTACTTTATACTTATTTCCCTTGTTTGCATTGGATTAATGGAATCAAACTAATCATGCATGATTATAATTGGAATTCAAGCTCATTTATTCTTGCTTTGGAAGGTTGATTTTAAACTTGGCTTGGTTGATTGCATTTTTGTACATAGTCTTTGGTGACGGCGAAAGTTTCCTAGTTTACACAATGGGCTGCTGTAGTTGGAATTTAGATTGTGAGTGTAGCCTTGATTCTATGTTATGCTTGGGGACAAGCATTGCCCAAGTGTGGGGGGAATTCATACGTTGCATATTCCTTTATTTTTGAATCTTAAAATTCCTATGTTTTGCCCCACTATTTGATTTAATTGCCTAATATTCTATATTTTGTGCAGGATATGTAATTGGAAGGATTTGAAGGAGTTTTTGCAACAGAAGAGGAGCTGTCATGCAGGCCCATTAACTTGGAAATAATTAAATGGGGAAACCACTTGATGCTTAAGAGCCCAAGGTTACTTCGGGAGCCCACAAGATCAGCCCCTAAAAATGCCTTAGAATTACCATGTTACAACCATGTTATTGAGGAATTAGTGAGAATTAAAAGCCCCACTTAATGACAAGAGTATGGCAGCCAACGTGGGAGAAAGTGTAATGTTACTTTGAGGGATTATGTCTCCAATTCATGGTAGATCATGGGGCAACGAAGTGGGGAAGCTAAAACATGTGAAGATTGGCACTATTTACTTGGGAGAAGATCACGCCATTCGGGGAGAGGGCATCAGTTCTAATTTTGTTTAGGAAGAGACTTCAACCATCAATAGTTTTATTCTCTTTCCCTTTCTTTTCATTTAAAACTTTATGTTATTTTCAAGACTTTGTTTGTCTAATTTCGTAATGAGTAGCTAATTTATTTTTTAGTTGGGATTTTCCAAGCATGTGTTAGATTGTGTGAGACAATTTGTTTGGGGTTGATTAATTCAAGTTATCCGTTTTATTTCCGATTTCATACCATTGTGTTTTGCCTTATTCTTTGATTTGGCGCCGAATCGTAGAGTTAGCAATTCACATACAGCTAGTTAATTCGTTTGGTGGAGTCTAGCCGGGCAATTAACAAAGTGGCAATCAACACTAGGTTGTTAAGTTCGGCTGATTTTGTGTTGTGAAATATTACGGTCTAATTAGGCAAAGTAGGAGTTTCTACTTAGTCGGTTAGGGTTAGTGTTTCTTTAGATCGTAAAGCAATTAGATAATTGAATCTTGGAAGGAGTTTCTGAAAAGGTTATTAGCTAATTAGGGAATAGTCTTTAGGAGTTTCTTCAGATTATTCTAAAAATACGAAGAAACGAGGGAGCCTAAGGTAACTGATAACCATAGCTAGCCTAACGAGGAGTTAATCACCCTGTCCATGATCATAGTCTGATGCATGCGTAGGAAAATCCCAGCTATTTGTTATCTACTGAATTAATTTAAGTGTCAGTTGAGTTTAGTAGTTAATTATTTGTTTATTTAGTCTCGTTTTGTTTATTTCATTAGTTTAATCCAAAACTTGACAAACCCCCCATTTTAATTGTTCGTTCTATTTTCTTGGCATATTAAAAGAGTACAAACTCGTCCAATCCCCGTGGATCGATACCCGTTGCCACTATTCTACATTTTAATCGTGTGCAATAATTGGGATTTATTTTTGGTGGCTTCGACACCTATCACCTACATTATCCAATTAAACCCTAATTTTCATTTCAATTACTCATAATTAGGATCATAATGTGATTAATAAATGTTTAATTAGTTAAATAAATCATAGAACCTATTTCATTAAGGAAATTCCCTTAAACGGGTAAAAATTGTATTTTACTGAATATTGTCTAACGTGTTATAGTTTATGTGTTTACTTGATTAGAATAATGTGTTACCCTTTTAAGTATGAACATTGTGTTTTATGTGCTTATTTGATTAGAATAAAGAACCTAGTCCAAAGCCTATAGTAGTTAATACTTTCAGGCACACTGGAATCCACATTACAATGTCTGACTATCGGTATAGGTGAGGGTTAAAACATTTTTCAACTGGAATCTTGCCTATACTTACGGATTTAAATAAAAGTTATTTTCAAAACTACCTATTATCAAAGTTCCTATCTATAAACATTATTACAGTACAATATCCCTCTTCATGAGGAAAATACTTTTATGTCGGAATTAGGGTCTTACCAGGACATTATATACTTCAGTCCTATTATTACTAAGAACTGATTCCCGACTAAGCAAGCAAAATATATTATCATTATTGCTATGGGCCCTGGCTGCAGCCGTGTTGAGCAATTACCCGAACGGTATCGGGCTGAGGGTATTGTTGGCGACAAGGACCGCCACCACCTCTTGGTAGTGGTTTAACTGGAGGTTAGTTACTCCATGCCAAGGGATGAGGGAAAGATAGCTGCCTCCCAATTCGTGTTCATGGACCTTTAGGGTTTGCTCCACTATTGACACCGTGGAGTAGCATAGTTCTTATCATACGTAGTCTTATTGAAGTATCGATGTCTTCATCAATGCCATTACTATTTTATCATGTTTTAAGGAGTTACGGATGGAGGGCCTAGCTTACGAGCATTAAAGTTCTTGTTACAGATGGTTTATATTTCTATAAATATTCCAAACTACCCCTATCCCTGTTTTACATATATCATGAACCATTTCATATTTGTTATGTCCTATTGTTAATATTTTAGATCAAGATCTCCTTGATCATATAAATATATATACGTATACATATAAACTATCATACCCCCTTCAGTTATATATACATATACATATAAACTATCATACCCCCTTCACTTAGTCACTTTGACTAACCCTTTTGCCTACTTCAAAATGAGTGATTTCAGGAATCAATGGAATAACACTAACGGTATCTTGAAGCTTTAAAGTGTCACAACTTATAGGTCAAGGTTGCTCCTAAGAGTACACTATCTTGAGCCTCTCCGTATAAATAAATTATCTCACACTTTATCCTTGCATTTCATCCTGTTGTACTCTTTTGCGTACTACTTTGATCAATAATGATAATCCTTGTTCTTTATACGTTATCCTCCCCATTCATTGGCAAAGTTCGAATCTCTTTATCTTCAACTGGACTGTGACATGCACTCCACTCATGTATTATCTTGACCGTTCGCCAAAGTATTTCCTGAGTGCTGGATCTAACCACCACTAGGGGAATATTGTTGTGCGGGGGTTGTAGTGTTGGGGAGGCGCTACAACTTAAAGTGGTATCAGAGCTCCAGGTTGTGAAAATTTGGGTTTTATTAAGCTTGATAAGTATTCTTGTGTCTTTAATTCTTAAATTGTGATCAATCACTATTTGGGGCGGCCGACCAGTATGTGATTTGTTACAATTATAGTACTAAAACCCTTCCTTAATCAAATCCACCATATGGTTTTAATCCACACCAAAAGTCTGACTTTTATTGGATCCTTCAGTACTTTTGAAACCATCGAATTCATTAGTGGATTCGGTTTTCAGATCTACATCTCCTTCATCTTACTTGCATTTTCAACTTGTTAAAATACTTCACTTATAATTCCTAGCTTCTTCAAGTCTCAAGTTATTAGAATTGCTTCAAAATACCAGTAGGGCTGAAAGTTAACGTATTGATTCTGTGCCCTTACATGCCTTACCTTTGCTAAAGGTGTTGTGCTTATTAATTGCTATTAGTTGGAACATTTATTCTCATGATCATCTATGAATCATTCTCAACTATGATGCATTATATTCTCCCTATAAGGGTGATTGCAGTTTAAAATTGTCATCCCAAAGCTGTTAATAAACACGCCAGTTACTACTTTATAAGACACTGGCGCCAAGCATCCATTCATTGTATTATGTGTGAGTTTCAATTTCTCACCTGAAAAATTATCTTATGCTTTTGAAGTAAAGTTCTATTTCAAAAACATGCAGTATCATGGATAAAGGGTATAAACACTACCTAAAGTTATTATTAAACATGAGTAGAATCTGAGAACAGATTCTCTTTAAGGGGGTGGGTTGTAACATCCCAGATTTCGAGGCCAAGAAGAAATAGGTAAACAAAGGGTTAGAAGAAAATCTCAATTCATCATGCATTACATTTTATGTGAATTATATGGTTTTATGTTAGATTTTTATCAATATCTTATTATAAAATACCTATCACTATTCACCGAGCCTCAATCTATACACATTTCTCATGAAACTTTAGAAAGTCAGATTCTGCAATTTTTGTATTTGTATCCTACCTTTTGTTATTCCAAAATCCACTTTTTGAAATTGTTTGTCAAAAATTCCATTTAGGGCAATTCACCCATTTATGTAGAAATTTTCTGGAACATCTTTACCTAGCCAATATTGGGTTCAAATGAATCCTCGCAAAATTTTATGAATTATGGTATCATTCTAAACCCTAATTCTCATTGTAACTCCCGTAGTAACCTAAACCGTCTAGAAACCCTAAGTTAGCTCTAATTTAGAGATTTTCGAATTTTAACATTTTTCCTACTCAATAATATAACCATAATGGTCCTTAAATTGTTTTATAAATTTTAAGACCTTTTTCAAATTCTAGTTCTAACCCTAGCTCCTTTTATAAATTTTTCCTATTTTTCCTAAAATATTATTCCCGCCGTGAAAACTAACTTTTAAATTGTACGACTTTTGGTATCCAATATTTTATTCAAAATAATCCTCAAATTATTGTATGAATCATGAACACTTTGTCGGAAATTAAATCTCATCCTAGCTTCATTTTATGTATTTTATCATATTTTTCAAAATTCCGAACCTTTACTACTTTAACTTAAAACATTTAAACCCTAAGTGTATATAATCATCGAAAAGCTCTTCCGATTCTCTTTCTTTTGAAATTCTTCTCATTTCAAACTAAAATCTAGAGTTTCTTCTACATTTTTACTATTGTTTTCAATCTATTTTAGAATTATTTTATTATGATGTAATTTTTAGATCATACACGTATACATAAGCTCCTACATCACTTATACACTTGTCTATACACCTATGTACCCTATAAAATACACCTTGCTACTCTAGAGACATGACTCACTACCTAAAGAACATAAATTTCCCTTAAATCCCAAAACCATACGTATAAATGCCCGTCACAATTCATTTACAAGATCATAATTCACCCTCATTTCTTCCTACAAGCTCACGGCACACAAACCTTTTCTCTAAGGTATTCCCTTTTCTTTTATTATTTTATGATTTATGTTATGTTCTTAGGGTATTATGATTATAGCATGCTTAGATTTAATTAAATTATGCCTTTAGGACTTTTTATTTTATGAAATATATGCCTAAATTGTTAATTTTATGTACAATATGTCTGCATTTATGAATTTTATTCAATTAAACGCTGAATTATGATATGATAAGGTATGATTATGTGTTTAAATAATTCAGATCTTATTTAGTTAAATTCATGCCTAGAATAATTTTTTTAGAATTAATTTTATGATTAAAGTCACATAAAGTGCTACATAAAGTTCAATTGTATGTTATGAAGTTAGAATTTATTAAATATGATCATGAACTAATACGAACATATTCATAAGTCTAAAAACATGTTCATAATATTCTTGAACTAAGAATGGTACACGTGTGATAGTATGTGCGTGTGTATGTTCAATTTTAGGTTATAAAGTGTTTAATTCTTAAGAATTTGAATAGTAAATATTTTCAATAGTAATTTTGACCTTTTGGTCAACATATATCAATAATATTTCAAAATTAATGTAAAATTAATTATAAATTGAGTTTTTAAAATATTAAAGAAGGATTTTATCCGAATTCTCCGAAAATCGGCAATTTTGTAAACGTTTTCTAAAATGTGACCTACGTTATCAAGTTAAACCCTAATTTCATTTCAATTACTCATAATTAGGACCGTAATGTGATTAATAAATATTTGATTAGGTAAAGAAATCATAGAACCTACTTCATTAAGGAAATTCCCTTAAACGGGTAAAAAATATATTTTACTGAATATTCTCTAGCGTGTTATAGTTTATGTGTTTACTTGATTAGAATAATGTGTTACCCTTTTAAGTATGAACATTATGTGTTTTATGTGCTTGTTTGATTAGAATAAAGAACCTAGTCCTAAGCCCATAATAGTTAATACTTTCAGGCACACTGGAATCCACATTACAATGTCTGACTACTGGTATAGGTGAGGGTTAAAACATTTTTCAATTGGAATCATGCCTATACTTACGTATTTAAATAAAAACTATTTTCAAACCTACCTATTGTCTAATTTCTATCTATACACATTATTATAGTATAATATCCCTCTTTATGCGGAAAATACTTTTATGTCGGAATCAGGATCTTACCCGGACATTCAATACAAGAAAATCATCGAATTTCGACGAAAAAAACCGATGGGAAAGGCCCGTTGGTTATCCGGAGGAAATACCGTCGGAAAAGTCATGAGAAACCAACGGAAATGCAATGATTCATTGCTAAAAAAAAAATCAACGAGAAGGATCGTCGGTATTCCGTCATTAGACCGTCGAAAAAAATGGCGGGATTTAAAAAGAAGTGTGCCAAAAGTTTGTGACGGCCTTACCGTCGGATATGTGTCATATATCTTAGAACATTTGGTGCATTTTTCGCGCTAAAAACTTTGCTACAGGTTTTCGACGGGCCTTCCGTCGGTACGTTTGTATATAAATTTTTTGTGAACCCGACGGATATATGTCTATCATTTCCCCATCGATATTGCCTTGATTAGTAATAATACAACGGACAACCGATGGCCTTGTTCCGTCGGATTCTTTCCATGATTAGCACTATGCCTTTTACTACACCAACGGATGTCCGACGGGAGATGACCATCGGTACTTCCTAATGCATCGTCCAACAGAATTCCAATGGGAGAGTTCCATTGGTGTGTATAAATTTGCATTTGCACAGATTCCAACGGCTTGTGTTGTTGGTTATCTATCAGTTTTTTCATCATATTCCTATTTCGACCAGTATTCGATGGCATATTCCCATTGAAAATTTTAAAAACAGTAATTACAAGGCTTAAATTTTTTTTTTCACCAAATCCATTGCATTTTGTATTTCAAAAGCAGTAGGAGCTAGGGTTCTCTGAGAATTGCTCGCAAGCGGGAGACACGCACGATTGCTCCCCAAATCACTTGCATTTTCAATTTCTATAACGTTGAAGGGGCTAGGGTTCTCAGAATTAAACGATAGGGTAGCATTTAAAACTTTTGTGGGTTCATTTGTGCATAAAGTAGGTGCAAGATTTTGAGGTTCAATCCGAGTGCGTCTGAATAGAAGGTGAAGAAGGCATTTAGGCATCTGTGCAGTACTCAAGGTATCCTCTTTACTCCTCTTGATTTTCTTGGTTGAGGGTGTTGGATGAGTTTCTTCCAGTTTTTTGGTGAAATGTTTTTGGTTCTGTTCGATTTTACGCTCTTATGGAGGCATTTGGGTTTGGGTGTTAATGGAATGCACTATCACTCAGATTTCAGCTAAGGAAGAGAATGTGGTCCTCAATTTAACCAATGCTTTGCAGTTGTGGTTCCGTTTTAGCTGAAGATAAGCTGTGGGTCAACAGGTTTGTTCGGGATTGTGAATCTCTTGGCTTTCTAGTGTCTTTTCTCTGAAAATTTATGGTTTGATGTTTTCAGATTTAAGTTCAACTTTTGGTCATAATACGGACATGTCTATGTTATTTTGATCTAAAGGCACTAAAGAATTTGTTTGCTTATCTCAGATTTGGCTACGAAAGGTCTATTTACTGGGAGAAATTTCACTCGGAGGAATCTGGTTGGAGGGAGTGCAGAACATGTGGAAAGGTAATAACAGTTTTCTGTCCACACGATTTCTCTATTTGTATGTTTGTGTGTGTTTACATATGTTTGAGCACTTTAATTTTAACTCGTTAGTCTGTCCACTGTGGATGCATTGCATCAAGATATCTACACGAATACATGTAAAAATGTAAAAATAATTCTGACAACAGTGAAAATGATAAAATAATTGTATACTTATTCTCTTGGTTTGCAGGATGATGATGTTGTTAATGCTAAAGCTTTTATCAATAAGGCTTCCTTTTTGGTTAGCAGCAACCAACATGAACTGTTGAATTTCCAATACAAGGTCAGTATTTTACAGTATAATCTCAGTTTATCCAGTGCAAGTAGTATGCTAGTTATATAGTTAACTTCATTCTTTTACCAGGTTTGATATGCTAGGATTCTTAATTTGAAGAGGAAATTTCTAGAAGTTGCCCTTCGCTATTTTGATATCTCTCAAATTGAGAAGCTGGAAATTTGAGAGGAGTATATATACTGGAATTCTCTACTAAAAACACTTAGATAATCTTATGAAATGGCTTTTATTTTACTTACGATTACTTGGCATTCCAGGTAAATAGGTTTTCTATTTCCTACCATCTTATACAAGAGTTGTGACCTTTGCTTGTAACGCCCCGATTTCTCGGCAAGTCAGGTATGACGTCACGAGTGGGATTAGACCGAGAGTTATGTGGCTTATATGTGTTTAATATGCTAACTGGACTTTTAATATATTTTACTTTCGCGAATTAATTTACATTACGTGACCTATATGATTTATATGAACCTTGATTATGCTATATAAATTCGTTTATAACATGTTTTCTTGCTAATTATAAATTTTATATCACTTATGTACTTATTTGATCTTATATGAAATCCTTGGACTCAATTGAACTTTGAATTGGACCCCAATTATTCACCTACCTAAACCAGGGGGCCCTAATTGAATCACTTAAATTATTGGAGGACCAAAGTGCAAATTCTCTCATTTTCTCTCCCTTATTACATGATCAACCCCCCTCTCTCTCTTCATTCTTCTCTTTATTTCTTCTTCTTCATCCAAGAAACCCTTCTCCCTCTATTCCCTTTTCTTCACCACCTCCAAATCCAAGCAAGAGGGCAAGAGACAAGGTTATATCTTTAAACTCCAAGCAAGACTTCAAGCTCCATCCTCTTTTTTCATCTTCTCCTCCTTCTTCTCCAAGGTATATGTGTATGTAGATGTGTATATATATGTGTGTGTTTTGATGTGGGTTTTTGTAGATAAGTGATTCTTACTTAATAACTCGAAATCTTGTGTGAATATGCATGAATATATGATAATCTATGAATTCTATGCTTAATTGTTAGAAATCTTGGAGCAAGAGTATGTTTATGTATATATGTGTATATAGGTGTATGTATATGTATATATATTTGTGGGGTTTGTGAATTAGTGTTCTTAATTGTCCTAAACGTGTATTTGATGTTCTTACTTGGTATATTACATGTTTTAAGTGTTTTGGGTTGAGTTTTGAGGAGTTTTGATGTTTAATTGTTTTCTCCCGCGAATGCCCTGTTTTTTTCTGCGTATTTTGGACTCGTAACGAATCCACGGTCGTGGATTTTTATGCCTTGAGAATCTATGGTCGTGGACTTGAGGCAGGGACTCCGGATCCTCCCCTGTTTTCCGACTGAGGTTGTTTTATCCCGTTTACCCTCATACGAACTCTGATTGACCTGAATTTGGAACCTCAATATCTTATCTCATTTGTGAGATATGATCGTTTGAAAATTGTGTCGCTACTTTGACAAAATTCTACATTGACCCAACTTCAAACCTATGCCATTTTCACCTCGATTTGAACCAAGATTCGTACCATATACCACTGAAAAGATCTATGTACCATATACCATTGAAAAGATCTATGTATCAAAGATCACAGAGTTAGCTCATATGAGACATTATAGAATCTCAACTATAACGATTAATGAATCACGTCATTGATCTATGGGATATTTCCTAATCTAGAAGTTTCTGGAAACTTCCTTTCCCATTTAGGAATGTTCTCACGCAGGACATCTTAGTGTTGAAGTTCTTGTAGCAATCACCCTTATGTATTATGAACGCATCGTCATATGCGCTTATCATTCCATGAAACTGAATGATCCTTCAAAAGGACATAATCCCATAAACAAGTCTTAATGGAGTCAAGGTCGACACTCCCACTATTTATCGGACTCACTGAATTGGAGAAGTTTCTAATCCTTGCCTATGGAGTTAAAAACTTGTTTCATATGCCATTCCCATAAGGGCAAAGTTCTTAACGGTCTCATCGGATTAGGGGAGTTCAATACATGCAAAATAAAGTCAAACCCAATCTGACATAAATAAACACATAAAGAAGTGATTGCCTATGAACAAAATCATTTCGTTTATTTGTCAAAGACTGTTTGTGATTTTACAATGAAATAGAAAAGCAAACATCTGGTTTAAGGGCACTATTCCTAATAATCTCCCACTTACCCGTCAAAGCCATTTAGGTGCTAATCTCAGTCCCATCTTCTGAAGATGTCCTTCGAAAGCCTATTGACTAAGGGTTGTTGTAAGTAGATCTTTCATGTTCTCTGTCGATGTGACCCTTTCAATGTGCACATCTCCTCTATTGATTATATCACAAATCAAGGGATACTTCCTCAAAATGTGCTTAGTCCTTTGGTGAGATCTTGATTCTCTTGCTTCAGAAACCTCCCAGGTGTTGTCACAATACACTATAACGTGGTCTTTAATGCTAGGAACTGCAACCAACTCTTGGATGAAGTTTCTTACCCAAACACCTTCCTTAGCTGCGTCGTTTGCAGTTAAGTATTTGGCCTCAATGGTCAAATCTACAGTGGTCGCTTGCTTGGAACTTTTCCAAATCATGGCTCTGCCGTTCAGGCAGAATATGTATCCTGACATGGATTTGAAGTCATCTATGTCTGATGCAAAACTTATATCACAGTATCCTCTAATGACAAGATCTTGCCGACCTCCCGAAACCAAGAATAAATACTTAGTTCTTCTCAAGTACTTAAGGATGTTCTTTACAGCAGTCCAGTGACCTTCAACAGGGTCAGATTGGAATTGGCTAGTCACGCTAAGTGCATAAGCCACATCCGGTTGGGTACATAGCATTGCATACATTATGCTTCCTATGGCTGATGCATAAGGAATTTTGGATATCCTGGACTTTTCAAGTTCAGTCTTGGGACACAGCTTCTTCGAAATAACTGTTCCCGGGCCCATTGGAAGTTTTCCACGCTTGGATTCTTCCATGCTAAACCTCTTTGGTATTTTATCTATGTAAAACAACTGTAATAATTCTAACAATCTCCTAGATCAATCTCGATAGATCTTTATCCCGAGAATGTAGGATAAATGGTCAAGATCCTTTATCTCAAATTGGTTCGATAACCAAGACTTTGTTACTTTCATGTCATCCTTTGCATTCCTAATGAGGAGGATGTCATCTATATAAAGTATAAAAAATTGAACCGAGGTTTCCAATTTTTTTTTTGTACATGCAGGATTCATTCGGATTTTGAATAAAGCCTAACAATTTGACTGCTTCACCAAACTGAATATTCCAATTCCTAGATGCTTGTTTCAATCTATAGATTGAACGTTGGAGCTTATAAATCTTTTGTTCGCTCCCACTGAATGTGAAACCCATGGGTTGCTCCATGCAAATGTCTCCATTAAGAAAGGCACTTTTCACATTCATTTTCCATATCTCATAGTCATAATATGTAGCAACGGCAAGCACGATCCTAATAGACTTTTGCATTGCAACCGGGGAGAAGGTTTTATCAAAGTGTACACCTGGCCTTTGAGTGAAAGCTATAGCAACTAATCTTGCTTTAAAGGCTGTTACGCTTCCATCTACTCCAAGCTTGCCCTTACATATCCATTTACACCCTATGGGCCTGATCCCATCAGGTGGATCAACTAAGGTCCAAACTTGGTTAGAGTACATGAAATCCATTTCGGATTTCATTGCTTCTTTCCACTGTTCAGAGTCCGAATCTAGCAGTGCCTCCTCATAAGTTAATGGATCATTATCCATTTGAGATGTTTGGTGGAGAAAACCATACCATCTCTCTGGTTGTCTAGGAATGCGTTCAAAACGTCTTATTAGAGGAGGATTTTCACGTGTATCACTCTCTTGGATTGGCTGAGGGATATTTTTCTCCAAACTAGGCGTGGGACCTTGGCCTCGAACCTCTTTGAGTTCTACGATCTTGCCTTTCCTTTCTTTCAGGAATGAGCCCTCAAGAAAAGTGGCGTTTCTTGATATAAAGAACTTTTGTTCAAGAGGATCGTAGAAATAATATCCTATTGACTCTTTAGGATATCCTACGAAGTTGCATGAGCTTGATCTAGCTTCAAGCTTATCTCCCACTGTCCACTTCACGTAAGCAGGACAACCCCAAATTCTTAAGTAAGAATAGTTAGGGATTTTGCCAAACCACATTTCAAATGGGGTTTTGGGCATAAATTCGGAGGGAACAAGATTCAAAATCTTAACTGCTGATTCTAAGGCATAACCCCAGAATGAAGGTGGTAATTCAGTGAAGCTCATCATGGAACGAACGATATCAAGTAGGTTTCTGTTCCTTCTCTTAGACATTGTACCAGTTATGCCTCGGGACAGCAGAATGCCAAGTTGTCCACTGGTAGTAACCCTTGATGTTGCAAATCATGTTGTACACAAAATCCTCACTGATAGTGAAAACTCAGCCAACATTATCTTTTACTCGACTTTGTAAAAAATAAACATACATGAAAAACTTGATTATGAGCCCATTAAAACACCTTTGATAGGTTCGGGTAGTTCGAAGGTTTACTCTAAGGGATGAGTTGAGCTCGTCGCCTCCATGGGGAAACAGCTAAAAAAATCTATCGTGGCGCTCGAATACTTGGTGGTCGAAGGCCCCTCTGCTTGCAACATAATCATTGGACACCCTGCACTGATTAGTTTTCGAGCAGTAATTTCCATGTACCACCAAAACGGTCAAGTTGCCGACACTGCAAGGGATCAGGGAGCTCAGGGGCGACATACCATGGTCATGGGAGTACTACTCCATCTCCATGGAAAAGGTAAAACTTCCTAACAAAGCTATAGTTCCGTTATTGAAAGTCAATGACTTCCTCAACCCAGAGTTGGCCGACCTAGACCATCCCACCTAGGAGATATGTTCAAAACACATGATCTCAACCATCACCCGAAAGAAAAGAAAGTTAGATGATGGGAAAATCGTGGTGGCTGGAGCCGTTGTCCCGATCTAGCTGGCCCCAGATGATGAAGAGAAAACCACCAATATCGGAGCTGACCTGAAGGGTAAACAACAGTGCATGCTTATCTAATTCTTACATGATAGCATCGATGTATTTGTGTAGAAGGCCTCTGATTTAGTAGGAGTCAACCCTAAAGTCATTGAGCATCATTTGAATGTCGGACCAAGATTTCTACCTATCAAGTAGAGACTGAGAGCGCAAAGTGATGAGCGAAACGAGAGCATTGAGCCAGAAGTAAACAAACTCCTCAATACTGGATACATTACCCCATCTAAGTACATCGATTGGATGTGTAATGATGTCTTGGTCGCCAAGACAGGTGGCAAATGGCGATGTTTAATGACTTCACAGATTTAAACAAGGTCTGCCCAAAGGACCCATACCCCCTACCATGGATAGATCAGCTGGTCGACTCCACTGTGGGCTGTGAACTCTGGAGCATGATGGATGCCTTCGAGGGCTACTATAAGATATCCATGGTCTCTGAGGATAAGAAAAAGACCTCCTTCATAGTGGTTAAGGGCATATACTGCTTCAAAGTCATGCCATTCGGTTTAAAGAATGCAGGAGCCACCTACCAGAGATTAGTAAAAAAGTTTTTGAAGAAGAGATAGACAAAACAATGGAGGTGTACATTGACGATATGTTTGTCAAGAGTGAGAAAACGGAGATGTATCTTGAAGGTCTGGGTGGACCTTTTGACCTGTTGCGCAAATATAGAACGAAGATAAACCCAAACAAATGCTCATTCGGAGTAGAGGGGGAAAAGTTCCTTGGCCACATCGTCAGCCAACGGGGGATCAAAGCCAACCCCAAAAAAATCCTTACACTTAAGAATATCAACAGATCTCATACCATTCAAGACGTCCAGTGCCTTATGGGTCGAATCATCTCCCTGAACAGGCTCATTTGTCGCTCTTCTAAGAAAAATCATCCATTCTTTAAAATTCCTTGTAACATTAAGAAATTTGAATGGACTGATGAATGTAATCAAGCCTTTGAAAGGCTCAAAAAATATCTTGCATCTCCTCCTTTGTTAGCTAACCAATTACAGGGGAAACACTTTTTGTATAATTGGCTACAACCGAGGAAGCAGTTAGTTCTGTATTGGTTGCATTGCATGAAAGGAAGCATATGCCAGTGTACTATATCAGCAAAATCCTTCATGGCACAGAAATACGGTACCTTGACATTGAGAAGTTCGCTTTAGCCCTTGTTCACACTTCTAGGAGGCAAAGGCCTTACTTCCAGGCACACTCGATAACATGCTGACCGATCAAGCATTGCGATAGGTATTAGAGAAACTAGATGTTTCTGGGAGACTGGTAAAGTAGGTAGTTGAATTGAGCCAGTTCGACATCAATTTCCAGCCCCGGATGGCCTACCACGCTCAGATCCTGGCGGACTTCTTGATTAAAAAAAACGACCCAGGCAAATAAACCCCATGCTCAGTGCTATAGACCTTATCGGTGGATGGCCCCTAAACCTCTCAAGGAGGGGGTGTGGGCATATCCTTGATAAGTGCAGAAGGTCAAAAGCTCCTTGGATTTCCCAGCAACTAACAACGAAACAGAATATAAAGCTCCTATTGCAGACCTAAAAACTGCAAAAGACCATGGGATTGAGAGGATCGCGGCAGTTATCGACTCACAGTTTGTGGCCAGCTAGGTGGAGGGCTCTATAAAGTACGAGAAGAGTCAATGATTAAATACCTTGCCAAAGTCAAATTGGCTT
This sequence comes from Lantana camara, assembly GCA_037501455.1. Classification (NCBI taxonomy): domain Eukaryota; kingdom Viridiplantae; phylum Streptophyta; class Magnoliopsida; order Lamiales; family Verbenaceae; genus Lantana; species Lantana camara. The sequence goes on from CM074861.1 coordinate 94,679,733, forward strand.
CTAAGTTTAAGAAGTTCAAATCGCAATAGATGTCGCGAGAGGAAAACACAAGAGCAGATGCTCTATCTAAATTTGCGAATGGGATGGGAGGCTCTAAAGATCAAAGCTTCACCTACCTCTCAAACAAAGGCAGGCGATCGATGGGGACACCGAAGAAATATGCTCAATCTACTTAGCAGAGCATTGTTAGCTCAATAAGATCATCCTTTTTCTTTGAGATGGTACCCTATTAACTAATCGAAATGAAGCAAGACGTCTCCGATAGTAGGTTACAAGCTACTCCCTTGATTCAGAAGGATGACTGTACATAGGGCTTAGATGGACCCAACCAAGAGATGCCTTCGACTGTCCTAGGCTGAAGATGTTCTCGAAAAACTTCACAGTGGCCAAGAAAGTTTCTAGAAGTGGGTTTTATTGGCCCACAGTTAATGAAGATGCCAAGGAATATGCCCACAAGTGTGTCAACTATCAGAAACATGCCAATATCCCACACCAATACCCATCCCACACCAACACCCAGCTGAGATGATCACGGTTGATGTTCGTTGGCCCTTTGACCAGTGGAAAATATATATAGTGACTCCACTTCTCCTTGCGAACGGGCAGAGATTATATTTGTTTATCGCTGTAGAGTACTTCTCCAAATAGGTCGAAGCCCAGCTAGCAGAAAAGATTACAGACAAAGTCATCCAGAAATTCCTCTGGCGAAACATCATTTCAAGATTTGGTGTCCCAAGAGTTCTCATTTGCGATAATAGAATAACGTTTTAGAGCACTAGCACTAGAACCTAGTGCTCTGACATGGGCATCAGTCAGTGTTTTGTGTCAGTTGCCATGCACAAGCAAATGGCCAGGTAGAAGTTATCAACCGTATTATCATCCAGAATCTTCAAACCAGGCTCGAAGCTAAGAAAGGAGCTTGGGACCACAAACTTGATGAAGTCCTGTGGGCTTACCGCACCACCCCCTATACAGCCACCGGGCTGACACCCTTCTCGACGGTTTATGGGTTGGAAGCCATGATACCAGCAAAACTACTCCACCAAACAACTAGAGTCTCCAACTACTAGCTCGCTCGGAATGTGGAAGACCGAGCATACCAGCTCGACACAATTGAAGAGGTCCGACAGAAGAGGTTCCAACGTATGTAATAATATCGAGCCACCATAGCTCGAAGATACAACAAGGGTGTTTGACCCCGTAACTTTTAGTTTACGACCTTATCCTAAAAAAGGTTGAAGTAACCAAACATATGGGCGAACTCCAGCCCAATTGAAAAGGGTCCTTACCGTATTATAGAAATAGGCAGAAACAAAGCTTATCACCTCGAAAAAATAGACGAAACCCCCATCCTCAGATCATGGAATGCCCATAACCTTAAGAAGTTTTAAGTATAGATTGAGTCCAAGTGTGAGTGTACTCTACACTTGACTCTCTCGTATAAATGAAGAAGAACTTTTCAGTCAATCTAAATTTCTTTTATATACGTGCTTTCTGTGCTAGAAGTGTTTCAACTTATTTCTAAGTTAGAATTTGATATTCTATCAATGCTCCGAGGGGAGGGTGTAACCCCCCCCCCCCACCCATCGGCTAAACACTTAGAAAGCCATCGGCTAAACAATTAGAAAAATTTTAGACGAAAACTCAATCACATGGTTAGAAAGGTTCGAGCAAGTACAACCTTGCAAGCTTAAAAATTAGTCTAAAATGTTTAAGGGTCGGAGTCAACCTCCAACTCAAGCCAGAACTTTGTGCATACAAAAAAAGGTAGAAATGTAAAGAACAAATGTATGACGAAAACACAAATTTCATTAATAAAATGAGTCAAGCCCCAGAAATTACAGAGCTATTACAAGTTGAAGGCCCTAGCAGCCTGTTTACATTTTTAAGAATTTAAAGAAGACACTCAAGTCATTATCAGTGGTAATAGTGGGAGCGAGCTCTTTCGGCGCTTCTGGGGCCTTCTCAGTGGCTGCTTCCTCTTGAATTCCTTTTCCTTTCCCAGTTAAATCAGTCGTTGGAAGGAGAACAGCTAGAGGAGGAATTACCAGGGGAGAGGTGCCGGCATGATGGGAGCCTGCCATTCCCAGAGTCTTTGAGCCACTGCAGAGGTTTCAAAGGATTTCACCAGAGTTTTTTTGGCTTACCCAAGGGAAACAGGCTCAGGCAATTGGCAGTCACTCTCAGGCCGCTTGTCAAACTTGGCCTCCGACTACTCCACGACGCAACCAAAAGGGACCTTGTTCTAGTCAGTTTCTTTTGATGTTACTTTGGTTGAAAGGGTTCCGGCACTGGTTTCGATCAAAAGCATTTCGATCCTTGCACTCTCTCCATCTGGGCCTAACCATTCGAGCCTGAGGTCAGATGGAATAGCCTCCATATCGGTTAGAATATCTACGCTCAACTTATGGTCGTTATGAAAGAAGTAACCTGGAAGTGGATAGTGGCGGTTCACTTGAAATAGGCATTTTATAAACCCGGCCTCTATGTCAACTACACCAAAGGTCCCAGAGACTGCGTCAAATGCTGTGAAACTCAAGAACTTCAGCAACCCAAGGCGTTCTCGACCCCATTTTTTTGCCCATCTCGGAACCTTTTATCCCTGCCAACCTGCTCGCCCTGCTTATAAGCCTTGTTGGTCTCCGTATTGGCCTGTTCGATTAAGCTCTGCATTGTGGCTAGGCCGGTTTCAAGTTTCTCCTTTTCTGATAGAAGACTCTGGACATCAAGCTCTATTTTTGACCTCTCTTTCATGCCCTTCTCGACCTGTTGGTTCAGCTTTTTGATTGTATGGGCGTCCTCTTTCCTTACCGCCTTCAAAGCCGCATTCTCCTTCATGAGTCGATTCACTTCTTCCCTCTAGCTGTTCGCCTTGAGCACCTCTGGCCTCTCGGCCAACAATTTATCCTTGTCCACTTAGGCAAGTTCCAATCTTTTCGCAGTGTGGTACTCCCTCACGAACATCTGTGAAAAATAAGGAGGGTTTTAGCACTATATGTTTGAAAATAATAAACAGCAAATGAAATAGCTTGAAACTCACCGATTCAAGCAGCGACACTTTGTTGAATAAGAGGGTTCAGTTGTCCTCCTGAGCCAGCTTTTGGTGGTCATCTACCATCTGGAAAGATAAAAAAAGAGGCACCAGGGCATCATAGTTTACTGACCCATTGGCGATCCTCCTCTCGGATCCCTCAGCAGTGAGGTCACTTACTGTTGGGAAAAAAAAATAGAAAGGTAGCAAAAATTTAAAATTTTTCCCAAAAGATAGAATCGAATCTTGTAATTCCTATTCCCAAATTCGTAGAGATCAAGAAACTCACTTAGATAGAAGCTTTCTTGACATGTTCTAGCTACCAAAGAATGCACTTCAAGCGGCTTGTCCCCAAAAGCTCCTTCGAATCTTTCAAGACTTCACGATTGTAGCCCTCTAGAGAATTAGTCTAGCAAACTCGACCACGATTCGAATAGGGAAGATGCTAGTTCTAGGTTCAGTTTTTAGGCTCTAGGGTTTAGTAAATAATATTTGGAGAAAAGGAATTTTTTTTATCTATCCTCTCCACGGGGTTCGAACCCTATGTATATGGAGGCTAATGGTTCGAACCATTTTGTCTTGTTGGACAAGGTTTCCTAAACTCTTTTGGAAAGCGATTACTTGCTTGGAGAGAAAGACTGTTACTTTGAACAAAAGTCTCTTTTTGACCAACTTGTCAACCAAGTCATAATATCTAAATCTTTTAGATATTTTATTTTACTTTATTTATTTTATAATAAATATCTTGAAGACTAATAATTAATTAATTCTCAATTAATTATTTATTAGACTTTATTTCTCCAAATTAGAACTTTAAAATTAATTTATAATTAATTTAAAGTCCATTAAATAATTAATCAAGATTAACTATTTAATCACATATGTGTACCTAACACGTGTCACTAGGGATACGTGTCCCACACGTGTTCCACACGTGTGGACCCCACCAATCACCTGTTGGTCCGATAACTCGTTTAATCAATTTCAAACCTTAACCTACGTGACCGGGTTGTTAAGTGTGACTCTCTAGGTTCTTAATTCAATTAGCAGTGACCCTAATTAATTAATTCCTAATTGATTAATTAGTCCACAGATCATAAGACCATAGTCTAACAACACGTGTATGATCCCTGGTTGAATAAGAATGTCTCAATTCAAAAGAACCTTTCAGTCATTAATTCATGTGAGATACAGTCCTCCTACGTCCCATTTCTCAATCAAGATCTAGGGCAAGGGAATAATTAGAACCCTAATAATCTTGATTCTAAATTTAAGTGCATTTCATATCCATTTGATCTCGATCCAAGAAATCCATTTCTTGATCTCTATCCAATGCCTTGGCCAAGGACTCCTAGATGGCATATAAATGACTTACACAATAAGAGATCAACTTGCTAATGTAAGTGTGGGTCCTTTATCGATTCTCATATGCTTCCATGTGCCACTTGTACAACCCCAGCTCAGTTGAATCGGTTGTCTTAGGTGACACCCTTTAAAGCTTACACCTAGGATTACAGAGTTAGCTCACAAAGCATCAATGGAGCCTTAAGTCTAAGGATCACTTAATCACATCAATGACTCATGAGATATTTCCCAATCTGGCAGTATCTATTTCCAGAAATAGAAACTTCCTTTCCCATTTAGGAATCTTCTCACACGGGACACCACAGTGTATCTACTTAGAATAAGCAAGCACCCCCACGTGCACGCACGTCTCAATAATACACTTTGCACCCCATGAAATAATGTGGTCCTTCTTAAGGGCGTAATCACACGAGCAAGCCTTGAACGAGTCAAGTCGACACTCCCGCTGTCTTTAGGACTCATTGGCTTTGAGTGATTTCTAATCATGACTTATGTGATATAGGGCTAGTCTCATGAACCACTTCACCGAAATGGTTGAGTCCTATAAGTCATATTGATTAGGGGAGTTCTTATACATGCACAGTTAAAGTAAACATACAATCAAACAAGATCATATAAAGAAGTGTTACCTTAATTCGTTTATTATTCAAAGATTGTCTGTGATTTACAAAAGGAGAGTACTAAAGTAGACTATTACATTGGCTTTTAGTGCACTATTCCTAACAATCACCCAGTTGCCCGTCAAAGCGACTAATGAATAAATCTAAGTCCCATCTTCGTAAGATGACCTTCGGAAGCTTCTCGTCTAAGGGGTTTAGTAAGTGGGTCTACCACGTCCTCTACTGATGTGACCCTCTCAATTCGTACATCACCTCGTTTGATGATATCACGGATTAGGTGATACTTCCTCATAATGTGCTTGGTCCATGGTGAGATCTTGGTTCTCTCTCTTGAGCAATAGCCCTAGTGGTTTTACAAAACACAATAATGGGGCTTTTATGCTAGGAACAACATTCAATTCTTGAATGAAGTTTCTAATCCAAACACCTTCCTTAGCTGCATCGTTTGCAGCTAACTATTCGGCCTCAACGGTCGAGTCTGTAGTGGTTGATTGTTTAGAACTTTTCCAACTCACTGCTCCGCCGTTAAGGCAGACAATGTATCCTGAAATTAACTTAAAATCATCTAAGTTAGATGCAAAGCTTGCATCGCAGTATCCTCCGATTACTAGATCTTTCAGTCCTCTGTATACTAAGAACAAATCCTTAGTGCTTCGTAAGTACTTTATGATTTTCTTCACGGCAGTCCAGTAGCCTTTTCCAGGGTCTGATTGGAAACGGCTCGTTACACTAAATATATATACCATATCTGTCTGAGTACATAGCATTGCCTACATTGTGCTACCTATTGCTGAGACATAAGACATATGAGTTATTCTTTCCTTCTGAAGGTTTGTCTTAGGACACATCTTCTTAGAAAGACATGTTTCTACAGTCATGGGAAGAACTTTGTTCTTTGCATTCTCTACACTGAACCGTTTTAGTACTTTGTCTATATACATCGATTGTGATAGTCTTATCTATGTCTTAGATCTATCCCTATAGATGTTTATACCGAGAATGTAAGACGCATCACCAAGATCTTTCATCTCGAATCGATTTGATAACCAAGACTTGGTAATTTTCATGTCATCCTTCGAATTCCCAGTTAGAAGGATGTCCTCAACAAAAAGCACCAAGAATTACACTAAAGTCTCCAATTCCTTTCTATACACACAGGACTAATTCGAATTTTGAACGAAGCCAAACGCTTTGACTGCTTTATCAAAATGAATGTTCCAATTCGTAGAAGCCTGTTTCAATCCGTAGATTGATCTTTGGAGCTTGCAAACCTTTTGCTCACTCCCACTGAATGTGAAACCTATAGGTTGATCCATACAAATGTCTTTATCAATGTCTCCATTAAGAAAGGTAGTTTTCACATCCATTTGCCATATCTCATAGTCGTAATATGCAGCTATGGCAAGCACGATCTGAATAGACTTTTGGATTACAACCGGTGAGAAGGTTTCATCAAAGTCCACATTGGGCGTTTGAGTGAAGCCTTGGCAATGAGCCTTACCTTATAGGCTGCAATGTTTCCATCTACTCCGAGCATTCTCTTAAAGATCCATTTGGGACCTATGGGTTTTACCCCATTTGGCAAATCAACCAAGGTCGAAACTTGGTTGGAGTACATGGAATCCATTTCGAATTTCATGACATGTTTCCAATGTTCAGAATCCGAGTTTGACATGCCTCCTTGTAGCACCTCCCATAGCGCTACAACCCCCACACCGCAACACTTCCCACGAAAAGGTTAAACCCCATACTCGAGAAAAAACTACGGCGAACGGTTTAGGTAGTACTGAAGAAAACGCATGATACAATGCAGCAGAAGATAGAGAGATTTAAAACTTTGCCAGTGGACAAGGGTGCTGCCGCACATAAAGAAAAAGTGTTACTATTGTTGATTGAAGTAACTGACATACATGGGAGAATAATATAGTGGCAGGCTGGTGTAAAATATGAGGCTAGCTGATTTGAAATGTAAGCATACTCAGGACTACGGGACTATGGGTTCTAAGAATCAGTCCTGAGCTACTAGGTATGACATCTTACCGCTTCAAGATACTTCTAAGTATCGTCCCCTTGATTCCTGAAATCATACATTTTAAGACAGACGATAGGTTAGTCAAAGCGACTAAGTGAAGGGGCGTATTAACTTATAGGTAAATGTATTTATATATATAGACATATATATATAGACATATATATATATAGACATATGTCTATATATATATATGTCTATATATATATATATATATATATATATATATATATGTATAGGACCAAGAAGATCTCGACCTGAAAAAGGTAGCAATAGGATATAACAAATATGATACGGTTCATAATAAGTTCAAAATAGGGTTAGAGGTATGTGGATATTTTTTATGAAGTATGAACCGTATGTAATAAGAACTTATAATGCCCGCAAGCCAGGCCTCTCCAACCGTAACTCCTTAAATATTTGGTAAAACAGCACCGGACTGATCAAGGCATCAGTACTTTAATAAAACCAAGTATGATAACAACTCCGCTACTCCGTGATGTCAATAGGGGATTAAACCCTAGAGACGATATATGTAATAAGTGGGAAATACGTTCCCGGGAGGTTTTCTCCCGTATCTCTTGGAGCAGAGTGACAAACCTCCAGCTAAACCACTACCAAGAGTTGGTGGCAGTCTGTGGCACCAACAGTACCCTCGGCCCTATACCTTCCGGGTAATTTCTCGACACAGCTGCGAGCCGGGGCCCATGACAATAATGATAATGTATTTTGCTTGCTTGGTTGGGAATCAGTTCTTAGTAATAAAAGGCTAAAGTATATAATATCCGGATAAGATACTGATTCCGATATAAAAGTATTTTCCCCTTAGAGAGGTATATTATATTGTAATAATATGTATAGGTAGGAAATTAAATAATAGGTATTTTTTAGAAATAATTTTATATACAGATACATAGGTATAGGCATGATTCTAGTTGAAAATATTTTAACCCTCACCTATACAAGTAGACAGACAAAGTCGTGTAGATTCCACTGCTTGATCCTAATTTCATCTGAAATTATTAACTACTACAGGCTTAGGACTAAATTTCTTATTACTCTAATCAAATAAGCACATCAAGTACATAGAGTTCACACTTAAAAGACTAACATGTTAGAAAACCCAGTAAACCCTAATTTTAACCGTTTAACGAAATTTAATTAATTAATTAGATTTTATGAAGTCTTTAACTAATCTAATATTTTTTAATCACATCGTGATCCTAATTATATGATTTAAAATGCAATTTAGGGTTTAATTTGACAATGTAGGTTAGGTTTTGAAATTATTTTACAATTTACAGATTTTTGGAAATTTGGATAATATCTTTCTTTAAAAAAATTCCAGAACATCTTTTTTAATTATTTTTAAATTATGTTAGATATTATTATTATTATTATTAACCAAAAAGTCAAAATTACTATTGAAAACATTTACTATTCAAATTTCTAAGAATTAAACACTTTATAACATAAGATTGAACATACGCACTTACACACTATCACACGTGCACCTTGTTTCAATTCATGAACATTATGAACATGTTGTTCGACTTATGAATATTTTTAAATTAGTTCATGAACATATTTAATAAACTCTTAGTTCATAACATATAATTAAACTTAAAATGTAGCACTTTATGTAACTTTAATCATAAAATTAATTCTAAATAAATTATTTTAGGCATGAATTTAATCAAATAAAATCATAAATATTTAAACACATATTCATATTATATCATATCATAATTCATGCATCTAATTAAATAGATTCCATAGTGTAGGCACATTGTATTCAAAACTAACAATTATGCATATATTTTATAAAATAAAATTCCTAAAGGCATAATTTAATTAATTCTAAGGATGCTATATTCATAATAACCTAAGAAAACCTTATAAATCATGAAATAATAAAAGAAAAAGACTCATACCCTAGAGAGAGAGAGGGTGAGTTCGAAAATCCCTAGTGAGAGTGAAGATTTTGGTGTGAATTTTGTGAATACCTCGTAGGGTATTCATAGGTATAATCTTGGGGTTTTAAGTGAAATTTCCTATTCTTTAGGGTAGTGACTAAGGGCCTAGGGCAGCTAGGTGTACAAGTATACGGTACTTAGTTGGTATGCTAGGCACATAAGTAATATATATGCTTATGTATTTAGGTATTATGTAATAAATACATCTTAATAAAATAAATCTAAAATAGGGTGAAAATAACAATAAAAACGTAGAAGAATCTCCAAATTTTAGTTTGAAATCAGAAAATTTGCAAAAGAAAGAGAATCGAAAGAGGTTTCCGATGGTTATAATCACTTAACGTTTAAACGTCTAAAGTTAAAGTAGTAGATGTTTGGAATTAGAATAATGTGAAAAAATAATCAAAACGGAGCTAGGATGTGAATTAGTTTCTGAGAAAGTGTCCATGGTTCATAAAATAATTTAAGAATTATTTTGAGTATAATATGGGATACCAAACGCCATACGGTTTAAAAGTTAGTTTTTATGGCGGGAATTGTACTTTAGGAAAAATTGGACTAATTTATAAAACTAGCTAGGATTTGAACTAGGGTTTGGAAAAGGTATTAAAATTCATAAAATAATCTAAGGATTGTTTTGGTTATAATATTGGATAGGAAAAACGTTGAATTTCAAAAATCTCCAAGTTAGGGTTGAAGTAAGGTTTTTAGCTGGTTTTGGCTACAACGGGAACTACAATGAGAATTAGGGTTTAGGAATGAAATAATCATTCATAAAATTTCATCAGGATTCATTTGAACCCAATATTGGCTAGGTAAAAGTGTCCCAAAAAATTTCTATATCTAGGAATGAATAGTAACTAAGGACCTAATGGGAATTTTAGACAAACAATTTCCTAAGTGTATCTTAGGATAATAAGAACTATGATATGTGTCCTGAAAATGTAGATTCTTACTTTCTAAAGTCTCATGAGGAATATGTGAAGGTTTAGGTTTGGTGAATGAATGGTGATAGGTGTTTCATAATAAGATATGGATAAAATTTGAAATATAAAGTCACATAATTCACATAAAATGCAATGCATGATGGATTGAGGCTATAAATACTTTTCTCTTAGCCCTCTACTTACCTGTCTCATCATAGTCCTGAAATCCGGCCTGTTACAATCCTCCCCCCTTAAAAAGAATTTGTCCTCTGATTCAATTCCTGTTTTCGAACAACTCTGGGTAATGTTTCTGCATCTTTATTCTCGGTTTCCCAGGTCTGTTCCTCAGTTCCATGTCCTTTTCATAAACCCTTAACAAGGGGGATTTTCGGTTCCTCAATTCTTTGAATTTCCTATCTAAGATTTCGGTTGGACTTACTTCATAAGTTAAGTCGGGTTCTAGAGGTACTTCTTCTACTGGTAGCATATGGGGTTCATTAGCAAGATACTAACAAAGTTGGGACACATGAAATACATTGTGTATTCGTATGAGGTTTACTGGCAAGTCTAAGCGGTATTCAGCTGGTCCAACGCACTCTATAATCTCGAAAGGTCCTATATATTTTGGGACTCAGTTTTTCAGCTTTCCCAATGTTCGTGAAGCCTTTTCTCGGTGATGTTTCCCAAGAACACTTTTTCGCCTACCACAAACTCTATGTCCTATCTTTGAGTATCGGCGTAACTCGTTTGTCTATCTTGGGAAGCCTTTATTCTTTGCCGAATAATCTCAATCCTTTCAACAGACTCTTTTATCCACTTCTTAACAGTCTTTTTTGTATCCTCTTTCTCAGTTACTTTAGTCTCATCCATATTCCAATAGAGCGGAGATCTACACTTTCTCCTATATAAAGTTTCGTAAGGGGCTACTTTAATGATTGCCTGATAACTATTATGGTATGCAAACTCTTCGCGAGGTAACTATTCCTTCCAATCTTCTTGGAAGTCTAAAGCACAAGCTCGCAACATATCCTCTAGATATTTGATAGTTCATTCTGATTGACCATCAGTTAGAGTATGTGTTGCAGAACTAAAATGTAGCTTAGTCCCTATTAGTTCTTAAAGATTCTACCATAGTTTCGAAGTGAATTTCGGGTCTCTATCGGAGACAATGCTAATAGGCACTCCATTCAATCTCACAATCTCTTTCTGATACAACTTTGCTAAAGAGCTGACCTTGTCAGTAGTCTTGACTGGTAGAAAGTGTGCGGATTTAGTTAACCGGTCAATGATAACCCGTATAATATCATATCCTCCTTTAACCTTTGGAAATCCCATAATAAAATCCATAGTTATTCGTTTCCATTTCCAGGTAGGAATTGGCAATGGTTGTAATTTTTCCCCAGGTTTCTGGTATTCTGTTTTGACTCGTTGGCAGGTCAAGCATTTTTTGACATAGCCAGCAATATCTCGTTTCATTCCATTTCACCAGAAATATTTCTTGAGATCATGATACATCTTGGTTCCTCCAGGATGTATCGTATATCGAGTCTTATGAGCCTCATCCTTTATATCTCAAGATTCTATGTTCATCTGTCATGAATTTAGTCTCAATATCTTTTTCTTTAGGATCGAGACACTTCTTGATCCATTCATCTTGTGCTTGGGCTTTTTTAAGCCTTTCGTGTAATGGCAAGGATATGATTATATTGGCTAATTGGGCCTTCGAGTGACAGTTACGGGTTCACTTCTCTCGTACAATGCTGCTAACTCTAGATCGTGTGTTGGGTAATTCTCTTCTTGAGGCTTGAGTTTTCTTAACAGATAAGCTATGACTTTGCCATTTTGAATTAGGACACATCTTAATCCTTCTTTAGATGCATCTATATAGACCACGTAGCCTTCTTTCCCTTCTGGTAAGGCTAGTACTAGGGCAGATGTTAACCTTCACTTTAATTCTTGAAAACTCTGCTTACATTTTTCCATCCATTCAGACTTACCTTCCTTCTTTGTGAACTGAGTAAGAGGCGTAGATATCTTGGTGAAATCTTTCACAAATCTCCTATAATATCCGGCAAGCCCTAGAAAACTTCTTACTTCAGATGTTTTTTTTTCTTTTTTTTTTTTTTTAATTTTATTTGGGTGTCTGCCAGTTCATCACTGTTTCGACCTTTGATGGATCTACTTCTATTTCAGAACCAAATATTATGTGTCCTAGAAAGTCACTTTTTCCAACCAAAATTCGCACTTGCTGAACTTCGCGTATAACTTATGTTCTCTTAAATTACTCAGTATTAGACAGAGGTGTTCAACATGCTCCTGGGGAGTTTTTGAAAGCACTAAGATATCATCAATAAAGATGACCACAAACAGATCTAGATATGGTCGGAATATCCGATGCATTAAATCTATAAATGCAACCAGAGCATTCATTAATCCGAAAGGCATCACTACAAACTCAAAGTGCCATATCGAGTATTAAAAGCAGTCTTCAGAATATCCTCCTTTCTTATTCTTAATTGATAATACCTTTGCCTTAAATCCAACTTAGAATACACTCGGGATCCTTGAAGAATATTGAACAATTCTTTGATATGGGGGAGAGGGTATTTATTCCTGATGGTCATACGATTAAGACTCGATAATCGATACACAATCGCAACGATCCATCCTTCTTCTTAACAAATAGCATAGGTGCTCCACATAGAGATGTGCTAGGACGGATATATACTGATTCTAATAACTCATCAAGTTGCTTCCTCAATTCTTGGAGCTCAGATGGAGCTATTCGATAAGGTGTTTTGGAAAATGGCTCAACTCCAGGGACCAAGTCGATCACATATTATAATTCTCTATCAGGAGTTAATGAATTTTGATGTTTAGGGAATACATCAGTAAACTCCTTTACTACCTCTACCTCCTAAATTTTGAGCTGATCTTTAGGCCTATTTAACAAATAGGCAACGAATCCAGTGGCTCCCTTATTAATTAACCTTTTAGCCTCTGCTTCTGTAAACAATGATATCGGCTCTATTTCTTCTCCCGATACAAAATTATCACCTTTTCCTAAGGTGACTTCATTCTTGAAATAATCCAACTTAGCATGATATTTATAAAGCCAATCCATCCCCAGAATAAGTCCATATCTTGACATCAGTAATTCTATAAGATCTATCAGGTAGTATTGGGTACCAATCCGTATAAGACAACATTTATATCCTCTATCCGTGATAAGGCAAGTTCCCAAAAGAGAACTTACTTTGAGCACATAAGGTAATTGTTTAAGTGGAAAATTAAAATGCGCACATAATTGAGATGCAATGAATGGATGCGTGGCGCCAGGATTATATAAAGTAGTAACTGGCGTGTTTAGAATGCGTGCCTTTAATAGCTTTTGGGGATGACATTTATAAACTGCAATAACCCTTATAGAGAGAGTATAATGCATGATAGTTGAGAATGATTTATAAATGATCATGAAAATACAAATCTCCAAATAATAACAATTAAGAAATATAACATCTTTAGTAAAGGAAAGCATGTCAAAGTACAGGAAATCAGTATGTCAATTTGTATTCCTACTGGTATCTTGAAGCAATTCTAATAACTTGAGACTTGATCGATCTATGAAGTGTAAATAAAGGATTTTCACAAGGTGGAAATGGGAGTAGGAAGATAAAAGTGATATAGATCTTATAACTGAATCTACCAACGAATTTGATAGTTTCGAACGTATTGAAGAATTCAACAAAACTTAGGATTTTGGGTATGGAATAAAAATATATGGTTAACTTTATTGGGGAAAGGTTTAGTACCACAATTGTAAAAAATCACATGTTAGTGGGCCGCCCCAACAGTGATTGATCACAATTTAAGCACTAAAGGCACGAGAATACTTGTGAGACTCTATGAACCCCAGAATTCCACAACCTGGAGCTCTGATACCACTTTAAGTTGTAGCGCCTCCCTTAGCGCTACAACCCCCGCACCGTAATACTTCCCGGGTGAAGGTTAAACCTGCTACTCGAGAAATACTATGGCGAACGGTTTAGGTAATCCTAAAGAAAACGCATGATACAGTGCAGTAGAAGATAGAGAGATTTAAAACTTTACAAGTGGACAAGGGTGCTGACGTAATAAAGAATAAGTGTTACTATTATTGATTGAAGTAACCGATATAAGGGGGAGAATAACATAGCGGCAGGCTGGTATAAAATATGAAGGTAGCTGATTTGAAATGTAAGCATACTTAGGATTATGGGTTCTGAGAATCAGTCCTGAGCTCCTAGTTATGACATCTTTGTTGAAAAAACGGAATCAGAGAGCAGAGAAAATTTAAAAAATTTTCCAACAAAAGGATCGAAACTCGCAATCATGAATCCAAATTCGTAAGGTAAAGAAACTTACTTTTCAATAGTCTTTCTTGAAGCGTTTCAAGCCACCTAAGAACGCTCTACTCGTGGATGGATCCCCTCTCCTTGGTAAAGCTCGAATCTTTAAAAACTTCTAAATTGAAGCTCTCTAGAGATAGTCCACCAACTTGACTACAATCTAACTAATAAGGATGCTAGTTCTCTAGTTAGTGTTTAGGCTTAACCTAGGGTTTATTTGATCTTGGAGAAAGGATGGTGTTCAACACATGAACCAAAAGAAATCATCAATCACCCTCTAAGGGGAGCTCGAGTTCCCCTATATACAGTATAGAGAGGGGCGGCCGAAACTTAGTCCTATTGGACTAAGGATTTTGTCCCTCTCTCTCTTTTATTACTTGATCATCAAGTAATTCCAAACCTTGACTTTGTATTCTAATTCAAATCAACTTTTAAGAGAGCTAAAATATTCAAACTCCTTTTAGATAATATTATACTTTATTTATTAAAAAATAAATAACTTATTTCTCTAATTAATTAATTCATAATTAATTAAATAGATTAATTTCTCCAATATAAGACTTTCATTTTAATTCAAAATTAAACCAAAGTCTATTAAATAACTAACAGATAAATTATTTAATACATAAATAAATATACACGCATGGTACACAGGTCTCCATGTATGACACGTGTCACTCACGTGACCCACACGTGTGTTTCACACGTGTGGAATCCTCTTGGTATGAACAACTCATTTAATCATTTTAAAACCTTAACTCATGTAACCAAGTTGTTGTGTGTGACCTTCTAGGTTCTCATTTCAATTAGCAGAGACACTAATTAATTAATTCACTAATTAATTAATTAGTCCACAGATTAAACGACCATAGTCTAGCAGCAGGTGCTTAGCCCCTAGCTGAATTGTAATGTCTCGATTCGACAGAACATTTAAGTTATTGATTCATGTGAGATACAATCCTCCTACTTACTATCTCTCAACCAAGATCTAGGGTAAGGGAATAATCAAAAAACTAATAATCTGGTCTTCAAGCTAAGTGCATTTCATATCCATTTGATCTCAATCCAAGAAACCCTTTTCTTGTTGTCTTGATCTATTGCCTTGGCCAAGGACTGCTTATGGCATATGAATGACTTACACAATAAGAGATCACCTTGCAAATGCAAGTGTAGGTCCTTTCTTGACTTTCATTCACTTTCATGAGACACTTGTGTAGCCCCAGCATAAGCCTTGAATCAGTTGTCTAAGATGACACCGTTTAAAGCTTATACCTAAGACTACAGAGTTAACTCATAAAGTGACATGGAACCTCAAGTCTAAGGATCAATCACATCAATGACCATTGAGATATTTTCTAATTTGGAAGTTTCCATTTTCTGAAATAGAAACTTCCTTTCCCATTTAGGAATCTTCTCACACGGGGCACCTCAGTGAACTTACTTATGGAAGTAAGCACTCTCATGTATCACGCACGTATCAACTATATACTTTGCATCTCCATGAAACAAGGTAGTCCTTCTTAAGGGCGTGATCCCACAAGCAAGCCTTAGAGGAGTCAGGTTGACGCTTCCACTATCTGTAGGACTCATCAGCTTGGAGTATTTTACTAATCATGTCTTATGTGTTATAGGGCTCTTTTCATGAACCATTTCACCTAAAAGGTAGAGTCCTAAAGTCATCAGGATTAGGGGAGTTCTCATGCATGCACAGCTAAAGTAAACGCATACCAAACAAGAACATATAGAGAAGTGTTGCCTTTATTCGTTATTTTATTCAAAGATTGTCTGTGATTACAATAAAGAAAAGTACAAAGCGGATATACAATAGGCTTTCTAGGAATATTAAGGCAATATTTCTTTATATGCTCTTGTTTGGTATGCGTTTACTTTACCTGTGCATGTATGAGAACTCCCCTAATCTTGATGACTTTAGGACTCTACCATTTAGGTGAAATGGTTCATGAAACGAGCCCTATACCACATAAGTCATGCTTAGTAAAATACTCCAAGCCGATGAGTCCTACAGACAGTGGGAGTGTCAACCTGACTTTTCTAAGGCTTGCTTGTGGGATCACGCCCTTAAGAAGGACCACCTTGTCTCATGGAGGTGCAAAGTGTATAGTTGATACATGCATAATACATGAGGGTGCTTACTTCCATAAGTAAGTTCACTGAGGTGCCCCATGTGAGAATATTCCTAAATGGGAAAGGAAGTTTCTATTTCAGGAAATGGAAACTTCCAGATTAGAAAATATCTCACGAGTCATTGATGTGATTAATTGATCCTTAGACTTGAGGTTCCATGTCACTTTATGAGTTAACTCTGTAGTCTTAGGTATAAGCTTTAAAAGGTGTCGCCTTAGACAACTGATTCAAGGCTTATGCTGGGGCTGAAGAAGTGACTCATGAAAGTGAATGAAAATCAAGAAAGGTCCTACAGTTGCATTTGCAAGGTGATCTCTTGTTGTGTAAGTCATTCATATGCCATAAGGAGTCCTTGGCCAAGGCAATAGATCAAGACATCAAGAAAAGGGTTTCTTGGATTGAGATCAAATGGATATGAAATGCACTTAGCTTGAAGACCAGATTATTAAGGTTCTGATTATTCCCTTACCGTAGATCTTGATTGAGAGATAGTAAGTAGGAGGTTTGTATCTCACATGAATCAATGACTTAAAGGTTCTATCGAATTGAGATATTCCAATTCAGCTAGGGTTAAACACCTGTTGCTAGACTATGGTCGTTTAATTTGTGGACTGATTAATTAATTAGTAAATTAATTAATTAGGGTCACTGCTAATTGAATTGAGAACCTAGAGGGTCACACACAACAACTTGGTTACATGAGTTAAGGCTTTAAAATGATTAAACGAGTTGATCATACCAAGAGGGTTCCACACGTGTGAAACACACGTGTAGGTCAGGTGAGTGACACGTGTCACACATGGACACGTGTGCACCATGCTTGTGTATTTATTTATGTATTAAATAATTAATGTGTTAATTATTTAATAGACTTTGGTTTAATTTAGAATTAAAATGAAAATCTTATTTTGGAGAAATTAATCTATTTAATTAATTATGAATTAATTAATTAGATGAAAAAGTTATTTATTTCTTAATAAATAAAGTATAATATTATCCAAAAGGAGTTTGGATATTTTATCTCTCTTAAAAGTTGATTTGAATTAGAAATCAAAGTCAAGGTTTGGAATTACTTGATGATCAAGTAATAATAGAGAGGGACCAAATCCTTAGTCCAATAGGACTAAGTTTCGGCCGCCCCTCTCTATACTATATATAGGGGAGCTCGAGCTCCCTTTAGAGGGTGATTGATGATTTCTTTTGGTTCATGTGTTGAACACCATCCTTTCTCTAAGATCAAATAAACCCTAGGTCAAGCCTAAACACTAACTAGAGAACTAACATCCTTACTAGTTAGATTGTAGTCAAGTTGGTGGACTATCTCTAGAGAGCTTCAAATTAGAAGATTTTAAAGATTCGAGCTTTACCAAGGAGAGGGGAACAAGCCGCGAGAAGAGCGTTCTTGGGTGGCTTGAAACGCTTCAAGAAAGACTATTGAAAAGTAAGTTTCTTTACCTTACAAATTTGGATTCATGATTGCGAGTTTCGATCCTTTTGTTGGAAAATTTTAAATTTCCACTGCTTTCTGATTCCATTTTTCCAAGAAGTGGTATCAGAGCCACCTCGTTAATCGTGTTTCTAATTCGTCTCAATTATTCTGAATTTGGTAGAAATTCTTAGGCTTAGATGCGAATTAGGTATTCTTGATTTCTTTTAGAAAGCCTGAATTATGAAACTGTAGTTTTTCTTGAATTTCTGAAACTGTTTTCTTAAATTGTGTTTTTGAAAACCGTTTTAATTTAAATCTGTTTAAATCGTATTATTTTTTTTTGGATTGAACCGGGTTTTGGTGAAACCTGGGATACAAAACGAAACACGAAATGAACACACGAGGTTGGAACGTGCCAACGTGTAGCACGCCCCAACCCCGTGCGCCACCGTCACGCAGCCGTGCGTGACGCCATCCTAGGTGCGCCTACGCACGTCTGCTCGCCTGTCCCGCAACCGCGCAGGAAAGCCGCCCACACCCGCTCGACACCATCGCGCAACAATACGGGACTCCCGGCCGAGACCGTCCGCCCATACCAGGCACTGCTGCGCACAATGCGCGAGAGCGCAGGCAGGCGGCAGCTGCCACATGCTGTGCGTGCTGCTGGCGCGCGCGCATGCTGCCACGCGGCGATGCCCCTCGAGCGGGTGGTTTCGGCAAGTTTTTTCGTGTTCTCGTGTTTCGTGTTTTCGGTCCTTAAAATCCCGATTTAATTTAATTTTATTTTATCTTTTGAAATTAGTTTTATTAAAATAAAATTATTTTAAAATTTTGATTAAATTGGGATTTTTGAGAAATCAAAGCGATTTAAATTTTGGGAAAATTGCAGATTTTATTTTCTGAAAATATTGAAAGAATAAAATTATTAATTTTCAGAAATTAATTGGAATTTTATTAGTTTATTATTTTTCGGGTTTTATAGAAAAGGCTCTTGAACAAGAATTGTATCTAAGTCGTGTTTTAAGCTATTAGAGCTTAAAGCGAGAATTTTAATTTATTGGTTAAATTTAAAATCTTGCAATTTATGCATGTTAGGTGATCATGGATTTAGACTTATTTATAGCTTTAATTTATGCACATGGATGGTTTAAATTGGGGTTGGAGCCCTATAGTTGCGTTTTTCAATTGAGGTTGGAGCCTCACTTATGTACGTACTGTTATGCGATTTATTATGTGGCTTTCCATATTTCTGTTTTGAGGCCGGCGTATGCCTCGTGTATTTGTCAATATGAAGATTGAGCCTTATTACTTTTCATTACCTTTTTCTTTTTTTGAGAGTAGAATAGGTGTTGAGGTTTTTATTTTCATTTTGGAGACAATGCACCATGGAGTAAGATGGACCACATTCAAGTAACAAGGAGACTATAAGTGAAGACCCCTCAAAATGTTAAGGAGGAGGATCTCAATTGAAGATGTAATAGAGATAGGGCTCGTATTTTTTACAGCTTTCCCTCATGTGATTTAAACTGTTTATGTGGAATGTATGTTAGAACTTGTGATTGTGGAGTGGCTCCTGTATATCACGCATAAGATAGGTAGAACCCATGATCATCACATGTTAGTATCATGCTAGGACATGTTATCTGCTAAGTGCTTGTGTGAAATGCATTTAAGTTGTACTTTCATTAATCAAGACTAATTAAAATTAGATAACATATATGTTGGTGAGGTCGAACAGGACAACTCTCCGGTTGATTCGAAAATTCCCGTTAATTATTAAGCTAATTTCGAACAATAGGTATTTAATTCGAGATGTAAATTTTGATTTAAATTCCTAGTATTCCATCAATAGGTTTTAAGTTAGGAAGTAAAGCTAGTTATTGTCCGTGAGTCGTGGGATAGCTAGTGGAGCTTATTAGTTCTTAGTTACCTGATTGATCATTTTAAATGATCAATATTTCGTGGTCAATTTTGGCGAGGGCGATGTCCGCGAGTCGTGGGTCAATCGAACTAAGTTTTGATCATGATCTTATGATTGATGGGTCTAGCTTAACGCCTAAGTAAATATGGATGTCGCACGAGTCGTGGGTCCATATTGAAAGATAGGTGATGCAAAAACAATTACTAAGAGTTCTAAAGGTGTTAGAATTGGTAAGTTGTACCTACCTAGGGTTTTACTTAGAATGTCCGCGAGTCGTGGGTTCGAGGTAAAATGCTTAGGATCTTAGTACCCATTGGGAAACGCGTTCCTCTTAGATCTTTGGGAATTATAGATCTTTGAAAAACAGTGTGAGCTACATTAGATTAAAGACCTTATCTTTTGTATATCGTTATAATTCAGCATGCTCACTAGTTCTCTGTTTTAACATTTAGGTAGTAGATTTTGTGATTCTCTACGTGTTTTGAAATGGTAACCAAAAACCCTCTTGTATCGATCCTCGAGTCAAACAAGTTGACTGGTCCTAACTATTCTGATTGGCTTAGGAATCTTAAAATTATTTTAGATTCTGAGAAGAGAACTTATGTTCTCTTTGAAGGGGAGCCTAGTCCCGAAGGGGACGCTCCAACTCGGGCCGAGCGGGACGCGATCCAGAAGTGGAAGGATGATAATCTCCAAGTCCGTTGCCTTATGTTGGCTAACATATCTCCGGACTTGCAAAGGCAACATGAGGCCATGGAATTTGCTTGGGAGATTTACGACCACTTTGAGCAACTTTACCGCTCATGAACGTGTTACAAGGTATAACACTTCAAAGGAATTGTTCCACTTGAGAATGAGGGAAGATTCATGTGTCCATGAATATGGACTCAAGTTTCTCGGCCTTACTGAGAAACTTGCTTCCATGGACATGCCACTGAAAGATGAGCCTTCAGTGGAATTATTTCTAGCCTCGCTCCTACCATCATTCAACTTATTTGTCCTTAACTTCAATATGAATCATGCTGGTGCTACTGTAGCTGAGCTGATTAGTCAGCTTGTGACTGCGGAAAGCACGATCAAGAAGGACAATAAGGTTCTGACGGTGAATGCTCTAACTTCCTCTTCTGGGCCTTCTAAAGGTAAGGGCATGAAAGCCCAAAAGAAGAAGAAGAAACCCCTTAGGCCCACTAGTGGCATTTCGAAGGGGAAGGCCCAAAAGAAGAAACGTGATCAAAAATAGGATGTTTGCTTCCATTGTGGCAAAGCGGGACATTGGAGGAGAAACTTCCCAAAGTACAAGGCTACTCTAAAGAAAGGTATGTTTCTCGTTGAAGCAAATCTTTCTATTAATTCTAGTTCTTGGGTACTTGATACCGGTTGTGGCGCTCATATCTGTAATGATGTACAGATGCTAAATGAAGTTCAATAACTCAGAAAAGGAGAATGTGTCTTGAAGATCGGCGATGGCTCAAATGTTGAAGCTCGAGCTTTAGGCACAATTAGATTAGATTTAGGTAGTTTTGAGTTAGTCTTAAATAAAGTCCTTTATGTACCGAGCATTATTCGTAATATAATTTCAGTTCCAATTTTAGATTGTGAAGGTTATGAAACTTGTATTAAGAATGGTAAGTACTTTATCAAACGGAACAACTCTTTCGTTCACGTCGGTACTCTAAGTAATGGACTTTATCTAACTCAGAATATCAATATTATGAATATACAACGAGAAACTAAACGTAAGAGAGATGACAAAGTTTCAGCTCCCTTATGGCACGCTAGATTAGGACACATTTCCAAGAACAGAATTAGCAAGATAAATACTTTAGGTTCATTCTCTGAAAATGATCTCAAAGCGTTAACTTCTTGCGAGTCCTGTCTCAAAGGAAAGATGTCCAAGGTTCCTTTTAGAGGAACCGTGGAACATGCCACTAAGGTCTTGGATTTGATCCATACTGATGTTTGTGGACCGCTTAGTGTAAGCACGAGAAACAATCATCAGTATTTCATAACCTTTACTGATGACTTTAGTCGGTATGGTTACGTATACTTAATGAAGTATAAATCTGAAACTTTTGAGAAATTCCTAAAATTTCAAAAGGAGGTTGAGAACCAAACTGGTCATAGGATCAAAGCACTTCGATCTGATTGAGGAGGCGAGTATCTTAGTGAAGAATTCCTTAATCATCTCAAAGATAATGGGATTTTCTCTCAGTGGACTCCTCCGGGAACTCCTCAACTCATTGGAGTTTCTGAGAGAAGGAATCGAACTCTACTCGATATGGTTCGTTCCATGACGAGTTTCACTGACTTACCACCTTCTTTCTGGGGTTATGCCCTAGAAAGTGCAGCAAAGATTTTGAATCTAGTTCCCTCTAAGTCAGTCCCTAAGACGCCCTATGAAATGTGGCATGGTAAAATCCCTAGTTATTCTTACTTAATAATTTGCGGTTGTCCTGCTTACGTGAAGAGGACAGTGGGAGATAAGTTAGAATCTCATTCTATATGTTACTTTGTAGGTTATCCGAAGGAATCCATAGGATACTACTTCTATGATCAATCTGAGCAAAAGTTGTTTGTTTCCAGAAATGCTACTTTTCTTGAGGAATCGTTCCTTAAAGAAAAGAAAGGCAAGATCATAGAATTAGAGGAAGTACAAAGTGACCCCATGCCACCCACTGAAGATACATCCTCTTCTGATCAACCACAACCAATCACGAATTTCGATACACACGTAAATCCTCCTCTAAGGCGTTCTTTGTAATGCCCCGTATGTTCAAATTATTCAGGTACGCACGCCACACGTGTGAGTTTGGGAGTTAGATTTGTTAAGCGTGTTTAATTGTATTATGTGACTAAGTGATTATTTGATTAATTGCCTAATTGTTTATGTGATCATTTTAATTACAATTCTATTTCTTAACTATGAACAATTTATACATTCATTCATGAGATTTGTAATTATATATATATATATATATATATGAGCACTAAGAATAATTATATACATATTATATACATAATATCTAACTTTATACATATACATTTTATATCTATAATTATATTACATATATTGTGTATACATTACATTACATACACACAAGAAAATACACTCTTTCTCTAACACACACACACAAAACCTTTTCATTCATCATCTTCATCACACCTTTGATCTCCAAGCAAGAAGAGAAGGAGGAGTTAGATCATTCATCAAGAAACACTTGCATCATCATCATCATCATCTTCTTCATCTCATCCTCCTCATCACTTTCTTCCTTTCATTTTAAGTTTAGTTTGAGATTATGTATGATTAATATGTTAGGGATTTTAATTCTAAGCTTGATAACTTGAATTCTTGGGTGTATATGCATGAATGTATGATAATCTATGAATTCTATGCTTGGTTGTTAGAGTTCTTGGAGCAAGAGTATGTGTATGTATATGTGTGTATATATGTGTGTGTGTTTGATGTGGGTTTGATGAATTCATGGATTAAAAACTTGTTTTAATGAGTGTTTGGTGTGCTATATCTTGTGTTTTGATGTTCTTGTGAGTTGTTTTGGTTGGGTTGATGTTTTGGGGTGATTTTGGAGCCACCCCTTCGAGCCATTTCGGTTCCCCTGCTGTTTTTTCGATCAAATCCTACCCAAACGGGCGTTTGGATACCTAGTTCATTCACCAAATGCCCGTGTAGCAACCTACTGCATCAACCCGAAGAGCTTCACACGCCCGTTTCCGCTTTTAGTACATTTTTCAAATGGGCGTTTCTCTCTCATACGAACTCCAAATGACCTGATTTTTGAACCGTTGGAAACCTCTTGAAGTCTAGAACAACTCCAATTCGAATCACTTCATTATATTTTCTAGTTTGTGAAATATGATCCATTATTTTAGGTGTCACCACTTTCCCGACAAATTACACTCACCTAAATTCAAACTTATGCCATTTACTCCTCGTTTGGAACTAGAATACGAGCCATACATCATTTTAAAGGTCTACATGTCTACTTTCATATCCAATAAACAAAACCCAATTCCCACTTCTATAACTCAAGATATTCCTATTTTGCCACAGCATGCGCATTTCCAAAAATTATCCATTTTTGCCAAACTTCACCAAAACCCCTCTTATTGCATTCCTTTCACTTCCTTGGCTCCCGTATGTGACTTATATGAATTATATGCTTGATTAATTGATAATTATTCTCTTATTTGACACTCTTTGATCTTTAATTGTTTAAACTTGATTCTTAACTCCGTGCCTTACATGAAATGAATTCATTTGATTAAATGGCATGAATACATGACCTCTTTGAGTGTAAGTGCATCTCCTATATGTTAATTGAATGTCACACATGTTATAACATGATATATCACTTCATAAGCATTGGGTGCTTCCTATTTGGTATCATATCGAGTCTTTTCTCATGAGTACACGTTATGCCTTCTCTTGTACAGTTCTTCTCAAGGGCGGAGACTTCCAGATTGAATAGGCACCCGTATCAATCATGTTTCTTGTCTCAGGTTCTTCCAGGTGAGGGTGTTTTTGTTATAGATAAGTATAAAACCCTACAACCTTTATGTGATAAGTTTTGTCCAAAAATCTAAAGTATATATATGAGTTGATTTCAACGTAAAGTCATCGAGTAAATTCTTATCGAGTAAATATTTTCAAGGAATGAATTAATTATAACGAAATATATTGAAATGTTTTAACAAATTGAAATGTTTTGGCGAGATAACGCACTTCACGTTCACGTTATTGGGCCCGGGAAAATGTGGTCTTGGATACCGGTACGACATTGGGCCATCGGACAATCCCTTATCACATAGTACCCTTTGAGATTATCTTTACGCGACTTTGGTGGCAGGAAGGCGGGATATTCTTGAGCCGGTGGTTAATCTACTTGGAAGGAGCGGGTAGGAGTCATGAGCCCCCGTCTCGACACGCTAACGTTAAATGGTTGGGTCTGCAGGCCCGACCATTCTGGAGGAAAAAGGTTGGAAACGTATTTACACAATGTCAATGAATGCAATGAATGTAACGAATGAACGAACAAACGATTATGTTTTATGTCCCGCATGTATTATTATGTATTGTATGATCACGTATTCAAAGTATTAAATCATGTTCATTGTACACGGTCGGAGTTTGGTTGGAGATAACGCACGCTCACTCGCTGAGCCATAACGATTTTTCATGCATTATGAACTTAACGAATTTAATATGAATTAGTCGTAAAGACTAAGCATTGGTAAAGGATTTCATGCCCTTCGTGGGAACTAACTTTAATAAAACCTTGCTTGGGATTTATGACTTGCATGTGCTTGTTTTTATATTTACGTACAGCTCCTGCTCACTCAGTCTACTAGAGACTGACCCCTCTTTTCCCCACTTCTCAGTTCTTGCAGGTTTGCTAGGCGAAAGTCAAGTCATAGCGTTTTGATCGAGTCACACGTGTACACTTAAGTCTCATTCCACATTATTATGTTTTAAGTACATCACGTCTCGTATTTAAATAGGCCTGTGAGCCAACGCATGATTTATGATTTATGGATTTTGAATATTGATTCGGGACAGATTGCATGTCTAGTTAAACGCGTTGTTAGGTTGCACGATGGATTTAATTATGTTTATGAAATTGTTGGGCTTGTAGCCATCAATGGAATTTATTTATGTTAATGTTATTGCTTCCGCACCGATTTATTAAATGTTGTTGATTAATTGGTCAGGGTTAGTTCCGCCTAGCCAGGTTGTTTTTAATTGTCACCCTTCGCTATGAGTCCGATTCATGTATGGACTATCCATTTCATACGTGGATTAGACTTATAGTGCGGGGGATGTGGTGCCTATCGTCCCGGGTGTTACATTCTGAACGCACTCTTAGACAGCCGAAGAGATGGTATGGATTCTTCCATGAGATCTCTCAAAAGGATAATGATCCTCTAACATATGAGGAGGCGCTTTCAGATTCTGACTCTAAACAGTGGATTGAAGCCATGAAATCCGAAATGGATTCCATGAACTCCAACCAAGTCTGGACCTTGGTAGATTTGCCCGATGGGGTCAAACCCATAGTTTGTAAATGGATCTTTAAGAGAAAGCTTGGAGTTGATGGAAGCATTGCAGCCTACAAAGCAAGACTGGTTGCAAAAGGATTCACTCAAAGACTCGTCGTGGACTTTGATAAAACCTTTTCACCAGTTGCAATGCAAAAGTCTATTCGGATCGTGCTTGCCATTGCTACATATTTTGACTATGAGATATGGCAAATGGATGTGAAAACTGCCTTTCTCAATGGTGACACTGATAAAGACATCTATATGGAGAAACCCATAGGTTTCACATTCAGTGGGAGTGAGCAAAAGGTTTGCAAACTCCAAAGATCAATCTATGGATTGAAACAGGCTTCTAGGAATTGGAACATTCGATTTGATGAATCAATCAAAGCCTTTGGCTTCATTCAAATTTTGAATGAATCATGTGTGTATAGAAAGGAATTGGAGACCTCATTGCAACTCTTAGTACTATATGTTGATGACATCCTTCTTATTGTGAATTCAAAGGATGACATGAAAGTAACTAAGTTATGGTTATCGAACCAGTTCGAGATGAAAGATCTTTGTGATGCGTCCTATATCCTTGGAATTAAAATCTATCGAGATAGATCTAGAAGGTTAATAGGACTATCATAGTCGATGTATATTAACAAATTATTGAAGTGATTCAATATGGAGTCAGCAAAGGTTAAGAACTTTCCTATGAGTGTAGGAACATGTCTTTCTAAGAAGATGTATCCTAAGACTAACCTCGAGAAGGAAAGAATGACTTATGCACCTTATGCATCAGCAATAGGTAGCATAATGTATGCAATGTTATGTACTCGATCGGATGTGGCTTATGCACTTAGTGTAACAAGTCGTTTCCAATCTAACCCTGGAGATGGTCACTGGGTTGCCGTGAAGAATATTCTTAAGTACTTGAAAAGTACTAAAGATTTATTCTTAGTTTACGGAGGTCAGAAAGATCTTACTGTCGAAGGATACAGCGATACAAGCTTTGCATCTGACTTAGATGGTTTTAAGTCAATGTCAGGATACATTTTCTGCCTAAACGGCGGAGCAGTGAGTTGGAAGAGTTCCAAGCAAACGACCACTGCAGATTCGACCGCTGAGGCCGAATACTTAGCTGCAAATGATGCAGCTAAGGAATCATTCAAGAGTTGAATGTTGTTCCTAGAATGGAAGACCCCATTACTGTGTTTTGTGACAACACTGGGGCAGTTGCTCAAGCAAGAGAACCAAGATCTCACCAACGGACCAAGCACATTATGAGGAAGTATCACCTAATCCGTGATATTATCAAAAGAGGAGATGTACAAATTGAGAGGGTCGCATCAACAGAGAACGTGGCAGATCCACTTACTAAACCCCTTAGTCGAGAAGCTTTCCAAGGTCATCTTCAGAAGATGGGACTTAGAATAGCTTTAGAATGGCTTTGACGGGCAAGTGGGAGATTGTTAGGAATAGTGCCCTAGAATGGCTTTGTAACACTTCTTTATATGGTCTTGTTTGGTATGCGTTTACTTTAGCTGTGAATGTATGAGAACTCCCCTAATCCTGATGACTTTAGGACTCCACCATTTAGGTGAAATGGTTCATGAAACAAGCCCTATATCACGTAAGTCATGATTAGTAAAATAATCCAAGCCGATGAGTCCTACAGACAGTGGGAGTGTCAACCTGAATCCTCTAAGCCTTACTTCTGGGATCACGCCCTTAAGAAGGGTCACCTTATTTCATGGAGGTGCAAAGTGTATAGTTGATACGTGCGTGATACATGAGGGTGCTTACTTCCATAAGTAAGTTCACTGAGGTGCCCCGTGTGAGAAGATTCCTAAATGGGAAAGGAAGTTTCTACTTGAGGAAATGGAAACTTCTAGATTAGGAAATATCTCACGAATCATTGATGTGATTAATTGATCCTTAGACTTGAGGTTCCATGTCACTTTACGAGTTAACTCTGTACTCTTAGGTATAAGCTTTAAAGGGTGTCGCCTTAGACAATTGATTCAAGGCTTATTCTGGGGCTGCACAACTGACTCATGAAAGTGAATGAGAATCAAGAAAGGACCTACACTTGCATTTGCGAGGTGATCTCTTATTGTGTAAGTCATTCATATGCCATAAGGAGTCCTTGGCCAAGGCGATAGATCAAGACATCAAGAAAAGGGTTTCTTGGATTAAGATCAAATGGATATGAAATGCACTTAGCTTTAAGACCAGATTATTAGGGTTCTGATTATTCCCTTACCCTAGATCTTGGTTGAGAGATAGTAAGTAGGAGGATTGTATCTCACATGAATCAATGACTTAAAGGTTCTGTCGAATCGAGACATTTCAATTCAGCTAGGGGTTAAACACCTGTTGCTAGACTATAGTCGTTTAATCTGTGGACTGATTAATTAATTAGTGAATTAATTAATTAGGGTCACTGCTAATTGAATTGGGAACCTAGAGGGTCACACACAACAACTTGGTTACATGAGTTAAGGCTTTAAAATGATTAAACGAGTTGATCATACCAAGAGGGTTCCACACGTGTGAAAACGTGAGTGGCACGTGTCATACATGGACACGTGTGCACCATGCGTGTATATTTATTTATGTATTAAATAATTAATGTGTTAATTATTTATAATTATTTAATAGACTTTGGTTTAATTTAGAATTAAAATGAAAGTCTTATTTTGGAGAAATTAATCTATTTAATTAATTATGAATTAATTAATTAGATGACTAAGTTATTTATTTATTAATAAATAAAGTATAATATTATCCAAAAGGAGTTTGGATATTTTAGCTCTCTTAAAAGTTGATTCGAATCAGAATTCAAAGTCAAGGTTTAGAATTACTTGATGATCAAGTAATAAGAGAGAGGGACCAAATCCTTAGTCCAATAGGACTAAGTTTCGGCCGCCCCTCTCTATACTATATATAGGGTGATTGATGATTTCTTTTGGTTCATGTGTTGAACACCATCCTTTCTCCAAGATCCAATAAACCCTAGGTTAAGCCTAAACACTAACTAGAGAACTAGCATCCTTACTAGTTAGATTGTAGTCAAGTTGGTGGACTATCTCTAGAGAGCTTCAATTTAGAAGTTTTTAAAGATTCGAGCTTTACCAAGGAGACGGGGATCAAGCCGTGAGAAGAGCGTTCTTGGATGGCTTGAAACGCTGCAAGAAAGACTATTGAAAGGTAAGTTTCTTTACCTTACGAATTTAGATTCATGATTGCGAGTTTCGATCCTTTTGTTGGAAAATTTTAAATTTCCGCTGCTTTCTGATTCCGTTTTTCCAACATATGATGCATTATATTCTCTTTATAAGGGTGATTGCAGTTTAAAATTATTATCCCCAAAGTTGTTAAAGGTAGGCATTCTAATCACGCCAGTTAATACTTTATAAGACCCTGGCGCCATATATCCATTCATTGTATTATGTGTGCGTTCAAATTACCCACCCCAAAAATTATACTATGTTTTTGAAGTAAGTTCTATTTCAGAAACTTGCAGTATCATGGATAAAGGGTATAAACACTACCTAAAATTATTATTAAACATGAGTAGAATCTGAGGACAGATTCTCTTTAAGGGGGGTGGATTGTAACATCCCAGATTTCAGGGCCAAGAAGAAATAGGTAAATAAAGGGTTAGAAGAAAACCTCAATTCATCAAGCATTACATTTTATGTGAATTATGTGGTCTTATGTTAGATTCTTATCAATATCTTATTATGAAATACCTATCACTATTCACCGAGACTCAATCTATACACATTTCTCATGAAACATTAGAAAGTCAGATTCTGCAATTTTCGTATTTATATCCTACCTTTTGTTATTCAAAAATCCACTTTGGAAATTGTTTGTCAAAAATTTCCTTTAGGGCAATTCCCCCATTTATGTAGAAATTTTTCGGAACATCGTTACGTAGCCAATATTGGGTTCATATGAATCCTCGCAAAATTTTATGAACTATGGTATCATTCCCAAACCCTAATTCTCATTGTAACTCCCGTAATAACCTAAACTGGCTAAAAACCCTAATTTAGCTCTAATTTAGTGATTTTCGGATTTTAATATTTTTCCTACTCAATATTATAATCATAGTGATCCTTGGATTATTTTATAAATTTTAAGACCTTTTTCAAATGCTAGTTCCAACCTTAGCTCGTTTTATAAAGTTTTCCTATTTTTCCTAAAATACTATTCCCACCGTAAAAACTAACTTTTAAACCGTATGGCGTTTGGTATTCAATTTGTCGGAAATTAAATCTCATCCTAGTTTCGTTTTATGTATTTTATCATATTTTTCAAAATTCTGAACCTTTATTACTTTAACTTAATCACAGGAAGGTTCTTCTGATTCTCTTTCTTTTGTAATTCTGCTCATTTCAAACTAAAATCTAGAGTCTCTTCTATATTTTTACTATTATTTTCAACCTATTTTAGAATTATTTCATTATGATGTAATTTTTAGATCATACACGTATACATAAGCTCCTACATCACTTATACACTTGTCTATACACCTAAGTACCGTATAAAATACACCTTGATACTCTAGAGACATGACTCACTACCCTAAAGAAAAGAAATTGCCCTTAAATCCCCAAAACCATACCTATAAATACCCCTCACAATTCATTTACAAGATCACAATTCACTCAAATTTCTTCCTACAAGCTCACGGCACACAACCCATTTATCTAAGGTATTCTATTTTCTTTTATTATTTTATGCTTTATGTTATGTTCTTAGGGTATTATGATTATAGCATGCTTAGATCTAATTAAATTATGACTTGACGAATTTTATTTTATGAAATATAAACCTAAATTGTTAATTTTATGTACAATGTGTCTACTGATGGGGCCAAAACCCATTTAGCCCACGTTTTGACAGTGGCGCTACCAATGTCTAGCGCATGGCCTTTCAATCCCCAAGTAAGCTTCCTCAGCGCATCCTCCGCCCTCGGTTACCAAATCCACAAGTTACACGTGTCGCCATCATCACGAGACACATGGCCCTCATAGCTGCTCATCAACGAGCGTAGGATTGATCCTCGAGCGCTCATTCCCCTCGTATATGCTTCCATATACAAGAAAACAAAAGAGTCAGGATCCTTCTCAATGTACAGGCCCCAGGCTTATGGTTCACACGAGCATGCCCTTAGCCCTCAATACGAGCCCTAAAATGGCTCTCTGACACCCCATACACGTCCGCGCGCCTGCCACTGTTGCCCGCACCACCTTTTCACCAGCTTTTGCAGGAGATTCATCCTAGGTTACACTTCCGGATGCCACGTGTTAGCGAAACATTAGAGCAGAACCACAAGGGGCAAATTACTAAAGGGTCCCTGACCCTCAACTATAAATAGGAGTCTTCATCTCCATCACTGTAAACAATCTCCGCTTATTGAAAATCTGCAATTCCTTAGTTTCATCTTCTCTTTCAGATCATCATCTGACTTGAGCGTCGGAGTGCCAAACTGGGTATGACCCCTAGCTCCCCCAGCTTGGCCTTCTGACTTTTCTTTCTGTGGTGTTTGTCCTAGCAGGTTTAGCTCGTAACTTTTCCGCCGAAGCTTATCTGTTTCCCCACATCAAACAAATCTTAAAGTGATAGGATTCTGATCCACTTATATTCGGATCCATTATTTTTGGAGCCGTCTGTGGGAAACTACTTCCGTTACACAGCTCTTTTTGCTAGTTGAAAAACAAACACCACCTTCCATGATGGTTATTACCAGGATAGGAATTAGAGGCGACGGCGATGACCTCCTTCGTGATGGTAACAACGATGTTCCCGCCTCCGCCGTGGTTGGCGGAGCACCGCCAGTTGGAGGGGCACTCCCCCTGGTGGAGCCGGTGGCACCCCCTCACAAGGTCCACCCCTGAACAGTCCCCCGCCACTATAGCGGGAGGGGCTGGGCCTCTCCCTCCCCTGAATATTCCCCACAACCAGCTACCGATAGCCCAAATTAACCCCGGGGGTATGCCTACATGATACCTCCTCTGGGTTATACGTTGACTCCCGCCACCATGCTGCCCGCCATCCAGCCTTACCACATAGGGCAGGTACAGCTGTCGGTGGTGATTCGTAAAGAGATTGAAGGGGTGGAGTTACCCCCCATGACACCCCAACAACCGCAAGTAATTTGTACTTAGTGTGAGGTCCAGGTAGCCTAGAATCCCTGGAAAAATTTTACTTCCATGTATTTCCCTTCTGGGTAAGCCGCTCAGATTGCCCCTCCCATGGGAGGATGGCAGGCGCAACCGCTCACGCGGCACAGGCCGTCTTGCAGGCCCAGTCGCCACCTTCGTCTGCAAGTTAGAAGGAAGTCCCCGCACGAGGAGGGAAGGAACACCCCTGGGCTGACAAAGGTAAAGAGCCTGTGGAAAGGATCCATATCGACGATGAAACCCACTCCCAAGTTTCAAAACGTGGGCCACAAGCCTTTCGACGAAGGAGTAAGGTAAGAGGAGAAGAACCCAACCTCCTCGCGGCTGTACAAGACCAGCTGCAGGGGTTGCAGGAAATGGTGGATCAGCTCTCTCGATTGAGGCCTCAAGTCCCCCATGCCTAGGACAAACGAGCCAATACCAGAGACGCTCGTCGCCATGCCCGTCAGCTGCAAGATCCTCGTCACTAAGAATAGGACGAGAACTATAAGAGTTATGATTACCACTTGCTCGCAAGGGGCTCTCCCCTCGTGGAAGAAGTTTTGATGGCCCAAGCCGGAATGGGTAAGGTCTTCACTTCCATCAACCGCTACGATGGGACCACTGATCCAGCGGAACACCTGGATCGTTTTCTACAGTTGATGCATTTATATGAACACTCGAGCTATTATTGGGCTAAGGTCTTTATTACATCCCTTGCGGGAATGGCCCAAGACTAGTACAAGCGACTGCCACCACGCTCGATCTACTCGTATGCTGAACTCACCAACACCTTCCTTAATCATTTCAACTCCTTGAAGGCACCTGTCACCGCACCCACAACTTTGTATAACGTGATCCAAGGAGAGCATGAGTCTCTTCTATCTTTTTTCGCTCATTTCAACAAAGAGGTGCTCTTGGGGGAAAGGCCCTTAATGGATTTCTTGATCCACGTACTTTTCAAGGCTTGTAATCACAAGCAGTATGTGAGCAAGAAGTTCGCGGACTCCATTGTGAAGAAGCGACCAATGTCCCTTTGGCGATGAGGGAGATTGCCAAGCCATATTTTGCGATTGATGACATATACGGGTCCAATGCTCTCAGGCACTCCGGACATCATAAAAGCGAGTGGGGACGAGAGGAGCCTCACAAGGAGCGTCACAAATCGTCCCTTCCCCCCTGTAGGTTCGAGCGTATTCCCCTCACCAGGCTCAACTCAGAAGTCTATGCTCTTTTGGACAAAAAACTCTTCAAAAGGCCCCAGAAAATGAAAGAAACTAAGGCTCTGAGGCACTCGAGAAAATATTGCTCCTTTTACAAGCAAAAGGGGCTTCATACAGATGAGTGCCGCCGATTGGAGAGCTAAATTCAGAAGCTCATTACTGGGGGACATCTGAAAGAGTTTGTGCGAGCTCTGGAGAGCTATGACGAGCCATGTAATGAGAGATCAAGGAAGAGAAAAAGGAGCCCATCACACTCGAGGAGCCCGCGATGATGAGGCCCTCCAGAGAGCAGCCACCACGACAAGCAAAAAGCTAGAGAACAGGAGAATGACCTCTTCGTAATCATTAACATGATCGCTGGCGGTTCATCTGGGGGTGATTCTAACGCTTCCCGCCACAGATATGTTAGGAGGTACGATTAGTGCCCCTGGGCACCCAAATAGGTCTATTCTATCAATGAGATGAGCGCCATCAATTCGAGAGAAAATGATGTAATAGGTTTCTCTAATAAGGACTTACGCACATTATAACACCCCATAGAGTCGGTGAAACCTCTGACTACACCATGGTGGTTAGTTTGGATATCCATAACCATGTTGTAAAGAGGTTATTGCTTGATAGTGGAAGTTTTGTTAATATTTTACCGTATACAACGTTCCAGAAAATGAATATCACCAACACTCCCCTCGAGCCCCTCAAAACAGACCTCATTGGCTTTGGACTTTTCGAGGTTATCCCTCATAGACAAATTCACTTGGCCACCTCTTTCAGTCGTGCCTCACAGTGGAAGACGCTCATGGTTATGTACGTGGTAGTCGAAATAGACATCCCTTATAACATCATAATTGGGCGTCCTGCCCTCATGGATTTCATGGCGATCATTTTGACTTACCATCAAAAAATCAAATTCCCTACAATTGAGGGGGTTGGTGAAGTCCTTTGCAACGTTTGAGAGGCCTGGGAATGCTAAATGTTATCCCTCAAAAAGCTCAAGGTGGAGAAGGCCTTCCAGATTTGGATCAACCAAAAAGTCGGTAGACTTCCCCAACTTAGATGAAGATGGCCCCATAAGGAAGAGGGCCAAACTGAACAAATAGAAAAACAGAAAGAAGGGTCCTAGTGCTGGAAACAACCCCACGGGTACCCCACCCGGAGAAGACGGAGAATCCTCCTCAGAGGAAGATGTGAACGAGGGTGAGCAAGAAACTGCCAGTGACCGTCTGACCGGAAAGAAAAGGGCGCTCAAACTTCCTCGCCCCTAGGCACGGATCGAGCCTATAGAGAAATTTCTCACCATTGAGCTGGAGCCTGGGAATAAGGATAAAACCACTCAGATTGGATCCAATCTCTGAGGACTCTCACAGATCATGATGATCGATTTCCTAAGAGAAAACATTGACGTCTTTGCCTGGAAAGCTTCTAATTTAACCGAGATTATCCCAAGCGTCATAGTCCATAGGATCAACGTGGACCCCACCTTCAAACTAGTCAAACAAAAGATGATAGATGTACATAGGTTTCAAAAAAAGGTAATTGAGGAGGAGGTAAAAAGCTCCTCAAAACTCAGTATATTAAGCCTATACTGTACCTATAATAGCTTTGTAATGACTTTATTGATCTCAATAAAGCTTTTCCCAAAGACCCTTATCCTCTACCCCAGATGGATCAATTGGTTGACTCGACCGCGGGTTGTGAACTCATGAGCATGATGGATGCCTTCCAAGGGTATTAACCAAATCTTCATGGCTTCAGAGGACCACCCTAAAACCTCGTTCGTCGTGCATATGGGAGTACACTATTTCCTAGTCATGCCTTTCGGGCTCAAGAACGCAGGTGCCACGTACCAGCACCTTCTTAACAGGATGTTTGGGAAAGAAATTGGAGGGTCCATGGAGGTACACGTGGAAGATATGATTATCAAGAGCGAGTGATAGCCCTCCCACCTGGAACATCTCAAGTGAACACTTGGTATATTGCGCCAATATAGCATGAAACTGAACCCCTCAAAGTGTATATTTGGGGTACGGGGAGGAAAATTTTGGGCCACATGGTTAGCCAACGTGGGATTGAAGCTAATCCAAAAAAGATCAAGGCCATTTTGGATATCCCTTCCACTCGTAACTCCAAGGAAGTACAAGTGTTAGTAGGGAAGATAATTATTTGAACAGATTCATCTCCTGCTCGGCAGATAGAAATCTCCCATTTTTCAAAATCCTATTCAGCGTTAGGAATTTCTCTTGGACCAAGGAGTGCGAAAAAGCGTTACAAGATATGAAGGCCTATCTCTCGAGCGCCCCACTCCTAACAAAGCCACTGGTGGGTGAAAACTTGTTCGTATGTCTCTCTATTTTCGCTGAGGCCACGAGCGCGGTCTTAGTGGCTGTACGTGAGCGCAAACATCTGCAGTCTATTACTTGAGTAAAACATTACAAGGCACTGAGAAGAAATATCTGGAAATTGAAAAGTTCGTCTTTTTCCTCATTAACGCGTTGTGGAGATTAAGGCCCTATTTCCAGGCGCACTTAGTTACGGTCCTTATGGATCAACTCTCAAGGAAAGTTTTGTCCAAGTCTGACATCTCAGGAAGACTGATCAATTGGGCTATTGAACTGAGCCAATTCAACATAAGTTTCGAGCCCAGGATGACTATACAAGCGCAAGTGGTCGCAGACCTGTTGGTTGAGTGTTTCGGCTTAGAGCCTGACGTGCCAGTAGATAACGGTTTATGGGTACTGTACACGGATGGTTCCTCGACCACTCAGGGGGAAGGAGCAGGGTAACCCTTAGAGACCCCAATGGAATTGAGATAGACTTTGCAATCAGACAGGACTTCCAAGTGATAAACAATGAGGCAGAGTATGAAGTGTTGGAAAACACGAATCAGAAAGCAGCGGAATTTAAAAAATTTTCCCAACAAAAGGACCTTGAACTCGCAATCATGTAACCAAATTCGTAAAGATAGAAAACTTACTTTTCTTTTATTCTTTCTTGAAGCGTTTCAAGCCACCCAAGAACGCTCTTCTCGCGGCTTGATCCCCTCTCCTTGGTAAAGCTCGAATCTTCAAACTTCTAACTTGAAGTCTCTAGAGAAAGTCCACCAACTTGATCACAATCTAACTAGTAAGGATGCTAGTTCTCTAGTTAGTGTTTAGGCTTAACCTAGGGTTTAATTTAATCTTGGAGAAAGGAAGGTGTTCAACACATAAACCAAGAATCGTCTATTAGCTCTAAAGGGGAGCATGAGCTCCCCTATATATAGGAAAGGGGAGGGGCAGCCGAACCTAGTCCTAATGGACAAAGGATTTGGTCCCTCTCTCTCCTATTACTTGATCATCAAGTATTTTCCAACTTTGACTTTGAATTCTAATTCAAGTCAACTTTTAAGAGAGCTAAAAATATCCAAACTATTTTTGGATAATTTTATACTTTATTTATTATAAAATAAATAACTTATTTTTATCTAATTAATTAATTCGTAATTAATTAACTAGATTATTTTCTCCAAAATTAGACTTTCTTTTTAATTCAAAATTAAACCAAAGTCTATTAAATAATTAACTAATTAATTATTTAATATATATATATAATATATATATATATATATACACAAGTGTGTGACACGTGTCACAGTGACACGTGTCACTCACGTGAGCCACACGTGTGACTTCACACGTGTGGAACCCTCTTGGCCCGATTAACTCGTTTAATCATTTTCAAGCCTCAACTCATGTAACTAAGTTGTTGTGTGTGACCCTCTAGGTTCTCAATTCAATTAGCAGTGACCCCAATTAATTAATTCACTAATTAATTAATCAGTCCACAGATTAAACGACCATAGTCTAGCAACAGGTGTTTAACCCCTAGCTGAATTGGAATGTTCGGATTCGACAGAACCTTTAAGTCATTGATTCATGTGAGATACAATCCTCCTACTTACTATCTCTCAACCAAGATCTAGGGCAAGGGAATAATCAGAACCCTAATAATCCGGTCTTAAAGCTAAGTGCATTTCATATCCATTTGATCTCAATCCAAGAAACCCTTTTCTTGATGTCTTGATCTACTGCCTTGGCCAAGGACTCCATATGGCATATGGATGACTTACACAATAAAAGATCACCTTGCAAATGTAAGTGTAGGTCCTTTCTTGATTCTCATTCACTTTCATGAGTCACTTGTGCAGCCCCAGCATAAGCCTTGAATCAGTTGTCTAAGGTGACACCCTTTAAAGCTTATACCTAAGACTACAGAGTTAACTCATAAAGTGACAAGGAACCTCAAGTCTAAGGATCAATTAATCACATAAATGACTCATGAGATATTTCCTAATCTGGAAGTTTCCATTTCCTGAAATAGAAACTTCCTTTCCCATTTAGGAATGTTCCCACACGGGGCACCTCAGTGAACTTACTTATTAAAGTAAGCACCCTCATGTATCACGCACGTATCAACTATACACTTTGCACCTCCATGAAACAAGGTGGTCCTTCTTAAGGGCGTGATCCCACAGGCAAGCCTTAGAGGAGTGAAGTTGACACTCCCACTGTCTGTAGGACTCATCGGCTTGGAGTATTTTACTAATCATGACTTATGTGATATAGGGCTCGTTTCATGAACCATTTCACCTAAATGGTAGAGTCCTAAAGTCATCAGGATTAGGGAAGTTCTCATACATGCACAGCTAAAGTAAACGCATACCAAACAAGAGCATATAAAGAAGTGTTGCCTCAATTCGTTATTTCATTCAAAGATTGTCTGTGATTACAATAAGGAAAAGCACAAATCGGATATACAATCGGCTTTCTAGGGCACTATTCCTAACAATCTCCCACTTGCCCGTCAAAGCCATTCTAAAGCTACTCTAAGTCCCATCTTCTGAAGATGACCTTGGAAAGCTTCTCGACTAAGGGGTTTAGTAAGTGGATCTGCCACGTTCTCTGCTGATGTGACCCTCTCAATTAGCACATCTCCTCTTTTGATAATATCACGGATTAGGTGATACTTCCTCATAATGTGCATGGTCCGTTGGTGAGATCTTGGTTCTCTTGCTTGAGCAACCGCCCCAGTGTTGTCACAAAACACAGTAATGGGGTCTTTCATGCTAGGAACAACATTCAACTCTTGAATGAAGTTTCTAATCCAAACACCTTCCTTAGCTGCATCATTTGCAGCTAAGTATTCGGCCTCAGTGGTCGAATCTGCAGTGGTAGTTTGCTTGGAACTCTTCCAACTCACTGCTCCGCCGTTTAGGCAGAAAATGTATCCTGACATTGACTTAAAATCATCTAAGTCAGATGCAAAGCTTGCATCATAGTATCCTCCGACAGTAAAATTTTTCTGACCTCCGTAAACTAAGAATAAATCTTTAGTACTTTTCAAGTACTTAAGAATATTCTTCACGGCAGCCCAGTGACCATCTCCAGGGTCAGATTGGAAACGACTCGTTACACTAAGTGCATAAGCCACATCCGGTCGAGTACATAACATTGCATACATTATGCTACCTATTGCTGATGCATAAGGTGTATGAGTCATTCTTTCCTTCTCAAGGTTAGTCTTAGGACACATCTTCTTTGAAAGACATGTTCCTACACTTATAGGAAGGTTCTTAACCTTTGCTGACTCCATATTAAATCTTTTCAATACTTTGTCAATGTACATCGATTGTGATAGTCCTATTAACCTTCTAGATCTATCTCTATAGATTTTAATTCCAAGGATATAGGACGCATCACCAAGATCTTTCATCTCGAATTGGTTCGATAACCATAACTTAGTCACTTTCATGTCATCCTTCGAATTCCCAATAAGAAGGATGTCATCAACATAAAGTACTAAGAATTGCACTGAGGTCTCCAATTCCTTTCTATACACACATGATTCATTTGAAATTTGGATGAAGCCAAACGCTTTGACCGATTCATCAAATCGAATGTTCCAATTCCTAGAAGCCTGTTTCAATCCATAGATTGATCTTTGGAGTTTGCAAACCTTTTGCTCACTCCCACTGAATGTGAAACCTATGGGTTGCTCCATATAAATGTCTTTGTCAATGTCACCATTGAGAAAGGCAGTTTTCACATCCATTTTCCATATCTCATAGTCATAATATGCAGCAATGGTAAGCATGATCCGAATAGACTTTTGCATTGCAGCTAGTGAAAAGGTTTCATCAAAATCCACGCCGGGTCTCTGAGTGAATCCTTTTGCAACCAGTCTTGCTTTGTAGGCTGCAATGCTTCCATCAACTCCAAGCTTTCTCTTAAAGATCCATTTGCAACCTATGGGTTTGACCCCATCAGGCAAATCTACCAAGGTCCAAACATGGTTGGAGTTCATGGAGTCCATTTCGGATTTCATGGCTTCTATCCACTGTTCAGAGTCAGAATCTGAAAGTGCCTCCTCATATGTTCAAGGATCATTATCCTTTTGAGAGATTTCATGGAAGAATCCATACCATCTCTCCGACTGTCTAGGAGTGCGTTCAGAACGCCTTAGAGGAGGGTTTTCGTGTGTATCGAAATTCGTGATTGGTTGTGGTTGATCAGAGTGGGACGTTTCTTCAGTGGGTGGTATGGGGTCACTTTGTACTTCTTCTAATTCTATGATCTTGCCTTTCTTTTCATTAAGGAACGGTTCCTCCAGAAAAGTAGCATTTCTGGAAACAAACACCTTTTGCTCAGATTGATCATAGAAGTAGTATCCTATGGATTCCTTAGGATAACCTACAAAGTAGCATAAGTTAGAACGAGATTCTAACTTATCTCCCACTGTCCTCTTCACGTAAGCAGGACAACCCCAAATTCTTAAGTAAGAATAACTAGGGATTTTACCATTCCACATTTCATAGGGCGTTTTGGGGACTGATTTAGAGGGAACTAGATTCAGAATCTTTGCTGCACTTTCTAGGGCATAACCCCAGAAAGAAGGTGGTAAGTCAGTGAAACTCATCATGGAACGAACCATATCAAGTAGGGTTCGATTCCTTCTCTCAGAAACTCCATTAAGCTGAGGAGTTCCCGGAGGAGTCCACTGAGAGATAATCCCATTATCCTTGAGATGATTAAGGAATTCTTCACTAAGATACTCGCCTCCTCGATCAGATCGAAGTGCTTTGATCTTGTGACCAGTTTGGTTCTCAACCTCCTTTTGAAATTCTAAGAATTTCTCAAAAGCTTCAGATTTATACTTCATTAAGTATACATAACCATACCGACTAAAGTCAACAGTAAAGGTTATGAAATACTGATGATTGCTTCTAGTGCTTACACTAAGCGGTCCACAAACATCAGTATGGATCAAATCCAAAACCTTAGTGGCACGTTCCACAGTTCCTTTAAAAGGAACTTTGGACATCTTTCCTTTGAGACAGGATTCGCAAGAAGTCAACTCTTTGAGATCATTTTCAGAGAATGATCCTAAAGTGTTTATTTTGCTAATTCTGTTCTTGGAAATGTGTCCTAATCTAGCGTGCCATAAGGGAGCTGAAACTTTGTCATCTCTCTTACGCTTTGTTTCTCGTTGTATATTCATAATATTGATATTTTGAGTTAGGTAAAGTCCATTACTTAGAGTACCGATATGAACTGAAGAGTTGTTCCGTTTGACAAAATATTTACCATTCTTAATATAAGTTTCATAACCTTCACAATCTTATTGGAACTGAAATTATATTACGAATAATGCTCGGTACATAAAGGACTTTATTTAATACTAACTCAAAACTACCTAAATCTAATCTAATTGTGCCTAAAGCTCGAGCTTCAACGTTTGAGCCATCACCGATCTTCAAGACACATTCTCCTTCTTTGAGTTGTTGGACTTCACTTAGCATCTGTACATCATTACAGATATGAGTTCCACAACCGGTATCAAGTACCCAAGAACTAGAATTAATAGAAAGATTTACTTCAACGAGAAAGATACCTTTCTTTAGAGTAGCCTTGTACTCTGGGCAGTTTCTCCTCCAATGTCCCGCTTTGCCACAATGGAAGCAAACATCCTCTTTCTGATCACGCTTCTTCTTTTGGGCCTTCCCCTTCGAAATGCCACCTGTGGGCCTAAGGGGTTTCTTCTTCTTCTTTTGGGCTTTCTTGCCCTTACCTTTAGAAGGCCCAGAAGAGGAAGATGGAGCATTCACCATCAAAACCTTATTGTCCTTCTTGATCGTGCTTTCAGCAGTCACAAGCTGACTAATCAGCTCAGCTACAGTAGCACCAGCATGATTCATGTTGAAGTTAAGGACAAATGGGTTGAATGATGGTGGGAGCGAAGCTAGCAACAAATCCACTGAAAACTCATCTTTCAGTGGCATGTCCATGGAAGCAAGTTTCTCAGTAAGGGCAAGAAACTTGAGTCCAAATTCATGGACACTTGAACCTTCCCTCATTCTCAAGTGGAACAATTCCTTTGAAGTGTTATACCTTGTAACACGTTCATGAGGGCAGTAAAGTTGCTCTAAGTGGTCGTAAATCTCACAAGCAAATTCCATGGCCTCATGTTGCCTTTGCAAGTCCGGAGACATGTTAGCCAACATAAGGCAACGGGCTTGGAGATTATCATCCTTCCACTTCTGAATCGCGTCCCGCTCGGCCCGAGTGGGAGCCTCCCCTTCGAGACTAGGCTCCCCTTCGAAGAGAACATAAGTTCTCTTCTCAGAATCTAAAATGATTTTTAGATTCCTCAGCCAATCAGAATAGTTGGGACCAGTAAACTTGTTTGACTCGAGGATCGATACAAGAGGGTTTTTGGTTGCCATTTCAAAACACGTAGAGAATCACAGAATCTACGACCTAAATGGTAAAACAGAGAACTAGTGAGCATGCTGAATTATAACGATATACAAAAGATAAGGTCTTTAATCTAATGTAGCTCCCACTGTTTTTCAAAGATCTAGAATTCCCAAAGATCTAAGAGGAACACGTTTCCCAATGGGTACTAAGATCCTAGGCATTTTACCTCGAACCCACGACTCGCGGACATTCTAAGTAAGAACCCTACGTAGGTACAACTTACCAATTCTAACACCTTTAGAACTCATAGTAATTGTTTTTGCATCACCTATCTTTCAACATGGACCCACGACTCGTGCGACATCCATATTTACTTAGGCGTTAAGCTAGACCCATCAATCATAAGATCATGACCAAAACTTAGTTCGAACGACCCACGACTCGCGGACATCGCCCTTGCTAAAATTGACCACGAAATATTGACCATTTAAAATGATTAATTAGGTAACTAAGAACTAATAAGCTCCACTAGCTATCCCACGACTCGCGGACAATAACTAGCTTTACTTACTAAACTTAAAACCTATTGATGGAATGCTAGGAATTTAATTCAAAATTTGCATCTCGAATTAAACACCTATTTGTTCGAAATTAGCTTAATATTTAATGGGAATTTTCGGATCAACCGGAGAGTTGTCCGGTTCGACCTCACCAACATATATGTTATCCAATTTTATTAGTCTTAATTAATGCAAGTACACTTAAATGCATATCAAACAAGCACATAAACAGATAACATGTCCTAGCATGATACTAACATGTAATGATCATGGGTTCTACCTATCTTATGCGTGATATGTGGGAGCCACTCCACAATCACAAGTTCTAACATACATGCCACATAAACAGTTTAAATCACATAAGGGAAAGCGGTAACAAAATACGAGCCCTATCTCTATTACATTTAACAATTGAGATTCCCCTCCCTAACATTTTGAGGGGTCTTCACTTTTGGCCTCCTTGTTACTTGAATGTGGTCCATCTTACTCCATGGGTGCATTGTCTCCAAAATGAAAATAAAACCTCACCACCTATCTCTACTATCAAATTACAATAAAAAGAAAAAGACATAAAGTAATAAGGCTCAATCTTCATATTGGCCTTAGACAATTACACGGGGCATACCCCGGCCTCAAAACAGTAATATGGAAAGCCACATAATATATCACATAACAGTACGCACATAAGTGAGGCTCCAACCTCAATTGAAAAAACGCAAC
This sequence comes from Lantana camara, assembly GCA_037501455.1. Taxonomy (NCBI): domain Eukaryota; kingdom Viridiplantae; phylum Streptophyta; class Magnoliopsida; order Lamiales; family Verbenaceae; genus Lantana; species Lantana camara. The sequence continues at coordinate 94,723,022 of CM074861.1, forward strand.
TATAGGGCTCCAACCCCAATTTAAACCATCCATGTGCATAAATTAAAACCATACATAGATCTAAACCCATGATCACCTAACATGCTTTTGCAAGAATTTAAATTTAACCAACAAATTAAAATTCTCGTTTCAAGTCCTAATGACTTAAAACACGACTTAGATGCAATTCTTGTTCAAGAGCCTTTTCAATAAAACCCGAAAAACAATAAACCAATAAAATTCCAATTAATTTCCAAAATTAATAATTTTATTCTTTCATTATTTTCAGAAAATAAAGATTGTAATTTTTCCAAATTTAAATCGCTTAAATTTTCAAAATCCCAATTCAAACAATTATTTCAAAAATAATTCAAATTTAATAAATAAAATTTTTCAGAAAAATTAAATCGGGATTTCAAGGACCGAAAACACGAAAACACGAAAACCCCAAAACCGTGCCCGGAATCGCCCGGAACGAGCACAGGCTCGCCGCGCAGCGTCGCGGGCACCTAGGCGCACGCCCCGCTCGCAGCTTGCTGCTGCTCGCGTGCGGGCGATACCGGGCGGGTGCTCCCGCGCGGTTGCGGGAGCGTGCGGGCGGCTGTCCCGCGCGGTTGCGGGACAGGCGGGCAGGCGCGCCTAGGCGGGGCCTAGGCGCTGGCGGGCGTCAGTGGCGGGCAGTCCCGCGCGGTTGCGGGACTGCTGGGCGGGCGGTCGCGGGCCTGGCGTGCTACGCCTTAGCACGTCAGGCTCGCGTTCTCGTAACGCGATTTGTGTTTCATACTTTTAGTTCAAAAACCAAAACAATCCAAAATTAAAAAAATTCGATTTAAACATATTTCAATCAAAACGGTTTTCAAAATCACAATTTAAGAAAACAGTTTCAGAAATTCAGGAAGAATTACAGTTTCGTATTTCAGGCTTTCTAAAAGAACTCATGAATACCTAATTCGCATCTAAGCCTAAGAATTTCTACCAAATTCAGAATAATTGAGACGAATCAGAAACACGATTAACGAGGTGGCTCTGATACCACTTGTTGGAAAACACGAATCAGAAAGCAGCGGAATTTAAAAAATTTTCCCAACAAAAGGACCTTGAACTCGCAATCATGTAACCAAATTCGTAAAGATAGAAAACTTACTTTTCTTTTATTCTTTCTTGAAGCGTTTCAAGCCACCCAAGAACGCTCTTCTCGCGGCTTGATCCCCTCTCCATGGTAAAGCTCGAATCTTCAAACTTCTAACTTGAAGTCTCTAGAGAAAGTCCACCAACTTGATCACAATCTAACTAATAAGGATGCTAGTTCTCTAGTTAGTGTTTAGGCTTAACCTAGGGTTTAATTTAATCTTGGAGAAAGGAAGGTGTTCAACACATGAACCAAGAATTGTCTATTAGCTCTAAAGGGGAGCATGAGCTCCCCTATATATAGGAAAGGGGAGGGGCGGCCGAACCTAGTCCTAATGGACAAAGGATTTGGTCCCTCTCTCTCCTATTACTTGATCATCAAGTATTTTCCAACTTTGACTTTGAATTCTAATTCAAGTCAACTTTTAAGAGAGCTAAAAATATCCAAACTATTTTTGGATAATTTTATACTTTATTTATTATAAAATAAATAACTTATTTTTATCTAATTAATTAATTCGTAATTAATTAACTAGATTATTTTCTCCAAAATTAGACTTTCTTTTTAATTCAAAATTAAATCAAAGTCTATTAAATAATTAACTAATTAATTATTTAATATATATATAATATATATATATATATATACACATGTGTGTGACACGTGTCACAGTGACACGTGTCACAGTGACACGTGTCACTCACGTGAGCCACACGTGTGACTTCACACGTGTGGAACCCTCTTGGCCCGATTAACTCGTTTAATCATTTTCAAGCCTCAACTCATGTAACCAAGTTGTTGTGTGTGACCCTCTAGGTTCTCAATTCAATTAGCAGTGACCCCAATTAATTAATTCACTAATTAATTAATCAGTCCACTGATTAAACGACCATAGTCTAGCAATAGGTGTTTAACCCCTAACTGAATTGGAATGTTCGGATTCGACAGAACCTTTAAGTCATTGATTCATGTGAGATACAATCCTCCTACTTACTATCTCTCAACCAAGATCTAGGGCAAGGGAATAATCAGAACCCTAATAATCCGGTCTTAAAGCTAAGTGCATTTCATATCCATTTGATCTCAATCCAAGAAACCCTTTTCTTGATGTCTTGATCTACTGCCTTGGCCAAGGACTCCATATGGCATATGAATGACTTACACAATAAGAGATCACCTTGCAAATGCAAGTGTAGGTCCTTTCTTGATTCTCATTCACTTTCATGAGTCACTTGTGCAGCCCCAGCATAAGCCTTGAATCAGTTGTCTAAGACGATACCCTTTAAAGCTTATACCTAAGACTACAGAGTTAACTCATAAAGTGACAAGGAACCTCAAGTCTAAGGATCAATTAATCACATCAATGACTCGTGAGATATTTCCTAATCTGGAAGTTTCCATTTCCTGAAATAGAAACTTCCTTTCCCATTTAGGAATGTTCTCACACGGGGCACCTCAGTGAACTTACTTATTAAAGTAAGCACCCTCATGTATCACGCACGTATCAACTATACACTTTGCACCTCCATGAAACAAGGTGGTCCTTCTTAAGGGCGTGATCCCACAAGCAAGCCTTAAAGGAGTCAAGTTGACACTCCCACTGTCTGTAGGACTCATCGGCTTGGAGTATTTTACTAATCATGACTTATGTGATATAGGGCTCGTTTCATGAACCATTTCACCTAAATGGTAGAGTCCTAAAGTCATCAGGATTAGGGGAGTTCTCATACATGCACAGCTAAAGTAAACGCATACCAAACAAGAGCATATAAAGAAGTGTTGCCTCAATTCGTTATTTCATTCAAAGATTGTCTGTGATTACAATAAGGAAAAGCACAAAGCGGATATACAATCGGCTTTCTAGGGCACTATTCCTAACATGAAGCTCTTATTCAAGGGTTGAAAATTGCTTTTCAGAATGGAGCATCCAAGGTCACAGCCTACGTCGATTCACAACTGATTACAAGTCAAATTGAAGGAACTTATGAGGCTCGAGAAACCACCATGGTACAATACTTTGAGAAAGCCAAGGAAATCATTGGTAATTTCAAAGAGTTCGACCTCCTACAGGTCATACGAGTGGAAAATGATCGAGCCAATGCACTCTCTAAGTTTTCTTCCGCCCACGAAGGATCCTGTGAATATTTCGCTACGTTCCTAAGAACGGAGGAACCCTTGATGAAGGACAAAGCTTCCATCCGAGCGGTGGCTATGATCAATCCCAGTGAGCCATGTTGGCTCAATGACATCATCAAATTCCTTAGAGACGGTACTTGACCCACCGACAAAGTGGAACCACGAAAAATCAAGAATAAGGCCCCTCGTTTCTCTCTAGAAAATGAGGGTAGACTCTTCAAGAAGTCCTTCCAGGGCCCGCCAATGAGATGTTTGAGGCCCTCACAAGCCAAGGAGGCCCTCGAACATGTACACGGAGGGATTTTATTGGCCCACAGTCCTTCAAGATGCCATAGAGTTCTCCAAGAAGTATCCTAGGTGTCAGTTTCACTCCAACATTCCTAAATTGGCAGTTGTTCAGTTGATCTCCATAGATGTCTCATAGCCCTTTAACCAATGGGGTATTGATATCGTGGGCCCTTTGCCTATGGCGGTCGAACAGAAGAAGTTTGTAATACTGGCCATCGACTATTTCACTAAATGGGCCGAGGCGGAAGCTGTAGCAAAAATTACCTTCAGGGTGTTAAGAAACTTCATATGGAAGATCATCATTTGCAGGTATGGTATTCCAAGGGTACTCATCTCAGACAACAGATCCCAATTCATAGCGATAAACACCCAAGAATGTGCTCGGAGTTAGGCATTGAGCAACGCTTTACTTTCATGGGTCACCCTCAGGCTAACAGTCAAGCTGAAGTCGCCAACAGGACCATTCTGCATCACTTAAAGACTATGCTGGAGAGCAGAAAGAGAGAATGGGATGAGGAGTTACAAGGTGCTTTATGGGCTTATCGTACTACCCCACGAGCGGCCACTGGTGAAAACCCTTACTCCCTTGTCTATGGCTCAGAAGCCATGATACTCGTCGAAATTGCACAGGAATCCGTTCGAGTGGCATATTTTGAGTCAGGAGCTAACATAGAAAACCGCGCGCTCGAGTTGGATCTATTGGAGAAAAAAAGAGATAAAGCTTGGGAACGTATTCATGAGCACAAAGTGTCCAGCGCTCGTCAGTATAACAAGCGAGTCAAAGAAAAAACATTGCAGATGGGGCACTTGGTCTTGAACAAAGTTGATGTCTTAAAGCACGTGGGTAAATTGGACCCCAACTGGGAAGGCCCATTCAAAGTTATACGAGTCAGAACTAACAATACCTACACGCTCGAGACACTCCAAGGCGAGGGTTTCCCGCTTTCGTGGAATGCATGCAACCTTCGACTGTTTTATGTTTAAATCTTGAAAAACTTTGTAGAACCCGGTTTTGGTCTCTATGTATCTCTTATTTACAAGCGCTATATACTGGAACAATTTTACTTCAAAGAAAAGTCTTCTATCATCCTGGCTAGGTTAAGCGATTCCCCCGGGAACCTAGGCAATAGCCACACAGGTCCAAGGTGCGTGAATCCCCTCTTTCGAGGGTGAAAAATGTTTGGAGAGCGCCATGATCCCACTCAGGGATCCACCCTCTTTCAAAAGCTGGAATAGGCGCCAAATGCAATCTCGAGACAATTGGCGAGTCCAACCAAATCTCGTTCTTAGCCCTCGATCGATTCCCAAAGTAGCTGTCTGAAAACCGCGTTCGGATTCTCCAGCAGTCGGAAAGAATTTCACAGCCAGGGCATACACAAGGACACTCGCGGTGAACTCATGACAGTCTTGAATAAACCCTTTCTGTCCAGACACGGGGGTAGAAAACTTTTAGACAAGTTTTCCCAAGTCTTGACCAGGGCGCCCTCGGAGTGTGGCCATCGCGTCCGCCAAATCTTGTTAGATTTTTTAGTGACTCGAGGTCTCTCATGAAAGATCCCCTCGTGAACAAACAAATTGGGGGGGGGGGGGAGGGGAACTTCTAGATAAGTTTTCCAAACTCTTGATAGGGCACCCTCGGAGTGACCCTCGTGGCCGTTATCCCTCATGTTTAAACACTGGGCCAGAAAACTTTTAGACAAGTTTTCGCAAGTCTAGACCCTCCAGTCCTCAATAAATTGTTAAAATTTCGAAAGACCCAGGGTACCCAAGCATGACCCTCATAGTGGTAATCCCTCGTGTTCAAACACTTAGGTGAAAAACTTTTAGATAAGTTTTCACAAGTCTAGACCCGTGCGTCTACAATGACTTGGTAAAATTCTTGTGACGAGGGACCCTCGCGGAAACTATCCCTCACGTCTTACATTTTATATGCAAAACTTACAAGATTTACAAGTCTTAACCAGGGTACCCTCAAAACAGGACCCTCGCGTTATCAAAAGACAGCCTAAATTTACAAGTTTTACGTGTCTTATTTGCTTAGCTTTTTTTTTTTTTACTCAGTTCTTTCTAACAAGAATATGATAAAACAAGTGCACAAGTAAAATACATAGAAGACCAAACTTTGCAGCAAAAGGGAAATTTTCATTCATAAGTGGGCAGACGTTCAGCATTATAAAACAACGGCACCCTAGCAAATGGAATTCATCAAAAAACAGAAAAGATTACAACTATGGAGAAAAGATTGCAGTCTTGGAGAAGGGAGTAGCCTAAGCACCTTGAGCGGGGCCATCCTCTGAATCCACCACTTCATTTTGGGCTTGGGGAATGGGACTGTAGGCTCGACTGTAGGATTTGGAACGTTTTCAGCACTTGGCGCTTGAGGCACGTTCTCCGGATGACCCTCTGGAATGGATACAGTGTCATTACCCCCTCGATGGGTTCATTGAAGGACCTCTCTTCTGCCTGGCGAGCGGCCATAAATTTATCCTGGAGGAGTTTCACTAGATAGTTATACTCCGGTTCGTCCAAGTTGGCCGCTGGATCCCCTCTAACCTCCTCAGGCAAGGTGCAGTGCTCATCGAATCTAAGCCCCATATCAACATGCCTTCGCGAAGAAGCCTCTGTTAGGCCCAAGTTGATCATTTGCTCAATCGCCAAGTTGAAGGCGTTTTGAGCCTTATCATAGCAGTGGAGTGATGCAGCAAACCCAAAGGCCTTAAAATGGCAGAACTTGATAATCGTCTCCTTATTTGCCATCTCAAGGCGCTCGGGTAGCGACCGTTGGAATTCTTCTTCACAAGCCTTCCTGCCGGCCTCGGTGTACTTCTTTTCAGCTTATTGTGCTTGCAAATCCATTTTTTTGTTTTCGCCATTAGCTTCTTATAATTTTCAGAAACGGTGGAATGCTCCAAGCGGTGCCTCCTTCGAGCGTCCTCTGACTTCTTAAATCCTCCTACAACTTCTTCAACTCTTCCTGCACCTTGGCTTGCTCGGTTTGGAGAGACAGAAATTTGTCCTTCTCAACATCCAACTACTCTTGGATTTGAGCGGGGTCGTTCGAGCATGCCATTTTCTTGTACTTACGCTTGTGCTTTGAATAAACAGTCGAGCGCCTTTGGAGGTGTCTCACCCTCGGAAGTATTTGCTGTAAAGGTTCCAATACTTAAGCATTTTTTGGAAAAAATGATGAAAAACATAAAAGGAAAAATGAAGGAAATTCCTTACGGAGATGATAGCGTGCTTAGATCTTAAGCCACCTCCTCCGCGCTCTGACAATAGAGCTTTCGGTGGTCGCCAGAGAATTGGACTCACTCGTAGAGTCCATAAGTGATTTTATGAGTGAACTCATGGTTGCTCAGCATGGTGGGGCCCTCTTCTGGCGCTCGTCTGAAGTGCTCGTCCCCGGCTCACTCAAAATTCCATAATTGGTACTCCTCAAAGAAGGACGTATCTCCATTACCCCGGTCGCCCTCGACCACTTTGCCTTTGCCCTTGCCCAAGGTCAGGATGGTGTCAGGGATTCTTTTCCTCTTTCTTGAGGCCTGGACTGGCCCTCTTGGGCCTCTTTATCACCACGTTCGAGCACGGTTTCTGTTGGGTGTCCTGAGCTGCGGCCGGCGGTCTCTTTGTACTCCATCAGCCGACCTCGTTACAAGGTGAGTATCAGTTGGGGGCACACGGTTGTCCCCCCGGTCACACCCCGCCGTGTTAGTACTGGAACTCGCACCTTGGTGGCCCCCTCGGCCATCTCCTCTACCGTTTTTGCGATCGTCTCCTCTGTCGGTCCGTCGGCCCTACGGGTTCTATTGATGTTGCTGTTGTTGTCGTTGTGACTGACGAGCATTAAACAAGTTGGCCATGTTCCTCAAATTTTCCTTCTCGCCATTAGAATACTGGTACCTGAAACGGGGGAGACGAGGGTCAAGTTCTCCATGTAAGAGTCAGCAAAATACAAGACATAGTCAGTAACCCTATCTTAAGTTAGTTCCCTAGAATCTAACCATCTCTCTCTAGATTTCGAGCGGGTGAGTTCTGGATCATTGCTGGGTCGTTCATGAGCCCACATAAGGACAAAACCTCCTCATCATCTATCGACTCCTTGGCCCAGATAAGCTACTTGACATTCCGAAGTTCGAGAGCCAAGTTCTTAGCCCAGGTTATAAGAAGGAAGGATCTAAACGGGATCTGACAAAGGGTCTGTCCCCATGATTCACCCACTCTCTGGGAGCTCCGAAATCTTTACCCTCAGGGGCCCTCAGGAAGAAGAATTTCTCCTTCCAATTAATCCCATATGATGTCGAGGGTGCATCTATCAATCTCAAATTTGATTTGGCTTGAACATAATAGAAGCCAGCCTGAGGAGAGGAGCATGATGAGCGGACCACTTGGAAAAGGTTATTAAAATTATGTATGGATAGTTTGTTCCCCGTACATTTCATCAAAATTAGAAAGGAGGTAATTAGGGCGATGTCATTTGGAACTATTTACGTGGGGCTCAAATTTAAAAGGTTCAAAATACTTGCTACAGGGACAGAAATAAGGAACCTTAACCTCCCGAACAGTACAACATCTATATAGACGACCATTTGCCCTGGAGGGGGATGATTGGCTCTCTCGTGCGGTTATGAGATTCTATACGTATAACACTTGTCCCAGTAATGGGGGGACCCTCATTATAACCAAATCTCCCAAAGTTATGGTGCTGGGAGTCTCGTCAGGAGTCCTCTCGGTTGCTTGCCTACTCGAGCCCTCACCCCTGGAGGACTGCTGGCTTTCTTGCCCTTCTTTCTAGCCAGGGGTTCTTCCAAGCCCCAATGCCCTCACCTTCTTCTTGAATAGGGGCGGAAATAGCCACCGTTACAGTATGACGGTGGGGATGAGTAGCGCTCTCAGTCAATGGTAAAGTCACCCCTACCTCTCCGCCTCCATCACCAACTCTATATCTTCAAAAAGGTGAGCAACACCGCCTGGGTTCCTATCCCCCAGGGCAGAGACTGCGGCGACTAACACCTCATCCCATGTTTCTCCGAATATCTTCTTCATAGTTTGATGATGGGGAGTGGGGTTATGGGAAGAAGAAGAACTCGTAGAGGACATCTCATCAATTTCTCTCACAGTCTCCTCAACAACTTGTTTCGACATTGTGTTTGGAAAAAATAGATTTCGGGATAATAGCAAAAGGGGTTTTCGACAAGTTTGTTCCTAACAATTCTAAGGTTAGCAAGTCAGGAAGTCAGAAGAATCAAGAGTTTACCTAAAAGTTCTTAGGAAAGCTTAAAGGTAGCTGAAAGTTCTCTAAATATTGCTCCGGAAAGTTTTCGAAGATGCTCTAGAGATTTGCTTGAATGTATAGAAAATGAAGAGGATGTGAAATCCCCAATTTATAGGGAGGAAGTTGGTATGATTTTGAAATATTAAATTCAAAAGCAATCATTTCCCACCTAGGTAACTGCCCACTTTTGGGAACCGTCACCCACATCCCGAGGTTCATGCACTGTTTCCTGGAAAGTTACATCCACTCAGCCATCAGCATTTAATGTGAGACACTCCGAGCTATCAGTGGAAGGACTTCATTTGATTCTTGTCAGAAGGAAATTTTGTAACACGCAAACCTCTAAATCCGAGCGTCATCCTCGGAATTTGAAAGAGTTTGAATTTTGTAGCCCTTATAAGGGCTACAGAATTGGCCGGAGGGGGGGGGAGGCAAAATGATGGGGCCAAAACACATTTAGCCCACGTTTTGACACGTAGCGCCACCAATGTCTAACGCGTGGCCTTTTAATCCCTAAGCAAGCTTCCTCCGAGCGTTCTCCGCCCTCGGTTGCCAAATCCACAAGTGACAAGTGTCACCATCATCACTAGACATGTGGCCCTCATAGCCGCTTATCAACGAGCGTAAGATTGATACTCGAGCGCTCACTCCCCTCGTATGTGCTTCCACATGCAAGTGAACAAAGGAGCCAGGCTCCCCCTCTTTGTACAGCCCCCAGGCTCATGGTTGACACGAGCTTGCCCTTGGCCCTCGTTACCAGCCCCAAAATGACTCTCTGACACCCCGTACACGCCGGTGCACCTGCCAGTACCACCTTTTCAAGAGTTTTTGTAGGAGATTCCTCCTAGGTTTTACCTCACTACGCCACGTGTTAGGGAAACATTAGAGTAGGACCACAAGGGACAAATTACTAAAGGGTCCCTGACCCTCAACTATAAATAAGAGTCTTCATCTCCATCACTATAAGCAATCTCCACTTACTGAAACTCTGCAATTCCTTAGTTTCATCTTCTCTTTCAGGTCATCATCTGACTTGACCGTCGGAGAGCCAAACTGGGTATCATCCCCAGCTCCCCCAGCTTCGCCTTCTGACTTTTCTTTCTGTCGTGTTTGTCCTAGCAGGTTGAGCCCCCAACTCTTCCGGCTAAGCTTACTCTGTTTCCCCACATCAAACAAATCTTAAAGTGATAGGATTTTGATCCACCTATATTCGGACCCATCATCTACATTTATGGATTTTATTTAATTAAATTCGTGAATAATGATATGATATAGTATGATTATGTGTTTAAATAATTCAGATCTTATTTAGTTAAATTCATGCCTAGAATAATTTATTAGAATTAATTTTATGATTAAAGTCACATAAAGTGTAATTGTATGTTATGAAGTTAGAATTTATTAAATATGATAATGAACTAATATGAACATATTCATTAGTCTAAAAACATGTTCATAATGTTATTGAACTAAGAATGGTACACGTGTGATTGTATCTGTGTGTGTATGTTCAATTTTATGTTATAAAGTGTTTAATTCTTAAAAATTTGAATAGTAAATGTTTTCAATATTAATTTTGACTTTTTGGTCAACATATATCAATAATATTTCGAAATTAATGTAAAATTAATTATAAATTGAGTTTTTAAAATATTAAAGAAGGATTTTATCCGAAATTTTTGAAAATCGGCAATTTCGTAAACGTTTTCTAAAATGTGACCTACATTATCAAGTTAAACCCTGATTTTCATTTCAATTACTCATAATTAGGATCATAATATGATTAATAAATATTTGATTAGTTAAAGAAATCATAGAACCTACTTCATTAAGGAAATTCCCTTAAACCGGTAAAAATTATATTTTACTGAATATTCTCTAGCGTGTTATAGTTTATGTGTCTACTTGACGAGAATAACGTGTTACCCTTTTAAGTATGAACATTATGTGTTTTATGTGCTTGTTTGATTAGAATAAAGAACCTAGCCCTAAGCCTATAGTAGTTAATACTTTCAGGCACACTAGAATCCACATTACAATATCTGACTATCGGTATAGGTGAGGGTTAAAACATTTTTCCATTGGAATCATGCCTATACTTACGTATTTAAATAAAAACTACTTATGTCAGAATCAGGATCTTACCCGGACATTCAATACAAGAAAATCACCGAATTTCGATTGAAAAAGCCGACAGGAGAGACCCATCGGTTATCCGTTGGAAATACCGATGAAAAAACCATGAGAAACCAACGGAATTGCAATGACTCGTTGCTAAGAAAATCAACTAGAAGGATCGTTGGTATTCCGTTGTTAGACCGTCGAAAAAAAAAAGGGATTTAAAAAGAAATCCACCAAAAGTTTGCGATGACCTTACCATCAGACATGTGTCGCATATCCATTGGAACATTTGGCGTATTTTTTGCACTAAAAACTTTGCCACGGGTTTTCGACGGGCCTTCCGTCGGTACGATTACATATAAACTTTTTGCGAACCCAACAGATATGTGTCTATTGTTTTCCCATCGGTATTGCCTTGATTAGTAATAATCCAACGGATAACCGACGGCCTTGTTCCGTCGGATTCTTTCCATGATTAGCACTCTGCCTTTTACTGTACTAACGGATATCCGACGGGAGATGACTATCGATACTTTCTAATGCATCCTCCAACGGAAAACCAACGAGAGAGTTTCGTTGGTGTGTATAAATTTGCATTTGTACAGATTCCAATGGCTTGTGTCGTTGGTTATCCGTCGGTTTTTTCATCATATTCATATTTCAACGGGTATTCGACAGTATATTCCCAGCGAAAATTTTAAAAGCAGTAATTACGAGGCCTAAAAATTTTTTCCCCAAATCCATTGCATTTTATATTCCAAAAGCTGAAGGAGTTAGGGTTCTCGGAGAATTGCTCACAAGCCGGAGACACGTATGATTGCTCCCCGAATCACTTGCGTTTTCAATTTCTATAATGTTAAAGGGGCTAGGGTTCTCGGAATTGAACGATAGGGTAGCGTTTAGGGCTTTTGTGGGTTCGTTTATGCATGAAGTAGGTGCAAGATTTTAAGTTTCAATCCGGGTGCGTCTGAATAGAAGGTGAAGAAGGCATTTAGGCATCTGTGCAGTACTCAAGGTATCCTCTTTACTCCTCTTAATTTTCTTAGTTGAGGGTGTTGGACGAGTTTCTTCTAGTTTTTTGGTGAAATGTTTTTGTTTCTGTTCGATTTTACGTTCTTATGGAGGCATTTGGGTTTTGGTGTTAATGAAATATACTATCACTCAGATTTCAGCAAAGGAAGAGAATGTGGTCCTCATTTTATCCAAAGCCTTGCAGTTGTGGTTTTGTTTTAGCTGAAGATAAGCTGTAGGTCAACGCGTTTGTTCGGGATTATGAATCTCTTGGTTTTCTAGTGTCTTTTCTCTGAAAATTTAAGGTTTGATGTTTTGAGATTTATGTTCAGTTGTTGGTCATAATGCAGACATATCTATATTATCTTGATCTAAACGCACTAAAGAATTTATCTGCTTATCTCAAATTTGGCTATGAAAGGTCTATTTACTGGGAGAAATTTCACTCAGAGGAATCTGGTTGGAGGGAGTGTAGAATACGTGGAAATATAATAACAGTTTTCTATCCACACGATTTCTCTATTTGTGTGTGTTTATATATGTTTGAGCACTTTAATTTTGGCTCATTAGTCTGTCCACTGTGGATGCATTGCTTCAAGATATCTACACGAATACACGTAAAAATGTAAAAATAATTCCGACATCAGTGAAAATGATAAAATAATTGTATGCTTATTCTCTTGGTTTGCAGGATGATGAGGCTTCATTTTTGGTTTGCAGCAGCCAACATGAACTGTTGAATTTACAATACAAGGTCAGTATTTTATAGTATAATCTGAGTTTATCCAGTGCAAGTAGTATGCTAATTATATAGTTGACTTTATTCTTTTACCAGGTTTGCTATGCTATGATTATTGATTTGAAGAGGAAATTACTGGAAGTTGCCCTTCGCTATATTGATATCTCTCAAATTGAGAAGCTGGAAATTTGAGAGGAGTATATATACTGGAATTCTCTACTAAAAACACTAAGATAATCTTATGAAATAGCTTTTATTTAACTTACGATTACTTGGCATTCCAGGTGAATAGGTTTTCTATTTCCTACCATCTTATACATGAGTTGTGACCTTTGCTTGAGTCTAAAATAAGATTATCATGACCAGTTTATTCTTCAATAGATAATTAAGCAAAGTGAGCAAAGTTATGGTTGTTTTTCGTAATTTATTTTTGTGGTTTTCAATGTTGGTGTCATTTAACATGAATCTGACAGCATTAGTACAAAGAACATCTTCTGTGGGAGGAATTGAATTAGCTAGTCCTCCACATTGGCTACATAAGAAAATAGTTTCACATTTTCGAGTGTTCTTCCAGTCTACAACACACTCTCTATCTCTCTCAAATAGCCAATCAAGCATGTGGTATGTGCTGACTGTTGCCTACCCGGAAATGTTAAAAGTCTATAATTTATAATTTATTTCATCAACTGCATACATAAATTTCACTATTTCAAAAAAATATGATGTTTATAGCTAGGCACATATATCTTTATGGAAGTAAAATATGATTTTACATTAGTACATGTTGGCACATGAGCATATTCCGGCCAGTATTAACTGTCAATACTCAGCTCATTTATGTGTCTATTTTTATGGCAGTCGAGAATTGCTTGAGGGTGTAGAACGGGAGAGAAGTTAAATCCAAAGTAAATATTGAGGCCTTTATCTTGTGCTACTTGAGGTAACCTTTCCGTTTTGGTTGATTTAGATGACTCTTGATGCATTAAATCTTGTCCTATTGAGTGTGTGATTAATTTTAAAGGTTAGGGAATGTTATAGGTATGTTTTCGCATGAGTTTTAATTGTTTTGCCTGAGTTCTGCATGCAAATTATTAACGAAAGCATAGCTCTGAAACTGACAGCTTTTACGCAGCAACTTTCGACTCAAACTTTGAGCCCACACGAAATCCATTTTGAAAACTATTTTAATCGTATATTCCTAGTATATCAAGGTTTGTGCCTGCCAAATTTTACGTTCATCCGGGTCTGTTTCCTACCCGAGAAAAAATTTAAATCGGTACAGCTTTTCAATTTTTCTGATCTGCACTAACTTCTCGAGCGCGGGGGAGGGGGGTTGTTAACCTTCATATTTTATAAAATTGTTTTGTAGAAATGTTCCCATATGTATCTTGAGTATGTACTTAAAATTTCAGCTTAATCTGAGTTTGTATGATATGGTAAAAATATTTCTCTTTGAAATGTGTGCTGCATTGATATTTCAGTTTTTGCTGTGATGTTCATCTTTTCTTTTAGCTTCCATTTGGCATTCTCATTAAGCTAATTTGTTCCTCAACCACATTGATACAATTTATGTCACTATTTTTATGGTGGTCGAGAATTGCCTGATTGTAACACCCGAGCGCAAGGTGTCACATCCCCCGCACTGAGACCCGACCCTAATATGAAATGGACGATCCATACCCGAGCTAAATCACGGCGAACGGGGACATACACACACTGTATGCTAGGTGGGCTAACCCTTAAACCATAAAGTCAGAAAAAACATTAAAGCGGAAGCAATAAACGAACATACATCATATATATATACAATGAGCATCACAGCTCCAAAAATAAGTCATATACATCATCCATTGCCGTCACGACTCAAATCAAGTACGCTCCATATTAACATTCATATACAAAGATCAAAAGTATAGTATGCAAGTGCAAGACCAAAATATAAGAGCTAGAGACGAATGCAAGACCTATGACTCGAATTCCCACCTAGCTCCCTCGACACCTGCATGACACAGCAAACAACCAAATGGGTTCAGTCCAAAAGGGACTGGTGGGTATAAAAACAGGGCATAAATATAATATACGACGGTATTTAAACAATCACATGCAAGCTATCATCCCAAGTGAGGTTTTAAAGAATTTCCCAAGTGGGTGAAAGGAAATCATCAAAAGGGATTATAACGATTCAATTACATTAGGTCATTAGTGGCCCGGCGAGTGGGCGTGCATTATCTCCAACCAACACCTTGTGTAAATCATTTAAACATTCATTCATTCTTTCTTTTCATGCATATCATTCTTTCGTGTACATTCATTAACATTTACACCTTCTTCCTCTGGGTTGGTGGCGGGTTTTCAAGGCCCGACCACCCATTCATTGACCAAAAGGGGTTACATGACTCCCCAGATGGCGCTCAGCGTCCATTCCTCGCTAACTCCTAACGAGGTCCGGTTACGCTGTTCATTGGTGGAACTAGTGTGAGGGATCACCGTCGGCCCGTGCCTCCCCAGATAGCCACTCACACAAAGTCCCTGGGCCCCATTCGTACATTCGTTCATTTCTCACCAAAACATTAGGTAGGGTTCATAAAATAAGGCTTTACGTTGAAAACATTTACTCTTTAAAACGACTCTCTATATATATATTAAGTTTGGTAAAAAACTTTCACATTGAAGGTAGGTATAGGGTTATATATCTACATAGAAGAGAAACCCACCTTAAACCGCAAAAAGGAGAAAGCACGAGCCTTACTAACCGGCCTCGTCTCCAACTGGATCAAAATCTATGCAAGAAAGGTGAAGTGAGACTCAATATGACCAAATAAGACGCTCGGCAATGCAATGATCATGATATGAATATATAAAAGATAAGATTATGTTATGAAAATGTTCATGTGCACTATTAAGGAATTTAAATCATATAATCAAGTCATTCGATCTTTCGTTCACTTTCATTCGAATTCATAATTCCACATTTTCAATCAAATTAATTCAAGAATTCAAATAGGAGCATAGCACGTATTAAATCACATTTAAAATTAGAAAATAAACAATTAAACACATTCAATTTAAAATTGGAAATTAAATCAAACATGAAATAGGTAACAATTAAATTCTATAATTCAATTAAATCAAATAATATTTAATATATAACAAACATATATATATATAAATATATGACAGACATGCATGCAATTAAATAAAATTAATCAAATGCATTAATCAACAACATGCACGGATTAATTATACATATATATATAGTATGCATGCAAGAACAGTTTAATTAAAACATTACATGCATGCAACCTAAAGTATATATATATATATATATACCTACGTAAATACACATGCACACACACAAAACCACATGCATGAAAACATTTAAAGCCATATCACATGCACTCACAGCAACACATGCAATTACATAAAGGAGGAAATGAAAGGAAAATGTAGTAGCAGCAGTATCACGTATGCTTTGGATTCAAAAGGTGACATGCCCGTGTCACCAATATAGAACAAACCGAGACACCCCCGTGTCTCGGTACAGAGATATCAGACCATCCTGCACCCCCGTGTCTCGCTGAAGAAGAAACGGTTGACACACCCGTGCTAAAAGCATGCAGCAGCAACAACACGCAGACAATCCCCTGTTTCTGGGCGTAAAATAGGGCAGCAAGAAGGCAGCAACCAAAGCACGAAATGCAGCAATGAAAAGGCATGAAATACAGCACAAAATAGCCCTAATAAGCCACTAAAACTGACAGCAAAAAGCATGCAAAAGCAGCAGCTCAGATCAGTTCAAAACAGGGCAAGAAATCACGAGAAAAACAGGGCATGACTGATCTCAATTATTCCCAATAAGTTCAGGTCAATTAGCCTATCAAATGTGCAGCAAAATAACACCAATTCAACATATATATCAGTTCTAAGAACGCTCACACACGGAAAGAAGGCATACGTGACATTACATGAAAATTTTCTCAATGTGCCATAACTGATATCTCATAAATACCTCGACTACCATGTAATCAATGATCATAAATGAGAAGAGGATGTTAAAACAATCATTTTCAGGCTTGGAATCAATCAAATCCATCAAGAATCGAAAGAGATCATCAAAATTGCTCAAACCTAACTATTCATAGAAGCAGCCGAAAATCCATGAAAACATGCTCAAATTCAGGGATGAAAGGATGAAAATGACCAGAAATGAACATATATTACAACCCTAAGCTTACCTTGTTGATTGGATGAAGATTGGTTGAGATTTGAGCTCCAAAATCTCCAAGGAAGGCAAGGTTACGGGAGAAAACTGCAAGGCAGTAACTTTGGCTGAGATTTGTGATTTGTGTGAGGGTTGGTTCGGTTAGGGCATGGTATAGCAGGTTAGGTGGTTGAGTTAGGGTTCCATAGCATCAAACCATGGTTAATTTGGTCAAGGTTTGGATGAGATATGGCCATTTTAGTGCAGCAAGGTCAGTTTGGTCGCCGTTTCATTTTTTGGTTGGATTTTGGAGGTTCAAATGATGTTAGAAAAATATAAGTCTAAGTTCACTAAACTCAAATTTTCATTACGAGTTCAGCGAAGTTGACGGAACTCGAATCCAAGTTCTCGAGCTGAAGATATTAAATACGGAACCAAGGGTGCGCTAAGTGCTCGTTAGCCCCCGACTTGGATTCCAAAAATTCAAATTAAATCCGAAACACATGCAAATGAATCCAAAAATACGAAACGAACATATATTCATATACAAGACACGTATAAGTCCAACATATTAAATTTGCACGAAATTTCGGTATCAATTTAAATAGAAACGAAGAACGTAAATGTCACTCATACGCAATGTAACAATAAAATTCATAATATTTCCAAAAAATATAAAAAATTCAAATGCATAATAAATACATGCATGAATAATTATTAATTAAAATGGGTTGCATGAGTTCATGCAAATACAGTAAACAACTCGTGCACAATTAACATATATATACTTACATTATATAAATATATTTAATATTAACATCATTAAAATAAAGTAATTAACATTTAATATAATTAAACTAAAATTAAATATATATAACACGTATAAATAATTATTTCGCGTAATTTGTTAAATACTTACGTCATACCTGTACGGCCGAAATATCAGGGCGTCACACTGATGATGTAGAACGGGAGAGAAGTTAAAGCCAAAGTAAATATTTGAGGCATTTATCTTGTGCTACTTGAGATAACCTTTCCGTTTTGGTTGATTTTGATGAATCTTGATGAATTAAATCTTGTGCTATTGAGTGTGCAATTAATTTTACAGGTTAGGGAATTTTATAGGTATGTTTTTGCACGAGTTTTGATTGTTTTGGCTGAGTTCTTACATGCTTGTAGTTAACGAATGCATAGCTAAAAATCTGACAGCTTCTACGCAGCAACTTCAGACTCAAACTTTGAGTCCATATGAAATTCGTTTTCGAAACTGTTTTAACTGTATACTCCTAGTATATCAAGGTTTGTGTCTGCCAAATTTTATGTTCATCCGACTCCGTTTGATACCCGAGAAAAACTTAAATCGGTACAGCTATTTAATTTTTCTGGTCTGTCAATTTTATATATGATTTTTGTATTTTAGCTTGTTTGTATCTTAAATTTATTTTAATAATTTGTAATTTCTTGCATATTTGGTCCGAATGAGTTGAAATTAATATTTAACGGAAGGACAGGACCAAATAGGAACTTAGTTACTTAATGAATATTACAATTTTAAGTCTGTTATATCATCACTAATTGAACTTTTACTTCTTATTAGCATCAGTTCATCAAACTCTCCAAATTTTATTAATAATTACTTGAACAAACAAGCATAATCCTAACCAAACTTTATAATTTTTGATAATTAAAATCAGACTAAAAATGAAAATAAGTGGAGCATTATCAGCTTCTATCTCATGCAAAAGTATTGAGTGTGTATTATTAAACCATGGGAGACACAAGTGGTGGTCTGAAAGCTAATAGTCTAGTTTTGATTAGCATTTTGCATGTAGAATATATCCAACGGATTGAGGCTTTCGTTGAGCATGCAAGTAAGCTAGAGCCATTTATTAGAGAAGGAGTCATACATTGTCCTTGTAAGAAGTGCATAACGAAGTAAGACTTATTGAAGCCCGATGATTTGAGACGGCATTTATACGCCAATGGTTTTAAACCGAACTACTGGTAATGGACTAACCATGGTGAAACAGCTCCGCTTATTCACCAGGAGCAACATAAATAATCAAAACTATGAAGATCCGTTAAGTCGGTACAAAGATATGTATTGTGATGCAGTTATGCATGAGGTCGGGGCAATGTCAGGCCATAGTGAGCCACCTAATCTAGCAACACAAAGGTTTTATAACCTTTTGGATGAATTTAACAAACCTGTGTGGGATGGGTGCGAGAAACATTCATCTTTGTCAGTTGCAGCTAGGATATTGAGTATCCAAAATGATTATAATGCAACATATGACCTGGTCAATAAATTCATCAAGTTAATTTCAGATTTGTGCCCTTCGGGTCATAATGTGCCTAAGAACATCTACGAAGCACGAAAGCTTGTACATAAGTTAGGATTGCACAGCATTAAGATTGATTGTTGTGTGAGAGGGTGCATGTTGTATTAGAAGTAGTATGAAGAACTAACATAATGCAAATTTTGCGGTGCTGCTCGATACGAGGAAAAAGAGAATGAGAGAGGCAAGAGGAGAAAAACACCAGTCTCTACAATACATTATCTGTCTCTCATTCTAAGACTGAAACGTCTATATGTGTCAATGAGCTCAGCGCCGCATATGACATGGCATGCAAAGAACAAAAGGCCAGAAGGGATAATATCTCATCCGTCTGATGTGAAAGCATGGAAATATTTTTACGAGAGACATCCTGAGTTTTCGAGTGACCTGAGAAACGTAAGACTTGCCTTGTCCGCAGATGAGCTTACTCCGTATTCACAGTCTGCGGCATCTTACTCATGTTAGCCTATCATCGTGACACCATATAATCTTCCACCAGAAATGTGCATGACGATGCCATATATGTTCTTGACCTGTATCATTTCTAGCCCCAATAATCCAAAGCAAAACATTGATGTGTATTTAGAACCATTAATTGAAGAGTTGAAAGAGTTGTGGGATGTCGGTTTGCTTGCATATGACACATCAACAAAGCAAAATTTTAACCTGAAAGCTGCCTTGATATGGACGATAAATGAATTCCCAGCATATGCAATGCTTTCTGGTTGGAGCACGCATGGTAGATTAGCATGCCCATATTGCATGGGAAAAAGTAAGGTAATATACTTGCGAAACGGAAGAAAATTTAGTTGGTTTGATTGTCATCGAATGTTTCTTGATCCAAATCATCTGTATAGGCATAATAAAGATAATTTTAAGAAAAATCGAACTGAATATGATCCTCCACCAAGAATGTTAGATGGGCATGAAGTGTGGGAAACAATACAAAACTTCCCAAAAGTTACAGAGCAACCTGATAATCTAAGAATACCTGGTTGTGGTGAGTCACATAAATGCAAGAAACTAAGTATTTTTTGGGAGTTGCCATACTGGAAAATCTTCTAATACGGCATAATTTAGACGTGATGCACATCAAAAAAAAATGTATTAGATAATATTTCCAACATGGTCATGGACATGCCTACAAAAACAAAAGATAATGCAAATGCACGGTTGGATATACACGAGTTGTGTAGGTGGCCAGAGTTAAATTTGGTGCCCACATGAAACGGGCGATAGGCAAAGCCAAAAGCTAAATATGCCTTTATATTAGCGCAAAAATGTATAATTTTTGAATGGATAAAACAACTCATTATGCCTGACAGATATTCATCAAACTTGGCAAGGTGTGTTGACGCTCAAGCAGCAAAGATACATGGAATGAAGAGTCATGATTCTCATATTTTTATGGAGTAATTGTTAACGATTGCCATCAAAGAATTGTCTGACGATGTTTGGAAGCCTTTAGCTGAATTGAGCAAATTTTTCAAGGACTTGTGTTCAATTACCCTAAGATACGAAGATCTTGACAAAATGGAAAAAAAACATTCCTATTATACTTTGCAAACTTGAGCGAGTATTTCCACCGTTTTTTTTTTTTTTTTTTTTTTTTTTTTTTGACGTAATGGAACATTTACCAATTCATTTGATCGAGGAGGCTCATAATGGAGGCTTTGTACAATTCAGATGGATGTACCCATTTGAAAGTTAAAGCGCCTAATGCAAACATATTTATATATTTTTATAATTTTTGAATGTTTAACCAAACTTAAAGTACTTTTTTAGCAAAAAATACAGGTTTCAACGGAAAATTAAAAGGACCATTAAAAATATGGCGAAAGTGGAGGGCTCAATTTGTCAGGCATATTTACGCAATGAGACTGTGAGTTTTTGCTCATACTTCTTTGAACCTGAAGTTCCTTCCATGAGGACTAGGGTAGGTAGAAACGTTGATGGGGGTGTTAATGATGACTTGATAGCACCTACAATTTCTATTTTCAATACACCAGGACGTGCATCCGATGTAATTAAAGAACGTCATATTACCTCTTTGAAGGAGTTTAATGCACTCTCGGTTCATATTTTACTAAACTACGACGAAGTTCAAAAATATTCCAAGTAAGTCAATGTTTATTTCCACTAGGGTTATAAATAATCTATTTCGATTACGGAATTGGCTAATATTTTTATAAATAACAATTAAAATTTTAGTGAATTCCTCGCACTGACTGGTGCTGACAATGGAGATAATAGCTACCACATTTAAAGAAACTTTTTAGGCCGGTTCAAGCATCATGTAAGTTTTAATTAAGTTTATAACCCTAATAACATTTAACTGTGAAAGTCTTTCAATAACAACGAAACTTATATTGATTAGGCTAAAAACCCCAACAATGGAATTGATGATCCTTTGTTGCAACACATGTCTTGGGGACCGAAACAAAGGTTAGGACATTTTAGGAGTGCTTTTTCATTGGTTTCAAATTCCATACGAGGTCATGGGGTCAAGGGAAAAAATAATAAATTTTGTAGTTTGGGTAAAAGCTAGTGCGAATAAAGGAGATATAACATATGACTGTTATGGGACGTTAGAAGAAATCGTCGAACTTGATTACCCAAGTTCTTCAATAAAGAAGATTGTTTTATTGAAATGTGATTAGTTTGATCTCTCACCACGTCGGGGGACCCGTATTGGTAATACATAAAGCACAATCATTGAGGTAAAACATAGGGGCAGATACAAATGGTATGATCCTTTTATCCTTGCACAGCTAGCCTAACAGGTTTGTTTTGTTCCATAACCTAGTCGAATCAAAGATAAGCAAAATTGGTAGGCCGCAATTAAAACCAAGCCGAGAGGAAGAGTAAAATTACAAGAATCGATTGAAATTGCATACCAGAACGATGAGATAGCAATTATCAATCTAGTACAAGCAGATGACGTGGTTGGGCCTTTAGTCGACATGAACGTTAACTTAGATAACTCTATAGAGCTTAAAATTAACACATTTGGTGAATGTGTAGCGGACGATGAATTAATAGATGATCCACCAGACGAGGATATGGAAAACACCCTTAGTAATTGATTTGGTAATATGTTTTTCATAAAATTCTTTTGTTGCATTAGCTTTTTTGGTACATCCATATTTTTGTACATTTATGCAATCAACTGTAATTCTGTTTTAGCATACAGCTAAGAGTGACATCACCTACATAAGTAACAAATTATTTGCAGCTTACAATTAAATTTACATATCTTTGCACTTATCGTGACTTGATTTCTATTTTACATTAGCAAATGAATATACTGTCTATTAATGTAGATCTGTTTTTTAATTGTAGATAGACCAAGCGAGAATTCCCAATAAAGCCTTACGCGCAAGGAGTGGCGGTTCCAAGGGTAGAGGCAGAGGTATTCAACCAATTCCCTCACTAGAAGCCTCACCAGATGCCTCTCCTACACAGCCACCTGTCCCGTCTACCGTACATACACCGACCCCATCCACTACACCGTCAAATGTACCCGAAACATATGAACCAAACGCTTCGGGATCCACACCTAGTGAGTCAAGTCATGGTGTGATTGGATCAGACCAGCGCAACCATAGTTATACCGACGCTCCTCCAATTGGCAAAAACTATTTAATTCCTATTGGAAAGAGAGGGTAAGTGATACCTTTGAAATTCTTATTTTTATTTTAATTTCTTTTTATTATGCAACATATTAATGTTTATAATTATTCAATGAAATACTTGTAGGTATTACGACAACAAAGATGGTACAAACACCATTATGAATTTGCTGAAAAGTAGGCTGACCACCGCATATGATAAGTGGGGTAACGTTCCTCAGCCAGTGAGGGACAGTTTGTTCCAAGATTGGAAGTTAACCGTGATTTTTTTAATTTATTTATAACTGTAAATCATATAATAACATGGGTATTTTTACAGAAATTCGTTTATTGGGAGCCTCAAATGGAAGGACATATGTATGCCGCTTTCATGGAGAAGATGGGTGAAATAATGAGAGGTATCTTCCACGACATTAGTAAAAGTGGTCGTAAGCCCAAGTGGATGCTAGATGGAGTTTATAATGAGTTATGGATGGAGTTTATAATGAGCTGTGTGAGTTGTTTCCACGTGAAGATTACCAAACAGTTCGCCAAAGGAATAGAGCAAACAAATTATCTACAGTGGGGGCACCGACATATGCGGTGGGTTCTCAAAGTGTCTACAGAATCATTAACAAGCATGTAAGTAATTTATTAGCCACAAATGTTTTTTAAAATTTTTCACATTAATATCATTGTACATAATCATGTATAGGAAGCTGCTACGAGCCAAAGTTTGACCACATAAACCTTGTAAGGCTTGACCTTTGTTATGTTTGAAGATAGGGAAAAATTACTTGAGAATGATCCCGCTGAAAATGAGCGTCTACAGTTCAAGGTTTGCTCTGATCTTTTTGTTACAGGTTACAACTATACAATCATTAATATTTAAATTTTGAATTCCACCTAACGTTCGTACGTCCATATATATATATGAATATATATATAGGTACGATACCAGAAGGCCTTTGAACAGCATCAGAGGCGTGTTCTTGAGGATCCGGACTACATTGTACCGCATGATATCTCATTGTGGTCCCGTGCGCAAAGCGGTCGAAATAAGAAAGGGTGATTGACTGGCTTGAACCATTTATCGAAGACCTCTCCCATCAGAGCTTCTAGTGCAAGGTCGTTATCTTACAACCCACATTCGGATGGGACACACGAAGATAGTGAGATGAAACAAATGAAGGATGAAATTTCCCAGCTCAAAGTTTCCCAGAAACAGATGATGTCTACCATACAGCAGATGTTCAAGCTGCTACAAGCGCAAAGCAAGGGAAAACATATGCATGACCTAGCAGAGGATGACGACAACGAGGTGGCAGAGGATGATGACTGAGGTAAGTGCGTATATGTGTATATGTCCTACGAATATTCATTTATTAGATTCTATATACGTTGTAAAGGAGTTGTGCTTGGCAAGTCTACTTGTTTAATCTCTATTCTTGCTAAAAAAGTAACATAGAGATAAAATAAGTGTTTATTAGATCTTGTAGTCACTTAAGTGTATATGTGCTATTAAGAATCATTTTTTATTTCAAAATTTATCTTCAATATGCTGCTTCAGATTGGTATTTATTTCTTTTGTAAATGATAGTACATTTATCTTGTTTAATTAGCAGCTCCTACGTGAATTCGGCCTGATGTTTATGCTTGTGAGTGCAAGTTGCACTGAGGTTAATTTGAGCTACAATGTGTGTTCACAAGTGTTGGGAGATTTTTTCTACACATTTGGTGATATTCTAGCGACACTATTGTTTAAATTTAGAATTTAGTTTACATTTACGAATTAAGGACACTGATTTGGTACATTTGTGAGTTTTAACGACATGTTTGTTTGGTTTTTTGTGATATTTATCAGTTTTTCGGATGGACCTTTATTGCGTTGCGTTGTTATATTGATAAATACGTGTGGTTTAACTTTGGCTTTGGTTGTTGTAAAATTGAATAATCCTGCTAGGTTTAGCACACAGTAATAGAAAAAATCAGAAATTTTTTTTCTAGAATTTCGACGAAATAACGACGGTCGTCCATTGGGTTTCAGTCAAAATTCATTGACTAAGAAACCGATAGGTCACCGACGAGCAAATACCCTGTTGGTCAAAGTCCCACGGAACACCGATGGCCTATTCCTTTGGATAATTGGCACTCACTTTGGCTAGCGTCGGACATCGGTCGGTAATTTTTTTTTTACTGTTAGCTGACGGATACAAGGCTGTCGGTCTTGAGGAACATGGAGAAGCCGTTGGAATGGTCCAACGGACAAGGCTGTTGGAAAAAGGTACGAATGCCATCGTAAATATTTTCCGATGGATAACCAATGACTACAGCCGTTGGTGATCTTAATGAGACATGACGTAAAATTCCCATCGAAATCTCGTCTGTTGGCTGTCAGAATTGGAACTCCAACGGTGTCCCCACGAACACAGCCGTTGGTAGAGAAATTCCAACGATGGTTTAACCGATGGGTGCATGTCCGTCGGAATGTCATCGAATATCCGTGGGAATAGCCCTGTATCGACGGAAAACAGACGGGATACACGAAAATCCCACCGGTATTTGTCCATCGATTTTTGGCAATTTTTTGTAGTGATTATATACCTCAGTCCTATTATTACTAAGAATTGATTCCCGATTAAGCAAGAAAAATACATTATCATTATTGTTATGGGCCCCGGCTGTAGCCATGTCGAGCAATTACCCGGAAGGTATCGGGCCGAGGGTATTGTTGGTGACACAGACCGCCACCGCCTCTTGGCAGTGGTTTAACTGAAGGTTTGGTACTCCACGACAAGGGATAAGGGAGAGATACCTACCTCCCGATTCATGTTCATAGTCTTTAGGGTTTGCTCATCTATTGACACCGTGGAGTAGCGGAGTTCTTATCATACGTGGTCTTATTGAAGTATCGGTGTCTTGATCAACACCATTACTGTTTTATCATGTTTTAAGGAGTTAAGGATGGAGGGCCTAGCTTACGCGCATTAAAGTTCTTGTTA
The DNA here is from genome assembly GCA_037501455.1 of Lantana camara. Taxonomy (NCBI): domain Eukaryota; kingdom Viridiplantae; phylum Streptophyta; class Magnoliopsida; order Lamiales; family Verbenaceae; genus Lantana; species Lantana camara. Next base: position 94,748,850 of record CM074861.1, read on the forward strand.
CAGACGGTGAATATTTCTATAAATATTCCAAACTACCCCTATCCCTGTTTTACACATATCATGAATTGTTTCATATTTGTTATGCCCTATTGTTAATATTTTAGATCAAGATCTCCTTGATCGTATAAATATATATATACGTGTACATATAAACTATCGTACCGCCTTCACTTAGTCACTTTGACTAACCCTCTCGCCTGCTTTAAAATGTATGATTTCAAGAATCAATGGAATGGCACTAGCGGTATCTTTAAGCTTTAAGGTGTCAGAACTTATAGGTCAGTGTTGCTCCTAAGAGTAAACTATCTTGAGCCTCTCCGTATAAATAAACTATCTCACACTTTGTCCTTGCATGTCATCCTGTTGTACTCTTTTACGAACTACTTTGATCAATAATGATAATCCTTCTTCTTTATACGTTATCCTTGTAGCACCCCAAGCGGCGGGGCACCACACCCCCGCACTATGACTCGACACGTGGTACGAAATGAAAAGTCCGCACACGCACCAAGTCACAACGAACGGGTGACAAACGAAAAATCCAACCTAAGCTAGGCGGTACCTAAACCCTGTACAAGTAACATATGCAAAACCTGAATATGGAAGCAATGCAAAATATAATCTATCCAAAAACTTTAATCAACAAACATAAGTAAACGGGTTCCACTAATTCCACGAACCTGTCCTAACCTGCCCCGAATTCAAACATGCAGCAAGGACGGGTTCAACTAATCCAAGCCCTGTCCTAACCTATCCCGAAAATTCATATAATCAAAGCATAAACATAATTCTGTACAGAACATACTATATACATAATTTTCATAAATAATTCGGAACAAAATACCTAACAAAAATCAAACGGACTGACACAGACTCGATAGACCCGACTCAAAGCCGCCGAGCTCGAACTCCAACACCTTGCACCTGCAAACTAAAAACATAGGTGGGGCAAGGGTCAGTCCACTGACTGAGTGAGGGGGGCTGAACTCACACACACTATACATAATAAGGAGCAAAGCACGTATCAAAAGAAAGATTATGAACCGGGAGTAGGGTTTTGCATACCAAAACCATTTTCAAATCAAACTTATACATATCTTATCTAATCAAACTTATACATATCTTATCTTATCCATAACTTAACAAACTGAGCAAACTCATAATTTATTAAAAGAGAAAGCTCCTATACCGTTTCATAATCAACATAACATATCATAATCATATATCCGGCGAGTACGGTCTCCCACCTTACTTCCATATCGAATCATACGTATCATATCAGAAAACAAACAAATATCATAAACAATCTAACCCCAACACCATGTAGTTCGGGGAGCAAACCCTCACTACTCATACAGATACAAACACACACGGGGTAGCTAACCCACACTGTGCCTTCCCCGGTTATCCACCGAGGGCTCAAGATACCACGCCTTCCCAACCTCCCTAGGTTGCACGTGAATATCTCAAATGAGAACGTGCACAGGGGTCATAACCGGCGACCCCATTGTCGTCCCGGGTCCCCCTTACCCACGTCTCGGGGCCCAACATATCAAAACAGAGCATATCAGAACAGATCATATCATAACTTGCTACATATCAAACTTATCATATCAAAATCATACTTACATACCTTATCGGAGCATACCATACCTTGCAACTTAGCATATGCTATAAACGTACCTCTCCGTGTCATCCTAATCCGCAGCTGGTATGAATACACACGGTTTGGAGCATAGCCTCGTTGCAAAACATTTCAAGCTTACATATGCTAGTACATATACAGTTCGAAAACCTTTAATGGTATGACAAATTCATAAACATATCATATAAACACATATCTATTATATAAACATAATAGAATAATCGCATGCAGGCTTGAAAACGAGCACAGAAGGTTGTAGGTCGCTGTAACTAAAACAAAAATCCTAAAACCTCACCTTACACCGACGAGAACGGAAAACACAAGCCAATAAGTCCCACTGGAACCCAAACAGCTGACAGATACTCCCTGGAAAAACCCTGATCGACTGAACACACGGAACACAAGACTCAGACTCAAATCAAACCACAAAGACGCACGGCTATGCTCACGAATACAATTGATCCACAGGTAGTTCACATTTATTCAAATTAAGTCATTCATATCAAATCACAATCATTTCGCACATTAGAAGATGCATAACTTATATAATTCATATTATCAGGTAGGAAATTATCAATCGAGACATAATAATTTAAAACCTATCATGCTCCAAGTCTTGCGGGAATAAAACATAAATTTCATATCAATTTATTCAAATTTACATATTTGCATAATTTACAAAATTCCCAAAATAGTATACTTAAACAATTCATTCAAATTAAAGTACAACGTATCCTTTCATGATTCGTTTCCTATGTTTCATACAACTTCATAATCAATTAGTTTCTAAAAATTACATTAACATCCCCTCAAACAATAATTATTCTCAAATAGATAGGCGTAAAACGAGGCAAATAAATTCCATAAATCACAAATCGAACTTTCATACATCATAACATATTTCCAAGTATCATACAACTCATAATTTCAATTTATAGCACATCCAGGATCGAATTGCATAATTAAAATCAATTAACGACTAAAATACAATAACTTCAAAAATTCATATAAAATCAACCGGACATCCGATTGACGAACGGAAAGTGGCGATGGACTCACCACGACGAAAGGAACTTGCTGTCCGAAGGGCGTCGGAACGCCGCCACCGCAGCCGGCCGAACAGCCACCGGCCGCCACCGGAACGCCACCTCCGGTGGTCGGAAAAATCCCCGGAAGGACAGAAACGTACGCCTCGGCCTGCTTGACAAAAGCCCTCAACCAATTTCAGAAAATACCAAACACACCGGACTTCGTTGACAAAAAACCGAACCAAAATCCTAATACGAAAACTGAAATTAAATACAAACCGCTAAACGAAAATAAAATCCGGACATACCGTTGGAAAGCCCGTAACGAGCTCTACGAAAGCCCCTAGCCAAAACCTGGAAAAAGTCATCGGAAAATCGGACCGCCGGTTCACCACCGGTCCGCCGCCAACGACCGGTTCCTGGAACGCCGCCGATACCATCCGCTATGTTTCGTCATTCCAAGCAACTTTCGTGAAGGAGCAACCACCAATAACCCACCAGAAAAGCCTCAAACCGTCGCCCAAAAACCCGTCGCCGCGCCACTCGCCGGTTCCGCCATCTCCGGCCACCGTTTGCTCAAATTGACCCCGGAATCGGACTCAGGAGGCCAAAATACGTCGAAAACCACCAAAGGCCGGTCGCGAATCTCGCCGGAATGCGGCGGAGCGAGGTGCTACAGTGCACGCGCCACCGCCGCCGATCTTCAGTCGACGCGTGTGCCGCCGTCCGGCCACCATTGGCCAAGCCGTTTGAACTGGAGTTGCGCCGGGAGGTCCTTGCTCTGGGTCCGTGGCGCGTGTCTCGAGATCATCGCCGAAAACCGCCGCGAATAGACGGCGAAGTGGCGGCTCTCCGTTCCGCCGCTGCTGCTGTGCCGTAGCACCACCATCGTTGAGTTTTAGTCTCCGATTCTTGTACCATCATGACGGGCTCCTCGAGCTGAAAAATTTTCACTACTCAAACGTCGAATTCCGTCGAGAAACGAGCGAGAACGGACATGTGTGTGTTTTCACATCTCCACTGTGTGAACACTGCTGTTCGCTGGAGGAAGACGATGAGGAAGGCTGATCTGATTTTGGCACGCAAAACGAGGAAATCTGAGTATATATCTTGGGTCCTCGTACACGAAACGATCGAACGAACGAGCTAACGAAGTCAGAATTGGGCAAACTTAGAGTCTACGGACTCGTTTCGCCGCCCCGGACGCGTTGAAGGGGTCAAAGAGGTCAAAATCTCGACCGAACGAGAAGTGACCGGAAAACCCCTAAAAGAAGAAATTACAAAGGGGCCCCTAAACTCTAAAAGAGTTGAAAATAGCGCCACGAAAAATATAAAATCACATAATTAAACACATTAAAAGGTTGGAATGCGGCGTACCTTATACGTCGGACGAGCGGGGTGTCACAATCTCCCCTCCTTCAAAAGGACCTTTCCTCAGGTCCTATTACTGAGTCGTAAAGCTTCAAACTGGAATACTTCAATCCATCTCCTGAAATCATGTAGAGTCTTTGCCCTGGTTGTGAAGTTTACTTTCACTGATTGCATCAACTCCCTTCAGAGTTCCGTAGTCACGGAGATTTGTTCAAACAGTTGACCGTTGGTGGCTTCAAACTTGTTCGATCCCCCACTAGGCCACTGCACCCAAGGCTCGATATCGTCGCTTCCTCGTCGATTGCAAACCAACATCAGGCCACACGAACTCAACCGCGACAAACAAGAGAGAATCCCATCTCTCAGCACGCAAGAGAGAGAGAGAGAGCCCCGTCTCCCGGAATATCAAAAGAGAGAGAACCCTGTCCCTCAGGCACAGAATTACGAGAACCCCGTCTCCCAACCACAAAATCGAGAGAGCCCCGTCTCTCAACCTAAGTCTGGCAGACTCCCACATCTTCCAAACATTCTAGTTTGAGAAAATCCAGCATTTCTCAAACCCCTAAATTCGAGAGAATCCAGCATCTCCCAAAAATCTAACTCCAAGAGAATCCAGCATCTCTTGCTCACATAAATTCAGAAAGAATCCAGCATCTTTCTATCACATAAATAGGGAGAATCCCACATCTCCCTAACACGCAAATAGAGAGATCTCAACAACTCTCTAGCATACAAGTTCACTTACACAGCATTCATACATACACACATTAAAGTAGCGCCGAATGCAAAACATGGGATGCATGTGTAGTGTACCTTTACCCGACTGATATTGGGGTCCCTAAAGTATAGACTCGTCATCCATGCTTAACTCAAGGGGGATATCGAGATTGGATCCCTGTAAGACAAAATTTACAATATGTATGTATGTGCATGACGGGTTAGTGAGCAATTTAGGAAATTTTATAAACACTGAAGCACGAACAATCCACGCAAGCATATAATCCATTCACTTACAAGAATTCACAACAACAATAAATCTCAAGTTATGGAAATTAAATCAATTAGCCACGTTATTAAAATCAAGGCAGCATCACGCATTCCACGTTGTCACATTAGTCAAGCAAAATAAAATATAATTACTTATGAAATGTATGTGTGTAAATGCCATGAATGCTCAATGTACCGTTCACCGTAGCAGTAGAGTCGAGGTTGACAATTTCTTTAACTTTAAAGGATAATCAAATCCTTAACTGGCCGTAGTTCCAACTTCCCGTTCAAATTTTATATTCTTTAGTATTTTCTTTGAATCACGGGTCGCCAAGGGATCTTGAACCGACTCACTTGCCTCCCACAGAAAAGTGACCCATGGAGTCTCTTGAAGTCCCAATAAAATCCTCGGTAATCGGAAATCGCCATTCTTTCACGGTAAAATCTCTCACGATAATCGTGGAGAGATAAATGAAAAAACTTTACACAATCTTGCTTAGTACACCGCCGTCGTGACTGATATTCTTATCCTCAATATTTGATGAAGTTGCTCTTCTATGACCTCGGCACAAAATTCCACAGCTTGCACAACTTTGCCCTTTTTCCTTTGTGTAAGTCTAACTACTCTGGTGGGTGTCTTTATAACAGTAACCTGATTTCCTGCTTGGAATCCTCTGAATGCTACAAGTGCCTTGATTTCGTCATTGTCACTTCACGCCATCCAGAGTTAGAAATTCTGGCTTTCTTATAAAACATATACTCCCGAGCACCTCTAAGTAATAAGTACCTGCCCTGAGGGCACCCTGATAGTTAAAGGATCTCTTGTCTCTCTCATATTCGTGTATCTTCTTTTATCCACTCAATACCCTGACTAGGTTAGCTCGATCATACATCATCTGGTCAACCCCTGTTCGAATTCCAATGTTGCTTCGACCAAGACAGCACTTAGTGGATCAGGTAGGAGAACACCTAAATTACAACCACGAAGCTAATGCATATGGGGTGAGGGATGTAAATGGCATGCACCCATATCCAGCAAAGAAGACAATCTAGCACGTAGAGCAAATGTTCGAAATAATTATAATTTAATCCAAAACATGATGCACGTGCTATGAATGCATGATACCTGTTTCCATAATATCAGCATCGAAGCCTTTGTTGAATTCTTGTAGAGATTCATTTGCTTTTCATCCAAGTAGTCAGAAAATGAGAGTTTCAAATCCTCCTTCACGAATTTCTAGAAGTAGGAAGTGTTGTCTCGATCAACTTCAATTTTGACATCGCGCCAACGCCCTACAATTCATAAATTGGATAAATATCTATGCATGTGGGTTAGTACGTGGGTATGTCAAGTAATGAAAGTAATTAAGAGCACCTAATTAATGTAGATGCAACAAGTAATTTACTAAAATTTAAACTATAATAATGATAAATTCGCAAAAATCGTAATCAGAGTGCGCACACAATCACATAAGCTCAGACAAATTCATGTACAGAAGTCAAAATTTCACATCAAACGAATGCAATGCGCAAGTATTCCTATGCCGTACGACCTAAACTAACACGACACGACTGCAGAGCACCGGTTCTAAACCTGCTAGCTCTGATACCACTTAAGATGTAGCACCCCAAGCAGTGGGGCACCACACCCCCGCACTATGCCTCGACACGTGGTACGAAATGAAAAGTCCACACACGCACCAATTTAAAGCGAACGGGTGACAAACGAAAAATCCAACCTAAGCTAGGCGGTACCTAAACCCTGTACAGGTAACATATGCAAAACCTGAATGCGGAAGCGATGCAAAATACAATCTATCCAAAAACTTTAATCAAGAAACATAAGTAAACGGGTTCCACTAATTCCACGAACCTGTCCTAACCTGCCCCGAATTCAAACATGCAACAAGGACGGGTTCAACTAATCCAAGCCCTGTCCTAACCTGTCCCGAAAATTCATATAATCAAAGCATAAACATAATTCTGTACAGAACATACTATATACATAATTTTCATAAATAATTCGGAACAAAATACCTAACAAAAATCAAACGGACTGACACAGACTCGACAGACCCGACTCAAAGCCGCCTAGCTCGAACTCCAGCACCTTGCACCTGCAAACTAAAAACATAGGTGGGGCGAGGGTCAGTCCACTGACTGAGTGAGGGGGGCTGAACTCACACACACTATACATAATAAGGAGCAAAGCACGTATCAAAAGAGAGATTATGAACCGGGAGTAGGGTTTTGCATACCAAAACCATTTTCAAATCAAACTTATACATATCTTATCTAATCAAACTTATACATATATTATCTTATTCATAACTTAACAAACTGAGCAAACTCATATTTTATTAAAAGAGAAAGCTCCTATCCCGTTTCATAATCAACATAACATATCATAATCATATACCCGGCGAGTACGGGTCTCCCACCTTACTTCCATATCGAATCATACATATCATATCAGAAAACAAACAAATATTATAAACAATCCAACCCCAACATCATGTAGTTTGGGGAGCAAACCCTCACTACTCATGCAGATACAAACACACACGGGGTAGCTAACCCTCACTGTGCCTTCCCCGGTTATCCACCGAGGGCTCAAGATACCACGCCTTCCCAACCTCCCTAGGTCGCACGTGAATATCTCAAATGAGAACATGCACAGGGGTCATAACCGGCGACCCCATGGTCGTCCCGGGTCCCCCTTACCCACATCTCGGGGCCCAACATATCAAAACAGAGCATATCAGAACAGATCATATCATAACTCGCTACATATCAAACTTATCATATCAAAATCATACTTACATACCTTATCGGAGCATACCATACCTTGCAACTTAGCATATGCTATAAACGTACCTGTCCGTGTCATCCTAATCCGCAGCTGGTATGAATACACACGGTTTGGAGCATAGCCTAGTTGCAAAACATTTCAAGCTTACATATGCTCGTACATATACAGTTCGAAAACCTTTAATCGTATGACAAATTCATAAACATATCATATAAACATATATCTATTATATAAATATAATAGAATAATCGCATGCAGGCTTGAAAACGAGCACAGAAGGTTGTAGGTCACTGTAACTAAAACAAAAATCCTAAAACCTCACCTTACACCGACGAGAACGGAAAACACAAGCCAAGGAGTCCCACTGGAACCCAAACAGCTGACAGATACTCCCTGGAAAACCCTGATCGACTGAACACACGGAACACAAGACTCAGACTCAAATCAAACCACAAAGAAGCACGGCTATGCTCACGAATACAATTGATGCACAGGTAGTTCACATTTATTCAGTTTCCTCTTCTCTTTCCCTTCCTCGTCACTCAACCAGTAAAATAGAAAACCTTGTAGAATATTCCACTATCCCTGAAAATGCCATTATAGAACAAACTGTTCCACCCGTAGTCAGTCCTTACAATATCTACAGAAAAAGAGGTTCTCTTAGAGGAATCAGATCTTTGATCTCCTCCAACCGTCCCTCACAAACAAAAGAGTTTGTCCAGTCTTCCAAACTGGATAAGTGTGATCTACAATATTCCAAGCGAGAGCAGTACGTTACTCTCTCCATCCCTTCAGAGTTCATATCTTCCTGGAGACAGGAAGGATACACACACCTCCACTTCGGAGCCGTTCGTCTTGTTCTCTCTTACCAGGGGAGAAAAGGTCTTCCAGTAACAGCCAGGCTGGCCTTGTTGGATACCAGATACCTGAAGTATGAGGATGCAGTTATCGGGACAGTGGTAACCACTCTCAACAGCGGAAGTGCAGTCTTGACTTACTTCCCCAATTTCGCTATGTCCTTGGGAGATGCCAATCTTCCCAACGCTTTGAAAGTTCAAGTTCAAATCACTGGAGCAGAACAAGTAGCTACAGCAGTAACAGCTACTCTCCATCACCAGCTTGTCTACAGGTTGCAGAACCATGGTCTAGATCTTCAAGGATCTGGATCCCCAGACGCTCTAATGATTCTAGCAAACTCTGGATCCGATACTCCAAATATCGTCCAGGTTCCTAGACAAATTCCCAGAAAGGAACTGGAAAGGTTAATGCCAACAGAGTGGATCACAAACTATGAGTCACTCCAACAGACTCATGAGCCTGTCAGATCTACAACCTATGAATTCCAGACACTGTCAGATGGTAGAACCAAAACCATCTTCAAGCAACCTCAAGAAGATACTCCATCTTCTTCAAGTCCAATCTTCAAACAGCTGATGATTCAGCCAGTGATACCGACAAGCAGAGAAACGTACCCAATCCTAGGGTACCTTCCAGTAAACTCCTTCTTCCCCGATGGAAAGGAGTCTTACACAGACAAAGTTGATGGCCACTTCGTATGGGATGCTGACCCATCCATGTGTGACCCTGGATGTTCTTGCTATGAAGAATCAGACTCCGACGACAATGATGAAAGTGAGGCTAGTCGGAGAAGAAGACGAAGGAAAGCAAGAAAGAAAAGTCTTCCTTGTAGGACCTATAAACCAAAAGAACCAGATCCAGATCCACCGACAGTCGCACAACCCTTGTCTTGTTATGATGAGGCGTTAGCCATCTTAAGGGCAGAAGAGCAACAGCAGAAACAGAAAAACTGCAGACAGGATTTGCCACAGTACAATCCGCCGCCATCATTACCATGCCAACCTTGCATGATGATACACAGTTTGGGCAATAGTTTTCCGCCTGCAGAAAGAAGCACAGAAAATAAGGTTACAATCCGACCTTATGTCCAGACTACCATAGTCAACCCCGATGGAGGAACAACTTCGTCTCTTTCTCAAGGAGAAGAAGTCTTGAACTGGCAAACCACAAATGCCAGAGCTCAGAATAAAGCCTTAATCCAACTTGATTCTAAAATTGATAAGGTTTTATCCCATGTTCAGGATACCAACCAGAAAGTGAATACTATCTCTCAGGAGCTTGATCAGATGTACAAGAGAGTAGTTGCCAGGATAGAGCTTCTTGACAAAGAACTCAGGCAGCTTATTTCCTTAAGAAGGACGGGTCCAGAATTTGACCAAAAAGAGAGAGAAATCAGAAAGCTCAAAAAGGATCTTGCTTACATGGAGCAAGATAGGAAGAGAAGTTCGATTCCTACACTTCCTTTTCTTCCTTCACCCATTACACCTTCTCTCTATGACCCACCGACTTCTCCTGAGTACTCAAATCAATTTTTCATGGTATCTGATATTCCCTTTGAGCCACCTCCTCCAAGGCCTAAGCCAACAAAAGCCTCTCCTTCTTCAAAGGAGAAAAACAAAGAAAAAGTTGGAGAACCCTCTTCTACATTGATGATTAGAAATCCTTCTGATCTTAATATCCAAGAAGAGCCTATGAGAAATGAAGATGCCTCTTCGAATGATTCCAGTTCTCAATACTCTGAAACAGAAGCCTCTTCAGAAAGATCCAGTTCCCAACACAATGATTCTGAAATCTCTTCAGAAGAATCCTTTTCCCAGTCCACTGAAAATGAAGATGAAGTTGCAGACATCTCTCAGATCCTCATGGCAGATGATCCAAACTTCGGATCTCACCAAGAACAACCTCATCAACAATATGATGAACCAATAATGGAAGAACCTCCAGAATTCCATACCACAGATTCTGGACCATCTAAACCAACCAATGGCCCATGGTTCACTTTTGATGATATTCCAGTGGGAAAAAGGAAAGAAAGGCTACAATCTTTTGCTGCATGGATCGATCTCCAAAGAATCAAAGAATCTCATCTCCCCACTGTCTTAAGGGAGTTTGTGTCACGATTCACAGGAACATTACGTGAATGGTTCCAATCATTGGGAGAATACAGACAGATCCAGTATGTGCAAGCAACCGCTCCCATGGCATTGCTAGCACTTCACCTTGAGTTCATAGGCGACAGCACTCTCTACCAAAAGATGATCCAACAAAGCTACTTCGCCATGAAGTGTTGTTCTTTGAACAAGCCAGATTTGGATTTCCATTTCAAAAGAATGTCAGAACTCTATTATGCTCTTAACGGGTATAATGATCCAAATCTAAAGCATGTGTACATTGCATCTCTTCCCCAAGAGATCCAGCCTGAGCGCCACAAAGCCATAGCCGCCTCAAGAAGAGAAATTCCACAACTTTCTCTTGGAGAAATCCACCAGATTGCCATTACCACAATCGACAAACTCTGTGAGCAACAAACTATGTTCAAGTCCTTAATGAAGAACAAATCAGTCCTGAAGAAAGCTTGCAAGAAATCTCATCTTGAGATAAAATGCAAATCCAAAGAAGAATGCAATTGTTCTCATCAAAAGAATCAAAAGAAAGGACTTGCTGAAAGAAAGGTGAAAAGGAGAAAACGTCTCAGATTCTTCAGACGTAAACCTTTCAGAAATAGGCATACTGATCGATGCTTTGTTTGCAAAAAGAAAGGACATTTTGCTAAGAATTGTCCTCAGAACCAGGAGAAATCAGCCAGAATGGTTTCTCATGTTCAACAAAGCACAGAAGCCAATCTCAACGATGCAGAGGTTGAATCCTTGTTCTCTGAACAAGATGAGCAGACAGAAGACACCATCTTCGCAATTCAAGAAGAATTTACAGATGATGGTCAATCCTCCTCTGATTCTGACAATGATCAAGTACTACCAATCCTTCAGTCAGAATGCATCACTCAAGAGATTATCCCGTCTCCACATATCCAGATCCATATACTTCCCTCGAAGTATGACAGACCGATCAAAGCAATTGGATTTATGGATACAGGAGCCATGAAGTCCATGATGAATCCAGACATCCCACCAAAGGAAGCATGGACAACTCACTACGAGTACTTCCAAGAAGCAGATGGCCAACAGTTCAAAACATCGCTGATTACGAAATATCCTATAGGGATACAATTCTTCCCAGATTGCATAATCTGGATGAAGGTCATTGGAAGCAAGCTGCATGGAAAAGATCTTCTCATTGGGTTCGATCTTTATCACAGAGCTCAGAAGCTCACCATTCTCCCCAATGGAATCAAGTATAAGAGGTACTTCCAGCCTTATACTACAATCCAGAAGATCTATGCATTAATAGAAGCATCCAAGGAATTCTATGATCTTGCCTCAAAACTCAAAGGATGCTGTGCTGAATCTCACTCGGAATTCTCTCATCCACGTCCCTTGTGGAAGAATTCTGCATTCTTCATTCAACTTCCGTTCAAAAAGAATGAAGACATAAATCCTACGAAAGCTACACATCCAGGAATGACTCCTGATGATGAAAAGCTTGCAAGAGCTGAATGTTCTCAACTGCAGAAACTTGGATTAATTGAATCCACAACATCAAATTGGGCGTGCCAGGCATTCTATGTCAACAAACGGGCTGAACAAGTCAGAGGAAAAAAGAGGCTTGTAATTGATTATAAGCCACTCAATTATTTCCTTGCAGATGACAAATTTCCAATACCTCAGGCCCAAATGCTTTTCTCACATTTGGCCCAAGCCCAAATCTTCTCTAAGTTTGATCTCAAATTAGGATTTTGGCAACCCGGTATTGATCCAAAAGATAGGTATAAAACTGTTTTCTGTATACCTAATGCCCAATACCAATGGACCGTCATGCCTTTTGGTCTCAAGACCGCTCCATCACTATTCCAAAAAGCCATGACCCGTATCTTTGAACCCATCCTGCATAGTGCCTTAGTCTACATTGACGATATTCTCCTCTTCTCTGAAAATGAGAAATCTCACAGGGCACTCATCTCTCAGTTCTATGAAGTTATCCAAGAGTATGGAATCATGCTTTCAGAAAGAAAGAGTCTCATTGGACAATCCTCTATCAAATTTCTTGGAATGGAATTTTCAGAAGGAAAATACAAGCCAGGTCCTCACATTGCACAGGAACTTCTCAGTTTCCCAGATGATAATCTGACTACAAAAGAAATTCAACAGTTTCTTGGAATAGTCAATTATATCAAGGACTTCCTTCCATAATGCTCCAGATACACGAGTCAGCTTTCCAAGATGCTCAGAAAGAAAGCTCCCCCTTGGGGTAAGGAACAAACGGCAGCTGTAAAGCACTTGAAACAAATCTGCCAGAATCCTCCACCTTTAAAAATTCCAGATAAATGTGATTACTTTCTCCAGACAAAGGTGCCTATAAAAGTCACTTGCTATGATAAACATTACAGCAAACCTTCCAGCAAGAAAAAGAAAATGGAGTCCTTCGCTACCATCTCTTCTGGTGAAAAGCTCAAAGCTATCACCACTTATGTTGTTCACCTCTGGCATCATCAAATAGATGTCATGACCAATGATCTTAATCTTGCAAATCTGAAGATCCAGCTTCTTCAAAGGAAGATTCTCAAGTTGGAAGAAGAAAAAAGATTAATTCTTTTTGGTTACCGTTTGGAAAGACTATTCTTCTTAACCACTGAGAGAAAAAATTTCCTTACAGGTCTGCCTCCTGAGCTTCAATAGAAAATTCTCAGTGTTTCTGACCAAAAATTCTGTGATAATATCATGGAATTACAGGAGTACATCTTCCACAAAAAGAAAGTTGAAACACTCAATCAAATTATGGATAATATCCATACTCCCACAGGGTTTAAGTGTTTTCAACCACAGAATGAACCATTAAGGGTTATCATTGACCTCCATATGGTTCAAGACTTGGATTTCACTGCAGATCTCTACCACAATGGGTTAGTCAAGGGATTCTCCCTTCCGTTCTACCCTAATAAAGTAGTCTTCCCAATACCCGAGTTCTTTGGTCCGACTACTATTGCAGCAATCCAGTCTTTCAGAAGAGGATTGCTTGTTTTCATCTCCATCCTGAGCAACTTCCCTCAGCAGTATAATGGGAAGCACCAGCCATGCCAAAGACACTTGCTCTTGAGTCATAAGAAACCAGTGTATTTCGATTTTGAAAGTTCCAACATAAATCCCTTCTCTTTTGGGATTAACCATATCCAGAAATGCACATCTATCAGAGAACAAACCCCTGAACATCTTGCCTTGTTCAACAAAACTCAGACCACTTATGTTTGGGTTGAGCACTGCCAAGATATGTATATAAGAAGCTTCCATCATATCTTTGCCAATGAGATCGGGGATCCAAGAGCTAGTTATCCTCCTGATGAAGAATGGAATTCACTCTGATTAGTGTATTGAGGAAGCTTGCTGCAAATAATGAAAATGACTAAAGAAGAAAGTGACATAAAGAGAATCTTATCTCTTTAATGTCTTTGTCAGCCATTTAAGTCATCTTCAGCCATTAAAGTCTTTGTAGGTCCTACCTTGAAGACTTTTGTATCTTTATTTTATGTCGTGTCGGCCAATGTTTAGGCCTGCTTTATCGCGTGCTGTAAAGTGGTTGCTGAGTCAGGGCCAGTTGTCTTTAGCCCTTGCTTTATATCTGTGGTCTACGTACCACTTTCCTTTGTCGGCCAGTATTTTTTGGCTTTTTGTGTGCATTATTACACTTAGTGGAGGAAAAGAATCTCAATTATATGAGGCGATGGGGCCCAGAAGTGTACCCGCCATATAATTTGAGTTTAATTCCGCGTCTGAAATCCGTAAGTTTGCCTATATAAGGTAGGCTTCGGTTTTCATTTTACTCAGACTGGATTAGAGTTTGAGTCCATTATAAAGAGTTTGGAAATAAAATCAAGTTTCTTATCTCTGATGTCTTCCTTTCTAGCTTAAAGCCTTCTTTCTAGTTCTTCCATACCCTCAAAGGATCTACTATGATATACTCCTAATTATCTTAAAAGTATGCTCTGTACTTGCCTCTTATGAGGATCCTGTACATCAGAAATTAGATAATTTCCATGGAATGGTCTATTGCTACGGTCCCTAGTATCTCTGTGTAAGTGAGTATCTTGAGTAACTTGTTGAATCTGTAATGGGGAATATTTGGAGTAATGAGTAAGTCCCGCCGAGGCAGGAGGCCGTTAGGGCAGTTGTGTTACGAGAGATATATTCCCAGAAAAAGATTCATAAAGTGAAACTGAGATTAGTTCTCTACACTATACGATACATGAGATACCTGGGCTCCCGGCGTGTGATGGTATCAGAGCCATGTAAGAATATTTTGAAAAACGGGGCATCATGTGAGTATATCGTGATAGATTCCAGCGAGTTTTAGTCTCCAATTCTTGTACCATCGTGATGGGCTCGTCGAGCTGATAAATTTTCACTACTCAAACGTCGAATTCCGTCGAGAAACGAGCGAGAACGGACATGTGTGTGTTTTCACACCTCCACTATGTGAACAGTGCTGTTCGCTGGAGGAAGACGATGAGGAAGGCTGATCTGATTTTGGCATGCAAAACGAGGAAATTCGAGTATATATCTTGGGTCCTCGTACGCAAAACGATCGAACGAACGAGCTAACGAAGTCAGAATGGGGCAAACTTAGAGTCTACGAACTCGTTTTCCCGCCCCGGACGCGTTGAAGGGGTCAAAGAGGTCAAAATCTCGATCGAACGAGAAGTGACCGGCAAACCCGTAAAAGAAGAAATTACAAAGGGGCCCCTAAACTCTAAAAGAGTTTAAAATAGGGCCACGAAAAATATAAAATCACATAATTAAACACATTAAAAGGTTGGAACGCGGCGTACCTTATACGTCGGACGAGCGGGGTGTCACAATCCTCCCCGTTCATTGGCAAAGTTTGAATCTCTTTATCTTTTGCTGCACTGTGACATACACTTCACTCATGTATTATCTTGACCGTTCGCCAGAGTATTTCCTGAGTGTTGGGTCTAACCACCACTTGGGGAATATTGTGGTGCGGGGTTGTAGTGTTATGGAGGGGCTACAGAACTCTGTGAACTTTTATGCAATTGTTCCCTTTCATTACCCATTATTTATCAATTCTATTCTTGCTTGATAGATGAATGTTGATTGTCATTTGCCTTGGCACTTGATCCGTGTCTTTCTAGTCACTTTTTCAGGTTTTGGAAGCTTGCTAGCAAGTGGTTGGGTCTTCAGTTGTTAAGGGAGTTTTCTTGAACTTTGACTCTTTAATTTGCATGAGGACATTGCATTAAATAAGCGTGGGGGAGTGGATGTGTGATTGTGATATTGAGTAGAATTGTGAAATCTTGCATGTTTTAGATGCTGTGTGGGTGGGGAGCCTGTTGGAAAATCGGAATCGGAAAGCAGCGGAAATTTAAAAATTTTTCCAACAAAAGGATCGAAACTCGCAATCATGAATCCAAATTCGTAAGGTAAGGAACTTACCTTTCGATAGTCTTTTTTAAAGCGTTTCAAGCCACCCAAGAACACTCTTCTCGTGGCTTGATCCCCTCTCCTTGGTAAAGCTCGAATCTTTAAAAACATCTAACTTGAAGCTCTCTAGAGATAGTCCACCAACTTGACTACAATCTAACTAGTAAGGATGCTAGTTCGATAGTTAGTGTTTAGGCTTAACCTAGGGGTTATTTGATCTTGGAGAAAGGATGGTGTTCAACACATGAACCAAAAGAAATCATCAATCACCCTCTAAGGGGAGTTGGAGCTCCCCTATATATAGTATAGAGAGGGGCGGCCGAAACTTAGTCCTATTGGACCAAGGATTTGGTCCCTCTCTCTTATTACTTGATCATCAACTAATTCCAAACCTTAATTTTGAATTCTAATTCAAATCAACTTTTAAGAGAGCTAAAATATCCAAACTCCTTTTGGATAATATTATACTTTATTTATTAATAAATAACTTATTTATCTAATTAATTAATTCATAATTAATTAAATAGATTAATTTCTCCAAAATAAGACTTTCATTTTAATTCAAAATTAAACCAAAGTATATTAAATAATTAACACATTAGGAATCTTCTCACACGGGGCACCTCAGTGAACTTACTTATGGAAGTAAGCACCCTCATGTATCACGCGCGTATCAACTATACACTTTGCACCTCCACGAAACAAGGTGGTCCTTCTTAAGAGCGTGATCCCACAAGCATGCCTTAGAGGAGTCAGGTTGACACTCCCACTGTCGGTAGGACTCATCGGCTTGGAGTATTTTACTAATCATGACTTATGTGATATAGGGCTCGTTTCATGAACCATTTCACCTAAATGGTAAAGTCCTAAAGTCATCAGGATTAGGGGAGTTCTCATACATGTACAACTAAAGTAAACGCATACCAAACAAGATCATATAAAGAAGTGTTGCCTTAATTCGTTATTTTATTCAAAGATTGCCTGTGGTTACAATAAGGAAAAGTACAAAGCAGATATACAATCGGCTTTCTAGGGTACTATTCCTAACAATCTCCCACTTGCCCGTCAAAGCCATTCTAAAGCTATTCTAAGTCCCATTTTCTGAAGATAACCTTGGAAAGCTTCTCGACTAAGGGGTTTAGTAAGTGGATCTGGCACGTTCTCTGCTGATGCGACCCTCTCAATTTGCACATTTTCTCTTTTGATAATGTCACGGATTAGGTGATACTTTCTCATAATGTGCTTGGTCCGTTGCTGAGATCTTGGTTCTCTTGCTTGAGCAACCGCCCCAGTGTTCTCACAAAACACAGTAATGGGGTCTTCCGTGCTAGGAACAACATTCAACTCTTGACTGAAGTTTCTACTCCAAACACCTTCCTTAGCTGCATCATTCACAGCTAAGTATTCGGCCTCAGTGGTCGAATCTGTAGTGGTCGTTTGCTTGGAACACTTCCAACTCACTGCTCTACCGTTTAGGCAGAAAATGTATCCTGACATTGACTTAAAATCATCTAAGTCAGATGCAAAGCTTGCATCGCAGTATCCTTCGACAGTTAGATCTTTCTGACCTTCGTAAACTAAGAATAAATCTTTAGTACTTTTCAAGTACTTAAGAATATTCTTCACAGCAGCCTAGTGACCATCTCCAGGGTCAGATTGGAAACGACTTGTTACACTAAGTGCATAAGCCACATCCGGTCAATTACATTACATTGCATACATTATGCTACCTATTGCTGATGCAAAAGGTGTATAAGTCATTCTTTCCTTCTCAAGGTTAGTCTTAGGACACATCTTCTTAGAAAGACATGTTCTTACACTCATAGGAAGGTTCTTAAACTTTGCTGACTCCATATTGAATCTCTTCAATACTTTGTCAATGTACATCGATGTGATAGTCCTATTAACCTTCTAGATCTATCTCAAAAATTTTAATTCCAAGGATATAGGACTTATCACCAAGATCTTTCATCTTGAATTGGTTCGATAACCATAACTTAGTTACTTTCATGTCATCCTTGGAATTCCCAATAAGAAGGATGTCATCAACATAAAGTACTAAGAATTGCACTGAGGTCTCCAATTCCTTTCTATACACACATGATTCATTCAAAATTTGAATGAAGCCAAACGCTTTGACTGATTCATCAAATCGAATGTTCCAATTCCTAGAAGCCTGTTTCAATCCTTTTGCAACCAATCTTGCTTTGTAGGCAGCAATGCTTTCATAAACTCCAAGCTTTCTCTTAAAGATCCATTTGCAACCTATGGGTTTGACCCCATCAGGTAAATCTACCAAGGTCCAAACTTGGTTGAAGTTCATGGAATCCATTTCGGATTTCATGGCTTCTATCCACTGTTCAGTCAGAATCTGAAAGTACCTCGTCATATGTTAAAGGATCATTATCCTTTGGAGAGATCTCATGGAAAAATCCTGTGACGCCCCGTCCGATAGATCGTACAGGTATGCGCCACGAGAGAGTTTATCTTATGCACTTATGTGATTTAATTTCCCTTTTATGTGTTTAATTCCAACTTTGATTGAAAATGTGACTCAATTAACTAAAACCTAAAATGGTAAAATATGAATTCTTGCATGACAACTTAAGAATGGAACTTGGATGAATTTAAATTAATTGTTGGAGTTGGATTTAAATAGGACTTGGACCTATTGGTGTGTTTGGGCCTAACATGAATTAGGTGAGTTTGGGTCATTCGGGACCAATATGAGCTCGGGAATTCGAATTCGAATTGCGACACCACCATTGGACTTAATTCGGTGATTCGAGTCCAACGGAATTTACATTCTATTTTTCGGAAACCGTTTAGACCTTAAACCTTTTAATTTTTGCTTATTGGACCGAAAGTCATTTATTTGAGCCCAAATCCTATTTGAACCTTTAGCCTCATATTATATCTTGGAAACCCTAACCTTGACCTAAAACTATTAGCCACCATATAAATAGCTTTATCCCGTTTTCATTTCATTTCAAACCACACAAGTTAGCCTCAAAGAGAATCATAGAGAAATTTCAAGAGAAGATCAAGACTTGAACCATCTTTCATTCTAAGAGCTCATATTCTTTGATTCTTCATTCCTTCACAAGGTATGGTAAGCTTTGGATATCTATTGATGAGTATTTCAATTCTATTCTTGGATTGGGGCATGAAATTGTTAGCATGAACTTGAATGATGAGATCTTGAATTCCTTGAGTAAGCCTTGATGATTTGAATGCTCCTTATGTGTCTTAGTTGCTGAAAATTCGTGTATGGAAGATTAGGGATTCATATCTTCATGTTTGGGCTTGAAATTCATGAAAATGGGTGTTTGAGATTTTGGGCAAAACTTTCCTAAACTTGGATTAATTGATGTTTTGATGCTAAGCATGATTTATGTGATGATATACTTGAATTTCGCGATGTTTTATGGTAGATTTCGTGTTGATTTGATGATTTTTGGTGTTCCCCTTGTTCTTCCCAAAACTGTCCAGTTTTTGCTTCAAATCTATGGCCGGAACGGCCGTTCCTATTTGTGCTTTAAGCCCGGAACAACCTTTCTGGGCTAGGGTTTGGTTTTGGGCGGCCGAGCATGGGAATGATCGTTCCCATGTGTGCTTGAGCTTGGAATGGCCGTTCCCAGTCTCACTAGGCCTTGCCGTGGGAAGGTCCGTTCCCATGCTAAGTTGTGCATGGGAATGGCCGTTCCCATGCGTCTGTGGCCTCTCTTACTTGCTTTTTCATGCGTATTTGGTTCGTTTGAGTTGCTACTTGACTTGTATGATCCGATGTGACTTGGAATTCATCTTTGAACCTTAATACTTTATTACTTGCATGATTTACTTAAATATTTGAATTAACCCTTGTGACCAACTTGATAAACATCATTCTATTTCGCACGTCATTCATACTTTGTACACCGTGCGTCTTACTTGATTCCTGGAGAGTCTAAGTTTGGGCCTTTGTATGTCTTGTCACAGAGTTTGGTGGTGCCGGTGAGCCCGAGGTTTAGAGTGTTTGGCCCTTCACACTCTCAGACTCTACTATTACGAGGTGAGGTTTAGGATTTTGTATAGTTATACGACCTATGGCCATAATATGCTGATTTCAACCCTTGCATGCGAGTATATCTATTATAAATACGTATGTGTTGGATATGATATGTTTATGACCTTGTGAATCAGCTCTGTTTTGGAAAATTAGATAGGAAAGCATATGTAAGCTATTTTGAAAAGTTATGTTATGTTATGATCTGTTCTGTAGCGAGTTAGCCATGATATATGCTATCTGTTCTGTTTTGTTCTGTTATGGTTCCGAGGGGCTATGGGTAAGGAATCCCTGGGACGGTATAGGGCCATTATGGCTCGGCCTGTGTATAGTCTCCATTTGAGATATCATTGCGCGACTCAGGGAGATAGGGGAGGCGTGATATCTTGAGCCTTCGGTGTACAGTCGGGGAGGACTCTTGTGGGTTCGCTACCCCTTGAGGGTTTGTCTGTTCTGGATGGTTTGGGGACAGTACATCTCCTCCATCATTGGTGTGGAGGTTAGATTTGGTTTTGTATTCTATGTTTTGATATGTTCTGAGGAGTAAAGGTTGGAAGCTCATACTCGCCGAGCATGTGATCTGTTCTGTTTGGGAATCATGAATCGAGATAGAGTTTCTGAAATGTTTTCTAAAACTTATATATGTATATATATCTTTTGGGTACTTTTGGAAATGTCTTTGGTATGCAACACCTATCTCCGGTTCATGAGTCCACCCTTCTGATATGTGATGTGTTCTATATATATACTGTGGGTGTGTGTTTGCCCCCTCACTCTGTCAAGTTGACTGACCCCTCATTTAACTTTTAGTTGCAGGTCTGTTGGCATTTGCTAGGCGGGAGTGAGTCCTTGAGTTGCACTTCGTCGGTCTAGCCCTTCTAGTTGCATTTGTCTTTCATACACTTTACTTATGTTTTGACTTGTAGACTTGAGATTATACTTTACTACTCGGTAGCCCAGCGTGGCACTCGTATTCGGCTCTTGTGGCACTTAATGATTATTACGTTATGTTGATTTGATATTCGGGACTAGGTATCTATGCTAGTTGAACACGTCACTTGTTTTAAATGTTGATTTATATGCTTCCGCTATCTTGTTTGAATGTTTGAATTGCTTCCGCACTCTGAGTTTATCGAGTTAGATCCGCCTAGTATAGCTTGTATGTTTGTCTCCCGTTCGCTCTGATCCGGATTCGGGCATGGACTTCCATTTGATGACCGAGTCTGGGTCTCAGTGCGGGGGATGTGGCATTCTCCATTTGGGGTGTTAAATCCTTAAGTTGTATCAGAGCTCTAGGTTGCAAAACCGAGCTCTAGTGTCGTGTCGAGTCTGTCTAGTTGGTACGGCATAGGACAATGTGATTATGTGACTCATTTACTTGAATACTTGTTTATTTCTAATACTTGTATACATACACACGTACTAACCTACATGTATCAATATTGCTTGAATCTTTGAATTTCAGAATGCGGCCTAGACGTCGTGATCGAGAGGCTTCACCGGATGCGCCTAATCCCCCTCCACCACCACTGAATGCGGAGAACATTGTTCAGGCACTTCTCAATCAGTTGCAACAGAATCAGAGATAGAAAACACCACCAGTTGATGGTCAGGATGGTACTATCTCAACTGCATATAGGGAGTTTCGGAACAACAACCCTCCTAAGTGGTTTAGGGGAGATGACATCAAAGTTGAGGAGTGGTTAGCTGAGATCAGTGGTATTTGGGGATTTGCCCAGGGAGTTCTCAGGATAGGGTTGTTTGTACTGCTCCATTCATTCAGGGACAGGCAGCTAACTGGCTCAAGGGAGTTCGATCCAGACTTGAGAGGAGTGGTATGGAGTTTACTTAGGAGACTTTTGTGCAGGAGTTCCACGATAAGTATATACCTCATAGTGCACGAGAGCGTAGACTTCAGGAGTTTTCTGAGCTAAAGCAGGGATCCAGATTTGTTGAGGGCTACATTCTGGAGTTTGAAAGACTTGCTCCCTATGCTACCCACATCACTGATATTGATGCACGCAGAGCCTGTCACTTTCTTCATAGGCTTCGAGAGGATATCCAGAGAGCTCTTCAGGCTGTCGATGTTAGCACTTGGGATGAGGTTACCAAGCGGGCTATTCAGGTCGAGGCTCAGAGACGGAGGTTGGGGCCCCCATCATTCTCTTCGGGGCGTGGTTCGGGTTCTGGATCGGGCAAGAAGCCCGCTACTCATACTTTCGCTACTGCTACACCAGCTTTCCGTCCACAGGGCTTCATTAACAAGAAGCCTCGTCCCGTTGCTCCTACAGGACCACCAGAATTACCGGCACTAGCTCCAGATCGTTGCTCTCACTGTCGGGGTGCTCATCTGTTTGAGAAGTGTTGGAGATATTTGGGTAGATGCTTTGTGTGTGGGTCGGCTGATCACATGGTGGATGCTTGTCCAAAGAAGAAGCCGGTAGTTCAGGCTCGTGCATATGCTCTGGATAGCGAGGATGAGATAGCAGAGATTGATCAGAATGCTGTAGTGGAAGGTACAATACATATTCATGGCATATCATTACATGTATTGTTTGATCCCGGGGCTACTCATTCTTTTATTGCCTGGGATATTGTTGCTTCTTTGCCTTTGCTTGCTGAGATATCTGCGCATGTGTTTGTGGTGAGTTCTCCCTTGGGGGGAGCTTGGAGACGGACAGAGTGTTTCTTGAGTGTCCGGTGAGTTTTGAGGGTCGAGTTTTTCCTACTGATCTGATTGTGATGCCGATGGGGAGGTTTAAGGTGATTCTTGGGATAGATTGGCTTTCCCGACATGGTGCAGTTATGGATTGCCGTTTGAAGAGGATTTCTTTTAGTTCTGCGGTGGTTTCGGGAGAGGGTTTGGGATCCAGCCCGTTTATGTCCTTTGTTGAGGCTAGTAAGTTAGTCCGGGATGGTGCTACAGGTTTCGTTGCTTACCTTCTGAACAAACCCAAGGATCAGGTCAAGCTTGAGGAGAAGGAGGTCGTTCGGGAGTATCTGGATATGTTCCCGGAAAGTGTAGGGACCTTACCACCCGACAGGCATATTGAGTTTGTAGTGGACCTCTACCCCGGAGCTGAGCTCTATTCGAAGACCCCCTACAGGATGGCTCCTGTCGAGTTGAAAGAGCTGAAGAAGCAGTTGGATGAGCTTTTGTTTAGTGGATACATTCGTCCGAGCACTTCTCTCTGGGGTGCTCTCGTTCTGTTTGTTAAGAAGAAAGATGGGACCTTAAGGATGTGTATAAACTACCGCGAGCTAAACAGAATGACAGTTAAGAACAAGTATCCATTGCCCCATATTGAGGAATTGTTTGATAGCTTGCTGGGTTCGAGAGTGTACTCCAAGTTGGATTTGAGGCAGGGATACTATCAGTGGAGGATTAGAGAGAAGGATATCTCTAAGACTGGATTCAACATGAGATATGGACACTTTGAGTTTGTGGTTATGCCGTTTGGGTTGACGATTGCTCCCACGGTATTTATGGATATGATGCACCGAGTGTTTAGACCGTTCCTTGATAAGTTCGTGGTGATCTTTATAGACGACATCTTGGTGTATTCGAGATCGGTTGAGGAGCATGCACAACATCTTCGGATTGTGTTGGAAACGCTTAGAGAGCACAAGTTGTATGCTAAGTTCAGTAACTGCGAGTTTTGGATTGATTGAGTCACTTTTCTGGGTCACATCATCTCAGGCAATGGAATCGAGGTCGATCCCTCTTGAGACGGTGTTACATTGGGAGAGGCCTAGGAACGCCTCTGAGATATGGAGTTTTCTGGGCTTGGCAGGTTATTATAGGAGATTTGTGATGGATTTCTCTAAGATTGCAGCCCAGTTAACTAAGTTGACCAAGAAGGAAACCATGTTTGAATGGGATGAAAGTTGTGAGAGGAGTTTTCTGACTTTAAAGGAAAGGTTGACTACAGCACCGATTCTTACCCTACCCCAGGGAGTTGATGGTTATGCAGTTTATGCAGATGCTTCTAAAGAAGGACTGGGTTGTGTGTTGATGTAGAATGGTCGGGTTGTAGCTTATGCCTCTAGGAAGTTGAAGGTACATGAGCAGAATTACCCCACTCATGATCTAGAGCTTGCAGCAGTCATGTTTGCATTGTCTAAGTGGCGCCACTAACTCTATGGTGCTATATTTGAGTTATTCTCGGATCATAAGAGTCTTCAGTACTTGTTCATGCAGAAAGAGCTTAACTTGAGACAGAGGAGATGGGTTGAGTTCTTAGAGGACTATGATTGCACGATTCAGTACCATCCAGGTAAGACAAATGTGGTTGCCGATGCGTTCAGCAGGAAGGTCAATATTTCGAGTTTGGTGGCTGGGTTTTCTGAGCAGAGTTCAACTGTTTTGGTTTCGGTGTCTAGGTTAGCCAACATCACGGTTCAGCCTGATTTGAAGCACAGATTGTTGGAGGCTCAGTCTGTGGATCCCGAGATTCAGAGATTGGTTGCTCATTCTAGAGATGATCCGGACACTAAGTTTGGGTTTGATGATTCTGTCTTGTTCAGATTCAAGGCAAGAGTGTGTGTGCCTAACCAGCTCAAGAGGGTAATACTTGAGAAGGCGCACCGCTCCGGTTATTCCATCCACCCAGTAGGTACGAAGATGTACCGGGACTTGAAAGAGTTGTATTGATGGAGTGACATGAAGAAGGATCTCACATGCTTTGTGAAGCAATGTCTGACATGCCAGATGGTTAAGACAGAACATCAAAAATCGGGAGGTACTCTCCAACCACTTCCTATACCGAAGTAGAAGTGGGAGTAGGTAACTATGGACTTTGTGTCCGGCCTGCCGAGGTCTAGGAGAGGATTCGACGGGATTTGGGTAGTGATAGACCGTTTGACTAAGTCTGCCCATTTCCTTAAGGTTCGGATGACGGATAAGGTACCTAAGTTGGCTGAATTGTATTGTAATGAGATAGTGAGACTACATGGAGTTCCGGCTAGCATCGTGTCAGATCGGGATCCTCGGTTTACAACTAGTTTTTGGCAGGATCTTCAGAGGTGCTTGGGTACAAACCTTAATTTTAGCACTGCATCACATCCTCAGACTGATGGACAATCAGAGCGGCTGATTAAGTATCTCGAGGATATGTTAAGGGCGTGTGCATTGGATTTTAAGGATAAATGGGATAAGCACTTGACCTTGGTTAAGTTCTCTTACAACAACAGTTACCAGGCTTCGATTGGTATGGCCCCTTACGAGGCACTCTATGGGAGGAAGTGTAGGTCGCCACTATATTGGGATATTGAGGATTGGCGATAGACTAAGGAGGGTAAGCTCACGAGAGCTAAGGCCTCGTCTAAGATTGAGAAAATGGTTGAGAAGGTTAAGTTGATTCAGCAAACAATGAAAGTGGCTCAGGATAGACAGAAGAGTTATGCGGATAAAAGGAGAAGGCCCCTCGAGTTTGAGGTCAGAGATCATGTCCTCTAGAAGGCATCTCATAGGGAGGGCTTTTCTCGTATTGGTAAAGGAGGGAAGCTTAGCCCTCAATATCTTGGACCGTTTGAAATTCTAGAGAGGATTGGAGAGGTGGCGTATAGGTTGGACCTACCGCCGAGTTTGACTGGGATTCATAATGTGTTCCACGTTTCACAGCTTCGAAAGTTCTACCCCGATGAGTCGACGGTTTTACCGGTTGAAGAGGTACAGCTTGAGTCTGATTTGACGATTTTGAAACACCCAGTTGAGATTCAGGATCGGAAAGTACAAGTGTTGAGAAACAAGCAGATTCCTTTGGTCAGAGTGTTGTGGAGAGATCAGAAATCTGAGGAATCGACTTGGGAGACTGTGGAGAAGATGAAGAAGTTGTATCCGGAGTTGTTTCAAGCAGCGAACCTGAGGACAGGTTCTCCTAAGGGGTGGAGGTTGTGACGCCCCGTCCGATAGATCGTACAGGTATGCGCCACGACAGAGTTTATCTTATGCACTTATGTGATTTAATTTCCCTTTTATGTTTTTAATTCCAACTTTGATTGAAAATGTGACTTAATTGACTAAAACCTGAAATGGTAAAATATGAATTCTTGTATGACAACTTAAGAATAGAACTTGGATGAATTTAAATTAATTGTTGGAGTTGGATTTAAATAAGACTTGGACCTATTGGTGTGTTTGGGCCCAACTTGAATTAGGTGAGTTTGGGTCATTCGGGACCAATATGAGCTCTGGAATTCGAATTCCAATTCCGACACCATTGGACTTGATTCGGTGATTCGGGTCCAACGAAATTTACTTTATATTTTTCGGAAACCGTTTAGACCTTAAACCTTTTAATTTTGGCTTATTGGACCGAAAGTCATTTATTTGAGCCCAAATCCTATTTGAACCTTTAGCCTCATATTATATCTTGGAAACCCTAACCTTGACATAAAACTATTAGCCACCATATAAATAGCTTTATCCCCTTTTCATTTCATTTCAAACCACACAAGTTAGCCTCAAAGAGAATCATGGAGAAATTTCAAGAGAAGATCAAGACTTGAACCATCTTTCATTCTAAGAGCTCATATTCTTTGATTCCTAATTCCTTCACAAGACAAGGTAAGCTTTGGATCACTTTCGATGAGTATTTCATTTCTATTCTTGGATTGGGGCATGAAATTGTTAGCATGAGCTTGAATGATGAGATCTTGAATTCCTTGAGTAAGCCTTGATGATTTGAATGCTCTTTATGTGTCTTAGTTGCTGGAAATTCGTGTATGGAAGACTAGGGATTCATATCTTCATGTTTGGGCTAGAAATTCATGAAAATGGATGTTTGAGATTTTGGGCAAAACTTTCCTAAACTTGGATTAATTGATGTTTTGATGCTAAGAATGATTTATGTGATGATATACTTGAATTTCATGATGTTTTATGGTAGATTTCGTGTTGATTTGATGATTTTTGGTGTTCCCCTTGTTCTTCCCGAAACTGTCCAGTTTTTACTTCAGATATATGGCCGGAACGGCCGTTCCTGTTTATGCTTTAAGCCCGGAACAGCCCTTCCGGGCTAGGGTTTAGTTTTGGGCGGCCGAATATGGGAACGACCGTTCCCATGTGTGCTTGAGCTGGGAACGGCCGTTCCCAGCCTCGCTAGGCCTTGGCGTGGGAAAGCCCGTTCCCATGTTATGTTGTGCATGGGAATGGTCGTTCCCATGCGTCTGTGACCTCCCTTACTTGCTTTTTCGTTCGTATTTGGTTCGTTTGAGTTGTTACTTGGCTTGTATGATTCGATATGACTTGGAATGCATCTCTGACCCTTAATACTTTATTACTTGCATGATTTACTTGAATATTTGAATTAACCCTTGTGACCAACTTGATAAACATCATTCTATTTCGCATGTCATTCATACTTTGTACACCGTGCGTCTTACTTTGTTCATGTAGAGTCTAAGTTTGGGCCTTTGTATGTTTTGTCACAGAGTTTGGTGGTGCCGACGAGCCCGAGGTTTAGAGTGTTTGGCCCTTCACACTCTCAGACTCTACTACTACGAGGTGAGGTTTAGGATTTTGTATAGTTATGCGACCTGTAGCCTTAATATGTTAATTTCAACCCTTGCATGCGAGTATATCTATTATAAATACGTATGTGTTGGATATGATATGTTTATGACCTTGTGAATCAGCTCTGTTTTGGAAAATTAGATATGAAAGCATATGTAAGCTATTTTGAAAAGTTATGTTATGTTATGATCTGTTCTGTAGCGAGTTAGCCATGATATATGGTATTTGTTCGGTTCTGTTCTGTTATGTTAAGGATCCGAGGAGCTATGGGTAAGGAATCCCTGGGATGGTATAGGGCCGTCAAGGCTCGGCCTGTGCATAGTCTCCATTTGAGATATCATTGCGCGATTCAGGGAGATAGGAGAGGCGTGATATCTTGAGCCTTCGTTGTACAGCCGGGGAGAACTCTTGTGGGTTCACTACCCCTTGAGGGTTTGTCTGTTCTGGATGGTTTGGGGACAGTACATCTCCTCCATCATTGGTGTGACGGTTGGATTTGATTTTATATTCTATGTTTTGATATGTTCTGAGGAGTAAAGGTTGGAAGCTCGTACTCACCGAGCATGTGATCTGTTCTGTCTGGGAATCATGAATCGAGATAGAGTTTCTGAAATGTTTTCTAAAACTTATTTATATATATATCTTTTGGGTACTTTTGGAGATGTCTCTGACATGCAACACCTATCTCCGGTTCATGAGTCCACCCTTCTGATATGTGCTGTGTTCTATATATATACTGTGGGTGTGCGTTTGGCCCCTCACTCGGTCAAGTTGACTGACCCCTCATTTAAATTTTAGTTGCTGGTCTGTTGGCGTTTGCTAGGCGGGAGTGAGTCCTTGAGTTACACTTCGTCGGTCTAGCCCTTCTAGTTGCATTTGTCTTTCATACACTTTACTTATGTTTTGACTTGTAGACTTGAGATTATACTTTACTATTCGGTAGCCCTACGTGGCACTCGTATTCTGCCCTTGTAGCACTTAATGATTATCATGTTATGTTGATTTGATATTCGGGACTAGGTATCTATGCTAGTTGAACCCGTCACTTGTTTTAAATGTTGATTTAAATGCTTCCGCTATCTTGTTTGAATGTTTGAATTGCTTCCGCACTCTGGGTTTGTCGAGTTGGATCTACCTAGCATAGCGTGTGCATTTATCTCCCGTTGGCTCTGATCCGGATTCGGGCATGGACTTCCATTTCATGACCGAGTCTGGGTCTCAGTGCAGGGGATGTGGCATCCTCCGTTTGGGTTGTTACAAATCCATACCATCCCTTCAGCTGTCTAGGAGCGCATTCAGAACGCCTTAGAGGAGGATTTACGTGTGTATCGAAATTCGTGGTTAGTTATGGTTGATCAGAAGGGGATGTTTCTTCAGTGGGTGGCATGGGGTCACTTTGTACTTCCTCTAATTCTATGATCTTGCCTTTCTTTTCTTTAAGGCACGGTTCCTCAAGAAAACTAGCATTTCTGGAAACAAACAAGTTTTGCTCAGATTGATCATAGAAGTTGTATCCTATGGATTCCTTAGGATAACCTACAAAGTAGCATAAGTTAGAACGAGATTCTAACTTATCTCCCACTGTCCTCTTCACGTAAACAGGACAACCCCAAATTCTTAAGTAAGAATAACTAGGGATTTTACCATGCCACATTTCATAGGGCATTTTAGGGACTGACTTAGAGGGAACTAGATTCAAAATCTTTGTTGCACTTTCTAGGGCATAACCCCAGAAAGAATGTGGTAAGTCAGTGAAACTCATCATGGAACGAACCATATCAAGCAGAGTTTGATTCCTTCTCTCAGAAACTCCATTTAGTTGAGGAGTTCCCGGAGGTGTCCACTGAGAGATAATCCCATTATCTTTGAGATGATTAAAGAATTCTTCACTAAGAAACTCGCCTCCTCAATCAGATCGAAGTGCTTTGATCTTGTAACCAGTTTGGTTCTCAACCTCCTTTTTAAATTCGAGTAATTTCTCAAAAGTTTTAGATTTATACTTCATTAAGTATACGTAACCATACCGACTAAAGTCATCAGTAAAGGTTATAAAATACTGATGATTGTTTCTGGCGCTTACACTAAGTGGTCCACAAACATCAGTATGGATCAAATCCAAGACCTTAGTGGCACGTTCCACAGTTCCTCTAAAAGGAATTTTGGACATCTTTCCTTCGAGACAGGACTCGCAAGAAGTTAACTATTTGAGATCATTTTCAGAGAATGATCCTAAAGTGTTTATCTTGCTAATTCTGTTCTTGGAAATGTGTCCTAATCTAGCGTGCTATAAGGGAGCCGAAACTTTGTCATCTCTCTTACGTTTAGTTTGTCGTTGTATATTCATAATATTGATATTCTAAGTTAGATAAAGTCCATTACTCAGAGTACCGATGTGAACGGAAGAGTTGTTCCGTTTGATAAAGTACTTACCATTCTTAGTGTAAGTTTCATAACCTTCACAATCTAAAATTGGAACTGAAATTATATTACGAATAATGCTCAGTACATAAAGGACTTTATTTAAGACTAACTCAAAACTACCTAAATCTAATCTAATTGTAGCGCCCCCTTCGGGACTAGGCTCCCCTTCGAAGAGAACATAAGTTGTAGCGCCCCCTAACACTACAAATCTCGCACCGCACTACCCTCGAGTGGATGTGAGACCTAGCACTCGAGAAATACTACGGCGAACGGTATAGACGGTACTTAGGTAGAACGTAGGATAGAATGCAACGGAAGATAAGAGGATTTAAAACTTGCAACAACAACATGATAACACACAGAACAGTGCATAATATTGTAAGGGGGTAATTTGCTAACGTAGTGTGCGGAGTTAATGTATAAGAGCAACTTATTAGCAATATATACATGATCAGGATTAAATGCTCTTAATCTAAACCTGATCTAATAAGAATGACACCTATAGCTTCAAGATACCTCTAGGTGTCGTAGTCCTCGGTCCCTGAAATCATGTGTTTGAGACAGGCGAGGAATTAGTCAAAGTGACTAAGTGAAGGAAGATTAATTATAGTTATACATAATTATATTTATATAGGACCAAGAATTCCTCTGGTCTAAAATAATAGCAATAGGATATAACAAATAAGATACGGTTCATAAGTTTGAAATAGGGATAGGGGTATTTGAATTTTATTCATGAATTATGAACCGTTTAATAAAAGGTTTGTACCGCCTGCAAGTAAGGCGTCTTCCTCCAAACTCCTTAAAATATTTGTAAAATAGTACCGGGCTGATCAAGGCACCAGCACTTTAATAAAACTAAATATGATAACAACTACGCAACACCGTAGTGTCAGTAGGTGAGCAAACCCTACCGACGATATGTAATATGAGGGAGGAAGCTATCTCTCCCAGGGAGGTTATTCTCCCTTATAAGTCTCTTGGCGTGGAGTAACTAACCTCCAGCTAAACCACCACCAAGAGTTGGTGGCGGTCTGTGGCACCAACAATACCTTCGGCCCGATGCCTTGCAGGTATTGCTCGACACAGCTGCGGGTCGGGCCCATTTTGATAAATAATAATGATTTACTTGCTTAGTCGAGAATCAGTTTTTAGTAATAATAGGACTGAAGTATATAATGTCCGGATAAGATCCTGATTCCGACTTATTGGTATTGTCCTCATAAAGAGGAATATCGTATTATATTAATATGTATAGATAGAAAATCAATAATAGGTAGATTTTAGAAATCATTTTATAATAAGATATAGGTATAAACATGATTTCAGTTTAAAATGTTTTAATCCTCACCTAGTGTGGAACGGATCCCACTGTTCCGTGCAATTGTCGCCTGAAAGTAATTACTATTGAATTAGAACTAGGTTCTTATTATTATAATCAAATAATCACATAAGGTTTAGGAAATATAACACATTAGAGAATTTTTATAACATTTAGAGATTTTCCCGGTAAAATTTATTTTTAACTGTTTAAGGAAATTTAATTAGTTAATTAGGCTTTATGAATTCTTTAACCACTTAAATATTTATTAATCATGTTATGACCTTAATTAGAGTATTAGGAATTAAATTTAGAATTTAATTCAACAATGTGGGTTGATTTTGAAATTATTTTATAATTTTATTAATTTTTAAATTAATTTGGAAAAATCTTTATTTAAAATTCCAAAATCCTGTTTTATAATTAATTTTTAATTAATTTCGAAATTAAATGGTTAATTTTTGACCAAAAATTCAAAATTACTATTGAAAACATTTACTATTCAATTTCTTATGAATTAAACACTTTATAACATTAAATTAAACACACACACACACACATACTATCACATATGCACATGATTTTGATCCAAGAACATTATGAAGGTGTTCGTAAGCTTATGAAGATATTCATACTAGTTCATGATTATATTTGATAAATTTTAAATTCATAATCATATAATTAAATTCAAATGTAACACTTTAATAATAAATTAAATCTAAATAAATTATTCTAAGCATAAATTTAATCAAATAAGAACATAATTATTTAAATACATACTCATGCTACATCATATCATAATTCATGCAATTAATTAAATAAAATTTCATAATGTAGGCACATTATAATTAAAACAAACAATTAAACATATATTTCATAAAATAAAATTCCTAAAGCATAATTTAATTAATCCTAAGCATGCTACTAATATTATAATATTAAAAACATAGCATAAAGCATGAAATAATAATAGAAAATTGCACCTTAGTGAGAGAGAGAGGGTTGGTCGTGACTTTATGGAGGAAATGTGATGATTTTATGTGAATTTTACGTTGCAATTATGAAGAATTAATTAGATGAATCATGGGGTGAGTAAGTTAGGTTCATTTATTAGGGGGGGTTTAGTTGTATACTTAGGTGTTTAATTAGGATATAATTAATTATTCTAGTGATTAAGAGAAAATAAAAATAATTTTAAAATAGGATGAAAATTCTAATAAATTCGTAGAAGAACATCTAGGTTTTATCTTGAAATGAGATAAATTGCAAAAGAAAGAGAATCGAAAGAGCTTTTCGATGGTTATAAACACTTAACGTTTAAACGTCTACATTTAAAGTAGTAAACGTTTGAAATTTGGGAAAATATAAGAAAATACATAAAACGAAGCTAGAATGTGAATTGATTTCCGAGAAAGTGTTCATGATTCTTAAAATAATTTAAGGATCATTTTGACTGTAATATTGGGTACCAAATGTTACACGGATTGAAAGTTAGTTTTTACGGCGGAAATAGTACTTTGGAAAAATAAGGAAAATTTATAAAACGAGTTAGGGTTTGAACTGGAGTTTGGAAAAGATCTTAAAATTCATAAAATAATCCAAGGATCGTAATGATTATAATATTGTATAGCAAAAACGTTGAAAATCGGAAATTTCTAAATTAGGGCAAAACTAGGGTTTTCGGCCGATTTTGATTTCTACGGAAGCTACGTTAAGAATTAGGGTTTGGGAATCATACCATGATTCATAAAATTTTGCAAGGATTCTATCGAGCCCAATATTGGATAGGTAAAAGTGTTTCGAAAATTCCTACAATTAAAGGTGAATAGTAAGTAGGGACCTAAATGGAATTTTCAACAAACAATTTTCAAAACATATTTCGGGATGATGAAAGCTATGATATGAGTTTGGAAAATGTGGGAACCAACTTTCTGAGGTTTCAGGTAAAGGTCTAGGGTTCGGTTGATGAATAGTGATGTGATTCTCTCAAGAAGGCACAAATCATAAATCAGAATATAAGTGCACGTAGTTCACATAAAATGGAATGTGTAATGGACTAAGGCTATAAACGCTTTCCTCTTAACCCTTTACTTACCCATGCTATCCTGTCCTTGAAAATCCGGGCTGTTACAATTCTCCCCCCTTAAAGAGAATCTGTCCTCAGATTCTATTCCTGTTTCGGAGCAACTCTGGGTAATGTTTCTGCATCTTTTCCTCGGTTTCCCAGGTCTGTTCCTCTGTCCCATGTCCTTTCCATAATACTTTAACAAGGGGGATCTTTCGGTTTCTCAGTTCTTGGAATTTCCTATCCAAGATTTCAGTTGGTTTTACTGTATAACTCAAGTAGGGCTTTAGAGGAACTTCTTCTACTGGCAAAATGTGGGTTTCATCCGCAAAGTATTTACGGAGCTGAGATACATGGAATACATTATGTATTCCAGTGAGGGTTGCTGGTAAATCTTGACGGTAGGCTACTGGTCCAAGACGCTCTATGATTTCAAAAGGTCTTATGTACTTGGGATTCAGTTTTCCACCTTTCCCAATGCGTGTAAAACCTTTCCTTGGTGACACTTTTAAAAACACTTTATCGCCTACTGTAAATTCGATATCCTTTCTTCGGGTATCGGCATAACTCTTTTGCCTATCTTGAGCTGCTTTCATTCTTTGGCGGATAATTTCAATCTTCTCTGTAGACTCCGCTATCCATTTTCTAACGGTTTTCTTGGTATCCTCTCTTTCAGTTGCCTTAGTCTCTTCTATATCCCAATATAACGGAGATCTACATTTTCTCCCATACAATGCCTCGTAAGGTGCCGCTTGGATCGATGCCTGATAACTATTGTTATATGCAAATTCCACAAGAGGCAAGCATTCCTTCCAGTCCTCTTGAAAATCTAAGGCACAGGCACGCAACATATCCTCTAGATACTTGATCGTCCTTTCTGATTGACCATCGGTCTGAGGATGTGCGGCTGAACTGAATTGCAACTTAGTCCCCATCATTTCTTGAAGACTTT
The DNA here is from genome assembly GCA_037501455.1 of Lantana camara. NCBI lineage: Eukaryota > Viridiplantae > Streptophyta > Magnoliopsida > Lamiales > Verbenaceae > Lantana > Lantana camara. The sequence continues at coordinate 94,783,421 of CM074861.1, forward strand.
GCCATAACTGTGATGTGAATTTCGGATCTCTATTAGAGACTATGCTAGTGGGTACACCATGTAACCTTATAATCTCTTTCCGATATAACTTTGCCAGAGAACCGACCTTGTCCGTAGTCTTGACCGGTAAGAAGTGTGTAGACTTAGTCAACCGATCAATGATAACTCGTATACTATCATATCCTCCTTTAACTTTCGGCAAGCCCGTGATAAAATCCATAGTGATTTGTTCCCATTTCCACGTAGGAACTGGTAGTGGTTGTAACTCTCCTCCGGGTTTTTGGTGGTCTACTTCGACCTGCTGGCACGTCAAACATCTTTTGACATAGCTAGCAACATCTCGTTTCATTCCATTCCACCAGAAATGTTTCTGAGATCGTGATACATCTTTGTTCCTCCTGGGTGCATCGTGTATCGAGTTTTATGTGCCTCATCCAAAATTTCTTTCCGAATTGCAGGAGGTACACAGACTCGGCCTTTATATCTCAGGATCCCATGGTCATCTGTTGTGAATTTGGTCTCAATATCCTTTTCCTTGGAATTGAGACACATCTTGATCCACTCATCTTGTGCCCGGGCTTCCTTAAGTTTTTCTTTTAATGGCGAGGATATCACTATATTGGCTAGTCAGGATTTCGGGATGATGGTTATGGGTTTGCTTTTCCCGTCCAATGCCGATAGACTGGATTTTTGGCTCAGAGCGTCTGCCACTACATTGGCTTTTCCTGGATGGTACTGAATTTTACAGTCATAGTCTTCTAAGAATTCCATCCATCTTCTTCGCCTCATATTTAACTCTTTTTGAGTGAATAAATATTTCAAACTTTTACGGTCAGTGAAGACTTCGAAAGTTACCCCATATAGATAGTGCCTCCATTTTGCTAAAGCAAATACAATCGCAGCTAATTCTAAATCATGCGTGGGGTAATTCTCTTCATAAGGTTTGAGTTTCCTTGAGGCATAGGCTATCACCTTACCATTTTGCATTAGAACACACCCTAATCCTTCTTTGGATGCATCCGTATAAACTACATAACCTTCTTTTCCTTCTGGTAAGGCTAATACTGGAGCAGACGTTAATCTTTGCTTCACTTGCTGAAAACTTCGTTCACACTTTTCTATCCATTCAAATTTTCCTTGTTTCTTGGTTAACTGAGTAAGAGGTGCCGCTATCTTGGAGAAATATTTTACAAACCTCCTATAGTATCCGGCAAGTCCTAGAAAATTTCTCACTTCTGATGGATTCTTTGGTGTTTGCCAATTCATCACTGTTTCAACCTTTGAAGGGTCTACTTCTATACCAGAACCGGATATTATGTGTCCAAGGAAGGACACCCTTTCCAACCAAAATTCACGCTTGCTGAACTTTACGTATAGCTTATGATCTCTTAAAGTTCTTAACACTTTACGAAGGTGTTCAACATGTTCTTCTGGGGTTTTTGAGAATACCAGAATGTCGTCAATAAAGATAACCATGAACTGATCCAAATATGGTCGGAACGTTCGGTGCATCAAATCTATGAATGCAGCCGGGGCATTGGTTAACCCAAAAGGCATTACTACAAATTCAAAGTGACCGTAGCGGGTATTGAAAGCCGTCTTTGGAATGTCTTCCTTTTTAATCCTTAGCTAATAATACCCTTGCCTTAAATCTAATTTGGAGTACACTCGTGACCCTTGAAGAATATCAAACAGGTCTTCAGTATGGGGGAGAGGGTATTTGTTCTTGATGGTCATACGATTGAGTTCTCGATAATCGATACACAATCGCAATGATCCATCTTTCTTTTTGACAAATAGTACAGGTGCTCCCCATGGTGATGTGCTAGGACGGATGTATCCTGAGGCTAACAACTCATCAAGTTGTTTTCTCAATTCTTGGAGCTCGGCTGGAGCCATTCGATAAGGAGTTTTAGAGAACGGCTCAGCTCCAAGGACTAAGTCGATTACAAATTCTAGTTCCCTATCAGGAGGTAATGAATTCAGATGTTCAGGGAAGACATCAGTGAATTCTTTTACCACCTCTACTTCCTCAATCTTGAGTTGATCCTTGGTCCTATTTAACAAATAGGCAATGAATCCAGTAGCTCCATTACTCACTAACTTCTTGGCTTCGGCTGCTGTGACCAGTGGTACCGACTTAAATTTTTCTTCCGACCCAGAGTTATCACCTTTCCCTAAGGTGATCTCTTTCTTGAAACAATCGAACTTAGCATGGTATCTACTAAGCCAAATCATTCCCAAAATAATTTCATATCTTGACATCGGTAATTCTATAAGATCTATCGGGTAGTATTGGATACCAATCCATATAGGACAGCGTTTATATCCCTTATACGTAGTGAAACAAGCTCCAAAAGGAGAACTTATTTCGAGCATATAAGGCAACGATTCAAGTGGAAAATTTAAATGCGCACATAATTGAGATGCAATAAACGAATGCGTGGTGCCAGGGTCATATAAAGCAATAACTGGCGTGTTTAGGATGTGTACCGTACCTTCAACAACCTTGGTAGGATCGGGGTCCTCACTACCTTCTATAGCATAAGCACGTCCTTTAACCACTGGTCTTCCAGGAGTCTTAGTTGGAACCTTTCCTTTACCCCACTGTTTCGGTCCTTTTGGGCAGTCAGGAAATCGATGATCAGGATTTCCACACCAAGTACATACTCCAGCTTTCTTACAATAATCCTTCTCAGTGTGCCCATGCCTCTAGCAATATTCACAGACAATCTCTTCTTGAGGTTTTAGGAATGTCTGTTGAGGTCGAGACCAGGATTGTATCGGTTTCTTTCCTGGGCTTGGTTTTGCTGGTCCAGCTGGTCGTTTGGATCCCTGAGTTGGCTTATAGAAGGATCCAGGACGGTTAGCTACTACACGGACTTCTTTATGGGCTGCCTCAGTCTTCATAGCCTTTTCTACAGCTGCAGTATATACTTCCAGTTCGAATGGAGCCAGTGCCCACTTAAGATCAGGCTTAAGTCCATTAATGAGTCGCTGGGTCTTTCGAAGTTCATCATGAAGGATGTGTGGGGCATATTGGATCAATCGGATGAACTTGGCTTCATACTCCGCTACCGACATGTTGCCTTGTACTAATTCCATGAATTCTGATTCTCGAGCATCCCTAACCACTTGAGGGATATACTTGTCTTGAAATACCTTAACAAAATCCTCCCACCTATGATTAACTTGACTTTCTGCCCAAACACGCTTGACATAATTCCACCAACTCAACGCTGCTCCTTCCAACATAAAGACTGCAAATTGGATACTTTCTGGTTCTGCTGGAGAAATACCCATAGCTTCGAAGATCGTTTCGATGCTAGCTATCCAATTCTCAGCTTTTACATCGTTGGGTTCTCCAAAGAACTTTGGCGGGTTCATACGCAGGAATTTCTCCAGGGTCTTTTCATTATTTCCCTTCGTTCCATTAGCACAATTTTGTACTATCTCTTTAAGAGCATCTACTAGTTCAGAGTTTCCTCCTGCCGAGGATGCACCTTCTCTAGGGGGAGTAACGTCTTGGGCAGCTCTTCGAGGAGACATATTGATCTGCAGTTCCTTTATAAGAATATAATACATGGTGGTTAAGAATGTGTTGCACATAATCACATAAATGCATATTTCAGATAATATCAAGCTATAAGTATCATATCTCACAGATTTAACAGAGTAAAACACAAATTTAAATATAGTAACAAGTAAAAGTGCAGGAAAATAAAATACTCATTCGCGGTCCTGCTGGTATCTTGAAGCAATTCTAACTTATAATGTAATAAATGTGAAAACAGTAAATGTTAGACAAGAATATAGCTGCAAAAGTGGGTTATATATATATATGTATCAAGTTTGAGAGCTACAACTACAAAAGGCAAAATGGGGTGGACCTGATCTATGTCAAGTTACACCCTACAAATCTCTCAACTCACTCATATCCGTCAGGTTAACTGCGTCAGCTGGTACGTCAAAAGGAAAGGTCCTCTATTGCCTGATCTGTACAACCTCCCACTGATACTACTCCTATATATACCATGCTCCATAAACCCTCTGTCTAATCATGTGGATCACCATCCACGACCTCGCCTCGAATAGGGCTCCAACCATCACTGTACTGCTCCTCCTTAGAACCCTGCTCATCCTCTTCCTCAATCTCTGCATCCTCTCCGGGCTCCTCCTCCACAGGCTCAGCTGTTGCTGCCTCCTCCTGACCCTCCATCTCCTCTACAGCCTGTACCCCAGTCAGATGGTAGACACCAGCAAGGTGGTCTCGGACGCACGAACGGTAACGCTGATATAGAGTCTGAGAAGCATTCCTAGCTAGAGTCATAGAGGCTAGGTCCTACTGTAGAGTCGCTACCTACGCCGCAAGATCAGCATTCTCCTGCTCCAAGGTAGATGTCTGCTGCTGGGCAAAATTCCTATTCACAGCATTCTGTAAAGCTAACTCAAGGTGCCTAGTAGACTCCAGCTGATACTCACGTGCCATCTGTGCCTCCATATAATATGCATCTCGCTCCGACTCGAATATATGCACCAAGCGGTTCGGACAAGCATGCCCTACTCTACCTCCCCTACCTCCACGAACTACATGCCTCGCTCTCTGCCAAGTGTAATAGCGGGTAGGGTTCTCACGACGAGATACTGCTATAGTGTGTGGAGGCTCGTACTCCTCAAGCCAGACATGATGTGGGTTCCCGTGTTCCTAGTTCTCCATTGCTATATGAAGAAACACTTAAGTGAATTCTAAGTTCAAGTACAAAATGAGCATTCTTCCAGCATTTATAGGTTAAGTCTCTTCTTAACCCAAACCTGATGCTCTGATACCACCTCAAGCTGTAGCGCCCCCCTAACACTACAACTCCCGCACCGCACTACCCTCGAGTGGATGTGAGACCTAGCACTCGAGAAATACTACGGCCAACGGTATAGACGGTACTTAGGTAGAGCGTAGGATAGAATCCAGCGGAAGATAAGAGGATTTAAAACTTGCAACAACAACATGATAACACACAGAACAGTGTATAATATTGTAAGGGGGTAATTTGCTAACGTAGTGTACGGAGTTAATGTATAAGAGCAACTTATTAGCAATATATACATGATCAGGATTAAATGCTCTTAATCTAAACCTGATCTAATAAGAATAACACCTATAGCTTCAAGATACCTCTAGGTGTCGTAGTGCTCGCTCCCTGAAATCATGTGTTTGAGACAGGCGAGGAATTAGTCAAAGTGACTAAGTGAAGGAAGATTACTTATAGTTATACATAATTATATTTATATAGGACCAAGAATTCCTCTGGTCTAAAATGATAGCAATAGGATATAACAAATAAGATACGGTTCATAAGTTTGAAATAGGGATAGGGGGTATTTGAATTTTATTCATGAATTATGAACCGTTTAATAAAAGGTTTGTACCGCCTGCAAGTAAGGCGTCTTACTCCAAACTCCTTAAAATATTTGTAAAATAGTACCGGGCTGATCAAGGCACCAGCACTTTAATAAAACTAAATATGATAACAACTACGCAACACCGTAGTGTCAGTAGGTGAGCAAACCCTACCGACGATATGTAATATGAGGGAGGAAGCTATCTCTCCCAGGGAGGTTATTCTCCCTTACAAGTCTCTTGGCGTGGAGTAACTAACCTCCAGCTAAACCACCACCAAGAGTTGGTGGCGGTCTGTGGCACCAACAATACCTTCGACCCGATGCCTTCCAGGTATTGCTCGACACAGCTGCGGGTCGGGCCCATTTTGATAAATAATAATGATTTACTTGCTTAGTCGAGAATCAGTTCTTAGTAATAATAGGACTGAAGTATATAATGTCCGGAAAAGATCCTGATTCCGACTTATAGGTATTGTCCTCATAAAGAGGAATATTGTATCATCTTAATATGTATAGATAGAAAATCAATAATAGGTAGATTTTAGAAATCATTTTATAATAAGATATAGGTATAAACATGATTTCAGTTTAAAATGTTTTAATCCTCACCTAGTATGGAAATTCGGATAGTGTGGAACGGATCCCACTGTTCCGTGCAATTGTCGCCTGAAAGTAATTACTATTGACTTAGAACTAGGTTCTTATTATTATAATCAAATAATCACATAAGGTTTAGGAAATATAACACATTAGAGAATTTTTATAACATTTAGAGATTTTCCCGGTAAAATTTATTTTTAACTGTTTAAGGAAATTTAATTAGTTAATTAGGCTTTATGAATTCTTTAACCACTTAAATATTTATTAATCATGTTATGACCTTAATTAGAGTATTAGGAATTAAATTTAGAATTTAATTCAACAATGTGGGTTGATTTTGAAATTATTTTATAATTTTATTAATTTTTAAATTAATTTGGAAAAATCTTTATTTAAAATTCCAAAATCCTGTTTTATAATTAATTTTTAATTAATTTCGAAATTAAATGGTTAATTGTTGACCAAAAAGTCAAAATTACAATTGAAAACATTTGCTATTCAATTTCTTATGAATTAAACACTTTATAACATAAAATTAAACACACACACACACATACTATCACATATGCACATGATTTTGATCCAAGAACATTATGAAGGTGTTCTTAAGCTTATGAAGATATTCATACTAGTTCATGATTATATTTGATAAATTTTAAATTCATAATCATATAATTAAATTCAAATGTAACACTTTAATAATAAATTAAATCTAAATAAATTATTCTAAGCATAAATTTAATCAAATAAGAACATAATTATTTAAATACATACTCATGCTACATCATATCATAATTCATGCAATTAATTAAATAAAATTTCATAATGTAGGCACATTATAATTAAAACAAACAATTAAGCATATATTTCTTAAAATAAAATTCCTAAAGCATAATTTAATTAATCCTAAGCATGCTACTAATATTATAATATTAAAAACATAGCATAAAGCATGAAATAATAAAGAAAATTGCACCTTAGTGAGAGAGAGAGGGTTGGCCGTGACTTTATGGAGGAAATGTGATGATTTTATGTGAATTTTACGTTACAAGCTCTAGGGTATTTATAGTTAGCATTTAGGGGCTTATGTTGCAATTATGAAGAATTAATTAGATGAATCATGGGGTGAGTAAGCTAGGTTCATTTATTAGGGGGGGTTTAGTTGTATACTTAGGTGTTTAATTAGGATATAATTAATTATTCTAGTGATTAAGAGAAAATAAAAATAATTCTAAAATAGGATGAAAATTCTAATAAATTCGTAGAAGAACATCTAGGTTTTATCTTGAAATGAGATAAATTGCAAAAGAAAGAGAATCGAAAGAGCTTTCCGATGGTTATCAACACTTAACGTTTAAACTTCTACATTTAAAGTAGTAAACGTTTGACTGTAATATTGGGGACCAAATGTTACACGGATTGAAAGTTAGGTTTTATGGCGGAAATAGTACTTTGTAAAAATAAGGAAAATTTATAAAACGAGTTAGGGTTTGAACTAGAGTTTGGAAAAGATCTTAAAATTCATAAAATAATGCAAGGATCGTAATGATTATAATATTGTATAGGAAAAACGTCGAAATTCGGAAATTTCTAAATTAGGGCAAAACTAGGGTTTTCGGCCGATTTTGATTTCTACGGAAGCTACGTTAAGAATTAGGGTTTGGGAATCATACCATGATTCATAAAATTTCGCAAGGATTCTATCGAGCCCAATATTGGATAGGTAAAAGTGTTTCGAAAATTCCTACAATTAAAGGTGAATAGTAACTAGGTACCTAAATGGAATTTTCAACAATCAATTTTCAAAACATATTTCGGGATGATGAAAGCTATGATATGAGTTTGGAAAATGTGGGAACCAACTTTCTGAGGTTTTTGAAGGTTTTGGTAAAGGTCTAGGGTTCGGTTGACGAATAGTGACGTGATTCTCTCAAGAAGGCACAAATCATAAATCAAAACATAAGTGCACGTAGTTCACATAAAATGGAATGTGTAATGGACTAAGGCTATAAACGCTTTCCTCTTAACCCTTTACTTACCCGTGCTATCCTGTCCTTGAAAATCTGGGCTGTTACATAAGTTCTCTTCTCAGAATCTAAAATAATTTTCAAATTCCTAAGCCAATCAGAATAGCTGGGACCAGTCAACTTATTTGACTCAAGGATCGATACAAGAGGGTTTTTGGTTGCCATTTCAAAACATGTAGAGAATCACAAAATCTATGACCTAAATGCTAAAACAGAGAACTAGTGAGCATGCTGAATTATAATGATATACAAAAGATAAGGTCTTTAATCTAATGTAGCTCCCATTGTTTTTCAAAGATCTATAATTCCCAAAGATCTAAGAGGAACGCGTTTCCCAATGGGTACTAAGATCCTAAGCATTTTTACCTCGAACCCACAACTCGCGGACATTCTAAGTAAAACCCTTGGTAGGTACAACTTACTAATTCTAACACCTTTAGAACTCTTAGTAATTATTTTTGCATCACCTATCTTTCAATGTGGACCCACGACTCGTGCGACATCCATATTACTTAGGCGTTAAGCTAGACCCATCAATCATAAGATCATGATCAAAACTTAGATCAAACGACCCACGACTCGCGGACATCGCCCTTGCCAAAATTGACTACGAAATATTGATCATTTAGAATGATCAATCAGGTAACTAGGAACTAATAAGCTCCACTAGCTATCCCACGACTCGCGGACAATAACTAGATGTACTTACTAAACTTAAAACCTATTGATGGAATGCAATGAATTTAATTCAAAATTTGCATCTCGAATTAAACACCTATTATTCGAAATTAGCTTAATAATTAACGGGAATTTTCGAATCAACCGGAGAGTTGTCCGGTTCGACCTCACCAACATATATGTTATCCAATTTTATTTAGTCTTGATTAATGCAAGTACAACATAAATGCATTTCACACAAGCACTTAGCAGATAACATGTCCTAACATGATACTAACATATGATGATCATGGGTTCTACCTATCTTATGCGTGATATGTGGGAGCCACTCCACAATCACAAGTTCTAACATATATGCCACATAAACAGTTTAAATCACATAAGAGAAAACTGTAACAAAGTATGAGCCCTATCTCTATTACATCTTCAATCGAGATTCCCCTCCCTAACATTTTGAGGGGTCTTCACTTATGGCCTCCTTGTTACTTGAATGTGGTCTATCTTACTCCATGGGTGCATTATCTCCAAAATGAAAATAAAAACCTCACTACCTATTTTACTCTCAAAAAATGAAAAGGTACTAAAAAGTAATAAGGCTCAATCTTCATATTAGCCTTAGACAAATACACGGGGTATACCCCGGGCTCAAAACAGTAATATGGAAAGCCACATAATAAATCACATAACAGTACGTACGTAAGTGAGGCTCCAACCTCATTTGAAAAAAGCAACTATAGGGCTCCAATCCCAATTTAAACCATCCATGTGCATAAATTAAAACCATACATAAGTCTAAACCCATGATCCCCTAAAATGCATAAATAACAAGAAATTAAATTTAACCAATAAATTAAAATTCTCGCTTTAAGCTCTAATAGCTTAAAACACGACTTAGATGCAATTCTTATTCAAGAGCCTTTTCTATAAAACCCGAAAAATAATAAACTAATAAAATTCCAATTAATTTCTGAAAATTAATAATTTTATTCTTTCAATATTTTCAGAAAATAAAGTCTGCAATTTTCCCAAAATTTAAATCGATTTGATTTCTCAAAAATCCAAATTTAATCAAAATTTTAAAAAAAATTTATTTTAATAAAACTGATTTCAAAAGATAAAATAGAATAAAATTAAATCGGGATTTTAAGGACCAAAAACACGAAACATGAGAACACGAAAAAAACTTACCCGAAATCACCCGCTCAACGGGCACCGCCGCGCGGCAGCATGCTTCCCGCGTGTATACGCTGGGCGCCTGCGCAGCTGGCGCGTTGCGCACAGTAGTGCCCGCATGGGCGGGCGGTCTCGGCCGGGCATCCCGCGCTGTTGCGGGATGGTGTCGGCCGGGTACTGGCGGCTGTCCCGCGCGGTTACGGGAGAGGCGAGCAGGCGCGCCTAGACAAAGTCGCGTGCGTCTACGTGACGGTGGCACACGGGGTTGGGGCGTGCTACACGTTGGCACGTTCCAACCTCGTGTGTTCGTTTCGTGTTTCATTTCGTATATCAGGTTTCACCAAAACCCTGTTCAATCCAAAATAAAAATACGATTTAAACAGATTTGAATTAAAACGGTTTTCAAAAACACAATTTAAGAAAACAGTTGTAGAAATTCAAGAAAAATTACAGTTTCGTAATTCAGGTTTTCTAAAAGAACTCAAGAATACCTAATTCGCATCTAAGCCTAAGAATTTCTACCAAATTCAGAATAATTGAGACGAATCAGAAACACGATAAACGAGGTGGCTCTAATACCACTTGTTGGAAAAACGGAATCAAAAATTAGCGAAAATTTAAAAATTTTTCATCAAAAGGATCGAAACTCGCAATCATGAATCCAAATTCGTAAGGTAAAGAAACTTACCTTTCAATAGTCTTTCTCGAAACATTTCAAGCCACCCAAGAACGCTCTTCTCGCGGCTTGATCCCCTCTCCTTGGTAAAGCTCGAATCTTTAAAAACTTCTAACTTGAAGCTCTCTAGAGATAATCCACCAACCTGACTACAATCTAACTAGTAAGGATGCTAGTTCTCTAGTTAGTGTTTAGGCTTAACCTAGGGTTTATTTGATCTTGGAGAAAGGATGGTGTTCAACACATGAACCAAAAGAAATCATCAATCACCCTCTAAGGGGAGCTCGAGCTCCTCTATATATAGTATAGAGGGGGGCGGCCGAAACTTAGTCCTATTGGACTAAGGATTTGGTCCCTCTCTCTTATTACTTGATCATCAAGTAATTCCAAACCTTGACTTTGAATTCTAATTCAAATTAACTTTTAAGAGAGCTAAAATATCCAAACTCCTTTTGGATAATATTATACTTTATTTATTAATAAATAACTTATTTATCTAATTAATTAATTCATAATTAATTAAATAGATTAATTTCTCCAAAATAAGACTTTCATTTTAATTCAAAATTAAACCAAAGTCTATTAAATAATTAACACATTAATTATTTAATACATAAATAAATATACACGTATGGTGCACACGTGTCCATGTATGACACATGTCACTCACGTGACCCACACGTGTGTTTCACACGTGTAGAACCCTCTTGGTCTGATCAACTCGTTTAATCATTTTAAAGTCTTAACTCATGTAACCAAGTTGTTATGTGTGACCCTCTAGGTTCTCAATTCAATTAGCAGTGACCCTAATTAATCGACAGATTAAACGACCATAGTCTAGCAACAGGTGTTTAACCCCTAGCTGAATTGGAATGTCTCAATTCGATAGAACCTTTAAGTTATTGATTCATGTGAGATACAATCCTCCTACTTACTATCTCTCAACCAAGATCTAGGGTAAGGGAGTAATCAGAACCCTAATAATCTGGTCTTAAAGCTAAGTGCATTTCTTATCCATTTGATCTCAATCCAAGAAACCCTTTTCTTGATGTCTAGATCTATTGCCTTGGCCAAGGACTCCTTTTGGCGTATGAATGACTTACACAATAAGAGATCACCTTGCAAATGCAAGTGTAGGTCCTTTCTTGATTCTCATTCACTTTCATGAGTCACTTGTGCAGCCCCAGCATAAGCCTTGAATCAGTTGTCTAAGGTGACACCCTTTAAAGCTTATACCAAAGACTACAGAGTTAACTCATAAAATAACATGGAACCTCAAGGCTAAGGATCATTTAATCACATCAATGACTCGTGAGATATTTCCTAATCTGGAAGTTTCCATTTCCTGAAATAAAAACTTCCTTTCCCATTTAGGAATCTTCTCACATGGGGTACCTCAGTGAACTTACTTATGGAAGTAAGCACCCTCATGTATCACGCACGTATCAACTATACACTTTGCACCTCCATGAAACAAGGTGATCCTTCTTAAGGGCATGATCCCACAAGCAAGCCTTCGAGGAGTCAGATTGACACTCCCACTGTCTGTAGGACTCATCGGCTTGGAGTATTTTACTATTCATGACTTATGTGATATAGGGCTCGTTTCATGAACCATTTCACCTAAATGGTAGAGACCTAAAGTCATCAGGATTAGGGGAGTTCTCATACATGCACAACTAAAGTAAATGTATACCAGACAAGAGCATATAAAGAAGTGTTGCCTTAATTCGTTATTTTATTCAAAGATTGTAAGTGATTACAATAAGGAAAAGTACAAAACGGATATACAATTGGCTTTCTAGGGCACTATTCCTAACAAAGCCATGATGTTAACCTTGTGAATTGTTAGGAATTGAGAAATTATGAGAATTTTGAAAATTTTCCACCGTTTTGAAATTTTTTTTTGAAGTTTGATTGATGAACTGTTGTTAGAATAGGTTAGGCTTTTTGAATTGATGAAAAGATGTATGAGATTGGATAATCTAGTGTGTTAGTACGCCCTTATACCTTAAGCACTTTTTGAAAGTAATAATGTACTTTGCTTAGAACGAACCGTTTATGCTTTTCAAATGAGTCTACGAATTGATTAGGATGCATTCTAGCCCTATCGAGGTGGAATCTTGAGTTGATGATAGATCAGGAAAATGAAGTAGGCATTCGTTGTCGGAGGATTGTTAGATTTACATTTAGCCATTTTCCACTAAATAGTGTTATCTTATTGACTACGCTGAGCCTAACTGTTGTGCACAATTTTTCTAGCCGCATTATAAGCCTAATGCACAATAAAATTTAACCTACCTTGTCATTTTCACACTAATGCTTGCTCGTTTGATTGATTTGAATGTTTTTTTACCCCTTTTGGATTATTCTTGTGTTAAAATTGAGAGATTTATGAAAAAACAGAAAAAGAATGAGAAAAAGTGGTGAAAAAGAGGAAAAAAAAAAAAAGAAAGAAAAAAGAAGAGAGAAAAATGAGCAAAAGAAAAGAAAAAGAGAAGCATCATGTAAGTGTGAGATTTATTAGTGGGATACAATTGTCTAATTGTAGGGGAAATTTTAGTGAGCAATTGAAAGTGCTTAGTTTGTAACGATTAAACGATGTAAGCTTGGTAAATAGTCACATGATCCAAAAATTCCATAACCTTACCGGAAGCCTACATTACAAGCCCGAAAGACCAACCAATCCCGAGTTTTGATTTACCTCCATTAGTGGACATAGGTGCGAAGAATGTATTCCGAACTTGATGATTGGAACTTAGGCGAAAAGTATAAATTGATCATTCTAGTCTTTTTACATTGTTTCCTTCGAATTCACACACTACACAAGGGTATATTTTTCACACTATTTTTGATGATCTTGTGCTCATGAGTAATTAATTTGACTTGCTAAACTTGTTTAGGTGAAGGTTTGAGATTGCTTTGAAGTAGAGGTTTGACGGGGATGTGTTTTCTTTTTTTTTTTGTATTTCTCGAGGACGAGCAATAAGCAAGTGTGGAGGAATTTGTTAAGTGAAGAATTTTCATGAATTCGAGCATTAAATTGAGTATATTTTATGTTGTTTTAAGAACTTATTTGTGTATTATGCTCCATTCAGGTACTTAGTATGTTGGAGACGAAAAATGGCAAAAAGATACAAAACTTGATGAAATTGGTGAAGTTTTAGGGGACACCGTCGTGTCCCCCTGGAAGAATAAACTGAGAGACTGTCATGTCTCAACAGAACTTAGTGGCTTTTTGGGTGAGATGGTGACACGGTCGTGTCACCTTGCATGAAGAAACTTTGCATGAAGAAATCGAGACACAGTCATGTCTCGGTACAGAGAGTTAGGCCTGTATGAGGAAAAGATGACATGGCCGTATCATCCTTGAAGAGTAAAAAGTGACACGGTCGTGTCACTTAATAAAGCGTTTTTGCGATTTATGCTTGACACAATCGTGGCGACAATTGTGAAGAGACGAGATACGGTCGTGTCTTGTGTAGGGTGAGGTTTTTTGGCAGCTAGTGTTTATAGAGCGTTTGGGACACTTTTGAGAGATCGGCTCTGCAAACTTCTGACCTAGTAAAGAGAGTTCGAGAGGGAGTTCTACCAAGGTGTTTTGGAGGATTTTGAGAAGACGAGAGGATTGATTTCTTCGAACAATTTAGTCTAATTCCAGTTTTGTTTATCGCTTTTCGTATTAAACTAGTTCCTTTCAGTTTAGTTTTAATCAGTTAAGATATTTAGATCGTTTTCTAAAGTTTATGAATTTTTATGAGTTCGTTTTTTAGGATTTGTTTAGATGTGAAGATGTTGATTTCAGTTAATGCAATTTCCTTTAGTTTTATTATTTTTGAGTTAATTGTGAGTAGCTAAATCCTAGGGCTAGGGGAGTGATGATGAATGCATGCTAAGTGTTTGAAATAATGCTTAAATGACTTGTGTGATTCTTAGTTTCAAAAACTTGTTTGAATTGAATTGCAACGGTTTGGCCAACCTTAGAATAACCTAGGATTATCTAAGTATTGAAGGTTTAATGGTAATTGAGATGGTTTTCTTAACTAGTGGATTTAGGGTTTAAAGAGATTTAATTTCTAATCCATACAATTTGTAAATCTTATTCCATGCCAAGCTGCTAGAACTTGATTTGCATTAGTCTTGACCATATTGGTTTAATTAATTATTGATGATTGTGAGAGCAACGTTGAAAATTAGTTGAACATTTGTTTATACCTTGAAAATGGATGATACAAATCTAAGTGACTAGGTTGTGGAATTGCACTTGTCAAACGAGTATTATATTGAATCATGAATGCATAGTTATTACTCCCCGGCGTAATTCGTTTATTGAGTGTAATCTATGTTTAATTCAGTTTAATTTAATTGTGTTTTATTCTAGTTAATTGTTCAATTTTGCTTTAGTAGATAAATAACCAACTTGAATTCGTTCAGTCTTTAGATTAGAAAGAGATATTGATTGGTGATTGATTTCCCTTCCCTGTGGGTACGATCCTATTGTGCTACGCGCATATTTTCAGTGTTCACTTGCACGATTGGTTTAACTTAAAATCACAACAGGATTCTTGCATACTAAACCTCTTTAGTATTTTATCAATGTAAACCGACTGTGATAATCCTAACAATCTCCTAGATCTATCCTGATAGATCTTTATCCCGAGAATGTAGGTTGCATCACTAAGATCCTTCATCTCAAATTTGTTCGATAACCAAGACTTTGTTACTTTTATATCATCCTTCGCATTCCTAATGAGAAGGATGTCATCTACATAAAGTATCAGAAATTGAACCGAGGTTTCCAATTCTTTCTTGTACACGCAGGACTCATTCGGATTTTGAATAAAGCCAAAGGATTTGACTGCTTCATCAAATTGAATGTTCCAATTTCTAGAAGCTTGTTTCAATCCATAGATTGATCGTTGGAGCTTACAAACCTTTTGTTCGCTCCCACTAAATGTGAAACCCATAGGTTGCTCCACTGAGAAAGGTATTTTTCACATCATTTTCCATATCTCGTAGTTATAATACGCTCCAATGGAAAGCAATATCCTAATGGACTTTTGCATTGCAACCGGGGAGAAGGTTTCATCAAAGTTTACACCTGGTCTTTGAGTGAAACCTTTAGCAACTAATCTTGCTTTAAAGGCTATCGCGTTTCCATCTACTCCAAGCTTGGGCTTATATATCCATTTTCGCCCTATGGGCCTGATCTCATCAGGTGGATCAACCAAGGTCCAAACTTGGTTAGAGTATATGGAATCCATTTCGGATTTCATTGCTTCTTTCCATTGTTCAGAGACCGAATCTAACAGTGCCTCGTCATAAGTTAATGGATCATTATCCATTTGAGATTTGTGGTGGAGAAAACCATACCATCACTCTGGTTATCTAGGAATGCGTTCAGAATGTTTTACTAGAGGAGGATTTTCGCATGTATCACTCTCTGTAATTGGCTGAGGGACGTTAGTCTCCAAACTTTACGTGGGACCTTGGCCTCGAACCTCTTCAAGTTCTGCGATCTTGCCTTTCTTTTCCTTAAGGAATGAGTCCTCAAGAAAAGTAGCATTTCTTGACACAAAGACCTCTTTTTTAAGAGGATCATAGAAATAATATTCTATTGACTCTTTAGGATATCCTACGAAGTTGCATAAGCTTGATCTAGCTTCAAGCTTATCTCCCATTGTCCTCTTTACGTAAGCAGAACAACTCCAAATTCTTAAATAAGATAGTTAGGGATTTTTCCAAATGACATATCAAATGGGGATTTGGGTACAGATTTGGAGGGAAAAAGATTCAGAATCTTAAATGCTGATTCTAGGGCAAAGCCCCAAAATAAAGGTGGCAACTGAGTGAAACTCAACGTGGATTGAACCATATCAAGTAAGGTTCTGTTCCTTCTCTCCAAAACTCCATTTAGTTGAGGAGTTCCCTGAGGAGTCCACTGAGAGATAATTCCATTATCTCTGAGATGACTAAGGAATACATCACTTAGGTACTTGCCACCTCCATCAGATCAAAGTGTTTTAACCTTGTGACCAATTTGGTTCTCAACCTCCTTTTGAAATTCTAAGAATTTCTCAAAGGCTTAAGATTTATACATCATTAAGTACACATAACCAAAAAGACTAAAGTCGTCAATGAAGGTTATGAAATACTGATGATTGTTTCTCATATTCATACTAAGTGGTCCACAAACATCAGTATGGATTAAATCCAATACTTTAGTGGCACGTTCCACTTTACCATTAAAGGGAGTTTTGGCCATTTTTCCTTTAAGATATGATTCACAATGAGTTAACTGTTTTAAGTTTATTATCATAGAATGATCCTAAATTAGTTAACTTAGAAATCCTATCTTTAGAAACGTGGCCTAAACCTGCGAGCCAAACAGAAGCCGAGATATTGTAATCTTTTTTGCATTTGTTTAATTGTTGTATATTAAAAATATTAGTGTCTTCAGTTGTATAAAGTCCATTAGATAATGTACCAAGTAAAACGGAAGTTTTATTCTTCTCAAGATAAAAGTTTCCATCTCTAGAATAAGTCTCAAAACCTTCACAATCGAGTATTGGAATGGAATGATATTACGAATAATAGAAAGTACATAAAGGACTTGGTTAAAACTAAATTAAAGATACCTAAATCTAATCTACACGTTCCGATGGCTTGAGCTTGAACGCTTGATCCATTCCCAACCTTCATGATGCATTCTCCTTCTTCAAGCTCCCGAACCTCATCTCATTACTTTGTGATCCTTCTTGATCGTGCCTTCAGCAGTCACAAGCTGACTAATCAACTCAGCTACAGTAGCATAAGGATGATTCATGTTGAAGTTTAACTTGAAAGGATTGAATGATGGTGAAACTGATGCGAGCAACAAGTCCACAGCGAGTTATTCACTCAGTGGCATTTCTATGGAGGTCAGTTTCTCATTCAAAGAAAGAAACTTGCGACAGTTCTCATGGACACTTGTACCTTCTTTCATTCTGAGATGAAAGAGATCCTTAGAGGTGTTGTACCTTAGAACACGCTCTTTGGGGTGCTACAATTGCTCAAGATGGTCATAAATCTCCCAAGTGTTTTCTATTGACTCGTGTTGCCTCTGCATGTCTGGAGACATGTTATCGAACATGAGGCAATGGGTTTGAAGATTATCTTCAGACCATTTCATGATTACTTCTCTTTCTGGCCGAGTTGGAGCCTCGCCTTCAGCGACAGGCTCTCCCTCGAAGAGAACATATCTTCAGCGACAGGCTTTCCCTCGTGATTAAATAATCGACGCTAAAGTGGTGGCCAAAGTCCCCACCAATCTACCCATATATCACATGATAACCGACCCTGTGAAACACTATTCGAAGTTCGAGACAAAAATAAGCCTCTTTAGCCATTCAAAGCTCATTTGGGCCAAGATCTTTGAGACCACGCTCGAGGACCCCACCCAAGGTTGATTGGAGAGGTTGGCCCCACACAGTATCTACGATTACGAGCATCTGGCTCGAAAGTTCAAGACCCACTTTTCCTCCATGACGGGAGTCAAGCTCCCCTCAACGTACCTATACAACATTGTGAAATTGGAAACTAAAACACCGAGGAGCTTCTTCACTCATTTCAATGAATCTTTTATCAAAGTCGAAAACCAGGGTATAGACGTGCTAACTCAGACACTCCATAAGGCCATTTGGCACAGAGAATTCACCGACGAAATAATCCTAGAATCTCAACAGGATATAGAGAAGATAATGGCTATGGCCCACCGATTTATGTAATTAGAAGAGGTGAAATTCACCACCCAAGGGCACGCACATCGAAGCGAGAGATGTACCTATGAGCATTCATTCGACCGAAACCCACGGTCTGACCTACTCAAATCCGAGCATTTCTGACTCACCGGGCTAATGGAGTAGAGGCTGAAGCGAGAAATGCTCTTGGGCAGTGGGGTTAAGAAGACTTACACCCCCTGGTCTGCCCCCTTGGATGTTAGTTTGCTCAAAAAGCCCAAATAGTTGAAGGAAACGAAGAAAGCAAAGGAGTATGGCAAGCGCTGTGCCTATCATATGCAATACGGGAACTGAACTTCTGAGTGCATCGCCTTGAGAGAGGAAGTGGAAAGATTGATCTAGAGAGGCCACTTGATGGAGTTCGTGAAGAAGCTCGACGAGAGAGCTGGGAAGGCCTGCGACCCGAGAGACTCCCCAACCTACAGAAGAGGGCGCAAGCCGCCCCTCGAGAAGTCTGAAGAAGGGAACCCCCACAACCTGCTAACTAATGAGATTTTCAAGATAACGAGGGATCCCACAAGAGGAGATTCAAAAATCGCTCGTAATCGGTCGAGGTGCGAGGTCGGTCGAGAGCTCTATGGTCCAAGAGAGATGATGCATATCGAGTCATACAAGGAGTGGCTGGAAAAAGAGATTTCTTTTAATGATAGGGACTTTGTACCAGTTATGTCATAGGATGGCGGAATGCCGAGTTGTCCGCTGATAGTCACGCTTAATGATGCAAATCATGTTGTACACAAAACCTTCATTGATAGTGAAAGCTCGGCCAACATTATCTTTTACTCGACTTTGTAAAAAACTCCTAGGGACGAGTTGAGCTCGTCGCCTCCATAGGGAAACTGCTAAAAAAACTACCCTGACGCTAAAATACTTGGTGGTCGAAGGCCTCTCTGCTTGTAACATAATCATTGGGCACCCTGCACTGATTAGTTTTCGAGCGGTAATTTCCATGTACCACCAAACCGTTATGTTACCGACACTGCAAGGGATCGGGGAGCTCAGGGGCAACATACCAGAGTCATGGGAGTGCTACTCCATCTCCATGGAAAAGGTAAAACTTCCTAACAAAGCTATAGTTCCATTATTGAAAGTCAATGAGTACCTCGACCCAGAGTTGGCCGAGC
The DNA here is from genome assembly GCA_037501455.1 of Lantana camara. Taxonomy (NCBI): domain Eukaryota; kingdom Viridiplantae; phylum Streptophyta; class Magnoliopsida; order Lamiales; family Verbenaceae; genus Lantana; species Lantana camara. The sequence goes on from CM074861.1 coordinate 94,802,874, forward strand.
CAGACGATCTCACTCCGGAGATGTGTTGAAAACACATGACCTCAACCCTCGCCCGAAAGAAAAGAAAGTTAGATGATGGGAAAATCATGGCGGCTGGAGTCATTATCCCGATCTAGTTGGTCCCAGATGATTAAGAGAAAACCACCAATATCGGAGCTAACCTGAAGGGTAAACTACAGTGCATGCTTATCCAATTCTTACGTGATAGCACCGATGTATTCGTGTAGAAGACCTCTGATTTAGTGGGCGTCAACCCTAAAGTCATTGACCATCAAGTAGAGGCTGTGAGCTCAAAGTGATAAGCGAAACGAGAGCATTGAGCTGGAGGTAAACAAACTCCTTAATGCTGGATACATTACCCCAACTAAGTACATCGATTGGATGTGTAATGATGTCCTAGTCGTCAAGACAGGTGGCAAATGGCGATGTTTAATGACTTCATAGATTTGAACAAGGTCTGCCCAAAGGACCCATACCCCCAACCACGGATAGATCAACTGGTCGACTCCACTGCGGGCTGTGAACTCTTGAGCATGATGGATGCCTTCCAGGGCTACTATCAGATATTCATAGCCCCTGAGGATAAGAAAAAGACTGCCTTCAAAGTGGTTAAGGGCATATACTGCTTCGAAGTCATACCATTCAGTTTAAAGAATTCGGGAGCCACCTACCAGAGATTAGTAAAAAAGTTTTTGAAGAAGAGATAGACAAAACAATGGAGGTGTACATTGACGATATGTTTATCAAGAACGAGAAAGCGGAGATGTATCTTGAAGATCTGGGTGGACCTTTTGACTTGTTGCTACAGAACGAAGCTAAACCCAAACAAATGCTCATTCAGAGTAGAGGGGGAAAAGTTCCTTGGCTACATCGTCAGCCAACGGGGGATCAAACCCAACCGAAAAAAATCCTTGCACATAAAAGTATCAACAGATCTCATACCATTCAAGACGTCCAACGCTTTATGGGTCGAATCATCTCCCTGAATAGGTTCATTTCTCGCTCTTCTAAGAAAAATTGTCCATTCTTTAAAATTCCTTGTAATATTAAGAAATTTGAATAGACTGATGAATGTAATCAAGCCTTTGTAAGGTTCAAAGAATATCTTGCATCCTCCTTTGTTAGCTAGCCAATTGCAGGGGAAACACTTTTTGTATAATTGGCTACAATCGAGGAAGCAGTTAGTGCAGTGTTGGTTGCATTGCATGAAATGAAGCATATGCTAGTGTACTCTATCAACAAAATCCTTCATGGCACGGAAATACGGTACCTTGAAATTGAGAAGTTTGCTTTAGACCTTGTTCACACTTCGAGGAAGCAAAAGCCTTACTTCCAGTCACACTTGTTAGCGGCCTTGACCGATCAAGCATTACGCCAGGTATTAAAGAAACTAGATGTTTCTGGGAGATTGGTAAAGTGGGTAGTTGAATTGAGCCAGTTCGACATCAGTTTCCAGGCCTGGACTGCCTACCAGGCTCAGATCTTGGCAGACTTCTTGATCGAGAAAAACGACCCAGGCAAAGAAACCCCATGCTCAATGCTATAGACCTTGTCGGTGGATTGCCCTCAACCTCTCAAGGAGGGGGTGTGGGGATATCCTTGATAAGTGCAGAAGGTCAAAAGCTCTTTGGATTTCCTAGCAACTAACAACGAAACAGAATATATAGCTCTTATCGCAGGCCTAAAAACTATGAAGGACCATGAGATTGAGAGGATCGCGGCAGTTATCGACTCACCGTTTGTGGCCAGCCTGGTCCAGGGCTCCTATGAAGTATGAGAAGAGTTAATGATTAAATACCTTGCCAAAGTCCAATCGGCTTCTGAGTTTAAGGAGTTCAAATCGTAATAGGTTTCGCGAGAGGAAAACATAAGAGCAGATGCTCTATCTAAATTTACGAATGGGACGAGACGCTCTAAGGATCAAAGCATCACCTACCCCTCAAGCAAAGGTAGGGTGATCGACGGGGACACCAAAGAAATATGCTCAATCGACCTAGCAGAGCCTTGTTAACTCAATAAGATCATCCTTTTCCTTTGAGATGGTGTAACGCCCCGTGTCTTCGTTCCCGGCACGCTCGCCACACGTTTGCGTTTGAGTGTTAGAAATGTTGGCATGCTTTAGGATTTTGTGATGCACATAATATATATAATATCTACTTTATGACTTTATACATATATACATCATATCTATACTTATATTACATTACATACATTATACATATATCATATTGCAAGACACACACACTTATCATGATTCTTTCCATCACTCACACACACATTTTGATCTCCAAGCTAGAAGAAGAAGAGGGGAGATTCAAGAAGGCATAATCACCATCATCATCTTATCATTTCCATTCCATAATTTCTTCAAGGTTGGTTAAATGGGTTGGTATATATATGTAAATAGGTGTGTGTATGAGGGTTTGTTGGATTATTGAGCTTTGGTTGAATTCTTGTTGGTTAAACATGATTTTTATGAACAACCTTTTGTGAATTATGAATTATTAGCCTTGTTTCCTTGTAACATGAATGACTTGCTTATATTTGATATTTGGATGATTTATATGAATTGGTTGGCTTGATTCTTGGCCCCAACTTGAATTATATGTGTTGTAATTGATGTATATTTGTTGATTGATTGTTGTTGGTTGGTTTGGGAGCCATATTTTTTTAGTCTTGCCCTGTTTTTCCCTCGTTTTTTGCTGCTGGAGAAGGTCTACGGGCATGGATTTGGACCCACGACCATGGATTTGAATCTAGAAACTTGGGACTTTCGGCATAAGGACCCACGGGCGTGGATTTTTGTACTTGGAAAAAATCCACGGCCGTGGATCTACCCCTGTTTTCTGTTTGAGTTTGTTTTAATTCGTTTATCCCTCAAGCGAAATCTAATTGACCTAAATTTTATACCTTTGGAAATCTCTTGAAGTCTAGAACAACTCAAATTGGAATTATCTCAATATATTTTGTCATTTGTAAGATATAATCGATTCTTTTTGGTGTCGCCACTTCGTCGAAAATCTGCATTCACCCAACTTAAAGCTTACGCCATTTTCACCTCGCTTTGAACTAGAAAACGATCCATATACCATCGGAAAGTTCTATGTGTCTAGTTTCATATCCAAGAAACAAAACTCCATCCCCGGTCTATGCGATAAGAGCTTCAATCTCTTGAAGGAGAAATTGACTACAGCCCTGGTCTTGATACTTCCCGAAGGGTCTGAAGGTTATGTAGTGTACACGGATGCTTCCAAGGAAGGATTGGGTTGTGTCTTGATGAAAAAAGGGAAAGTTAGTGCATATGCCTCTAGAAAGTTAAAGGATCATGAAAAGAACTATCCTACACAGGATTTGGAACTTGGTGCCATGGTATTTGCTCTTGAAAAGTGGAGGCACTACTTGTATGGAATTTCGTTTGAGATTTACACCGATCATAAAAGTCTTCAATATTTGTTCACACAAAAGGATTTGAATATGAGGTAAAGGAGATGGATGGAGACTCTTGAGGACTTTGAGTGCACAGTCAAGTATCATCCCGGTAAGGCTAACATCAATGCCGATGCACTTAGTAGGAAGACTAGTGTATCGGGTATGAAAGTGGATGAAGGAAGTAAGGTTGAGCCAATAGTGGTAAAGGCTCGAGTGACTAACATCACCATACTGCTGGAGTTGAAGCACCAGTTATTTAAAGCTCAAACGAGTGATCCGGGAGTTCAGAAACTCATTGCTAAGGCTAGGGATGATCCAGAGTGTCCATTCGAGTATGATGAAACGGGCTTGTTTTGGTTTAAGAACAGAGTGGTTGTTCCCGAGGAATTGAAAAGGTTGTTACTTGAAGAAGCTAATAGATCGGCTTATTCTATCTACCCGGGAGGCAATAAGATGTATAAGGGCTTGAAGCAGTACTATTGGTGGAGTCGATTGAAGAAGGATGTTACTGAATTTGTGAAGCATTGTACGACTTGTCAGAAGATGAAAGCTGAACATCAAAAGGCCGGAGGTTTTCTACAACCATTACCAATCCCGGAATGGAAATGGGAACAAGTAACTATGGACTTTGTTTCGGGGTTGCCGAGAGTTAAGGGCAGTTATGATGGAATTTGGGTAATTATCGACCGTTTAACTAAGTCAGCTCACTTCTTGCCGGTTCGGATGTCTGATAAGATCAATAAGCTAGCCGAGCTTTATAAGAAAGAGATTGTTCGCCTTCATGGGATTCCGATTAGTATAGTGTCGGATAGAGACCCGAGATTTACTTCGAGGTTGTGGCAAGAGTTACAAGAGTTGTTGGGTACGAGACTTAAGTTCAGCACCGCTTTTCATCCTCAGACAGACGGTCAGTCCGAGAGGTTGATTCGGTATCTTGAGGATTTATTAAGGGCCTGCGTTTTGGATTATCAAACCTCTTGGGATAGGCAACTACCGTTGATTGAATTCTCCTACAACAATAGCTTCCAAGCTTCCAAAGGTATGGCACCTTATGAGTTACTTTACGAACGAAAGTGCCGATCCCCTTTATTTTTTGATCTTGATGAGTGGAAATGGACAAAGCAAGAGGGTTTTAAGAAGAAGAAGGGTAAGAAAGTGGAAAAACTCTCTAAGGCTGTAAGACATATGATCGAGAAGGTTCAGATAGTACAACAATGGATGAAGGCAGATCAGGATCGACATAAGATCTGCACGGATAATAGGAGAAGGGATCTTGAATTTGAGGTTGGAGACCGAGTGTTCTTAAAGGCGTCTCCTCATAAAACTTTTGCTCGGATTGGAACAAGAGGGAAGCTTAAACCTTTATATTTAGGTCCATTTGAGATTCTTGAAAGAGTTGGAGAAGTTGCTTATCGTTTGGACCTACCACCAAGCTTAACGGGAATTCACAATGTCTTCCTTGTATCATAGTTGAGGAAGTACCACCCAGATGAATCAGAGATTCTTCCCGTTGATGAGGTTAAAGAAGTGAATTTACAACCAGATTTAATTTTTGTTCAGAAGTCGGTAAGGATTTTGGATCGCAAGTTCCAAGTGTTGAGGAACCGGTAAATTCCTTTGGTAAAAGTTCTACGGAGAAGTGACAAAACCGAGGAAGCTACTTGGGAAACTGAGGACAAGATGAAGAGTTTGTATCCGGAGTTGTTTCAGGCCGAGTGAATCTGGGGACCAGATTCCTTTAAGGGGGGAGGATCGTAACGCCCCGTGTCTTCGTTCCAGGTACGCTCGCCACACGTGTGCGTTTGAGTGTTAGAATTGTTAGCATGCTTTAGGATTTTATGTCTAATTGATTTATGTGATTAATTTCCTAATTGTCTATGTGATTATTTTAATTGTAATTTCATTTTAATTCCATTTCATTACATTTCATCCCTAACATATGCATAATTCATACATTCATTTAATAACATATTATATATATATATATATAGATATATTTATATATATATATATATATATATATATATATACATATATATATATAAGTTGCCTACACTAATACACTAACATGCAATTTATAAGTATATATTAATGAGCACTAAGTTGATTATATACATATAATATATATATTATCTACTTTATGACTTTATACATATATACATCATATCTATACTTATATTACATTACATACATTACACATATATCATATTGCAAGACACACACACTTATCACGATTCTTGCTCCATCACTCACACACACACTTTGATCTCCAAGCTAGAAGAAGAAGGGAGGAGGTTCAAGAAGGCATAATCACCATCATCATCTTATCATTTCCATTCCATAATTTCTTCAAGGTTGGCTACATGGGTTGGTATATATATGTAAATAGGTGTGTGTATGACGGTTTGTTGGATTATTGAGCTTTGGTTGAATTCTTGTTGGTTAAACATGATTTTTATGAACAACCTTTTGTGAATGATGAATTATTAGCCTTGTTTCCTTGTAACTTGAATGGCTTGCTCATATTTGATATTTGGATGATTTATATGAATTGGTTGGTTTGATTCTTGGCCCCAACTTGAATTATATGTGTTGTAATTGATGTATTAGTTGTATATTGGGGTTTGGGAGCCATATTTTTTAGTCTTGCCCTGTTTTTCCCTTGTTTTTAGCTGTTGTAGAAGGTCCAAGGGCATGGATTTGGACCCACGACCGTGGATTTGAGTCCAGAAACTTGGGACTTTCGGCATAAGGATCCACGGGCGTGGATTTTTGTACTTGGAAAAAATCCACGGCCGTGGATCTGTCCCTGTTTTGTGCCTGAGTTTGTTTTCCTTCGTTTACCCCTCAACCGAACTCTGATTGACCTAAATTTTATACCGTTGGAAACCTATAGAAGTCTATAACAATCTCAAATTGGAATCATCTCAATATATTTTATCATTTGTGAGATATAATCAATTCTTTTTGGTGTCGCCACTCGTTGAAAATTTGCATTCACCCAACTTCAAGCTTACGCCATTTTTATCTCGCTTTGAACTAGAAAACGATCCATATACCATCGGAAAGGCCTATGTGTCTAGTTTCATATCCAAGAAACAAAACTCCATTTTCAACTCCTCTAACTGAAGATATTCCCAATTTTCCACAACTTATGCATTTCCAAAAATTGTCAACTTTTGCCAAACTTCGCCAAAACACCTCTTCTTGCTTTTCTTTCACACCTTGGCTCCCTTATGTGATTTATATGATGTATTAGTCATGTTTGAACATTCTCAGGAATTATAATTGTCATCATTCTATATCATGAGCAAGCCGTTCGTCGATTACTTGGTTCATTTATCTGGAGTCTTATGTACACTCGTGTTTCTTGCACAGAGTTCGATCCGGTTGAGGAGCAGGGTCAGTAAGCTTCTCATTTCTTCTTTCTTTTGTCAAGATGAGGTTTTTTTTTTTTATTTAATTTGAACCCTATTATCTTGTGTGATTATTTCAAGCTAAAATGTATCAAGTATATGTATACTTTTGAAAATGGTTTATGCACAAAAGGTTTTCAAATGTTTTCATGAAAATGTTTTGGCGAGAATCATACACATGTTAATAGGCCCCGGGGAAATGTGTGAATGGAGACCGGTGCGACATCGGGTAGTCGGATAAGCCATTGCATATAGTACCCTTTGAGAGTATCTTACGCGACCGTGTAGTGTCGGAGGTGAGATAGTCTTGAGCCGGTGGTTAACCCATCGAAGGAGCGGGTAGGAGTCATGATCCCCAGTCTCATAACGTCACGTCACGAGGTGTTAGGGTCTTGTAAACCCTTCCACCACCCCGGAGGAAGAAGGATGGAAAATCATGTTTTTCTCACATCACGAATACGAATATAATTATGTTAATGACTTGGTTATGAATGCATGAACGCCTAATAATGTTTTCAAGCACACACTATGGGAGTAAGGTTGGAGAATTACCCACTCGTCGGGCCACGTTAACTATGTTTTGACAAGTAATAGTATGATATCCGTAACTCCGAGTAATGCTTCTTTTATTTTACGCACTTGAGACTTTCTAACACTTTACTCGGAGTTATGGATTGCATGCGCATGTGATATATTTATATTGCCCCTCACTCAGTCTTAGGACTGACACCCCACGTTGTTTTTAAACTTTTGCAGGTCGAGCTAGGCTGGGAGTTTAGGTCGTCTTGGAGTCTATACTTTCGAGTCCTAGCTTTTCTTTCCTTTGGCATATCATACTTATACTTTCATTATGTATTATTCTATTTTGTGAGAATTATTGTATATTTATGTGGTGGCCGGGATGACCTTTGATTATATAACTTAATCATGTGCTAGTTATGTATATATGCTTCTGCTTAATGTTATGGCATTGTTAGTTTTAATTGGTTTAAGGGTTAGCCTCGCTTAGCTAGGTTTTGTTTTTAATTATCATCCGTTCGCCACGTGTTTGGTTCATGTATGGAAATTAATTTCATGCATGGATTGGACTAGTGGTGCGGGGAATGTGACACCTTCCGATACGGGTGTTACAGATGGTACCCTGCTAGTTAATCGAAATGAACCAAGACGTCTCAGCTACTAGGTTACAAGATACTCCCTTGATTTAGAAGGACGTTTGTACAAAAGGGCTTACATGGGCCCAACCAAGAGAAGCCTTTGACTGTCCTAGGTTCAAGATGTTCTCGAAAAAATTCACAGTGGCCAATAAAGTTTCAAGAAGTGGGTTTTATTGGCCTACGCTTAACGAAGATGCCACGGAATATGCCCACAAGTGTGTCAACTGTGAGAAACATGCCAACATCCCACACCAATACCCATCCCACACCAATACCCAGCTGAGATGATCACGGTTGATGTTCGTTTACCCTTTGACTAGTGGGAAATAAATATAGTGGCTCCACTCCCCCTTGCGAACGGGCAGAGATGATATTTGTTTGTCGCTGTAGAGTACTTCTCCAAATAGGTCGAAGCGCAGCTAGCAGCAAAGATTACAGACGAAGTCATCCAGAACTTCCTCTGGCGAAACATCATTTGTAGATTTGGAGTCCCAAGACTTCTCATTTGCGATAATGGAATACAGTTTCAGAGCACCAGCAGTAGATCCTATTGCTCCGATATGGGCATCAATCAGCGTTTTACGTCAGTTGCCTTCCACAAGAAAATAGCCAGGTCAAAGTTATCAACCATATTATCATCCAGAATCTTCAAACCAGGCTCGAAGCCAAGAAAGAAGCTTGGGACGAAAAACTTGATGGAGTCCTATGGGCTTACCGCACCACCCCCTATACAACCACTGGGCTGACACCCTTCTTGATGGTTTATGGTTGGAAACCATGATACCAGCAGAACTACTCCACCAAACAGCTAGAGTCTCCAACTACTAGCTCGAGAAGAATGTGGAAGACCAAGCACACCAGCTCGACACAATTGAAGAGGTCCGATAGAAGGGGTTCCAACGCATGTAATAATATCGAGCCACCATAACTCGAAGATACAACAACGGCGTTTGACCCAGTAACTTTTGGATTGCGACCTTATCCTCTTAAAGGTTGAAGTAACCAAACATGTGGGCAAACTCCAACCCAATTAAAAGGGTCCTTATCGTATTATAGAAATAAGCAGAAACAAACCTATCACCTCGAAAAAATGGACGGAACCCCCATCCTCAGATCATGGAATGCCCATAACCTTAAGACGCCTTAAGTATAGATTGAGTCCAAATGTGAGTGTACTCTGCACTTGACTCTCTCGTATAAATGAAGAAGAACTTTTCAGTCAACCTAAATTTCTTTTATGTACATGCTTTCTGTACTTGAAGTGTTTCAAATTATTTCTAAGTTGGCATTTGATATTCTATCAATGCTCCGAAGGGAGGGTGTAGCCCCCTCACATCCATCGGCTAAACACTTAGAAAGCCATTGGCTAAACAATTAAAAAAATTTTAGACGAAAACTCAATCACACGGTTAGAAAGGTTCGAGCAAGTACAACTTTGCAAGCTTAAAAATTAGTCTAAAATATTTAAAGTTCGGAGTCAACCTCCAACTTAAGCCAGAACTTTGTGCATATAAAAAAAAAAAAAGCAGAAATGTAAAGAACAAATGTACAACGAAAACACAAATTTCATTAATAAAAGCAGTCAAGCCCAAGAAATTACAGAGCTATTACAAGTCGAAGGCTGTAGCACCCCGCACGTGAGGCACCACCATCCCCCGCACTATGGCTCAACACGAGTAACGAAATGAGAAGTCCGTACCCGTATCAAACCATAGCGAACGGGAGACAAAAAAAACAACCCTCCTAAGCTAGGCGGAACTTAGACCCTGCAATTATAATCAACCAACAAAACATAATGTAGTGGAAAATTAAAACCGAACACCACGGGCCTGCAGAAATTAAACACACGAACCACAAGCAGACTTGCGCTCCTCAGGTCTCTTTTTAACTTATAACAAAGCCCGGCAAGGGTAATTCAATAACAAATACATAAAGATTCAAATTCATAATCCTACAAAGTCGTATCATACAGAATTCTTATACATATGTGAGTGCAGAGACTCTTCTAACTTAACCTGACCGACTCAAAGACTCAACACAAATCCACCTGGCTCGAAACTCCAACGCCAAACCTGCGCACTAAAATGTTGGGGAGGGAGAGGGTCAGCCTCTAGAAGACTGAGTGAGCAGGAGCAATAAATATATATAGAAACATGCACATGCAGTTCATAAATCCTGAGCAAAGTTTTATTTAAAGTTAGTTCCCAAGAGGGCAAGAGAATAACTAAGCAATGCTCGGACTTTACGACTAATCATATTAAATTCATTAAGTTCATAATTCATAGTTCATACATAATCAATAAGGCTCGACAAGTGAGCATGCATAATTTCCAACCAAACTCCGACCGTGTACGAGAATTATCATTACTATATTGGATACGCGATCACACAATGTATTATAATACATGCAAGCCATAAAACATAACATAAGACATAGTCGTCTGTGCAATCCGTGTCTCGGCCTTCCCGCACGGTGCATAACAATCATAACATAATTCCAACCTTCTTCCTTCGGGTGGTGGACAGGTTAGCAAGACCCGACCACCGGTCCATACATAGGCCAATGGGGTTACATGAATTCCCCAAGGGCACTCAGCTCCCATTCCCCGCTAAACCTCCTAGCGAGGGTCGGTATCACCGTAAATGTGGTGGGACTAGTACAAGGGATCACCGTCGGCCCATACCTCCCCGGATAGCCACTTGCACTACGTCCCGGTTGCCGTGCATTCATAATCATATTCTCGCAAAAACATTTGATTTATAGCAAACATGACATATTTCATAATTCATTAGAAAAGGGTTTACTCGATCATAATTTACTCGATGACTCTACTTTAAATGTAACATATATATATACATAAGGTTTTGGCCAAAGCTTGTCACATAAGAGTGGTAGGGTTTGATACATAGCTAAAACAAAAACACCCTTACCTAGAATACCACGAGACCTAAAGCATAAGCAATGCGGGTGCTTATTCAAATCAGAAGTCTCCGCCCTGGAAACGAACTGTTCAAAGGACAATGCAATGAATTCCTGAGACTCAAGACTCCTAATGTACCATATAAGATGCACGGCATGTCATGCTCATGATATGAGATGTATAATAAGTAACATGATATCATGAAGTCATATAATCAAGTAATTCATCACATCGTTCAATACGGGGTGGTTTCTAAGTCACGCATTTGCTATCTTTCATATCTTGAATCAATTTGAGCCATTAACTATATATGACAAGTATAACATAGGTTACAAATGCACAAGAGATGATATCATGTCATGAAAATGTTAATGTATACAATTAATAATTTAAAGACATATAAACAAGTCATGCATTCATTTCAAGAAGCGTTCATATCCATTCAAGTTCATAACTTCCATATTTCATACCAAATAAATCTACAAAATTCAAATAACAAGCGTAACACATAGTATAACATGTAAACACTTCATATACATCATTGAGAAGAAGCACAACGTCATTTAGGGTTCAAAGATGAAGCATCAATGCATACATGTACCATTTTGGAGCAAGGAAGACATATTGAGCCATAACTCGGAAAATAATTCACGAAAAATTATAGAACTTCATCAGACACAAGTTAACATATTATATGGCATGTTACTGAAGTGTATATACCGGAAACGAGTCAAGGAAATCATGCATTATGAGTTTGATTTTTGAATTTTTTCTCCAATTTTGTCATAAGTTGAAAGTTGGCCAAAATGGGGTCGTGGGCGCTACCAAAAATGAACTAAATCAGGTCGCAGGCGTGACCTGAGAGAGTAATACAGCAAACACACTCACAGGTCGCAGCCGCTACAGTTTTTGCACTAAAATCGGCCGCGGCCGCTATCACCCTGTATCAGCAGCAAAAAATACACGAAAACATAGCAAAACTCATGCCAAACCTTAACCAACAAGCCCAGCCATGAAATGGAAACAAATATGCCACAAAACAACTCTAAAGCAACATTTAAACATGCTCCCAAAGTGATCAAACGTGAGGTGGAGGTTTATGTGATCATTCCATGAAATTTTCTTCCAAACTTATTAATGGTATCTCATTAAACACTCAACCACCATCAAATACATGATCATAGATGAAAGGAGGAAGTTAAGACAATTATATTCATGCTTGGAATCAACCTAAATCATCAAGGAATGAGTGAGATCAACACATGTATCCAAAACCTAACTATCTCATCTCTTCAGCCATAAACCCATGAAAGCATGCTCAAAATTGGGGATGAATGGATCAAAATGATTCATATTGAATGTATAACACAACCCTAATCTCAACTTGTGAATTGGATGAAAGATGAAAGAGATTTGAGCTTGAATCTCCAAGGTTGGGCATGGTGACGGGATGAAACTGGACCAGGGACTTGGGGCTGATATTTCTCTTGTTTGTGAGGGATGGTTCGGTTAAGGGGGATAAGGGTCACATATTGGGTTTAACTAGGGTTCCATAGCTCCAACCATGACTAATTTGGTCAAGGTTTGAGCAAGTTATGGCTCTTTTAGTAAAATATGGCAGTTTAGGCGTCCGTTGCATGTTTCGGTTGAATTTTGGGGGTTAAAATGATCTTGGAAAAATATGAGCTTAAGTTTATTGAACCTGAATTTTTGTTATGAGTACAAAAAAGCTGACGGAACTCGATTCTGAGTTCCTTAGCTCAAGATATCACATACGGAACCAAGGGTGCACTAAGTGCTCATTAGTCCCCGGTTTGGTTCCAAAATACCAAAGAAGTTTAAAACGCAATCAAACTAATCAGAAAACATGAAATGAACATACGTACACATTCATGACATACATATCTACAACATATTAAATTTCCACTAAATTTCGAATTCGTTTCATATAGTAACGGCGCGCAACTTTTCACGTAAATGCATATCATTCAATAATTCATAAAATTTCAAAAATTCAAATGAAATCAATAATCCATTCTAAATATTTAATAAAAATATAACAAAATTCATAAAATGGAAAAAATAATAAAATTACAATTAATAATTATCAAAAATGACTAATTAAGCAATTAAATAATTTAAACGCGTAATTAAGGAGCACACAAGTTATTCATATTAGTTTCAATTCAAATATTGCATATATGTCAATCAATCACATATTTACCAATTGATCAAGGAAATTTAAATATAGAAGACACATATAGCCAATTAATTTGTGCAAATTAGTAAACACATACGTCATTTTAAAATACGAAAAAATTGGAGCGTTACAAAGGCCCTAGCGGCCGGTTACATTTTTAAGAAGACAATCAAGTCATCATCAGTGGCAACAAGGTGAGCGAGCTCTTTAGGTGCTTCTAGGGCCTTCTCAGTGGCTGCTTCCTCTTGAATTCCTTTTCCTTTCCCAGTTGAATCAGTCGTTGGAAGGAGAACGACTAGAGGAGGAATTGTCAGAGGAGCGGTGCCGGCATCATGGGAGCCTGCCACTCCCAGAGTCTTTGAGTCACTGCATAGGTTTCAAAGGATTTCACCAAAGTTTTTTTGGCTTACTCAAGGGAGAAAGGCTCAGGAACTTGGTAGTCACGCTCAGGCCACTTGTCAAACTTAGCCTCCGACTACTCCACGGCCCAACCGAATGGGACCTTGTTCTAGTCGGTTTCTTTTGATGTTACTTTGGTTGAAAGGGTTCCGGCACTCGTTTCGATCAAAAGCATTTTGATACTTGCCCTCTCTCCATCTGGGCCTAAACATTCGAGCCTGAGGTCGGACGGAATAACCTCTATGTTGGTTAAAAGATCTACGCTCAACTTATGGTCGTCATGAAGGAAGTAGTTTGGAAGTGGATAGTGGCGGTTCACTTGAGATAGTCACTTCATGAACTCGGCCTCTATGTCAAGTACACCAAAGGTCCCAGAGACTGTGTCAAACGCTTTGAACCTCAAGAACTTCAGGCCCCCTTGATCTTCGATTTGGGGAACCAGCTTCTCGAAGATCTAGAAGGTGTTCTCGACCCCATTTTTCTACCTATCTCGGAATCCTTTATCCTAGACAACTTGCTCGCCCTACTTATGAGCCTTGTCGGTCTCCTTATTGGCCTGTTCGAGTAAGCTCTGCATTGTTGCTAGGCCAGTTTCAAGTTTCTCCTTTTCTGACAGAAGACCTGGATATCAAGCTCTAGTTTTAACCTCTCTTTCACGCCCTTCTCGACCTGTTGGTTCAGCTTTTTGATGGTATGGGCGTCCTCTTTCCTTTCCGCCTTCAAAGCCGCATTCTCCTTCGTGAGTTGATTCATTTCTTCCATTCAGCCATTCGCCTTGAGCATCTCTGGCCTCTAGGCAAATAATTTATCCTTATCCACTTGGGCAAGTTCCAATCTCTTCACAGTGTAGTACTCGCTCAGGAACAGTTGTGGAAAATAAGGAGGGCTTTAGCATGATATGTTTGAAAATGATAAACAGCAAATTCAATAGCTTGCAACTCACTGATCCAAGCAGCAGCACTTTTTTGAATACGAGGGTCCAGTTATCCTCCTGAGCCAGCTTCTGGTGGTCAGCTACCGTCTGGAAAGATAAAAAAAGAGACACCAGGGCATCATAGTCCACCGACCCATTGGCGATCCTCCTCTCGGATCCCTCGGCAGTGAGGTCATTTACTGTTGGGAAAACAAAATAGAAACACAGCAAAAATTTGAAAATTTTCCCAAAAGATAGAATCAAATCTTGCAATTCCTATTCCCAAATTTGTAGAGATCAAGAAACTCACTTAGATAGAAGCTTTCTTGACATGTTCTAGCCGCCCAAGAACGCATTTCACACGGCTTATCCCCAAAAACTCCTTCGAATCTTTTAGGACATCACGATAGTAGCCCTCTAGAGAATTAGTCCACCAACCTTGACCACGATCCGAATAGGGAATATGCTAGTTCTATATTCGGTTTTGTCTAACCTCTCCATGGGGTTCAAACCCTATGTATATGGAGGCTTAGGGTTCGAACCCCTTTGTCTTGTTGGACAAGGTTTCCTAAACTCTTTTGGAAAGCGATTACTTGCTTGGAGAAAAAGACTCCTACTTTGACCAAAAGTCTCTTTTTGACCAACTTGTCAAGCAAGTCATTTTAGACATTTTATTTTACTTTATTTATTTTATTATAACTATCTTGAAGACTAATAATTAATTAATTCTCAATTTATTATTTATTAGACTTTATTTTTCCAAATTAGAACTTTAATATTAATTCATAATTAGTTTAAAATCATTAAATAATTAATCAAGATTAACTATTTAATCACATATACACACGTGACACATGTCACTAGGGACACGTGTCCCACATGTGTTCCACACGTTTGAAGCCCACCAATCTTCTATTGGTCTGATAACTCGTTTAATCGATTTCAAACCTTAACCCACGTGACCGGGTTGTTAAGTGTGACCCTCTAGGTTCTTAATTCAATTAGCAGTGACCCTAATTAATTAATTCCTGATTAATTAATTAGTCCACAGATTATACGACCATAGACTAACAACAGGTGTATGACCCTTAGCTGAATAAGAATGTCTCAATTCAAAAGAACCTTTAAGTCATTGATTCATGTGAGATACAATCCTCCTACGTCCCATCTCTCAATCAAGATCTAGGGCAAGGGAATAATTAGAACCCTAATAATCTTGATCCTAAAGTTAAGTGCATTTCATATCCATTTGATCTCGATCCAAGAAACCCATTTCTTGATCTCTATCCAATGCCTTGGCCAAGGACTCCTAGATGGCATATAAATGACTTATACAATAAGAGATCAACTTGCTAATGCAAGTGTAGGTCATTTATCGATTCTCATATGCTTCCATGTGCCACTTGTACAACCACTACTACAAAATTGTCTGATTAGACGCCCTATTATGATGCCTATTAACAGCGTCATAATATACTAACTGTTGAGACGCTTTTTGTAGATCCGTCTTATTAGGTTTAATTTACTCTTTATATGAAATTCTTTATTAAGTAAATTAATAATATTAAGACACTTTTACATTAGGCGTCACAATATAATAAATTTATTGTGAGACATTTAATAAAGGGCCTTAACATAATATATTTACTATAATATTTTTAAAACAAATGTCACAATATATTATCATTATTATTTATTCATAATATATATTGCAATATAATGAAGTGAAAATTCGGTGGTTCCCATAAAAAAAAAACGAGGGAACCTTGCTCCCCATTCTTGAACTAAAAATTAACGAAAATAGGTCTCTGCTCCCTATTCTTGAGATGAGCATTTGCATTTAGCTGCTTTAGCAGAAACCCTACTCCCCTTCTATTTTCATAACAACGAAGTGAAACTCCCCTTCTATTTTAAGAATAATAATCGGACCGACGAATCTCGGCCAACGAAAATCAATGAATTGAAAAAAAAGAAGAAACCCCCCAGGAGAAGAAGCCTTGAAGCTGTTGTAAGTTTCGACACCAGCGGCTGGAACTCTTCTTATTCGAAGCTGGATCTCCAATCTCAGATCTCTCAAATCCAGCTAAACCTCCTCGTTTTTCAGTGATTCTCCCTAATCATCAATTAATCCAGAATTTCCTCGTGTTCTATCATCCAAAAAGTCGATTTGATCTTCAAATTAGTTCAAATTTTCAGAAATAGGGTTTTTTGCGAGATTTTGGGCGTTTTCTGTAACACCCCAACGGAGGATGCCACATCCCCCGCACTATGACCCAGACCAGGAACATGAAATGAAAGTCCATGCCCGAATCCGAATCAGAGCGAACGGGAGACCAACTCACACACTAGGCTAGGCGGATCTAACTTCACAAACTCAGAGTGCGGAAGTAATTTAAACCAATAATAATAGATAGCGGAAGCATTTAAAACAAAACATATAAAGCATGTGACGGGTTCAACTAGCATAGATACCTAATCCCGAATATCAATTCATAATCCAACATAATAAACAGCATAAGTATCATCAATATCTAATAACATCCAAACACTAGCTTACTAAACCCACACGGGTTTATGTCTAAGTAGAACATAAACATAATCTGCAAGTGTGAAACATAAATACATAACATAAGTAAAGTATGCGACAAATGCATCCCAACACCTACTAGACTGACAAGTGTGACTCCAAAGACTCACTTCCGCCTAGCTCAAGCCAAAAGAATCCTGCAAACTAAAAGATAAAATGAGGTGTCAGTTAACTGACTGAGTAAGGGGGCTAACGCACACCCACAATATATATATAAACAGCACAACACAGAATAAAAGCATGGACTCATGAACCGAGGGTAGGCGTTGCATACCAAAACATTTTAGAATAACCCAAATAAATATAGATATAAGTTTAGAAACCATTTTCAGAAAGACTCTATCCCGATTCATAAGTCCATGACATAACATAATCAACTGCTCGGCGAGTACGAGCTTCCCACCTTTACTCCTCAGAACATAAATCACAACCAATCCAACCACTACACCAATGATGGAGGGGATGTACAGTCCCCAAAACCATCTATAATAACACCGTCTAAAATAGACTCGATCTCAAGAGGGTAGCGAAACCACAGGAGTCATCCCCGGCCTTAGCCGAAGGCTCAAGATATCATGCCTCCCTCATCACCCTAAGGTCGCGCAATGATATCTCAAATGGAACTACGCAATAGATAAATGCCCCTACGGCCCTAACCGTCCCGGGGGTACCCATTTCTGCAGTTCCTAGGATCCATAACATAATAGAACAGAACATACGCCAATCTTTCATGGCAATCTCGCTACAGAATCATAACGTAAAGTACTTTTCAAAACAGCTTACATATGCTTTCATATTTAATTTTCCAAACAAAGTTGATTCAGAAGGTCATAAACATATCATATCCAACACATACGTATTTATAATAGATATACTCGCATGCAAGGGTTGAAATCAACATATTAAGGCCATAGGTCGCATAACTATACAAAATCCTAAACCTCACCTCGTGAAAGTAGAGTCTGAGAGTGTGAAGGGCCAAACACTCTAAACCTCGGGTCCACTGGCACCACCAAACTCTGTGACAAGACATACTGAAATCCAGACTTAGACTCTATATGAACCAACTAAGACGCACGGCGAGCATAAGCATGAGTGGTATGCATTATGGAATGATGACTATCAAGTAGGTCACATAGCATAATCCAAGTATTCTTTCAAATCATACAATTTAAATGACGTATTTAAAGTTTGGAATTACAATTAGTCATATCATAGTATATAACTCATAAGGTAACTCAAACGGATTAAGCAAACACGGAAATGACAAGTATTCCCATGAATTCATTCAATTAAATGTAGTACTATATCATCAAAGATTGCAAACGAAGTCATAACATAACATATAATTCAATTATAAATGAGTTAAATTAAATTGCAAGAATCACACGAGGAATTTAAATTAAAACCGCTAACTTTCATTTAAAACTAGTGCTAACCTAAGATATAGAGTAAATACATGTACTTTAAAGAGTCAAACACCAAGGGTATACTTACCTAATATATACACTATATACATAACATAAGAGCACATATAAATATATAAATATATATGTATATATATATATATATATATACAAGCACACTCGCATCCTGACGATTAATAAGCTAAAATAATTAATTCTAAACAACAAGAGTTGTCAAGCTGTGTTGTCCACCTCAGAAGATGCATAAAATAATTTATAGTCATATTAATCAACCAATTATTTTATAATTAACGAACAGACTTATAATTGAACCTATCGTGTCACCTACACATCACAGTAAATTAATTTAAGAATCAGTTTAATTAAAACTAATTTAATATGTATGCATATATATGTACATATAAAACACTTATGTGTTCATACACTACACACACGCACACAGATCACAATTATCATATAATAGGATCAATTCAATTATGCCAAGAACCACTTTTAATATAAAAGGTTATTAGAGTTGCAGTCTATTTACCGAAACAGAATTATATAAAGCAAAACTAGTCTAAACGTGATTGAATACAAAAATATACTAGCGTAATTAACCCTTCACACACTCACATGCACCATTTAAAATTAGGAACAATTACAGCAGATTTACAATTATATCATACAATCATCCTAAAAAAAATACACAACAGATCTCAAACGAAGCATGACTCCAATTGGCGATTCAAACATCTTCATACATTTCGCAATTACTTTAAATTCAGATTACACGTGCTATTATACCATTATTTGCTCAGCATTAGGGTAAAATAGGTTACAACATGAATTCAATTTGTACAGCAAATGTATAAATCAAGTATATAGCTGACTCCAGGAATTTGATTTTTTTAATCATAAATAATTGACCAAATCCCTAACAAAACACTAATAAAATGACTAGTATGAGATGTTGGTATGCAGGTTCTTGGAGGAAAAAGAAAGGTCGAGAGTTTACCCAAGGCTTGAGAAGGAAGGAGCAGGCTGTCGGTTGTTGTTGGAGATGGACTAGGCGGTGGCGCTAGTTACATATGGTTGCTGCTACTTTGGGTTTCCTTAACTGAGAACAGGGGCTCCTCATTTAGGGATCTGAGAGAAGAGAAGGGCGAAGGTGATATCCAGAGGCGGCAATTGGTGGCTGGAACTCCGTTGGTGGTCTGATGTAGCGGCTCAGCTGAAAAGTGAGGAGCAAGTTGATGATAGCTGCTGCTGGGTTCCTTTCCCGGCTAGAGCAGAAGGATCGCTGCTAAAGGGGTTCTTCCCCTGTTCTGTAACCGAGAGTGGAAGGGAAAAAAAGTCGACGAAGAATCTGGCGGCGGAGATGTCTTATGATGGTCGTTGGCTGCTGCTGCTCGACTTGCGGTTGGGAGAGAAGAAACGAGATAGAAAAAGGGGTGGCGGTCGGCTAGGCGGTAAACCTGGCTTGGTGGAAAGACTGGAGCCGGTGGTTGATGAGCTTGTCAGGCTGAGATCTGCAAGGTGGTGACGGATGAGGGAGCTATGACCGGCGAATGGTGGTGGCGCTGTGTGAAGCGGTTGTCGTTGCTGATGTCTCTGTTAGAACCGAGAGGGGATCTGGAGGGAGGGGGGGGGGGGGGAAATGGTGGTGCTCAGTGGTGTGGCTGAGGAAGAAGGTGTCGCCGGTGGCGAAGGTAGGCGTCGATGGCGGCTGGTGTTCTGAGAGTTGCTGCGCCGCTGCTAAACGAGATGGGGAGAGAGATGAAGAATGAAATGGGCTGCGCTAGGGTTCTCGGATTATAGAAGACCCCTTTTCCCCGAAATTGCACAAAGGTCCTTCTAGAGTTAAGATGATGCAATGGAGTCCTCAAATTCCAATTAAGATTAATTAGGTCCAATTAGAGATTGCGTAATTATAAAAGCATCCCCAAGATTTTAAAGAAAGTATCAGTAAGTCCAAATTCAAATTTTGGAAATTATAAAAGTACCCCAAAGATTTAAAGTGATATCCAATTAAGTCCAATTGAATTTCTCATGATTAGAAATTGATCCCCAATTTTAATTAATTCTAAATTAGCCCACATAATTTAAATTAAGAGAGAAATTAGGTATTACACACATATATCAATTAAGTCCACATATGTCAAAAGGATGCAATCGAGCCAATTAAACAGTTAAAACATAAATAAAGAAATTCAAACACACGCAGAGTTAATTAAATAACAATCTAATCGCACGAGAACGATATCGTATCTTGCTCCGAAAATACGGGGTGTTACAACCTTCCCCCCTTAATAGAACCTGGTCTCCAGGTTCCACTCCTGAGCTGGAAAAACTTCGAGTTGATTGTGTCTTAACCCTTCTCGAGGAAAAGCTTGCGTTGTGAAGTTTACTCTTATTGTCTTTACTAAACCTTTCTCGCAATGTCTTGTTGTCATTGGGATTCGTTCGAGTACTGCACTGTTACTTTCATCAAGTTGTTCGATCATTCCCATGAGACGAATAGTTATCACTGCACTCGACTCCGATGGCGTCGCAACTTTTCACTTGTAGACCGTTGTCTGGTCAACGTGTAACGCAACCGCAACAATAAAGAGAGAATCCCATCTCTCGGCACTGGAAGTGAGAGAACCAAGTCTCTCAAACACACAAACGAGAGAACCCTGTCTCTCCAGCACACAAATGAGAGAACCCCGTCTCTCAACACACAAATGAGAGAACCCCGTCCCTCAAACACATAATTGAGAGAACCCCGTCTCTCAACCTAAGTCTGATAGATTTCCACATCTCCCAAATATTCTAGTTTGAGAAAATCCATCATTTCTCAAACCCTTAGATTCAAGAGAATCCAACATCTCCGAATATCTAAGTACAAGAGAATCCAACATCTCTCGTGCACAAAACTTAGAAAGAATTCAACACCTTTCTGTTGGAAAACACGAATCAGAAAGCAGCGGAATTTAAAAAATTTTCCCAACAAAAGGACCTTCAACTCGCAATCGTGTAACCAAATTCGTAAAGATAGAAAACTTACTTTTCTTTTGTTCTTTCTTGAAGCGTTTCAAGCCACCCAAGAACGCTCTTCTCGCGGCTTGATCCCCTCTCCTTGGTAAAGCTCGAATCTTCAAACTTCTAACTTGAAGTCTCTAGAGAAAGTCCACCAACTTGATCACAATCTAACTAGTAAGGATGCTAGTTCTCTAGTTAGTGTTTAGGCTTAACCTAGGGTTTAATATAATCTTGGAGAAAGGAAGGTGTTCAACACATGAACCAAGAATTGTCAATTAGCTCTAAAGGGGAGCATGAGCTCCCCTATTTATAGGAAAGGGGAGGGACGGCCGAACCTAGTCCTTATGGACAAAGGATTTGGTCCCTCACTCTCCTATTACTTGATCATCAAGTATTTTCCAACTTTGACTTTGAATTCTAATTCAAGTCAACTTTTAAGAGAGCTAAAAATATCCAAACTATTTTTGGATAATTTTATACTTTATTTATTATAAAATAAATAACTTATTTTTATCTAATTAATTAATTCGTAATTAATTAACTAGATTATTTTCTCCAAAATTAGACTTTCTTTTTAATTCAAAATTAAACCAAAGTCTATTAAATAATTAACTAATTAATTATTCAATATATATATAATATATATATACACACGTGTGTGACACGTGTCACAGTGACTTCACACGTGTGGAACCCTCTTGGCCCGATTAACTCGTTTAATCATTTTAAAGCCTCAACTCATGTAACCAAGTTGTTGTGTGTGACCCTATAGGTTCTCAATTCAATTAGCAGTGACCCTAATTAATTAATTCACTAATTAATTAATCAGTCCACAGATTAAACGACCATAGTCTAGCAACAGGTGTTTAACCCCTAGCTGAATTGGAATGTTCGGATTCGACAGAACCTTTAAGTCATTGATTCATGTGAGATACAATCCTCCTACCTACTATCTCTCAACCAAGATCTAGGGCAAGGGAATAATCAGAACCCTAATAATCCGGTCTTAAAGCTAAGTGCATTTCATATCCATTTGATCTCAATCCAAGAAACCCTTTTCTTGATGTCTTGATCTACTGCCTTGGCCAAGGACTCCATATCGCATATGAATGACTTACACAATAAGAGATCACCTTGCAAATGCAAGTGTAGGTCCTTTCTTGATTCTCATTCACTTTCATGAGTCACTTGTGCAGCCCCAGCATAAGCCTTGAATCAGTTGTCTAAGGCGACACCCTTTAAAGCTTATACCAAAGACTACAGAGTTAACTCATAAAGTAACATGGAACCTCAAGTCTAAGGATCAATTAATCACATCAATGACTCGTGAGATATTTCCTAATCTGGAAGTTTCCATTTCCTGAAATAGAAACTTCCTTTCCCATTTAGGAATGTTCTCACACGGGGCACCTTAGTGAACTTACTTATTAAAGCAAGCACCCTCATGTATTACGCACGTATCAACTATACACTTTCCACCTCCATGAAACAAGGTGGTCCTTCTTAAGGGCGTGATCCCACAAGCAAGCCTTAGAGGAGTCAGGTTGACACTCCCACTGTCTGTAGGACTCATCGGCTTGGAGTATTTTACTAATCATGACTTATGTGATATAGGGCTCGTTTCATGAACCATTTCGCCTAAATGGTAGAGTCCTAAAGTCATCAGGATTAGGGGAGTTCTCATACATGCACAGCTAAAGTAAACGCATACCAAACAAGAGCATATAAAGAAGTGTTGCCTCAATTCGTTATTTCATTCAAAGATTGTATGTGATTACAATAAGGAAAAGCACAAAGCGGATATACAATCGGCTTTTAGGGCACTATTCCTAACACTTTCTACCACATAAATAGAGAGAATCCTTCATCTCTCCAACATGTAAGAAGAGGGAGCCTAAGGTCTCTCTTGCACATAAATCCACATATCAACATTCATACATACACAAATCAGAGTAACACTTGATGAAAAGTATGTGATGCATGTTTGGTGTACCTTGTACAACTGATATCGGTGTCCCTTGAGTATAGATTCAATGCTCACGCCTCAACTCAAGGGGGATATCACGATGGAGTCCCTGTAAAACAAGGTTACATTATGTACGTAATATAAGAAGTTAATGAGCAGTCATGAGAGTTTTTAGATCACATAGACACGAACAGTCCACAGAGGTACATAACTCATTCATTTCAACAACGGTTCATAACAAGTAGAAATTTCAAGTTACAAGTACTAAATCGGGTATCCGAGTTATCACAATTAAAACAACAATTAACGCATATCACAATTGGTAAGGATATCACATAATAATAAGAGTCAAATAAATGATGTATGTATGCTCGTGCCATGAATGTTTATTGTACCTTCCACCGCGGCATTCTGATCAACCTCCGCTGCCTCTTCTTCTCCATTAAGAGCATATGCATGAGCCTGAATAGTTGGCCTCTTCTTCGGGCAGGTGTTCTTCATGTGATCAGCAGAGCCACATACCAAGCATCTACCCAAAAACTTCCAACACTTCTCCAATGGGTGAGAGCCCTGACAGTGAGAGCAACGAGCCCGAGTTGGGGCCGGTAAAACTGGAGGTGCTACGTGAGTAGTAGTTCGCCGCTCCCGCACTCGTCGCTTCTTAGCTCTCGATCGATCGCAATCAAAAATCTTATGCTTCGGTGACCCGCAACCGTAACATCTCCCTAACCTTTCCCAACACGTATCGTACAAATGGGTGTCTCCTCCACAATAAGTACACAGTTGGGGTCCATTTCTCGGCTTTGAAGTACTCCCAGCCTTGTGTTTCTTCCCACGTACTCTTTTACCTCGAGCCCCAAGTCCGCTCCCCGATGTATCTCCTCCCTTGCCCAAGTCTCTCATGCCAACCTCCAATGCTAATGCTCTCTCAGTAATCTCCTCCCATGTACCCGTGTTTCCCATGAGCACAAACTCCTTAAGCTCACTCCGTAGACCCTCCAAGAAATGCCTAGCCTTCATCCAATCATTGCCCATGATGTGGGGTACAAACATACCCAACCTCTCAAACTCCTCCATGTAACCCTCAACAGTCGTATCCCCCTGCTTAAATGTGAGGAAGGCTACCAATCTTTGCCTCTGTAGGGTAGCCGGCGTGAACCTCTTCCTAAACTCCAAAACGAACACATCCCATGTCAATCCTCCACCCGTTGCCCCAAACCTCTGAACAACTTCTCTCCACCATTGTTCTTTCGGTCCACGTAAAAATAGAGGGGTAAGTCATGCCATATTATGAGTGTCGCACGGCCACGCTTCAAATAAGCCCTCTTTCCCCGAAAGCCACTGATGAGCACAAATTTCATCACCTCCTTCGAATAGGGCAAGGTTGAAAGACTAGAACTCTAGATACAACCTTGCTATGGAGTTTATAGGTGGTAAGTCGGTTGGAAGTTGAACTTGATTGTACGGATTATGTTGAGAAGGCTGACTGTAGGGGAGCATCCTGAAATCTCAACAAATACAGCACAGGTACATGTATGTCGGTTAGTAAATGCTCATATCACATACTAAATCAAGCAAAGCACCAAGGAAATGTAATACTTCACATAATATAGTTTCAGCAAGAGTGATGGAAATTCAAATGCATAGTCCATCAAACGGTGAGGTACATGCACACCATCATATATACATGGAACAATTTATGCCGCAGGGTCAAAATATCAAGTCAAACAAATGCAATGTGCAGTTATTCCTATGCCGTACGACCTAGACAGACTCAACATGACTCAAGAGCTCGGTTTTACAACCTAGAGCTCTGATACCACTTAAGGATGTAACACCCCAAACGGAGGATGCCACATCCCCCGCACTATGACCCAGACCCGGAACAGGAAATGAAAGTCCATTCCCGAATCCGAATCAGAGCGAACGGGAGACCAACTCACACACAAGGCTAGGCGGATCTAACTTGACAAACTCAGAGTGCGGAAGTAATTTAAACCAATAATAATAGATAGCGGAAGCATTTAAAACAAAACATATAAAGCAGGTGACTGGTTCAACTAGCATAGATACCTAATCCCGAATATCAACTCATAATCCAACATAATAAACAGCATAAGTATCATCAATATCTAATAACATTCAAACACTAGCTTACTAAACCCACACGGGTTTAGGTCTAAGTAGAACATAAACATAATCTGCAAGTGTGAAACATAAATACATAACATAAGTAAAGTATGCGACAAATGCATCCCAACACCTACTAGACTGACAAGTGTGACTCCAAAGACTCACTTCCGCCTAGCTCAAGCCAAAAGAATCCTGCAAACTAAAAGATAAAATGAGGTGTCAGTCAACTGACTGAGTGAGGGGGCTAACGCACACCCACAATACATATATAAAGAGCACAACACAGAATAAAAGTATGGACTCATGAACCGAGGGTAGGTGTTGCATACCAAAACATTTTAGAATAACCCAAATAAATATAGATATAAGTTTAGAAACCATTTTCAGAAAGACTCTATCCCGATTCATAAGTCCATGACATAATATAATCAACTGCTCGGCGAGTACGAGCTTCCCACCTTTACTCCTCAGAACATAAATCACAATCAATCTAACCGCTACACCAATGATGGAGGGGATGTACAGTCCCCAAAACCATCTATAATAACACCGTCTAAAATAGACTCGATCTCAAGAGGGTAGCGAACCCACAGGAGTCATCCCCGGCCTTAGCCGAACGCTCAAGATATCACGCCTCCCTCATCACCCTAAGGCCGTGCAATGATATCTCAAATGGAACAACGCAATGGATAAATACCCCGACGGCCCTAACCGTCCCGGGGGTACCCATTCCCGCAGCTCCTTGGGACGCAATGGATAAATGCCCCGTCGGCCTTAACCGTCCCGGGGGTACCCATTCCTGCAGTTCCTAGGATCCATAACATAATAGAACAGAACATACGCCAATCTTTCATGGCAATCTCGCTACAGAATCATAACGTAAAGTACTTTTCAAAACAGCTTACATATGCTTTCATATTTAATTTTCCAAACAAAGTTTATTCAGAAGGTCATAAACATATCATATCCAACACATACGTATTTATAATAGATATACTTGCATGCAAGGGTTGAAATCAACATATTAAGGCCATAGGTCGCGTAACTATACAAAATCCTAAACCTCACCTCGTGAAAGTAGAGTCTGAGAGTGTGAAGGGCCAAGCACTCTAAACCTCGGGTCCATTAACACCACCAAACTCTGTGACAAGACATACCGAAATCCAGACTTAGACTCTATATGAACCAACTAAGACGCACGGCGAGCATAAGCATGAGTGGTATGCATTATGGAATGATGACTATCAAGTAGGTCACATAGCATAATCCAAGTATTCTTTCAAATCATACAATTTAAATGACGTATTTAAAGTTTGGAAGTACAATTAGTCATATCATAGTATATAACTCATAAGGTAACTCAAACGGATTAAGCAAACACGGAAATGACAAGTATTCCCATGAATTCATTCAATTAAATGTAGTACTATTTCATCAAAGATTGCAAACGAAGTCATAACATAACATATAATTCAATTATCAATGAGTTAAATTAAATTGCAAGAATCACACGAGGAATTTAAATTAAAACCGCTAACTTTCATTTAAAACTAGTGCTAACCCAAGATATAAAGTAAATACATGTACTTTAAAGAGTCAAACACCAAGGGCATACTTACCTAATACATACACTATATACATAACACAAGAGCACATATAAATATATAAATAAATAAATATATATATATATACAAGCACACTCGCATCCTGACGATTAATAAGCTAAATTAATTAATTCTAAACAACAAGAGTTGTCAAGCTGTGTAGTCCACCTCAGAAGATGCGTAATTAACGAACAGAGTTATAATTGAACCTATCGTGTCACCTACACATCACAGTAAATTAATTTAAGAATCAGTTTAATTAAAACTAATTTAATATGTATGCATATATATGTACATATAAAACACTTATGTGTTCATACACTACACACACGCACACAGATCACAATTATCATATAATAGGATCAATTCAATTATGCCAAGAACCACTTTTAATATAAAAGGTTATTAGAGTTGCAGTCTATTTACCGAAACAGAATTATACAAAGCAAAACTAGTCTAAACGTGATTGAATACAAAAATATACTAGCGTAATTAACCCTTCACACACTCACATGCACCATTTAAAATTAGGAACAATTACAGCATATTTACAATTATATCATACAATCATCCTAAAAAAAATACACAACAGATCTCAAACGAAGTATGAGTCCAATTGGCGATTCAAACATCTTCATACATTTCGCAATTACTTTAAATTCGGATTACACGTGCTATTATACCAATATTTGCTCAGCATTAGGGTAAAATAGGTTACAACATGAATTCAATTTGTACAGCAAATGTATAAATCAAGTATATAGCTGACTCCAGGTATTTGATTTTTTAATCGTAAATAATTGACCCATTCCCTAACAAAACACTAATAAAATGACCAGTATGAGATGTTGGTATGCAGGTTCTTGGAGGAAAAAGAAAGGCCGACGGTTTACCCAAGGCTTGAGAAGGAAGGAGCAGGATGTCGTTTGTTGTTGGAGATGGACTAGGCGGTGGCGCTAGTTACAGATGGTTGCTGCTACTGTGGGTTTCCTTAACTGAGAACAGGGGCTCCTCATTTAGGGATCTGAGAGAAGAGAAGGGCGGTGGTGATATCCAGAGGCGGTAATTGGTGGCTGGAACTCCGTCGGTGGTCTGATGTAGCGGCTCAGCTGAAAAGAGAGAAGCAAGTTGATGATAGCTGCTGCTGGGTTCCTTTCGCGGCTAGAGCAGAACGACCGCTGCTAAAAGGGTTCTTCCCCTGTTCTGTAACCGAGAGTGGAAGGGAAAAAAATGTCGGTGAAGAATCTGGCGGCGGAGATGTCTTATGATGGTCGTTGGCTGTTGCTACTCTACTTGCGGTTGGGAGAGAAGAATCGAGATAGAAAAAAGGGTGGCGGTCGGCTAGGCGGTAAACCTGGCTTGGCGGAAAGACTGGAGGTGGTGGTTGATGAGCTTGTAAGGCTGAGATCTGCAAGGTGGTGACGGATGAGGGAGCTATGACCGGCGAATGGTGGTGGCGTTGTGTGAAGCGGTTGTCGTTGCTGCTGTCTCTGCTAGAACCGAGAGGGGATCTGGAGGGGGGGGGAAATGGTGGTGCTCGGTGGTGTGGCTGAGGAAGAAGGTATCGCCGGTGGCGAAGGTAGGCGGCGATGGCGGCTGGTGTTATGAGAGTTGCTGCGCCGCTACTAAACGAGATGGGGAGAGAGATGAAGAATGAAATGGGCTGCGCTAGGGTTCTCGGATTATAGAAGACCCCTTTTTCCTGAAATTGCACAAAGGTCCTTCTAGAGTTAAGATGATGCAATGGAGTCCTCAAATTCCAATTAAGATTAATTAGGTCCAATTAGAGATTGCGTAATTATAAAAGCATCGCCAAGATTTTAAAGAAAGTATCAGTAAGTCCAAATTCGAATTTTAGAAATTATAAAAGTACCCCAAAGATTTAAAGTGATATCCAATTAAGTCCAATTGAATTTCTCATGATTAGAAATTGATCCCCAATTTTAATTAATTCCAAATTAGCCCACATAATTTAAATTAAGAGAGAAATTAGGTATTACACACATATATCAATTAAGTCCACATATGTCAAAAGGATGCAATCGAGCCAATTAAACAATTAAAACATAAATAAAGAAATTCAAACACACGCAGAGTTAATTAAATAGCAATCTAATCGCACGAGAACGATATCGTATCTTGTTCCGAAAATGCGGGGTGTTACATTTTCGGAGGTATGTTCTTTGACTTATTTACAAGAGATTGAATTTTAATCCTGGTTGTCTGTGATATTTGTTGGGTTGTAAAAAGCTCACATCCAGTTTCACTTTTATTCATTGCAGATCCAAATCCCGATCCACAGAGAAGAAGATAGGAGAGGAAATTACATCTAATAATGGTGAGAGAAGTATCAGAGAGCTACGTCTAGAGTTTGATGGCGGAGATAGTGGCGTCGTATTGTAGGGGTTTCGATGCGAACAAGCCCGAACTCGCTGCTCCAAGAATTGAGGCCATTGGCTTCTAGGTCGCCCACCAACTAGCAGAAAGGTTGGTTCTTTTACATATGTACGTTCAATTTTGTTGATTGCTTGTGACTTTTGTGTTAATTGATGATGGGAGAAGGATAAAGCATTCAAATTCGTTAGGGATTGAGAGGTTGAAGTTAAATCAGTACATGTAGAATTTTGTAGATTTTGTTTTTTTTGTTTTTTTTGTTTTTTATTGAAATCATTCGGTTGTGCTTGTTTGTGTGTTTCATATGAAAGGAGGAAAACCGACTACGGATTTGAGGAAGGCCGACAACAGCTGAGCCTGTTTATATGTTGTGTATATTTACGAATATTGGAAACTGATCTTTGAACTTAAAGCCTCTGAAGCTGGAGATAACTTACATATGGATAAAAGCACTTCCATTCACAAGATGAATTGTTTAACTTCATTGAGTAACTTTGCATATTTATCATGCCATTCCTTTATATGAACCAAATTAGACATGGGATATCTAATACCATTACTTGCCATTTGTATTTATATGTGGACGAAAGATAATGTAATGGAAACATTCAATACTACTCAGATTAAGAAGAAAAGTTGATTGATGAAATGTCTACTTTGAGTTTCTGAGAGTTTTATTTGTTATAGTAAATTTCTTCCAGCCCAGCAAGCAATCACAGAATTCTATTTCTCATACTCTTTTGAAACATAAGTTGCACATCTATCTTTCTCGAAACATATTTTGTCTTGATTTTAAGTTCTCTAATCAACATTAATTCCTTAGAAATTGAACAAGTGGCAACCAAGAATATAATTTAGGCACAAAAGTTTATTTGCTTTATGATTTATAGTTTAAAATATCTGGTTCTTGACATTTTTCTCAATTCTCTTTGTCTATTCTGGCAATTTATCAACTCCTTGAAAGATAACCTCAATACTGAGGTTGAATTGGGCACTGTAATCAATGTTAGGCAGGCTTGTGCTTGGTTGGGGTATATATATATTTTCATAGGGATGAAAATGATTCCTCTAGCATATGGTATTAGATGGCATGAGGTATAAATCCAACTTTCTGTTCAACTTATTATTGCCAATTATACTTGTATCTGCTTGTGGTTCTCATGTTATAACTTTTTTGCTTGTAGCTGGTTGATTTATTATTAACAATTGTAGTTGTATATTGTTTTGGTGATTATGATTATGATGTTATAAAGTACTTTGCTCATTTATAATCACGTCCGTCAATGTCCCTCGTCCTACCCTTCATAAGCTAAAGACAAAAGAAACAAAGCAATTGAAAGGATCATTTGGTGTCCAATATCGATGATTTGCTATATATTCACCAATATATTCTGATGCTAGGTAATTCTCTCACTTTCTCTTCTTCTTTCAACAAGGGAAAGAATTTTCTAAAGCATTATTGCTTTATTACTGTACATTAAGAGTTATTATTGAAATAAGATGAGAATTATTGGCCACTGATGCCTTCTTTCCCATCTTATGGATATGGAAGAGAGGGGGTTGGATCCCGCTATGGAAGTCTTCTACATGGTCAAAATCTGAGAGAAGTTGTGATAACAGGTAAGATTGCTACAAATTTTTCCAGTTCTTGTGTTTTTCTGATTGTTCTCCAAAAGTTCTTTTAGTGTATAAACAAAGCACAATTTTGACAAGATCAGTAGAATGAGCTAACAATGTGATTCATGGTTTAAATAATCAGTTAACAGGACATAATGGTACCATCAATGGACAAGGTCAGACATGGTGGAGCAAGTATCACAACAAACATTTGAACCACACTAGGGCTCCACTCAAGCGGCTTATGTGGTCAAAAGACATTCATATATCTGATGTGACTCTTCGTGATTCTCCATTCTGGACTCTTTATCCTTATGACTATAAGAATGTTACTATCAGAAATTTGACCATATTGGCTCCACTTTCTGGTGCCCCAAATATTGATGGAATAGATCCAGGTAACTTTCAATTATCTCAATCTTGATTAATTCTTGAGTCTTTCTCATTTTCTTTATCATAGATTTTATGATCTTTAAGTCTACATGTTTCTATTGCTTTTCCTCTGTTTGTAAAATAGTACATTTCTTACAACCTGATGGATAAATAACCAAATGGAAAATTATATGTATCAATACATATTCAGATTTTATATAAGATATATTATTCTAAAAATACGATTTTTCTGGATGAATATATTTATGGGGAGAGAGAACAGATGAACTTCTCTTTCTTCCTTTTAGAAAATTCTCTATGAAAAAACAGGAAATAGGGAACTTTTCAGGTATTTAAAGCAAATAATTCATTCCTATATGGCAATATTTAAATATCTTGACAAGGGGCTACTAGTGGAAATTGATCGAAAGAGGAGTTATGTAGATTTTTATGTGTGTGTGTGCGCGCGCATTTTTACATATAACTGATAGCAGTTGTTACTCTGATGACTTTCATATGAAGTTCTTTTTGTAGCATATGTATAGTGCCTATTGCTTGAGCATACTTCCCAGTCCCTACCTTTCTCACCCATTGTGGTGTTAGAAACTGAGGAAGTTGGCTTAGATTGCATTTGGTGATCTGCAGATTCATGTGAAAATATGTTGATAGAGGATAGTTACATAAGTGTTGGTGACGATGGAATTGCAATCAAGAGTGGCTGGGATCAGTATGGAATTGCTTATGCACGCCCTTCTACCAATATTCTCATCCATAATGTCATTGTGCGCTCCATGATAAAGTGAGAAGGTTTGTGTGGTATTATATTCTGTATGTACATGTGGTTATCCAAATTGCTCAACGTAATTTCTTAGTCTCCTGCAAAAGAACTTTGATAATAAGAAATAATTACTTAAACCAAAGTTCTAATACTTGCTCTGATAATAAGAAATAATTACTTAATCAAAGTTCTGATACTTAACCAAAGTTCTGATAATTACTTTGATAATAAGAAATGAATACATCTTGAGGTTATGGGAATATATCATTATTTATGCGTTGAACTTCTAAAGGAGATGATGTTATTGTTTGTTGTCCCATCTTTTCATTTATGGAGTGTACCTGGTGAAATCAGAATATTGGCAACTATCGAATTACAGAACTTGGACTTATCTATCAATCTTGTTGTGTTTATAGTCTAAGTGTAAAATCTGACAGTAGATCAACTAACTTGTTTAGTTCTACTTGGAGTTCGTTAAAAGGAGTGCTCATATTGATAACTTGGGTTCTCTTACTTATAATGCCTCTTTAACGTGGTGATTGATTGGTCATTCAAAATTAAAATCAATCCATGATATTCCTATGTTTTAGGGTAATTATAATAAAATACCTCATGTATATTGATAGCACTAAGGTATTAAGTTTTAACCTTCCAAACAAAAATTGTAATACTACATTAATGCGCCCTACGCCTGGTTGAATTTTATCTAAGAGTGTTATTAGTCTGTTAATATATAGGAAATGCTAAAGTCAAGTTATTAGTAGAAATGTATTCTGAGATGTGTGAATGGGAATTGTTGATTCTTTTCTAAAGAGAGTTGTATCAAGTTAGATTTAACATGCATTGATTATCATTTATGGGGTTCTACCCTACTTGTTGATTCCATCAATTCAAGTTCACTGTAACTGTAACCTGATTATCTTTAGGAAACATGTGTTTTCATTTATTTTTTTGATGTTCAAAAACTTTGCTTGATGTAATGGTTCATTGATTTATAGTTCAATATATGATTCTTGAATGTAGGTTGGTGAAAAAGTCCTGTTGAAGAGTATGTTTGATCCGAGAAAAATTATAGCATTTGGTCATCTTCAAAGCATAGATCCATCAAAACACTTTGGACAAGTACATTTGGGAATTAATTGGTATGAAATTGTTGTATCGCTATAATATCTGATGAGGAATTAGTTGAACCTATGTCGAATATGAAAACTATTGGTGATTCCACCGGAAAACATTATGGCATTCATGTTTTTATATTTTTTGTATTAGACTCAAATGGATGAAAAATTGGCTTTTGTTATTTTAGTTATTGGGACTTGTTTGTGAAATTAAATGAATTTTGTTGATGACACCTTATGTAACGCCCCAATTTCCAGAAGTTCAGGTAAGCACGCCACGAGCGGGTCTTCGGGAGTTGGGGGAATTTAATTTAATCATTTCATGCAATTATTTACAACCTTCATCATATTATATACATTACATCTCTATGCATTTATATAAATTGTCATTTACGTGAATTATATGAACTAATTGCTATATGTGACCTAATTGCACTAAATGTCCTTGATTGACCCTTTGTGTAAATTTATGGACCTAATTGCATTAAAGAAATTGGAGCTACTTGATCTTTTGTGTAGAGAGGAAATTGGATTAAATGAATTCAAATATTAGGAGGACTTATGTGCAAAATATGATGACTCATGTCTATTCTTTCAAGACTTTGGTTTATATCATCTCTTTTCCATTGCATTCTACTTCATCCATTTTCATCAAAAAATCACACACACATACACACAAAATACCGATCAAAACACCAAGAGAAGGAGAAGAATTTCATCTCAAATTTCAAGCTATAATTTGAAGAAGTTTTGAAGCTAGAAGCATCATCATCATTATCCCTTCACTTCATCTCATTTCTTGCTTGAATTCAAGGTAAACATGGAATTGGATGAATCTTTTGGTTGGTGAATGAGTAGGGTTCATGAGTTATATGATGGATTCTTGCAACATTTGAGCTAGGAGCATGATTAGGATGATTAGAATGGAAGTTTGCATGAATACCTTGAAGTATATGGAAGATTGGAAGCATGTGTTCATATGGGTTTGGAATGATGAAACCTTGATGATTGATGCATGTTTAATGGTTTATATGCTACCTAATTGATGTTTTTAAGTTATATACATGTTATGTGATTATTTTGGAGCATTTTGGTTGAGTTTACCTTGGGTTTTCATCCCTTTTCTTTCTTCCCCGAAGCTACCCCTGTTTTGGCCTTTTTTTCACCTCTGGAACAGTACCCGGCCGGGTACTTTTTGTGCATAAAAAGTACCCAGGCGGGTAGTTTTCCCCCGAAAAGCTTCTGTACTGCTTACCCGGTCGGGGAACTTTTCCCTTGAATTTTACCCGGCCGGGTACTCCCTCATCCGAACTCCAAATAACCTCATTTTTTATTCGTTGGAAAGCTCTTGAAATTTAGAACAACCTCCAATTGGAATCACCTCAATATCTTTTCCCATTTGTGAGATATAATCAATTCGTTTTGGTGTCGCTGCTTTACCCGCAAACTGCATTCACCCAACTTCAACCGTTTGCCATTTTCTCCTCGCTTTGAACTAGAAAACGAGCCATGTATCATTTTAAAGGTATACTTGTCTAGTTTCATTCCCAACAAACAAAACCTAATTCCAATCTCTAGAACTTTAGATATTTCCCTTTTTCCACAGCTTGGTCATTTTAAAAAATTGTCGGTTTTTGCCAAACTTCACCAAAACCCTTGTTATTGCGTTCCTTTCACTTTCTTGGCTCCCATACGTGACTTATATGAATTATAGGCCTACTTTATTGATAAGTATGCTCCTATTTGACACTCATTGATTATAAATGCATGATTTAGGTTACATATCATTGTCGTTCGTCATAATTGGTTCATTCGAGTCGAGTCTTATTTCACACTTGTCCTTGTTGCACAGATCTCGGTCCCAGAGATGAGGAGCATGCTCCATAGGGTGCTTCTTTGTTCTTTTTTGTTGGTTAAGGTGAGGTTTAAATTCTAGATATATAGAACCCTTACAACCCTTATGTGATTTTGGCCAAAACGTATCTATATATCTATAGTTTTTGAACCTTATGATTTTCAAATGATTTCACGAAAATGGATTGATTGATTGATTGACGAATTGATTATTTTGGCGAGTAACTATTGTTCACGTTGGGCCCAAGGGTAGTGTATTGAGCCAACCGGGAAAGCAAGGGCTGACGGGTAACTCTTGCACTATCCTCACCATTGTGGGATCACCTCTGAATCCACCAGGAGGTTTGGTGGAGGAAGAAATCCCGTGCGTGGGAGTCATGTTCCCGACGTACACCATGATTGGATGGCTGGGTCTTGCAAGCCCGCCATCACCCGGAGGAAGAAGGATTTATTGATTGAAATTGTTAATTGTGCACGGAATTGTTGTGTGATCACCTAATCCACTAATAAATTGAAGTATTATACACAGTCGGTGAAAGGTTGGAGATTTGCCCTCACTCGCCGGGCAACAAATTGATTGTATTGAATTGATTGAATTGATAAAATGGATTAATTGTAACCTCGGGCGATATTATCTCTTCTTTTCTAAATCGTGTTGTTATTTTCCAAAATTATTACCCGAGATTATAACTTGTATGTATGTGCGCAAATATTTATTTATACCCCCTCGCTCAGTCCGTGTTGGACTGACACCTCAACCTTTCAGTTTTTGCAGGTTCGTACTAGGCGGGAATTAGAGTCTAGCCTGTTTTATTCGGGTCTTGCACTTCACCTTCATATTTTGGCTCATGTATCGATACTTCTTATATTTTGTATTATCCCTTACCTAATGTTGGAGGTGATATGGTATTGTATGAAATGTTGGTATCTATTAATAAATATGTAATTATGGTACCTATAAGTATTGAATGTTATTGCTTCCGCTTTTATTGATACATTTGTTTATTGGTATTAATTGAGGGTACCCGCCTAGCTTTTGATTTTGTATTGTCTCCCGTTCGCTATAGTTTCGGTTCGTGTATGAATTGCCCGTTTCATATGTGGATTGAGGCTATAGTGCGGGGGATGTGGCGCCTACCATTCCGGGTGCTACATCCTAAGGTGGTATCAGAGCCCGGTTGCAAAACCGCGGTTCTAGTGTCGT
Organism: Lantana camara; assembly: GCA_037501455.1. Lineage (NCBI taxonomy): Eukaryota > Viridiplantae > Streptophyta > Magnoliopsida > Lamiales > Verbenaceae > Lantana > Lantana camara. The sequence goes on from CM074861.1 coordinate 94,839,369, forward strand.
GTCTTGTGAGTCTAAGTCGTGCAGCATAGGATTACTTGATTACTTGAGAGTCTTGCATCTTATTTGAAACTATTTAACCTTATTTGAATTATGTGACTTATGTGTTCTATGGACATTAATTACATTTATTCATACTTGTTAATCAAACATGCATATACAGTGTTTGTATTTCAGGATGCCTCGTGGAAGGCCTCGTAGAGAGCATTCTCCCGGTCATCGGCATCACCATCGTGATCGAACTCCACCTCCACCCCCTCAAGCTCAACCTCAAGACTTCTTAAACTCTATGGTTCAACTTATTGATCAAAGATTAAGAGATTATGTGCCTCCTGCACCACCAACTCCTCCACCAGCACCACAGGCCCCAATTTCAGCTATTTTGAGGGAATTCCAAAACCAACATCCAGCTAGATTCTTCAAGGGAAATGACATCCAAGCCGAGCAATGGCTTAAAGAGGTGGAACGAATTTGGGAACTTATTCCTTGTGAGACTCGGGAAAAGGCTAGGTGTACCCTCACTCTAATCCAAGGAGAGGCTTATTCTTGGTGGGAAAGTACCAAGATTGTTTTAGATATCGCAGAAGAAGAAGTCACATGGGAGGTTTTCATTAGGGAATTCAAGAACAAGTTCATTCCTCCTTCATCTCGCACTAGGAGACTTAGGGAGTTCACGGAGCTCAAACAAGGGAATAGATTGGTGGCCGATTATATAGCTGAGTTTGAGAGATTGTCCAAATATGCACCTAACATCGCCAGTGATGATTTTCATAAGGCTATGCAATTCGTACAGGGTCTGAGGCCGGACATTCAAGCTGCAATAAAAGCTGTTAATACCAGTACTTGGAAGAAAGCTACCCAAAAGGCCTTGAAAGTGGAAGACTCGGTAAATGCTCGAAGAGCTACTTACAGATCAAGTCAGCGTTTCGGTTCGAGGTCGAGGTCGAATTACAATCCCGGAAAGAGGCCAATCAATTATGATATGCCACCACCACAGTCCAAGGGCCCGATGAAGAAATTCAAGCCCCAAACGCCACAAGTGCCGGTTCAGAAAGCTCCCCGGGTTACTCCTGCCGCACTACCATCTACCGGGAAGCTGGGATGTTCTTATTGTGGGTGGCCTACCCATACCTATGAGAATTACCGGCGTCGCCTGAATCTTTGTCTGATTTGTGGGAAGGCCGATCATAAAGTGGATACGTGTCCAGATAAACGGGATCCACCCCCTGGGGGTCAGAGGCTGCTTGTTAGAGCCCGTGCTTATGCCTTGGAGGGAGAGGAAGCAGATGCAGATGTGGACCCCGCTGCCGTTGTTGAAGGTACCATTTGCATTCATGGCACGAACATACATACTTTGTTTGATCCGGGGGTACCCATTCTTTTATCTCTTGTGATATTTCTATGGAATTACCTCTATGTGTTACTCTTTCCTCTGCTTATTATGTTGTGAGTACTCCTTTTGGTGGTAGTGTAAAAACTAACCTGGTTTTTAGAGAGGTGCCGGTGAGTATTGAGGGTCGAGTCTTTTCCACGGATTTCATTGAATTATCTATGTCTCGGTATGGATCTATCTTGGGTATGGATTGGCTTTACAAGCACTGTGCTACTGTTGATTGCCGGGCTAAGAGAGTCCAGTTGGGTTCAGAAATTATAACGGGGCGAAGTTCTAAAACCGTGCCTTTATTATCTTTCTCCGAAGCTCAGAAATTGGTTCGTGATGGAGCTACGGGATTTATAGCTTACATTCTTAATCAACCTAAGGACCAGATGAAGTTAGAAGAGACAAAAGTGGTTAAGGAGTTTCCCGAAGTGTTTCCGAAAAATTTAGATTCATTGCCACCGGAAAGGGAGATCGAATTTGTGATTGACTTGTATCTGAATGCTGAGCCGTATTCTAAAACTCAATATCGGATGGCTCCAGCAGAGTTGAAGGAGTTAAAGGTGCAACTTGAGGGTCTCTTAGAAATCGGATATATTAGACCGAGTTCATCGCCGTGGGGAGCGCCGGTATTATTTGTGAAGAAGAAAGATGGTACCTTGAGGATGTGTATTGATTATCGGGAATTGAATCGGATGATAATTAAGAATAAATATCCTCTTCCACACATCGAGGAGTTATTTGATATACTCCAGGGATCAAAAGTGTATTCGAAGCTTGATTCAAGACAAGGGTATTATCAACTATGGATCCGAGCCGAGGATATTCCAAAGACGGGCTTCAATACTAGATATGGGCATTATGAATTCGTGGTTATGCCTTTTGCTTTGACAAATGCTCCCGCCGCTTTTATGGATATGATGCATAGAATTTTCCAGCCTTTTCTTGATAAGTTTGTTGTGATCTTTATCGATGATATTTTGGTTTTCTCCAAGTCGGCTGAGGAACATGCAAGACATCTTAAGCTTGTGTTGAAAACTTTGAAGGAACACCAATTGTTTGCAAAATTTAGTAAATGCAAGTTTTGGATTGACCGAGTTTCTTTCTTGGGCCATATTATTTCGGGGAATGGATTAGAAGTTGATCCTTCCAAAATTGAGGCTGTAATAAAGTGGGAGAGACCGAAGAATGCCTCTGAGATTAAAAGTTTCTTGGGATTGGCGGGTTATTATAGGAGGTTCGTGCAAGATTTTTCTAAAATTGCTGCTCCTTTGACTCGGTTAACAAAGAAAGATGTTAAGTATGAGTGGAATGAAAGCTGTGAAAAGAGTTTTAATATTTTGAAAGAGAAATTGGTTTCAGCCCCAGTTCTAACTCTTCCGGATGGTTTAGAAGGATATACAGTCTACACGGATGCCTCTAGAGAAGGTTTGGGATGTGTTTTGACTCAGAATAGCAAAGTTATCGCTTATGCTTCCCGAAAGTTGAAGGATTATGAGAAGAATTATCCAACACATGATCTTGAACTCGCAGCGGTGATATTCGCACTTGGAAAATGGAGACATTATTTGTATGGAGTTGCCTTTGAAATTTTCTCGGATCATAAGAGTCTCCAATATTTATTTACACAGAAAGATCTTAATTTGAGGCAACAGAGATGGATGGAACGATTAGAGGATTATGATTGTGTGATCAAGTATCATCCCGGAAAAGCTAATGTAGTCGCCGGTGCTTTAAGCCGGAAAGTTGGTGCTTCGAATTTGGAGTTGGGAGAAAGTGGTAAGATCGAGCCTATTATGATAAAAGCCCGGGTATTCATTATCACCATTCAACCGGAATTGAAATCTAGATTGTTTGAGGCTCAAGGAAAGGATCCGGAAGTGCAAAAGCTAGTTGTTAAAGCAAGAGAGGATCCGAAAAGTCCATTTGGGTTTGATGAAGCTGGTTTTCTTCGCTTCAAGAACCGAGTAGTGGTACCCGATGAATTGAAAAGGGTATTGTTGGAGGAAGCTCATAAGTGGGCCTATTCAGTACATCCGGGAGAAAACAAAATGTATAGAGACTTAAAATAATTTTATTGGTGGCGTGGATTAAAGAAAGACGTGGCCGAGTTTGTGAGGTGTTGTTTAACGTGTCAACAAGTTAAAGCTGAACATCAAAAGCCGGGAGGTCTCTTACAGCCGTAGTCTATCCTCGAGTGGAAGTGGGAACAGGTGACAATGGATTTTATATCCGGATTACCGAGAGTGAAAGGTGGCTATGACGGTATTTGGGTGATTGTTGATCGGTTAACGAAATCTGCTCATTTCTTACCGGTCCGAATGTCTTTCAAGATTAGAAAGTTGGCCGAGATTTATAATAGAGAGATTGTTCGCCTCCATGGGATTCCAGTGAGTATTGTTTCGGATAGAGATCCCCGCTTTACTTCTAAGTTGTGGCGAGAAGTACAAGATATTTTGGGAACGAAGCTTCAGTTTAGCACGGCTTTTCATCCCCAAACCGATGGTCAATCTGAGAGGGTGATACGATATTTAGAAGATTTGCTCCGGTCGTGTGCTTTGGATTTTTCAAATTCATGGTGTGACCAACTTCCATTGATTGAATTTGCGTATAACAATAGCTATCAATCTTCCATCGGCATGGCCCCGTATGAATTACTTTTTGGGCGAAAATGTCGGTCTCCTTTATTCTTTGATCTAGAGGAGTGGAGATGGACAAAACAAGAAGGGGTGAAGAAAGGGGAGAAACTTAAAAGACCTTCTAAAGCCGTGGAAGCCATGATTGAAAAAGTTCAGCTTATACAACAACGGATGAAGGCAGCACAAGATAGGCAGAAAAGCTACGCCGACATTCGTCGGAGGGATCTTAAGTTTGAAGTTGGAGATCGAGTTTTCTTGAAAGTATCTCCAGGAAAGGGGTTTTCTCGTATTGGAAAAGGAGGAAAACTTAACCCTCGTTATTTAGGCCCGTTTGAAATTCTTGAGTGAATTGGGGAAGTGTCTTATAGATTGGATCTACCTCCTAATCTTACCGGAATTCACAATGTTTTTCATGTATCTCAATTAAGAAAATATTATCCGGATGAAACTAAGATTCTCCCCATTGAAGAGGTTGAGTTGGAGCCAAATCTATCCTTTATTCAGAAACCGGTTAGGATTTTGGACAAGAAATTTCGAGAATTGAGAAATCGGCGGATTCCTATGGTTAAGGTGTTATGGCGGAGTGATAAAACTGAAGAAATGACTTGGGAGTCGGAAGAGAAGATGCAAAGGTTCCACCCAGAGTTATTTAATTCCCATCAGTGAATCTGGGGACCAGATTCTTCTAAGGGGGGGAGAGTTGTAACGCCCCAATTTCCAGAAGTTCAGGTAAGCACGCCACGAGCGGGTCTTCGGGAGTTGGGGGAATTTAATTTAATCATTTCATTCAATTATTTACAACCTTCATCATATTATATACATTACATCTCTATGCATTTATATAAATTGTCATTTACGTGAATTATATGAACTAATTGCTATATGTGACCTAATTGCAGTAAATGTCCTTGATTGACCCTTTGTGTAAATTTGACCTAATTGCATTAAAGAAATTGGAGCTACTTGATCTTTTGTGTAGAGAGGAAATTGGATTAAATGAATTCAAATATTAGGAGGACTTATGTGCAAAATATGATGACTCATGTCTATTCTTTCAAGACTTTGGTTTATATCATCTCTTTTCCATTGCATTCTACTTCATACCATTTTCATCAAAAAATCACACACACATACACACAAAATACCGATCAAAACACCAAGAGAAGGAGAAGAATTTCATCTCAAATTTCAAGCTATAATTTGAAGAAGTCTTGAACCTAGAAGCATCATCATCATTATCCCTTCACTTCATCTCATTTCTTGCTTGAATTCAAGGTAAACATGGAATTGGATGAATCTTGTGGTTGGTGAATGAGTAGGGTTCTTGAGTTATATGATGTATTCTTGCAATATTTGAGCTAGGAGCATGATTAGGATGATTAGAATGGAAGTTTGCATGAATACCTTGAAGTATATGGAAGATTGGAAGCATGTGTTCATATGGGTTTGGAATGATGAAACCTTGATGATTGATGCATGTTTAATGGTTTATATGCTACCTAATTGATGTCTTTAAGTTATATACATGTTATGTGATTATTTTGGAGCATTTTGCTTGAGTTTACCTTGGGTTTTCATCCCTATTCTTTCTTCCCCGAAGCTACCCCTGTTTTGGCCTTTTTTTCACCTCTGGAACAGTACCCGGGCGGGTACTTTTTGTGCATAAAAAGTACCCGGGCGGGTAGTTTTCCCCCGAAAAGCTTTTGTACTGCTTACCCGGTCGGGGAACTTTTCCCTTGAATTTTACCCGGCCGGGTACTCCCTCATCCGAACTCCAAATAACCTGAATTTTGATTCGTTGGAAAGCTCTTGAAATTTAGAACAACCTCCAATTGGAATCACCTCAATATCTTTTCCCATTTGTGAGATATGATCAATTCGTTTTCGTGTCGCTGATTTACCTGCAAACTGCATTCACCCAACTTCAACCGTTTGCCATTTTATCCTCGCTTTGAACTAGAAAACGAGCCATGCATCATTTTAAAGGTGTACTTGTCTAGTTTCATTCCCAACAAACAAAACCTAATTCCAATATCTAGAACTTTAGATATTTCCCTTTTTCCACAGCTTGGTCATTTTCATAAATTACCGGTTTTTGCCAAACTTCACCAAAACCCTTGTTATTGCGTTCCTTTCACTTTCTTGGCTCCCATACGTGACTTATATGAATTATAGGCCTACTTTATTGATAAGTATGCTCCTATTTGACACTCATTGATTATAAATGCATGATTTAGGTTACATATCATTGTCGTTCGTCATAATTGGTTAATTCGAGTCGAGTCTTATTTCATACTTGTCCTTGTTGCACATATCTCGGTCCCAGAGACAAGGAGCACGCTCCATAAGGTGTTTCTTTGTTCCTTTTTGTTGGTTAAGGTGAGGTTTAAATTCTAGATATATAGAACCCTTACAACCCTTATGTGATTTTGGCCAAAATGTATCTATATATCTATAGTTTTCGAACCTTATGATTTTCAAATGATTTCACGAAAATGGATTGATTGATTGATTGACGAATTGATTATTTTGGCGAGTAACTATTGTTCACGTTGGGCCCGAGGGTAGTGTATTGAGCCAACCGGGAAAGCAAGGGCTGACGGGTAACTCTTGCACTATCCTCACCATTGTGGGATCACCTCTGAATCCACCAGGAGGTTTGGTGGAGGAAGAATCCTGTGCATGGGAGTCATGTTCCCGACCTACACCATGATTGGATGGCTGGGTCTTGCAAGCCCGCCATCACCCGGAGGAAGAAGGATTTATTGATTGAAATTGTTAATTGTGCACGGAATTGTTGTGTGATCACCTAATCCACTAATAAATTGAAGTATTATACACAGTCGGTGAAAGGTTGGAGATTTGCCCTCACTTGTCGGGCCACAAATTGATTGTATTGAATTGATTGAATTGATAAAATGGATTAGTTGTAACCTCGGGCGATATTATCTCTTCTTTTCTAAATCGTGTTGTTATTTTCCAAAATTATTACCCGAGATTATAACTTGTATGTATGTGCGCAAATATTTATTTATACCCCCTCACTCAGTCTGTGTTGGACTGACACCTCAACCTTTCAGTTTTTGCAGGTTCGTGCTAGGCGGCAATTAGAGTCTAGCCTGTTTTATTCGGGTCTTGCACTTCACCATTTTGGCTCATGTATCGATACTTCTTATATTTTGTATTATCCCTTACCTAATGTTGGAGGTGATATGGTATTGTATGAAATGTTGGTATCTATTAATAAATATGTAATTATGGTACCTATAAGTATTGAATGTTATTTGTGACACCCCGCCTCTTCGGCATTCCAGGTACGGCATCACGGGTGAGTTTAATTCTGTAATTTATGTGAATTATGTGATTAGCATGCTTATATATCGATGTGAGATTTATTTTAATACGTGTGCATTAGAATTTAATTAATTGTTCTTGGTCTCAATCGCTCAATATTTGCCGAATTAGGGGACCTAATTTTAATTAGGGTGTTTTGGCCTTCGTGGCTATTTGAGCTCGGGAATTCGAATTCGAATTTCGATCCTACCATTAAATTCGTTTCGATGATTCGGATTTATTGGAATTAACCTTTTATTTTTCTAAAGCCGTTTGATAGCCCTACCGTTTTAAAATCCGGTCCGAGTGGACCGGATATCGTTTGACCCTACCCGTTCGACCCTACCCGTGCCTTAGCTAAAAGAGCCAAGCCTTTCTCCTTTTTCCTCCACTTTCACGTGCAGCAACAAGGAGAAGAGAAAAGGAGAGGATTTCCCCCTTTGGCCATTCCAAGCTTTGGCTCAAGCTCGTGCCCCGTCCGACCACCCAATCGAAGAAGCAAGGTAATCAATGTATTCCTCTCATTATGTGCTTCATTTCTACGTTTGTTTCGTGCCTTGATTCCTTGTCTAGATGCCTATTTGGGGGTGATGATGAATAGTATCGGGATCGGGATTTGGTATGCTCGGGCTTGTTTCGGGAGGCCTAACTTGTATTTATGTGATCTATGTGTTATGTTTGCTTTGTGGTATGAATTTCAGGGTGTTTCGTAGTGTTTGGGGGTGTTTTGGTGCTTTTCTTACTGTTCCCGACGCCATGGTTTTGCTGCTGCGAGCTTGGTCGCACCCGCGACCAATTTATGTGTAAAAATGGTCGCGGCCGCGACCAGTTTTTAAGGGGTTCTCGAGTTGTGGCTTCGCGGCCGCGACTGGTTTTCAGTGCAATTTTGTCGCGGCCACTACCAACTCATACATGCTTGGTTTTGGATGATTTTTTAACCTTTGGAAACCTCTTGAAGTCTAGAACAACCTCCAATTGGAATAACCTCATTATCTTTTCTCGTTTGTGAGATATTATCAATTCCTTTTGGTGACGCCACTTTACCGACAATCCGCTTTCGTCCAACTTTGAACCTACGCCATTTTCGCCTCGCTTTGAACCACAATTCGAGCCACCTACCATTTGAAACATCTGTGTGTCTAGTTTAATTCCCATGAAACAAAACTTAATTCCCATTTCTCAAACTGAAGTGATGGTCGTTTTCCTACAGCTTGTCCGTTTCGGAAAATTTCCAACTTTTGCCTGTTTTGCTCGGAACCGTTTCTGATGCTTTTCTTTAGCTTTTCTTGCACCTTTTCACCTCCGAAGCCATTCCTAACTTGTTTTATATTATGTTATGTGTATGTATTTGATCTTATATGCATTTTATATCGCTTTAGTAATGTGCTCTGTGATCATACATGAATAAGAGCCACCATTTGCCTTTTGTTTACCTTTGTATGCATTGATAGTGCACTTAAACATGCTTTAATGTGTTTTAAGCATATGATAAGGTATGAAATGCATTTCCTTGCATGAAATGAGTTTGAATATGAATTTTGTTTAGGTAGTTGAATCTCTTATGTGCCTATGCATACGCCGTGCGTCTATGTGCCTTTGGGTCTAAGTCCTGCTTTTTGTCTTCAGTTTGTCCAGGTGCACCCAGCGTGGTGTTTTGTGAGCCGTTTTGATTCCGGGGTGGATCACTTGTGTTTTTCTTGGCTTCCTTTGGTATAAGGTGAGGTTAGGTTATAGTTAAACCCTATGAGATGTGTTCGTTTTATATGTATGTGAACTATAACCATAAGTATAAATAAATACGTGTGAAATATATAATGTGACAAGTCTTTCCAAGTATGATACGCTATGTACAAGCCTATCTACGCTTGTTTTGGGTATGTTATCATTTTATGTGGTTGCAACATCAAACTATACTTCAAACCGTGTGCCACTTACGAGCCGAGAGCTACGAGCGATGGATATGCTATGGATTAGACACGGAGAGGTATGTAGAGTATAGTTGTTGCAAGGTAAGCTCGTTATGTCAGTTTGTTATGTTATTTTCGTTATGTAGCGGGTTATGTTATGGTATGCTCTCTCTGATTTGTTTGGTATGATTCGGCCCCGGAGTTGTGGGTAAGGGGGACCCGGGTCGGCCATGGGGTCGCCGGTTAATGACCCCGTGCACATCTCCACAGTTTGATAGGAACATCCCTGAACCCTCCAGGAGGTTTGGTAGGGGGATGGGAAACTGAGGGTTTGAGTGTTCGTGCTCCCCTCGTATGATTTGGATGGTTTGGGTCGCGCAACCCTTCCATCACCGGAGAAGGAGGTATGTATGATACGTATGCTATGTTATGTTTTGATTTGTTATGTATGTTTAGATTGAGGAGCCCAGGATGGGATTAGGTACTCGTACCCGCCGAGTTATGTATGTATGCTTTGGTAAAGTTCGTGAAACGGGGATAGATTCTTAAATTAAAAATACAATATGAATCTTTTGAATATGTAAGCTATGATATGATTTGATTTGATACGATTTGTTATGAATTAATGATCCGGTTTTATCTGAAATTCTTTAAGCTTTGGTTTGCTTTCTTTCTTTCAGAATCCCTATATGTATATATCACGGGTTAAACTTTGGTATGCAAAAACTATCCTTGAGTTCACGCACTATGTGATTGTTATGTGCTTTGCTCTTATACATATAGCGTGTGTGGGTAGCCCCTCACTCAGTCTGTGTGACTGACCCCTCTCCCTTTTGTTTTAGTTGCAGGTTCAGATTTTGGAGTTCGAGCTAGGCGGTTTTGAGTAGGGTCTGTCGAGTCTGTGTCTATCTGTTTGTTTTGTTAAGTGCTTTTGCTCCATATTGTATAAGAAGTTATGTATGCGTATATGATATACTTTATGCAGGTTTGCACTTATAATTTGGAATGTATGAATTGTTCGAAAACACGAATCAGAAAGCAGCGGAATTTAAAAAATTTTCCCAACAAAAGGATATTGAACTCGCAATCGTGTAACCAAATTCGTAAAGATAGAAAACTTACTTTTCTTTTGTTCTTTCTTGAAGCGTTTCAAGCCACCCAAGAACGCTCTTCTCGCGGCTTGATCCCCTCTCCTTGGTAAAGCTCGAATCTTCAAACTTCTAACTTGAAGTCTCTAGAGAAAGTCCACCAACTTGATCACAATCTAACTAGTAAGGATGTTAGTTCTCTAGTTAGTGTTTAGGCTTAACCTAGGGTTTATTTGATTTTGAAGAAAGGAAAGTGTTCAACACATGAACCAAAAGAATTGTCAATTAGCTCTAAAGGGGAGCATGAGCTCCCCTATATATAGGAAAGGGGAGAGGCGGCCGAAATCCTTGTCCTCATAGGCAAGGGTTTTGGTTCCTCTCTCCTATTACTTGATCTTCAAGTAATTTCCAACTTTTACTTTGAATTCTAATTCAAGTCAACTTTTAAGAGAGCTAAAAATATCCAAACTATTTTTAGATAATTTTATTCTTTATTTATTATAAAATAAATAACTTATTTTTATCTAATTAATTAATTCGTAATTAATTAACTAGATTATTTTCTCCAAAATAAGACTTTCTTTTTAATTCAAAATTAAACCAAAGTCTATTAAATAATTAACACCTTTAATTATTTAATACATATATAATATATATATATATATTCACACGTGTGTGACACGTGTCACAGTGACACGTGTCACTCACGTGAGCCACACGTGTGATTTCACACGTGTGGAACCCTCTTGGTCCGATTAACTCGTTTAATCATTTTCAAGCCTCAACTCATGTAACCAAGTTGTTGTGTGTGACCCTCTAGGTTCTCAATTCAATTAGCAGTGACCCCAATTAATTAATTCACTAATTAATTAATCAGTCCACAGATTAAACGACCATAGTCTAGCAACAGGTGTTTAACCCCTAGCTGAATTGGAATGTTCGGATTCGACAGAACCTTTAAGTCATTGATTCATGAGATACAATCCTCCTACTTACTATCTCTCAACCAAGATCTAGGGCAAGGGAATAATCAGAACCCTAATAATCTGGTCTTAAAGCTAAGTGCATTTCATATCCATTTGATCTCAATCCAAGAAACCTTTTCTTGATGTCTTGATCTACTACCTTGGCCAAGGACTCCATATGGCATATGGATGACTTACACAATAAGAGATCACCTTGCAAATGCAAGTATAGGTCCTTTCTTGATTCTCATTCTCTTTCATGAATCACTTGTGCAGCCCCAGCATAAGCCTTGAATCGGTTGTCTAAGGCGACACCCTTTAAAGCGTATACCTAAGACTACAGAGTTAACTCATAAAGTGACAAGGAACCTCAAGTCTAAGGATCAATTAATCACATCAATGACTCGTGAGATATTTCCTAATCTGGAAGTTTCCATTTCCTGAAATAGAAACTTCCTTTCCCATTTAGGAATGCTCTCACACGGGGCACCTCAGTGAACTTACTTATTAAAGTAAGCACCCTCATGTATCACGTACGTATCAACTATACACTTTGCACCTCCATGAAACAAGGTGGTCCTTCTTAAGGGCGTGATCCCACAAGCAAGCCTTAGAGGAGTCAGGTTGACACTCCCACTGTCTGTAGGACTCATCGGCTTGGAGTATTTTACTAATCATGACTTATGTGATATAGGGCTCGTTTCATGAACCATTTCACCTAAATGGTAGAGTCCTAAAGTCATCAGGATTAGAGGAGTTCTCATACATGCACAGCTAAAGTAAACGCATACCAAACAAGAGCATATAAAGAAGTGTTGCCTTAATTAGTTATTTCATTAAAAGATTGTCTGTGATTACAATAAGGAAAAGCACAAAGCGGATATACAATCGGCTTTCTAGGGCACTATTCCTAACAATCTCCCACTTGCCCGTCAAAGCCATTCTAAAGCTACTCTAAGTCCCATGTTCTGAAGATGACTTTGGAAAGCTTCTCGACTAAGGGGTTTAGTAAGTGGATCTGCCACGTTCTCTGCTGATGTGACCCTCTCTATTTGCACATCTCCTCTTTTGATAATATCACGGATTAGGTGATACTTCCTCATAATGTGCTTGGTCCGTTGGTGAGATCTTGGTTCTCTTGCTTGAGCAACCGCCCCAGTGTTGTCACAAAACGCAGTAATGGGGTCTTTCATGCTAGGAACAACATTCAACTCTTGAATGAAGTTTCTAATCCAAACAACTTCCTTAGCTGCATCATTTGCAGCTAAGTATTCGACCTCAGTGGTCGAATCCGCAGTGGTAGTTTGCTTGGAACTCTTCCAACTCACTGCACCGCCGTTTAGGCAGAAAATGTATCCTGACATTGACTTAAAATCATCTAAGTCTGATGCAAAGCTTGCATCGCAGTATCCTTCGACAGTAAGATCTTTCTGACCTCCGTAAACTAAGAATAAATCTTTAGTACTTTTCAAGTACTTAAGAATATTCTTCACGGCAGCCCAGTGACCATCTCCAGGGTCAGTTTGGAAACGACTTGTCACACTAAGTGCATAAGCCACATCCGGTCGAGTACATAACATTGCATACATTATGCTACCTATTGCTGACACATAAGGTATATGAGTCATTCTTTCCTTCTCAAGGTTAGTCTTAGGACACATCTTCTTTGAAAGACATGTTCCTACACTCATAGGAAGGTTCTTAACCTTTGCTGACTCCATATTGAATCTCTTCAATACTTTGTCAATGTACATCGACTGTGATAGTCCTATTAACCTTCTAGATCTATCTCTATAGATTTTAATTCCAAGGATATAGGACGCATCACCAAGATCTTTCATCTCGAATTGGTTCGATAACCATAACTTAGTCACTTTCATGTCATCCTTCGAATTCCCAATAAGAAGGATGTCATCAACATAAAGTACTAAGAATTGCACTGAGGTCTCCAATTCCTTTCTATACACACATGATTCATTCGAAATTTGGATGAAGCCAAATGCTTTGACCGATTCATCAAATCGAATGTTCCAATTCCTAGAAGCCTGTTTCAATCCATAGATTGATCTTTGGAGTTTGCAAACCTTTTGCTCACTCCCACTGAATGTGAAACCTATGGGTTGCTCCATATAAATGTCTTTGTCAATGTCACCATTGAGAAAGGCAGTTTTCACATCCATTTGCCATATCTCATAGTCATAATATGCAGCAATGGCAAGCATGATTCGAATGGACTTTTGCATTGCAACTGGTGAAAAGGTTTCGTCGAAGTCCACGCCGGGTCTTTGAGTGAATCCTTTTGCAACCAGTCTTGCTTTGTAGGCTGCAATGCTTCCATCAACTCCAAGCTTTCTCTTAAAGATCCATTTGCAACCTATGGGTTTGACCCCATCAGGCAAATCTACCAAGGTCCAAACTTGGTTGGAGTTCATGGAGTCCATTTCGGATTTCATGGCTTCTATCCACTGTTCAGAGTCAGAATCCGAAAGTGCCTCCTCATATGTTGAAGGATCATTATCCTTTTGAGAGATTTCATGGAAGAATCCATACCATCTCTCCGGCTGTCTAGGAGTGCGTTCAGAACGCCTTAGAGGAGGATTTACATGTGTATCGAAATTCATGATTGGTTGTGGTTGATCAGAGTGGGACGTTTCTTCAGTGGGTGGTATGGGGTCACTTTGTACTTCTTCGAATTCTATGATCTTGCCTTTCTTTTCTTTAAGGAACGGTTCCTCAAGAAAAGTGGCATTTCTGGAAACAAACACCTTTTGCTCAGATTGATCATAGAAGTAGTATCCTATGGATTCCTTAGGATAACCTACAAAGTAGCATAAGTTAGAACGAGATTCTAACTTATCTCCCACTGTCCTCTTCATGTAACCAGGACAACCCCAAATTCTTAAGTAAGAATAACTAGGGATTTTACCATGCCACATTTCATAGGGCGTCTTGGGGACTGACTTAGAGGGAACTAGATTCAGAATCTTTGCTGCACTTTCTAGGGCATAACCCCAGAAAGAAGGTGGTAAGTCAGTGAAACTCATCATGGAACGAACCATATCAAGTAAGGTTCGATTCCTTCTCTCCGAAACTCCATTAAGCTGAGGAGTTCCCGGAGGAGTCCACTGAGAGATAATCCCATTATCTTTGAGATGATTAAGGAATTCTTCACTAAGATACTCGCCTCCTCGATCAGATCGAAGTGCTTTGATCTTGTGACCAGTTTGGTTCTTAACCTCCTTTTGAAATTCTATGAATTTCTCAAAAGCTTCAGATTTATACTTCATTAAGTACACATAACCATATCGACTAAAGTCATCGGTAAAGGTTATAAAATACTGATGATTGTTTCTAGTGCTTACACTAAGCGGTCCACAAACATCAGTATGGATCAAATCCAAAACCTTAGTGGCACGTTCCACAGTTCCTTTAAAAGAGACTTTGGACATTTTTCCTTTGAGACAGGATTCGCAAGAAGTTAACTCCTTAAGATCATTTTCAGAGAATGATCCTAAAGTGTTTATCTTGCTAATTCTGTTCTTGGAAATGTGTCCTAATCTAGCGTGCCATAAGGGAGCTGAAACTTTGTCATCTCTCTTACGCTTTGTTTCTCGTTGTATATTCATAATATTGATATTTTGAGTTAGGTAAAGTCCATTACTTAGAGTACCGATGTGAACGGAAGAGTTGTTCCGTTTGATAAAATATTTACCATTCTTAATATAAGTTTCATAACCTTCACAATCCAATATTGGAACTGAAATTATATTACGAATAATGCTCGGTACATAAAGGACTTTATTTAATACTAACTCAAAACTACCTAAATCTAATCTAATTGTGCCTAAAGCTCGAGCTTCAACGTTTGAGCCATCGCCGATCTTCAAGACACATTCTCCTTCTTTGAGTTGTTGGACTTCATTTAGCATCTGTACATCATTACAGATATGAGTCCCACAACCGGTATCAAGTACCCAAGAACTAGAATTAATAGAAAGATTTACTTCAACGAGAAAGATACCTTTCTTTAGAGTAGCCTTGTACTCTGGGCAGTTTCTCCTCCAATGTCCCGCTTTGCCACAATGGAAGCAAACATCCTTTTTCTGATCACGCTTCTTCTTTTGGGCCTTCCCCTTCGAAATGCCACCAGTGGGCCTAAGGGGTTTCTTCTTCTTCTTTTGGGCTTTCTTCCCCTTACCTTTAGAAGGCCCAGAAGAGGAAGATGGAGCATTCACCATCAAAACCTTATTGTCCTTCTTGATCGTGCTTTCAGCAGTCACAAGCTGACTAATCAGCTCAGCTACAGTAGCACCAGCATGATTCATGTTGAAGTTAAGGACAAATGGGTTGAATGATGGTGGGAGCGAAGCTAGCAACAAATCCACTGAAAGCTCATCTTTCGGTGGCATGTCCATGGAAGCAAGTTTCTCAGTAAGGGCAAGAAACTTGAGTCCATATTCATGGACACTTGAACCTTCCCTCATTCTCAAGTGGAACAATTCCTTTGACGTGTTATACCTTGCAACACGTTCATGAGGGCGGTAAAGTTGCTCTAAGTGGTCGTAAATCTCCCAAGCAAATTCCATGGCCTCATGTTGTCTTTGCAAGTCCGGAGACATGTTAGCCAACATAAGGCAACGGGCTTGGAGATTATCATCCTTCCACTTCTGAATCGCGTCCCGCTCAGCCCGAGTGGGAGCCTCCCCTTCGGGACTGGGCTCCCCTTCGAAGAGAACATAAGTTCTCTTCTCAGAATCTAAAATGATTTTTAGATTCCTCAGCCAATCAGAATAGTTGGGACCAGTCAACTTGTTTGACTCGAGGATCGATACAAGAGGGTTTTTGGTTGCCATTTCAAAACACGTAGAGAATCACAGAATCTACGACCTAAATGGTAAAACAGAGAACTAGTGAGCATGCTGAATTATAACGATATACAAAAGATAAGGTCTTTAATCTAATGTAGCTCCCACTGTTTTTCAAATATCTAGAATTCCCAAAGATCTAAGAGGAACACGTTTCCCAATGGGTACTAAGATCCTAGGCATTTTACCTCGAACCCACGACTCGCAGACATTCTAAGTAAGAACCCTAGGTAGGTACAACTTACCAATTCTAACACCTTTAGAACTCTTAGTAATTGTTTTTGCATCACCTATCTTTCAATATGGACCCACGACTCGTGCGACATCCATATTTACTTAGGCGTTAAGCTAGACCCATCAATCATAAGATCATGACCAAAACTTAGTCCAAACGACCCACGACTCGCGGACATTGCCCTTGCTAAAATTGACCACGAAATATTGATCATTTAAAATGATTAATTAGGTAACTAAGAACTAATAAGCTCCACTAGCTATCCCACGACTTGCGGACAATAACTAGCTTTACTTACTAACTTAAAACCTATTGATGGAATGCTAGGAATTTAATTCAAAATTTGCATCTCGAATTAAACACCTATTTGTTCGAAATTAGCTTAATATTTAATGGGAATTTTCGAATCAACCGGAGAGTTGTCCGGTTCGACCTCACCAACATATATGTTATCCAATTTTATTAGTCTTGATTAATGCAAGTACACTTAAATGCATATCAAACAAGCACATAAACAGATAACATGTCCTAGCATGATACTAACATGTAATGATCATGGGTTCTACCTATCTTATGCGTGATATGTGGGAGCCACTCCACAATCACAAGTTCTAACATACATGCCACATAAACAGTTTAAATCACATAAGGGAAAACGGTAACAAAATACGAGCCCTATCTCTATTACATTTAACAATTGAGATTCCCCTCCCTAACATTTTGAGGGGTCTTCACTTATGGCCTCCTTGTTACTTGAATGTGGTCCATCTTACTCCATGGGTGCATTGTCTCCAAAATGAAAATAAAACCTCACCACCTATCTCTACTCTCAAATTACAATAAAAGGAAAAAGACATAAAGTAATAAGGCTCAATCTTCATATTGGCCTTAGACAATTACACGGGGCATACCCCGGCCTCAAAAACAGTAATATGGAAAGCCACATAATAAATCACATAACAGTACGCACATAAGTGAGGCTTCAACCTCAATTGAAAAACGCAACTATAAGGCTCCAACCCCAATTTAAACCATCCATGTGCATAAATTAAAACCATACATAGATCTAAACCCATGATCACCTAACATGCTTTTGCAAGAATTTGAATTTAACCAATAAATTAAAATTCTCGTTTCAAGTCCTAATGACTTAAAACACGACTTAGATGCAATTCTTGTTCAAGAGCCTTTTCAATAAAACCCGAAAAACAATAAACCAATAAAATTCCAATTAATTTCCAAAATTAATAATTTTATTCTTTCATTATTTTCAGAAAATAAAATTCATAATTTTCCCAAAATCCAAATCGCTTTAATTTCTCAAAAATCCCAATTTAATCAAAATTTTAAAATAATTTTATTTTAACAAAACCGATTTTAAAAGATAAAATTAAAATAAAATTAAATCGGGATTTTTCGGACCGAAAAACACGAAACACGAAACCACGAAAACATGGGCCCGGGACGACGCGGGATCGCCCGCCCGCCGCGAAGGAACGCGCGCCAGGCGCGCGCCAGCGCTGCGCACAGCCGGTAGCGATTGCCGCCAGCGTGCGCGCGCCAGGCGCGCCCTTGGGCGCAGACGTGCGGCGCGGGCAGGCAGTCCCGGCCATCCCTGGGCGGGCGCTCCCGCGCGGTTGCGGGAGGAGCAGGCGGCTGTCCCGCACGGTTGCGGGACAGGCGAGTAAGGCGCCTAGGCGGGCGAGAGGCCTCCCGCCCGGATGCGGGAGGGCTGGGCGGCGGTGATGGGGCTTGGGCGTGCGACGTGCTAGCACGCCCAGGCCCGTTCTTTTCGTGTCCCGTTTCGTATTTTTGGGTTTCTCCAAAACCAGGTTCAATCCAAAATTAAAAGATTCGATTTTGATAAATTTCAACTAAAACGATTTTAAAAAACAGTTTTAGAAATTCAGGAAAAATTACAGTTTCGTATTTCAGGCTTTCTAAAAGAACTCATGAATACCTAATTCGCATCTAAGCCTAAGAATTTCTACCAAATTCAGAATAATTGAGACGAATCAGAAACACGATTAACGAGGTGGCTTTGATACCACTTGTTGGAAAACACGAATCAGAAAGCAGCGGAATTTAAAAAATTTTCCCAACAAAAGGACCTTGAACTCGCAATCGTGTAACCAAATTCGTAAAGATAGAAAACTTACTTTTCTTTTATTCTTTCTTCAAGCGTTTCAAGCCACCCAAGAACGCTCTTCTCGCGGCTTGATCCCCTTTCCTTGGTAAAGCTCGAATCTTCAAACTTCTAACTTGAAGTCTCTAGAGAAAGTCCACCAACTTGATCACAATCTAACTAGTAAGGATGCTAGTTCTCTAGTTAGTGTTTAGGCTTAACCTAGGGTTTAATTTAATCTTGGAGAAAGGAAGGTGTTCAACACATGAACCAAGAATTGTCCATTCGCTCTAAAGGGGAGCATGAGCTCCCCTATATATAGGAAAGGGGAGGGGCGGCCGAACCTAGTCCTAATGGACAAAGGATTTGGTCCCTCTCTCTCCTATTACTTGATCATCAAGTATTTTCCAACTTTGACTTTGAATTCTAATTCAAGTCAACTTTTAAGAGAGCTAAAAATATCCAAACTATTTTTGGATAATTTTATACTTTATTTATTATAAAATAAATAACTTATTTTTATCTAATTAATTAATTCGTAATTAATTAACTAGATTATTTTCTCCAAAATAAGACTTTCTTTTTAATTCAAAATTAAACCAAAGTCTATTAAATAATTAACACCTTTAATTATTTAATACATATATAATATATATATATATATTCACACGTGTGTGACACGTGTCACAGTGACACGTGTCACTCACGTGAGCCACACGTGTGATTTCACACGTGTGGAACCCTCTTGGTCCGATTAACTCGTTTAATCATTTTCAAGCCTCAACTCATGTAACCAAGTTGTTGTGTGTGACCCTCTAGGTTCTCAATTCAATTAGCAGTGACCCCAATTAATTAATTCACTAATTAATTAATCAGTCCACAGATTAAACGACCATAGTCTAGCAACAGGTGTTTAACCCCTAGCTGAATTGGAATGTTCGGATTCGACAGAACCTTTAAGTCATTGATTCATGAGATACAATCCTCCTACTTACTATCTCTCAACCAAGATCTAGGGCAAGGGAATAATCAGAAACCTAATAATCTGGTCTTAAAGCTAAGTGCATTTCATATCCATTTGATCTCAATCCAAGAAACCCTTTTCTTGATGTCTTGATCTACTGCCTTGGCCAAGGACTCCATATGGCATATGAATGACTTACACAATAAGAGATCACCTTGCAAATGCAAGTGTAGGTCCTTTCTTGATTCTCATTCACTTTCATGAATCACTTGTGCAGCCCCAGCATAAGCCTTGAATCGGTTGTCTAAGGCGACACCCTTTAAAGCTTATACCTAAGACTACAGAGTTAACTCATAAAGTGACAAGGAACCTCAAGTCTAAGGATCAATTAATCACATCAATGACTCGTGAGATATTTCCTAATCTGGAAGTTTCCATTTCCTGAAATAGAAACTTCCTTTCCCATTTAGGAATGCTCTCACACGGGGCACCTCAGTGAACTTACTTATTAAAGTAAGCACCCTCATGTATCACGTACGTATCAACTATACACTTTGCACCTCCATGAAACAAGGTGGTCCTTCTTAAGGGCGTGATCCCACTAGCAAGCCTTAGAGGAGTCAGGTTGACACTCCCACTGTCTGTAGGACTCATCGGCTTGGAGTATTTTACTAATCATGACTTATGTGATATAGGGCTCGTTTCATGAACCATTTCACCTAAATGGTAGAGTCCTAAAGTCATCAGGATTAGGGGAGTTCTCATACATGCACAGCTAAAGTAAACGCATACCAAACAAGAGCATATAAAGAAGTGTTGCCTTAATTCGTTATTTCATTCAAAGATTGTATGTGATTACAATAAGGAAAAGCACAAAGCGGATATACAATCGGCTTTCTAGGGCACTATTCCTAACATGAATTACGGGACAGGTTAGGACAGGTTCGTGGAATTAGTTGAACACGTTTGTATTTTAATTTATGTTATTTTTGGGATTAGGGATCTATATTAGTTGAGCCCGTCAACTGTTGCTTTTAATTTAAGTTTGTTTGTGTGATTGCTTCCGCATACGCTTTCGTTTTTGTTGGTTGGTTTAATTTGCAGGGTCTACGTTTCGCCTAGCTTAGGTGTGTGTCTTTCTGTCACCCGTTCGCCTCTGCTCGGTTCATATACGGGTTTCCCATCTCGTATGTGGATTGGGCTTAGGTGCGGGGGATGTGGTGACCCACTGTGCCGGTGCTACATCTTAAAGTGGTATCAGAGCGTTGGGTTACAAAACCTGATCTCAGAGTCGTGGTGTGTCGGTCTAAGTCGAACGGCATAGGATAATGTGGTTATATGCTTGCATTTGCCTCGTGATTTGCTATGATATGTGTTTGAATTCTTAATATTTTGTTAATTTTACTTTTCGTGATGTATTGCATTTACCTAATTGTTTTTACTTGATTTAATTATGTGTCATTCTCACGTACTAACCGGCATGCATATATCTGTGTCGTAGTTGTGAGATTTTCAGGAGGCCGCCTCAACGATAAGATTTTGGTTCATCATCACATCAACATCCTTTTCATCGAGAATAAACAATGACCGAATTGCCACCTATGAGTCGGATGACAACATTGTATCGAGACTTTAGACCATTCAACCCTCCCCAATTTAGAGAAGGCAATCATATCAGGGCGGAAGAGTGGCTCTCCGAGATTGAAAGTATATTCGAGGTATGGCCATGCGACTCACAAGATAAGGCTCACCTTGTCTTACTACTTTTGCAAGGACAAGCAAGACAGTTGTGGAAAAGAGTTGCTCCACAATTAGAAGCAACGAACGAAGGATTGACATGGGATACCTTCGTTCAAGAGCTTAGAAGAAGGTACTCATCGGCTATTTTACGAGATCGAAGATTTGAGGAGTTTCATACTCTACAACAAGGAGGCAAAATGGTCAAGGAATACATCGAAGAATTTGAGAGGTTAGGCACCTACGTACCTCATATCATGAACAATGAAGAGATGAAGATTTGGTACTTCATGGAAGGACTACGAGATGAGTTCAAGGAGGCCTTAATTGCCGAGGATATGAGTACTTGGGACAAGGCTACCACGAAAGTTTTAAGGGTTGAAAATCGGAGAATAACAAGAGGCAATGAAGAAGAGGAGTTGAGACCGAGAGGTGAATTAGGATTTTGCTCGAACCTACAAATGGAAGAAAGAATCCAACCTCCCGGTATCCAAGCTAAGAAGAAAAGGATTCCAGGAAAGAAACATAAAATCGGGGATCCTTCGAGACCAAGGAAAGAATCTCAACCATGTGCTTACTGTGGAGGAACTAATCATGCCTACAACTCGTGTTGGGATAGACTGAAGAACTGATATGCGTGCGGACCAAAGAAACATATGGTTGCCGAATGTGATCGATCCAAGGCTCACAAGTAATGGAAGCGAGAACAAAGGCCTCAATTTGGAAACCAACATGAATCCAAGGATGGAGGTATTTGCATTCATAGCACGTGCATTCACGACATTTTAGGTTCTGCAATTATTTATTAATTGTGCTATAATTGCCATTATAATATTTTTTTTTTTATGTGTTTGAGTGGTAATTATGTGATGCATCCCATTTACAAGTTAACCCGACATGCATATTTAGTGTTTGCTTGATAGGATGTCGCTCCTTTCATGTCTCCGAGTTTGGTATTCAATGAAGTTGGAAGGGATGGTTAGAGTAAGGGTTGGGGTAAGGACCCCTATCGAGATCGGATTGAAGAGTGTAGGATGACATGAAGAAGATACTGAACAAGGTTGGTTTGGGAGGCATACAAATGGGGGTTGAAGATTCAAGGAAAATTAATTTTCTTAAGGAAGTACTATGATGAAAGTGCCGAAAAGAGAAGTAAGTAATCCATGAGCAAAATTGTGAAGAACTCTACTAATGGGCACAAAATTGGGTTAACCAAAATCTCGGGGCATGGAGATTGACTCATTTTTCAGCCGCGCCCTTGGAGAAGAGTTTCGAGGAGAACTAATGGGAGACTTTCGTTGGGCTTTTGGGGGACTTCAATAGATTAAGATAAAGGTCTTGAATGAAGTCGTAGGCTAAAGGCGAGATGATAAGAAGTAAAATTTGGTAATGAAGAGGGTACTCGGGCGACAAGGAATTAGGGAATGTGTCGGTGTTTAAGTTGGGGAACTTCGAGATTTCCTAACAACAAGGATAACGCAAGGAGATGTCCTGGGGTTAAAGGAAGCGTTTGATGAGAATTACTAAGAGGCTTTGGATGTAATTCTCTTATATTCCAGGAAAAGAGTACGCGGTACTTTCGAGCACCTTAACGAAGAGGATTTATGATTACAAGACAATACCTCTTCTTTAAAAATTTCTACGAGTAAGTTTCGAGTGAAAGAATCCGGAGTAAGGCCGTTGGTGATGAATTAGAGCTCAAGGAATGTAATTCTTGGAACCAATAATAAGACCAAGAGAACATTTAAGAGTGCAAGATTGGGTTAGAGAAAATTCCGAGGATAGGCAACAAATACGGGATGAAGATCGGGATGAAATTTGAAGTAAAGAGCACCGTGAATCTCAAGGCGAAAATGTGGACAAAAGGGACTTCGACTTTGAACACATCATCATAAGATCAAATTCTCCCACTTCGGTGAACGGTACATTTAAACATGCATATCACGTACATCATGCATTTTAGTTTTCTTTGGTGTTTTGAGTGCTCGAGAGTGGTGTCTTGGTAAGATGAGGGTGCTCGAGAGTGGTGTTTTGGTGGGATATGAAGAAGGTTCGGATGTTAGACACTTCAGACCTTAGATCGTGGACAAGAAGAGATTCGGTTTCAGCTTGGTTGTGGAGTGGTATGGACGAGCTTAAGAGTTGACTCAAATGACTCAAACGGTGAGAGTTGAATCTATTTTAGACCCTCTTAATTGTACGAGTCGATCGAGCAATTCAAATGGCCGGATCGATTTAGAGATTCAAACCCCTTGTGCTGGAAGACCTTTCTCGAGCTAACCCTCGTCGGGACGTCATGAACCTCGAACTTGGGTGAATACATAAAGTTGTTCGAGCTTGAAACTCGAGCAGGCAAACCTGGGGACCAGGTTCTCTTAAAGGGAGGAGTTTGTGACACCCCGCCTCTTCAGCATTCCAGGTACGGCGTCACGGGTGAGTTTAATTCTGTAACTTACGTGAATTATTTGATTAGCATGCTTATATGTCGATGTGAGATTTATTTTAATACGTGTGCATTAGAATTTAATTAATTGTTCTTGGGCTCAATCGCTCAATATTTGCCGAATTAGGGGACCTAATTTTAATTAGGGTGTTTTGGCCTTTGTGGCTATTTGAGCTCGGGAATTCGAATTCGAATTTCGATCCTACCATTAAATTTGTTTCGACGATTCGGATTTATTGGAATTAACCTTTTATTTTTCTAAAGCCGTTTGATAGCCCTACCGTTTTAAAATCCGATCCGAGTGGACCGGATACCGTTTGACCCTACCCGTGTCTTAGCTAAAAGGAACAAGCCTTTCTCCTTTTTCCTCCACTTTCACCTGCAGCAACAAGGAGAAGAGAAAAGGAGAGGATTTCCCCCTTTGGCCATTCCAAGCTTCGGCTCAAGCTCGTGCCCCGTCCGACCACCCAATCGAAGAAGCAAGGTAATCAATGTATTCCCCTCGTTATGTGCTTCATTTCTACGTTTGTTTCGTACCTTGATTCCTTGTCTAGATGCCTATTTGGGGGTGCTGATGAATAGTACCGGGTTCGGGATTTGGTATGCTCGGGCTTGTTTCGGGAGGCCTAACTTGTATTTATGTGATCTATGTGTTATGTTTGATTTGTGGTATGAATTTCGGGGTGTTTCGTAGTGTTTGGGGGTGTTTTGGCGCTTTTCTTACTGTTCCCGACGCCATGGTTTTGCTGCTGCAAGTTTGGTCGCGCCCGCGACCAATTTATGTGTAAAAATGGTCGCGGCCGCGACCGGTTTTTAAGGGGTTCTCGAGTTGTGGCTTCGCGGCCGCGACTGGTTTTCAGTGCAATTTTGTCGCGGCCGCTACCAACTCATACATGCTCGGTTTTGGATGATTTTTCAACCGTTGGAAACCTCTTGAAGTCTAGAACAACCTCCAATTGGAATGACCTCATTATCTTTTCCCGTTTGTGAGATATTATCAATTCTTTTTGGTGTCGCCACTTTATCGACAATCCGCTTTCGTCCAACTTCGAACCTACGCCATTTTCGCCTCGCTTTGAACCACAATTCGAGCCACCTACCATTTGAAACATTTATGTGTCTAGTTTCATTCCCATGAAACAAAAATTAATACCCATTTCTCAAACTCAAGTTTTCCTACAGCTTGTCCGTTTCGGAAAATTTCCAACTTTTGCCCGTTTTGCTCAGAACCGTTTCTTATGCTTTTCTTCAGCTTTTCTTGCACCTTTTCACCTCCGAACCTATTCCTAACTTGTTTTATATTATGTTATGTGTATGTATTTGATCTTATATGCATTTTATATCGCTTTAGTAATGTGCTTTGTGATCATACATGAATAAGTGCCACCATTTGCCTTTTGTTTACCTTTTATGTATTGATAGTGCACTTAAACATGCTTTAATGTGTTTTAAGCATATGATAAGCTATGAAATGCATTTCCTTGCATGAAATGAGTTTGAATATGAATTTTGTTTAGGTAGTTGAATCTCTTATGTGCCTATGCATACGCCGTGCGTCTATGTGGTTCTCCTTTGGGTCTAAGTCCTGCTTTTTATCTTCAGTTTGTCCAGGTGCACCCGGGGTGGTGTTTCGTGAGCCGTTTTGATTCCGGGGTGGATCACTTGTGTTGTTCTTGGCTTCCTTTGGTATAAGGTGAGGTTAGGTTATAGTTAAACCCTATGAGATGTGTTCGTTTTATATGTATGTGAACTATAACCATAAGTATAAATAAATACGTGTGAAATATGTAATGTGACAAGTCTTTCCAAGTATGATACGCTATGTACAAGCCTATGTACGCTTGTTTTGGGTATGTTATCATTTTATGTGGTTGCAACATCAAACTATACTTCAAACCGTGTGCCACTTACGAGCCGAGAGCTACGAGCTATGGATATGCCATGGATTAGACACGGAGAGGTATGTAGAGTATAGTTGTTGCAAGGTAAGCTCGTTATGTCAGTTTGTTATGTTATTTTCGTTATGTAGCGGGTTATGTTATGGTATGCTCTCTCTGATTTGTTTGGTATGATTGGGCTCCGGAGTTGTGGGTAAGGGGGACCCGGGTCGGCCATGGGGTCGCCGGTTAATGACCCCGTGCACATCTCCACAATTTATAGGAACATCCCTGAACCCTCCAGGAGATTTGGTAGGGGGATGGGAACCTGAGGGTTTGAGTGTTCGTGCTCCCCTCGTATGATTTGGATGGTTTGGGTCGCGCAACCCTTCCATCACCGGAGAAGGAGGTATGTATGATACGTATGCTATGTTATGTTTTGATTTGTTATGTATGTTTAGTTTGAGGAGCCCAGGATGGGATTAGGTACTCGTACCCGCCGAGTTATGTATGTGTGCTTTGGTAAAGTTCGTGAAACGGGGATAGATTCTTAAATTAAAAATACAATATGAATCTTTCGAATATGTAAGCTAAGATATGATTTTATTTGATACGATTTGTTATGAATTAACGATCCGGTTTTATCTGAAATTCTTTAAGCTTTGGTTTGCTTTCTTTCTTTTAGAAACCCTATATGTATATATCACGGGTTAAACTTTGGTATGCAAAAACTATCCTTGAGTTCACACACTATGTGATTGTTATGTGCTTTGCTCTTATACATAGAGCGTGTGTGAGTAGCCCCTCACTCAGTCTGTGTGACTGACCCCTTTCCCTTTTGTTTTAGTTGTAGGTTCAGATTTTGGAGTTCGAGCTAGGCGGTTTTGAGTAGGGTATGTCGAGTCTGTGTCTGTCTGTTTGTTTTGTTAAGTGCTTTTGCTCCATATTGTATAAGAAGTTATGTATGCGTATATGATATACTTTATGCAGGTTTGCACTTATAATTTGGAATGTATGAATTACGGGACAGGTTAGGACAGGTTCGTGGAATTAGTTGAACCCGTTTGTATTTTAATTTATGTTATGTTCGGGATTAGGGATCTATATTAGTTGAACCCGTCAACTGTTGCTTTTAATTTAAGTTTGTTTGTGTGATTGCTTCCGCATACGCTGTCGTTTTTGTTGGTTGGTTTAATTTGCAGGGTCTACGTTCCGCCTAGCTTAGGTGTGTGTCTGTCTGTCACCCGTTCGCCTCTGCTCGGTTCATGTACGGGTTTCCCATCTCGTATGTGGATTGGGCTTAGGTGCGGGGGATGTGGTGACCCACCGTGTGGGTGCTACATTATTGCTTCCGCTTTTATTGATACATTTGTTTAGTGGTATTAATTGAGGGTACCCGCCTAGCTTTTGAGTTTGTATTATCTCCCGTTCGCTATAGTTTCGGTTCATGTATGAATTGCCCGTTTCATATGTGGATTGAGGCTATAGTGCGGGGGATGTGGCGCCTAGCATTCCGGGTGCTACACCTTATGATATTAAACAAGATTATTTTATTTTTTTTCTATTTTGATGCTTGAATGATTAGTTCCATATCATAATTATCATTCGAAAGTAAAAAATTCAATTATAATTTAAATAGTATTGACACATACGAAGCATCACAATATCGACATCTTGTGACGGTTATCATTGCCACAAGAAACATTTTAAATAAATGGGTTCTTGTTAGGTGATGAGTTTAGGTGTCACAAAATGGAACTTTTCAGATGCACATGACCATCACCATATCCCGACTTATTATGAGGCTTAGAAGCGTCATAATAATTGGATTTTGGTAGTTAGGATTTAAAATGGGACACACAAAAGCGTCACAACATCAGCGATTTAGTGACGATTTTCGTCATCACAACAGAGCTAATTTTGAGACGCTGAAAAGCGTCATTAAAAGCTGTTGCAATGTCGGAATAGATGACGCTTATGGTCGGCGTCGCAACATCGAAAGCGTCACAATAGCTGTTGCTTGTGACGAATTTAAGCGTTACAAAATGCTGTTTTTTCTGTAGTGAACCCCAACATAAACCTTGAATCGGTTATCTAAAGCGACACCCTTTAAAGCTTACACCTCGGATTACAGAGTTAGCTCACAAAGTATCAATGGGACCTCAAGTCTAAGGATCACTTAATCACATCAATGACTCATGAGATATTTCCTAATCTGGAAGTTTCTATTTTTAGAAATAGAAACTTCCTTTCCCATTTAGGAATCTTCTCACACGGGATACCGCAGTGTACCTACTTAGAGTAAGCAAGCACCCCCATGTATCATGTACGTATCAACAATACACTTTGCACCCCATGAAACAAGGTGGTCTTTCTTAAGGGCGTAATCACACGAGCAAGCCTCGAACGAGTCAAGTCGACAGTCCCACTGTCTCTAAGACTTATCGGCTTGGAGTGATTTCTAATCATGAGTTATGTGATATAGGGCTCGTCTCATGAACCACTTCACCTAAATGGTTGAGTCCTATAAGTCATATTGATTAGGTGAGTTCTTATACATGTGCAGTTAAAGTAAATATACAATCAAACAAGATCACATAAAGAAGTGTTACCTTAGTTCGTTTATTATTCAAAGATTGTTTGTGATTTATAAAAGGAGAGTACTAAAGCAGACTATTACATTGGCTTTCAGGGCACTATTCCTAACAATATCCCACTTGCCCGTCAAAGCGACTGATGAGCTAATCTAAGTCCCATCTTCGCGAGATGACCTTCGGAAGCTTCTCGACTAAGGGGTTTAGTAAGCGGGTCTGCTACGTCCTCCACTGATGCGACCCTCTCAATTTACACATCACCTCGTTTGATGATACCGTGGATTTGGTTATACTTTTTCATAATTTGCTTGGTCCGTTGGTGAGATCTTCATTCTCTCGCTTGAGCAACCGCCCCAGTGGTTTCACAAAACACAGTAATGGGGTCTTTTATGCTAGGAACGACATTTAATTATTGAATGAAGTTTCTAATCCAAACGCCTTCCTTATCTGCATTGTTTGCAACTAAGTATTCGGCCTCAGTGGTCGAGTCTGCAGTGGTTAATTATTCAGAACTTTTTCAACTCGCTGCTCCGCCGTTAAGGCAGAAAATATATCCTAACATTGACTTAAAATCATCTAAGTCAGATTCAAAGCTTGCATAGCAGTATCCTCCGATTACTAGATCTTTCTGTCTTTCATATACTAAGAACAAATCCTTAGTGCTTTGTAAGTACTTTAGGATATTCTTCACGGCAGTCCAGTGACCTTCTCTAGGGTTTGATTCGAAACGGCTCGTTACACTAAGTGCATATGCCACATCCGGCCGAGTACACAACATTGCATACATTGTGCTACCTATTGCTGAGGTATAAGACACGTGAGTTCGTCTTTCCTTCTCAAGGTTTGTCGTAGGACACATCTTCTTAGAAAGACATGTTTCTACACTCATGGGAAGAACTTTGTTCTTCGCATTTTCCATACTGATCAGTTTCAGTACTTTGTCTATGTACATTGATTGTGATAGTCCTGTCAATGTCTTAGATCTATCCCTATAGACATTATACCGAAAATGTAGGACGCATCACCAAGATCTTTCATCTCGAATCGGTTTGATAACCAAGACTTGGTAACTTTCATATCATTCTTCAAATTCCCAATTAGAAGGATGTCATCAACATAAAACACCAAGAATTACATTGAAGTCTCCAATTTCTTTCTATACAAGCACGACTAATTCAAATTTTGAACAAAGCCAAACGCTTTGACTGCTTCATCAAAACGAATGTTCCAATTCCTAGAAGCCTGTTTCAATCCGTAGATTGATCTTTGGAGTTTGCAAACCTTTTGCTCACTCCCACTAAATGTGAAACCTATGGGTTGATCCATACAAATGTCTTTATCAATGTCTCCATTGAGAAAGGCAGTTTCCATATCCATTTGCCATATCTCATAGTCGTAATATGCAGCTATGGCAAGCATGATCTGACTGGACTTTTACATTACAATCGGTGAGAAGGTTTTATCAAAGTCCACACCGGGCCTTTGAGTGAAGCCTTTGGTAACGAGCCTTACCTTATAGGCTACAATGTTTCCACCTACTCTGAGCTTTCTCTTAAAGATCCATTTACAACCTATGGGTTTTACCCCATTTGGCAAATCAACTAAGGTCCAAACTTGGTTGGAGTACATGGAATCCATTTTGGATTTCAAGACTTGTTTCCACTGTTCATAATCCGATTCTGACGTGCCTCCTTGTAGCGCCTCCCCTAGCGCTTGTTGTAAGGTTTTACTACAGTTAAAAACCAATCATGCAAGTGTACACTAACATACGCGTAGCACAATAGGATCGAACCCACAGGGAAGGGAAATTAATCTCTACTCTCTATTCCTCTCTAATCTAAAGACGTAACAGAGGCAATAGTTGTTTCTATTAATCTACTAACGCATATATTAACAAGTAACTGAAATAAAAATGCAGATAACAACTTAAACTTGCGAATTAAATTCAGTAAACTAAACAGGCAAGGGAAAAGGTTTGAATCATACAATCAAGAGCTGACGTGATACTCGTTTGACAAGTGTAATCCTACAACATAGTCACTTATATTTGAATTACCCTCTCTCGAGGTATAATCAAGTGCTTAATGAGTGTTCAATGTTGCTCTCGCAATCACCAATAGTTAATTAAACAATAAGAACAAGACTAGTGTAATTCAGTATTCTAGCTGCTCGGCATGGAATAAGATTACTGTTGTATAAGCTAGGACCAAATCTCTTTGTATCCTACAACTCACAAGTTCTGAAAACCCTCTAAATTACCATCACTCTTTCGATCTATAGGCAATTATGACACATGTAAGGGTGATCAAGCCATCGCAAGTCAGTTCAAACCTGTTTTCAAACTTAGAATTAACACAAGTCATTCAAGCATCTCATCAATCATCCATCATACAATCATCATCACTCCCCCAAGCCCTAGATAATTAGCTACTCATAATTAAAGCAAAACTCATAAAACTAAAGGAAATTGCATTAAAATAAATCATCGTCAATGAATCTAAACAAGATCTAACAATTAAACTCATAAACATTCAGCAATATCTAAAAACAAAACTAGCATACGAAACTAAAACTAAACTCAAAGGAATTAGTTTGTAAATTAAAGCAACAATAAAAGCAAAGATCGTTCTCGAAATTCAATCCTGTCGTCTTCTCAAATTCTCTGAAAATCTCTAAAAACTTCTGAGTCTTCTTCCAAACCCTAGGTCTTGACCTGGAAGGAAAACTCTTTCTCTTCGTAACTCCTTCTCTCTTTCTATATCTCTCCCTCACCCTAAAGACTCTAAAACGCATTAATATAGCGGCCCTAGGATAATTCTCGCCGCCTAGGTAACGAGTTTCTTCTTGCCTTACTTTTGTTAACGCCCGTTACTGCCTTAGAATCGCCATAACGCTTTAACAGTGGTAACGGGCGTTATCACTTTCCTTTTGCATAGGGGTAACGGGAGTTATCCCTCTCTGCTCGCGAAAACTCCCCTCCTGTGGCCAGTAACCGGAGTTACTCCTTTTATACTGCTTAAGTGGTAACGGGAGTTACCACTTTTTCTCCAAAAAATTGCATGAAATCGCTCTGCTTCGCCGTTTAGTAACTCCAACTGCATAAGCACCTGAACGGAGCAAAATAAACACATAAACGCATCAAATGGCACCAGACTATAATCTAATTAATGCTTAAAATCATGCAATTTCTACACACAACAACGCTACAACCCCCGCACCGCAATACTTCCCAGGTGAAGGTTAAACCCCATACTCGAGAAATACTACGACGAATGGTTTAGGTAATACTAAAGAAAACGCATGATATAGTGCATCAGAAGATAGAGAGATTTAAAACTTTGAAAGTGGACAAGGGTGCAAACGCACATAAAGAACAAGTGTTATTATTCTTGATTGAAGTAACCGACATAAAGGGGAGAATAACATAGTGGCAGGCTGGTGTAAAATATGACGGTAACTAATTTGAAATGTTAGCATACTCACGATTATAGGTTCTGAGAATCGGTCCTGAGCTACTAGGTATGTAACGCCCCACCTTTTCCATATTTTAAATGACGTATGTGTTTACCAATTTGGCAAGCTAATTGTTTATAAGTGTTTTATATATTTAATTTTATATCTTAAATGTTAAATTCTTAATTAATCATATCGTAAGTTAATTAATATTGAATTTATTTTAAACCGTTGACATTCACATTTTAAGTTTATAAATACTAAATGTATATTAATGTGTGCACTTTGATTTTTTAAATTATATTTAATTAGTGACTTTTAATTCTTAATGTATTAATACTAAATATATATGTGTGTATATATATATTTCGTGCTAATTAATTTAAAATATATGTAAGTATTACCTTTTGATATAATTATTTATAAATGACTTTAAATTTTCTTTTATTTTATGAATATAATCAATTTGTTATGTATTGCTCATGAGTGTTATAAACGTGCTCTGTTCTTATACGATTTGATATCGAAATTTCGTGAAAATTTAATATGTCGAAGATATACGTGCCATGAATATGAATATATGTCCGTTTTATGTTTTCGGATTTAGTTGCATGAGTTTTGAATTTATTTTGATTTTGAAATCCAAATCAAGGACTAACGAGCAATTAGCACACCCTTGGTTCCGTAATTGATATCTTCATCTAGGAAACTTGGATTTTAAGTTTTGTCAACTTCGTTGAACTCGGAATGAAAATTCGAGTTAAATGAACTTAGCCTCATATTGTTCGAAAGTTATTTGAACCTCCGAAAGTCAACCGAAACGTGTTACGTTCGCCAAAACTACCATCTTTTACTAAAAGAGCCATAACTTTCTGAAACCTTGACCAAATTAACCATGGTTTGATTCTTTGGAGCCCTAACTCAACCCTTTAACTGGAATTAATCATCCCAAGCCGAGATAACCCTCATCACTTAGAGTATTTCAGCCAAATTTCTCCTGTATTCCAGTTTTCCCGTAGCTCAAGCCAACCCTTGGAGATTCAAGCTGAAATCCCTTCCAAACCTCCATCAATCCACAAGGTGAGTTTATTATTGTAATATACATTCATTTAGAGTCATTTTGATCTATTCATCCCCAATTTTGAGCATGGTTTCATGGGTTTTGGCTGAAAAGACGAAATAGTTAGGTTATATGTACATATGTTGATCTCTCTCATTCCTTGATGATTTTGGTTGATTCAAAGCATGAATATGGTTGCTTTAACTCCCTATTTGCATACATGGTAATGTATTTTATGGTATTTGAGAATTCATTGAGAATCCATTCATGGACTTTGGAGGAATTGGTTGAAACTTGAAGTCATTTGCCTTCTTCTCGAACTGAACTGTTGCTGCTATGTTTTGTGACTGAACATGCTGTCATTTGCTGCTTCTTTCCGCCTTTTTTGTTGCTTGGTTGAGTGGTCTTGTTGTGCAGGAGCTTTTGCTCTGTTTTTTTGCCGTTTTGCTCTGTTTTTTGGCTGTGAAACTGCTGCGTCTGTTGCTGCTCTTTCTTCTTTGTTCTTGGCTGTCCATTTTCAGTCAATTATGGGAGTATTTGGCCTAGATTGTTGCTGAATTTATGACCCTGAATAATTGCTACCTACACCTGTATGTTCATGAAATTGAAATGGGGACTTTAACCTTGTTAAACTGCTGCCTCGCGTCTCTATGTAACTCCCCGTTCGGGGAGATTTTATACATGGAAGAGGCCCAGCCGGGTAGCTTTGTTGTAGAAGCTACTGCTTCTTTTCTTTCCTCTTCTTTCCTGTTTATGTTGTGTATATATATATATATGTTGTGTTTGCGTAATAAATTATGGATACAGGTTTAAATTGCTACCTAATTGCATGAATGAGTTCCATTTTGTATATTAATGCATGATGTACGTGCATGTTTAAATATAAAGGTATTGCATTCATGTTGTGTTGGTGAATACTTGCATGAAATTAATAAATGTGTAATATGCATGTTCATCCTTAATTGTTATTGCATGCATATTATACGTATATATATAAATATTGCATGCATATTTGATTTATAGTATTTGCATGCATGTTTGAATTATAAAATTTACATGCATGAAATTTAATATTTTTTGCATATAGACATGTTAATGCTTGCATGGTATGGGTTTCGGGTTTAAGGTTTAGGGTTTATATATATGTTTATATTATATTAAATATTATTCGATTTAATTGAATTATGGAAATTTAATTGTTATTTATTTTATATTCCTATCTAATTTCCAATCTTGATTTGAATGTATTTATTTGTCTATTCTATAATTGTAAACATGTTATAGTACGTGATATGATCGTTAATTTGAATTCATGGATTTAATTGTTCCGAAATATGTAAAAATTAAACTTGAATGAATATGATCGTTTCCTTGAACGAATGAATGATTTGTCTCTATATGATTTAAATATGTTAATCGTGCACATGAACGTGTTCATTACATAATATTATCTCGTATGCATTCATATCATGTTCATTGCATGCCGTGCGTCATATATGGTTCATTTGGAGTCTTGAGTCTCACGAACACGTTACGTTGTCCTTTGTATAGTTTTCTCCAGGCCGGAGATGACAGGTTCATAGGACACTTTCGAGTCTCCTTTTCTTCTTGGTATTGTTGGTAAGAGGTGTACAGGTGGGTTTCTCTACTATTTAGATAAATGACTCTATATACTCCCAATATGTAAAGATTTCGGCCAAAAGTATATATATATATATATATATATATATATATATAGAGTCGTTTTCAAGAGTCCATGATTTTTAAAGTAAAGCCCTTCTTTTATGAACCTACAAAATGTTTTGGCGAGAAAGAATAAATGAATGCACAGAATGGGGCCCAGGGACTTGGTGTGAGTAGAGACCCGAGGAGGCATGGGCTGACGGTGAACCCTCACACTAGTCCCACCAATGAAGGGCGTAACCGGACCTCTTTAGGAGTTAGCGAGGAATGGACACTGAGTGCCATTTGGGGATTCATGTTCCCCTTTTCGTCAATGAATGGATGGTTCTGGCCGATCACCCGGCCATCACCCGGAGGAAGAAGGTTTAAATGTTCATGAATGTGCACAAAATAATGTTATGCATGAATGAATGAAAGAAAGAAAGAATGTTTAATGAACTACACGAGGTGTTGGTTGGAGATAATGCACGCCCACTCGCCGGGCCACAAACGACCTAATGAAAAATGAACGTTATTATCCCTTTTGATGACTTATTTATTTCACCCACTTGGGAAATGCTCTAAAAACCTCATTTGGGATTATAACTTGCATGTGAATGTTTAAATATTGTTCTATATTTTACTTATACCTCGTTTTATACCCACCAGTCTCGTATAGACTGAACCCGGATTATTTTCAGTGTTCTTGCAGGTTTGGAGTGCTAGGCGAGAAGTCAAGTCTATTTAGTCTTTCGGTTAAGTCAGAGTCTGTTCATCTGCATATTGAACCATGATTGGTTTAAGTTGGAGGATGTAAGATTTGTATTGATTGTTACCACTATCATGAATGATGAATGAGTTTATAAGAAACTGTAATTGAAGTGCTATGATTTTATTGATTTTCAGGATTAGGTATCTATGCTAGTTGAACCCGTTGTTATTTGCTTATCTTGTTATTTATGTATGTACTTCGCTTTCGCATTGGTATTCTTTTTGTTTTTTGTTTTTTTTTTTTTGTCGCTTTGGTTGCAAAAGTTAGCTCCCGCCTAGCTTAGCGAGGGTGTATGTCCCCGTTCTCCATGATCAAGCTCAGGTATAGATTGTTCATTTCATATTCGGGCCGGGTCTCGGTGCGGGGGATGTGGTACCTTGCGCTCGGGTGCTACATCCTTAAGTGGCATCAGAGCCCCATTGCAAAACCGGTGTTCTAATGTCGTGATTGAGTCAGTCTAGGTCGTATGGCTTAGTAACAATGTGATAATGTATGCATTGCATCGATTTTGAACATGAAATTGTCTTTTCTTTTGAATTTTGTCGAATTACCTGTCACATTTTATATTGGAGTCATCATTTTCGTGTTGAAAATGTGCTATGGGCATGCACTAATCGCATGCATATATCTTTGAAATGAGTTATGATTTATAGGTTATGATGATAATATCAAACAACGGCCAAGTTTTAAGATAACAACGCTCTATAGCAAGTTCTTTCCGAGGCATGGAAGATAGGAAGGATGCACCGGGGAAGGATATATAGAATTCGAGATGTGAGGCCTTCCTAGATGGAGCTAGAGTTCAAGGGTTAGGATTCAGAATGGGAGGTTCGAATTTAGAGATGCAGTGGTAGAAGGACACTTGGTGAAATAAGGATTGATCGTGAGATGGTTATGACTTAGAAGATCGATATACACGGCTTTACTACATAAGGTGCCTTAATTGGATTCAACGGGATCGTTCAACCTAAGGAATGAAGTAAATGAACCTTGAATGTATTTTGGTTTGGGGTTCGAACGATTGAAGAGGTGCCGAGGATGGAGAGGAGTCCAGGTAAAATGGGTCTGGCAGGAATTATGCACCAAGGGTCGACAAAAGAAGGATTTCCAACTAAGCCTACTGATTAGAAATCGAGTTTGTAGAAGTTAAGACCGGGAAGAGTTGGATTTGGGTGCTCTGGATTCCGATTAAGATGGAAAACGAGTCTGAAATGAAGTAGAGAAAGGCAAAGACTCTTTGGGAGGAACTCATGCGCTTAAGTAGAAGCAATTGGAAAACAAGTTCAATGCACCAATTGAAACTCATAAAGGATAATCACGGGAATCTTGATCAAGGTGATGACTAGAAGTAGGGGTCGATTTTCGAGGAGAAGTTTTGATGCTAACCCTGTGGACGTAGACGAATTAAGGATCAAGAGATTGCAATCCCGGACGATGGAAGGTACAAGTTGATGCACAAGAATTCTTGAAAATCTTGAAGACTGTGGGAAAGATGAAGCATGATCAGTAAGTCAATGTAACCTCGTGATTGGAGGAACGGGGAAAAGCTACCGAGCTAACAACTTACCACATTGGTGACAGGTTCCAAAACATTCATAGCACGTGCATCATACTTCGCATCAATTATATATTCTTCTTTATTTATGTTCGTGCACGCATTTCTATTTGATTTTGTTGCTCCAAGGTGCTGCATATTTCATTGTCACAAGTGTGCCACATGCATCGTCATTTTAACCCGGCATGCATTCTAGTGTTTATTTGATAGAAAGTTCTTTCATCTCACTTATCAAGTATCCCTTCAATTGGGCCACATCTGAGTTAAGAGGAAAAGAAATAATGGGATGGTGTGTAACAAGGAAGGTGATGTCAGGAGAAATAAAGAATTTCAAGTAAGGGATAGGTTGATGAAAATGGGAATTCATAAAGAGAAGCGAGATTAGAGTCGATTATGGGGTGTTTGGATTGGACAAGAGTAGGAAAGGTGTTGCGGACATCAAGAAAATAAGAAGAGGAATTAAAAGGAAAAACCTTGGGGTTACCATTTTGATTAAAATCCTCCCTAATAGAAATCATTCATCAAGAATTTCGATAAAAGAAGGATTGATGGAATTCGACATGTGAGGACAGAAAATTTAATAGAGAGAGCATGACTAAGAGATAAATTGGAAGGTTGAAATTGAGCCTGAAGAAATATTTTAGTAGGAACAATGAAATTGCAAATTAAGGAAGACTTGGAAGTCCTAATGGTGGTGATCAGAAGTGAATAAGACGGCTTGAATGGTTAAGCTGTTAAGAGGAGAGCTAAGTTACTAAATCCGGGTTGAAGTTTATCACTAGGTATAAAGGAAATGGCTTGGGGAATATTTTCATGTATGGAATTTTGATACGGGGATAACAAAATTATAAGGAAGCTTCAGTGAACTCCTAAGTCAGAATTGACAAGAGAAAATCGAATCAAGTTAGCATATAATGGGATGATGTCAATCAAGATTAATCCAATGAAGTACAAAGGGGTCCAATAAGGATAATATTGTTAAATCATCGATTATTTCAATGGTAATTTGGAAGGAAACTTATGCAGAGACCAAACCAAAAAGGATGATCATTGGAGGATTTACATCAAACTTCAAGAATCATCAAGAACATGCTATCTTCGATTCAAGAAATGTGGGGCCAGATACCGAATATAACCTTAAGGGGTTAAAGATAATAAATGGATAGCATGAACGGAAGATGAGAAAGGATTTGTGTTAAGATAAATCATAAGGATAAATATCTCAAGGTCGGGATTGAATCGTCAAGGTTGTCAAGAGTAGTTATCCTCGAGGATATCTTAGACTTCGTTATGGGTTAAGATAGTAACTATGGATCTGATTTCGGGACGGACGATATAAGGGTATTCGGGGAGGTCAAGCTCTGTTAATTAAAAAGAGTTGGTTGGTCGAATGAAGATTATGGGAATGGTGAAGAATCGGAAAAGAATAGAAACAGTAAAAGTTAGAAGAAAATCAAGAATAATAATTTTAGAAAATCTATCACCGCGTCACTGGGATATACTAAAGAAAGTAAAGACAAGTCAAGCACTGCACTCACTTTCAGGGCAGATCCTGCACTGTACAACCAAACTCACAGTTCTAAATTATACAACTACGGTGAACGGTACATCAAGCATCCATGATACATGGGTCCATGCAAATTTAACTTAAATAATTTTTTTTTTTTTGTTTTTATGTTAGGTGCTTTGATTCCTTATCATGTTAAATTACTTGGAGTAATTGATGATCAACGTGGATGATATCTATTACCTGCTTTGGGTGTTTTACGTGATTTTAATTATGGTTTCGCATGTGTTGCTTGGGAGTATTGGATACTTCCTTGCTTTATTTTTGTTTGAGAGATGGGGTGCTCTCGTCGTTTGTAAGAGACGGGGATTCTCTTATCTTCGTTTGAGAGACGGGGTGCTCTCTGTGCTTGCGAGAGACGGGGTTCTCTCATTGTTGCTCGAGAGACGGGGCTCTCTCTTTGCTGCTTGTGAGAGACGGGGAATCTCTCATTGTTTGTTCGGTCGAGTAGTGAATCCGAGGACGGATTCTTTTAAAGGGGAGAGATTGTAACGCCCCAACTTTTCCGTATTTTAAAAGACGTATGTGTTTACCAATTTGCGCAAGCTAATTGTTCATAAGTGTTTTATATATTTAATTTTATATTTTAAATGTTAAGTTGTTAATTAATCATATCCTAAGTTAATTAATATTGAATTTATTTTAAACCGTTGACATTCACATTTTAAGTTTATAAATACTAAATTTAATATGTCGAAGATATACATGTCATGAATATGAATATATGATTGTTTTATGTTTTCGGATTTATTTGCATGAGTTTCGAATTTATTTTGATTTTGGAATCCAAATCAAAGGCTAACGAGCAATTAGCGTACCCTTGGTTCCGTAATTGATATCTTGAGCTAGGAAACTCATATTCGAGTTTCGTCAGCTTCGTTGAACTCGTAATGAAAATTCGAGTTAAATGAACTTAGCCTCATATTTTTCCAAAGTTATTTGAACCTCCGAAATTCAACCGAAACGTGTTACGTTCGCCAAAACTGCCATCTTTTACTAAAAGAGCCATAACTTTCTGAAACCTTGACCAAATTAAACATGGTTTGATTCTTTGGAGCCCTAACTCAACCCTTTAACTGGACTTAATCATCCCAAACCGAGATAACCCTCATCACTAAGAGTATTTCTGCCAAACTTCTCCTGCATTCCAGTTTTCCCGTAGCTCAAGCCAACCCTTGGAGATTCAAGCTCAAATCTCTTCCAAACCTCCATCAATCCACAAGGTGAGTTTATTATTATAATATACATTCATTTAGAGTCATTTTGATCTATTCATCCCCAATTTTGAGCATGCTTTCATGGGTTTTGGCTGAAGAGACGAAATAGTTAGGTTATATGTACATATGTTGATCTCTCTCATTCCTTGATGATTTTGGTTGATTCAAAGCATGAATATGGTTGCTTTAACTCCCTCTTTACATCCCTGGTAATGTATTTTATGGTATTTGAGAATTCATTGAGAATCCATTCATGGACTTTGGAGGAATTGGTTGAAACTTGAAGTCGTTTGCCTTCTTCTCAAACTGAACTGCTGCTGCTGTGTTTTGTGACTGAACATGCTGTCATTTGCTGCTTCTTTCTGCCTTGTTTGTTGCTTGGTTGAATGGTCTTATTGTGCAGGAGCTTTTGCTTTGTTTTCTTGCCGTTTTGCTCTGTTCTTTTGCTGTGAAACTGCTGCGTCTGTTGCTGCTCTTTCTTCTTTGTTCTTGGCTGTCCATTTTCAGTCAATTATAGGAGTATTTAGCCTAGATTGTTGCTGAATTTATAACCCTGAATACTTGCTACCTGCTGCTGTATGTTCATGAAATTGAAACAGGGACTTTAACCTTGTTAAACTGCTGCCTCGCGTCGGTTATGTAACTCCCAGGCCGGGGAGATTTTATGCATGGAAGAGGCCCGGCCGGGTAGCTTTATTGCAGAAGCTACTGTTTCTTTTCTTTCCTGTTTATGGTGTGTATATATATATCTATATATACGTTGTGTTTGTGTTATAAATTATGTATACAGATTTAAATTGCTACCTAATTGCATGCATGAGTTCTATTTTGTATATTAATGCATGATGTACGTGCATGTTTAAATATAAAGGTATTGCTTTCATGTTGTGTTGGTGAATACTTGCATGAAATTAATAAATGTGAAATATGCATGTTCTTCTTTAATTGTTATTGCATGCATATTATACGTATATATATAAATATTGCATGCATATTTGATTTATAGTATTTACATGCAAGTTTGAATTATAAAATTTACATGCATGAAATTTAATATTTTGTGCATATATATATGTTAATGCATGCATGGTATGGTATATATATATATATATATATATATATATATATATATATATATATATATATTATATTAAATATTATTCGATTTAATTGAATTATGGAAATCTAATTGTCATTTATTTCATATTCCTATCTAATTTCCAATCTTGATTTGAATGTATTTATTTGTCTATTCTATAAATGTAAACATGTTATAGTATGTGATATGATCGTTAATTTGAATTCTTGGATTGAATTGTTATGAAATGTGTAAAAATTGAACTTAAATGAATATGAACGTTTCCTTGAACGAATGAATGATTTGTCTCTATATGATTTAAATATGTTAATCGTGCACATGAAGGTATTCATTACATAATATTATCTCGTATGCATTCATATCATGTTTATTGCATGTCGTGCGTCATATATGGTTCATTTGGAGTCTTGAGTCTCAAGAACACATTACGTTGTCCTTTGTACAGTTTCTCCAGGGCGGAGATGACGGGTTCATAGGACACTTTCGAGTCTCCTTTTCTTCTTGGTATTATTGGTAAGAGGTGTACATGTGGGTTTCTCTACTATTTAGATAAATGACCCTATATACTCCCAATATGTAAAGATTTCGGCCAAAAGTATATATATATATGTATAGAGAGTCGTTTTCAAGAGTCAATGATTTTTAAAGTAAAGCCCTTCTTTTATGAACCTACCAAATGTTTTGGCTAGAAAGAATGAATGAATGCATAGAATGGGGCCCAGGGACTTGGTGTGAGTAGTGACCCGAGGAGGCATGGGCTGACGGTGAACCCTCACACTAGTCCCACCAATGAACGGCGTAACCGGACCTCTTTAGGAGCTAGCGAGGAATGGACGCTGAGTGCCATCTGGGGAGTCATGTTCCCCTTTTGGTCAATGAATGGATGGTTCGGGCCGATCACCGGCCATCACCCGGAGGAAGAAGGTGTAAATGTTCATGAATGTGCACAAAATAATGTTATGCATGAATGAAAGAAAGCAAGAAAGAATGTTTAATGAACTGCACTGTTAGGAATGGTGCCCTAGAAAGCCGATTAGTCATAATCCGTTTTGGGACTTTCCTAGTATCACAGACAATCTTTGAATAATATACGATTGATTAATATCATAGGCAAACACTTCTTTATATGCTCTTGTTTGGTATGCGTTTACTTTATCTGTGCATGTATGAGAACTCCCCTAATCCTGATGACTTTAGGACTCTACCATTTAGGTGATATGGTTCATGAAACGAGCCCTATATCACATAAGTCATGATTAGTAAAATACTCCAAGCCGATGAGTCCTACAGACAGTGGGAGTGTCAACCTGACTCCTCTAAGGCTTGCTTGTGGGATCACGCCCTTAAGAAGGACCACCTTGTTTCACGGAGGTGGAAAGTGTATTGTTGATACGTGCGTGATACATGAGGGTGCTTACTTTAATAAGTGAGTTCACTGAGGTGCCCCGTGTGAGAACATTCCTAAATGGGAAAGGAAGTTTCTATTTCAGGAAATGGAAACTTCCAGATTAGGAAATATCTCACGAGTCATTGATGTGATTAATTGATCCTTAGACTTGAGGTTCCTTGTCACTTTATGAGTTAACTCTGTAGTCTTAGGTATAAGCTTTAAAGGGTGTCGCCTTAGACAACTGATTCAAGGCTTATGCTGGGGCTGCACAAGTGACTCATGAAAGTGAATGAGAATCAAGATAGGACCTACACTTGCATTTGCAAGGTGATCTCTTATTGTGTAAGTTATTCATATGCCATATGGAGTCCTTGGCCAAGGCAGTAGATCAAGACATCAAGAAAAGGGTTTCTTGGATTGAGATCAAATGGATATGAAATGCACTTAGCTTTAAGACCGGATTATTAGGGTTCTGATTATTCCCTTGCCCTAGATCTTGGTTGAGAGATAGTAAGTAGGAGGATTGTATCTCACATGAATCAATGACTTAAAGGTTCTGTCGAATCCGAACATTGCAATTCAGCTAGGGGTTAAACACCTGTTGCTAGACTATGGTCGTTTAATCTGTGGACTGATTAATTAATTAGTGAATTAATTAATTAGGGTCACTGCTAATTGAATTGAGAACCTAGAGGGTCACACACAACAACTTGGTTACATGAGTTGAGGCTTGAAAATGATTAAACGAGTTAATCGGGCCAAGAGGGTTCCACACGTGTGAAGTCACACGTGTGGCTCACGTGAGTGACACGTGTCACTGTGACACGTGTCACACACGTGTGTATATATATATTATATATATATATTAAATAATTAATTAGTTAATTATTTAATAGACTTTGGTTTAATTTTGAATTAAAAAGAAAGTCTAATTTTGGAGAAAATAATCTAGTTAATTAATTAATTAGATAAAAATAAGTTATTTATTTTATAATAAATAAAGTATAAAATTATCCAAAAATAGTTTGGATATTTTTAGCTCTCTTAAAAGTTGACTTGAATTAGAATTCAAAGTCAAAGTTGGAAAATACTTGATGATCAAGTAATAGGAGAGAGAGGGACCAAATCCTTTGTCCATTAGGAGTAGGTTCGGCCGCCCCTCCCCTTTCCTATATATAGGGGAGCTCATGCTCCCCTTTAGAGCGAATGGACAATTCTTGGTTCATGTGTTGAACACCTTCCTTTCTCCAAGATTAAATTAAACCCTAGGTTAAGCCTAAACACTAACTAGAGAACTAGCATCCTTACTAGTTAGATTGTGATCAAGTTGGTGGACTTTCTCTAGAGACTTCAAGTTAGAAGTTTGAAGATTCGAGCTTTACCAAGGAAAGGGGATCAAGCCGCGAGAAGAGCGTTCTTGGGTGGCTTGAAACGCTTGAAGAAAGAATAAAAGAAAAGTAAGTTTTCTATCTTTACGAATTTGGTTACACGATTGCGAGTTCAAGGTCCTTTTGTTGGGAAAATTTTTTAAATTCCGCTGCTTTCTGATTCGTGTTTTCCAACAGTTCTGTGATTCTCTACAATACGAAATGCAAACCCATTCGTATCCATCCTTAAGTCAAATAAGTTGACTAAGTACTGACTAACTCTAAATGGCTTCGGATCCTAAAATTCATTTTAGAATCCGACTAGAGAAAGGCGTTCTCTAAAAGGCGAAGTTTTTCAATTGTGAAAATTCGACCCGGGCCAAAAGAGAAGCAACCTGAGGTGATGGGATTTTTCCAAACCACTTAAGAGCAATTGAACCACCTCATAAAATGTTATAATGTATAACATTATGGAATTATTCAATATTCCAAATGAGGAAACAAGTGCACACGAACAAGGTCTAAAGATCTTACTTGAAGATCTTATGGTCTCGATCATCAACCGAGAAAAGAGTTCTCTATGCACTGATTGCTTACATTGCTTCCACCATCATTCAAACCCTTTATGCTCAACTAGAATGATGCTAATGTAGCATAGTTATTCATTCAAGTTGATAATGGTTGAGAGCATCCTTAA
The DNA here is from genome assembly GCA_037501455.1 of Lantana camara. Lineage (NCBI taxonomy): Eukaryota > Viridiplantae > Streptophyta > Magnoliopsida > Lamiales > Verbenaceae > Lantana > Lantana camara. The sequence continues at coordinate 94,883,355 of CM074861.1, forward strand.
GAAGGAACAAAAGGTTGTGATGGTTAATTCTTCTTCTAAACTCACTGAGTTAAAGGCCTGAAGGCCTAAAGAAGAAGAAACCCTTAAGAGCCCAATCGAGGGGCATGTAAGGGGTACGCCCAAAAGACACTAGAGATCAAATTGGACGTTTGCTTCTATGGTAGCAAATAAGGACTTTGAAAGGGAACTGCAAAGAGTATGAGTACTCTGAAATGTTACCTCGTTTAGCAATTCTACTAGGAATAGAATTCAGTAGTCTTGAGTCAATTCTACATAATCCGTTGTGCAAAGACTCAAGGTACAAATGTTCTGAACATGCAACGAGATAACAAAAGTAAGTGAGATGACAAAGCTTCGAATTACTTTGGAACGTTGAGATATAAAAGGATTAGCAAGTCGGACACCTTAAGATCATTCTATGAAAATGAACCTATAGTGTTGACTTACTGTAAATCCTGTCATGAGGGAAGCGTTCCTGAATCCCGTTTATAAGAAACATGGAACGTTCCAAAATTATAGTGGATTTCGATCCATGCTGATGAGTGTAAGATGCTTAATGTAAGCACTAGATACAATCGTCAGTTTAATCATTATGAATGAATGTACTTGTTAAAGTACAAATTCGAAACTTATATGAAATTCTTAGAATTTCGAAAGGAGGTTAGGAACCGAAGTAGTCATAAGTTATAGGTAAATCGATATGATCGAGATAGCCAATATCTTAGCAACTAATTCCTTACTCATCTTAGAGATAATAGGATTATCTCTCAGTAAACTAATTCGAGAACACCTTAGTGTTTCCGAATGAGGGAATGAAACCTTATAGGATATGGTCCATTCCATAGCAAGCTTTACTGACTTATAATCATTCTAGGAATAAACTCCCAGAATATGCAGTTAGAGATTTTTGAATTTTGCACCTTCCAAAATCAGTCCTTTAGTTGCACTATGCAATGTGGCATATTAAATTGCCTAATTATTCTTGTCCAAGAATTTAATGGAATCCTCTTAAGTGAAGAGGATAGTGGGAGACAAGCTTGAAACGAGTTCAAGTTTATACAACGATATTGGATATCAGTTTTGTGATTCCCTTGCACAAAGGTTGTTTGTCTCAAAGGAATGTACCTTTCTTAAGGAATCGTTCCTATAGAAGAAGAAAGGCAAGCAAGCAGACCTCAAAGAAATTTGAAAAAAAAAATATCCATGCCACATATAGAAGAAACGAGCCCATCTGATAAAACTTAGCCAAATTTTAGAGTATGTACACGTATGAAACCATTCTCTTAAGATGTGTTTAGAACACATTCCTAGATAGCCAAGAGGAGACACTGTCAGATTTGGAATCTGAGTAGTGTAAACAAATCCAATATGGATTCCATATACTCAAACCAAGTTTTGACCTTGGTTGATCCACCTGATAGGATCAAGCTCGTGGAGCTTCGAGTAAATGGAAAGCATTACAACCTTCTTGACGGTTGAAATGCAAAAGTCCATTTGGATTGTGTTTACCGCATCCTCATATTCGGACTATGAGATATGATAAATCAATATGAGAACTATCTTGTTCAATATGAGATTGAAAGAGACTGAAATAAGGTATTTCTATAAATCTCATATTCAGTGGGAGTATGCATAAGGTATGCAAATCCCTAAGTCAATCTGTGGATTGATAAAGGCTTCTAGGAGTTAGACAATTCGATTCCACAGTCAAATCGTTTGACACAGATAGAAGTCGAATAAGTCTCAAAAGTGTACATATGATAGTTAGTGATGTAAGAGTCAATTTTTGGTTCTTTAGAAAACAACATCCTTCTCATTAGGAATGTCAAGGACGATGTGAAAGTTACCAATTCTTGTTTAAGAAATAATTTGGCATGAAAGGTCTTAGTGATTATCCTAAATTCTCGACATTAAGATCTATAGAAGATAGATCTAAGAGAATAGATGGATTATCACAAAACGAGTACATAACCACGGTACTAAAAGGAGTTTAGTATGGACAATGGAACATCTCTTTTGAAGAGTATGTGTCCTAAGATAACTTTGAGAAAGTTAGAATGTCCAAAATCCCTTTAAGTGAAAGGGTGCATAATGTATGAAAAGTTATGTACTAAATTAGATATGGCGCAACACTAAGCGTAGTAGGCTGAATCTAATATGACCTCAGAGAAGGTCACTAGATCTCTGTAAAGGATGTCCTCAGAGTACTTGAGAAGAAATGAGGATATGTATTAGTTTACAGAACCCAAAAGATCTTATCGTTGAAAGGATATTTTGATGTAATTGTTGCATCAAACATAGATGATTATGAAATCATTGAAAGGGTACAACTCCTACCAGAATGGTAATGCAATGTGTTGGAAAGGGTTCCAAGGGCGGACATTGCAAAACTCGACTGTCGTAGTTGAGAACTTAGTCGTATTATATAACGCTAAGTTAAGTGTTTGGGTAAGAAACTCCATCTAACTGGTTAGATGAAGTTCCTAGCATGAAACAACTCCTTGATCATATTGTATGATAAAAAGGATGGTTGCTCAAGTAAGAGAACCAAGACCTCACCAAGAGACTGAACACGTGATTACGAATCACTTTATAAGGAAAAGGTGTTTCCTAAGAGATGTGTAAACAAGAGGGTCACATCAGCAGAGAATATAGCAGATCCACTTTGGAAACGCCCAAAGTCAATAGGCTCTCAAAGTGCATCTTGAGAAGATGGGACTTAGAATACCTAAAAGGCTTTTACGGGCAAGTGGGAGATTGTTAGGAATGGTGCCCTAGAAAGCCGATTAGTCATAATCCGTTTTGGGACTTTCCTAGTATCACAGACAATCTTTGAATAATATACGATTGATTAATATCATAGGCAAACACTTCTTTATATGCTCTTGTTTGGTATGCGTTTACTTTAGCTGTGCATGTATGAGAACTCCCCTAATCCTGATGACTTTAGGACTCTACCATTTAGGTGAAATGGTTCATGAAACGAGCCCTATATCACATAAGTCATGATTAGTAAAATACTCCAAGCCGATGAGTCCTACAGACAGTGGGAGTGTCAACCTGACTCCTCTAAGGCTTGCTTGTGGGATCACGCCCTTAAGAAGGACCACCTTGTTTCATGGAGGTGCAAAGTGTATAGTTGATACGTGCGTGATACATGAGGGTGCTTACTTTAATAAGTAAGTTCACTGAGGTGCCCCGTGTGAGAACATTCCTAAATGGGAAAGGAAGTTTCTATTTCAGGAAATGGAAACTTCCAGATTAGGAAATATCTCACGAGTCATTGATGTGATTAATTGATCCTTAGACTTGAGGTTCCATGTTACTTTATGATTTAACTCTGTAGTCTTTGGTATAAGCTTTAAAGGGTGTCGTCTTAGACAACTGATTCAAGGCTTATGCTGGGGCTGCACAAGTGACTCATGAAAGTGAATGAGAATCAAGAAAGGACCTACACTTGCATATGCAAGGTGATCTCTTATTGTGTAAGTCATTCATATGCCATATGGAGTCCTTGGCCAAGGCAGTAGATCAAGACATCAAGAAAAGGGTTCCTTGGATTGAGATCAAATGGATATGAAATGCACTTAGCTTTAAGACCAGATTATTAGGGTTATAATTATTCCCTTACCCTAGATCATGGTTGAGAGATAGTAAGTAGGAGAATTGTATCTCACATGAATCAATGACTTAAAGGTTCTGTCGAATCCGAACATTCCAATTCAGCTAGGGGTTAAACACCTGTTGCTAGACTATGGTCGTTTAATCTGTGGACTGATTAATTAATTAGGGAATTAATTAATTAGGGTCACTGCTAATTGAATTGAGAACCTAGAGGGTCACACACAACAACTTGGTTACATGAGTTGAGGCTTAAAAATGATTAAACGAGTTAATCGGGCCAAGAGGGTTCCACACGTGTGAAATCACACGTGTGGCTCACGTGAGTGACACGTGTCACTGTGACACGTGTCACACACGTGTGAATATATATATATTGTATATATATGTATTAAATAATTAAATGTGTTAATTATTTAATAGACTTTGGTTTAATTTTGAATTAAAAAGAAAGTCTTATTTTGGAGAAAATAATCTAGTTAATTAATTACGAATTAATTAATTGGATAAAAATAAGTTATTTATTTTATAATAAATAAAGTATAAAATTATCCAAAAATAGTTTGGATATTTTTAGCTCTCTTGAAAGTTGATTTGAATTAGAATTCAAAGTCAAAGTTGGAGAATACTTGATGATCAAGTAATAGGAGAGAGACAAACCAAATCCTTGCCCAACAAGGAGTTCGGCCGTCCCTCCCCTTTCCTATATATAGGGGAGCTCATGCTCCCCTTTAGAGCTAATCGAATTCTTTTGGTTCATGTGTTGAACACCATCCTTTCTCCAAGATAAACGAAACCCTAGATTAAGCCTAAACACTAACTAGAGAACTAGCATCCTTACTAGTTAGATTGTAGCCAAGTTGGTGGACTATCTCTAGAGAGCTTCAAGTTAGAAGTTTTGAAGATTCGAGCTTTACCAAAAGTGGGGATTAAGCAAAACGATCAGAAGGGATGATGAAACGATTCTGAACCCGACGTGAAGCGAATGAAAAAAATCGAACCCAAGAAGATGGCGAAAACCGTTCGTCCATATCCTGAAGGATGAATTTTTTCACGAGGGTTTTGTGACTGGCAGTTTTCTACTTTCGCAAAACTGGTTTTCGAAGGGAGTTTTCAATCCTGCTTTTCTCGTTTCATGTTTCTTTCTTTATGTTATATTGTTAAGAACATCTCTAACATGAATTGAATCTAGGTTGGTGTGGATTGCTATCCCGACAATGGATTCTGAAGTAGAAAGAGACATTCAAGGGATGGGTTGTCAAGCCGCGAGAAGAGCGTTCTTGGGTGGCTTGAAACGCTTCAAGAAAGAATAAAAGAAAAGTAAGTTTTCTATCTTTACGAATTTGGATACACGATTGCGAGTTCAAGATCCTTTTGTTGGAAAATTTTTTTAAATTCCGCTGCTTTCTGATTCGTGTTTTCCAACACTGCACGAGGTGTTGGTTGGAGATCATGCACTCCACTCACCGGGCCACAAACGACCTAATGAAAAATTAACGTTATAATCCCTTTTGATGACTTATTTATTTCACCCACTTGGGAAATGCTCTAAAAACCTCATTTGGGATTATAACTTGCATCTGAAAGTTTAAATATTGTTCTATATGTTACTTATGCTTCGTTTTATACCCACCAGTCTCGTATAGACTGAACCCAGATTGTTTTTCAGTGTTCTTGTAGGTTTGGAGTGCTAGGCGGGAAGTCAAGTCTATTTAGTCTTTCGGTTAAGTCAGAGTCTGTTCATCTGCATATCGAACCATGATTGTTTTAAGTTGGAGGATGTAAGATTTGTATTGATTGTTACCACTATCATGAATTATGAATGATTTTATAAGAAATCGTAATTGAAGTGCTATGATTTTATTTATTTTTGGGATCAGGTACCTATGCTAGTTGAACCCGTTGTTATTTGCTTATCTTATTATTTATGTATGTACTTCGCTTACGCATTGGTATTCTTTCTGTTCTTTTTGTCACTTTGGTTGCGAAGGTTAGCTCCCGCCTAGCTTAGCGAGTGTATATATCCCCGTTCGCCGTGATCTAGCTCGGGTATGGATTGTCCATTTCGTATTCGGGTCCGGTCTCGGTGCAGGGGATGTGGTACCTTGCGCTCGGGTGCTACAAGGTATGGCATCTTACAGCTTCAAGATACTCCTAAGTGTCGTCCCCTCCATTCTCGAAATCATGCATTTTAAGATAGACGATGGGTTAGTCAAAGTGACTAAGTGAACGGGGGTATTAACTTATAGGTATACGTATATATATATATATATATAGGACCGAGAAGATCTCGGCCTTAAAATGGTAGCAATAGGATATAACAAATATGATATGGTTCAGAATAAGTTCAAAATAGGGTTAGGGGTATATGGAAATTATTTGTAAAGTATGAACCGTATGTAATAAGAACTTATAATGCCTGCAAGCCAGGCCTACCCAACGGTAACTCCTTAAATATTTGGTAAAATAGCACCGGGCTAATCAAGGGTCGATACTTTAATAAAACCAAGTATGATAACAACTCCGTTACTCCGTGGTGTCAATAGGGGATTAAACCATAGAGACGATATATGTAATAAGTGGGAAATACATTCCAGGGAGGTTGTTTCCCTTATCTCTTGTTGTGGAGTAACAAACCTCCAGCTAAACCACTACCAAGAGTTGGTGGCAGTCTGTGGCACCAACAATACCCTTGGCCCTATAAATTCTGGGTAATTGCTTGACACAGCTGCGAGCCGGGGCCCATAATAATAATGATAATGTATTTTGCTTGCTTGGTTGGGAATCAGTTCTTAGTAATAAAGGGCTAAAGTATATACTGTCCGGATAAGATCCTAATTCCGATATAAAAGTATTTTCCTCTTAGAGAGGTATATTATATTGTAATAATATGTATAGGTAGGAAATCAAATAATAGGTAGGTTTTAGAAATAATTTTATATATAGATACATAGGTATAGGCATGATTCTAGTTGAAAATATTTTAACCCTCACCTATACGGGTAGGCAGACAAAGTTGTGTAGATTCCACTGCTCGATCCTAATTTCGCCTGAAATTATTAACTACTACAGGCTTAGGACTAAATTTCTTATTACTCTAATCAAATAAGCACATCAAGTACATAGAGTTCACACTTAAAAGACTAACACGTTAGAAAACCCGGTAAACCCTAATTCTAACCGTTTAAGGAAATTTAATTAATTAATTAGGTTTTATCAAGTATTTAACAATTCTAATATTTATTAATCACATTGTGATCCTAATTATATGATTTGAAATGAAATTTAGGGTTTAATTTGACAATGTAGGTTAGGTTTTGAAATTATTGTACAATTTAGCGATTTTTGGATAATTTGGATAAAATCTTTCTTTAAAAAAATTCCAAAACTTATTTTATAATTATTTTTAAATAATTTTAGAAATTTTTATTATAATTATGGACCAAAAGGTCAAAATTACTGTTGAAAACATTTACTATTCAAATTTCTAAGAATTAAACACTTTATAACATAAAATCGAATCTACGCACTCACACACTATCACACGTGCACCTTGTTTCAATTCATGAACATTATGAACATTTTCTTAGACTTATGATTGTGTTTAAATTAGTTCATGAACATATTTAATAAATTCTTAGTTCATAACATATAATTAAACTTAAAATGTAGCAGTTTATGTAACTTTAATCATAAAATTACTTCTAAATAAATTATTCTAGGCATTAATTTAATCAAATAAAATCATAAGTATTTAAAAACATATTCATATTATATCATATCATAATTCATACATCTAATTAAATAGATTCCATAGTGTACACACATTGTATTCAAAACTAACAATTATGCATATATTTCATAAAATAAAATTCCTAAAGGCATAATTTAATTAATTCTAAGCATGCAATATTCATAATAACCTAAGAACACCTTATAAAGCATGAAATAATAAAATAAAAAGACTCATACCTCAGAGAGAGAGGGGGAGTTCGAAAATCCCTAGTGAGAATGAAGATTTTGGTGTGAATTTTGTGAATGCCCCTTAGGGTATTCATAGGTATAATCTTGGGGGTTTAAGTGCAATTTCCTATTCTTTAGGGTAGTGACTAAGGGTCTACGATACCTAGGTGTACAAGTATAGGGTATTTAGTTGGTATGCTAGGTGCATAAGTTATGTATATGCTTATGTATTTAGATATTATGTAATAAATACATCTTAATAAAATAAATCTAAAATAGGGTGAAAATAATAATAAAAATGTAGAAGAATCTCTAAATTTTAGTTTCAAATGAGAAAATTTGCAAAAGAAAGAGAATCGAAAGAGCTTTCTGATGGTTATAAACACTTAACATTTAAACGTCTAAAGTTAAAGTAGTAGATGTTTGGAATTTTGAATAATATGATAAAATACTCAATATGGAGCTAGGATGTGAATTAATTTCTGAGAAAGTTTCCATGGTTCTTAAAATAATTTAAGGATTGTTCTGAGTATAATATTGAATACCAAACGCCATATAGTTTAAAAGTTAGTTTTTACGGCGGGAATAGTACTTTAGGAAAAATTGGAATAATTTATAAAATGAGTTATGATTTGAAATATGGTTTTGAAAAGGTATTAAAATTCATAAAATAATCCGAGGATTGTTTTGGTTATAATATCGGATAGGGAAAAAGTTAAATTTCAAAAATCTCCAAGTTAGGGTTAAAGTAGGGTTTTTGGCCGGTTTTGGCTACTACGGAACTAAAATGAAAATTAGGGTTTGGGAATGATATCATTATTCATAAAATTTTGTAAGGATTCATTTGAACCCAATATTGGACAGGTAAAAGTGCCCCAAAAAATTTCTACATCTAGGAATGAATAGTAACTACGAACCTAATGGGAATTTTAGACAAACAATTTCCAAAGTGTATCTCGGGATAATAAAAGCTATGATATGGGTCGAAAAATGTAGAATCTTACTTTCTAAAGTCTCATGAGGAATATTTGAAGATTTAGGTTCGATGAATTAATAGTGATAGGTGTTTCATAATAAGATATGGATAAAATTTGAAATGTAAAGTCACATAATTCACATAAAATGCAATGCATGATGGATTGAGGCTATAAACGCTTTTCTCTTAACCCTCTACTTACCTGTCTCATCTTACTCCTGAAATCCGGCCTGTTATAATCCTCCCCCCTTAAAGGGAATCTATCCTCAGATTCTATTCCTGTTTTGGAACAACTCTATATAATGTTTCTGCATCTTTTTTCCCGGTTTCCCAGGTCTGTTCCTCAGTTCCATGTCCTTTTCATAAAACCTTGACAAGGGGAATTTTTGATTCCTCAATTCTTGGAATTTCCTATCTAAGATTTCAGTCGGCCTTACTTCATAAGTCAAGCCGGGTTCTAGAGGTACTTCTTCTACTGGCAGGATATGGGATTCATTAGCAAAATACTAACGAAGTTGTGACATATGAAATACATTGTGTATTCCTATGACGTTTACTGGTAAGTCTAAGCGGTATGCAGCTGATCCAACGCACTCTATAATCTCGAAATGTCCTACATATTTTGGGACTCAATTGTTTACCTTTCCCTATGCGCGTGAAGCCTTTTCTCGGTGATGCTTCCCAAGAACACTTTTTCGCCTACCGCAAAATCTATGTCCCATCTTCGAGTATCGGCGTAACTCGTTTGTCTATCTTGGGTAGCCTTCATTCTTTGCCGAATTATCTCAATCCTTTCAATAGAATCTGTTATCCACTTCTTAATAATCTTTTTTGTATCCCCTTTCTCAGTTACTTTAGTCTAATCCATATCCCAATATAGCGGAGATCTACACTTTCTCCCATTTAAAGCTTCGTAAGGGGCTCCTTTAATGGATGCCTGATAATTATTGTGGTATGCAAACCCTACGAGAGGTAAACATTCCTTCCAATCTTCTTGGAAGTCTAAAGCACAAGCTCGCAACATATCCTCTAGATATTCGATAGTTCTTTCTGAATGACCATCAGTTTGAGGATGTGTTGCGGAACTAAAATGTAGCTTAGTCCCTATTAGTTCTTGAAGATTCGACCATAGTTGCGAAGTGAATTTCGGATCTCTATCGGAGACAATGCTAATAGGCACTCCATTCAATCTCACAATCTCTTTCTGATACAACTTTGCTAAAGAGCTGACCTTGTCAGTAGTCTTGACTGGTAGAAAGTGTGCGGATTTAGTTAACAGGTCAATGATAACCCATATACTATCATATCCTCCTTTAACCTTTGGCAATGCCGTAATAAAATCTATAGTTATTTGTTCCCATTTCCAGGTAGGAATTGGCAATGGTTGTAATTTTCCCCCAGGCTTCTGGTGTTCTGTTTTGACTCGTTGGCAGGTCAAGCATTCTTTGACATAGCCAACAATATCTCGTTTCATTCCATTCCACCAAAAATATTTCTTAAGATCATGATACATATTAGTTCCTCTGGGATGTACCGTATATCGAGTCTTATGCGCCTCATCTAGAATTTCCTTTCGAACCACAGGGGGTAACAGACTCGTTTTTTATATCTCAAGATTCTGTGTTCATCTTTCGTGAATTTAGTTTCAATATCTTTTTCTTTAGAACTGAGACACTTCTTGATTCATTCATCTTATGCTTGGGCTTCTTTAAGCCTTTCGTTTAACGGTAAGGATAAGATTATATTGGCTAATCGGGACTTCGAGATAATAGTTATGGGCTCACTTCTCCCGTACAACGTTGTTAACTCTAGATCGTGTGTTGGGTAATTCTCTTCTTGAGGGTTGAGTTTTCTTGACGCATAGACTATGACTTTGCCATTTTGCATTAGGACGAATCTTAATCATTCTTTAGATGCATCTGTATAGACCGCGTAGCCTTCTTTCCCTTCTGGTAAGGCTAGTACTAGGGTAGATGTTAAACTTCGCTTTAATTCTTGAAAACTCTGATCCCATTTTTTCGTCCATTCAGACTTACCTTCCTTCTTTGTGAACTGGGTAAGAGGCTTGGCTATCTTGGTGAAATCTTTCACAAATCTTCTATAATAGCCGGTAAGTCCTACAAAACTTCTTACTTCAGAATTTTTTTTTTTTTTAGGTGTATATCAGTTCATCACTGTTTCGACCTTTGGTAGATCTACTTCTATTCCAGAACCAGATATTATGTATCCTATAAAGTCACTCTTTCCAACCAAAATTCGCACTTGCTGAACTTCGAGTATAGCTTATGTTCTCTTAAAGTACTCAGTATTAGACAGTTTGAAAGCACTAAGATGTCACCAATAAAGATGACCACAAACTGATCTAGATATGGTCGGAATATCCGATGCATTAAATCCATAAATACAGCCGGAGCATTCATTAATCCAAAAGGCATCTCTACAAACTGAAAAGTGACCATATTGAGTATTAAAAGTAGTCTTTGGAATATCATCCTTTCTTATTCTTAATTGATAATACCCTTGCCTTAAATCCAACTTAGAATACGCTCGGGATCCTTGGAGAATATCGAACAATTCTTTGATATGGGGGAGAGGGTATTTATTCTTGATGGTCATACGATTGAGTTCTCGGTAATCGATACATAATTGTAATGATATATCCTTCTTCTTAACAAATAGCATAGGTGCTCCCCATGGAGATGTGCCATGATGGATATATCCTGATTCTAATAACTCATCAAGTTGTTTCCTCAATTCTTGGAGCTCAGATGGAGCTATTCGATAAGGTGTTTTCGAAAATAACTCAGCTCCAGGGACCAAGTCGATCACAAATTCTAATTCTCTGTCAGGAGGTAATAAATTTTGATGTTCAGGGAATACATCAATGAACTCCTTTACCATTTCTACCACCTCAATTTTGAGCTGATCTTTAGGCCTATTTAACAAATAGGCAATGAATCCAGTGGCTCCCTTATTAATTAACGTTTTAGCCTTTGTTGTTGTAACCAATGATATCGGCTCTATTTCTTCTCCCGATATAAAATTATCACCTTTTCCTAAGGTGACTTTTTTCTTGAAATAATCCAATTTAGCATGATATTTATAAAAGCCAATCCATCCCTAGAATAACTCTATATCTTGACATCAGTAATTCTATAAGATCTATCAGGTAGTATTGGGTACCAATCCGTTATAGGACAACATTTATATCCTCTATCCGCGATAAGACAAGTTCCCAGATGAGAACTTACTTGAGGACATAAGGTAATTGTTCAAGTGGAAAATTAAAATGCGCACATAATTGAGATGCAATGAATGGATGCGCGGCGCCAGGATCATATAAAGCAGTAACTGGCATGTTTAGAATGCGTACCTTTAACAACTTTTGGGGATAACATTTATAAAGTGCAATCACTCTTATAGAGAGAGTATAATGCATGATAGTTGAGAATGATTTACAAATGATCATGAAAATATAAATCTCCAAATAATAACAATTAAGAAACACAACATCTTTAGTAGAGGAAAACATGTAAAAGTACAAGAAATCAGTATGTCAATTTGCGGTCCTACTGGTATCTTGAAGCAATTCTAATAACTTGAGACTTGATCGATCTAAGAAGTGTAAATAACGGATATTCACAAGGCGGAAATGCGAGTAGGAAGATAAAAGAGATGCAGAGCTTATAACTGAATCTACCAACAAATTTGATAGTTTTGAAAGTATTAAAGAATTCAACAAAACTCAGGATATTGGGTGTGGATTAAAACTATATAGTTAGCTTTATTGGGGAAAGGTTTAGTACCACAATTGTAACTAATCACATGTTAGTCAGCCACCCCAGCAGTGATTGATCACAATTTAAGCACTAAAGGCACGAGAATACTTGTGAGACTCTATGAACCCCAGATTTCCACAACATGGAGATCTGATACCACTTGAAGTTGTAGTGTCTCCCCTAGCGCTACAACCCCCGCACCGTAATACTTCCCGGGTGAAGGTTAAACCCTATAGTCGAGAAATACTACGGCGAATGGTTTAGGTAATCTTGAAGAAAGAGCATGATACAGTGCGGCAGAAGATAGAGAGATCTAAAACTTTGCAAGTGGACAAGGGTGCTGACGCAATAAAGAATAAGTGTTACTATTATTGATTGAAGTAACCGACATAAGGGGGAGAGTAACATAGTAGCAAGCTAGTGTAAAATATGAGTGTAGCTGATTTGTAATGTAAGCATACTCAGGACTATGGGTTCTGAGAATCAGTCCTAAGCTCCTAGGTATGACATCTTACTGCTTCAAGATACTTCTAAGTGTCGTCCCCTTGATTCCTGAAATCATGCATTTTAAGATAGACGATGGGTTAGTCAAAGCGACTAAGTGAAGGAGGGTATTAACTTATAGGTATGTGTGTGTGTGTGTATATATATATATATATATATATATATATATATATATATATATATATATATAGGACCAAGAAGATCTCCGCCTCAAAATGGTAGCAATAGGATATAACAAATATGATATGGTTCATAATAAGTTCAAAATGGGGTTAGGGGTATATGGAGATTATTTGTAAAGTATGAACAGTATGTAATAAGAAGTTATAATGCCCGCAAGCCAGGTTTCTCCAACCGTAACTCCTTAAATATTTGGTGAAACAGCACCGGGCTGATCAAGGTGCCGGTACTTTAATAAAACCAAGTATGATAACAACTCCGCTACTCCGTGGTGTCAATAGGGAATCAAACCCCAGAGACAATATATGTAATAAGTGGGAAAAATGCTCCTGGGAGGTTGTCTCTCTTAAATCTTGGCGTGGATTAACTAACCTCCAGCTAAACCACTACCAAGAGTTGGTGGAGGTCTGTGGAACCAACAATACCCTCGGCCCTATACCTTCCGGGTAATTGCTCGACATAGCTATGTGCCGGGGCCTATAATAATAATGATAATGTATTTTGCTAGCTTGGTCGGGAATCAGTTCTTAGTAATTAGGGACTAAAGTATATAGTGTTCGGATAAGATCCTAATTCCGATATAAAAGTATTTTCCTCTTAGAGAGTTTTATTATATTGTAATAATATGTATAGGTAGGAAATCAAATAATAGGTAGGTTTTCGAAATAATTTTATATATAGATACATAGGTATAGGCGTGATTCCAGTTGAAAATATTTTAACCCTCACCTATACCGGTAGACAGACAAAGTCGTGTAGATTCCACTGCTTGATCCTAATTTCGCCTGAAAGTATTAAATACTACAGGCTTAGGACAAACTTTCTTATTACTCTAATCAAATAAGAACATCATGTAGATAGAGTTCACACTTAAAAGATTAACATGTTAGAAAACCCGACAAACCCTAATTTTAACCGTTTAAGGAAATTTAATTAATTAATTAGGTTTTATGAAGACTTTAACTAATTTAATATTTATTAATCACATTGTGATAACAATTATATGATTGGAAATGAAATTTAGGGCTTAATTTGACAATGTAGGTTAGGTTTTGAAATTATTTTACAATTTATCGATTTTTGGAAATTTTGGATAAAATCTTTCTTTAAAAAAATTCCAAAACTTATTTTATAATTATTTTTAAATAATTTTCAAAATTATTATTTAATTATTGACCAAAAAGTAAAAATTACTATTGAAAATATTTATTATTCAAATTTCAAAGAATTAAACACTTTATCACATAAGATTGAACATACACACTCACACACTATTACCCGTGCACCTTCTTTCAATTCATGAACATTATGAACCTGTTCGTAGACTTATGAATGTGTTTAAATTAGTTCATGATCATATTTAATAAATTCTAAGTTCATAACATATAATTAAACTTAAAATGTAGCACTTTATGTAACTTTAATCATAAAATTAATTCTAAAAAAATTATTCTAGGCATGAATTTAATCAAATAAAATCATAAATAATTAAACACATATTCATATTATATCATATCATAATTGATGCATCTAACTAAATAGATTCCATAGTGTAGGCACATTGTATTCAAAACTAACAATTATGTATATATTTCATAAAATAAAATTCCTAAAGACATAATTTAATTAATTTTAAGCATGATATATTCATAATACCCTAAGAAAACCTTATAAAGTATGAAGTAATAAAGTAAAAATACTCATACATTAGAGAGGAAGAGGCAGTTCGAAAATCCCTAGTGAGAGTGAAGATTTTGGTGTGAATTTTGTGAATGCCTCTAAGGGTATTCATAGGTATAATCTTGGGGGTTTAAGTGCAATTTCCTATTCTTTTGGGTAGTGACTAAGGGTGTAGTGTAGCAAGGTGTACAAATATAAGGTACTTCGTATGCTAGGTGCATAAGTGACATATACACTTATGTATTTAGGCATTATGTAATAAATACATCTTAATAAAATAAATCTAAAATAGGGTGGAAATAATAATAAAACTGTAGAAGAATCTCTAAATTTTAGTTTGAAATGAGAAAATTTGCAAAAGAAAGAGAATCGAAAGAGCTTTCCAATGGATATAAACACTTAACGTTTAAATGTCTAAAGTTAAAGTAGTAGATGTTTGGAATTTTGAATAGTATGAGAAAATACTCAAAATGGAGCTAGGATGTGAATTAATTTCCGAGAAAGTGTCCATCGTTCTTAAAATAATTTAAGGATTATTTTGAGTATAATATTGAATACCAAACGCCATTTGGTTTAAAAGTTAGTTTTTACGGCGGGAATAGTACTTTAAGAAAAATAGGAATAATTTATAAAACGAGCAAGGATTTGAACTAGGGTTTAGAAAAGGTATTAAAATTCATAAAAGAATCCGAGGATTGTTTTTGTTATAATATTGGATAGGGAAAACTTTGAATTTCAAAAATCTCCAAGTTAGGGTTAAAGTAGGGTTTTTGGACGGTTTTGGCTACTACGGGAACTACAATGAAAATTAGGATTTGGGAATGATATCATCATTTATAAAATTTTATAAGGATTCATTTGAAGCGAATATTGGATAGATAAAGTGTCCCAAAAATTTCTACATCTAGGAATAAATTGTAACTAGGGACCTAATGAGAATTTTATACAAACAATTTTCAAAGTGTATTTTGGGATAATAAAAGCTATGATATGAGTTTTGAAAATGTCGAATCTTACTTTCTAAAGTCTCATGAGGAATATGTGAAGGTTTAGGTTCAGTGGATGAATAGTGATAGGTGTTTCATAATAAGATATGGATAAAATTTGAAATGTAAAGTCATATAATTCACATAAAATGCAATGCATAATGGATTGAGGCTATAAATGCTTTTCTCTTCACCCTCTACTTACCTGTTTCATCTTAGTCCGGGAATCCAGGCTGTTACACTCCTCATATGTTAGTGGATCATTATCTTCTTAAGAGAATTCATGGAGAAAACCATACCATCCCTTAGGCTGTCTAGGAGTGCGTTCAGAGTTCCTTAGAGGAGGGTTTTCATGTGTATCATAGTTCGTGGTTGGTTGTGGGAAATCAGAATGGAATGTGTCTTCTGAATATGGCGTGGGAGTATCTTGAATTTTTGGAGTTCTGTGATCTTGCCTTTCTTTTCTTCTAGGAACGGTTCTTCAAGAAAAGTTACATTTCTTGAACAAACAACTTTTGATTAGTTTGATCATAAAAGAAGTACCCTATGGATTCCTTAGGATAGCCAACAAAGTAGCATAAGATAGGACGAACTTCTAACTTATCTCCCATTGTCCTATTCATAAAAGCAGGACAACCCCAAATTCTTAAGTAAGAATAACTAGGGATTTTACCATACTACATTTCGTAGGGCGTTTTAGGGACTGAATTGGAAGGAACAAGATTCAAAATCTTGGCTGCACTTTCTAGAGCATAACCCTAGAAAGAAGGTGGTAAGTCAGTGAAACTCATCATGGAACGAACCATATTAAGTAGGGTTCCATTCCTTCTCTTAGAAACTCCATTAAGCTGAGATGTTCCCGAAAGAGTCCACTGAGAGATAATGTCATTATCTCTGAGATGATTAAGGAGTTCTTCACTATGATACTCGCCACCTCGATCAGATCGAAGTGTCTTGATCTTGTGACCAGTTTGGTTCTCAAACTCCTTTTGAAATTCTAAGAATTTCTCAAAAACCTCAGATTTGTACTTCATTAAGTACACATAACCATAACGACTAAAGTCGTCAGTAAAGGTTATGAAGTACTGATGATTACTTCGAGTGCTTACAACAAGCAGTCCACAAACATCAGAATGGATCAAATCTAAGGTCTTTGTGGCTCGTTCCACACTCCCTTTAAAAGGAGTTTTGGACATTTTTCCTTTGAGACAGGATTCGCAGGAAGTTAACTGTTTAAGGTCATTTTCAGAGAATATCCCTAATGTAGTTAACCTGCTAATTCTATTCTTGGAAATATATCCTAATATAGCGTACCACAAAGATGCTGAGACTTCATCATCTCTCTTACGTTTTGTTTCTCATTATATATTCAAAATATTGGTGTTTTGAGTTAGATAAAGTCCATTTTTTAATGTACCAAGATGTATTGAAAAATTATTCTTTTTAAGGAAAAGGTTACCATTCTTAATATTAATTTCATAACCTTCGCAATCAAGTATTGGAACTAAAATAATATTACGAATAATGTCTGGTACAAAAATGACTTTATTTAAAACTAATTTAAAACAACCTAAATCTAATCTAATTGTGCCTAAAGCTTGAGTTTTAACCATCGAGCCGTCCCCAATGTTCAAGACACATTCTTCTCTTTTAAGCTGTCAGATATCACTTAGCATCTCTACACCATTACAAATATGAGATCCACAACCGGTATCAAGTACCTAAGAGTTAGAATTAATAGAAAGATTTACTTGAACGAGAAACATACCTTTCTTTAGAGTAGTATTGTATTCTTGGCAGTTTATCCTCTAATGTCTCGGTTTGCCACAATGGAAGCTAACGTCCTCTTTCTGATCACGTTTCTTCTTTTGGGCTTTTCCCTTCTTGATGCCTCCATTGGGCCTAAAGGACTTCTTCTTCTTTTGGGCTTTCTTGCCCTTGCCCTTAGAAGGCTTAGAAGAAGATGGAGCAGTGACCATCATAACCTTATTGTCCTTCTTTATCGTGCTTTCAGCAATCACAAGTTGACTGATCAGCTCAGCTACACTAGCATTTGAATGATTCACGTTGAAGTTAAGGACAAATGGGTTGAATGATGGTGGGAGCCAGGCTAACAACAAATCCACCGAAAGTTCATCTCTCAGTGGCGTCCATGGAAGCAAGTTTCTCAGCTAGAGGAAGAAACTGGAGTCCATATTAATGGACACTTTTACCCAACCTCATTCTCAAATGGAATAATTCTTTTGAGGTGTTATACCTTGTAACACGCTCATGAGGGTTGTAAAGTTGCTCTAAGTGGTCGTAAATCTCCCAAATGAATTCCATGGACTCATGTTATCTTTGCATATCCGGGGACATGTTAGCAAGCATGAGACAACGGGCTTGGAAATTATCATCCTATCACTTCTGGATCGTGTCCCGCTCAGCCCGGGCCTGAGCTTCCCCTTTAGTAATGGGCTCTACCTCGTAGAGAACATAAGTTCTCATTTCGGAATCTAGAACGATTTTTAAATTCCTAAGCCAATCAGAATAGTTGGGACCAGTCAACTTGTTTGACTCAAGGATCGACACTAGAGGGTTTTTGGTTGCCATTTCAAAACACATAAAGAATCAAAGAATCTACGACCTAAATGAAAAAATAGAGAACTAAGTGAGCATGCTGAATAATAATGATATACATGAGATTAGGTCTTTAATCTATGTCTCTCCTACTGTTTTTAGAAGATCTATAATTCCCAAAGATCTTAGAGGGTACTTGTTATCCCAATGGGTACTAAGATCCTATGCACTTTATCTTGAACCCACAACTCGCTGACACTCTTAATAAAGTCTAAGGCAGGTATAACTTACCAATTCCAACTCGGTGGAATTCTTAGTAATATTTTTGCATCACCTATCTTTCAATATGGACTCACGACTCGTGCGACATCCATATTTACTTAGGCATTAAGCTAGACCCATCAATCATAAGATCAAGATCAAAACTTAGTTTGAACGACCCACGACTCGCGGACATCGTCCCCCCTAAAATTGATCTCGAAATATTGATCATTAAAATGATCAATTAGGAAACTAAGAACTAATAGATTTCACATAGTCACCCCATAACTCATGGACAACAACTAGCTTCCTCTATTAAACTTAAATCCTATGGAGGGAATGCTAGGAATTTAATTCAAAGTTTGCGCCTCTAACTAAACACCTATTTTCGAATTTAGCTTAATATTTTAAGGGAATTTTCGATTTACCCGAAGAGTTGTCCGGTTCGACCTCACCAACATATATGTTTTCCAATTTTAATTAATCTTGATTAATACAAGTACAACTTAAATGCATTTCACACAAGCACATAGCAGATAACATGTCCTAGCATGATACTAACATGTGATGATCATGAGTTCTACCTATCTTATGCGTGTTATATGGGAGCTACTCCACAATCACAAGTTCTAACATACATACCACATAAAACAGTTAAAATCACATAAGGGAGTTGGAGATAAAACGATGCCCTATCTATTATAATAATAGAAATCCTCTCTAACACTTTGAGAGGTCTTCACTTATGGCCTCCATCTTATTACTTGTTCTGTGGATCCATCTTACTCCATGGGTGCATTGTCTCCAAAATGAAAGAAAAAGACCTCACCACCGATCTCTACTCTCAAATTACAATAAAAGAAAAAGACATAATGTAATAAGGATAAATCTTCATACCGGCCTTAGACAACTACACGGGGCATACCCCAACCTCATAAATAGTAATATGGAAAGCCACATAATAAACACGTAACTGCTGAGTGTGAAATTCGTATGGATTTAAGCATTAATTAGAGTATATTTTTCTGCCATTTGATGTGTTTATGTGTTTATTTTGCTACATTTAGGTGATTATTAAGTTGGAGATAAGAAATGGCAAATCAAGACGAATTCACGCATTTTCGGAGGAAAAAAGAGTAACTCCCGTTACCCTTTGGTAGTGCAAAGTTGTTAACCCCCCATTAACAGACACAAGAGCATCAATTTTGGCAAATCAGAGGAGTAACGCTCGTTACCCTAGGGCAGAAAGAAAGTGGTAACGCCCATTACCACTTATAAAAGCGCTATTGTGATTTTAAGGCAGTAACGGACGTTAACGAGGATCGTGCAAGCATAGGTAATGGCCGTTATCTAGGGTGGCGAGATAGAATTTTGGGTAGTTATTTAAGTGCGTTTTGGAGTCTTTTTTAGAGAGTTCTTCTCCCGTTCATAACCTAGCCTGAGGAGAGAAGTTCTGGAGTTTTGAAGAGTTGTTCAGAGAATTTAGAGAAGACGAAAGGATCGAGTTCTGAAACAATTTTGGTTTTTCGGTTTATTTACTGCTTTATTTTATTAAACTAATTCTGTTAAGTTTCATTTTAATTAGCTTTCATGTTCGATTTGTTTTTCCCGAATTCTTGAATATTTATGAGTTTATTCTTGAGAATTTGTTTTGATTTGTTGAACATGAATTTGTTTAATGCAATGTACTTGAGTTTTATTGAGTTTTGAATTAATTATGAGTAGCTAATCCCCTGGGGCTAGGGGAATGATAATGAATGTATGGTATGTGTTTGATATGATGCTTGAATGACTTGTGCTAATTCTTAGTGTGAAAACTGGTTTGAATTGAATTGCGAAGGCCTGATCACCCTTAGCATAATCTAGGATTACTTGAGAATCGAAAGGGTAATGGTAATTATGAAGGTTTTCCTAACTAGTAGATTGTAGGAATGCAAAGAGCTTTGGTTCTGATCTATACAACAGTAAATCTTATTTCATGCCAAGCCGCTAGAATAGAAATTGCACTAGTCTTGGTCTTGTTGGTTTAATTAATACATTGATGATTGCGAGAGCAACATTGAGCTTAATTAAATACACGGTTATACCTTAAGAGAGGATAATTCATATATAAGTGACTAGATTGTAGAATTGCACTTGTCAAACGAGTATTGTATTGAATACCTGAATGCATAAGTCATTTCTCCCCAGCCTATTTAGTCTGCTGAGTTTAATCCGCGTTTAAGTTTGTTATTTATGTTTTCATAGAATTACTTATTTAGATTTCATTCTAATAAATAGATAAACAACAACTTGAATTTGCTCGGTCTTTAGATTAGAAATAAATATTGAGTAGTGGTTGATTTCCCTTCTCTGTGGGTACGATCCTATTGTGCTACGCGTATATTAAGTGTACACTTGCACGATTGGTTTTAACTTAGTTGAATCAAAACCACAACAATAAGTGTTTTGCGCCGTTACCGAGGAAGGCGTTTTAAATCAATATTACTTAAATATTTTGATCTAGTGCTTTAGACCATTACTTTGTTTTGTGTTTTGATCTTAGTCATTGTGGAATTAAGCTAAGAATTTTCTTTACTTCTGTGCAGGTATACAGTGTATGCGAAGATCTCAAGATCCAGAACTAGTTCCCTACGATTCTGAAATCGAGAGAACACTCAGTGCTATTAGGAAGAAGAAAAAGAAAAGAAAGAAATCAGCAGCCGAACCAATGGCAGTAGATCCGAACAATGTAAGAGGCGGAGGGGTTGTAGATCCACCACCACCACCACCTCGTCCTGCGATTAGAGATTACAACTTGCCAAATGCTAGAGTAATCCAGACCGTATCCCGCTCCCCGATTGGAGCAAACAACTTCGAAATCAAACCAGCTATAATCAACTTGCTGCAGAACAATCCGTTCTTAGGATTATTACTAGAGGATCCGACATCACATCTTGAGTATTTTCTTAAGGTGTGCCATACCTTCAACATCCACAATGTCACAACTGATGCTATTCGAGTTAGATTTTTTCCTTTTTCACTAAGGGAAAGAGCCAAAGCATGGTTAAGCACTGTACCCAATGAGTCCTTTCAGACGTGGGAGGCACTTTCTCAGGCTTTCTTAGCCAGGTTATTCCCTCTCAGTAAGACCACGAAGTACAGGAATGATATACAAGGTTTCAGACAACTAGACGGAGAATCCTTCTATGAGGCTTGGGAAAGATTTAATGATTTGCAGAAGAAGTGCCCTCATCATGTGATTCTCGATTGGTTATTGATTCAGACTTTCTATAATGGGATGTCCCCTACATACAGAGGAGCGATGGATGCCGCTGCTGGTGGAGCATTCTTGTCCAAATCTGAGACCATTACTAAAGAAATGTTAGATAATATGTCACATAATGATGTTTTTGCACATGATTGAAGCCATTCCCAACTAGCTAAAGTGCAAGCATAGTTGCTGAATGCGATGGATTAACCTCCATCAATGCCCAGTTTGAAGCTCTTATCAAGAGATTGGACCAACTCTCTGTGAATGCAGTTGGGACACAAGCCCAACCAGTTCAGGTAATTTGCGAAATTTGTGGTGGTCCACATGCAGTTAACGTGTGTCCTCATACCAATACAGGAGAACAGGTGCAAGAGCAATTGAATTATGCAAACAACTTGAAACCGGTGAATGACCCATACTTGAATAGTTATAATACGGGATGGAAGAACCATCCTCATCTTCCCTGGTCTAATAATTAGAATATCCAACAACCACCATCTCAGGCTAGACCGCAGTTTCAGCCGAGGGCTCAGTTTCAACAAAGACCACCTGTTCCACACCATGCCGCACCTCCTCAGCAGGAACAGATGCAAGGATGGGAGGCTGCACTTGAGAAATTCATAGTTGTGTCTACAGAACGTTATCAGAAATTGGAGACTCAAGTGGAACAGGTGGTGAATCAAAACAGAAATTTGGAGACTCGGATTGGTCAAATTGCCCAATCTTTGAATATGAGAGGTCCAGGAATGTTGCTAAGTCAAACCGAAAACAATCCTAAGGAGCACTGTAAGGCCGCTTTTTATGTGACACAATGGCGAGAATGATAATCCAAAGTTGCTGGCAGATTTTGAATTTGACGAGTTGAGTTGTGAGAGGGTTGAAGAGGTAGTTGAGATCGTGAAAATAGAGATGGATGAGCAAAAGGAAGAGCTCCCCTCAAAACCAAAGTTTAGTGTGGCAACTAAGGAACAAGTGCTACGGGGATATTTCCTTAGAGATTACAGATACAGAAATTAGAGAAACAAATTGAGAAGTTTTTGAGCATGTTCAAGCAGCTTCACTTTAACATCTCTTTTGAGAAGTTCTTGATGGAAGTTATTTCAAGAAAAGGGAAGTCTGAAGACTTTGCTACATTTTCACTCACTGAAAAGTGTAGTGTTATTATTTAGCAGAAGCTTCCCCAGAAGCTTAAGTACCTCGGGAGTTTTTCTATCCCTCTAACTATTGGTTCCTTACAATTTAATAATGTTTTATGTTATATAGGAGCTAGTGTGAGTCTAATCCCTCTATCTACTTGCAAAAAATTAGGAGTGAAGGAGCTCAAACAGACTAATATGATACTCCAACCAGTTGACATATCAGCAAAATACCCTATAGGAATTCTTGAGGATGTGTTGGTAAAAGTTGGGAAATTCTACATTCTTAATGATTTTTTAATTCTTGACGTTGAGAATGATGAGAGTATGCCATTGATCCTTGGAAGACCGTTTTTAGCTACGGCTGGAGCGGATATTGATGTTCAGAATGGACTTCTCACATTCAAAATAGGAGATGAAACAATGGAGTGTAGGGCTTTTAGTTCCATGGCACCACCACCGGTACCGGATGAGTGTCTCATGATCGGGGCTACAAGTGGGACATCAGACAGAGTGTTATGGTTCGCAAACGAAAGAGATTTGGTTAATTAGGGGAGGAAACCAAAATCTCAACAATTGAGGATAAAGAATGTGTCGGAACTAGATATTTGGAAATCAAGATTTGGTGTTGTGAGCAACAAGAACGAGGTCACGCCTTGTGACTCATCACGAGGGGATTATTAATCCCCACTCCGATTTCCAAAATTCAAGCTAACGACTATAACTTAGAACTAACCTCTCTCTCTTGTTTCTTTTCTTTTCTTTTCCTTTTTGTTCCTTTCGTTTTCCTAGTTTTCTCGTGCAATTTTAGTTCTTTCTCCCCCACTTTGCAGGTTTAGTGAGGTGTTGTCAGAGTATGGAGGCAAGGGCCGTTATTTGAGCTTTAATATCGGAATTAAGGTCCATTTTTGTTGTGTGTAAGCATTTGTGCGTATGATTGAATTTTCTTGTGAGGAGAATGAATTGTTGTGATATTCTGTAATATGTGCTTTGAGATATTTGTGTGTTACGAGATTGGTGCAATATGGTTTGATGGAAAATTTTGAGTTAATCTGTGCGAATTAATGGATTAAGCACCGGCCAAGTTAGCTTTTGTTAAAATTGAGTTTTGTACAAGAACGTGAGTAACGGGTATTACACCTCTTCAGTTCATTTTAGGTAACGCCCGTAAATGGGTACAGGCGTGTAGGACAGTAGGGGTAACGGGCGTTACTCCTGGCAAGCATAATTAAGTAATTCTCATTAACGGCCCAAAGTCGCGTTTTTTAAAGAGGAAGACTCATTTTTGAAATTTAAATCCTATTTCCTCTCAACTTAGGTCCTACCCCAACATAACCTATATATTTGGCCTGCCCTCTCTTCTTTTCGCACGTAAACACAATCTATTAGAAGAGAAGCAAGCAATTCTTCATAATCAAGGCACCACCAACATCACACATACTCTTTTCTATCTAAGCTTGAATTGGTAAGTAACCCCTCTCTCTAAGCTTGATGTTAGAATGACTTCTTCCTATCTAAGATGAATTTTGGGCTAGAATTGTTGAATTTGGAGAAGTTATGCACGTTAGAGCTAGGATTAATGATTTGTAGTGATTTCAACTTGAATTGAGAAAATTTTGGAAGAACCCCAGTCTCTAGCTATCCTTTGAATTTGAATTGTGGAATTGATTTTGGAGAACGTTTAAACTTGAGTTATAATATTTTAGAGCCTTTTTGAATTGAATTGGGTGGATTTATGATTGATTTTTATGTGTTTTTCCTTGTCTTATTTGAATGATATAGGTACGATGGGTCGTATTAAGTGTTCTCGGTCTATCGAGCCCTTCACTACTTTATCTGAGTCATCAATCAAGGTAGTCGATCAATATAACGGTGAATGCTATGGGCTTTGGAGGGAAGGAAGAAGTCCACCACCTTGGAAGAAACTTTTGCAGGCCTCTTTGCTTGTGGGTGGTGAGGACCCATACTTTTATTAGTTCGTGCCCGCTTTGCTTTAGTTGAAACGTTGATAGGGGGATGAGTTTAGCTAGGGGTTGAGTGGCGCCTTCTTGACTTGGGGCACCTTTTGGATTCATCCCTTGTGGCTCGGCCCAGTGAGTCTCAATGGCAGCAGCTAAGTTGTTGATCTTCATGGCCATCTGGGAGGCCAAAAATCGCTCGTTTTGCCTGAAGTCGAAGTCATTGGCGATTGTTTTCCCTTTTTTTTTCGCAACGACTTTCTTTCTGGCCAAAGCTCTTTTAGCAGCCTCGTCGCTAGAGGCGACCATGATAAACAGAAAACATTAGCAACCATAACCGATGTTGAGGTCAAAACTGAGGTGTGAAATTAATTTATTTTGAAAAATTTTAAAAAAGAAAGGAAAAGACGTGCTTGGCCTGAGGATATTGACCGTGGCTTTACCAATGCTGAAGTCCATGTGCCTGATGTATCAGTTTATTGCATGGATTTGTAGGGAAAATTTAGCTAAATTCAAGCAGTTTTAAGAACTTATAACGTGATTTATGCTCCTTATTAGGTATCTTTCACCTTGGAGTTGAAAAGACGGATAAAAGCAAAACCATGCAATAAAGGGCGAAAAACCAGAGATTTTTAGGGGACACGCCCATGTCCCCGTGGTAGAGTAAACTGAGACACGCCCGTGTCTCAGTACAGAGGAAGCCCTCGGATTCAAGGAGGTGACACGCCCGTGTCACCTATGAAGAGTAGTTTTCTGCACGCCCGTTACATGGTACAGAGAGGCCGGGAGATGTTGACACCCCCGTGTCATCCAGCAGAACAAGTTTTGACACCCCCGTGTCAAGTGGAAAAGCGCAACCACGATTTTATTACGTGACACGGGCGTGTCACATTTGAAGGCATAACCCTTGCACGCCCGTGTCACGGGGCGGTTTCAGAATTTGGAGTTCTATATATACGCGGATTTGAGGCGGAATAAGGGAGCTTTTGGACTACTTTTTCCCAGAAGTTCAAGAACACTTGGAGATAGAAGAAACACGAAGATAGAGAGTTGAAGATTCATTCCAATCACAAGACTTTGTCAATTTGGTTTTATTTACTGCTTTCCGATCAAACTAATTCCTCAAGTTTTGGTTTTCCATTCTAGTAGAATTAATTTCTTGTTTTAGATTCGTTTTTGGATGACTAGGTTAGAATTCAGCATTGTTAATTCCTTTTTGATGTTTATGTTAGACATGATTATTTTGAATGCAATTCCTTTGATCTTAATGAGTTTTGATCCAATTATGAGGAACTAATCTCCTAGGGTTAGGGGGTAAGGATTATGCATCTAAGGTGTTTGAATTAATGCTTGAGTAAATTTGTGTGATTCTTTGTTAGGAAAACGGTATTGAATAAGCTGGGAATGGATTGGCCATCCATGAACATGTTGTAAATTATCCGATAATCGAGAGATTGAGGATAATTGAGAGTGTTTTCTGAAACTTAGATCTTTTGGGCTTAAAGAAATTTAACCCTAATTTCTACAACCCGTATTTAGAATTCCATGCCAAGCCGCTAGGTTTTAAATACACTAATCTTGCTTTATTCGATTAATTTGGTTACTAAGTGATTGTGAGAACAACACTTGGCTTAATTAATTAGGCATCTAGCCTTCGAAAGAAGCTAGATATAACATCGTGATTAGGTTGAAGAATCATACATCCATACTTAAGTACTGATTTGATCATAAAAGAGCATATGATTTACTCCCCGACCTGCTTTAATTAAGTGGTTAATTCTCGTATTTAGTTGTTAGCGTGCGATTGATTTATTATTAGTTAAGTTCAATTTTGTCATACTAGTATAGATTAACCTTGTCAATCTCTTTCGGTCTTTAGATTAGAAATAATCATAAAAGTGGTTGTTGAATTCCCTTCCCTGTGGATACGATACCTTAAGTGTTGCAATCGAATTAGAACTTACACTTGGGTTCAAGATTTGTCTATCAAGTTTTTGGCGCCGTTGCCGGGGAAGGCGTTTAATTCAATATTACTTTAGTGATTTTTCTGGTGCTTTAGACCACCCTTTCTGTTTGATTTCTTTTTGAAGTGCGTTGAATTTGACCACAGGTTTTCCCCATTGCAGGTACCTAGTTTATGCTACGATCGAAAGGCTTGGAACCCTTGCCTTACGATCCTGAAATTGAGAAGACTTGTAGGGCGAATCGAACGAAGCGAAAAAAGGAAAAGAAGCAGAAAGTAAACCCAATCCCAATGGCACAACCCGTAAACGAGCAACCAACCACACTCCAGGATTATGCCATTCCTAACATTGGCTTAATCCAGAACAACTTGACTCGCCCCGCCGTGGAGGCGAACAACTTTGAAATCAAAACCGGGTTCATCAACCTTTTACAACAGAACCCGTTTGGAGGTTTACCACATGAAGACCCCGCATCACACTTGTCCTACTTTTTGGATGTCTGCTCGACCTTTAAGATCCACAACGTCTCTGATGATGCGATCCGAGTTAGGCTCTTTCCCTTCTCCCTAAGGGACAAAGCCCGGACATGGATTTCGACCTTGTCAAACGAGACACTTCAGACATGGGCAGACCTCTCTAAGGCCTTTCTAGCCAAGTTCTACCCTCCTAGTAAGACCATGAGGTACAGAGACGAAATAACGAGTTTCAGGCTCTATGATGGAGAAACATTGTACCAAGGATGGGAAAGATACAAAGAACTGCAAAGGAAGTGCCCGCATCACCGTGTTCCAGGATGGCAATTGGTACAAATCTTTTACAACGGAATGACAGAGAACATGAAAATCATGGTCGATGCAGCAGCGGGAGGAGCATTTATGGCTCTATCCGAGGAAGTAGGAATGCAACTTCTTAACAAGATGGCAGCAAATAGCAGTTGGACAAAAGAGAGGAGCAATCCTCCTCCAAAACCCGAGGCAGGCATACTCGCCACTGACACTGTGACAGCTTTCAATGCCAAGTTCGACGCACTGAATCAGAAGTTAGACCGACTTGCAATTGCTACAGCACGAAACACTGTGGCACAGTCAAATGCCCTACAGGTATTATGTGAAACTTGTGGTGGTCCCCATTCATTTGATATTTGTCCTTCTACCAATGCAGGTGCACAGGTTGTTGTTGGTCAAGAACAAGTCAATTACGTGCAGAATCAAAAACCAGCAAACGACCCATACTCAAACACCTACAACCCAGGTTGGAAGAATCATCCGCACTTCTCGTGGTCAAACAATCAGAATGTTCAAAACCCAAATCCAAATCCAAGACCACAGTTCCAACCAAGACAACAGGGACAACATCCACCACATCAAAATCAGCAGAGATTCGCACCCCCTCCACAACCACCGCAAGAACAGAAACCGGGATGGGAGGCGGCCCTCGAGAAGTTCATAAATGTCTCGAATGATAGGTATCAGAAACTCGAATCTCAGGTAGAACAGGTGCTGGTTCAAAATAAAAATTTGGAAGTGCAGGTGGGCCAGTTGGCGAATTCAATCAATGTTAGAGCCCAAGGGATGTTTCCAAGCAAACCTGTAGAGAATCCGAAAGAGCAGTGTAAGGCCATTACACTACGAAGTGGCACGACTTATAAGGAGCCTGCAATACCGGTGGAGACCGAAGTGAGAAAGGAAAAGGACTCCGTAGTGGAACCTGAGAAAGTAGTCGAGGCATCAAAGGAGGAGGAAGAAGTACTGACAAGTGAGCCCCCTTCAAAGCCAAAGACGTCAGTGGCACCCAAACCGTATGTGCCACCACTTCCTTTCCCGCAGAGATTTCAAAAGCAAAGGTTGGAGAAACAATTCGAGAAATTCTTGAATATCTTCAAGGAGCTACACATCAACATCCCCTTTGCCGAGGCCCTAGCTCAAATGCCCACTTACGTTAAATTCCTGAAGGAGATCCTCTCCAACAAGAGGAAATTGGAGGATTATGCCACGATTGCACTTACTGAAGAGTGCAGCGCCATTCTACAACATAAGCTTCCACCAAAGCTTAAGGATCCAGGGAGTTTTTCAATTCCTTGCACAATTGGTCATATGTCTTTTAATAAAGCTTTATGTGATCTTGGTGCCAGTGTGAGCCTAATGCCATTATCTGTTTGCAGGAAACTTGGACTGAATTCATTAAAGCCAACAACCGTTTCCCTACAGCTAGCGGATCGATCAGTCAAGTACCCCACGGGAGTCCTTGAAAACGTGTTAGTCAGGGTTGGGAAGTTCTACCTGCCCGTAGACTTCATAGTGTTGGACATGGAAGAAGATCAAAACATGCCGCTCATTTTAGGGAGGCCTTTCTTAGCCACAGCAGGAGCTTTAATTGATGTGAAGAGTGGCATTCTAACTCTTCGTGTGGGAGACGAACAGGTGGAGTTTAATCTGTTCAAAGCTATGAAAGGACCGGTGATCGAAGAACAATGCAATATGGTGGAAATCAGAGCACAGACACCGATGTCCATAAGCAACGAGGACCCTCTTGAACTCTGTCTAAGAGGACTCACTGACCACATTGATGGGGAAGACATCTTAGAAGAATTGGCTGCCTACGCAAAGGCACTTGAAGCCACCCCGTACGTACCATTCCGAAAGAGGTTTGTATACGAAGAGTTGGGTACAGGTAAGCCCACTCTTCGGCCTTCTGTTGAATCAGCTCCCAAGTTAGAACTGAAACCCCTCCCCGCTCATTTGAGATATGCTTATTTGGGTGAATTTGAAACACTGCCTGTTATTGTTGCCTCTGATTTAACTGATTCACAGCTTGATGCCTTGTTGAGGGTTTTGAGAGAACACAAACGAGCGATAGGTTGGACTATTTCTGACATTAAAGGGATTAGCCCATCTATTTGCATGCATAAAATTCTTATGGAAGATAACCATAAACCCTCCGTAGAACATCAGCGTAGATTGAACCCGAACATGAAAGAGGTAGTTAGGGCTGAGGTACTGAAATTGTTAGATGCCGGGATAATTTACCCTATCTCGGATAGCAAGTGGGTTAGCCCTGTACAGGTAGTACCCAAGAAAGGGGGAATGACTGTAATTAAAAATGAAAAGAATGAGTAATTCCAACTAGGACAGTCACGGGTTGGAGAGTTTGCATAGACTATAGGAAGTTGAACAATGCCACTCGTAAAGATCACTTTCCACTTCCCTTTATTGATCAGATGTTAGAACGATTAGCCGGACATTCTTATTACTGTTTTCTGGACGGGTATTCAGGGTATAACCAAATTGCTATAGCTCCAGAAGATCAGGAAAAATGTACGTTTACCTGCCCTTATGGTACTTTTGCGTATAGGCGTATGCCTTTTGGGTTGTGTAATGCCCCGGCTACCTTTCAACGATGCATGATGGCCATTTTCTCTGACTTTATAGAACGCACAATGGAAATTTTTATGGATGACTTTTCTGTGTTTGGTTCTTCTTTCGATTCTTGCTTGCATAATCTTGCTCAAGTTTTGCAGAGATGTGAAGAAACTAACCTTGTGCTAAATTGGGAGAAGTGCCATTTCATGGTGAAGGAAGGGATAGTGTTGGGTCACAAAGTGTCGGAGAAAGGCATTGAGGTGGACAAGGCCAAAATTGATGTGATTGCAAAATTGCCTCCACCCACCAATATCAAGGGAGTGAGAAGTTTCCTTGGTCATGCCGGGTTTTATCGCCGGTTCATCAAGGACTTTTCGAAAATTACCTTACCTTTATGCAAGTTACTGCAAAAAGATACTGAATTCGTGTTTAATGATGATTGCTTACTTGCATTTGATAGGTTGAAGAAGGAGCTTACCTCGGCACCAATCATGGTTGCACCGGATTGGACTATACCGTTCGAACTAATGTGCGATGCGAGCGATTTGGCTATTGGAGCAGTCCTTGGCCAACGAAGGGAGAAACGTTTACACGTTATCGCATATTCTAGCAAAACTTTAAATGATGCACAATTAAATTATGCTACTACTGAAAAAGAATTATTAGCTATTGTGCATGCTTTTGACAAGTTTCGGTCTTATTTGATAGGTTCGAAGACAATCGTCTACACGGACCACGCAGCAATCAAGTATCTCCTTTCGAAAAAGGATTCAAAGCCCCGTTTGATTAGATGGATTCTATTGCTTCAGGAGTTCGATCTCGAAATTCGTGACAAGAAGGGGACAGAGAACTTAGTTGCAGATCACTTGTCAAGATTAGAGGTTGGGGACAAGGAGGATGATTATGAGGAGGAGATTACGGAGACTTTCCCAGATGAGGAGTTGTTTGCAGCCGATGCAATCGTCCCTTGGTACGCAGATATCGTGAATCATATGGTCTGCAAAGCTATACCACCGGGCATGAATTTCCATCAGAAACAGAGATTCTTATCCGAAGTGAAACGTTATTATTGGGAGGAGTCCTATGTATATAAGCACTGTTCAGATGGTCTAGTACGGAGATGTGTCCCGGAGGTTGAAGCTGATGAAGTGCTAGAGAGATGTCATGCAAGCTTGTATGGAGGGCATTCTAGTGGTCGGAAGACAGCAGCTAAGGTATTGCAGTCTGGGTTTTGGTGGCCAACGCTGTTTAAGGATGCTTACAAATTTGCCAAGGAATGTGATACTTGTCAGCGATCCGGGAACATCAGTAAGAGAGATGAGATGCCCATGAAGTATATCTTGGAAGTTGAGTTGTTTGATGTTTGGGGGATCGATTTCATGGGACCCTTCCCACCGTCGAATGGAAATCAGTATATCTTGGTGGCGGTGGATTATGTGTCTAAGTGGGCTGAGGCCGTGGCAACTCCGACCAATGACTCGAAGGTGGTGATTAAGTTCTTGCAAAAGAACATTTTCAATAGGTTCGGAGTTCCACGGGCATTGATCAGTGATAGAGGTACGCACTTTTGCAACAAGCCCTTGGAAGCTTTGTTGAAGAAATATGGGGTCCAACATCGGGTAACTACTGCGTATCATCCCCAAGCAAGTGGGCAAGCGGAGGTCACGAATAGGGAGTTGAAGTGGATTTTGGAGAAGGTGGTGAGCCCCTCTAGGAAAGATTGGTCCTCGAAGTTGGATGACGCATTATGGGCTTACAGGACCGCATTCAAAACACCTATAGGAACTTCTCCATATCAGTTGGTTTATGGTAAAGCATGTCACCTCCCCGTCGAGATCGAGTATAAGTCGTATTGGGCCATTAAGGCTATAAATTTTGATCTCACAAGAGCAGGAGAAAAAAGGATACTTGACCTGCAAGAATTGGAGGAATTAAGGTTAGAAGCGTACGAAAATGCCCGGATTTATAAGGAGAGAACAAAGAAGTGGCATGATAAGCATATTCGGGTCAAGGAGTTTGTCGAGGGTCAATTGGTGTTATTGTACAATTCTAGATTGAAGCTTTTCCCCGGGAAACTTAAATCGAGGTGGTCAGGTCCGTTCAGAGTGGTAAAGGTTTTAGTGAATGGAGCGGTGGAGATTGGTAATGAAGGTTCACCATCCTTTGTGGTGAATGGACAAAGACTCAAACCATATCTTGCCGGAGATCGAATTGGCGAACACGTCTCGTGCGTGTTAACAGCTCCAGCACCTTAGCCCGGAGTCGTTAAGTCAAGCTAACGACTATAACTTAGAACTATTTTTCTTCCCTTTGTCGTTTTTCTTTTCTTTCGCGTTAGGTAGTTAAGCTTGTGATTGATGATCTCTTTTGTCTCGTGTTCAGGTATTTTGGTTCGATTAGAGAGGACGGATTATGAAGTGAAGGGATGATTTTGAGCTAATAGTTGAGGAATTTCCAGCAAAATCCCAAGTTTGGGGGAGACACGGGCGTGACTCCCACAAGGCATAA
Organism: Lantana camara; assembly: GCA_037501455.1. Lineage (NCBI taxonomy): Eukaryota > Viridiplantae > Streptophyta > Magnoliopsida > Lamiales > Verbenaceae > Lantana > Lantana camara. The sequence goes on from CM074861.1 coordinate 94,916,042, forward strand.
CCGAGACACCCCCGTGTCTCGGTACAGAAGAGTTTGGATGAATCGAAGGTGACACGGGCGTGTCACTGGCTTTAAGCATTTTGTGACACCCCCGTGTCAAGGTACAGAAGATGCCAGCCGAGAAGATGACACGGGCGTGTCAAGTTCCCTAAGGAAAAATCGACACCCCCGTGTCAAGGTACAGAAATTGCCAGTATAAGGATGACACCCCCGTGTCATCCATACAACATACTAGATGACACGGGCGTGTCCCGTCCGATCGGTTGAATTAAAACACGGGTTACTCACATTGTTCTAAATGTTAACACAAAAACATCCCCTTTCTTTTCTCTCATCTTTCTTCCTCCCCATTCCCACACGGCACAAGCACTCCCACCATTACTTTAGTTCTTAATCCGGCAAGACACACACCCACATTGTGCTTTACATCTTAAATCAATCGGGTAAGTCTTCTTTTCTCTTGGGTGCTTTAATTTCTTGTATTTCAATTGAGAAAAGTTAAACCCTAGTTCTTGAACTATGCTTGTGTTGTGAATTCTTTGGAATTCTTGCTTCTATTTTGAGTTTTAGCATGATTAGAACTAGAAATTGTCATAAATTTGCAATTTTTGGGCATTAAGTGGGAGAACCCTAATTTCTTATTTAAGCATGTTGGGTGTAATTTTTCTGAATTCTTGCTCCGTAGTCGAGTCTCGTGCATGCTAGAGTTAGGCGTTTGAAATGTATTGGAAACTTTGGCTTTTGCTCTTACACATTGTCATGAATTTTGCAACTTTTGGAGAATTGTTGTGGGTGGTTATGTACACGTTTGGTGAAGAAATTGAGTCCCTATGAGCTTTAAACGATTATGGTGGCATTAGGGGCTGAGTCTAGGTATTGGGTGTTGAAATGTATGCATGATTTGATGAAATACTAGGCCCCTTACTTGTGCTCACAAGGTGTTCGATAAAATGCCTCATTGAACTTGAATTGATTTTCTTGTTGATTTTTGTGCAGGAAATATGGGACGCAATAAGAGACCCGCACCTCTGCAACTCACCTCATCTTCCGGGCCAACCGGTCGCCAACCAAGGGACTCCGTGAATGTCACCTTAGAAGGGCTTGGGAACCCTTACAACCGAAATACAACGCGGAATATCATGCCCACAAAATTCCCGCATCTCGCCACACTTCGGCGATTGGGAGTTTGGGAAGAGGTTGAGGTGTTGTTCAACAATATCGGGTGGAGGAGATTTATGATGGTTCCGGCCAATACATACCCGGAGTTGACAACCGCATTCTTCACCACCATGACTTGGGACCAAGTCGACACCAAGCTCACTTTCACATTGGATGGAGAGGATACCGAATCGTTAACTCTTGATGAGATTCGGGATGCCTTAGGGTTCCCTATGTGCGAGATGACAACGTTGCCAAATTGGTCCACGGCAGATAGAGAGGCGGTGTGGCGGTCTTTCCCTCTCAAAGCAGGTGCCCCGGCCTACAACCCCCGAAACACTAAGGCCACATGGCTTGATAGTTTAGTCTGGAGAATGGTGCATCGGCTACTAGCTATGGGCATTTGTGCGAGGCATGAGAGCGATGGCAATATAAACGGGTTTGAGTTGGCCATCATGTATTTCATGAAGGAGGGGATGCAGTATGATGCCACCACGGAATTCATGTACAAGTTAAAGGAGGTGGCAGGCAGGGCATCGGGAACTATAGGTCATGGAGCCTATGTGACGAAGCTCGCCAGAGAAGTGGGATGGCTTGAAGAGGATACGGAGCCCCTATCCAACTTTCCCTATGTGGAAGAGCAGACATTCATCAAAATGGACTTATTTATCCGATGGTCTGCTGGGAGCCTAAAGGACAGGGTTTTACCCTGGTATCCAGAAAGGGAAAGGAACCGGTTTGAGCGAATGTACAGGTGGGGTGTGGCCAAATATGATGACCTCACTCTTGATCAACAAAGGAGGCTTGCTCAGATACCGGATAGGGAGGAAGGCGGGCGAGGAGCACAGATGCCAATGGTCCAAGACGAAGAGGAGGAAATCCCCGCTTACATGCGGGATTATATGGCATCTCAGAATGCAAGGATGGACAGCTTTGTTGAGCACGTGGATTCCCGGCTTGATGCCTTGCAGCTCCACATTGACGGCCAGTTTGAGAACCTCCACGCATACCTCGCCAAACAATTTGGAGGGGCCGGAGCGAGTAGCTCAAGCCAACCGCCACACTACCCGCCATCTTTTCCTTGAGTGATTTCTTTTCTAGTCTTTCTTTTTCTATGCCTTGGTCTGTATGATGATATAATTCACCACACTAACCTAACTAATTGCACTGCGCTGATTATTCTTATGGTTATTTGCGATACTTGACGACAGGGTTTTCATGTTGATTGCATGTGATTATCATTTGCTTTGCTTAGCTTATGTTCTGTGTTTTAGTCGTTTAAGTGCAGGTTAGGGGTGATGAATAGCTTGTTGTCGGGTTCTTCGCAGTGTTGAGGGAGTTTTCTTTTTGCCTTCTTTCCTTTTTCTTTTTTGCATGAGGACATTGCATGATTTAAGTTTGGGGGAGAGGGGCAAAAAGTTTTGGATTGCAATGCTAATATTGTGCATAGAAGATGCGTTGGGGATTGATTTACTTGAATTTGTGATATCTTTGAGCATGAAAAGATTATTGCTGAAAATAAGCTAAAATTTTTGTATTTTTCGATGAGGTTTGATTGTTGGAATTTTGCCAAAGTGAGTTAGGCTAGTTGAATGCATGAAGTTAGGTGTGAGTATTGATACTTTGGGAATGGTGGGATATCCTTATGTTTGTGCACTTTTGAACAAGGTTATGTACTTAGGTTAGGATACTAAGTTAGTCATTCTTGAATAATACTAAGAAGTGGATTAGGGGGCATTTTAGTCCTATTGAAGCGAAATTTTGAATTGACGAGGAGTTAGGGAGATGACTTAGGCATTTATGTCGGAGGTAGCCTCGCTTTTGAGCCATTTGTACTAAAGAACGAAATCCTATTGACCCCGCTGAGCCTAAGTGTTGTGCCATTAAATTTTTGTAGCCGCATTATAAGCCACAGGCACAGCACCATAAACTTACCCTTGAATCACACTTTGCTCACTCGTTTGAATCAATTGAAGATGCTGCTAAATTCCTGATGAGAAACCAAGAGAAGAAATAAGAGATACTCTTAGATGCTGAAAGAAAAGAAGAATTAAAAAGGAAGTAGTAAAAGAACGAGTGGTGTAAGCAATAAGTAGACAGAAAGAAAAAAAAAAAAGAGAGAAGAAGAAAAAAAAAATATTTATACTTTTGAGAAGAGTATTGAGAAAATGTGAAACAGAAGAAATTTTCAGACTGTCTGTATGTGACAAACTTGGACAAGGTCCAAGTTTGGGGGAGTTTGATGGGGAAGACGAAGATGGCAACCATGGAGATTTGAATAGGTGAGCTAGGTGTGTTGAGTCACTATTATACTAAAAATTCCATAACCTTAACCCCGAGCCCACATTACAAGCCTCGAAAGACCTTCCGATCCTTAATTCTAGGTCAATTCCATTAGTGGAGATAGGTGCGAAGAATGCTTTCCGAAGTCTATCATTGGTACTTAGGAAGGAATCATTAGTTTGGTGTTCTGACCATTGTACATTTTCTTGTTCGAATTCACACACTACACGAGGATATTTGACTTATACCATTGTGTTGATTCTTGTGTCTGATTGAAATGTGTTTGATGGGCTAGACTTGTTTTAGTGAGATTCTGAAAATTGTTCCATTGAGAGATTGATTTTGAGGTTGGTTTGACGTAATTTTCTTGATTGCTCGAGGACGAACAATATCTAAGTTTGGGGGAGTTTGATGTATCAGTTTATTGCATGGATTTGTAGGGCAAATTTAGCTAAATTCAAGCAGTTTTAAGAACTTATAACGTGATTTATGCTCCTTATTAGGTACCTTTCACCTTGGAGTTGAAAAGACGGATAAAAGCAAAACCATGCAATAAAGGGCGAAAAACCAGAGATTTTTAGGGGACACGCCCGTGTCCCCGTGGTAGAGTAAACTGAGACACGCCCGTGTCTCAGTACAGAGGAAGCCCTCGGATTCAAGGAGGTGACACGCCCGTGTCACCTATGAAGAGTAGTTTTCTGCACGCCCGTTACATGGTACAGAGAGGCCGGGAGATGTTGACACCCCCGTGTCATCCAGCAGAACAAGTTTTGACACCCCCGTGTCAAGTGGAAAAGCGCAACCACGATTTTATTACGTGACACGGGCGTGTCACATTTGAAGGCATAACCCTTGCACGCCCGTGTCACGGGGCGGTTTCAGAATTTGGAGTTCTATATATACGCGGATTTGAGGCGGAATAAGGGAGCTTTTGGACTACTTTTTCCCAGAAGTTCAAGAACACTTGGAGATAGAAGAAACACGAAGATAGAGAGTTGAAGATTCATTCCAATCACAAGACTTTGTCAATTTGGTTTTATTTACTGCTTTCCGATCAAACTAATTCCTCAAGTTTTGGTTTTCCATTCTAGTAGAATTAATTTCTTGTTTTAGATTCGTTTTTGGATGACTAGGTTAGAATTCAGCATTGTTAATTCCTTTTTGATGTTTATGTTAGACATGATTATTTTGAATGCAATTCCTTTGATCTTAATGAGTTTTGATCCAATTATGAGGAACTAATCTCCTAGGGTTAGGGGGTAAGGATTATGCATCTAAGGTGTTTGAATTAATGCTTGAGTAAATTTGTGTGATTCTTTGTTAGGAAAACGGTATTGAATAAGCTGGGAATGGATTGGCCATCCATGAACATGTTGTAAATTATCCGATAATCGAGAGATTGAGGATAATTGAGAGTGTTTTCTGAAACTTAGATCTTTTGGGCTTAAAGAAATTTAACCCTAATTTCTACAACCCGTATTTAGAATTCCATGCCAAGCCGCTAGGTTTTAAATACACTAATCTTGCTTTATTCGATTAATTTGGTTACTAAGTGATTGTGAGAGCAACACTTGGCTTAATTAATTAGGCATCTAGCCTTCGAAAGAAGCTAGATATAACATCGTGATTAGGTTGAAGAATCATACATCCATACTTAAGTACTGATTTGATCATAAAAGAGCATATGATTTACTCCCCGACCTGCTTTAAATAAGTGGTTAATTCTCGTATTTAGTTGTTAGCGTGCGATTGATTTATTATTAGTTAAGTTCAATTTTGTCATACTAGTATAGAACAACCTTGTCAATCTCTTTCGGTCTTTAGATTAGAAATAATCATAAAAGTGGTTGTTGAATTCCCTTCCCTGTGGATACGATACCTTAAGTGTTGCAATCGAATTAGAACTTACACTTGGGTTCAAGATTTGTCTATCATGTGCCTCAACAACCCTAGAGCCAAACTTGCATTGACAAAGTCGGTGGAGTTAATGAAATAGGTTATATCCAAAGGGGCAACACCCCTCAAAGCCTCCAATAGTGTGTTAGGCCAAGTAACCCCCCTTCTCGGGATTCTAGCCTTCTCTACATTGTTCCACTTCTTGTACTTCAATCCGGGCTACTAGAGCTAATGTACACGAACTTGTCTTTCCAATCCTTATTGTGAGAGGATTTATCGATATCAAAAATCTTGTTCCCAGGTCGTTCCTGCATTTTCACAAACCCTTACGAGCGATACCACGAAATCCACTAAGGCTACAAACAGTTCAAAGAGGTGGTCAAAGCTCTTCTTCTGTTTCGCTAGTTTCATCAAAACCCTGAAGGCGGAGAACATAGCCTGGGATTTCAGAAGGAGTTGGATCAAGCTGATTTCTAATGTGTTGTAAAGGTCCAGCCGAAGTGGTGATAAAGGGACACGAAACCCATATTCAATAGCCTTTAGGGATATTGCATGTGGCATCCCGTTTCTCGATCAAGGTGTGTTTTGGCACGGGAGTGAACGATTTACCATTCTTTGCTTGAATTATGTGAATAATATACTTTAATTTGATAACCGTTTGTGCCTATGTGAAATATATAGTTTTCATGAAATACCGACTTCTTAACAGGTTGATTATGTGCTCGTATTGTTCTTAGTGATCTTTGATAGTAAACTTCGCGATTAAACGAAACTATGTTCTTATTTAGACATTTAAAGTATAATTAGGGACAAATTGTTAAATTTATATTTTAAAGCCTGAAACTGGATAGAATATTATGAAATTGGATAGATAATTTGATTACGAGTTTGTGGCTTCTTGAATCGCTCAATTCAGAGCTTGGACGAAGAAGTTATGGTCATTTTACGAAAAACTAACCTTTTAAGCGTTAATTGTTGACCGGCGACCCAATTTCGAATTTAACCTAGTTTGTGACCCGATTTCACTTATAACCCGCTCCAATTGACCCGATTCGTGACCCAAAATAGCTGACCTAATTTCCTAAATCCATTTTACGTTAAAATAAGAGATTCAAACTCATTCTCTCCTAAACCCATTCATATTCTCTCAAGAACACCAAGAACGTCTCAAGCCATTTTCAAGAGACAAGATTGGGGATTAAAGCTGGAGATTCGAGGTTGAAGAACACGATATTCCCTCTAATTTTCAGTTCTCAAGGTAAGGTTTATATGCTATTTTCATGGGTTTATGTTCTTAAAGGTTTTGAGGTAAGATTTGAATGCAGGGTTCTTGTTGTTGGATTGAAATCGAATTTCTTGTCAGAAATATGTTGATATTGATATTAGGAATGTTTTAGTATAAGAATTTCTTACTTTTATGCTCCTATGTGAAATCCACCATTGAAGCACGTTGAAGCTTTTATGAGAATTCTTGCATGTTCATGTTCTTGTGTGTTTTAGTTTTATTTAGTGTTGAATTCTTGTTCCTTGAGCAATTTCATGAAGAATGTGATTACTTTCATTGAGTTTCTTCCATGATTGAGGATTTCACCATTGTTGAGCTTGAAGCTTTGAATGCTTGAAGAAGATGATGCTCATATGTGCAAATTGTTGGATTTCTTGATGCATATTCATTCCTAAATGCTCTTGGTATGTTATTTGATGTTTAATTCATTTATTCAAGTTGTGTGAACTTTGAGGCATGATTTTGGAGCATTTGGAGTGCATTTTTCTTCATGTTCAAGCATATGTTCGTAATGGAGTTTTGCAACAATAGCATCCCAAATGGGGGTTTCGATTTTGAACTAAAACCTCAAACGCTCGTGTAGAAAGCTACTGTCACAAAATTCCCAACCTAAACGGGCGTGTGATGATTACTCTTGTAGGCCAAACGGCCATTTGGAGGGCCTCGGGTCCCGAGTTTGAGTTTTGCATTCTTGATCGTTTTACTTTGTTTTCACTTCCTTTGTACTTCTCACACCCCTAGCATGATATATATGACTTGGAATCATGTTTATATACATTTTAATGTCTTGCATGCCTCGATTATGTGTAGTGATATGCTAAGTATGATTCACATATTGTTATTCGCATGCCTTATTACTTAAAAGCTTGTTATGTGACTCATATGACTTCGTCTAATTGTAATTGCTAAACTTATGCTATGCCTTATGAGCATCATGCGTTGTCTGAACTGGTTTCATGTTATGTCTTACCCTCGTTAGTACGTTGTCTTGTTTGGTGGTGAGTCTCTGGTCGAGTAGCTTGCTTGCTCATGGTTGGCCTTTGGAGTTCTTGGTAAAGGTGAGGCGTTATGATATAAAATGTTTCCAAAATGTATATATTATAAGCCAAGTTTTGTGTGTGTTGTTGTATTATGGTTATAGTGTGTGGAAAACGGTTTACAAGCAAAATTGAGTTGGTATATGGGATAGGTACCCAAAATGCTTTTGGAACTTTCATTTGAATATTATGTACATAAGAGTTGTGTAGTGAGGTTTGTTGCCCCATGTAAGGATTTTTTCTTGGTTGGATGTTCTAGCGCTCGGGGACCAAGGTGAGTGATATTCCGGAAAGGCCGACGGATGTCCTCATTCAAGGTTCCCACATGTAAGAACTTGTTAACTAAAGCTCCAAGGAGGTTTCGGGGTTAAGGTTTGCAAAGGAGAGGCCGGTTTCATGGACCCATCTATTCATATGGTAAGGATGTTCGGGGGGGTCGTACACCCACGACATCAACAGTGTAAGGATGGATTGTTTTGATTTCTTTTGGTTTGGGAAGCAAGAATGGAGTGCTCATACTCACCCAGCCGGTGCTTTGGTTCATGAATTGTTTTATAAACCTTGCATTTCCTTCGAAAATGAGTTGGATCATAAATGTCTTAGTTTTGAGCATGCATTGAACCCCTTATATCACTTATTATGTATACTCCTCCTCACCGGTTCCTTTTGAGCTGATCTCCTTTACCTTTCGTGTCCGCAGGTTGCGTTTTGGAGTCAAGCTAGGCTGAGTCTTGTTGGGAGTCTTGTCTTTAAGTCTAGTTTATACTCATTATGTTTGTAGCATACTTTATGGTTTCTGTTTATGCTCTCATATTTATTTACGGATTATTATGTATAGAGTTGATGGTGTTACTTTATTATGCTAGTTTGGACAGTGTTAGTCATTAGGATGATTTTCATTCCATACCTTGAGCATTTTGTGCTGGACCATGATGGTCACATTATTTGATGAATGAATGAATCTTATGAACTTCTTATGTTTTAGTTTAAGCTTCCTCATACTTGTGTTTGTTTTACTCGCTTTGTGAGTCTAGTACTGCCTAGCTAGGTTGTCTATTTGGCATCGCTTCCTTCGAGCCCGGTGGGTATATGGATAACAATTCTATATAAAAGCTAGGTCCGTAGTGCGGGATAGGCGTGGATGCCCTAGTTGGGGCGTTACACCCCTATTTGGTTTGTATCAGAGCCGAAGCTTCAAAACCGGGCTCTTGAGTCGTCTCGAGTCGTCTAGGTTGTACGACATAGGGATAATATGCTTTCGTGTTTATTTATTTTGCTTTATATATGGCTTTATGTTACATATATCTTGTTAATTATTGCTTTTATTTTATGAATTACATTTCTTACTTGATATTACATGCATGAGCATATGACTAACCAATATGCATACACGATTGAATTGTGTAGGATGCCTCCACGTTGTCGTGACCATTCTATGGCTCGCAAAAATGAGCAAGGATCTCCGAAGAATAATCAAAATCCACCTCCACCGCTTCCTCTACCTAATGCAGCGGATCTCATAGCCCTTATGACTCAGTTTGAGCAGGCCGTTAATGCACAACAAGCTGCATAAGCACCTCTTCGGCACCTCCTCCACCGCCGGCTCTGGTTGAGAGTGTTTATGACCGGTTTAGTATACATCCACCTATATTTTCGGGAACTACGGATGACTTGAAAGCAGGGTATTTGATCACAACTATTGAGAGGATCTTCCGGGTTGTCACTTGCACCGAAACGGACAATGTTTTGTGTGTTATCGATCTTCTACGTGATGAAGCCTATAATTGGTGGCATAACACCATATTCCGCCTTGGGGTTGGTGAGGATAACGCTACATGGGAAACCCTATTTTATTACATTAATAGAAACAACCCTTCCTAACATTTTGAGGGGTCTTCAATTATGGCCCCTTTCTCCTTGATTTGTGGATCCATCTTGCTTCTTGGGTGTTGGTCTCCAAAATGAAAAGAAAACCTCACTTCCTAAGTTCTACTCTCTTTACCTGAATTAATATGGCTCAACCTTCATATTGACCATAGACAAATACACGGGGCAGACCCCAGCCCAAAAACAATAATAATGAAAGCCACATAATAAATCAAGCAAAGCGCGCATATAAGTAGGGCTCCAACCCCAATTGAAATAACGTAAGTATGGGGCTCTGACCCCAATTGGAATCATCTATGTGCATAAATTAAAACATCCACAAGAGTAACCCATGATCACCTAAACCAGCATAATCCGCTTGAAATTTAAATTTACCAATTAAATTTAAAATTCGTCTGACTTCAAGTTCTTGTAACTTAAGTAATTTGAATATAGTTCACTATTCAAGAATTTATTCAAAATTTGAATTAGGATCATGATAAAACTCAATTAATTTCAAAAATTAAATTTTTCTCAAAATATCATTCAAAGTGATATATTAATTTTCTTGAAAAATAAAACTCAATTTTTATTCACAAAATCCCAATTTGAAATTTATTTCAAAAATAAATAATTTTACAATGAAACCAAATTTTAAATTTGGGATTTCAAAAAATCAGATATACAAATCGAAAGGGCGCGAGCCCACCGCACAGCTCCATGCATATAACACGTGCGGGGTGTGCAGGATCTCTCGACAACTCCTAAGCAGGAGCAGGCGATGGCCTGCGCAGGACACGCGGCCCTATACACAAGGCAGCCGCACAACGAGCAGTAGAGCTGCGGTATCCCTGGCGAGGTGCGAGGATAACCGGCAAGCTGGGGCAGCAACGGGCTGCCCCATGCGTGAACGGTTGCGCGCTATGCCGCGAGCAATGGCGTGCGACAGCCGATCCTCGCGGCGTGGTGGCACACGGCCAATCCGTTTGGTCCACGTCACCGTATTTCGTTTCGTCCCGAAATTTCAGTAAATTTCAAATTCAGTTTCGAGTTAAAATAGTTCAGAAAAATCCAGATTTAAACAGTTTTGAATCAGATTAATACGAAAACGATTTTCAGTAGTTTTCAAGAAAAAAAACAGTTTTGATCCAATAGATTCGTAATCGAATAAACTCAAGAATGCATAACTATCATCCAAATTCAAGAATTTTCTGTCAAAATTCAAAAAACAGTAAAATTTCGGAACGAAAGTTGCAAGGTGACTCTGATACCACTTGTTGGAAAACACAGAGTAAAAGCAGCAGAAGTTTAAAAGATTTTCCAAAAGGGATCATGATCTTGCAATGTTTGTTTCAATACTTTTGGGATTTCAAGAAAATTATAAGAACTAAAGCTTTCTTGAACCGTATTGAGCCGCCCACAAATGTTTTTGATGTGGGATGAACTCCCCGTTTCTTGAACGATTCTTTCTTCGAGATTCCAAAGCAGGAATCCTCTAGAGTAATAATCTACACCAACCTAGATTCAAATCATGTTAGTGAGTATGCTAGTATTATAACATTTATTAAAGAAATAAGAAACGAGATAAAAGAGAGCAAGATTAAATCTCTCTTCAAAAACTCCTGTTTGATGAAGATTGAGTCTGCTATGCCTAAGCCCCTTTGAAAAAATTCGTTTGATCCTTAAACGCACAAACTGATCATATTTTTCCAAGAAACTGATATTTTTTCAATCGTATTATGTCGGGCTTGACCTCGTCCCATACACCCTTCATGTATTTATGGGGTTTCTTAGACCCTAAGTCAATTTTGGAACAGGATTGCTAGTTTAACTTTTCGTCTATTTTTCATTCTCTCCAAACAATAACATCTTATCTAAATAAAATATGATTCTTCTAGAAAGAGCTCCCAACTATATTAGTAACATTTAATTATTCCAATAATGATTAAATATCTTGTCTTAATGATATTTTTATTCTAATCAAATTAGAATAATATTAAATAGAAGATATTATATATTTAACTTATTTATTTATTCTAATCAAATTAGGACAATTAAATAATTAAATATCTTAAATTAATTCTCCAATTAATTCTATGAAGGACTTAGAATTAATTCACTAATTAATTCTAATGGGATAAAATTAATTTCTAATTAATTTCCTTTTGGGCTATATTATTAATTCTGCAATTAATTATATTGTGGCTTTATAATTAATTCACTGATTAATTATATTTGTGATTAATAATTAATTCTCCAATTAATTAACACGTGATTCAATTTCTCAATTGGACTCTCTCATCCCAAACGATGCTCTCAAATTTCCACACGTGTACTTCAAACTGTGGTCTCGTTTCGATCAATTATTTGATCTTTCCTATAATACCCTTTGAACCTGGAATTTGTGTGTGACCCTCTAGGTTCAATTTAAGTTAGCAGTGAGCATAATTAATTAATTCACTTTATCAATTAATTATATCCCAGATCACACGACCATAGTCTAGCAACAGGTGTGTGACCCCTACCCGAAATGTGAATGTATATTCGAAAGAACCTTTCAGTCAATGACATCATGTGGGATACGATCCTCCTACCATCCTATCTTTCGATTAAGATCTAGGGCATGGGAATATAGAGAGCCCTACTAATCTTAATCTTAAAACAAATTTCCCTTTATATTCCATTTGATCTAATCACCTTGCGCAATGATTTTGGGGTTGAATCATGAATGATTTGTGTAATAAGAGATCATCTTGCCTACAACAAGTGTAGGTCCTTTATTGATTCCAACAATTCTCATATGCCACTTGTGTAATCCCAACATAGGCCATGGTTTAGATGTCTATAGGGCGACACCCGTTTGTGGAATCTCAGTTCTAATGATTAATTCCTAGCGTGATTGACATGTGAGATATTTACTAATCTGGAAATTCTAGTAACATCCTTTCCCATTTAGGAATCTTCTCACGCGAGACACCTCAGTGAACTTGTTCTTACAAGATGCACCGTGTGTATTATGTACGCATCAACTTATGCACTTTTCATCCCATGAAACAGGATGATCCTTCTTAAGGACACAACTACACAAGCAAGTCTCAACATAGGCAAAGTCGACTCTCCCACTGTCTGTCGGCCTCATTGACTTGAAGAAGTTTCTAATCGTCGCCTATGAAGTTAAGAACTTGTTTCATGTGTCATTCCCATAAGGAGAAAGTTCTTAACGGCCTCATCGGATTGGGGGAGTTCTAAACGTGCGCACATAATTGAAACAAACAAAACTCGTAATGGCACATAAGAAGTGTTCGTATGTGATTACTATCACTAGTATATAATTCAAAGATTGTCCTTGATAAAAGGAAAGTCCCAAAGCATACAAGTTTTCTAAGGTACTATTCCCGATAATATAATCATAATATGTAAATAATAATTTTGACAACATAACACCGTACATGAAAATTGGCTATCAACGGTTCTTTTTTTGGCACTTCGATTTTCTCCTGAAACCGGCAAAGCTTCCCCGCAATATCCCCGATTAAGATTTCGGAGTGTGGACTCCGATAGTATTTCGGTAACTACTTTGAGAAAATATTTTTCTACAAAAAACCTTTTTTTCTAAAACTAGAAAATCCCTATTTTCTAATAATTAAGTGTATTAAATATTAATTATATAACCACCTAGTTAAACATAATCAATCCTTAATTAAAGGATTAATTATAAAATTTTGAAACTGAAATAGGAACTGAAATGGAATGCTATAAAAAGAAATATGCACACCTTATTTATAGCCTCCAACAAGGGACATCCGCGGCAGTTTGGGATTTTTGGCCTGCAACCAATGTTCCGATGGCCAATCCAAAAGCACAGCCGTGTAGTTAGGCCTCAAAGGAGTTCAACGCCACTGACCACTGGCCGATCGGGGCCCGCGCGTACCCACAAACATGGCCTGAAGTCTAGCTGTATATAGGCGAGTGTGAAATACACGCACCCACAAGTCGAACCGGCGGTTCAACACTTGAACCAGTTTAGTAGTTAACCGGTCGGCTTAGGCGGTCTGGTTCGGCTACCACGTGGTAAACCCTCATTAGTCCACGTGTCCGGGTCAGTCGAACATTACCCGACCCTACCCGACCCTGTACGAACCGTTGACCTATCAACTGGTTTGTCCCGGTCCGTTCCAGATCAAATCTGGACCATTGAATTGTGTTGACGCGGAGTGATCTTGGACGTCCACGCGAGGTGCCACTTGGCACCCTGTTAGTGCCACATGGTGACTGACCTACTGATGTGGCATGACACGTTAGTTGACATGTTATCACCTACATAATTAATTTTTGTTTGAAATTTTTTATTTTCTCCAAAATAAAATTTTGGACATTTCCAACTATGGAATTTAATTTAATTTCTCAAAAAAAATCCTTTGGCTATTTTCAAATACTTTTAAAATTCATTTTCTCTCTTCTTTTAATATTTTCTCTCTTGTCATCGTTGGGGCTTGTTGAGGGATCTACAGGACTAATTAATTTTTGCTCCAAATGAGTTAATTCATTATCATCCCATGATAATAATTGATTATTGTTTAATAATATGTAATTCCACTAAATAAATATTGTTACACTATAAAATTAATTAAATTATTCACAAATTTATCGATCTAGAATAATTTTGCATTTTACTCTTCTATACGGATATCTATGAAAAATAAATCAATACTAGTATATTTGTTTTTCACTTCCAATCTGAAATTTCTTGATTTGTCTTAAGTCCAAATTCCTTTTATGTTAAAAACATTCAACATACAACTTCGCTGACACACACGCGAAGTACTTTGTCCAAAGTTTTAATTCAAACTTTTGCAAATCTAATTCAGGGATATGTCTTAACCATCCTGTAACATCCTGACTCTTCGGCCTTCCAGGTATGAACGTCACGAGTGTGCTAAGTGTGCTTTTAAATTAATTAAGCATGCAATTATATGATTTATTTGATAAATGAATAATGAATATATGCGTTATGTCCTTATTTTGAACGTTTTATACCTTTTCAACTTGTTTAACTCCGTTTTCAATTCCAATTTTTGTGACAACTTGCTATACATGAATTATGTGATCTATAAACGTGCGTATATGCTCAGATTTTATTTTTAGTTTCTTTGATAGGGTTTTAATACCATTTTGTTTGATAATGGACCTGAGGGCCTAGCTCGTTTTAGCGCACCTTGGGTCCCGGAGGCCATAACATGAGCTCGGGAATTCGGATTCAAATTCTAGAAGTAGAGTTGGACTCACAATGAAGAATGGAGCTAGGAAACCTAACTTTGTATTTTTCTAAGCCCGTTTGAACCCTCGAACCGAGCATCGTGTTCTGTAGACGCCGTATTTGACCGTTTTGACCAAATCTAACCCAATTCTCTACCGTTTTGGCTCAAAGTGGGACCCACTTGACCCCAACACACCCCTCTATCCTTCTCCTACTCCCTCATTTTTATCAGTGCCCAAGAATGAGGAGAAATCAGTTGTAAGCAAGGAAGGAGAGAAAATCCCATCACTATTCACCATCTCCAATTTTTGAGCTCAAAACTTGTCCAAACTTCATCCAATTCAAGAGGTAAGTGTACTTTTATGTCTTCCACCCTTATGTGTTTCATTTCATCCCTGAATTTTTGAATTTGAGCTTGATTTGATATAGATTTGGCATATGATAAGAATAGTAAGGGTTTGAAGCTCTTTTAGGAATCATGCATGAATCCTTGAGTTTTCTTTTGATTTGATACATCTAATATGTTCCCAAGACATCATTTAATACTTCTATAAACTTTCTTTGATTGTTAGTTAAAGATTTACGAGCTTACCATTGTTGAACATTTAAGTATTTACTTGGGTAGAAACTTGTATGAACTGCTTGCACTTGTATCATGTTGTGGCTCAGTTTTACCTTGAATTTTGGCTTAGAATACATGATTTTTTGATAACGTAACATGCGTTTATGTGTTACCTAGCTTCGGTATGAGTTTTATGGAGTTTTGGAGCTATCTTAAAGGTGTTTCCGTGAAGAAGACAAAGTAGGGGAGACCTAACTGCTGTTATGGGTGTAAGGTATGGCCATATCTAACCGCCGTTACCTAACCCTGAGCCTCCTATACCCACTAACGGCCATTAGTGGGGTTTTTAAGGATGGGGACTTATGATCGTTAATCCCCCAGGCCTTGTGCGCTTTGTTCGTTTATTTTCCTATTTTGCTCGTTTCCCTCCCAGATCTTGACCCTTATGTGTTGTGTGCTTGATATGAGTTATAATTGCTTGAATTGATATGTTTTATATATGAACAATGTGTTATGATGTGTATGTGTTCGTTTTGGCATGATTTCGATGAATGTTTGCGAGTTGTGGACTTGTTTGCCCTAAGCGCTACGTGTGACCTCTCTTTGCACCTAATTGCTCTTCTTACCTGTTTTAAGCATGAGTGTGCTTGAAATATGATGTAGTATAATGTAATTTGATGTATTATGTGTTCGTTTAGCATGTGGTGTATTTGATTCAAGTACCGTTTACATTATAAGTGTTAAACGCTTCGACTTTACCTAAGTGAGAAATGGTTATAACTTGCATTGCATCATTCGGATTCATACGCATTTATCGAGCATCTATATGGTTTATTTTGAGTCTAAGTATGCCTTTGTGGTTTTTTTTATTCAGAGGAGAATCTCGTTGGTGACGAGGTTGCTCCGTAGGCACGATTTGTTCTCTTTTGCCCGGTTCATCGATTTAAGGTGAGGTTAGGTTATAGATATACCCTAATGAAATATCACCGTTGTGTTTGCATATGAATATAAACCCTTTGTATATGTACCTATGTGTGAACTATGAATACGTATGATTATGTTTTACGCTATGGAATATGATATGCTAGGTGCTAGAGTGTATAAGTTTGTTACGCTATGAATATGACTAGAAGTATGATTATGTTAAGAATCTGATATGATTATGCTAGGATTATGAATACGTTAGGATTATGAGCATGATTATGCTAGGCTATGAATATGATTATGATTATGAATATGTTGTGTTTATGCCTATGCTATAAGACTCTGAATCTGTGTCTGCTTAGGGCTAGTTGATTATGGGTGAGGGAGACTTGGGAAGCCGGGTATTACTCTTGTGCATGATCATCGTGATGTGGGTAATGGAGATCTGGGATGAATAATATCCCTGTGCACGTTTCCCTTTTTTGTTTGAAGGTTTGCTTTGTGTGTGTGTGTACGTTTTCATTATGCTAGTTTGTTACGCAATTGTTCATGAAACGGGAGTGGATTCTCAATTATTAAGATTTGGTTGTTTTGACCTTTGGCCTAACTCTTTTACTGCCTATATCTAGTATCACGCGTGAAAATGTTTTAGAATGCAAAAATCAAGCCCCAGTTCATGAACTCCCCTCTCTGATATGTGCTGTGCTGTAAGGCCCCAGTTTTCCAGCGATTCAGGTCCGTGCGCCACGCATCTGAGTTTTCGAGAGATAGGATTTATTTTAATTCTTTCATTTATTTATTTATGAACTTCATGACATTTCGTGAATTATATTCTATATGTTTATGTGAAAATATGTGAATTATTATCAAATTATGAATTATAGCATGAATTTATACGATTGACATGTGAATTAATTCCCGAACATGCTCTATTTAACTAATTGTCCTTAATTGATCACTTTTATAAATTGGAGGACTTAATTGGAAGCAAATTTCATTGGACTAAATTGATCGTTTCTCGTAAGTTGGAACTTAATTTGTAACGCCCCGATTTTTCGGTAAGTCAAGTATGCCGTCACGAGTGGGATTAGACCGAGTGTTATGTGATTTTAATTATGTTTTAATTGCTAAGTAACTCTTTAACTTATTAATTTGTGGACTAATTGCTACTACGTGACCAATATGACTTAATTAAGTATGTTATTTGAATTTGTTTTAATCTGTTTACTTGCTAATTAAATGTTCTATTTGGAATTTTTACGTAATTGAACCTATATGAAATCCTTGGACTCAATTAAACTTTGATCGAACCCCAATTACCCACTTATCAAAGCTTGGGGCCCTAGTTAAGACACTTTAATTGTTCAAGGACCAAAGCGTAATTTTTTCCTTTTCTTTCCCCCTTTTACACGAGATCAACCCCCCTTCCTCTCATTCTTCTTCTTCTCTCATTCTCTCCTAACACCAAAGCACCAAACCCTCCATTTCTTTCTCTTCCAAATCAAGGCCCAAGCAACAGACAAGAAGCAAGGAAATTTATTCAAGCTTCAAGACAAGAATCAAGTTCCAATCCTTTTTATTCTCCTCCCCTCTTCCAAGGTATATGTGTATCTATGTATGTGTATGTATATGTATATATGTGGGTTTATGTAATTTGTGGTTAATTCATGAATTGATGAGTGATATATGTATCTATATGTGTATTGAGGTGGTTTTTGGTGTTTTTGTGGTGTATTTTGATTGGGATCGGAGTTGGAGGAGTTTGGGACCTTTTCCTTCACATTGTACCATTTCAATGCACTGTTTTTCAACCCAGAAGTAACTGAACGGTCGTTCGGTGTCTTCATAACGACCGTTCAACCGTACAGAGCCTTCCTGCCTCTTCGAACGGTCATTCCTGGTTTTGAGCATGGAATTGAACGACCATTCACTATTCAAACAAACTCCGATTAACCTGAATTTTAAACTTCAGGAAACCTTTTGAAGTCTAAAACATTCTCTTTAGTCACCTCAATATCTTTTCTCATTTCTCAGATATAAGCAAATCTGTTTGGTGTAGCTATTTTACCGGAACACTACACTCACCCAACTTCGGACCTTCGCCATTTCCACATCCCTTTGAACCACGATTCGGGCCACATATCATTTAAAAGGCCTATGTGTCTAGTTTCATTACCAACAAACAAAACTCCATTCCAAATTCTGTCAGCTCTCCCTAAAAGCTTACCCAATCCGTTTTCTTGCTTTCCCTCCACTTCCTCGGACTCCATATATGGCTTGAATGAATTGTATGCTTGCTTAATTCATGATATGTGATATGTCTTGATATGTTTATGAATTTTATGCTATGAATTCAATGTATAAACGTGAAATGACAACATGAACGTTTATGTGCTACTTTTATACATGCATGAATGGTTTGTTTCGCTTAAATTTTTTGTACGTTGTGTATAGCTTCTTCCATGACTTATATATTTCGTTAATATGTTATATTATATGTTAACTTGTATATTATGAAATCATAATGTGATTTTGTTAAACATTTTGTGAGTTATGATCCAATATGCCTTACATGTCTCTAGCTTATATGCATGAATTGTTCCTCCGTTTATGGGCCTCATATGATAATTTCTCGCTCCATTTATGACTCGTATACATTGTAAACATGTTATAGTATGAGTTATGATTATTGTTTTTGTGATGCCCCGCTTCTCGATCAAGGTAGGGTTTGGCACGAGAGTGTACGATTTACTTTTCATTGCATGAGTTATGTGGAATTATGCCTTAATTTGGTAATCATTTTGTTCTTATGTGAAATACATGATTTCTATGAAATACATGACTATTTGATATGTTAATTATGTGCTCGTATTTTTCCTATTGAGCTTTGATAGCATGCTTCGCGATTAATCGAAACTATGTGCTTATTTGGACATTAAAGCATAATTTAGGGACTAAAAGGTAAATTTATTTACTGAGTTTGGAACTGGATAGAACTTAATTCAATTTAGTAGATAATTTGATTACAAGTTCATGGGTTCTTGAATCGCTCGATTTGGAGTTCGGACGAAGAAGTTATGGCCATTTTACGAAAGTCAACCTTTTCAAGCCTAAATGTTTACCTGCGACCCAATTTCAATTCTGACCCAATTTGCTACCCAATCTCACTTAAATCCGACCTTTATGACCCGCTCCATGACCCTATTCAACTGACCCAATTTTCCAAATTCAGATTATAACAGACTCAAAGTTACGTTATTTCACAAGAGATTCAAGCCCTCTCTCCCTCACTTTTCTCTCAACCTCTTCATATTCCCAAGAATACCAAGAAAACCATTAAGCCATCTTCAAGAGCCGAGAGTGAAGATTAAATCTGGAGATTTAAGACTAAAGAACAAGATTTCCTCTTCGATTTCCAGCTCTCAAGGTAAGATTATGTGCTCTCTTGTTAGGTTTGTGTTCATGAACGTTCTAAGCTTGAATGTGAATCTAGGGTTCATGTTAGTTGGATTAAATCCGAATTTGTTGATGGAAATATGTTTCTTATGATGTTGGGAACAATTTGATGTAAGAATTTCTCATTTTCATGCTTGTTTGAAGAAACCACCATTGTTGACCTTTGAAGCTTTTATGAAGATTCTTGCATGTTCATGTTCTAGCTTGTTTTAGCTTGATTTGATGATGGATTCTTGTTCCTTATGTGTTTTTATGAAGAATGTGATTAATTTCCTTAAGTTTCTTGCATGATTGAAGATTTCACCATTGTTGAGTTTGAGCTTTGAATACATGAAGAAGATGAAGTTCATATGGCAAATTGCTGGAATTCTTGATGCATATTCTTGCCTAAATGTTCTTGTTATGTTATTTGATGTTTAATTTCATTTATTCATGTTGCGTGAACATTGGAGCATGATTTAGGAGTGTTTAGAGCCTAAAATCCACCAGTTTCAAGCATATGTTCATAATTTCGCTTTGCAGCAGTAGCATGTGACACCCCCGTGTCACTTTTGCTCTTGGGGGTGACACTCCCATGTCAAGGGCCTCGGGTCCAAATATTGAGTTTTTGTGATTTTGTTCGTTATGCTTCATTTTCACTTCCTTTGCACTTCTTACACCCCTAGTATGAAATATATGACTTGAAATCATGTTTCTATGCATTGTAATGTCTTGCTTGCCTTGATTATGTGTAAGAATATGCTAAGTATGGTTCACATATTGTTAATTGCATGCCTTATGACTTGAAAGCTTGTTATATGACTCGTATGAGTTCATTTGATTGTAATTGCTATGTTTTGGCATCCTTGGACATTTATTGCACATCATGAGCATATTTGCATTCTCCTAAGCCGTGCGTCGTCTTACTTGGTTTGAGTCGAGTCTTAGCTTTGTTGGTACGTTTATCTTGTTTACATGGTGATCTCCGGACGAGTCGACTTAGTTGCTCGTGGTGGTTCTCCGGTTGGTTCGTGGTAAAGGTGAGGAGTTATAATAGAAAATGTTTTCAAAAATGTGGATACCTATAGCCTTTCATATTTGATGGTTTTGAACTCCCATTTTCAAAGAGTATATAGGCTCTATAAGCCAAGTTTGTGAGCTTCGCTCGTAGTGTTGATATTTGCTTATGGAAAACGATTAACAAATAAAGTATGAGTTTTGGTATATGGGATAGATACCCAAAATGCGTTTGGAACTTTATTGGATATTATGTATATGCGTGTGTAGCGAGATGTTTTGGACCATGCTATGAAAGTAGCATGTAGTCTGGTGCCTTACAGGGACGCTTGCATGGTTGGACTTGGACTTGAGGGATCGGGGATGGAGTAAGTAGGGATACCGGGAAGGCAAGGACCGATGGTTACCTCTTATGAAGTTCCTAACTTGGAAGAGATATTTTTGGTTCCAACGGAGTGTTGGGGCTGACGCATACTCGAGGGTAGAGTATGTAGTTTCATGGACTCGCTTCCCAATATTTTGGACCGATGTTTGGGGGGTGTACCCCCTTGAAATCATGGATTTTGGATGGATTGGTTTGATTTGGTTTGGATTCGAAAGTTTGGTTGGAGTGCTCGTTCTCGCCGAGTCGGGTATTTTGTGGTTTATGATCCGTATCTTTGAAAACTTGCATTGTTTTGGAAAACTCATTCGGATCATGAACAATCCTTGGTTTAGCATGCATTGGACCTTTTTATATTGTATTATGTAAACTTCTCCTCACCGGTTCCTTTTGAGCTGACCTCCTTTACCTTTCGTGTCCGCAGGTCGCGTTTTTAAGTCTTGCTAGGTGGGGTCTTACTTGAGAGTTGTTGTCGAGTCTAGCTTGTACACGTTGTTTCGTTATATACTTTATGTTTTATGTTTCGCTTTCGAATTTATGGATTCGGTTTGTATGACGAATTATTATGTTAGTTTGGACGGTGATGGTCACTTAGGATGGATTACATTCCGTATTTTGAGCATTACGTGCTGGACCGGGGTGGTCATTTACATGTTGGATATATTACTCTTATGTCTTGATGAATGAAATTTGATTTAAGCTTCCGCATACTTGTGTTTGTTTACTCGCTTTGTGAGTCTAGCACCGGCTAGCTAGGTTATCCGTTTGTCACCGCTTGCTTCGAGCTTGGCGGGTATATGAATGGCAATTCTATATACAAGCTAGGTCCGTAGCGCGGGATAGGCGTGGATGCCCTTTTAAGGGCGTTACACCCCTATTTTGTTGGTATCAGAGCTGAAGGTTCAAAACCTGGCTCTTGAGTCGTCTCGAGTCGTCTGGGTTGTATGGCAATTTGAACAACTTGCTTATGTGCTTTATATTCATTCATCTTGCAGATGCTACATTGTTGATTAACATAAATGCACTTGCATCACATGAGCATCTTCGATTGAATATGTTGTTTCTATTGTGGCCTTTTGTTAACTACTTGCTTATATCACCTAACTTGTAACTACCTTGTTGTACTTAATTAACTTCATGCTTATGTGTTGGCTTGTTTTCATATATGAACGTCCTTATGGTATATATCTTGTCGAATATCGATTTTGAATTATGCAAATTACATTGCTTGCTCGATATTGCGTGACATGAGCATATGACTAATCACCATGCATACATGATAAGATTGTGTGTAGGATGCCTCCATGCAGGCATGATTGCTCTCTGGCACTCCAAAATGAGCGAGGGCCTCCGGCACAAAATCAAAATGCACCACCACCGTCGCCTCCGAATGTCAACAATTTGCTCACTATTATGATTCAGATTTTGCAAGTCGTCCAGACACAACAAACCTTATTGGCACCTCCGGTGTCGATACCCACGCCCACCGTCAAGGAACAAGGGCTTCGGACTAAAGGAGTAGTTTTTGGGTCGGGGTCTAAGAGATCATCATCTTTGATAGCACCTTCGGCTCCCCGAGTACCACATAAGGAGTTAGGAGAAGGCTAAAACTTCTGCATTTGGGTCATCGACCTCTTTGGCTATTAAGGGCCGAAACTCGTACAAGCATTGTGGGAGCAACAATCACTTCGGGGATAACTGTCGGGTGAGATACGGAAAGTGTTGTATATGTGGTAACCCGGGATATAAGGCTAAGGATCGCAATCGAAGGAGAGACCACTATACAGATAAGAAGGGTAAGGCTAAGATTTCTACATCTCAAGTACCAGCCCCTCAAGTTACTAAGGGCCATGATCGGTGTGAGCATTGTGGTCGTGCTACACACCTTGGGGAGAAATGTTAGTGGAAACAAGGTAGATGTTTCAATTGTGGAGCACTAAACATTTGGCAAGGAATTGTGATAGACCGGGAACTAGAGGTTCGTATGAGCATCGTGGCAACATTTGCCATAAGGGAGACGAATGTTGGGGAGACTTTGGGAAATGCTTTACTTGTGGGGATCCAGCACTTTGGGCTATGGATTGTAACCGGAAGATGAACCGACAGAACTTGGAAGGATTTCGTGAGGAGATAGCGAGGTCTTTGGCTCCGGTACAAATTAATGATTGGGCTACTGCTACCGGGTTGGCTTTGAAAGTGGAGGTGGAAGAACAAAGACTTGGAACTAAGAAGGGTGTTATGGTTTCCGGTTTGGGATTTAAGAGAACAACTCCACAACTGTTCTCTAAGTCACTACAACCATCTCCCAGAGGCCATTTTATGGGCAATAAAGAGAAAGGAAAGAAGACTCCTCCGACTACCCGAGGGCATAAACCATGTGAACATTGTGGTAGTATCACCCATGATGAGAATCATTGTTGGAAGAAATTGGGGAAATGCTTCAATTGTGGGAGCACCGTACACATAGCCATGAATTGTACCTAACCAAAGCCTAAGTGATCAGGTGATGAGATGAGGCCCGTGGCACATGCATGTGCCTATGCATTGAATGGTGGGTAAGTGAATAATGAGCATGACTTCATTACTATGGTGAAAGGAACGGATTGCATTCATGGCATTGCACTCATACATTTTGGTTTGGATGTTATTATCAGATTGTTACACTTATGACGTTATATGCTAAAATGTAATTATTTGATATGCATGTGAATTGCGATGCTAATTACTTTAAGTGCTAATGTGAATACAGTAAGTAACAAATTGATTGTTCTTTACAGGGTTGTATATTGGATAGTTGATATATGCGTCTCACCTAAACTTCATTTATTCTATGACCTCTCTTATGCCATGTCCGTAACGATTGACAATAGATGTTACGTCTGTAATTAGCTCATCTCCTACTTATGCAATTGTATAAATGTTTCTTGTATAAAATTATGC
Source organism: Lantana camara (assembly GCA_037501455.1). Taxonomy (NCBI): domain Eukaryota; kingdom Viridiplantae; phylum Streptophyta; class Magnoliopsida; order Lamiales; family Verbenaceae; genus Lantana; species Lantana camara. The sequence goes on from CM074861.1 coordinate 94,940,084, forward strand.
TACAATATGATAACTCTAGTAAACCTTGTATTATGCAACCTTGGGAATTATGAGCTATGTTGAATAGATTTGAAGCATGAATGAGTACTTGTGAGACCATGTTGTTTTCTTATTTTTGGGATGCATGATTTTGGGTTGGGAATATTTCTAATTTACTCATGGGAGAACTGTCACTTAATTGGAAAATCACGCTTAATCAGTTAACAAAGGGATGGTTTATATCAAGTGCTAGAAACCATGGAGGATGTTTTTGTACTAATCCCAAACTTATGTGAATCGCCTAAGGGATCTATTTGTAATATCTCTAAAACATGAATATATGTAATACTTGAGTTGTACATCAACGCATGTTATGAATTCGTAAGGTATGATTGAATGAATCGAGAATTTACCGCTTACCTAAAAAACGTGACCTTATGTGATTAAATTATGGTGTTCGTTTGAGCGTGACGAATATGTGATGACTATGCATGTAAGTATGAGACTTTAGTTGATTGTTAGAGTGTGATAAAGGAATCAAGAATATGTCGTTTACCTTGAAAGCATGATCTTACATGATTAAATGTATGCCTTATATGTATTGAGCATGACATAGGTATGCATGAGTGTTGCATAGACTTATACATGACTGAGATTAGGAATTCTTGATTAGTACTGTTTGAATTAATTGTTAAAGTATGACTTGGAGCTGCCGTGTTTAGATACCTACAACTACATGTAGGTTAAATGTTCGAATTGACTTTATCTACGCATGTTAGAACAAGACTTGAGCTTGGAAATTGAATCGAATGACCTTTCCATGCATACTACTACTAGGTATGAAGTTGGTAACTGAATTGCATGATCTTGGATACTTTGGTGAACTTGTATGATGTAAGTATGAGTTAATTCTCGTGATATTTGTAACCTTAGACATTGTACATGCTTGACTGTGTGCGCCTTGTTACGGTAAGCTTTGAGGGACGCTCTTGACGTGACGAAGCTTTTACTCCCATCGATGGAGAACGACTCGACCGTTCGGCAGCCCTTTGTTGTGTGTCTTGTTTGTGCTTTGCAAGTTTTAGATTTGAGTAGTTGTACGTGTGCTTTTGTACTCGGGTGTTATAGGATTCTCCCTCTTTTGTGTTCAGGGGATGTTGGGTTCCCTCGGTTATAGTTATTTGGGAATGTTACATTCTCCCGAATTCAGGAGTTTGTGAGATGTTAACTCTTTCAAACTTAGATGTTTGGGGGATGCGGATTCCTTCGAACTTAGGATGAGAGACTGGGTTCTCTTGTTTTGTGTCTCGTTTCATAGGCTAGTGCGCTCAGATGACTCCATCCAGGAAGGATCTTTTGAAGTGGTTCAGCAAGACCAGGATGGACCGAAGATGTGAGAACCAACTAAGGCCTTTTACATCGACAAGTGTGAAGGAATTGTTAGGAATAGTGCCCTAGAAAGCCGATTAGTCATAATCCATTTTGGGACTTTCCTAGTATCATAGACAATCTTTGAATAATATACGATTGATTAATATCATAGGCAAACACTTCTTTATATGCTCTTGTTTGGTATGCGTTTACTTTAGCTGTCCATGTATGAGAACTCCCCTAATCCTGATGACATTAGGACTCTACCATTTAGGTGAAATGGTTCATGAAATGAGTCCTATATCACATAAGTCATGATTAGTAAAATACTCCAAGCCGATGAGTCCTACAGACAGTGGGAGTGTCAACCTGACTCCTCTAAGGTTTGCTTGTGGGATCACGCCCTTAAGAAGGACCACCTTGTTTCATGGAGGTGCAAAGTGTATAGTTGATATGTGCGTGATACATGAGGGTGCTTACTTCAATAAGTAAGTTCACTGAGGTGCCCCGTGTGAGAAGATTCCTAAATGGGAAAGGAAGTTTCTATTTCAGGAAATGGAAACTTCCAGATTAGGAAATATCTCACGAGTCATTGATGTGATTAATTGATCCTTAGACTTGAGGTTCCTTGTCACTTTATGAGTTAACTCTATAGTCTTAGGTATAAGCTTTAAAGGGTGTCGCCTTAGACAACTGATTCAAGGCTTATGCTGGGGCTGCACAAGTGACTCATGAAAGTGAATGAGAATCAAGAAAGGACCTACACTTGCATATGGAAGGTGATCTCTTATTGTGTAAGTCATTCATATGCCATATGGAGTCCTTGGCCAAGGCAGTAGATCAAGACATCAAGAAAAGGGTTTCTTGGATTGAGATCAAATGGATATGAAATGCACTTAGCTTTAAGACCAGATTATGAGGGTTCTAATTATTCCCTTACCCTAGATCTTGGTTGAGAGATAGTAAGTAGGAGGATTGTATCTCACATAAATCAATGACTTAAAGGTTCTGTCGAATGCGAACATTCCAATTCAGCTAGGGGTTAAACACCTGTTGCTAGACTATGGTCGTTTAATCTGTGGACTGATTAATTAATTAGTGAATTAATTAATTAGGGTCACTGCTAATTGAATTGAGAACCTAGAGGGTCACACACAACAACTTGGTTACATGAGTTGAGGCTTTAAAATGATTAAACGAGTTACTCGAGCCTAGAGGGTTCCACACGTGTGAAACCACACGTGTGGGTCACGTGACTGGACACGTGTCATTGTGACACGTGTGCCACACGTGATTGTTTAATAATATATTAAATAATTAATTTGTTAATTATTTAATAGACTTTGGTTTAATTTTGAATTAAAAAGAAAGTCTTATTTTGGAGAAAAATAATCTAGTTAATTAATTATGAATTAATTAATTAGATAAAATAAGTTGTTTATTTTAAATAAATAAAGTATAAAATTATCCAAAAAATAGTTTGGATATTTTTAGCTCTCTTGAAAGTTGATTTGAATTAGAATTCAAAGTCAAAGTCAAAATTACTTGATGATCAAGTAATAGGAGAGAGAGAGACCAAAATCCTAGCCCATTAAGGACTAGGAATTTCGGCACTCCCTTGCTTATAAATAGGGGAGCTCGAGCTCCACTTAGAGCTAATCGAGAATTATTTTGGTTCATGTGTTGAACACCATCCTTTCTCCAAGATAAACAAAACCCTAGGTTAAGCCTAAACACTAACTAGAGAACTAGCAGCCTTACTAGTTAGATTGTAGCCAAGTTGGTGGACTATCTCTAGAGAGCTTCAAGTTAGAAGTTTTGAAGATTCGAGCTTTACCAAAAAGTGGGGATCAAGCAAAACGATCAGAAGGGATGGTGAAACGATTCTGAACCCGACATGAAACGAATGAAAAAATCGAACCAAAGAAGATGGCGAAAACCGTTCGTCCATATCCTGAAGGATGAATTTTTTCACGAGGGTTTTGTGACTGGCAGTTTTCTACTTTCGTAAAACTGGTTTTCGAAGGGAGTTTCAATCCTGATTTTCTCGTTTCATGTTTCTTTCTTTATGTTATATTGTTAAGAACTTCCCTAACATGAATTGAATCTAGGTTGGTGTAGATTGTTATCCCTACAATGGATTCTGAAGTAGAAAGAGACTTTCGAGGAACGGGTTGCCATTACCGCATGAAGCGCGTTTGATGGCGGCTCAAAACGTGTCAAGAAAGCTACTACCCAAGTGAGTTTCTTGATCTCTACGAATTTGGATACACGATTGCGAGTCCAAGATCCTTTTGTTGGAAAAAATTTTTAATTTTCGCTGCTTTCTGATTCCTGTTTTTCAACAAGTGGTATCAGAGCCACCTCGTTAATTGTGTTTCTGATTCGTCTCAATTATTCTGAATTTGGTAGAAATTCTTAGGCTTAGATGCGAATTAGGTATTCATGAGTTCTTTTAGAAAGCCTGAAATACGAAACTGTAATTTTTCTTGAATTTCTGAAAACTGTTTTCTTAAATCTGTTTTTGAAAATCTGTTTTAGTTGATATTCGTTTAAATCGTAATTTTTAATTTTGGATTGAATTGGGTTTTGGAGAAACCTGTGATACGCAAAACGAAACGCAAAACGAACACGCGGGATTGGGACGTGCCAATGTGTAGCACGCCCTAACCCCGCAAGCACCTCCCGCAACCGCGCTGGGGCCGCCTATACCAGCCCGCACAGGCATCCCGCAACCGCGCGGGAAGTCCTGCACGCACCGTCCCACAACCGCGCGGGACGCCCAGGCGGAATCCCCCCTAAGCCGCGCGAGCGCTGCTGCGCGCGGTGCGCGCACGACGCATGCCCAGCCGGCGCACGCATGCAGCAACTGCCGCACGCTGTGCGTGCTGCTGGGGCGCGCGGCGGTGCTTCGCATTCCGGGGTTCCAGGCCGTTTTTCGTGTTTTCGAGTTTTTCGTATTTTCGGTCCTTGAAATCCCGATTTAATTTTTCTAAAAAATTTTGTCTTATTAAATTAAAATTATTTTTGAAATAATTGTTTAAATTGGGATTTTGAAAATTTAAGCGATTTAAATTTTGGAAAAATTACAAACTTTATTTTATGAAAATATTGAAAGAATAAAATTATTAATTTTCAGAAATTAATTGGAATTTTATTGGTTTATAGTTATTCGGGTTTTATTGAAAAGACTCTTGAACAAGAATTGCATCTGAGTCGTGTTTTAAGCTATTAGAGCTTAAAGCGAGAATTTTAATTTATTGGTTAAATTTAAATTCTTGCAATTTATGCATGTTAGGTGATCATGGGTTTAGACTTATGTATGGTTTTAATTTATGCACATGGATGGTTTAAATTGGGGTTGGAGCCCTATAGTTGCGTTTTTCAATTGAGGTTGGAGCCTCACTTATGTGCGTACTGTTATGTGATTTATTATGTGGCTTTCCATATTACTGTTTTTGAGGCCGGGGTATGCCCCGTGTAATGGTCTAAGGCCAATATGAAGATCGAGCCTTATTACTTTATGTCTTTTTCTTTTTATTGTAATTTGAGAGTAGAGATAGGTGGTGAGGTTTTATTTTCATTTTGGAGACAATGCACCCATGGAGTAAGATGGACCACATTCAAGTAACAAGTAGGCCATAAGTGAAGACCCCTCAAAATGTTAGGGAGGGGAATCTCAATTGTAAAAATGTAATAGAGATAGGGCTCGTATTTTGTTACCGTTTTCCCTTATGTGATTTAAACTGTTTATGTGGCATGTATGTTAGAACTTGTGATTCTGGAGTGGCTCCCACATATCACGCATAAGATAGGTAGAACCCATGATCATTACATGTTAGTATCATGCTAGGACATGTTATCTGTTTATGTGCTTGTTTGAAATGCATTTAAGTTGTACTTGCATTAATCAAGACTAATAAAATCGGATAACATATATGTTGGTGAGGTCGAACGGAACAACTCTTCGATTGATTCGAAAATTCCCATTAAATATTAAGCTCATTTCGAATAATAGGTATTTAATTCGAGATGCAAATTTTGAATTAAATTCCTAGCATTCCATCAATAGGTTTTAAGTTTAGTAAGTAAAGCTAGTTATTGTCCGTGAGTCGTGGGATAGCTAGTGGAGCTTATTAGTTCTTAGTTACCTAATTGATCATTTTAAATGATCAATATTTCGTGGTTAATTTTGGCAAGGGCGATGTCCGCGAGTCGTGGGTCGTTCGAACTAAGTTTTGATCATGATCTTATGATTGATGGGTCTGGCTTAACGCCTAAGTAAATATGGATGTCGCACGAGTCGTGGGTCCATATTGAAAGATAGGTGATGGAAAAAACAATTACTAAGAGTTCCAAAGGTGTTAGAATTGGTAAGTTGTACCTACCTAGGATTTTACTTAGAATGTCCACGAGTCGTGGGTTCGAGGTAAAATGCTTAGGATCTTAGTACCCATTGGGAAATGCGTTCCTCTTAGATCTTTGGGAATTATAGATCTTTGAAAAACAGTGGGAGCTACATTAGATTAAAGACCTTATCTTTTGTATATCGTTATAATTCAGCATGCTCACATTTTCTCTGCTTAGCATTTAGGTTGTAGTTCTGTGATTCTCTACAATATGAAATGCAAACCCATTTGTATCCATCCTTAAGTCAAAAGAGTTGACTAAGTCCTAACTACCTCTGATTGGCTTCGGACCCTAAAATTTGTTTTAGATTCCGAATAAGAGAAAGGCGTTCTCTAAAGGGCGAAGTTTTTCAATTGTGAAAATTCGACCCGGGCCAAAAGAGAAGCAATCTGAGGTGAATGGATTTTTTTCCAAACCACTTAAGAGCAATTGAACCACCTTATAAAAATGTTACAAGGCATAACATTATGGAATTATTCAATATTCCAAATGAGGAAACAAGTGCACACGAACAAGGTCTAAAGATCTTATTTGAAGATCTTATGGTCTCGATCATCAACCGAGAAAAGAGTTCTCTATGCACTGATTGCTTACATTGCTTCCACCATCATTCAAACCCTTTATGCTCAACTAGAATGATGCTAATGTAGCATATTTAATCATTTAGTTGATAATGGTTGAGAGCATCCTTAAGAAGGAATAAAAGGTTGAGATGGTTAATTCTTCTTCTAAACTCCCTAAGTTAAAGGCTTGAACGCCTAAAGAAGAAGAAACCCTTAAGAGCCCAATGGAGGGGCATGTAAGGGGTGCGCCCAAAAGACACTAGAGATCAAATAGGACGTTTGCTTCTATGGTAGCAAATAAGGACTTTGAAAGGGAACTGCGAGGAGTATGAGTACTCTGAAATGTTACCTCGTTTAGTAATTCTACTAGGAATAGAATTCATTAGTCTTGAGTCAATTCTGCATAATCCATTGTGCAAAGACTCAAGGCACTAATGTTCTGAACATACAACGAGATAACAAAAGTAAGTGAGATGACAAAGCTTCGAATTACTTTGGAACGTTGAGATATAAAAGGATTAGCAAGTCAGACACCTTAGGATCATTCTATGAAAATGAACCTATAGAGTTGACTTCCTGTGAATCCTATCTCAAAGGGAAAACGTTCCCAGAACATTGTTTAGGTGAAACATGGAACGTTCCGAAATTATAGTGGATTTCGATCCATGTTGATGAGTGTAAGATGCTTAATGTAAGCACTAGATACAATCGTCAGTTTAATCATTATGAATGAATGTACTTGTTAAAGTATAAATTCGAAACTTATATGAAATTCTTAGAATTTCAAAAGGAGGTTAGGAACCGAAGTAGTTATAAGTTATAGGCAAATCGATATGATCGAGATAGCCAATATCTTATCAACTAATTCCTTAGTCATCTTAGAAATAATAGGATTATCTCTCAGTAAACTAATTCGAGAACACCTTAGTGTTTCCAAATGAGGGAATGAAACCTTATAGGATATGGTCCATTCCATAGCAAAATTTACTGACTTATAATCATTCTAGGAATAAACTCCCAGAATATGCAGTTAGAGATTTTGAATTTTGCACCTTCCAAAATCAGTCCTTTAGATGCACTATGCAATGTGGCACACTAAATTCCCTAATTATTCTTGTCCAAGAATTTAGTGGAATCCTCTTAAGTAAAGAGGATAGTGGGAGATAGGCTTGAAATGAGTTCAAGTTTATACAAACAATATTGGATATCATTTTTGCGATTCCCTTAGACAAAGGTTGTTTGTCTCAAGGAATGTATCTTTCTTAAGGAATCGTTCTTATAGAAGAAGAAAGACAAGCAAGCAAACCTCAAAGAAATTTGAGAATAAATATCCACGCCACATATAGAAGAAAGACAAGCAAGCAGACCTATATGGGAGATTGTTAGGAATAGTACCCTAGAAAGCCGATTAGTCATAATCCGTTTTGGGACTTTCCTAGTATCACAGACAATCTTTGAATAACATACGATTGATTAATATCATAGGCAAACACTTCTTTATATGCTCTTGTTTGGTATGCGTTTACTTTAGCTGTCAATGTATGAGAACTCCCCTAATCCTGATGACTTTAGGACTCTACCATTTAGGTGAAATGGTTCATGAAATGAGTCCTATATCGCATAAGTCATGATTAGTAAAATACTCCAAGCCGATGAGTCCTACAGACAGTGGGAGTGTCAACCTGACTCCTCTAAGGCTTGCTTGTGGGATCATGCCCTTAAGAAGGACCACTTTGTTTCATGGAGGTGCAAAGTGTATAGTTGATACGTGCGTGATACATGAGGGTGCTTACTTCAATAAGTAAGTTCACTGAGGTGCCCCGTGTGAGAAGATTCCTAAATGGGAAAGGAAGTTTCTATTTCAGGAAATGGAAACTTCCAGATTAGGAAATATCTCACGAGTCATTGATGTGATTAATTGATCCTTAGACTTGAGGTTCCTTGTCACTTTATGAGTTAACTCTGTAGTCTTAGGTATAAGCTTTAAAGGGTGTCGCCTTAGACAACTGATTCAAGGCTTATGTTGGGGCTGCACAAGTGACTCATGAAAGTGAATGAGAATCAAGAAAGGACCTACACTTGCATATGCAAGGTGATCTCTTATTGTGTAAGTCATTCATATGCCATATGGAGTCCTTGGCCAAGGCAGTAGATCAAGACATCAAGAAAAGGGTTTCTTAAATTGAGATCAAATGGATATGAAATGCACTTAGCTTTAAGACCAGATTATTAGGGTTCTAATTATTCCCTTACCCTAGATCTTGGTTGAGAGATAGTAAGTAGGAGGATTGTATCTCACATAAATCAATGACTTAAAGGTTCTGTCGAATGCGAACATTCCAATTCAGCTAGGGGTTAAACACCTGTTGCTAGACTATGGTCGTTTAATCTGTGGACTGATTAATTAATTAGTGAATTAATTAATTAGGGTCACTGCTAATTGAATTGAGAACCTAGAGGGTCACACACAACAACTTGGTTACATGAGTTGAGGCTTTAAAATGATTAAACGAGTTAATCGAGCCTAGAGGGTTCCACACGACACGTGTGGGTCACGTGTGAAACCACACGTGTGGGTCACGTGACTGGACACGTGTCATTGTTTAATAATATATTAAATAATTAATTTGTTAATTATTTAATAGACTTTAGTTTAATTTTGAATTAAAAAGAAAGTCTTATTTTGGAGAAAAATAATCTAGTTAATTAATTATGAATTAATTAATTAGATAAAATAAGTTGTTTATTTTAAATAAATAAAGTATAAAATTATCCAAAAAATAGTTTGGATATTTTTAGCTCTCTTGAAAGTTGATTTGAATTAGAATTCAAAGTCAAAGTCAAAATTACTTGATGATCAAGTAATAGGAGAGAGAGAGACCAAAATCCTAGCCCATTAAGGACTAGGAATTTCGGCACTCCCTTGCTTATAAATAGGGGAGCTCGAGCTCCCCTTAGAGCTAATCGAGAATTCTTTTGGTTCATGTGTTGAACACCATCCTTTCTCCAAGATAAACAAAACCCTAGGTTAAGCCTAAATACTAACTTGAGAACTAGCATCCTTACTAGTTAGATTGTAGCCAAGTTGGTGGACTATCTCTAGAGAGCTTCAAGTTAGAAGTTTTGAAGATTCGAGGTTTACCAAAAAGTGGGGATCAAGCAAAACGATCAGAAGGGATGATGAAACGATTCTGAACCCGACATGAAACGAATGAAAAAATAGAACCAAAGAAGATGGCGAAAACCGTTCGTTCATATCCTGAAGGATGAATTTTTTCACGAGGGTTTTGTGACTGGCAGTTTTCTACTTTCGCAAAACTAGTTTTCGAAGGGAGTTTCAATCCTGCTTTTCTCGTTTCATGTTTCTTTCTTTATGTTATATTGTTAAGAACTTCCCTAACGTGAATTGAATCTAGGTTGGTGTAGATTGTTATCCCTACAATGGATTCTGAAGTAGAAAGAGACTTTCAAGGAACGGGTTGCCATTACCGCATGAAGCGCGTTTGAGGGCGGCTCAAAACGTGTCAAGAAAGCTACTACCCAAGTGAGTTTCTTGATCTCTACGAATTTGGATACACGATTGCGAGTCCAAGATCCTTTTGTTGGAAAATTTTTTTAATTTCCGCTGCTTTCTGATTCCTGTTTTCCAACAGGAATAAGCCACATGTGGGAGTGGTATAAGACCGACAACAAAGTTATGCCAAACAAAGGAGGAAAGACTTTGAATTCGAAGACGATGATCGAGTCTCATTAGAAGCAACACCAAGAAGGATTTTTTCACAAATCAGTGCGAGCAGTAAACTAAACTCGAGATCTAGCGAGCCACCTGGAGCTGTGGAACAGATTGAGGAAGTATTTCCGAGAGGAGATGGAGACTATTTCGATCAAAGAGATACACTTGGATGAAGACTTGACACTTGTACAACAACCGGGGAAGATTTCAGATGGGAATACCCAGGGATTATGGGTTCTGCTAAACTCCTTTGGATAAGGTTCTACGGAGAGATCTCAAGTCCGAAGAAGCAACTTGGGAAGCAGAATAGAAGATGCAGAATTTTCACCCGAAGTTTTTTTTCGATGGTAAATCTGTGGGACCAGATTTCTTTAAGGAGGGGAGGTTATGACGCCCCGCTTCTCGATCAAGTTAGGGTTAGGAACGAGAGTGTACGATTTACTTTTCATTGCATGAGTTATGTGAAATTATGCCTTAATTTGGTAATCGTTTTGTGCTTATGTGAAATACATGATTTGTATGAAATACATGACTATTTGATATGTTAATTATGTGCTCGTATTGTTCCTATTGAGCTTTGATAGCATGCTTTGCGATTAATCGAAACTATGTGCTTATTTGGACATTAAAGCATAATTTAGGGACAAAAAGGTAAATTTATTTTCTGAGCTTTGAACTGGATAGAAATTAATGAAATTGAGTAGATAATTCGATTACGAGTTCGTGGGTTCTGGAATCGCTCGATGTGGAATCAGACGAAGAAGTTATCGCCATTTTACGAAAGTCAACCCTTTCAAGCCTAAATGTTAACCTGCGACCCAATTTCAATTCGGACCCAATTTGATACCCAATCTCACTTGAATCCGACCCGTATGACCCGCTCCATGACCCTATTCAGCTGACCCAATTTGCCAAATTCAGATTATAACACTAAGACTCAAAGTTACGTTATTTCACAAGAGATTGAAGCCCCTCTCTCTCAGTTTTCTCTCAACCTCTTCATATTCTCCCAAGAACACCAAGAACACCTTCAAGCCATCTTCAAGAGCCAAGAGTGAAGATTAAAGCTGGAGATTGAAGACAAAAGAACAAGATTTCCTCTTCGATTTCCAACTCTCAAGGTAAGATTATATATGTGCTCTCTTGTTGGGTTTGTGTTCTTGAAGGTTCTAAGCTTGAATGTAAATCTAGGGTTTATGTTAGTTGGATTAAATCCGAATTTGTTGATGGAAATATGTTTCTTATGATGTTGGGAACAATTTGATGTAAGAATTTCTCATTTTCACGCTTGTTTGAAGAAACCACCATTGTTGACCTTTGAAGCTGTTATGAAGATTCTTGCATGTTCATGTTCTAGCTTGTTTTAGCTTGATTTGATGATGGATTCTGATTCCTTATGTGTTTTTATGAAGAATGTGATTAATTTCCTTAAGTTTCTTACATGATTGAAGATTGCACCATTGTTGAGTTTGAGCTTTGAATACATGAAGAAGATGAAGTTCATATGTGCAAATTGTTGGAATTCTTGATGCATATTCTTGCCTAAATGTTCTTTTTATGCTATTTGATGTTTCATTTTGTTTATTCATGTTGTGTGAACTTTGGAGTATGATTTGGGAGTGTTTAGAGCCTAAAATCCACCATTTTCAAGCAAATGTTCATAATTCCGTTTTGCAACAGTAGCATGTGACACCCCCGTGTCAAGGGCCTTGGGTCCAAAAATTGAGTTTTTGTGATTTTGTTCGTTTTGCTTCATTTTCACTTTCTTTGCACTTCTTACACCCCTAGTATGAAATATATGATTTGAAATCATGTTTCTATGCATTGTAATGTCTTGCATACCTCGATTATGTGTAAGAATATGCTAAGTATGGTTCACACGTTGTTAATTGCATGCCTTATGACTTGAAAGGTTGTTATATGACTCGTATGACTTCATTTGATTGTAATTGCTATGTTATGCCATGCTTGGAGCATATTTACATTCTTCTAAGCCGTGCGTCGTCTTACTTGGTTTAAGTCGAGTCTTACCTTTGTTGGTACGTTTATCTTGTTTAGGTGGTGAGTGTCCGGACGAGTCGACTTAGTTGCTCGTGGTGGTTATCCAGTTCGTTCGTGGTAAAGGTGAGGAGTTATAGCCTTTCATATTTGATGGTTTTGAACTCCCGTTTTCAAAATGTATATAGGCTCTATAAGTCAAGTTTCTGAGCTTCGCTCGTAGTAATGATATTTGCTTATGGAAAACGGTTTACAAATAAAGTATGAGTTTTCGTATATACGATAGATACCCAAAATGCGTTTGGAACTTTATTGGATATTATGTATATGCGTGTGTAGCGAGATGTTTTGGACCATGCTATGAAAGTAGCATGTAGTTTGGTACCTTGCAGGGACGCTTGCATGGTTGGACTTGGATTTGAGAGCTTGGGGATGGAGTAAGTAGGGATACCGCGAGGGCAAGGGCCGATGGTTACCTCTTATGAAGTTCCCAAGTTGGAAGAGATATTTTCGGTTCCGACGGAGTGTTGGGGCTGAGGTATACTAGAGGGTAGAACGTGGAGTTTCATGGACTCGCTTCGCAAAGTTTTGGACCGATGTTCGGGGGGGGTGCACACCCTTGACATCATGGAGTTTGGATGGATTGGTTTAATTTGGTTTGGATTCGGAAGTTTGGTTGGAGTGCTCGTTCTCGCCGAGCCGGGTGTTTTGTAGTTTATCATCCGTATCTTTGAAAACTTGCATTGTTTTGGAAAACTCATTAGGATCATGAACAATCCTTGGTTTAGCATGCATTGAACCTTTTTATATTATATTATGTAAACTTCTCCTCACCGATTCCTTTTGAGCTGACCTCCTTTACCTTTCGTGTCCGCAAGTCGCGTTTTGGAGTCTTGCTAGGTGGGGTCTTGCTTGAGAGTTGTTGTCGAGTCTAGCTTATACTCGCTGTGTCGTTATATACTTTATGTTTTATGTTTCGCTTTTGGATTTATGGATTTAGTTTGTATGACGAATTATTGTGTTCATTTGGACCGTGATGGTCACTTAGGATGGATTACATTCCGTATTTTGAGCATTACATGTTGGACCGGGATGGTCATTTACATGTTGGATATATTATTCTTATGTCTTGATGAATGCAATTTCATTTAAGCTTCTGCATACTTGTGTTTGTTTACTTGCTTTGTGAGTCTATCACAGCCTAGCTATGTTGTCCGTTTGTCACTGCTTGCTTCGAGCTTGGCGGGTATATGGATGGCAATTCTATATACAAGCTAGGTCCGTAGCACGGGATAGGCGTGGATGCCCTCGTTGGGCCGTTATAGTTTTAAGGTTATGGCTTAATTTGGTATAAAATATGAAAGATATGAAAAGCATGAATATGAAACCACCGTGTATTGGACATTTGAATGAATTACTTGATTATGTGACATCATAACATGATTTATGCTCTTTATGGAGCTCATATCATGTACACAACACGCCGTGTGTCTATGTGATTTCATGTTGAGTCAATTCTCACAAGTATACATTGTTCCTTCTCTTGTACAGATCGTTTTTGTAGTACCCGGGACGATAGGCACCACATCCCCCGCACTATGAGTCCAATCCACATATGAAATAGGCAGTCCATACATGAATCGGACTCACGGCGAACGGGTGACAAACAAAACAACAATCCTGACTAGGCGGAAGCTAACCCTGGAACAATCAACAATAACCAAAATGCGGAAGCAAGGAAATCATTTATGTAATATCAAAGAAATAAATGAAATCCAACAAGAATATAAACACGGGTTCCGCTAATCAATACACCTGTCCTAACCTGTCCCGAATCCATACAAGGCAACAACATAACAACGGGTCAACTAGCTCCAGAACCTGTCCTAACCTGTCCCGAAATAATATCAATTCAATAAGGGCACATCGGCCAACATTAAAAGGTCAATGCAATACTTAGAAACCATATAGTATGCAGTGAGTGTAAGTGGGTGAGACTAGAACAATGACTCGACAACTCTAACTCCACCTAGTAACCAACACCTGCAAAAGAAACTAGAAAAGTGGGAAAGAGGGGTCAGTCTCTAGAAGACTGAGTGAGCAGGAGCGATACATATATATAGAAACATGCGCATGCAAGTCATAAATCCCAGCAAAGTTTTATTTAAAGTTAGTTCTCAAGAGGGCAAGAAAATAACGAAGCAATGCTCGGACTTTATGACTAATCATATTAAATTCATTAAGTTCATAAATCATACATAAACATTAAGGCTCGGCGAGTGAGCGTGCATTATCTCCAACCAAACTCTGACCGTGTACGACAAATATGATTAATACATTGAATATGTGATCATGCAGTATATTATAATACACACAAATCATATAACATAGTCATTTGGGCGATCCGTGTCCCGGCCTTCCCGCACGGTGCATAACCATCATAATACAATCATATTCATAAAACAAGTTCCAACCTTCTTCCTCCGGGTGGTAGACGGGTTAGCAAGACTCGACCACCTCATACATAGGCCAATGGGGTTTCATGACTCCCCCAAGGGCACTTAGCTCCCATTCCCTGCTAAACCTCCTAGCGAGGGTCGGTATCGCCGTAAAACATAGTGGAACTAGCACACGGGATCACCGTCGGCCCATGCCTCCCCGAATAGCCACATGTACTAAATCCCTGGGCCCGTGAACATATCATACATGCATAATCTCGCCAAAACATTTGATTCATAAGAACATAACATATTTCATAATTCATTTGAAAAGGGTTTATTCGATCAATATTACTAGATAACTCTACTTTAAAAGTAACATATATATATACATAAGGTTTTGGCGAAAGCTTGTCACATAAGGTTGTAGGGTTTCATATGTAACTAGAACGAAAAGACCCTCACCTGGAATACCACGAGACATAAAGCATGAGCAATACGGGGTGCCTATTCAATTCGGAAGTCTTCGCCCTGGAAACGAACTGTACAAGAGAAGGAACAATGTGTACCAATGAGAGGAGACTCAATATGAACCAAATAGGACGCACGACACGAAATGAGATGACATGAAGTAAAATGACATATTATGGCATGCATATGAAATTAATAGTAATTATGATGTGCCGTGAATGTGCTCATATGCTCAATTAATATCTCACGTTGCAATTAGTCACATAATACACTCAAATAATTTATATAAACAAGTAAACCAATTAAATGAATTCAATTTATTTTAAATCATGAAGCCCATCAATTTATTATCATTTAGAAAATCAAACAATGAGGTTTAAACAATCATCAATTATCAAATCATATATCAATTTACAGGACTCAAATAACAATTAAACATACAATTAAAGCTACATGTATGATTCATGAACGTTAAGTTCGTATTTCAAATTAAAGAAGTATGTGGAATAATTATGCCAACTCATATATATATTCAAACAATTCACAGTTAAATCAATTAAGGCAAGTAATCGACATGAAAAGAGGCCCATAAAATCAATGAGTTAAGAATTCGAGTTTTCATATATCATATCATATTATCATACATTATACAATTCATAATCATCGATTAATTAAGCGTACAAGATCAAATTACAATTTAAAACAATTAACTTAAAATATACAATAACTTCAAAAATTCATATAAAATCAACCAAGTGTCCAATTGACGAACGGAAAGCGGTGATAGACTCACCACGACGAAAGGAACACATTATCCGGAAGGCATCAGAATGCCGCCACCGGAGCCTATCGGACCGCCACTGATAGCCGCCAAGCCACCACCTCCGGTGGCTGGAAAAATCCCCGGAAGGACAAGAACGTGCGCCTCGGCCTGCTCGACAAAAGCCCTCAAACAATTTCTAAAAAAGCTAAATATACAGGATTTCATTGACGAAAAACCGAACTTACTCCCTATAACAGAAATTGCAATTAAACTCAAACCGTAAAACGAAAATGAAATCCGAACATACCGCTGGAAAGCACGTAACGAGGCCTTCGAAATCCCCAAGCCAATTTTTCAGAAAAATCGATGGAGAGTTGACCGGCTTTGACCCGCTGGTTCAGCCGCCAGTTCACCACCACCGGCCGATTTTCGCACCGACACCAACACGGAGAGGTTGTCCACGTTGAGACGAGTAATTTTCATGAAGGCTCGTCACCAAAATCCCACCCGAAAAGGCCGAACCGTCGCCTCTAAAGTCCGCCGCTGCCCCTCATCGGAAAACCCTATTTCCGGCCACTTTCTCGCCAAATCTGTGCCGGAAACGAACTCAGGAGGTTGAAGAACCTTAGAAACCGCTAACCCTCACCTGAAAAAGTCACCGGAGGGCGGCGTTTGGTGGCGCTACAGTAACACGCGCCACCGCCGTAACCTTTGATCAGCGCGTGCGCCGCCGCACGGCGTCCGTGGGCTGCTCCGCTTACATGAAAAGTTACACCGAGAAGTCTCCTGTCTGGGTCAATGGCGTGTGTCGAAGAATCGGCCGACGAAGTCGCGGCCTGCCACCACCCGCTTGTGTGCCTGACAATCAGAAATATCTCCTCCATCGGTTGTCGTCGGGCCAAGATCTTGGTACGGTTGTGACCGCGTCGTCGAGCTCATCAAAAAATACTATTGGTTCATCAAAATTCATCGAGAAACGAGGAAGTTAGAATTTGTGTGTGTGTGTCGGTGTGTGGTGCATGTTTTCACCGGGTGAGGGAGAGAGAGAGAACGAAGCTGCAAATCTCAGGTTCTTGGCACGAATAGCGAGGATCCGGGTGTTT
This sequence comes from Lantana camara, assembly GCA_037501455.1. Classification (NCBI taxonomy): domain Eukaryota; kingdom Viridiplantae; phylum Streptophyta; class Magnoliopsida; order Lamiales; family Verbenaceae; genus Lantana; species Lantana camara. The sequence continues at coordinate 94,956,913 of CM074861.1, forward strand.
AATCCCGGGTCCTCAACACACGGAGCGATCGGAAAAAAAGAGTTAACAATGCAGGATTTGGGCAAACTAAGAGTCTACAGACTCGTCTCGATGCCCCGGACGCGTTGGAGGGATCAAAGAGGTCAAAATCTCGATCGGGTGAGAAATGACCCAAAAACCCTTGAAAGAAAAAATTACAAACAAGCCCCTAAACTCGGATGGAGCTGCAAATAAGGCCACATAAATCACATATTTACATAATCAAGCACACAAGAAAGTCGATACGTGGCGAAATTCGCACACTGGAAAAGCGGGGCGTTACAGTTTCCAGGGCGGAGACTTCCGAATTAAATAGGCACCCGTATTACTCATGTTTCTTGTCTTGTGGCATTCCAAGTGAGGGGTTTTCGTTCTAGTTATGTATTGAACCCTATGACCTTATGTGACAAGTTTTGGCTAAAAACCTAATGTTTCTCTATATATCGTTTTCAAAAGGGAGTCATCGAGTAAATGCTTTTAAAGGAGTAAATTATGTTCTAATGATTCGAATGTATTATGTTTCTCATGAATTAAATGTTTTGGAGAGAGCATGTTATGAACACGGGCCCAAGGACTTAGTGCATGTGGTTATCCGGGGAGGCAAGGGCTGACGGTGATCCCGAGTGCTAGTTCCGCTATGATCTACGGTGAAACCGACCTCGTTAAGGACTTTTGATGAGAAAAGGCTAACCAGGCTTTTGGGGTCTCATGAACCCCTCTAGTCACCATGTATGAGGGGGTCAGGTCTTGCAAGCCCGTCCACCACCCGGAGGAAGAAGGTTGGAACTTATTTTCATGATTATGATTATGTTATTGTTATGCACCGTGCAGGAAGGCCGGGACACGGATCGCCCAAACGACTATGTCTTATGTTATGTTATATGGCTTACGTGTATTATAATGTATTGCATAATCGTATATTCAATATAATAATGATATTTGATGTACACGGTCGGAGTTTGGTTGGAGATTATGCACGCTCACTCGCCGAGCCATAATGAATATGTATGAATCATGAACTTAATGAATTTAATATGAAGTAGTCGTAAAGTCCAAGCATTGTTTAGCATGCGCATGTTTTTATATATATGTATAAAACTTTGGTCGGGGATTTATGACTTGTATGCGCATGTTTTTATATATATGTATCGCTCCTGCTCACTCAGTCTTCTAGAGACTGACCCCTCTTTCCCACTTTTCAGTTCTTGCAGGTTTTGCTAGGCGGAGGTCATGTTTTAATTCTCTTGTCGAGTCAAACTTGTACACTTGAGTCACATTTTACATTGTTATGATTTAATTGTAATTCTTTTATGTATAAAGGCCTATGTGCTAATTATGATCCTTGATTATGGATTCAGGACAGGTTGCATGCGTAGCTGAACCCGTTGTTACGATGCATGTTGGAAATTAATTATGTTATGAAATGTTTTAAGGCTGGAACTATTATTGGAATTTATGCATGGTATTATGGCTTCGATATCGCCTTTTGGTTATTTTTTATTAATTGGTATAGAGTTAGATTCCGCCTAGCCAGGTTGTTTTGTGTTGTCACCCGTTCACTACGGGTTCGGTTCATGCTTGGATTATCCATTCTATATGTGGACTAGACCTATAGTGCGGGCGTGTGGCGCCTATCGTCCCGGGTGTTACATAATTGCATGAACTTATGAACTCAAATGGTTTAATTGTAAATTGGAGACATTTCATCTCTTATATGATGAATCATGTAATTGCTCATACACAACATATATACACTTGGTCTCTCCATCTATCTCTCGATCAAACACTAAGAGGAAGAAGAAGGCGATTTTACCATTTTCAAGCTATACTTGGGGCAATTAAGGGTCTTTAAAGCTTCAATTAACCACCCAACCTCGTCTCTTTTCTTCCCCTTTTCATTTAAGGTATAGATAAGATATATGTATGCGAATTCTTGAATTGTTGATTGAAGCTAGGGTTAGGATTTAAGCTTGATAACTTGTGTATTTGTTGTTGGAAGATTGATTATATGCTTTTAACTTAGATTTCATGCATATATTATGAAGTTTATGGAGTTGGTTGATAAGTTGATATATGGGTTTCATATTGAATTTCTTGAAAGATCAAGGCATGAATTGGGTGTTTATGTTGGTTTTTATTGCACTTTAAGTATGTAAGTATGTGTCCTTCATGATTTATTGCATTTGAAGAAGTTTTGTTGTTGTTTTGGTAATTTTTTATTGTGGTTCGACACTCCCCTGTTCTGTTGCTCTGTTTTTTAACCTCCCACGTATTGTTTTCTCGGAACAGTCGTTCCCATTTTCCTATTGAACGGGCCTTTCCCAGTTTTGGCCTATGGCCGGAAAGGCCGTTCCCAAGCGTGAATAGTAGTATTTTTATACAGACGCGCGGGATCAATTCGGGGAGCTGGGAACGACCATTCCCATTTTTCTCTTCAACCGGGAACGGCATTTCCCAATGTCCAGGAGATGTTTGTGATTTCCTGCCTCATTTTATGTATTTAAATTCCTTTCCTAAGCCTTTAAATGATCAATACATGCTATTATATGCTCATTTTATGCATGAATATGTTCACGACATGCCATAATTGCCAATTCACGTCATAGCATTGTATGGTTATGCCGTTCGTCGTAATTGGTTCATAAGAGTCGTGTCTCACGTACACTTCTCTTTCTTGTACATACCAACTTCCTGGTAACGAGGAGTAGGCACCCTATGTAACACCCCCGTTTTTCTTATTTTGTATAGCATGACATATGTGTTTACCTTATTGCGTAAATTAATTGGTTTTTAGTGTTTTCTATAATTAATTTCATTGTTTAATTGTTAAATAAGTGATTAATTGAAATATATACAATATTTGATTTTTAATTTATATGAATAACTAGTGTGTTCCTTAATTACGCGAAATAGTTATTTATACGTGTCTTACATATTTAATTTTATTTGTAAATGTATTAAATGTTAATTATTTAATTTTAATAGTATTAGTATCATGTATATACATATAGTTATATATTGTAATTGTGTACGTGTGCATGAATTTGTAATGCAGGCATTTTACAATTTCAAATTAATTATGCATGCATGTATTATAAATTATATATATATATATATATATATATATATATATATACACACGTATGTATGCATTAATATATATATATATATAATATATTATATATGAATTTAATTGCATATCGTAAATATTATAAATTCTTTTGATACATTGCATATGAGTGACATTTACGTGCTTCGGTTCTATTTAAATTGATACCAGAATTTTATGCGAATTTAATATGTTGAACTTATACATGTCTTGTATGTTAATATTTGTTCGTTTCGTATTTTCGGATCCATTTGCATATGTTTCGGATTTAATTCGAACTTTGGAATCCAAGTCGGGGGCTAATGAGCAATTAGCGCACCCTTGGTTCCGTATTTAATATCTTGAGCTCGGGAACTCGGATTCGAGTTCCGTCAACTTCGCTGAACTCATAACGAAAATTCGAGTTTAGTAAACTTAGCCTTATATTTTTCCAACGTCATTTGAACCCCCGATATTCAACCGAAAAATGAAACGGCGATGAAACTGACCTTGTTGCACTAAAATAACCATATCTTGCTCAAACCTTGACCAAATTAACCATGGTTAGACTTTTTGGAACCCTAACTCAACCCTTTATTCAGACAGTAACCCCCCAAACCGAGATAACCCTTCCCACTTGCTCAAAATTGGCCAAAAATAATCTGCTTCCCAGTTTTTCCCGTAGCTCTAGCCCTACCAAGAGATTCAAGCTCAAATCTCCTTCCAAACCTCCATTAATGCACAAGGTAAGCTTGGATATGTTATGTACATTTAATATGAGTCATTTTCATTCATTCATCCCCAAATTTGATCATGGTTTCATGAGAATTTTGACTGAATTCAAAAATAAGGGATTTAGAGCTTTTGGTTGATCTCTTTCGTTTCTTCATGGATTTGATTGATTTCAAGCCTGAAAATGGTTGTTTTGATACCTTCTTCTCATTTATGATTATTAATTGCATGGTAGTTGAAGTAGTCTTGAGATATCAGTTAAAGACACTTTGAGAAAATTTCATAAAATGACCACGTATGACTGCCTGTCATGTTTGAACTGTTTTAGGACTTATATATATGTTGAAATGGTGTGGTTTTGCTGCGTATTGGATGGCTTAAGTGACCTGAATGTGTTTAGATGAAGAGGATCAGTCATGCCCTACTTTTCGAGGATTTCTTGCCCTGTTTTTAAACTGATTTTCTGATGTGTTTCTTCCTTGCCGTTGCTACAAGTTTTCATGGCTTTGTGGGAGATGTTAGGGTTGGTTTACTGTTGCATCTCTTGCCATTTTGTTGCTGCATCATATGGCCTTTTGTTGGTGTATCTTGCTGTTGCTTTTCATGAAGAAAACAGGGGTATGTCTGCGTTTTTGTTGCTGCATTGTGAAGGTCGCGCTTGCGATCGATTTGCTTGTATTTAGAGTCGCGCCCACGACTCATATTTAAGCTGCTCACGTATTCGAAAATTGGAAGGAAAATTGGCTGAAAATAGGGTAGCGGCCACTACTATTTCATGAAGAAAATGGGTCGCGGCCGCGACCCCTACGTGAGCTGCAAAAAAATTCAGTTTCATACGGCTGTGCATGGTTTTATTTTGCTTCCTATTTCAGCTTGCATGCATGGCTTAAGTATAAATATATATATATAAGTATAAATTGCATGCATTCTCTTTATGTATTCATTATATATATATACGTAATACATGCATGCATGTTATATATAGATATATATAAATATATATGGATAGTTTGCATGCATGGGATTAATGTACGTGTATATATATATATATATATATATTTATTATATTTTAAATGTTATTTGAATTAATTGATTTTAGAATTTAAGTGTTATTTTAAGTTGTGCTATTTAATTTCCGAACATGACTTGAATGTTTCCATTTGCCTATTTCCTAATTATGAACCTATTATGTTACGTGTTATGATTGTTATTCGAAATTCGTGAATCAATTTGATCTAAATATAATATATATATATATATATATATATATAAAGTAATTATGTATATTATATATATATGTTTATGATATATTAAATATTGTTTGATTTAATTAAATTATGGAAATTAAATTGTTACTTATTTCATGTTCCTTTCTAATTTCCAATTTTAAATTGAATGTAATTAATTGTCTATTCTTCAATTGTAAAAGTAATATAGTACGCGTTATGGTCGTTATATTTGAAATTCTTGAATTGAATTGATTGAAATGTGAAATTATGATTCGAATGAAAGATTGAACGACTTGATTATATGATTTAAATTTCCTTTGACGTGAACTCGTTTGAATACGAATGCTTCATTAAATGAATGAATTTAATGTTTATATGTCTTTAAGACTTTAATAGTCCACATGAACGTGTTCATTACATTATAGCATCTCTTATACATTCATATCATAATCATTTCATAGCCGACTGTCTTATTTGGTCATATTGAGTCTCACCTCACCTCTCTTGCACAGATTTTGAGTCCGTTGGAGACGAGGCCGGTCTGTGAGGCTCGTGTGTTCTCCTTGTTGCCGTTTAAGGTGGGTTTCTCTTCTACTTAGATAAAACGACCCGATATATCTCCCTATGTGAAAAGCTTTAAGCCAAAATAATACGATATATATATATTGAGTCTTTTATTGAGTAAATGATTGCAAACGTAAAGTCCTTATTTCTTGAATCCTACCTAATGTTTTGACGAGTATTGATTGATTGATTGATTGCACTGATTGGGGCCCGGGGTTCTTGGTGTGAGTGGCTATCCAAGGAAGCATGGGCTGACAGTGATCCCTCACGCTAGTTCCCACTATTGAACCGCGGTACCGGACCTCGTCAGGAGATTGGCGGGGAAAGGGAGCTGAGTGCCATCTGGGGAGTGATGTAACCCCTTTTGGTCAATGATTGGATGGTTCGGGCCGATCACCCGACCATCAACCCGGAGGAAGAAGGTGTATATGACCGATTGAATCGAATCGATTGATTGTGCACAAAGAATGATATGCATGAAAAGAAAGAAAGAATGAATGTTAATGAATGTTAATGAATTACACGAGGAGTTGGGTGGAGATAATGCACGCCCACTCGCCGGGCCACTAATGACCTTGACCTAATGTAAATGAATCGTTATAATCCCTTTTGATGATTTCTACTCACCCAATTGGGAAATTCTTTAAAAACCTCATTTGGGATTGTAGCTTGCATGTGAATGTTTAATTACCGTCATATATTATACTATGCCTTGCTTTTATACCCACCAGTCCCTTTTGGACTGAACCCGTTTAGCTTTCAGTTGTTTTGTGCTGGTGTCAGGGGAGCTAGGCGGGATTTCGAGTCCTAGGTCTTGTTTTCGTTTCTAGCCCTTGTGTTTATTGGTCTTACACTCACATTTTGCACTTGTGATCATTGTATATGAACGTTGCTATTGGAGCGTACATGTTTTGAGCCCTATTGGAATTGGATGAGGTTATGATTTATTTTTGGAGCTTGAATGCCATTGTTTTTATTAGGATCAGTTATTGTTTCCGCTTTAATGTGTATTCGGATTTTATGGTTCAAGGGTTAGTCCCGCCTAGCATAGAGTATGTGTATGTCCCCGTTCGCCGTGGTTTGGCTCGAGTATGGATCGTCTATTTCATATTCGGGTCGGGTCTCGGTGCTGGGGATGTGACACCTTGCGCTCGGGTGTTACATCCTTAAGTGGTATCAGAGCTACGGGTTGCAAAACTCGAGCTCTCGTGTCGTGTGGGTCAGTCTAGGTCGTTCGGCATAGGAACTATGTGATAATGTGCGCATTGCATCGATTTTCAACATGATATTGTCTTTCTTTCAATCTAGTCAAATTACTTGTTGCATCCTATATTGAATATGTGCCATGAGCATGTATTAATCGCATGCATATACCTCCGAAATGAGTTATGATTTACAGGTTATGAAAATAATATCAAACCACGGCCAAATACCACGCTAACAGCGCTCTATTGCAAGTCCTTTTTGAGGCATTGAGAATAGGAGGGTTGCACGGGGAAATGATATAGAGGATTTGAGATGCGTGGTCTTCATGGATAGAGCTAGAGTTCAAGGTGAGGAACTGAATTGGAGGATCGACTTCAGAGATGCAAGTATAGAAGGACACTTGGTGAAATAAGGATTGATTGGGACATGGTTACGACTGAGAAGATTAACATATACGGCTCTGCCACATAAGGTGCCTTTAATTGGATGCAACGGGATTTTTCAACCCAATGAATGAAGTGAACAAACCTCGAAGGTATTTTGATTCCGGATTTGGATCGTTGAAGAGGTATCAATGATTAAGAGGAGTTAAGATAAAATGGGTCCGGCAGGAGTTGTACATCAAGGATCGATAAAGAAGGATTTCTGACTAAGCCTAGTGATTTGAAATCAAGTTGTTGAAGCTAAGACCGGGAAGAGTCGGATTTGGGTGTTTTGGATTTCGATTAAGATGGGAAACAAGTCTGGAAGGGAGTAGAGAGAGGCAAGTACCTGGGTAAATACAAATATAGGGAAGGTGGCGATGTTGAGAACGAGAATTGAGTTCGTTTTTCCAAATCCAAACTAAATTGTCATGTTGTGAGGTTAAATTGGAAGATATGGAGCGACAAATGGAAACGGTAAGGAAAGGCAAAGACTGGTTGAAGGATTATTCTCGGGGAGAGACTTTTTGTAAGTGAATCATGCGCTTAAGTATAAGCAATTGGAGGTGAATTAAATTCAGAAAGGATAAGCGCAGGATTCTTGAGTGAGGTGACGATTAGAAGTAAAGGTCAAATTTCGAGGAGAAGTTTGGATGCTAACTCCGTGAACGTGGAAGAATTAGGGATTAAGAAATTGCAATTTCGGATCGTGGAAGACGCAAGTGAAGCACCAAGATTCATGGAAATTTGAAGACCTTGGGAAAGACAAGGAATAATCAGCAAGTCAAAGTAACCTCGTAACTGGAGGAACGAGTAAAGCTACCGACCTAACAAGTTGTAACATTGGTGACAGGTTCCAAAACATTCATAGCACGTGCATCATACTTCACATCAATTATTTATTTTTCTTTACTTATATTCGTGCGTGCCCTTTTAATTGACTTCGTTGCCCTGATGTGCTGTATATTTAATTGTCATAAGTGTGCCACATGCATCGTCATTTTAACCCGACATGCATTTTAATGTTTACTTGGTAGGAAATTCTTTCACATACTTATCAAGTATCTTTTCGACTGGCCACCTCTGAATTAAGAGGAAAAAGAAATAATAGGGTAACACCTAACCAGGAAGATGACTTTCGGTAAATAAAGAACTGCAAGTAAAGGATAAGATGGCGAAAAGGAACTCTGAAGGAACGTGAGATTAGATTTGTTCTCGAGGGTGTTGGGATCGAACAAGAATAGAGAAGGGGGTTTCGATTACCTGGGGAATTAAAAGAGAAGATGAGAGGATTTCGATGAAAGAAGGACTGATGAGGTTCAAGGTGTAACGATAAAATTTTAAGGGGGAGAGGATGACCGAGAGGAGAGCTTAAACTTGAAGTTGTGGTTGAAGAAATAATGAATAGAAATGACGGAGATATATTTAGGAAGACAAGGGAGTTATGAGGGAGTTTAAGGAAACTCCTACGTTGCGATGGCAAGAGGTAATCGATTCAAGTTACTGTAGAAAAGAGATGTGGTTAATAAAGCTTAGTTCAATGAATTTGGAAAGAGATTTCAGAAGCAACAAACTGGCAAGGAGGAACATTAGGAAGATTCAAATCAAACTTAAAAAAAAAAAAAAAATCATCAAGAACATCCTCTCTTCGGTCAAGGAATTTTAGGGACCGAATACTAAACTTCACCCTAAAGAGTTAAAGAGAGTGAAAAGGGGCCAATCGAATGGAAGAAAGAAAGAGATTTGTATAACATGTATTTTAAGGTCAGGAATGAACCTTTAGAGGCGCCAAGGGTAGTTATCTTCAATGGTAGGTTAGGTTTTGAGATGGGTGAAGGAAATAACTATGGATCTGAAATTCGGGACGGATGGTCAAGGGGATTAGGGGAGGTCAAGCTCAGTTAATTAGAAAGAGTTGGTTGGTCGAAAGAAGATTATGGGAAATGACGAAAGATCGAAGAAGATTGGAAGCAGGACAAGTCAGAAGGGAATAAAGAATGAAATCCCTAGAGGATCTATCAATTGCTTGATTGGGGTATCCTGAAGAGTTTAAAGACGAGTCGCGCATTGAATTCACTTTCGGGGCAGACCACGCTTTGGACAACAAAACTTACCATTCTGACTTATGCAACTACGGTGAACGGTACCTGAAGCATCCATGATACACGCATCCATGCGAATTTAATTCAAATAGTTTTCTGCTATGTGTTTTGATTCCCTATCATGTCAACTTTGAATAATTGTTGATCAACGTAGATGATATCTATTACCTGCTTTAGGCGTTTTACGTGATTTTAATTATTGTTTTGTGTTGTGTTGCTCGGGATTATTGGAGACTTCCTTGCTTTGTTGTCTTTTGTAAGAGACGGGGATTCTATTATTTTCGTTCGAGAGACGGGGTGCTCTCTTTGCTTCCGAGAGACGGGGTTCTCTCTTTGTTGCTTTTGAGACACGGGGTTCTCTCATTGTTGTTTGAGAGACGGGGATTCTCTCCTTGTTGTTTGTAAGGAATGGGGTTCCTTCATTAATTGTTTTGAGCAGATAGAGAATCCGATGACGGATTCTTTTAAGGGGGAGAGGTTGTAACGCCCCCGTTTTTCTTATTTTGTATAGCATGACATATGTGTTTACCTTATTGCGCAAATTAATTGGTTTTTAGAGTTTTCTATAATTAATTTCATTGTTTAATTGTTAAATAAGTGATTAATTGAAATATATGCAATATTTGATTTTTAATTTATATGAATAACTTGTGTGTTCCTTAATTGCGCGAAATAGTTATTTATACGTGTTTTACATATTTAATTTTATTTGTAAATGTATTAAATGTTAATTATTTAATTTTAATAGTATTAGTATCATGTATATACATATAGTTATATATTGTAATTGTGTACGTGTGCATGAATTTGTAATGCATGCATTTTACAAGTTCAAATTAATTATGCATGCATGTATTATAAATTATATATATATATATATATATATATATATATATATATACGTATGCATGCATTAATATGTATGTATAATATATTATATATGAATTTAATTGCATATTGTAAATATTATGAATTCTTTTGATACATTGCGTATGAGTGACATTTACGTGCTTCGGTTCTATTTAAATTGATACCGGAATTTTATGCGAATTTAATATGTTGAACTTATACGTGTCTTGTATGTTAATATTTGTTCGTTTCGTTTTCGGATCCATTTGCATATGTTTCGGATTTAATTTGAACTTTGGAATCCAAGTCGGGGGCTAACGAGCAATTAGCGCACCCTAGGTTCCGTATTTAATATATTGAGCTCGGGAACTCAGATTCGAGTTCCGTCAACTTCGCTGAACTCATAACGAAAATTCGAGTTTAGTAAACTTAGCCTTATATTTTTCTAACGTCATTTGAACCCCCGATATTCAACCGAAAAATAAAACGGCGATGAAACTGACCTTGTTGCACTAAAATAACCATATCTTGCTCAAACCTTGACCAAATTAACCATGGTTAGACTTTTTGGAAACCTAACTCAACCCTTTATTCAGACATTAACCCCCCAAACCGAGATAACCGTTCCCACTTGCTCAAAATTGGTCAAACATCATCTGCTTCCCAGTTTTTCCCGTAGCTGTAGCCCTACCAAGAGATTCAAGCTCAAATCTCCTTCCAAACCTCCATTAATCCACAAGGTAAGCTTGGATATGTTATGTACATTCAATATGAGTCATTTTCATTCATTCATCCCCAAATTTGATCATGGTTTCTTGAGAATTTTGACTGAATTCAAAAATCAGGGATTTAGAGCTTTTGGTTGATCTCTTTCGTTTCTTCATGGATTTGATTGATTTCAAGCCTGAAAATGGTTGTTTTGATACCTTCTTCTCATTTATGATTATTAATTGCATGGTAGTTGAAGTAGTCTTGAGATATCAGTTAAAGACACTTTGAGAAAATTTCATAAAATGACCACGTATGACTGCCTGTCATGTTTGAACTGTTTTAGGACTTATATATATGTTGAAATGGTGTGGTTTTGCTGCGTATTGGATGGCTTAAGTGACCTGAATGTGGATTAGATGAAGAGGATCAGTCATGCCCTGTTTTTCGAGGATTTCTTGCCCTGTTTTTGAACTGATTTTCTGCTGTGTTTCTTCCTTGCCGTTGCTACCAGTTTTCATGGCTTTGTGGGAGATGTTAGGGTTGGTTTACTGTTGCATCTCTTGCCTTTTTGTTGCTGCATCATATGGCCTTTTGTTGGTGTATCTTGCTGTTGCTTTTCATGAAGAAAACAGGGGTATGTCTGCGTTTTTGTTGCTGCGTTGTGAAGGTCGCGCCCGCGATCGATTTGCTTGTATTTAGAGTCGCGCCCACGACTCATATTTAAGCTGCTCACGTATTCGGAAATTGGAAGGAAAATTGGCTGAAAATAGGGTAGCGGCCGCTACCATTTCATGAAGAAAATGGGTCGCGGCCGCGACCCCTACATGAGCTGCAAAAAAATTCAGTTTCATACGGCTGTGCATGGTTTTATTTTGCTTCCTATTTCAGCTTGCATGCATGGCTTAAGTATAAATATATATATATAAGTATAAATTGCATGCATTCTCTTTATGTATTCATTATATATATATACGTAATACATGCATGCATGTTATATATAGATATATATAAATATATATGGATAGTTTGCATGCATGGGATTAATGTACGTGTATATATATATATTTATATATATATATGTTTATTATATTTTAAATGTTATTTGAATTAATTGATTTTAGAATTTAAGTGTTATTTTAAGTTGTGCTATTTAATTTCCGAACATGACTTGAATGTTTCCATTTGCCTATTTCCTAATTATGAACCTATTATGTTACGTGTTATGATTGTTATTCGAAATTCGTGAATCAATTTGATCTAAATGTGTGTATATATATATATATATATATATATATATATATATATATATAAAGTAGTTATGTATATTATATATATATGTTTATGATATATTAAATATTGTTTGATTGAATTAAATTATGGAAATTAAATTGTTACTTATTTCAAGTTCCTTTCTAATTTCCAATTTTAAATTGAATGTAATTAATTGTCTATTCTTTAATTGTAAACGTAATATAGTACGCGTTATGGTCGTTATATTTGAAATTCTTGAATGGAATTGATTGAAATGTGAAATTATGATTCGAATGAAAGATTGAACGACTTGATTATATAATTTAAATTTCCTTTGACGTGAACTCGTTTGAATACGAATGCTTCATTAAATGAATGAATTTAATGTTTATATGTCTTTAAGACTTTAATAGTGCACATGAACGTGTTCATTACAGTATAGCATCTCTTATACATTCATATCATAATCATTTCATAGCCGAGCGTCTTATTTGGTCATATTGAGTCTCACCTCACCTCTCTTGCACAGATTTTGAGTCCGTTGGAGACGAGGCCGGTCTGTGAGGCTCGTGTGTTCTCCTTGTTGCCGTTTAAGGTGGGTGTCTCTTCTAATTAGATAAAACGACCCGATATATCTCCCTATGTGAAAAGCTTTAAGCCAAAATAATACGATATATATATATTGAGTCTTTTATCGAGTAAATGATTGCAAACGTAAAGCCCTTATTTCTTGAATCCTACCTAATGTTTTGGCGAGTATTGATTGATTGATTGATTGCACTGATTGGGGCCCGGGGTTCTTGGTGTGAGTGGCTATCCGAGGAAGCATGGGCTGTCGGTGATCCCTCACGCTAGTTCCCACTATTGAACGGTGGTACCGGACCTCGTCAGGAGATTGGCGGGGAAAAGGAGCTGAGTGCCATCTGGGGAGTCATGTGACCCATTTTGGTCAATGATTGGATGGTTCGGGCCGATCACCCGGCCATCAACCCGGAGGAAGAAGGTGTATATGACGGATTGAATCGGATCGATTGATTGTGCACAAAGAATGATATGCATGAAAAGAAAGAAAGAATGAATGTTAATGAATTACACGAGGAGTTGGTTGGAGATAATGCACGTCCACTCGCCGGGCCACTAATGACCTTGACCTAAGGTACATGAATCGTTATAATCCCTTTTGATGATTTCTATTCACCCAATTGGGAAATTCTTTAAAAACCTCATTTGGGATTATAGCTTGCATGTGAATGTTTAATTACCGTCATATATTATACTATGCCTTGCTTTTATACCCACCAGTCCCTTTTGGACTGAACCCGTTTGGCTTTCAGTTGTTTTGTGCTGGTGTCAGGGGAGCTAGGCGGGATTTCGAGTCCTAGGTCTTGTTTTCGTTTCTAGCCCTTTTGTTTATTGGTCTTACACTCACATTTTGCACTTGTGATCATTGTATATGAACGTTGCTATTGGAGCGTACATGTTTTGAGCCCTATTGGAATTGGATGAGGTTATGATTTATTTTTGGAGCTTGAATGCCATTGTTTTTATTAGGATCAGTTATTGCTTCCGCTTTAATGTGTATTCGGATTTTATGGTTCAAGGGTCAGTCCCGCCTAGCATAGAGTGTGTGTATGTTCCCGTTCGCCGTGGTTTGGCTCGGGTATGGATCGTCCATTTCATATTCGGGTCGGGTCTCGGTGCAGGGGATGTGACACCTTGCGCTCGGGTGTTACACCGTAGGCCATGTCCTTTATCCTATTTTATCTCGATAGGTGAGGTTTAATTTCTAGTTACCTAGAACCCTTAACACCTCTATGTGGATTTTCGGCCAAAATGTATATATATTTATAAATCTTTCTTCAAAACCTCAAATGATTGAAAACGAACCATGTTTCTTGCATTGAACCAACCTTATTATGGTGAGTATATTGTACTGCACTGTGGGCCCGAGGGTTAGTGTATTGAGCCAATCAGGAAAACAAGGGCTGACAGGTAACTCTTGCACTACCCTCACCATTTTGGGATGACCCCCTGAATCCACCAGGAGATTGGTGGAGAAAGGAGTTTCGGGCATGGGATTCATGCACCCGATGCTCAATGAGATTGGAGGGTTTGGGCCTTGCAAACCCAACCATCACCCGGAAGACAAAGGGATATTGTTATTGCTATTGATTGATTGTACCGTAATTACTTGCGTGATCGTTTAACCAATTGGTAACCTAATTATTGTACACTGTCAGAGTAAAGGTTAGAGACTTGCCTCACTCGCAGGGCCATTGATTGACCGAAATTGACTAAAGTGTTAAACTTAATGGTTGTAAAGTCAGGCGATGTTTACATTATTATTGAACTTATATTGTTTTTTTATAAAACTTTACCCGAGGTTATAACTTGCATGTTAATTGCACCTATATTTATTACAGCCCTTACTCCGCCTTACATAGATTGATGCCTCCACCTTTCAGTGTTTTGCAGGTGCGTGCTAAGGGGAAATTAGAGTCTTTAATTCAAGTTTAGCACATTTCACTTTCATTGTTGATGCATCTTAGATAATTATGGATTAGTTATGATATTTTGGGGATTATTGTATATATTGTTACCGCTACAAGCTTAGAAAACTATGCACTTTTGATGTAAATAGTCCTTCTTGATAATAATTGCTATACTTCTGCTTAAATTTGTATGCATTGGTTACTTGGTTCAGGGTTAGTTTCGCCTAGCTAGGATTGTTTTTTATTGTCTCCCGTTCGCTATACGTTTGGTTTATGTATAGATTATCCATTTACTAAGTGGACTGAACTATAGTGCGGAGGATGTGGTTGCTTTACGTTTCGAGTGCTACATTTGCTTCGTATACATATGTATGTGTGCGTGTGTAACCCCTCACTCAGTCAGTGTGACTGACCCCTCCCTCTTTATGTTTTTAGTTTGTAGGTTCCGATCGGTTGGTCTGAGCTAGGTGGCTTCTGGTCTTTGGAGTTTCTAGTCTGCATTCTCATACCTAGTTTGTTTGGCAAAGAGCATAGGATCATATCCTGGTTACTTAGATCATCAAATTTAGCACCAAGGCTCTCAATTTCGTTCAGGTAGGCCATCATATTCATAACATGATCCTGAATAGGTGATCCCTCAGATATCTTGGTAACTAAAAACCTTCTCATCAATTCCAGTTTCTTGGCTCGATTCTGTCCTCCAAACATCTGAAGGAGTTGATCCATCATATTCCTAGCAGTTGGCATCTCGTGCATTTGATGCTTAAGAACATTGGAGACAGGTGTCAGGCTATATAACCTAGCCAAAGCATTGGATTTGATCTAATTGGCATAAGTATTTCTCATATCCTGGGTGGCTGTAGTTTCCAGTATCCCCAGACAAGGTTTATTGAGCACATGTTTCAGATTCTCAAGACCAAACACGATGTCAAGATTCATTTTCCAGTTAGCATAGTTAGACCCTTCAAGTCTATTTTCGTTTAGGATCGACTGAAGCGGCCTAGCTGTCGTCATTGTTTTAAAACTGGAATATTTTAAATAGTGCAAGTTATGATCTTGTATTTTACTTCTTTCGTGTCTAACCAATAAACAAAATCCATGTAAGTATTTTGGTTTATACAATGGTGACTTATCTAACCGCAGTTGGCTCCCTGGAAGTGAGGTCGAAAATCGCTTAGAAAAGTAAGAACTATTCTTAATTAACATGCCATAAAGATAACTCTTTACTAAACTATGTTAATCCACCACGTCAACCCTTAGCCTATAAGTGAATGTAACATAGCTCCGAAGGAAGGTTAATACATCACTTAGTCAAGTGTACACCATTATCTAGAAATTCGTACGAGTAGATCAAGACAGTCCACGGAGGCGTGATCGAGCTGACTTTTCTCGCACTTCATTCTATCCGTAGAAGTCTAATCTTGTATACCGCGAATACATACCCGTCAAAGGGAGTAGTACGTATCCACTATACTATAGAAGGTTAATGGAGGCCGTGAAAATCCAACTCTTTTCATCTCGCTCCCACTTCAACTTTTAAGATTTGTGGTTTATCTTTGATTATTAAATAATCACTTTTGGCGTCTTATTGATCAGAAGTAATTAATCTAATAAATATGCTCCCACTAGGATTATTAAATAATTCTAATAATATTTTAAGGCTTTAATAACTATTTATTAATTAAGTAAAAAAATATTAGTCCAATTATGCATCACGTTTAATCTCTATTAAACATTATTTATCTAATCATATTAAATCAAACATGCATAATTGAAGCAACATAATATCTCATATTATCATGCCATATTTAAAATTAAAGCATGCTTGAAAATAATTATCACATAATTATCACGCTTTAAATTGTAATGGCCCAAAGTAAATATGTTAAAAATTATCACATAATTTAAATCATATTTACTGATTCGGCAATTACCAAAAAGACAATTAAATTGTTTCCTAGAAAATTACCATTCCACGTAAATTCCTAGGAAACACTGGAGGGGTTACAATGGTGCATAGTATCACATTTAAAATTATTCATCAGTGCAAGTATATAATGTAACGCCCCGACTTTTCAGACGTAAAGGCACGGCGTATGTGTTTACCAAATTGTGCGAATTAATTATTTCTACGTGTTTTATATTTAATTTTATTATAAATTGTTATTATTTTATTTTATTTTAATTTATTTGAAATTAATATTATTTTAATATATATATTTGGATATTTTAAGTATATATATGTATATATATATTTCTTTTTTTATTATTAATTTAATGATTAATGCTAACTATGTATTATGTTAATTAACCATGTTTTAATTAATTAATCACGTTGACTTTGAATTTTTATTAATATAAGAATTTAAATTTAATTTATTAGTTTATTTTGTTTATTTATTTAATTATGCATGATATGCATGAGAGTGTGAATGGTTGTTAATTTGTGCATCGTTCTTATATGAAATAATATCGAAATGACGTGAAAATGGAGTATGTCGTAAATATGTGTGTTATGAATATGACTATATGCTCGTTTTGTGTTTTCGAATTCATTTGACGTGTTAACGAATTTAATTTGATTCATGGAACCAAATCGGGGGCTAATGAGCAATTAACGCACCCTTGGTTCCGTATTTAATATCTTGAGCTCGGGAACTCGGATTCGAGTTCCGTCAACTTCGTTGAACTCGTATCAAAGATTCGAGTTTAATAAACTTAGCCTTATATTTTTCCAAAATCATTTGAGCCTCCGAAATCCAACCGAAAAACGAAACGGCATCAATATGACCACCTTTCACTATATTAGCCATAACTTGTTCAAAACTTAACCAAATTAACTATGGTTGGTGGCCTTTTAACCCCAGTTCAACCCTCTATCAGCCCTTACCTGCCTCATCTCGATCCAACCTTCACACACAACAGAAATTTCAGACAAACTCTCCTCTTCCAGTTTTCCCGTAACTGTGCAAATCCTTGGGATTTTGGAGCTCAAATCTCAATCATCTTTCATCCAATCATCAAGGTGAGTTAGGATTATGTTGTACATGCATCTGTGGTTATTCTCATCCTTTCATCACCAATTTTAATTCAGATTTCATGAGGTTTTGAGGCATGTGAAGGAACAGTTAGGTTTTTGAGTATTTGGATGATTTCTTGAATCTCTTTGATCTCTGATGTGTTTCGGTGATATATATATGGTTCTTATACTCCAATTATGACAGAGTAGGCTTGTATTAATTGATGGATAAGGGGTTGGTGAGATATCATCAATGAAATGAATATATATTGATTGAATTTCAAACTGGATTTTTGGCTCCTTCACGTACCCTTCTGCCGATAGCTTTTGGGAGTTGCTTTGATGATTAATGTTGTACCTTTTTATTCTTTTTGCTGCTGTGTTGTGGGTTGATTGATCACGTTTTGGTGCTGTGTTCTTTTCCAGCCTCTTCCCCTGTTTTTTTCACGCCTGAACTGTCGCCTTTTCCTTCTTCGTTTTGCGGCATGTTCGAGGTTATTTCCAGGTCGGTTTGTGTGCAATTGAGACCTCTTCTCAACTTAGTTGTTGGCTTGATTGGATTGTAAGTTTTGAGCATGGTTAGGCCTGCTCTTGTCCATTGCTTTTTCCTCCTCTGTTTCGGCATTGTTGCTGTTGCTGTCTGTTTCGCTGCAACACTCTCCCTGGTCGGGGAGAGTTCCTTCTTGAAGAGTACCCTGCCGGGTACTCCTATTACAGAAACATTCTGTAACTCCTACCCGGCCGGGGAGTTTAGTGAAGGCTTGGCTACCCGGGCGGGTAGCCACTGCAGTCCGCTGCTGCTTCTTTTTCTTTTTCTCCCTTTTACTGTTGCGTTGCTGCTTCATTACTTCCTGTTGTTGCTTCTGTTCTTTTCTCTTCTCTTTTCTTCTTTCCTTTCTTGTTCTGCTGTGTGCGTGGTTGCTTGATCAGACCTTGGGTTGCTGTTCTTGGTTCAGCGGGTGTGTGTGTCTTTCTTTCAATTATGTAACTGCTGCTGCTATTCTCCAAATTTTGCAGTGTTGGATATATATATATATATATGCAGATTAGTGTGTGTGCATGGGGTGCTTTTAGTACATGTGTGTTGTTGTACGTATATATATATATATATATATATATATATATATATATATATATATATATATATATATGTATTTAGTATATATAATTTAGTTTATAGCAAAAGCATGCATGAGTGTTTTATATATATATATAAATATATTGTGTGTATGTGTGTTTGTGTGTGCATGCATGGTTGGGTGTGTATATGTGTGTACGTGTAGGTATATATATATATATATATCATATATATTACATATATTCTAAATATTATTGATTTAATTCAATTATAGAATTTCTTTGATTTTTATTTCGCGTATTTAATTTACTGACTTTGCTTGAACGTTTTATTTATTCTATTTCTAATTGTCAACATGAACATTACGTATTTGTTTATTAAATGAATTTTATATTAAATTGATATGAAATATGAACTTATGAATTTGATTGAAATGAATGAACGAATGGATTGATTATATGTCCTGAATTCCTTAATCGTGTACATGAACATTTTCATGATATAATATGATCTTTTATGCATTCATGTCATATTCACTTCATTGCCGAGCGTCATATATGGTCATTGAGTCTCATACCTTTTCTTTTGCAAAGATTCGAGTTTGGTTTGAGACGAGGGCGAGCATTGAGACGCTTGTGCCTTTCTTTTGCTTGAAAAGGTTGGTTTTCTTCTAATAGCTATGACAACCCTATATATCCCTTATGTGCAAGCTTTAAGCCAAATTAGTATATTTATATAAATCGAGTCATTTCGGGTAAATGCTTTAAAACGTTCGACCCTTTTAGTTATGAAACCTACCTTATGTTTTTGGCGAGACATGATTATGATTGCACGGGCCCCGGGATTTAGTACATGTGGCTAACCGAGGAAGCAAGGGCTGACAGGGATCCCATGTACTAATCCCAACCAAACCACGTTGATACCGGTCGCTAGGAGGTTTAGCGAGGAATGGGAGCTGAGTGCCCTTGGGGGATTCATGTACCCCCATTGGCCTATGTATGAACAGGTGGCCGGGTCTTGCAAGCCCGTCCACCACCCGGAGGAAGAAGGTGTATATGAATGATTATGATAATGAATGAATGAATAATTGATTATGAATACACAAGGTGTTGGTTGGAGATTGTGCACGCCCCCTCGCCGGGCCATAAACCCTTATGAACAATTATGAATGAATATGAACGTCGTAATCCCGTTGATGTTTTCTTTTATTTTAACCTCTTGGAAAATCTTATCAAATTTCACATGGGATTAAGGCTTGCATGTATGTGCTTAAATTCTGCGATATTATATCTTATGCCCCGTTTTATACCCACCAGTCTCATATAGACTGAACCCGGTTTGTTTTCAGTTGTTTTGTGCAGGTATAGGAGTGCTAGGCGGGAATACAAGTCATCTAGGTCTTGCATTTATGTTTAGCACTTCTTTTCAGCCTCATATACTCATACTTTTATTGCTATTTTGTATATGATTATAGTATAGCATGGAGCGTTATGATTTTTGTAGGCCGTGAGTGCCGTTGAACACTTGAATTGTTTTGTATATCTATTTTGGAGCTTGGTGGCTCATTGTATATATTTTATGTTGATTGTGCTTCCGCGTTCATTATAACTCTGATTTTTATTGCCTTGACTTTAAATGGTTTAAGGGTTAGTCCCGCCTAGCATAGCGTGTGTGTTTTGTCCCCGTTCGCCGTGGATTTGGCTCGTGTATGGACTCCCATTTCATATACGGGTCGGGTCTCGGTGCAGGGGATGTAGTACCTTGCGCTCGGGTGCTACATCCTTATGTGGTATCAGAGCTTAGGGTTGCAAAACCCGGGCTCTCGTGTCGTGTTGAGTCAGTTAAGTCGTTCGGCTTTAGGAAGAACTTGACAATGTGTTGCATATGCATTGTTTATGTGTTTGTGTGCTTTAAATTTCGAATTTTGATTGAATTAATTGCATTTGCATGCATGACCTAAAAATAGCATGCATTTCAGTGTCTTTTGAACAGAATGCCTCCACGAAGACACCGTGAGAGATCTCCAGGGCGTCGCCGTCATCATGACCGATCCCCTACGCCTCAACCACAACCACAAGCGCCTCCAATAGATATGGGGAACTTCATGGAAGCAGTGTTTAATTATGTCGAGCATAGGAGGGCTCAAGCTCCCCCACCATAACCAGCAGAACAACCGGCTCCTCCACCAAACCATAATAACAATAGGGATCCTCATGGGGTGTTTCTGAGCTACAACCCCCCTCGGTTTTCCGGTTCTATCGATGATACTGTCTCGGAGGGTTGGTTGATTCGATTGGAGAGGATATTTGGAGTCCGACAGTTCACTACGCAGGAGAAGGCACAATTCGCCATATTTCAACTAGATGGCGATGCGTATGAATGGTGGGAAAGAACGAGAGAGAAACTTGAAGTGGATGGAGAGGAAGTTACGTGGGAGGTATTTAAGAGAGAGTTTAGAGAATGTTTTGTACCGGAGGTAGTAAGAGAAAGGAAGGAGCAGGAGTTTATGGACTTGAAGCAGGGTGCGCATATGGTGACTCAATACCTCGCAGTATTTAACAGGCTTGGGAAATATGCTCCTCATGTCACCCGGGATGAGAAGAGAAAATCAAGGAAATTCATTGCGGGACTAAGACAAGATTTGAGACATGGCCAGGCGGGTCACAACTTTGTCTCCTCGGCAGACACGGTGCAAAGAGCGTTGGAACAAGAAGAAGAATTCAAGAAGAAGGATCCGGTTTTTAGAGCTCCAATGGGAAGAGGTTCCGGATCGAATTCGGGAAAGAGGCCGATGGTTCCAGTTGCTCCCCCACCTAAAGGTCCTTTTAAGAAGCCTCGGTTTGGAGGACAAGGTTCTCAGACCGCACCGACTCGACCAAAGGCTCTACCTATGGCACGGGTACCTACCAACTCACGCCCGGATGTACCTCCATGTACCTATTGCGGGGGATCGAGCCATACCTACAATGATTGCCGAAGAAGGTTGAATTTATGCCTCATATGTGGAAAAGGTGACCATATAGCGGATACATGTCCCGACAAGAACCCCGGATTTCAAAAACGAGTTCAAAGGCCAATGATCCAAGCTCGTGCTTATGCCCTCGAGAGCGAGGAGCAAGATGCAGAGATTGATCCGACCGCTGTGGTGGAAGGTACACTATGCATACATAACATGAACATTCATGCCCTCTTTGATCCGGGTGCCACGCATTCCTTTATTTCTTGTGACTTAGTTGCTACTATGTGCTTGCCTGTTATTTGTCTTTCCTCTTGTTATTTGGTGAGTTCGCCACTTGGTGGGAGTCTTCAGACAGATCGGTTGGTTCGGGAATGTTCAGTTTTGATTGAGGGGAAAGAATATCCGGCTGATTTAATCGTTATGCCTATGAAGAGGTATGGAGTTATTTTGGGTATGGATTGGTTGTCCAGGCATCGGGCCAATGTTGATTGTTTTGCGAAGAATGTGATTTTGGGGAATGAATTGGTGATTGGTAGTGGATCGAGATCGGTACCTCTCTTGTCTTATATGGAAGCTCACAAGTTGATGAGAGAAGGAGTAACGGGATTTATTGCTTATCTTCTTAATAGGCCAAAAGATCAAGTCAAGTTTGAGGATACCGCAGTTGTTAAAGATTTTCCCGATGTGTTTCCGGAGAATTTGAGTTCTTTACCACCAGACCGTGAGATCGAATTTGTTATCGACTTACATCCGGGATCCAAACCGTATTCTAAGACCCCATATCGGATGGCACCAACCGAATTGAAGGAATTAAAGATTCAGTTAGAGGAATTGCTTAAATTTGGATATATTCGGCTAAGTTCGTCACCTTGGAGTGCTCCGGTTCTCTTCGTTAAGAAAAAGGATGGAACCTTAAGAATGTGTATAGATTACCGGGAGCTTAATCGGATGACCGTAAGAACAAGTATCCTTTACCCCACATTGAAGATTTATTCGACATGTTACAAGGTTCGGGGGTATATTCAAAATTAGACTTGAGACAAGGATACTATCAATTGAAGATTCGGGAAGAGGACATTCCAAAGATGGGATTTAACACCCGGTATGGGCACTATGAGTTCGTGGTGATGCCTTTTGGACTGACTAATGCTCCGGCTGCTTTTATGGATATGATGCATCGAATTTTCCGGCCCTATTTGGATAAGTTTGTGGTAATATTCATTGATGACATTCTGGTTTATTCGAGAACTCCGGAAGATCATGCCAGGCATCTCAGAATTATGTTGGACACCTTAAGAGAACATCGGTTGTATGCTAAATTTAGCAAATGCGAGTTCTGGATTGATCGGGTAGCATTTTTGGGCCATATTATCTCAAGGAAAGGTTTGGAGGTAGATCCCTCTAAAATTGAGACGGTTACTCAATGGCAAAGCCCGAAAAATGCTTCTGAAGTGAGGAGTTTCTTGGGTTTGGCAGGCTACTATCGAAGATTTGTTCAGGATTTCTCAAAGATTGTGGCTCCGTTAACCCGATTGACTAAGAAAGCGGTTAAGTTTGAGTGGGACGAGGCATGTGAGGCTAGCTTTCAACTTTTAAAGGAAAAGTTGACCACTGCTCCTGTATTAGCGCTTCCCTAAGGTACAGAAGGATATACAGTTTATACGGACGCCTCAAAGGAAGGTTTGGGATATGTGTTGATGCAGAATGGAAGGGTAATTGCTTATGCCTCAAGGAAATTAAAGGAGTATGAGCAGAATTACCCCACTCACGATTTGGAATTAGCGGCTGTGATCTTTGCTTTGGGTAAGTGGAGACACTATCTTTATGGAATTTCGTTCGAGGTCTTTTCTGATCACAAGAGTCTCCAATACTTATTCTCACAAAAGGAATTGAATAAGAGACAACGGCGTTGGATGGAACTTGTGGCGGATTATGAGTGTACAATCCGATACCATCCCGGCAAAGCCAACTTGGTCACGGATGCGCTTAGTAGGAAAGCTAATGTGTCCAATGTGAAGGTGGAAATTGGAGATGAGAATGAGTTATTCAAACTAAGGGCTAGTATTCGGAATATCACGGTTCAACCGGATCTCAGGCAGTGATTATTTGATGCTCAGAGGATTGATCCCGAGGTTCAGAAATTAGCTGAGAAAGCTCGAGTTGATTCAGAATGTCCGTTTGGGTTTGATGATACGGGACTTCTAAGATTCAAGAATCGAGTTGTTGTACCGGAAGAATTAAAAAGGATTATTCTTGAGGAAGCCCATCGGTCAGGGTATTCGATACATCCCGGAGGGAACAAAATGTATAAGGATCTAAAGCAATTTTATTGGTGGAATGGGTTGAAACGGGATGTTATCAACTTCGTGAAGCATTGCATGATCTGTCAAGTGGTAAATGAAGAACATCAAAAGCCATCAGGGCTATTTCAACCATTGCCTATCCCGGAGTGGAAATGGGAACAAATAGCCATGGATTTTGTTTCGGGATTGCCAAGAGTGAGAGGCAGTTTCGATGGAATTTGGGTTACTGTGGAGAGTTTGACGAAATCAGCTCATTTCCTTGCTATCAGAATGTCCGATAAACTGAGTAAATTGGCCAAGAGGTATAATGATGAGATTGTCAGGCTCCATGGAGTACCTGTTAGCATTGTCTCGGATCGGGATCCAAGATTTACTTCACGATTATGGCAAGAATTACAGAAAAGTTTGGGAATAAGGCTTCAATTCAGCACAGCTTTCCATCCTCAGACCGACGGACAGTCAGAAAGGTTGATTAAATATCTGGAGGACATGTTGAGAGCATGTGCATTGGACTTTCAAAGCTCGTGGAATGAACAGTTGCCGTTAATCGAGTTTGCTTACAACAATAGTTATCAAGCCTCGATTGAAATGGCCCCATATGAAGCTCTTTATGGACGTAAATGTCGATCTCCGTTGCTCTTTAATTTGGAGGAATGGAATTGGACCAAGCAAGAAGGTATTAAACGAGGGGAAAAGAAGGAAAAACCCTCTAAGACTGTACAAGAGGCTATTGATAAGGTCCCGATAATTAGACAACGGATGAAGGCCGCTCAGGATCGACAAAAGAGTTATGCCGACCTTCGGAGAAAGAACCTTGAATTTGAGGTTGGTGATAGAGTTTTCTTAAAGGAGTCTCCACGAAAAGGATTCTCAAGGATTGGACGAGGAGGAAAATTAAACCCTCGGTATATGGGACTGTATGAGATTCTAGAGAAAGTTAGGTATACGGCCTATCGATTAGACTTGCCTCCGAGTTTAACTGGAATTCATAACGTGTTTCATGTTTCACAACTCCGAAAATATTATCGAGACGAGTCCGAGGTTCTACCGGTGGAAGAAGTGGAATTAGAACCGGATCTCACCTTCGTTCAAAAGCCGATTAAGATATTGAATCGGAAATTTTAGGAGCTTCGAAATCGACGTATTCCACTAGTCAAGGTTCTTTGGAGAAGTGATAAAACCGAAGAGGCTACGTGGGAGACGGAGGAAAAGATGAGAAAATTTCACCCTGAATTATTTCCGAGCGAGCAATGAATCCGAGGACGGATTCTTTTAAGGGGGAGAGATTGTAACGCCCCGACTTTTCAGACGTAAAGGTACCAAATTGTGCGAATTAATTGTTTCTACGTGTTTTATATTTAATTTTATTATAAATTGTTATTATTTTATTTTATTTTAATTTATTTGAAATTAATATTATTTTAATATATATATTTCGATATTTTAAGTATATATATGTATATATATATTTCTTTTATTATTATTAATTTAATGATTAATGCTAACTATGTATTATGTTAATTAACCATGTTTTAGTTAATTAATCACGTTAACTTTGAATTTTAATTAATATCAGAATTTAAATTTAATTTATTAGTTTATTTTGTTTATTTATTTAATTATGCATGATATGCATGAGAATGTGAATGGTTGTTAATTTGTGCATCGTTCTTATATGAAATAATATCGAAATGTCGTGAAAATGGAGTATGTCGTAAATATGTGTGTTATGAATATGACTATATGCTCGTTTTGTGTTTTCGAATTCATTTGACGTGTTAACGAATTTAATTTGATTCATGGAACCAAATCGGGGGCTAATGAGCAATTAACGCACCCTTGGTTCCGTATTTAATATCTTGAGCTCGGGAACTCGGATTCGAGTTCCGTCAACTTCCTTGAACTCGTATCAAAGATTCGAGTTTAATAAACTTAGCCTTATATTTTTCCAAAATCATTTGAGCCTCCGAAATCCAACCGAAAAACGAAACGGCATCAATATGACCACCTTTCACTATATTAGCCATAACTTGTTCAAAACTTAACCAAATTAACTATGGTTGGTGGCCTTTTAACCCCAGTTCAACCCTCTATCAGCCCTTACCTGCCTCATCTCGATCCAACCTTCACACACAACAGAAATTTCAGACAAACTCTCCTCTTCCAGTTTTCCCGTAACTGTGCAAATCCTTGGGATTTTGGAGCTCAAATCTCAATCATCTTTCATCCAATCATCAAGGTGAGTTAGGATTATGTTGTACATGCATCTGTGGTTATTCTCATCCTTTCATCACCAATTTTAATTCAGATTTCATGAGGTTTTGAGGCATGTGAAGGAACAGTTAGGTTTTTGAGTATTTGGATGATTTCTTGAATCTCTTTGATCTCTGATGTGTTTCGGTGATATATATATGGTTCTTATACTCCAATTATGACAGAGTAGGCTTGTATTAATTGATGGATAAGGGGTTGGTGAGATATCATCAATGAAATGAATATATATTGATTGAATTTCAAACTGGATTTTTGGCTCCTTCACGTACCCTTCTGCCGATAGCTTTTGGGAGTTGCTTTGATGATTAATGTTGTACCTTTTTATTCTTTTTGCTGCTGTGTTGTGGGTTGATTGATCACGTTTTGGTGCTGTGTTCTTTTCCAGCCTCTTCCCCTGTTTTTTTCACGCCTGAACTGTCGCCTTTTCCTTCTTCGTTTTGCTGCATGTTCGAGGTTATTTCCAGGTCGGTTTGTGTGCATTTGAGACCTCTTCTCAACTTAGTTGTTGGCTTGATTGGATTGTAAGTTTTGAGCATGGTTAGGCCTGCTCTTGTCCATTGCTTTTTCCTCCTCTGTTTCGGCATTGTTGCTGTTGCTGTCTGTTTCGCTGCAACACTCTCCCTGGTCGGGGAGAGTTCCTTCTTGAAGAGTACCCTGCCGGGTACTCCTATTACAGAAACATTCTGTAACTCCTACCCGGCCGGGGAGTTTAGTGAAGGCTTGGCTACCCGGGCGGGTAGCCACTGCAGTCCGCTGCTGCTTCTTTTTTTTTTTCTCCCTTTTACTGTTGCGTTGCTGCTTCATTACTTCCTGTTGTTGCTTCTGTTCTTTTCTCTTCTCTTTTCTTCTTTCCTTTCTTGTTCTGCTGTGTGCGTGGTTGCTTGATCAGACCTTGGGTTGCTGTTCTTGGTTCAGCGGGTGTGTGTGTCTTTCTTTCAATTATGTAACTGCTGCTGCTATTCTCCAAATTTTGCAGTGTTGGATATATATATATATATATGCCGATTAGTGTGTGCATGGGGTGCTTTTAGTACATGTGTGCTGCTGTACGTATATATATATATATATATATATGATGTGTGTGTGCATGCATAATAAGATATAGATTACGTATGTAATATATATATATATATATATATATATATATAATTTAGTTTATATATATATATATATATATATATATATATATATATATATCATATATATTACATATATTCTAAATATTATTGATTTAATTCAATTATAGAATTTCTTTGATTTCTATTTCGCGTATTTAATTTACTGATTTTGCTTGAACGTTTTATTTATTCTATTTCTAATTGTCAACAAGAACATTACGTATTTGTTTATTAAATGAATTTTATATTAAATTGATATGAATAATGAACTTATGAATTTGATTGAAATGAATGAACGAATGGATTGATTATATGTCCTGAATTCCTTAATCGTGTACATGAACATTTTCATGATATAATATGATCTTTTATGCATTCATGTCATATTCACTTCATTGCCGAGCGCCATATATGGTCATTGAGTCTCATATCTTTTCTTTTGCAAAGATTCGGGTTTGGTCGGAGACGAGGGCGAGCATTGAGACGCTTGTGCCTTTCTTTTGCTTGAAAAGGTTGGTTTTCTTCTAATAGCTATGACAACCCTATATATCCCTTATGTGCAAGCTTTAAGCCAAATTAGTATATTTATATAAATCGAGTCATTTCGGGTAAATGCTTTAAAACGTTCGACCCTTTTAGTTATGAAACCTACCTTATGATTTTGGCGAGACATGATTATGATTGCACGGGCCCCGGGATTTAGTACATGTGGCTAACCGAGGAACCAAGGGCTGACGGGGAACCCATGTACTAATCCTAACCAAACCACGGTGATACCGGCCCTCGCTAGGAGGTTTAGCGAGGAATGGGAGCTGAGTGCCCTTGGGGGATTCATGTACCCCCATTGGCCTTTGTATGAACCGGTGGAAGAAGGTGTATATGAATGATTATGATAATGAATGAATGAATAATTGATTATGAATACACAAGGTGTTGGTTGGAGATTGTGCACGCCCCCTCGCCGGGCCATAAACCCTTATGAACAATTATGAATGAATATGAACGTCGTAATCCGGTTCATGTTTTAACCTCTTGGAAAATCTTATCAAATTTCACATGGGATTAAGGCTTGCATGTATGTGCTTAAATTCTGCGATATTATATCTTATGCCCCGTTTTATACCCACCAGTCTCATATAGACTGAACCCGGTTTGTTTTCAATTGTTTCGTGCAGGTATAGGAGTGCTAGGCGGGAATACAAGTCGTCTAGGTCTTGCATTTATGTTTAGCACTTCTTTTCAGTCTCATATACTCATACTTTTATTGCTATTTTATATATGATTATAGTATAGCATGGAGCCTTATGATTTTTGTAGGCCGTGAGTGCCGTTGAACACTTGAATTGTTTTATATATCTATTTTGGAGCTTGGTGGCTCATTGTATATATTATATGTTGATTGTGCTTCCGCGTTCATTATAACTCTGATTTTTATTGCCTTGAGTTTAAATGGTTTAAGGGTTAGTCCGGCCTAGCATAGCATGCGTGTTTTGTCCCCGTTCGCCGTGGATTTGGCACGTGTATGGACTCCCATTTCATATACGGGTCGGGTCTCGGTGCGGGGGATGTAGTACCTTGCGCTCGGGTGCTATATATAATCAGAGCCCCACTCTCATACCAGTTGCTGAGTGACGGTATAGAGTAATATTTCAGAAAATTTCGCCATAACCTCATTACCAAAATATTTCTAAAATATTTTAATAAGCAGCGAAACAAATCGGGCAGAATAGCTCTAATATATACATGTATCGATAACATAATTTTAAATTATAAAGCATATAATTATAATATGCAAATAATAATTTCGGCAGCATAACGATATTACCGTAATGCAAAAAAGGCACTTTTCCATCACCTCGAATTTCTCGTGAAACCGGTAGAACTTCTTCGTAATATCCCCGATTAAGATTACGGAGTGCGGGCTCCGAAAGCATTTGTAACACCCCAAACGGAGGATACCACATCCCCCGCACTAAGACCCAGACCCAGTCACGAAATGGAAAGTCCATGCCCGAATCCGAATCAAAGCGAACGGGAGACCAACTCACACACTAGGCTAGGCGGATCTAACTCGACAAACTCAGAGCGCGGAAGCAATTGAAACAACAAGCAGAACAGGTGACGGGTTCAACTAACATAGATACCTAATCCCGAATATCAATTCATAATCCAACATAATAAACAACATAAGTATCATCATAATATCTGTTAACATCCAAGTACTAGCTTACTAACCCAACACGGATTTGTATCTAAATAGAACATAAACATAACCTTCAAGTGTGAAACATAAATACATAACATAAGTAAAGTATGTAACAAATGCATCCTATCACCAACTAGACTGACATGTGTGACTCAGAAGACTCACTTCCGCCTAGCTCAAGCCCAAAAGAAAACCTGCAAACTAAAAGATAAAATGAGGGGGTCAGTCAACTGATTGAGTGAGGGGGCTAACGCACAGCCACAATATATATATTTATAGCACAGCACATAACAGAAGGGTGGACTCATGAACCGGAGATAGGTGTTGTATACCAAAGACATTTCCAAAATACCCAAAAATATAGATATATCAGTTTTTAGAAAATATTTCAGAAACTCTATCTCGATTCATTATTCCCAGACAGAACAGATCACATGCTCGGCGAGTACGAGCTTCCAACCTTTACTCCTCAGAACATATCAAAACATAAAATAGAAAAAATCAATCCAACCCTCACATCAATGATGGAGGGGATGTACCGTCCCCAAACCATCCAGAACAGACATACCCTCAAGGGGTAGCGAACCCAAAAGAGTCCTCCCCGGCTGTACACCAAAGGCTCAAGATATCACGCCTCCCCTATCTCCCTGAGTCGCGCAATGATATCTCAAATGGAACTACGCACAGGGATATCCCCGACGGCCCGAACCGTCCCGCGGGCTCCTCACCCATAGCTCCTCGGATCCACATACGTACATACATACATACAGATGCCAATATTTCATGACCAACTCGCTACAGAAACATAAAATAACATAACTTTTTAAAACAGCTTACATATGCTTTCATATCTAATTTTCCAAAACAGAGCTGATTCACAAGGTCATAAACATATCATATCTAACACATACGTATATATAACAGATATACTCGCATGCAAGGGTTGAAATCAGCATATTAAGGCCATAGGTCGCATAACTATACAAAATCCTAAACCTCACCTGAGAAGCGACGAGGCACAAGAATTGAGAAGACGGATGCACTCGATCGGTTTGTCTCCGCCCCGGAGATCACTGACGAAAAAGAAATACAATTACTCATGAGACACGACTCAAACATGAACCACAGAGACGCACGACAATGATTATGAATGCATTAGCGATATACGTTCTTATCAAGATCATAGTTCCTGATGCCTAAGGTAAGGTGATACACGATCATGTGCACAATTAATGTTCCACGTAACACTGAAAGATTTAATTCTAATATATATAAATACAGTCACACAATTTGAAGAATTTAAATAATAAGCCATCAACTTAAAACCAACAATTTTAGTGGTCACATTAGATTCAAGATTGCATGATGTAAAAACAAATAATTTCTTAACTAAACAATTGGCATACGTGCACATAAACACGATCATCCCACATTAAAACCATATTCATACTTCAAGAATATATCTATTGATAAGATGTAATGCGTTTTGAGTTTCCTTGATGCATACGCAATCACCTTTCCATTCTGCATCAAAACTCCTCCTAGTCCTTCTTTCGAAGCATCGGTGTAGACTGTGTATCCTTCTTTTCCTTCTGGTAATGCTAACACGGGTGCAGTTGTTAGCATCTCTTTCAATCTTTGAAAACTTTGCTCACACTTCTCCGTCCATTCAAACTTTCCTTCTTTCTTTGTCAACTTAGTGAGAGGTGTAGCTATCTTCGAGAAATCTTGGACAAACCTCCGGTAGTAACCAGCTAATCCCAGAAAACTCCTCACTTCTGAAGGATTCTTCGGTGACTTCCAATCCATGATCGTCTCGATCTTCGAGGGATCTACTTCGATTCCAGATCCTGATATGATGTGTCCGAGAAATGTAACTCTCTTAAGCCAGAATTCGCATTTACTGAACTTTGCATATAGCTTGTGATCCAGCAAAGTGCGTAACACGATTCGAAGATGCTCAGCATGTTCCTCCGGTGTCTTCGAAAATACCAATATATCGTCGATGAAGATCACTACAAACTTGTCGAGAAACGGCTTGAATATACGGTGCATCATATCCATGAATGCAGCTGGTGCGTTTGTCAAACCAAACGGCATTACTACAAACTCATAATGTCCGTATCGGCTATTGAAAGCAGTCTTAGGAATATCTGCTTCTCTTATCTTCAATTGATAATACCCTTGTCTAAGATCTAACTTGGAGTAGACCTTCGATCCTTGAAGTATATCGAACAGCTCTTCAATATGAGGGAGAGGATACTTATTCTTGATTGTTATCCTGTTCAGCTCCCGATAGTCAATGCATAAACGCAATGATCCATCCTTCTTTTTAACGAAAAGCACAGGTGCTCCCCACGGCGATGTGCTCGGTCGAACATATCCAGACTCAATCAGTTCATCCAATTGCTTCCTCAGTTCATCCAATTCAGCTGGTGCCATTCTGTAAGGTGTCTTTGAATACGGCTCAGCTCCTGATATCGTCTCGATCGTAAACTCCAACTCTCGGTCAGGAGGTAACGAATCCAAATGCTCAGGAAACACATCTAGGAACTCGTTCACCACTTCCACTTCTTCGATCTTAAGTTGATCTTTCGGTCTATTCAAAAGATAAGCCACAAATCCACTAGCTCCTTTTTGAATCAACTTCTTAGCTTCCATCGAAGAAATCACTGATAACTTCTCAACTTTCCCTTCTGATGTCCCACTTTCATCTTCTTCCAAGATGACCTCTTTCTTGTAACAATCCAACTTAGCTCGGTACTTAGACAACCAATCCATACCAAGTATAACCTCGTATCTCGTCATCGGTAACTCAATAAGATCCGTCGGGTAACAACGGGTACCAATACATATAGGGCAGCGTTTATATACTTGATCCGTAACAAGGCAAGTTCCCAAAGGAGAACTCACTTCAAATTTATATGGCAAGTATTCAAGTGGAAACTGTAAATGCGCACATAATTCAGAAGCAACAAAAGAATGCGTAGCACCAGGGTCATACAAGACCTTAACTGGCGTGTTAAGAATGTGCACAATACCTTCCACAACAGACGAAGGATCAACCTCCTCCTTACCATCCAAAGCATAAGCTCTGCCTCTGACCACCGGTTTGTTCGTCGTACCCACCACTGCTTTTCCTTTATCCTGGACCCCAAATCTCCTGATCTTGTGCGGGCAACTATCCATCTGGTGCTCAGGGGAACCACACGCGAAACACTGTCCAGCTTTCTTGCGACAGTTCTCCTCAGTGTGTCCCGTTCGGCGACAATATCGGCAAATAATTTCCTCTGGACCTGGCTGAGGTGCTCTCTGCTGTTGTGGCGCCCTCTGGGACTGCTGTGGCGCTTTCTGCTTTTGTGCTTGCTGTTTTGGTGGAGCATTCTGCTGCTGACGCTGTGGTGTTACCATTGGCCTCTTTCCAGTTCCTTGGGGAAAAGATCCGGAAGGTCGCTTATTCCCTTGATAAGGCTTAGGGTTAGAAGGTCCTTGACGGGCAGTAGTTATCTTGATCTCCTTGTGTGCAGCCTCAACCCTTAGCGCTCTATCAACAGCCTGGTTGTAAGTCTCAATAACCAAAGAAGCAAGTGCCAATCGAAGTTCAGGCTTCAGTCCATCGATAAATCTCTTCGTCTTGCGAAGCTCATCAGTCAAAATATGAGGCGCATACTTGATTAGCCTCACAAACCTAGCCTCATACTCCATCACATTCATAGTTCCCTGAACCAGACTCATAAACTCAGCCTCTCGTGCATCACGAGTCACTTGAGGCGTATACTTCTGCTGAAACTCTCTGATAAACTCATCCCAACTTCCTTCAACGTTATTCTCATTCCACATGTGCTGAACGTGCTTCCACCAATTGTATGCAGCTCCTTCCATAAGAAAAGTAGCATACCGAACTCGTTCACGATCCTCTGGGTAGATCTCCATAGCCTCGAAAATCTTTTCAAGACTGGTAATCCAATTCTCAGCCTTTAGGTCGTTCGGTTCTCCATAGAACTTAGGCGGATTCATCCTCAGAAATTTCTCCAATGACCTTTCATTAGGAGGATTGTCTCTCGGTGCACAAGCCCTCATAAATTGTCGTAGCACATCCCTTAATTCCGGAGTTCCTTCCCTTTCAGGGGGTGGCGTGACATCTCTTTGGGGCGGCGTGATCTCTCTTTGGGGTGGCAGTGGTGGTACACGATTCCGGGGTGCTCTTCTCGGTGGCATATTGTTACTGAATTCACAAGCATTCAGATACATATATTCGATGCATGACATATAATGATTCGCAGAATCCGTAACCACGTATTCACATTCTCACGTAGTCACATATAAGTATGAGAACAACACCTTCCCATAACAACATGTCAGCAAAGATTCAAGATCTTCAAACATATCATATAATCAGAAACAATTGTCAGATAACATGTAAGCGAGAACAGAAGCTCGGGCAACATATCAACATATCAGAAACATATATAACATATCCCAAAACATGATCAACATGTAAAACGGGAACAGAACGTGTACTGTCATATCAACAAGAACTGTAACATGATCAGAAGTATGATCAATCCAACAACAAGAATATCAGCATGATAACAATAAATGAAATGGCATGATCCTATCAACGGTCCTAATGGTATCTTGAAGCAACTCTAAGACTCATGCAATGACAGTTATGGAAAGCAGTAAACAGATATCCAATCATAAAGCCGAAAGTGTTATAACTGTGCAAGGTTTGGTAAAATTTACTACAGGCCACATGTTAACAGTATTAATTCAAAATGGGGAGGACCCGATACTATCGAGTTGACTCCCTTACAGGCCTTACCAATCCGTCCAACCCTGCTGAAAATAACCTAGTAGGTACCAAGTCATCTGAACCGTCATCCGTGGTGCCAAAAGTCGGGGACCATCTACCAGAGCTATACATCCCCTCATCCAAAAGTCAGTCCTGAACTGTCCCGGCTATACGTCCGCCATCCATAGATAGATATATATGCATCAGTACTATATACAGACATCTCCCATCAGCAATCAACCCTGATAACTGTGATCCAAAGAACCCCTGGTGGTGTCATCAGAAACGGCAACGACCTCACCCTGTCCGTGTCCGGCTGGCTCATCTCCGCCATCATCGTCATCATCAGACCCTCCATCGCCTCCATCAGACTGATCCTGCATAGGCTCGGGCTCCTGAGAGGCCTGACTGACATCCTGACCCTCGACCTCCTCAACTGCCTGCTCATCGGATAAGTGATAGGTATCATACAGGCGAGCTCTCACACGGGCACGGTAGTGCTGGTGACGCTCCATAGAGGTGTCGCGATCGATAGTCATCTGCATAAGATCTGCCTCCAGCTCAGCAATACGAGCAGCCCTCTGATCAGCAATATGAGTCATCTCTGCAGCATGCTCACGAGCGATGTCCCTATCAATCTGGTACTGCAGTGACTGATCCTGATAGCGCAGAGACTCCAACCTGACCTCACGGGTCCTCTGATACTCCTGAAAGTAACCATCTCTCTCAGACTCGAGATAGTGCACAACTCTGTTAGGATAGGAATACCCAGGCCTGCTACTGTTCCTAGACCTGCGCCATGTGTAGAAACGAGTGCCTCCACGGCGAGAAACTGCCACAGTACGCGGGGCCTCAAACTGCTCAAAGAAAGCCTCATCCATCTGCTGATTAGGATCCTGGTGTGGATGAACTGCCATATCTATACAGAAGATACCACAGATATGAAATCCAGATAACAGAACCATGCAATCCCCAAATATCCTGTCTCGATGCAATATGAGAATGATCCTGGATGCAATGCGTGAACAATCCATGATGCAACATGAGAGCAATCTAGGTTAAGTCTCTTCTTACTTAACCCGATGCTCTGATACCACCTCAGGCTGTAACGCCCCCACCCGTACCAGAACAAGAGGAGAGCGGCGTCTCAACCCCCGCACTGAAGCACCTCTCAAGTAATGGTGTGAGCCATCACTCAAGAAATACTCCAGCGAACGGCTGTCTATCAGAACTATACATGTACAACGATGTGGCTATGCAGCGGAAAATCAGAGTATTTTAAAACTTTTCAAAACATGTGCGTGATGGCATGTAACAAGCAAGAACATATTGATCGTGTAAGAGAGACTCGGCATATCAGAACATATAACATATTCACATATAAGTACCGATACAACAGAGTTCAAAATATCGGTAACAGAGTAGCAGAAGGAGTATAACAAAGATACTCAAGTATTCAGAAACAAATACAGAAACATAAAGTGATGCAGCCATAAAACATATGCAGGACACAAAAGAGGAAGTAATACTAAGTCCTGACTGAAACAAAAATGACAATCTAGAGCTTCAAGATACCTCTAGACTGCGGCTGCAAGACCTGAAACCACGAGGCAAGAAAACGGGAGAGGTATTAGTCAAAAGGACTAAGTGAGGGAATACTTTAAAGAAAGTATTGAATTAAAGAACTTGAAGTAAAGTTCGAAACTGTTAAATGCAATGCTTTAAAGAAGAACTTGAAACAAGTTCGATTGATAAAAAATCTTTGAATGTGATGCTGTAAAAGAATGCACGTTATAAAACATTTTCATGAATGCTATCACACGCGCACACATATGCTGTTGATGGTTCATAGTTCTTTCATAAAACGGGATAAGGGTAAAGTGAACTTTTCCAGATATGAACCATCCTTTATGAAACAGAATTTTGCCCGCAAGCTAGGCTTCTCCATCCTTACTCCAGAAAACATGATTTGGTTGAGCATCGGACCAGGATCAATAATAATTCCACGTATAGTAGAGTATCGGACCAAGATCAACAACAGCCCCACATAAAGTAGAGCATTGGACCAAGGTCAACAACAACTCCGTACACAGTAGACTATTGGACCAAGGTCAACAACAACTCTTACCAACACATACAAACATGCACCATCCTCCACCGGTTGTCACTTCGGGTAGCTAGCCCTAGGCGACCTGTAAACATGTAATGGGAACAGATTTGCTGTCCGTTCCCAGACAGATTGTCCTGACTTAACAAACCTCCTGTTAAAAGTCGGTGTCAATAGTCTAAGTGTGGCGGCCGGTATTGGTGATGTCGTTGGCGCTCACCTCCCGAGCATCACCTCCACACATAACCGCCGGGCCCAAACTGTAAACTGTATACTTGCATTTAAGATTAGCAGTGACCAGAGTATCACACCAGTATGCTAACTAAAACATGTGAAACTGTAACTGTAACATATGATGCTGTCTGTAAAACATATGATTCTGTCTGAAAACTGTACTTTGAAAACATATGCAACATGTAACTGTCTTTGAACAAGAATGCAGAACTTTGGAAAACATGTACTGTTGATCAAGATATACTATTAAAGTATGAATGATCCTTTCAAGAGAATGTCCCGATAAAAGGGATACTTCAAAACGAGGTTTAGCTTTGAATTTCAAAACATATGATACGATAGTATAATCGTGGTTCCAGTTGGAAAACATTTATAACTTCACCTCACCTAAGAGTACCAAAAGGTAGGTAGACAGATTATGCGGTGCCCTGGGGATCCCAGTGCTCAACTTTAACTCCTGTAGGTGGTGTACTAGAGTGAGCTTAAGAACTAAGACCCACTACTAACCAAGATGCATATGAAATGCAAGAACAATGAACAAGGAACATGTAACACAAGAGAGTAATACCATTTAAGGTATTCAAGAAAGGTAACACACAAAGGAATACGTCAAAGTGAGTTACTCTTAACGTTAGACTATGATCTTACTATAACCGAGTAAGCTTTAATCAAATTATGAATCCTATCGCAAACCTTAAGTTAAGAAACAAGTCCACGAAAGAAAACACATTTTGAAAACACATTTTAGACCCTGGATATGGAAACCCTAGGTGTAAATGTCTATTAAGAAAGCACAAGTTTTTAATTCATTTTTACTATTCAAAAGCACTATTCAAAAGTACTATTCAAGATTACTATTCCAGATTACTATTCATAGGTTACTATTCACATGTCGGGTCAAAGGGTCGGGTCAAACCCTTACTATACACACACCCACACACACACGGTACACATACACACCATGCACGAACACACACACACACACGGCATGCACACACACACACACACCCTAATCAAATTATGATCTTGATTATGACCTATAGTTTCAAGTTCATGTTAATATAATCAAGTGTGATCTAGGTTAAAGGTATAACCTATGGTTAAGAGATCCAATTAAGGCATAAGATCAAGTTATGAAACACTATTCTATCTTAGGTTATAACATGTGACACTATTAAAGTGTACAACATGGTCAAGGCACTAATCCATTAATCCAAATCATAACATAAGCTCAATTCATAATTCAAGAGTCATATAACAATGTGACAACATGTCACAACATATCTCATATCATATCATATCATATATCATGAACCTTTAGGC
This sequence comes from Lantana camara, assembly GCA_037501455.1. Taxonomy (NCBI): domain Eukaryota; kingdom Viridiplantae; phylum Streptophyta; class Magnoliopsida; order Lamiales; family Verbenaceae; genus Lantana; species Lantana camara. The sequence continues at coordinate 94,994,993 of CM074861.1, forward strand.
ATGTAACATGTAATAATTTAATTCCATATCAACATGTAACAAGTTGTGACATAATAAATTATAAATCACTATTCCATTAGCTAGCATGCATGAACATAATTCAAATTCCATAATCATGCATCAATTCTCATAATATAACAACCATATCACATGATCAAAGCATATACTAGAGCAATTGATAACATATTCATGCATATACTAAACAATTAAAACATATAAACAACTACACAAACATATCATGAAAACTATATAATAAATGCATAAAATAAAATCCTATATGGCTTAGGGAAGACCCTAAGACCCAACCTAAACATAATATAAACATACCATAACATAAAAACATAAACTAAACTAACATAACATAAAAATAAAACAACTAACCTAGCTACAAAAGGGGGGAGGCCGACGGCAAAGAGGGGGAGAGGGAGAGAAGAAAGGGTGTTGTTAACACAACTTTGAGCAAGGATTCAAATGCCTCTTGGCCTCTATTTATAGCTGAAGATAAGCCCCTCACCTTGGAAATAAAATGTGGAGAAGGGTAGGAGAGCAAAAATTGGATAGATTCTCTTGGAAGCTTTAGGCATGTTGAAGCTAAAATGGGACTGCTGGGGGTATTTCTGTAATTTCGTCCCCCATGGCTCGAGGATAAGTGGCTGGAAGTTTAACCATTCCGACGGCAAGAAAATTAGCTTCGAAACGCATATTCATTCGTCGAAATCGGATTTACCGTTTGAAAGATACATTCGTTTGAGTGAATAAAAGTTTTGAGCTCGAAACTCGACATGAGTGAAAAACGAGTTTCTAGAATGATTTTCAAGTCCGGATTGTTTCCAAAATTCAAGAAATAAATCGAGAAGCGTTTTAAGTCCAAAATCGACTATAAAACGTTTTACCGTTAAAAAGTTGAAAACGTAGGATGAATAGTGAATTCTCACGTACGAACGTACGCTTCAATTTTTCAAGCTAGGACTTGAATCAAGAGTTGTAAAACATCTCAAAAATCTTGAAATAGCTCAAGTAGTGCAAATCCGAAGAGAAAACATTTTCCGAATGAAAACCGTTCGTAAAAGGAATAGTAAACTAGGGTTTTCAAAAACGTTTTCAATAAAACAAAGTTCCGGAATGGATTTCCAAGCCAAGAATGATTTCAAAAGACTCGTCTCGACTCAAGGATCGATTCGACTGTAACTTGGATAGGAAAAGGTATTAGAATCAAAAGATCATTTTTTGATGAATAGTAACTTTGGTCGGCAAGTTCCAAAAATACCCTTATGGCTCAAGAAAGACTTTCTGAGTTCGGGAAACAAGTTCAAACGATTAGGAAACATATGTTATGAACCTCTAGGGTTCGAGTAGCAATATGAACAAGGTAGGCTCGGGTTATGAATAGTAAACTGAATCAAAGGTCAAGAATTCCCCCTTAAAACATGTCAGAACAAATACGAGCACAAAGTTCATGTAAGAATGCAATGCATGATGATTCAAAAAGTTGGATCACGGTCTATAAACGCTTTACCACTGCCTTAACTTACTGTTTTCATCCAGGCCCTGTTTTGGGCTGTTACAATCACCCCTCCTTAAAGAGAATCTGTCCTCAGATTCTTCTGCTGTAACTGCAAACAACTCGGGGTGATGCTTCCGCATTTTCTCTTCTGTCTCCCAGGTTGCCTCTTCTGTCCCATGTCCCTTCCAAAGGACTTTAACTAAAGGAATCTTCCTATTCCTCAGCTCTTGAAACTTCTTATCAAGAATCTTAGTGGGCTTCAAAACATAAGTCAAATCCGGTTCCAACGGTATCTCCTCTACCGGCACAACCTCTGTCTCATCCGAGAAACACTTACGAAGCTGAGATACATGAAATACGTTGTGGATTCCTGTTAGACCTACAGGCAAATCCAATCTATAAGCAGTCGGTCCGACTCTTTCCAGTATCTCATACGGTCCAACATATCTCGGGTTTAACTTTCCACCTTTCCCAATTCGGGAAAACCCTTTTCTTGGCGATGCCTTCAGAAATACCTTTTCGCCCACTGCGAATTCCAAATCCCTTCTTCGTCGATCAGCATAACTCTTCTGCCTGTCCTGGGCAGCTTTCATTCTCTGGCGAATGATCTGAATCTTTTCTGTCGCTTCTCTTATCCATTTGGCAGAATTTACTCTGATCGGTCCTTCCTCAGTACATCTCGCTTCATCCAAATCCCAGTATAACGGGGATCTACATTTCCTTCCATACAGAGCTTCATATGGAGCAGCTTTAATAGAAGCTTGATAACTATTATTGTATGCAAACTCCACAAGAGGTAAACACTCTTTCCAACTTTCCTGGAAGTCCAAAGCGCAAGCTCTTAGCATATCTTCCAAGTATTTGATCATCCTTTCTGATTGTCCATCCGTCTGAGGATGCGCTGCAGTACTGAAGTTCAACTTTGTTCCCATCAAAGTCTGAATTTCTTTCCACAAGTGCGACGTGAATTTCGGATCTCTGTCCGACACTATACTGTTCGGGACTCCATGTAATCTAACGATCTCTTGTTGATACAGCTTTGCCAACGTGCTGACCTTATCCGTCATCTTTACTGGCAAAAAGTGTGCTGACTTTGTCAATCGATCAATGATCACCCAGATACCATCTTGTCCTCCTCTGACTTTGGGTAATCCAGTGACAAAATCCATCGTGATTTGCTCCCACTTCCATGTCGGAATCGGTAATGGTTGCAACTTCCCACTCGGCTTCTGGTGCTCAGCTTTAACTTTCTGACAAGTTAAGCACTTCTTCACATAGTTGGCTATGTCTCTCTTCATTCCGTTCCACCAGAAATGTGTCTTAACATCTTCATACATCTTAGTGCCTCCGGGATGTATCGTGTACTTAGTCTTATGCGCTTTGTCGAGAATCTCTTTCCTCAAAACAGTTGGTACGCATACTCGACCTTTGTACCTCAATACTCCATGTTCATCAACCTTGAACTTGGTTTCATCATCTTTCTCCTTAGATTCGAGACATTTCTTAATCCACTCGTCGTTCTTCTGAGCTTCCAACACTTGTTCTTTCAATGGTGATATCATCACAACGTTCGCAATTCGAGCTTTAGTTATCACTTCCATTCTTTCTCTTCGATCAATCTCGGGGTTGGCAGAAATCTGTGCCAAATGAACTTTCCTGCTTAGTGCATCGGCTACAACATTCGCCTTTCCTGGATGGTATTGAATAATGCAATCGTAGTCCTCCAGAAATTCCATCCATCTCCTCTGTCGCATATTCAACTCCTTCTGAGTGAATAGATATCGCAGGCTCTTATGATCGGTAAAGATCTCAAACGTAACTCCATACAGGTAATGCCTCCACTTCCCAAGAGCAAAAACTATCGCGGCTAACTCCAAATCATGTGTCGGGTAGTTGACTTCATGCGTTTTGAGTTTCCTTGATGCATACGCAATCACCTTTCCATTCTGCATCAAAACTCCTCCTAGTCCTTCTTTCGAAGCATCGGTGAAGACTGTGTATCCTTCTTTTCCTTCTGGTAATGCTAACACGGGTGCAGTTGTTAGCATTTCTTTCAATCTTTGAAAACTTTGCTCACACTTCTCCGTCCATTCAAACTTTCCTTCTTTCTTTGTCAACTTAGTGAGAGGTGTAGCTATCTTCGAGAAATCTTGGACAAACCTCCGGTAGTAACCAGCTAATCCCAGAAAACTCCTCACTTCTGAAGGATTCTTCAGTGACTTCCAATCCATGATCGTCTTGATCTTCGAGGGATCTACTTCGATTCCAGATCCTGATATGATGTGTCCGAGAAATGTAACTCTCTCAAGCCAGAATTCGCATTTACTGAACTTTGCATATAGCTTGTGATCCAGCAAAGTGCGTAACACGATTCGAAGATGCTCAGCATGTTCCTCCGGTGTCTTCGAAAATACCAATATATCGTCGATGAAGATCACTACAAACTTGTCGAGAAACGGCTTGAATATACGGTGCATCATATCCATGAATGCAGCTGGTGCGTTTGTCAAACCAAACGGCATTACTACAAACTCATAATGTCCGTATCGGCTATTGAAAGCAGTCTTAGGAATATCTGCTTCTCTTATCTTCAATTGATAATACCCTTGTCTAAGATCTAACTTGGAGTAGACCTTCGATCCTTGAAGTATATCGAACAGCTCTTCAATATGAGGGAGAGGATACTTATTCTTGATTGTTATCCTGTTCAGCTCCCGATAGTCAATGCATAAACGCAATGATCCATCCTTCTTTTTAACGAAAAGCACAGGTGCTCCCCACGGCGATGTGCTCGGTCGAACATATCCAGACTCAATCAGTTCATCCAATTGCTTCCTCAGTTCATCCAATTCAGCTGGTGCCATTCTGTAAGGTGTCTTTGAATACGGCTCAGCTCCTGATATCGTCTCGATCGTAAACTCCAACTCTCGGTCAGGAGGTAACGAATCCAAATGCTCAGGAAACACATCTAGGAACTCGTTCACCACTTCCACTTCTTCGATCTTAAGTTGATCTTTCGGTCTATTCAAAAGATAAGCCACAAATCCACTAGCTCCTTTCTGAATCAACTTCTTAGCTTCCATCGAAGAAATCACTGATAACTTCTCAACTTTCCCTTCTGATGTCCCACTTTCATCTTCTTCCAAGATGACCTCTTTCTTGTAACAATCCAACTTAGCTCGGTACTTAGACAACCAATCCATACCAAGTATAACCTCGTATCTCGTCATCGGTAACTCAATAAGACCCGTCGGGTAACAACGGGTACCAATACATATAGGGCAGCGTTTATATACTTGATCCGTAACAAGGCAAGTTCCCAAAGGAGAACTCACTTCAAATTTATATGGCAAGTATTCAAGTGGAAACTGTAAATGCGCACATAATTCAGAAGCAACAAAAGAATGCGTAGCACCAGGGTCATACAAGACCTTAACTGGCGTGTTAAGAATGTGCACAATACCTTCCACAACAGACGAAGGATCAACCTCCTCCTTACCATCCAAAGCATAAGCTCTGCCTCTGACCACCGGTTTGTTCGTCGTACCCACCACTGCTTTTCCTTTATCCTGGACCCCAAATCTCCTGATCTTGTGCGGGCAACTATCCATCTGGTGCTCAGGGGAACCACACGCGAAACACTGTCCAGCTTTCTTGCGATAGTTCTCCTCAGTGTGTCCCGTTCGGCGACAATATCGGCAAATAATTTCCTCTGGACCTGGCTGAGGTGCTCTCTGCTGTTGTGGCGCCCTCTGGGACTGCTGTGGCGCTTTCTGCTTTTGTGCTTGCTGTTTTGGTGGAGCATTCTGCTGCTGACGCTGTGGTGTTACCATTGGCCTCTTTCCAGTTCCCTGGGGAAAAGATCCGGAAGGTCGCTTATTCCCTTGATAAGGCTTAGGGTTAGAAGGTCCTTGACGGGCAGTAGTTATCTTGATCTCCTTGTGTGCAGCCTCAACCCTTAGCGCTCTATCAACAGCCTGGTTGTAAGTCTCAATAACCAAAGAAGCAAGTGCCAATCGAAGTTCAGGCTTCAGTCCATCGATAAATCTCTTCGTCTTGCGACGCTCATCAGTCAAAATATGAGGCGCATACTTGATTAGCCTCACAAACCTAGCCTCATACTCCATCACATTCATAGTTCCCTGAACCAGACTCATAAACTCAGCCTCTCGTGCATCACGAGTCACTTGAGGCGTATACTTCTGCTGAAACTCTCTGATAAACTCATCCCAACTTCCTTCAACGTTATTCTCATTCCACATGTGCTGAACGTGCTTGCACCAATTGTATGCAGCTCCTTCCATAAGAAAAGTAGCATACCGAACTCGTTCACGATCCTCTGGGTAGATCTCCATAGCCTCGAAAATCTTTTCAAGACTGGTAATCCAATTCTCAGCCTTTAGGTCGTTCGGTTCTCCATAGAACTTAGGCGGATTCATCCTCAGAAATTTCTCCAATGACCTTTCATTAGGAGGATTGTCTCTCGGTGCACAAGCCCTCATAAATTGTCGTAGCACATCCCTTAATTCCGGAGTTCCTTCCCTTTCAGGGGGTGGCGTGACATCTCTTTGGGGCGGCGTGATCTCTCTTTGGGGTGGCAGTGGTGGTACACGATTCCGGGGTGCTCTTCTCGGTGGCATATTGTTACTGAATTCACAAGCATTCAGATACATATATTTGATGCATGACATATAATGATTCGCAGAATCCGTAACCACGTATTCACATTCTCACGTAGTCACATATAAGTATGAGAACAACACCTTCCCATAACAACATGTCAGCAAAGATTCAAGATCTTCAAACATATCATATAATCAGAAACAATTGTCAGATAACATGTAAGCGAGAACAGAAGCTCGGGCAACATATCAACATATCAGAAACATATATAACATATCCCAAAACATGATCAACATGTAAAACGGGAACAGAACGTGTACTGTCATATCAACAAGAACTGTAACATGATCAGAAGTATGATCAATCCAACAACAAGAATATCAGCATGATAACAATAAATGAAATGGCATGATCCTATCAACGGTCCTAATGGTATCTTGAAGCAACTCTAAGACTCATGCAATGACAGTTATGGAAAGCAGTAAACAGATATCCAATCATAAAGCCGAAAGTGTTATAACTGTGCAAGGTTTGGTAAAATTTACTACAGGCCACATGTTAACAGTATTAATTCAAAATGGGGAGGACCCGATACTATCGAGTTGACTCCCTTACAGGCCTTACCAATCCGTCCAACCCTGCTGAAAATAACCTAGTAGGTACCAAGTCATCTGAACCGTCATCCGTGGTGCCAAAAGTCGGGGACCATCTACCAGAGCTATACATCCCCTCATCCAAAAGTCAGTCCTGAACTGTCCCGGCTATACGTCCGCCATCCATAGATAGATATATATGCATCAGTACTATATACAGACATCTCCCATCAGCAATCAACCCTGATAACTATGATCCAAAGAACCCCTGGTGGTGTCATCAGAAACGGCAACGACCTCACCCTGTCCGTGTCCGGCTGGCTCATCTCCGCCATCATCGTCATCATCAGACCCTCCATCGCCTCCATCAGACTGATCCTGCATAGGCTCGGGCTCCTGAGAGGCCTGACTGACATCCTGACCCTCGACCTCCTCAACTGCCTGCTCATCGGATAAGTGATAGGTATCATACAGGCGAGCTCTCACACGGGCACGGTAGTGCTGGTGACGCTCCATAGAGGTGTCGCGATCGATAGTCATCTGCATAAGATCTGCCTCCAGCTCAGCAATACGAGCAGCCCTCTGATCAGCAATATGAGTCATCTCTGCAGCATGCTCACGAGCGATGTCCCTATCAATCTGGTACTGCAGTGACTGATCCTGATAGCGCAGAGACTCCAACCTGACCTCACGGGTCCTCTGATACTCCTGAAAGTAACCATCTCTCTCAGACTCGAGATAGTGCACAACTCTGTTAGGATAGGAATACCCAGGCCTGCTACTGTTCCTAGACCTGCGCCATGTGTAGAAACGAGTGCCTCCACGGCGAGAAACTGCCACAGTACGCGGGGCCTCAAACTGCTCAAAGAAAGCCTCATCCATCTGCTGATTAGGATCCTGGTGTGGATGAACTGCCATATCTATACAGAAGATACCACAGATATGAAATCCAGATAACAGAACCATGCAATCCCCAAATATCCTGTCTCGATGCAATATGAGAATGATCCTGGATGCAATGCGTGAACAATCCATGATGCAACATGAGAGCAATCTAGGTTAAGTCTCTTCTTACTTAACCCGATGCTCTGATACCACCTCAGGCTGTAACGCCCCCACCCGTACCAGAACAAGAGGAGAGCGGCGTCTCAACCCCCGCACTGAAGCACCTCTCAAGTAATGGTGTGAGCCATCACTCAAGAAATACTCCAGCGAACGGCTGTCTATCAGAACTATACATGTACAACGATGTGGCTATGCAGCGGAAAATCAGAGTATTTTAAATCTTTTCAAAACATGTGCGTGATGGCATGTAACAAGCAAGAACATATTGATCGTGTAAGAGAGACTCGGCATATCAGAACATATAACATATTCACATATAAGTACCGATACAACAGAGTTCAAAATATCGGTAACAGAGTAGCAGAAGGAGTATAACAAAGATACTCAAGTATTCAGAAACAAATACAGAAACATAAAGTGATGCAGCCATAAAACATATGCAGGACACAAAAGAGGAAGTAATACTAAGTCCTGACTGAAACAAAAATGACAATCTAGAGCTTCAAGATACCTCTAGACTGCGGCTGCAAGACCTGAAACCACGAGGCAAGAAAACGGGAGAGGTATTAGTCAAAAGGACTAAGTGAGGGAATACTTTAAAGAAAGTATTGAATTAAAGAACTTGAAGTAAAGTTCGAAACTGTTAAATGCAATGCTTTAAAGAAGAACTTGAAACAAGTTCGATTGATAAAAAATCTTTGAATGTGATGCTGTAAAAGAATGCACGTTATAAAACATTTTCATGAATGCTATCACACGCGCACACATATGCTGTTGATGGTTCATAGTTCTTTCATAAAACGGGATAAGGGTAAAGTGAACTTTTCCAGATATGAACCATCCTTTATGAAACAGAATTTTGCCCGCAAGCTAGGCTTCTCCATCCTTACTCTAGAAAACATGATTTGGTTGAGCATCGGACCAGGATCAACAATAATTCCACGTATAGTAGAGTATCGGACCAAGATCAACAACAACCCCACATAAAGTAGAGCATTGGACCAAGGTCAACAACAACTCCGTACACAGTAGACTATTGGACCAAGGTCAACAACAACTCTTACCAACACATACAAACATGCACCATCCTCCACCGGTTGTCACTTCGGGTAGCTAGCCCTAGGCGACCTGTAAACATGTAATGGGAACAGATTTGTTGTCCGTTCCCAGACAGATTGTCCTGACTTAACAAACCTCCTGTTAAAAGTCGGTGTCAATAGTCTAAGTGTGGCGGCCGGTATTGGTGATGTCGTTGGCGCTCACCTCCCGAGCATCACCTCCACACATAACCGCCGGGCCCAAACTGTAAACTGTATACTTGCATTTAAGATTAGCAGTGACCAGAGTATCACTCCAGTATGCTAACTAAAACATGTGAAACTGTAACTGTAACATATGATGTTGTCTGTAAAACATATGATTCTGTCTGAAAACTGTACTTTGAAAACATATGCAACATGTAACTGTCTTTGAACAAGAATGCAGAACTTTGGAAAACATGTACTGTTGATCAAGATATACTATTAAAGTATGAATGATCCTTTCAAGAGAATGTCCCGATAAAAGGGATACTTCAAAACGAGGTTTAGCTTTGAATTTCAAAACATATGATACGATAGTATAATCGTGGTTCCAGTTGGAAAACATTTATAACTTCACCTCACCTAAGAGTACCAAAAGGTAGGTAGACAGATTATGCGGTGCCCTGGGGATCCCAGTGCTCAACTTTAACTCCTGTAGGTGGTGTACTAGAGTGAGCTTAAGAACTAAGACCCACTACTAACCAAGATGCATATGAAATGCAAGAACAATGAACAAGGAACATGTAACACAAGAGAGTAATACCATTTAAGGTATTCAAGAAAGGTAACACACAAAGGAATACGTCAAAGTGAGTTACTCTTAACGTTAGACTATGATCTTACTATAACCGAGTAAGCTTTAATCAAATTATGAATCCTATCGCAAACCTTAAGTTAAGAAACAAGTCCACGAAAGAAAACACATTTTGAAAACACATTTTAGACCCTGGATATGGAAACCCTAGGTGTAAATGTCTATTAAGAAAGCACAAGTTTTTAATTCATTTTTACTATTCAAAAGCACTATTCAAAAGTACTATTCAAGATTACTATTCCAGATTACTATTCACAGGTTACTATTCACATGTCGGGTCAAAGGGTCGGGTCAAACCCTTACTATACACACACCCACACACACACGGTACACACACACACCATGCACGAACACACACACACACACGGCATGCACACACACACACACCCTAATCAAATTATGATCTTGATTATAACCTATAGTTTCAAGTTCATGTTAATATAATCAAGTGTGATCTAGGTTAAAGGTATAACCTATGGTTAAGAGATCCAATTAAGGCATAAGATCAAGTTATGAAACACTATTCTATCTTAGGTTATAACATGTGACACTATTAAAGTGTACAACATGGTCAAGGCACTAATCCATTAATCCAAATCATAACATAAGCTCAATTCATAATTCAAGAGTCATATAACAATGTGACAACATGTCACAACATATCTCATATCATATCATATCATATATCATGAACCTTTAGGCATGTAACATGTAATAATTTAATTCCATATCAACATGTAACAAGTTGTGACATAATAAATTATAAATCACTATTCCATTAGCTAGCATGCATGAACATAATTCAAATTCCATAATCATGCATCAATTCTCATAATATAACAACCATATCACATGATCAAAGCATATACTAGAGCAATTGATAACATATTCATGCATATACTAAACAATTAAAACATATAAACAACTACACAAACATATCATGAAAACTATATAATAAATGCATAAAATAAAATCCTATATGGCTTAGGGAAGACCCTAAGACCCAACCTAAACATAATATAAACATACCATAACATAAAAACATAAACTAAACTAACATAACATAAAAATAAAACAACTAACCTAGCTACAAAAGGGGGGAGGCCGACGGCAAAGAGGGGGAGAGGGAGAGAAGAAAGGGTGTTGTTAACACAACTTTGAGCAAGGATTCAAATGCCTCTTGGCCTCTATTTATAGCTGAAGATAAGCCCCTCACCTTGGAAATAAAATGTGGAGAAGGGTAGGAGAGCAAAAATTGGATAGATTCTCTTGGAAGCTTTAGGCATGTTGAAGCTAAAATGGGACTGCTGGGGGTATTTCTGTAATTTCGTCCCCCATGGCTCGAGGATAAGTGGCTGGAAGTTTAACCATTCCGACGGCAAGAAAATTAGCTTCGAAACGCATATTCATTCGTCGAAATCGGATTTACCGTTTGAAAGATACATTCGTTTTAGTGAATAAAAGTTTTGAGCTCGAAACTCGACATGAGTGAAAAACGACTTTCTAGAATGATTTTCAAGTCCGGATTGTTTCCAAAATTCAAGAAATAAATCGAGAAGCGTTTTAAGTCCAAAATCGACTATAAAACGTTTTACCGTTAAAAAGTTGAAAACGTAGGATGAATAGTGAATTCTCACGTACGAACGTACGCTTCAATTTTTCAAGCTAGGACTTGAATCAAGAGTTGTAAAACATCTCAAAAATCTTGAAATAGCTCAAGTAGTGCAAATCCGAAGAGAAAACATTTTCCAAATGAAAACCGTTCGTAAAAGGAATAGTAAACTAGGGTTTTCAAAAACGTTTTCAATAAAACAAAGTTCCGGAATGGATTTCCAAGCCAAGAATGATTTCAAAAGACTCGTCTCGACTCAAGGATCGATTCGACTGTAACTTGGATAGGAAAAGGTATTAGAATCAAAAGATCATTTTTTGATGAATAGTAACTTTGGTCGGTAAGTTCCAAAAATACCCTTATGGCTCAAGAAAGACTTTCTGAGTTCGGGAAACAAGTTCAAACGATTAGGAAACATATGTTATGAACCTCTAGGGTTCGAGTAGCAATATGAACAAGGTAGGCTCGGGTTATGAATAGTAAACTGAATCAAAGGTCAAGAATTCACCCTTAAAACATGTCAGAACAAATACGAGCACAAAGTTCATGTAAGAATGCAATGCATGATGATTCAAAAAGTTGGATCACGGTCTATAAACGCTTTACCACTGCCTTAACTTACTGTTTTCATCCAGGCCCTGTTTTGGGCTGTTACAGGATTGTAAGTTTTGAGCATGGTTAGGCCTCCTCTTGTCCATTGCTTTTTCCTCCTCTGTTTCGGCATTGTTGCTGTTGCTGTCTGTTTCGCTGCAACACTCTCCCTGGTCGGGGAGAGTTCCTTCTTGAAGAGTACCCTGCCGGGTACTCCTATTACAGAAACATTCTGTAACTCTTACCCGGCCGGGGAGTTTAGTGAAGGCTTGGCTACCCGGGCGGGTAGCCACTGCAGTCCGCTGCTGCTTCTTTTTTTTTTTCTCCCTTTTACTGTTGCGTTGCTGCTTCATTACTTCCTGTTGTTGCTTCTGTTCTTTTCTCTTCTCTTTTCTTCTTTCCTTTCTTGTTCTGCTGTGTGCGTGGTTGCTTGATCAGACCTTGGGTTGCTGTTCTTGGTTCAGCGGGTGTGTGTGTCTTTCTTTCAATTATGTAACTGCTGCTGCTATTCTCCAAATTTTGCAGTGTTGGATATATATATATATATATGCCGATTAGTGTGTGCATGGGGTGCTTTTAGTACATGTGTGCTGTTGTACGTATATATATATCATATATATTACATATATTCTAAATATTATTGATTTAATTCAATTATAGAATTTCTTTGATTTCTATTTCGCGTATTTAATTTACTGATTTTGCTTGAACGTTTTATTTATTCTATTTCTAATTGTCAACATGAACATTACGTATTTGTTTATTAAATGAATTTTATATTAAATTGATATGAATAATGAACTTATGAATTTGATTGAAATGAATGAACGAATGGATTGATTATATGTCCTGAATTCCTTAATCGTGTACATGAACATTTTCATGATATAATATGATCTTTTATGCATTCATGTCATATTCACTTCATTGCCGAGCGCCATATATGGTCATTGAGTCTCATATCTTTTCTTTTGCAAAGATTCGGGTTTGGTCGGAGACGAGGGCGAGCATTGAGACGCTTGTGCCTTTCTTTTGCTTGAAAAGGTTGGTTTTCTTCTAATAGCTATGACAACCCTATATATCCCTTATGTGCAAGCTTTAAGCCAAATTAGTATATTTATATAAATCGAGTCATTTCGGGTAAATGCTTTAAAACGTTCGACCCTTTTAGTTATGAAACCTACCTTATGATTTTGGCGAGACATGATTATGATTGCACGGGCCCCGGGATTTAGTACATGTGGCTAACCGAGGAACCAAGGGCTGACGGGGAACCCATGTACTAATCCTAACCAAACCACGGTGATACCGGCCCTCGCTAGGAGGTTTAGCGAGGAATGGGAGCTGAGTGCCCTTGGGGGATTCATGTACCCCCATTGGCCTATGTATGAACCGGTGGAAGAAGGTGTATATGAATGATTATGATAATGAATGAATGAATAATTGATTATGAATACACAAGGTGTTGGTTGGAGATTGTGCACGCCCCCTCGCCGGGCCATAAACCCTTATGAACAATTATGAATGAATATGAACGTCGTAATCCGGTTCATGTTTTAACCTCTTGGAAAATCTTATCAAATTTCACATGGGATTAAGGCTTGCATGTATGTGCTTAAATTCTGCGATATTATATCTTATGCCCCGTTTTATACCCACCAGTCTCATATAGACTGAACCCGGTTTGTTTTCAATTGTTTCGTGCAGGTATAGGAGTGCTAGGCGGGAATACAAGTCGTCTAGGTCTTACATTTATGTTTAGCACTTCTTTTCAGTCTCATATACTCATACTTTTATTGCTATTTTATATATGATTATAGTATAGCATGGAGCCTTATGATTTTTGTAGGCCGTGAGTGCCGTTGAACACTTGAATTGTTTTATATATCTATTTTGGAGCTTGGTGGCTCATTGTATATATTATATGTTGATTGTGCTTCCGCGTTCATTATAACTCTGATTTTTATTGCCTTGAGTTTAAATGGTTTAAGGGTTAGTCCGGCCTAGCATAGCATGCGTGTTTTGTCCCCGTTCGCCGTGGATTTGGCACGTGTATGGACTCCCATTTCATATACGGGTCGGGTCTCGGTGCGGGGGATGTAGTACCTTGCGCTCGGGTGCTATATATAATCAGAGCCCCACTCTCATACCAGTTGCTGAGTGACGGTATAGAGTAATATTTCAGAAAATTTCGCCATAACCTCATTACCAAAATATTTCTAAAATATTTTAATAAGCAGCGAAACAAATCGGGCAGAATAGCTCTAATATATACATGTATCGATAACATAATTTTAAATTATAAAGCATATAATTATAATATGCAAATAATAATTTCGGCAGCATAACGATATTACCGTAATGCAAAAAAGGCACTTTTCCATCACCTCGAATTTCTCGTGAAACCGGTAGAACTTCTTCGTAATATCCCCGATTAAGATTACGGAGTGTGGGCTCCGAAAGCATTTGTAACACCCCAAACGGAGGATACCACATCCCCCGCACTAAGACCCAGACCCAGTCACGAAATGGAAAGTCCATGCCCGAATCCGAATCAAAGCGAACGGGAGACCAACTCACACACTAGGCTAGGCGGATCTAACTCGACAAACTCAGAGCGCGGAAGCAATTGAAACAACAAGCAGAACAGGTGACGGGTTCAACTAACATAGATACCTAATCCCGAATATCAAATCATAATCCAACATAATAAACAACATAAGTATCATCATAATATCTGTTAATATCCAAGTACTAGCTTACTAACCCAACACGGATTTGTATCTAAATAGAACATAAACATAACCTTCAAGTGTGAAACATAAATACATAACATAAGTAAAGTATGTAACAAATGCATCCTATCACCAACTAGACTGACATGTGTGACTCAGAAGACTCACTTCCGCCTAGCTCAAGCCCAAAAGAAAACCTGCAAACTAAAAGATAAAATGAGGGGGTCAGTCAACTGATTGAGTGAGGGGGCTAGCATACACCAACAATATATATATATATAGCACAACACATAACAGAAGGGTGGACTCATGAACTGGAGATAGGTGTTGTATACCAAAGACATTTCCAAAGTACCCAAAAATATAGATATATCAGTTTTTAGAAAATATTTCAGAAACTCTATCTCGATTCATTATTCCCAGACAGAACAGATCACATGCTCGGCGAGTACGAGCTTCCAACCTTTACTCCTCAGAACATATCAAAACATAAAATAGAAAAAATCAATCCAACCCTCACATCAATGATGGAGGGGATATACCGTCCCCAAACCATCCAGAACAGATATACCCTCAAGGGGTAGCGAACCCAAAAGAGTCCTCCCCGGCTGTACAGCAAAGGCTCAAGATATCACGCCTCCCCTATCTCCCTGAGTCGCGCAATGATATCTCAAATGGAACTACGCACAGGGATATCCCCGACGGCCCGAACCGTCCCGCGGGCTCCTCACCCATAGCTCCTCGGATCCACATACGTACATACATACATACAGATGCCAATATTTCATGACCAACTCGCTACAGAAACATAAAATAACATAACTTTTTAAAACAGCTTACATATGCTTTCATATCTAATTTTCCAAAACAGAGCTGATTCACAAGGTCATAAACATATCATATCTAACACATACGTATATATAATAGATATACTCGCATGCAAGGGTTGAAATCAGCATATTAAGGCCATAGGTCGCATAACTATACAAAATCCTAAACCTCACCTGAGAAGCGACGAGGCACAAGAATTGAGAAGACGGATGCACTCGATCGGTTTGTCTCCGCCCCGGAGATCACTGACGAAAAAGAAATACAATTACTCATGAGACACGACTCAAACATGAACCACAGAGACGCACGACAATGATTATGAATGCATTAGCGATATACGTTCTTATCAAGATCATAGTTCCTGATGCCTAAGGTAAGGTGATACACGATCATGTGCACAATTAATGTTCCACGTAACACTGAAAGATTTAATTCTAACATATATAAATACAGTCACACAATTTGAAGAATTTAAATAATAAGCCATCAACTTAAAACCAACAATTTTAGTGGTCACATTAGATTCAAGATTGCATGATGTAAAAACAAATAATTTCTTAACTAAACAATTGGCATACGTGCACATAAACACGATCATCCCACATTAAAACCATATTCATACTTCAAGAATATATCTATTGATAAGATGTAATATATGCATTACGCATGTACATTCAGTATACATATATAAATATATCAAATATGCTATAGTGAAGTTTTTATTCTTAGTTTAGTTTTTTGGGAAAGTCATAAGTCATACATTAATTAGTGGGTCCCAAACACATGTCTAAAACCCAAGTACTCCCATGCTTTATCAACAGAAATTTATTTCAATTGTAACATGCATTTCTCTATACTCATCGTAGGAACCAATTGTATAACTACAGAGGTATACCAAAACCTAACTATTCCAAATTTATATATATATATATTTATACCCATACAGGTGTATGCACGAATTCCACAAAGATCATTCACATCATTATAATCCTTAGCAAGTTTCACTAAGTTATTACAGAAGTGCATACCAAATTTCAAGGATCAACCACCCATTAATTAGTTCCCAATTTTTGTCGATCCAAAACACTTATAAATATACGTTTACTAGTAGCCCAGAAATCATACCGTATAACTATTTCAAGAAAGAACATACTATATATTTAATTCCACAATTATACAATTAAACATGTCACTCCAATTTAAATTCAGAACTCCAAATATCAAGAATTAGGATATAATGCAACCAATCCTACAATTCCGAAATTATTCAACCCAGTATCACACCAAAAATCATGTTTAACTTATAAAATTACAACCCACAATTAACAAGTATGTGCTGCTATAAAATTGCAAAACATACAAGATTGGGGAAAAGAGGATTGGTGACTTACAATTCGGAAATTGAAAGAAAGAAGAAAAAGAAAAGAAAGTGAACAACAGTGGGTGTTGGGGGAGTCATCGGTGGCCAGAGGTAAAGGACGACGTGAGCGATGCAAAGCACAGTTGCCAGTAGCTATTTATTCCTTGGCCTTGCTTTCGGCTTCCTCTGATTTTGGCAGCGATGAGAGAGAGACCAAGGGAAAGGGTGGTGTCTGAATGGTGGAGTGATGGTGGTTGGCGACAGAGATGAAGTTAGCGGTTGCTTCTCTACCTCGGTTTAAAAGAGAGAGAATCGAAGAGATCCAAGAGGAAGAGAGAAGGGCTGGTGGCTGGTAGCAGTGATGGTGGCGCTGATAGAAGAAATCATCAATGATGGGCTGTTAGGGATTTCCTCCATTTTTCGGATCTGAAACGAGAGAGAGAGACCGTCGTTTGCTGCGGATCTACCTCCCTTGTTGGCGACGAGATAGCGTTAGAGTTTAGAGATGATGACCGGCGAACGAGAGCAGATCTGGCCGGCGGTGGTTCTGGAATGGTGGTGCTTGGTCGCTGCGTGTCGCCGGAGAAGATGGAGATCAAGCGGCGAGAAGGGTGGTAGTGGCACTGAATCGTGGCAGAGCAAGGATCTCGGGAGGGCAGGCTGGCGATGGTGTTGATTATTAACTGCTACTGATCTCCTTGTGGTAAGTGAAGCGAAGAAGAAGAAAATAGGAGAATCCGCATCGGAGAGATGGGTGGTCGGCGACGATGGCTAGCGGTGGTGGTGGCACAGCAACTGCTGCGCTGCTTATCGGAAGAGGGGAGAGGAAGGAATGAGGGTTGCGCTGCTGCTGAAGACCGAAGGGGAAAAGGAAAAATAAAATAGCAGCTAGGGTTTCGGTGTATTAGAAGGCTCATAATCGGAAATTGCACATAAGTCCCTCGAAAGTTTAGGTCAAGCGATTAAGTCCCCAGATTTAAGTAAAATTTAGATCAAGACCAATTAAAGTTTCGATAATTATAAAAGCACCCCCAGATTAAAGATAAAGTCCAATTAAGCCCAAATTCGAAATTAATAAATTAGGAAGAGAGTCCCCAAACAATTTGACAAAGTTCAATCAAGTCTTTAACTTTATAAAACTACAATTAACCCACATAATTATAAACTAAAGTGCAATTAGGTCCTAAACCTAATTCAATTAAGTTCACAAGTTGCATGGATTGACATTTAAGGGCAACTAAATAAATTTAGATACGTTTGTCTCATAATTACGATTAATTTATGAAATTAAAGAGGGTTAAACATAAAAAGTAAAGCGTAAAACACAATCGAGGTACATCATTCACATAATTAAATATAATTGAGCACTTTAAACATACTTAAACACACAACACTGAGCCTAAGCTCACTCGTGACGTCATACCGGACCTGTCTTGAAAATACGGGGCGTTACCACCTTCCCCCCTTAAGAGAACCTGGTCCCCAGGTTCCACTCCTGAGCTAGAAAAGCTTCGAGTTGATAGTATCTTAACCCTTCTCGAGGAGTTGCATAACACATAACCTCCGTTGTGAAGTTTACTCTCATTATCTCTACTGAACCTTTCTCGCAATGTGTCGTTGTCATTTGGATCCGTTTGAGTACTTGACTGTTGCTTTCATCAAGTTATTCGACCATTCCCATAAGATGAATAGTTATCGCTGCACTCAACTTTGATGACCTCGCAAACTCGTCACTTGCAGACCATTGTCAGGACAACGCGTAACGCAACCACAACAAACAAGAGAGAATCCCATCTCTCGGCACGTAAAGTGAGAAAGTCCCGTCCGTCGGCACACACAAGAGAGAGAACCCTATCTCTCGTGCACATAATTGAGAGAACCCCATCTCTCAAGCACACAATTGAGAGAATCCCGTCTCTCAAACACATAATGAGAGATCCCCGCCTCTCAACCTAAGTCTGATAGATTTCCATATCTCCCAAACATTCTAGTTTGAGAAAATCCAACATTTCTCAAACCCTTAGATTCAAGAGAATCCAGCATCTCCGAATATCTAAGTATAAGAGAATCCAACATCTCTCGTTCACAAAACTTAGAAAGAATCTAGCATCTTTCTATCACATAGATAGAGAGAATCCTACATCTCCCCAACACGTAAAAAGAGGGAGCCTAAGGTCTCTCTCGCACATAAATCCACAGATCAACATTCATACATACACAAATCAGAGTAACACTTGATGAAAAGTATGCGGTGCATGTTTGGTGTACCTTACACAACTGATATCGGTGTCCCTTGAGTATAGATTCAACGCTCATACCTCAACTCAAGGGGGATATCGCGATGGAATCCCTATAAAACAGGGTTACATTATGTATGTATGTTATATGAGAAGTTAGTGAGCAATCAAGAGAGTTTTAAATCACATAAGCATGAATAGTTCACATAAGTACATAACTCATTCATTTCAGCAACGGTTCATAACAAGTAGAAATTTCAAGTTACAAATACTAGATCAGGTATCCAAGTTATCACAATTAAAATAGCAATAGTCATCACCCACATCAAGCAAAACAAGGTAAGAGTATTTAAGCGATGCATGTATGCAAAAGCCATGAATGCTTGGCGTACCGTTAACCCAAGTGTAAAAATCTTGACAAGAAAGTCAAGATGAAGCAGTAGGAGTTGATTAAGCCGACAGCGATCCAACCCTCATCATCTGAACCTCTTTGTCTTGAGTCTTTTCATAGAGTGGTAACTCAGCAAAGCTCGTTTATCACCAAACCCCTTACTAGACCGTGATCATTGCTCAATTAGAATCCTCCTCAGTTTTTCACAAGAATTTTGATTTATAGGTTAAATCTTAGTCTGCTCATCTTCAAGGAATTGCCCATAATTCAATTGCCAATCAGAAATCTATCTCAGCAGAATCTGCCATCTCAGCAGAATCTTCCATCTCAGCTTGAAGAAAGCACCTAGAGAGCTAACAACCAATCTTCTCTTGTCGTTTGTTAACTCTAAACGGCACCAAAACCTTCAACACTCAACGATGGTTTGTAGCTTGTTGCTTAAGTAACATGATTACCTATCCACATCCCTTGACCTTGATCGGATCTTATTTGATCGAATTCTTCTACATTAACTCGTTGCCATCAATAAGGTGACTACTTCCAAATAAATGAATCATCAAGGCGAAAGCTCATCAAACTCCTTCAAAATGGTTCTACTTGATCAGATTCTCCTCCATTGATTCATTTCCTCAACAAGGTGACTACTTCCAAATAAACGAATCATCAAGGTGAAAGCTCATCAAACTCCTTCAAAACGGTTCTACTTGATCAGATTCTCCTCCATTGACTCATTTCGTCAACAAGGTGACTACTTCCAAATAAACGAATCATCAAGGTGAAAGCTCATCAAACTCCTTCAAAACGGTTCTACTTGATCAGATTCTCCTCCATTGACTCATTTCCTCAACAAGGTGACTACTTCCAAATAAATGAATCATCAAAGTGAAAGCTCATCAAATTCCTTCAAAACGGTTCTACTTGATCAGATTCTCCTCCATTGACTCATTTCCTCAACAAGGTGACTACTTCCAAATAAACGAATCATCAAGGTTAAAATTCATCAAACTTCATCTTTCAATTGACTTTAAGATAGTAAGTCAATATAGCAAATCTCATTCCTTCAACTCTGAACCTTTTCATGAACATTGATCTTGGTAAAGAATCCTTTCATCTTAGAATTATGGTGTGTTTTCGTTGTAGTACCAATAGGTAGTGTTGACGGAGGGAAATCTTAGTGTTGACTCATAGGGCACCCTGAAATTTAAACACTAAATTCGATGCATGCTGATTAGGATGCAAATGAAATGTAACAAGTATATCACGTAAATGCAACAATTAGTTGTAATTTATAAAGCACATAAAATAAGATGTTGCATAATCAAAGTCATAATGTGCACACAATCATAGAATCACGAAATAATTCATGCCGAAGGGTCAAAGTATCAAGTCAAACAAATACAATGCGCAATTATTCCTCTGCCGTACGACCTAGACAGACACAACACGACACTAGAGCTCGGTTTTGCAACCTAGAGCTCTGATACCACTTAAGGATGTAACACCCCAAACGGAGGATGCCACATCCCCGCACTAAGACCCAGACCCAGTCACGA
Organism: Lantana camara; assembly: GCA_037501455.1. Lineage (NCBI taxonomy): Eukaryota > Viridiplantae > Streptophyta > Magnoliopsida > Lamiales > Verbenaceae > Lantana > Lantana camara. The sequence goes on from CM074861.1 coordinate 95,015,984, forward strand.
AATGGAAAGTCCATGCCCGAATCCGAATCAAAGCGAACGGGAGACCAACTCACACACTAGGCTAGGCGGATCTAACTCGACAAACTCAGAGCGCGGAAGCAATTCAAACAACAAGCAGAACAGGTGACGGGTTCAACTAGCATAGATACCTAATCCCGAGTATCAATTCATAATCCAACATAGTAAACAACATAAGTATCATAATAATATCTGTTAACATCCAAGTACTAGCTTACTAACCCAACACGGATTTGTATCTAAGTAGAACATAAACCTAACCTTCAAGTGTGAAACATAAATATATAACATAAGTAAAGTATGCGAAAAATGCATCATATCACCAACTAGACTGACACGTGTGACTCAGAAGACTCACTTCCGCCTAGCTCAAGCCCAAAAGAAAACCTGCAAACTAAAAGATAAAATGAGGGGGTCAGTCAACTGATTGAGTGAGGGGGCTAACGCACAGCCACAATATATATATTTATAGCACAGCACATAACAGAAGGGTGGACTCATGAACCGGAGATAGGTGTTGTATACCAAAGACATTTCCAAAATACCCAAAAATATAGATATATCAGTTTTTAGAAAATATTTCAGAAACTCTATCTCGATTCATGATTCCCAGACAGAACAGATCACATGCTCGGCGAGTACGAGCTTCCAACCTTTACTCCTCAGAACATATCAAAACATAGAATACAAAAAATCAATCCAACCCTCACATCAATGATGGAGGGGATGTACCGTCCCCAAACCATCCAGAACAGACATACCCTCAAGGGGTAGCGAACCCACAAGAGTCCTCCCCGGCTGTAAACCGAAGGCTCAAGATACCACGCCTCCCCTATCTCCCTGATTCGCACAATGATATCTCAAATGAAACTATGCATAGGTATATCCCCAACGGCCCTAACCGTCCCGGGGGCTCCTTACCCATAGCTCCTCGGATCCACATACATACATACAGATGCCAATATTTCATGGCCAACTCGCTGCAGAAACATAACATAACATAACTTTTCAAAACAGCTTACATATGCTTTCATATCTAATTTTCCAAAACAGAGCTGATTCACAAGGTCATAAACATATCATATCCAACACATACGTATATATAATAGATATACTCGCATGCAAGGGTTGAAATCAGCATATTAAGGCCATAGGTCGCATAACTATACAAAATCCTAAACCTCACCTGAGAAGCGACGAGACACAAGAATTGAGAAGACGGATGCACTCGATCGGTTTGTCTCCGCCCTGGAGATCACTGAAGAAAAAGAAGCACAATTACTCATGAGACACGACTCAAACATGAACCACAGAGACGCACGGCAATGATTAAGAATGCATTAGGGACATACGTTCTTATCAAGATCATAGTTCCTGATGCCTAAGGTAAGGTGATACACGATCATGTGCACAATTAATGTTCCATGTAACACTGAACGATTTAATTCTAACATATATAAATACAGTCACACAATTTGAAGAATTTAAATAATAAGCCATCAACTTAAAACCAACAATTTTAGTGGTCACATTAGATTCAAGATTGCATGATGTAAAAACAAATAATTTCTTAACTAAACAATTGGCATACGTGCACATAAACACAATCATCCCACATTAAAATTACTCGAATTTTAGCAAATCACAAGTGAAACTACATCTAACCATGCAAATATTCAGTAAAGCTCATAGCAAACATGTACATTCCTCCCCCACAATTAAACTTTGCAATGTCCTCATGCAATTGAAAGAATTAAAGGATTAGAAAACTCCCTGATTAACTGACGAACCGGCAATGTGCTTGCAATGCTTCCGAAACCTGAACCGGTGAGTAGAAAACACAGATCAAGTGCACAGGCAATTGATAATCAACATGCATCCAACAAGTACAAATCAAGTTACAAATTCACGAAAATAAAAACACCATTACATAAACCAAATCAGGAAACCAAACATAGCAAAAACTTAAGTGTAGACAAATATCCAAACATAGTACTGCATAAACGAAACAAAATGTCTAGAACTCTGTGTGAAAAATATCAAGGTAACAAAATCAGGGTGATGGGGGTCCTCCAAAATACTGATCCAAGTGAGCACTGAACCCGTCAAAATTGGCCTCCAACTTGGCCTCCCACGCGAATCGCTCATCCACATAATGTGCCAAATCTTCAACTCTAGTGATTACGGTGGTCAAATCAGCCCTCAATCCTGCTAGCTCTGCACGTGTACCTCTCAAAGTCACAGGAGTGTCGCCATTGGCCTCAGCAACAACAGGCGCGGCATTGCGAAGAATCACAAACTCATCATCAGGCCGGTCAGGTATCCGAGCCAAGAGCTCTCTGTCTCTCAGAAAGCTTATCGAACCGGGCTATCCCCCAGCTGTACATCTACCAGAAACGATCTCTCTCACGGATAGGCCACCATGGAAAAATCCTATTCTTCAGCTCCTCATTCTCCCAAGGTATAGCTAAGCCTACAGTCTCCAAGTATTCCGGACCAATATGTCCAAAACTAATAGGCAAAGACCCTCTCGGTCTCCAGTTCATCTCCCTAGCAAACATCATCACAAAGCCTCCATGAGCAATCATGCCCCGTAACACTCCCAGCACTCTCCTACAGCTTCCAAAGAAACTCAATCGTACCATCGAACTTAATACCTTCCTTCATCAAAAACATTATGCCCAACTCAGTTTTGGTAATATGGCTATCTCTCCAGTATCTGGCACAGAATCCCAGGGCTAAAATCCTATGGACGAGTACCCATGTCAACGAGTGAAAATAGCTGTCATGCGTACACCGGGAGGAATAAATAGGGATGCCCTCTCTCAAAGGAAAGGATCTCCACACCTCCTCTCGCTGAGAAGTGGTGGCATTAGCTGGAAACTGAAGAATATCTTCCTGCTCACACTCCAAGTCCGAGTTTCCATATCATCAAGAGTCAAGGTCAAAGTGTTGTCCACCGAATCAAAATTCATTGTATGAAAGAAAGCGGCGGTCATATATCCATAGGTCATATCCATCCTCTGAAGGAAAGGCAACTAACCTATGTTGTCGAACAGCCTCTTCACTTCCTCCCAAACCTCCAATCTATCCATCCGCTCGAAGAATTTAGTACCCACAATATTCCTTGTTAGATTCCTTTGGAAAGGATTCCCAAAGACATTAACCGAATCAAAAGGTTGGTGGTCTAATCCGGATGAAGTAGTGAAAGGTTCCAGGACTCTAGAGTGCTTAGTGCGACCCATCGTATCTAAATCAAACAATTATAGCAAAACAAAGCACAAAGAAATCAATCACAATTCACATGGATGATTCATCAAATACCTTATGTGCTTAAGCCTAGTGTGTGAATCCCAACTCAAGTTCTTCAATCTACCCAACTCAAATTCACACTAGCTTAATTACTACAATTCAAGTTCATAGTTCTCTACCTTCAAATCCTAAATTAAAAAACAAGGTCACTAATAACTTTAGGATTCTTCAAAAATTTAACCCAATTCAAGTTAACTTCAATTTAAAGCATCAATCCTAATTCTAGCATAGTTGTTCTCTCAAAATTCATCAATTCAATCTCATAGTGATCTCTATCATGCAAATTAATTCTAGTTCTCATCCATTAGATTGGAAAATTTTGGCTAAAATAATTACTCTAAGACAAAGGAATATTGACTTACTTTGATTCACAAGGGAGTAAAGAGTGTAACTTGGAGGGGAAGCTTCTTGCTTGTAAATTGATAATGATTGACCCAAGGGAACAATTGACTCTCTAGTAAGGTGGAATAAGTTGGTGCAAGTGTATTTATAGGTTTGGGGGAAAGAAAACCGAAATTGGGTAGGACAAGACTCAAAATAACCCTAAAAACGTGTTCCTAAAACCCAATTTGCGCCAGTCGGACCGGTAACGGGCGTTACCGGTTTTCCTAAGAAGAAGGGTAACGCTGTTGGCAAAGACGCCTGTATCCATTAACGGGCGTTACCTAAGAATAACTGAAGAGGTGTAACACCCGTTACCTCTACTACCCGGAGCGTCTGACCTCTTTAACGGGCGTTACCAGAAGGTAACTGCAATGGTGTACCGCCAGTTACATACAATTCCACCGAAAACATAATTAAAACACAAACACACAACTAATAGTGCTCAATCACGTCAATTAACTGAAATTAACTCATAATATTCAATCAAATCACAGTGCACCATTCTTGAAACTCATAAACACCTATATCAATTCATATCAACAATTCATTCTCCTCAAGCAAATCAATGTCATGCACAAGCATACGATCAAAGTAAATGGACCTCAATATTAACAATGATGTTCAAATCACGGCCCTCGTACCATCTAGATCTTGGCTACCTAGTAAACCATCAAGTGGCCTGCAACGAAAGAGACAACTCAATTATTGTGACAAAACGAGGAGGACATAAATGAAAATAACGGAAACAGAAACAAACAAAAGAAAAGAAAAAGGAAAAAAGTTAGTTCTAAGTTATAGTCGTTAGCTTGACTACGGGGGCCGATTTGGGATTAGCAGTCCCCAAGTAACGAGTCACAAGGAGTGACCTCGTTCTTGTTACTCACAAACCTAGAGCTTGATCTCCAAGTATCTAAATCCAGAACATCCTTCATTCTCGATCTTTGAAACTTCATTTCTCTTTGCCAATCAACTGCATCTCTTTGCTCCATAAACAGAGTCTTTCCGTCTGGTGTATCATTTACAACCTTAATCATGAAACACTTATCTGGAATTGCTGGTGGTGTCCTGGAACCAAAGTTCCTGAACTCCATTCTTTCATCTCCTATTTTAAACGTGAGATGTCCATTCTGAACATCAATATCTGCTCCAACCGTAGCCAGAAACGGTCTTCCAAGTATCAGTGGCATCCTCTCATCGCTCTCAATATCAAGAACTGTAAAATCAGTGGGAATGTGAAAATTTCCAACTTTTACCAAAATATCTTCCAGAATTCCGATCGGGTATTTCACCGATCTATCTGCTAGTTGGAGTGTCATATTCGTTGGCATGAGCTCCTTCACTCCTAATTTCCTCTAAGTAGACAATGGAATTAAACTCACACTAGCTCCTAAATCACATAGAACATTATGAAATTGCAGAGAACCAATAGTAAGGGGAATTGAAAAACTCCCTGGATCTTTAAGCTTCGAAGGAAGCTTATGCTGAATGATAGCACTGCATTCCTAAGTAAGTATCGTAGTAGTGAAGTTATCAAGCTTCTCCTTGCTTGGAATTACTTCTTCCTCCAAATTCTCCTTCTTAGAATCAACTTTCTCTTCAGCTTTCTCAAGTACTCCTTTTTCAAGCACAACTTCCTCAACATCTGAACTTACAAACTTCTTCGGTCCTTCTTTCTCTCTATTATCTCCTATAAATATGGCCTGGCAATGCTCCATAGGATTGTTTTCAGTTTGGCTTGGTAGCATTCCTGGGCCTCTCAAATTCAAAGATTGGGTAATCTGACCATTCTCAATCTCCAAAGTTTTGGTCTGATTTACCACTTGATCTACTTGGGCTTCCAAATTCTGATGTTGACCCTGTAGACATTGTTATGAACTTCTCAGGTGCGACCTCCCGACCCTGCTTTTGCTCCTGTTGAGGTGGTGCAACATTAAATTAAGCTGGTGGTCGTGGTTGAAATTACTGCCCAGGTTGGAACTGTAGCCTAGGTTGAGGTGGTTGTTGAACATTCTGATTATTAGACCACGACAAGTGAGGGTGGTTCTTCCATCCTGGATTGTAGGTGTTTGAGTAGGAATCATTTACTGTTTTGAAGTTTTTTGCATAATTCACCTGCTCTTGCACCTATTCTCCTACATTGGTATGAGGACACATATTAAAATCATATGGGCCACTATAGATTTCACATGTTACCTAAACTGGTTGGGGTTGTATCCCAACTGCATTGACAGATAGTTGGTCCAATTTCTTGTTAAGGGCTTCAAATTTAGCATTGATGGTGGTTAAGCCATCTAACTCTATGACTCCTGTTTGCACCTTCACTGGTTGCGAATGGCTCCTTTCATGCACAAAAACATCATTCTGCGACATGTTATCTAACAACTCAGTTGCAACTACTTCAGATTTGGCTAAGAATGCTCCGCTAGCTGCAACATCCATCGCTCTTCTATAGGTAGGAGACATCCCATTGGAAAAAGTCTGAATCAATAACCAATCGGGAATTCCGTAATGTGGACACTTCTTCTGCAAATCCTTAAATCCCTCCCAAACTTCATAGAAAGACTCTTCATCCAACTTCCTGAAACCTTGGATATCATTCATGTACTTCGTGCTTTTGCTGAGTGGAAAGAACTTTCCTAGGAAAGCCTGAGATAATGCTGCCCAAGTCTGAAAGGATTCATTTAGGACAGTACTCAGCCATGCTTTAGCTCGATCCCTAAGTGAAAAGGGAAAAAGCCTAACTTGGATAGCATCTGTGGTGACATTGTGAATTTTGAAGGTATCACAAACTTCCAAAAAATACACCAAGTGTTAAGTTGGATCCTCCAAAGGTAATCCTGAAAACGGATTGTTTTGCAATAGATTTATGATAGCTGGTTTAATCTCAAAGTTGTTTGCTGCAATCGGGGGACGAGTTACAGTTTGAATTGCTCCAACTTGCGGTACGTTATAATCTCTTATAGCGGGTGGTGGTGGTGGGTCTGCCTCAGCCATCGATAAAGTAGTTGGTTTCTTCTCCTTCTTATGCGTTCTCCTAATAGCACTCAGTGTTCTCTCAATTTCAGGCATCTCATCAAGCATCCATTGTAACACCCCAAACGGAGGATGCCACATCCCCCGCACTATGACCCAGACCCAGAACATGAAATGGAAATCCATGCCCAAATCCGAATCAGAGCGAACGGGAGACCAACTCACACACTAGGCTAGGCGGATCTAACTTGACCAAAACTCAGAGTGCGGAAGCAATTAAAACCAACAACAATAGATAGCGGAAGCATTTAAAACAAAACATGCAAAGTAGGTGACGGGTTCAACTAGCATAGATACCTAATCCCGAATAATAGATCAACAAACATAACAAGTGACGGGTTCAACTAGCATAAATCCCTAGTCCCGAATATCAACATAAATTAATAATCATCAAGTGCCACAAGGGGCCGAATGAGAGTGCCGCAAGGGCTACCGAATAGTAAAATATAATCTCAAGTCTACAAGACAAAGCATAAGTAAAGTGTATGAAAAGACAAATGCAAATAGAAAGACTAAACTGACGAAGTGTAACTCAAAGGACTCACTTCCGCCTAGCAAACGCCAACAATCCTGCAACTAAAAGTGTAAAATGAGGTGTCAGTCAACTGACTGAGTAAGGGGGCTAACGCACACCCACTGTATATATATAGAGCATAGCACATATCAGAAGGGTGGACTCATGAACCGGAGGTAGGTGTTGCATACCAAAACATTTCCAAAAGTACCCAAAAGATAGTTATAAGTATAAGCTTTAGAAAACATTTCAGAAACTCTATCTCGATTCATGATTCCCAGACAGAACAGAACACATGATCGGCGAGTACGAGCTTCCAACCTTTACTCCTCAGAATCATATCATAAAATACAAAATCAATCCAACCGTCACACCAATGATGGAGGAGATGTACCGTCCCCAAACCATCCATAACAGACATACCCTCAAGGGGTAGCGAACCCACAAGAGTCCTCCCCGGCCTTAGCCGAAGGCTCAAGATACCACACCTTCCCTACAGCACGGGTCGCGTGAAGATATCTCAAATGGAACTACGCACAGGTATATCCCCGACGGCCCTAACCGTCCCGGAGGCTCCTTACCCATAGCTCCTCGGATCCACATACATACATACATACATACAGATGCCAATATTTCATGGCCAACTCGCTACATAAGCACAACACACTGTTTTTCCCAAAATAGCTTACATATGCTTCAAAAACTGGTTTTTATATATATTCCTACGCTGCAGGGATAGCCCGCCCACGCAAGACTCACACACTTACATTCCCACGCTGCAGGGATAGCCCGCCCACGGAGAAGTGCAAGCATAAGGTCATAAAAATATCATATTCAACACATACATAACTATTATAAGGTATACTCGCATGCAGGGGTAGAAATCAACATGTAAAGGCCATAGGTCGCATAACTATACAAAATCCTAAACCTCACCTCGTGAAAGTAGAGTCTGAGAGTGTGAAGGGCCAAACACTCTAAACCTCGGGCCCACCGGCACCACCAAACTCTGTGACAAGACATACAGAAGCCCAGACTTAGACTCTATATGAACCAAACAAGACGCATGACATTGCTCATGTAATAATGTGATGTAATATTATATGATATGATGTGTACACATAAATTATGAGAATGACGTGAAAGTGTTCATGTGTACAATTAATATCCCACACAGCAAATAAACACACAATTCAATTATTGTATGAGTCAATTAGCTACTTAACATGTTTACAATCAACCAAACACTAATCAAGTCGAGGCAAGTTAACCACGAGGATCCACATCGTCCCAATTAGTTACAATTTTCTTATCAGATCAAATCACATAACAATTTACAAGGAAATTACATTTTTACAATACAATAATATTCCGGCATACAATTGCATTATCGTTACAATTGTCAATTCAAATAAATATTAATACTTTTCAAACACCAAATTTAGTGGATACTTCATATAGAAAGTTGTCATATATGTAATGATTCACAATTCCATAAAGCACAATCTCATTAATAAATTCACTATCGAAGTTAACAACAATCGAGTTCCCATTAGCAAGTTGGAAGATACAGATTAGAGTTTATAAATATATTTAAAGAAATTCATATATAACCATATAGGTACTTATATTTACACATTTCCCACGGAATGTTATCAAATGAACTAAAAGGTGTTTGAGCACGGCTATTAAACTCACTTATCAACTCCAATAAATAATCCAAAATGTATGTATACTTAGGTGCCAACATATTTCGACATAAAGCAACAACCTCTCACACTTCAATTTATTTAAACAGGTTTAAACTCAATTTAATTCAATTTATAAGAATTCATTCCAAATAGAATATTTATTCCCCAAGATCATTCATACTTAATTACGCAGTTGTACAATCCATTACACATTCTCATCATATAACATAATCAAGCAACAAACTATTTATTTTATTTTTTTTTTTTCATATATGTCCATAAATTATACCAATGTATACATACGGCCGAAATACCCAAATTTACGAATAACCAACTCAACACTTTTCAATTAAAACGAACTCATAGCATTTGATTGAACTAGTACAGATTACACAATCCCAAATAAATACTAGCTATACGAAATAATTAAATCAAACCTATTACACTAATTACAACTACAAGTTAACCATCACAGATTAGGGAATTTACAGTTAAGAGGAGAAGCAGTCGATTTTAATTTAAAACTGAAATTAGATATACTTCAGCATCATTAAACCCAAATTAATTAATTTAGATCAAACCTCTAAGACTTAAATGGCATTCACATAATCACAATTGTCCAATTTCCTTAAACATAGATTCATAAGAGAGTACAAGTTGATTACAATTATAGTCTTCAATAAAATAAATCAATTCCAAACCCAATAATAATAAAATTAACAAACATACATCTAATTACACCGTTCACAATTCACGAATATGCAAAGGTTCTCAAATGGGGAACAGGGTCGGCGATTACCAAAGTGAAGGAGGAAAGATTGCCGGTAATGGGATTTGCTACTGCTGTGCCTGCTGTTCCATGTTCTGTACCTCAGGTGCGAAAAGGGAGAATGGCGACTGGAGATGATGATTTGCGACGGAAGCGGGATCGTCGACAGAACTGATGAGGGAGAGTTGGACTCCACCGCTGCTTCTGAAGGTGGTGACGAAGGCGATGGAATCGGAAGGAAATCGATAGCTGAGATGAGGGTTGTAGCTGAAGCAGTTCTCCTCTGTTCCACCGGAGTGAAAGATACAGAGGCAAGGGAGGAGGATACGGCTCAGTCGAAGATGAGAAGGCTATCGGAACTGCTCTTGCTGTAGCGAACGGATGAGAGGGATAAGATGGTAACGGAGGTCTCGGTTGTTGGAGGTGGCGGAAGGGGAAACTCCAGTTCTGCTCAGATCTGGTGAAGAAAAGGGGAAGAAGAATAGGGTGGTTACCGGATCTGAACCTTGACAGCAGTTGTGGATGAAGGGTGGCGTGTGCGGCGCCGGATCTGCTGCTGTTGTTGCGCCGTTTCTGCTGAGTTCGTAAGGGTGGGTGCGTGTCGCGGCTTTGCGGCAGCGAGATGATGGTGGAGGGCTGAGTCGTGGTGGTTCGACGGTGACTGTCCGAAGTAATATCCGGCAAGGAGACGGCGGCTGTTCTGCTGTTGAGGAGGATAGGGAAAAGGGTGATGGTGGTGTCGGGATAGTGTGGCTGAGGGAGTGGTGGTCGACGGCGGAGCTCGCCTGAGAAGAAGGCGTCGCGGTCGGTGGTGGTTGGCGCAGCAGTTGCTGCGCTGCTGCTTACCGTAAGTGGGAGAGAAAGAGCTACTGCTGCTGCTCAAACCGAAAAGGAGAAGAAGGTAATGAAAGAATGAGATTTGAACTAGGGTTTCTCGGTGTATAAGGGCCATCCTCCCGAAATTGCAACCAAGTCCCCCCCAAGAAATTAGTTGATGCGATTAAGTTCACAAAATTCAATTAGGGTTCAATTAGTTTCAATTAGAGATTGTGTAATTATAAAAGCACCCCAAATATTTAAAGTGGTGTCCAATTAAGTCTAATTGAGTTTCTCATAATTAGAAATAGATCCCCAACTTTTATTAGTCTCAAATTAGCCCACATAATTTAAATTAAAGAGCAATTAGGCACCAAACACATATTTCAGTTAAGTCCACATCTTTCCATAGAATTACAATTGGGTCAATTAAACAATTAAAACATAAATAAAGCAATTCAAACACAAGAAGAGTTAAATAAATAACAATCTAATCGCACGAAAACGACATCGTATCTTGCTCTGAAAATGTGGGGTGTTACATCCATCATGCAATCATGATCGCTTCCCCCTAGCCTTAGATAATTAGCTACTCATAATTAAAGCAAAACTTATAAAACTAAAGGGAATTGCATTAAAATAAATCATCATCAATGAATCTAATCATGGTCTAACAATTAAACTCATAAAAATTCAGCAATAATAAAAAATAAAACTAGCATACGAAACTAAAATTAAACTCAAAGGAATTAGTTGGAAATTAAAGCAACAATAAAACCAAAGATCGTTCTCGAAATTTAATCCTGTCGTCTTCTCGAATTCTTTGAAAATCTATGAAAACTTATGAGCCTTCTTCCAAACCCTAGGTCTTGACCTGGAAGGAAAACTCTTTTTCTATCTATCTGTGGCTCTCTTTTTTTCTCGAATCGCCGCCCTAGGTAACGGGCGTTACCTAATATTGCCTTGCTTCTATTAACGCCCGTTACTGCTTAGAATCGCCATAACGCTTTTACAGTGGTAATGAGCGTCACCACTTTCCTTCTGCATCTCTATTCTCGCCAAAACTCCCCTCCTGTGGCCAGTAACGGGAGTTATTCCTTTTATACTACTAAGTGGTAACGGGAGTTACCACTTTATCTCCCAAAAATGCATGAAATCGCTCTGCTTCGCCGTTTCATAACTCCAACTCCATCAGCACCTGAATAGAGTCAAATAAACACATAAACGCATCAAACGGCACCAGAATATAATCTAATTAACGCTTAAAATCATGCAATTTCTACACACAGCACTCCTCGACAACCGAATCAAGCTTTGTGCAAGAAACACAAGTCTACATAAGACTCTAGACTCATGAACCAAATAATCAACGAACGGCATGCGTATGCTATGATATGATATGAGATATTGATGTTAATAACTTATGAAAATGCTCATTCACTTCATATCTTGCACGTTTCAAATCAACTCAATCCATAAACCTCATATAATGCTCATAACACATAAGAATACATGTTAATAAGACATAGAAATCATAAAACATGTGAGAGAAGATCAAAAAAGTTAAGGAAAATAAGAAAACGAAAAACGGAACAACGAGGGTTCGCATTTGAGATCCATGGCCATGGATCTTGGTCCAGAAAATAGCAAATACGTCTCAAAATCCACAGCCACGGATTTATTTTGAAGGAAAATCCACGGTCGTGAATTCAAGTCCGAAACCCTGAAAATTGCTACAAAAAAGGGTAGCAACATACACAACACAAAACCAAGACAAAGTACCAACTAAGCTACACAAATCAAGTCTCAATATGTTCATAACACTTATACACATATCATATCTCAATTGTACAACATATAACACACATTTGGGCACTTAAATCAAGCACCACTCATCATACAAAATCCTATCCAATCCATAACATTTAATAAACCATCAACCAAGGTGTAATTGCAATAAATTCAAAGACACACACACATACAATCACATATTCATGCTTAAGAACAAGGATACACATATAAGTCTCCAAACCCTATTAATCAACACATTCACACACACACACATATATATGAATACCAACCTTAAAATGAAAGAGAAGAGGTAATGAAGATAAGGTGGTAGAGATGATGAAGATGACGATAATGATGATTCTCCTTCTCCTTGGTTCTTCTTCTTGCTTGGGATCAACAGTGCGTATGATGAGGGAAAATGTGTTGTGTATGTTGTAGAGATTTAGTGTGTGTGTTCTTGTATAATCTATGTAAGATATATATATGTATGTAATATAATGTATAGATACATTAATTATATGTATAAAGTAAAAAGGTAAGATATTAAGTATATAATATGTATATAATTTCATAGTGTTAATATATATATATATATATATATATATATATACATGTATATATGAATCTTTCATGAGGTATGCATGAGGTAAATAATGTTACTCTTATGAGATTAATTTAAGTATATATGTATATATATGAAAGTATGATATGTTTATGAAATATATGAATTATGAATTTTGTATATGTTATGAAATGAAATGAATGCAATTGCAAATAAAATAATCACATGGCAATTAGGCAATTATTCACATAATTCATTTAGACATACAATCAATTAAAGCATGCAAGATATTCTAACTCTCAAACCCACATGTGTGGCACACGTACCTGTAAGACGAAAACACTGGGTGTTACCGGAAAGTAATGTGGGAACCAAAGAAAAGATACAACCATTTAGGAGGGGAGATTGTAATAGTCCGTATCACGGCCTAGCTGGAAACGGTAAACTAATGATAACCAAAATGCATTTATATATCTTGATCCATCCTTAAAATGCTTCATTCATTGCATCTGTACATGAATTAAGTGCTCTTATGTGGTCTTATGTGATTCCGAGGGGAGTTCGGCACCGAAACCCTAAAAGTACTATTTATTTTTCGAGCCATTACTACTCTGTTTTGTCAAAGAAACCCTAGAGGACCTAAACGTATCTTTTCAAAATTTTCCAAATCATTTTTCAAAGCTCTAAGGCCTTTCTTGCGTGCACAAATAAATTTAAGAATTTATTTTCAAAGAAAATTAATAGTCGGTGAAATATTTTCATCGACTTATCTTTTTAAACCTTGAAATCACAGTCATAACGTTCCTTGATTTATTCTACGTTTTTGAAAAGCTTTTTGGACTTTCAAATCATATCTTAGAATTATTTTTATATTTAAAATTATTTTATTAAATAAAAGTTATCCTTTCTTCCGAAGATTAGAACTTTCAAAACATACGTCCGATTTCGACCCATGAGTAATTGTTTCGAAGCTAATTTTATTTCCTAGATCTTGGTCACTTTTTTTACTCTTAAAATCTACTGTTTGAAGGAGAAATTATAAGAAACCCCTCTCCCAACAATTATGAAAGAAACTAACCTACTTTAGGGAAATTATATAAAAGACCCCATCTTATCCTTTAATTTTTGAAAATTGCGAACTGGCCCCAAATTTCACCTGTAAAAAGAATATCTTCCCTTGGAGTGCCGTTTCTCCCTCCCCTTCCCTAAACTTGTAAGTTTTCTTTTATTTTATTTTTATGTTTTAATTAGTTTAGTTTATGCGTTTAATTTATGTTTTAATCATGTTAGGTTTTAGATTATAATATATTCTTTAATTTCTGCACGTTTAGGTTATAAATTATGTTTTATATTATATTCTTTAATTTTATGAATTATATGAGTTATGTTTCATAATTTGTAGTTTATTATGAAATGTGTTACATAATTTAATTATGTTATAATTTAATTATTTGATAATTTTTATGACATGTTACATTTTAATTATATTATGATCATACTTAGGTAATTTAATTTGTTACATGATTTAGTTTAATTTGTTACATGTTATTTAATGTTACATAATTAGAATTTTTAATCTATAGTTTTAATTGTTACATGTTTAATTAATTGTAACCCGAACCAATTAATATAAGTTATTGTATAATATACGTATATGTATTTGATCCCCCTACGTATAAATACGGTATATAATTTTCTATAAATGCTAAATGTATTTTAGTATAAATACTTAAGTTCTTACGTAAAAATACTAAATGTATTTTCGTATGAATATTACATGTATTTCTGTATAAATAACAAGTGTGTTGCATCCGTGACGTCAGTCATCACATCCCCCACACTATGAGTCCAATCCACATATGAAATGTGGTAAGCCATACATAAAACGGACTTACAGCGAACGGGTGATAATGAAAATACAGTCCTAGTTAGGCGGATCTAACCCTGAACCAGGCAATATTCAAAGTGCACTGGGCCGAAGCTATGAAAAGAGGAGCTCAACACTCATGACAATAGCCCAGGCAATCATTCAATCAACCAACATTATCAACATGCACCTAACAACTAGTTCAACTAAGCATGCAACCTGTCCCAAATATCAAGTCATAAGATAAAGCCTCCATGGCTAAAATCAAAATCAATAATATGAGATTCAAAATGCATTCAGTCAGCAAGACATATCAATTATACAATAAAAGTATGTTTTGTAAAGTAAAGTACAAGACTTAGGCATAACAAATTCTATGTACAAAAGGGACTCAGGACTCAACTCCTTAACTCAATTCTCCACGTAGCTGCACCTGCAAAAGACTAAAAATGTTGGGGGAGGGTTCAGTCTCTAGAAGACTGTGTGGGTGGCAGTACAAAAATATAAAAGAAAAGAAAATCAAGTAATCACGTACATGCAAGCCATAATTTCGAGTAAGGTTTAGTAAGTTAGTTGCCAAGTTGGCGAGAAATAAGAGTTATCAATACTCGGGATTACGACGTCCAATTTACAGTTCAATACCATTTGTTATGGCTAATCAGTGAGCCCATTCAATGAGGGCAACAATCTCCATCCTTACTCCCAATAGTGTGATCAATTTCATTATTTAAACAATAACGATCAAGCAATCATTACAGTACAGTGCAATCAATCAATAAATTCAATACCTCCTTCTCTGGTTGATGGTCAGATGATCGATCCAAGCCATCCAATCAGGACGGGCATTAGGTTTATGACTCCCAATGCCCAGGATTTCATCCCCCACTAATCCTCCTAGCGGGTTTCGGCCTCATTCTAACAATACAGGACGAAAATCTGTGCTAGATTAGCCTTAGGCCCATGCTTTCCCGGCATCTCAAGACATAGCCCATGCACGGCCCAATAATGTAATAAAGTATAATAACTTGCCAAAACAAAAGCTAGGGATTCAATGGAAATCATTTTCAATACTTATATATATATAGAAAATGATTTGGTGTTTATGTATTGGTAGTACTCAGACATATCTAAGTATATATATAAGTATAATAAGCATACGGGAGGAGAACGTTTCACATAAGGCCATAGGTCATACATAACTAAGAAGAAAATCCCACTTGTTCAAGTCAGTAGAGAGATAAAAAGAAGACCTGGACCCTATCGTGCTCGATCGTCACCACCCTGGTGCTCAACTGTACTAGAAAAGTAACATGGTGTATTAATTGTGAGACAATAAGACCACATAGATGCACGGTGTATGCTTATGAGACGGTATGAGATGATATGTGTAGCACCTGCGATGATTCGTACCACATCCCCTGCATTACAAGTCTACTCTACACATGAAATGGGTAGTCCAAGCATGAATCGGACTCATAGCGAACGGGTGACAAAATAAAAGATCTCCTAGATAGGCGGAATCTAACCCTGTACCAATAATCAACAACATCCATAATACATTGCGGAAGCAATAAAGTTAACATGAACGGATTCCAACAATGGCTACAAGCCCAACAATTCTATAACATAATTAAATCCATCATGCATCCTAATAATGAGTTCAACTAAACATGCAACCTGGCCCGAATCAATAATTGTGACTGGCACACTGGCCTAAATATATAATGAGATACAATTTAAATCATAATAACGTGAAATGTGACTCGAGTGTACAAGTGACTCAAATAAGTAGCTAAGACTCAACTCCCTCCTAGCACAACCTGTAAGAATCCAAAAAAGTGGGAAAGAGCGGTCAGTCTCTAGAAGACTGGGTGAACAGGAGCTATACATATACATAAAAACATGAGCATGCAAGTCATAAACCCCAAGCAAATTGTTAATTTAAAGTTAGTTCCCGCGAAGGGCAAGAAAATAGCTAAGCATTCCCGGGACTTTATGACTAATTCATATTAAATCCATTAAGTTCATAATCGAAACATAATCATTGTAGCTCGGCGAGTGAGCGTACATAATTCTCTAACCAAACTCCGACCATGTACAATAGATATGATTAATAAATTTTGAATACGCTATCATGCATTACATAATAATACATGCAAGCCATATAACATGAGACATAACCGTTTGGGCAATCCATGTCCCAGCCTTCCCGCATGGTGCATACCAATAATAATCATATTCATAATCATAATCATAAGCATAATTTCCAGCCTTCTCCCTCCATAATGGTTAGTCCTGCAGACCTGGACCATTTTATAACAATATCGAGACGGGGGCTCATGACTCGTACCCGTTCATTCGATGGGTTAACCACCGGCTCAAGAATATCCCGCCTCCCGGACTCCTAGTCGCATGAGGATATCTCAAAGGGTACTTTGTGCAATGGTTTAGCTAATAACATGTCGAACCGGTCTCCATTCACACATTTTCCCCGGGCCTAATAACATGTGCATGATCAACGTGCATAATCTCGCTAAAACATTTAAGTTATGATCATAATAATAACTCCTTTCAAATCCTTGGGAAATAATTTACCCAATAAGAATTTATTCGATGACTTCACTTTGAAAAAATAATATATATATATATACACATTAGGTTTTTGGCCAATAAGTAAAGGTTGTAAGGTTTGATACGTAACTAGAATGAAAACACCCTCACCTGGAATACGACAAGATAAGAAACATTGATCCAGAAGTCTCCGCCCTGAAAAGAATTATACAAGAGAAGGAATAATGTGTACTAGTGAGAAATGACTCAATATGAAACTAAATAAGATGCACGGCATTGCTATGAGGTGTCGTGGAATGATATGAAATGATATAACACATGTGTGAGAATTATAAAATGATATGCTATGTCATGATAGTGTTCATCAGCATAATTAATGTTTCATATATCAAATAGGCATATAGTTCAAGTGTATGTGTGGTATATGATCGTGCGATAAAATATTAGAACATAATTAAATCACTTAACACATAATGCGAGCAAATTGGATTAATTTAAATCATGTAGGCATGTACGACAACAAACAACTCAAATCATAATTTACACATAGCATTTAATTGAAGCTCAAGCAAATACTTGTCAAGGAATAAGAATTTAATCACCATCAAATAATTTGGCATGTATAAATATCATATAAGTCACGTGCGGGGTCGAGAAAACGAAGGGGAAGCACAGAAATGGAGTTTGGAGTAGAGTTCGAACAAAAGTTGGAAGTTCCAAAATGCACAAGCTAGAAGGAAATGGAAATACCTCAAGATCTAAAAGTTGAAAAGGGGTTTTGTTTGTTGGATCTGAAAGAAGACAAATAGATCTTTCCACACATATATGGCTCAAATTCTAGTACAAAGAGGAATGAAAATGGCTTAGGTCTGAATTTGGGTTAACGCAGATTCGCGATAGGTTGGTGGCACCAAATTAAAACAACCATATCTCACTCCTCGGAACTGATATTGACAAGCCGTAAAAAGGAGAATGCTCTACACTTCAAGTACTTTAAAATTCAGAGCAAAAGGAGCAGGGGAGATCATCCCATCTGGGATAAAAACTGTCACGGCCGAGATGCTAGAGCATCAAATTTCTTGGAAGTGCAATCCGGGGCAGGATTAAAAGTGTCAAGGCCGGGATTGGTCTCTAGAACACTGAAAAATAGGGGAAAACTAGGAAAAGATGAAGGGGATCCCTCCCAAGGCTTAAAACTCAACCAAAGCTCAACCGAAAGCACTTAAAAAATGTAATATACCATATAGGAACATCAAATGCAACTTTACGGCAAAATAGAACACATTAATCCACAAACCCACATCAAAACACACACATATATATATATATACACAACCATATACACAAATACATCAACCAAATTATTGTAAGAAGTTCATAGATCCTAACAAATATTAGCATAATATCATCAAGAAACAAGAATCTAAATTTAGATTATAAAAGCCTTAACAAAACACCCATTCACACACACACATATATATATATATATATATATATATATATTCAAACCTTGGAATGAAATGAAGGAATGGAAGGATGAAATGACGGAGACGATGACGATGATGATGCCTTGATTCCTCCTTTTCCTTCATCTTGCTTAGATAAAAAATGGAGATGAGTGTATGCGAAGGGTTTGAGAGAGAGAGAGAGGGGTTTGTGTGTTAGAGATTTAGTGTGTGTATATAGTGTTTATGTGATTATGTATATAGGTATTATATGATATGATATGTTCGTATGTATAGGTATATATATGTAATGTAATGAATGATGTTATATATATATATATATATATATATATATATATATATATTACATAAGGCTTATATTTTATAAAATAGCTTTAGTATATGTATATATATAAGTTGGGAAAATTATGAAATGCTTATGAAATGAAATGGAATATGTACATGTTATGGAATGAAATGTATATAAGTTAGGAAATAAAATGAATGTAATTACGATTAAGGTACTCACATGAGGAAAATAAATCACATAATTTACTTAGACACATAATTCAAATGAGCATGCTTGATTCTAACGCTCAAAACTCACATGTGTGGTACGTGTACCTATACAACAAAAACACGGGGGGTCACAATAAGTTATGCAAACAATAATATATAATGACATGGAGATGTTCATGTGCACAATTAATGTCTCTAATTAACAAACATCATAGAATTTAAGTGTACATGTGTTATGTGATCATGGATAACATATTAGAACATAATTAAATCAATTAAGCTCCTATTCCTACCATACTCAGCAAACAACCACATATTTCGAATTACACAAGCATACGAGCTGTTTAAATGAACTAAAACATAACTATGGAACTTAATTGATAACTAAACATGTAACTAATACTTATAATAACAATTAACACATGAAAATTGTAATTAGCATCAATTAAACCATGTAGGCATGCAAGACAATAAACAAACTCAAGTTATAATCTACACATAGTATTTAATTAGAGCTCATGCAAATATTCATCTCAAAATATGAATTCATACACCATCATATAACTAGGCACGCTTAAAAATTATACGAATTCAATTATAACATATATGGCATTTAGTCGAAGTTCAAGCAAATTACAAGTCGTGGAAAATAATTCTATAGGCCATTTAGCAACTAAACATGTTTACAAATCATATATAATACATACAAGAATCAGGAAAGAGAAAGGGAAACAAGATGAAATGAAAATATCTCTAGTTCTAAAAGTTTGAAATGGGTTTTATTTATTGGATATGAAAGAAGACAAGTAGGTCTTTCCAAACATATGTGGCTCGACTTCTAGTTTAAAGTGAAACAAGATAAGTTTTAGGTCCAAACTTAGGTGAATGCAGATTTGCAGCACCTTAGCGACAAAAAAATAAACGGTCATATCTCACTCCTCGGAACAGATATTAACAATCCGTAAAAAGGAGAATGCTCTACACTTCAATTACTTAATGTGGTAAAATTTCAGAGCAAACGAAGTAGGTTATGGCAGTCCCAGCTGGGAACAAATCAGCTCCCTGCCAGGGTCCTGGGGTAGCAACTTTCGGCAAATGCATCCCGGCCGGGATTCAATTCAGGCTAAAATCATTCCTATGCAGGAATGGGCAACAACAATCAGCAGCAGCAAAACCATGAAATAGGGGAGAGGCGGGGGAAGCTTTTCCGGCGACAATGGTGGTTCAAACTCAACCAAAATGCATAAAACAAATTCTCAAACATCAACTAAACACATATATACACAATTTACCACCAATTTCTCCAATTAATCACAATTTACACAAAACCCACATATATATACAATTCATATATGTATGCAAGAATGGGGAAGGGAGCTTACCAAAGTTTAAGGAAAAGAGACGTGGTGGAGGTGTCGGCACCGGAACCTCGTCGAAAGTGGTGATATAAGGGTGCAGCTCTTACTCCTCTTTCTTTTTTTCTTGAAGATTAAGGGTGAGAGGTGAGTAAAGGAGGGAGGAGATGATGATATAAGAGAGGATGATCGGAGCTTGGCCGGCCGGTGACTCGCCGGTGGGAAGGTGGTGGTGCCGGTGGTGTTGGGAGAAAGAAACGGGGGAGAGAGAGAGAGACAGAGGTAAAAAAGATAGAGGAAGAGAGAGAGAGAGAGAGAGAGATAGAATAAATGAGAAATGGGAGGGAGGGATGGATCGGTTGATGAGGGTAGGGGGAAAGATATTTTTCTTTATCTGGTTCATGTGTTATTCTAGTAGAATTAGATTGGTTTAAGAATAGAAATAAATATGGGATTGAGGATGGTTTGTCTCCGAATTAGGCAAAGAGGCAGTCAAAGGATTCGTGAGATTATTAGGAATACGGTTTAGGGGCTTGGAAATGCAAATGAGTGCTCGTGTGAAAGATTTACAAACAAGTCCTTGAGTTTATGTTATTATCATTTTCATCCATAAACTTTTAATTAAGTTACAATTAAGCCCAAACCTTTGTTAATCAATTTAGTCCGTAGATTTTAGAAAGTGATAAATAAGGACCGTTAAATAATTAAAGCCCGTTACACACATAATTCACAATACTAGGCAATTAAATCATGCAATAAAATAAATAAAACATGTAACTCTTAAGAAACACACTCGGTGACATCTTCAACCTCCGGGAAAAATGAGGCATTACAACGTTCCCCTCTTAAGAGGACCTGGACCCCAAGTCCTACAGCTCGATCATGGAACTCCAAATAACACCACTTCATTCTGGACTAGAAACTTGTCACACACTTTTTGGGATTTAGGTCCAAAATAGATTTGAATTTGAAGGGAGGCCGATTGTATATCCCACCATTAGCTTCACTCGAACTATCTTGTGAGCTCGGTGTAAATGAAGATGTAGCTTACAAAACTTCCACCGCTTCACACCTCGATGCCCAAGTAGATCTTCCTTCATGGTATCAACTACAACTCAAGGGTAGGGCACTTCAACCATCATCACGAACTTGTTGAGGTCCTTTAAAGGTAGTCATCCATGACACTATGGCTCGAGTGTGCGATCATCTTCAGGACTCATTATAGATCTTTAAGGTTGCTTTCTCGAAGATAATCATTCCAACACGACCCACAATCTACCGCACAAGTTAAACATCTCAAAGAAACGAAGCTGCCTCCCATGGGCAAGCTAGCCACAAAACACACAAAGGACGAACAAGAGTACCCCTACTTTCGAGCAAACAAATCAGAAAACCCCGTTTCTCATATAAAAAAGAGAGAGAAAGCCCCATCCCTCGAGCAAGAAAAAGAGAGATCCTCACCCCTCGAGCACACAAATGAAAGAAACCCATCTCTTGAGCACCTAAAATCTGAGAGGGTTTAACATCCTTCAGACGACTAAGTTTGAGAGAGCTCAAACTCCTAGATTCAGAAAAACTCAACATTTCCCGAACACCTACTTCGAGAAAATCTAGCATCTCTCATCATGTAAGTTCAAGGAAATTCAACATTCCTCAAACAAAGGAAATTGAGGGAATCCATCATCTCTCGAGCACAAAAGATCAAGGGAATCCAACATCCCTCAAGTATAGAAGACAGACACTAAGCACAAATGTAGATTATGCATGGTTAGCATACCTTATACGACTGATGTCGAAGTCTCTTAGAGTATAGATTCGCGTATCCCAGTACTATCTTATGGGGGACATCATAGTGGAACTCCTACAATCACAAGTTCCAAGTATATATGCATGCTCAAAAGGTTAGTGAGCACATAAGCACAAACTTAAAAATCAGTAAAATTAAAATCAACACATAGGCACTTAAGTCTCTTAATTACATACATCATATATAGCAAAATCAATTAGCACACATAAATTATACAATTATGCAATAGTAGTAAGGGCAATAAATAAATTTTAATGATGCAACAACTACAAGCGGATGAAGTGAGTGTATAATACTTGAATCACATAAGTGATGGATGCTCATGTGATGAATGCATAATGTACTTGCCATTACGGCGGTTGCATTAGTTTGGACTCTCGGTTCTGCTCGCCTCTTTGGACATGTCTCCACTTTATGGCTAGGTGACCATCACACCAATATCTTCCAAGTTTTCTTCGACAACCCTCGTATGCGGTCCCTCCAAAGTAAGTGGTGAAGGGTGTCATGCTGATTTCATTAGTTGGGATTTCTTCTTTTTGCCCCTGACGGGACAAACCATATGCGATACGGGTTCTTCCACCTCTCCCAAATATTTACCGAAAGTCAATCTCGATTCTATAGTAATGACCTTCCTTATTCCAAACCCGGATCCTGGCCCAGAAGGTGCTTTAATAACTAAATCACTTTTCTAATACTTTGTTTATAGCCTAATAGCTAGTTGTGTCGTGTCAGAGAAGGACTCAAATTTAAACCCAGAGATTCCACATTAGAGGTCATCTCGAAGCCCACTTATAAAATTTCAGGCCATTCTTTTCTCATGAGCGCTGATGTGAGGAGTATACATGGCCAACCGATTGAAAATAGCCAAGTATTCGACAACTGATTCGGACCCTTTAGTGAGATCCATAAACTCTTGTTCCCTTCGATCTCGAACCACTTCTGGATAATAGAACTCTCTGGACTCCCTTGTTACATCCCACGTTAATTCCTCTCCTGTGGCCTTCAACTTACCTTGTACTTTATTCCACCATTCATATACATCATCTTGAAGCTAGAAAATGACAATTTGTCGTTGCACATGAGGGGCACAAGGGAAAACATCTTGTATACGACGGATATGAGTGAGCTAAGCTTCTGCCCGAGTGTCATCTGTGACACCCCATCCGCTCGCACGTATAGGTTTGTACCACGTGTATGTTTAATTTTTGTATTTGCATTTATTTTAATATTAATTGATATATTTCTATTTGAGTTATATTTCTTTATTCAATTCTTATATGAATTATTTGAAATATTTGATAAATGTTCACCCTACTTGAACGTTTGATGTGAATTCTTATTATTTGAGAACTTATGTGTTATAAATTTGAACCTGAGCATGCTTACTTCGTGTATAACATGAAATATATGATTTTTAGAGTTAAATACGTGATTTATATGTGTTTTAGACTTGTTTGATCTTTAGAAGACTCAATTGAATTTTGTTTAAACTTTTGGGCCATTTTGCAAAATGACCACTCTTGAGTCATTAGTTTGTAACTTGAGTTCGGGAACTCGGTTTCAAGTTCTGTCTTCTCCATTGGACTTGAATCAATGATTCAGACTCAATGGAATAAGCCTTGTAATTGTTAGATGCCATTTTAACGCCAGACGATGCAGATTTCGGCCACGAGCATTTATATTGCACCTATATCCTAATTGTGATAAACCTATTCCTCGTCCTTTCTTTGACTTAATCACACCCAAAAATCAGCTCTCTCTCACCCAATTTGTTGCTGATCATCAAACCAAAGGCCAAGAAAGAAGGGAAGAACAAGCAAGAAGCCAGAACCTCCATTGTTGTGTCCTTAAGCTCAAGTTTAGGGCTTTTCTTACACCAGTCTTTTAAGGTAAGTGAGGAATCTTGTTCTCCATGATCTTGTGCTTATTTTTCTCTACATGAATCATGAATCTTGATGTATGTTAGAGAATCTATGGATGTGGCATGCTTGGAGAATAGTAAGGGTTTATCGGAGATTTTGAAGAACTTGCTCACTTCTTGCTTTCTTGGAATTATGAAGCTAGCATGATGAACTTTGTAGCACCCGAAACGCAAGGTGCCACATCCCCCGCACTATAACTCAGTCCACATATGAAACGGACAATCCATACATGAAATAAGCTATAGAGAACGGAAGACAAGAGAACAAAAGACTAACTAGCTAGGCGAGACTAACCCCAAAACAAATACCACAATGTAAAAGAAATAAAGCGGAAGCATGCAAGAATTCTCTAGTTATAATAATTTTTTATATAAGCACTTAGGAATATAATCCACAAAATATCACATATTACATAATTGAAAAGCTGGGGCGTTACAATTCTCCCCCCCCCCCCCCCTCCCTCTTAAGAGGACCTGGTCCCGGGTCCACTGCTCGAACTCCAAATTCAAAAGACATGATGAGAGAACCCCGTTTTCCAAACAAATAATGAGAGAGAACCCCATCTCTCAACAAACAACAGAGCACCCCGTCTCTCATGCAACCACACCACGAAAATATTTAACTAATACTTAACAAACCGTCACGTAAGGAGCAAGTAGAAAAGATCAACACATCAATTATTCACACAAGAGTAAATAGCAAACACAAGGAATCATATACAAAAATAAGAAAGCACATGATGCACGTGGTATGCATGTTTAGATGTACCGTTCACTGTTGTTCTTGCCTGATAAATGGTCTCTGACCCTAGGTGGATAGCTCTTGTCGCTCCGGACATGTGTCTATTCGATGCTTAGCATTCCCACATCGGAAACATAAACCCAACCTCTTCTTACAACCATCGTAAGTGCGAGTGTCACCTCCACAATAAGTCCAAAGGGGCTTTTCTGGAGATGGTGACAAGGCCGGTTTAGGTGGAGCCTTCTGAGTCGATCCCGCTCGGGAGGTAGAGCTCCTGGCATTTACAGCATCCTCAACTTTCAAAGCTTTGCTAGTAGCTTTAGCCCAAGTGCTAGTATTGACCGCTTCAATTGCTTTTTAGATGTTCAGTCGAAGTCCTTGTACAAACTGCATCGCTTTGTGGAAGTCATCGCCCGCCATATTAGGTGCATAGCGAGATAGCCTCTTGAACTCGGCGATATACTCCGAAACTGACATCCTTCCCTGTTTTAGCTCGGTGAACTCCTTCAATCTCCTAGTACGCGCGGAGGGAGGAACGAACTTGTTCTTGAACTCTCGAGTAAATACCTCCCAATTTACTTCCTCCCCTATGGCATCCAATACAATCTTAGTACCCTCCCACTAAGAGTAAGCTTCACCCTGAATCAAAGTGATAGTGCAGCAAGCTTTCTCTCGGGATTCACATGGTATGAGTTCCCAGATTCTCTCAACTTCCTTTAACCACATCTCTACCTCTGTATCATTCCCTTTGAAAAATTTAGGGAGATGTTGATTCTGAAATTCCCAGAGTATAGCAGAAATAGGTGCTTCTGGTTGTACCGGTGGAGCAGGTGGTGCTGGAGGTACATGATCCCTTAATCTCTGATCTATAAGCTGAGTTAGTGAATTAAGGAAATCCTGAGGCTGAGCTTGAGGGAGTGGGAGTGGAGGAGAACGAGGGAATCGACCATGACGATGTCTCCTATATCCTAAAGAGTGCTCACGACGAGGCCTACCTCGAGGCATCCTGAAGTTCAATCACTATACATGCAGGGTTGATTAATAAATGCAAATGGATGCAATTAAATTTCAAGATGCAAATAAATCACATAATTCAAAGATGTCACGTTCTTCAAATAACTCAAGTAATTCAAGTCAAATAATTTCAAATAAAGATGCAAGACTCTCAAATTAATAATTAACTCCTATGCCACACGACCTAGACTCACAAGACACGACAGAAAATCGCGGTTTTGCAACCGGGCTCTGATACCACCTTAGGATATAGCACCCGAAATGCAAGGTGCCACATCTCCCGTACTATTGCTCAGTCCACATATGAAACGGACAATCCATACTTGAAATAAGCTATAGCGAATGGGAGGCAAGAGAACAAAAGACCAACTAGCAAGGCGGGACTAACCCCAAACCAAATACCACAATGTAAAAGAAATAAAGTGGAAGCATGCAAGAATTCTCAAGTTATAATAAATTTTTATATAAGCACTTAGCAATATAATCCACAAAATATCACATATTACATAATTGAAAAACTGCGGCGTTACAAACTTGATGGTTTATTTATTACATATCTTGAGATTTATTACATGGTAGTTGAGTGAGGATTGATTCACCATTAATGCACTTCAAGACTTTTGAAAGAAAATGGTCAAAACACTTATGCTACCTTTGATCCTTACCTTACCGGTTGCATGCTTGAGTTTGGGGTTGTTTTTGCTCGATTTTCTAGCCTATCTTTGTGGTATATTTGTACCATTTAATTGGTTGATGTTGTTGCTATGGTTCGGCATGGTTTTTTTAGGTGTTTGCAAGCTTTTTCCACGAGAAAACTCAGCTGGGGTGCTGACACTCCCGTGTTCTCAGGACGACACGCCCGTGTCCAAGGCTTTGGCTCTTTTTCTTGTGCTATAGACCTCAGACACGGGGTTTTTTTTTTTTTTTTTTACTGGGGGAAAGACATGCTGGTGTCTAAGGTAAATTTGGCTACTAACTTTGGCACGGGCCGGGGGTATCTCATTTTGTGCTTGGGAAGTGACATCCCCGTGTAACCCTCCCTTTTTTAAGGCTGCTGCTTTTCACTTATTTTGTTTCCTTGTTTCGTGAAGTCATTGCGTTGTTTATAACTTCTTTTTTGTGACGCCCTGTCTCACCGGTTGTCAGGTACAACGACACGTCTGTGTTAATTCGAGTGCTACGTGTACTTTAATTTTATTTTATTTGCTAAATGTGTAATTTTTTATACTTTAATTTCTCATTAATTGGCCAAGTATGAATAGCTAATTTTATTATTATATGTGAACTTTTGTTTTAAATTACTAATTATAATGTTAAACATGAATTACGTGCCTCACTGATAATTATATTCATTAATGGGAAGTTATAATCTAATTACTAATTTATTTTAAATGTGAATTGTAAGCAATTTTATTATATATAATACTATACCCCACGTACAGGTATACATTTTGTCATATATATATATATATATATGTACTTCTATATAATAATATCATGCATATACATATATGTATAAATGTGCACATCCACCTGCACTTTTTCCTTGTGCATATATGTACATTCACTTACGTGTGTATATATATATATATAAAATTAAGTTTGCGTCATATCTATAAACGTGTGCATCTTCATGCAATTATCTTCTAATATTTAAATATGTTAATATAAACATATATTAGTATATTCATGTTGTACGCATAATTAGAGACACTCTTTGCCGACTTAGAAATATGTATTTTATATTTATAAACACTCTCCTTACCTAAATATCTTACACGTATCCAAACACCCAACGTCACATATCCCACTTCCTCTCTGTCCTTTGGCCCTCACACAGTAACACCACGAAAAAAGCATCCCACACCACTGAAACTACCTCTCTAATTCGTTATTGTCACCACTTGCTGTTGCGCGGGTGAGCGGTTGTTGCTATTTCATTTGTTTGTATTAATTGGAATTACTTAAAGTTTTATGATGATACTCAATATAAGATTTCCGTGAATGGCCCTGCTACTTTGATACTTAGTTGGTAGGCATTGGGTACTTAATAAATGAAAATTAGAATTTATTAATGCTTAATTGCTGCGTGAGTTATTTTATTACTTCAATGAACAATCAATTAGAATTTTAGTTGGTTGCAACATGATTTCATCCATTAATGAATCAGTTGCGTGCTTGAAGTAATTAACAACCTAAAGCTCACTTTAATTGTTGTTGTCGCCTTGCTTTGCTATTTGGTTAGAATAATTTTTGCAAATATTAGAAGTGAGTTGAATAAATCACAACTTAGCCTTGCCCAGCCTAGCCGTGGAAGTTGCCTATTGTTGCTACCGAAGTGATTAGCATTTCACCCTGTGTTGGCCCGTTAATTTTATTTATTTGATTTTGATAATTTTATATAATTCTGTCTCTTTTCGTTTCCGACTCCGTTCTTCAAGTTGTACATGTATATTCTTTAAATTAAAATGTGATTTATCCTTTAAATTTGCATTGATCTTAAATTCCCAATTTGTGCATGTGTTATGTTGTGGGGCCCAGGGGTCGTACTTTGGGTGAGCCGGGGAGGTAAAAGCCGACTGCTAGCCTATTGTACAGTCCCATGTCGAAGGAGATGAACCTAGAATCCATTAGGAGGTTAGTGGAGGATGGAGTCCCGAGGGCAAGGGAGTTAAGCACCCTCTTTTCTCATGTGTTTGTGGATGGTGAGGGTTGGCTGCGCGATCCATCAACCCGGAGGAAAAAGGATGTTTAGGTAATGATATGATTGTGTGTGTGAATGACTGTAATGAATGAAAATGAGAAGTAAAGGTTAAAGACAGCTCGTTCTCGCCGAGCAACCAACAGTAATTAATTAATGAATTGAATATCCGTAATCCCACCGTGCAAGTTCTGAATTTTTCAAAATTAGTATGTTTTGATAAAGAACGTATAGTGGGATTAGGGAACTGTGTGCTTGCATGTATATTTATATGTACGGGTGCGTGTATAGTCCCCTCACCAGTCCTTTGACTGACCTTTCTACGTTTTTCTCTTTTACAATTTGCAGGTACACGTGGTCGTAGCTAGGTGGGAAAGTTAGTATAGTCTTTTACTTTCGTATCTACCTAGGCCCTTATTCTCTTGTTAGAGTTATGCATTAGATACAACATACTTTTGTTAGTTGAAGTATTGAGGCCTTGCCGACTATTTATACTTTTGGATACTTGTTACTATTTTGTTAGCCTTAGTGGCTATTATATATATATATATATATTTCGCTCTGACAGGTTATATAGTTTAAACTCGTTTGCATGTAACTTAACCATTGTTGATTATTAATTATTTTAATTACGCTTCTGCATATTAGTTCTTGTTGCACACTTAATTGATAGGGTCAAGTCCCACCTCGCCAGGAGTGTTTTTGGTTTGTCACCCGTTTGCTATGACTTGGTATATATATGATTGTCTGTTTTGTATATGTATTGGGGCATAGTGCGGGGGTTGTGGCGTACCGACACTCAGGGCGCTACATCCTTAAGTGGTATCAGAGCTATAGGTTGCAAAACCGGAGTTCTAATGTCGAGTTGTGTTTGTCTAGGTCGTACGGTTTAAGAGATACATATTTATGTGCTTAATTGAATTGCATTGTTTTGAAATTTGATGAAATTATTTGAATTACTTTGTTTAGTTTTTTGTTCTAATTAATTGCAATTCATATGCACTCTTTTACCAATCATGCATCTATTTCAGTTTCTTATATCTCAGGATGCCTCGTGGCCGACCTCCAGTGACCATGGACCGCCCCGTTATGACCCTCCTCAGCCGCTACAAATGAATATGGAAAACTTCATGGATGTTATATATTACTATGTTGAATAGAGGCATGCGGAAGCTCCACCTCCACCTCCACCTCCGGTGGTACAACAATCTTCACCTCCGGTGGTACAACAACCTCCACCACCGCCGCCTCAGAATGCACATACGGTATTTCTCAGCTATAACCCTCCTAAATTCATGGGGACTACAGACGATATTGTAGCAGAGACTTGGCTTACTCGCATTAGCAGTATCTATGAAGTATTCCCTCCACCCTTGAAGAGAAAGGTCAATTTGTTGTGTTTCAACTAGAAGGGGATGCCTATGAATGGTGGAAAGGAGTTCGGGAGAAATTGGAAGTAAATAGCGAAGAATTTAATTGGGATGTCTTGACTCGAGAGTTTTGTGATGCCTATGTACCCGAGGTTGTACGAAAGAAGCGTGAGCATGAGTTTATGGACCTCAAGCAACGGTCCCGGACTGTGGCAAAATATCTTACTATCTTTAATAGATTGGCCAAGTATGCACCTCATATTACACGAGATAAGAAGAGGAAGGCAAAGAGATTTATAGCCGGTTTGAGAGAGGACTTGAGGCAGGGGAGTGTCAGACATAAATTTGAGTCCTTTTCGGATACAGCTCAGAGGGCTATGGTTCAAGAAGAAGAGTATCGAAAGAAAGACCCATTTTCGAAAGGATATACATGACAGAGTTTGGGATCGGGCTCCAAGAGGCCCGCGCATCAGAATGCACAACCCCCACAGGCCCATGACAATAAACCCCGACCAGTGGGGCCAGCTCAAAAAGCCCCAGCAGCTCTTCCTCCACTAGGACCACAACCATGCACTCCTTGTCAGGGGTCCCAATAACAACTATGATAATTGTTGGAAGAGGCTCGGGTGATGCTTGATTTCTGGGTCTCCGGAACATAAAGCCTATGCTTGTGATCAGGCTAGAGATTGGGGACAACAGGGTGGAAATCAGAGACAACTTGTGAGAGCTCGTGCTTATGCCCTTGAGGGCGAAGATCAGGATACCTAGGTTGATGTTGTTGCTATCATCGAAGGTACTATTTGCATTCATGGCACTTGCATCCATGCATTATTTGACCCGGGTGTAACACACTCGTTTCTTGGTCGAGACTTGGTCTCTTCTTTGCACTTGCCTGCTCCTTGTTTTGATGTATGTTTTGTGGTTAGTTTACCTCTAGGAGGACGTCTTGAGATGAATCGTGTGCTTAAGAATTACCCGGTGAGCATTGAGGGTCGTGATTATCCAGCCGATTTCATGGAGATACCGATGAAGAAGTGTGGAGCGATTCTCGGGATAGATTGGTTGTTTGTACACCGAGCCATTATGAATTGTCACACCATAAAGATCTTTCATGGAAGCTCACAAACTTGTGAAAGACGGAGCCACTGGATACATAGCCTATCTTCTCAATAAACCTAAAGATCAAGCTAAGTTGGAGAAAACCGAGGTCGTTAAGGACTTTCTTGATGTATTTTCGGAGAATCTAGGCTCTCTTCCACCAAAACGGGAAATTGAGTTCGTGATACACCTCTATCCGAAAGCAGAGGCTTTCTCGAAGGCGCCTTATCGTATGGCTCCAGCCTAGTTAAAGGAAATAAAGACACAACTTGATGATTTATTGGCTTACGGATAGATTAGACTTAGTACCTCACCTTGGGTTGCTCCCGTCCTATTTGTAAAAAAGAAGGATGAAACGTTGGGAATGTGTATTGACTACCGTGAGCTCAATAGGATGACAGTGAACAACAAGTACCCCCTTCCACACATCGAGGAGTTATTCGATCTACTTCAAGATTCGAAAGTTTATTCCAAACTTGATTTGAGATAGGGGTATTATCAGTTAAGGGTCTGGGATAATATATTTCAAAGATGGGATTCAACACCTGGTATGGGCACTACGAGTTTGTAGTCATGCCTTTTGGCTTGACCAATGCTCCAGCGGCTTTTATGGACATGATGCACAGGGTTTTCCGACCGTTTCCCGATAAGTTTGTGGTGATCTTCATCGATGATATCCTAGTGTATTCAAGGTCTGAAGAAGAACTTGCCCTACATTTGAGGATAGTGCTCGAGACACTCAGGGAGCATCAAATTTTTGTAAACTTTAGCAAATGCTAGTTCTGGATCGACAGAGTCACCTTCCTAGGCCATATCATATCAGGCAATTGGATTGAAGTTGATCCTTCAAAGATTGAGACTGTGATGTACTGGGAGCAACCAAAGATCTGAAGTAAGAAGTTTTCTTGGCTTAGCAAGCTATTATAGAAGATTTGTGAAAGACATCTCGAAGATAGCTTTGCCTCTGACCTGATTGACCAAAAAGGAGACAAGGTTTGAGTGGGACGATACTTTTGAGGCAAGCTTTCAAAAGTTGAAGGAGAAGCTGACCACCTCACCTGTGTTAACCCTACCCAATGGCACCGAGGGCTACGCCATATACACTGATGCTTCTAAGGAAGGGCTTGGATGTGTGTTGACGAAAAGTGGCAAAGTAGTTGCTTAAGCATCAAGGAAGTTGAAAGTGTTAGGAATAGTGCCCTAAAAGCCGATTGTATATCCGCTTTGTGCTTTTCCTTATTGTAATCACCGACAATCTTTGAATGAAATAACGAATTGAGGCAACACTTCTTTATATGCTCTTGTTTGGTATGCGTTTACTTTAGCTGTGCATGTATGAGAACTCCCCTAATCCTGATGACTTTAGGACTCTACCATTTAGGCGAAATGGTTCATGAAACGAGCCCTATATCACATAAGTCATGATTAGTAAAATACTCCAAGTCGATGAGTCCTACAGACAGTGGGAGTGTCAACCTGACTCCTCTAAGGCTTGCTTGTGGGATCACGCCCTTAAGAAGGACCACCTTGTTTCATGGAGGTGGAAAGTGTATAGTTGATACGTGCGTGATACATGAGGGTGCTTGCTTTAATAAGTAAGTTCACTGAGGTGCCCCGTGTGAGAACATTCCTAAATGGGAAAGGAAGTTTCTATTTCAGGAAATGGAAACTTCCAGATTAGGAAATATCTCACGAGTCATTGATGTGATTAATTGATCCTTAGACTTGAGGTTCCATGTTACTTTATGAGTTAACTCTGTAGTCTTTGGTATAAGCTTTAAAGGGTGTCGCCTTAGACAACTGATTCAAGGCTTATCCTGGGGCTGCACAAGTGATTCATGAAAGTGAATGAGAATCAAGAAAGGACCTACACTTGCATATGCAAGGTGATCTCTTATTGTGTAAGTCATTCATATGCCATATGGAGTCCTTGGCCAAGGCAGTAGATCAAGACATCAAGAAAAGGGTTTCTTGGATTGAGATCAAATGGATATGAAATGCACTTAGCTTTAAGACCGGATTATTAGGGTTCTGATTATTCCCTTGCCCTAGATCTTGGTTGAGAGATAGTAAGTAGGAGGATTGTATCTCACATGAATCAATGACTTAAAGGTTCTGTCGAATCCGAACATTCCAATTCAGCTAGGGGTTAAACACCTATTGCTAGACTATGGTCGTTTAATCTGTGGACTGATTAATTAATTAGTGAATTAATTAATTAGGGTCACTGCTAATTGAATTGAGAACCTAGAGGGTCACACACAACAACTTGGTTACATGAGTTGAGGCTTGAAAATGATTAAACGAGTTAATCGGGCCAAGAGGGTTCCACACGTGTGAAGTCACACGTGTGTATATATATATTATATATATATATTAAATAATTAATTAGTTAATTATTTAATAGACTTTAGTTTAATTTTGAATTAAAAAGAAAGTCTAATTTTGGAGAAAATAATCTAGTTAATTAATTACGAATTAATTAATTAGATAAAAAAAAAATATAAGTTATTTATTTTATAATAAATAAAGTATAAAATTATCCAAAAATAGTTTGGATATTTTTTAGCTCTCTTAAAAGTTGACTTGAATTAGAATTCAAAGTCAAAGTTGGAAAATACTTGATGATCAAGTAATAGGAGAGAGAGGGACCAAATCCTTTGTCCATAAGGACTAGGTTCGGCCGTCCCTCCCCTTTCCTATATATAGGGGAGCTCATGCTCCCCTTTAGAGCTAATTGACAATTCTTGGTTCATGTGTTGAACACCTTCCTTTCTCCAAGATTAAATTAAACCCTAGGTTAAGCCTAAACACTAACTAGAGAACTAGCATCCTTACTAGTTAGATTGTGATCAAGTTGGTGGACTTTCTCTAGAGACTTCAAGTTAGAAGTTTGAAGATTCGAGCTTTACCAAGGAGAGGGGATCAAGCCGCGAGAAGAGCGTTCTTGGGTGGCTTGAAACGCTTCAAGAAAGAACAAAAGAAAAGTAAGTTTTCTATCTTTACGAATTTGGTTACACGATTGCGAGTTGAAGGTCCTTTTGTTGGGAAAATTTTTTAAATTCCGCTGCTTTCTGATTCGTGTTTTCCAACAAGTGGTATCAGAGCCACCTCGTTAATCGTGTTTCTGATTCGTCTCAATTATTCTGAATTTGGTAGAAATTCTTAGGCTTAGATGCGAATTAGGTATTCATGAGTTCTTTTAGAAAGCCTGAAATACGAAACTGTAATTTTTCCTGAATTTCTGAAACTGTTTTCTTAAATTGTGATTTTGAAAACCATTTTGATTGAAATATGTTTAAATCGAATTTTTAATTTTTGGATTGAACCGGGTTTTCGAGAAACCCAGAAATACGAAACGAACACGAAAAGCAACGAGCCTAGGCGTGCTAGCACGTCGCACGCCCAGGCCCGTCGCCGCCGCCCAGCTCCTCTCGCAACAGCGCGGGAGCCGTCCTAGGCGCGCCCGCCCAGTCCGTCCCGCAACCGCGCGGGACGCCTGCTCAGCCCGCCTAGTCGCGGCGCGCGCATGATGTACGCCCAGCGTGCGCACGCGAGCGGCAACTGCCGCTGGCGGTGCCTCACGCGGCTGGGCACTTTTTTGGGCTCGTTTTTCGTGTTTCGTGTTTTTCGTGTTTTCGGTCCGTAAAATCCCGATTTAATTTTATTTTAATTTTATCTTTTAAAATCAGTTTTGTTAAAATAAAATTATTTTAAAATTTTGATTAAATTGGGATTTTTGAGAAATTGAAGCGATTTGGATTTTGGGAAAATTATGAATTTTATTTTCTGAAAATAATGAAAGAATAAAATTATTAATTTTGGAAATTAATTGGAATTTTATTGGTTTATTGTTTTTCGGGTTTTATTGAAAAGGCTCTTGAACAAGAATTGCATCTAAGTCGTGTTTTAAGTCATTAGGACTTGAAACGAGAATTTTAATTTATTGGCTAAATTTAAATTCTCGCAAAAGCATGTTAGGTGATCATGGGTTTAGATCTATGTATGGTTTTAATTTATGCACATGGATGGTTTAAATTGGGGTTGGAGCCCTATAGTTGCGTTTTTCAATTGAGGTTGGAGTCTCACTTATGTGCGTACTGTTATGTGATTTATTATGTGGCTTTCCATATTACTGTTTTTGAGGCCGGGGTATGCCCCGTGTAATTGTCTAAGGCCAATATGAAGATTGAGCCTTATTACTTTATGTCTTTTTCTTTTTATTGTAATTTGAGAGTAGAGATAGGTGGTGAGGTTTTATTTTCATTTTGGAGACAATGCACCCATGGAGTAAGATGGACCACATTCAAGTGACAAGGAGGCCATAAGTGAAGACCCCTCAAAATGTTAGGGAGGGGAATCTCAATTGTTAAATGTAATAGAGATAGGGCTCGTATTTTGTTACCGCTTTCCCTTATGTGATTTAAACTGTTTATGTGGCATGTATGTTAGAACTTGTGATTGTGGAGTGGCTCCCACATATCACGCATAAGATAGGTAGAACCCATGATCATTACATGTTAGTATCATGCTAGGACATGTTATCTGTTTATGTGCTTGTTTGATATGCATTTAAGTGTACTTGCATTAATCAAGACTAATAAAATTGGATAACATATATGTTGGTGAGGTCGAACCAGACAACTCTCCGGTTGATTCGAAAATTCCCATTAAATATTAAGCTAATTTCGAACAAATAGGTGTTTAATTCGAGATGCAAATTTTGAATTAAATTCCTAGCATTCCATCAATAGGTTTTAAGTTTAGTAAGTGAAGCTAGTTATTGTCCGCGAGTCGTGGGATACCTAGTGGAGCTTATTAGTTCTTAGTTACCTAATTGATCATTTTAAATGGTCAATATTTCGTGGTCAATTTTAGCCAGGGCGATGTCCACGAGTCGTGGGTCGTTCGAACTAAGTTTTGGTCATGATCTTATGATTGATGGGTCTAGCTTAATGCCTAAGTAAATATGGATGTCGCACGAGTCGTGGGTCCATATTGAAAGATAGGTGATGCAAAAACAATTACTAAGAGTTCTAAAGGTGTTAGAATTGGTAAGTTGTACCTACCTAGGGTTCTTACTTAGAATGTCCGCGAGTCGTGGGTTCGAGGTAAAATGCCTAGGATCTTAGTACCCATTGGGAAACGTGTTCCTCTTAGATCTTTGGGAATTCTAGATCTTTGAAAAACAGTGGGAGCTACAATAGATTAAAGACCTTATCTTTTGTATATCGTTATAATTCAGCATGCTCACTAGTTCTCTGTTTTACCATTTAGGTCGTAGATTCTGTGATTCTCTACGTGTTTTGAAATGGCAACCAAAAACCCTCTTGTATCGATCCTCGAGTCAAACAAGTTGACTGGTCCCAACTATTCTGATTGGCTGAGGAATCTAAAAATCATTTTAGATTCTGAGAAGAGAACTTATGTTCTCTTCGAAGGGGAGCCTAGTCCCGAAGGGGAGGCTCCCACTCGGGCCGAGCGGGACGCGATTCAGAAGTGGAAGGATGATAATCTCCAAGCCCGTTGCCTTATGTTGGCTAACATGTCTCCGGACTTACAAAGGCAACATGAGGCCATGGAATTCGCTTGGGAGATTTACGACCACTTAGAGCAACTTTACCGCCCTCATGAACGTGTTACAAGGTATAACACTTCAAAGGAATTGTTCCACTTGAGAATGAGGGAAGGTTCAAGTGTCCATGAATATGGACTCAAGTTTCTTGCCCTTGCTGAGAAACTTGCTTCCATGGACATGCCACTGAAAGATGAGCTTTCAGTGGATTTGTTGCTAGCTTCGCTCCCACCATCATTCAACCCATTTGTCCTTAACTTCAACATGAATCATGCTGGTGCTACTGTAGCTGAGCTGATTAGTCAGCTTGTGACTGCTGAAAGCACGATCAAGAAGGACAATAAGGTTTTGATGGTGAATGCTCCATCTTCCTCTTCTGGGCCTTCTAAAGGTAAGGGCAAGAAAGCCCAAAAGAAGAAGAAGAAACCCCTTTGGCCCACTGGTGGCATTTCGAAGGGGAAGGCCCAAAAGAAGAAGCGTGATCAGAAAGAGGATGTTTGCTTGCATTGTGGCAAAGCGGGACATTGGAGGAGAAACTGCCCAGAGTACAAGGCTACTCTAAAGAAAGGTATCTTTCTCGTTGAAGTAAATCTTTCTATTAATTCTAGTTCTTGGGTACTTGATACCGGTTGTGGAACTCATATCTGTAATGATGTACAGATGCTAAGTGAGGTCCAACAACTCAAAGAAGGAGAATGTGTCTTGAAGATCGGCGATGGCTCAAACGTTGAAGCTCGAGCTTTAGGCACAATTAGATTAGATTTAGGTAGTTTTGAGTTAGTATTAAACAAAGTCCTTTATATACCGAGCATTATTCGTAATATAATTTCAGTTCCAATATTAGATTGAGAAGGTTATGAAACTTATATTAAGAATGGTAAATATTTTATCAAACGGAACAACTCTTCCGTTCACATCGGTACTCTAAGTAATGGACTTTACCTAACTCAAAATATCAATATTATGAATATACAACGAGAAACAAAGCGTAAGAGAGATGACAAAGTTTCAGCTCCCTTATAGCACGCTAGATTAGGACACATTTCCAAGAACAGAATTAGCAAGATAAACACTTTAGGATCATTCTCTGAAAATGATCTCAAAGAGTTGACTTCTTGCGAATCCTGTCTCAAAGGAAAGATGTCCAAAGTTCCTTTTAAAGGAACTGTGGAACGTGCCACTGAGGTTTTGGATTTGATCCATACTGATGTTTGTGGACCGCTTAGTGTAAGCACTAGAAACAATCATCAGTACTTCATAACCTTTACTGATGACTTTAGTCGGTATGGTTATGTATACTTAATGAAGTATAAATCTGAAGCTTTTGAGAAATTCTTGGAATTTCAAAAGGAGGTTGAGAACCAAACTGGTCACAAGATCAAAGCACTTCGATCTGATCGAGGAGGCGAGTATCTTAGTGAAGAATTCCTTAATCATCTCAAAGATAATGGGATTATCTCTCAGTGGACTCCTCCGGGAACTCCTCAGCTTAATGGAGTTTCTGAGAGAAGGAATCGAACCCTACTTGATATGGTTCGTTCCATGATGAGTTTCACTGACTTACCACCTTCTTTCTGGGGTTATGCCCTAGAAAGTGCAGCAAAGATTCTGAATCTAGTTCCCTCTAAGTCAGTCCCCAAGACGCCATATGAAATGTGGCATGGTAAAATCCCTAGTTATTCTTACTTAAGAATTTGGGGTTGTCCTGCTTACGTGAAGAGGACAGTGGGAGATAAGTTAGAATCTCGTTCTAACTTATGCTACTTTGTAGGTTATCCTAAGGAATCCATAGGATACTATTTCTATGATCAATCTGAGCAAAAGGTGTTTGTTTCTAGAAATGCCACTTTTCTTGAGGAACCGTTCCTTAAAGAAAAGAAAGGCAAGATCATAGAATTAGAAGAAGTACAAAGTGACCCCACACCACCCACTGAAGAAACGTCCCACTCTGATCAACCACAACCAATCACGAATTTCGATACACATGAAAATCCTCCTCTAAGGCGTTCTGAACGCACTCCTAGACAGCCGGAGAGATGGTATGGATTCTTCCATGAAATCTCTCAAAAGGATAATGATCCTTTAACATATGAGGAGGCACTTTCAGATTCTGACTCTGAACAGATAGAAGCCATGGAATCCGAAATGGATTCCATGAACTCCAACCAAGTTTGGACCTTGGTAGATTTGCCTGATGGGGTCAACCCCATAGGTTGCAAATGGATCTTTAAGAGAAAGCTTGGAGTTGATGGAAGCATTGCAGCCTACAAGGCAAGACTGGTTGCAAAAGGATTCACTCAAAGACCCGGCGTAGACTTTGACGAAACCTTTTCAAAGAACCTTCCTATAAGTGTAGGAACATGTCTTTCAAAGAAGATGTGTCCTAAGACTAACCTTGAGAAGGAGAGAATGACTCATACACCTTATGCGTCAGCAATAGGTAGCATAATGTATGCAATGTTATGTACTCGACCGGATGTGGCTTATGCACTTAGTGTAACGAGTCATTTCCAATCTGACCCTGGAGATGGTCACTGGGCTGCCGTGAAGAATATTCTTAAGTACTTGAAAAGTACTAAAGATTTATTCTTAATTTACGGAGGTCAGAAAGATCTTACTGTCGAAGGATACTGCGATGCAAGCTTTGCATCTGACTTAGATGATTTTAAGTCAATGTCAGGATACATTTTCTGCCTAAACGGCGGAGCAGTGAGTTGGAAGAGTTCCAAACAAACTACCACTGCAGATTCGACCACTGAGGCCGAATACTTAGCTGCAAATGATGCAGCTAAGGAAGGTGTTTGGATTAGAAACTTCATTCAAGAGTTGAATGTTGTTCCTAGCATGAAAGACCCCATTACTGTGTTTTGTGACAACACTGGGGTGGTTGCTCAAGCAAGAGAACCAAGATCTCACCAACGGACCAAGCACATTATGAGGAAGTATTACCTAATCCGTGATATTATCAAAAGAGGAGATGTACTAATTGAGAGGGTCACATCAGCAGAGAACGTGGCAGATCCACTTACTAAACCCCTTAGTCGAGAAGCTTTCCAAGGTCATCTTCAGAAGATGGGACTTAGAGTAGCTTTAGAATGGCTTTGACGGGCAAGTGGGAGATTGTTAGGAATAGTGCCCTAAAAGCCGATTGTATATCCCCTTTGTGCTTTTCCTTATTGTAATCACAGACAATCTTTGAATGAAATAACGAATTGAGGCAACACTTCTTTATATGCTCTTGTTTGGTATGCATTTACTTTAGCTGTGCATGTATGAGAACTCCCCTAATCCTGATGACTTTAGGACTCTACCATTTAGGCGAAATGGTCAATGAAACGAGCCCTATATCACATAAGTCATGATTAGTAAAATACTCCAAGCCGATGAGTCCTACAGACAGTGGGAGTGTCAACCTGACTCCTCTAAGGCTTGCTTGTGGGATCACGCCCTTAAGAAGGACCACCTTGTTTCATGGAGGTGGAAAGTGTATAGTTGATACGTGCGTGATACATGAGGGTGCTTGCTTTAATAAGTAAGTTCACTGAGGTGCCCCGTGTGAGAACATTCCTAAATGGGAAAGGAAGTTTCTATTTCAGGAAATGGAAACTTCCAGATTAGGAAATATCTCACGAGTCATTGATGTGATTAATTGATCCTTAGACTTGAGGTTCCATGTTACTTTATGAGTTAACTCTGTAGTCTTTGGTATAAGCTTTAAAGGGTGTCGCCTTAGACAACTGATTCAAGGCTTATGCTGGGGCTGCACAAGTGATTCATGAAAGTGAATGAGAATCAAGAAAGGACCTACACTTGCATATGCAAGGTGATCTCTTATTGTGTAAGTCATTCATATGCCATATGGAGTCCTTGGCCAAGGCAGTAGATCAAGACATCAAGAAAAGGGTTTCTTGGATTGAGATCAAATGGATATGAAATGCACTTAGCTTTAAGACCGGATTATTAGGGTTCTGATTATTCCCTTGCCCTAGATCTTGGTTGAGAGATAGTAAGTAGGAGGATTGTATCTCACATGAATCAATGACTTAAAGGTTCTGTCGAATCCGAACATTCCAATTCAGCTAGGGGTTAAACACCTGTTGCTAGACTATGGTCGTTTAATCTGTGGACTGATTAATTAATTAGTGAATTAATTAATTAGGGTCACTGCTAATTGAATTGAGAACCTAGAGGGTCACACACAACAACTTGGTTACATGAGTTGAGGCTTGAAAATGATTAAACGAGTTAATCGGGCCAAGAGGGTTCCACACGTGTGAAGTCACACGTGTGGCTCACGTGAGTGACACGTGTCACACACGTGTGTATATATATATTATATATATATATTAAATAATTAATTAGTTAATTATTTAATAGACTTTAGTTTAATTTTGAATTAAAAAGAAAGTCTAATTTTGGAGAAAATAATCTAGTTAATTAATTACGAATTAATTAATTAGATAAAAAAATAATAATAAGTTATTTATTTTATAATAAATAAAGTATAAAATTATCCAAAAATAGTTTGGATATTTTTTAGCTCTCTTAAAAGTTGACTTGAATTAGAATTCAAAGTCAAAGTTGGAAAATACTTGATGATCAAGTAATAGGAGAGAGAGGGACCAAATCCTTTGTCCATAAGGACTAGGTTCGGCCGTCCCTCCCCTTTCCTATATATAGGGGAGCTCATGCTCCCCTTTAGAGCTAATTGACAATTCTTGGTTCATGTGTTGAACACCTTCCTTTCTCCAAGATTAAATTAAACCCTAGGTTAAGCCTAAACACTAACTAGAGAACTAGAATCCTTACTAGTTAGATTGTGATCAAGTTGGTGGACTTTCTCTAGAGACTTCAAGTTAGAAGTTTGAAGATTCGAGCTTTACCAAGGAGAGGGGATCAAGCCGCGAGAAGAGCGTTCTTGGGTGGCTTGAAACGCTTCAAGAAAGAACAAAAGAAAAGTAAGTTTTCTATCTTTACGAATTTGGTTACACGATTGCGAGTTGAAGGTCCTTTTGTTGGGAAAATTTTTTAAATTCCACTGCTTTCTGATTCGTGTTTTCCAACAGAAAGAGCATGAGAAGAATTACCCTACTCACGATCTCGAGCTAGCAGCTATTATCTTTACTCTAGCAAAGTGGACGCATTATCTCTATGGTGTGAAGTTTGAGATTTTCTCCGACCACAAGAGTCACAAATACTTGTTTACTCAGAAGGAGCTCAATATGAGAGAGTGGCATTGGATGGAGTTCTTAGAAGATTATGATTGCACTATCCACTATGATCCAGGCAAAGCTATTGTGGTCGTTGATGCTTTGAGTCAAAAATCAAGTATATCGAATTTGGAGGCTAGCATGAGTGATGGAATAGAGCATTGTGTTGAAAGCTCGAGTTGCTAACATCACCATACAACCGGATTTGAAACAAAGAATTCTTGTTGCTCAAGGCACTGATCCTTGGATTCAAAATCGGATAGGGAAAGTTAGGAACAATCCAGAGTCACCGTTTGGATTCAATGAATTTGGAGTTTCTAGATTTAAGATTCGAGTTTGTGTGCCACAAGAGCTACAACGTACGATCCTTGAAGAGGCATATAAGACAACTTATTCAGTGCATCCCGATTGTAACAAGATGTACCGAGACTTGAAACAGTATTATTGATTGAATGGTATGAAGAAGCACTTGGCTAATGACGTAAAGCATTGCCGAATGTGCCAACAAGTCAAAGTTGAGCATCAGAAGCCGGGAGGTTTGTTACAACCTTTGCCAATTCTGGAATGGAAGTGGGAACAAGTTATAATGGATTTCGTTTTTGGTTTACCGAAGGCTACATGTGGTGTTG
Organism: Lantana camara; assembly: GCA_037501455.1. Lineage (NCBI taxonomy): Eukaryota > Viridiplantae > Streptophyta > Magnoliopsida > Lamiales > Verbenaceae > Lantana > Lantana camara. The sequence continues at coordinate 95,058,698 of CM074861.1, forward strand.
ATGGGATTTGGGTGATAGTCAACCGCTTAACCAAGTCTGCCCACTTTCTTGCAATAAGAATGCCCGATAAAGTAAACAAGCTAGCGGAGAAGTACAGTAACGAGATTGTCAGGCTTCATGGAATCTCGGTTAGCATTGTATCTGATAGGGATCCAAGGTTCACTTTAAAATTATGGCAGGATCTTCAGAAGCACTTGGGCTTGAAACTTAACTTCAGCACAGCTTCACACCCTTAGACAGATGGTCAGTCAGAGAGTTTGATCAAATACCTCGAAGACATGCTTCGAGCTTGTGCTTTGGACTTTCAAAACAGTTGGGACAAACAATTGCCCTTGATTGAGCTTGCTTACAATAATATCTACCAAGCCTCTATTGGGATGGCACCGTATGAAGCTCTCTACAACAGAAAGTGTCGGTCGCCGTTGTTCTTTGATCTAGAGGATTGGAAGTGGACAAAGAAAGAAGGGGTGAAAAAGAAAGAGAAAAGGGGAGTCCTTCCTAAAGCAGTTTAAGATGCTATCGATAACATTAAAATCATCCAACAACGAATGAAAGCTGCTCAAGATCGTCAGAATAGCTATGCTGACCGAAGAAGACGGAACCTCGAGTTTGAGGTAAGGGATAAAGTCTTTTTGAAAGTATCCCCACGTAAAAGATTCACCCGTATTGGAAGAGTCGGTAAGCTAAATCCACATTACGTTGGCCCATTTGAGATACTTGAATGCATTGGCGAAACGGCATATCGATTGGACCTTCCGCCAAACCTGACCGGAATACACAACGTGTTTCATGTGTCTCAACTCCGAAAGTACTACCCCGATGAATCAGAAATCCTTCCCGTGGAAGATGTATAGTTAGAACCAGATCTGACGATTGTGAGAAAGCCAATAATAGTTCTTAATCGGAAATTTCAAGAATTGAGAAATCGGAGAATTCCTCTAGTCAAAATTTTATGGCAAGATCAGAAGTCTGAAGAAGCTACTTGGGAAACCGAGGAAAAGATGAGAAAAATCTATCCGGAATTGTTCGAAGTCAATCAGTAGAATCTGGGGACCAGATTCTTTTAAGGGGAAAAGGTTATGACGCCCGTCTCACCGGTCGTCAGGTACAGCGACACGTGTGTGTTAGTTCAAGTGTTGTGTGTACTTTAATTTTATTTTATTTGCTAAATGTGTAATTTTCTATTCTTTAATTGCTCATTAATTGGCCAAGTATGAATAGTTAATTTTATTATTATATGTGAACTTATGTTTTAAATTGCTAATTATAACGTTAAACATGAATTACTTGCCTCAATGATAATTATATTCATTAATGGGAAGTTATAATCTAATTACTAATTTATTTTAAATGTGAATTGTATGCTATTTCATTATAGATAATACTATACCCCAAGTACAGGTATAGATTTTGTCATATATGTGTGTGTGTATATATATATATATATATATATATGTACTTCTATATAATAATATCATACATATATATATATATATATATATATATATAAATGTGCACATCCACCTGCACTTTTTCCTTTTGCATATATGTACATTCATTTGCGTGTATATATATATATATATATATATATATATATATATATATATATGTAATTAAGTTTGTGACATATCTATAAAGATGTGCACCTAAATGCAATTGTCTTCTATTATTTAAATCTGCTCATATAAACATATATTAGTATATTCATGTTATATGCATAATTAGAGACACTCTTTGCCGACTTAGAAATACGTATTTTATATTTATAAACACTCTCCTTACCCAAATATCTTATACATATCCAAACACCTAACCTCACATATCCCACTTCCTCTCTGTCCTTCGGCCCTCACACAGTAACACCACGAAAAAAGCATCCCACACCACTGAAACTACCTCCCTAATTCGTTGTTATCGCCACTTGCTGCTGCGCGGGTGAGCAGTTCTTGCTATTTCATTTATTTGTATCAATTGGAATTACTTAAAGTTGCATGATGATACTCAATCTAAGATTTCAGTGAATTACCCTGCTACTTTGATACTTAGTTGGTAGGCCTTGGGTGCTTAATAAATGAAAATTGGAATTTATTAATGCTTAGTTGCTGCGTGAGTTGCCTTATTGCTTCAATGAAAAATCAATTGGAATTTTAGTTGGTTTCGACATGATTTCATCCATTAATGAATCAGCTGCGTGCTTGAAGTAATTAACAACCTAAACCTCACTTTAATTGTTGTTGTCGCCTTGCTTCGCTATTTGGTTAGAATAATTTTTGCAAATATTAGAAATGAGTTGAATAAATCACAACTTAGCCTTGCCCAGCGTAGCCGTGGAAGTTGCCTGCTACTGCTAGTTTAATTGCTGCTACCGAAGTGATTAGCATTTCACCCTGTTTTGGCTCGTGAATTTTATTTATTTGATTTTCATAATTTTATATAATATTGTCTCTTTTCGTTTTCGACTCCGTTCTTCAAGCTGTACATGTATATTATTTAAATTAAAATATGATTTGTCCTTTAAATTTGCATTGATCTTAATTCCCAATTTGTCTAATGGCTTTAATTAATTTTATGTACATTCATTGAGCATGTTCATCCTATAATACGATATCATTGCACGTCATATCACTCATACTATTGAATTTAATTATCGTGCGTCATTACTTGGTTCATTTTGAGTCGAGCCATAATCGAAATGTATTCAGTTTGTTCAGATAATCTCCAAGACGGAGAGAACCAAGTCGAGTAGACATTCTTGATGTCTTTTTGTCGTTCACTCCACTCAGGTGAGGTTTTCTTTATATATTTTGACCTACAACCGTGCATGTGATAGAAGAGACAAAATGTCTTATTAAATGGAACCTTTTTATTATTATATATTAATGAAAATATTTTCAAACAACAACCGAATCGATTGGCGAGATGTGTGTTGTGTTATGTTGTGGGGCCCAGGGGTCATTCTTTGCGTGAGCCGGGGAGGCAAGGGCCGATGGCTAGCCCATTGTACAGTCCCATATCGAAAAAGATGAACCCAGAATCTATTAGGAGGTTAGTGGAGGATGGAGTCCCGAGGGCAAGGGAGTCATGCACCATCGTTTCTCATGTATTTTTGGATGGTGAGGGTTGGCCGCCCAATCCATCAACCCGGAGGAAAAATGATGTTTAGGTAATGATATGATTGTCTGTATAAATAACCGTAATGAATGAAAATGAGGAGTAAAGGTTGGAGACCGCTCGTTCTCGTCGAGCAACCTATAGTAATTAATTAATGAATTGAATATCCGTATCCCACCGTGCGAGTTCTGAATTTTCCAAAATTAGTATGTTTAGATAAAGAACGTATAGTGGGATTAGGGAACTATGTGCTTGCATGTATATTTATATGTATGGTTGCGTGTGTAGCCCCCTCACCAATCCTTTGACTGACCCTCCATGTTTTTCCCTTTTACAGTTTACAGGTACACATGGTCGTAGCTAGGCGGGAAAGTTAGTACAATCTTTTACTTTCGTATCTACCTAAGCCCTTATTCTCTTGTTGGAGTTATGCATTACATACAACAAAATTTTGTTAGCTGATGTATTGAGGCCTTACCGGCTATTTATACTAGGGTTGTGGCGTACTGAGTCTCCAACACTACATCCTTAAGTGGTATCAGAGCTCTAGGTTGCAAAACCGGAGTTTTAGTGTCGAATTATGTCTGTCTAGGTCGTACGGCTTAAGAATTACGTGTTTATGTGCTTAATTGCAATTCATATGCACTTTTTTTTTTTTACCAATCATACATCTATTTCAGTTTCTTATATCTCAGGATACCTCGTGGCCGACCTCCATGTGACCATGGACCGCCCCGTTATGACCCTCCTCAGCCGCCACAAATGAATATGGAAAAATTCATGGATGTTGTATATAACTATGTTGAACAGAGACGTGTAGAAGATCCACCTCCACCTCTGGTGGTACAACAACCTCCACCAATGCCTCCTCGGAATGCACATATGGTATTTCTCAGCTATAACCCTCCTAAATTCATGGGGACTATGGGCGATATTGTAGCAGAGACTTGGCTTACTTGCATTAGCCGTATCTATGAAGTATGCCCCTGCACCCTTGAAGAGCAAGGCCGATTTGTTGTGTTTCAACTAGAAGGGGATGCCTAGGAATGGTGGATAGGAGTTCCAAAGAAATTGGAATTCAATGGAGAAGAGCTTAATTGGGATGTCTTCACTCGAGAGTTTCATGATGCGTATGTACCCGAGGTTGTACGGGAGAAGCATGCGCATGAGTTTATGTACAGCAAACAATGGTCCCGGACTGTGGCACAATATCTTACTATCTTTAATAGATTGGCCAAGTATGCACCTCATATTACAAAAGATGATAAGAGGAAGGCCAAGAGATTTATTGTCGGTTTGAGGGAGGACTTGAGGCATGGGAGTGTTGGACATAAATTTGAGTCCTTTTCGGATACAGTTCAGAGGGCTATGGTTAAAGAAGAAGAGTATCGAAAGAAAGACCCAGTTTTCATAGGCTATACAGGACAGAGTTCGAGATCGGGCTCCAAGAGGCCTGTACATCATAATGCATAATCCCCACGGCCCCATGACAAGAAACCCCGACCAGTGTGGCTAGCTCAGAAAGCCCCAGCAACTCTTCCTCCACCAGGACCACAACCATGCACTCATTGCGAGGGTCCCAATCACAACTATGATAATTGTTGGAAGAGGCTCAGGCGATGCTTGATTTGTGGGTCTCCGAAACATAAAGAATATGCTTGTGACTAGGCTAGAGATCGGGGACAACAGGGTGGGACACAGCTTGATGAGTTATTGGCTTGTGGGTACATTAGACCGAGTACCTCACCTTGGGGTGCTCCCGTCCTATTTGTAAAAAAATAAGGATGGAACGTTGACAATATGTATTGATTACCATGAGCTCAATAGGATGACGGTGAAGAATAAGTACCCCCTTCCACACATCGAGGTGTTATTCGATCTACTTCAGGGTTCGAAAGTTTATTCCATACTTGATTTGAGATAGGGGTATTATCAGTTAAGGGTCTGGGAAAAAGATATTCCAAAGATGGGATTCAACACCCGGTATGGGCACTACGAGTTTGTAGTCATGCCTTTTGGCTTGGCCAACGCTCCAGTGGCTTTTATGGATATGATACACAGGATATTCCGACCGTTTCTCAATAAGTTTGTGGTGATCTTCATCGATGATATCCTAGTGTATTCGAGGTCTGAAGAAGAACATACCCTACATTTGAGGATAGTACTCGACACTCTCAGGGAGCATCAACTTTTTGCAAACTTTAGCAAATACGAGTTCTGGATCAGCAGACTCACCTTCCTAGGCCATATCATATCAGGCGCTTGGATTGAAGTTGATCCTTCAAAGATAGAGACTGTGATGCACTAGGAGCAACCGAAGAATACCTCTGAAGTAAGAAGTTTTCTTGGCTTAGCAGGCTATCACAGAAGATTTGTGAAGGACTTCTCGATGATAGTCGTGCCTCTGACCCGATTGACCAAAAAGGAGACAAGGTTTGAGTGGGACGATACTTGTGAGGCAATCTTTCAAAAGTTAAAGGAGAAGCTGACCACCTCACCAGTGTTAACCCTACCCAATGGCACCGAGGGCTACGCCATATACACTGATGCTTCTAAGGAAGGGCTTAGATGTGTGTTGACGCAAAGTGGCAAAGTAGTTGCTTACTCCTCAAGGAAGTTGAAAGAGCATGAGAAGAATTACCCCACTCACGATCTCGAGCTAGCAGCTATTATCTTTTCTCTAGAAAAGTGGAGGCACTATCTCTACGGTGTCAAGTTCAAGATTTTCTCCGACCACAAGAGTCTCAAATACTTGTTTAGTCAGAAGGAGCTCAATATGAGACAAAGGCGCTGGATGGAGTTCTTAGAAGATTAGGATTGCACTATCCACTATCATCCAGGCAAAGCTAGTGTGGTCGCTGATGCTTTCAGTTAAAAATCAAGTATATCGAATTTGGAGGCTAGCGCGAGTGATGGGACCAAGAGGATTGTGTTGAAAGCTCGAGTTGCTAACATCACCATACAGCCGGATTTGAAACAAAGAATTCTTGATGCTCAAGCCACTGATCCTTGGATTCAAAATTGGTACATTCACTTGCGTATCTACCTAAGCCCTTATTCTCTTATTGTAGTTATGCATCACATACAACGTACTTTTGTTAGTTGAAGTATTGAGGCCTTGCCGGCCATTTATACTTATGGATACTTGTTACTGTTTTGTTAGCCTTGGTGGCTTTTATATATATATATATATATATATATATATATATATATATTTCGCTCTGACAGGTTGTATAGTTTGAACTCGTTTGCATGTAACTTAACCGTTGTTGATTATTAATTATTCTAATTACGCTTCCACACATTAGTTCTTGTTACGCACTTAATTGACAGGGTCTAGTCCTGCCTAGCCAAGAGTGTTTTTGGTTTGTTACCTATTCGCTGTGACTTGGTACATATACGGATGTCCGTTCTGTATATGTACTGGGGCATAGTGCGGGGGTTGTGGCATACCAATGCTCCGAGCACTACATTTTTGATACTAACATGTGATATTATGTGTTATTTAGTTTGTTTATAATTTCAGAGCATTTTGATGTGATTTGTTTGAGTTATGAATCGATATGCCTTAAGTGGTACGTTTATGCACTTCATGTAATCCCTACCCGACCGGGGAGTTTTGTACTGGGCTGGCTACCCGGGCGGGTGCAGCCTCTGTTCTTTGTTCTTCTTCTTCTTCTTTCTTCTGCTGCTTCGTTCTTCTTCTTCTTTCCTTTCTTTGCTGAGTTGCTGCTTCTCTTCCTTCTCTTTGCTCTTGGGTTGCTGCGTGTGTGTTGATTCAAACCTTGTGCTGCTGTTTTTCCTTGGTTCAGCGGGTGTGTGTGTTGTTTTTCAATCATGTAAAACTGCTGTTGCTGCTGTTCTTCCTTTGATTCCAAGTCTGTGCGTGAGTTTGTGCAGCTTTGGTTATGTGAGCTTGATTGTGTTGCTGCTGTTCTTCGTTGTGCAAATTTGGTTGTGAAAGCTTAGAGGTTGCATCCATGGGTGTTGTATGAGGTTGCTCAACAGGGGTATCTGTGTGTGCATGACTGTTGGTGCTTATTAATGCATGCATGATTAAATAAAATACCTAGATATTTTGCATGCATGATCTTCTAATTAATAATTACATGTATGGCCTTATGATGTTACTTGCATGCATGTATAATATGTATAATATATATATATATATATATATATATATATATATATATATATATATATATATATATATATATATTATACATATTATACATTTTACATATTATTTGATTTAATTCAATTTTAGAATTTAATTGATAACTGTTTCACGTATTTAAAATTACCGAGTGCTGCTTGAACGTTTTATTTATCTAATTTCTAATTGTAAACGTGAAATAGTACGTGCTATGATTATATTTGAATTCTTAGATTAAATTGATATGAATTATGAATTTATGAATTTGAATGAAATGAATGAACGAATGCCTTGATTATATGTCTTAATTTCCTTAATAGTGCACATGAACATTCTCATGACATAATATCATCTTTGACGCATTCATATCATATGCATTGCATGTCGTGCGTCTTATATGGTTCATTTGGAGTCTCTAGTCTCACGAACCCATCATGTTGTCTCTTGTACAGTTTATCTCCAGGGTGGAGAATCTTGATCAACTAGGCACTCGGTAACTCGTATCCTTGTATCGCCATGTTCCAAGTGAGGGTGTTTTTGTTCTAGTTACATATTAACCCTACAACCTTATGTGACAAGCTTTGGCCAAAAACCTTATGTATATATATATATATGTTATTTTCAAAGTGGAGTCATCGAGTAAATTATTATCGAGTAACCGTTTCTCCAAAATTATGAAATATGTTATGTTTCTTATGAACTGAAATGTTTCGGCGAGATTATGTATGTATGTTATGTTCACGGGCCCAGGAATTAGTACATGTGGCTATTCGGGGAGGCATGGGCCGATGGTGATCCCATGTACTGATTCCATTATGTTTAACGGTGAAACGGACCTCGTCAAGGAATTTTTGACGAGGAAACGCTAACCGGGCTTTGAGGACCCATGAACCTCATAGCCATCATGATATGTTTAGGTGGTCGGGCCTTGCAAACCCGTCCACCGCAGGAGGAAGAAGGTTGGAACTGATTTTTATGAGTATGTTTATGTTTATGTATGATTGATATGCACCGTGCGGGAAGGCCGGGACACGGATTGCCCAAACAAATATGTTTTATGATATGATATATGACCTGTGTGTATTATGAGATATATTGCATGATCACCTAATTAATATAGTAATGATATGTGTCGTACATAGTTGGAGTTTGGTTGGAGATGATGTACGCTCACTCGCCGAGCCTTTATGTTTATGTATGAATTATGAACGAAATGAATTAATATGATTAGTCGTAAAATCTGAGCATTGCTTAATTATTCTCTTGCCCTTTTGGGAACTAATTTTAAATAAAACTTTACTCGGAATTTACAACTTGCATGTGCATGTTTTTATATGTACGTATATTACTCCTGCTCACTCAGTCTTCTAGAGACTGACCCTCTCCCTCCCCAACCTTTTAGCGTGCAGGTTTGGCCTTGGAGTTTCGAGCTAGGCGGAGTTGTGTTGAGTTTGAGTCGGTCAAGTTAAGTTAGGAGCGTCTTTACATTCACTTATGTATTTAAATTGTGCATGATTCAACCTTATAAGATTATGAACTTGAAACTGTGTATATTTGTTATTGAATTGCTATTGTCGGGCTTTGTTATGAATTTTAAAAGAGGCCTGAGGAGCCCAAGTATGCATACGGTTCGTGTGTTTAATTTCTGCAGGCCCGTGGCCAATGCTTGTGTTTGGATTTAGTTCTCCGTTGCATTATGTTTGAATTGCAGGGTCTAAGTTCCGCCTATCTTAGGAAGGTTATTTTGTTTGTCTCCCGTTCGCTATGGTTTAATACGGGTGCGGACTTCTCATTTCGTTACTCGTGTTGAGCCGTAGTGCGGGGGATGTAGTGCCTCACGTGCGGGGTGCTACATCCTTAAGTGGTATCAGAGCCTGGTTGCAAAATCGGTGTTCTCGAGTCGTGTTGAGTCAGTCTAGGTCGTGCGGCTTGCATCGATCTTGAACGTGAAATTTGGCTTTCCTTTTTCTGAATTTTGTTGAACTATCTGCTGCATTAATATATGGATCCTTGTTTTAGCGTTGAATATATGTCATGGCATACACTAATCGCATGTATATACTCTCGAAGTAAGTTATGATTTATAGGTCATGAAGATAATATCAAACCACGGCCAGGTTCTACGATAAGGACGATCGATTGCAAGCTTTTTCTGAGGCATGGAAGATAGGAAGGATGCACTCAGGAAGAATGTAGATAATTCGAGATGTGAGGCTTTCTAGATGGAGCTAGAGTTCAAGGGTTAAGATTTGGAATGAAGGAACGTTTTGGAGATGCGAGGGTAGAGAGGCATTTGATGAGATAAGAGTTGTTCGGGGAATATTGCTAACTCTGAAGATTGATATATGCAGCACTTCAACCTAACCTATGATAATCGGATTCAACGGGGTCGTTTAACCTAAGGGATGAAGTGAACACACCTTGAAGGTATTTTGGTCCCAGATTCGGATCATTGAAGAGGTGTTAATAACTAAGAAAAGTCAAGATAAAATGGGTTTGATAGAAGTTATGAACCAAGGGTCGACAAAGAAGGATTTCTAACTACGCCTAGTGATTAGAAATCAAGTTTGTTGAAGTTTAGACTGGGAAGAGTTGGATTCTGAATTGTCATGTTGTGAAGTTGAATTGGAAGATATGAAGCAACAAATGGGAACGATAAAGAAAGGCAAAGACTAGTTGAAGGATTATTCTCGGGGAGAGACTCTTTGCAAGGAAATCCTGCGTTCAAGTATAAGCAATTGGAGGTGAGTTAACCTCATAACGGACATGCACGGGATTCTTGATCGAGGTGACGACTAGAAGTAGAGGTCGGATTTCGAAGAGAAGTTTGAATGCTAACTCCTTGGACGTGGAAGAATTAGGAATCAAGAAATTGCAATCTCAGATAGTGGAAGATATAAGTTGATTTTCGACGATTCATGGAAATCTCGAAGACCGTGGGAAAGGCAAGGAATAATCACCAAGTCAAAGTAACCTCGGGGTTGGAGGAACGAGGAAAAGCTACCGAGCTAACAACTTACCACATTGGTGACAGGTTCCAAAACATTCATGGCACGTGCATCATACTTTGCATCAATTGTTTAATTTCTTTACTTTGGTTCATGCGCGTAATTCTGTCTAATTTCGTGGCTCTAATGTGTTGCGTATTTAATTGTTGCAAGTGTGTCACGTGCATTGTCATTTTAACCCTACATACATTTTAATGTCTACTTGATAGGAAGTTCTGTCATCTCATTGATCAAGTACCTCTTCGCTCGAACCATATCTGAGTTAAGAGAAAGGAAATAACGGGATGACATATGACAAGAAAGATGATTCGGGAAACAAAGAACTTCAGGTAAGAGATAGGTTGGTAGAAAGAAATTTCATAAGGAAAGTGAAATGGGAGTTGGCTTAGGGGTGTTTGGGTTGAATGAGAATAGAGAAGGGAGTTTCAATTTTCGAAATTGGAGAAGAAGTTAGAAGGCCAAACCCTTGGGTTTCTATGTTAGTTAAAACTTCTCCTAATGAAATTTTTCATCAAGAATTTCGCTGAAAGAAGGATTAATGGAGTTTGACGTGTAAGGGCAGAAAATTTAAAGGGGAGAGCATGACTAAGAGATAAATTGGAAGATTAAAGTTATGGCTGAAGAAATATTTAGTAGGAACAAAGGAATTACAAATTAAGGAAGTCCTGGAAGTTCCAATGGAGGTGATGGAGTAATAAGGAAGTTTCTGTGAACTCCTAACAAGTTAGATTTGACAAGAGGAAGTCGAATCAATTAATACATAATGGATGGTGTTAATCAAGATTAATTCAATGAAGTACAAAGGGATCCAACAAGGACAATATTATTAAGTTATCGGTTATTTCAATGGTAATTTAGAAGGAAACTTAAGAAGAGACCCAAATCGAAAGGGGGATTATTGAAGAATTTACATCAAGAATCATCAAGAACATTCTATCTTCGATCCAAGAAATGTTGGGCTAAATATCAAATAACTTTAAGGGGTCGAAGAGAATGAATGGATAACATGAACGAGAAAGATAGGAAAGAATTGTTGTTGAGGGAGAAATCATAATAACAAATATCCCAAGATCGGTATTGAGCCGGCAGTGTTGCCAGGAGTAGCTATTTTCGGGGATTTGTTAGACTTCGATATGGGTAAAGGTAGTAACTATGGATCGGATTTCGGGACGGATGATTTTAGGGTATTCTGGGAGGTCAAGCTCGGGTAATTAAAAAGAACTGGTTGGTCGAATGAGGTTTAGGGGGAAATGGTGAAGACTGGAAGCAGTACAAGTCAGAAGGAATCTAAGAGTATAATCCTTAAAGGATTCACCAATTTCTTTGTTGAGGTATCCTGAAGAGTTTAAGAACAAATCGAGAACTGAACTTACTTTCGGGATAGATCATACACTGGACTACGATAACTCACAATTCTAAATTTCGTAACTACGGTGAACGGTACTTATAGCATCCATGATACATACATTCATGCAAATTTAATTCAAATAATTTCTTTGTTATGTGTTTTGATTCCTTACCACGTTAAAGTATTGGAAGTAATTGAAAATCAACTTGGATAATATCTATTACCTGCTTTGGGGGTCTTACGTGATTTTAATTTTGGTTTCGCGTGTGTGGCTTGGGAGTATTGGAGACTTCCTTGCTTTATTTTTGGGTGCTCTGGTTGTTTGTAAGAGACGGGGTTCTCTTATTTGTTCGAGAGACGGGGTTCTCTCATTACTGCTCAAGAGACGGGGCTCTCTCCTTGTTGCTTGTGAGAGACGAGGCTCTCTCCTTATTGTTTTTGAGAGACGGGGAATCTCTCATTGGTTGTTTTAGGCGTGTTGTCAATCCGAGGACGGATTCTTTTTTAGGGGGAGAGATTGTAACGCCCCGGTTTTTCATTCATACTAATATGTCGTAATTGTTTACAAATTTCACAATTATATTATTTAATTATGTGAATAATTGTTTATACGTGTTTTATATTCAATTTCTTTATAAATTGTTATTACTTTATTTCATTTTATTTTATTTTATTTCAATTTAATATTTTTTTTTATATATAAACTTCGTTATTTAGTAATCATTTTAAATTATTAATTTAGTGATTAATGTTAATTAAGTCTTATGCTAATTAATCATGCTTTAACTATATTAACTAATTAATTTTATAATAATACGTTGAATTGAATTTTATTTAATATAAGAATTTAATTTATTTGGTTTAATTTTATAATGCATGGAATTTTATGAATATGTGCATGATTGTTTATTTGTGCATCGTTCTTATATGAAATGATACCGAAATGTCGTGAAATTGTAGTATGTCGTAAAGATATATGTTTTGAACATGCCTATATGCTCGCTTTGTGTTTTCGAACTCGTTTGATGCATTAACGAATTTAATTTGAATCGTGGAACCAAATCGGGGGCTAATAAGCAATTAGCACACCCTTGGTTCCGTACATGATATCTTGAGCTCGGGAACTCGGATTCGAGTTCCGTCAACTTCGTTGAACTCGTATCGAACATCAACAGTCATGCACACACAGATACCCCTGTTCAGCAACCTCATACAACACCCATGCATGCAACCTCTAAGCTTTCACAACCAAATCTGCACAACGAAGAACAGCAGCAACACAATCAAGCTCCCATAACCAAAGCTGCACAAACTCACGCACAGACTTGGAATCAAATGAAGAATAGCAGCAGCAGCAGTTTTACATGATTGAAAAACAACACACACACCCGCTGAACCAAGAAAGAACAGCAGCACAAGGTTTGAATCAACACACACGCAGCAACCCAAGAGTAAAGAGAAGGAAGAGAACAGCAACTCAACAAAGAAAGGAAAGAAGAAGAAGAACGAAGCAGCAGAAGAAAGAAGAAGAAGAAAAACGAAGAACAGAGGCTGCACCCGCCCGGGTAGCCAGGCCAGTACAAAACTCCTCGGTCGGGTAGGGATTACAGAAGGTTTCTGTAATAGGAGTACCCGGCCGGGTACTCTCCAAGAGCAAACTCTCCCCGGCAGGGGAGAGTGTTACAGAAGTACAGAAGCAGCACAGTCAGCTACGGAAAAACAGGGGAAGAGAAAAAGGGACTCAAACCAGGCCAAGACTCTCCCACACTTAGCAATCAAAACAATCTAATAATCAAGGTAAGAGTAGGCTTCAAATACTCAACAAAAAACCTGGAAATAACCCCCAACAACGCAGCAAAACTGGAAGGAAAAGCAGTAGTTCGTGCGTGAAAAATAGGGCAAGAACTGGAAAAAGGAACAGAGAAATTCCAACGTGATCAATCAACCAATTTCCTTCAGCATAAGAGGTAAAACGAGACAACAAAAGACATCAAAGCAACTCCCAAAAGCTAGCAGCAGTTCAATATGTGGAGAAGGGCAAAAATCCAGTTTGGAGTTTAAGCAATACATATTCATTTCATTGATGATATCTCACCAACCTCGTAACCAACAATTAATACAATTATACTCAGTCATAAATGAAAGAAAAGGATCGTCATATATATATCACCTAAACACATCAGAGATCAAAGAAATTCAAGAAATCAACAAAACACTTCAAAACCTAACTGTTCACTTTCATGCTCCAAACATGTTGAAATCTGAGTCAAAATTAGAGATGAAAGGATGAAAATAACCAGAGATACATGTACAACATGAAGGTTGATTGAGATTTGAGCTCCAAAACCTCAAGGATTTGTACAGTTACGGGAAAACTGGGCTGCAGAAGATTTGGATGGATTTTTTGGTTTGTGTGAGGGTTAGATTGAGATGGGGCAGGTAAGGACTGATAGAGGGTTGAACTAGGGTTAAAATGCCACCAACCATAGTTAATTTGGTTAAGTTTTGATCAAGTTATGGCCAATATAGTGAAAGGTGGTCATATTGATGTCGTTTCGTTTTTCGATTAGATTTCGGAGGTCCAAATGATTTCGGAAAATTATAAGGCTAAGTTTATTAAACTCGAATCTTCGATATGAGTTCAACGAAGTTGACGGAACTCGAATCCGAGTTCCCGAGCTCAAGATGTCATGTACGGAACCAAGGGTGCGCTAATTACTTATTAGCCCCCGATTTGGTTCCTCGATTCAAATTAAATTCGTTAATGCATCAAACGAGTTCGAAAACACAAAGAGAGCATATAGGCATGTTCAAAACATATATCTTTACGACATACTACAATTTCACGACATTTCGGTATCATTTCATATAAGAACGATGCACAAATAAACAATCATGTACATATTCATAAATTTTCATGCATTATAAAATTAAACCAAATAAATTAAATTCTTATATTAAATAAAATTCAATTCAACGTATTATTATAAAATTAATTAGTTAATATAGTTAAAGCATGATTAATTAGCATAGCACTTAATTAACATTAATCACTAAATTAATAATTTGAAATGATTACTAAATAACGAAGTTTATATATAAAAAAAATATTAAATTGAAATAAAATAAAATAAAATGAAATAAAGTAATAACAATTTATAAAGAAATTGAATATAAAACACGTATAAACAATTAATCACATAATTAAACAATATAATTGCGAAAGTTGTAAACAATTACGACACATTAGTATGAATGAAAAACCGGGGCGTTACACTTCATATGCATTCATTGCATTCATGAGCGTTGTCGGGCCCTAATTGGTTCATAATTGAGTCTAAGTCTCGGGTGTTGTTTTTTTTTTTTTTTCAGAGACGCTTTCGGACTTCCTCAAGCTCGAGGTTTAGGTGGTTGTTTGCTCGTTTTGGCCCCGGTTTCCTCTCCCTTTTGCTTCAAGGTGAGGTTTAGGTTCTTCTTTATAGTTAAGCGACCTAAGACCTATTATGTGATGACTTCTCACCCCAAACGCGACTATATATCTTATACATAGTTAAATACGTGTGTTTAAGCTATGCTTATGATCTTATGAATAAGCTTTAAGTTTATGGAATTGGTATAAGTACGAGCACACATAAGCTTATGTTTTGAATTCGTTTATTCATTTAGGTTCTGTATGAGCGAAGTAAGCCCTGAAACATGGGAAATTGGTATTGGTAAGGTATGTTGGGCCCCAGAATTGTGGGTAGGGATGCCCGGGATAGCAAGGATCGTGGGGTTAAGCCTGTACATGATTTATTTTGAAGTATTCACGTGCGACTCTGAAAGGAGATGGAGGAGGAGTAGTATTTTAAGCCCTCGGTGGATAACCAGGGAAGGCAAATAGTGGGTTAGCTACCCCGTGTGTATTGGTTAAGTAGGTGGAGAAGGCTTTGATTCCCAAAACAACAAGGTTGTGGGGGATGGATTTGAATTATTATTTCGGTTTTTATATTATGTTATGAGGAGTTATGGGAGGTCCGTACTCACCATACTTTTGTTTCTGCTTATGTATTGATGGCTTGTGAATCGAGTTAGGCTTTCTTTACGTATTATATGTTATGCTTTTGAAAATGTTTTGGTATGCAAAACCTTAGCTCAATTCATGGCCATTCCTTTTAATATATGTTATGCCCTATATGTATTATGTGTGGGTGTGCGTTTAGCCCCTCACTCAGTCAAGTTTAGGCTGACCCTCTTTTTTCCCACCTTTAGCTATAGGCTCGAGCTAGGCAGGGAAGTGTGTCCTGGTGTCCCAATAGCTTGGTTAGTCGAGTCTGCATTATTATATGTTGTATTTTGGATACTTTGACTTGTATTTGTATTGATATGTATATTTGAGAGAATTTGTAGATACTTGATGTAAATATTTGATTTTTTTTTGGGTCGTGAGGCCATGTATATGCTAGTATATATCTTTTGATGAGCTCTTTTGAATCTTGTTTCTTGCTTCAGCATATTTGTTTAACTGTTTTGCATGCTCTGTTTGTGTCTTACCCCGCGTAGCCTAGTGTGTGTGAGTAGGTTCTCGTTCGCTTAGACTTGGGTTCACGTATGGACGTCCATTTCACATGTAGGTTCAGGTTTAGGTGTGGGGGATGTGGTAGCCCACCGCTCCGAGCGTCATATCCTAAAGTGGTATCAGAGCTCTTAATTGCAAAACTGGAGCTTTTGACCTACAGGTTGACTCGATCTAGGCGGGGAAGTGTGTCCTGGTGTCCCACTAGCTTGGTTGGTCGAATCTGCATTATTATATGTTGCATTTTGGATACTTTGACTTGTATTTGTATTGATATGTATATTTGAGAGAATTTGTAGATACTTGATGTAAATATGTGATTTTTTTTGGGTCGTGAGGCCATGTATATTCTAGTGTATATCTTGTAATGAGCTCTGTTGGATCCTGTTTCTTGCTTCGGCATATTTGTTTAACTGTTTTGCACGCTTTGTTTGTGTCTTAGCCCCGTGTAGCCTAGTGTGTGTGTGTGTAGGTCCCCATTCACTTAAACTTGGGCTCATGTATGGAAGTCCATTTCATATGTAGGTTCGAGCTTTGGTGTGCGGGATGTGGTGGCCCACCGCTCTGGGTCGTACAGCATAGGACAACTTGGTTATGTGGCTTCATGTGCTTATTTATTTTATCTTTTAATTGAATGTGCATATGAACATGTATTGACCCGTACGCATATGTATTGAAATCTTTTGATTTTGCAAAAATTTGCCCCCCCCACGAAGACATCATCGCCGGGATAGATCCCCCGACCGTCATCACTATCGAGATTACTCTCCTCGACAAAAGAATAATAAGCCCCCACTACCACCCCAAATGGATCCGGAGAATTTTATGGAAAGGCTCGTGGTGTTTCTAGAGCAATGGAATTAAGAAAGGAACAATGCCCCTCCGGCCGGTAATCATGGAGGAATTCTTATTACAGTCATCCTTCAGGAATTCAAAAATCAAAATCCACCAGTATTCATTTGTGGAAATGACGTTCAAGCAGAAGAGCGGTTGGTAACAAATAAGATATGGGATCTTTTACCAGGTGGACCGATGGAGAAACTTCAATGTACCCTTACCATGATACAAGGGCAAGCATTCAATTGGTGGTCGAGTCTGGTGAAGTTAGATGCCTCCAAGAAAGATATAAATTAGGAGATGTTTGTTCGGGAATTCAAGAACAAGTACATTCCAAAAGCTACATGGAATAGACGCTTGAGAGAGTTTATGGATCTCAAGCAAGGAGGGATGTCGGTGACGGATTATATCAATGAGTTTTAGAGGCTTTCATGCTAGGCTCCCAATATTGCTAATGATGATGAAAGTAAGGCCTCAGAATTTCTCCAAGGGCTTTGAGAGGACATGAAGAATGCTTTGGAAGCTTTTAATACTAGCACATGGGCAAAGGTGACAGACAAGGCTTTGAGGGTTAAAGACCGGGTGGTTATCAAAAGGAAGAGTTCACATACCGGTTAAGGGTTTAGTTCGGAGACGTCTAACAAATTCGGAAAGAGGCTGCATTTCAAGCTTTTGCGCAAGCAAAGCCTCAAAACAAACAACCTTGACCCGTGGGACCGAACCAACCCTTGGCACTTCTGGTACCGTGCAAGTGCACCCATTGTCAAGGAAATCATCTAGTGGAAGATTGTTTTAAATTGCACAAGAGGTGTTTTGGGTGTGGAGCACCAGACCATATGTTGAGTACCTGCCCGAAGAAGAGACAAGGACATGCCGCGGGAGGCAATCAAAGGTCTGCTGTCCAAGCTAGGCCCCATGCTTTAGGAGGGAAAGGGGAAGAAGCTATGGAAATCGATCCAAATGTCATGGTTGAAGGTACAATTAGCATTCGTGGCACTATATTGCATACATTGTTTGATCCCGGGGCTACTCATTCCTTTATTTCCCAGGATATTGCTTCTTCTATGTCTTTGTCTGTCTCCTTGTATGCGCATGACTATGTGGCTAACTCTCCCCTCGGGGGAGGTTTGGTAACTTGTAGAGTGTATCGGGAGTGTCCAGTGAGCTTTAAGGGTCGTGTTTTCTTTGGTGAGCTGATCAAGATACCGATGCAGAGGTTTGGGATAATCCTTGGTATGGATTGGTTGTTTGATCACCGATCTTCGATGGATTGCCCGGAGAAGAAGGTGTCTTTGGGTTCAGTTGTATTTACGGACGAGAGGTTAAAGTCGAGCCCATTTGTTTCCTTTGTTGAGGTAAGTAAGCTGGTTCGAGATGGTGCAACAGGTTTTGTGGCCTATCTTTTGAATAAACCTAAGAATCAGGCCAAACTTGAACAGACGGAGGTTGTACAAGAGTATGTTGATGTTTTCCCTAAGACTTTGGGTTCTTCACCACCCGTTAGGGACATCAAGTTTGTTGTAGACCTCCATCCCAGAACAGAGTCGTTCTCAAAGACTCCCTACAGGATGGCTCCTGCTGAACATAACGAGTGTCACAGCTTGATGAGCTTCTAGCTTGTTGGTACATCCGTCTGACCTCTTCTCCATGGGGTGCTCCCATTTTGTTTGCAAAGAAGAAAGATGGAACGCTACGGATGAGGCCATGTATTTTCAATGTCAGTCTCTACTGCATTGATTACCGCGAGCTGAACCAGATGACCCTGTAGAACAAATACCCTTTGCCTCACAGCGGGGAGTTGTTCGATATTCTTTAAGGTTCTAAGGTATACTCCAAGTTAGATTTGAGGCAGGGTTACTATTAGCTGCGTATCAAGGAGGAAGATATTCTGAAGACCGGGTTCAATACTCAGTGTGGCCATTTTGAGTTCGTTGTGATGCCATTTGGGTTAACAAATGCCCCAACTGTGTTTATGGACATGATGCACTGAGTGCTCGGGGCTATTTCTTGACAAGTTCATGGTGATCTTTATAGATGACATTCTGCTGTATTTGAGGTCCGCTGAAGAGCATGCGCAGCATCTTCAGATCGTCTTGGAAACACTAAGGGAACATAAGCTTTATGCTAAATCAGCAAGTGTGAGTTTTAGATCGACAGAGTCATATTCCTATCCATAACATTTCAGGCAATGGAGTTGAAGTTGATCCATCCAAGATTGAGATCGTGCTTCATTGGGAGAGACCTAGAAATGCCTCAGAGATTAGAAGTTTTCTTGGGTTAGGAGGGTATTATCGCAGGTTCATCAAGGAATTCTCTAAGATTGCCGCCCCGTTGACCCGGTTAACTAAGAGAGAGGTACGGCTTGAATAGGATGGCAAGTACGAGGCGAGTTTTCAGACTTTGAAGGTGAGATTGACTTCAGCACCGGTTCTTACCCTAACCAAGGGTAGCATGGGTTATGCAGTTTATACGGATGCTTCCAAGGAAGGACTTGGACGTGTTTTGATGCAGTATGGTAGAGTTGTACCTTATGCTTAGAGGAAGCTGAAGGACCATGAGAAGAATTACCCCATTCATGACCTCGAATTGGCCACTGTTGTGTTTGCATCGGCGAAGTGGCGATACTATCTTTATGGTGCAAATTTCAAGGTGTTTACCGATCATCCAAGCCTCAAGTATCTCTTTTCTCAAAAAGATTTGAATGTGAGACAGAGGCATTGGGTGGAGTTTCTAGAGGATTATGATTGCAAAATTTAGTACCAACCCGATAAAGCCAATGTGGTAGCCGATACCTTCAGTAGGAAGACGGGTATGGCTAGTTTTGAAGCTGGTTCTTCGAGTTCGACTTTAGAGGTTTTGGTTTCAGGGACTTGGTTGGTTAATCTCACCGTTAAGTAATATTTGAAGCAGCAGTTGTTGGAAATCAAGCTTCGGATATAGAGATTAGACGTTGGCAGCCCAATCAAGAGTTGATCTGAATTCCACGTTCAGGGTTGATGATTCGAGTTTTTTGAGGTTTGAAGACAGAGAGTATTTGTCCCAGAAGAGCTCAAGAGACTTATACTTGAAGAGACATATCGTTCAGGGTGCTCTATCTATCCGGAAGGTATCAAGATGTATCGGGACTTGAAAGAGAAATTTTGGTGGAGTGGCATGACAAGGGATGTTGCGAACTTCATAAAGCGATGTCTAACATGTCAAAGAGTGAAAACAGAGCACTAGAAGTCAGGAAGAACTCTCCAACTACTTCCTATCCTCAAATGGAAGTGGGAGCAAGTGACAATGGACTTCGTGTCAAGCTTGCTTAGAGTTAAAGGAGGGTTTGATGGAATATAGGTGATTGTTGACAGGTTTACCAAGTCAGCCCATTTCCTCAAGGTTCGGATGTCCGACAAGGTACCAAAATTGACCGAGTTATATTGTCAGGAGATTGTACCATTACATGGAGTTCTGGCTTGTATTGTTTCAGATCGAGATCTGAGATTCACTTTGATCTTTTGGCAGAATCTTCAGAAGTATTTGGGCACTCGGCATAAGTTTAGCATCGCCTCACATCCTCAAACAAACGGACAATCTGAAAGGTTAATTCAGTACTTACAAGATATGCTTAGGGCGTGTGCGTTGGATTTCCAGGATAAGTGGGACGAGCACCTACCGTTGGTTTAGTTTTCCTACAACAATAGCTTTTAGGCTTCGTTCAAGACGGCGCCATATGAGCACTTTATGGGAGAAAGTATGACACCACGCTCATTCGCACGTACAGGTTTGTGCCGCGTGTGAGTTTACCGTAATTGTATTTACTTTCACTTTTATTTGATGCATTCTCTTTTATTTCTATTGTTTCTTATATAAATTATTTGAAATTATGTGAAATATGTGATTTAAATGTCAAGATTATACCCTAAGTGAAATTATAATGTTAATTCTTGAGAATTATGAATTTATGCTATATGAAGGTTATTCTCGAGCATGCTAATTTCATGAATTATGTGATATACGTGATTTAAGGATGTAATTGTATGATTTTAAAATTATTGAACTTAACTGAAAACTTGGTTCTTGGACTTAATTGCAACATTTTGAAAGTTTTGGACTTGTTTAAAAAACAAGTCATTTTATTACACTTCTGTACGTTTTAATTTATAACTTGATCCCCGGAACTTGGATTCGAGTTTCATCTTCGGTGTTGGACTTCTTTTGATGATTCGGACGCATAAGTTTTATAATTTTTCGATGTCGTTTCAACCCCTGACGAAGCCAAATTTCAGTCACGTGTGCCTAAAATGCCCCTATGACCTATCTATGAGCTATAAGACCTAATCTTTCATCATTTCTTTGACTCTTTTTCTACCAATACTATCCCTATCTCTCTCCCTCAGCTGCTACACGAGATTGGGGCAGGGGAAAGACAAGTATAGAAGCAAGAAAGAAAGGAAGAAAGAAGAACCTCCATTTTTATACCTTTTGGGCTCAAACTTTCGATTCTTGCTCCTTCTTCAAGATCAAGGTAAGATTCTTATTCTCCATATTCTTGTGATCATTTTCATCCATTTAATTAATTTTTTAAGTTATGGATTCATGCTACCTGAAGAAGATGATGAATAGTTAGGTTTTCACCAAGTTTTTGAATACATGCTCTTAGGTGCATACCTTGAGTTCTAAGCTAGAAATTGAATTCATTTATGCCTATATATCTCGTTTCTTTACATTAAACACATGGTTTTTGTGTGTACTAATTTCTACCATTATTGAACTTGAGCTTATTAAAGAAAAATTGGGGATTTTGGGCTCAAAACCGAACTGCTGTCATAGTTCTTAGTTGCTACCAATATGTTGTTATATTAATGGATTTTTTGCATGAATTTTGGGCATGAAATCCGTGGAAGATGATCAGAATTCATTGTTCCCTATTACATGATATTGTTGCCCAATTTTCATTCATTTTTAGATGCATTAGTTTAGGTTTTAGTGCATAAACGAACTACAGCTGCTGCTACATTTTTGCTGATTAGTAGTGGCTAGTTTTGAGAAGTTTTGAGCTTGATTCTTCCATGATTTGAGGACTAATTCACTTATAAATGTCCAGCTCTGTTCCATGATCATGTTGCTTGCATTTAACCTTCATTTTAGATGCAAATTGGTTGAGTTTTAGCCTATAAATGGACTGCATACCTGCTGCTATAGTTGTGGCGTATTGCTGTCATTTTTATGGGGTTTGAGCATGAAATTTGTATGGTTTTAGCTTGTTTTAAATGCCTAAGTGGCTGCCCTGCCTTGTGGTGTTCTTACCTTGCATTTAAACCACTATTCTAGCTACACTTGGGTTGAGTTTTGAGCTGAAGAGAGACTGCTTGTTTTGTTATGTTGGAGCTACAAATTTGTGAATGTTAACGCCCGTTACAAATTTTATTCTTGGAATCTTAATGCCCGTTACCTTGTTACTTAAAATTGGATTAACCTCTTGTGACCATTAACCCCTGTTACCCCTTTTATACTTGAAAATCTTTACCCCCCATTACCTTGATTCTATGAATTAACTGCTGCATATTTAATGAACTTTGGTATGCATGCATAGGTGTGGGTGGGTGTACGTGACTGCATGCCTCCTTTGTCAATTAAATTTGTGTGTTTATGGACTGATTGGTATGCATGTGTGTAGCACCCCTACATGTGGAGATCCCACACCCCCGCACTATAGGTCAATCCACATACGAAACGGGTAATCCGTACATGAACTAACCTATAGCGAATGGGTGACAATGCAATAAAATGATAGGTTAGGCGGGATTAACTCATACATGCGACGTAATAAAGCGGAAGCATAATTCATTCAATATCAATTACCAACACCAAGTGAACTATATTCTAACTTTGCATATCAATACATTATCATCTCCAAATATAAAACAATAACACTAACTGTAACTTTATAAGTAATAACAACTAACCAAATACATGGACCGTGGTTGACTCGACTACATGAACTGGACTCGACTCGACTCCCGCCTAGCGTGCACCTGCAATAACCTGAAAGGTGGAGGGGTCAGTCTGTGAGGACCGAGTGAGGGGTTTAAATACATATTAGCGCAGATAACATGCAAGTTATATTCTCGGGTAAAGATTTATAAAAGATAAATATATAAGTTCAAGAATGAAGTACTCTTCGCCCAAGAATACAACTATCAATATTAAATTCTTGTTCATTTTCATGCAATCAATACATGGCCCCGGCGAGTGAGGGTGGTCTCCAACCTTACTCCAAATGAACATGAAACATGCTTGCTTTATTAATTATTAGGTGATCATGCGATTCAATTATCGTGCAATCGTGTGATAGTGTAATCAAGTAACACATTCATAGAATGAAAATTCATGCAATAACCCGAGGACAATCCGTGGTGCCGGACCCGTCCCCAGTATCCTTCTCCCTCCAATGATGGGAAGGTAGCTAGCCTTCACCATCCACGACGTGTTGAGCAGAGGGTATATGAATCCCTAAGCCCGGAACTCCTTCCTCCACTAATCTCCTAGCGGATTCAGGGGTTATCCCAATGTGGTGAGGATAGCGCAAGAGTTACCCGTCAGCCATTGCTTTCCCGGTTGGCTCAAGCTACTATCCTCAGGCCCAACGTGAACGGTCATGCTACTCGCCTAAAACATGCACGAAACATGGCTTGCTTGCTTGCTTACTTTTCACGAACATTACTTTCTTGAAATGGTAAGTGATTTCATGTAAAATTATAAATATAGATACCTTTTGGCCGAAAGATAACATAAAGGTTATACGGGTTCTATATAACTAGCAATTAAACCTCACCTGACAGGCGACACAACGACTCGTAGATGCGTGAACGTGCTCATGATCAACAATCTCCGCCTTGGAGAATAATTTGACAAGAAACGGGACAATGTACGCGCATGAGACCACAATTCAAGAATATTACCTAAATAAGACGCACAGCGTGATCAAGTAACGAGACATTGTGCAATGAACAATGTAGCATGTAAATATCATGTTTTAGCATGAAATTGATCATATAATAGCATGTTGGGATTAATGAAGGCATTGGAATTGAAATCCAAAATCTCATTTTTATGCAGAAACTTTCTGCCTGATCAGACGGCTGGGAACGGCCGTTCCGGATTTTAGTTAAAAATGGGAAGGGCCGTTCCCAATACTGTTGAAGCATGCGCAGTAGGCAGGGAACAGCCATTCCGGCCACAGGCCAAAACTGGGAAGGGTCGTTCCCATACTCGTGTGCCTGTCATTTTCAAATGGGTGAGAACGGCTGTTCCGAGAATGAACTGGAACGGGAAGGGCCGTTCCCGCCATGCAGAAGATACAGAAGCAGGGGACGAAACAGGAGAAGCTCACGCACCACCCAAAACACATCAAACACCACCCCAAATCACTTCCAAATGTAGGATTCCTGAAGGGAAACACATATACATGCATAAAATACAATAAAATCCATCATAAACACCTAAAGCATGCCTTAATCCTCATAATCATCAACTTTCCTCAAAGGAAGAACTCATCAAATATTTCCATAAATCTCAAGATTTATGCATGAAATTCAAGTCTAGAGCTTAGAATCTTGCTTCTAACATCATATAAACAAGTTATTATCATCAAATCCTAACCCTAGCTTAATGTAATAAATTCAAGAATTCAAATATATAACCAACTCTACCTTAAATGAAAGAAGGTGAAGAAAAGATGGAGATATGATAAAGATGATGTTCCAAGACCCTCAATTCCTCAAAGATTTTGGTAAGAAATGATGAAATCCCTCCTTCTTTTGGTTGAGGTTTGGATCGGTAGAGCAAGGGAACAAATATGTATATTTTGCAAGAAATGAAATGATCATGGAAGAATGAAGAAGGAATTTGTCGTGATTCATTGCCTTGAAATTGGTGAAATATGTTATTTGTAACTAAATCCCTCAAAGATATAGATTCATGCAATTAAGGGTAAAAGGTTTGGAAAATAATCAGTTAGGTCCCCTAATGTTTTCATACAATTTGGTCCTTAAACTTAATGGAATGATCATATAGGGCAATTTGGCAATTAAACATGTTCGGCAATTAATTCACGTAGCGATCAATTAAGGACAATAAAGAATTAAATCATGTTCGGTAAATATTTCATGTAGCAAATAAATCAAATTATAAAATGACTCTCAAGTTGGCTCGCGTTCCATATATTTTCACGTAATCATGTTAAAATACAATTTATAAAATTAATATAACATATATAAATTGCATAAACGAAATTAATAAAATAAAATCCTAATGCTCGAAACTCACACGTGTCGAGCGTACCTGACTGTCTGGAAATCGGGGCGTTACAATTCTCTCCCTCTTAAGAGAATCCGTCCTCGGATTCATTGTCCTAAATTTCTAGAATTTAATTGACTCTTCCGTTTTCATCCCACGCAGGTTGGCCATTCCCTGTTAGGGATTAGTTCGAAAGAGGTCTTCGATTCGCAAGATCCTCCAACATGTGAAATCACGACCCTCAACTTTTCGGAGCCTAAATACTTGTAAGAAAATCTAACCTTCCACTAACCAAGTTGACAAGTAGTTGAAAATATTGAGAGTGCCCCGTCTCTCAAACAATTAACGAGAGGACCCCTGCCTCTCGAGCAAGTAACAAGAGAACCCCGTCTCTTGACAACCCGAAGAGAATCCCCGTCTCTCATGCACACGAAATAAAACTCAAGCGAGAAATTAAATAAACATTTAACAATTCTCAATAAGGAACAGAGAAAAGAGATCAGTTGTATCAAGTTATTATTCACCTAAAATAATCAATAATAAACAAGGAATCATATAGGGTAATAATAAAATAGATGATGCACGTGATATGCATGATTAAGTGTACCGTCACCGAGGATTGAAGTTCCTTCACTATGACAACTTGGTTGAATATTGGATTCTTTAGTTGCGATTTCTTCTCATTGTATACCGCTATTGTTCGAAATTTCCATTCTTGGTAGCCACCTCTGCTCTCGTGCTATTTTCTAACATAATCCGTAAATCATCATTAATCACCACATCTTCATACCCGTTTTGAACTACAGCCTTACCGGTTGAACCCTTCTTGAACTAATTTTCACATCCCCTTTCTGGTTTTGGAATTGAAGATAACCCTGGGCCTTTTTGTTAAGGAGTGGTTGTATTTTCAAATCTAAAGGCCGGCTTTGTACTCCAAGTAAGCTCTTATCCGACAATAGAGAGAACAGGTCTTTCCCTTTTCCTTAACCCCCTTAATCAGACTAAAACATTTTCCCCCAAAGCAAAGATCTTAACTCCTTATTTTGAAATCCGGAAGTTGAGTTCCCATTTCCCTTAGTGATTAGCACGGCAAATGTTTGATGCAGAAAAGAATCAAGGTCGTCATCCCGTGAGAGTAATTAAGCAAGCACACTTGCATAGCACCGAAGGAATCAGGTCCTAGTGAAACGTCTTCCATTTGATCCCTGAAATTTGATGACATACCCAACAACTCTGTGAAATATCCTGAAGGAGAGGATCGATCAATCTTCAATCTTCTCTAAGGTGTTCATGGCAACCTGGTACATTTATGGAGGCGACGGAAACAACACGCGAAGAGGGGCGGTTCGCATAGAGTTCTCACTCACCTCGGCCACCCTATTTATAGCCAAGACAATCTTTAATCTGGACAGAGCTCTATATTAACCGAGTTGAGTCCTTTTCTATTTACTGAGTCAACTGATATCCTGACACTACACACATCACTCCAAGGCATCTACATCCTGAGAACAGTAATACATCAAAGATGTCGTCGATGATGGGACTTTTCTTTATGTAAGAGGGAGGAAAAGACTTGAGGTATTGAAACTTCCTTCACATGATTCTGATAAAGGCTCTATGAAGAATTAATTTTCTCGAGGTTTCCCGACCGACTCTCCCCCTTAAGAAATTGGAAATTTCTTAATTCTTTATATTTGTTTTGTCCTTTCCCACTTGCAAGCTCCTCTGCTGGTTCAAATCCCAAAACCTTTTCCTTGTTCTACTTGCTGTTAATCAAGATTTAGATTAATGGTTCTGTTCTAATCTTTTCTGTTAATGACAGGCTCAATTTGAAGTTTCCCGACTGTCACCACTCTAACCTGATACTAAAATTTTCCAACATCCCCAAAATGCTGATTAATTTCTGAAGGTGGAGGAAACCACTGAGTATTTATCTACCCGAACTTATCATCATTTCCCAATTCCCAATAATTTTCCCAATATCCTTATGATACAGGCTCCTACTAAATCCTGAACCAGGAAAATCTTACAGACCCCAAACATTGCTAAACTTCAAGCAGAATCAGATGACCCGGTTACCAACATGATACCCAACGATCCAGAGATCTCTTCTTTAAATTCAAGTTGGTAGGAATAGAAGCCAGGGTTGTGCAGAGCATAGGAAGAGCCTATTAACAATAAACACTAAATAATGTATGTCGGTTAAAATTTTAATACACATATTGCCACCAATTTAAATGCAACATATTGGGACAATTATATTAATCTAAAAATATATTATAAATAAAGAAATTTAAATACTTCAACTAATTTGAACATATACTTAATGCATCAAGTGGGTAATCTCGAATAACATCTATGATAACATTTATAAATAAGAGGCAATTGGTTAATAAATATGATGCACGTGCTTATGAATGCATTGAAGAACCTGTAACTGTAGTAAAGGAAATTTTTATCCCGACACTTTTCTTGATTGTTGTAATATAACCTTGTCTCGAATTGTTAATTGTTTCTTGGTCACCCACGGTCTTCTAAATCTTCAAATTTCTCTGACCTCAACTTATACCTTTCCCGGACTTAATTTTAAGTTTCCTTGGTCTAAAATTCTTGATAGAACTTTCTATAGCTTTACGACTCGAAGTGGTACTTCTTGAACTCATTTGCTTCTATGTTCACGCCATTGATAGCTCGATATTTCTCAAGGAATAAACTTTCAACGGTGGTCCCGGTGTTCACCCTAGTTGCTATTTTACTCCTCTTTATAGGTTCCATTTGTTGTTCCATAGCTTCTAATTCAACCCTATCATAATTGGTAATCTTCGAAGCCACTTCCTTGTCAACTCCTCGAGAATACCTCTTCCTTGTTGCAGGAATCCCCGGCCTAAGCATCTTCGATTTTTTTTTTCTAGCCTCTCGAGTCTTGTAAATGGTTCCCATGCTTGATTCTTCTTTTTCGGATCCCATCACTTCAATCCTCAACCCCAATAGGAAGGATAATGACTCCTGAATCCTTATATGAATTTCCAGCACGCTTTCTTATCCATCCCAAGTTTAGAGAAGGAGTTTTATAGTAAATTGGAGTGGCTGAACAAGTGACCGTGGTTTCATACCATTTCCATAACATGTCACTCATAACTTATTTTAAAAATAAATGCATGTGGGTAAAGCATGCTCATGTCACACATTTATCACATAATTAATACCAATAACAAGGATTTAATATAAAACATAACAGGTAATTCATAAATGTTTGAAACAAAACACGTTGATCACATAAATTTCAAGCAATTCAAGACCAAGTGGTGAACAATGATTAATAAAATTCAATACAACACTCAATTTATAACATAATTCAAGTACTTCGTGGAATTCAAATAGGTCAACAAGTTCAAATAAAATGTAAGACTCTCAAATTGACAATTAATTTCCTATATCGTACGACGTAGACCTGACACGACACAACACTAGAACCTCGGTTTTGCTACCGGGCTCTGATACCACCTTAGATGTAGCACCCCTACACGTGGAGATGCCATACCCCCGCACTATAGGTCGATCCACATACGAAACGGGTAATCCTTACATGAACTAACCTATAGCGAACGGGTGAATAGGCTAGGCGGGATTAACTCATACATGCGACGTAATAAAGCGGAAGCATAATTCATTCAATATCAATTACCAACACCAAGTGAACTATATTCTAACTTTGCATATCAATACATTATCATCTCCAAATATAAAACAATAACACTAACTGTAACTTTATAAGTAATAACAACCAACCAAATACATAGACCGTGGTTGAGTCGACTACATAAACTGGACTCGACTCGACTCCCGCCTAGCGTGCACCTGTAATAACTTGAAAGGTGGAGGCGTTAGTCTGTGAAGACCGAGTGAGGGGTTTAAATACATATTAGCCCAGATAACATGCAAGTTATATTCTCGGGTAAAGATTTATAAAAGATGAATGTATAAGTTCAAGAATGAAGTACTCTTCGCCCGAGAATAAAACTATCAATATTAAATTCTTGTTCATTTTCATGGAATCAATACATGGCCCCGGCGAGTGAGGGCGGTCCCCAACCTTACTCCACATGAACATGAAACATGCTTGCTTTGTTAATTATTAGGTGATCATGCGATTCAATTATCGTGCAATCGTGCGATAGTGTAATCAAGTAACACGTTCATAGAATGAAAATTCATGCAATAACCCGAGGATAATCCGTGGTACCGGGCCCGTCCCCAGTTTCATTCTCCCTCCAATGATGGGAAGTTAGCTAGCCTTCACCATCCACGACGTGTTGAACAGAGGGTACATGAACCCCTAAGCCCGGAACTCCTTCCTCCACTAATCTCGTAGCGGATTCAGGGGTCATCCCAATCTGGTGAGGATAGCGCAAGAGTTACCCGTCAGCCCTTGCTTTCCCGGTTGGCTCAAGCCACTATCCTCGGGCCCAACGTGAACGGTCATGCTACTCGCCTAAAACATGCACGAAATATGGCTTTCTTGCTTGCTTACTTTTAACGAACATTACTTTCTTGAAATGGTAAGTGATTTCATGTAAAATTATAAATATAGATACCTTTTGGCCGAAAGATAACATAAAGGTTATACGGGTTCTATATAACTAGCAATTAAACCTCACCTGACAGGCGACACAACGACTCGTAGATGCGTGAACGTGCTCATGATCAACAATCTCCGCCCTGGAGAATAACTGGACAAGAAACGGGACAATGTACGTGCATGAGACCACAATTCAACAATATTACCCAAATAAGACGCACGGCGTGATCAAGTAATGAGACATTGTGCAATGAACAATGTAGCATGTAAATAACATGTTTTGGCATGTAATTGATCATATAATAGCATGTTGGGATTAATGAAGGCATTGGAATTGAAATCCAAAATCTCATTTTTATGCAGAAACTTTCTGCCTGATCAGACGGCTGGGAACGACCGTTCTGGATTATAGTTAAAAATGGAAAGGGTCGTTCCCAATACTATCAAGCATACGTCGCAGGCTGGGAATAGTCGTTCCGGCCACAGGCCAAAACTGGGAAGGGCCGTTCCCATACTCGCGCGCCTGTCATTTTCAAATGGGTGGGAACGGCCGTTCCGAGAATGAATTGGGACAGGAAGGGTCGTTCCCGCCATGCAGAAGATACAGAAGCAGGGGACGAAACAGGAGAAGCTCACGCACCACCCAAAACACATCACACACCACCCCAAATCACTTCCAAATGCAGGATTCATGAAGGGAAACACATATACATGCATAAAATACAATAAAATCCATCATAAACACCTAAAGCATGCCTTAATCCTCATAATCATCAACTTTCCTTAAAGGAAGAACTCATCAAATATTTCCATAAATCTCAAGATTTATGCATGAAATTCAAGTCTAGAGCTTAGAATCTTGCTTCTAACATCATATAAACAAGTTATTATCATCAAATCCTAACCCTAGCTTAATGTAATAAATTCAAGAATTCAAATATATATCCAACTCTACCTTAAATGAAAGAAGGAGAAGAAAAGATGGAGATATGATGAAGATGATGTTCCAAGACCCTCAATTCCTCAAAGATTTTGGCAAGAAATGATGAAATCCCTCCTTATTTTGGTTGAGGTTTGGATCGGTAGAGCAAGCGAACAAATATGTATATTTTATATGAAATGAAATGATCATGGAAGAATAAAGAAGGAATATGTCGTGATTCATTGCCTTGAAATTGGTGAAATGTGTTATTTGCAATTAAATCCCTCAAAGATATAGATTCATGCAATTAAGTGTAAAAGGTTTGGAAAATAATCAATTAGGTCCCCTAATGTTTTCATGCAATTTGGTCCTTAAACTTAATGGAATGATCATATAAGGCAATTTAGCAATTAAACATGTTCGGCATTTAATTCACGTAGCGATCAATTAAGGACAATAAACAATTATATCACGTTCGGTAAATATTTCATGTAGCAAATAAATCAAATTATAAAATTATTCCCAAGTTGGCTCGTGTTCCATATACTTTCACGTAATCATGTTAAAATACAATTTATAAAATTAATATAAAATATATAAACTACATAAACGAAATTAATAAAATAAAATCCTAACGCTCGAAACTCACACGTGTCAAGCGTACCTGACTGTCTGGAAATCAGGGCATTACAATTCTCTCCCCCTTAAGAGAATCCGTCCTCGGATTCATTGTCCTGAATTTCTAGAATTTAATTGACTCTTCCGTTTTCATCCCACGCAGGTTGGCCATTCCCTGTCAGGGATTAGTTCGAAAGACGTCTTCCATTCGCAAGATCTTCCAACGTGTGAAATCACGACCCTAAACTTTCCGAAGCCTAAATACTTGTAAGAAAATCTAACCTTCCAATAATCAAGTTGACAAGTAGCTGAAAATATTGAGAGTGCCCCGTCTCTCAAACAATTAACGAGAGGACCCCTGCCTCTCGAGCAAGTAACAAGAGAACCCCGTCTCTTGACAACCCGGAGAGAATCACCGTCTCTCATGCACACGAAATAAAACTCAAGCGAGAAATTAAATAAACATTTAACAATTCTCACATAAGGAACAGAGAAAAGAGATCAGTTATATCAAGTTATTATTCACATAAAACAATCAACAATAAACAAGGAATCATATAGGGTAATAATAAAATGCATGATGCACGTGATATACATGATTAAGTGTACCGTCACCGAGGATTGAAGTTCTTGCACTGTGACAACTTGGTTGAATATTGGATTCTTTAGTTGCGATTTCTTCTCATTGTATACCGCTATTGTTCGAAATTTCCATTCTTTGTAGCCACCTCTGCTCTCGTGCTATTTTCTAACATAATCCGTAAATCATCATTAATCACCACATCTTCATACCCGTTTTGAACCTCAGACTTACCGGTTGAACCCTTCTTGAACTAATTTTCACATCCCCTTTCTGGTTTTGGAATTGAAGATAACCCTGGGCCTTTTTGTTAGGGAATGGTTATATTTTCAAATATAAAGGCCGGCTTTGTACTCCAAGTAAGCTCTTATCCGACAATAGAGAGAACAGGTCTTTCCCTTTTCCTTAACCCCCTTAATCAGACTAAAATGTTTTCCCCCAAAGCAAAGATCCTAACTCCTTATTTTGAAATCCGGAAGTTGAGCTCCCATTTCCCTTAGCGATTAACACGGCGAATGTTTGATGCAGAAAAGAATCAAGGTCGTCATCCCGTGAGAGTAATTAAGTAAGCACACTTGCATAGCACCGAAGGAATCAGGTCCTAGTGAAACCTCTTCCATTTGATCCCTGAAATTTGATGACATACCCAAAAACTCTGTGGAATATCCTGAAGGAGAGGATCGATCAATCTTCAATCTTCTCTAAGGTGTTCACGGCAAACTGGTAAATTTATGGGGGCGACGGAAGCAGCACACGAAGAGGGGCGGTTCGCATAGAGTTCTCGCTCACCTCGGCTACCCTATTTATAGCTAAGACAATCTTTAACCTGGACAGAGCTCCATATTAACCGAGTTGAATCCTTTTCTATTTACTGAGTCAACTGATACCCTGAGACTACACACATCACTCCAAGGCATCTACATTCTAAGAACAGTAATACATCAAAGATGCTATCTATGATAGGACTTTTCTTTGTGTAAGAGGGAGAAAAATACTTGAGGTATTAAATCACGTTCGGTAAATATTTCATGTAGCAAATAAATCAAATTAATTCATGTAGCGATCAATTAAGGACAATAAATAATTAAATCACGTTCGGTAAATATTTCATGTAGCAAATAAATCAAATTATAAAATGATTCTCAAGTTGGCTCGTGTTCCATATATTTTCGCGTAATCATGTTAAAATACAATTTATAAAATTAATATAACATATATAAATTGCACAAACAAAATTAATAAAATAAAATCCTAACGCTCGAAACTCACAAATGTCGAGCGTACCTGACTATCTGGAAATTGGGGCGTTACAATGTGTATAGCTGCATGCATGCATACATGAGTTTCCCTATCTTTTATTAGTTTTCTTTCACATTCCCACATTATATATTTAGTGTTAATAATAATAATAATTTGTTATGCTATATACTAAGTCTTGTTTAATTGATTGTTATATAATATAATTATGAACATTATTTTAATTTATGAATTTGAATTAAATGAATGATACTTGTTATATGATTTGTTATAATTCATGATTTAATTTTACAAAGTGATTTAATATGAGATATACGTGTTACAAACTTGAATGACTTAAATGTCGCATTCTCGCATCTCATATGCATAAGTTATATATATTTGCACACAAGGGTGCTTCCGGGAGGAGTCGTACCCGAAGTTTAAGGTTGTTTGGGGTTGTTTTCTCGCACCACACTATATACTTTTGTTCAAAGGTGAAGTTTAGGTTCTTTTCTTTTTAGTTAAACGAACTAAGACCCTTAAATGCTCGTTTTCTAGCCCGCATGCGAATATATATTATATATATAGTTAAATATTTGTAATGTATGATATGTTTATAATCTTGTTATAAAGTTTTGGCTTCCGAAAGGGCTATACCTACAAGCATATATGAGCTTATATTTTTGAAGAAAGTTTAACCTTTATGAAAATTTAATGGCTACGTACGTAATGTTAATGGTTTGTAATGAGCGAGAATGTAATGAAAGGTAATGTAATGGTAACATTGGATCCATGGAGACTATGGGTCAGGACGCCCAGTACGGTAGAGGGTCATCCGGTTAAGCCTAAATGTGGTTTCCCTCCGAGGTATTACGCGAGACCCCAGGAGGTTGGAAAGGCGTGGTGCTCTTGATGCCTTCGGTATGAAGCCGTGGCGTGTTGGCTAGCTACCCCTCGAGGAATTTATAATGGCACTTGTGTGGTATAATCGCCCCTCAAGGAATTTACTATTTGATGGCTAGGGTTGACGGACCATTCCATCACCGAAGTTGGGGATTGAATGTGATTTGTTTTTATGTAATGTAATGTAATGAGAAGTAATGGTGGAAGCTCGTACTCGCCGAGCTTAATGAAATGGTTGGATTATGGAACGAGAATAGAGAATTTATTAATGTAATGTATATGTATATGATATGTAATGATTTTATGAAAATGATTCGGTATGCAAAACCTATTCCTGGTTCATAACCTTTATCTTTTACGTGCTTTACTCTATACATGTATAGTATGTGGGTGTGTGCTAGCCCCTTCACTCAGTTGAAATATGATTGACACCTTGCTTTTACCACTTTTAGTTTACAGGTCTTTTGAGCACGAGCTAGGCAGAAAAGTGGGTCATTCGAGTCCCACTTTTGGGTGTAGGTCGTGCTAGGTGCGTTACATTTCATTTTGGATATATGTTTAATGATTTGATCATGAAATATATTTTGTTATGTAAATATGATTCGTTTTGGATACGTATATTCGGACACTTGGTGTATATATTTGATTTTTAAATTATATGTTGTTTGAACACCTTCGCTTCCGCTATTTGTTTGATTGTTACGCGCTCTGAGTACGTTTAGCTCCGGCTAGCCTAGTGAGTGTGTGGTCTCCCATTCGTTTAGACTTGGGCTCATTTATGGATTTTCCATTTCATATGCTGGTTAGGGTTTAGGTGCGGAGGATTTCTGCAAAACCGGAGTTCTAGTGTTGTGTTGAGTCTGTCTAGGTCGTATGGCAAAGGATAACGTGGTTATGTGACTTCATGTGCTTATTTTCTTATCTCTTTGTTAAATTATGCACATGAACATGTATTAACCCACATGCATATGTATTGGAATTTCTTGAATTTTTAAAGAAATATGCCCCCAAGAAGACATCACCGTCGGGATAGATCCTGCAGCGCCCCGAGCGGTGGGCACCACATCCCTACACTACAACCCGACAAGTGTAATGATACAGAGAATCCGTACACGTACCAAGCACGAGCAAACGGGAAACAAAACAAAAGCCAACCTAAGCTAGGGCATCTAGACCCTCTAACAGAGCGTGCATAAAACAACCAAGCAGAAGCGGAAGCATTAAACAAACTTAAACAAAGCATATGATCAAAATTACGTAATACTTAAAACAAATTATATACAAACTGCTACAACGAGCCAAAAGTAGCAAATATAATTCCAACTCTCGAGTTAAAAGCTTCAAAAGTACATGTGTAACATAAACTAAGTACGAAAATGCAGACTCAAACTAAACTAACAAGACTCTAAAAGACCTCAAACCGCCTAGCTCGAACCACATGACGAGTACCTCCAAGCTAAAAACATAAAGAGGGAGGGGTCAGTCACACAGACTGAGTGAGGGGCTACACACGCACGCGTATATACGTATACAAAGCACAACACGTATTAAGTTGGGAGTTCATGAACCGGGCAGTGGTTTTTACATTCTAAATCATTTTCTCACGTGATAATATATATAAGGATAAAGAGTTAAGCCAAGGGCCAAAGCAACCAGCTTTTATTAATTGGGAATCCACTCCCATTTCATAAATAATTACATAACATACTAGCATAACTTAAACGAACATACAAGGTAAACCATGAAGCAAGAGGGACATGTGCATAGGGTAATGTCCATCCCGAATCCCTTATCCCATATCCCCGATGATCATGTATGGAAGTAAACCCCGGTGCCCCGGATCTCCCTTACCCATGATCACCGAGCCCCAAACATTTTAAAACAAGGCAAGTCAAGATTCAAGATCATATCATATCAAAATCAAGGCATGTCGTATTCAAGAGCATAATCAGATCCATATTCAAAACATATACGTAATCGTACTCATATTAGTGTTCATAACATACCGTATTCATATCCATATCATAAGCGTACCCGTATCATATGCATATCATAATCTTATTCATAGCATAGTATAGTCGTAAATCATAACATCCTGTCCCAGTAGGTTTAAAGCATAGCATGTTCATATCCTAGCATGTTCATATTCATATCATAGCAAACATACATATTCTTACCTAACATATCATAATACGTATACATAGGCTTATTCACATGCATACATACCGGGTACATTTCATTAGGGTTTATCTATAACCTAACCTCACCGTACGTCGACGAGGCAGGGTAAATGGGATAAAACAAAAGCCTACAAAGCTACCCCGTCACCAATGGGATACTCCTCTGAACAAGACAAATATGAAAAGACAAACTTAGACCCAAAATGAACCATATAACACTCGGCAAATGCAAATGAATGCAAGTGATGCGAATTCAAATGCAACAAGGTAGCATCTAAGTCAGTCAAGGTAAATCACTTCATATTTCACGTATTTCACGTCAAACGAATCCATAAATTTCATATGATGAGCATAACACATTATATACCATGTTATCAATGCATAAATATCATAAAAGAAGCAAGAAAGTATCACATGAATCGAATAAACAAAGCATCGACTCAAGCGTTGCAAACTAAGGAAGCATTCAAGTTCATACTCGAATACAAGCATCGAAATCACATCATACATACAAAACTTAAGGTATATAAGAACAATTACACACATATATTCATGTTATAAAAAGTTATAAGTTGGAAAGGTATAAGAAAAAAGGAGTAAAAACACAAGGAGTGGCTCCAGGTGAAAAAGGACCCAAAAATTGAAATTTTCAAAATGTACAAGCTGCGGTATAACAGGAATATCTTGAGTTTGAGAAGTTGGACGTCATTTTTGTTTATTGGATATGAAACTAGACACATAGATGTTTCAAATGGTATATGGCTTAAATCATGATTCAAAGCGAGGCGAAAATGGCTTAGGTTTGAAATTGAATGAAAGCAGAATTCCGGTGAAGTTGCGACACAATTTTCAAACGGGCATATCTCACAAACTGGGATGAATTTTAAGGTGATTCCAATTAAAGAATACTCAACACTTGAATAAGTTTCTATAGTTTAAAATTTAGAGAGAACAGAGCACTTATAAGGTCGCGGCCGTGCAACAAAACATCGCATGACACCCTTATAGACACAAATCTACTGTTCGGGGGCCAAAAATCACAGCTGAAAGAAGGCCAAACTTAGGGGAGGGAAGGGAGAAACAATGCAACATCAAGGGAACAACTAAAAATGCATAAAAACCTTCACATTTCAGGCACAACAACAACAACAAATCGTAGGTACAAAGCAAGGAAGCAAAAGAGTTCAAGTTTTATCATATTCTTCAAAGTTTCATGAAATATATCAATGGTGGTTCAACAACCAGCTAATTACAATGAAAGTAATCACCCTACAAACATTATAGAAGTCATCTAGATTATTTATATTTCTTCAAACCAAAAATTACCTCAAAGATTTACAAGAATTCAACAAAAATGCATCAAACCATTATTATTCATGTTCTTGACCAAAGCATACTCAAATCTAAATGAAATCTTGTAAATCATACCTTTAAAGAACTACAAGAGAGTGGACATCACAATTCTAAGCTTACCTCTTGAAATGGTAGAAGGATGAAGGAAATTGAGCTCAAAATCTCCATGGAATGAATAGTATCGGGTGGGGGTCTTCTTTTCTTCCTTTCTTCTTGGATTTTAGTTGCTTCTCTCTCTTCTTCTTCCAGGGACCGAAATGCTAGGGTTATGGGCTGAGATAGGGTTAAGTTGTGGTCATGTGGGCCCAAGAATGACCCCATTTGGTCAAGAAACGAATAAGTTATGGTTAAGACTGTAAAAGGTAGTCGTCACACATTGTCAAAATGCGTCCGGTGGTGGTGTCAGAATTTGAATCTGAATTCCCGAGCTCAAGCTACGCCGCCCGGAACCCAAGGTGCGCTAAATGCTCTTTAGCTCCCTTTAAGTTTCGTCTTACCAAAACAAATAAAGACCAAAGTAAACAAGTTATAAAACACGTGTAAGCATGTAGACACATATATAACTCACTTATTTCATGTATAGCAAATTATCACAAAAATCAGAATAAAAAAAGGTTTAAAACGGATTAAAAACGATTTAAAAAAGTATGAAATGTTTAAATTTAAACATAAAACATATAATCAATATTCAAATATTCAAATAATTTACATAATGGCATACTTAATTAATTTAAAAGCGCACTTAGCACACTCGTGACGTCATATCTGCACTGCCGAAGAGTTGGGGTGTTACAAACTCTCCCCCTTAAAGAGGACCTGTCCTCAGGTCTCACTACTCCAGTTTCTAGCAAAAGCGGCTTCCCGTATTCATCCTATGTTTGAAGTTCATGACGTCCCGATAAGGATTAGTCCGGAAAGTTCTTCTAGCACAAGGGGTTTGTTCTTCAAATTGTTGATGGAGGAACTCCTTCAAGGTCAAGATTCCAACTAGAAGCAGCTCGATTTGTCTCGCACGATGAGAGGCTCTCATGAGATTCATCACTCACCGTTTCATCCATTTCAAGCTAACTCAAGAGCTCGGAGATATACAAATGGTATAGTCACCGGACTTCCACCACTCGCACCTTCTCTCGGTTGTTGAATCACCTTGAAAGCTCGGTAGAAATACGACACTCGACTTACCGAGAAGCTAGATCACCTATACCCTCGAAGTTATCCCTCGAGATAAGAAAGCAGAAACAGTCACAGGCGCAAGCAATAAAGATAAAGAGAGACATATGCAATTTATATGCACACGTAAGAAATAGGCAAGTGATTTATCGGACAAAGTCTCACCTTGTGTCATAATTCTCCACATCCAAAGCAAGCTCTCAATTTCTTTCTACCATTCTGTTTTGTATGATTCAGTCTCTTACAATAGGAGCATTTTATGGTATCGAGTAACTCTTGAGGTTTGAAGATTTGGGGTTCATCTTCAAACATAGGTGTTTTCCCCAAGCTTGAACTTAATTCGGACTTTTGTCCCGAGTAAAAAGTTTGGGGCTCCAATTTCTACTTCCGGAAGTCTTTTCTTAACCCGTGCATGAAGTTTTGGGCCTTCATAGTGTCGTCATCCGTAATGGGAGAGGCTTAAGGGGCAAGCCTCTCAAACTCGAGGATATACTCCTCAACGGTCCGATTCCCTTGTTTGAGGTCCAAAAACTCTTGTAATCTTCTCTCCCGAGAACTTGGAGAAATATACTTATTATGGAATTCTCTCAAGAAGCTCTCCCAATTGAACTCTTCACCATTTTTTTCCAAATGAGCTCTCATTCCCTTCAACCAATTTGAAGCTTGGCCTTGTATGAATCGAGCGGTGCAAACAACTTTCTCTTGTGAAGGAGCGGGGCATATTTCCCAAATCCCCGTGATCTCAGCTAACCATTTTTCCGCCTCAATATCATTACCTCCAAACAATTTGGAGGGTTGTTATCCCGGAATTCCTTAAAAATCGGATTGACAATACTTCTTTGCCCTTCATCTTGAGGAATTGGTTGTTGTGGATTTTGTTGAATATATTCGAGAAGGGCTCGAGCAATATCCTCTGCAATTGGTGGTGGTGGTGGGGGAGCATTCTCGCGATCTGTTCTTCTTGGAGGCATCCTGAAGAAGCACAAATTCATAGAGATATCGATGCATGGGGTTTTTGTGGATGTTCATGTGAACAATTAACACACTGAAAAACAAATAATATAATTAAGAGCACATAAGTCATGTTAAAATGCGAGTGAATGCAAACAAACACACATATTCCTAAGTCGAACGACCTAGACAGACATGACACGACACAAGAACCCCGATTTGGTAACCCGGGGCTCTGATACCACTTAAGCTGTAGTGCCCTAAGCGGTGGGCACCACATCCCCGCACTAGAACCCAATATGTGAAACGAAACAGAGAATCCGTACACGCACCAAGCACTAGCAAAAGGGAGACAAAACAAAAGCCAACCTAAGCTAGACGGTCTAGACCCTCAAACAGAGGGTGCATAAAACAACTAAACAGAAGCGGAAGCGTTAAACAAACTTAAACAAAGCATATGCTAAAAATTACGTAATACTTCAAGCAGATTATATACAAACTTGCTACAATGGGCCAAAAGTGGCAAATATAATTCCAAGCCTCGAGTTACAAGCTTCAAAAGTACATGTGCAACATAAACTAAGTACGAAAATTCAGACTCAAACTAAACTAACAAGACTCCAAAAGACTCCAAACCGTCTTGCTCGAACCACACGACGAGTACCTGCAAGCTAAAAATATAAAGAGGGAGGGGTCAGTCACACGGACTGAGTGAGGGACTACACAAACATGTGTATATACGTATACAGAGCACAACACGTATCAAGTTGGGAGTTCATGAACCGGGGCATGGTTTTTACATTCTAAATTATTTTCTCATGTGATAATATATATATCGGGAGAAAGAGTTAAGCCAAGGGCCAAAGCAATCAATTTTTATTAATTGGGAATCCACTCCCGTTTTATGAATAATTACATAACATACTATCATACCTTAAACGAACATACAAGGCAAACTATGAAGTAAGAGAGAAATGTGCATAGGGTAACGTCCGTCCCGGATCCCCTATCCCACATCCCGATGATCATGCACAAAATTAAAGCCCGGAGCCCCGAGTCTCCCTTACCCATGATCACCGAACCCCAAACGTGTCAAAACAAGGTAAGTCAAGATTCAAGATCATATCATATCAAAACCAAGGCATGTCGTATTCAAGAGCATAATAAGATACATATTCAAAACATATACATAATCGTACTCATATTCGTATTCATAACACACCGTATTCATATCCATATCATAAGCTTACCTCTATCATATACATATCATAATCATATTCATAGCATAGCTTAGTCGTAAATCATAGTATTTCCTGTCCTAGCAGGTTTAATGCCTAGCACGTTCATATCCTAGCATGTTCATATTCATATCAAAGCAAATATACATATTCTTACCAAACATATCATAATACATATACAAAGTCTTATTCACATGCATACATATCGAGCATATTTCATTAGGGTTTATCTGTAGCCTAACCTCACCTTACACTGACAAAACGGGGCAAACGGGATAAAACCAAAGCCTACAGAGCGACCCCGTCACCAAAAGAATACTCCTATGAACAAGACAAACATGAAAAGGCAAACTTAGACCCAAACTGAACCATATAACGCTCGACAAATACATATGAATGCAAGTGATACGAATACAAATGCAACAAGGTAGAATCTAAGTCATATCAAGGCATATCACTTCATATTTCATTTATTTCATGTCAAACGAATCCATAGATTTCATACAATTAGCATAACACATCATATAACATGTTAACAATGTATAAATATCATAAAATAAGCAAGAAAGTATCACACGAATCGAATAAACAAAGCATCAACTCAAGCGTTGCAAACAAAGAAAGCATTCAAGTGCATACTCGTATACAAGCATCAAACTCACATCATACATGCAAAACTTAAGGTATATAAGATCAATTACACATATATATTCATGTTATAAAAATTTATAAGTTGGAAAGGTACAAGAAAAATGGAGGAAAAACATAAGGAGTGGCTCCGGGTGAAAAAGGACCCAAAAACTGGAAATTTTCAAAACGTACAAGCTGTGGTAAAACTGGAATATCTTGAGTTATAAAAGTTGGAATTGATTTTTGTTTGTTGGATATGAAACTAGACACGTAGATCTTTCAAATGGTATATGGCTCAAATCATAGTTCAAATCGAAACAAAAATGGCATTGGTTTGAAATTGAACAAAAGCAGAA
The DNA here is from genome assembly GCA_037501455.1 of Lantana camara. Taxonomy (NCBI): domain Eukaryota; kingdom Viridiplantae; phylum Streptophyta; class Magnoliopsida; order Lamiales; family Verbenaceae; genus Lantana; species Lantana camara. Next base: position 95,100,712 of record CM074861.1, read on the forward strand.
TTTCGGCGAAGTGGCGACATAATTTTCAAACGGACATATCTCACATACAAGAACGAATTTTAAGGTGATTCCAATTGAAAAATACTCTACACTTAAAGAAGTTTCTACAGTTTAAAATTTAGAGAGAAAAGAGCACGTATAAGGTCAGGGCCATGATACCCTTAGAGACACAAATATGTTGTTGCGCCACGGCAGCGACAATGTTTGCACGTGGCGCGATCGTGGCGGCGACACTAGTTCCTGGGCCAAAAATCACCACTGAATAGGGCCAAACTCAGGGGACGGAAGGGAGAAAAAAATTAGCATCAAGAGAACAACCAAAAATACACAAAAACCTTCACGTTTCAGGCGCAACAATAGCAGCAAATCGTAGGTGCAAAGCAAGGAAGCAAAAGAGTTCAAGTTTTATCATATTCTTCGAAGTTTCATGAAATATATCAATTGTGGTTCAACAAGCAGCCAATTACAACGAAATTAATCACCCTACAAACACTATAGAAGTCATCTGGATCATGTACATTGTAATAGCCCGAAAACTCGCCTGTTAATATTGTCCGCTTTGGTGGGCTAAGCGACACCACCCTCATGGTTTTGTTCTTCCCGTTGGTATTTAAACCCGAAGGTGCCCAACCAGGAAAAAGCCTCAACTGGGAAGAGGTATCCACCCCCTTAGAAGGAAGGCTTCGTTTCCTCTTCTTCCGATGTGGGACAAGCACTTTAAGCCTTACAGTCCACCCCCCATAAGGGCCCAACGTCCTCGCTGGCACACCGGACCGGGTCCCAACTCTGATACCATTTGTAATAGCCCGAAAAACCGCTTGTCGATATTATCCACTTTGGTGGGCTAAGCAACACCACCCTCACGGTTTTGTTCTTCCCGTTGGTATTTAAACCCGAAGCTGCCCAACCAGGAAAAGGCCTCAACAGGGAAGAGGTATCCACGCCCTTATAAGGAAGGCTTCGTTCTCCTCTCCCTTCGATGTGGGACAAGCACTTTAAGCCTTAGATATATAGCTTCAAACCAAAACTTACCTCAAAGATTCACAAGAGTTCAACAAAAATGCATCAAACCCTTACTATTCATGTTCTTAGCCAAACCATGCACAAATCTAAATGAAATCTTGCAAATCATAGCTTAAAAGAACCACAAGAGAGTGGACATCACAAATCTAAGATTACCTTCTGAAATGGTAGAAGGATGAAGGAGTTTGAGCTCAAAATCTCCAAGGAATGAATAGTGCCGGGTGGAGGTCTTCTTTTCTTCTTGGATTTCAGCCATTTTTCTCTCTTCTTCTTCCAAGGACCAAAATGCAAGGGTTATGGGGTGATAGAGGGTTAATTTTTGCTCATATGGCCCCAAGAATTACCCCATTTGGTTAAGAAATAAATAAGTTATGAACAAAACCGTAAAAGGTAAACGTCACGGGCGCGAGGCTCAGTTCGAGCAAAAATTCGAGGGTCCAAATAGGGTTAGAAAAAAATAAGGCTTGTTCTATCGAACCAAAATCATCAAAACGAGTCCAATGGTGGTGTTTGAATTTGAATTCGAATTCCTGAGCTCAAGTTACGCCGCCCGAAACCCAAGGTGCGCTAAATGCTCTTTAGCTCCCTTTAAGTTCCGTCTCACCAAAACAAATAAAGACCAAAGTAAACAAGTTATAAAACACTTATAAAGCATGTAGACACATACATAACTCATTTATTTCATGCATAGAAAATTATCACAAAAATCAAAATCGAAAACGGTTTAAAACGGATTAAAAAAGAGTTAACAAGGTATTAAACGTTTAAGTTTAAACATAAAACATATAATCAATATTCAAATATTCAAATAATTCACACAATGGCATACGTAATTAACTTAAAAGCGCACTTAGCACACTCGTGACATCGTACCTGTACTGCCGAAGAGTTAGGGTGTTACAGATCCCCTGAGCGACGTCATCATCGGGATCACTCTCCTCAACAGGAGTATAATAATCCACCACCACCACCACAGCTGGATCCGGGGAACTTCGTGGAAAGGCTTGCGGTGTATTTGGAACAACGAAATCGGGAAAGGATCAATGCCCCTCCGGTCGGTAATTATGGAGGTCCTATTATAACCACCCTTAGGGAATTCAAAAATCAAAACCCACTAGTATTCATTGGTGGAAATGATATTCAAGCTGAATAGTGGTTGTTGTTGACGAATAGAATATGGAATCTTATACCTTGTGGACCGGATGAGAGGCCGGATGAGAAACTTCAATGCACCCTCACCATGATACAAGGGCAAGCATATAATTGGTGGTGGAATGTCCAGGTGAAACTAGAGGCCTCCGAGGAAGAAATTACTTGGGAAATGTTCGTTCGGGAGTTCAAGAGCAAGTATATTCCAAAAAGCTACAAGGAGCAGATGCTTGAGAGAGTTCATGGATCTTAAGCAAGGGGGAATGTCGATCGGATTATATTAATGAGTTTGAGGGGCTTTCTCGCTACGCCCCAAGTATTACCAATGATGATGAAAGTAAGGCCTCGCAATTCCTTTAAGGACTTTGGGAAGATATGAAAGATGCGTTGGAAGCTTCAAATACTAGCATGTGGGTGAAAGTGATCGACAAAGCATTGAGAGTTGAGGATCGGGTAGTTATGAGAAAGAAGAGTTCACATACCGGCCAAGGTTCTAGTTCGGGTAATCAATCAACTCTAGGAAAGAGGCCAATGTATGAAGTTTTTCCCCCTCATAATCCTCAAAAACAAGCAACCTAATGTGGTAAATCCAATCCCCCTTTGGCTATCACTTGTCGAAGAATTATTGGAAACTTCACAAGAGGTGCTTTGGATGTGGGTCACCGGAGCATATTTAGATCAATATCCGAGCAAGAGGTCGGATTATAGGCCAGAAAGGAATCAAAGGCTCGCAATTCAAGCTCGACCGTATGCTTTGGGTGGTGAAGGAGAAAGAGCGGCCGAGTTTGATCAAAATACCATGGTTGAAGGTACAATGCGGGTTTCGGGTTTAGGTGCGGGGGATGTAGTGGCCCACTCTCCAGGCGCTATAGAAAGTATAGGTCTCCTCTGTTTTGGGATATTAAAGATTGGAGATGGACCGAGGAAAACAAGCTTAAGAGAGCGGAGCCTAAAGAAAAGATTACTATTGAGAAGGTTCAGAAAATCTGGCAAGGGATAAAGGTAGCTCAGGCTTATCAGATGAGCTACACCGACAAGAGAAGAAGGCCTTTGGAGTTCGAAGTTGAAGACAGAGTCTTTTTAAAAGCATCTCCTAGAAAAGGCTTCACTCAAATAGGTAAAGGTGGAAAGCTCAATCCACGATACCTCAGGCCTTTTGAGATCTTGGAAAAGATTGGTGAGATGGCATATAGGTTGGACCTACCGCCAAGTTTGACTGGGATAAACAACATATTTCACGTTTCTTAGCTTCGCAAGTACTATCCCGATGAGGCAACCGTTCTCCCTGTTGAAGAGGTACAACTAGAGCCGGACTTGATGATAGTAAAGCACCAGCTTGCAATTCAAGATAGGAAGATGCAAGAGTTAAGAAACCAGTAAATTCCCTTGGTCAGAGTTCTTTAGAGAGATCAGAAGTCTAAAGAGTCTACTTGGGAGACCGATGATAAGATGGGAAGATTATACCGAGAGTTGTTCAGTGTCGAGACGAACCTGGGGACCATGTTCTCTGAAGGGGGGAGGTTGTGATACCCCGTCTGCTCGCATGTATAGGTTTGTGCCACGTGTGAGTTTAATTTCTATATTTACGTTTATTTTCATATTAATTGATGTATTTCTATTTGAATTATATTTCTTTATTCAATTCTTATATGAATTATTTGAAATATTTGATAAGTGTTTGCCCTATTTGAACGTTTGATGTGAATTCTTATGATTTGAGATTTTATGAGTTATGAATTTGAACCCGAGCATGCCTACTTCGTATATAACATGAAATATATGATTTTTGGACTTAATTGTGTGATTTATATATGTTTTGGACTTGTTTGATCTTTAGAAGACTCAATTGAGCTTTTGTTCAAACTTTCGGGCCATTTTGCAAAATGACCACTCTTGAGTCATTAGTTCATAACTTGAGCTCGGGAACTGGGATTTGATTTTCGTCTTCTTCATTGGAATCGAATCAATGATTTAGACCCAATGGAACAAGCCTTGTAATTTTTTGATGCCATTTTGACCCTCGACGATGCAGATTTTGTCCACATGCACCTATATTGCACCTATGACCTAATTATGAGCACTAAACCTATTCCTTGTCCTTGCTTTGACTTAATCACACCTAAAATTCAGCTCTCTCTCTCTTCCACTTTGTTACAATTATCGAACCAAAGGCCAAGAAAGAAGGGAAGAAGAAGCAACAAGCCATAACCTCCATTGTTGTGTCCTTAAGCTCATGTTTAGGCCTTTTCTTACTCCAATCTTTTAATGTAGGTTAGAAATCTTGTTCTACATGATCTTTTGCTTCTTTTCCTCCATATGAATCATGATATATGTTAGAGAATCCATGGATATGGCATGCTTGGAGAATAGTAAGGGTTTGGGATTATGTTTGCTCTATTATCTTGCCTATCTTTATGGTATATTTGCATCATTTCATGCCTTGATATTGTTTCTTAGGTTTGGCATGGTTTTTCTAAGGTTTTGCAAGCTTTTTCCACGAGAAAACGTAGCAGGGGTGTTGATACCCCCGTGTGCCTGGGATGACACGCCCGTGTCCAAGGGTTTGGCTCATTTTTCTTGAGCTACTAACCTTAGACACGGGGGTGTCACCTTTTGTACTAGGGGGAAGACACACCCATGTCTGAGGTAACTTTGGCTATTGACCGTGGACACGGGGGTGTCTCATTTTGTGCTTGGGAAGTGACACCCTTATCACCCTCCCTGTTTTGTGGCTGCTGCTTTTCAATTGTTGCATTTGCTTGTTTCATTGATTCCTTACTTCTTTTATGACTTCTTTTTGATACTAACATGTCATATTATGTGTTAATTTGTTTGTATTACAATTTTGGATCATTTTCATGTGATTCATTTAAGTTATGAATCGATATGCCTTAAGTGGTACGTTTATGCACTATGTATTCATTACATTCATGAGCATTGTCAGGCACCTAATTAGTTCATAAATAAGTCTAAGTCTCGGGTGTTGTGTTCTTTTGTTTTGGAGCCTCTTTTGGATGTCCCGAGCTCAAGGTTTAGGTTGTTGGTAGCTCATTTTGGCCCCGGTTTCCTATCTTTTGCTTCAAGGTGGGGTTTAGGTTCTTCTTTTTAGTTAAGCGACCTAAGACCTATTATATTTTGACTTTTCACCCCGCATGCGACTATATATCTTATATATAGTTAAATATGCGTGTTTAAGCTATGTTTATGATCTTATGAATAATCTTTTAAGTTTGTAGAACGGTATAAGTATGAGCATACGTAAGCTTATATTTTGAATTCGTTTATTCGTTTATGTTCTGTACGAGCGAGGTAAGCCTGAAACATGGGAAATTGGTATTTGTAAGGTATGTTGGGCCCTGGAATTGTGGGTAAGGATGGCTGGGATGGCAAGGGTCATCGGGTTAAGCCTGTGTATGATTCCTTTTAAAGTATTCACGTGGTACCTTTTAGCCCTCGGTGGATAATCCGGGAAGGCACATGGTGGATTAGCTACCCCGTGTGTATTGGTTAAGTAGATGGAGAAGGGTTTGATTCCCGAAACACCAAGGTTGTGGGGGATGGATTTGATTTATGATTTCGTTTTTTATATTATGTTATGAGTTAGGGGAGGTCTATACTCGCCAGACATTTGTTTCTGTTTATGTATTGATGGCTTGTGAATCGAGTTAGGCTTTCTTTACGTATTATATGTTATGCTTTTGAAAATATTTTGGTATGCAAAACCTTGGCTCGATTCATGGTCATCCCTTTTAATATATGCTACGCTCTATATGAATTATATGTGGATTTGCATTTAACCCCCCACTCAGTCGAGTTTAGATTGACCCTCTCTTTTCCCACTTTTAGCTGCAAGTTGGCTCTAGCTGGGGGCAAGTGTGTCCTAATGTCGCACTAGTTTAGTTGGGTTGAGTCTGCATTATTATATGTTGCATTTTGAATACTTTAACTTGTATTTGTATTGATATGTATATTTGGGAGAATTTGTAGATACTTGATGTAAATATGTCTTTTTTTTTTTTTTTTTTTTTTTTGGGCCCTTGTGGCCATGTATGTGTTATTGTATATCTTTTGATGAGCTCTTTTGGATCCTATTTCTTGCTTTTGCATATTTGCTTAACTGTTTTATGCACTCTATTTATGTCTTAGCCCCGCTTAGCCGTGTGTGTGTGTGTGTAAGTCGCCATTCGCTTAGACTTGGAGAGTTAGAATCTTACCTCGAATTTTGATTGAGTGAAAGATGAAAGAAACTTGAGCCTTGGATGATGAAAATGGCTAGGGCTTGAACTTTTTCTTCTCCCTTCTATCTTGGTGTAGAACGTGTGTTGTGAGAAAGAAAATGGGTGAAGTTTTATCCCTATAGGGGCTGAAATGGGTTGGGTTATCGAAAATTATTTGGTTCAAGTAATTCAATCCATTCAAATCGGATTTTAAATCTAAGAGGGTCCAAACGGCTTTAGAAAAACACGAGCCTAGTTCCATTAGACTCAAATCGTTAAAACAAATCCAACAATGAAGTAATGATTCAAATCCAAATTCCTGAGCTCAAGTCATACAAAAAAAGGCCTTAAAATGCCCTAATTGCAACTAGGGCCCTGAACATGCCAAAGAAGTCAAATAGGTCCAAGACATATTTTCAAATTAGCCCCAAAATATTCAAATATCATGCAATCAAGTCCAAACAACACATAATTCAAATACTTCACAAATTCATCATATCCGACACGTAGTTTGATATGTTAACGAGCAAAACATATAGTCATATTTCAAATAGACATTTCTTCAAGGCATATACGACAAGAAATTCATATAAGAACATAATTAAATAATTAAAAAATTCAATTAGCTCACTCGTGACATCATACTTCTATGGTCGGACGAGCGGGGTGTCACATTAAGGAACTATGTTTTAATTGCATGTTGAAGCCTGCACAACTTTAGCATGAACTTTAGAATTTGCTTTCTACTCGAAAGATTGCTAGTTAATTTGGATTATTAACTCCTAAACACTTAGATTTAAAGGTACGAAAAGATTCGGTCTTTTCTAAGCAATCTGTGGTTGAATAGTGGATGAATTGTCACTGCTATTTAATTAACTATAATCTTGTTCGAATGATTTAATCTATTTTTGGATGTTCACCACGAGAGTGGCTACACAAACTTTTAAACACTTGTAATAGTCAGAGTCTTTGTTTGGCATTGAATTGGAAGTCAGGCACAAGTGTTTAAAAGTTTGTGTAGCCACTCTCGTAGTCAACATCCAAAAATAGATTAAACCATCTAAGATTAGAGTTAATTAAATAGCAGCAGCAAGTTATACACTATTTAACTATATATTACTTGGAAAAAGAATGAATCCCTTTGTACCTTTAATTCTAATTATTTAGGAATTAATAATCAAAATTAACTAAAAATCTTTCGATTAGAAATCCAATTCTAAAGTTCATGCTAAAGTTGTGTAGGATTCAACATGCAATTAAAGCATAATTTCTTCACATTACAATGATGAGAATTCATTCAAGCATATCATCAAACAGTTAATCTACACAATCATTATTCCCTTGGCTACGGGACACTAACGAAACATAGACACAACAAAATTAAAGACCGTAACAATAATAAAACTAATTAAATTCATGCTTAAAGATTCATTAACAATCATCAATAAACACGAAACTAAAAAGAAAAGGAAAGAAAAAACTTAGGATAGTCTTCTCCAGAAGTCGATGAAATTCTTCCATGGAAGATAGACTTTTATCCACTCAGCTAGAATTCTCGTTCATCTCCAAAGCTGCGTACTCTTCTTCTTCTCCCTTCTCCAAGTAAGAATATTGAAGCTGCGGTTTAAAATATCTGATTATCTCTTTTAATGCTAAAAATGGGTTTCAAATGGGCTTGGATGAGTCCAAAGATGAAAGAATTAAATCAGGCCCGAAAATACTCTTTTAAACAACCATCACGACCACTTCTCTTGATGGTTATCACGCCACTGCTCGTAACACTGACTTTGGATTCTTGCTTTGACGACCATCACAGCCGTGACCCCTTCAGGCACAATCTCGTCACAACCATGACGAGCTGCAAAATCGGTTGGTTTGGATATTTTGTTTCTTTTTGCCTTCTAAACTCCGTTTCATGCATTGTTTTCACCATTTCTAATGTTTTTTACTCCAAAGTAAAATATGAACTGAGGCAGAGCAATTTAGATACAATTAAGCACAAGAATGGCATAAAAACATTCGAAATATAGGCTAAAAATATCAAGTATTTTAGGCCTAACAAATACCCCCACACCTAAACCATTGCTCGTCCTCGAGTAATACGGAATTTATTCAAAAAAGTTAATCCAATTTCAGTAAATTCGCAAAAATCATCGTCAAATTATCACACAAATCAAATCAAGCCCACCAAAGTATTACTCACAAGGGCAAAACAAATAAGAAAAGTAAAAGTAATATACCCTTGTGTAAGTGTGTGAATCAAACAAATGAATACGTGCTAATCACTCGGATTAGTTTATGAATTTCTCCTAAGCACTAAACCACTTCTTCGAGAAACAGTTTTGATGCCTAACTCCACTAATTTATAGTGGGATCATGTCTCAGGATCTTTAGGTCTTTAATTGGCTTGTAATGTAGGCTTAGGTTAGGATATGGAAATATTTAGATAAGTGACTCGAATACCGAACTTAGATCTAGTGATCTATTTCTTTCGGAGTTTCTCTTTCACGTCACAACAACTAGTTTCCCTTTTCCCCTACAATTGGATTTTTGCATATTCCCTCACCTTCTTCTTTCTTTTTCTTTTCCTCAACTGCACACCTCCATTTTTCTTTTCTTTTCCTCAACTGCACACCTCCATTTTTCTTTTCTTTTCATATTGTCGTTCTCAATCTTTTGCTCTTCTTTTTTCTTTCGAGGTCTACGATCTTACCTTTCATCTCTCCAAGGAACGACTCCTTAGGAAATGTAGCATTCTGTGAAACAAACACATTTTGTTCAAGGAGATCATAGAAGTAATATCCTATAGACTCACTGGGGTATCCTATGAAGTTGCATAAGCTTAATCGTGGTTTAAGCTTATCTCCCACTTGTTGGAAAACACGAATCAGAAAGCAGCGGAATTTAAAAAAATTTTCCAACAAAAGGATCTTGAACTCGCAATCGTGTAACCAAATTCGTAAAGATAGAAAACTTACTTTTCTTTTGTTCTTTCTTAAAGCGTTTCAAGTCACCCAAGAACGCTCTTCTCGCGGCTTGATCCCCTCTCCTTGGTAAAGCTCGAATCTTCAAACTTCTAACTTGAAGTCTCTAGAGAAAGTCCACCAACTTGATCACAATCTAACTAGTAAGGATGCTAGTTCTCTAGTTAGTGTTTAGGCTTAACCTAGGGTTTTATTTTATCTTGGAGAAAGGAAGGTGTTCAACACATGAACCAAAAGAATTGCCAATTAGCTCTAAATGGGAGCATGAGCTCCCCTATATATAGGAAAGGGAGAGGGACGGCCGAACCTATTCCTTGTTGGACAAGGATTTGGTTCCTCTCTCTCCTATTACTTGATCATCAAGTATTTTCCAACTTTGACTTTGAATTCTAATTCAAGTCAACTTTTAAGAGAGCTAAAAATATCCAAACTATTTTTGGATAATTTTATACTTTATTTATTATAAAATAAATAACTTATTTTTATCTAATTAATTAATTCGTAATTAATTAACTAGATTATTTTCTCCAAAATAAGACTTTCTTTTTAATTCAAAATTAAACCAAAGTCTATTAAATAATTAACACATTTAATTATTTAATACATATATATATATATAATATATATATTCACACGTGTGTGACACGTGTCACAGTGACACGTGTCACTCACGTGAGCCACACGTGTGATTTCACACGTGTGGAACCCTCTTGGCCCGATTAACTCGCTTAATCATTTTCAAGCCTCAACTCATGTAACCAAGTTGTTGTGTGTGACCCTCTAGGTTCTCAATTCAATTAGCAGTGACCCTAATTAATTAATTCACTAATTAATTAATCAGTCCACAGATTAAACGACCATAGTCTAGCAACAGGTGTTTAACCCCTAGCTGAATTGGAATGTTCGGATTCGACAGAACCTTTAAGTCATTGATTCATGTGAGATACAATCCTCCTACTTACTATCTCTCAACCAAGATCTAGGGTAAGGGAATAATCAGAACCCTAATAATCCGGTCTTAAAGCTAAGTGCATTTCATATCCATTTGATCTCAATCCAAGAAACCCTTTTCTTGATGTCTTGATCTACTGCCTTGGCCAAGGACTCCATATGGCATATGAATGACTTACACAATAAGAGATCACCTTGCATATGCAAGTGTAGGTCCTATCTTGATTCTCATTCACTTTCATGAATCACTTGTGCAGCCCCAGCATAAGCCTTGAATCAGTTGTCTAAGGCGACACCCTTTAAAGCTTATACCTAAGACTACAGAGTTAACTCATAAAGTGACAAGGAACCTCAAGTCTAAGGATCAATTAATCACATCAATGACTCGTGAGATATTTCCTAATCTGGAAGTTTCCATTTCCTGAAATAGAAACTTCCTTTCCCATTTAGGAATGTTCTCACACGGGGCACCTCAGTGAACTTACTTATTAAAGGAAGCACCCTCATATATCACGCACGTATCAACTATACACTTTGCACCTCCATGAAACAAGGTGGTCCTTCTTAAGGGCGTGATCCCACAAGCAAGCCTTAGAGGAGTCAGGTTGACACTCCCACTGTCTGTAGAACTCATCGGCTTGGAGTATTTTACTAACCATGACTTATGTGATATAGGGCTCGTTTCATGAACCATTTCACCTAAATGGTAGAGTCCTAAAGTCATCAGGATTAGGGGAGTTCTCATACAAGCACAGCTAAAGTAAACGCATACCAAACAAGAGCATATAAAGAAGTGTTGCCTCAATTCGTTATTTCATTCAAAGATTGTCTGTGATTACAATAAGGAAAAGCACAAAGCGGATATACAATCGGCTTTCTAGGGCACTATTCCTAACACCACAATCCTCTTTGTGTAAGCAGGAGAGCCACAAATTTTTAAGTAAGAATAACTAGGGATTTGGTTATGCCACCTTTTACGAAGGCATTTTCGGGACAGACTTAAAAGATATAAAATTCAAAATCTTGACTACACATTTTACGGCATATCCCCAAAATAAAGGTGGTAAGTCAGTGAAACTCATCGTGGAACAAACCATATCCAATAAGTTTCTGTAGAACCCCACACGATAGGCTAGCACATTCCCCACACCAAAGCCCAATCCAGATACGAAATAGAAAGTTCGTACATGAACCAAGCATTGGCAAATGGAAGATAGACATACACACCTAAGCTAGGAGGTACGTAGACCCTGACCTCAAAATCAAAGCAGCGAATGCAGAAGCAAGCCATAGAAATCCAATCATAAATCTACAGGTGACGGGTTCAACTAGCATAGATACCTAATCCCGAAAATCGCAATAATCATAAAAACAACAGGTTCAACTACCACTAAAAGCCTGTCCCAAAAATCATTCATAGCATATCTAAAGTTCAAATGTAATTCATAGCGGACTGGAAACCCTACTACAGACTTAACATGCATAACTAAAAGACGCCACAAACTTGACCCGAGCCGCCTAGCTCAACTTCAATAAAGAAACCTGCAAACTAAAAAGGCGAAACTAGAAGGTCAGTCCACCGACTGAGTGAGGGGGCTAATTTACACCCACACACTACATAATATAGAGCATAGCACGTATTAAAAAGGAAAGATTATGAACCGGGAGTAGGGTGTTGCATACCAAAATCCATTTTCAAAACAAACGTATACATATCATATTCATAACAAATTGTAACTTAAATGAAAGATCCTATCCCGTTTCATAATCAACATAACGTACAAAAGATCGGCAGGTACGAGCATCCAACCTTACATCTCAGAAATCTATTCTAAATGCGTAGCACTTTGCACCCAAAGGACTCAAGAGGTGACATAAAAAATCCATCCTTCTTCTTGGTAGTTTGGGTTGCTAACCCTTACCAACCGCTTAATTTATGCACATGGGGGTCATGATCCCCACAATTGCCATTCCCGACATCCACTGGAAGCACTATGCCGTCCCTAACTCCCTGGGTCTCGTAAGTACTTCAAATGGAGATCGTGCACAGGCTTAATCCCGATGGCCCTATATCGTCCCGGGTGTCCTTACCCATATCTCTGGGACCTAACAAACTTAACAGAACGTATCATATCACATCCGTATACTTGAAGACTCAACTCGCAACATAACGAAACATAACTTTACTTAACGTACCCTATTGCATACCTTACCTTGCAACTCGGCATATGCTTTAAACATACCTCTCTGTGTCATCCTAAATCACAACATGTTGAGGTAGAAAATAGCTTGCGAGAAAGCATACGGTTTGGAGCATAGCCTTGTTGCAAAACTTTAAGCTTACATACGCTTATATTTATAGTTTTTAAAACCTGTAATCGTTTGATAAAGTCATAAACATATCATATAAACACGTATCTATTGTATAAATATAATAATATAATCGCAAGCGGGCTTGAAATGAGGACATAGGGTTGTAGGTCGCATTAACTAAAAGAAAACAAACCTAAACCTCACCTACCTCCCGAAGCAAACTATGAGACAAACAAACGTAAACTAAGGCTTAGACTCGATTCATAAACATATTGTAACACATCATACTGTAAGTTATTAACATGTTGGGATCATAATCGGGGTGGGACAAATCAAATATAACGAATATACTTAACAAGCAAAATACCACTTGCCGCTGGACACAAAAAAGGTCGTTCGGCCCTTTAAACAACAAGGCATCAACGCCCGTTCTCAAGCATAGCCCCTGTTCATCATCTTCATTAAATGACAGCTACTATGGGAATTAAAGGCAACAACAACGCAGCAGACAATAGCTATCATTAAGCAACAAATTTCAGCCACAAAACTCATGCAAACCATGCAAATTCCATGCAGTTTCATGCAATTAATCAATCTTAATTTTAAGCAATAATCACGGCACAAACACGCAGCAGCAGCCATTAAAATCAGCAGCAACGTGGTAAGGCAACAACAATAGCAGGCAACAGCCACTAAGCCATGAAATTTCATACAATTCAATCTTATTTTCATGCAATCACATGCAGTCACTCATGCAACAACAGCAAATAATTTACAGCAGCAGCAGGGGTCGAACAGAGCAGCAGCTAAGACAGCAATTCTATGCAATTTACAGCCACAAATCATGCAAAATCAAGCTAAAAATCATGCAAAACAGCCCCATAACACGCGTGCAGTCCATACGTAGCAACAAGGATGAAAAATCTTAACCAAAACTCATGTTTGCTGGGCATGAATAGTAGAAATGCAGCAGCAACAACTCACGCACAAGCAGCAGCAGCAGGGGATCAAATGTGCAAGCCAAGAACCATGCAAAAATGCAAGAAACGCAGGCAACAACAGCCCCAACCATGCGTGCAGATCATATGAAACAACAAGGTTATTGATGGTAGATCATTAATTACACAACCACCATAAATTTTAACTTCATAAATGCAATAATCAAGCTCAAGTGATCAAGAAAACACATCCACAAGTTCATATAACACAACATTGCTTCATTTATTCAAAAATATCATAAACCCTTACTATTCATGCTTGAAATCAAACATACACTTGGGCATAATATCGGGACACAAAAAAGAAGTAGAAACGAAGCTTAAGTCGCGAGGAACACTGAACTAACCTCAAATCAAAAATCGGCGAAAAAACGGACAAGATACTTGACCTTGAAGGTGAATACGGCAATGGCTTCTTCCTTTTCTTCTCACGTAGGGGCTGCTGTAATTTGGTGTGAAAATGGGAAATAAGATGAGATGGATTTCAGCTTAAAAAGGGTTAAAAACGGGTTAAACATGGGTCAAAACGGGTAGGGTTAAGAATCTGGTCCCTTCAGATCGGATCTGATTTTAAAGCTTAGGGGGTTCAAAAGGCTTCAGAAAAATATGGGGCTTGTTCTGTTGGACTGGAATCATCGAAATAAATCCAATGGAGAAATCAAAAGTTGAATCCGAATTCCATAACTCAAGTTAGCCGAACTTATAAAATAAATCAATTAGGTCCAAACCTAATTTCAATTAAGCCCTAAACAATTTAATATCATACAAATACATCCATAATTTATATAAATCATTTAATTTCATATAATTAGCATGCTCGGCAAAGAAATTCATATCATATCATTTACGAACATATAATTTTCATAACAATTAAATCAATTCATAATAAATTAGGTATTCGAATCAATTTAAATCAAAATAATTCATAACACTTAATTCAATTTCATAGAATTAGATATTCAAAAGCACACCTGCATAAAATAATTCAAGCGAAAACACTTAAACACTTCAAGAATAGTTAAATAACTCAAGCATGAAATTAAAAATGTAAATACGGAAATTAAACACACAGGTGATGGCATACCTGACCTGTCAAAGAAACGGGATGTCACAGTTTCTATTTCTTCTTTCAGAAACTCCATTTAATTGAGGAGTTCACAGAGGAGTCCACTGAGAGATAATCCTATTATCTCTAAGATGAGTAACGTACTCGTCACTAAGATATTCGCCACCTTGATCATATAGAAGTGCTTTGACCTGATGACCATTTGATTCTCAACCTCGTTTTACAATTCTAAAATTTCTCAATATTTTTATATTTATACTTCACCAAGTGGACATATCCATAATGACTAAAGTCATATATGAATAAGATAAGTACTTATGATTGTAGCTAGTGCTTCTTTAAGGGCTCTAAAAGAAATAGTATGGATCAAATTCAATACTCCTTTGGCTCGATCCACGTTTCTATTAAACGGGGCCTTGAAAGCTTTTCCCTTAAGACAGGATTCACAAGAAATTAACCCTTTAAGTTCATTTTCACAAAATGACCCTAAGATGGTTAACTTGGTAATCCATTTTTAGGTCTAACTTACGAAAGTTTAACTAAAATTTTATCTTCTTTCTTCCGTTTATTATCTCATTGTATGTTCAAAATATTAGTGCCTTGAGTTTTGCATACGCATTATACAAAATTCACTCAAGACTAGTAAATTCAAATGCAATTAGAATTACTACAATGAGAGACAACCTTACTTCAAAGTATCTATATACTCTTTGCAATTCCTCTTCTAATACCTTTGTTTGCCACCATGAAAGAAACGTCCTCTTTCTGATCTTTCGTTTCTTTTGGGCCTTCGTCGTTACTCACCCCTTTGATGGGCTTTAAGGGCTTCTTCTTCTTATAGGCCTTCATGTCTTTACCACTGTTGGTTTTCAAAGGAGAGATGACCATCATTACCTTTTAGTCCTTTTTAAGGGTGCTTTCAACAGCAACCGACTGACTCTATAATAATAGCGTCAGCTTAGTACATGCTGAGTACAAAAAGGTCAAATGATAGTGGAAGCGATGTGAGCAACTAGTCCACCAGAACTCTTTCTCAGTACGCGTCCACGGTTGTAAGCTTCTCAGCAAGACTAAGGAACTTCAGTCCATGTTTAACGATAATTGTACACTCCCCTATTTAAATGTGGAACAATTCTTTCGATGTCTTATACCTTGTAACCCATTTACGGGATTGTACGATTACTCTAAGTGGTTAAAAATCTGCTTTAACTTTTGATCATTTCTTTTTTGGCCCGAGTCAGATTATTATCTGTAGGAGTAAGTTCCGCCTTGTAGTCAACACTTTCTCTCTTTTCGGAATTTGAAGCAATTTTTATGTTCTGAAGCCAACCAGACTAGTTAGGACCAGTCAACTTATTTTATTCAAAGGTGGATACGAGTGGGCTTTTGGTTGCATTTCTATTTGCAGACAATCATAGAACTATAACCTAAATGCTAAGCAGACAAATACATGAGCATGTTGAATAATAACGTTATACATATGACTAGATCTCTATCATATGTTACCTCCCATTATTTTTAAAATATCTTAAAATCCCAAAAATCTTAGAGGAAACTTGTTTTCCAGTGGGTGCTGAGATCCCAAGAATTTTTCCTTTTGGACCCATGACTTATAAGACATCGAAGAAAAAAAATCTTTAGGTAGATAGTAATTACCAATTCCATCTATGTGGAATGCTTAGTATTATTTTTGCATCACCTTTCTTTGAATCATGGATCCACAATTTGAGCGATATCCATACCTAATTCGGCGTTAATAGGACCCATCAATCACAAGGTCATGATTAAACTAAGTACGCACGACTCATGAATCGTGAGACATCGCACCAGCTAAAATAATCATGAAATATTAATTACTTCAAGTAATTAATCAGGAAACTAAGAACTAATAAGTTACACATAGTCACCCCACGGCTCGTGAGACAGCAACCAGCTTACTTATTAATGTTAAATCCTATTGATGGAATGCTAGAAATGGTATCAAAGTTTGCACTTTGCATATAAACACTTATTTTTCAAAGTTGCTTAATATTTTGTGGGATTTTTCAAATAGTGAAGAGTTGTTAAGTTTGACCTCACCAACATATAATGTTATCCATTTTAATTATCTTATTTAATGCAGTTTCACATAAATGCATTACATACAAATAATTAGCGGATAACATGTCCTTGCATGATACTAATATGAGATGATCATAGGTGTCCTATCTTATGCTCAATTATGGGACTCACTCCATAATTACAAGTTCTAAGTATACATGACATACAAACAGATATATCACATAAGGGAATGATAAATTTAATTTGCCCTATTCTATTACATTAATAGAATTACTCGTCTAACATTTCGAGGGCCTTCACTTTGTGGCCGCATGCTCCTTCCTCCGTGGATCCTTCATTCTTCCATGGGTGCTTGTCTCCAAAATGAAAATTAAAACCTCACCACCTAAGTTCTACTCTCATATTACATTAAAATGAAAAAAAATTTTAAAATATTAAGGGACAATCTTCATATTAGTCTTAGACAAGCACACGGGGCATACACTGGTCCAAAACAACAGTAATAAGGAAAACCACATTATAAAGTAAGTAAAGCGTGCACGTAAGTGGGCCACTAATCTCAATTGAAATAACGCACATAGGGGCTCACAGACCCAAATTGAAAATCCATCCATGTGCAAATTTAAAACATCCATAAGACTAAAACCATGATCACCTATATTCTAAATTTGTAAGAATCTAAATTTACCAACAAATTTAAAATTTTTCTACTTTTCAGTTCTACTAACTCAAGGAGTCGTCAAGTTCTACTAATTTAAGGAAAGAATCTAGAGATTGTAGCTAGTTCAAGAATCCTTCTCAAAATCCTAATTCGAATCAGGATAAAATTTTAACTGATTCAAAATTGATAATTTTATCCAAATATTATTTCAAAATAATATTATTAATTTTCTTAAAAAATAAATTAGTTTTAGTTTTCAAAAATCCCAAATTGATATTTATTTGAAAAATGAATAATTTTAAACTAAAATTATATTTTAATTTTTGGGATTGGACTGATCGGACAAAAATGGACGTCGCCAGCAGTCAGACGCGCGCGACGTCATGCGAGAGCACGCAGCAAAACAGGCAGATGGCGAGACGGGGCGAGGTAGCCCCTGCGGCAATAAGAATTGGGATGAAGACTGCTGCCTGCGTGCTCCCGCACTCAGGGCGGTAGCAATGGCAATCGGCGGGATGGGCGTACAATGCGCACGTTGGGCACTTGGTGGCACGTAACCCTTTTCTCGTACGACGGTGGTGACGAGCACCCAACAATTTAGCCCTCGTCACCCCATTTCATTTTTCTGCCCAAAATTTATAATTTTAAAGATCAATTCTGGCAATATAAAAAATGAAATATAATTAAATCTCGATCTAAAATGATTTTTAATATGGATTTGTCAGAAAACTTTTTTCTAATTTTTCAAGAAAGATTTCATGAAGAATACCTAGCTATCATGAAGAGCCAAGAATTTTCACGGAAAAGATTCCAAGAACGGATGAAGAATACCTAGCTATCATGAAGAGTCAAGAATTTTCATAAAATTTAATTTTTTAGGGAATATAATCGTTGTAAGCGTGGCTCTAGTACCACTTGTCAGAAAGTACGTAATAAGAGCATCAAAAATTTAAAATCTATTCACAAGATGGACCGTTTGCTTTTCATTTTTATACTGAAACCAAGATCAAGAAAGTTCAAATAACTCACATTAATTGAAACTTTCTTAAAATGTTTGGGCCACCCTCAAAACATTCTTCTTACGGATGTGAATTCGTGCCCCCTTCTTGAAACGGTTCTTTCATCAAGAATCCAAAGTAGGATCCCTCTATACTATATGCACACCACTCCTAGCTTTAGATTAATCAAGAGAGTATGCTAGTACTATAGATTGTATATCTAAATAAACAAAAACGAGGAAGAAAGGAAGGGTTTATCCTTGAATCATGAGAACCTAATTGATGCGTGAGAAATCTCACGCATAAGCCCTAGAAAATCGAATCCCTAGTAGTCTTATAGGGTTCGAAAATCCTTGTTCTATCTAGGATAGAATTTTTGGTCTAATTATGTCTCCTTTTCTTATTCTCCAAGTATTAATAACATAGTCTCTAAGTTACTTGAAGATCTTATCTTCTTGGAAAAGAAATCCTAATTTAATTAGATTTATTTATTCAAATCATATTAGATAATTAAATAAAAGATATATTTAGAATTAATTCTCTAATTAATTCTAATGGGATAAAATTAATTCTCTATAATTTTATATATTGGGCTTTAGAATTAATTCTCCAATTAATTCTACAATTGATGATAATTAATTCTCTAGTTAATTTTGTAATGAGCTTAAAATTAATTCTTCAATTAATTTTATTTGGGCTTTATAATTAATTAATTCTTCAATTGATTAATCCATGTTCCAATTGGATAAATAGACTAGGGGTGAACAAAAAACCCGAACCGAACCTAGGCTAACCGAACCGAACCGAAGAGGTTCGGTTTCGGTTTCGGTTTTGGTTATTAATTTTTGGACTTTCGGTTTAGGTTCGGTTTACGGTAAAAAGTGAACGGTTTTCGATTTTTACCGAAAACCGAACCTATAAGCCATATGCACATTTTTTTAGTTTCTATTCATGCTTTTCTTAAATCCATTAACACTTTTCTTAAATTGTATCATACTTAACAAAAAACCTAAATCAAAGGCCAGTCCCAAACACCCATTTCTAGTCCCAAATTCCAAATCCTAATTTCAAGTTGTCCGCCCTCCACCCTCCACGGCTCCACCTTGTCGGCGGTCCGTCATCCAAATCACACTCATCCACCAACCTCCGCAACCGTTCCCCCGTTGTCCTTCCCTATCTCGTTGCCTTTCGCCATTATTCTTGCTCCTGCCGCCACTTCTGATGCGCTCAGGTCTGGAGTTTGCTCCTTTACCCGGCCCACCCCCAGATGAGTTGGAGATTAAGAAAACTATGGCAGCAATTAAATGAATTTGAATAGCTAGACCTATTGGGGATTTTAAATTGCACTAATGTGTTGATTCAATTTTAGTGGCTGAAGTTATGAAGAAGGCGAAAGAGGTCGTGGGCTACCATACAATGGTATTTTCTGGGAAGGGGAAGAATGACAGACTTACTTTTTTTTTTTTTTTATGGGTTAATTTCGATTTTTCGGTTAATAACTGAAAACGAACCGATTCTTTTTTATTTTTATCAAACCAAAATCGTTGTGCTTCGGTTCGGTAAATGGTTAGCAAAAATTAAAAATTGAACTTTTGGTTAACCGAACCAAAAAACCAAAAGTTTGGTTTTTTTACCGAATAAACACTCCTGAAATGGACTACACCCCCAACTATAAGCTCATGCCCCACAAGTGTACAGTACACATGTGGTCTCGTTTCAATCAACTACTTAATCTTTCCAATAATACCCTCTGAACCTAGCATTTGTGTGTGAGCCTCTAGGTTCATTATTTGTTTAGCATTAAACCTAATTTATTAATACCCATATTAATTAATTACCTTATAGATCACACAACCGTAGTCTAGCAACAGGTGTGTGACCCCTAGCCAAATAACAAATAAATTTAAAGAACCTTTCGATCAATGATTTCAGTGAGATACAATCCTCCTACAAGCCCATTTCCCAATTAAGATCTAGGACATGGAAATAATTAAATTTCTATTAATCTTAATCATAAAGCTAAGTTCGTTTCATATCCATTTGATCTCAATACAAGAAACACCTTTCTTGATCTCGATCCACTACCTTTCCCAAGGATGTCATGATGACATATGAACAACTTAGGTAATAGGAAATATTTCTTGTTATTGAAAGGGTAGATCCTTTATTGATTCTTCTCTACCTGCTTGTGCTACTTTTGTAGTCTTAATATAAGTCATAATTCGATTGTCTAAGGCGACACCCTTTTAGATCTATATCAAAGATTACCTCGTTAGCTCACAAAATAAAACTCTGGAATCTCAAATCTAAGGATTAATTAGACACATCGTTGATACGTGAGATTTTCTAATCTGAAAGTCTCCACTTCCTAAAGTACGTGGTTACTTTGTTTCCCATTTAGGAATCATCTTACGCAGGACAACTCAATGAACTCGTTCGATATAGTGAGCACCCTTGTGTATTGTGTACGCATCAACTATGCATTTACACCCTATGAAACATGGTGATTTTTTCTTAAGAATACGATCACACAAGCAAGTCTCAAGCGAGTCAAGTTGACACTCAAATTGTTCGTTAAATTCATCAACTTGGAGTAATTTCTAATCCAACTTAAGTTAGGGCTTGTCTCATAAGCCAATAACATAAATGACTAAGTCCTAATAGTTTTATGGATTAAGAGAGTTCTTACACATGCGCACATAATTCGAAACACACAAAATATGCAAAGCACATAAAGAAGTGTTTGCCCATGATAAAATCATTCGTCTATTATTTAAAGATTTTCTATAATTATGAGGAAAATGCTAAAGAGGATTATAACAAATCAGTTTCCTATGGCACTATTCCCAATAAGGGTGTCCTCAAGTTTGTTAAAGACAATTTAAAGTGTCAATCTCATACCAACAATCCAATCAGCTAGCGGTTATTGATGAACTAGCTCCATCTAGAAGACCATTTAGAAAGGAAGGGAATTGCTATGCCATCAAGATGAGTTTGTTGTGGGTCTAGGGGTACTACAGAGCAAGTTTTCTTGAGAAGCACCAACATCAGGAAAGTTTAGGTTTGGTTTCATGAGTTATTTAGTATACACCAGGGGCCTGATTTGACTTAAAATACAACACTTTAGAACTAGATTAGCTATTTGTCATTTAGCTCCGCGCAACATATATATATTGTAGTTCCTATGATAGTCTTTTGGTAAGCGCGGCCGGAGTGAAACAGAAGTAAACTTCAAGGGAGTTCCTTTTTCTATCTTATTATTATCCGTCGTGTTGAAACTCATATCTTCTGGTTGGATACTATTAGTCCCTTAGGGACTGGTGGCTTGGTGACATACACATTGCAAGGAGGTTTGGAATTATCATCGAGGAGAGGAAGCCGCATAAGCTGTTGGTTGTTAAATAGCTAAGATCGTCGACTGATTGGTTTGAGCTCAATAGAGATCTGGCATACCAAGGCAACCTAGGTCCAGCGGGCTTTGGTGGGATAGTAAGAGACTATAATGGGACTGTCGCCTATGCTTTCAGCAGAGAAATAGGATATGCTACCAATGTCAAGGCTAACATGCTAGCCATTACGTGCGGAGTAGCGGCTTCCTTGGGCTATGTTAATCTCTGGGTGGAGGTTGATGTGTAGGCTGTAATTTCTATTGTTCAACGTAGAAAATCAAGATACATCATCGTACAAATGTCTATTATAGAGTAATAGATGTGTGCTGCCCGGATGAATGTGATACTCACTTATGTGTATAGAGGGGGAAATATGGTTGTTGATATCTTCACTTCGCGTGGGGTGCATGACCAGCTGGATTGGTTCTTTTCCAAACTTGCCGCTGGCCGATAAGATAACAGGAATTATTAGAATAAATCAGTGGGGCGTGCTGAACATTCACCAAAAACAAATATGATGATGATTGATGCTCTTTTGGTCTAGGACAGTGGTTCCGTTCAATTCTCGGATAAGTCAGGTATGGTTATTATCTTTAACAAATTCGTTGTTGATTACATTTGTAGGACCTTGAATGATATGCCTAATACTATAATTGATTCTACTAGATGCTATTCTAATAGGGGCTGTAAGTATGTACTTTGGTTGGTTATTATGGATATGAATCTTAGCATGCTTGTAGCCATGGATGCACAAACCTTGGTCACACCGAGAGGGGTTTTTATGTGCATTTACAGGTTTTGAGGGATAACAAAATGGGGGTATTTTTTTTTCCCCTAATGAACGTACAAGAAGATTCATTAATGCATCATTTTGCATGGTGGGGCTGCGACTCGCAGTATTAATTTCTTGCTGTTGCGAGGAAAGCATGGGTTGTATGTTCTGGATTGTTATTAGGAGCATGGAACTCATACCAAACACTAGCAGGTCTAGTTTGGTGGCCCCAACGTACGATTTATTTTGTTCTTCATACAAAGTGCCTTATTTACATTTGGTTCAAATATCTCAATTTCATTTTATGCTTTGATACTGCTCTTCATCTTGGTCAGGTCGCTAATTTGGTTTATGTTTGGTAGTAGAAGATTAGTGTGCATATGGATCACTATTGTTGGAATGAGGCTAGCCTTGTGCGCCTAGTATGTAACTTTTGTATTGACGAATTTCATTCTGTACGATAAAACCTTATGGCTGCATTAGCTGGATTTACTTAGAAGGAAAAATTTTGGACTTGTGAGTGTTTGTATTGAGGGCTATGTCTTGAGGGAGAACTTAGACCTAGAGCTGATTATAGGGATACGCGTGAACTTGATTGAACCAAGCTGGGACGAAAAGGGTTTGGATAGCATTAGCACTCCGACACTCAAATTACGAGTCTACATGGTTAGAGAGAGAAAGTGTAAAGAGCTCGATAAACAATAAAAGTGTGCTTACTTAAGGCCATAAATGTCATAGGTACTTATAGAGTTGGGATTTGTGCGGTACATGTGTACATGCACGAAGGTTACGTTAAATGCAGCCGCCAAGTAGTTGAAAGGCAAAAAGGATGGTAGAACGTACTTTTGTCAGGGGTTGGCAGAGTGTATCAATCATTTAGTACTGGTTCGCACTAGGTAACAGACTTCTCATTACCGGCCCTATAAGGGAGCGGTCGACTTCCCATGTCGGAGTAAAATTAGCTTCAACCTAGGCGATTATCGAGCATGGTCCTATGGCCCAAAGAATCTTAAGCCAACGTGAGGCGATCGAACCTTTGACTATTGAGATAAGGCGGGTTGATCACATGCTAGGGTTGACATGTCAATCACTTATGGGAGGTTGGTGTGTCAAGCTCCTACTCCAGATTTTCTATGTCGCGTGTCCATAAAAAGTGAAACCTGGTCATGCCACGTGGCAGCTTGAGAGCCTACCATGTAAATTATTATTATTATTATTATTATTCAAAATATAAATATTTATCAAAAATATAAAATCGGGATATCAACCACTCCGAGGTTATCATCGCCAGAAAAATGATTTTTATAAGAAAACATGACGTTTACGACATGCATATATTACTTTTTCTTTTTTATGTTAGTTTTATACCATTTATGTGTCGTGCAGAGTATAAATTGCTCCATTCTAGGTTTATGCCACGTCGAAGTCAAAAGTAACGAGAATGGCAAAAAAAAAAGTAGAATGGGACTTTAAAAGGGAAAATACACCATTTCCAGCTTAGGCTCGCGGCCAAGATAATTTCAGGCGTTAAGTAATCACGCCCGGGAAGAGAAGAACCTGACCCACAAAGACTAATCCGCGGCTGCACCAGACAGTTCTCTTAGCGGCTGCGGAAGGGCAAATTCATGTTCAACCCACCTTCGTACTTTTTTGGTAGACCCGAAGAAAGGATTAGCGGTCGTGACCATCCCCAGTGAGATTTTTAGGAGATTCCTAAGTCAAAAAAGAGCTCTAGTTTGGTAAAGAATCCCTACCTAATCTTTCGAGGATCCCTACCTGATCTTTGGAAAATCTAGTGAAATCTTGCAGGTGAGTCTTGGAGAATCAAGTGTGATCCTTGGAGAATCTTTGACTGGTCTTACTTGTTGCCAAAGTCATCACATCTGCCCTTCAGTTGAACTCCAAGTTAAGGATATCCAATCCCTGACTTTTGAAGTGTTTGCCCTAGCCCCAAGGCTAGCCTCAGTTCTACCCGGGAGGAGGAGCTTGGAGACATTTTCCACTAATTCCATGAACACCAATTCTTAATTTTTCTTTCCCTTTCTTTAATAGATTTTAGATTCTTTATTATGAGTTTACTTGTTATTATTACTTTGGTATTTGTTAGATTTATGAGTAGCTAAACCCCTTAAACAAATGATAAACGTGTAGTTTATATATTTTGATGATATGTTTATATAACTCACCTTTGTGTTCTTAATGCATGTTAGAGTCTGTACACATTTAGCATGGTCTTAGAATTTGCCTTCTAAGTGAAAGTTTATTTGTGAATTACGATTGCGAATCATACACTTAGAATTAAATTATGTACGAAGTGATTCGATCTTTTACTGAGCAATCACGTTAGATAGTGTAAGCCAAGTCACTGCTATTGATACACTAATCTTGTTTGATCAGTTTAGTTAGGGCGAGAACTGGCCGCTAGTGTGGCTGTTACACTTAATTAGGCACATGTGTTCGACTTCGAGAGAAGTTTATGTATACATAAGTGATTAGGATTGTGAAAACCTGAGTACTCCCATAGCATAGATTCAATCATAGAAACTGCATTTTTGTTATCCCCTAACTACTGTTTAATCATGAGCTAACAACACCCACAACCTTGTGTTAATCGAAAGTATCATAAAAAACCCTAACAAAAAAAAAAGTGCTCTAGAAAACCCTGTGTTTTTTAAAATATACTCACCGGCTCCTAGCCCCATCTGGTCAAAGTAAAATCTTGAAATCCCTAAAATGCCCTTATACACTGTTTCAGTCTTTCAAACATATAATATTATTAAATATTATTTTTTAATTCAATATAAATATTATATTAATAAATAAAATAAAATTTAAATTATATTACTATATCTATTAAAAAGTGTTATAAATAAATATATATATATATATATATATATATAATTATATATATATATATATATATTAAACTAATTATAATAACTAATTTAATATATATATAATGAATTTATAAAAAATATATAATATATATATTTAATTATATAAATAATTATATATATTAACATATTTACTAAAAAAATAATAACTTAATATATATATATATATATATATATATATATATATATATATATAATTATCATGA
Organism: Lantana camara; assembly: GCA_037501455.1. NCBI lineage: Eukaryota > Viridiplantae > Streptophyta > Magnoliopsida > Lamiales > Verbenaceae > Lantana > Lantana camara. The sequence continues at coordinate 95,126,394 of CM074861.1, forward strand.
AATTTATATATATATACACTATTATAATAATTATTATATATATTTGTAAATTTATTTTATATATATGCAATATAAAGAACCAATATATATATATATATATATAGAAATAAAATATATGTAAATATAAACATAATTCATATTAATATATATACATATATATATGAATATATATATATGTATATGTATATATTATACACTATTATAATAATTATCATATATATTTTTAAATGTATTTTATATATGTGCAATATAACGAACCAATATATATATATATAAACAAATTTATAGAAATAAGATATATGTAAATATAAACATAATTTTTCATAAGTATATTATGTATATTAGTAATTATATATATATTATACACTAATTATAATAATTAATTTAATATATTTATAATTTTTTTTAATATATATACATATATAAATAATTACATAAATATGATATAAATGTATGTAATAATATAATATCAATAAATGTAATATATGTACCAAAAAAAATAATAATAATAAATAAATGTAATATATTGAGATACATATACATTATTTATATGCATATACAGCGTCTTCTTCCTCAAGACAACCCACCAGTTGCCGCCGCCGCCACGCCCAATCGCCGCCGCCTCTCCACCTCTAATAGCCGCCGCCTCTCCTTCTCTCGACCTCCACCCACCGCCCAACAGATCCGCATCACCGCCGCCTCTTTTCTCTCCACCTCCACCGCCCCAGGTCTTCGCCAAACATGGCCCAACGCCGCCGCCGCCTCTCGATCTCCTCCTCCACCACCTCACACAACCCAGATCTCCGCTGCCCAACGCCCAACGCCGCCGCCTCTCTTCTCTCTTCTCTCCTCCTCCACCGCCTCACACAGCCCAGATCTCCCTCGCTCAAAGCCGCCACCGCCGCCTCTGTTATTTCCTCCTCCACCGCCTCACACAGCCCTCGATCTCCGCCGAACATAGCCCAACGCCGCCGCCTCTCGATCTCCTCCTCCACCGCCCTAGATCTCCGCCGAACGATCCCCCCCCGTAACCAGAAGCCGCCGGCGGCCATGGTGGTATGCCTGGATTTGCAGAGCACTGGGCGGCCATGGTGGTTATTATATATATATATATATTACATGGTAAAATAGTCTTAAGGGCAAAAACGATATTTAACCAACAAAAGTAGGCCAAAAAGCTTGTTATACTTGCAGTCAACGCGAGTGAGCCTCACTTTCTCGTTCCAGGGTTTTTCGTGCATATTTAAAACAACACAGGGTTGTTTAGATTATTTTTTTTTTTTGTCAGGGTTTTTTATGATACTTTCGATTAACGCAGGGTTGTGGATGTTGTTAGCTTATTTACCTTATTTATTCGATTTCCTGCCTTAATATCTCATGTTGTTTTACGAAGCGATTTTTTCCTTTCTTAGTTGATATACTTAACTTAAATCCTTGATTCTCGGTTTGGTCTATCGATTGGAGAATATACTGAGTGATTGTTTGATTTTTCTTTCGTTGTGGGATCAACACCATATGTGCTACAATTATCTATGTATACTTGCATGCATATAGGATTTTATAAATAAAAAAAACTCCTCAAAATAACGCCCTCTGACGGTCATGACAAAAGGTTAAAAGAAACGACACCCACACGACCTCACTAGGGTTAGCTAGATGCTCACCCTAACTCGACCTCTACCTATTTGTCTTGCTCATAGAAATAGAGTTGTATCAATTAACAATACCAAGCACAATTATACGTGACTGTTCTTAAATAAACATGTAACTGCAACATAAAATATGTCATAGGTGGGCCCCATAAGTTAACCCGAGCAAGGGTAAAGAAAAGATGCCATGATTTTACATAGAACTAATCACATAATAACCGACTCGTATAAGGAGTTCGCAGTAACAAGACAAAATAATAATACATATTTTCCTATCTAGGCACATAGTAGACTGACAAAATAAGGACAAGCAAAGCAATTAGAAGCACGCGTTTCCGAAGGACAAGCAAAGCAATTAGAAGCACGCGATTCCGAAGCTATCCTTCACTCTCTTTACCTGCTATCTCCACTGGTTGAGTAAGATCTGTAACACAAATCATAAGAAAGAAACAAGCCCAAACGAGACTTAGTAAGGATAATAAAACATCAAACTAGCAATTGCAAATCAAGATAATTAATTAAATCTTACAATATTAATGTCATAATATGATATTTAGAACAAAAGTAAACTAAGCACGAATTGTAAGATAATATCACCCAATCGCCAAAAATCAATTGTAAAAATGAAATTTAGAACACCGGTTGTCGAGTGCCCCCAACCTGTCTGATAGGGTCTACATGCGTGAGACACCTAAATAACCAGACTTTTATGTTCTATCTCCAAATACACATCATGCCAAGCTACAATTAAATTAGAATTGTCTCACATAACACATGGCCGACGACCCGAACTATTTGATCGGTCTGTCGAAAGCAATACCCTGGGCCCATAATGTCTCTTAGGCTTCGCCAAGAGTAATTGTAACTGAAACTGATTGATTAACTCATATAACAAAATCTAAAAATCTTTTCATTTCAAGAGAACAATATAACTTAATTAATGTAATATATATAGATATCAAAATCATTTATATTAAATGAAGGTCTTACGAAGGGCTTATGTTTATATCATAGCATGATCATATAATATAATTTTTTTTAACTCAATTTGTACATTTAATATTTTGATGTTTTTTGGAAAAACGAAAATGAAAATGGGAAGAAATATTACACATATTTTGAGAAATTGGGGAAATCTACAAAATATTTGGGTAGGATTCGTGACCTTTCATATCAAAAACAAGATAATATATCAAAACGTAGTTTGATTTTGGTTAAATATATGTATATATGAAACAACATATTAATTAAGATAATACACCATCTTATTAAAATGGTGAAATGGAGTACTATAAGCCCCTTCGAGATTCCTTTGCCCTAAATACTAGAAAATGGGGGAAGAGGCAAGGGATACGTGCTTGCTTGGCGGAGCACAAAGGTTGGAATCTAGTTGTCCCGGTGAACTTGGCTTGGATGCGAGGAATATCGGATGATGGTGCTTGATGGTTGGGCGTCAAGCAAGGCCATGCGCATGAGTTGTGCATGGTGGGCGTAAGACTTGGTAGCTTGCGCACATTTGAGGAGCTGACCTGGCAGCTGGCTTGGCCATATGTGGGAGGGGAGTCGCGCCTTGCACGCATGACTAAGCGCGTGCGCACAAGCCTGGCAGTACCAAAAACTGGCGGGAATGGTTATCCTTGAGCGGGAACGGTTACGTGATGGTTTTTGTGTGAATTTCAGCACACTTGGGCGCTAGAATATTCAGGAACAAAGAAGGCTTTGACTCGGGCTGTTATTGAGCATAACCGCCAAGTTAGTAGGTAAAGTAGGTTGAAGAAAGTGGCGGTTATAGGTTGTTTTGGTGGGAAAACGTCCAGCAGATAGTTTAGCATTTGAAATTCGAAAATACCTAGCTGATTGGGATGTAATTAGCATTATAAATAGCTTAGCCTTTGACTTGCATGGTTTGGTTGATGAATTGTGTGTAAGCAAGCCATTCCTTGTATTATTGTTCGGAAAATTAATATAAGGTTGGGAAGTGTTGGGGCTTTCCCGTATATCATTGTGCACTTTTAATATAGCAAGTGTGTGTGGGTTTTACTTGTTGTATGCTTGGGAAAAACGTTCAAAAGAGGGTTGGGCTTGAGCAATTCTCTTAAACTCGAAATCTAGCAAACACAAGTGTGGGAAAATCTAAGAGAAACATGAGACTTTGCAAGGTTGGGAAAGACTGACTGATTTGTAGGGGCAAATCAGGCCGGATTGGGTTGATTCTTAGGCGAAAATTTCTGTCAAAGTTCAACCCCATCACAAGTGGTATCAGAGCCCGTTTCGGGTTCTGATCGGTTACTTTGAGATATGGATGATCAAGTTCCACTGCGTGAAATGATGCTTAACCTTGAGGCGAGGGTTAAGATGATGGAAGAATATCTTGGGCAGCCTCGCGAGGCTCCCGTGATAGCAATTTTCCAACAGATGCATGCAACCTAAGAGCAACTTGTTGTTCATGAGGCAAAGATCAAGAAGTTTGTAGAGGAGTTGCCCGAATTTGTTGAAGGAAGGGTCATTTCGGTGTCGAAAGATCTCGGTGTTCTCATTGATACCGTAGATCTTAAACTTGATGGCCTAAACATGGAGTTGGGTATCTTGAAGAAGGATGTGTATGCTGCTAGAGCAGGTGATGGTGCTGCTCCGTCCAAGGTCCGAGTTCCAGATCCTACGCCCTTTGGTGGTGTTCGGAGCGCCAAAGAGCTTGAGAACTTTTTGTGGGATATCGCGATATGGAGATGTATTTCAAAGCTACACGGGTGCCTGATTCCGAGAAAGTCTCCATAACTTCGATGTATTTAACGGGAAATGCAAAGCTGGGGTAGCGGTCCCTTTTGATGGAAGATGCAAGTGCAAATCGAAAGCGGATCGATACGTGGGATGCACTGAAAAAGGGGTTGAAGGACCTATTCCTACCTTGCAATTCTTCGTGGCAGGCAAGGGAGTCCCTTCGTAATCTAAAACTTGTTGGGACAATTCGAGACTATGTCAAAGAATTCAGTTCTTTGCTACTAAACATCAAAGGGATGGCGGAACATGATAAGTTATTCAACTTTGTGGCGGGTTTACAACCTTGGGCACAAGATGAACTCCGAAGGCTTGGTGTCAAAGATTTGCCAACTGCCATTGCCGCTGCTGATAGATTGGTGGATTTCAGGAGTCTCGGTGGCCCTGATCTTTGAAATGAAAGAAGAAACATGGGAAAATACAAGGGCAAGACCAAATTCAAACAAAAGGAAACCAAAGAGGTGATGGTTGGGCCTGATGTTGCTGTGGTGAAAGCAAAAACGGGTTATTACCTTTGTAGTGGCGCCCATAGAATGCAGGATTGTCCGAGGTGAGCTAAGTTGAATGCTTTAGTGGCTGAAACGAGCGAGGAAGATAATGACGTTGTTGGGCGAATGGGTTCCTTGCAATTGTTGAATGCAATTCAAGTGATGTCTTAAAAGAATAAAAATCTATTGATGGTTAAGATCTTCGTGAATGGGCAAGAAATGCAAGCATTGGTGGATACGGGGGCCACGAATAGCATTATTTCTAAAAATATGGTCTAAGATCTGGGCTTGGATCTTGATGGATGTTGCAGTGTAACGCCCCGCATTTTCAATTATTCAAGTACGCGCGCAACACATGTGAGTTTGAGAGTTAGATTTGTTAAGCGTGATTAATTAGATTAAGTGACTAAGTGGATTATGTGATTAATTGTCTAATTCCCTAAGTGTTCATTTTAATTGTTACTTCATGTTAACTTCATTTCAATTCATTTTCTAACATATGAATAATTTGTACATTTCATCTCATAACGTGTTTTCTTATGTTTACATAATTACTTAAACCTAATTAATTTCATAAGAGTATATTTTTATACTACATTCATTCATGAGACATGTAATTATATATTTATATATGCCTAATTCTTCCTACACTAATACTCACACATGCATTATATATATATATATAACCACTAAGAATATTATATACATATAACATACTTAATATCGAACTTTATACATACACATATTATATCTATAATTATATTACATTACATACCATATATATTGTATCACATTTGCAAGAACACACACAAACACATAATAAATCTCTAACACACACACGCTCATCCCATTCTCATTCCCATCACTCACACACACACTTGATCTTCAAGAAGAAAGAGAAGGAGGAATTGGACCATTCATCAAGAAACACTAGCATCATCATCTCCATCATCACCAATTCATCTTCTTCATTCCATTTCTTTCTTTCCAAGGTTGGTATTGATTTCTTATGAGAGTGAAGATGTGTATAGTTAGGGTTTTGTGATTTGGATGTGTATTCTTGTTTCAAGCATGAGTATGTGATCTTATATGTGTGTATCCTTGAGCGGAAGCATGAATATTTTAAGCTATTGGTTTATTGGATGATTTGGTTTATATGAGTTTTTTTTGATGGATTTAAGTGCCTACATGAGATATATGATGTATATATGTGTTATGTTTGAGTGTTTTGGTGTGTTTCTTGCATTGGTTTTGTGTTGGAGTGGCTTGGGAGCCATTTTTCGATTTATGCCCTATTTTCCCCTGTTATTTTTCGCCCAGCGGCTTCCCAAACGTCCGTTTGGCCCCTTAGTTCATTCACCAAATGCCCGTTTCACTTCCCAGAATTTTAACCCGAGAGCTCCCAAACGCCTGTTTGGGTTTTCAGACCATTTTTCAAACGGGCACTTCTCCTTCATACGAACTCAGTTTGACCTGATTTTTGAACCGTTGGAAACCTCTTGTAAGTCTAGAATAACCTCGGAATTATCTCAATATCTTTTCCCATTTTTGAGTTATAATCAATTCTTTTAGGTGTCGCCACTTTCCCGGAAAACTGCACTCGCCTAACTTCAAGCTTACGTCATTTTCTCCTCACTTTAAACTATAAAACGAGCCATATACCATCGGAAATGTCTTTGTGTATAGTTTCATATCCAACAAGCAAAACTCAATTCCAACTTCTAGAACCTAAGATATTCCAGTTTTCCCTCAATGTGCTTTTCCGAAAACTGTCACCTTTTGCCAAACTTTGTCAAAACCTCTTTTCTTGCATTCCTTTCACTTCCTTGGCTCCCATATGTGACTTATATGGAGTATATACTTTCTTAATTGATAATTATGCTCTTGTTTGACACTCTTTGGTTCTTATTTGCTTAAGTTTAATTGATTGAATTCATGTGAGTATTGAGCATATGAACGTGATCACACCCTTCTATGACATACTTATGCTTTATTCCATATTGAATCATCTCATAACACTTTACACCATCTCATAAGCATGCCGTGCGTCTTATGTGGTTTCACATTGAGTCGTATCTCACGAGTACACGTTATTACTTTCTCTTGTACAGTTCATCTCCAGGGCGGAGACTTCCAGATTGAATAGGCACCCGTATCAATCATGTTTCTTGTCTCTAGTTATTCCAGGTGAGGGTGTTTTCGTTCTAGAATAATTATCAACCCTATAACCCTTATGTGACATGTTTTAGCCAAAATCCTAATTATATATTTATGTATTGTTTTCAAGAAAAGTCATTGAGTAAATTCTTATCGAGTAAATGTTTTCAAGGAATTAATCAATTGCAATGAAACATATTGGAATGTTCTAACGTAACAAAATGTTTTGGGGAGATAACGCACGTTATGTTCACGTTATTGGGCTCGGGAAAACGTGGTCTTAGATACCGGCACGGTATCGGGCCGTCGGGCAATCCCTTATCACGTAATACCCTTTGAGATTATCCTCACGACTTTGGTGGCAGGAAAACGTGATATCCTTGAGCCGGTGGTTAATCCGCCGAAGGAGGGGGGAAGGAGTCATGATCCCCCATCTCGAAATATCACGTCACGAGGTGGTAGGGTCTTGCAAACCCTTCCACCGCCCGGAGGTAGAAGGTTGGAATGTTTTACGATTATGTTCATGTTTACGTTATGCACTATGCAGGAAGGTCACGACACGGATTGCCCAAACGACTACGTTTTACGACCGCATGTATTATTACGTATTGTATGATCACGTATTTAAAAGTATTAAATCATGTTCATTGTACACGGTCGGAGTATGGTTGGAGTTAACGCATGTTCACTCGTCGAGCCATAATGATTATTCATGCATTACGAACTTAATGAATTTTAACATGGATTAGTCGTAAAGACCGAGCATTGGTAAATGATTTCCTGCCCTTCGTGGGAACTAACTTTAATAAAACCTTGCCCGGAATTTATGACTTGCATGTGCATGTTTTATATATATACGTACAGCTCCTGCTCACTCAGTCTTCTAGAGACTAATCCCTATTTTCCCCACTTCTCAGTTTCTTGCAGGTTTGCAAGGCGGGAGTCAAGTCATAGCTTTCTTGATCGAGTCACTCGTATACACATAAGTCTCATTCCACATTGTTATGTTTTAATTATATCACGTCATATATTTCAAAAGGCCTGTGAGCCAACACATGATTTATGATTTATAGATTTTGAATATTGATTCGGGATAGGTTGCATGTTGAATTTATTTTATGCTTTGATTTGATCTGGCTTGAAGCCATTATTGAATCCGTTCATGTTATCTTTATTGCTTCCCCATCACGTTTTGGTTGTTGAGTTAATTGGTTCAGGTTTAGATTTCGCCTAGCTAGGAAAGTTTTTATTTTGTCACCCATTCGCTATGAGTCCGGTTCATGCTGGATCATCCATTTCACATGTGGACTAGACTTGTAGTGCGGGGGATGTGATGCCTATCATCACAAGTGCTACATGCAGCGAGATAAAGGCTGTAAATGCACAAACAAAGTCAGTCAAGGGCGTGGCCAAAATTGATTTAAGGGTTGGTCCGTGAAATGGGCAGTTCGAGATGGTGGTTGTCCCACTTAACTACTTTTCCCTTATCTTTTGAATGATTTCTTGAAGATGGCTAAGTTCACGGTACTACCTTTCTTGGGCAGCTTGTTCTTTACCAAAAGCTGTCCAAAATTTGTGAGATGCGAGTACTTGATGGGGGAACCTAAGGCTGTTGAAAAGAAGAATGAATCGTGGGAGCAGGCCAGGGCGAATTAAAGCAGAGTGTTTCGCGCCTTGGCTCTCTAATTCAGACGGTAAAATCAAACTTGAGGGTGGATAGGCTATGAAGAGACCCTGAACATTTATCGAGGATGCCAGAAATAAAGGGAAACAAACTTGGGAAGAATTTACAGCACACCTCAAAAATGAATTGGATGCTATACGAGGTGATGTGGACCGTCTAAGGGATGATGGGAATATTCCAAATGTGAATGACACAAGTCGCAGCCAAGCTTCGAGGTATTCCCACGAACCTCGGGTTTATGAAAGGAAAGAGCTGAAAGTGTACCATCAAAGACGCAAAGTTATTCAATTACAAAAGAATGAAAAATCGGTGAAGAAATGGTTACCGCTGGATTTGGGGCCAAAATCATTCAAGGATACCCTTCTATCGAGTCTAATGAAAGATGGTGGCAAATATGGGAAGAAGATGGATGATAGCCGGAAAAAGATGAAGAGAGCTGAACTTAACCCGACGAGCGCGTCGGTTCCTTTTGGTGGGGAAAGTTTGAAAGCCCCTTCGAAAGTCTCTTGCCCTAAATGCTAGAAAATGGGGGAAGAGGCAAGGGATATGTGCTTGCTTGGTGAAGCACAAGGGTTGGAATCAAGTTGTCCCAGTGAACTTGGCTTGGTTTTGAGGAAAATCGGATGATGATGCTTGATGGCTGGGCGTCAAGCAAGGCCATGCGCATGAGTTGTGCATGGTGCGCGCAAGACTTGGTAGCTTTCATGCATTTGAGGAGCTATCCGGCAAGACTAGCGCAGATTGGTGCGGATTGGCGTGGGCTGGTGCAGATTGGCGTGGGCAGCTGGCTCGGCCATGTGCGGGATGGGCGCGCGCGTGCTTGCAAGGCTAGCGGTACCAAAAATTGGCGAGAACGGTTATCCTTGAGTGGGAACGGTTACTCGATGGTTTTTGTGTGAATTTCAGCATACTTGGGCACCAAAATATTCAGGAACAAAGAAGGCTTTGATTCGGACGGTTATTGAGCATAACCGCCAAGTTAGTGGGCAAAGTGGGCTGAAGAAAGTGGCGGTTATGGGCTGTTTTGGTGGGAAAACGTCCAGCAGTTAGTGTAGCCTTTGAAATTAGAAAATACCTAACTGATTGGGTTGTAATCAGCGTTATAAATAGCTTAGCCTTTGACTTGCACGATTTGGTTGATGAATTGTGTGCAAGCAAGCCATTCCTTGTATTATTGTTCCGAAAATTAATATAAGGTTGGGAAGTGTTGGGGCTTTCCCGTATATCATTGTGCACTTTTAATACAGCAACTGTGTATCGGTTTTACTTATTGTATGCTTGGGAAAAAAGCTCAAAAGTGGGCTGGGCTTGAGCAATTCACTCAAACTCGAAATCTAGCAAATATAAGTGTGGGAAAATCTAAGGGAAACACGAGAGTTTGCGAGGTTGGGAAAGATTGACTGATTTGTGGAGGAAAATCAGGCAGGATTGGGTTGATTCTTAGGCGAAAATTTCTGTCAAAGTTTAACTCCGTCACAAGTACCAAGGCTGCATCGCTTCATTGTTATCCACCTATTCGACGACATTAAAGTGAATTAATGAAACACCTCTTCGTTTGATTGCTCACACCCTTTATTGGTGTCCAACCATTCGACATTAATGTGGATTAATCAATTAATGAAACACCTCGTCATTTGATTGCTCACACCCTTCATTGCTATCCACCCATTCGGCGACATTAATGTGAATTAATGAATGGGAAAAAAAAAAAATTTGCCATTCGTGATACGATGTATCACGTATGATCGTTTTTTAACTTTCATATTTAAACTAAATCTCGTTGCAAACTAACATTCATATACTTCTCCATTTTTATAAAATACTATATCTGGCTCATTTTTAGTGGTTTTGATCACCATAATATGAAACACGTGACTTGCTCATGTTTTTCTAACAGGCAAAATTGTCTTTCAAATGGACAATTTAAAGAAAACGCAAATATGGAAACCCATCTTCCCCCAATAAACTGTCAATTCATCTCCGACTCCCAATGCTCCCCAATGCTCCACCATCGATACATATTCGCGGCCTCTTCTTCTTCTCCACCTTCACCATATCAGTTTTCACATAAGATTTCGTGGTAATTCGTGTAATTTCTTATTCGTAAGAAAGGAATTAATATATTTAACTATATAAATTCATCATTCATGCCAATCCTTGTTACTTATTCAACGGTTTAAAATCTATGTCGCAGAGATATGGAGACGGCGACACGGACACAACACGACACAGATACGACGACACGGATTTTCTTGTGAATTTTCCATGTGAGAAGTAGTGGACATGGTGTCCGACACAATACGATGAGGCAAAATGATATTTTTAGAAGTCTCAGTGCATTAGAGTTTATAACTGATGTAGAAGTTCATATCAAAAAGTTCTCAGTGTGGCCAGATTTAATTAAATCATTGTTTCAATGTATTATCTATCAAAATAAGAATATCAAAATACAATGAAAATGTAATATTTGGAGCCGAAAAATTGTGTTTTTGTTGTAGCAAAATATTATGCTTAAATTTTTACAACCCCGAAGAATAGAGGAGTTGCTACAAAATAACCTCATGCTGTGCACGACTTTTTTTAAAGATTTAACAATTAAAATGAAATAGGATATTTACTTGCCCATTAGTATAAAAATGACAATATATGTAAAAAAAGGAACCAAACGAGATCGGTACAAGAATAAGGCAAAAATAAAAATTTGATTATGTAAGTTTTCTATTTTGACTAAAAATGTACAATGTATGTTTGATTTTAGTTGAAAAATCAAATTATTACCGAAAATGTCTATGTGGCAGCCACGTTACCAACATAGATTGAGAAGGATGCAATTTAGACAAAAATACGAAATTGGCCTATAAGTCATTCATTTTGGGTATTTAGTTATGTTCGTATTGTTATTTACAATTAAATCTTGAGGTATATATACCATAACCCCTGTGTTAGGTGTAATGGGTAAAAAAAACTTTGTTATAAAAATAAACACAAAAAACCCTGTTTTTTCAAAATATTTACATGACGAACCCTGAAAATTTCTGGTATTGGACACGTGCTGAAAGCATAACTAGAACACTATTTTTCTCAATTTATTGGACGTAAAATGACTTATTTACCTTTTATATTCTGATATACATTATCTCATCTCTCTCTCTATATATCCCTTTATATACTTGTTCATAGGATTCTTCATGCAATTTTTATTTTGAACAGGGTCTATGTGCATATAAAAAAGTATTTAACATATATTTGTTTATAGAGTTCTTCATGTAATTTTATTTTGTACAGAGTCTTGGTGCTTATAAAAAAAAATATTGAATAATATAAAGAGATGTGAGATGATGTATATCAAAATATAAAAGGGTATATTAGTCACCTTGCGTCCAATAAATAGAGAAAATTAGTGTTCTAATCGCGCTTTTAGCGCATCTCCAACACCAGAATTTTTCAGGGTTCGCCATGCAAATATTTTGAAACCACAGGCTTTTTGTGTTAATTTTTGTAACATAGGGTATTTTTTGTCCATTTCAGCTAACACAGGGGTGAAATATGTAAATAACCCATTAAATCTTAAAACTTTTAAAGATTTATAAAAATCGGAAGAAAAAAAAATGCTAGCTCAGACAAAAATTATTGGCATGTTAAAATGCTTGAAATAAAAAAAATAAAAAAAAAATTACATGCCAATATAAAAATATATATTTTTTAATTTTTATGCTTAAAATAATTTGAATAATTTTTTTATTTTCTACGATATGCATAAAATTTGAAAGATTAGTTTAAAGTCTAAATAATAACAACAATAATAACAATATATTTAAATAAATAAATATTAAATCAATCGGACATACATTGCAAATTTTTGAAAGTTACTAGACTTTATTGCAAATAGCAATGCAAATAGAACTAAATTGCCAAAATAAAAAACTTATATGATCAATTTTACATTTTTGTCTGAGTCAGCATTCCCCCAAATTATTGAATCGGTAATTTTCCCAATTTATGTTGCTGAAATGACTGTCACGTAGATATTTCCGAAGATAAATTTATTTTTCGGCAAACATCGGGCATATAATACAAAATTTTAAAAGTTATGGATCTTAATTGTAAATTACAATACGGATAAGACTAAATATGTCAAAATGAAAAACTTATAGGATCAATTTTGTATTTTGTCAAATAAAAAATATATACTTAAAAGAAAACAATCAAAATATAATGAAACTTTAATAAAAAGAGACAAAATATATAAAGTAGTTTAAGGAATATATACATATATGTATATATATATATATATTTAGTCTAAAATATATTACATAAGATTTTTTAAATTAAAGAATATACTAATACTTAATCTTTAAAAATAAAGTATATATAAAAATGACCCGATGTTTATTAAAAAATTTAACTGATTTATGTGTCTTGACCAGATTTTAATTTTGATTGGAGTCAATATTTTAAGAAAAAACATGAAAATATATAAAAGTGTTAAAATAAAAAAAAAGTAATTTTAGCATTAAACTTAACTGTATTAAAAAAATTTAACAAATAAGTAGTTTTAAAAGCTAAAATAATTCAAAATTATAAAAAATAAGAATTTGGTCAAGAAAAAAAAATTTTGGACAAAAGACACCGTTATTATATTATATAGTATAAGTTTCCTAGTTAAAAATCGGAGGACAAAAATATTATCTCATATCTATTTATATATATTATAAAAGTACGAGTTGGATTTTTTGATTTCTTGAAACTTTGCGATCGGCCAAGATACACTTATTGTAAGTCTTTTAGAAAAATGCAATTAAGGGCATTTTTGTAAAATATTAAATTGATACATAAATATTCTTTTTTTGATCGACCAAAATAATCTTATTGTAAGATTTTTAGTAAAATACAACAAAGGGTAGTTTTGTAAAATACTAAATATATAAATATTCTTGTAGGATATTTCGTTCTAATCAAACTCTTAATTATCTTCATGTAATTCTAATCAAAATATAACTGTATAAATCTTTCCTTAATTATAAAACAATATAATTATAATCTTAGGTTTTGAATAAATTTTAACTGTATTAATTATATCTATAAGCTTTTGAATTAATTTTTTTTGGTCAACGAATTAATTAATTCTAATAGTATTCTAATATTATGTCTTGTATATTATAAAAACACGAGTTGACTTTTTATTTTTTTTACAAAATATACATCGTTTAAAATATCCTCATAATAATTATGTCAATAACTATTAATTAAGGATAATGATGTAAGTACATGTTTTAAATTATTAATTTAATTATATTTAAAAAACACTTATTAACGTAAAATAGGACTTTTGGTAGAAATAAAATTTCTCGAACTTACCCAAAAAAGATATATAGTTCAACAAGAATTGTTTTAATATTAATAAAAATTGTTCGTTTTTTAATTTGAAGGCCTATAATTTAAAATGTTATAATAAGATATATTAAATGAATTGAAAACAACAAATTGATTCACTTTATAAATTTTAATATATTTTGGTAATTATATAAAATAAAATATTATTTAAATTGAATGAGTTACGTAACATAACTTTTAATAAATCAATCCTAATGTAATTCTAATTATCTAAGTTCATAAACTTTCTTAAATTATAATTATATTATAATTCTATAAACTTATCTAAAATAATATAATTGAATGATTTACATAAAATATTTTTCAGTAAATTAATTAATCCTAATATTATATTTTTAATTAACTAATACTAATGTAATTATAATTATCTAATCTAACTTACCATATAACCTAAATTAAAAAGAAAACTAACAATATAATCTTCCTTTAGTTTATATAATAAAATATAAATTAAATACATAAAAGTACTAATAGAGTATTTGGTTTCTTATGACATAACATACCATAATTTTTAATTGTAGGTCGCAAGACCAAAGTTACTTTAAATTAAGAATCCCAAGGAGACTTAATATGTGTGCATATAAAAATAAGATATAATATAATTTTATAAATAATTTTTATAATATTTGATTAAACATTCCTTGACTTTTTTATATTAATATACTCTTTTAATTATTTCTATTACTGACACAAAATCAATTATAAAAAAATTAACGTAAATCTTAAATAATACTCATTAAAGAAACACATACATGAAAATGAAATGCAAAATATAATGACAAATAGAATATAAATTAGAGATAAAGAATAGTTAGTTAAAAGAAGAATTACTTGATTTTAATGTATATAGACACGCATATTAAAATTAAGGATAACTGTAAAATACCTTTACAAGTATATTTATAAAGGAAATGATAAAGTGAGAATTAATATCGCGTACAATGATAAACAAAATTTTGAAATTAGATTAAAAATTTTAAGATGCTAGATTAGGTGTTAGCTCAAGAAACAATATGGAGCATTTTTTAATTTAATTTGAACGAAATTGATTCAACAACTATGAATTTAGATCTATATTTTCCAAAGCAGCAATACACGACTTATTGACCAAATCAAAATTTGAAGGATTGTTTGTCTTGGATCATTGCTCCAAAACAATGGTCCTTGAATAGTTTTTAATGTGTTTGAAAAGCGAAAAATAAAAAAAAGAATACAAAGAATTTTCAAAGCATTATGCATAAGATAAGCAAGGTAAATATTCAATCGATTTAGGTAAAAAAATTGATGGTAGAATATAACAAACTATTGCAACAAGAAGAGACTATTTGATTTTAAGAGTCGAGAATTAATTAGCTTCAATTCAGTGGTAAACATAACATGTTTCTTTCATCTCTCATCCATAACGAGAAGAAGGAGGAATAAGATGAAAGCTCTCAACATAGGCAATGAATGGGTAACCAATAATGATCAATTGAAGGTGTGCTCAAATTGAATCTTGAAAAGGCGTACGGCAAAATTCGGTGGAATTTTCTAAGAAAAATTTTAAATTCCTTTAAATTCCCAACCAAAATTATCAATATCATTATGAGCAAAATGTAGAGGATGCAACCGAAAATTTTATAGATGGTGAACCGATGGAGGTTGTATGGATGTGTGACATTAGATAAGGCATTCACTCTAGCCATATTTCTTTGTACTCTGCATAAAACAACTTACATATATGATTGAGGAGACTATTTTAGCCGAACCTGGAGGATAATTATGGTATATTAGAGAAGCCCTCATATCACACTTGCCTTTTGCGAACGACTTAATTATGGGGCAAAAGTACCATGAATGGAGCAAAGTCCATTCAAAGTGTGGTTAAGGCGTTTCGCAAGGCATTGTGCCTCAAATTAAACTTCAGCAAATCACAAGTATTGTTCACACCTGATGTGTTAAATGATTTAAAGCAGTAGGCTACTAGAACTCGGCATGAAAAGTATAAACAACATAAGTAACTATTTGGGGGTGCAAATGAACTTTAACTCAAACTATAATGAGCATTTCTCGATTGTGATTAAAAGAGTCGAAAAGCTCTCATTTGGAAATAAAGCCAAAAAGACAAACTTTTTTAGACAAATGACACTTATTTAGTCTATCACAATCTCGATCTCCATCTACCATATGCACACAAATTAGCTCCCCAATCACGTGTGCAATAAACTTGATTGACTCAAGCACAACTTTCTTTAGGCGACTGGTTTGACAAAGAAACGGACCCATTTTGTAGTGTAGAAGAAGGTGACTAGAAAGAAGTGAGAAGGTGGATTGGGTCTTAGAAAAGCCTAAAAAAAATATATAGAAATGCTCGCCAAAACAGAATAGAGAATGCTCAACAAGGAAATCACGGTGTGAAACTAGATACATAAGAAAAAATATTTAAAAGTGGAGGACATTCTTGATCGAATATAAGCCTCAACTTATGGTTTCCTGAGCATGGAAGGGGATAGTTAGAAACACTTGAATAGTGGAGCCATTTTGCAACTGGAGGATTGGAAACAATGAAGAGACATTTTTATAGCACGATAGATGGTTATCATAGAAAACTAGCGGACATCTTTGGAGATAACATTTATGAGGAGTATAAAGATCTTATGGTATGTAATCCCATTGACACAGATAAAAACTAAAACCTGAATAAGCTAAAAACATTATTGTCCAAGGAGGTTGTGAATGAGATACTTAGTGTCCTAATCGCGCTGTATGATAACAGAGATAAGAGAATTTGGACTGGATAGACTAATGACTAATTCTCCTATAAAACGATATATAGTTTGCTTATGGTGTTAGATGAGACATGCGAGAAAAATTAAAAATGAATTTGGAAATTACCTCACTCACAAAAGTTCAAGATTTTTCTATGGCTTTGCCAACATGATAGCGTGCTCACAAATGTACTAAAGTATGATAGGAAATTTGAGAAAAGTAACATATGTACAAGTTGTTGTACAAGGCATGAATAGATGGACCACATACTGAGAAGTTGTTTCGCACTCCGGTGTAGGACAAGATTGTTAATGCATAGACTGAACGAAATCTTCGTGACTTATGAGGGTTGGACGGGCTCAAAGAGGGTTTCAATAGCAAAATTGAGAGTAATATGTTACCTGAATATCCTAGATGAATTTTCTTGATCTTAACGCTTTAGAATTTTTGGAATGCATGGAAACGATGAAGCTATCAAAATATTATAAAGTTTAGAAGTATCATTTTTCGCTACATAAATAGTTATTTGAGACCTCAATACTAATAAATGACGACAAAAAAACACAAACAAAAGAAAATCTACACTAAGTTGTCATTGAATAAACCCAATAAGAGATGGGTGAAACTAAACTCAGATGAAAGTTTTTATAACCACACCTTCAATGCTATGGCCAGAGATGTTATTCGAGACGACAGGTGAAGATGGGTGCTTGGATACACTAACAATCTTGGTAGAGTTTCAATAATGCAGAGAACTTATTGTGTTTATGTGAGGGATTAACACTAGCTTGGGAGAGAAGCTAATTTTCAAAAATTACTCTGGAGATTGATTCAGAGACGGTCTTGAAAATGGATGACAATGGAGGATATTGAAAACCACCCAATGAGAAATGTGATATTTAATTGTCGATCTTTACTCTAAAATGCTTGGATAATTAGATTAAATAAATCCCGAGATAAGTTGGCGATGACAGGTCACAAGTTTCAATATCATTATTGCGTTTAGGATACTCCACTGGCAAAACTGGATGAGTCTTAACTTGAGGTTATTTTTCCTATATTGAGTTGCTTCGCTTAGGAAAAAAAAATATTGGAAAGTTAGAATAAAAATAAATAAATGTAATTGGAGGTATAAATAGTGCAAAAGAAATAATATTACTTATATCTTTTTTTACTATACATGATATACATTTTATTGTTTTAAAGGAGACTGACATGATTGAAAAAAGGGATAAAAATTTTGACCATCTCGAGCTATTATATTTTTTGGAGTTTACAACCCAAATTATAAAATATCTAAATTTTCAACCTCAACTACTGTTTTGTAGCAAAGTGCAACATGATTCCACTCATCATGTGATACGTCGAAGAAATTTTGTATACATGTCACACGATAAGTGGAATCAAGTTGCAATTTATTAAAAAGCAATAGTTGAGGTTGTAAACTTAGACATTTTAGAGTTGGATAAAAAGGCGCAATAGTTCAAGATGTTACAATTATAGTTATCTCTTGAAAAAAAAGTCCTTCTTATTATGAGACGTGTAAAAAATGCAATGCATCATTATACAAATTTGAAAAGGGTACTGTTTCCTATAAAAAAGTGCAATAATGAAGATATAAAACTTGTACAAAAGCAAAATAAAAACATCAAACCATCAATAAGTGAAATTTTCATTTATCAATTTCATATTGTAAATTGTTATTGAATTAATAATAGGTACAAAGTGGTACTAAATGTTATACATACGGGTATAGTGCTTCCATTATATTATTTGGAGTATATAAGTTGCTCAGTATATAGATATCAAAAATCAATTGAGAATCTAATTAATTTCCCTGAAATATTATTTATTTAATATATTATAAATAAATTAATCATTAAAAGTTTTACTAATATTTTGTATAATTAAATTACTAACACTTTTATTTATTTAAGGAGAACATAACTCAAAATATTATAGGAAACTTAGTTTACAAGTATTCATGAAGTTTTGCTTTCTCATTGAAATTGAAATTCTATGCGGATATAATTGAAAAAGTACAGTTCGAGGTATAAATTAAATAGAGGGAAAAATAACTCGATGGAGATTTAAGAAAAAGGGTAATATTGAAAATGTTAATATGTCAAACCTACAGTTTTGAGAAATGGATATTTAATCCAAGATAACTATATTAAAATTGGTGATTGTTGTGGGCATACCCATTGGGCCTTTAACAGACCAAACCTAAGATCAACTCACCTAAGGAGAAGACTAGTCAGATCTCCATTGGGTGGCGAACTTAGGAAGCGGCGTGAAGCGAACTGGTAAGAGTAAAACCAAGAGATGTTAGCACATATGAGATTCTACGAAATTTCCAACAATTCATAACTAAGCTTGAAAATAAGAAAGAATCTAGGTTAAGAAGAGAACGAATAACTGAGACTAAGAGGAGTTTGATATCTATAAATAAAGGAAGAAGAATCAAAGGTATCAACGAGAATAGGAGAGAAAATGAGAGAAAATAGTGACTAGGGAGGAACCCAACAGTAACAATGATATACCAAAATTATAATTTCTCAAGATTATGAAATAAAAAAGAAAAGAAAAATTAAAAAGAAAAATAATAATATTTCCATATTAATTGACGGAATTGAAGTCAGAATTATAGAAAAAGATTAAGTGCAAAAGCTGTAGTTTTGAAAATGAATATAACTTTTATATTTTGAATGACAAGATTCTTCAAAATTTTAAAAATTGAAAATAATCATAAAATATATTAAAGAAAATCAAACAATAGAAATAATAAAAAATATATATAGTTTATATATATATATATATTATATGATTTTTTAGGTTTTTTCCTATATTTTTATACATGTCTTTTTATTTATTAAATATATTTGAAAGTTATAACTATTACTTATATTTAAAAGCTAGAATTGTTTAGACAAATTATCATACACTTAATTTTTTTTAATATAATAATATAATTTTAAATATTTTTATTTTTTATTTATTTGAATGTTTTGCTACTTTTAAATTTCTACTTATTATACATAATTTAAAAGAGAAATTTCATAAATATTTTTGTATGTGTGCTTGAAAAGATCAAAATGGTTCATTAAAATTATTATTATATTTATTTAATCAAATTAGATAGTTTTAATATTCTAATTTATTCAATGAATATAATAGCCAACTTATTTAAATAAAATTTAATGATAAACGTACAACGCACGTTCATTTTACTAATCTAACTAAAAAAGTGAGTTATTTAGCAACTCCTTCCGAGAACTGCTAAATAGCATATTATTTTCTATTCTTTGCTAAGGCCTTAATTTTATCAGAATACTCATTATCTTGTCATGTAAACACTAGAAAAGGATGTTAAATCTAGACTCTGGTAAACTATTTCATAAGTTGGTATTTCTTTGAATTAAACATCAACAGCGACATACCGTAGAAATTAGGGAATTGTCTACAGAGCCTAGCATCAACCGCCGCGTGCATCGACCCATTCAACAAAAGCAAATGTGGCAACATTTCATTGATATCCTCGTACGATTTCAAACAAGCCGCTCACTGATACGTCAACTTAATTGCACCACTAATATTCAACTCCAACTACCAACCATAAAAATAAACAATTTTAATTAGGTGGGAGGCTGCATCATAAGTAAAACCAAAAACAGTTTAATTATCCATCCTGACAACTCTTTAGTACCAAAGAAGTTCGGGTTTTTTGCAAGGAACCCCTTGTGTCATGTGAAATGATAAAAAAAGACTCCGTGAAAAATAAATTCTCATATAAAACCCAATGTTTTCAAATTTTTACAGAAAAAACCCTGAGACGCGTTTTTGAATCACACGCGCGTTTACTGCGTGTGATATTGGATTTTTCTTTACTTTGTCGCGTAAAATGACAAATTTATCCCAACATTATAATTGGGTTTTTTGCAAGGAAACCCCTTGTGTTATGTGAAATGATAAAAAAAGACCCCGTGAAAAAAAAATTATCATATAACACCCTATGTTTTCAAATTTTTGCAGAAAAAACCTTGAGGCGCGATTTTGAAATTTCGCCGGCGGAAGAAATTCTATCAACTTTTTTTTTTGAAATTTCTTTTATATGTATATATATGTATGTATTATATAATATATTATCTATATACATGTATATGTATAAAATTACTAATGTACTATATGTATTAAATATTATTTATAAATTTATTTATTTATTTTTGGTAGAATTTGTAAATTTATTGAATATACATATATACATATATATATATATATATATTAAATATTATTTATAAATTTATTTATTTATTTTTTGATAGAATTTGTAAATTTATTGAATATACATACATATATATATATATATATATATATATATATATATATTAAATATTATTTATAAATTTATTTATTTATTTTTTGGTAGAATTTATAAATTTATTGAATATACATATATATATATATATACATATATATATATATAATTATAATTATTGTACTATACATATAAATAATATTTAATATGTATATACGTAATGTCTTTTTTTTCTTTTGAAATTTCTTTTATATGTATATATATGTATGTATTATTTAATATATTATATATATACATTTATATGTATAAAATTACTAATGTGCTATACGTATTAAATATTATTTATAAATTTATTTAATATACATATATATATATATAATTATAATTATTTTACAATACATATAAATAATATCTAATATGTATATATATAATGTATATAAATATATAAATTATAATATATATTTATTAAAAATCTTATAAAAAATATATATATAATATTATAATGAAAATATATATGTATTGTACACTAATTATAATTATATATATATACAATTATTATTTTATTTATTGCATATATATATATATTATAATTTTTGCACTATTTAATTTTTTGCAGGGTTTTTTTGGCTCATTTCATAAAACACAGGGTTGTGGGTGCATATAGTTCTTTAAGAATGTATTGTAATGAAAGAAGGGCAATTTTGACAAAACACGTCGGTTCTTTGACAAAATGGTGTAAAGGGGCGGTTTGCAAAAAAATAAAAAATACAGGGTTTATTTTACTAATTTTTTTTTTACAGGGTTTTTTAGCTCTTTTTGAAAAACATAGGGTTGTGGGGACATATAGCTCAAAGAAGTTCTAATCTCTACACACAACAGGTCATATTGCATCGACTCTTGATCTATAATAGCAAAACCTCGTTTGTCGATATGGCGGCAAACAAGATCAAGACCATGACTCTTACATGTCAAATAAACAGTGCAGCTAAAAATATCTTTGATTTCTTTAGGTATGACATGAAGAAGTTAGAGCTAATATTCTCAGAAGCCTTCAAAAAGGTTGAGCGGCGGATCCAGGAATTTTTATTAGTCGGGACTGAAAATTCCTAGGTCTCAATCTATTAAAAAAATAATAATATCTTGACACTACAATTTATATATTATAATTGTTTTTGACGATTCGTATTCCTTTCAATTTGCTCCCACCATTTTTTTTTTTAAAACTAAAGTCTTCACATACAGATACCAATATGGTCCCTTATTTAAAAAAAAAAACTAAAATTTATTTCGGGATTATAATATCCACTATCGAGAGTGTAGTAATTAATCATTTTGGTAAATTATAGCTAGGTAAGTTAAAATATAAACAGTTAAATAAAAAAAAACTATTAAGTCTTTTATATTCGAAATTAAGATTCGAATTCACAACATTTTATTAAAATAATATGTATTGAAAATTAGAGTTTTTTGCAATATTAATTTGACAGAGTTAAGTTTTGATTAGAATTACCGACGTGATATCATATTTTTATCTCTCTAATATTGTATAATACATTATCTATCTAATAAGATACACTACACTAAATTTTTTTTACATAAAAACACAATACAATTGATTTTTTCATGAAGTGATGGGTCATAACAAAGTTTTCACGAATTATATCTAATATAATATATAGATATAACATTTATTATATATAATAGTTAATAAATTGTATACTTTTAAAAATATTAATTTATTTATTTTCAATAATATATATATATATATATATATATATATATATATATATATATATATATATATATGTATTTTAAAAATTAAATTTGAGGGGGGTGAGTGGAGTGGGCTGGGGTGAGGTAGGGGGTGGAGGGTGGCGGAAGGGGGGGCTTCAGCTCTCCCCTTGGCCTTAACTGGCTCCGCCAGTGCATCAGAGGGACCAATGGGGAGGATAACAGTGTAGCACTGGAAACGCAAGGTAGCCACATCCCCCGTACTATAGTCCGATCCACTTACGGAATGAAGAGTCCGTACATAAACCAAACATATAGCGAACGGGGAGACAATAAAAAAAACAATTCCAGCTAAGGGGGACTAACCCCGCTATAACTTTTCCTTGTTGCATCAATACAGAACCTAGCCTTTCTTTAGAGGCATCGGTATAAACCGTATAACCTTCATTTCCTTCAGGTAAGGTTAATATTGGTGCAAATATCAATTGTTGCTTTAATTCTTGAAAACTTTGTTCACACCGTTCGGTCCATTCAAATTTTCTTTCCTTCTTTGTTAACCTTGTGAGAGGTGCAGCTATCTTGGAGAAGTCCTTTACAAACCTTCGATAATAACCTGCAAGTCCTAGGAAATTTCTCACCTCTGATGGATTCCTTGGTACTTTCCAGTTTGTAACTGCTTCAATCTTTGAGGGATCTACTACAACACCTGATCCCGAGATTATATGTCCGAGGAATGCAACTTTTTCTATCCAGAACTCGCATTTACTGAACTTAGCATATAGCTTATGTTCTCGCAGTGTACTTAACACTATGCGAAGATGTTCAGCATGTTTCTCGGGCGTTTTTGAAAATACCAGAATGTCATCGATGAAAATGACCACAAATTTATCCAGGCATGGTCGGAATATCCGATGCATCATGTCCATGAATGCAACGGGTGCATTAGTCAATCCAAAAGGCATTACTATGAACTCAAAATGTCCATAGCGGGTATTGAAAATTGTTTTAGGGGTATCCTCCTCCCTAATCTTTAATTGATAATACCCTTGCCTTAAATCTAGCTTGGAATAGACTCGAGATCCTTGAAGGACATCAAATAACTCCTCTATATGGGGTAGAGGGTAATTGTTCTTTATGGTCATTTTATTAAGTTCTCGGTAGTCGATGCACATCCGTAATGACCCATCTTTCTTCTTTACAAACAACACTAGTGCTCCCCAAGGTTATGTACTGGGACGGATATATCTTGATTCAATCAAGTCATCAAGTTGTTTTCTCAACTCTTGAAGTTCGGCTAGGGCCATCCGATAAGGGGTTTTAGAGAAAGGCTCTACCCCAGGAATTGTATCGATTACAAATTCTAACTCGCGATCTGGAGGTAGCGGTTTAGGTGTTTTGGGAATACGTCGAGAAACTCATTTACCACTTCTACCTCCTCAACCTTGAGTTGGTCCTTTGGCCTATTTAAGAGATAGGCAACGAATCCTGTAGCTCCCTTCTGAACCAACTTTTTAGCTTCTGTCATAGAAATCATTGCCACTGATCTTTTATCTTCAAAAATCCAACTCTCAACTTGTCCTAAGATGATTTATTTCTTGAAACAATCCAATTTAGCATGGTATTTGTAGAGCCAATCCATTCCCAGAATGATTCCATATCTTGTCATCGGGAGTTCGATGAGGTCTATAGGGTAGTATCGGTCACGGATTTGTATAGGGCAGCGTTTATATACTCGATCCGTTATGAAACAAGCTCCCAAAGGCGAACTTACTTCAAAATTATATGATGAATATTCAAGTGGAAAATTTAAACGCGCACATAAATTTGATGCAATGAATGAATGCGTGGCACCAGGGTCATATAAGACCTTAACTGGCGTGTTTAGAATGTGGACCGTACCTTCGACAACATCCGAAGGGTCTGGATCCTCGTTTCCTTCCAATGCGTAAGCTTTTCCTTTGACAAGTGGCTTTCCCGATTTTCCCATAACTTTCTCCTTTTCCTTAGATCCCGGTCATTTTGGACATGTATTAAACTGGTGACCAGGGTCTCCACACCATAGATAAGTGCCAGCTTTCTTTCGGCATTCTTGTTCAGTATGTCCCGGCTTGTGACAATATTCACAAGTGATCTCTTCATGTGAATTAGACGAGACTGACTTAGGCTTTTGCTGGGCTGGTGTGGGTTTCTTCCCGAACTTCTGACCGGATGGTCCAGCGGGACATTTCATTCCTTAAGAAGGTTTATTTTGAGGGGAACCAGGGCGATTAGCTGCCTGACGAATATTCTTGTGAGCTGCTTCGGTTTTCAGGGCTTTATCGACCGCCTTATTATAAGTTTCAACATCTAAGGAAGCTAAAGCCCATCGAAGGTCTGGCTTTAGTCCATCAATGAATCGCTTGGTCTTTCGTCGTTCATCATTCAGAATATGTGGAGCATACTGAATTAGTCTCACAAACTTTGCCTCGTATTCAGCCACTGACATATAAACCTGAGTTAAACTCATGAATTTAGCCTCTCGAGTATCCCTTATCACTTGGGGAATATATTTATTCTGAAATTCCTTTACGAATTCCGCCCAACTGTAATCAGTCCGGTCTTCTATCCAGGTTAGCTTGACGTGCTTCCACCAACTTAAAGCAGGTCCTTCTAAGAGAAAGGCTACATACTGCACTCGTTCCCATTCCTCGGGAAATATATCCATAGCCTCATAATCTTTTCTAATCTGGCTATCCAGTTTTCAGCCTTCAGGTCATTAGGTTCTCCAAAGAATTTTGGGGGATTCATTCGGAGAAACCTTTCTAAGGATCGCTCGTTGTTAGGGTTATTTCCAGGTGTACATGTTCGAACGAACTGCCTTAGGGCTTCTACAAGTTCTGGGTGCCCTGGTGGGTCTTGTGGCCATGGGGAGTTGTTTCATGGTGTTCTTCATAGAGCCATTATGAATACTGAAATCACAATCACAAAGAAAATATAATGCATGTGGGGTAAGAGTGTTTCAGAGATTATCACAAAATAATAATCACCAAATAACATGAATCATCAAACATAAAGTACAGAAAGAAATAACATTAGTACTCACGGTCCTGCTGGTATCTTGAAGCGACTCTAAGACTCATGATGCAGAAATGTAAAGTAACATGAAATAACAGTGTAAAATGATCAAAATGTGTCATATATATATGAATCAAGGTTAGTATGCTTCAAGAGCTACAAAAGTAAAAGCAAAAAGAGGGGGTGGACCCGATCTACCTCGAGTTACACCCTACAAGTACTGTCACTCCTAGTAAGTCAAAGTTGCTACTGTCCGCTGCTGCTACTATGTACTGCTGCAAAAATGGGGAGTGTCTCCACTGGCTGCTATATACATACCCCCAGATGACTATCCTATATACTGTACCTCGTATCCCCTGATCTGAACTCAATCCTGTCCAGCACTACCTGCCTCAAGGTCAACCGTATCATCTGAATTTGGAACCCTAATAGGACTCCACTCCTCGCTGGGCTCAACACTGTCCTCCTCCTCGGGAACAACCTGCAATCCATCCACATCCTCGCCGATCTCACCATCCTACTGGGGCTCCTCCTCGTCATAATCGGAATGGACTATAGCCTCGGAAGCCTCACTGTCTCCGGAATTGGCTACTGCGGGTCCGGGCTGCATCTCTAGAACCTACTCCATAACCTGAGTATCAATCAGGTGAAGTGCATCCTCCAAACAGCTCCTCATCTGGGCTCGATATTGGTCATGGATCACTATAGAGGCCTCACGATCCAGAGTCAAACTGACGATGTCCTCCTCGAGCTCAGTTACTCGTGATGCCAACTGAGAAATAGCGATCTGAGATACGGCTAACTGGTCCCGAACATGATCACGATCTACCGCTGTCTGTCTAGCCATCTCTCGGTTCCTCTCAGCCTCCAATCGATACTCACCAGTCCTCTGATACTCATAAAAGTAGGCATCTCTCCCGGCCTCTAATAGATGAACTGCTCTGTTCGGGTAGGCATACCCGGGAAAGGCCTCCTGATGTGAATCCTGACTATGCTACCTAATCCTCTGCCAAGGATAGTATCTAGGACCCCCACTACGAGTAACAACTAAGGTCCTAGGAGGCTCGTACTGATCAAGCCACTCGATGCTATCAAAATGTGGAAGCTCACCGTAGCCAGCCATTTTTACTATAAGCAAAACACTTTACAAATTATTAGAGCGAAGAAATTATAGTGAAATACGTTCTCTATCTAATGTTTAAGTTAAGTTCTCTCTATCTAAACCTGACGCTCTGACACCACCTTAGCTGTAGCGCCCCTTAACACTACAACCCCGAACCGTTGTACTTCTCGAGTGGATGTGAGACCTAGCACTCGAGAAATACTTCGGCGAACGGACAAGACTATACAATACCAGAGTATGAAATTTAAAAGCAACGGAAAATAAACAAGAGCAATAAAAGGGGACAATATATAACGAGACACATATTATTAAGTTGGACAAGTAATTACAACGATGGATCTAACTTCACAAGAGAGTGCTTATTGAAAGATGTACATGTACTCGTGATTACTCTAATAACTGGAATGTGATACCTTAAAGCTTCAAGATACCTCTAAGGCGTCGCTGTGTAGATTCCTGAAATCATGAGTTAAAATAGTAGGAGGGTTAGTCAAAATGACTGAGAGACGGGGGGTTTGAGATTTAGGATTATAAGTGATTTTGAAAATGTTTTGACCAAGGAAGTCTTGGTTTGAAATATATATTATATAATAACAAATAAGTATATGACAATAATATCCGGTTCATATTTGTTTGAAATAGGAGTAGGGGGAATATAGGCTATACTTTAGAAAACTTTATGAACCGTTTTGGGAAAATGATTTTTGATGCCCGCAAGCTAGGCGTCTCCAACCTTAACTCCTTAAAATTCGGGAAAAATAGTAACGACACTGATCAAGGTGTCGGTACTTAATAAAACAAATACGAGAATACCATCCTTCACTCCTTAGTGTCACGTAGGGTTGCAAGCCCTAGTGACGATGAACAAGATTATGGGAGGGACGTACCTTTTTCCCATCACTTGATGTGGAATAACCAACCTCCGGTTAGATCATCATCAAGATCTAGTTGGCGGCTGGTATAATAGTAGACCTCGACCCGTACCTCCCGGACTACTACTTCTACCAAGACCACCGGGCCCATAGGAAAAGCAATAATTTTACTTGCAAGACGATAATATTTACCGGTAAGAAAGTACTAAGTACTTTCAGGTAAATATATGTTTTGAATAATTAATAAGAATTATTTTCCCATAAAGGGAATAATAACTTGAAACGAAATTCAAGGAAATAAAATATTTTATCATGATTTCAGTTGAAAAGATTTAGACCCTCACCGAGTACCGAGGTTTAAGTGGAACTGTGAGGATTCCACTCTTCGATCCTATTGTCGCCTGAAAGTAATAACTACTACTGACTTAGAACTAGGTTCTTAGTTCATAACTAACTAATTGCACATAATATTATAACAAAATAATTATAGAAGATACATATTATGTAATGCGTTAAACATTTCCCGGTAAACCCTAAATTTACCCGTTTAATTAATAAATTCAGGGTTTATGGGATCTTTAACTAATCAAATATTTATTAACTTTATTATAATTCTAATTGTAAGATTTGAAATGAAATTCAAGGTTTAATTTGACAATGTAGGTTATCTTTTGAAAAATATTACATAGTTTAACGATTTTTGGAAAAATTGGAAAAATATTTCTTTAAAAATTCCAAAACCTATTTTATAATTATTTTTATAATAATTTCGAAATTAATTGTATTTTGTTTGACCAAAAAGTCAAAATTACTATTGAAAACATTGACTATTCAATTTCATATGAATTAAACACTTTATAACACAAAATCAAATTCACACACACACACACACACTGATCATGGCACACACACACATCCAAGAACATTATGAACATGTTCTTGAGCTTATTTGAATATTCAAAGAGGGTGTGTAACATGTTCTGTCACATTCATATTCATAACATAAGATTAAAGCATAATATAGCAAAATATATGAACTTTCTATGAAAAATAATTCTAAATAAATTATTCTAAGCATGAATTTAATCAAACAAGATCATAAGAATTTAAATACATATTCACATTATATCATATCATAATTCATGCATTTAATTAAATAAAATTTCATAATGTACACACATTGTATTTAAACTATCAACTATGCACATATTTCATAAAATAAATTCCTAGAGCATAATTTAATTAATCCTAGACATGCTACTATTATTATTATACTAAGAACATAATATAAAGCATGAAATAATACAAGAAAAACATACTTTAGAGAGAGGGAGAGAGGGATTGGCATGAGGTTGGGAGAGAGGGAGAGAGTGATTTTTGTGTGTTGATTTGTGAGGTATAAATGAGACTTGAGGGGGGTATTTATAGGTAGTCATGAGGGGTCTTTAAGCAATTAATGAAAGTTTATGGGAGATGTGGTTGCTTATGATTTCAACAAATGCTTGGTAATTAATTAGGAGATGTGGTTAAATTACATGTTAAACAAATGCTAGGTAATTAACTAAGTAATGTGGAGAAATTACATTCATTTAATTAATCCTTCTAGAAGATCATGTGGTCATGGATGATGTCATCTTGAATAAAAATAAATGTAAAATAATATAAAATTTATTCAAGAGTCGAGAGGTAAAACCTTGAAGTAGTGAATTAATGAAAGAATGAGTGAAAAATGAGCATCGTTTTGATTATAAATGTGGAATATTTAGACTTTTCGTTTATAAACTATGAATATTAAAGATGATGAAAATCATGAGAAAATTATATAAACGAAGCTATGATAAAGTTTAGAGTTTGGAAAAATCATTATAATGTACAGAAAAATTCAAGGATCGTTTTAAGTATAATTTCGAATATTGAATAAAAGTTAATTGTTTGACATAAATTGATGATTTTTAAATAGGAAAATATTTATAAATATGCTATGGGTGAAATCGAGTTTTTGGTAAATGCACGAAAATTCATAAAATAATTTAAGGATCGTTTTGGTTATAATATTGAATATCAAAAAGTAGATGAGTAAGGATTTATTGATGATCGAATCATAAGCTAGGGTTTTTGCCGGTTTTTGATACTATGGGAGTTAGGATGGGAATTATGGTTCACAGAGAGTATCATGATCCTCGAAATAATGTGAGGATTCTTTTGGTTATAATATTGGGTAGTGAAAGTACGTCGGGAACCGTAGGAATATTTTTTAGCTGTAGGGGTATTTTCATAATTTCCAACCTAAAACTGTAGGAATGGGTTTTGAAGCATATGAAGGGGTTTTAGGTGCTAGAAGGAAATGAATATTGGAATTCTAGGATTCTATGAAAAGAGTTTCAAGATACGAGTTAAATAGAGAAAATAATTAAATTTACGAACATTTAATTAAAGTGTAACACATAAAAGCACATAAGTCACATAAAATGCAATGCATGAAGAGAGTTAATAGGGATTGAGGTTATAAACGCTTCTTCAGTTACCCGTTACTTACCTCTCTCGACTTGGCCCTGAGTAGGGCTGTTACAAAGATGGTTCAAGTCTTGATCTTCTCTTGAAGTTTCTCCATGATTCTCTTTGAGGCTAACTTGTGTGGTTTGAAATGAAATGAAAAGGGATAAAGCTACTTATATGGTGGCTAATAGTTTTAGGTCAAGGTTAGAGTTTCCAAGATATAATATGAGGCTAAAGCATTTAATAGGATTTGGGCTCAAATAAATGACTTTCGGCCCAATAAGTCAAAATTAAAAGGCTTAAGGTCTAAACGGTTTCCCAAAAATATAAAGTAAATTCCATTGGACCTGAATCACCGAATCAAGTCCAATGGTGGTGTCGGAATTCAAATTCAAATTCGAATTCCCGAGCTCATATTGGTCTTGAATGACCCAAACTCTCCTAACTCAAGTTAGGCCCAAACACATCAATAGGTGCAAGCCCTATTTAAATCTAACTCCAACAATTAATTTAAATTCACCCAAGTTTCAAATCTTAAGTTGTCATGTAAAAATTCATATTTTATAATTTTGCAATTTAGTTAATTAAGTCACATTTTCAGTCAAAGTTTGAATTAAACACATAGAAAGGAAATTAAATCAAATAAGTGCATAAGGTAAACTCTCTCGTGGCACATACCTGTACGATCTACCGGACGAGGTGTCACAGCAGCAGCTTCCTATACATGATTATGTACAATGATATTAAAGTCAAACAGTGTAATAACCATTTATGGCTAATAAATTACTTACATGCTTCTGAATGATTGTGTGGACACATTGAGAACCCCCCGCATTTGTCGGTGCCCCCAGTGTGGATAATCTATTTGCTTTATTCCTTTGGCGAACTGTTTGGTAATCTTCAAGTGCCCACAACTCAAACAACTCATTATAAACTCCATCTAGCATCTACCCGGGCTTACGACCACTTTTCCTAATGTCGTGGAAGAGACCTCTCATTCTTTCACCCATCATCTTCATGAAAGCGGCATACATATATCCTTCCGCTTGAGGCTCCCAATAAACAAATTTTTGTAAAAATATCAATGTTATTACATGTTTTATAGTTACAAATAAATTAACAAAGTCATGGTTACTTTCCAATCTTGGAAGCAACTGTCCCTCACTGGCTAAGGAGCTTTACTCCACTTAGCATATGCGGTGGTCAACCTACTTTTCAGTACATTCGTAATGGTGTTCGTGCCATCTTTGTTGTCGTGATACCTATAAGAATTTCATTGAATAATTATAAACATTAATATGTTACATAACAAAAAGAAATTAAAATAAAAACAAGAATTTCAAAGGTGTCACTTGCCCTCTCTTTCCAATAGGAATTAAATACTTTTTGCCAACTGGAGGGGCATCGGTATCACTAGGGTTGTGCTGGTCTAATCCAATCACCCCATGACTAGACTCGCCAGGCGTGGATCCCGAAGCATTTGGTACATCCATTTTGGGTACATTTGACGGTGTAGTGGATGGGGTCGGTGTATATACCGTAGACGGGACATGTGTCTGTATAGGAGAGGCATCTGGTGAGGCTTCTAGTGAGGGCATTGGTCCAATACCTCGGCCTCTACGCGTAGAACCGCCACTCCTTACACGCAAGGCCTTACTGGGATTCCTGGTTGGTCCATCTACAATTAAAAAACAGATTTACATTAATAGACA
Source organism: Lantana camara (assembly GCA_037501455.1). Lineage (NCBI taxonomy): Eukaryota > Viridiplantae > Streptophyta > Magnoliopsida > Lamiales > Verbenaceae > Lantana > Lantana camara. Next base: position 95,158,592 of record CM074861.1, read on the forward strand.
GTATATTCATTTGCTAATGTAAAATAGAAATCAAGTCAAGACAAGTTGCAAAGATATGTAAACTGAATTGTAAGCTGCAAACCATTTGTTACTTATGTAGGTGATTTCACTCTTAGCTGTATGCTAAAATAGAATTACAGTTGATTGCATAAATGTACAGAAATATGGATGTACCTAAAAAGCTAATGCAACAGAAGAAGTTTATGAAAAACATATTACCAAATCAATCACTAAGGGTTTTTTTCCATATCCTCCTCTAGTGGATCATCTATTAATTCATCATCCGTTACACATTCACCAAATGTGTTAATTTCAAGCTCTATAAAGTTATCTAAGTTAACGTTCGTGTCGACTAAAGGCCCAACCACGCCAACTGCATGTACCAGATTGATAATTGTTGTCTCATCATTCTGATATGCAATTTCAAGCGATTCCTCTAATTTTACTCTTCCTCTTGGCTTGGTTTTGATTACGGCCCACTAATTTTGCTTATCTTTGATTCGACTATGGTATAGAACATAATAAACTTGTTGTGCCCATATATTCTACACTCCCTCCAACCAGATTCCTACGAGTGAAATTTCTCACAGTAAATAGACCTTTCTTAGCCAAATCTAAGATAAGCAAATAAAATCTTTAGTGCGTTTAGATCAAGATAACATAGACATATCTGTATTATGACCAATAGCTGAACTTAAATCTGAAAACATCAAACCTTAAATTTTCAGAGAAAAGACACTAAAAAACCAAGAGATTCACAATCCCAAATAAACCCGTTGACCCACAGCTTATCTTCAGCTAAAACGGAACCACATTCTCTTCCTTTGCTGAAATCTGAGTGATAGTGCGTTCCATTAACACCCAAATCCAAATGCCTCCATAAGAACGTAAAATCGAACAGAACCAAACACATTTCACCCAAAAACTGGAAGAAACTCTTCCAACACCCTCAACCAAGAAAATCGATTGGAGTAAAGAGGATACCTTGAGTACTGTGCAGATGCTTAAATGTCTTCTTTACCTTCTATTCAGAAGCACCGGATTGAACCTCAAAATCTTGCACCTGCTTCATACACAAACGAACCCACAAAAGCCCTAAACGCTACCCTATCGTTCCATTTCGAGAACCCTAGCCCCTTCAACGTTATAGAAATTGAAAATGCAAGTGATTTGGGGAGCAATCGTGCGTGTCTGCGGCTTGTGAGCAATTCTCCGAGAACCTTAGCTCCTTCAGCTTTTGGAATACAAAATGCAATGGATTTGGAAAAAAAATTTTCAGTCCTCGTAATTACTGCTTTTAAAATTTTTGACTGGAATATGCAATCGAATACCCGTCGGAATATGAATGTGATGAAACAATCGACGGATAACCAGCCATACAAGCCATCGGAATCTGTGCAAATACAAATTTATACACACCATCGGAACTCTCCCGTTGGCATTCCATTGGAGGATGTATTAGGAAGTACCGAAGGTCATCTCCCGTTGGACATCCGTTAGTGCAGTAGAAGGCAGAGTGGTAATCATGGAAAGAATCCGATGAAACAAGGCCATCGGTTGTCCATTGGATTATTACTAATTAAGATAATACCGACGGGAAAACGACAGACATATAACCGTGGGGTTTACAAAAAATTTATATGCAAATGTACAGACGGAAGGCCCGTCGGAAACCAGTGGCAAAGTTTTTAGTGCAAAAATTGCGCCAAATGTTCCAACGGATATGCGAAACATGTCTGACGGTAAGGCCTTCACAAACTTTTGGAGCACTTTTTTTTAAATCCTGCCAATTTTTCCGACGGTCTAACGACGGAATACCGACGGTCCTTCTCGTTTATTTTTTAGCAATGAGTCATTGCAATTTAGTTGGTTTCTCATGGCTTTTTCGTCGGTATTTCCGACGGGTCTCTCCCATCGATTTTTTCCATCGGAATTCGGTGATTTTCTTGTAGGAATTTTCTTTCCTCCACCAAACTCCTAGTGGATTCAAGGGTCATCCCAAATGGTGAGGATAGAGCAAGAGTTACCAGTCAGCCCTTGCTTTCCCGGTTGGCTCAATACTCTATCCCTCGGGCCCACAGTGTAGTACAATATTACTCGCCAAATCAGGATTGGTTCAGTACCATTAATACATTGCATTTTCAATCATTTGAGGTTTTGTGAAAATTACATATATATATATATATATATATATTTATATACACACATTTTAGCCAAAATTCACATAAGGGTTGTAAGGGTTCTATGTAACTTAAATTTAAACCTCATTTATAGAGACAAAAAGAGAACAAGGATACAACCACGGTGCATGCTCCTCGTCGGTAGAAAGCTGGTCTATGCAAGAAAGATAAATGTATGTGAGGTACGACTCTTATGAACAAATTAAGATGAACGGCGTAATCATAAAGCAATATGTCGTGCATTCACAATCATGAAATGTCATGAGCATATTCATGCATAAAATGAGCATATAAGAGCATATATTAATCATTTAGAGGCTTAGAAATGGAAATGAAGGAACTAAGTTTGTGCAGAAAATCACAAACACCCTCTGGAGCATGGGAACGACCGTTTTAGGTTTCAATGTAAAATGGGAAGGGCCGTTCCCGGCTCCCCAAACTGGCCCCGCGCGTCTGTAAAAAAATTACATTTTTGGCGCTTGGGAACGGTTGTTTTGGCCGTAGGCCAAAACTGGGAAGGGCCGTTCCCAATCTCACTCGCTAGATCTTTCAATGGGTGGGAACGGCCATTTTGGGAAATTAAAGAAAACTAGAAGGCCCGTTCCCGCTATTCAAAAATTTCAAAAACAGAACAGAACAAGGGAGTCCTTTGAACCAAAACCAAAACTCACAAATAACTAATAATTCAACTTCCAAATACATGTAAAACATGAAGTAGCAAGCTTAGGTACTCAAAATGTAATAAAAACCATCAATATCACTTAAATCATGCCTTGATTATCATGAAATTCCAATATCAAACCCATATCCCAACTCATCAATCAACCCCATAAAATTCATGATTCAAGCATCAAATTCAAGTTTGAAACCTAGAATCATGTTTCCACCAACTAAAACACATATTATCCAATCAAAATCATAACCCTAGCTTCACTTATCAATTCAAGAATTCACATATATAACTTGAAGGAAAATGAAATGGAAAGTGATGAAGTTATGAAGATGATTGAAGCTTCGAAGTCCAAAATTTTCTGGAAATTTAGCTTGAAATTGATGAAATCTTTTCTTGCTTCCTCTTGGAGATGAACCGAGAGAAATGGAAGGAAAGTTTGTATGCGTATGAAATGTATGAATGTTGTGGAAGAGATGCCTTATGTGATTCATCCATTTAAAAGGAAAAATGTATATAAATTACAATTAAGCCTCTCAACTTAGTATTTATGCAATTAGCTTCTAACTTATGAGAAATGATCACTTTGGTCCAAAGAAGTTTTCATGCAATTGAGTTCTCCAATTAAAAGAAATGATCAATTAAGGACACATAAGCAACTAAGTCATGTTCGGTAATTAATTCACATCTCAATCGAATTCAATTATGTAATAACTCTCAAGTTGATATGAATTTCATATAAACACTTAGAAATATAATTCATATAATGTCATGAAGTGTAAAATTTAATACGTGAAAGAATAAAATAAATCTTATCTCTCGAAACTCACACGTGGCGTGCTTACCTGAACATCTGGAAAAGTGGGGGGTTACAGACAGTGTCAAGAAATGGAAATATTTTCTTGGTAAGACTAATACTAAGAGTAATTGTATTCACCTATCCAAATAAAATTGTCTTAAATCCCTGTATCACTAGTGGTAAAAATAGTGCTCAAATTATCGTCATTGATACACATTTAGTATCACTCTTAAGTGACATTGTTGGGGTAAGGGGTATATGTGTTATTAACTGTAAAATAGAGAACTTAGCTTCTAATGTTAAATCTTGCCACATTCTAGTTATTTGGTGACAAACTAACTATATATGATGCACAGACACTTCAACAAATTTCATTTGGTGTGCTATGTCGTCTACAATACTCGTATCGGCAACCATCTCGGCCATTTGTCATGTTGAAAATTTAAGAAACTACCAGTATCACCATATTTGTATCATCATCCTGTCACTTGGTTTCCCTAAGTGCTACAAGTCTATGTATTTCAGGAGAAGTTTCACGGACTCAGGAGGTTTCTCTGGAGAATGTGAATGTTTTTGCCCAATCTCTAACATTTAGAGTCCTAAAGGGAGGTCCTCTGGACATTTACATATCATTTGAGTACACACTTGAAGTTCGTGAGGATTCAGTGAAATGGAGTATTATGTATGAGACATTAGTCGGGGACAACAGTCCTGATGACTACCTTTAGCTCATGATTAAAACAACTACTCGTGCGGATGCTTACATAACTCCTCCTAAGTCCTAAGTGAAGTTATATGCGTGCCATAAATGATAAAACCAAGCTTGTTTAAAATGTGTTTAATATGATGGGCTGTTTGTGTGCTTGCTTTCAGTTTGTGTGTTTGCTTTCAGTTTCAGTTGGCAATAAGATGTATGTGTGCTTGCTTTCAGTTGGCAATTGGCACAACTGCTCTATGTTTGTTTATTAATGCAGATAATTCTACTTATATATCATATAGTCTGATCCTTACAAATTTTCCGACATAACTAATCAATTGTAAAAAGCAATAAAAATGAGTAATATAGGGAAAATCCCTAAAACTTAATAAACATGTCGAAATCATCGAGAATACACAAGCGGAAGCGTACCTTGATCCATAGCAATTCGGATCTTAATTTGGCAATCCAAGGTTGTGATCTTCTAAGCCTTGATATGCCGTCTATTTAATTCTCTCAGGGATGGGGCAAAAAAGAAAACAAAGAACGTATCTGACTTAGGGACCCCAACTCTAATATATAACCAATAGTAGGGCACGTTAATTTTGGGTCCATCAATCATAATTAAGTGTCCACGGGTTTCTACACATAAAAGACCCATACTTCAACCAATATTTGTATAAGCCCATATCATTAACTAAATCTGAAGTAGATCACTCAATTGGGCTCGTATTATGAGATAGCCTACATATAATTAATTAAATATGTGAGACCACTAAATAGATAATCCAACAATCAACCACTTGGTCCAAATATGGTTCCAAATAATTGTACATAGTTTTAAGCCTTAGTGCGCGCAACCTTATGCTATCTCAACGTTCGAAATATTCCCAAACAATCTGGTCCATCAATTATGTTATTATAGGATAAAAGCAGCTTTCGTTACACAATTCGTAACTAAACCGAACAATAGTCACAATACTAATACAATTAATGACACAAATAAAAATATAGCATGTATTATGGAAATTACATGTAATGTGATCTTAGTCATACCCATTTCCAACTGGTCCTACCTTATGACTCAAAGAGTCCCAAAGCACTTTCAAATACTTAATGCAAAACCGCAATAGAAAGCCAAAATCCTTATTATCAGAGTATTCAATAAAATATAACTTTATTTATCTCATAAACCTCAGTATGTACAGAACATATAACATATCAATAAGCAAAACAATAAATCACAAACGCACACTATTAAGACATGTCATCTAGTTTGATGACACTCATATGAGCCACATGTTCATGAAACACTTTAGGTATGAATTGTGACGCCCCGTCTCTTCGACATTCCAGGTACGGCGTCACGAGAGAGTTTAATTCAGTATTTTGTGAATTATGTGATTAAGCATGCTTACGTGTCAACGTGAGAATTACTTTAATTACGTGTGCTTTAGAATTTAATTAAATTGTACTTGGACTCAATTGTCCAATATTTGCAATTTAGGGACCTAATTGTAATTAGGACGTTTGAGCCTTCGTGGGTAATTGTGTTCGGGAATTCGAATTCGAATTCCGATCCTATCATTGAGTTCGTTTCGATGATTCGGAGTCAATGAATTAACTTTTTAATTTCTAAAGCCCTTTTAGTAGCCCTACTGTTTTAAATCCGATCCGTTTGGGCCGGATACCGTTTGACCCTACCCGTTTTAACCGACCCGTTTGTCCAGCCCTAAAAACGGCCAAGCCTTTTTCTCTCTCCCTCTTGGATCGATCAGCACAAGTAAGGAAAGGTGAAGAAGATATTTCTTCCCCTATTTTTGGCCACCAAGCCTTGAGCTCGGGTTTGCAAGATCCAACCGTCCGATCAACGACCCAAGGTAAGATTTGTGACCCTTCCATTACGTGCTTTAATTTAATCTCTCTTTCGTGCCTTGGATATGTGCGTACGTGCTTGGTTGGGGATGATGATGAATAGTAGTGGGTCGGGGGTTTGGCGTGTTTAAGCTCGTTTCTTGAGCTCTTAAGTGTAATTATGTGTTCTATATATTATATATGCTTTATTGGTTTAATTTTGCATGATTTGGTTGTTGGTTGTGGCTGTGTGTGTGTGGTGGTGTTGGCTCCCGATGCTATTGCTACTTCTGCTCTGTTTTTTCGAGCAGGACGGGCTAGAATGGCCGTTCCCGTTTTGGCCTTGGGGCCGGAACGACCCTTCCCATCCGTGTATGTGAACGACCGTTCCCGTTTTGTTCTTCGGGCCGGAACGGCCCTTCCGTGCAGTGCTCGTGAGAAGGGCCCTTCCTGTTTTGCCTTGTGTTTGGGAACGGCCCTTCCCGTGGTCCAGTGAGTTGGTTTGGGTTTTTATGCTTTTAATTGATTTCTTTTGGCTCCTATTAATTTATATCTTAATTGTATTGCATCTTTCGATATGAATTCGCATTATATGCTATGTTAGGTGCATGAATTGTAATTTAATATTAAAGAATAAGTATTTTATGCATGATAGTTATGCCCTCTTCATTCCAAACTTTAGTATGCTTCGTTAATTGTCTGAAATGTATTCGGTGTGCAATTATATGATCTTAAATGAATGATTTATGCATGTATACGTGATCCATGACTTTATGCCAATCATAAGCATATGTCGTGCGTCTATGTGATTCATTCTTGAGTCTAAGTCCTGTTTTTGTGTGCAGTTTGTTCAGGTACACCCGGGGTGGTATTTTGTCAGCCGTATTGATTCCGGGGTGGATCAAACGTTGTGTCTTTAGCCTCTTCGGTGTCAGGTGAGGTTAGGATATAGTTACACCTTAATGCAATGTGCTCAGTTTTAATGTGTGTGGTTTAATAAGCCTTATATGTACGTAAATAAGTGTGAAATAGGTATTTGTTGAATATGTTTCAAGTTGGCAAGTATGTTACGCAATGTACAAGCCTATGTATGCTTGATTTGGAATGATTTGTTATATTTTGCCACGCGAAGCTATGCTTCTAACCGTATACTTCTCATGAGCCAAGTTTGGCAAGTACCGAGTTTGATTGAAACGGAAAGTGGTATGTATATGTATATATGTATAAGTTATGTCTGTCTATCTCTGTTGTAGCGGGTTATGATATGTTATGTTTATGATGGGCCCCGGAGCTATGGGTAAGGAGCCCTCGGGACGGTATAGGGCCGTCGAGATTAAGTCTGTGCATAGTCTCCATATGTCTGCAGAGGATCACCCCTAAACTCACCGGGAGGTTTGGTGAGGGAAGGAATCCTAAGGGTTGAGTACTCGCAAGGCACTCCCCTCGTTTGTATGGATGGTTTGGGCGTATACACCCTTCCATCACCCGGAGTTGAGGATGATATGATATGATATGTATGTAAGTTTTCTGTTTTGATTCTGATATGTTATGTAATGAGGAGATTGGGGGAGTCGGAGCTCGTACCCGCCGAGTTCTATATGATATGTATGTTATGTTAACGTTTATGAAACGGGGATAGATTCTAAGTTAAATTAAAAAGGGAATTTTTATAAGATAAGCTAAGTTCTGAATATGGTAAGAATTAATAAGCTTTGCTAAGTTTGTTCGGTAAGTTATTTTGGTTTGTTTGATTTTGCTAAAGTAAGTCCTATATGTATATATATCACGGGAAATGATTTAGTGTGCAAAAACTATCCCCGCGTTCATGAACACTATGAGTTTGATAAGTGCTTTGCTCTTATATATATAGTGCGAGTGAATTAACCCCTCACTCAGTCGAGTTAAGACTGACCCCTCCCCTTTTACTTTTAGTTTGCAGGTTTTGCTTGGAGTTCGTGCTAGGCGGAGTGTGTTGGTCTTTTGTTGTTGTTTTCGAGTCTTTGTCTAGTAGGTTGTCTTGCATTCGTATTTCTTTCATTCGACTCATGTATAAGATATATTTGGGTATGTTATTTGGAATTTAAATATGAAGTGATATGTATATTTCGGGACAGGTTAGGACAGGTTTGCTTGGTTTAGTTGAACCCGTTGGATTTATGATTATTGTTTGATATTCGGGATTAGGTATTTATGCTAGTTGAACCCGTCAACTGCTTGTGAATGTTTTGATTATTGCATGGCTTGTTCGCTTCGGCATTCTTATTGTGGTTTGAGTTTTGCTTTCAGGGTCTAAGTTCCGCCTAGCTTAGGTGTGAGTCTGTCAGTCTCCCGTTCGCCACTGTTTGGTTCATGTACGGACTTTCCATTTCGTATGTGGATCGGACTTTGGTGCGGGGGATGTGGTGACCCACCGTGCGGGTGCTACATGAATCCCTTAGTAAGTGGATCTGCTAGCATTGAGTTTGTACTTATATGCTCTATTGACACTTGAACACTCTAAACTCTTTCTTTCACAACCAGATACTTAATATCTATATGCTTAGATTTAGATGAACTCCGGTTGTTCTTTGAATATTACTCCGCAGCCTTATTATCACAATTAATTCTCAATGGCCTTTCAATGCCATTAACAATTTACCGCCCGATGATAAAATTTTGGAGCCATATCCCCTGATTCGATGCCTTAAAGCATACTACAAATTCAGCCTCCATAGTGGAAAAAGCTATCAGTGTCTGTTTGACACTTTTCCAAGAGATAGCTCCCTTAGCCATCATGAAGACATAGCCTGATGTGGATCTTCTGCTGTCAAGGCATCCAGCATAGTCTGAATCGGAGTATCCAGTGATCTCCAAGTGATCCGATCTCCGATAGGTGAGCATGTAATCCTTAGTCTTTTGCAGATACCTCATAACCCGTTTTTCCGCCCTCCAATGATGTATTCCCGGGTTACTTAGATATCTGCCTAACATTCCCACTATGTACTCTAAATCCGGACACGTACACACTTGAGCATACATGAGATTCCCCACTGTAGATGCATAAGGGATTTTCTCCATCTGTTTCTTCTCAAGGTCTGTCTTAGGACAATGGAACAAACTAAATTTATCACCTTTTGACATAGGTGTGTCCCCTGGTGCAAAATTCTGCATGCCAAAATGGCTCAACAACTTATCGATATAGGCCTTTTGTGATAGGCGTCGACTATACCTTTGAAACGATCCCGATGGATCTGTATACCCAGAATATATGACGCCTCCCCAAGAGCTTTCCCCAGTAAGCTATATCGGAAATACAAACTAATAATTCAACAAAATAGTACCCACATATATATATACAGAAGCACAGAGATATATCCATATTCCTCAATCCTCACGCAAAACGAGCAATCAATTGCAAAAATTAATAATCCACGCATCGAAAAATTAATACATGTATCCGTATGTATATGTGGATGTAAAGCTTCAGTGGAGCCCATAATTGCATAGAAAAAAAGTATGCAGCAACTTTATTCATTCATATATGTATCGAATATGAGATTCTTGCTTCATACGCATACATTCAATTTGTAATATCATAATTACAATTAACATGCATACTGCAATACATATATATATGACAAAGGCCATATATCAAATATGCAAATCATTAAAGATTTTGGCCATTAATTAAAGAATCCTTAAATACACCTATGAATCAGGTAACTTCAATGATAATATGGAAGATTCAAGTTTTCTCAAAGCAATCACTAAAGCATACTCAGTATATTAACAAATAAACGATAAATCAAATTCGAAAATCAATCCACGAATTCAATATGAAATCGATAGAGAAATAGATAACATTAAAATCGGCTGAACCATCATATCAATAAATAAATCACGATTTACTCGATGACCATGTATAATTTTGATCTATTTGTTATCAATCGAAAATAAATCTCGATTTTTCGACATGAGAGTGGCTCTGATACCACTTGTATGGAAAATCCCTAAACCGTAATAAACATGTCAAAATCATCGAGAACATGCAAGCGGAAGCGCACCTTGATCCATAGCAATCCGTATCTTGATTCGACAATCTAAGGTTGTGATCTTGTAAGCCTTGATACGCCGTCTATTCAATTCTCACTGGGACGGGACAGAAAAGAAGACAAAGAACGTATCTAACTTAGGGACCACAACCCTAATATATAACTAAAAGTAGGACACCTTAATTATGGGTCCATCAATCATAATTAAGTGTTCACGGGTTTCTACACATAAAAGACTCATACTTCAACTAATATTTCCATAAACCAATATAATTAAATAAATCTTAAGTAGATCGCTCAATTGGGCTCGTATTATGAGATAACCTATTTTCTTGGGATCATGACTTCATGTTGACACGTTTCTTTTTATTGTTACAACTCGCCAAATCGTGGGAGGTAGTTAAGGCTTCATTTGCTTCAAATTTAACCCCTATTCGTGGGACCGATGGCCTGCCAAACCTATTCACCCAACGGACTGCGATTCACCCAACGGACTGCGATTCAAATTTAACCCCTATTCGTGGAATTAGATATTGTTAAATGATAATTAATTATTGTCATGAGATGATTATATATAAATCCTTTTGGAGCTAAAATTAATTAGTCCTGCAGGTCCCCCAGCAAGCCCCAATTGAAAACCAAAAGAGAAAATATTAAAAAGAGAAAGAAAAATGAATTTTTCAAAGTGATTGAAAATAGTCAAGGGATTTATTTTAAGAAAATAAATCAATTTCCAAAGAGTTGGAAATGCCCGGAATTTTATTTTGGAAAAAATAAAATTTTAATTTTAAAAAAAAATACTGACATGGCAATCCACGTGGCATGCCACGTCAGCAGACGAGCCCCAGTTGGCGCTGACAGGGCGCCACGTGGCGTGCCATATGGATGGCTGAGATTGCGCCACATCATCAGGAACGAACGGCTCAGATTGGAGATGGGCGGGTCGATCAACGGACCGGATAGTCCGATCAATCGGGTCGGAAAACGGGACCGGGTCAGGGTCAACGGGTCGGGTTGACGGTTAGGGCTGGACCGGACTGGACACGTGGCATCACCAGGACTGGCCACGTGTCGAACCGGACTGGTCTAAGCCAGAAACCCTAGAGCCGCGTGTATAGTGCACGTGCTGCCTGTTAACTCCGATTGGCGTGTGGGCGGCGACGCTGGATTCGTGGAGAAGAGACCTTCAATGCAGTGTCCTCGGTTTTCGTGTCCAAGTTGGCTACGCAGGTGGGGTGTGAAATTACTATTTTGCCCTCGGTTTTTCCCCTATAAATATGGGTCTTAGCCTTCATTTTTTCATTCACAAGTTTGGGCGGTGGTTTTGGCTGAGTTTAAGCTTTGAAACCATATCCCTTTTCTCCTAGTTAATTCCGATTGATTTTGGAATTAATTTTAATTAGGTGTTTATATAAAACGCCCAATTTCGGGGAGATTAAACCCTAAAAAGGGTTTCCTAGTTTAAAGTTTTATTTTCTCTAAGTATTTAGAGAAATACTTTCGGAGCCCACACTCCGAGGGTGTCCCGGGGTTATTGCAGGGAAGCTCTGCCGGTTTCACGAGGAGATCGGGTATCGGGTTCACGGGAGGTGAATTCGGGAGCTGAAAAAATACCGTTAGATAGCCATGTTTGCAGTCCGGTAATATTTTACAATTGTTTTATTTTAAGCATGATAAATTATGTGATCTTAAGTGTTAATTACTTGTAAGATTTTTATCTACTTAAGTGATTTAAAATTTATTATCAATTGCATGTATATACTTGAGATGATCCAGCTAGTCTTCCGCTTTTGTATTAAAATGTTTTAGAAATATTTTAATACTTGTATTATAATAAAAATTTTAAAATGTGGTCCTAGACTGCTACTGTTCTGGGCCCACCTCCCAGTATTTGGTCGAGTCGGTGCAGCCTGAGAACATTGTCCTCCATACCGAGGCTTCTTAAAAGGACCCTTAGGTAGGGGAGCGACTGGAACCATCGGTCTCTTTCCCGAATTTGATCCGGAACCTCTTTCCATTGCTTCTCTAAAGACCGGATCCTTCTTCTTAAATTCTTCCTCTTGTTCCAACGCCCTTTGCATCGTGTCCGCGAAGGAGACAAAGTTGTGACCCGCCTGGCCATGTCTCAAGTCCTGTCTTAATCCCGCAATAAATTTCCTTAATTTTCTCTTCTCATCTCGGGTGACATGAGGGGCATATTTTCCAAGCCTGTTAAATACGGCAAGATATTGGGTCACCGTACGCGCGTCTTGCTTTAAATCCATGAACTCCTGCTCCTTCCTTTCCCTTACCACTTCTGGTACAAAACATTCTCGAAATTCCCTCTTGAAGACCTCCCATGTAACTTCCTCTCCATCCACTTCAAGTTTCTCTCTTGTTCTTTCCCACCACTCATAAGCATCGCCATCCAGTTGGAATATGGCAAATTGAGCCTATTCTTGCGTAGTAAACTATCGAACTCCAAAAATCCTCTCCAATCTAATCAACCAACCCTTCGAAATTACATCATCAATGGAACCGGAAAACCAAGGGGGGTTATAGCTCAGAAACACCCCATGAGGATCCCTATTATTATTGTTTGGTGGAGGAACCGATTGTTCTGCTTGTTGCGGTGGGGGAGCTTAAGCCCTCCTATGCTCGACATAATTAAAAACTGCTTCCATGAAATTCCCCATATCCATTGGAGGCGCTTGTGGTTGTGGTGTAGGAGATCGATCATGATGACGGCGTCGTCCTGGAGATCTCTCAAGGTGTCTACCTGGAGGCATCCTGTCCAAGAAACACTGAAATACATGCAATTTTTAGTCCATGCATGCAAGTGCAATTAATTCAATCAAAATTCGAAATCTAGAGCACACAAACACGTAAACAATGTATATGTAACACACCGAAAAGTTATTCCTAAAGCCGAACGACTTAACTGACTCAACATGACACGAGAGCCCGGGTTTTGCAACCCTAAGCTCTGATATTGTAACACCCGGGACGATAGGCGCCACATTCCCTGCACCATAAGTCTAATCCACGTATGAAATGGATAGTCCATACATGAATCGGACTCATAGCGAACGGGTGACAATTAAAAACAACCTGGCTAGACGGAACTAACCCTGACCAATTAATCAACAACATTCAATAAATCGGTGCGGAAGCAATAACATTAACATGAATGAATTCCATTAATGGCTATAAGCCCAACAATTTCATAAACATAATTAAATCCATCATGCAACCTAACAACGGGTTCAACTAGACATGCAATCTATCCCGAATCAATATTCAAAATCCATAAATCATAAATAATGTGTTGGCTCACAGGTCTATTTAAATACGAGACGTGATATAATTAAAACATAATAATATGGAATGAGACTTAAGTGTACACGTGTGACTCGATCAAAATGCTATGACTTGGCTTCCGCCTAGCAAACCTACAAGAACTGAGAAGTGGGGAAAAGAGGGGTCAGTCTCTAGTAGACTGAGTGAGCAGGAGCTGTACGTAAATATAAAAACAAGCACATGCAAGTCATACATCCCAAGCAAGGTTTTATTAAAGTTAGTTCCCACGAAGGGCATGAAATCCTTTACCAATGCTCAGTCTTTACGACTAATTCATATTAAATTCGTTAAGTTCGTAATGCATGAAAAATCGTTATGGCTCGACGAGTGAGCGTGCGTTATCTCCAACCAAACTCCGACCGTGTACAATGAACATGATTTAATACTTTGAATACGTGATCATACAATACATAATAATACATGCGGAATATAAAACATACTCGTTCGTTCGTTACATTCATTGCATTCATTGACATTGTGCAAATACGTTTCCAACCTTCTTCCTCCAGAATGGTCGGGTCTGCAGACCCAACCATTTAACGTTAACGTGTCGAGACGGGGGCTCATGACTCCTACCCGCTCCTTTCAAGTGGATTAACCACCGGCTCAAGAATATCCCGCCTTCCTGCCACCAAAGTCGCGCAAGGATAATCTGAAAGAGTACTATGTGATAAAGGATTGCCCGACGGCCCGATACCGGACCGGTATCCAATACCACATTTCCCCGGGCCCAATAATGTGAACGTGAAGTGCGTTATCTCGCCAAAACATTTCAATTTGTTAAAACATTTCAATACATTTCGTTACAATTAATTTATTCCTTGAAAATATTCACTCGATAAGAATTTACTCGATGACTTAACGTTGAAATCAACTTATATATATAATTTAGATTTTTGGCCAAAACTTATCATATAAGGGTTATAGGATTGAATACATAACTAGAACGAAAACTCCCTCACCTGGAATAAACTGAGACAAGAAACATGATTGATACGGGTGCCTATTCAATCCGGAAGTCTCTGCCCTGGAGATGAACTGTACAGAGAAAGTAACAATGTGTACTCGTGAGAGGAGACTCAATATGATACCAAATAGGACGCACGACAATGATTATGAGATGGTGTAACGTGTCATGAGATGATTCAATATGGAATAAAGTATAAGTATGTCATGGAAAGGTGTGGTCATGTTCATATGCTCAATTACTCACAAGGATTCAATTCATATATCAAGCACAAATTCAAACAATCAAACTTAAGCAAGTAAAAACTAAAGAGTGTCAAATAAGAGCATAATTATCAATTAATCAAGCATATAACTCATATAAGTTACACAGGGGAGCCAAGGAAGTGAAAGGAATGCAATATGAGGGGTTTTGGTGAAGTTTCGCAAAAACGGATAATTTTTGGAAATGCGCAAGTTGTGGTAAAATGAGAATATCTTGAGTTATAGAAGTTGGAATGGATTTTGGTTTATTTTATATGAAACTAGACACATATACCTTTCCAAGCATATATGGCTCGAATTCTAGTTCCGAACGAGGAGTAAATGACATAAGTTTGAATTTAGGTGAGTGTAATTTGTCGGGAAAGTGGCGATACCTAAACGAATGGATCATATCTCACAAAATAGAAATTATAATGAGGTGATTCCAATTTGAGGTTATTCTAGACTTCAATAGGTTTCTGTGGGTTTAAAAATCAGGTCAATCGGATTTCGTATGAGAGAGAAACGCCCGTTTCAAAAATGTACTAAAAGCAGAAACGGGTGTGTGAAGCTCCTCGGGTTGATGCAGTAGGTTGCTAAACGGGCGTTTGGTGAATGAACGGGGAGTCCAAACGCCCGTTTGGGAAGTCACCGGACGAAAAAATAGGGGAAAAATAGGGCAAGGCTCGAAAAATGGCTCCCAAGCCATTCCAACACAAAACCACAACAAATAAACACTTCAAAACTAACATATAACATCAATATACATCTAATACTTCAATTACAATTCATAAATCAATCATTTAAATACTTAGATCCATCAAACAAAACTCATATAAACCATATCATCCAATAAACCAAATAACCAAAGTGTTCATGCAATAAGTTCAAAGATACACACCTATATGATCACATATTCATGCTCAAGGTCAAAGAAACTCATCCAAATCACAAAGCCCTAACTATTCAACATAATCCATCACATAATATACCATTACCAACCTTGGGAAGAAAGAAATGGAGGAGATGATCTTGATGATGCTAATGTCTCTTGAAATGATCCTTCCTAGCTTATGATCAAAGATGTGATGAAGATGAAGATGAAGATGAGAGTGTAGTGTGTGTGTTAGAGAAATGATGTGTGTAATTGTGTATCTTGCATATGCTATGTAATGAATATACAATATATGTGTAATATAATTATAGATATAACATATATGTGTATAAAGTCATAAAGTGTAGATATTATGTATATTATATTATATAATTGATCTTAGTGCTATAATAATATATACATATATAATGAATGTGAGTGTTAGTGAAGGAAGACTTATAGATGTATATATATATAATTGCATGTCTCATGAATAAATATATGAGATAATGAGAATATTAATCTTAGGAATTTAGCTTAAGTATAAAGATATACATACATATATATATATAAGAAAATAATATGTTATGAAATGAAAGTGTATGAATTATGCATATGTTAGAAATTAAAATGAAATGAAATGAAATATGTATAAGTTAAAAGAAAATATGTGAAATGATTATGAATGAATATTTTGAAATACTTATATGTGATGAAGTGGCTTGCGAACAAAATTCATATATTTCACGTAAGTCACATAGACATATTACTCAATTAAGCATATAAAGGAATTCTAACTCTCAAAACTCACACGTGTGGTGCGTGTACCTGTACGATGAAAACACGAGGCGTTACAGATACCACATAAGGATGTAGCACCCGAGCGCAAGGTACCACATCCCCTGCACCGAGACCCGACTCGTATATGAAATGGAAGTCCATACACGTGCCAAATCACGGCGAAGGGGGACACCACACACACACTATGCTAGGCGGGGCTAACCCTTAAACCATTCAAGAATGAGACAATATAAAAATCAGAGCGATAATAAAAATACGGAAGGAAGATCAACATACATTATAAATCATGAGCCACCAAGCTCCAAAATAGATATACAAAATCATTCATGTATCTAAGGGCCACACGGCCTACAAAATCATATACGCTCCAAGACATGATCATATACAAAATGGGAATAAGAGCATGAGTGTATGAGATACTGAAAAGAAGTGTTAAATAATAATTCAAGACCTAGACGACTTGTATTCCCGCCTAGCACTCCTATACCTGCACAAAACAACTGAAAACAAACCGGGTTCAGTCTAAACGAGACTGGTGGGTATAAAACGGGGTATAAGATATAATATCGCAGAAATTAAACACATACATGCAAGTAATAATCCTGAATGAGGTTTTAAAATAATTTTCCCAAGTAGGTAAAACAAAAGAAGGCATCATCGGGATTACTACTACTATATTTAATCATTAGGGTATTCATGGCCCTGGCTAGGGGGCGTGCATTATCTCCAACCAACACCTTGTGTATTCATAATCATTTATTTATTCATTATCATACATATATTCTTGTGTGCACATTCATACGATTCATAATCATACATACACACCTTCTACCCTCCGGGTGGCGGACGGGCTTGCAAGACCCGACCACCGGTTCCTACATAGGCCAATGGGGTACATGAATCCCCCAAGGGCACTCAGCTCCCATTCCTCGCTAAACCTCCTAGCGAGGGCTGGGATCACCGTAGTTTGGTTGGGACTAGTATATGGGATCCCCGTAAGCCCTTGCCTCCTCGGTTAGCCACATGTACTAAGTCCCGAGGCCCGTGCAATCATAATCATGACACGCCAAAATCATAAGGTAGGGTTTTATAACTAAAAGGGTCATACTTTTGAAATCATTTACCTAAAATGACTCGATTTATATGTATACTAATTTGGCTTAAATCTTGCACATAAGGGATATTTTGGGTTGTCATAACTATTAGAAGAGAAACCCACCTTTTAAAGCAAAAGAAAGGCACAAGTGTCTCAATGCTCGCCCTCGTCTCCGACCAAACCCGAATCTGTGCACAAGAAAAGGTATGAGACTCAAAATGACCATATATGATGCTCGGCAATGAAATGAATATGATATGAATGCGTAAAAGATGATATTATGTCATGAAAATGTTCATGTGCACTATTAAGGAATTTAAGGCATATAAATAAGCCATTCGTTCATTCATTCATTTTCATTCAAATTCATAAATTCACAATTCACATCAATTTAATCTAAGAATTTCATAGAACAATCATAGCATGTATTATTTCACGTTCACAATTAGAATTAAGATAAATAAAAATGTTCAAGCCATAATCGTTAATTTAAATATGTGAAATAGATATCAATTAAATTCTATAGTTAAAATAAATCAAATAATACTTAAAATATATAATAAATAAATAAATATAAATATATATATATATATATATATATACTCATACGTACACATATGACATAGGTTACATGCATGCATTCTTACATTTTAAATATAAATATATACTCATATACCATGCATGCAAAATATATACGTACCTATGTAAATTACATGCACAACACCAATTAATCCATGCATAAATATATATATAATTAGTCATGCACACCCAATATTACATGTATGCATACAATTTAGCTAAATACATACATATATATATATATATATATATATACTCACGCACACATCCTGCAACAATTGAAGAACAGCAGCAGCAGATCCATAAACTGATAAACAGACACACATGCAACAACAAAAGGAAGGAAGGAAGTAGCAAACGAAGAAAGAAAAAGAAAAAAGCAGCAGGGGAAGAAAGAAAAGAAACAGAGGCAGCACGTAGAAGGCTACCCGCCCGGGTAGACATCCCACGCCAACTTCCCCGGTAGGATAGAATGATTACAGAAGGTTTCTGCAGTAGGAGTACCCGGCCGGGTACTTCCACGCACAAACTCTCCCCGCCCGGGGAGAGTGTTACAGAAACAAAGCAGCTATAGTAGTTCGTGCAGGAACAGGGGACGGGAACGAAATAAAACAGGGCAACACCTAACAAGCTTCAACCAAACCCATGCCATCAATATAAGGTAAGAAAGAGTAGCAAATAGACCAAGAATCCAGTTCCAAACAACCACCAAATCAGCTATAAAGTTCACGCAACAACAACAAGAAATATACAGCAGATTTCATGAGGAAAAAAAAAACAGGGCAATATCTAATGAAAACAGAGCAAGCCATTACATGATCAATCAACCATCACTCCTTCAGTAAATAAGGTAAAAAGAGTAACATTGGACATCAAAATAAGTCACAAAAGCTAGCAGCAGTTCAAGACTTGAGGGAAGGGAAAAATCAGTTGAAGTTCATTCAATACATAACAATCTCATTAATGATATCTCATCCAATTCTTAACCACCAACCAATACAAGCATACTCAGTCATAAATGAGGGAAAAAAATCATATATGTAGCACCGAAACAAGTCATAGATCAAAGAAAATCAAGAAATCATCAAAATACCCTATAACCTAACTATTCATTCTAATCCTCAAAACCACATGAAATCTGACTTAGAATTAGGGGAGAAAGGATCAAAATGACCAGAGATGCATGTATAACATAATCCTAACTCACCTTCTTGATTGGATGAAAGTTGGTAGAGATTTGAGCTCCAAAATCTCAAGAAATGGGAAAGTGACGGGAAACTGGAATGCAGGAGCTTTGGCTGAATGTTCTTGCTTGTGTTAGGGTGTGTTCAGTTAGGTCTGAGTATGGGGAGATAGTGGGATGAACTAGGGTTACAAGGACTCCAACCATAGTTAATTTGGTTAAGGTATGAACAAGTTAGGGCCATTTTAGTTAAATGTAACAGTTTTGATGTTGTTCCGTTTTTCGGTTAGATTTCGGAGGTTCAAATGATTTCAGAAAAATAGGAGGCTAAATTCATTAAACCCAAATTTCGATAAGAGTTCAACGAAGTTGACGGAACTCAAATCCGAGTTCCCGAGATCAAGATATCACAAACGGAACCAAGGGTGCCCTAATTGCTCGTTAGCCCCAGATTTGGTTCCACAATTCAAATTAAATTCGTTACCACGTCAAACAAGTTCAAAAACATAAACCGAGCATATAGGCATGTTCATAACACATAAATTTACGACATACTAAATTTCCACGACATTTCGATATCATTTCATATAAGAACGAAGCACAAATAAACATTCATGTGCATAACCTTAATAAATTCATACATTATAAATTAAAACTAACATTTAAATTCTATTTTAAATATAATTCAAATTCAACGGATTTATAAAATTAATTCAGATAATTAAGGTTATAATTTAAGTAATACTAAACACTTAATTAACAATTTAAAATATTGAATTAACGAAATGATAATAAAATAAAATAAAATAAAATAAAATAAAATAATAACAATTTATAATAAAATTAAATATAAACCACGTATAAACAATTAATTCGTGCAAATTGGTAAACACATACGTCATACCTTTACGTCTAAAAAGTCGGGGCGTTACAGGTTAAGTGCTCGCATTCGCCGAGCTTTTGTACGATTCATTGATTATGAAATGGGATAGGAGCTTCCTTTAACTCTAGTACGTTTTGTTTTGATTATGAAATGTTTAAGTTTATCTTGAAAATTGGTTTGGTGTGCAAAACCCTATTCCTGGTTCATAATCCTTTGATTAATATGTGCTTTGTTCTATATTTATGCAGTGTGTGGGTGTGCATTAGCCCCCTCACTCAGTCAAGTTGTGGCTGACCCCTCTCCTTTTCCCTCCTTAGTTGCAGGTCTGGTCGAGCTAACTGGGATGGTACGTGGTCGTGTTGTGCTAGCTAGTTTGGGTCGAGTCAGCATTTCATTCTTGCATCTTTTGAATATTTTAATATGTATTTGAATTAAATTGTACTTTTGGAATTAACGCTTCATGTATTATTGGATCTATTTTGGGCCGTGAGGCTATTTATATATAGTAATGTATGTGGTTTTGTTGAGCTCTTATGGATACTGTTTGATGCTTTCGCCTTTTCTGTGTTTGTTTTGTGCGCTCTGTTATCGTCTTAGTACTGCTTAGCCTAGTGTGTGTGTGTGTAGGTCCCCGTTCGCTTAAGCTTGGGCTCATGTATGGGCTTCCATTTCATAAGTGGGTTTGGGTCCAGGTGCGGGGGATGTGATGGCTCATCACTCCGGGGGTCACATCCTAAAGTGGTATCAGAGCTCCGGGTTGCAAAACCGGAGTTCTAGTGTCGTGTTGTGTCAAGTCTAGGTCGTATGGCTTAGGAACAAGGTGATAACATGTGCATTGCATTAAGATATATGAAACTTCTTGAATTATGTGTTTTAAATTTCCTTTGCAATTACTTAAATATCGCATTCTTATGCTTTACTTGCGTTTATTGCTTTAACTATGTGTCATACCCACTTACTAACCGCATGCATTGTATTTTCACCTAGCTTGTGCATTGCAGGTTAACACCTTTCTACCGAATCATATAGACAACCAAGGCAACTAATTGCTCTCTCTTCCTATCAAGATGCAAGGAAAATTACCTCGGTTTAACACAAGAGATGCTCTGGCCTCCTCAAGTGCACCTGTTCCTGGAGTACAATTCCTATGTGCTTATTGTAAAGGGCCAAATCACACCTATGGAGATTATAGGAAGCGGTTAGGGGCTTGTTTTGGATGCGGTGCTCCCGATCACAAGGTCAATGCATGTCCCCAAAATGTTCAACGGCGGGCTAAAGAATCTGAAAGGTTGGCCCGATTTATGGATGGGATTAGAAGAGATCTCAAGGACATTAAGCCCAGAACTCACCCGAATGAATGGCTTGAGTCCACAAGGAGAGCTCTCAAGTCCGAGTCAAAGGAATTGCAAAAAAGAAGCATGGTGGGAAAATTCGAGCTGGAGAGTAGTTTTGGGTCGGTATCGAAACGGAGCCTAGGGATTAACGAACAGAGCTCAAATAAGAATAGGAAGATGAAAGAGGCTCAACTACCAGAACAACCTCCATGTGCTCATTGCAAGAGCACGACCCACATCTATGAGAGTTGCTGGAAAAGGTTGGGACGCTGTTATGGGTGTGGATAGCCAAACCATAAGTTGGATGCGTGCCATCGACTAAGGCCAAAGAAACAACCCAGAGGTAATCGCATTCATAGCACGTGCACTCGTCTTGCATCGTACCTCATTACACTATTGTGATGTGTGTTATGTATTGTTATTACTTGTTGTTTTCTTGCTTTATTGGGTGATAACGTGACACATAGCATAAGCAAATCTAACTCGACATGCATAAGTTCCATGTCTTCGTGATAGCATGTATGAGATCTTTACACGTTCGAGTGAAGTTTTCCTCGTAGTAACGAGAACCGGGGTAAGAAGAAGGTGAAAATTGAAAGGAATTAGAGGAGATAATTACAAGAAGGCTAAGGACCCTGCGAAAAGAGAAGGATTCTTTAATGATAAGTGGTCAAGGGAATGTTGAAGGGAGCATTGAAACCACGATCCGAGAATAAGTATTCAATCTAAAATCCTAGGAGGGAAAAGAATAACTCTCGATTCTAGAGAAACTTTAATCGGATTCCACGGGATCATCTAACCTGAGAAAAGAGCAAAGGAAGGATCTTTAGAATATTTTAATTCGAGATTCAGATCAATGATGAGGTGATGATCTTCAAGAGGACTCAAGGTAAAATAGGTTCTTTAAGGGGAAAAGTAACAAAGATTGTAGGAGAAGGTTCGAATATCATGGGGTTAGGGGATAATTAGCACTACGGACCATCAAGAAAGAGTTTCCAATTAAACCAATTCATCAGAAGTCAAGCTCGGGCAAGAGAAAAGAAGAAGAGAGACCTAAGACACCTCGGATTTTTGGAAAAGAAGAAGTTGGATTGGGAGAATATAAAAAGAATCGATCATTACAGTGATTCCAAGTCTATGGAAAAACCAAGATGCGAGAAGTTCTATCTTCAGGATGGATTGGAATTTACTTTCCAGATCCAAGTGGATTTGGCCGTGTTATGAAGTTGAATTGGGAGATATAAAGTAACAAATGAAAACGATAAAGAAAAGCAAAGAGTTTTGGAAGGAAATTATCTACCCAAGTGCAAGTCAACAGAGGACAAGTCATGCAACCAATTCGAATTCGTAAAGAGTAAAATCAAGGGGCTTCCATCGAGATGATAACTAAGTAAAGATTCGGAACAATAATTGGAGGTCGATTAGTATGACGAAGTCAGGATACTAATTCCATGGAAATAGAAGAATTGGAGTCAAGGAATCGTAATCTCGGACCATGAAGATATACTAGTTGATGTAAGAAGATTCACAGAGATTTTGAAGACCTTGGGATTTTAAAGGAATTCAAGAATTATCTAGGCATGGTCCGAAGTCGACTAGGACATGCTCTTACACCTTTTGGCGCACGGGAAGGGTTAATTCAAAGAGAAGTAGAGAGAAACTTTCAAAACGGCTCGACCAGAGCAACTCCACACCAATATAAGGGATTATTAGATGGGACAAGGAGAGTTGACCGAGTGGATACGGTGATTAGAACATACGGAGTTGGAGAAAGAAATTGATTATCAAGTTAGGATTCTTCCAAGAAACTTGAGACCGAGATTGTCGAGCTGTGAGCCTTACAACACCAACTTTGGCTACTCACCTAATCATCCAGATGTCAAGAAATTCCAAACAATGATGAACAGTACACAAATCATTCATGGCACGTGCATCATGCATTCTTGTTTTACTATTTGGATTATTGTCATTTGTTCTTACATGTATTTGTTACCTGTTGAGTGCTTACTTGTTCTGAGAGTACGAGAGTGTGGTAAGTCAAGGGTCGAGATTACAATGGACTTTCGAGGCAACAACGAATAGAAGGATGGCCATCTTGGAGGAACTTCCGAAGTTAGAAGGTGCGAGTGGTGAACGTCCAGTAACTACACTACTCGTGTAATGCCGAGCTCTTGAGTTAGTTTGGAACAAATCAAACGGTGGGTGATTAATCAAATTTGGACCCTTCTACCATGCGAGATGTTTGAATTGCTCCTAGCCCGGATCAAACAGTGAGGAATTACTCCATCAAGACTTCAAGAGTTGATCAAACCCTTTCGTGTTAGAAGACCTTACCGAGCTAACCCTTGTCGGGACGTCATGAACCTCGAACTTGGGTGAATACGGAAGTTGTTGGAGCTTGAAACTCGAGCAGTAGAACCTGGGGACCAGGTTTACTTAAGGGGGGAAGATTGTGACACCCTGCTCACTCGTATGTACAGGTACACGTCACGTGTGAGTTTATTTTTCGTAACTTAGTTGATTCCTTATTTAATTGATGACTTTATATGATGTATGTTCTCACATTTTATTTCTCATATTAACTACTTGAATTGCCCTAATTGAGCTCCAAATGTGAATATATGCAATTTGTGAAATTTACGATTTATAAATTAGAATCCCGAGTATGTCAACTTTGTGAACTATGTGAATTAGATGATTTTAGCACTTATTTGTATGTATTAACTTGCCTTGGACTTAATTGATTTTAGTTTGCACTCAATTGCACTTTATTTGAATTTTTGGGCCTTTTTGCAAATTAGCCACTCTTGAGTCCTTAATTCGTATCTTGAGCTAGGGAACTCGGATTCGAGTTCTGTCACCTCCATTGGATTCAAATCGACGATTTGGATTCAATGAGACAAGCCTTATCACCTTTTGACTTTGTTTTGACCTCCCGATTATGCAAGCTCGCCCTACGTACCTAAAACGCCCCTAGATACCTACTTGGAGGCTAGCCCACTTGTCTCTTGTCCTTGCTTTGACTTTATTACACCCAAGACTGGAAGGAACATCCATTTTTGGCCCTTAAGCTCAAGATTTTCATCCTTCTTGCTCCAATCTTTTAAGGTAAGTTAGGATTCTTGATTCTCTTGTTCTTGTGCTTCTTTCTCTCCATGAATTTCATGCTTTGATGTTGAGGATCTTTGTATATGCCAAACTTGATGAATAGTTAGGGTTCTTGGTAGATTTTGGATTTTATGTGCATTCTTTGGCTATTTGGAGTTTGATGGCTTATGTGATGACCTAGGAGGCTTCTCTCTTGCTTATTTGTGATTCTGGTTGGTGGTAGTTGCTTGGGGTAATATTTACCATTTATGCTCTTTGGGGTTTTTGGGGGACATGCATGAAACTCTTGCCTATTTGCTCATCTAACTGAATTGGTTGAAGATAAGTGCATCGGAGTGGATTTTTGACATGTTTTCGTGCATCTCTTGCTTTCGTGAAATTTTATGACTTGTATGTTGATCTATGGAGCTTAATTATCTCATAACTTGAGCTTTACAACAAGGTAGTTCTTTGAGATTTAATTCACCATTAATGTTCATATGAGTTCTTGCAAGAAAAGGGATGAATACTTGTGCTTCTTTGATCCTTGCTTCCTTGAATGATTTGAATGAGTTTAGGTTGGTATTTCCTTGAATTCCTTGCATTATATTATAGTATCTTTGTCCCTTTACCTTCCTTCATGATGTGGATGTGATTTTGCTTAGTTTTGCTTTGGTTTGCAAGCTTTTTCTCGTTTTTTTTAGCCTCTGACCCAAATCCACCGGGGTGGATTTCTGCTTTGAAAATAATCCACCGGGGTGGATTTGAGGCAGAGAGCTATCTGCCCTAAATCCATGGGGGTGGATTCCCCCTTTGGAAAAAATCCACCGAGGTGGTTTTAGGGCAGCGACTTCTTTTTGCTTCGCACTTTGTTTTCTTATTTTTCTTTGCTTGTTTGCTTTTCTCCCACCCCTAATATGATTCCTAAGCTTTGCTAACATGTAGTATTATGTGTTAATTTGATTTTATTAGATTTTTGAATTCATTTGTTATGATTTGAACGAGTTATGATTCAATATGTCTTCAGTGACATACGTGTAATATTTTCTTGTGTGGTTTGCCTTCTTTATGCATTTTAAACTCATGAACGCTTATGGTATGCTATAATACGATACATTATGAGGTTATTTGATATGATATGAGTTTAATTCTTGAATCCTTATATATTATTTTATTATTTGCTCCGGCATGCCTAAATATGAATTTATATGATATGCATTGCACCCACTTGCATTTGTATGCATCGTCGTGCGTCTAATTGGTTCATGATTGAGTCTAAGTCTCTGGTGTTGTGTTCTTTTGTTTCAGAGCCTCTGTCCTTGAACCCAAGGTTTAGGTGTTTGTTTGCTCTATTTTGGCCTCAGACTCCACCTACTTTTGCTACAAGGTGAGGTTTAGGATCTTTTCCTTTAGTTAATCAACCTATGGCCTAAATGTGATGATTTCTCACCTGCATGCGAATATACTATATATTAATATATTAGATATGTGTCATATGATATGTTTATGACCTTGTCATACGAATAAATGTTTTGAACTATAAGTATAAGCATATATAAGCTTGAAAATGTTTTACAACGAGGCTATGCTCCAAACCGTGTGTTGTCAAGCAAGCTAGGATCTACCTCAACATCTTAATGTTAAGGAAGACACGGAGAGGTACGCGTATAGCATATGCAAAGTTACAAGGTAAGGTATGCTCGATAAGGTACGTAAGTTATGTTTAATTATGTAGTAAGTTAAGTAAGTTTAATTGGATAATTGGTTGTTACTGGGCCCCGGAGACGTGGGTAAGGATGCCCGGGACAACAAGGGCCTTCGGGTTAAGCCTGTACACAGTCTCCATTTGGAGTACTCACGCGCGACTCTTGGAGGTTGTGGAGGCGTGGTGCTTCAAGCACATTGAGGGTTAGCTACCCCATGTGCATTGGTAATTAGGTGGAGAGGGTTTGACTCCCGAAACACCGTGGTTGTTGGGGATGGATTGTTTATGTATTTATGGTATTCTTGATTTTCTAACGTTATATAGGAGTAAGGGTTAAGTGCTCATACTCGCCGAGCATTTGTACGATTCATTGATTATGAAACGAGATAGGAGCTTCCTTTAACTCTAGTACATTTTGTTTTGATTATGAAATGTTTAAGTTTATCTTGAAAATTGGTTTGCTGTCCAAAACCCTATTCCCTGTTCATAATCCTTTGATTAATATGTGCTTTGTTCTAAATTTATGTAGTGTGTAGGTGTGTGTTAGCCCCCTCACTCAGTCAAGTTGTGGCTAACCCCTCTCCTTTTCCCTCCTTAGTTGTAGGTCTGGTCGAGCTAAGCGGGATAGTACGTGGTCGTGTTGTGCTAGCTAGTTTGGGTCGAGTCAGCATTTTATTCTTGCATCTTTTGAATATTTTAATATGTATTTGAATTAAATTGTACTTTTGGAATTAACACTTCATGTATTATTGGATCTATTTTGGGCCGTGAGGCTAGTTATATATAGTAATGTATGTGCTTTTGTTGAGCTCTTATGGATACTATTTGATGCTTCCGCCTTTTCTGTGTTTATTTTGTGCGTTCTGTTGTTGTCTTAGCCTCGCTTAGCCTAGTGTGTGTGTGTAGGTCCCCATTCGCTTAGGCTTGGGCTCATGTATGGGCTTCCATTTCATATGTGGGTTTGGGTCTAGGTGCGGGGGATGTAACACCCCGGAGCAGAGGGTGCCACATCCCCCGCACTAAGGTCTAACACGAGTAACGAAATAGGGAGTTTGCACCCCTATCAAACCATAGCGAACGGGAGACATACAAACCACACACCTTCGCTAGGCGGCCTAGACCCTCAAAACTGCCCAAAATAAAATCAGAGTAGTGGAAGCAAATGATGCAATAAACATAAGCCCCAAGATCACATATATACATATCAAAAGAGAGGGTCAAGTATCCAAGCTACCATGCTAGATCATATACAAACTATAGAATACCATCACAGCCCAAAATAATAAGAGTAGTCATAATACATAATCCAAAATACATAAGCAAAGGAGAAGTAATCCACTATGATGCATGAGGACTCAAGCTACACCACAAGTAATCCAAAACATACTTACCGCCTAGCTTGACTCGGAAGAACCTGTAAACTTAAAAGACAGGGAAAAAGGGAAAACAACAACGAGGGTTAGTCCTAGTAACTAGTGAGTGGAGGCTAACTCACACACCCGATACATATATATATTGAGAGCAAAGCAAGTAATCAAAATCAAAGGATCCTTGAACCAAGAATAGTTATTGCAATCCAAAGCATTACCCGTGATACAGATATACATAAGTGTAAAGAAAAGGGCAAAAAGGGCTAAATGCCAAATCTCAAGTTTTAGGTATTTAGGAATCCACTCTCGTTCAATAGATCATGCAAACTAAACCAACTCGGCGAGTACGAGTCACACATCCCAACTTCCATATACGAAGAACATAACAAAGCAAAACAAAATATAATCCATCCCGAACATCGGTTGATAGAAGGGTTGACGGCCCAAGCTATCCATATACACACGAGACAAGGTCGAATCACGACCTTGAAACCTTCGATGGTTAACTCAGCCAGCTCAAGAGAAACACCCTTCCTCGATCCTCTCAAGGTTGGATGAGACTCTCAAATGGAGGTGTTGATGGAAGAGCTCGGCGACCCCTTGGCCATCCCGAGATTACCATAACACACTCCGGGGCCCAAACATATCACGTAAATCACGCATACATATCACAAAGCTTATCTTTCAAAGCCACATCTCGCTTACACGCACACACACTTGCACAAAGCTAAAGTTTTTCAAATGAAAACAAAATAGCTTATATACTTATACAAAACGTTTTCAAAATCTCGTAACAAGGGGGTCAATCCCTCAACATAGATATCATACACTTATTTAACATATAATATACATAATCGCATGCGAGGCTTCAAATCAAGTAGGGTTAAAGGTCGATTAACTAAAAGAACAAAAACCTCACCTTGTCAACGTGCGTAGTGGAGACAAAAGTGTAAACCGGACACCTACGGAGCAAGCTCGTCCTCAGAAGGGAGAATCTCTGAACAAGACGACCAACAAGGAATGCTCTTAGACTCAATATGAACCACATTGACACTCGGTATATGAGAATGTATGTTCATGATGCAAATGATATGAAATGAACTCATCTTTAGGTCATATAAGAGCATTCAATGTATATAAGATCAAATCTCATAAACGAGGGCAAAGAATAATCCAAAAGTTCACGAGATCAAGCCTACCACATCATATAACAAGTTAATCATACATACACATCATAAACGAGGCAAGAAAGATCAACAAAAGGCAACAAAACGACGAAAGAAACTCCTTCCGGTTATCACCTACGAAGTGGACATGGCCATGTCCAAAATACAAAGGAATCGGACACGGCTGTGTCCGATTTAAATTAATTCGGGACTCAAAGTTGAAAGCTTGACACGGCCGTGTCAAGTTGCAAGGGTTTTTGGACACGGCCGTGTCCAACGTTCGGCCTGGAAAAATAGTTGTTGCAACAAGTCCGAATTTGAGGGGAAAAACAGGGGATTTCGGTTCTTGGCATTAGGGAGTCTCTTAGGCCTTCAAAATCACATAAACCAAGCATGAAACTAACACTAATTAACCATATATTCAAGCCATACAAGAAGCAACAAGTTCAGCTCCAAAAATGCAAGAAACAAAGCAAGACAGAGGAGGAAATTTATCAAGTTATATCATCAAATTCTCAAGAGGCCATTAATGATCAACCATTTATAACTCAACTACCATGAAAGGATAAGCAATAAATACCAAAAATCATGTCTTAGAAGTCACATATCATCACCAAGAATCAAGAAAACAAGAATGGAAGCAAGAATCATCAATTTCTCCCAAGTTCTACTATTCAAAAACCTAGCCAAATCTCATCAATCTACCACGGAAATCAGCTAAAGAGTACATTAAGGAGATAAGAGAGAGTGAATATTAAAATCATAAACTTACCTTTCAAAGTTGAGAAGCTATGGGTGTGATTTGAGCTCAAAATCATCAAAATGGCCAAAAGGGGTTTCTTCCTTCATTTCTTGCTTGGAGCTGATCGATATTGAGGGAGAGGGAGGAAATGGATCGGTTTTAAGGGGGTTAAGGGGTTGATATGATGGTTAACTCAAGGTACAAATCATGGTTTGGGGTTTGGTTAAGTTTAAGTGGGGTCCACAAAGCTTAGTTAGGTCAAAAGATAGCTCGTAGGCATAAAGGGCTCGTTTCGGTTAAATTTCGAGGGTCTTAATGAGCTTAGAAAAAAGTGAGGCTTGTCCCATTGAACCCGAATCGTCGAAACGAGTTCAACGGAAGTGACGGAATTGAAATCCGAATTCTCGAGCTCAAGATACATGACCCGGAACCCAAGGTGCGCTAAATGCTCTTTAGCCTCCTTTAGGTCCCGTCTCCAAAATGAACCCAATAAGGAAAGCAAAACAAATACCAAAACATAAACGAGCACATAAACCAGTCCATTAGGCATATAATTAACACATAACTCAAATTCACGAAAATCAGAATTAAATTCAAATCCAAAACAAGCAAAATACGAGCAAGGGAATTAAACGTCCAAAACTAGCAAATTCATATCAAGGCAATATAATTCAAACATCTTCAATTATTCCACATTAACACGTAAATATCACATAATCACTTAAATAAATAATTAAATTATGCACGTAATAGGTTACCTGAGAGTTCGATCAGTCGGGATGTTACAGGGGATGTGATGGCTCGTTGCTCCGGGCGTCACATTTATTGCTCAAGATATTGATACTGGTTATGAGTTTGAACTTTATAAATATGAATTCCTTTAGTTTAATTGTTGATGATCTGGTTTTAATTATTATGAGTAGCTAAACCCCGTTAGCCAAGGGGATGATAATTGTGTAGTTTTTGTTATTGATGATATGCTAGATTGAACTCTGATAGGTTTCTATGTTATGAATTCTATGTTTTGTTTGCATGTTAGAGACTGATAACCTTCAGCATGAACTTAGAATTTACTTCGAATCGAGAGATTATTTTTAGATTTGGATTGGGAGTTTATACATTAGAATTAAAGGTTTGAAGAGATAGTGTAATCTGAGTCGCTGCTATCTATACACTAATCTTGTTTGATTGGTGTAAGGGAGAACTGACCATAAGAGCATGTGTTAAACTTAAGTAAGCACATTTGTTCGACTTTTAGAGAAGCTTGCACTACAAGAAAACAACCGAAAACCGATGGGAAAAACTAATCTTGAGTAATAGGTAGTGTAATCTGAGTCGCTGCTATCTGTACACTAATCTTGTTTGATTGGTCTAAGTAGCGAGGGTTAAGCTTCCCACCTTTACCAATCCGAGCATACCCTTTTCTAGGAGATGCCTTTAAAAAGACCTTATCTCCGATCTCAAACTCCAAGGGTCGTCTTCTCTTATCTGCATAGCTTTTCTGCCGGTCCTGTGCTGCTTTCAACCTCTGTTTAATCACTTTCACCTTCTCAATGGTATCTTGAATTTCCTTAGGTTTCTTAGCCCTTTCGAGCTTTTCATCCTTAGTCCATCTCCACTCGTCAATATCCCAAAAGAGAGGGGATCGACATTTCCTTCCATATAAAGCCTCATACGGTGTC
The DNA here is from genome assembly GCA_037501455.1 of Lantana camara. Taxonomy (NCBI): domain Eukaryota; kingdom Viridiplantae; phylum Streptophyta; class Magnoliopsida; order Lamiales; family Verbenaceae; genus Lantana; species Lantana camara. Next base: position 95,189,873 of record CM074861.1, read on the forward strand.
ATACCAATTGAAGACTGAAATCCGTTCTTGTAGGCATATTCAATCAAATCCAACTGCTCATCCCACGAATCCTGATAATCCAAGGCACAAGCACGAAGCATGTCCTCAAGATACCTTATTAGCCACTCAGACTGACCATCTGTTTGTGGATGAAAAGTAGTACTAAACTGAAGCTTCATTCCCAAACTCCTGTAACTCTTGCCAAAGACTAGATGTGAACCGAGGATCCCTATCTGAAACAATACTGACCGGAGCACCATGCAATCTAACAATCTCTTTCCGATACAACCGGGCCAACTTAGGTACTTTATCGGACATTCTTACCTTAAGAAAATGAGCTGATTTCGTCAACCGATCAACAATGACCCATATTCCATCAAAACCTCCTTTGGTCCTTGGCAAGCCGGACACGAAGTCCATTGTCACTTGCTCCCACTTCCATTCGGGAATTGGAAGTGGTTGGAGAGTTCCTCCCGATTTTTGGTGTTCTGCTTTCACCACTTGGCATGTTTGATATCTTCTAACAAAGTTAGCAACATCCCTCTTCATGCCGTTCCACCAATACAAACTTCTTAGATCCTTATACATCTTGGTGGTACCGGGATGTAATGAATAAGCTGATCTATGGGCCTCTTCAAGTACCAATCGCTTAAGTTCCTCCAGAACACAAACCCGAGCTTTAAACCGAAACAACCCTGAATCATCAAACCCAACCTTAGTTTTAGAATCAACCCTTGACCTAATCACCAATTTCTGAATCTCAGGATCTCTAGATTAAGCTTCTATCAATCTTTGTTTCAAATCTGACTGAACCAAAATATTAGCCACACGAGCTTCTGAAATCAGAACTACTGAACTCCGCCACTAGAAGCAGCTTCCAAGCTCAGAACACTAGCCTTCCTATTTAGAGCATCCACCACTACATTAGCTTTACCCGGATGGTACTGAATCTTACAATCATAGTCCTCGAGTAACTCCATCCAACGTCTCTGTCTCATATTCAAATCTTTCTGGGTAAACAAATACTTGAGACTTTGGTGATCGGTGAACACTTCAAAAGTAACTCCATAAAGGTAATGACACCATTTCATCAAAGCAAACACCACCGCAGCGAGTTCCAAATCATGAGTGGGATAGTTTTTCTCGTGATCCTTTAACTTCCTTGAGGCGTAGGCCACTACTTTACCGTTCTGCATAAGCACACAACCCAAACCTTCCTTTGATGCATCGGTGTAAACTGAGTAGCCTTTCGAACCCTTGGGTAGGGTTAAACTAGTGCAGTAGTCAATCTTTCCTTAAGAGTTTGAAAACTCTTCTCACACGCCTCATCCCACTCGAATTTAACCTCTTTCTTTGTTAACCGGGCCAACGGGGAGGTAATACTTGAGAAATCTTTCACAAAGAACCTATAATACCCTGCCAACCCGAGAAAACTTCTCATCTCTGAGGCATTCTTTGGTTGCTTCCAAAACTTAACCGTCTCAATCTTCGCTGGATCCACTTCTATACCATTCCCTGAAATGAAGTGACCCAAAAAGGAAACTCGATCTAACCAGAACTCGCACTTACTAAACTTAGCAAACAAGTGATGTTCTTGAAGTGCAGATAAGACTATGCTCAAATGCCCCGCGTGCTCCTCCTCGGACCTCGAATACACCAGAATATCATCTATATAGATGACCACGAATTTATCGAGGTAAGGCCGGAATATTCGGTGTATCATATCCATAAACGCGGTTGGAGCATTAGTAAGACCAAAAGGCATGACCACAAACTCGAAATGCCCATATCTCGTGTTGAAACCTGTCTTCAGTATATCTTCCTCCCGGATACGCAACTGATAATACCCTTGTCTGAGATCTAACTTAGAATAAACACTTGAACCTTGGAGGAGATCGAACAACTCTTTAATGTGAGGGAGCGGGTATTTGTTCTTAACCGTTAACCGGTTCAGCTCACGGTAGTCAATACACATTCGCAAGGACCCGTCTTTCTTCTTTACACACAGGACTGGGGCACCCCACGGAGAAGTGCTCGGGCGAATGTAACCACATTCTAAGAGCTCGTCTAGTTGCGTCTTCAACTCCTTCAACTCAGTCGAAGCCATCCTATAGGGAGACTTTACATAAGGTTCTGCTCCGGGATAGAGATCTATTACAAACTCCACATCCCGATCGGGAGGTAAGGTTCCCAAATTCTCCGGAAACACATCGGGGAATTCTTTCACGATCTCCGTCTCCTCGAGTTTGGCCTGATCCTTCGGCTTATTCAAAAAATAGGCCACATAGCCCGTCGCACCGTCCTGGAACAATCTGCTTGTGTAGCACCCCGCACGTGAGGCGCCACATCCCCGCACTATGGCTCAACCCGCGTAACGAAATGGTAAAATCCGCACCCGTATCAAACCATAGCGAACGGGAGACAAACAGAAAAATCCTCCTAAGCTAGGCCGAACCTAGACCCTGCAATTATAACTAATCGACAAGACATAATGCAACAGAGAACTAAATTCAAACACAAGCATTGGCCACGACCTGCAGAAATTAAACAAACAAACCGTACGCATACTTGGGCTCTTTAGGCCTCTTTTAGAATTCATAATCAACCCCGACGAGGGCAATTCAATAGCACATATACATAGTCTCAAGTTCATAATCTTACAAAGTTAAACCACGCATAATTTAAATACATAAGTGAATACAGAGATGCTTCTAACGTAACTTGACCGACTCAAACCCAACACAACTCCGCCTAGCTCGAAACTCGAAAGCCAAACCTACACACTGAAGTTTTGGGGAGGGAGCGGGTCAGTCTCTAGAAGACTGAGTGAGCAGGAGCGATATACATATATATAAAAACATTCACATGCAAGTCGTAAATCCCGAGCAAGGTTTTATTTAAAATTAGTTCCCAAAAGGGCAAGAGAAGGATTAAGCAATTCTCAGATTTTATGACTAATCATATTAATTCATTATATTCATAATTTACACATAAACATAAAGGCTCGGCGAGTGAGAGTGCATTATCTCCAACCAAACTCCGACTGTGTACGACACATATCACTGATATATTAATTGGGTGATCATGCAATATATATCATAATACACACAGGTTATATATCATATCATAAAACATATTCGTTTAGGCAATCCGTGTCCCAGCCTTCCCACACGGTGCATATCAATCATACTTAAACATAAACATAATCATAAAAATCAATTATAACCTTCTTCCTCCGGGCGGTGGACAGGTTTGCAAGGCCCAACCACCTAAACATATCATGATGGCTATGAGGTTCATGAGTCCTCAAAGCCCGGTTAGCGTTTCCTCGTCAAAAACTCCTTGACGAGGTCCGTCTCGTCGTTAAACATAATGGAATCAACACACGGGATGACCGTTGGCCCTTGCCTCCCCGGATAGCCACGTGTACTGAAGTCCTGGGCCCGTGAACATAACATACATGCATAGACTCGCCAAAACATTTCAATTCATAAGAAACATAACATAATTCATAATTCACTTGAAAAGGGGTTTATTCGATCATAAATTACTCGAGGACTCTACTTTGAAAATACCATATATATATATTCATAAGGTTTTGGCCAAAGCTTTTCACATAAGGATTGTAAGGTTTATTATATAACTAAAACAAAAACACCCTCACCTGGATCATGGTGATACAAGGATTCGAGTACCGAGTGCCTAGTTGATCAAGATTTGTCCACCCTGGAGATAAACTGTACAAAGGACAACGTAATGCGTTCGTGAGACTCAAGACTCCAAATGAACCATATATGACGCACGGCATGCGATGAACATGTTATGAATGCATAAAAGATAATGTTATGTAAGGAACATGTTCATGTGCACAATTAATACATTTAAATCATATAAACAAGCCATTCATTCGTTCAAGAAAGCGTTCATAATCATTTAACTCATGAATTTCATATTTCATATCAAATCAATTCAAGGAATTCAAATAACGATTAAAGCACGTATTAAACACTTTTACAATTAGGAAATAGGCAATTAAAACATTCAAGTCATGATCGAAATTAATTAACGTGAAATAGATAACAATTAAATTCTATAATTAAAAAAATTAAACAATAGTTAATACATATAATAATCATGCATTTAAATGATATATAATCAAATTAATATCTAAATACATATACATATTTAGATACATATATACCTAAGTGTATGCATTTACCATAATATATATTAAATATATACTACACATATATAGATATATACGTAACACCCAAATCAAAAACACATAATATATATTAAGTACAGATTTTCATGCAAAATACATCTATAATATAATTCATACATGCAAATACTATAAACATATAAATACATATTATACGTACTCATGCATGCAAAATATATATATATATTTATATATTACATGCAACACACACTCTCCCGAGCTCAAGATATCATGTACGGAACCAAGGGTGCGCTAATTGCTCGTTAGCCCCCGATTTGGTTCCACGATTCAAATTAAATTCGTTAGCATGTCAAACGAGTTCAAAAACATAAACCGAGCATATAGGCATGTTCATAAACCATATATTTATGACATACTAAATTTCCACGACATTTCGATACCATTTCATATAAGAACAAAGTACAAATAAACATTCATGCACATATTCTTAATAATTCTATACATTATAAATTAAAACTAAAATCTAAATTCTATTTTAAATATAATTCGGGTCAACGGCTTTGAATAAATTAATTAATGTGTTTGTAGCATGATGAATTAATAAAACACCTAATTAACAATTTATAATAATTACTAAATTAACGAAATAATTAAATTGAAATAAAATGAAAATAAAATAAGATAATATAATTTATAATAAAATTAAATACAAAACACTTATAAACAATTAATCACATAATTAAATAATTTAGTTGCGAAATTTATAAACAAATACGACACATAAGTTTAAATGAAAAACCGGTACGTTACAATCTCTCCCCCTTAAAAAGAATCCGTCCTCGGATTCACTGCACGCCTAAAACAATCAATGAGAGATTCCCCGTCTCTCACAAACAACAAAGAGAGAGCCCCGTCTTTCGAGCAACAATGAGAGAACCCCGTCTCCCCAACAACAATGAGAGAACCCCGTCTCTGGCAAGCAAAGAGAGCACCCCGTCTCTCGAACAAAAATAAGAGAATCCCCGTCTCTTACAAACAACGAGAACACCCCGTCTCTCAACCAAAATAAAGAAAGGGAGTCTCCAATACCCCCCAAGAAACACACGCAAAACCAATTTTAAAATCACGCAAGCCACCCGAAGGCAAGTAACAGATATCACTCACGTTAAGCATCAATTACTCCAAGTAATTTAACTTAAGAAGAAATCGGAGAACATAACAAAGAACTTATTGAAATTAAATTTGCATGAATGTATGTATCATGGATGCTATAATTACCGTTCACCGTAGTTGCGAAATTTAAAATTATGAGTTGTCGTTGTCCAGTGTAGCATTTGTCCTGAAGATAACTCAGTGCTCAGCTTGTCTTTAACCTCTTTAGGATACCCCTAACAATTAATAGATCCGCTAAGGATTTTATTCTTTAACCCCTTTCCGACTTGTACCACATCCATTCTTCTTCGATCCCTCACCATTTTCCATAATCTTCATTCAACCAACCAACTCTTTTGATTAACCGAGCTTGACCTCTGGTACACCCTTAGACCATCCGTCTCGAAGTTAGGTCCATAGCTACTATCTTACCCCTATCGGAGTTTAGCATATCCTCGAGGGTAACTACTCTCGACAACCTTGATAGTTCAATCCCGACCTTGAGATATTTATCCTTATGGTCTCTCTCAACACGAATCGTTTCCCATCTTCCGTTCTCGTTGTTCGTTCATTCTCTTTGACCCTCTTAAGGTTGTATTCGATATCTGGCACCATCCCATTATATGATAACTGGATTCAATCTTCTCTTGTTAATTCTGACTTAGGAGTTCACAGAAACTTCCTTATAATTCCATCACCTCCAGATCGGACTTCCATACGTAGAAATGTTCAATGAACTATTTCCCTTATATCTCGTAAAATCTTCACCCGAATTTAGCAACGTAGATTTTCTCTTATCAACTTAACCATTACAGTCGTCTTATTCATTTCCAGTTGCCACCATTCGGACTTCCAGATCCTCCTTAATTTGTACCCCCGTTGTCGCTACTAACATATTTCTTTGATCCCCACTTCCATCTTCCAATTTATCTCTCGGTCGTAATTTCCCCCTTAAATTTTTTGCCCTTACATGTCAAACTCCATTAATCCTTCTTTCACTGAAATTCTTAATAAGCCACTTCCATTAGGGAGGGTTTTAAGCACAATGACGACCCAAAGGTTTCGCCTTTCCATTTCTCTTCTAATCCTCTTGAGGTGCGGGACTTCTTCATCTATTCGAATTCCCGTTTCATCAACCTACCCCTTACTTGAAATTCTTTATTTCCCGAAGTCATCTTCATCGAATTCGAAAGTGGCTTGGTTAAGTAATACTTGATAGGTGAGGTCGATGAGCTTCCTATCAAATAAACACTAAAATGCATGTCGGGTAAAGATGACGATGTACATGGCACACTTGCAACGAAGTAAGAGGCAACACATTAAAGCAATGAAATCAAACAGAAATGCGCGAACAAACATAAGGCCAGAAAAATAAATAATTAGTGCGAGGTATGATGCACGTGCTATAAATGTTTTGGAACCTGTCACCAATGTGGTAAGTTGTTAGCTCCGTCTCTTTTCCTCGGTCCTCCAATCCCGATTTTACTTTGACTTGGTGATTATTCCTTGCCTTTCCCACGGTCTTCGAGATTTCCATGAATCTTTGTAAATCAACTTGTATCTTCCACTATCTGAGATTGCAATTTCTTGATTCCTAATTCTTCCACGTCCAAGAAGTTAGCATTCAAACTTCTCCTCGAAATCCGACCTCTACTTCTAGTCGTCACCTCGATCAAGAATCGCGTGCATGTCCTTTATGAGGTTAACTCACCTCCAATTGCTTATACTTGAACGCAGGATTTCCTTGCAAAGAGTCTTTGCCTTTCTTTATTGTTCCCCATTTGTTACTCCATATCTTCCAATTCAATCTCACAACACGACAATTCAGCTTGGATTTGGAAAAACGAACCCAAATCCCGACCTCAATATCACCACCTTCCCTGAATTTGGATTACCCAGTTACTTACCTCTCTCTACTCCCTTCCAGACTCGCTTTCTATCTTAATCGAAATCTAGAGCACCCAAATCCAAATTTTCCCGGTCTTAACTTCGACAAACTCGATTTCTAATCACTAGGCTTAGTCAGAAATCCTTCTTTGTCAACCCTTGGTTCATAACTCCTATCGAACCCATCTTACCTCGACTCCTCTTAATTGTTGATACCACTCCGATGATCCGAATCTGGGACCAAAATACCTTCAAGGTTTTGTTCACTTCATTCCTTAAGTTAAACGATCCCGTTGAATCCGATTATCATAGTTTATGTTGAAGTGCTGCATATATCAATCTTCAGAGTTAGCAATATTCCCCGAACAACTCTTATCTCATCAAATGCCTCTTTAGCCTCGCATCTCCAAAACGTTCCTCCATTCCGAATCCTAACCCTTGAACTCTAGCTCCATCTAGAAAGCCTCACATCTCGAATTCTCTACATTCTTCCCGAGTGTATCCTTCCTATCTTCCATGCCTCGGAAAAGCTTGCAACCGATCGTCCTTGTCAAAGAACCTGGCCATGGTTTGATATTATCTTTATAACCTATAAATCATAACTTACTTCGAGAGTATATGCATGCGATTAGTGCATGCCCATGACATATATTCAATGCTAAAAACAAGGATCCATATATTAATGCAGCAGATAGTTCAACAAAATTAAAAGAAAAGCCAAATTTCACGTTCAAGATCGATGCAATGCGCACATTGTCATATAGTTCCTAAGCCGCACGACCTAGACTGACTCAATCACGACACGAGAACATCGGTTTTGCAACCGGGCTCTGATACCACTTAAGGATGTAGCACCCCGCACGTGAGGCGCCACATCCCCCGCACTATGGCTCAACCCGAGTAACGAAATGGTAAAATCCACACCCGTATCAAACCATAGCGAACGGGAGACAAACAGAAAAATCCTCCTAAGCTAGGCGGAACCTGGACCCTGTAATTATAACTAATAGAAAAGACATAATGCAACGGAGAACTAAATTCAAACACAAGCATTGGCCACGACCTGCAGAAATTAAACAAACAAACCGCACGCATACTTGGGCTCTTCAGGCCTCTTTTAAAATTCATAATCAACCCCGACGAGGGCAATTCAATAGCACATATACATAGTCTCAAGTTCATAATCTTACAAAGTTAAACCACGCACAATTTAAATACATAAGTGAATGCAGAGACACTTCTAACGTAACTTGACCGACTCAAACCCAACACAACTCCACCTAGCTCGAAACTCCAAAGCCAAACCTGCACACTAAAGTGTTGGGGAGGGAGAGGGTCAGTCTCTAGAAGACTGAGTGAGCAGGAGCAATATACATATATATAAAAACATGCACATGCAAGTCGTAAATCCCGAGCAAGGTTTTATTTAAAATTAGTTCCCAAAAGGGCAAGAGAAGGATTAAGCAATGCTCAGATTTTATGACTAATCATATTAATTCATTACATTCATAATTTATACATAAACATAAAGGCTCGGCGAGTGAGCGTGCATCATCTCCAACCAAACTCCGACTGTGTACGAAACATATCACTGATATATTATGTAGCGCCCCCACTTTGCTGGTAGAGAGCGGCGCCCCAACCCCCGCACTGAAGCACCCCTCAAGTAATGGTGTGAGCCACTACTCAAGAAATACCCCAGCGAACGGCATATCCATTAACGATTAACAAATAGTGTTTAACTATGTGGCTTAAGCAGCGAAAAATCAGAGTATTTTAAAACTTTTCAAAACATGTGCGTGATGGCATATAAACAAGCAAGTACTGATCGTTAAGCAGAAGAGACTATTAACATTACTATATCAACATTATCACAGAAGCACATGATAGCAATTATAGCAGTATCCAAGTAGCAGAAGGATTATTACAAAAGCATAAGGTAAAGTATCAATGCAGCCATATAACATATGCAGGACACAAAATAGATTAATAAAGTAAAGTCCTGACTCAAACAAAATGAACACTCTAGAGCTTCAAGATACCTCTAGACTGCGGCTGCAAGACCTGAAACCCTGAGGCCAGAAAACAGGTAGAGGTATTAGTCAAAGTGACTAAGTGAGGGATATCTTTAAAAGAAAGTACTTAAAGTAAACGTTTGAAGTGAAGTTCATAAGGTAAAACCTTTAATGCAAAGTTTTAATGAAGAACTTAAGAATAAGTTGAAGTGATAAAACCCTTTGATGCAATGCTATAAGAAATGAGAGTTTTCAAAACACTTTCATGAATGCTGTCACACGCGCACACATATGCTATGATTTGGTTCATATGATTTTCATAAAACGGGATAAGGGTAGGGAACAACTTTGCAAGATATGAACCAACTTTATGAAAACATTGATGCCCGTAAGCTAGGCTTCTCCATCCTTACTCCAGAAAACATGACCATTAATAGGGTGTCGGACCGAGATCAACAACACCCTAATACATACACACATGCACCATCCTCCACCAAGTTTCACTTCGGGGAGCGACCCCTAGGTGACCATTAACCATTGATTTGGGAATAGATTTGCAGTCCATTCCCGACAATTGTCCTGACTTAACCAAACCTCCTGATTAAAGTCGGTATCAATCGCCTAGTGTGGCGGTCGGTATTAGTGATGTCGTTGGCGCTCACCTCCCGAGCATCACCTCTACACATAACCGTCGGGCCCATACCATTAACCATTGATTGCTTGCACCATTGATGACATCCAGAATAAATCCGAATGTATGAACCATTGAACATATGCATTGAACCATTGATGCAATACTTTGAAAACATTGAACCATTGATGCATTACTTTGAAAACATGAACCATTGATGCATTACTTTGAAAACATTGAACCATTGATGCATTACTTTGAAAACATGTGCCTTTGATCAAGAAATATGGATAGGTCTGGGTTCTTTGAAGAATCATCCCTTATAAAGGATATTTCAAAACAAGAATGTAAAGCACTAGGCTTAGAGTTTCAAAACGATGGAATCATTAAGTATTCATGGTTCCAGTTGAAAACATTTATAACCTCACCTATTAGTAACAGTAGGTAGGATAGATTATGCAGTGCCCTGGGGATTCCAGTGCTCAACCTTAACTCCTGTAAGTGTGTACTAAGGTGAGGTAAGACACACTTCTATCACGATGCACATAAACATATAAAACAAGTACAGAACATGTAATGACAAGAGAGTAATACCATTTAAGGTATTAGAGAAGGATAACACATAAAGGAATCCTTAAAGTGAGTTATCATTAACGTGGGACTATGATCTTACTATAATCGATTAGGAATTAATCAAATTATGAATTCTAAACGTAAACCTTAGGTTATAAAACAAGTCCTCGAAAGAAAACACATTTTAGACCCCGGATTTGAAAACCCTAAGTGCGAATGTCTGTTAAGAAAGCACAAGTTTTAATTCACTGTTACTATTCAAAAGTACTATTCACAGTTACTATTCTAGATTACTATTCACGGATTACTATTCACAGGTTACTATTCGCTTGTCGGGTCAAAGGGTCGGGTCAAACCCACACACTAAACACACACTCATGCACACACACGAACACACTCACACACACACAGCATGCACACATACACACACCCTAATTCAATTATGATCTTGATTATAACCTATAGTTTCAAGTTCATGTTATAATAAGCAAGTGTGATCTAGGTTAAAGGCATAACCTATGGTTAAGAGGTCTAATTAATGCATAACATCAAGTTATGAAACACTATTCTATCTTAGGTTATAACATGTGACACTATCAAAGTGTATAACATATGATCAAGGCACTATTCCATTAATCCATATCATATCATAAGCTCAAGTCATAACATATGAGTCATGTAACATTGTAACAATGTAATAACATATCATAGACATAAGTCATAGCACATCAAGACCATTAATCATGTAATATTTATCAATTGAGACCATATAGTAACATGTAACAAGTTATGATATAATTGATCATAGGTTACTATTCCGTTGCATAAAATGCTTGAACATAAATTAAATATCATAATCATGCATCAATTATCATCACATAATAGCTCCATAACATGATCATACCATATACTAAAGCAATTCATAACATTTCACAGCATATACTAAACAATTAAATCATAATTCACTACTAACAAACATATCATAAAAACTATATAATAAATGCATAAAATAAAATCCTATATGGCTTAGGGAAGACCCTAAGACCCAACCTAAACACAATATAAACATACCATAACATAAAAACATAAACTAAACTAAGATATAACATAAAAACATAACATAAAATAAAACAACATCTAACCTAGCAAGGGGGGGAGCCTCACGGCAAGAGGGGGAGAGAGGGAGGAAGAAAGGGAGTTTTTAACACAACATATGAGCAAGGAATTAAATGGCATGAGGGGGGTATTTATAGGTGTTGGGAAGCCCCTCACCTTGGAAATAAAATGTAAGGAAGGGTAGGAGAGCAAAATGGTAAAACTTCTCTTGGAAGCTAACTTTGTTCTTGAAGCTAAAATGGGACTGCTGGGGGTATTTCTGTAATTTCGTCCCCCAAGACTCAAGGATAAGTGGCTGGAAGTTTAACCATTCCAACGGCAAGAAAATTAGCTTCGAAACGCATATTCATTCGTCGAAATCGGATTTACCGTTTGAAAGATAAATTAGTTTTAATGAATAAAAGTTTTGAGCTCGAAACTCGACATGAGTGAAAAACGACTTTCCAGAATGATTTTCAAGTCCGGATTGTTTCCAAAATTCAAGAAATAAATCGAGAAGCGTTTTGAATCCAATATCGACTATAAAACGTTTTAGCGATAGAAAGTTGAAAACGTAGAATGAATAGTGAATTCTTACGTACAAACGTACGCTTCAAAATTTCAAGCTAGGGTTTGAATCAAGAGTTGTAAAACATTTCAAAAATCTTGAAATAGATCAAGTAGTGCAAATCCTAAGAGAAAACATTTTCCGAATGAAAACCGTTCGTAGAAGAAATAGTGAACTAGGGTTTTCGTAAACCTTTTCAAATAAAACAAAGCTCGGAATAGATTTTCAAGTCAAGAATGATTTCAATAGACTCGTTTCGACTCAAGGATCGATTTGACTGTAAACTTGGGTAGGAAAGATATCAGAATCAAAAGCTCATTTTCAGATGAATAGTAACTTTTGGTCGGTAAGTTCCCAAAATGCCCTTATGGTTCAAGAAAGGTTTCCGGAACATGGAAAACAAGTTCAAAGGATAGGAAAACATGTGATATGAACCTATAGGGTTCCATTGAAGCATTGGGTAATATAGGCTTGGGAAATGAATAGTAAACTGTATCGAAGGTCAAGAATTCCCCCTAAAAACATGTCAGATCACATATGAGCACGAAGTTCATGTAAGAATGCAATGCATGAAGGTTTATAAACTTGGATCACGGTCTATAAACGCTTTACCATTGCCCTTAGTTTACCGTTTTCAACTAGGCCCTGTTTTGGGCTGTTACATATTAATTAGGTGATCATGCAATATATATCATAATACACACAGGTCTTATATCATATCATAAAACATATTCGTTTGGGCAATCCGTGCCCCGGCCTTCCCGCATGGTGCATATCAATCATACATAAACATAAACATAATCATAAAAATCAGTTCCAACCTTCTTCCTCTGGGCGGTGGACGGGTTTGCAAGGCCCAACCACCTAAACATATCATGATGGTTGTGAGGTTCATGAGTCCTCAAAGCCCGGTTAGCGTTTCCTTGTCAAAAACTCCTTGACGAGGTCCGTCTCGTCATTAAACATAAAGGACTCAGCACACGGGATCACCGTCGGCCCTTGCCTCCCCGGATAGCCACATGTACTGAATTCCTGGGCCCGTGAACGTAACATACATGCATAGACTCGCCGAAACATTTCAATGCATAAGAAACATAACATAATTCATAATTCACTTGAAAAAGGGTTTATTCGATCATAAATTACTCGAGGACTCTACTTTGAAAATAACATATATATATATTTATAAGGTTTTGGCCAAAGCTTTTCACATAAGGATTGTAGGGTTTATTATATAACTAAAACAAAAACACCCTCACCTGGATCATGGCGATACAAGGATTCGAGTACCGAGTGCCTAGTTGATCAAGATTTCTCCACCCTGGAGATAAACTGTACAAAGGACAACGTAATACGTTCGTGAGACTCAAGACTCCAAATGAACCATATATGATGCACGTCATGCGATGAACATGTTATGAATGCATAAAAGATAATGTTATGTAAGGAACATGTTCATGTGCACAATTAATGCATTTAAATCATATAAACAAGCCATTCATTCGTTCAAGAAAGCGTTCATCATCATTTAAGTCATGAATTTCATATTTCATATCAAATCAATTCAAGGAATTCAAATAACGATTAAAGCACGTACTAAACACTTTTACAATTAGGAAATAGGCAATTAAAACATTCAAGTCATGATCGAAATTAATTAACGTGAAATAGATAACAATTAAATTCTATAATTAAAGAAATTAAACAATAGTTAATACATAAAATAATCATGCATTTAAATGATATATAATCAAATTAATATCTAAATACATATACATATTTAGATACATATATACCTACGTGCATGCATTTACCATAATATATATTAAATATATACTACACATATATAGATATATACGTAACACCCAATTCAAACAAGCATAATAAATATTAAGTACACATTTTCATGCAAAATACATCTATAATATAATTTATGCACGCGTATACTATAAATATATAAATACATATTATACGTACTCATGCATGTAAAATATATATACATATTTATATATTACATGCAACATACACTCTCCCAGTTCATGCATGCACAGCAAACACACACACAAATTCCATGCATGCAATCACTTCCCAAACAACAGCAGCCTTGTCTGCATAAAATTCACACACACACCCCTGCACAGCGAAGAACAGCAGCAGCACCATCAAGTCCCTCCCAAGCATACAAATACGCAGCAACAACACTCCAAATTAAGCAAACACATACACACAGCAACACAAGGAAGTAGGAGTAGCAACCCAGCAACAAGAAAGGAAAGGAAAAGAAAGAAGAAAGAAGCAGCAGAAGAAAGAAGAAGAAGAAGAAGAACGAAGAACAGAGGCTGTACCCGCCCAGGTAGCCAACCCTTCACCAATCTCCCCGGTCGGGTAGGAGGTACAGAAAGTCTCTGTAACAGGAGTCCCCGGCCGGGTACTATCCAAGTGAAAACTCTCCCCACCCGGGGAGTGTGTTACAGAAGCAAACCAGTAGCAACAGTAGGCGGCAACGAAACAGGGCAAGAAAAGAGGTGGAAAAAGGGCAGACCAAACACCCACAAAACTTACCCAATTCAAGCCAACACAATAAGGTCTGAAGAGGCTACGAACGTACAGCAACAAGACCTGGAATAACCTCAACAAACGCAACAACCCACAAGGAAAAGACAGCAGTTCGTGCGAGGGGAAAAATAGGGCAACCGGGAAGGAACAAAGCAAGGTAATCCAGCATCAAACAACCAACATTCTTACAGAAATTATGGTAAAAAGAAACAACATTTAACACCAAAATGAATTACAGGAGCTAGCAGCAAATCGGTACGTAAAGGAAGGGAAAATTCAGTTTGAAGTTCAACCCTTTCATAACAATCCATAAATGATATCTCACCAAACTCTTAACCATCAATTAATACAAGCATACTCTGTCTTAAATGAAGTAATAGAATCTTATATATCATCAAAACAAGTCAGAGATCAAAGGAAACAAGAAATCATCAAATCACTCCAAAACCTAACTATTCATTCACATCTTCAAAATCCCACGAAATCTGACTCAAATTTGGACATGAATAGGTCAAAATGACCAGAGAAGCATGTATAACATAATCCTAACTCACCTTGTTGATTGGATGAAAGTTGATTGAGATTTGAGCTCCAAAACCTCAAGGATTTGCACAATTACGGGAAAACTGGACTGCAGAAGCTTTTGGATGAATTTCTGGTATGTATGAGGATTGGCTCGAGATGGGGCAGGTAAGGAATGGTAAAGAGTTTAACTAGGGTTAAAATGCCACCAACCATAGATAATTTGGTTAACTTTTGATCAAGTTATGGCCATTTTAGCGAAGGGTGGTCATTTTGGTGCCGTTTTGTTTTCCGGTTGGATTTCGGAGGTTCAAATATTTTGAAAAAATATAAGGCTAAGTTTATTAAACTCAAATCTTCGATCCGAGTTCAACGAGTTTGACGGAACTCGAATCCGAGTTCCCGAGCTCAAGATATCATGTACGGAACCAAGGGTGCGCTAATTGCTCGTTAGCCCCCGATTTGGTTCCACGATTCAAATTAAATTCGTTAGCATGTCAAACGAGTTCAAAAACATAAATCGAGCATATAGGCATGTTCATAAAACATATATTTATGACATACTAAATTTCCACGACATTTCGATATCATTTCACAGAAGAACGAAGTACAAATAAACATTCATGCACATATTCTTAATAATTCTATACATTATAAATTAAAACTAAAATCTAAATTCTATTTTAAATATAATTCGGGTCAATGGATTTGAATAAATTAATTAATGTGATTGGAGCATGATTAATTAATAAAACACCTAATTAACAATTTATAATAATTACTAAATTAACGAAATAATTAAATTGAAATAAAATGAAAATAAAATAAGATAATACAATTTATAATAAAATTAAATATAAAACACTTATAAACAATTAATCACATAATTAAATAATTTAGTTGCGAAATTTATAAACAAATACGACACATAAGTTTAAATGAAAAACCGGGACGTTACATTCTCTCCCGCTTAAAAAGAATCCGTCCTCGGATTCACTGCACGCCTAAAACAATCAATGAGAGATTCCCCGTCTCTCACAAACAACAAAGAGAGAGCCCCGTCTTTCGAGCAACAATGAGAGAACCCCGTCTCTGGCAAGCAAAGAGAGCACCCCGTATCTCGAACAAAAATAAGAGAATCCCCATCTCTTACAAACAACGAGAGCACCCCGTCTCTCAACCAAAATAAAGAAAGGGAGTCTCCAATACCCCCCAAGAAACACACGCAAAACCAAATTTAAAATCACGCAAGCCACCCCAAGGCAAGTAACAGATATCACTCACGTTAAGCATCAATTACTTCAAGTAATTTAACTTAAGAAGAAATCGAAGAACATAACAAAGAACTTATTGAAATTAAATTTGCAGGAATGTATGTATCATGGATGCTATAATTACCGTTCACCGTAGTTGTGAAATTTAAAATTATGAGTTATCGTTGTCCAGTGTAGCATTTTTCCTGAAGATAACTCAGTGCTCAGCTTGTCTTTAACCTCTTCAGGATAACCCGAACAATTAATAGATCCGCTAAGGATTTTATTCTTTAACCCCTTTCTGACTTGTACCACATCCATTCTTCTTCGATCCCGCACCATTTTCCATAATCTTCATTCAACCAACCAACTCTTTTGATTACCCGAGCTTGAGCTGTAACGCCCCAATTTTCGGACAGTCAGGTACGCTCGACACGTGTGGGTTTCGAGCGTTAGGATTTTATTCTATTAATTTCGTTTAATTAATTTATACGTGTTATGTTAATTTTATAAATTGTGTTCCAACATGAATACGTGGAAAGTATATGAAAATCCATTTATTTCGAGAATTAGTGTATACATGGAATTTAATTGTTACATGACTTAATTGTCCAACTTGTATTAATTGCATAATTGCCCTTAATTGCTCATTTATTTCAATTGAGGGACTAAATTGCATGCAAACCTTTTTGGACCTAATTGATCATTTCCAAACCTTAGATACTCAATTGCATAACTTATAGAACTTTAGGGATTTGATCATAAATATTATATTTTGGCCAAATATATCGTGATATACATTTCTCCCACAATCATCATCTTCATTTCATGCCCATCATCCCAAATTTGCTTCTTGCTCTCACCGAACCACAACTCCAAAGAAGGGAGAAGAGATTTCATCCAATCATCCAAGTTTATTCAAGAAATTCCAAGCTTTCAAGCTCAAACGTCCATTTTCATCATCTTTTTCCATTATTTCATTCCAAGGTATATTTGATCATTTATATGATTTCTTGATAATTATGCATGAAGCTAGGGTTAGTGTTTAAGCTTGCCAACTTGATTGTTTGATGTTAGGAGTATGACTTCATGCTTTTAGCTTGAATTTATGTTTGAATTCTTGAAGAATTTGAGGATATATGCTAAACTCAATTATGAGCTTGAAGTGGATGATTTGTGATGATCAAGCAAGATTTAAGTGTTTATGTTGGATTTTATTATTTCTTAGGTATGCTAGCATGTTTCCTTCATGATTTATTGCAGCTAAGATTGAATTATATGATTGTTGATGAGTTTGGCAATCATTTCGTGCCTCCCCTGTTTCATCCCCTGTTCTTCTGCACCTTCTGTGTAACGGGAACGGCCGTTCCCATCCCCTTTGCAATTGGGGAACAACCATTCCCATTGTTTGAATAATGTGTCAGGCGACGAGGACGGGAACGCCCGTTCCCACTTTGTCTCACAGACGGGAACGACCGTTCCCATCTTCGGGGAGCCCGACAGCGGGAACGGCCATTCCCACTTTGAACTGAAACCTGGAACGGCCGTTCCCACCCCACTGACAGAAGAAAATATTCTGCATAAAATTACAATTTTAGCCCCTCGTTCCAATGGCTTATTTGACCCCAAATTGCTATTATATGATTGATTATATGTTGAAACAACATGTTATAATGCTACATTATGTATTGCTTGATGTCTCGTGTGTGATCATGCCGTGCGTCATTATATGAGATTATATGCTTGAATTGTGGTCTCATGCACGTACATTATCCCGTTTCATGTCCAGTTATTCTCCAGGGCGGAGATTGTGGATCATGAGCACGTTCACGCATTCAAGAGTCGTATGTCGCCTGTCAGGTGAGGTTTAATTTCTAGTTATATAGAACCCGTATAACCTTTACGTGATTTTTGACTAAAGGTATTTATAGTTATAATTTCATTAAATCATTTATCATTTCAAGTATGTTATTGTTCACGAATCAAGCATGTCATGTTCATGAAAGCAAGTAAATGCGTTCTCCTGGCCAGGTCCTCCTTAGTGAGGGCGCTGGGCTGGTCTTCGGGCTGGTGGTTGTCCGTCCAACTACAGGAAGAAGAATACTCTATCGTGTACGTGTGTTCTCTTGGCCAGGTCCTCCTTAGTGAGGGCGCTGGGCTGGTCTTCGGGCTGGTGGTTGTCCGTCCAACTACAAGAAGAACAAAGCCTTATCGTGTACCTGTGTTCTCCTGGCCAGGTTCTCCTTACGTAGGGCGCTGGGCTAGTCTTAGAGCTGGTGGTTGTCCGTCCAACCACAGGAGGAACAAACCCTATCGTGTTACAAGCAAGCCATGTATTGATTGCATGATTTCCATTCCATGAATGTGCTAATTGATTACAATATCGCACGATTGCACGATAATTGAATTGCATGATCACCTAATGATTAAAAAGCAAGCAAGCATGTTCATCGATTGCATGAAAGAACAAGTATTTAATATTGATAGTTGTATTCTCGGGTGAAGCTATATTATTATTGAACTTGTATATTTATCTTTTGTAAATCTTTACCCGAGAATATGACTTGCATGTTATCTGCGCTAATATGTATTTAAACCCCTCACTCGGTCTTCACAGACTGACGCCTCTACCTTTCAGGTATTGCAGGTGCACGCTAGGCGGGAAGTGAGTCGAGTCCAGTCCTGGTAGTCGAGTCTTGCACGGTGCATTTTATTTAATTGTTTATTTATTATTTAAGGGATTTAGGTTATTGTTATTGCTTATTTGGAGATGATAATGTATTGATAAATATAGTAAAGCATGTTTAGATTGATAAATGAAACATCGTGACTTGGTAAATGGAAATGCTTGATAAAGATTAGTTTATGCTTCCGCTTTAATTTTGCTGCATGAGTTAGTTTTCCCGCCTAGCCTATTGAGTTATTGCATTGTCACCCGTTCGCTATAGGTTAGTTCGTGTACGGATTGGCCATTTCGTATGTGGATTGACCTATAGTGCGGGGGTGTGGTACCTCCACGTGTAAGGGGTGCTACATCTAAGGTGGTATCAGAGCCCGGTTGCAAAACCGAGGTTCTAGTTCGTGTCGTGTCGAGTCTGGGTCGTACGGCCTAGGAATTACTTGATAATCTGAGAGTCTTGCATTTTATTTGAAAATTACTTGGCTACTTGGATTCTTTGAATTACCTGAAATACTTGATAGCTTGTACTTTGTAATAATTCATGCTATTAATTGCCATTGAGTGATCTTGAATTGTTTCGAAGTTTATGTGACCAACGTGTTTATTTTAAATATTGACGAAATACTTGTTTCAATTTTTATTAAAATTCTTGTTATCAGCATCAATTATGTGACAATTACGTGACATGAACACGCTTCACCCACATGCATTTATTTGCAAAGCAAGTTGTGAGTGACAGGTTTCGGGAAATATATAAATCAAGGCCGGGGATTTTGAAGATTAAAAGAGACTGAGCAACCGCCTGGGCTAAAGTTACAATTTGGCCAACAAGGAATGGACGCTGGAATCGAGTCTAACATTTCTACGGTGCCAGGTTCTTCAATACATTCATAAGCACGTGCATCATAATTGTTAATTAAATTGCCTTTCATTATAAAATATCGTTATGAATATTATTGAGATTATCTACTTGATGCATTAAAAATATGTTTGAATTAGTTGAAATATTTAATTTTCTTTGCTTATGAGTATTTCTGTAAATCAATATAAATGTTCCAACGTGTGGCATTTAAAATTGTTGGTAGGTTGCTACGTGCATTGTCACTTTAACTATCATGCATTATTTAGTGTTTGTTAATTAATAGGTTTCCCCTATGCTTTGCACAATCCTTGCCTCTATTTCTACCAACTTGAATTTAAAGAAGAGGTTTTTGAATTATTGAGAATCATGGTTGTAATCGGGTCAATTGATGTTGCTTGAAGATTAAAAATATTTGGGACAGTGAGAATTTATTGATCCAGGATTAGTGGGAGTGGGTATGATATAAATATTTGGAAAATTTTGGAACGGGGAAAGGTTGATAAGTCCAAGCAGATAAATGTTCAGGGTCCTTCAACCTTCAAGAAATTAATCAGCCTTTGGAGATGTGTTTGGAATTAAGAAAGTAACTTCCTTGTTTCGGACTATGGTGCCGAACTTGTAAATGCCAATCCGCTGGAAAACATTAGGTGAGCCTAGGATGTTGAAGAATTTTAACATCAAACCGAAGTGGTGATAGTTAGGGAGCTCCAAGTTGAGTATGCTGATAGCAGAAAGAATTAGAAAAGGATCATCAACCAAAATCTTGATTAATAACAAGTAGGACGAGGAAAAGGTTACGGGAATTGAGTCAACAGAGAAGCTTGCAAGTGGAAGAGGATAAGAAAGTCTCCATTTTCTTAAGGGGGAGAGCAGGTTTGAAAATAAGTTCAAGTTTGAAGTTAGATAACACTCGAGGAAGTTGGGAATTTTCAGAGAATCAATTCTTCCTGGAATTCTCTATCAGAATCATGTGAAGGAGGTTGTCAATAATCTAAACTTTTCTCTCTCTTACACCAAGAAAAGTCCCATCATCGACAGTACCTTTGTTCCATCATCGTTTTCAAGAAAGTGGGTACACCGTCTGCAATTCTTCGATAACCTCAGGATATTATTTGATTCAGTGAATAGGAGAAAGGATTCGATCTGGCAAAATTTGGATAGTAAATCTTGAATCTTAGTCCCTCTTGCTATTAGAGTATCTACAGTAAAGAGAATGGAAGAAAGTGGGAGGTAGAAGGAAAATGGATAACCAAGTTTAATCCGACAAGAGTTTTCTTACAAATTTGTCTACCTACACCCTAGAGATGCCTGTAAACGCATATCGTGCTTCCATCCGGGCGGTCACCGTCACCCCATTAATATACCAGCTTACCAGGAACATTTCAAAGAAGACTGAAGATTGAACGATCCTTTCCTTCAAGATATTTCGCAGAATGTTGGGTATGTTATCAAATTTCAAGGATCAAATGGAAGACGTTTCACTAGGACCTAATTCTTTCGGTCTCTATGCAAGTGTGCTTGCTGAATTATTCTCACGGGATGATAACCTCGGTTCTTTTGTAATAAATATTCGCCGTATTGTTAACTAAGGGAATAGGAGCTTAACTTTCGGTCTTCAAATAAAGAGTTAAGATCTATGCTTCAGGAAGATGTTTCACTTGGATTACCGAGGTATAGAAAATAGTAACACCTGTTCTCTCGATTTGTTGGAAAAGAACTTGCTTGGAACCCAAAGTCAGTCTTTTAAGCTTGAACGGGCGATTACACTCTAACAAGAAAATCAGGGTGTTCTCAATTCTGAAATCAGAAAGTAAATGTGAGAATCAGTGCAAGAATGGTTCAACCGGCAAATCTGGGATTAAAACGGGTTTGAAGACGTGGTGATTAACGATGATTGACGGATTATGTTAGAAATTAGCACAAGGGCAGAGACAATTACTGGAAATGGGGATATCGAACCATCGTGGTACAAAGCGGGAAAAATCTCAACTAAAGAATCAAGTATTCAACCGAATTAATTCGGTCCCAGAATTTCAATCCTCGGTGAACGGTACACTTAATCATGCATACCACGTGCACCATTACTTAATTATTATTTTAATATTTTGGTACGTGATTCCTTGTTTATCAGTATTATTTCATTGTTCCCGTATATAATTCCTTGATTGTTATTACTTGTTTACATGAACCATTAGTTGCATAAATGATCATTTTACTTGATCCTTGTGTGTTAAGTATAAATGTTTACCTAAGTGCTTGCTTGAATTTCATTTCGAGTGCGTGAGAGATGGGGATTCTCTCAGGGTTGTCAGGAGACGGGGTTCTCTTGTTACTTGCTCGAGAGACGAGGTTCTCTCGTTAATTGTTTGAGAGACGGGGCACTCTCAGTATTTTCAACTACTTATCAACTTGTTTTAGTGGAAGGTTAGATTTTCTTACAAGTGTTTAGGCTCCGGGAAGTTGAGGGTCGTGATTTCACATCTTGGAAGAATCTTGTGGAGGGAAGCCCTCGTTCGAACTAATCCCTGACGGGGAGTAGCTAACCCGCGTGGGATGAAAACGTAAGAGCCAATTAAATTCCAGGAATTCAGGACAAGGAATCCGAGGACGGATTCTCTTAAGGGGGAGAGAGTTGTAACGCCCCAATTTTCAGACAGTCAGGTACGCTCGACACGTGTGGGTTTCGAGCGTTAGGATTTTATTCTATTAATTTCATTTAATTAATTTATACATGTTATGTTAATTTTATAAATTGTGTTCCAACATGAATACGTGGAAAGTATATGAAAATCCATTTATTTCGAGAATTAGTGTATACATGGAATTTAATTGTTACATGACTTAATTGTCCAACTTGTATTAATTGCATAATTGCACTTAATTGCTCATTTATTTCAATTAAGGGACTAAATTGCATGCAAACCTTTTTGGACCTAATTGATCATTTCCAAACCTTAGATACTCAATTGCATAACTTATAGAACTTTGGGGATTTGATCATAAATATTATATTTTGGCCAAATATATCGTGATATACATTTCTCCCACAATCATCATCTTCATTTCATGCCCATCATCCCAAATTTGCTTCTTGCTCTCACCGAACCACAACTCCAAAGAAGGGAGAAGAGATTTCATCCAATCATCCAGGTTTATTCAAGAAATTCCAAGCTTTCAAACTCAAGCATCCATATTCATCATCTTTTTCCATTATTTCATTCCAAGGTATATTTGATCATTTATATGATTTCTTGATAATTATGCATGAAGCTAGGGTTAGTGTTTAAGCTTGTCAACTTGATTGTTTGATGTTAGGAGTATGACTTCATGCTTTTAGCTTGAATTTATGTTTGAATTCTTGAAGAATTTGAGGATATATGCTAAACTCAATTATGAGCTTGAAGTGGATGATTTGTCATGATCAAGCAAGACTTAAGTGTTTATGTTGGATTTTATTATGTCTTAGGTATGCTAGCATGTTTCCTTCATGATTTATTGCAGCTAAGATTGAATTATATGATTGTTGATGAGTTTGGCAATCATTTCGTGCCTCCCCTGTTTCGTCCCCTGTTCTTCTGCACCTTCTGTGTAACGGGAACGGCCGTTCCCGTCCCCTTTGCAATTGGGGAACAGCCGTTCCCATTGTTTGAATAATGTGTCAGGCGGCGAGGACGGGAATGCCCGTTCCCACTTTGTCTCACAGACGGGAACGACCGTTCCCATCTTCGGGGAGCCCGACAGCGGGAACGGCCATTCCCACTTTGAACTGAAACCTGGAACGGTCGTTCCCACCCCACTGACAGAAGAAAATATTCTGCATAAAATTACAATTTTAGCCCCTCGTTCCAATGGCTTATTTGACCCCAAATTGCTATTATATGATTGATTGTATGTTGAAACAACATGTTATCATGCTACATTGTGTATTGCTCGATGTCTCGTGTGTGATCATGCCGTGCGTCATTATATGAGATTATATGCTTGAATTGTGGTCTCATGCACGTACATTGTCCCGTTTCATGTCCAGTTATTCTCCAGGGCGGAGATTGTGGATCATGAGCACGTTCACGCAATCACGAGTCGTGTGTCGCCTGTCAGGTGAGGTTTAATTTCTAGTTATATAGAACCTGTATAACCTTTACGTGATTTTTGGCCAAAGGTATTTATAGTTATAATTTCATTAAATCATTTATCATTTCAAGTATGTTATTGTTCACGAACCAAGCATGTCATGTTCATGAAAGCAAGTAAATGCGTTCTCCTGGCCAGGTCCTCCTTAGTGAGGGCGCTGGGCTGGTCTTCGGGCTGGTGGTTGTCCGTCCAACTACAGGAAGAAGAATACCCTATCGTGTACGTGTGTTCTCTTGGCCAGGTCCTCCTTAGTGAGGGCGCTGGGCTGGTCTTCGGGCTGGTGGTTGTCCGTTCATCCACAAGAAGAACAAAGCCTTATCGTGTACATGTGTTCTCCTGGTCAGGTTCTCCTTACGTAGGGCGCTGGGCTAGTCTTAGAGCTGGTGGTTGTCCGTCCAACCACAGGAGGAACAAACCCTATCGTGTTACAAGCAAGCCATGTATTGATTGCATGATTTCCATTCCATGAATGTGCTAATTGATTACAATATCGCACGATTGCACGATAATTGATTTGCATGATCACCTAATGATTAACAAGCAAGCAAGCATGTTCATCGATTGCATGAAAGAACAAGTATTTAATATTGATAGTTGTATTCTCGGGTGAAGCTATATTATTATTGAACTTGTATATTTATCTTTTGTAAATCTTTACCCGAGAATATGACTTGCATGTTATCTGCGCTAATATGTATTTAAACCCCTCACTCGGTCTTCACAGACTGACGCCTCCATCTTTCAGGTATTGCAGGTGCACGCTAGGCGGGAAGTGAGTCGAGTCCAGTTCTGGTAGTCGAGTCTTGCACGGTGCATTTTATTTAATTTTTTATTTATTGTTTAAGGGATTTAGGTTATTGTTATTGCTTATTTGGAGATGATAATGTATTGATAAATATAGTAAAGCATGTTTATATTGATAAATGAAACATCGTGACTTGGTAAATGGAAATGCTTGATAAAGATTAGTTTATGCTTCCGCTTTAATTTTGCTACATGAGTTAGTTTTCCCGCCAAGCCTAGTGAGTTATTGCATTGTCACCCGTTCGCTATAGGTTAGTTCGTGTACGGATTGGCCATTTCGTATGTGGATTGACCTATAGTGCGGGGGTGTGGTACCTCCACGTGTAAGGGGTGCTACATCTAAGGTGGTATCAGAGCCCGGTTGCAAAACCGAGGTTCTAGTGTCGTGTCGTGTCGAGTCTAGGTCGTACGGCCTAGGAATTACTTGATAATCTGAGAGTCTTGCATTTTATTTGAAAATTACTTGGCTACTTGGATTCTTTGAATTACCTGAAATACTTGATAGCTTGTACTTTGTAATAATTCATGATATTAATTGCCATTGAGTGATCTTGAATTGTTTGGAAGTTTATGTGACCAACGTGTTTATTTTAAATATTGACTAAATACTTGTTTCAATTTTTATTAAAATTCTTGTTATCAGCATCAATTATGTGACAATTACGTGACATGAACATGCTTCACCCACATACATTTATTTGCAAAGCAAGTTGTGAGTGACAGGTTTCGGGAAATATATAAATCAAGGCCGGGGATTTTGAAGATTAAAAGAGACTGAGCAACCGCCTGGGCTAAAGTTACAATTTGGCCAACAAGGAATGGACGTTGGAATCGAGTCTAACATTTCTACGGTGCCAGGTTCTTCAATACATTCATAAGCACGTGCATCATAATTGTTAATTAAATTGCCTTTCATTATAAAATATCGTTATGAATATTATTGAGATTATCTACTTGATGCATTAAAAATATGTTTGAATTAGTTGAAATATTTAATTTTCTTTGCTTCTGAGTATTTTTGTAAATCAATATAAATGTTCCAACGTGTGGCATTTAAAATTGATGGTAGGTTGCTACGTGCATTGTCACTTTATCTATCATGCATTATTTAGTGTTTGTTGATTAATAGGTTTCCCCTATGCTTTGCACAATCCTTGCCTCTATTTCTACCAACTTGAATTTAAAGAAGAGGTTTTTGAATTATTGAGAATCATGGTTGTAATCGGGTCAATTGATGTTGCTTGAAGATTAAAAATATTTGGGACAGTGAGAATTTATTGATCCAGGATTAGTGGGAGTGGGTATGATATAAATATTTGGAAAATTTTGGAACGGGGAAAGGTTGATAAGTCCAAGCAGATAAATGTTCAGGGTCCTTCAACCTTCAAGAAATTAATCAGCCTTCGGAGATGTGTTTGGAATTAAGAAAGTAACTTCCTTGTTTCGGACTATGGTGCCGAACTTGTAAATGCCAATCCGCTGGAAAACTGTAGCACCCGGGACGATAGGCACCACATCCCCCGCACTATGAGTCTAATCCACATATGAAATAGGCAGTCCACACATGAATCGGACTCACAGCGAACGGGTGACAATCAAAAGTACAATCCTGACTAGGCGGAAGCTAACCCTGGAACCATCAACAAAACCCAAAATGCGGAAGCAAGGAAATCATTCATGTAATATTCATGAAATAATGCAAATCCAATACGAATATAAATACGGGTTCCACTAATTAGTACACCTGTCCTAATCTGTCCCGAATCAATACAAGGAAATAATCATAACAACGGGTTCAACTGGCTCCAGAACCTGTCCTAACCTGTCCCGAATCAATATCAATTCAATAAGGCACACCGGCCAGCAATAATAAATCAATAATAAATCCATACATTAATTAAAGACAATATAATATGCAGTGAGTGTAAATGAGTGAGACTAGAACAATGACTCGACACTCTAACTCCGCCTAGTAACCAACACCTGCAAAAGAAACTGGAAAAAAGGGGGAAAGAGGGGTCAGTCTCTAGAAGACTGAGTGAGCAGGAGCGATACATATAATATAGAAACATGCACATGCAAGTCATAAATCCCGAGCAAGGTTTTATTTAAAGTTAGTTCCCAAAAAGGGCAAAAGAATGACTCATCAATGCTCAGACTTTACGACTATTCATATTAAATTCATTAAGTTCGTAAATCATATTCAATCAATAAGGCTCGGCGAGTGAGCGTGCACAATCTCCAACCAAACTCCGACCGTGTACGACAAATATCATTAATACTTTAAATAGGTGATCATGCAATATATCATAATACACTCAGATCACATGCCATGTCCTAAATATATTGTTTGGGCAATCCGATGCCCGGCCTTCCCGCACAGTGCCTATCAATCAATAATCAATCAATCAGTCAATCATTTTCAATTATAAATAAGTTCCAACCTTCTTCCTCCGGGTTGGTGGTGGGTTTGCAAGGCCCGACCACCCAGTCACTGGCCAAAAGGGGTTACATGACTCCCCAGATGGCACTCAGCTCCCTTTCCCCGCCAATCTCCTGACGAGGTCCGGTACCGCTGTTCAATAGTGGGACTAGTGTGAGGGTTTACCGTCAGCCCTTGCCTCCTCGGGTCCCCACTCACACCAAGCCCCTGGGCCCCAATCAGTGCAATCAATCAATCAATCTTTTCTCGCCAAAACATTTGATTCATAAGAATCATACCATATCCATCATTATCCATTTGAAAAGGGTTTACTCGATCAATCAATATTTACTCGATTAATATTTACTCGATAACTCTCCTTTTAAAAGTAACATATATAATCATAAGGTTTTGGCCAAAGCTTTTCACATAAGGGTTGTAGGGTTTGATATGTAACTAGAACGAAAACACCCTCACCTGGAATTCCACGAGACAAGAAACATGAGCAATACGGGTGCCTATTCAATTTGGAAGTCTCCGCCCTGGAAACAAACTGTACAAGAGAAGGAACAATGTGTACTCGTGAGAATTGACTCAATATGAAACCACATAGACGCACGACAATGCTAAACACATGATATGAGATGTAAAAGAAGTAAAATGATGTTATGGAGTTACACAATCAAGTAATTCTTTCAAGTACATTCCATACATGAGGGTTTCAAGCCCAATCATTTCATATCTTTCATAATTTCTAGCAAATCAAGTCATAAACTTCATATAACATTTATAATTCAAGTATATCAAGTTTACAATTGTAAAATAAACAAATAGAGACATTCAAATCATTCAAATCTCCCAAAATCACATATCAATTCCAGCTATATCAATTTTATATAATTCACACATGGCATACTCAATCAATATATCACTAAGCGGATTCAAATAACAAGGTTACCTAATTAAATCAAACAATATTCATATTATTTACAAAATTACACATATACCCCTTCAAGTTAGACAAATAGTTCAAATACGGCATATCGGAGTTCAAATTGCAAATCAAAGCATCAACATACATCATAGTTCATTTAATACATGCTTTCGTACACATTGGAATTCATATTGATCGACAAATCAAGCAATTGACAATTTATTGCAATTAAAACAATTAATTCAATTAAATAGAAATACACAAAATAAATCACAACAAATCAACCGGGCATCCGATTGACGAACGGAAAGTGGCGTTGGACTCACCACCACGAAAGGAACCTTCTGTCCGAAGGTCACCGGAATGCCGCTACCGGAGCCGGTCGAACAGCCACCGGCCGCCACCGGAACACCGCCTCCGGTGGTCGGAAAAATCCCCGGAAGGACAGGAACGTGCGTCTCGGCCTGCTCAACAAAAGCCCTCAATCAATTTCAGAAAATGCCAAACACGCAGGACTTCGTTGACGAAAACCCGAATCAAATCCCAATGACGAAAACTGAAATTAAATGTAAACCGTAAAACCAAACTGAAATCCGAGCATACCGTTGGAAAGCTTGTAACAAGCCCTACGAAAGCCCCAAGTGAAATCGCCGAAAAATCGGACCGCCGGTCCAGTCCCGGTCCGCCGCCGGTCCACCGCCGCCGGCCGGTTCTCTGACCGCCACCACCACGAATAGCTCGGACTCGACCTCAGGAACAACTTTTGTGAAGGAATCACCACCGAAACCGGCCGGGAAAAGGCCGAACCACCACCCCGAAGTCGCGCCGCTGCGTCACCGCCGGAACCACCACCTACGCTGCGATTCGCTCAAAAAGGAGGCCGGAAATGGAACGGGAAGGGTCGAAAACATAGGGTAGGGTGGTTGTTGGCCGGCGAGGGTCGCCGGAACGCTGCCGGCGTGGAGGTGGCGCAACCCGCCACCGTCGGACCACCACTGCGCCGCCGCTGGTCACTTTCAGGCCACGAAACTTGTACGGTTGTGACGGGCTCGTCGAGCTGATAAATTTGCACTATTGATTCGTCGAATTCCGTCGAGAAATGAGGGAGAACGGCAAGTGTGTGTTTTCACACCTTGAGTGTGTGTAAATAGTGCTGCTGCGCGAGGAAGACGATGAAGGCAGGAGCTGCTGAAATGGCACGCAAAACGAGGAAACCCGAGTATATATCTCGGATTCTCGTACTCAAAAACGATCGGAAGAACGGGCTAACGCAGTCAGAATTGGGCAAACTTAGAGTCTACGGACTCGTTTCGCTGCCCCGGACGCGTTAAAGGGATCAAAGAAGTCAAAATCTCTACCGAACGAGAAGTGACCGGAAAACCCCCTAAAAGGAGAAAATTACAAAAAGGGCCCTAACTCTAAAAGAGTTCAAAAGTGGGCCACACAACGCACCAAACACAAAATTAAATACATAAAAAGGTTGAAAGGTGACGTACCTTATTTATCGAATGAGCGGGGCGTTACAATCTTCCCTCCTTCAAAAGGACCTGTCCTCAGGTCCTACTGCTGGACCTGAAAAAAAAAATTACAAACTGAAATGTATCGATCTATTCCCCGAAATTGCATAGCATCTTAGCCCTGGTTGTGAAGTTTACTCCCCTTATTTGTATCAACCCCTTCAGAGTCTGGTAGTCACAAAGATCTGCTCGAACACTTGGCCGTTAATCACTTCAAAACTCGTTCGACTGCTACTAGTCCATTGCCTCGTCACTTGTTAACCTCTGTCTGTCCAGGCATAACGCAAACACGACAAACAAGAGAGAATCCCATCTCTCAACACACAAGTGAGGAAACCCCGTCCCTCAGAACACATAAAAGAGAGAACCCCGTCTCTCGGGCACAGAATTGAGAGAACCCCGTCTCTCAAACACAGAATTGAGAGAACCCCGTCTCCCAGCCTAAGTCTGTCAGATTCCACATCTTCCCAGACATCTAGTTTGAGAAAATCCAGCATTTCTCAAGCTCCTAAATTCAAGAGAATCCAACATCCCTCGAATACTTAAGTACAAGAGAATCCAGCATCTCTCGTGCACAGAAAACAGAAAGAATCCAGCATCTTTCTATCACATAATCAGGGAGAATCCACATCTTCCTGGCACGTAATCAGAGAGGATCAAATCCCCCTTCCACTCAAGCACACAAGCAGAAGCAAGGTTCACAGTAATCAACACACATCCCAATGGGCCAAGGTAACACAAAATAACAAAAATTTAATTAAGTAAACGATGCATGTATGCTCGTGCCATGGATGATTAGTGTACCGTTCACCGTAGTAATGGAATTGATGTTGTGACTTTACTTCTACGATTTGGATAG
Organism: Lantana camara; assembly: GCA_037501455.1. Classification (NCBI taxonomy): domain Eukaryota; kingdom Viridiplantae; phylum Streptophyta; class Magnoliopsida; order Lamiales; family Verbenaceae; genus Lantana; species Lantana camara. The sequence continues at coordinate 95,220,517 of CM074861.1, forward strand.
TCTGATCTCTAGCTGGCTTGATTCCCAACTTGTCTTTCATATCTTCAGTATGTGTTTGACTGAGAAAGTCAGACCTTGGTTGATCCTATTCTCGATTCCATTCGGATCCTTACTCACAGTTATCTTCTGCAATTAACCGAGCACTAGTTTATTCCGCCTACAATCAGAACATTTATCTTTGTACCAGGTTCATTATATTATCTTTGGCCGTACAAGAATCTTAAATTTTAACTCCCACTTCATACACTGTCACTAACTGGTTAAATTCTTTGTTGAAGATTTGGTCATCTGGAACTACTTGACATCCTTCTTAAAAGTGATAAATTTGACCAATTTCCTTTCTTGAAACTAATTTAGGAATCCATCAGAAGTTCCCTGATAATATCATCATCCTCGTTGTCTGAATCACGTGCTTATAAATTCCCAAACGAACCACTCTCTTCGATGCCTTATGAAGATCTTTATCCCGGTTATATTAACTTAACTCAAACTTTGAAGGTTTACTGATAACGCCGCCTTATTCTTTCTCGAGCAAAACTGTGAATTTAAGTTTCATGTCCGGTCGTGCTCTCCCCCATAAGAAATTTTATCTCAATTCCTTAGACTTTTCTACCACTTCTCGGATCAAAATACCTCAATTTCTTCAACTTCGCTTCCTCGGTATAAGTGGTTCTAATCACTCCACTTGTCTAGTGATAGTCCTCACATTTCCTTTGAAGCAATTAGTAGGAATGGCAACCTGCTTCTTTCGTTCCCACTTTCGATTCTATGTTCCCAAATCTCAGAATTTCTTCTTTTCTTGATCCCAGCAAGAATCAGTCGGAGTATCACTTGATAAATAAGATGTGGGGGATACCTATCAAGTAAACACTAAAATGCATGTCGGATTAGGGTGCCAATGCAATATCACACTTGTAAACAATTAAGGATGCAACACATTGGAACAATTATACAATTTAGAGATGCGCATATAAATAGAGAAATTTAAATAATTAAAACGACGTATGATGCACGTGCTTATGAATGCATAGAACCTGTCACCGTAGTTGTAAACTTTAACTTGGCATATTCTTTGTTTCTCAAATTGCAGGTTTGTCTTGAATTAATTGTTCCCCTCTTCTTTACCCACGGTCTTTCAAATCTTCAAAGTTCCCGTGTATCAACTTATGGATCTCCCAAGTCCGAGATTTGAAATCTCTTGAACCCAAAATTCTTCAACACCCATGAAATTGGCATCTTGACTTCTCTCGAAGAATCAATCCCCAATCGTTTACATTCGAATACATAATTTCCCTCCAATAGTTCTTTGTCTTTCTTTATCATTTCCATTTGTTGCTCCAGAGCTCTTAATTCAATCTCACAACTCGACACTTCATCTTGAATTTGGAAGATGAACTCATATCCGGCCGAAGATAAAATCCTTAGCATTGTCATTTTCCCTGAACTTATACTTACCACGTCGACTAATTTCTTTAATTCTTCTCAATACAACTCCTATCTCATCCCGATTCTGAAGTATGTGAATTCCCTCTTCGTAGTCTCTTCATCCTTTTTCATCGATCTAAATCCCAAGCTATATTATTCTTCATATTTTCTTTCGCCTCTCTCTCAAGTTAGATGGTCTTTACTACTTCTCAACCACGAACCTACTTTACTTTAATTCTTTTGAAGGTCATCGCCTCCACGTGGATAGAAACCTCGAATCTAAAACATCTTCGAGATCTCTCTTCTTTGGAATCTGGTTGCCAAATCTTCGTAGTGTAAACAAACATGTTGATCTCGTGAAACCAAATCATTACACGCCACAAATCCCGTCTCATCATGGATTCACCATCGGTAATAGAGCTAGCAAACTTTTCCTTCGAACTGACCTCTTATTCTGGACTTTGTCACTCGAGCCCTAACCTCATATTAGAAAAGGTTTGACTCATAAATTACTATAGAAATTCCCAAGGCATTCCTTACAGCTTCCGAGCTAGAAAGAAGAGCTTGTGGTAGCCTGTGGTTGTCGTAAAGATTGGCCGTGCGACCTATACTCTAGACAACACGACCCAGAGCACCGGTTCTGAACCTGGTAGCTCTGATACCACCTAAAGATGTAGCACCCGGGACGATAGGCACCACATCCCCCGCACTATGAGTCTAATCCACATATGAAATAGGCAGTCCACACATGAATCGGACTCACAGCGAACGGGTGACAATCAAAAGTACAATCCTGACTAGGCGGAAGCTAACCCTGGAACCATCAACAAAACCCAAAATGCGGAAGCAAGGAAATCATTCATGTAATATTCATGAAATAATGCAAATCCAATACGAATATAAATACGGGTTCCACTAATTAGTACACCTGTCCTAACCTGTCCCGAATCAATACAAGGAAATAATCATAACAACGGGTTCAACTGGCTCCAGAACCTGTCCTAACCTGTCCCGAATCAATATCAATTCAATAAGGCACACCGGCCAGCAATAATAAATCAATAATAAATCCATACATTAATTAAAGACAATATAATATGCAGTGAGTGTAAATGAGTGAGACTAGAACAATGACTCGACACTCTAACTCCGCCTAGTAACCAACACCTGCAAAAGAAACTGGAAAAAAGGGGGAAAGAGGGGTCAGTCTCTAGAAGACTGAGTGAGCAGGAGCGATACATATAATATAGAAACATGCACATGCAAGTCATAAATCCCGAGCAAGGTTTTATTTAAAGTTAGTTCCCAAAAAGGGCAAAAGAATGACTCAGCAATGCTCAGACTTTACGACTATTCATATTAAATTCATTAAGTTCGTAAATCATATTCAATCAATAAGGCTCGGCGAGTGAGCGTGCACAATCTCCAACCAAACTCCGACCGTGTACGACAAATATCATTAATACTTTAAATAGGTGATCATGCAATATATCATAATACACTCAGATCACATGCCATGTCCTAAATATATTGTTTGGGCAATCCGATGCCCGGCCTTCCCGCACAGTGCCTATCAATCAATAATCAATCAATCAGTCAATCATTTTCAATTATAAATAAGTTCCAACCTTCTTCCTCCGGGTTGGTGGTGGGTTTGCAAGGCCCGACCACCCAGTCACTGGCCAAAAGGGGTTACATGACTCCCCAGATGGCACTCAGCTCCCTTTCCCCGCCAATCTCCTGACGAGGTCCGGTACCGCTGTTCAATAGTGGGACTAGTGTGAGGGTTTACCGTCAGCCCTTGCCTCCTCGGGTCCCCACTCACACCAAGCCCCTGGGCCCCAATCAGTGCAATCAATCAATCAATCTTTTCTCGCCAAAACATTTGATTCATAAGAATCATACCATATCCATCATTATCCATTTGAAAAGGGTTTACTCGATCAATCAATATTTACTCGATTAATATTTACTCGATAACTCTCCTTTTAAAAGTAACATATATAATCATAAGGTTTTGGCCAAAGCTTTTCACATAAGGGTTGTAGGGTTTGATATGTAACTAGAACGAAAACACCCTCACCTGGAATTCCACGAGACAAGAAACATGAGCAATACGGGTGCCTATTCAATTTGGAAGTCTCCGCCCTGGAAACAAACTGTACAAGAGAAGGAACAATGTGTACTCGTGAGAATTGACTCAATATGAAACCACATAGACGCACGACAATGCTAAACACATGATATGAGATGTAAAAGAAGTAAAATGATGTTATGGAGTTACACAATCAAGTAATTCTTTCAAGTACATTCCATACATGAGGGTTTCAAGCCCAATCATTTCATATCTTTCATAATTTCTAGCAAATCAAGTCATAAACTTCATATAACATTTATAATTCAAGTATATCAAGTTTACAATTGTAAAATAAACAAATAGAGACATTCAAATCATTCAAATCTCCCAAAATCACATATCAATTCCAGCTATATCAATTTTATATAATTCACACATGGCATACTCAATCAATATATCACTAAGCGGATTCAAATAACAAGGTTACCTAATTAAATCAAACAATATTCATATTATTTACAAAATTACACATATACCCCTTCAAGTTAGACAAATAGTTCAAATACGGCATATCGGAGTTCAAATTGCAAATCAAAGCATCAACATACATCATAGTTCATTTAATACATGCTTTCGTACACATTGGAATTCATATTGATCGACAAATCAAGCAATTGACAATTTATTGCAATTAAAACAATTAATTCAATTAAATAGAAATACACAAAATAAATCACAACAAATCAACCGGGCATCCGATTGACGAACGGAAAGTGGCGTTGGACTCACCACCACGAAAGGAACCTTCTGTCCGAAGGTCACCGGAATGCCGCTACCGGAGCCGGTCGAACAGCCACCGGCCGCCACCGGAACACCGCCTCCGGTGGTCGGAAAAATCCCCGGAAGGACAGGAACGTGCGTCTCGGCCTGCTCAACAAAAGCCCTCAATCAATTTCAGAAAATGCCAAACACGCAGGACTTCGTTGACGAAAACCCGAATCAAATCCCAATGACGAAAACTGAAATTAAATGTAAACCGTAAAACCAAACTGAAATCCGAGCATACCGTTGGAAAGCTTGTAACAAGCCCTACGAAAGCCCCAAGTGAAATCGCCGGAAAAACCGCCGGAAAATCGGACCGCCGGTCCACCGCCGCCGGCCGGTTCTCTGACCGCCACCACCACGAATAGCTCGGACTCGACCTCAGGAACAACTTTTGTGAAGGAATCACCACCGAAACCGGCCGGGAAAAGGCCGAACCACCACCCCGAAGTCGCGCCGCTGCGTCACCGCCGGAACCACCACCTACGCTGCGATTCGCTCAAAAAGGAGACCGGAAATGGAACGGGAAGGGTCGAAAACATAGGGTAGGGTGGTTGTTGGCCGGCGAGGGTCGCCGGAACGCCGCCGGCGTGGAGGTGGCGCAACCCGCCACCGTCGGACCACCACTGCGCCGCCGCTGGTCACTTTCAGGCCACGAAACTTGTACGGTTGTGACGGGCTCGTCGAGCTGATAAATTTGCACTATTGATTCGTCGAATTCCGTCGAGAAATGAGGGAGAACGGCAAGTGTGTGTTTTCACACCTTGAGTGTGTGTAAATAGTGCTGCTGCGCGAGGAAGACGATGAAGGCAGGAGCTGCTGAAATGGCACGCAAAACGAGGAAACCCGAGTATATATCTCGGATTCTCGTACTCAAAAACGATCGGAAGAACGGGCTAACGCAGTCAGAATTGGGCAAACTTAGAGTCTACGGACTCGTTTCGCTGCCCCGGACGCGTTAAAGGGATCAAAGAAGTCAAAATCTCTACCGAACGAGAAGTGACCGGAAAACCCCCTAAAAGGAGAAAATTACAAAAAGGGCCCTAACTCTAAAAGAGTTCAAAAGTGGGCCACACAACGCACCAAACACAAAATTAAATACATAAAAAGGTTGAAAGGTGACGTACCTTATTTATCGAATGAGCGGGGCGTTACAAAAACATTAGGTGAGCCTAGGATGTTGAAGAATTTTAACATCAAACCGAAGTGGTGATAGTTAGGGAGCTCCAAGTTGAGTATGTTGATAGCAGAAAGAATTAGAAAAGGATCATCAACCAAAATCTTGATTAATAACAAGTAGGACGAGGAAAAGGTTACGGGAATTGAGTCAACAGAGAAGCTTGCAAGTGGAAGAGGATAAGAAAGTCTCCATTTTCTTAAGGGGGAGAGCCGGTCTGAAAATAAGTTCAAGTTTGAAGTTAGATAACACTCGAGGAAGTTGGGAATTTTCAGAGAATCAATTCTTCCTGAAATTCTCTATCAGAATCATGTGAAGGAGGTTGTCAATAATCTAAACTTTTCTCTCTCTTACACCAAGAAAAGTCCCATCATCGACAGTACCTTTGTTCCATCATCGTTTTCAAGAAAGTGGGTACACCGTCTGCAATTCTCCGATAACCTCAGGATATTGTTTGATTCAGTAAATAGAAGAAGGGATTCGATCTGGCAAAATTTGGATAGTAAATCTTGAATCTTAGTCCCTCTTGCTATTAGAGTATCTACAGTAAAGAGAATGGAAGAAAGTGGGAGGTAGAAGGAAAATGGATAACCAAGTTTAATCCGACAAGAGTTTTCTTACGAAGTTGTCTACCTACACCCTAGAGATGCCTGTAAACGCATACCGTGCTTCCATCCGGGCGGTCACCGTCACCCCATAAATATACCAGCTTACCAGGAACATTTCAAAGAAGACTGAAGATTGAACGATCCTTTCCTTCAAGATATTTCGCAGAATGTTGGGTATGTTATCAAATTTCAAGGATCAAATGGAAGACGTTTCACTAGGACCTGATTCTTTCGGTCTCTATGCAAGTGTGCTTGCTGAATTATTCTCACGGGATGATAACCTCGGTTCTTTTGTAATAAATATTCGCCGTATTGTTAACTAAGGGAATAGGAGCTTAACTTTCGGGCTTCAAATAAAGAGCTAAGATCTATGCTTCAGGAAGATGTTTCACTTGGATTACCGAGGTATAGAAAATAGTAAAACCTGTTCTCTCGATTTGTTGGAAAAGAACTTGCTTGGAACCCAAAGTCAGTCTTTTAAGCTTGAACGGGCGATTACACTCTAACAAGAAAATCAGGGTGTTCTCAATTCTGAAATCAGAAAGTAAATGTGAGAATCAGTGCAAGAATGGTTCAACCGGAAAATCTGGGATTAAAACGGGTTTGAAGACGTGGTGATTAATGATGATTGACGGATTATGTTAGAAAATAGCACAAGGGCAGAGACAATTACTGGAAATGGGGATATCGAACCGTCGTGGTACAAAGCGGGAAAAATCTCAACTAAAGAATCAAGTATTCAACCGAATTAATTCGGTCCCAGAATTTCAATCCTCGGTGAACGGTACACTTAATCATGCATACCACGTGCACCATTACTTAATTATTATTTTAATATTTTGGTACGTGATTCCTTGTTTATCAGTATTATTTCATTGTTCCCGTATATAATTCCTTGATTGTTATTACTTGTTTACATGAACCATTAGTTGCATAAATGATAATTTTATTTGATCCTTGTGTGTTAAGTATAAATGTTTACCTAAGTGCTTGCTTGAATTTCATTTCGAGTGCGTGAGAGACGGGGATTCTCTCAGGGTTGTCAGGAGACGGGGTTCTCTTGTTACTTGCTCGAGAGACGAGGTTCTCTTGTTAATCGTTTGAGAGACGGGGCACTCTCAGTATTTTCAACTACTTATCAACTTGTTTTAGTGGAAGGTTAGATTTTCTTAAAAGTGTTTAGGCTCCGGGAAGTTGAGGGTCGTGATTTCACATCTTGGAAGAATCTTGTGGAGGGAAGCCCTCTTTCGAACTAATCCCTGACGGGGAGTAGCTAACCCGCGTGGGATGAAAACGTAAGAGCCAATTAAATTCCAGGAATTCAGGACAAGGAATCCGAGGACGGATTCTCTTAAGGGGGAGAGAGTTGTAACGCCCCAATTTTCAGACAGTCAGGTACGCTCGACACTTGTGGGTTTCGAGCGTTAGGATTTTATTCTATTAATTTCGTTTAATTAATTTATACGTGTTATGTTAATTTTATAAATTGTTTTCCAACATGAATACGTGGAAAGTATATGAAAATCCATTTATTTCGAGAATTAGTGTATACATGGAATTTAATTGTTACATGACTTAATTGTCCAACTTGTATTAATTGCATAATTGCCCTTAATTGCTCATTTATTTCAATTGAGGGACTAAATTGCATGCAAACCTTTTTGGACCTAATTGATCATTTCCAAACCTTAGATACTCAATTGCATAACTTATAGAACTTTAGGGATTTGATCATAAATATTATATTTTGGCCAAATATATCGTGATATACATTTCTCCCACAATTATCATCTTCATTTCATGCCCATCATCCCAAATTTGCTTCTTGCTCTCACCGAACCACAACTCCAAAGAAGGGAGAAGAGATTTCATCCAATCATCCAAGTTTATTCAAGAAATTCCAAGCTTTCAAGCTCAAGCATCCATAGTCATCATCTTTTTCCATTATTTCATTCCAAGGTATATTTGATCATTTATATGATTTCTTGATAATTATGCATGAAGCTAGGGTTAGTGTTTAAGCTTGCCAACTTGATTGTTTGATGTTAGGAGTATGACTTCATGCTTTTAGCTTGAATTTATGTTTGAATTCTTGAAGAATTTGAGGATATATGCTAAACTCAATTATGAGCTTGAAGTGGATGATTTGTGATGATCAAGCAAGATTTAAGTGTTTATGTTGGATTTTATTATGTCTTAGGTATGCTAGCATGTTTCCTTCATTATTTATTGCAGCTAAGATTGAATTATATGATTGTTGATGAGTTTGGCAATCATTTCGTGCCTCCCCTGTTTCGTCCCCTGTTCTTCTGCACCTTCTGTGTAACGGGAATGGCCGTTCCCGTCCCCTTTGCAATTGGGGAACAGCCGTTCCCATTGTTTGAATAATGTGTCAGACGGCGAGGACGGGAACGCCCGTTCCCACTTTGTCTCACAGACGGGAACGACCGTTCCTATCTTCGGGGAGCCCGACAGCGGGAACGGCCATTCCCACTTTGAACTGAAACCTGGAACGGCCGTTCCCACCCCACTGACAGAAGAAAATATTCTGCATAAAATTACAATTTTAGCCCCTCGTTCCAATGGCTTATTTGACCCCAAATTGCTATTATATGATTGATTATATGTTGAAACAACATGTTATCATGCTACATTATGTATTGCTCGATGTCTCGTGTGTGATCACGCCGTGGGTCATTCTATGAGATTATATGCTTGAATTGTGGTCTCATGCACGTACATGGTCCCGTTTCATGTCCAGTTATTCTCCAGGGAGGAGATTGTGGATCATGAGCACGTTCACGCAATCACGAGTCGTGTGTCGCCTGCCAGGTGAGGTTTAATTTCTAGTTATATAGAACTCGTTTAACCTTTACGTGATTTTTGGCCAAAGGTATTTATAGTTATAATTTTATTAAATAATTTATCATTTCAAGTATGTTATTGTTCACGAATCAAGCATGTCATGTTCATGAAAGCAAGTAAATGTGTTCTCCTGGCCAGGTCCTCCTTTGTGAGGGCGCTGGGCTGGTCTTCGGGCTGGTGGTTGTCCGTCCAACTACAGGAAGAACAATACCCAATCGTGTACGTGTGTTCTCTTGGCCAGGTCCTCCTTAGTGAGGGCGCTGGGCTGGTCTTCGGGCTGGTGGTTGTCCGTCCAACCACAAGAAGAACAAAGCCTTATCGTGTACCTGTGTTCTCCTGGCCAGGTTCTCCTTACGTAGGGCGCTGGGCTAGTCTTAGAGCTGGTGGTTGTCCGTCCAACCAAAGGAGGAACAAACCCTATCGTGTTACAAGCAAGCCATGTATTGATTGCATGATTTCCATTCCATGAATGTGCTAATTGATTACAGTATCGCACAATTGCACGATAATTGAATTGCATGATCACCTAATGATTAACAAGCAAGCAAGCATGTTCATCGATTGCATGAAAGAACAAGTATTTAATATTGATAGTTGTATTCTCGGGTGAAGCTATATTATTATTGAACTTGTATATTTATCTTTTGTAAATCCTTACCCGAGAATATGACTTGCATGTTATCTGCGCTAATATGTATTTAAACCTCACTCGGTCTTCACAGACTGACGCCTCCACCTTTCAGGTATTGCAGGTGCACGCTAGGCGGGAAGTGAGTCGAGTCCAGTCCTGGTAGTCGAGTCTTGCACGGTGCATTTTATTTAATTGTTTATTTATTGTTTAAGGGATTTAGGTTATTGTTATTACTTATTTGGAGATGATAATGTATTGATAAATATAGTAAAGCATGTTTAGATTGATAAATGAAACATAGTGACTTGGTAAATGGAAATGCTTGATAAAGATTAGTTTATGCTTCCGCTTTAATTTTGCTGAATGAGTTAGTTTTCCCGCCTAGCCTATTGAGTTATTGCATTGTCACCCGTTCGCTATAGGTTAGTTCGTGTACGGATTGGCCATTTCGTATGTGGATTGACCTATAGTGCGGGGGTGTGGTACCTCCACGTGTAAGGGGTGCTACATGACCTCTGGTACACCCTTAGACCATCCGTCTCGAAGTTAGGTCCATAGCTACTATCTTACCCCTATCGGAGTTTAGCATATCCTCAAGGGTAACTACTCTCGACAACCTTGATAGTTCAATCCCGACCTTGAGATATTTATCCTTATGGTCTCTCTCAACACGAATCGTTTCCCATCTTCCGTTCTCGTTGTTCGTTCATTCTCTTTGACCCTCTTAAGGTTGTATTCGATATCTGGCACCATCCCATTATATGATAATTGGATTCAATCTTCTCTTGTTAATTCTGACTTAGGAGTTCACAGAAACTTCCTTATAATTCCATCACCTCCAGATCGGACTTCCATACGTAGAAATGTTCAATGAACCATTTCCCTTATATCTCGTAAAGTCTTCACCCGAATTTAGCCACGTAGATTTTCTCTTATCAACTTAACCATTACAGTCGTCTTATTCATTTCCAGTTGCCACCATGCGGACTTCCAGATCCTTCTTAATTTGCATCCCCGTTGTCGCTACTAACATATTTCTTCGATCTCCACTTCCATCTTCCAATTTATCTCTCGGTCGTACTCCCCCCCTTAAAATGTTTGCCCTTACATGTCAAACTCCATTAATCCTTCTTTCACTGAAATTCTTAATATGCCACTTCCATTAGGGAGGGTTTTAATCATAATGACGACCCAAAGGTTTCGCCTTTCCATTTCTCTTCTAATCCTCTTGAGGTGCGGGACTCCTTCCTCTATTCGAATTCCCGTTTCATCAACCTACCTTTTACTTGAAATTCTTTATTTCCCGAAGTCATCTTCATCGAATTCGAAAGTGGCTTGGTTAAGTAATACTTGATAGGTGAGGTGGATGAGCTTCCTATCAAATAAACACTAAAATGTATGTCGGGTAAAGATGACGATGTACATGGCACACTTGTAATGAAGTAAGAGGCAACACATTAAAGCAATGAAATCAAACAGAAATACGCGAATAAACATAAGGCCAGAAAAATAAATAATTAGTGCGAGGTATGATGCACGTGCTATAAATGTTTTGGAACCTATCACCAATGTGGTAAGTTGTTAGCTCCGTCTCTTTTCCTCGGTCCTCCAATCCCGATTTTTCTTTGACTTGGTGATTATTCCTTGCCTTTCCCATGGTCTTCGAGATTTCCATGAATCTTTGTAAATCAACTTGTATCTTCCACTATCTGAGATTGTAATTTCTTGATTCCTAATTCTTCAACGTCCAAGAAGTTAGCATTCAAACTTTTCCTCGAAATCCGACCTCTACTTCTAGTCGTCACCTCGATCAAGAATCTCGTGCATGTCCTTTATGAGGTTAACTCACCTCCAATTGCTTATACTTGAACGCAGGATTTCCTTGCAAAGAGTCTTTGCCTTTCTTTATTGTTCCCCATTTGTTACTCCATATCTTCCAATTCAATCTCACAACACGACAATTCAGCTTGGATTTGGAAAAACGAACCCAAATCCCGACCTCAATATCACCACCTTCCCTAAATTTGGATTACCCAGTTACTTGCCTCTCTCTACTCCCTTCCAGACTCGCTTCCCATCTTAATCGAAATCTAGAGCACCCAAATCCAACTTTTCCCGGTCTTAACTTCGACAAACTCGATTTCTAATCACTAGGCTTAGTCAGAAATCCTTCTTTGTCAACCCTTGGTTCATAACTCCTATCGAACCCATCTTACCTCGACTCCTCTTAATTGTTGATACCACTCCGATGATCCGAATCTGGGACCAAAATACCTTCAATGTTTTGTTCACTTCATTCCTTAAGTTAAACGATCCCGTTGAATCCGATTATCGTAGTTTATGTTGAAGTGCTGCATATATCAATCTTCAGAGTTAGCAATATTCCCCGAACAACTCTTATCTCATCAAATGCCTCTTTAGCCTCGCATCTCCAAAACGTTCCTCCATTCCGAATCCTAACCCTTGAACTCTAGCTCCATCTAGAAAGCCTCACATCTCGAATTCTCTACATTCTTCCCGAGTATATCCTTCCTATCTTCCATGCCTCAGAAAAGCTTGCAACAGATCGTCCTTGTCGTAGAACCTGGCCGTGGTTTGATATTATCTTCATAACCTATAAATCATAACTTACTTCGAGAGTATATGCATGCGATTAGTGCATGCCCATGACACATATTCAATGCTAAAAACAAGGATCCGTATATTAATGCTGCAGATAGTTCAACAAAATTAAAAGAAAAGCCAAATTTCACGTTCAAGATCGATGCAATGCACACATTGTCATATAGTTCCTAAGCCACACGACCTAGACTGACTCAATCACGACACGAGAACACCGGTTTTGCAACCGGGCTCTGATACCACTTAAGGATGTAGCACCCCGCACGTGAGGCGCCACATCCCCCGCACTATGGCTCAACCCGAGTAACGAAATGGTAAAATCCACACCCGTATCAAACCATAGCGAACGGGAGACAAACAGAAAAATCCTCCTAAGCTAGGCGGAACCTGGACCCTATAATTATAACTAATCAACAAGACATAATGCAACAGAGAACTAAATTCAAACACAAGCATTGGCCACGACCTGCAGAAATTAAACAAACAAACCGCATGCATACTTGGGCTCTTCAGGCCTCTTTTAAAATTCATAATCAACCCCGACGAGGGCAATTCAATAGCACATATACATAGTCTCAAGTTCATAATCTTACAAAGTTAAACCACGCACAATTTAAATACATAAGTGAATGCAGAGACGCTTCTAACGTAACTTGACCGACTCAAACCCAACACAACTCCGCCTAGCTCGAAACTCCAAAGCCAAACCTGCACACTAAAGTGCTGGGGAGGGAGAGGGTCAGTCTCTAGAAGACTGAGTGAGCAGGAGCGATATACATATATATAAAAACATACACATGCAAGTCGTAAATCCCGAGCAAGGTTTTATTTAAAATTAGTTCCCAAAAGGGCAAGAGAAGGATTAAGCAATGCTCAGATTTTATGACTAATCATATTAATTCATTACATTCATAATTTATACATAAACATAAAGGCTCGGCGAGTGAGCGTGCATCATCTCCAACCAAACTCCGACTGTGTACGACACATATCACTGATATATTAATTAGGTGATCATGCAATATATATCATAATACACATAGGTCATATATCATATCATAAAACATATTCGTTTGGGCAATCCGTGTCCCGGCCTTCCCGCACGGTGCATATCAATCATACATAAACATAAACATAATCATAAAAATCAGTTCCAACCTCTTCCTCTGGGCGGTGGACGGGTTTGCAAAGCCCAACCACCTAAACATATCATGATGGCTGTGAGGTTCATTTGTCCTCAAAGCCCGGTTAGCGTTTCCTCGTCAAAAACTCCTTGACGAGGTCCGTCTCGTCGTTAAACATAATGGACTCAGTACACGGGATCACCGTCGGCCCTTGCCTCCCCAGATAGCCACATGTACTGAATTCCTGGGCCCGTGAACATAACATACATGCATAGACTCGCCAAAACATTTCAATGCATAAGAAACATAACATAATTCATAATTCACTTGAAAAGGGGTTTATTCGATCATAAATTACTCGAGGAAGCTACTTTGAAAATACCATATATATATATTCATATGGTTTTGGCCAAAGCTTTTCACATAAGGATTGTAGGGTTTATTATATAACTAAAACAAAAACACCCTCATCTGGATCATGGCGATACAAGGATGCGAGTATCGAGTGCCTAGTTGATCAAGATTTCTCCACCCTGGAGATAAACTGTACAAAGGACAATGTAATGCGTTCGTGAGACTCAAGACTCCAAATGAACCATATATGACGCACGGCATGCGATGAACATGTTATGAATACATAAAAGATAATGTTATGTAAGGAACATGTTCATGTGCACAATTAACGCATTTAAATCATATAAACAAGCCATTCGTTCGTTCAAGAAAGCGTTCATAATCATTTAAGTCATGAATTTCATATTTCATATCAAATCAATTCAAGGAATTCAAATAACGATTAAAGCACGTACTAAACACTTTTACAATTAGGAAATAGGTAATTAAAACATTCAAGTCATGATCGAAATTAATTAACGTGAAATAGATAACAATTAAATTCTATAATTAAATAAATTAAACAATAGTTAATATATATAATAATCATGCATTTAAATGATATATAATCAAATTAATTTCTAATTACATATACGTATTTGGATACATATATACGTACGTCTATGCATTTACCATAACATATATTAAATATATACTACACATATATAGATATATACGTAACACCCAAATCAAACATGCATAATATATATTAAGTACACATTTTCATGCAAAACACATCTATAATATAATTCATGCATGCATATACTATAAATATATAAATACATATTATAAGTACTCATGCATGCAAAATATATATACATATTTATATATTACATGCAACACACACTCTCCCAGTTCATGCATGCACAGCAAACACACACACAAATTCCATGCATGCAATCACTTCCCAAACAACAGCAGCCTTGTCTGCATAAAACTCTCACACACACCCCTGCATAGCAAAGAACAGCAGCAGCACCATCAAGTCCCTCCCAAGCATACAAATACGCAGCAACAACACTCCAAATTAAGCAAACACATACACACAGCAACACAAGGAAGTAGGAGCAGCAACCCAGCAACAAGAAAGAAAAGGAAAAGAAAGAAGAAAGAAGCAGCAGAAGAAAGAAGAAGAAGAAGAACGAAGAACAGAGGCTGTACCCGCTCAGGTAGCCAACCCTTCACCAATCTCCCCGGCCGGGTAGGAGGTACAGAAAGTCTCTGTAACCGGGGTCCCCGGCCGGGTACTATCCAAGTGAAAACTCTCCCCACCTGGGGAGAGTGTTACAGAAGCAAACCAATAGCAACAGTAGGCGGCAACGAAACAGGGCAAGAAAAGAGGTGGAAAAAGGGCAGACCAAACACCCACAAAACTTACCCAATTCAATCCAACACAATAAGGTCTGAAGAGGCTATGAACTTACAGCAACAAGACCTGGAATAACCTCAACAAACGCAGCAACCCACAAGGAAAAGACAACAGTTCGTGCGAGGGGAAAAACAGGGCAACCGGGAAGGAACAAAGCAAGGTAATCCAGGATCAAACAACCAACATTCTTACAGAAATTATGGTAAAAAGAAACAACATTTAACACCAAAATGAATCACAGAAGCTAGCAGCAAATCGGTACGTAAAGGAAGGGAAAATTCAGTTTGAAGTTCAATCCTTTCATAACAATCCATAAATGATATCTCACCAAACACTTAACCATCAATTAATACAAGCATACTCGGTCATAAATGATGTAAAAGAATCTTATATATATCATCAAAACAAGTCAGAGATCAAAGTAAACAAGAAATCATCAAATCACTCCAAAACCTAACTATTCATTCACATCATCAAAATCCCACGAAATCTGACTCAAATTTGGATATGAATAGATCAAAATGACCAGAGAAGCATGTATAATATAATCCTAACTCACCTTGTTGATTGGATGAAAGTTGATTGAGATTTGAGCTCCAAAACCTTAAGGATTTGCACAATTACGGGAAAACTGGACTACAGAAGCTTTTGGATGAATTTCTGGTGTGTATGAGGATTGGTTCGAGATGGGGTAGGTAAGGAATGGTAAAGGGTTGAACTAGGGTTAAAATGCCACCAACCATAGGTAATTTGGTTAAGTTTTGATCAAGTTATGGCCATTTTAGTGAAGGGTGGTCATTTTGGTGCCGTTTCGTTTTTAGGTTGGATTTCGGAGTTTCAAATGATTTCGGAAACATATAAGGTTAAGTTTATTAAACTCAAATCTTCGATCCGAGTTCAATGAGTTTGACGGAACTCGAATCCGAGTTCCCGAGCTCAAGATATCGTGTACGGAACCAAGGGTGCGCTAATTGCTCGTTAGCCCCCGATTTGGTTCCACGATTCAAATTAAATTCGTTAGCATGTCAAACGAGTTCAAAAACATAAACCGAGCATATAGGCATGTTCATAAAATACATATTTATGACATACTAAATTTCCACGACATTTCGATATCATTTCATATAAGAACGAAGTACAAATAAACATTCATGCACATATTCTTAATAATTCTATACATTATAAATTAAAACTAAAATCTAAATTCTATTTTCAATATAATTCGGGTCAACGGCTTTGAATAAATTAATTAATGTGATTGGAGCATGATTAATTAATAAAACACCTAATTAACAATTTATAATAATTACTAAATTAACGAAATAATTAAATTGAAATAAAATGAAAATAAAATAAGATAATACAATTTATAATAAAATTAAATATAAAATACTTATAAACAATTAATCACGTAATTAAATAATTTAGTTACGAAATTTATAAACAAATATGACACATAAGTTTAAATGAAAAACCGGGACATTACAATCTCTCCCCCTTAAAAAGAATCCGTCCTCGGATTCATTGCACGCCTAAAACAATCAATGAGAGATTCCCCGTCTCTCACAAACAACAAAGAGAGAGCCTCGTCTCTCGAGCAACAATGAGAGAACCCCGTCGCCCCAACAACAATGAGAGAACCCCGTCTCTGGCAAGCAAAGAGAGCACCCCGTCTCTCGAACAAAAATAAGAGAATCCCCGTCTCTTACAAACAACGAGAGCACCCCGTCTCTCAACCAAAATAAAGAAAGGGAGTCTCCAATACCCCCCAAGAAACACACGCAAAACCAAATTTAAAATCACGCAAGCCACCCCAAGGCAAGTAACAGATATCACTCACGTTAAGCATCAATTACTCCAAGTAATTTAACTTAAGAAGAAATCGGAGAACATAACAAAGAACTTATTGAAATTAAATTTGCATGAATGTATGTATCATGGATGCTATAATTACCGTTCACCGTAGTTGCGAAATTTAAAATTATGAGTTGTCGTTGTCCAGTGTAGCATTTGTCCTGAAGATAACTCAGTGCTCAGCTTGTCTTTAACCTCCTCAGGATACCCCGAACAATTAATAGATCCGCTAAGGATTTTATTCTTTAACCCCTTTCCGACTTGTACCACATCCATTCTTCTTCGATCCCTCACCATTTTCCATAATCTTCATTCAACCAACCAACTCTTTTGATTAACCGAGTTTGACCTCTGGTACACCCTTAGACAATCCGTCTCGAAGTTAGGTCCATAGCTACTATCTTACCCCTATCGGAGTTTAGCATATCCTCGAGGGTAACTACTCTCGACAACCTTGATAGTTCAATCCCGACCTTGAGATATTTATCCTTATGGTCTCTCTCAACACGAATCGTTTCCCATCTTCCGTTCTCGTTGTTCGTTCATTCTCTTTGACCCTCTTAAGGTTGTATTCGATATCTGGCACCATCCCATTATATGATAACTGGATTCAATCTTCTCTTGTTAATTCTGACTTAGGAGTTCACAGAAACTTCCTTAGAATTCCATCACCTCCAGATCGGACTTCCATACGTAGAAATGTTCAATGAACCATTTCCCTTATATCTCATAAAATCTTCACCCGAATTTAGCAACGTAGATTTTCTCTTATCAACTTAAGCATTACAGTCGTCTTATTCATTTCCAGTTGCCACCATTCGGACTTCCAGATCCTCCTTAATTTGCATCCCCGTTGTCGCTACTAACATATTTCTTCGATCTCCACTTCCATCTTCCAATTTATCTCTCGGTCGTACTCCCTCCCCTTAAAATTTTTGCCCTTACATGTCAAACTCCATTAATCCTTCTTTCACTGAAATTCTTAATAAGCCACTTCCATTAGGGAGGGTTTTAATCATAATAACGACCCAAAGGTTTCGCCTTTCCATTTCTCTTCTAATCCTCTTGAGGTGCGGGACTCCTTCCTCTATTCGAATTCCCGTTTCATCAACCTACCCCTTACTTGAAATTCTTTATTTCCCGAAGTCATCTTCATCGAATTCGAAAGTGGCTTGGTTAAGTAATACTTGATAGGTGAGGTAGATGAGCTTCCTATCAAATAAACACTAAAATGCATGTCGGGTAAAGATGACGATGTACATGGCACACTTACAACGAAGTAAGAGGCAACACATTAAAGCAATGAAATCAAACAGAAATGCTCGAATAAACATAAGGCCGGAAAAATAAATAATTAGTGCGAGGTATGATGTACGTGCTATAAATGTTTTGGAACCTGTCACCAATGTGGTAAGTTGTTAGCTCCGTCTCTTTTCCTCGGTCCTCCAATCCCGATTTTACTTTGACTTGTTGATTATTCCTTGCCTTTCCCACGGTCTTCGAGATTTCCATGAATCTTTGTAAATCAACTTGTATCTTCCACTATCTGAGATTGCAATTTCTTGATTCCTAATTCTTCCACGTCCAAGGAGTTAGCATTCAAACTTCTCCTCGAAATCCGACCTCTACTTCTAGTCGTCACCTCGATCAAGAATCCCGTGTATGTCCTTTATGAGGTTAACTCACCTCCAATTGCTTATACTTGAACGCAGGATTTCCTTGCAAAGAGTCTTTGCCTTTCTTTATTGTTCCCCATTTGTTACTCCATATCTTCCAATTCAATCTCACAACACGACAATTCAGCTTGGATTTGGAAAAACGAACCCAAATCCCGACCTCAATATCACCACCTTCCCTAAATTTGGATTACCCGGTTACTTGCCTCTCTCTACTCCCTTCCAGACTCGCTTCCCATCTTAATCGAAATCTAGAGCACCCAAATCCAACTTTTCCCGGTCTTAACTTCGACAAACTCGATTTCTAATCACTAGGCTTAGTCAGAAATCCTTCTTTGTCAACCCTTGGTTCATAACTCCTGTCGAACCCATCTTATCTCGACTCCTCTTAATTGTTGATACCACTCCGATGATCCGAATCCGGGACCAAAATACCTTCAAGGTTTTGTTCACTTAATTCCTTAAGTTAAACGATCCCGTTGAATCCGATTATCATAGTTTATGTTGAAGTGCTGCATATATCAATCTTTAGAGTTAGCAATATTCCCCGAACAACTCTTATCTCATCAAATGCCTCTCTACCCTCGCATCTCCAAAACGTTCCTCCATTCCGAATCCTAACCCTTGAACTCTAGCTCCATCAAGAAAGCCTCACATCTTGAATTCTCTACATTCTTCCCGAGTGTATCCTTCCTATCTTCCATGCCTCAGAAAAGCTTGCAACCGATCGTCCTTGTCGTAGAACCTGGCCGTGGTTTGATATTATCTTCATAACCTATAAATCATAACTTACTTCGAGAGTATATGCATGCAATTAGTGCATGCCCATGACACATATTCAATGCTAAAAACAAGGATACATATATTAATGCAGCAGATAGTTCAACAAAATTAAAAGAAAAGCCAAATTTCACGTTCAAGATCGATGCAATGCACACATTGTCATATAGTTCCTAAGCCGCACGACCTAGACTGACTCAATCACGACACGAGAACACCGGTTTTGTAACCGGGCTCTGATACCACTTAAGGATGTAGCACCCCGCACGTGAGGCGCCACATCCCCCGCACTATGGCTCAACCCGAGTAACGAAATGGTAAAATCCGCACCCGTATCAAACAATAGAGAACGAGAGACAAACAGAAAAATCCTTCTAAGCTACTCGGAACCTAGACCCTGCAATTATAACTAATCGACAAGACATAATGCAACAGAGAACTAAATTCAAACACAAGCATTGGCCACGACCTGCAGAAATTAAACAAACAAACTGCACGCATACTTGGGCTCTTCAGGCCTCTTTTAAAATTCATAATCAACCCCGACGAGGGCAATTCAATAGCACATATACATAGTCTCAAGTTCATAATCTTACAAAGTTAAACCACGCATAATTTAAATACATAAGTGAATACAGAGATGCTTCTAACGTAACTTGACCGACTCAAACCCAACACAACTCCGCCTAGCTCGAAACTCGAAAGCCAAACCTGCACACTAAAGTGTTGGGGAGGGAGAGGGTCAGTCTCTAGAAGACTGAGTGAGCAGGAGCGATATACATATATATAAAAACATGCACATGCAAGTCGTAAATCCCGAGCAAGGTTTTATTTAAAATTAGTTCCCAAAAGGGCAAGAGAAGGATGAAGCAATGCTCAGATTTTATGACTAATCATATTAATTCATTACATTCATAATTTATACATAAACATAAAGGCTCGGCGAGTGCGCGTACATCATCTCCAACCAAACTCCGACTGTGTACGACACATATCACTGATATATTAATTAAGTGATCATGCAATATATATCATAATATATACAGGTCATCTATCATATCATAAAACATATTCGTTTGGGCAATCCGTGTCCCGGCCTTCCCGCACGGTTCATATCAATCATACATAAACATAAACATAATCATAAAAATCAGTTCCAACCTTCTTCCTCCGGGCGGTGGACGGGTTTGCAAGGCCCGACCACCTAAACATATCATGATGGCTATGAGGTTCATGAGTCCTCAAATCCCGGTTAGCGTTTCCTCGTCAAAAACTCCTTGACGAGGTCCGTTTTTTCGTTAAACATAATGGACTCAGCACACGGGATCACCGTCGGCCCTTGCCTCCCCAGATAGCCACATATACTGAATTCCTGGGCCCGTGAAAATAACATACATGCATAGACTCGCCAAAACATTTCAATTCATAAGAAACACAACATAATTCATAATTCACTTGAAAAGGGGTTTATTCGATCATAAGTTACTCGAGGACTCTACCATGAAAATACCATATATATATTCATAAGGTTTTGGCCAAAGCTTTTCAGATAAGGATTGTAGGGTTTATTATATAACTAAAACAAAAACACCCTCACCTGGATCATGGCGATACAAGGATTCGAGTACCGCGTGCCTAGTTGATCAAGATTTCTCCACCCTGGAGATAAACTGTACAAAGGACAACGTAATGCGTTCGTGAGACTCAAGACTCCAAATGAACCATATATGACGCACGGCATGCGATGAACATGTTATGAATACATAAAAGATAATGTTATGTAAGGAACATGTTCATGTGCACAATTAACGCATTTAAATCATATAAACAAGCCATTCGTTCGTTCAAGAAAGCGTTCATAATCATTTAAGTCATGAATTTCATATTTCATATCAAATCAATTCAAGGAATTCAAATAACGATTAAAGCACGTAGTAAACACTTTTACAATGAGGAAATAGGCAATTAAAACATTCAAGTCATGATCGAAATTAATTAACGTGAAATAGATAACAATTAAATTCTATAATTAAATAAATTAAACAATAGTTAATACATATAATAATCATGCATTTAAATGATATATAATCAAATTAATATCTAAATACATATACGTATTTAGATACATATATACCTACGTGTATGCATTTACCATAATATATATTAAATATATACTACACATATATAGATATATACGTAACACCCAAATCAAACATGCATAATATATATTAAGTACACATTTTCATGCAAAATACATCTATAATATAATTCATGCATGCATATACTATAAATATATAAATACATATTAAACGTACTCATGCATGCAAAATATATATACATATTTATATATTACATGCAACACACACTCTCCCAGTTCATGCATGCACAGCAAACACACACACAAATTCCATGCATGCAATCACTTCCCAAACAACAGCAGCCTTGTCTGCATAAAACTCACACACACACCCCTGCACAGCGAAGAATAGCAGCAACACCATCAAGTCCCTCCCAAGTATACAAATACGCAGCAACAACACTCCAAATTAAGCAAACACATACACACAGCAACACAAGGAAGTAGGAGCAGCAACCCAGCAACAAGAAAGGAAAGGAAAAGAAAGAAGAAAGAAGCAGCAGAAGAAGAAAGAAGAAGAAGAAGAACGAAGAACAGAGGCTGTACCCGCCCGGGTAGCCAACCCTTCACCAATCTCCCCGGCCGAGTAGGAGGTACAGAAAGTCTCTGTAACAGGAGTCCCCGGTCGGGTACTATCCAAGTGAAAACTCTCCCCACCCGGGGAGAGTGTTACAGAAGCAAACCAGTAGCAATAGTAGGCGGCAACGAAATAGGGCAAGAAAAGAGGTGGAAAAAGGGCAGACCAAACACCCACAAAATGTACAGCAACAAGACCTAGAATAACCTCAACAAACGCAGCAACCCACAAGGAAAAGACAGCAGTTCGTGCGAGGGGAAAAACAGGGCAACCAGGAAGGAACAAAGCAAGGTAATCCAGGATCAAACAACCAACATTCTTACAGAAATTATGGTAAAAAGAAACAACATTTAAGACCAAAATGAATCACAGAAGCTAGCAGCAAATCGGTACGTAAAGGAAGGGGAAATTCAGTTTGAAGTTCAATCCTTTCATAACAATCCATAAAAGATATCTCACCAAACTCTTAACCCTCAATTAATACAAGCATACTCTGTCATAAATGATGTAAAAGAATCTTATATATATCATCAAAACAAGTTAGAGATCAAAGGAAACAAGAAATCATCAAATCACTCCAAAACCTAACTATTCATTCACATCTTCAAAATCCCACGAAATCTGACTCAAATTTGGACATGAATAGATCAAAATGACCAGAGAAGCATGTATAACATAATCCTAACTCACCTTGTTGATTGGATGAAAGTTGATTGAGATTTGAGCTCCAAAACCTCAAGGATTTGTACAATTACGGGAAAACTGGACTGCAGAAGTTTTTTGGATGAATTTCTGGTGTGTATGAGGATTGGCTCGAGATGGGGCAGGTAAGGAATGGTAAAGGGTTGAACTAAGGTTAAAATGCCACCAACCATAGGTAATTTGGTTAAGTTTTGATCAAGTTATGGCCATTTTAGTGAAGGGTGGTCATTTTGGTGCCGTTTCGTTTTTCGGTTCGATTTCGGAGGTTCAAATGATTTCGGAAAAATATAAGGCTAAGTTTATTAGACTCAAATCTTCGATCTGAGTTCAACAAAGTTGACGGAACTCAAATCCGAGTTCCCGAGCTCAAGATATCACGTACGGAACCAAGGGTGCGCTAATTGCTCGTTAGCCCCCGATTTGGTTCCACGATTCAAATTAAATTCGTTAGCATGTCAAACGAGTTCGAAAACTTAAACGGAGCGTATAGGCATGTTCATAACACATATATTTACGACATACTAAATTTCCACGACATTTCGATATCATTTCATATAAGAACGAAGTACAAATAAACATTCATGCACATATTCTTAATAATTCTATATATTATAAATTAAAACTAAAATCTAAATTCTATTTTAAATATAATTCAGGTCAACGGCTTTGAATAAATTATTTAATGTGATTGGAGCATGATTAATTAATAAAACACCTAATTAACAATTTATAATAATTACTAAATTAACGAAATAATTAAATTGAAATAAAATGAAAATAAAATAAGATAATACAATTTATAATAAAATTAAATATAAAACACTTATAAACAATTAATCACATAATTAAAAAATTTAGTTGCAAAATTTATAAACAAATACGACACATAAGTTTAAATGAAAAACCGGGACGTTACAGCTTGCTTCCATAAAGGAGATAAACGGGCAGGTCTTCAACCTCTGGCCCGAAAATACCGTAGAACCCAAAGTCACTTTCTTCGCAAAACAATCCATCTCCGCCCGATGTCGAGACAACCAATCCATACACAAAATCACCCTATACTTCTTGATAGGCATCTTAATCAAATCTGCAGGATACTCTTGCTCTTCCACAACCACCGGACAACCCCGAAAAATACAGTTCGTCACAAAATTACCACCAAGGGGAGAAGTAACAACAAAAGAATCATCAAAGCAAGCAACAGACAAAGAAAGAGTAGCAACAAGCTGGGAAGCAATAAATGAATGTGTTGCTCCCGGATCAAACAATGCATGCAATGGAATGCCATGAATGTGGATAGTACCTTCAACAACGGCGTTGGAATCCACTTCTACATTCTCTTCCTCTCCCTCCAAAGCGTAAGCTCTTGCTTGAATAGGTGCTCTTGGAGGCCTCATATTCAAAGGTTGAGAAGCTCAAGTCTGAGGGCCTCTCAGTTGAGAGCAATTACCGATCAAGTGGTCGGGTTCTCCATAATTGTAACATCTATTAAACTTCTTCTGATATGTCTCCTCGGTGTGGTTGGGACCTTTACAATAGGAACATTGTATAGGAGTAGGTAAATCAGGTGCTACCGGTACCGGACGTCGAGCTCTCTTGATCGAAGTATTAGAACCTTGGGGTTTGAAAACCGGAGGCCCACTTTGTGATATTGGCCTCTTCCCCAAATTAGAACCCGAACCTTGGCCCTAAGAGTAAGTCGGGGGCCTCAACCTCAACCTATTAGCTTCCACCTTAATAGCCTTCCTCGTAGCTTTCTCCCAAGTATCCACAATTGCAGCTTGTAAAGCATTCTGAATTTCATACCTCAAACCATGGATAAAATTCAAGGGCTTTCTGAGTGTCGTCATTAGTAATGTGTGGAGCATACGGAGTAAGTCTCTCAAATTCCAGAATATAATTCTCAACCGTTCGGTTCCCTTGTCTCAACTCCATGAATTCCTGGAGCTTTCTTTCCCGTGCACTAGGTGGAATATAGTTGTGGCAAAATTCTGTAACAAAGCTTTCCCAGTTGAATTCTTCATCTATTCTTTCGAAACGAGCTCTCATAGCCTTTAACCAATTAGAGGCAGGACCTTGAACAAACCGTGCTGTACATATGTCTTTCTCATAAGAAGGAGCGGGGAAAATTTCCCAAATCCCAGAAATCTTTGATAACCACTCTTGCGCTTGAATGTCATCTCCTCCATACCATTTAGATGGTTGTTATTTCTGAACTCCTTGAAGGCCGGAGTAACTTGCCCACCTTGCCCTTCACCTTGATGATTATCTCTTTGAATTTGTTGAAGTTGGTTAAGGAGAGCTTGTACAATATTCTCGGCATTTAATGGTGGAGGTGGTGGTGGTGCTTGTAGAGGTGGTTGATTAAGGTCCGGAGTTTGCTCCCTATCCGCTCTCCGTCTTGGAGGCATCCTGAAAATTCACAATTCAAGAAAGTATCGATGCATGTGGTTCAGTTTATGATCATGAAATCAATTATCATGAAATTAAAGCAATTAAGTCACATAATCATGTAAATGAATACAAATAATCACATAATCCTAAATCGAACGACCTAGACAAACTCAACACGACTCCAGAGCTCTAGTTTTACAACCGAGAGCTCTGATACCACGCAAGGATGTAACACCCCGGAGCGGAGGGTGCCACATCCCCCGTACTAAGGTCTAACACGAGTAACGAAATAGGGAGTTCGCACCCGTATCAAACCATAGCGAACGGGAGACATACAAAACACACACCCTCGCTAGGCGGCCTAGACCCTCAAAACTGCACAAAATAAAATCAGAGTAGCGGAAGCAAATCATGCAATAAACATAAGCCCCAAGATCACATATATACATATCAAAAAGAGGGTCAAGTATCCAAGCTACCATGCTAGATCATATACAAACTATACAATGCCATGACGGCCCAAAATAATAAGAGTAATAATACATAATCCAAAATACATAAGCAAAGGAGAAGTAATCCCCTACGATACATGAGGACTCAAGCTACACCACAAGTAACCCAAAACACACTTGCTGACGGTCCAAGCTATCCATATATACACGAGACAAGGTTGAATCACGACCAGTTAATAGAAGGGTTGACGGTCCAAGCTATCCATATATACACGAGACAAGGTTGAATCACGACCTTGAAACCTTCGACGGTTAAAGGGGGCTAACTCACACACCCAATACATATATATATAGAGAGCAAAGCAAATAATCAAAACCAAAGGATCCTTGAACCGAGAGTAGTTTTTGCAATCAAAAGCATTACCCATGATATTGATATACATAAGTGTAAAGAAAAGGGCAAAAAGGGCTAAATGCCAAATCTCAAGTTTTAGGTATTTAGGAATCCACTCTCGTTCCATATATCATGCAAACTAAACCAACTCGGCGAGTACGAGTCACACATCCCAACTTCCATATACGAAGAACATAACAAAGCAAAACAAAACATAATCCATCCCCAACACCAGTTAATAGAAGGGTTGACAGTCCAAGCTATCCATATATACACGAGACAAGGTTGAATCACGACCTTGAAACCTTCGACGGTTAACTCCGCCAGCCCAAGAGAAACACCCTTCCTCGATCCTCCCAAGGTTGGATGAGACTCTCAAATAGAGGTGTTGGTGGAAGAGCTTGGCGACCCCTTGGCCATCCCTAGATTACCATACCACACTCCGGGGCCCAAACATATCACGAAAATCACGCATACATATCACAAAGCTTATCTTTCAAAGCCACATCTCGCTTACACACACACACACTTGCATAAAGCTAAAGTTTTTCAAACAAAAACAAAATAGCTTATATACGTATACAAAACGTTTTCAAAATCTTATAACAAGCTGGTCAATCCCTCAACAAAGATATCATACATTTATTTAACATATAATATACATAATCGCATCTGAGGCTTCAAATCAAGTAGGGTTATAGGTCGATTAACTAAAAGAACAAAAACCTCACCTTGTCAACGTGCGTAGTGGAGACAAAAGTGTAAATCGGACACCTACGGAGCAAGCTCATCCTCAACAGGGAGAATCTCTAAACAAAACAACCAACAAGGAACGCTCTTAGACTCAATATGAACCACATTGACGCTCGGTATATGCGAATGTATGTTCATGATGCAAATGATATGAAATGAATTCATCTTTACGTCATATAAGAGCATTCAATGTACATAAGATCACATCTCATAAACGAGGGCAAAGAATAATCCAAAAGTTCACGAGAACAAGCCTAACAAATCATATAACAAGTTAATCATACATACACATCATAAACGAGGTAAGAAAGATCAACAAAAGGCAATGAAACGACGAAAGAAACTCCTCCCGGCCATCACCTACGAAGTGGACACGGCCATGTCCAAAATACAAAGGAATCGGACATGGCCGTGTCCGATTTAAATTAATTCAGGACTCAAAGTCGAGAGCTTGACACGGCCGTGTCAAGTTGTAAGTGTTTTTGGATACGGCCGTGTCCAACGTTCGGCCTGGAAAAATGTTTGGCGCAACAAGTCCGAATTTGAGGGGAGAAACAGGGGATTTTGGTTCATGGCATTAAGGAGTCTCTTAGGCCTTCAAAAGCATGAAAAAAACACTAATTCACCATATATTAAAGCCATACAAGAAGTAACAAGTTCAGCTCCAAAAATGCAAGAAACAAAGCAAGAAAAAGGAGGAAATGTATCAAGTTATATCATCAAATTCTCAAGAGTTCATTAATGACCAACCATTCATACCTCAACTACCATGAAAGGATAAGCAATAAATACCAAAAATCATGTGTTAGAAGTCACATATCATCACCAAGAATCAAGAAAACAAGAATGGAAGCAAGAATCATCAATTTCTCCTAAGTTCTACTATTCAACAACCTGGCCAAATCTCATCAATCTACCATGGAAATCAACTCAAGAGCACATAAAAGAGAGAAGAGAGAGTGAAGATTATAATCATAAACTTACCTTTCAAATTTGAGAAGCTATGGGTGTGATTTGAGCTCAAAATCATCAAAATGGCCAAAAGGGGTTTTCTCCTTCCTTTCTTGCTTGGAGCTGATCGATATTGAGGGAGAGGGAGGAAATGGATCAGTTTTAAGGGGCTTAAGGGGCTGAGATGATGGTTAACTCAAGGTACAAATCATGGTTTGGGGTTTGGTTAAGTTTAAGTGGGGTCCACAAAGCTTAGTTAGGTCAAAAGATAGTTTGTAGGCATAAAAGGCTTGTTTGGTTAAATTTTGAGGGTCTTAATGAACTTAGAAAAAAGTGAGGCTTATCCCAGTTAACCCAAATCATCGAAATGAGTTCGACGGAGGTGACAAAATTTGAATCCAAATTTTCGAGCTCAAGATACATGACCCGGGACCCAAGGTGCGCTAAATGCTCTTTAGCCTCCTTTAGGTCCTGTCTCCAAAATGAACCCAAAAAGGTAAGCAAAATAAATACCAAAACATAAAACGAGCACATAAACGAGTCTATAAGGCATATAATTAACACATAACTCAAATTCACGGAAATCAGAATTAAATTCAAATCCAAAACAAGCAAAATACGAGCAAGGGAATTAAACGTCCAAAACTAGCAAATACATATCAAGGCAATATAATTCAAACATCTTCAATTATTCCACGTTAACACGTAAATATCACATAATCACTTAAATGAATAATTAAATTACGCACGTAATAGGTTACCTGAGAGTTCGATCAATCGGGATGTTACAGGGAATGTGATGGCTCGTTGCTCCGGGCGTCACATTTATTGCTCAAGATATTGATATTGGTTATGAGTTTGAACTTTATAAATATGAATTCCTTTAGTTTAATTGTTGATGATCTGGTTTTAATTGTTATGAGTAGCTAAACCCCGTTAGCCAAGGGGATGATAATTGTGTAGTTTTTGTTATTGATGATATGCTAGATTGAACTCTGATAGGTTTCTATATTATGAATTCTATGTTTTGTTTGCATGTTAGAGCCTGATAACCTTCAGCATGAACTTAGAATTTACTTCGAATCGAGAGATTATTTTTAGATTTGGATTGGGAGTTTATACATTAGAATTAAAGGTTTGAAGAGATGGTGTAATCTGAGTCGCTGCTATCTATACACTAATCTTGTTTGATTGGTGTAAGGGAGAACGGACCATAAGAGCAGGTGTTAAACTTAAGTAAGCACATTTGTTCGACTTTTAGAGAAGCTTGCACTACAAGAAAACAACCGAAAACCGATGGGAAAAACTAATCTTGAGTAATAGGTAGTGTAATCTGAGTCGCTGCTATCTGTACACTAATCATGTTTGATTGGTGTAAGGGAGAACTGACCGTAAGAGTGGTTGTTAAACTTAACTAAGCACATGTGTTCGACTTTGAGAGAAGCTTGCACTATAAGAAAACAACCGAAAATCGATGGGAAAAAACAGACAGAAATTTTCGTCGGTCTTCTATTGGAATTTCTGACGGAAAACCGATGGAATTTCTATCGCTAAGAAAATTTGCATTCCAACGGCAGAATTTGCATTCCGACGGAGATTAGGAAATGCTTTACTTGTGGGGATCCAGCACTTTGGGCTAAGGATTGTAATCAGAGGATGGACCGACAGAATTTGGAAAGGCTTCGCGGGAAGATAGCGAGGACCTTGACTCAGGTAGAGACCAACGATTGGGCCACCGCTACCAGGCTAGCTATAGAAGTTGAAGCGGAGGAACAAAGACTTGGAACTAGGAAGAATGTTGCTAATCCTTGTTTCAGTTTGGGTCTTAGGAGAGTTGTCCCTAGTTCTTTCTCTCAATCTCCTCTGCCGAAGAAGGGCCGTTTTATGGGGAACAAAGGAAAAGAGAAGAAAAGTCCTCTGACTGCACAAGGGTATAAACCGTGTGAGCATTGTGGTAGTATCACCCACGATGAGAATCATTGTTGGAAAAAGTTAGGGAAATGCTTTAATTGTGAGAGCACCGGACAAATAGCAAGGAAATGTACAGAACTGAAGGCTAAAGGACCGGGTGATGGGACAAGGCCCGTAGCACGTACATGTGCCTATGCATTGAACGGAGGACAAGAGGATGATGAGTATGACTTCCGTACTATGGTGAAAGGTACGAAATACATTCATGGCATTGCACTCATACATTTTGGTTTGGATGTCATTACCGAATTGTTACACTTGTGACGTTATATGCTAGAATGTAATTATTTGATATGCATGTAATTTGCGATGCTAATTGCTTTAAGTGTTAACATGAATACGGTAAGTTAGAAACTGATTGTTCTTTACCGGGTGGTATATTTTATAGTTGATATATATGTTTCACCTAAACTTGATCTATTTTATGGCCTCTCTTATGTTATGTCGG
Organism: Lantana camara; assembly: GCA_037501455.1. NCBI lineage: Eukaryota > Viridiplantae > Streptophyta > Magnoliopsida > Lamiales > Verbenaceae > Lantana > Lantana camara. Next base: position 95,250,719 of record CM074861.1, read on the forward strand.
TAATGATTGACAGTAGATGTTACATTTGTATTTATCTTGTCTCCTACTTGTGCAATTGTATAAATGCTTCCTTGGACAAATTGCTCTACAATGTGATAACTTTAGTAACCCTGATATTAATGCAACTTTGGGAATTAGGAGCTATGTTGAATAGAATTGAAGCATAAATAAGTACTTGTGAGCCATGTTGTTTTCTTGTTTTTTGGAATGCGTGATTTTGGGTTGAGAATATGTCTAATTTACTTATGGGAGAACTTTCGCTTAATTGGAAAATCATGCTTAATTAGTTAACAAATTGATGGTTTATATCAAGTTGCTAGGAACCTTAAAGGATTTTTTTGTATTAACTCCGAACTTATGTGAATCGCCTAGGGGATCTAATTGTAATATCTCTAAACCTTGAATGTGTGTAAAACTTGAGTTCGTGCCTCGATGCATGTTACGAATTTGTAAGGCATAATTAATGAATCGAGAATTTACCGCTTACCTTAAAACATGACTTTATGTGATTAAATTATGTTGTTCATTCGAGCATGATAATATGGGATAACTATGCATACACTCATCTATGATTTCGAATATGAGACTTGAATTGATTGTTAGAGTGTGATTTAAAGGAATCGAGAATGTGTCGTTCTAGCTTGGAAGTATGACCTTATGTGAATAAATGTATGCCTTATATATATTGAGCATGGCGTATGTATACTTGAGGCTGCATAGACTTATTGTAATGCCCCAATTTTCGACTTTCCAGGTACGCATGACATGTGTGAATTTTCCAAGAGTTAGAATTATTTTAATCCTTTTGTTTGTTAAATTCCTATAATTCATGATAAATGGTATAAATTATATTTCAATGTGATTACGTGAAATATGTATCAATTTGAGCATTATTTTATAAATTGAATTTAATTGTTACTGAAATTAAATCCCGAACGTGCCTTAATTGTTTAGTTTATATGTCTTTAATTGATCATCAATTTTAAATCCAAGGACTAAATTGCATAAATATATTCTTGGACTAAATTGATCAATCTCCAAACTTCATATCCCTAATTGCATAACTTGAGTAATCAAGGGCTTAATTACAATTTGTGTCAATTCATCAATCCCAAGGGATGAATCACGTTAACTGCTTCTTCATGCTTCCACTTCATTTTCATCTTTCATTATACACAAGAAATACACACCATATTTGCTTCCATTTTCACGAGGAAAACATCCAAAGAGGGAGAAGAATAAATCATCCATTCCAAGCTAATATTTTGGAGGAATTGAAGGTCTTGGATCATCATCATCATCATCTCAACTTCATCTTCATCTTCTAAGTCTTCAAAGGAAGAGAGGGAAGAATACATGAATACTTGAATTTATGAGATTGAAAGCTAGGGTTAGGATTTGTATGAAATAGCTTGTGTTTTACTTGTTAGAAGCATGATTACAAGCTTTAGACTTGAATTCCATACATAAATCTTGAGATTTATGGAAATATTGCATGAGTTCTTCTTTGGAGAAAAGTGGATGATTATGGGGATTAAAGCATGATTTGGGAGTTTATATCGGGTTTTATTGCACCTAAGACATGCATATGTGTTTCACTTCATGAATTATAATTGTTGGACTTGAATTACATGAGTTTTGGTGAGATTTGATGATATTTCGTACATCCTCTGTTTCTTCCCCTGTTTTTGCATCTTCTGCGCAATGGGAACGGGAAGTATTTAGGGAACGGCCATTCCCATAGTGTGAATAGTGTGCATGGCAGCGAGAGTGGGAACGGCCCTTCCCGTTTTGGCTTGTAAGCCGGAACGGTCGTTCCCATCTTCGGGAGTCACTTCGGCGAGCTGGGAACGACCCTTCCCATTTTGCACTAAGGGCCAGAAAGGCCGTTCCCAGGCCTCTGGAGAGGCAGAAAGTTTCTGTATAAAACATGAATTTCCATTTCCTTTTCTTTACCTCTATTTGATCCCAATATGCTATTATATGATCAATATCATGTCATATATGAATATATTATGCTACATTGTTCATTGCATGCCATCTCATCCCTTGAATATGCCCTATGTTACATGATAGTAGTGTTATCAAATTATAGCCTAATGAGGACACAAATATTCTGTTCCTTGTCCAGTGTTATCCAGAGCAAATATAGAGATCAATAAGCATGTTCACGTATCCATGGGTTCAACAAGGAAGTCAGGCACATGCAAATCAATGCGTGTAGCTTGATTAATATCATAGTAGTGCAAAGCAATGCGCGTATTATAATTATAACATGATTATTAGTAACGAGTAGCATGAAATCGGGATAACCCCTGAATCCACCAGGAGGTGGAGGAAGGAATCCCGCACGTGAGAGTCATGCTCTCGACATGCATAGCATGAAATCGGGATAACCCCTGAATCCACCAAGAGGTTGGTGGAGGAAGGAATCCCGCACGTGGGAGTCATGCTCTCGACGTGCGTAGCATGGATGGATAGGGCTTTGCAAACCCACCATCACCGGAGTGAATGAGTTCATGAAATGAATACACGTGCACGGTATCATGTTATCGTGATTGGAGTGATGGAGTGATTGGAATGATGGAGTTATTGGAATGAGGGAGGTATTCATAAAATTAATATACATGTAATACTCTTGCAGGTACCTTCTAGACGGGAAACGAGCTGAGTCGAGCCCTGCATCCGAGTCCTGCACGGTGCATATATTTATTTACTCTTTCAAAGGAATTATTGTTAATGTTACCTGATATGTATTTTAGGAGATGAAAGTGTATTGATATGTAAACTCAGAATATGGATTATTTAATAATTGATCGATAGTATAGCATGCTTCCGCTGAATTATTATGCATGGTGTTTTATTATCACCCGTTCGCTGTAGGTTAGTCTATGTACGGACGTTTTATTTCGTATGTGGATAGACCTATGGTGCGGGGATGTGGCATCCTTACGTGTTGGGGTGCTACACTTATACATAACTAAGATTATGATATCTTGATTAGTGCTACTTGAATCAACTGTTAAAGTACGATTTGTAATTGCTATGTTTAGATACTTACAACTTCATATACATTAAATGCTCAAATTAACCTTATCTACGCATTTTAATACAAGACTTGAGCTTGGAAATTTAATCGAATGACCTTTCTATGCATACTACTACTAGATATGAAGTTAGTAATTTAATTGCTTGGTCTTGGATACCTTGGTGAACTTGTATGATATAAGTATGAGTTAACTCTTGTGATATTTGTGACCTTGAACCTAGTACATACTTAACTGTGTGTGTTTGTTACGGTGAGCTTTGAGGGACGCTCTTGACGCGACGAAGCCTTTACCTCACTGATGGAGAACAACTCGACCGTTCGTAAGCCCTTTGTTGTGTATCTTGTTTGTGCTTTGCATGTTTTAGATTCGAGTAGTTGTGCGTGTGCTTTTGTGCTTGAGTGTTGCTGGGTTCTTTCTCTTTTGTGTTCGGGGGATGTTGTGTCCCCTCGGTTATAGTTATTTTGGGAATGTTACATTCTCCCGAATTTAGGAGTTTGTGAGATGTCAACTCTTTCAAACTTAGATGTTTGAGGGATGCGGATTCCTTCGAACTTAGGATGAGAGAGGGGGTTCTCTCGTTACTTGTTGAGAGACGGGGTTCTCTCGTTGCTTGTTGAGAGACGAGGTTCTCTCATTACTTGTTGAGAGACGGGGTTCTCTCGTTGCTTGTTGCGAGACGTTCTCTCGTTGCTTGTTGAGAGATGGGGTCCTCTGGTTGTGTGTCTCGTCTTGTTGGCTAGCGCGTTCAGATGGCTCCGATCAGAAGGGATCTTTTGAAGGGAGTAAGCCGGATCAAGATGGACTAAAAGTGTGAGCACCAACTAAAATCTTTTGCTTAGACAAGTGTGAAGGTTAAGCTGTGTGGAAGTGGTATAAGACCGATAACAGAGTTATGCCAAACGAAGGAGGAAAGGCTCTGAATTCGAAGACGGTGACCAAGTCTTCTTAAAGGTAACACCAAGAAAAGGGGTTCCTCACACATGGGTAAGAGCGGTAACCTAAACCTAAGATCTATGGTGCCGCTTGGAGCTGTGGAATGAATTGAGAAAGTTGTTCCGAGGAGAGATGGGGACTTTTTCGATGGAAGAGGTGCACTTGGATCAGAACTTGACACTTGTGCCACAACCGGGGAAGAATTCGGACGAGAATACCAAGGATTAAGGGTTCAGCTAACTCTTTTGGATAAGGTTCTACGGAGAGATCGCAAGTCCGAAGAAGCAACTTGGGAAGCGGAATAAAAGATACAGAGTTTTCACCCGAAGTTGTTTTCCGATGGTAAATCTGGGGATAAGATTTCTTTAAGGAGGGGAGGTTGTGATGCCCGCTTCTCAATCAAGGTAGGGTTTGGCACGAGAGTGTATGATTTATCTTTTCATTGCATGAGTTATGTGGAATTATGCCTTAATTTGGTAATCGTTTTGTGCTTATGTGAAATACATGATTTGTATGAAATACATGACTATTTGATATGTTAATTATGTGCGCGTATTGTTCTTATTGAGCTTTGATAGCATGTTTTATGATTAAACGAAACTATGTGCTTATTTGGACATCAAAGCATAATTTAGTGACAAAAAGGAAAATTTATTTTCTGAGCTTGGAACTGGATAGAACTTAATGAAATTGCTTAGATGATTCGATTACGAGTTTGTGGGTTCTTGAATCGCTCGATTTGGAGTTCGGACGAAGAAGTTATGGCCGTATTATGAAAAGTCAACCCTTTCAAGCCTAAATGTTGACCTGCGACCCAATTTCAATCCTGACCCAATTTGAGACCCAATCTCACTTAAATCCAACCCGTATGACCCGCTCCATGACCCTATTCAGCTGATCCAATTTTTCTAATTCAGATTATAACACTAGGACTCAAAGTTACGTTATTTCATAAGATTCAAACCCTCTCTCTCTCTCTAACTTTTCTCTCCAACCTATTCATATTCTCTCAAGAACACCCAAGACCTTCAAACTATTTCCAAGAACCAAGATCGAAGATTAAATCTGGAGATTCAAGACTAGAGAACAAGATTCCCTCTTCGATTTCCAGCTCCCAAGGTAAGATTTGTGTGCTCTTTTCATGGGTTTGTGTTCTTTATGGTTTTGAGCTTGAATGTGAATCTAGGGTTCATGTTAGTCGGATTAAATCCGAATTTGTTGATGGAAATATGTTTATCTTGATGCTAGGAACGATTTGATATAAGAATTTCTTGTTTTCATGTTCATTTGAAGATTTCACCATTAAAGCACTTTGAAGCTTTCATAAGAACTTACGCATGTTTATGTTCTAACATATTTTAGATTGTTTTGATGATGGATTCGTGTTCCTTATGTGCTTTTATGAAGAATATGATAGGTTTCCTTAAGTTTCATGCTTGTTTGAAGTAGCCACCATTGTTGACCTTTGAAGCTCCTATGAATATTCTTGCATGTTCATCTTCTTGTGTGTTTTAGCTTGATTTGGTGATTGATTCTTGTTCCTTGAGCAATTTCATGAAGAATGTGATTAATTTCCTTAAGTTTCATGCATGATTGGAGGTTTCACCATTTTTGAGTTTGAAGCTTTGAATGTGTGAAGAAGATGAAGTTCATGTTTGTAATTTGTTGGAATATTGATGCATATTCATTCCTAAATGTTCATAACATGATATTTGATGTTTAAATTCGTTTATGCATATTGTATACACTTGGAAGCATGATTTAAGAGTGTTTAGAGCCTAAAATTCATCATTTGCAAGCATATGTTCGTAATTCCGTTTTGCACCAGTAGCAAACCCAACACCCGTGTGAAAATTACATTGAAACCCCAAACCCCCGTTTGAAGAATTACTGTTATGTTTTTTCAAGGGCCAAACGCCCGTTTGCATTTCCTTCACAAACACCAAACGCCCGTTTGGGTGCTCTCGGGTCCAATTTTTGAGTTTTTGTGATTTTGATCGTTTTGCTTCGTTTTCACTTCCTTTGCACTTCTTACACTCTTAATATGATATATATGACTTGGAATCATGTTTATGTGCATTGTAATGTCTTGCATGCCTCGATTATGTGTGAGATTGTACTAAGTATGGTTAACTTGTTATCAATTGTATATGTCATGACTTGGAAGTTGTTATATGACTTATATGATGTTGTTTGATCATCATTATTGAACGTATGCTATACTTGAACATTCCTTGCACATTATTAGCATACTTGCATTCATGTCAAAGTCGTGCGTCGTCCTATTTAGGTATTGAGTTGAGTCTTATCTTTGTTGGTACGTTTGTCTTATTAGGTGGTGAGTCTCCGGACGTGTAACCTTCCTTGTTCGTGCTTGATCTTCGAGGTTCTTGGTAAAGTTGAGGAGTTATATTAAGAAATGATTTCAAAACTGTGGACACATATGGCCTATCATATTTGATGATTTAAACTCCCGTTTTCGAAATGTATATGTAAGCTTTATAAGCCAAGTTTTGTGAGCTTTGCTCGTATTATCGATATTTGCTTATGGAAAACGATTTACAAGTAAAACTTGAGTTTTGGTATATGGGATAGATACCCAAAATGGTTTCGGAACTTTCATTTGGATATTATGTATGTGTGAGTTGTGTAGCGAGGTTATGATGTACCTCGCAAGGACGCTTGCTTGGGGCAATCGAATTTGAGCTCGGGGATGGTGGTGAGAGATATTCCGGGAAGGCAAGGGCCGACGGATGTCCTTATCCAAAGTTCCCACTATGGACAAGACTACTAAGACTCTGAGGAGGTTTCGGAGTTGAAGTTTTCTTGGAGAGAGCTAGGTTGCATGGACCGAATTCTCTACGTTATGGATGATTGGGGGGTACACACCCTCGACATCAACGATGTAAAGGATGGATTGGTTTGATTTCTTGGTTTGGGAAGATCGGATGGAGTGCTCGTTCTTGTCGAGCCGGTTATGTGTGGCTTATGATCCATATTTTTCTAAAACTTGCATTTACTTTGAAAGAATGGAATTATGAATATCTTTGTTGGGCATACATTAAACTCCCCCCTCCTTATATTATATTATGTATACTTCTCCTCACCGGTTCCGTTTGAACTGATCTCCTTTACCTTCCGTGTCCGCAGGTTGCGTTTTGGAGTCAAGCTAGGCGGGGTCTTTCTGGAGAGTCTTGTTTTTTAGTCTAGTTTGTACTCGTTTTGTTGTAGCGTACTTGATGACTTATGTTTATGTTTTCGGGTTTACTTATGGATTATTATGTTTGGAGATGTTGAGATTACCTTATTAGATGGACCGTGGCAGTCTCTAGGATGATTTACATTTCCATATTTTGAGCATTATGTGCTGGACCGTGTTGGTAGCTTAAATGATGGATTGATCTTTATCATCTTGTGATACTTGATTTGAGAAGGACTGAAGCGCATGTATTGATATTGAAATCTTATGCATGTGGTACGTTTTAAGCTTCCGCGTATTTGTGTTTGTTCTTAACTCACTTGTTGTGAGTCTAGTACCGCCTAGCTAGGTTGTCCGTTTGTCACCGCTTGCTTCGAACTTGGCGGGTATATGGATGATAATTCTATATACAAGCTAGGTCCATAGCGCGGGATAGGCGTGGATGCCTTCGTCCGGGTGTTACAGATAACATATACAAACTTCAATTACCACAATCGAATCATATACAAAAGCATGACTGAATGCAAATGAAAATGCAACTCGAACTAGAAGACTTTAACCCGACCGACTCAAGACTCCGCCTAGCATGCCCAACCTGTAAACTGAAAAGATGAAAGGAGAGGGTCAGTCCACCGACTGAGTGAAGGGGGCTAACGCACACCAGCATATGTCTACATATAGCGCAAAGCATGCATTAAACAAAAGGCTATGAACTGGGATTAGGGTTTTACACACCAAAGTCATTTTCCAAATTAATGTCATACTTATTCATATATTCATACATTCTGAAGTTTGAAAACTCATAAGGATTCATAGATTGGAGAACGCATAGGGATTCATATTAAAACTCATAGAGATTCATATTGAAACTCATGAAGATTCATAACTTAAAACTCATAAGGATTCTTATATTCAGATTGATTTATAGTTTAGCGTAGAAATCTAATATTGAAAACAAACTCTCCTATCCCGTTTCATAGTCAACATAATAAAACAAACTTAAATTACCCGACGAGTACGGGTCAACTTTACCTCTTAATAAAAGAATTCATAAGAAATATAATAAAACATAAATTCGTAAAATTCATAGGACTCATAAATACATAAAATTCATAGAACTCATATTCCCGTATTCCATCCACTTTCTCTGGAAGTCTGTACGCGGGTTACGGGCCCACATCTTGTAACTCGATACCTGTACGTGAGGTAGTGATCCCACAACGTACTTTAAGGATCACGTGCACAGGCTTAACCCGGAGGCCCAACACCACCTCGGGCATCCTTACCCACGCCTCCGGGGCCCAGGGATTCATAAGATTCATAAGGATTCATAGGACTCATAAAGAAACATATGTAGCTCGCGAAACCTAGAAACATACGATTCTTACTTAAGAAACCTACCATAACAAACATACCTTACCGTGCAACTCAGCATATGCTATACACGTGCCTCTCCGTGTCTTCCAAATTCATAATATGCTGAAGGAGAGTCATAGTTTACTTGACATTACACGGTTTGGAGCATAGCCTCGTTGAAAAAGCATTTTAAGCTTATATACGCCCGTACATATAATTTCAGAAGAATTCATATTAAATCGAATAACAAGATTCATAACGTATCATAAGACACATATTTAGTATATATATAATAGTATATTCGCATACGGGCTTGAAAACGTGGATATAGGGTCGTAGGTCGCATTAACTAAAAGAAAACAAACCTAAACCTCACCTTTTACCGAAAGAGCTCACGAGCGAGCGTTGGCGACCAAGAAGAAGCTAAATGGTGGAACCGATACCTCAGTACCTCAAATATGAGACAAACAAATGCAAACTTATGACTTAGACTTGTTCGTGAGCCAATTAGACACACGACGATGCATAAGAATGCAAAGGGATGCAATGCACGTCATAAATATTCATACTTAGGCATTCATAAGGTTAATATTCAAAAAGGAGATCATGAAATGCAAGGAACGTTAAACGTAACACTTAAGTCATTTAAATTCAAATTCATATAAAACGTAACATATCACTTCATGATTTATATCCATAATTCATAGCATAAAATTTCACAATTTAAAGGTCACATTCTAAGAAATAATTTCCTAAGGTAGTAGTAATATCATACTATTTTAAATAATCAAATTATAGCACTTAATTTCCTATTACTTAAATATAAAACGTAGTATATATATAATATATTATACACATGCATATCTATGTACATTATATAATACCTATATACACATATATGCACTCTAAATTGCATAACATATCATACATTGATTCCACGTAAAACCCATACAAAGGAACAAAATTTAATATATAAGAATTCTATTTAAAAATAAAAGTCATTGTTTAATATCCAATTAATAATAACAAGACCATATTCATAATATCATTCACCATACATGAATTAACTAATTCATGCATTAACTACGTAGGAACTATGCAAAAGGAGCAAGATTGAACAAGAAAACACCTAAGGAAGAAAGAGATAGCAATTAAATCAATCAAGCAATGGCAGGCCATCTCCCCGGGATTCTCTTTGTAGCCTTCCCCGGCCGAGGAAACAGGAAAAACGTTCCAGTAGCTATTAGGGCAAAAGTCCCCGGCTGGGGACTTCTTCCATGCAAATCTCCCCACCCCGGGAGATTCATTCCAGTCGCGCAGCAGCTGAAAACGAACCTTGTCTCTCCCTTGTTCCAAAGCTTACAACAGCAGCAACAAATAACAAACAAAACAAGGCAGCAAACGCAACAGCAACAGCACATAAGCTCCGCAACAAACCGACAACTAAGGCGTCAAACGAAAGAAAGGGAAAAGCTTGGAAAAACATGAACTCCATTAATGGCATCTTTGCATACACCCAACCAACACTTAATACAAGTTTACGCAATCACAAATGAGGCACAAGGAACACAAATATAGCTTCATATCAAGATAAAATCTAAAGGAATTCAATAATTCTCATACTCAACAATTAGACCGAACTATTCATTCAAATGCCCAAAACCATATCATTTATGGATCAAAATCAGAAAACTATGGATGAAAATGATCATATAAGCATACAGATATCAAATATGTATTACCCCTTAAAGAAGATGGAGAAAAATGAAGATTGGAACTCAAAATCCAAGTGAGGGGAATGGAAATGTTGCTGCTCCAATGTTCAGATTTTTCCTTTCCTTATCTTGCTTTGATCGAAGTGATGAGTATAGGGGTTGGTAGAGTGCTGAGTTGGGGTCAAGTGGGGCCAAGAATCAAGTGAAAAGGTTGAAAGATGAGGGACTTATGTGCAAATTAGTGAAAGGTGGTCATGAAGACGCTAATCAGTTTTCCGGGCAAATTTCGGAGCATTAAACGGGCTTAGAAAAATATGAGGCTAGATTCCTTATCGTGAAAATCTTGTTACGAGTCCGGCGCCATTTTCAGAATTTGAATTCGAATTCCCGAGCTCCAGTTATAAATTCCGAACATAAGGCGCTCTAAAACTAGTTAGGCCCTCGAGTCCCCAAAACAAATAAAATGGTATGATACCATTTCAAACAAGTCCAAAAATGTAAAACGAACACATAAACGAATTCATAACTCACAAATCTCGAACATATCAGAAAAGCATAAAATTTCAATCTCAAATCGAACACAAACGCAACACATTTCAACAAATAAGCATATTATTCAAATAATAAAAATTAAATTTCAAGAAATAATATATAAAATAAAATAAAATAAAAATTAAATCAATTAAAATAAATAAAATTTAATTAAAAAGGCTATTTTTCAATTAGGTCCAAAGCTTTCAAAAAGTTGCAATTAAGTCCAAAGCCAAGTTTTCAATTAAGTCAAAAAAATTTCAAGTCATAAAATTGCATACTTAAATCACGTATATCACATAATTCACGAAATTAGCATACTCGGGAATTAAATTCAAAAATAGAAAAATTAAATACAAAAGTTCAGACGTGAAAATTAAACAATTAGAGCATATAGATCACTTAAACAATTAATTCAACGTATAAATTAAATCAAAAGAAGAATTAAAACGTCGGGAAAACCTCTCGTGACGTCATACCTGGCTCGTCGGAGAGACGAGGTGCCACAATCCTCCCCCCCTTAAGAGGATCTAGTCCCCAGGTTCGCCTGCTCGAGTTTCAAGCTCAAGCAACTTTCCGTATTCACCTAAATTCAAGGTTCATGACGTCCCGACAAGGGTTAGGCCGGTAAGGTCTTCACGCACAAGGGGTTTGATCACTTCTTGAAATCTTGATGGAGAATTTCCTCATCACTTGATCCTTGCTAGGAGCAACTAAAATGTTTCGCACGATAGGAGGGTCCAAGTTTGATTCATTTCAACTACTCAAAAGCTCGGCATTACACGAATGGCATGTTTACCGAACCTCCACCACTCTCACCTTTTGATTCAAGAAGTCCCTTTGTTGGAGTGCTAAATCACCACTTCTTGCTCGATCCGGAAAATAGTCGTGTAACCACGACCCTCAGCTTACCGAGAAAACCCACACACCCGAGAAAAACACAACAAGCACACATACACATGAGTAAACTCACGACAATGCCATAACCATCAAAGACGCATGAATGATGTATGTACCATTCACCATTTCTCGAAGCCCTTCAAATTGATGAGATAGAGTGGAGAATCAAGGTTGATGTCTTAGAATTCGTGACCTGGATTCCTCGACCTCGGTTTTATTGAATGGATCCTTAGCTTGTTGATTCCATTCAATTTCCCTAATTTCCATGAGGGATTATTTAAGTTCCTTTCCCCTCCGAAATCTTTCATAACTCATTTAATCTTGATTCACCCTAATTCAGTCGACCATTATCGTATCACGATCTCCAGGTTATCTTGAAGTTTCTCAACCCACTCCTTCTAGGACATCCTCATACTTTGTCTAATTTAAATCCAGATTTCTCGACACCTCTCTTGTATTATAGGGTCCGGTGAAGAGGTACTCCTCAAAGTCATCAAGTGCATGTTGGGAATGGTGCCCTGAAAATTCAATTTGTTGAATTAATTAAACTGAATTTACAGCGAGTTGTGAGTATTTCACATATTGATAATTAATGGCGTGTGGTGGTATTCTTATATGAAATGTGTTTCATAGGAAAAGACTTTGAATACCGAAATCACGTGTCATTAAAGTTCTAGTCGGTGCAATAAGAATATGTTCTTATCAAGACTATAATGTGGTTATATAAGATGATTAGTCTTTCATCATAGGGAATGGTGATTCCAATTATAACACGTTGATGATTGTCAATAGGATTGGAAACATCGAACTGGACCACTGAGATTAATTATTTTATACTGCTATCTAAATTGAATAAAATCTCAGGAAGCATTGTACTCTTAATCCTGATAATATTCCGGCTTTAGGCATGTAGTGTTAGTCACTGTAATATACTCGAAGTGAGGTATCGGTAATGGGTGGCCAAAATACTTTGTATGTTCGGTGATTACATGAAATACGCTAAAGAGTTATATTGATCGAGGAATCTGTGGCCTTGCTGGAAGGCAAGAGATGTCCTTGAAATAGATTTACAAAAGTTCGAATTAAGAGTTTGGCCAAACCACTTCGCGTGATACGTCACCGAAGTTGTATGATGAATGTGTTTCACATACATAGAATTTGAACTTAAGACGAATCAATAAATTTCAAAATTAGAAATGAAAAATAAATGATAGTAGTTCCAATTTATTTTTCATGGATATCTACACGGAGGAGTAAAATGCCAAATTATTCTAGATCGAGAAATTCGTGAATAAATTAATTAATTTTAGAGTGCAATAATGTTTATTTAGTGGAATCAAATATTGTTAAACGGTAATTAATTATTATCATGAGATGATAATAAATTAACCCGTTTGGAGCTAAAAATAATTAATCCTGCAGGTCCCCCTACAAGCCCCAATTGAAAACCCGAAGAGAAAATATTAAAAAGAGAAAGAGAAATAATTTTTCAAAGTGTTTGAAAATAGCCAAGGGATTTATTTTAAGAAAATAAATCAAGTTCCAAAGAGTTGGAAATGCCCGGAATTTTATTTTGGAGAAAATAAAATTTTAAATTTTTTTTTTTTAAATAATAAAAAATAGATAATAAAAATTAAAAAAAAGACGTGGCATTTTTTGCTGACGTGGCAAGCCACATCAGTAGGATGGGCCCCAGGTGGCGCTGACTGGGCTCCACGTGCCACGCCACGTGTGCGGCTAGGATCGCGCCACGTCAACACCCATGTACGGTCCAGATGTGATCTGAAATCGGGGGGGTCAATCGGGTTGTTCAACGACTTAAAGGTTCGACTATTCACATAGGGTCGAACCGGGTCTGGTCGGGTAGGACCGAACTCAGACACGTGTTAATATCTGGTGAGGTCACGCATTTGAAAACGCGCCAACCACTTGGCCGCCTTGTGGCAGAGCGTGGGGGCGTGTGCGGCCACGTGTCGGCGCGTGGTTAGCGGAGTTGTGTCTGTGGCGGAGAGAGCTACCACGTGGCGTGCTCCGATTGGCCATATGACACACGGTTTTTACGTCGTTTGCAAAATGACCAAAATAGCTTTGCTTTTGTGCTTAAAATGACCGTTTTTCCCTCTGGTTTTTGCTTATAAATAGGCTGACCCCCTCCCTCATTTCTTATAACAAGTTTGGGATGATTTTGGCTAATTTTTGGCTTTGAAATCTAGTCCCATTTTCTCCTAGTTAATTCCAATTTATTTTGGAATTATTTTTAATTAGGTGTTTATATAAAACGCCTAATTTCGGGAGATTAAACCCTGAAAAGGGTTTTCTAGTTTAAAGTTTATTTTCTCTAAGTATTTAGAGAAATACTTTCGGAGCCCACACTTCGAGGGTTTCTCTGGGGTTATTGCAGGGAAGCACTGCCGGTCTCACGAGTGGGAAAGGAGCTAGAAAAATGCCGTTAAATAGCCATGATTGTAGTACGGTAATATTTTTCAGTTATTTTATTTTAAACATGATAAATTATGTGCTTTTAAGTGTTAATTGCATTTTAGATATTTATCTGCTTAAGTGATTTAAAATTTATTATCAATTGCATGTATATACTTGAGTAGATCCGACTAGCCTTCCGCTTTTGTATTAAAATGTTTTAGAAATATTTTAATACTTGTATTATAGTAAAAAATTTTAAAATGTGGTCCCGGACCACTACTATTCTGGGCCCATCTCCCAGCAGTGCATGCCCTAGTGTTCACTCCTTCACAACCTCCATCACTCATAAATCTTTTAGAGCCTAAAATCCTAATTATTTGATGTTCTTAGGATCAATATCTTGGCCTCTTCTTGATAATCGATCTTCTGTCGTTGTTCTGGATCTTCGCCTAGTTATCACCTTGATTGAAATTCCCCGATTCCACTGCTTACTAATTTGAATTGGTTGTATGAGTTGCCCTATACTGGCTTACACTCGAGTGTATAATCTCCTTCCCGAAATTACTTTACCTTCCTTTATCATTTCCATTTGTTGCTTTATCCCCAATTCGTCTTCACAACACGATAATTCATCTTGGATCTAAAAAGTAAACTCCAATCCGTCCCGAATATAGAACTTCCTACAATTAATATCCAAGATGTCTCAACTCTTTTTGCTTCTTCCTATTGTCCGAGCTCGATTTCCAATGGATTGGTTTAATTGAAGACTTAGTCCTTACCAACAATGCATTTGAAAAGATATTCCAACTATTATTATTAGTAATATATTTTGAGATAAATATAATTTTTTTATTCGAATAATAACGGTTTTTGTATTTTATATTTCACCTTGTAAACCTTCATCCAACTTTTTTATTTGTTATAAACTCCCGTTCAATTCCAAATTTTAGTAATTTTAATCCCCTGCCGCATCACAAACCATCACCCTACCTCTTCCTTTTAACAAACTGTCATCTACATCCATTTTTAAAGTCAGACATTCTTCTCTCTCATAGATTACTTTTCTCCACCAATCTTCTCTCGGCTTTCGTGATTTTGGACTCACACTTGTAGTGGAATTTTCGGGTTTTCTGATAATAAAAAATTTTAAAATGTGGTCCCGGACCGCTACTATTCTGGGCCCACCTCCCAGCAACTGGTATCAGATTCGTGCTCTAGATATATACATGCATTGATATGATGCATGCGATGCATAATTTTAAATCTGCTACTATACACATAAATTCTATCAAAGGTGGTTGGTTTTTAAGTGGGACCATTTGTGACCCCTCCAGTGTTTCCTGGGAATTTGCGTGGAATAGTAATTTTCTGGGAATCGATTTTAGTAATCTTCCTGGTTAATTGTCGAATCAGTAAATATGATTTAAATTATGTGATAATTTATAACATATTTGCTTAAAGTGCCATTTAATTTTAAGCATGATAATTATATGATAATTATTTGAAAGCATGCTTAATTGTTTTAATTTATGGCATGATCATGATAATATGAGATATTATGTTACTTACAATTATGCATATTTTATTTAATGTGATTAAATGATATTGTTTAATAAAGATTAGACGCGTTGCATAATTAAACTAATATTTTTCGGCCTAATTAATAAATAGTTATTAAATTGCCTTAAAATATTATTGGGATTTTAAATATGATTTAGTAATCCTAGTGGGAGGGTATTAATTAGATTAATCACTTCCAACAATAAGAAGCCAAAATTGATTATATAATAATCAACAGATAATCCACACCTTTTAAAAATTTAAGTGGGAGCGAGATGAAAAGAGTTGGATTCTCACGTCCTCCATTACCGGTCTATAGTATAGTGAATATGTACTACTCCCTTCGGTGGGTATATATTCGCGGTATACAAGATTAGACTTCTACGGATAGAATGAAATACGGGAAAGTCAGCTCGACCACGCCTCCGTAGAGTGTCTAGACCTACTTATACGGACCTCTAGGTAATGGTACACACTTGACTAAGCAATGTATTAACCTCTCCTCGGAGCTATATTACATTTACTTAGAGGCCAAGGGTTGACGTGGTGAATTAACATTGTTTGGTAAGAGTTACCTAGATGACATATTAACTAAGAATAGTTCTTGCTTTTCTAAGTGGTTTTCGACCTCGCCTCCGGGGGGTCAACTGCAATTAGTTAAGTCACCATTGCGTAAATAAAAATGCTTACGTGGATTTCATTTATTGGTTGGACACAGAAGAAAGTGAAATGCATAAACATAACTTGCATTTATTTATTTGATTCAGTTTTATAATTACGATCTCTCTTAGCCCACTCCAAACTACTTATCTATAAGGAAATAGATTAGTAAGAGTTTAACTATGCTGACTAGGAAATGAATCTTGACATCATGTTGAGACACAAAAGTTTACGTACTCACTGAACCTTATCCGAAAATTCCGAAAACTACAACCTGTCAGGATTAGAAAGATGCTTATTCTAAATGGATCAAGTGTGATGATCTGGCTAGTCTTATATCCTGACATCTGTTTTAGATGTTCTTGAGCATCAGATGCATGAGATGTCCACTAATAAGAACATGTTTTGAAGACAGAATCGTATAAAGGTACGAGCCAATAAGAAGGTTGTTAGTTATGAAGATGTTTGAAGGATCACCGATTCAGAATCATATTATGAATATGATAACTAATCTGAATGAGATTAAAAGCCTCTGTGCTTAAAGAAACCATCTTAACAGACAGGATACGATCCTATACTCTCTGCCTAAGTCATTTGAACGTTCAGGATTAATTTTAAATATATTTTTTTTTTAACCTTACTTGAACCAATGAACGACCTCAATATGGCAGAAAGGGTGATATAGACTGAGGGAAAGTTCTCTTAAATCAAACATCAATATCCACGGCCTAGAAAGTTAGTAAGTGGAATAAAGGAAAAGGAAAAGTTCCCAATCTAAGGTTCAGAAATTGAAAGTCAAATCCGACAATAGAAAAGTGTTTCTATTTCGATGGTAACCGGTATTGGAAAAGAAATTGTCCAAAATGCTTAGTTTGTCTGTTTGCTACACCGTTTAGATAAGATATGAAGATATCTTACTCGTTGAAAGTATGTTTAGTTGGAAATTCACTGGATCCCTGGCGTGTGAACTTGAGATCAACTAATCATATTTGCAATTCGTTGCGAAGATTCAAACTAACCAGGAAGTTTGAAAAACGGCTAACACGCAACTACTGCTCGAGGATAATACAAGTCTAATTGTATTAGCAGTAAGGACTATAAAGTCGTATTTTGGCAATAGGGTTTTATATTATACGTGCCATATATACAGAAATTTAATTTCTGTAAGTTATATTATAACTAAAGGTTTAACTGTTTGTTTTGAACAAAAGTTTCCCGCTAAGCAAAAAAAAAGGTTTATTTGCTCTGGCACAATAAAAGATGATCTTTTATACCTCAATGAAAACCCTAATTTAAGTTTAACATTAAGAAGCTTGAGTTACCATATAAGAAAAAAAACCTTCTATGTGGCACCTATCTATTAGTCAATTGAATCTGAATAGGATCCAAAGACTGATTGTTGAGTCCTATTGACTTGAAAATAGTGTCAATCTGTGAATCGTATTTAGAAAGTTATAATGACCAATAAGCCTTTTTGAGACAAAGGGTATTTAAGCCTTAAAGTTGCTTGCGTCAGTTCATATGGATATGTGATCCTATGAATGTTCAAGCAAGAGGAAGTTTTGGATATTTCATCATTCGTTTGGACGATTACTCTAGATACAGATATGTTTATTTGATGAGACTTAAGTCTGTATTTTGAAGAGTTCAAAGAATATAAGACTGAAGTCAAAGAGTCAAATTAGAAACATATCGAGGCACTTTGATTAGATCGAAGTAGTGATAAAGATCTATGTTCAGAGTTAAAAATAATTTCTCAAATGATATTAGATCTCAACTATCTGTATGAGATACGTCCTAGCAAAGATGTATTACAGAAAAGAGAAATAGAACTTTGATAATGATGGTAAGTTTCATGAAGAGTCATGCTACCCTGCGAAGTTCGTTTTGCGGTCTTGCGCTCAAAACAACAAATACACTAAACCTAGTTCTATCTAAGTCAGTTCCTAAAACATTGATGGATCTGTAGCTGGGGTGAAAACCCTGTATCTCTTATCTTCAGATTTGAGGTAGCCTGGTCCACAAGTTAAGGATGGATCCTGACAAGTTAGATTAAAGAACAAAGGTTTACCTGTTCTAAGGTTATCCTATAAGAACAAGAGGCGGTATATTTTGTAATTTGAGAAATCACAAAAGATGTTTGTGAATGTTTCAAAGATAATTACATAGATAACCACAAAGGGTGGAGGCAAAGTAGTGTTAAAAGATATAACAGTATTAGATACTGATTTCCATAAACCTGTAATAACTAAAAATGTATGAGATACATGTGATGTACCAAATACAACATGTGATGTAGAGACATGTACACGAGAGCATCATTATAGTGGGAGGATTGTTAGGACAACTGACAAGATACCTAAGATTAACCCAAGTGGTTGAATCTAACGTACCTGATCCTGTCACGTGTAATGAAGCTGTGGAAGATATAGACGATGACCATTTGGTCAAAAGCCATAGAATCTAAGTTAGAATCTCTGTATTCTAACAAAGTCTTGAGCTTGTAGAGGCGCCTGAATGCATTAAACCCATTAGATGCAATTGGGTTCTATAAGAAAATAAAAGGAGAAATGGACGAAAAGTAGAGACTTTAGAGCAAAGCTTATGGCGAAGGGTTTTACCCAGAAAGAAGAAATCATTTATGAGATCTTCTCGCCTATAGTGGAGCTTAATTCCATAAGAACTCTCCTATCCATTTTATGTCATTATCGTTTATGAGATTAGATAAATGGATATAAAGACTATGTTCTTGAACGGACAACTTCAAGAAAAAGAGATACATGGCACAATCCGAAAGGCTTTACAGCCAGAAATATGGTGCATATGATGGAAGCTTAATAGATCGATTTATGATCTTAAGCAAGCGTCTACATCATGGAACATCAGAATTAAAGAGGCAATTTAAATTTTTTTTTGAATTTGTGCAATTGCCTGATGAACCATGTGTGTACAAATAACATCAAGATAATATTGTAACTTTTTCATTTTGTACATAAACAATATTCTGCTCATTGGGACTGATGCAAGAATTTTGTTAGTAGTCAAGATTCGGTTGTCAAGTCATTTTGACAAATAAAGACCTAAGTGAGGCCAATAATATTCCAAGGATCAGACTTTTGTCGTGATCATAGGAATAAGGAGATTAGTTTATCACAAGAAGCATATATAGATAAGATGCTGGTAAGGTATAATATGACAAATTCGAAGAAAGGTTCGTTACCTTTTGGATATGGAATTTATCTATCTCGGGGTCAATGTCCTGAGACAACTGAAGAGATAGAAGACATGATTGGAGTTCCGCAGCGGAAGCTTTATGTATGTCATATTATATACAAGGCCAGAAGTCTAATATGAAATAGGTCTAAGTCAGAAGATATTATTCAAAACCCTAGAATCTGACACTTGGTAGTAGTGAAAGCATATATTGAAGTACTTGAGAAGGACTTAAGATTATATGCTTGTCTACCATAGTGATGAGCTCATTTCAATAGAGTACACAGATTCGGATATACAATTTGATTTGTATTCTAGATATTTGACATCAGAATACGTGTTTACTCTAGAAAGAGTAACCATTAATTGGAGAATGTTAAGCAGACTTGTATTGCTTACACCGCTATGGAAGTCAAATACATGGTAGCTTGAGAACCAGCCAGTTAGATGTATTGGATTCATGATTTCCTAGTTGTTGGCTCAGAGAAAGATCTAAAAGATTCCTTCACTAAAGTATTAGCGCGAAAGAGTGCAAAACGAGTTTTGACACTCATATGAAAGGAATAAGACTTAGATGTGTAGCCAAATTGAATTTAGGGCAAGTGGGAGATTATAGGGAATAGTGCCCTGAAAATTCAATTTGTTGAATTAATTAAACTGAATTTACAGCGATTTGTGAGTATTTCACATATTGATAATTAATAGCTTGTGGTGGTATTCTTATATGAAATGTGTTTCATAGGAAAAGACTTTGAATACCGAAATCACGTGTCATTAAAGTTCTAGTCGGTACGATAAACATATGTTCTTATCGAGACTATAACGTGGTTATATAAGATGATTAGTCTTTCGTCATAGGGAATGGTGATTCCAATTATAACACGTCGATGATTTTCAAAAGGATTGGAAACATCGAACTGGACCACTGAGATTAATTATTTTATACTGCTATCTAAAATGAATAAAATCTCAGGAAGCATTGTACTCTTAATCCTGATAATATTTCGGCTTTAGGCATGTAGTGTTAGTCATTGTAATATAATCGAAGTGACGTCTCGGTAACGGGTGGCCAAAATACTTTGTATGTTCGGTGATTACATGAAATGTGCTAAAGAGTTATATTGATCGAGGAATCTGTGGCCTTGCTGGAAGGCAAGAGATGTCCTTGAAATAGATTTGCAAAAGTTCGAATTAAGACGTTCGCCAAAGCACTTCGCGTGATACGTCACTGAAGTTGTATGATGAATGTGTTTCACATACAGAGAATTGGAACTTAGGACGAATCAATAAATTTCAAAATTACAAATGAAAAATAAATGATAGTAGTTGCAATTTATTTTTCATGGATATCTACAGGGAGGAGTAAAATGCGAAATTATTCTAGATCGAGAAATTCTTGAATAAGTTAATTAATTTTAGAGTGCAACAATGTTTATTTAGTGGAATTAAATATTGTTAAATGGTAATTAATTATTATCATGAGATGATAATAAATTAACCCGTTTGGAGCTAAAATTAATTAGTCCTACGGGTCCCCCCTGCAAGCCCCAATTGAAAACCCGAAAAGAAAATATTAAAAGGAGAAAGAGAAATGATTTTTCAATATGTTTGAAAATAGCCAAGGGATTTATTTTAAAAAAATAAATCAAGTTTAAAAGAGTTGGAAATGCCCGAAATTTTATTTTGGAGAAAATAAAATTTTAAATTTTTTTAAAAAGAAAAAAATATTAAAAAAAATAAAAAATAAAAAATGATGTGGCATTTTTTGCTGACGTGGCAAGCCACATCAGCAAGATGGGCCCCAGGTGGCGCTGATTGGGCGCCGCGTGGTACGCCACTTGCACGGCTAGGATTACGCCACGCCAATGCCCATGTATCCAGATGTGATCTGAAATCGGGCGGCTCAAACGGGTCGGTCAATAGGTTAAAGGTTCGGCTATTTGGATAGGGTCGAACCGGGTCCGGTCGGGTAGGACTGGACCCGAACACGTGTTAATGTCTGGTGAGGTCACGCGTTTGAACACGCGCCAACCACTTGGCCGCCTTGTGGCGGCGTGTGGGGGCGCGTGCAGCCACGTGTCGGCGCGTGGTTAGCGGAGTTGTATCCGCGACGGAGAGAGCTACCACATGGCGTGCTCCGATTGGCCATATGACACACGGTTTTTACGCGGTTTGCAAAATGACCAAAATACCCTTGCTTTTGTGCTTAAAATGACCGTTTTGCCTATAAGTAGGTTGACCCCCTCCCTCATTTCTTATAACAAGTTTGGGATGATTTTGACTAATTTTTGGCTTTGAAATCAAGTCTCATTTTCTCCTAGTCAGTTCCGATTTATTTTGGAATTAATTTTAATTAGGTGTTTATATAAAACGCCTAATTTCGGGAGATTAAACCCTGAAAAGTGTTTTCTAGTTTAAAGTTTATTTTCTCTAAGTATTTAGAGAAATACTTTCGGAGCCCACACTCCGAGGGTTTCTCTGGGGTTATTGCAGCGAAGCTCTGCCGGTCTCACAAGTGGGAAAGGAGCTGGAAAAATGCCGTTAAATAGCCATGATTGCAGTACGGTAATATTTTTCAGTTATTTTATTTGAAGCATGATAAATTGTGTGCTCTTAAGTGTTAATTACATGTTAGATATTTATCTGCTTAAGTGATTTAAAATTTATTATCAATTGTATGTATATACTTGAGTAGATCCGACTAGCCTTCCGCTTTTGTATTAAAATGTTTTAGAAATATTTTAATACTTGTATTATAATAAAAAAATTTAAAATGTGGTCCCGGACCGCTACTGTTCTGGGCCCACCTCCCAGTAGTGCACGCCCTAGTGTTCACTCCTTCACAACCTCCATCACTCATAAATCTTTTAGAGCCTAAAATCCCAATTATTTGATGTTCATAGGATCAATATCTTGGCCTCTTCTTGATAATCGATCTTTTGTCGTTGTTCTGG
This sequence comes from Lantana camara, assembly GCA_037501455.1. NCBI lineage: Eukaryota > Viridiplantae > Streptophyta > Magnoliopsida > Lamiales > Verbenaceae > Lantana > Lantana camara. The sequence goes on from CM074861.1 coordinate 95,273,211, forward strand.
ATCTTCATCTAGTTATCCCTTGATTGAAATTCCCCGATTCCACTGTTTACTAATTTGAATTTGTTGTATGACTTGCCCTATATTGGCTTACACTCGAGTGTATAATCTCCTTCCCGAAATTACTTTACCTTCCTTTATCATTTCCATTTGTTGCTTTATCCCCAATTCGTCTTCACAACACGATAATTCAGCTTAGATCTAAAAAGCAAACTCCAATCCGTCCCGAATATAGAATTCCTATAATTAATATCCAAGATGTCTCAACTTCTGCTTCTTCCTATTGTCCGAGCTCGATTTCCAATGGATTGGTTTAATTGGAACTCTTCCTTTATGGTCCGTAGTGCTCGTCATCCCCTAACCCTATGATATTCGAACCTCCTTTGTCGACTTTCGTTGCTTATCCCTTGAAGAACGTAATTTACCTTAGGTCCACACGAATACCATCGCCTTATCATTAGTTTGGACCTCAAATTAAAACATTCCCAAGATCTTTCTTTGCTATTCTTACATTAGACGTTCCCATGAAATCCTCTCAATATTCCTCTAGAACCTGGAGTTACTCGTTTACCTTCTAGGAATTGAGTCCGAATAGAATACTTGTCCCCGGATCATAATTTCAATGCTTCTATTAACACTCTCTCGATTAATCCTCATTAAGGCATCCATCTCTTTCCTTAGCATTCTTAGCTCCCTCGCTATTAATCTTCTAAATCCCTTGAATTTTCACTTTCACCTTCTTTTTACCCCAGTTTTCACCATCACGAAGGAAGACTTCTCTCAATTGGAAGCTATCATGAAAACATTTAACTCATGCATGTCGGGTTAGGTTTGCTCATGCTATGCACCACGTTGATCAATGATTCAAACAAGGAAGCAACAAGTAATGGCGATACGTAGCACACATAACAAATAAGTATGATGATACAATGGGGGATGGATGCTCGTGCTATGAATGCAATTACCTCCCAATTCCATTCTTCTTACTCGGCTCATTTCTTTTAATTTCTTAGATTTGACTCGAAGTGCTTCCCGAGTATTCTTGATCTGAGCTCTAAACTCGATCCCGGTTTCTATTTCTCGAAGATCTTCTCTAATTCCCTCCAAGATTTGAACTAGTTCTTTGGACTCCTTTTTTAACACTTCTTATAGCAAGGATTAAGTCCTCTACAATAGGTACATAAGATTTGCTCTTCGTAAATGATGCGCTCAACACGAACATAAGATCTATTCCTTCAAATCGAGCTATCTTGCCCTTCACTTTGGTGGATTGGTTATCTTTCTGAGAACTAAAAGTTTAGGAAGAGTCTTTATCTCTACTTTATCCCCATTTCTACTTAGGGACATGATCGTTGAGTTGAGGGGTTGACCGTTTTGAGATATTACATAAGGGAGGCAAAACTACGATGCATGTGGTTAGTGAGTGATTATGACACATAGATGGAACAACTAGCGCACATAAAGTATGCAACAACAACAATAATGAAAAGAAATTAGCAATTTTAAAACACATAAGTAAGAAAATTTACATATCTTGATGCAACGCACACATTAGCACGTTGTTCCTACGCCGTACGACCTATAGTTGACATAACACGACACTAGAACTCCGGTTTTACGACCTGGAGCTCTGATACCACTTTAAGATGTAGAGCCCGGAGCGGCGAGCCACCACATCCCCCGCACCTAGCCCCGAACCCACATATGAAATAGAAATCTATACATGAGCCCAAGACTAAGCGAATGGGAACCTACACTCACGCGCTAGGCCAGGCGGAGCTAAGATAGGACCAAAGCGCGCAAGAATAGGGAAACGGAAGCATATAACAAAATCCAAGAAGATAAATCCACAAAATGGACAAAATAAAAATTCGTACCTAATTCATTAACCATATGATAACATATACATACTTCAATTACCACAATCGAATCATATACAAAAGCATGACTGAATGCAAATGAAAATGCAACTCGAACTAGAACTCTTTAACCCGACCGACTCAAGACTCGGCCTAGAATGCCCAACCTGCAAACTGAAAAGTTGACAGGAGAGGGTTAGTTCACCGACTGAGTGAGGGGGCTAACACACACCAGCACATGTCTACATATAGAGCAAAGCACGCATTAAACAAAAGACTATGAACCGGGATTAGGGTTTTACACACCAAAGTCATTTTCCAAATTAATCTTATACTTATTCATATATTCATACATTTTGAAGTTTGAAAACTCGTAAGGATTCATAGATTGAAGAACGCTTAGGGATTCATATTAAAACTCATAGAGATTCATATTAAAACTCGTAAGGATTCATAATTTAAAACTCATAAGGATTCTTTTACTCAGATCGATTCATAGTTTAGCGTAGAAATCTCATACTGAAAACAAACTCTCCCATCTCGTTTCATAATCAACATAATAAAACAAACTTAAATTACCCGACGAGTACGAATCAACTTTACCTCTTAATAAAAGAATTCATAAGAAATATAATAAAACATAAATTCATAAAATTCGTAGGACTTATCAATACATAAAATTCATAGGACTCATATTCCCGTATTCCATCCACCTTCCCCGGAAGTCTGCACGCGGGTTACGAGCCCACATCGTGTACCTCGATACCTGTACGTGGGGCAGCCATCCCACAACGTACTTTAAGGAGCACCTGCACAGGCTTAACCCAGCGACCCAACACCTCCTCGGGCGTCCTTACCCACGCCTCCGGGGCCCAGGGATTCATAAGATTCATAAGGATTCATAGGACTCATAAAGAAACATACCTAACTCGTGAAACCTAGAAACATACGATTCATACTTAAGAAACGTACCATAACAAACATACCTTACCGTGCAATTCGGCATATGCTATACACGTACCTCTCCGCGTCTTCCAAATTCATAATATACTGAAGGAGGGTCATAGTTTACTTGACACTACACGGTTTGGAGCATAGCCTCGTTGCAAAACCATTTTAAGCTTATATACGCCCGTACGTATAATTTCAAAAGAATTCATATTAAATCGAATAACAAGATTCATAACGTATCATAAGACACATATTTAGTATATATATAATAGTATATTCGCATGCGGGCTTGAAAACGAGCATATAGGGTCGTAGGTCGCATTAACTAAAAGAAAACAAACCTAAACCTCACCTTTTACCGAAAGAGCTCACGAGCGAGCGGTGACGACCAAGAAGGAGCTAAATGGTGGAACCGACACCTCCGAAACTCAACTCTGAGACAAACAAATGCAAACTTATGACTTAGACTTGTTCGTGAACCAATTAGACACACGGCGATGCATAAGAATGCAAAGGGATGCAATGCATGTCGTAAATATTCATACTTAGGCATTCATAAGGTTAATATTCAAAAAGGAGATCATGAAATGCAAGGAATGTTAAACGTAACACTTAAGTCATTTAAATTCAAATTTGTATAAAACGTATCATATCACTTCATGATTTATATCCATAATTCATAGCATAAAATTTCACAATTTAAAGGTCTCATTCCAAGAAATAATTTCCTAAGGTAGTCATAATATCATATTATTTTTAAATAATCAAATTATAGCACTTAACTTCCAATTACTTAAATATAAAACGTAGTATATATATAATATATTATACACATGCATACCTACGTACATTAAATATTACCTATATACACATATATGCACTCTAAATTGCATAACATATCATACATTGATTCCACGTAAAACCCATGCAAAGGAACAAAATTTAATGCATAAGAATTCTATTTAAAAATAAAAGCCATTGTTTAATATCCAATTAATAATAACAAGACCATATTCATAATATCATTCACCATACATACATTAGCTACATAGGAACCATGCAAAAGGAGCAAGATTGAACAAGAAAACATCTAAGGAACAAAGAGATAGCAATTAAATCAATCAAGCAATGGCAGGCCATCTCCCCGCCAGGGGAGATTCTCTTTGCAGCCTTCCTCGGCCGGGGAAACAAGGAAATGGTCCAGTAGCTATCAGGGCAAAGTCCCGGCCGGGGACTTCTTCCATGCAAATCTCCCTGCCCGGGGAGATTCATTCCAGTCGTGCAGCAGTTGAAAACAAAGCTTGTCTCTCCTCTGTTCCAAGGCTTACAATAGTGGCAACAAAATGACAAGCAACAAGGCATAAAAGAAGGCAGCAAATGCAGCAGCAACAGCACATAAGCTCCCCAACAAACCAGCAACTCAGGCATCAAACGAAAGAAAAGGAAAGGCTTGTTAAAACATGAATTCCATTAATGGTGTCTTTGCATACACCCAACCAACACTTAATACAAGTTTACACAATCACAAATGAGGCACAAGGAACATAAATATAACTTCATATCAAGATTAAATCCAAAGGAATTCAGGAAATCTCATACTCAACAATTAGACTTAACTATTCATTCAAATGCCCAAAACCATATCATTCATGGATCAAAATCAGAAAATTATGGATGGAAATGATCATATAAGAATATAGATATCAAATATGTACTTACCCCTTGAAGAAGATGGAGAAAAATGGAGATTGGAGCTCATAATCTCATTTGGGTCTAAAGTGACGGGAATGGAACTGTTGTTACTCCAAAGATCAGATTTTTCCCTTCCTTATCTTGCTTGGATCGAAGTGATGAGTATAGGGGTTGATAGAGTGCTGATTTGGGGTCAAGCGGGGCCAAGAATCATGGGAAAAGGTTGAAAGATGAGGGACTCATGTGCAAATTAGTGAAAGGTGGTCATAAAGACGCGAATCAGTTTTCCAGGCAAATTTCGGAGCATCAAACGGGCTTAGAAAAATATGAGGCTAGATTCCTTAGCTTGGAAATCTCGTTATGAGTCCGGCGCCACTTCCGGAATTCGAATCCAAATTCCCGAGCTCAAGTTATAATTTCCGGAACACAAGGCGCGCTAAAACTAGTTAGGCCTTCGAGTCCCCAAAACAAATAAAATGGTACGATACCATTTCAAACAAGTCCGAAAATGTAAAACGAACACATAAACGAATTCATAACTCACAAATCTCAAACATTTCAGAAAAGCACGAAATTTTGATCTCAAATCGATGACAAACGCAACACATTTCAACAAAAAAGCATATTATTCAAATATTAATAAAAATTAAATTTCAAAAAATAATAAATAAAATAAAATAAAATAAATATTAATAAAATTTTATTAAAAAGGCTATTTTTCAATTAGGTCGAAAGCTTTCAAAAAGTTGCAATTAAGTCCAAAACCAAGTTTTCAATTAAGTCCAAAAATTTTAAAGTCATACAATTACATACTTAATTCACGTATATCACATAATTCACGAAATCTGCATACTCGGGAATTAAATTCAAAAATAGAAAAATTAAATACAAAAGTTAAGACATGAAAATTAAACAATTAGAGCATATAGATCACTTAAACAATTAATTCAACGTATAAATTAAATCAAAAGAAGAATTAAAACGTCAGGAAAACCTCTCGTAAAACATTATAAAATTGTAGGGAACCAATAGTTAGAGGGATAGAAAAACTCTCGGGATCCTTAAGCTTCGGGGGAAGCTTCCTTTAAATGATGACACTATATTCTTCAGTGGGTGAAACTGTAGCAAAGTCTTCAGACTTCCCTTTTCTTGAAACCACTTCCTTCAAAAACTTCAAGTGCGTATAAAGGGGATATTAATGTGAAGCTGCTTAAAGATACTTAAGTACTTCTCCAATTATTTCTCTAATTTCTGCTCTTGTAATCTTTGGGGAAGAAGAACCGCTGGCACATAAGACTTGGGTGCCACACTTACCTTTGGTTTTGAAGGGAGCTCCTATTTTTTCTCCTTTATGTTCACCTTCTCCTTCTCAATGACCTCCTCAACCTTCTTACAACCCAAATTGTCAACATCAGGATCTGCAAGCAACTTTGGACCTTTATTCTCCCCACCGTTTTGTACAAATATAGCCTTACAGTGCTCTTTAGGATTGTTTTTGGTTTGACTTAGCAACATTCATGGGCCTCTCATATTTAAAGATTGGCCAATCTGACCAATCTGAGTCTCCAAATTGCTGTTCTGATTCACCACCTGTTCCACTTGAGTTTCCAATTTCTAATATCTGTCAGCAGAGACACTTATAAACTTCTCAAGAGCTACTTCCCATCCCTAATTTTGTTCCTCTTAAGGAGGTGGGGCGTGGTATGGAGCAGGTGGTCTCGGTTGAAATTGAGGCCTTGGCTGGAATTGTGGTCTTGGATGAGATGGTGGTTGTTGGACATTCTAATTATTAGACCAGGAAAGATGGGATGGTTCTTCCAACCCGGATTGTAAGTGTTTGAGTAAGGGTCATTCATCGGTTTTGAGTTATTTACATAACTCCATTGCTCTTGCACCTGTTCCCCTGTATTGGTATAAGGACACACGTTAAACGCATGTGGACCACTACAAATTTCATGTATTACCTGAATTGGTTGGGCTTGTTAAGAGCTTCAAGCTGGGCATTAATGGCGGTTAATCCATCTCATTCCGCAACTACTGGTTAAAGCTTGGCTGGTTGAGGCTGGCTCCTATTATACACAAAAACATCATTTTATAACATATTATCTAACAGTTCTTTAGTAATGGTCTCAGATTTGGACATGAACGCCTAGTGGTAATCCTAAAAACGAATTGTTTTGCAACAAGTTAATCATAGCTGGTTTGATCTCAAAGTAGTTTGCTGCAATCGGGGGGCGGGCTACGGTCTGGATTGCTACAGCATTTGGCAAGTTATAATCTCTAATCGCAGGAGGAGGTGGTTGTGGTTGATCTATAACCCCTCCACCTCTTGTAATGTTCGGATCTATATCCATTGGTTCGGTAGAGGATTTCTTGCCTTGCTTTTTCTTTTTCCTAACAGCGCTGAGTGTTCTCTCAATTTTCGGATCGTAGGGAACTAGTTCTGAATCTTGAGATCGTCCCATGAACTGTAGAACTGCACAAAAGCAAAGAAAATCTTTAGCTCAATTCCACAATAACTAAGGTCAAAACACAAAGTAAAGTAATGGTGTAAAGCACTAGATCAAAATATTTAAGTAATATTAATTTAAAACGCCTTCCCTGGCAACGGTGCCAAAAACTTGTTCTTGTGATTTACTAAGTTAAACCAATCGTGTAACTGCACACTGAATATACGTGTAACACAATAGGATCGTACCCACAGGGAAGGAAAATCAATCACTACTCAATATCTATCTCTAATCGAAAGACCGAACGAATTTAAGTGGGTTACTAATCTACTGAAACTAAACTAAACAATTAACTAGAATAAAGTAATTAACAGAACGGAATTAGATGCACGTGGATTATAATTTGTAACTTGAGTAGGCTAGGGAGTAATAACTTATACATTCCTGATTCAACATAATACTCGTCTGACAAGTGCAATTCTACAACCTACTCACTTAAGCTTGTATTATCCTCTCTCGAGGTATAACCAAGTGTTCAATTAAGCTCAAAGCTGCTCTCACAGCCATCAATAACTAATTAAACCAACAAGATCAAGACTAGTGCAATTAAGCCGAAAATCATGTTGGCGCTTTTATTATTGGTAACAGGCGTTACCATTTTTCGTCTGTCTAGGGTAACAGGCGGCACCAAAAATCTCCTGCACCAAAAATCTCCTGCTACTGCCTCTGGTAACGGGCATTACTAGAGTTACACTGCCAGGCAGTAACGGACGTTACTCCCATACTTCACCAAAAGCGATGCTCCTATATCCATTAACGGGGGTTAACAACATTGCTCCTCCAAGGAGTAACGGGGGTTACTCCTATTTCCTCCAAAAATACATGAATTCGCATCGTTTCACCGTTTCTTAACTCCAACTCCTAAAACACCTGAATGGAGGAAAATAAATACAAAAATCCATCAAACGACAAAAACATATACTCTAATTAACGCTTAAATCCATGTAAATTTTACACTCAACACTTCTCCAATTGTTTCTCTAATTTCTGCTCCTGCAATCTTTGGAGTAGAGGAACCGGTGGCACATAAGACTTGGATGCCACACTCACCTTTGGTTTTGAAGGGAGCTCCTCTTTTTCTCTTTTATGTTCACCTTATCCTTCTCAAAGACCTTCTCAATCTTCTTAGAACCCAAATTATCAACATCAGGATGTGCAAGTTTACTCCTTTCTCTATAAATAAGGACCCCCAAAATCTCATTTTCCACTTTACAAACTCAGAGTTTTCGATCGAACTTCTGACAAAGATCCATAGTATTTAAGTAAGGATAAAAGAGCTTCGATTGAGAGGTTTTAGATTTTTTGACTTCTTCATCTTCCACGTTATTTTCTACGAACGCTTTCATACTCGACCTTCGTTCTCTACTGAAACCTCTTATTCTTCTTCATTTTCTAAAAAATGGCCCCTAAGAAGTCTGTCCCCATGTCGAGGAGGGCTTCGGCTGAGGCCTTTGAACGGCTAGAGAATGGGAGGGTGGCAGCCCAATTCATGGAGGAACTTAAGGAGATGGTGGGGGAAGAGGTTAAAAAGGTGGTCAGGACTAGCAATAGCGGTGGTGCAACCACCGCATCGAGGCCTTCTAAGAGTAAAAAAGAAGGCCCAGTGGGGGTTAAAAGAAAAAAGGGGTCCAGAAGACCATCAAACCCCACTAGGACTTCAAATCGCAGGTGACCGACTATGAGCGGGGAAAGATTGAGAAGAGGCTGAGTGGCTATGGGCCCTACCTTCCTGGTTATAAGGTATTGAAGCCAGGACCAGGGCAAAAGATGGGAACCTGTTAGGCCTAGATTTTGTAATCATTTATAGCCAATTCTATACTTTTATTTGAGACTTGGTTGAGCTAAAATGTGCCTTTTTCAGGATAATTATGAGTTGAAGTCGAAAGTGGAGAAGACGGAACAAAAGGGAAAAGAAAACACTAAGACAGGCCGCCAAGGTCCCCACTATAATTCATAGCGACAACGAAGGAATTTAAAAGTTCTATCACATTGGTATAAATTTCGGGGCTACGAAGGTCCACTACGTAAAATTCATCACTGTCGCGAAAGGTCCCAATCTCAGTTTTACAGAGCCAGTTCAGTCTGTTTCAGAGTTAGGCCTAAGCCCACCAGCATGTACGAGATTTGCACTGATACTTAAGACTTGTCAGCACTAGGTTTTGGGAGACTTCTCGTGGTATTGTTGTAGAGATTTTGTTAGATCTTACTCAGGGATGAGAGGAGGAAGAAGCCAAAGAATTCAATCTTTACAGTATTTGATTGTGAACAATTCCATTTCTACTGTTTTCTGTAGTTTATCAGTTTTGAGTTGTTTTATTATGCAAACTAATGTTTGTTAGATTGAGTTTAGACTTAGTTTTATTGCTGAAGATATTGATACTGGTTATGAGTTTGAAGTTTATAAATATGAATTCCTTTAGTTTAATTGTTGGTGATCTAGTTTTAATTATTATGAGTAGCCAAACCCCGTTAGACAAGGGAATGATAATTGTGTAGTTTTTGTGATTGATGATATACTAGATTGAACTCTGATAGGTTTCTATGTTATGAATTCTATGTTTCGTTTGCATGTTAGAGCCTGATCACCTTCAGCATGATCTTAGAATTTACTTCGAATCGAGAGATTGTTTCTAGATTTGGATTGAGAGTTTCTACACTTAGAATTAATGTTTTGAAGAGATTTAGTCTATTTCTGAGCAATTGAGTAATAGGAAATGTAATTTGTCACTGCTATGTATACACTAATCTTGTTTGATTGGTGTAAGGGAGAACTGACCGTAAGAGCGGCTGTTAAACTTAAGTAAGCACATGTATTTGACTTTGACAAGTGCTTGCACTACAATAAAATAACCGAAGACCAATGCGAAAAAACAGACAGAAATTTCCATCGGTCTTTTGTTGGAATTTCTAATGGAAAACCTACAGAATTCCTAAAGCTAAGAAAATTTGCATTCCAACGAAAAAGTCGTCGGAATCCCGTTGGAATTTCATCGAAAAATTTGGAAGAATTTAAAAAAAAAAAAATGCGCCAAAAATTCCAGTGGAATTCTGTTGGAATTCCCTCAAAAATTTTGGCGCAATTCTAAAAAAAAATGTGCCAAAACAACCAACGGAATTTTTTCGTTGGTTTTCCATTGGAATTTTAATGAAATAAAAATTTCGACGGGAAAATCCCGTCGGTTTTCTTTTATTCTTCATAAAAAAAAACCAACGGTATTTTTCCGATAGTTTTCCATTGGAATTTCAATGAAATAAAACTTTCATTGGTTTTCCATCGGAATTTTTCAATAAAATTTAATTAGAAAATTACGATTATAGTTAATACAAATAATTATATATTTAAAAATTTTATAATATACAAATTATAAATTATTAATATAATATTTTATATACTTTTATGTATATACATAATTAATTAAAACACAAAAGTATATAAGCTAACAATTTTTATATAATATCTCAATAAATACAATTATATTTAATTCAATTAATCATATATTTAAAATTTTATATTTTAAATTAATAACAAAAACTATTTAAATAAATAATTGAAATTAGTGTATAAATATATTTAAAGACATTACATTAATGAAAACGAACTTGTCCAAATTGGTAAAGGAGTCATTATTCTTCCTTGGAGACCCGAGTTCGAATCCCCACTCGTACAATTAACGTAAGAATTAGTTCCGGTAATGGCTCAAGCTTGGCTCGTTGATTTGGGGGTGGTTCGGGTCTCACAAATTAAATTTTTAATTTTTTTTAATTTTTTAATTTTTATTCTTATTTCCGACAGAATACCAACGAAAAATTTCATTGGAATTCTGTCGGTTAGCTTAAAAATTAAATCATTTTTGTTCCGTTGGTTTCCTATTGGAATTCCATTGGAAATTATTTTGTTGGAAAAATAATTGGTCCGATGGAATTCCATCGAAAATATATTTCCCATGGAAAACCAACGGAATTGACCCGTCGGTACCCAATTTCAATGATGTTTTACCTAGCGGGCACCATCCCGTCGGTTTTTCATCGGGTTTCCATCGAAAATCATTTTTTCCAATGGAAAACTAACAGAATTTCTGAAATTCCAGTTGGAATTCGGTTGTTTTTTGTAATGTTGCATACATATACGTAATTAAAATTGTGGAAACCTAAGCATTCATTAAGGATTCAGATATTAGACTGCATTATTATTATTCCCCTGGCTACGTGTTGTTGTGATTTTCTAAGTTAAACCAATCGTGCAAGTGTACACTGAATATACGTGTAACATAATAGGATCGTACCCACACAGAAGGGAAATCAATCACTACTCAATATCTATCTCTAATCTAAAGACCGAACGAATTCAAATGGGTTACTAATCTATTGAAACTAAACAAAACAATTAACTAGAATAAAGCAATTAACAGAACGGAATTAGACGCACGTGGATTAAAATCGGTAACTTGAGTAGGCTGGGGAGTAATAAGTTATACATTCCTGATTCAACATAATACTCGTCTGACAAGTGAAATTCTACAACCTAGTCACTTAAGTTTGTATTATCCACTCTCCAGGTATAACCAAGTGTTCAATTAAGCTCAAAGCTGCTCTCGCAGTCATCAATAATTAATTAAACAAGATCAAGACTAGTGCAATTCAAATTCTAGCGGCTTGGCATGGAATAAGATTTACCGTTGTATAGATTAAGAATCAAATCTCTTTGCATTCCTAAAATCTACTAGTTATAAAAACCATCTCAATTACCATTAATCTTCCAGTTCTCATGTAATCCTAGATTATGCTAAGGGTGATCAGGCCGTTGCAAGTCAATTAAACCTGTTTTCAAAACTAAGAATTAACACAAGTCATTCAAGCATTATATCAAACACTTATCATGCATTCATCATCACTCCCCTAGCCCTAGAGAATTAGCTACTCATAATTAACTCAAAACTCATAAATCTAAAGGAAATTGCATTAAAGAAATTCATGTTCATCAAGTCAAAACAAGTCTCAAAAACCAACTCGTAAACATTCAAGAACTCTGGAAAAACGAATCTAACATCTAAACAAATTAAAATTAAACTTGGGAGAGTTAGTTTGTTAATTGAAAGAAATAAATAAAATTGGAAAACTGAAATTATTTTAAGAACTCGATCCATTCGTCTACTCAAAATTCTCTGAACAACTCAATCAATGGCTCTGTATCTTTCTTGCTGCTAGGTTACGAACTGAAGAAGCCACCCCCAAAAATACTCCAAAAAACCATATAAATAGCTCCACAAATCTTTCTTGCCGCCCTAGGTAATGGGCATTACCTTTTCATGCATAAATCTCATTAACGCCCGTTACAAACCTGAAATCGTGTTCGTGCTTTTATTAGTGGTAACGGGCATTATCACTTTTTCTCTGTCCTGTTACACCTCCTATGCCAAAAACCTCCTCCTACTGCCTCTAGTAACAGGCTTTACCAGAGTTGTACTTTCAAGGAGTAACGGGCATTACTCCCATACTTCGCCGAAAGTGATGCTCCTTAGTCTCTTAACGGGGGTTAACAATATTATACGTCGAAGGGGTAATGGGGGTTACTCCTTATTTCTCCACAAATGCGTGAATTCACCCCATTTCGTCGTTTCTTAACTCCAATGCAATAATCACCTTAACGGAGCAAAATACACACATAGACGCATCAAGCGGCACAAAGATATACTCTAATTAACGCTTAAATCCATGCGAAGTTTACACTCAACACTAATTTTTATCATTAATTTCTGCCATGTTTACTTGCTTAGTTGTTTTTGTCTGTTTCAGTTTAATTACTAGCTTAACTAAATCCTTAATTTTTATTTTGGTCTATCGATTGGAGAAAATACTAAGCAATTGATTGGTTTTCCTTCCTGATGGGATTGACACCTTATGTGGTACAATTGCTTAGGTACACTTGCATGCATATAGTGTTTATTTAATAGACTCACCAATAAGTTTTTGGCTTTATTGCACGGGAAGACGTCAAATCACTCTTGCTTTTCGTATTAGTATTTATTATTTTAGATTTATTCTTTTACCTTTCTGTCTACTCTTTTTACTTTTGATAGAAGTTGTCTACCTTTTGCAGGTGCTATTACATGCGAAAGCCTCAGCATTTGGACTCTTTCAAACTTGATCCTGAGATTGAAAAGATCCTTCGATCTATTTGAAAAGAGCGTCAGTGAAGAAAACAACTACGACCTTTTCCAATGGGAAAAATGAGAAATGGTAATAATGGGCTACCACTGCAAAAAGGAGTTGATCCTCCACCATCAATGGCATTGCGAGACTATGCCATGTTTAATGTAGGACTGATTCAGGAAAACTTTTATTAGACCGACTGTTACTGTAAATAACACGATTTTGTGTCTCGGAATTAAGTTCAAAAGCTCAACTTCCAATCTAAGAAATTCAAACACAATTCAATCAATTTGATTTAAAATAGTTTTGAACCAAAATTTTCAGAAAAATTTTTTTTAGAAATTTCCGGGAAAACACAGATTTAAATTTCTCAGATTTCTAAAAAATTCATAAATACTCAATTACATCCAAATCTAAGAATTTCTACTAAATTGGTAACAAAGAGACTAATCAAGAATAGGCCTTGCAAGGTGGCTCTGATGCCACTTGTTTGGAAGAACAAGAAACGAAACCGTAATGGAATTTAAATTTTTTTTTTTTCAAAAGTAAGATCTAGACTTACAATTCCTATTCCCGATTCATAGAGTATCAAGAACTTATTGTTTTCAAGTCTTTATTGACACGTTTGAGCCGCCCACGAATGCTCTTCAAGCGACAAGTCCCAAAAGCTCTTTTCGAATCTTCCAAACTCCAAAATAGCAGCACGCTAGAGTAATAATCCACACCAATCTTGATCACGATCTAAATAAGGAGGATGCTAGTGCTATATTAAGTGTTTAGGCTCTCTAGGGTTTGTAGGATATAATTTGGAGAAGGAGAGATTTGCTATCACCTTTCATGGGGTTCGAACCCTATGTTTTTATAGGCTAGGGGTTCGAACCCCTCTTGCTTGTAGGAGAAGGTTTCCTTAACCTTCAAGCCAAGGGATTTCTTACATGGAAAGAAAGTTTTTCTACTTTGACCAAAAGTCTCCTTTTAACCAACTTATCTTGCATGCAATAATATCTAACTCCTTTAAATATTTTTATTTATTCATAATAAATAACTTGATGCTAATAATTAATTAATTCTCAATTAATTATTTATTAGACTTTATTTCTTCAAATTAGGACTTAATAATAATTCATTCAAATTAAAGTCCATTAAATAATTAGTTAAATTAATTATTTAATTATCACACAAAGAGTGACACATGTCACTCAATGACACGTGTGGCCCTTTCCAATCCTTGATTTTTTTTATCAACTCATTTAATCGATTCAAGCCTTAGCCCTCTTACTCAGGCATTTGTGTATGACCCTCTAGGCACTTAATTCAATTAGTTGTGACCCTGATTAATTAATTCTCAATTAATTAATCAGTCCACAGATCACACTGCCATAGTCTAGCAACAGTTGTGTGGCCCATAGATGAATAAGAATATTTCAATTTGAAAGAACCTTTAAGCCATTGACATATGTGAAATAAGGTCCTCCTACAACCTATCTCTCAATCAAGATCTAGGGCAAGGGAATAACTAGAACCTTAATAATCTAGATCTTAAAGTTAAGTTCATTTTATATTCATTTGATCTCGATCCAAGAATCCCATTTCTTGATCTCGATGTATTGCCTTGGCCTAGGTATCCTCGATAGCATATGTGTTGTATGATTTACTTAAGTTAAAACTAATCGTGCAAGTGTACACTAACATACTCGTAGCACAATAGGATCGAACCCACAGGGAAGGGAAGTCAATCACTACTCTATATCCTTCTGTAATCTAAAGATCGAACGAAAAGTAGTAGTTGTTGTTATCTATTAATATACTAAATAGAAATTGACAATTAACTAGAATTAAATGCAAGTAATACTAAAACACACGACTTAACTTCAGTAAACTAAACAGGCAGGGGAAAGTAATGAATCATACAATCAAGAGTCAATATAATACTCGTCTGACAAGTGTAATTCTACAACCTAGTCACTTATATTTGTATTACCCTCTCTCAAGGTATAAACAAGTGCTTAATTAGTGTTCAATGTTGCTCTCGCAATCAGCAATGGTGAATTAAACCGTAGGGACAAGACTAGTGCAATTCAATATTCTAGCGGCTCGACATGGAATAAGATTACTGTTGTATAAGCTATGACCAAATCTCTTTATATCCTACAACTTACAAGTTATGAAAACCATCTCAATTACCATCAATCTCTCGATCTATAGGCAATTATGCCAAATGCTAAGGGTGATCAGGCCATCGCAAGTCAATTCAAACCTGTTTTCAAACTAAGAATTAACACAAGTTATTCAAGCATCATATCGAACATCTACCATGCATTCATCATCACTCCCCTAGCCCTAGAGAATTAGCTACTCATAATTAAAGTAAAACTCATAAAACTAAAGGAAATTGCATTAAAATAATTCATGTTCATCAAATCTAAACAAAGTCTTAAAAACAAAAGCATAAATATTCAGTAATAACTAAAAATGAATCTAACATACAAAAACTAATTAAAGCTAAACTCAAAGGAATTAGTTTGATAATTAAAGAAACAATAAAATTGAAAATCGTTCTAAGAATTCAATCCTTTCGTCTTCTCGAATTCTCTGAAAAACTCCTCTGAAACTCCTTGTCTTCTCTCCAAACCCTAGGTCACGACCTGGAAGAAAAAGCTCTCTGAAAAAGACTCCAAAATGCACTAATATAGTAGCCCAAATAATTCTCTCGCCGCCCTATGTAAGCCCCAATTTTTCGGAAGTTCAGGTAAGAACGCCACGTGCGGGTCTTCGGGAGTTGGGGGCTTATTTTAATTAATTTATTTGGTTATTCATTTTTTTCATAACATTATATGCATTATATGTTCTTTCATTTATATGAAACATCATCAACATGAAATTTACGTGAATTAATTGTAAAGTGATTAAATGTTTATATGTGTCCTTACTTGTTCATTTACTTAAATATGCGGACTTTCTTTCATTATATGAATTAGAGTTAAATGATTTGTTTCCATGGAATGAAACTAGATTGCATCCATTCAAATATTTCAAGGACCTAAGTGCAAATAAAGGTGATTCATGCATTGAGTGGAAGACTTTATATATGTCATATACATTCATCTCTTCATTACATTTCATTCATCATATTTCATCAAAATCTCATACACTCACACACACTATCTCATGGTTAGAACACCAAGGAAGGAAGAGAAGATTTCATCAAAATTTCAAGTTTGATTCAAGGAGGAAATTACATACTTTGGAAGTATCATTATCATCTCATCACTTCATCCATTCTATCTTCCATTTTAAGGTATTATATAAAGTGGTATCGATTTCATGAATCTGTTGAATTTACGTTTGAGTAGGGTTTGTTGATTATGTGATGTTTTTTTGTTTATTCATGGTTAGAAGCATGTTTAGGGCCTTTATATTTCAAGGGTTACATGAAAGCCTGAGTTTCATGAGAAGTTGGAAGTCTTGGCTTTTATAGGGTTTTGAATGATGATTCTAGATGATCTAATGCATGTTTTATGGTCTATCTGAGGTATAAATGAAGTATAATGTGTATATTATGTTGTTGAGCAATTGTTATGGATAGATTTGTTGGTTTTTGGTTCTTGGTTCAGTTTTCCCTGTTTTTCCCTATATATTTTTGCACCAGACCAGACCCACACGGGAGTTTGGTGCCTTAGACCATTTTGCAAACGCCCATGTGGATACTGTCTGTTTCCTGCTCGAACCTCCAAACGCCCATTTGGTATTCCTTCACAAAACCCACACGGGCGTGTGGAAACCTTCTATCATGTTTTTAAGTTTTACTCGTTTTACGTGCTATCTTCGTACATTCTTTTCCATGGTCTTTTTCGAGCTCTTTTAAGTGTTTTGAAGTATTCACATGGGTTAAAGTCACGTATGCATGTATGATTATTCAAGCATGAAAGTTTTCTTGATTTGCATACTACTTAACATATGAATTTCATATAATATGATCTATACTCGCAAATATGTGTTCAATGCATGTATCATGATGTTTATAGAGTGCATTAATTGTCAAATTAAGCTATGGTATTGCGAGATTGCGCCGTTTGCCTTAATTGGTTCATAAGAGTCGCGTCTCATGTACACTTGTCCTTGTTACACAGATCACATTCCCGGAGACGAGGAGCACGCTCCGTAGGGTGTTTCCTTATTTCTTTGGTTGGTTAGTAAACGTGAGGTTTAATTTCAAGATATATACAGAACCCATACAACCCTATGTGATGTTTAAAGCCAAAAGATATCTATATATCTATATTTTTCCAAACCTTGTTGATTTTCAAAGGATTTCATGAAATGAACGGATTGATTGATTGATTTGGTGAATATATTGTACTGCACTGTGGGCCTGAAGGTAGTGTATTGAGCCAACTGGGAAAGCAAGGGCTGGCGGGTAACACTTGCACTATCCTCACCATTTTGGGATGACCCCTGAATCCACCAGGAGGTTTGGTGGAGGAAGGAATCCCAAGCGTGGGAGTCATGTTCCTGACGTACACCATGATTGGATGGTTGGGTCTTGCAACCCCACCATCATCCGGAGGGAAAAGGGTTCATGAAACTGCTACTTGATTGCACGTTAATTAATTGCATGATCACTTAATCAATGGAAACATTCATGATTGTTCACTATTGGAGAAAGGTTGGAGACTTGCTCTTACTCGCCGGGCCACTGATTGAATTGAATTTAATTGAATTGTAAATTAATTAGTTGTAATCTCGGGCGAGTTATACTTTTTATTGAACTTATATGGTCTTCTTTTATAAAACCTTATCGGAGATTATAGTTTGCATGGTAATTGTGCTTATAATTATAAACCCCTCACTCAGTCTTTCTTAGACTGAAACCTCACATTTTCAGGTTTTGCAGGGTGCGTGCTAGACAGGATTTGAGTCTTTCCTTTTAGGTCTAGCACTTGTCATTCTCGTTTTCATGTACATTGTTGATGCATATCTACTACTTATGTCTATTATGACTTGTCTTGGAGGGTTGATTGTATATTTTGTAATGATGGTAATGAATATGTTAATGAATTGGACTGTATGTATTAAGCTTCAGTTCTAATGGCTATGCATGCTGGTATTTAATTGAGGGTTAGTCCCGCCTAGCTAGAGAGTCATTTTTTTTAGTATCTCCCGTTCGCTATAGGCTTGATTCATGTATGGGTGATCGTTCCATATATGGATTGAACTATAGTGCGGGGGATGTAGCTACCTATCGTTCCGGGTGCTACACCCTAGGTAACGGGTGTTACCTCTCCATTTACATTTATTGTTAACGCCCGTTACTGCTGAAATCACAGTAATGTTTTTATTAGTGGTAACGAGCGTTACCACTTTCCTTCTGCATAGAGGTAACAGGCGTTACCCCTCTTCTCTCGCCAAAAGCTCCACTCCTGTGTCTTGTAACGAGCGCACATTTTCCTCCAAAAAATACATGAAATTGCTTTGCTTTACCGTTTCATAATTCCAACTCTAAAATCACCTAAACGGAGCATAACAAACACATAAACGCATCAAACAACATAAAAAATATAATCTAATTATGCTCAAAATCATGCAATTTCTACACTCAACAAAATCCCCCACACTTGACTATTGCTCGTCCCGAGTAATACGGAAATCAAGAAAACACATCCTCATCAAACCATCTCCTCAAAACAATCATCAAATCTTCGCCTAAAAAAGTCTAGCTCATCCAATTAAGTACTCACGAATATAAGATCATCAAAACTTATTATGAAAAGTATACCCTTTGTGTAGTATGTGAATCAAACGAAACAATGTACAACGACTAGAATGACAAATTCATAATTCCCTTCTAAGTTCTAATCATCAATTTCGGAGTACACTCTTCGCACCTATCTCCACTAATGGAATGAAATCAAGACTTAGGTTCTGTAGGTCTTTCGAGCTTGTAATATAGGCTTAGGGTAAGGTTATTGAAATTTGGATCAAGTGACTACTCACCAAGCTTACATCATTAAATCTTTAAATTCAAGGCATATCAATTTCGCCATTAAACACGAAAATCCCCAAAATTCTTCAATTATACCCTACGCTCTCAATCTCACACTTCGCATAATTTTTCTTTTCTTTTCTTTTGCTCTTTCTTCTTTCTTTTTCCATATCTTTTCTTTTTGACACTTTTCTCATTCTTTTTCTTTCTCTTTCTTACAATAATCTCACAAATTCAATCACAAGAATAACGAAAAGGGGTCAAAAGATAGATATTGACAATAAAAATCAAATGAGCAAGTCTTGGTGTAAATATTATCAAGGTAGTTATTTCTATGTTGTACATTGGCTTATAATGTGGCTACAAAAATCTTTGCACAACAATTAGGCTCAACGAAGTCAATAAGATTACGTTATTTAGTGAAAAACGGCTAAACAGAAAAGCTTATTATCCTCCGACAACGAATGCCTACTTCACTTCCATAATCTTTCATTAATTTAAAATTTCACCTCAATAGGACTAAAATGCATCCTAATCAAACTTTAGACTCATTCGGAAATCATCAACTCATCTTTCTAATCAAAGTACATTATAACATTCAAAAGTGCTCAAAATATAAGGGCATAGTAACACACTAAATCACCAAATCTCATGCAATTTTCCTCAATTCAAAAAGCCTAACTTTATTCTAGCAAAAGCTCAACAATCAAACTTCAAAGAAAAAGTTCAAAACAAGGGAAAATTTCCAAAAATTTCCTAAATTACTCGATTTTTAGCAAATCACAAGTGAAACTACAACTAATCATGCAAATATTCAATAAAACTCATAACGAACATGCAGTTTGTGCGACCCATAGTACCTAAATCAAACAAATATAGCAAGACAAAGCACATAAAAATTAATCACAATTCACTTAGACAATTTATCAAACACCTTGTATGTATAGGCCTAGGGCGTGAGTTCTAACTTAGATTTCTTCAATCTACCCAACTCAAATTCGCACTAGCTTATAATCTATAATTTAAGCTCAAAATTCTCTACCTTCAACTTCATAATTCGGACTCAAGACTACTTAGAAGTTAGGATTCTTCAAAAATTCAACCCAGTTCAAGTTAAATTCAACTCAAGGCATTAATCCTAATTCTAGCGTGCATAATCTCTCAATTTATCAATTCAATCTCAAAGTGTCTCCTAACATGCAACTCAATCCTAGGTTTCAATCTTAGACCGAAAAAATTAACTGTAACAATTCACCCTAAGAAAGCAGATATTGATTTACCTTGTTTCACAAAGAAAGAGAGAGAGGGTGTAGACTTGGTGGTAATGCTTCTTGGTTGCAAATTGATAATAGTTGGCCAAGGGGAACTATTGAATCTCTTCTAAGGTAGAATGAGTGTGTGCAAGTGTATTTATAAGTTTGGGCGAGAAAATTCCGAAATTGGGTAGGAAAAGCATTAATTTAGCCGTAAAAACGTGTTTCCTAAACCCAGAGATCGCAAAATCGAACCGTTAACGGGCGTTACCGGTTTTCCTCTTGAAAGGGGTAACAGCCGTTACCTCTATTGGCCCTGACGCCTGACTCTGTTAATGGGCATTACCAAAAAATAACTACGAGGGTGTAACACCCGTTACTAATGCTGTCCAGGACGCCTGACCTCCTTAATGGGCTTTACCAAAAGGTAACCACAATAGTGTAATGCCTGTTACTACACGTTCCGCCCAAAACACATTAAAATATAAACACAAACCGGATGGTGCTTAATCACTTTAATTAACCGAAATTAACTCATAAAATTCAATTAAACCATAGTGCACCATTCTCAAGACACATAAACATATGTATCCATGCGTAGCAACAATTCATTCTCCTCACAAAAAAATATATCTCATGCACACGCATACGAACAAAGTAATTGGAGTTCAATATTGATATCAAAGCTCAAATCACGGTCCTTGCACCATCTAGAATTTGGCTTCCTAGCAAAACATCAAGTGACCTGCAAATAAGAGAGACAACTCAATTAACGCAAGAAAACAAGGACGAAAGAAACTAAAATAATGAAAACAAAAAAAACAAAACAAAACAAAAGGAAAAGGAAAGAAAAATTAGTTCTAAGTTATAGTCGTTAGCTTGACTTTGAAAACTGGATTGGGGATTAACAATCCCCAAGTAACGAGTCACAAGGAGTGACCTTATTCTTGTTACACACAAAACCGGAGCTTGATCTTTAAGTATCTAATTCCAAAACATTCTTTATTCTCAATTTTCGAGACTTCGGTTCTCCTTCCCAATCAACAGCATCTCTTTTCTTCGTAAATAGTATCGTTCCATCTTTGGTCTCACGTATCACCTTGATCATGCAACACTTATCCGGAATCGGCGGTGGTGTCATGGAACCAAAATTCCTAAACTCCTTTCTTTCATCTCCTATTTTGAATATGAGCCGTCCATTCTAAACATCTATATCCGCTCCAGCCGTAGCTAGAAACAATCTTCCAAGGATCAATGGCATCCTCTCATCGCTCTCAACATCAAGAACTACAAAATCAGTAGGAATGTGGAGTCTTCCAACTTTTACTAAAACATCTTCAAGAATTCCTATCGGATATTTCATCGATCTGTCTGCTAGTTGGAGTGTCATATTAGTCGGTATAAGCTCCTTCACTCCTAATTTCCTGCAAGTAGATAACAGAATTATACTCCACTAGTTCCTAAATCACATAAAACATTATGAAATTGCAAAGAACCAATAGTAAGAGGAATTGAAAAACTCCCTGGATCCTTAAGCTTCGGGGAAAGCTTATGCTGAATAATGGCACTACATTCCTCAGTAAGTATAACAGTAGTGAAGTTCTCAGTCTTCTCTTTGCTTGAACTCACTTCATTCTCTAAGTTCTCCTTTTAATATCATCTTCCTCTTCAACTTTCTCAAGTACAACTTTCTCAACCTGCAAGTATCTTCGGACCTTCATTCTCTCTATTGTCTCCTACAAATATGGCCTGACAATGCTAATTAGGATTGTTTTCAGTTTTACTCGGTAGAATTCCTGGGCTTCTCAGATTCAAAGATTGGGCAATCTGATCAATCTGAGTCTCCAAAGTTCTGGTCTGATTTACCACTTGATCCAATTGAACTTCCAACTTCTGATTTTGACCTGTATATACGGTTATGAATTTCTCAAGTGCAACCTCCCATCCCTGCTTTTGCTCCTGTTGAGGGGGCGCAACACTAAATAGGGCTGGTGGTCGTGGTTGAAATTGCTACCTAGGCTAAAACTGCGGCCTAGGTTGAGGTGGTTTTTGAACATTCTGATTATTAGACCAAGAAAAGTGAGGGTGGTTCTTCCATCCTAGATTGTAGGTGTTTGAGTAGGGATCATTTGCTGGTCTGAAGTTGTTTGCATAATTCACCTGCTCTTGCACCTGTTCTCCTGCATTGTTATGAGGACACATATTAAACTCATGTGGACCACTACAAATTTCACAAAGTACCTGAACTAGTTGGGATGGTATCCCAACTGCGTTGATAGAAAGTTGATCTAACTTCTTGTTAAGGGCCTCAAATTTGGCATTGATGGTGGTTAGGCCATCTAACTCTATGACTCCTACTTACACTTTCGCTGGTTGTGAATGGCTCCTTTCATGCACAAAAACATCGTTTTGTGACATATTATCTAACAACTCAGTAGCTACTGCTTTAGATTTTGCTAAGAAAGCTTCACCAGCTGCGGCATCTATCGCTCCTCTAAAAGTACGGCACATCCCACTGTAAAAAGTCTGAATCAATAACCAACCGAGAATCCCGTGATGTGGACACTTCTTCTGCAAATCCTTAAATCTCTCCCAGGCTTCATAGAAAGACTCTCCATCCAACTGCCTCAAACATTGAATATCATTCTTGTACTTCGTGGTTTTGCTAAGTGGAAAGAACATGGCTAAGAAAGTTTGAGATAGTGTTGCCCAAGTCTGAAAGGATTCATTTAGGACAGTACTCAACCTTGCTTTTTAGAAAAAACCTAACTCGGATAGCATCAGTAGTGACATTGTGAATTTTGAAGGTATCACACACTTCAAGAAAATACTCAAGGTGTGATGTCGGATCCTCCAGTGGTAATCCTGAAAACGGATTATTCTGCAGCAGGTTGATGATAGCTGGTTTGATTTCAAAGTTATTTCCTGCGATCGGGGGATGGGCTGCAGTCTGAATTGCTCCAGCCTACGGCGCGTTGTAATCTCTTATGGCCGGTGGTGGTAGTGGGTCTGGTTCAGCCATCGGTAAAGTAATCGGTTTCTTCTCTTTCTTACGTCTCCTCCTTATAGCACTCAGTGTTTTCTCGATTTCTGGATCGTATGGTACTGATTTCAGATCTTGAGATCTTCGTATGCACCGTAAACCTACTCAAAGGAAAAAGAAATCCTCAGTCCAATTCCACAGTGACAAAGATAATGAACACAAAGTAAAATAATAGTCTAAGGCACTAGATCAAAATATTTGAGTTATATTGACTTAAAACGCCTTCCCCGGCAACGGCGCCAAAAACTTATTGTATGATTTACTTAAGTTAAAACTAATCGTGTAACTGTACACTAACATACGCGTAGCACAATAGGATCGAACCCACAGGGAAGGGAAATCAATCACTACTCTATATCCTTCTCTATTCTAAAGACCGAACGAAAAGTAATTGTTGTTGTTATCTATTAATCTACTAAACAGAAATTGACAATTAACTAGAATTAAACGCAAGTAATACTAGAACACACGAATTAACTTCAGTAAACTAAACAGGTAGGGGAAAGTAATGAATCATACAATCAAGAGTCAATATAATACTCGTCTAACAAGTGTAATTCTACAACCTACTCACTTATATTTGTATTACCCTCTCTCAAGGTGTAACCAAGTGCTTAATTAGTGTTCAATGTTGCTCTCGCAATCACCAATAGTTAATTAAACCGTAGGGATAAGACTAGTGAAATTCAATATTCTAGCAGCTCGGCATGGAATAAGATTACTCTAGGACCAAATCTTTTTGTATCCTACAACTTACAAGTTACGAAAACTATCTAAATTACCATCAATCTCTCTATCTATAGGCAATTATGCCACATGCTAAGGGTGATCAGGCCATCGCAAGTCAATTCAAACCTGTTTTCAAACTAAGAATTAACACGTCATTCAAGCATTATTTTCGAACATCTACCATGCATTAAAAAATCTCCTCTAGCCCTAGAGAATTAGTTACTCATAATTAAAGTAAAACTTATAAAATTAAAGGAAATTGCATTAAAATAATTCATGTTCATCAAATTTAATCAATGTCTCAAAAATAAAAGCATAAATATTCAATAATAACTAAAAACGAATCAAACATACAAAAACTAATTAAAGCTAAACTCAAAGGAATTAGTTTGATAATTAAAGAAACAATAAAATCAGAAATCGTTCTAAGAATTCAATCCTTTCGTCTTCTCGAATTCTCTGAAAAACTCCTCTGAAACTCCTTGTCTTCTCTCCAAACCCTAGGTCACGACCTGGAAGAAAAAGCTCTCTGAAAATGACTCCAAAATGCACTAATATAGCAGCCCAAATAATTCTCTCACCGCCCTAGGTAACGGGCGTTACCTCTCCATGTACATTTATTGTTAACGCCCGTTACTGCTGAAATCGCAATAACAGTTTTATTAGTGGTAACGTTCCTTCTGCATAAGGGTAATGGGCGTTACCTCTCTTCTCTTGCCAAAAGCTCAACTCCTGTGTCTTGTAACGGGGGTTACTGAATTTGTACTACTAAGTGGTAACGGGGGTTACCACATTTTCCTCCAAAAAATACGTGAAATTGCTTTGCTCCGCTGTTTCGTAACTCCAACTCTAAAATCACCTAAACGGAGCATAACAAATACATAAATGCATCAAACGGCACAAAAATATAAACTAATTACGCTCAAAATCATGCAATTTATACACTCAACAATATGAATGACTTACAAAGTAAGAGATCATCTCGCTTATGCAAGTGTAAGTCCTTTATTGTTTCTCATATACTTTCATGTGCCACTTGTGCAGCCCCAGCATAAGTCTTGAATCAGCTGTCTCGGGCAACATCCTTTAAGGCTTATACCTAAGACTGCAGAGTTAGCTCATAAAGCATAAATGGAATCTCAAGTCTAAGGACTACTGAATCACGTCAATGGCTTATGAGATATTTTCTAATATGGAAGTTTCTATTTCCAGAATAGAAACTTCCTTTCCCATTTAAGAATCTTCTCACATGGGACACCTTAGTGTACTTATTTAGAATAAACAAACACCCCTATGTGTTACGCATGTATCAGCTATACACTTTGCACCCTATGAAACAAGGTGATCCTTCTTAAGGGCATGATCACACGAGCAAGCTTGAACTAGTCAATTCAACACTCCCACTGTGTTTTAGATTCATTGGCTTGGAGTGATTTCTAACTTATGTGATTTAGGGCTCGCTTCATGAACCACACCTCCTAAACGGTTGAGTCCTATAAATTAATTATATTAAGAGAGTTTTTATACATGTGAAGTAAAATTAAACATCCAATCAAATAAGAGCATATAAAAAAGTGTTGCCTTATGATCGAATCAATTCGTTTATTAGTCAAAGATTGTCTGTGATATACAAATGGAAAAGTACAAAGCGGATTGTAACATCTGCTTTAAGGAAACTATTCCTAACAATCTCCCACTTGTCCGTCAAAGCCACTCATAAGCTAATATAAGTCCCGTCTTCTCAAGATGACTCTCGAATGCTTGTTGATTTAAAGGTTTAGTCAGTGGTTCTACCACATTCTCTATTGATGTAACCCTCTCTATTTACATATCATCTCGTTTGATGATATCACGGATTAGATGATACTTTCTCCTAATGTGCTTTGTCCATTGGTAAGACCTTGGTTCTTTTGCTTGAGCAACCGTCCTAGTGTTGTCACAAAATAAAGTAATATGGTCTTTCATGCTAGGAATGACATTCAACTCTTGAGTGAAGTTTCTTACCCAAATACCTTCCTTAGCTTCATCGTTTGTAGCTAAGTATCCAGTCTCAGTGGTCGAATCTGCAGTGGTCGTTTGCTTGGAACTCTTCCAACTCACTGCTCCACCGTTAAGGCAGAAAATGTATCCTGGAACTTACTTAAAGTCATCTAAGTCAGATACAAAACTCGTATCACAGAATCCTCTGATGTTTAGATCTTACCGTCCTCTGTAAACTAAGAGAAAATCCTTAGTTCTTCGTAAGTACTTTAGGGTGTTCTTCATGGCAGTCCAGTGACCTTCTCCAGGGTCAGATTGGAAGCGATTTGTAACACTAAGTGCATAAGTCACATCCGGTTGAGTACATAGCATTGAATACATTGTGCTACTTATTGTCAAAGTATAAGATATACGAGTCGTTCTGTTCTTCTCAAGATCAGATCTAGGACACATCTTCTTTGAAAAAGACGTTCCTATACTCATTGGAAGCTTTTCTTTATTGGAATCGTCCATTCTGAATCATTTTAGTACTTTGTCTATAAACATTGATTTTGATAGTCCAATTAATCTTTTAGATCTATCTGTATAAATCTTAATGCCGAGGATATACGACGCATCACCAAGATCCTTCATCTGGAATTGGTTCGATAACCAAGACGTGGTAACTTTCATGTCATTCTTCGAATTCCCAATTAGAAGAATGTCATCCACATAAAGCACCAAGAATTGCACTGAAGTCTCTGACCCCTTACTATAGACGCAGAACTCATTCATATTTTAAATGAAGCCAAACGCTTTGATTGCTTCATTAAAATGAATGTTCCAATTCCTAGAAGCTTGTTTCAATCCATAGATTGATTTTTGGAGTTTGCAAACCTTTTTCTCATTCCCACTGAGTGTGAAACCTATGGGCTGGCCCATATAAATGTCTTTATCAATGTCTCTATTGAGAAAAGCAATTTTCACATCCATTTACCACATCTCATAGTCATAAAACGCTGCTATGGAAGTATGATTCAAATAGACTTTTGCATTGCAACCAACAAGAAGGTTTCATCAACGTCTACGGATTCCTTTGAGTAAATCCTTTGGCAATGAGTCGGTCTGTAACACCCCTCATTTTCGGAATAGGACAAGACATCGTTACGTGTGAGTTTCGGAGTTACACGTCTTATTTACTAATTTATAATTTCGGATTTTATCAAACTTAATTGCTTCTTTATGAAATATGTGCTTATATGTGAAATTGTGGGGCCTTTGCATGATTTAAGAAAGATCAAGAGGATTTAATTGAATTTTGTTTAGAAATTAGGGTGTTTAATTGCGTACCATAATTTGTCCAAATGAGTAGATTGTGAATAAATAGAAAATCGGACAGATTACTTCCTAATAATCCACGTACATGACTCCTAAGCCTCCACCTTCCACTTTCTGAATTCAGATTAAAATAAAACAGAAAGCTACTCCTTTTTCTCCTTTCCATAAACATCCGATTCCATAATTTCATCTCTTGCAATTGAAGAACAAGAAAACATTAGCTCTTAAGTATCATAAGCAACACCACCGAACTCCATCTTCATCACCTCTTCACGTGCGCCACCTCCATCGGTCCTTCTTTTTTTTTTTTTCCTTGAATTCTAGCGACAACAAAGTAAAGGCAGCAACCTTAATTCTCTTCCCTTTCTTCTTCGAACAAGACTATGATGCTTTAACCATTCAAGTATTATTGAAATAGTCTAATTTGTTGGAATTTTTGCAAATTATGATGGGATTGAAACCTGAGATAAGAGTTATATACTTGCATACGGTAAGACTAGATTGGGAGATAGATTCCTTGATGAATTCATGACTTTCGTTAGTTTAAATTCTGAGATGATGAACAAGTTGATGAAATTTGTGATTCTGATAGTTTCGAAAGCCTGGACTATTAGATTTTTAAGTGTTTATATGCTTATGAGTGATTTAGTCCTATCTTAGCATGAGTTCTTCGCTTTTTGCTTATATGACAACATGACTGAAGAAGTTTCAAATGTAAATTCCGAGCTCATGCGATGTCTTTTTCAAAAACAGTTTTACCTGGAGATTAATAACATATTAAAGTAAATATCTGCCAAATTTCGTAATTATCCGAGCTCGTTTGATACCTCTAAAAAAATCCCGAAAGAGACTGTTATCCCCTGTTTTCGATTCTGAAAGTGCAGACTAATCAGAAGGACTAAACATTTGAATTTTGAGAAACTATTTTCAGTACCTATATGTGTTGGGAATGTACCTGTAAAATTTCATAATTTTCTGACTTTGTTTGATATGGTAAACAGACCTGTTTTGAAAGGCGTCACTGCAGCAGAGTTGCTGTGTTATAGTGACTTTGAGCAAAAATCTGTAATTTTACAGAATATTTAAAAGTTTAGGCATGTATATCTGATTCTTTGTGTGCTATACTTGTTTATAAATATTGTGGGTAAGATTAGGGGATTAGTTTTGATGTCTTCAGACGAATTTCACTTGATTAAAAGAGTGGAGTACATAAACCGAAACTTTGACAGCTTACATGCAAAGAATTCAGATGTAAATTTCGAACTCATACGACCTCGGTTTTCAAAACAGTTTTAACTGGATATTACTAGTATATTAAGGTTTATTTCTGCCAAATTTTATGTTAATCCGAGTTCATTTGATACCCGTGAAAAATTCAAAACCACTCAGTTGTCCCCTGTTTTCTGGTCTAGACTAATGGCTGGAGAAAAGTGAATAAATGTAAGAATTTCTCAAAACTGTTTTACTGGAGTATTTATGAATGTATCGAATATATCCACGTAAACTTTCAGATTAATCCGACTTCATTTGACAGGGTAACGGTAAACCTTTTGGAAATGTGTTTCTGTAGTGATAATTCTGTTTTTCATCGAATTTGCAAGGGATCCGAGGCAACGTATATGAGGTTATCCGGGAAGGCAACGGGCCGATGGAGAACCTTAATTGCGACCTCTACGGGGGCCCATATTATCATCGGAGGTAGTTGATAATGCGTGTCTACTGTGACCGGTACACCGAAGGAGCATAGTACCGAAATGGGCTGTGACTCGAGTGTTATTGGATAGCTAGGGCCTAATTAACCTTTCTGTCACCTGGAGGAAGAACGAAGGATTTCTTGATAATGTTATTGATCGTGTTTGATTGTGGAGTAAAGGTTGGAGAATAGAATAACTCGGTGCCAAACTGATTGGTTGAAAAATCTTAAGTCGATATAGGCCTATTGTTCTTGAATCTAAAATGATTGTATCGATATTAGAAGATAAAAAGGGGACTATACCGGGTCAAGGTAATTCCATTGTATTGTATTGCATATCTCTTCTCTTGCATTATATGGCTTATATATTGCATCCGCCTCACCAGTCACTCAATTGACTTTCTTTCTCTCTCTTTCTTGTTCCTTTTATTGGTTGCAGCTGGAGTCGACTAGGCGCCGTGTGTGTCTAGTCCTTTTCTCTTTAGAGTTGAGTCCAACTACGATTACTGTGAGTCCTTTAGCTTACTTTAGTTAATGGCAGGTAAATTAATGACATATGTTGAATGCTGCTATAATTTTGATAACCGTAGCCTATGCGGCCTTGCTGTAGGATGTCTATTTTGGCCCGCGTAACTTACTTATATATATATCGTTATGAAGTTTGAATTATCATGCTATAAATATTTTCGGGCCATGACCACTGCTTGTTCAAATCTTTATTCGCTTCCGTTAGTGTATGCTTTCTCTGACGACAGTATGTATAGTATGTCCTAATTAGCCGTGGGTCTTGGATGTCTCCCGTTCCCTAGTGCTTGGT
The DNA here is from genome assembly GCA_037501455.1 of Lantana camara. Classification (NCBI taxonomy): domain Eukaryota; kingdom Viridiplantae; phylum Streptophyta; class Magnoliopsida; order Lamiales; family Verbenaceae; genus Lantana; species Lantana camara. Next base: position 95,303,185 of record CM074861.1, read on the forward strand.
GTGTATACGGATTACCCATTTCGTATATGTACTATGTACTAATACGGGGGGATGCGATGGCTCTACGTTCGGGGCGTCACACTTGTCTTGTATGCTGCAATACTACCATCTACTCCAAGTTTTTGCTTAAACATCCATTTGCACCCTATGGATTTTATCCCACCAGGTGGATTCACTAAGGTCCAAACTTGGTTAGAGTACATGGAGTCCATCTCGGATTTAATGGCTTGTATCCACTGCTCAGAATTCGAGTTTGATAGTGCCACCTCATATGTTAGTGGATCCTTATCCACTTGAAAGATTTCATGGAGAATTTCATACCATCTGTCAGGCTATCTAGAAACACATTCAGAAAGCCTTAGAGGAGGATTTTTACGTATATCGAGGTACATAGTTTGCTGTGGGTTTTCAGGCTGGGATGTTTCTTGTGAATGTGGCGTGGGATCTTCTTGAATTTGTTCGAGTTCTACGATCTTGCCTTTCTACGATCTTGCCTTTCTTTTCCTTAAGGAATAGTTCCTCAAGAAAAGTTTCATTTCATGAAACAAACACCTTTTGTTCAAGAGGATAGTATCCTATAGATTCCGTAGGATAACCTACAAAGTAACTAAAGGTAGAAAGGGGTTCTAACTAATCTCCCACTGTCCTCTTTACATAAACAAGACAACCCCAAATACTTAAGTAATAATAATTAGGGATTTTGCGGTGCCACATTTCATAGGGCATTTGGGGACCGACTTGGAGGGAACAAGATTCAGAATCTTGGTTTCACATTCTAAGGCATAACCCTAGAATGAAGACGGTAAGTCAGTGAAACTCATCATGGATCAAACCATATCAAGCAAGGTTCGATTTCTTCTCTCAGAAACTCTATTTAACTGAGGAGTTCCTGGAGGAGTCCACTAAGAGATAATCCCATTATCTCTGAGATGATTAAGGAACTCGTCACTTAGATACTCGCCACCTTGATCAGATTGAAGTGTCTTGATCTTGTGACCAGTTTTTTTGTCAACCTCCTTTTGAAATTCTAAGAATTTCTCATAAGCCTCAGATTTATACTTCATTAATTATACATAACCATAATGACTAAAGTCGTCAGTGAAGATTATGAAATACTGATACGTTCCGCAAACATCAGAATGGATCAAATCCAAAACCTTAGTGGCGCGTTCCACACTCCCACTAAATGGAGTTTTAAACATTTTTCCTTTAAGACAGGATTCACAAGATGTTAACTTCTTAAGTTCATTTTCACAAAACAAACCTAAGTTAGTTAGCTTGCTAATTCTGTTCTTGGAAATATGTCCTAATGTAGCGTGCCATAAAGTTGCTAAGACTTCATCATCCCTCTTATGTTTTGTTTCTCATTGTATATTCAAAATATTGATGTTTTGTGCTAGATAAAGTCCATTATTTAATGTACCAAGTATTGTGGAAGAACCATTCTTCTTAATGTAAAAGCTACCATTCTTAATATATATTTCAAAGCCTTCACAATCAAGTATTGGAATCGAAATTATATTACGGATAATGTTTGGTACATAAAGGACCTTCTTCAAAACTAAAACAAAACAGCCTAAATCTAATCTAATTGTGCCTAAAGCTTGAGCCTCAATGCTTGAGCCGTCTCTAATCTTTAAGACACATTCTCTTCCTTGGAGCCATCGGACCTCAGTTAGCATTTGTACAACATTACAGATATGAGATCCATAACCACCATCAAGTACCCAAGAGTTAGAATTAATAGAAAGATTTACTTCAACGAGAAACATATTTTTCTTTAGAGTATCCTCGTACTCCTGGCATTTTCTCCTCCAATGCCCCGGTTTGCCACAATGGAAGCAAATGTCCTTTCTCTAATCGCATTTCTTCTTTTTGGATTTTCCATTCTTGATGCCTCCACTGGACCTAAGGTGTTTCTTCTTCTTTTAGGCTTTCTTACCCTTGCCTTTAGAAGGTTTAGAAGAAATTGGAGCCATGACCATCATAAATTTGTTGTCCTTCTTGATCGTGATTTCAACAGTCACAAGCTGACTAATCAGCTCAGCTACAGTAACATTTGTATGATTCATGTTAATGTTAAAGACAAAGGGGTTAAATGATGGTGGGAGCGAGGCTGCGATAAATCCACTGAAAGCTCCTCTCACAGTGGCACGTCCATAGAGGTAAGTTTCTTAGTAAGACTAAGAACCTTAAGTTCAAACTCTTGGACACTCGAACTGTAACAACCCGTAATGGGGCCTGGTTGAAATGGTAAGCTAAAGGCAGTGGTAAAGCATTTATAGACCATGATCCAACTTTACAAAACCTCATGCATTGCATTTTTATCTGATCAACGTGCTAATATGTGATTTTAGTCGTTAAGGGGAAATTCTTTACCTTTCACCCTTTTTACTATTCATTTACCGAGCCTACTTTACCCATCTTGTCACTCAAACCATAGAGGTTCATAATCCATGTTTTCCAATCATTTGAACTTGTTTTCCAAGGTTCATAGTCCTTTCTTTAGCATTAAGGTCATTTCGGACACTTACCGTCCAAAGTTACTATTTATTTTGCAAAAGAGTTTTGATTCGGACACCTTTTACTACTCAAATTTATATTCAAATCGATCCTTGAGTCCATACGAGTCTTTTGAAATCATTCTTGACTTGAAAATCTATTTCAAACTTCATTTCGAATGAAACGTTTATTTAAAACCCTAATTCACTATTCTTTCTACGAACGGTTTCCATTAGGAGAACTTCTACTCTTCAAATTTGGATTTAAAGTACTTCTTGATTCATTTCATGATTTTTAAGATTTATTACATCTCTTCGTTCAAGCCCTAACTCGAGTTTTGAATAAAACGGTTTTAAAAATAAGTTACTATTCATCCTACGTTTCTAACTTTTATCGGTAAAACTTTTTATAGTCAATATTGGGCTCAAAATGATTGTCGATTTATTTTATGACATTTTAAAACAATCTGGACTTTCAAATCATGTTCAGAGGTCGTTTTCCATTCATATTCGTTTAAAACGTTCAAATTTCTATTCTTTAAAACTAATATATCATTCTAACGGTAGATCCGTTTTGTTCGAGTAAATATTCGTTTCGAAGCTAATTTTTATCCGATTCACATATGCCAACTTCCAACAACTCGTCTTCGTATTTACCATATTAAATTACCTAAATACCCTTCATTTTCCATTTTTATTTAATGCCTAAAGCTAAGCTTACAAGGGAAGCTACTACACTTTTCTCTCCTACCCTTGGAGTTATTTTTATTGCAAAGAGAGGGTCTCCCAATAACTATAAATACCACCCTCATTCCATTCAATTCCTTGCTCATATCTTGTGTTAACAAGGCCCTTTCCCTTCCGCGCCCCCCCTCCCCTCCCCCCCCAACCCCACACATTAGGTTAGTTGTTTTATTTTTTTTGTATGCTATAGTTTTATGTTATGTTTTAGTTTAATTTATGTTTTTATGTTATGGTTTATTTATATTATGTTTAGGTTGGGTCTTAGGGTCTTCCCTAAGCCATATAGGATTTTATTTTATGCATTTATGGTATAGTTTTTATGATATATTTGAATAGTTGTTTATATGATTTAATTGTTTATAATATGTTGTGATATGTTATGAATTAGTTTAATATATGCTATGATCATGCTTTAAGGTTTATATATATTGTATATTGATGTATGTTTATGATATTTAAATAATGCTCATGGATGTTATTTAATGGAATAGTATCATATGATCAATTATGTCACAACACATTACATATTGTTAATTGATTTAATTGTACATATTATATGATCAATGCTCATGCTATGCTATGACTTATGTTATGATATGATGTTACATTGTTATATAATTCATATAGTGTCACACCTTATGACCTAAGATAGAATAGTACTTTAATTAGACCTGGGAACCTTAAGTTATATCTTTTAATCTAGATCACACATACCTCTAATAATATGAACTTGAACTATAGGTTATAACAATATCATAATTTGTTAGGGAGTGTGTGTGTGTGTGTGTGTGTGTATGTATGTGCCGTGTGCGTGTGCATGGTGTGCGTATGTGTGCGCGTGTTCCTGTATGTGTTCGTGTGTGTGCATGAGTATATGTTTAGTGTGTGGGTTTGACCCGAACCCTTTGACCCGATATGTGAATAGTAACTATAAATAGTAATCATGAATAATAACCTTGAATAGTAATCTAGAATAGTACTTTTGAATAGTAAAATGAAATAAAATTCAGGATACCTAATTAGACGTTTGCACTTAAGGTTTCCAAACCTCGGGTCTAAAATATCTTTTCAAAATGAGTTTTCTTTCGTGGATTTGTTTCATAACCTTAGGGTTACGATAGGATTCATAATTTGACTAATACTTATTCGGCTTTAGTAAGATCATAGTCTCACGTTAAGATAGCCCACTTCAACGTGTTTCTTTATGTGATACCTTATCTCTAATGCCTTAGATGGTATTACTCTCATGTGTTATCTCCTTATGTGACTTCATCATTCATATGCATCATGTAGTGTGGGTCTTAGTTCTTATGTTCACTTTAGTACGTCACTTACAGGAGTTAAAGTTGAGCACTGGGATCCCCAGGGCACTGTCTAATCATACTACGCATCTATACCTATTACTAGGTGAGGTTAACTATTTCAAACTGGAACCATGATTCTATCTATAGTATCAAAAATGTTTTCAAAACCAACACCTAGTTTTTTCAATGCATTACCTTAAACCATTCCCTTACGGGACAACTATTTCATCATCAATCATTTACTTCAGTTATAATTTATTCAAATATCATATATCGTTTCAAATAACCTATTTATTCATCTCATTTATCATTTCAAATAATCATATTCATTTATTCAAAGTTGTCATTCATCGTTTATCGTTTATCGTTCATCATCGCACCATTCATACATGTCCTTTATGGACTTCATTATATCAAGCATTCGGATTTACTCCGGATGTTCATTCATATGCAAGCTTGATCATTCATCGTTATTGGGTCTGACGGTTATCTGTGGAAGTGATGCTCGGGAGGTGAGCACCAATGACATCACTAATACCAGCCATCACCATTAGAAATTGACACCGACTTTAATCAGAGGTTGGTTAAGTCAGGACAATCTGTTAAAGAAAGGACCGCAAATAGAGGGATCCACACGTGTGAAATCACACGTGTGGCTCACGTGAGTGACACGTGTCACACACGTGTGAATATATATATATATTGTACATATATGTATTAAATAATTAAATGTGTTGATTATTTAATAGACTTTGGTTTAATTTTGAATTAAAAAGAAAGTCTTATTTTGGAGAAAATAATCTAGTTAATTAATTATGAATTAATTAATTAGATAAAATAAGTTATTTATTTTAAATAAATAAAGTATAAAATAATCCAAAAATAGTTTGGATATTTTTAGCTCTCCTAAAGTTGATTTGAATTTGAATTCAAAGTCAAAGTTGGAAATTACTTGAAGATCAAGTAATAGGAGAGAGGAACCAAAACCCTTGCCTATGAGGACAAGGATTTCGGCGGCCCCTCCCTTTTCCTATATATAGGAGAGCTCATGCTCCCCTTTAGATAGAATAGAATTCTTTTGGTTCATGTGTTGAACACCTTCCTTTCTCCAAGATCAAATAAACCCTAGGTTAAGCCTAAACACTAACTAGAGAACTAGCATCCTTACTAGTTAGATTGTGATCAAGTTGGTGGACTTTCTCTAGAGACTTCAAGTTAGAAGTTTGAAGATTCGAGCTTTACCAAGGAGAGGGGATCAAGCCGCGAGAAGAGCGTTCTTGGGTGGCTTGAAACGCTTCAAGAAAGAACAAAAGAAAAGTAAGTTTTCTATCTTTACGAATTTGGTTACACGATTGCGAGTTCAAGACCCTTTTGTTGGAAATTTTTTTTTTTAAATTCCGCTGCTTTCTGATTCGTGTTTTCCAACATCTACAGAATTTCATTGATGGCAATTTATGATCACCCAACTAACGCCTAAATTGGCGGCAGGTTCTGAAGTTTTAGAAGCCCATAACAGGGAATTTGATAGTATAAAATTAAGCCTTATGACAGAATTTGCATTCGATGGCGTTATCATATGGTACGTATGGGCTGAAATGGCTGCTTTGCATGGTTGGCTACGTCAAATCAAATAAAAACCTCCAAAACTTCATTGTTATGCATATCCCATAAATAATTTACTTTGACTTTTATTACATTTACTTGATGTGGTCATTAATGTCCGAGTGTATATCTTGCAAATATATTGGATTCGATTTGGAATTCAACATTGGTGGTTGGTGCATTAAATAATCCAATCACCAACCTCTTATACATTGTTGTTATAAATGGGTTGTGTGGTGGTTCCTCACAGCCAGAGAACTTCCTCTAAATTCACAGGCCTCTGGCAAACAAGTGTTAATTATGAAATATTATGCCACGGCTACAACTATAGTTCACAAAATTATTTTTGTGGAATGTATGATCGTACGTTTAAAATTTGTTCATAGCCTGAATTTTGAAGTAATTTAGCAAAACTGATAACTAAGGATGCATCAACAGGCATTTTAGGCGTGACGGTTTCATGTTTTACGAAGCAAGTTTCTAAGTGTTTCATTGAACCAAAATTTATTTTCATATGAGTTTGTTCGTTTTCTCACTTTGTATCCTTGGGTTATATATGTTATTTTCGAGCTTGCAACTTACTTTTTTATATGCAAGATTGTTGCAAAAGATGGATGGAAAACTTCGTTCATAGTCGCATGCGGCTAAGTTACCCCGTATGTCGTATTCGCATGGGAATCTGACACGAAAATATTGAATATTCTTACAATCGGAATGAGTCATTCATCGTGTATCAATTCATATCATAATTCAACATGTTCTGATATTCAAATTAAACACCATTCCATTGGAGATAATATTAAAATACTTAGTCTATCCAAAAGGATTTCAAAGAAAACATCCAATTGATCTGATGTTTAGCCAACTCACTTGTCGCCCATACCTTATCCAACCTTGTCATTTTTAATGGCAGATCTTTGATGCAATCGTAAAGTTTTTTCCGGTTTTCAGCAGCTTTGACGTCAACACGAGTATTAACATCCTTCTCCAAGGCATCGACAACTTTGTTTAAAGCAGCGGTTGCATTTCCCCACAATAAGTCAATCCTACTTACAATATCGCTGACATCTTCGATCCTTTTGCGTTTACCTTCATTGCATTAGTGCCGGATGTGGATTTTGGAGAAGCAGATTGGGCCTGAGTCGGGTTCTCAGAAAAAACTATGTTTGGGCTGCCAGTGTTAGTCTCTTCAATAACCTCAACTTCGTTACCGGCTCCATCATCAACCGGAACACTATTAAAGTCGAATGCCCCATTTCCGGTTACGCCATCAGGTCCATAGATTTCAATCCACATCTCATAGTACGGGAAAGACTTCTCTCTAACATTTGCCAAATCAGGATTGTACTACAATCACATAAAAAGAACAGTAGCCAATTCTCCAATTGTCAATAGTCAGCTCATTTGTAAAGTAAAGTGAAGACTTAAATTTAACGGACTAACCATGATCAGATTATCCCAGTCCTTAGGCAAAGCTCGAATCGTCTTCTCTGTGGAATTCCAGCCCATACCAGTCTTACTTAGGGCCTCGTACACTTCGCGATAAGCTTTTTCCCATGTGCTATACTTTGATTGAATATGCGGATTGCCTCTCAAATCAGTCCCGGGTAATACCATTTTCATACGGGCCTCGAGTTGTTCAATGAAGCCAGCCCGAAAACCATTTGGAGTTTTCCAACCTCTGGCGATGATGTCCCTAAATGCATTAAGAAGAACACTCTCTTCATGAGTTGTCCATGCACGTCTGGAGCCATTTTTCTTCACCGCACTCGTTTCACCCCGGTAATTAATACTTTGCATCTGTGACTGAGAGTGCTGCATCTGCAAGACAATGAACTTAATATAGTGAGTTACAAATTAAGAAATCAGAAGCATGTTTAATGAACCATGCCCAACAGTAGTAATGCTAATTCAAAACCAAATGTCAATAACAACAAAATCAATATGTACTTCATTTCGTTCAAAAACATTATAATCATAAGCATTTGTGATGAATCGTAAAACGTAAACTTTGAACGCATTGAAGTTGCCATCCATTCAATTGCTAAAAGGTCTAGCAATGCACAACCAATTGAACATTCATACAAAAACACCTACTACACCACAATTGCCTGCCCGAAATCAAACTGTTCAGTCTTAATTGGGGCCGGGGACAAGCACACACTGAAGACTACGAAAACTGTAAAAATAAATTAAGCACGCGATCTAAAAGAGCTCCACATGTCATCCGCTAGCTTGTCACGAAAATTAGTTCAAGCTGGAATGGGTTTAATGTGAGGGAAATATTCAGCTTCATTTTCGTCATGATCATTCCAGAGGTCACAATCCTCCAATTCTAGCTCAATGGGATCTACGTCCATCTCGTTCCGAATGAAATTATGGAGCAACGCACATGCCATTATGATTTCATTCTGTACTGTGATATTATAGAACGACGGGCTACGGAGAATGGCCCATCTTTTTTTGAATATCCCCCACGCACACTCAATTGCAGTCCTTGCGGAGGAGTGTCTCTTATTGAACAATTCCTTGCTATTGAGTGGGACACGACTTCCCCATTCGTATAAGTGATATCGAACGCCACGATATGGAGCAAGAAAATCGGGACCGTTGGTGTAGCCGGCGTCGCACAGGTAGTAATTCCCTAAGATAGAAAACTTTATGGCATTAATTCTGACCTCATGACAAAATTTAAATGAGAAGTTCACGTAATATAAATACCAGGAGCTCCATCATGATAAACTAAAGCTATATACCTTGCGGAACGCGCAATCCGTTTGGCCTACGCACGGCATCACGCAAAACCCGATCATCTGCAGCTGAGCCTTCCCAACCAGTTAACAAGTATGTGAAATTACAGACGGTTGCATACGCCTAATACGTTGACATGACACTTCCCTTTGCGTGAGCGATACCGACCCTTATCGGCATCAGTCACCGTAACTTCAATCAATGTTCCGTTCAATGCACCTAAGCAACCCTGTTCATATAAAAATTATCAGGTAGTTAACATCAAATCAAAGATAAGAGGCTGTTATTCAAATTCAAAAGAAGATCAGAGTTGGCACCTCGAACCATTTCCAAGTATAATCCATGTTATCGGCTTCAACTGGGGTCCTTTTGGCAATGAAGATTTGATGCAGTTTTAATATGGTCTTCAAGACTTTGTGGACATACTTTGATATTGTGCATCCGACCGCTCGTAATCGAACTCGACAACACAATTTTTCTTGTGGTGTGATAAAACCCCTAGGAAAATGCAAACTTGCTCAACCACAGTCACTTCACGGCTATCGGTTAACCCACCCAAATAGCGAAGAATCACACAAAGGCGGCCTAGAGCATTCCGACCCATACGAAGCAAGCTAATGCATTTTCTTTCCGAGTTTCGTGTTAAACGGTCCAGATATTTTATACGCGTAGGCATTCTCTCCTTCAAACTATATGACCTAGACGACTCACCTTCAATCCTACGACGCTTCGGACTCAACATTGAAACTAAGACCAACGTGTCCATCAACATACCAAGTAAAAAAAACTTAATCACAGCAATTATGAGGAGAGCCTTTCTAGAATCCATTTGGGTTGCACATATACCAAAATGTTAAGAGCAGATAACTATTACATTTCGCATTCCATAACCCATTCTCGGAGAGGAGCTCAACGCAATAAACATTCAGAATCATTCAAAACAATTGATTATACAACGCATAATCTTGCCACAGTCGAAAATTACACATCCGCCTACGGAAACTTACTGAGGACATACCTTGATATTGACTTCCACGTAAGAGTTCCGCCTGCTGTTGAGATGTTTTTTACTAAAGCCCAAGTGCAAGCATCAATAAATCAATGTAGCAAAAGGGGTCGAATCCACGAGGAGGAGTAAATCAATCAATTACCTAATGTTTTCACCAATCTATAGACCAAAACGAGAGATAGAGTGAATTAACTACTAACGGAAATGAAAGTTAACTAAGATTAACAAACTAGAACCAACTAGGAAGCGAATAGAGTAGCAATTAACCAAATTAACTAAGTGGCAATGGGGTAGTAATGATCATGCAAGGTTCGTGTTCAATTAGTGCTTAAATGGGACAAGGATCTCACAATCCTAATCACTAAAGTATACACAAGCTCCTCTCGAAGTCAAGTGCGTGTACCTAATCAAAGTCTAAAGCCTACTCTCGTGGTCATTAGCTCATTAATTAGATCAAACAAACAAGACTAGTGCAACAAAATAACTAGCGGCTTGGCCCGGTTACTCTATTGCTTGATTGCTCAAGATTAGGCTAAATGTCTTTATACCTAAAACTTAAGTGTTGTGAAATTTCATCCAATTAACATACAATCTCTCGATTAGCATGCAAATCTAAGTTCATATCTAAGGTGATCAAGCTTAAACATGCAAACAAAACAATTTCACAAGCATAAGATCAAGTAGTCCCACCTAGGCATTTCATCAAACACTTACCCTACATAATTCATCACCCCCTTTTGCCCAAGAAATTAGCCACTCATATTAACACTAGAAAGCAAGGAAATAATAGAGATCATACTGAAAATATGCATATTCATTGAATTAAACCAAATATTAAATATCAAGAACAAAACTCTCAAAAATATGAACAAGTTCCAAAACTAGAGATATTAGTATCAAACTTAAAGCGATTAAATCTAACTAGGACTGAAAATAAAGGAAATGATTGTTCTAGAAAGGAATTAACAACTACAATCTAATTAAAGCTCTAAAGATCAAAGATAAAGCTAGAAGAGACTCCTAAATTAACCCTAAATTAAACCCTAGATGAGCCTCCCTAGTTAAATGCTGAAAACTTCCTTAAATAGCCCACAAAGCATCTCCCCGAACGGCCTCACCCACAAATGCCAGCGCTGCTGGGAACGGCCATTCCCAGTAAAGGCTTGGGATGGGAACGGCCGTTCCCATCCTCGGTCAAGGGTACTAATGCTGACTTTCCGGAACGGCCCTTCCCAAAATACAAAGGGCTTGGAAGGGCCGTTCCCATCCTCCATGCGCGGGAAAATATGAATCTTCACACTAATTGATCATTCTCGGCATCTAAACTCTCGTTTCTTGCCCCGTTTCATCATGAACCAACTCCGAGCATAATATACCTGAAATAAGAGCAACAATATAAGGCCTAAAATCCGTCAAATCATGACATAAAACATGCTCAAATAAAGGTATAGAATAAACCTAACAAACTCCCCCACACTAGAACTATTGCTCGTCCTCGAGTAATGCCAAACACTTGAAACGACAATCCACTAACGAACAAATTCGCAAAGGTCAATCATCAAATCGTCACAACAATCAAGCTTAGCCTATCGAACGCACTAATCACAAGTATAAAATCCAACAAAAATAGTATAATTAGCATACCTTTGTGTAGTGTGTGAATTTGAATGAAATAATGCACAACAATCACTCGGATTGGTTTATATCTTTTGTTTAAGCACTAATTTACAACTTCGAATACACTCTTCGTGCCTATCTCCACTAATGGAATTGACTCAAGATTCGGGATCGAAAGGTCTTTCGAGCATGTAATGTAGGCTAAGGGTCATGGTTATGGAAACTTGTTGAATTTATTTTACTAAAGCCCAAGTGCAAGCATCAATAAATCAATGTAGCAAAAGGGGTCGAATCCACGAGGAGGAGTAAATCAATCAATTACCTAATGCATTCACCAATCTATAGACCAAATCGAATTTCAGATTAAGTTATCTAAATATGGAATTTAAAGTTAACTAGGATGAACAAAATAGAAATAGCGAGGAAACGAGTAAAGTAGCAAATAACCAAGTAAACAAAGTGGCAAGGGGAAGTAATGATCATGCAAAGCTCGTGTTCAACTAATGCTTCGGTGGGTTCATGCTTCTCACAATCCTAATCACTAAAGCATACACAAGCTCCTCTCGAAGTCGAGTGTGTGTACCTAATCAAAGTCTAAAGACTACTTTCGTGGTCATTAGCTCATTAATTAGATCAACCAAACAAGACTAGTGCAACAAAATAACTAGCGGCTTGGCCCGGTTACTCTATTACTTGATTGCTCAAGATTAGGTTAAATGTCTTTATCCCTAAAACTTAAGTGTTGTGAAACCTCTTCCATTTCGCATACAACCTCTCGATTCGCATGCAAATCTCAAGTCATAATCAAGGTGATCAAGCTTAATCATGCAATTAACTCAATTTCACAAGCATAAGAACAATAACCCCACCTAGGCATTTCATCAAACACTTACCCTACATAATTCATCACCCCCCTTTGCCTAAAGATCTAGCCACTCATTACCACAATACTCAAAGAACAAGAGAAGTAAGACTTAAATAAACTCATATTCATTAAAAAGGGTTTAATTCAAGTATTCATGGACAATAAGTTCATAAAAGAGTTTAATCCATGAACAACTAAATTAGGAAAGTAAACTAGTATTAAACTAACTAAGAAAGCATTAAATGAAAGTAAAAACAAACTAAATCTTCAATGGATCTTCATTTCTTCCAAGAACGGAAAAGTGGTGTTCCCAAGACTCCAATCAGCTGTTTCCGCCTCCAAAACTAGGTTAAAATCTCCTCCAAGCCCAATTTCCTACAAGTAGACAAGGGAATTAGGCTAACACTTGCTCCTAAATCACATAAAGCATTTTCAAAATGTAAAGATCCAATAGTCAAAGGGATAGAAAAACTCCCGGGATCCTTGAGCTTTGGAGGAAGCTTCCTTTGGATGATAGCACTACACTCCTCGGTGAGCGCAACGGTGGCAAAGTCCTCGAGCTTCCTTTTGTTTGAAACCAATTCCTTCAAGAACTTCAAGTATGTTGGCATTTGAGCCAATGCCTCGGTAAATGGGATATTTATATGAAGTTGCTTGAATACATTAAGGAACTTTTCGAATTGCTTTTCCAAATTTTTCTTTTGCAATCGTTGTGGGAATGGAATTGGTGGAACATACGCCTTCGGGGGAATGTACGCCTTTGGTTTCGAAGAGAGCTCATCATCATGATTTTTCCTAACTTCTTTGTCTCTTAGCTCATCTTCTTTCTTGTATTTCTTTCCATCACTCATCTTAGGCATAAGATCATTCTTTTCTCCAACTTCCTTTGTCTTCACTTGCTTCTCCCATTCCTCATCCAATCTCTCCTCTTGACTCACCCCACTTGATCCGGCATCAAACCTCTTAGGCAAAGGAGGCTCATCATAGTACTTACCACTCCTTAACATGATAGCATTACAATGCTCTCTTGGATTAGCCTCCGTCTTACTAGGAAGTATTCCTTGGGGCCTAGGATTTATAGCATTAGCAAGTTGCCCAATTTGGATCTCAATGTTCCGGTTTTGTGTGACCACTTGGTCCACTTGTGTTTCCAAGCTCTTGAAACGGTCCGAGGAAACATTAATGAATTTCTCGAATGCGGATTCCTATCCTTGCTTTTGGGGTTGTGGTGGAGGTGGTGGTTGATATTGAGTTTGGGAAGTTTGGTAATGGGTTTGTTGTGGATGGAAAGGAGGAGGTTGTTGGAAATTTCCGGGGTTTCTAGGTGGTGGTGGTGGTCTTGGAGCATTTTGTGCGTTGTTGGGATTGGACCAAGAAAAGTTAGGGTGGTTGCGTAGTCCGGGATTGTATGTGTTGGAATGAGGGTTGTATTGTGGTCTTTGTTGGTTTAAAACATTTACTTGTTCGGGACATGAAGGTGGGTTTGATGGATTTTCTTGAGAAGCATAAGGGCATGAATCATAGTTGTGTGGCCCACTACACATCTCACAAGTGGATTGTTGCATAGGAGGAGATTGATTTGACACGGAATTAACCTTAAATTGTTCCACTTGCTTTTCCAAAGCCTCAATTTTAGCTTGCATGGCGGTATATTCGCCAACTTGTAACATGCCGGGTGTTGAGCTTGAAGGCCTTGGGATTGGTGTGGTAGCCCTTTAATTTGCCCAAGAATTGTTAGCCGCCATCCTTTCCAACAATTGTATAGCATCGGTTTCGTACATGGTCATTATAGCGCCCCCCGCGGCGGAGTCAATCATGACCTTCAAAGCTTGGGAGATTCCTCCATAGAATGATTGGACTAGCTTCCAATTTTCGCATCCATGGTGAGGGCACTTTCCTTGTATTTCCTTAAACCGTTCCCACGCTTCGTATAAGGTTTCTCCTTCATATTGCCGAAATGAAGTGATTTCATTCCGGAGCTTAACCGTTTTAGCGTGCGGGAAAAACTTATCCAAGAAGGCTTGAGACAATAAAGACCATGATCCCTTAGTCTCATACGGAAGAGCACTATGCCAAGCCTTCGCCCTATCCCTCAAAGAGAATGGAAAGAGTCGAATTCTAATAGCTTCCTCGGGCACATTGTTGAGTTTGAATGTGTCACAAACCTCAATGAACCAATTCACATGAGAAATGGGATCTTCCGTAGCTAAACCGGTGAATTGATTTTGTTGGAGGAGAGAAATATAGGCCGGCTTAATCTCAAAGTGGTTCGCCCCCACTCCCGGTCTTCCAAAGTTTTGTTGGATGTTCTCCATACTTGGCATGGCATATTCCCTAATTTGCCTTTGAGGTGGTTGGTTGGGTGGTTGTGGTGGTGGTCTTTGCCCTCTATTTGCCCCATTAAGGGCATCATTTGCATTAAAATCTTCCATTTGAATCGGGGTTGATGCCTCTTGTCTCCTTTCCTTCCTTAATGCACGAAGTTTCTTTTCGATGTCCGGATAATGTTTCAAATTCTCCCAACTTTTAGCTCTTCTCATGCACAAGAACCTACAAGAGACAAACAAGCATCAAAACCAAATAAGAAATAAAGGTCTAATTCACTAGTTACTAACAATCGGTAAGGGTGATTTAAACGCCTCCCCGGCAACGGCGCCAAAAACTTGTTGAGATGTTTTTTACTAAAGCCCAAGTGCAAGCATCAATAAATCAATGTAGCAAAAGGGGTCGAATCCACGAGGAGGAGTAAATCAATCAATTACCTAATGTTTTCACCAATCTATAGACCAAAACGAGAGATAGAGTGAATTAACTACTAACGGAAATGAAAGTTAACTAAGATTAACAAACTAGAACCAACTAGGAAGCGAATAGAGTAGCAATTAACCAAATTAACTAAGTGGCAATGGGGTAGTAATGATCATGCAAGGTTCGTGTTCAATTAGTGCTTAAATGGGACAAGGATCTCACAATCCTAATCACTAAAGTATACACAAGCTCCTCTCGAAGTCAAGTGCGTGTACCTAATCAAAGTCTAAAGCCTACTCTCGTGGTCATTAGCTCATTAATTAGATCAAACAAACAAGACTAGTGCAACAAAATAACTAGCGGCGTGGCCCGGTTACTCTATTGCTTGATTGCTCAAGATTAGGCTAAATGTCTTTATACCTAAAACTTAAGTGTTGTGAAATTTCATCCAATTAACATACAATCTCTCGATTAGCATGCAAATCTAAGTTCATATCTAAGGTGATCAAGCTTAAACATGCAAACAAAACAATTTCACAAGCATAAGATCAAGTAGTCCCACCTAGGCATTTCATCAAACACTTACCCTACATAATTCATCACCCCCCTTTGCCCAAGAAATTAGCCACTCATATTAACACTAGAAAGCAAGGAAATAATAGAGATCATACTGAAAATATGCATATTCATTGAATTAAACCAAATATTAAATATCAAGAACAAAACTCTCAAAAATATGAACAAGTTCCAAAACTAGAGATATTAGTATCAAACTTAAAGCGATTAAATCTAACTAGGACTGAAAATAAAGGAAATGATTGTTCTAGAAAGGAATTAACAACTACAATCTAATTAAAGCTCTAAAGATCAAAGATAAAGCTAGAAGAGACTCCTAAATTAACCCTAAATTAAACCCTAGATGAGCCTCCCTAGTTAAATGCTGAAAACTTCCTTAAATAGCCCACAAAGCATCTCCCCGAACGGCCTCGCCCACAAATGCCAGCGCTGCTGGGAACGGCCATTCCCAGTAAAGGCTTGGGATGGGAACGGCCGTTCCCATCCTCGGTCAAGGGTACTAATGCTGACTTTCCGGAACGGCCCTTCCCAAAATACAAAGGGCTTGGAAGGGCCGTTCCCATCCTCCATGCGCGGGAAAATATGAATCTTCACACTAATTGATCATTCTCGGCATCTAAACTCTCGTTTCTTGCCCCGTTTCATCATGAACCAACTCCGAGCATAATATACCTGAAATAAGAGCAATTATAGCAATATAAGGCCTAAAATCTGTCAAATCATGACATAAAACATGCTCAAATAAAGGTATAGAATAAACCTAACACCTGCTGCCCTGTTTCAACTTGTAAGCCTGAAATCATTCAACCATGGAAAACCTATAAACCGATATGGGCACGAACTGACATAAGAGCAACAGCATAAAAGCTATCTAAATCTTACAAGAGAATTCTTCCAAAACCTGATCAATCTTCGGCCAAGCACAAGGTTGATAATGGTATGCGGCGGGGAATATAAATGAAACAAAATACTCACCCTAAAAAGGAGGTCAATGGAGGGAAAAGCTGAAAAAAAAAGAGGGAAAATTTTCCTATTGGGTTTCGCACTGAGGGGTTTTTCAGTAATCAGCAAAACAAAACTGGGGGCATAAACATCGTTTTGACTAATCCATTCCCTATGGCTTAAATAGAAACGACTTTTGATTGCGGCTATATAAAGTTCCCTTTTCCTTGTCCGTACCGGGGCTCCGAGAAAACACATGAAATTGGGCCATTCAAAGTAAAGGCTAGAAATGGCTGGATATAATTACTAACCTACCAATATCTCATAAAGTAAATGAAGCCTAAAATTTTAAATATATGATTATTTGAATTAATTATAATCATATTTATTGAGATATTATATAAAAATTGTTAGCTTATACACTTTTGTGTTTTAATTAATAATGTATATACTTAAAATTATATAAGATATTATATTAAAAATTTATAATTTGTATATTATAAAATCTTTAAATATATAATTATTTGTATTAACTATAATCGTATTTTTCTAATTAAATTTGATTGAAAAATTCCGATGGAAAACCAATGAAAAACCACATAAATTTTTATTTCATGGAAATTCCAATGGAAAACCAACGGAAAAATGTCGTTGTTTTTTTGTTTATGAAGAATAAAAGAAAACCGACGGGATTTTCCCGTCGGACATTTTATTTCATTAAAAATGCCAACAGAAAACCAACGAAAAATTCCATTGGTTGTTTTGGAACAATTTCTTTTAGAATTGCGCCAGAATTTCCAAGGGAATTCCAACAGAACTCCACTGGAATTTTTGGCGTAATTGTTTTTTTTTTTTAAATTCTGCTAAATTTTCCGATGGAATTCCGATGACTTTTCGTTAGAATGCAAATTTTCTTAGCCGTAGGAATTCCATCGATTTTCCGTTGGAAATTCCAACGGAAGATCGACGAAAATTTCTGTCTGTTTTTTCCCGTCGATTTTCGATTGTTTTCTTGTAGTGTAAGCTTCTCTCAAAGTCGAACACATGTGCTTACTTAAGTTTAACAACCGGTCTTGTGGTTAGTTCTCCCTTAAACCAATCAAACAAGATTAGTGTATAGATAGCAGCGACTCAGATTACACTACCTATTACTCAATTGCTCAGAAAAAGACTAAATCTCTTCAAACCTTTAATTCTAAGTGTATAAACTCCCAATCCAAATCTGAAAACAATCTCTCCATTCGAAGTGAATTCTATGATCATGCTGAAGGTGATCAAGCTCTAACATGCAAATGAAACATAGAATTCATAACATAGAAACCTATCAGAGTTCATTCTAGCATATCATCAAACATAAACTACACAATTATTATCCCCTTAGCTAACGGGGTTTAGCTACTCACAATAATTAAAACTAGATCACCAACAATTAAACTAAAAGAATTCATATTTATAAACTTCAAACTCATAACCAGTATCAATATCTTAAGCAATAAAACTAAGTCTAAACTCAATCTAACAAACATTAGTTTGCATAATAAAACAACTCAAAACTTATAAACTACATAAACCAATAGAAAAGGAATTGTTCACAATCAAATACCGTAAAGATTGAATTCTTTGGTTTCTTCCTCCTCTCATCCCAGAGTAAGATCCAACTAAAGCTCTCCAACAATACCACGAGAAGTCTCCCAAAACCAAGAGCTGACAAGTCTTAAATATCATTGCAAATCTCGCGCATGCTGGTGGGCTTAGGCCTAACTCTGAAACAGACTGAAATTGTTCTGTAAAACTGAGATTTGGACCTTTCGCAACCGCAATGAATTTTACATAGTAGACCTTCGCAGCCACAAAATTTATAACAATGTGATAACACTATTGATTTTCCTTCGTGGTCGCTACGAATTATAGTGCGGACACCTTGGCGGCCTATCTTAGTGCTTTCTTTTTTGTTTTGTTCCATCTTCTCACTTTCGACTTCAACTCATAATTATCCTGAAAAAGGCACATTTTAGCTCAACTAAGTCTCAAATAAAGGTATAGAATTAGCTATAATATATGCTTAAATGATTACAATATCTATGCCTAACAGCTTCTCATCTTTTGCCCTGGTCCTGGCTTCAATACCTCATAACCAGGAAGGTAGGGCCCATAGCTACTCAGCCTCTTCTCAGCCTTTCTCCGCTCATGGTCGGTCACTGGTGAGTTAAAATCCCAGTGGGGTTTGATGGTCGCTCATGGTCGGTTCTCAGCCTTGATGCGGTGGCTGCACCGTGTTAGGAATAGTGCCCTAGAAAGCCGATTCGACGTAATCTGCTTTGGGACTTTTCTTGTATCACAGACAATCTTTGAATAATATACGATTGATCATAGGCAAACACTTCTTTATATGCCAATACGTGTTTTGAGTGTTTCCATTATGTGTGCATGTATAAGAACTCCCCTAATCCTGATGACTTTAGGACTCTACCATTTAGGTGAAATGGTTCATGAAACGAGCCCTATATCACATAAGTCATGATTAGTAAAATACTCCAAGCCAATGAGTCCTACAGACAGTGGGAGTGTCAACCTGACTCCTCTAAGGCTTGCTTGTGGGATCACGCCCTTAAGAAGGACCACCTTGTTTCATGGAGGTGCAAAGTGTATAGTTGATACGTGCGTGATACATGAGGGTGCTTACTTTAATAAGTAAGTTCACTGAGGTGCCCCGTGTGAGAACATTCCTAAATGGGAAAGGAAGTTTCTATTTCAGGAAATGGAAACTTCCAGATTAGGAAATATCTCACGAGTCATTGATGTGATTAATTGATCCTTAGACTTGAGGTTCCTTGTCACTTTATGAATTAACTCTGTAGTCTTTGGTAGAAGCTTTAAAGGGTGTCGCCTTAGACAACTAATTCAAGGCTTATGCTGGGGCTGCACAAGTGATTCATGAAAGTGAATGAGAATCAAGAAAGGACCTACACTTGCATATGCAAGGTGATCTCTTATTGTGTAAGTCATTCATATGCCATATGGAGTCCTTGGCCAACGCAGTAGATCAAGACATCAAGAAAAGGGTTTCTTGGATTGAGATCAAATGGATATGAAATGCACTTAGCTTTAAGACCGGATTATTAGGGTTCTGATTATTCCCTTGCCCTAGATCTTGGTTGAGAGATAGTAAGTAGGAGGATTGTATCTCACATGAATCAATAACTTAAAGGTTCTGTCGAATCCGAATATTCCAATTCAGCTAGGGGTTAAACACCTGTTGCTAGACTATGGTCGTTTAATCTGTGGACTGATTAATTAATTAGTGAATTAATTAATTAGGGTCACTGCTAATTGAATTGAGAACCTAGAGGGTCACACATAACAACTTGGTTACATGAGTTGAGGCTTTAAAATGATTAAACGAGTTAATCAAGCCTAGAGGGTTCCACACGTGTGAAACCACACGTGTGGGTCACGTGACTGGACACGTGTCATTGTGACACGTGTGCCACACGTGATTGTTTAATAATATATTAAATAATTAATTTGTTAATTATTTAATAGACTTTGGTTTAATTTTGAATTAAAAAGAAAGTCTTATTTTGGAGAAAATAATCTAGTTAATTAATTAGATAAAATAAGTTATTTATTTTAAATAAATAAAGTATAAAATTATCCAAAAATAGTTTGGATATTTTTAGCTCTCTTGAAAGTTGATTTGAATTAGAATTCAAAGTCAAAGTTGGAAAATACTTGATGATCAAGTAAATAGGAGAGAGAGGGACCAAATCCTTGCCCAACAAGGACTAGGTTCGGCGTCCCTCCCCTTTGCCTATATATAGGGGAGCTCATGCTCCCCTTTAGGGCTAATGAAATTCTTTTGGTTCATTTGTGGAACACCATCCTTTCTCCAAGATAAACGAAACCCTAGGTTAAGCCTAAACACTAACTAGAGAACTAGCATCCTTACTAGTTAGATTGTAGCCAAGTTGGTGGACTATCTCTAGAGAGCTTCAACTTAGAAGTTTTGAAGATTCGAGCTTTACCAAAAAGTGGGGATCAAGCAAAACGATCAGAAGGGATGATGTAACGATTCTGAACCCGACGTGAAGCGAATGAAAAAATCGAACCAAAGAAGATGGCGAAAACCGTTCGTCCATATCCTGAAGGATGAATTTTTTCACGAGGGTTTTGTGACTGGCAGTTTTCTACTTTCGCAAAACTGGTTTTCGAAGGGAGTTTCAATCCTGCTTTTCTCGTTTCATGTTTCTTTCTTTATGTTATATTGTTAAGAACATCTCTAACATGAATTGAATCTAGGCTGGTGTGGATTGCTATCCCGACAATGGATTCTGAAGTAGAAAGAGACTTTCGAGGGACGGGTTGTCAAGCCGCGAGAAGAGCGTTCTTGGGTGGCTTGAAACGCTTCAAGAAAGAATGAAAGAAAAGTAAGTTTTCTATCTTTACGAATTTGGATACACGATTGCGAGTTCAAGATCCTTTTGTTGGAAAAAATTTTAAATTTCGTTGCTTTCTGATTCGTGTTTTCCAACAAGTGGTATCAGAGCCACCTCGTTAATCGTGTTTCTGATTCGTCTCAATTATTCTGAATTTGGTAGAAATTCTTAGGCTTGATGCGATTGAGTATTTGTAATTGTTTTAGAAAGCCTGAATTACGAAACTGTATTTTTTCCTGAAAGTTTCTGAAAATTGGTTTTTGCAAAATTTAATTTTTGAAAACTATTTTAGATTTGAAACTGTATAAACTGTTTTTGGATTTCTTGGATTGGTTTTGCTTTTGAACGAAAACACGAAACGAAAATGCGGAATACGACGAACACGCGAAACCCCGCACGCGAAGGAGTCGCGCGCGCGGGCTTCGCGCAGCACCGCCCGCCTGTCCTAGGCGCGCGCAGGCCGTGAGCCTACTCCCTCCCGCAACCGCGGGGGAGGTGTTCAGGGAGCGCCTAGGCACCCCGCCCAGGACTGCCGACGCCGTCCCGCCCAGGCTGGGCAACGATCCCGCAAGGCGTGCGGGATCAGTCGCCCAGCCCGCCCACACACGCCCGGAAGGGACACGCCCAGCAGGCGCCGTTTTCGTGATCCGGCTTTTTCGTGTTTCGTGCAATCCAATCCCAATTTTTATTTTAATTATAAAAATTTTATTTTTGAATATTTATTTTTAATTTTTGAATAAAACTTAAAATTGGGATTTTTGAGAAATTGAAACGGTTTATATTTTGGGAAAATACAATCTTTGGTAAAATTATTAATTTTCAGAAATTAATTGGAATTTTATTTGTTTTGGTAATTTGGGATTTATTGAAAACTTTTATAAATAAGACTCGCATCAAGTCGTGTTTTAAGTCATTAGGACTTGAAACGAGAATTTTAATTTATTGGCTAAATTTAAATTCTCGCTAAAGCATGTTAGGTGATCATGGGTTTAGATCTATGTATGGTTTTAATTTATGCACATGGATGGTTTAAATTGGGGTTGGATCCCTATAGTTGCGTTTTTCAATTGAGGTTGGAGCCTCACTTATGTGCGTACTGTTATGTGATTTATTATGTGGCTTTCCATATTACTGTTTTTGAGGCCGGGGTATGCCCCGTGTAATTGTCTAAGGCCAATATGAAGATTGAGCCTTATTACTTTATGTCTTTTTCTTTTTATTGTAATTTGAGAGTAGAGATAGGTAGTGAGGTTTTATTTTCATTTTGGAGACTATGCACCCATGGAGTAAGATGGACCACATTCAGGTAACAAGGAGGCCATAAGTGAAGACCCCTCAAAAGGTTAGGGAGGGGAATCTCAATTGTTAAATGTAATAGAGATAGGGCTCGTATTTTGTTACCGCTTTCCCTTGTGTGATTTAAACTGTTTATGTGACATGTATGTTAGAACTTGTGATTGTGGAGTGGCTCCCACATATCACGCATAAGATAGGTAGAACCCATGATCATTACATGTTAGTATCATGCTAGGACATGTTATCTGTTTATGTGCTTGTTTGAAATGCATTTAAGTGTACTTGCATTAATCAAGACTAATAAAATTGGATAACATATATGTTGGTGAGGTCGAACCGAACAACTCTTCGGTTGATTCGAAAATTCACATTAAATATTAAGCTCATTTCGAATAATAGGTATTTAATTCGAGATGCAAATTTTGAATTAAATTCCTAGCATTCCATCAATAGGTTTTAAGTTTAGTAAG
Organism: Lantana camara; assembly: GCA_037501455.1. Lineage (NCBI taxonomy): Eukaryota > Viridiplantae > Streptophyta > Magnoliopsida > Lamiales > Verbenaceae > Lantana > Lantana camara. Next base: position 95,326,046 of record CM074861.1, read on the forward strand.
TAAAGCTAGTTATTGTCCGCGAGTCGTGGGATAGCTAGTGGAGCTTATTAGTTCTTAGTTACCTAATTGATCATTTTAAATGATCAATATTTCGTGGTTAATTTTGGCAAGGGCGATGTCCGCGAGTCGTGGGTCGTTCGAACTAAGTTTTGATCATGATCTTATGATTGATGGGTCTAGCTTAAACGCCTAAGTAAATATGGATGTCGCACGAGTCGTGGGTCCATATTGAAAGATAGGTGATGCAAAAACAATTACTAAGAGTTCTAAAGGTGTTAGAATTGGTAAGTTGTACCTACCTAGGATTTTGCTTAGAATGTCCGCGAGTCGTGGGTTCGAGGTAAAATGCTTAGGATCTTAGTACCCATTGGGAAACGTGTTCCTCTTAGATCTTTGGGAATTATAGATCTTTGAAAAACAGTGGGAGCTACATTAGATTAAAGACCTTATCTTTTGTATATCGTTATAATTCAGCATGCCCACATTTTCTCTGCTTAGCATTTAGGTTGTAGTTCTGTGATTCTCTACAATATGAAATGCAAACCCATTCGTATCCATCCTTAAGTCAAATAAGTTGACTAAGTCCTGACTAACTCTAAATGGCTTCGGATCCTAAAATCCATTTTAGAACCCGACTAGAGAAAGGCGTTCTCTAAAGGGCGAAGTTTTCAATTGTGAAAAGTCGACCCGGGCCAAAAGAGAAGCAATCTGAGGTGAATGGATTTTTCCAAACCACTTAAAAGCAATTGAACCACCTCATAAAAACGTTACAAGGTATAACATTATGGAATTATTCAATATTCCAAATGAGGAAACAAGTGCTCACGAACAAGGTCTAAAGATCTTATTTGAAGATCTTATGGTCTCGGTCATCAACTGAGAAAAGAGTTCTCAATGCACTGATTGCTTACATTGCTTCGACTATCAATCAAACCCTTTATGCTCAACTAGAATGATGCTAATGTAGCATAGTTAATCGTTTAAGTTGATAATGGTTGAGAGCATCCTTAAGAAGGAATAAAAGGTTGAGATGGTTAATTCTTCTTCTAAAACTCCCTAAGTTAAAGGCTTGAAGGCCTAAAGAAGAAGAAACCCTTAAGAGCCCAATGGAGGGGCATGTAAGGGGTACGCCCAAAAGACACTAGAGATCAAATAGGACGTTTGCTTCTATGGTAGCAAATAAGGACTTTGAAAGGGAACTGCAAAGAGTATGAGTACTTTGAAATGTTACCTCGTTTAGTAATTCTACTAGGAATAGAATTTACTAGTCTTAAGTCAATTCTGCATAAGCCGTTGTGCAAAGACTCAAGGCACTAATGTTCTGAACATACAACGAGATAACAAAAGTAAGTGAGATGACAAAGCTTCGAATTACTTTGGAACGTTGAGATATAAAAGGATTAGCAAGTCAGACACCTTAGGATCATTCTATGAAAATGAACCTATAGTGTTGACTTCCTGTGAATCCTGTCATGAGGAAAGCGTTCCTGAATCCTGTTTATAAGAAACGTGGAACGTTCTAAAATTATAGTGGATTTCGATCCATGCTGATGAGTGTAAGATGCTTAATGTAAGCACTAGATACAATCGTCAGTTTAATCATTATGAATGAATGTACTTGTTAAAGTACAAATTCGAAACTTATATGAAATTCTTAGAATTTCGAAAGGAGGTTAGGAACCGAAGTAGTCATAAGTTATAGGTAAATCGATATGATCGAGATAGCCAATTTCTTAGCAACTAATTCCTTACTCATCTTAGAGATAATAGGATTATCTCTCAGTAAACTAATTCGAGAACACCTTAGTGTTTCTGAATGAGGGAATGAAACCTTATAGGATATAGTCCATTCCATAGCAAGCTTTACTGACTTATAATCATTCTAGGAATAAACTCCTAGAATATGCAGTTAGAGATTTTGAATTTAGTACCTTCCAAAATCAGTCCTTCAGTTGCACTATGCAAAGTGGCATACTAAATTCCCTAATTATTCTTATCCAAGAATTCAATGGAATCCTCTTACTTGAAGAGGATAGTGGGAGATAAGCTTGAAATGAGTTCAAGTTTATACAATGATATCAGTTTTGCGATTCCCTTGTACAAAGGTTGTTTGTCTCAAAGGAATGTACCTTTCTTAAGGAATCGTTCCTATAGAAGAAGAAAGGCAAGCAACCAGACCTCAAAGAAATTTGAGGAAAAATATTCATGCCACATATAGAAGAAACGAGCCCGTCTGATAAAACTTAGCCAAATTTTAGAGTATGTACACGTGTGAAACCCTTCTCTTAAGATGCGTTTAGAACGCTTTCCTAGATAGCCAAGGAATTACTTGAAGAGGAGACACTGTCAGATTTGGAATCTGAGTAGTGTAAGCAAGCCTTGAAATCCAATATGGATTCCATATACTTAAACCGAGTTTTGACCTTGGTTGATCCACCTGATAGGATCAAGCTCCTAGAGCTTCGAGTAAATGGAAAGCATTACAACCTTCTTGACGGTTGAAATGCAAAAGTCCATTTGGGTTGTGTTTACCATATCCTCATATTCTGACTATGAGATATGATAAATGAATATGAGAACTATCTTGTTCAATATGAGATTGAAAGAGACTGAAATAAGGTATTTCTATAAATCTCATATTCAGTGGGAGTATGCATAAGGTATGCAAATCCCTAAAGTAAATCTGTGGATTGATAAAGGCTTCTAGGATTAGACAATTCGATTCCATAGGATAGTCAAATCGTTTGACACAGATGGAAGTCAAATAAGTCTCAAAGTGTACATAGGAAAGTTAGTGATGTAAGAGTCAATTTTTGGTTCTTTAGAAAACGACATCCTTCTCATTAGGAATGTCAAGGACGACGTGAAAGTTACCAATTCTTGTTTAAGAAACAATTTGACATGAAAGATCTTAGTGATTATCTTATATTCTCGACATTCAGATCTCTAGAAGATAGATCTAAGAGAATAAAAGGATTATCACAAAATGAGTACATAACCACGGTACTAAAAGGAGTTTAGTATGGACAATGGAACATCTCTTTTGAAGAGTATATGTCCTAAGATAACTTTGAGAAAGTTAGAATGTCCAAAATCCCTTTAAGTGAAAGGGTGCATAATGTATGAAAAGTTATGTACTAAATTAGATATGGCGCAACACTAAGCGTAGTAGGCCGAATCTAATATGACCTCAGAGAAGGTCATTAGATCTCTGTAAAGGATGTCCTCAGAGTACTTGAGAAGAAATGAGGATATGTATTAGTTTACAGAGCCCAACAGATCTTATTGTTAGAAGGATATTTGATGTAACCGTTCATCAAACATAGATGATTATGAAATCATTGAAAGGATACAACTTCTACCAGAATGGTAATGCAATGTGTTGGAAAGGGGTTCCAAGGACGGACATTGCAAAACTCAACTATCGTAGTTGAGAACTTAGTCGTATTATATAACACTAAGTTAAGTGTTTGGGTAGGAAACTCCATCTAACTTGTTAGATGAAGTTCCTAGCATGAAAACAACTCCTTGATCATATTGTATGATAAAAAGGATGGTTGCTCAAGTAAGAGAACCAAGACCTCACCAAGAGACTGAACACGTGATTACGAATAACTTTATAAGGAAAAGGTGTTTCCTAAGAGATGTGTAAACAAGCGGGTCACATCAGCAGAGAATATAGCAGATCCACTTTGGAAACGCCCAAAGTCAATAGGGTCTCTAAGTGCATCTCGAGAAGATGGGACTTAGAGTACCTAAATAGCTTTTACGGGCAAGTGGGAGATTGTTAGGAATAGTGCCCTAGAAAGCCGATTCGACGTAATCTGCTTTGGGACTTTTCTTGTATCACAGACAATCTTTGAATAATATACGATTGATCATAGGCAAACACTTCTTTATATGCCAATACGTGTTTTGAGTGTTTCCATTATGTGTGCATGTATAAGAACTCCCCTAATCCTGATGACTTTAGGACTCTACCATTTAGGTGAAATGGTTCATGAAACGAGCCCTATATCACATAAGTCATGATTAGTAAAATACTCCAAGCCAATGAGTCATACAGACAGTGGGAGTGTCAACCTGACTCCTCTAAGGCTTGCTTGTGGGATCACGCCCTTAAGAAGGACCACCTTGTTTCATGGAGGTGCAAAGTGTATAGTTGATACGTGCGTGATACATGAGGGTGCTTACTTTAATAAGTAAGTTCATTGAGGTGCCCCGTGTGAGAACATTCCTAAATGGGAAAGGAAGTTTCTATTTCAGGAAATGGAAACTTCCAGATTAGGAAATATCTCACGAGTCATTGATGTGATTAATTGATCCTTAGACTTGAGGTTCCTTATCACTTTATGAATTAACTCTGTAGTCTTTGGTATAAGCTTTAAAGGGTGTCGCCTTAGACAACTGATTCAAGGCTTATGCTGGGGCTGCACAAGTGATTCATGAAAGTGAATGAGAATCAAGAAAGGACCTACACTTGCATATGCAAGGTGATCTCTTATTGTGTAAGTCATTCATATGCCATATGGAGTCCTTGGCCAAGGCAGTAGATCAAGACATCAAGAAAAGGGTTTCTTGGATTGAGATCAAATGGATATGAAATGCACTTAGCTTTAAGACCGGATTATTAGGGTTCTGATTATTCCCTTGCCCTAGATCTTGGTTGAGAGATAGTAAGTAGGAGGATTGTATCTCACATGAATCAATGACTTAAAGGTTCTGTCGAATCCGAATATTCCAATTCAGCTAGGGGTTAAACACCTGTTGCTAGACTATGGTCGTTTAATCTGTGGACTGATTAATTAATTAGTGAATTAATTAATTAGGGTCACTGCTAATTGAATTGAGAACCTAGAGGGTCACACATAACAACTTGGTTACATGAGTTGAGGCTTTAAAATGATTAAACGAGTTAATCAAGCCTAGAGGGTTCCACACGTGTGAAACCACACGTGTGGGTCACGTGACTGGACACGTGTCATTGTGACACGTGTGCCACACGTGATTGTTTAATAATATATTAAATAATTAATTTGTTAATTATTTAATAGACTTTGGTTTAATTTTGAATTAAAAAGAAAGTCTTATTTTGGAGAAAATAATCTAGTTAATTAATTAGATAAAATAAGTTATTTATTTTAAATAAATAAAGTATAAAATTATCCAAAAATAGTTTGGATATTTTTAGCTCTCTTGAAAGTTGATTTGAATTAGAATTCAAAGTCAAAGTTGGAAAATACTTGATGATCAAGTAAATAGGAGAGAGAGGGACCAAATCCTTGCCCAACAAGGACTAGGTTCGGCGTCCCTCCCCTTTGCCTATATATAGGGGAGCTCATGCTCCCCTTTAGGGCTAATGAAATTCTTTTGGTTCATGTGTGGAACACCATCCTTTCTCCAAGATAAACGAAACCCTAGGTTAAGCCTAAACACTAACTAGAGAACTAGCATCCTTACTAGTTAGATTGTAGCCAAGTTGGTGGACTATCTCTAGAGAGCTTCAAGTTAGAAGTTTTGAAGATTCGAGCTTTACCAAAAAGTGGGGATCAAGCAAAACGATCAGAAGGGATGATGTAACGATTCTGAACCCGACGTGAAGCGAATGAAAAAATCGAACCAAAGAAGATGGCGAAAACCGTTCGTCCATATCCTGAAGGATGAATTTTTTCACGAGGGTTTTGTGACTGGCAGTTTTCTACTTTCGCAAAACTGGTTTTCGAAGGGAGTTTCAATCCTGCTTTTCTCGTTTCATGTTTCTTTCTTTATGTTATATTGTTAAGAACATCTCTAACATGAATTGAATCTAGGTTGGTGTGGATTGCTATCCCGACATTGGATTCTGAAGTAGAAAGAGACTTTCGAGGGACGGGTTGTCAAGCCGCGAGAAGAGCGTTCTTGGGTGGCTTGAAACGCTTCAAGAAAGAATAAAAGAAAAGTAAGTTTTCTATCTTTACGAATTTGGATACACGATTGCGAGTTCAAGATCCTTTTGTTGGAAAAAATTTTAAATTCCGCTGCTTTCTGATTCGTGTTTTCCAACACACCGCCCCTATTGCTAGTCCTGACCACCTCTTCAATCTCTTCCACCTCCATCTCCTTAAGTTAGTCGTTCCAAGGCCTCAACCGCAGCCCTCCTCGACATGGGGACAGACTTCTTGGGGGCCATTTTTTAGAAAATGAAGAAGAGTAAGAGGTTTTAGTAGAAAAAAAAGGTCGAGTACGAAAGCGTACCTAAAAATTGATATGGAAGATGAAGAAGTTGGAAAATCTAAAACATCTCATTCGAAGCTCTTTTCTCCTCGCTTAAATGCTCTGGATCTTTGTCAGAAGTTCGATCGAAAACTCTGAGTTTGTAAAGTGGAAAATGAGAGTTTGAGGGTCCTTATTTATAGTGGAAGGAGAAAGGACACGTGGCGGAATCAGGACGGTCTCCCTTGTGTCTATTGGGCATCTCAATCCGCATGCTTTCATTCCTTGAGACGCGAACCCTCATCATCATTACTTGCAAGCGCATTGCCTATGCGCACGGAAAATGCCTTACAACTTGAACCGACATAATGATTACCTATAGGCACGTCCTTTTGGCGTACTAGTCTCGAGTGGATGAGGTTGACTACCATTTCCTCTTCATAGCACCTGTATCGAAGATCAAGATGGACTACCATACTGTTCGTGACAGTCGACCTGGGCGAGGGAAGGGTTATGATAGGGACTTATCTTGACCTGACAAATGGCACCATGTCTCATCCACCTGGACCACCTCGAGGCTACCACATGGCCAAAGCATCTCGAGCCATTGAACTGCTCTCTACCCCTGACTTCACGTGTGGAGCCTTCCTCCAAACTACCTGAGCAACCTTACCTCTTTCGAACATGGGCTTTCTCAAACGCCTTACTGCTCGAGCTACTAGTCGAGATTGACCAGAGATATTTTGGCGGGAACATCATTAAATGCATGAGATCTATTTTGACTCAACATTAAATACCTGAGATCCCCCAGTAAATTTCCTGACAGAGCAGGTACGTGGTGTCTTACTGCCTGCAACCTACCACATGTAGGGCATTTAATGCACTTTTCACTGTGTTTACTAAGGACACAGAAGGCCTCGCACTATAAATACCCTTGCATTTATGGTATTACGTAAGCACTTTACATCTAATTTATTGTTTTCCATTCGAGCTCCCCCTCTTTCGGTTTACTGTTCATCTTGAGCATCCTGATTATCTTGAGTATTAGAGAGTCAAAACTGGGCACCACCCCAAGTCCCCCAGCTTTAGCCTTTGAGCTCATGTTTGCTCATTGTTTCAGCCATCTTTAGCTCGAGCACTTCCCTATATTGCAAATTCTTGAGTGTTAGTGACTTGATGGCATCTAGCTCAATGAAACCGAATTTGCCATCACATAGGTTGTACTTAGTTTACTACAGAGATAATTAGGAATATTCTTAAACTTAAATTCGATCACCATAAAAAAAAAAAATTCATAATTGAAAAATTGCAAAAAACTACATCATACGATATTCGTATTTGCTCCTTTATTATATGGACTGAGGTAATAAATTAAACATCTTGCATAGAATGTGAGGATGCTATCGTAATATCTAGGGCTGTCAACAGGTCGGATTGGGACCGAAATAGAAAATTTGAGATCCGAATCCAACAAGCATATCTAATAACCAGATCCGAATTCGGATCTTTTAGGATCCGAATTCATCAATATCAAACTAGGATAAAATCGGGTAGGATCAGATTCGGTAAATAATCCGACTGATTATAAATAAAACTAAATATTTTTTTGAAAAAATAAATATAAAAAAATCATAAATATAAATTATTCACTTAAAAACTATTATTTAATGAATACCTTATAATTACGTATATTATTTTGAAAAACATGTAGATTTAAAATTATTAATAATAAAAACAAATTATTAATAATAGATGACTAGATTTTTTTTAGAAAAAATAGTGAAATATTTATTATTAAAGACGACGAGATGCATGTTGGAATTTTAATTTTAATTATTTTCATTGGATTTCTTTATTTATAAAATAACTAATTTAGTAAAATACCTTAAGAAGTCAAATTCGGATATTTAACGGATTGAATTCTTTAATTTCATATTCGACCCATCTATTTAGAATAATGGATATTTATAATTGAATATAATCTATCATTTTTATCGAACAGATATATCAAAATTTGGACAAAATTCGGATTGAATCCGAATTAAAATCCGACCGTTGATAGCCCCCATAATATCCCTTAATAGACTGTTGTGTTATGGTCCAATTTTTTGACAAGGAAACAAGCCCATGAATGAAGTGGAGTTAGCTGGAATCGTAGTCCGCTGGGTGAATAGGTTTGGCAGGCCATCGGTCCCACGAATAGGGGTTAAATTCGAAGCAAATGGAGCCCTTGCTTCCTCCCACGATTTGGCGAGTTGGAGCAATAAAAAGAAACGTGTCAACGCGGAGCACGCGTTAAAAATTCAAATTGTACATGATCCCAAGAAAATAGGCATTCTTCCTTGAATAGCTCAACTGCCCTCCTGATCCGCAACTGTCCTCATGCTCCGTGAGCCACCTGCTGTAATTGCTACAAAAAGACCTCAGCTGAGTCCATTTTGATACTTTTTAGAACTTTTTTGCTCTGCGTATTCTCATATCAGTTACATATAATTTTAGCTATTACATTATCATTTACTATTGTGCTATGCTCATTTTTATCGCTTTTTACCATTGATTAGTTGTGTCGGAAAATTTGTAAGGATCAGACTATATGCTATATAAGTAGAATTATCTGCATTAATAAACAAACATAGAGCAGTTGTGCTAATTGCCAACTGAAAGCAAGCACACAAACATCTTTATTGCCAACTGAAACTGAAAGCAAACACACAAACTGAAAGCAAGCACACAAACAGCCCATCATATTAAACACACTTTAAACAAGCTTGGTTTTATCATTTATGGCATGCATATAACTTCACTTAGGACTTAGGAGAAGTTATGTAAGCGTCCGCACGATGAGTTGCTTCAATCATGAGCTGAAGGTAGCCATCAGGACTGCTGTCCCCGCTTGATGTCTCATATGTAATACTCCATGTCGCCAAATCCTCACGAACTTCAAGTGTGTACTCAAATGACTTGTAAATGTCCAGAGGACCTCCCTTCTGGACCCTAAATGTTAGAGATTGGGCAACAGCATTCACATTCTCCAGCGAAGCGACCTGAGTCAGTGGAACTTCTTCTGAAATACATAGACTTGTAGCACCTAGGGAAACCAAGTGACAGGACGATGATACAAATACGGTGATACTGGTAGTTTCTTAAATTTTCAACATGACAAATGGCTGAGATGGTGGCCTATACGAGTAATGTACATGACATAACACACAGAATGAAATTTGTTGATGTGTTTATGCGTCATATATAGCTAGTTTGTCACCAAATAACTAGAATGTGGCAAGATTTAACATTAGAAGCTAAGTTCTCTATTTTACAGTTAATAACACATATACCCCTTAACCGCAACATAGTCACTTAAGAGTGATCCTAAATGTGTATCAATGAAGATAATTTAAGCACTATTTTTACCACTAGTGATACAGGGATTTAAGACAATTTTATGATAGATAGGTGAATACAATTACTCTTAGTATTAGTCTTACCAAGAACATATTTCCATTCCTCGATACTGTTATCCTCCCCATTCTTCCCATCGATGATCTCAACATCTTTGAAGGCTTCTGAGAATATTTGCTTTAACTTCTTCATGTCATACCTAAAGAAATGAAAGATACTTTCAGATGCACTGTTTATGTGACATGTAAGAGTTTTGGTCTTGGTGTTGTTTGCCGCCATATCAACAAACGAGGTTTTGCTATTATATATCAAGAGTCGATGCAATATGATCTGTTGTGTGTAGAGATTAGAACTTCTTTGGTATTTATAGAGTTGTCAGGATAGATAATTAAACTGTTTTTGGTTTTACTTACGATGCGCCTCCCACCTAATTAAAATTGTTTATTTTACGGTTTGTCGTTGGAAGTTGAATATTAGTGGTGCAATTAAGTTGATGTATCAGTGAGCGGCTTGTTTTAAATCGTACGATGATATCAATGAAATGTTGCCACATTTGCTTTTGTTCCATGGGTCGATGCACGCGGCAGTTGATGCTAGGCTCTGTAGACAATTCCCTAATTTCTACGGTATGTCGGTGTTGGTGTTTAATTCAAAGAAATACCAACTTATAAAATAGTTTACTAGTCTGGATTTAACATCCTTTTCTAATGTTTACATGACTAGATAATGAGTCTTCTGATAAAATTAAGGCCTTAGAAAAGAATAGAAAATAATCTGCTATTTATCAATTCTTGGAGGGAGTTGCTAAATAACTCACTTTTTTAGTTAGATATGAGATTCATCACTCAAAAAAAAAAAAAAAAAAAAGAAAAAAAAAAAAGTTAGATATGAGATTATATTTTTGTCCTCCAATTTTTAACTAGCAAACTTCTACTATATAATATAATAAGGGTGTTTTTTGTCATGCCAACAGAGGTTGACCAAGTAGTTTAAGGGTTGATTCTCATCGGTAATGACCCGAGTTCAAATCCGTCTGACCACTTGGGGCGTGTGTGTTACCCAAAAAAAAAATAATAATAATAAAAAAAAAAGTGGTTATTTTTTATAATTTTGAATTATTTTAGCTATTAAAACTACTTATTTCTTAAATTTTTTTTAATACAGTTAAGTTTAATGCTAAAATTACTTTTATTATTTTAACATTTTTATAGATTTTCATGTTTTATCCTAAAATATTGACTCCAATCAAAATTAAAATCTGGTCAAGACAAATAAATCAGTTAATTTTTTTAATAAAAATCGGGTCATTTTTATATATTCTTTTCTTTTTTTTTTTTAAAGATTAAGTACTAGTATATTCTTTAATTTAAAAAATCTTATGTAATATATTTTAGACTTACTAATATGTTTTTCTTATCTCGACCCATTCCCCAGTCTCCCGCACTACTCAAGTAAGTGTGCGACTCCATATGAGGACCTCCTTCTTTTTTGCCCACTCTCCGTTCACACTGTTCTCAAAGCAGAGGAGGAAGGGTGGGCAGCAGGTACCACGAGCCCTCTGTCCCACACATCTATCCAGAAGCATACATATATACATATGTATGTATATATATTATTAAGTTTTCATATTATTATTTGTTCCCTAAACTACTTTATATATTTTGTCCCTTTGTATTAAAGTTTCATTATATTTTGATTGTTTTCTTTATATATATATTTGACAAAATACAAAATTGATCCTATGAGTTTCTCATTTTGGCATATTTAGTCTTATCCATATTGTAATTTACAATTAAGATCCATAAGTTTTAGAATTTTGTCTTATATATCCGATTTTTGCCCGAAAATCAATTTATCATCGAAAATATCTATGTGGCAGTCGTTTTTAGCAACATAAATTAGGAAAATTACCTATTCAATAATTTGGGGAAATGCTGAATCAGACAAAAATGTAAAATTGATCATGTAAGTTTTTTATTTTGGCAATTTAGTTCTATCTGCATTGCTATTTGCAATAAAGTCTAATAACTTTCAACTATTCTTTCAAATTTTATGCATATTGTAGCAGATAAAAAAAATTATTCAAATTATTTTAAGCATAAAAATTAAAAAATATATTTTTTTTAAATTGGCATGTAATTCTTTTTTTTTTTTTTTTTTATTTCAAGCATTTTAACATGTCAGTAATTTTTGTCTGAGCTAGCATTTTTTTCGATTTTTATAAATCTTTAAAAGTTATAAGATTTAATTGTAAATAACAGTACAAACATGACTAAATACCCAAAATGAATGACTTATAGGGCCAATTTTGTATTTTTGTCTAAGTTGCATTTTTATCAATCTATGTTGGTAACGTGGCTGCCACATAGACATTTTCGGTAATAATTTGATTTTTTGACGAAAATCAAACATACATTGTACATTTTTGGTCAAAATAAAAAACTTATACATAATCAAATTTTTATTTTTGCCTTCTTGTACCGATCTCGTTTGATTCCTTTTTTTAAATATATTGTCATTTTTGTACTAATGGGCAAGTAAATATCCTATTTCATTTTAATTGTTAAATCTTTAAAAAAAAAAAAAAAAGGTCGTGCAAAGCATGAGGTTATTTTGTAGGAACTCCTCTAATTTTCTTCGGGATTGTAAAAATTTAAGCATAATATTTTGCTACAACAAAAACAGAATTTTTCGGCTCCAAATATAATATTTTGATATTATTATTTTGGTAGATAATACATTGAAACAATGATTTAATCAAATCTGGCCACACTGAGCACTTTTTTATATGAACTTATGCATCAGTTATAAACTCTAATGCACCGATACTTTTAAAAATAACATTTTATCTGGTCGTATCGTGTCGGACACCGTGTTCAATACTTCTCACATGAAAAATTCATAAGAAAATTCATATCGTCGTATCTATGTCATGTTGTATCCGTATTGCCGTGCCCATATCTCTGCAACATAGATCTTAAACCGTTGAATAAGTAACGATGATACCCATGAATGATGAATTCATATAGTTAAATATATTAATTCCTTTCTTACGAATAAGAAATTACTCGAATTACCACGAAATTTTATGTGAAAACGGATATGGTGAAGGTGGAGAAGAATAAGTGGCCGCGAATCTGTATCGATGGTGGAGCATTGGGAGTCGGAGATGAATTCACAGTTTATTGGGGGAAGATGGGTTTCCATATTTGCGTTTTCTTTAAATTTTCCATTTGAAAGACAATTTTGCCCGTTAGAAAAACATCCGCAAGGCACGTATTTCATATTATGGTGATCAAAACCACTAAAAATGAGCCAGATATAGTATATTATAAAAATGGAGAAGTATGAACAACGGTTTGCAAAAATCACAAGTATGGATATTGGTTTGTAACGAGATTTAATTTAAATATGAAAGTTAAAAAACGATCATCCACCATACATCGATTGGAAAATTATTCTTTTCCCATTCATTAATTCACATTAATGTCGCTGAATGGGTGGATAGCAATGAAGGGCGTGAGCAATCAAATGAATAGGTGTTTCATTAATTGATTAATCCACATTAATGTCGAATGGTTGGATACCAATAAAAGGTGTGAGCAATCAAACGAAGAGTTGTTTCATTATTTCATTTTAATGTCGCCGAATAGGTGGATAACAATGAAGCGATGCAACCCTGGTACTCCATTTCATTAAGATGGTGTATTATCTTAATTAATATATTGTTTTATATATATAGGGAAAATTACATCCACCTACCCTGTAATTAGGCGTAATTACAATCCAATCCATCATTATTGCGAAATTACAAATAAGTCCCTATATTTCAAGTTCCGTTTGAGGTCCTCGAACCGTTAGGGTTCCGTTAGGTTTAGGCCCTATAATACCGAAAATACCTGAATATTTTATTATTTTTGTAATTTTACCAAAATACCCTTAGGGACTGCAATGTTATTATCATATTATTCAGGGATCGTTTTGTTAAAAAATATAAATTATTAGTATCTTTGTGTTAAAATTATATTAATATCATATTTTTTCAAAAATTCAAAAAAAAGGCAATATATATAATTAATAAATCTTATTTTTAATGTGTATATTTTTATTTTTAATTAGTCATTAAATGCATATTCTTTTATATAATCATTTCTAATAAAAATTCAAAAAAAAAAAAAAAAAAAAAAACAGAAATCATTTTTTTGTGTTTTGAGGAAATTTAATATATTTTTTAATAATTTTATGTGGGAATTTGAGAAAACTCCCCAATTGTATAGTCAATTTTTAGTTTACTCCCCAAGTCTAAAACTAAAAAAATTTTAGTTCATTCCCCAATTCACATGCATAATTTGAGTTAACTCCCCAATTTTGGGGGGCAGATACCACATATGACGATTTAGATACACCATATGACAAATTAGATACACGATTCTTGAGTTTAATTAAATTAAAGAATCGTGTATCTAATTCGTCATATGGTGCATTTAAATCGCCATATGTGGTATCTGCCCCCAAAATTGGGGAGCTAACTCAAATTATGCATGTGAATTGGGGAGTGAAAAAAACTTTTTTTAGACCTGGGGAGCAAACTAAAAATTTTTCAACCCATGGGGAGTTTACTCAAATTCCCCCTTTTATTAATACAAATTCTATTTTATTTCATAATTAAAAAAATAATAATAATAAAAAAAAGAAAAAAAAAAACAGAAAACCCAAGAAGCCCGTCCGAGAAGATGATGGTGGCATCCCAAAATTGGGGATTTCTCGTTTCTTCGCCGAATTCGATGTACGTGATGGGGTCAAAATATGCTCGAACGTGCTTAGACACGTGGCGACACGAAAAAGTAACACCTGGCCTTTCCTGACTGGGGCAGGTTATCAACGAGCGTCCAAATCCCCCGAGCGTCAAAACCTTAGCGAACACGTGTTGTCTCTGCTATGCGCACGCGTGGTCATCCCTACCGCTCGAAAGCGAGTGCCCTTCCCAAAGCGGAACACAGTCCCAGCTTATTTTGCGGAGTCCTCTTCAAGCGTCATCATCCCTCGAAGGAACTTCCACTCCCCCTGGTTAAGCAGCCTTGGCCTCCATCCCCTAACGGATTCTCGGGCCTCCAAGGCCCTTGGTTGACACGAGCGTGCTCTTAGCCCTCGTTACCAACCCCCTAAAACGACTCTCTGACACCCCGTACATGCCCGCGCACCTGCCACTGTTGGCAACACTAACTTTCACCGGCTTTTACAGAAAGATTTCTCCTGGGTTTCTCCCATAACGCCACGTGTTAGGGCAATATTTGGCCAGGACCACACGGTGCAAATGACCAAAGGGTCCCTGACCCTCAACTATAAATATGAGTCTTCACCTTCAACACTGTAAGCAATCTCCATTACTGCAACTTCGCATTTTGCTTATTCTCTCTTTCAAATCATCATCTGACTTGAGCGTCGGAGAGCCAAACTGGGAATTACCCCTAGTTCCCCCAGCTTTACCATCTGACCTCTGTTTCTTTGGTGTTCATCCTAGCAGGTTGAACCCATCACCTTTTCCGGCGATCACCTTTGGTTTCCCCCACTTCAAACAAATTCTAAAGTGATTGGACTCTGTATCATATATTCAGACCCATCAGTACGTATAGTGCTTTTCAATCACCGCGATACGAGGATCGCATTCGTACCAATTTCATGGCCCGATTTTTTACGGTGGTGGCTCCACAATGAATCAGAGATGCGGCAATGGCGGTGGTTGGGGGTCCTTCTCCGGCGAGTTCTTCCGGAGACCACCATCTCCACCAACACCAGCCGCCACCTGCACCACAACCAACAACAACCGCCGCCTATTCTTCGCCGCCGCCACCACCACTTTTGGCCAGCCACCCACCACCAACACTTTCAGCCAGCCACTGTTGTGTGTATAAATTGAATGATTTTAAGCATTAAATAGATGATATTCTGGTGCAGTTTGATGTGTTTATGTATTTATTTGACTCTGTTCAGGTGTCATTAGAGTTGGAGTTACGAAACGGCGAAGTAGAGCGATTTCACGTATTTTTGGGAGAAAAAGGAGTAACTCCCGTTAACAAGCACAGGATGAGACGAATCAGAGGACTAACGCCCGTTACTCTATGGCAGCACAAAGTTTTTAATGCCCGTTAAGAGCCTTAAGAGGAGATGAATTCTGGAGAAAGAATGGTAACACCCGTTACCATTTTACTGAAGAAACTCAATAACGCCTGTTACTACTTGTATAAGCGCAGACATGATTTATCCAATTAACTGGCGTTAACGTTGGCAAGGCATGGCCTAGGTAACACCCGTTACCTAGGGCGGCGAGAATTCACTTAGGGCTGCTATATATGCGCGTTTTGAGGTCTTTTTGCAGGGAGGACGACATAGAGAAAGAGAGGAGAGCGACACAGAGAGGGAGAAATAGCGGAATTCAAGACCTAGGGTTTGGGAGAAAACTCAGAAGTTTCAAGAGATTTCCAGAGAATTTAAGAAGGCGACAGGATTGAATTCCGAGAACATCTTTGGTTTTATTGTTGCTTTAAATTTCCAAAGTAATTCCTTTGATTTTAGTTTTAGTTTCATATGCTAGTTTCGTTTTGGTTATTGCTGAAGGTTTATGAGTTTAATTCTTAGACTTTATCTAGATTCTTTGACGATGATTAATTTTAATGCAATTTCCTTTAGTTTTATGATTTTTGCTTCAATTATAAGTAGCTAATTAACTAGGGCTAGGGGGAAGTGATGATGATTACATGATGGATATTTGATGAGATGCTTGAATGACTTGTGTTAATTCTTAGTTTGAAAACTGTTTTGAATTGACTTGCGATGGCCTGATCACCCGTAGCATGTGTCACAATTATTACCTATAGATCGAAAGAGTGATGGTAGTTTAGAGGGTTTTCAACACTTGTAAGTTGTAGGGTTCAAAGAGATTTGGTCCTAGCTTATACAACAGTAATCTTATTCCACGTCGAGCCACTAGAATACTGAATTACACTAGTCTTGTTCATATGGTTTAATTAACTATTGGTGATTGCGAGAGCAACATTGAAGACTAATTAAGCACTTGGTTACACCTCGAAAGAGGGTAATTCAAATATAAGTGACTAGGTTATAGAATTACACTTGTCAAACAAGTATCACATTAACTCCTGATTGTATGATCCAAAGCTTTTTCCCCTTGCCTGTTTAGTTTACTGAAGTTAATTCGTGTGTTTCAACTGTTAATTGCAATTTTAGTTCAGTTACTTATTAATTTCTGCATCAGTAGATTAATAGAAATACCCTTGATTTCGTTAAGTCTTTAGATTAGAGAGAAATGGAGAGTAGTGATTGATTTTCCTTCCCTGTGGGTTCGATCCTATTGTGCTACGTGTATGTTAGTGTACACTTGCACGATTGGTTTTTAACTGTAGTAAAACCTTTTACAACAAGTTTTTGGCGCCATTGCTGGGGAAGGCGTTTTGAGTCAATATTACTCAATTGTTTTGATCTAGTGCTTTAGACTATTATTTTACTTTGTGTTTATTATCCTTGTTACTGTGGAATTGGACTGAGGAATTCTTTTTTCTTGTGCAGGTTTACAGTGCATGCGAAGGTCTCAAGATCCTGATTTGGTTCCATACGGTCCGAAAATTGAGAGAACACTGAGTGCTATTAGGAGAAGAAATAAGAAGGAGAAGAAACCAATTGCTTTACCGATGGCTGAAGCAGACCCACCACCACCACCGGCTATAAGAGACTATAACGTCCCGCAAGCTGGAGCAATTCAGAGTGCAACTCGTCCACCGATTGCAGCAAACAACTTTGAGATTAAACCAGCTATCATAAATTTGTTGCGGAATAATCCGTTTTTAGGGCTATCTTTGGAGGATCCAACTTCACATTTGGAGTATTTCTTGGAAGTTTGTGATACCTTCAAAATTCATAATGTCACTACTGATGCTATCCGAGTTAGGCTTTTTCCCTTTTCACTTAGGGATCGAGCTAAAGCATGGCTGAGTATTGTCCCAAATGAATCTTTTCAGACTTGGGCAGCATTATCTCAGGCTTTCCTAGCAAAGTTCTTTCCGCTTAGCAAAACCACGAAGTACAGGAATGATATCCATGGTTTCAGGCAGTTGGATGAAGAATCTTTCTATGAAGCTTGGGAGAGATTTAAGGATTTGCAGAAGAAGTGTCCACATCACGGAATTCCCGGTTGGTTATTGATTCAGACTTTCTACAATGGGATGTCGCCTACCTTTAGAGGAGCAATGGATGCCGCAGCTGGCGGAGTATTTTTAGCCAAATCTGAAGCAGTTGCTACCGAGTTATTGGATAATATATCGCAGAACGATGTTTTTGTGCATGAAAGGAGCCATTCGCAATCAGTGAAAGTGCAACAGGAGTCATAGAGTTAGATGGCTTAACCGTCATCAATGCTAAATTTGAAGCGCTTAACAAGAAATTGGATCAACTAACTGTCAATGTAGTTGGGATACAATCACAACCAGTTCAGGTAACATGTGAAATCTGTAGTGGTCCACATGATTTTAATGTGTGTCCTCATAGCAATGCAGGAGAACAGGTGCAAGAGCAGGTGAATTATGCAGGTAACTTCAAACCAACAAATGATCCCTACTCAAACATCTACAATCCAGGATGGAAGAACCACCCTCATTTGTCGTGGTCTAATAATCAGAATGTTCAACAACCACCACAACCTAGGCCACAGTTCCAACCTAGGCAGCAATTTCAACCACGACTGCTAGCCTAATTTAATGTTGCACCACCTCAGCAGGGGCAAAAGCAGGGTTGGGAGGTCGCACTTGAAAAGTTCATAACTATATCTACAGGACGACATCAGAAGTTGGAAGCCCAAGTAGATCAAGTGGTAAATCAGACCAAAACTTTGGAGATTCAGATTGGTCAGATTGCCCAATCTTTGAATCTGAGAGGCCCAGGAATGCTACCAAGCCAAACTGAAAACAATCCGAAGGAGCAATGTCAGGCCATATTTGTAGGAGACAATAGAGATGCAAAAGGACCGAACGAGTGTGCAAGTTCAGATATTGAGGATGTTGTGCTTAAAATCGACTATTTGAGAAGGCCGAAGAGAAAATTACGTTGAAAAAGGAGAAATTGGAGGAAGAAGAGATTCAAGAAGTGATTCAAAGAAAGGAGAGGCCCGTCACTACTGTGATACTGACTGAGGAATACAGTGCTATTATTCAGCATAAGCTTCCTCCAAAGCTTAAAGATCCAGGGAGTTTTTCAATTCCCCTTACCATCGGTTCTTTGCAATTTCATAATGTTCTATGTGATTTAGGAGCTAGTGTGAGTTTAATTCCATTGTCTACTTGTAGGAAATTAGGAGTGAATGAGCTCACACCGACAAATATGATACTCCAATTAGCAGATAGATCGGTGAAATATCCGACAGGAATTTTGGAAGACATTTTGGTAAAAGTTGGAAAATTTCATATTCCCACTGATTTTGTAGTTCTTGATATTGAGAGTGATGAGAGGATGCCATTGATACTTGGAAGACCATTTCTGGCTATGGCCGGAGCAGATAGTGATGTTCAAAATGGACGGCTCACGTTTAAAATAGGAGATGAAAGAATGGAGTTCAGGAACTTTGGTCCCAGGACACCATCCGCAAGTCCAGATAAGTGTTGAATGATTAAGGTTGTCAATACTACACTAGAAGGAGAAACTCTGTATACGGAACAAAGTGATGCAGTTGATTGGCAGAGAGAAACGAAGTTTCAGATAGCGAGAATGAAGGATGCTTTGGATTCAGATACTTGGAGATCAAGCTCTGGGTTCGTGAGTAACAAGAACGAGGTCACTCCTTATGACTCGTTGCTTGGAAATTGCTAATCCCAGATTGGTTTCTGCAGTCAAGCTAACGACTATAACTTAGAACTAACTTTTCCCTTTTCCTTTCCTCTTGTTTTGTTTTTGTTTACGTTGTTTTCGTTCCTGCTGTCCTTGTTTTCTCGGAATAATTGAGCTGTCTCCCTCGTTACAGGTCACTTGATAGTGTGCTAGATAGCCAAGAGCTAGATAATAAGAGGCCGTGATTTGTGCATCTTTACCAATATTGAGGTCCATTCAATTTGTTAGTGTGCTTGTGCATGGTTTGATTGTATTCCTTGAGGAGAATGAATCGTTGATATGAAATGTTCTAGGTGACTATGTGTGTTCTTTTTGGGAAAATGGTGCACTGTGATTTGATTGAATACTATGCGTTAATTGATGTGACCGAGCACTATTAGTTTTGTGTTTGTGTTTTACTTGAGCTTTGGGCGGAATTATAAGTAACGGGCGTTACACTGTTGCTGTTATTTTTTGGTAACGCCCGTTAATGAGATCAGACGTGCTGGGTACTATAGGTAATGGGCGTTAAGTCTCATCAATTATTTTTTTGGGAATGCCCGTTATTGGACACAGGCGTCTTGCCCGATAGGGGTAACGCCCGTTACCCATTTGTCTTAGGAAAATCGACAACGCCCGTTACGATCCGACTGACGAAAATTGGATTTTAGGCACACTTTTTTAGGGTTAATTTGAGTCTTGTCCTACCCAATTTCGGTTTCCTTTCCCCCAAACCTATAAATACCCTTGCACCCACTTAACCCACCTTACTAGAGATTCAATTGTTCCCCTAGGTCAGTCATCGTAACAAGCAAGAAGCTTCCCCACCGAGTTACATTACTTATTCTCTTGTGAATCAAAGTAAGTAACCACTCCTTTGTCTTAGAGTACTTTTTGGAACAAATTTTTCTAATCTAAGGGATGAGAATTAGGATTGAATTGCATGCTAGAAATCACCATGAGATTAACTTGATGAATTTTGAGAGATTAGCTATGCTAGAATTAGGATTGATGCTTTAAATTGAAGTTAACTTGAATTGGGTTAAACTTTTAAAGAATCCTAAAGTTCTAAGTAGTCTTGTTTTTGATTTTCTGAGTTGAAGGTGGAGAATCATGAGCTTGAGGCGTAGTACTTAAGCTAGTGTGAATTTGAGATTGAATAGAGTGAATAACTTGAGTTAAGACTCACCCACTAGGCTTAGGTACACAAGGTGTTTGATGAATTATCTATGTGAATTGTGATTGATTTCTTGGTACTTTGCTTTGCTATCATTGTTTGATTCAGGTACAATGGGTCGCACTAAGCGCTCTACTGTCCCGGAACCTTTCACTACGTCATCCAGACTAGACCATCAACCTTTTGGTTCGGACAATATAACGGTTATTGTCTTTGGGAACCCTTTCCAAAGCAATCAAACAAGGAATATTGTGGGTACTAAATTCTTTGACCGGATGGATAAATTGGAGGTCTGGGATGAAGTACGGAGACTTTTTGATAACATAGGTTGGTTGCTTTTCCTTGAAAGGAGGAACCTGACTTATGGAGATATGATTGCTGCTTTCTTCCTTACGATGAATTTTGATCTGGTAGCCAACACTTTGACATTCACTCTTGATGATATGGTAACCCGGACTTGGAATGTGAGCAGAATTCGACAGATTCTTCGGTTTCCAGCTACTACCACCACTTCTTTACCCGGATGAAGCGAGACTTAGCGAGAGGAGGTGTGGAGATCCTTTCCTTTGAGGGAGGGTGTTCCTAGTTATTCCCCCCGGAGCAAGCAGGATAGCTATTTGGACTCGTTGACATGGATATTAGTCCATAGGGTTTTAGCCCTGGGATTCTGCGCCAGATATGGGAGAGATAGCCATATTACAGAAACTGAGTTGGGCATCATGTATATGATGAAGGAAGGTATTAAGTTCGATGGTACGATAGAATTCCTTCGGAAGCTGCAGGAGAGTGCTGGAAGTGTGACGGGCACGATTGCTCATGGAGGCTTTGTGACGATGTTTGCTAGAGAAATGAACTGGACGCCGAGAGGGGCTTTGCCTATCAGTTTTGGACATACTAGCCCGGAGTACTTAGAAATCGTAGGCTTAGCTATAACTTGGGAGAGTGGAGTGCTGAAGCATAAGGTTTTGCCATGGTGGCCTATCCGTGAGAGAGATCATTTCTGATAGATGTACAACTGGGGGATAGCCCGGTTCGATGAGCTTTCTGCGAGGCAGAGGGAGCTCTTGGTTCGGATTCCTGACCGACCTGATGATGAGTTTGCGGTTCTTCGCAATAATGCCCCTATTATTGCCGAGGCTAGTGACGACACTCCCGTGACTTTAAGAGGCGTACGCACAGAGCTGGCAGGATTGAGGGCTGACTTGACCATCGTTATTGCTAGGGTTGAAGATTTAGCACATTATATAAATGAACAATTCGACGCGTGGGAGGCCAAGTTTGACGGATTCAGTGCTCGCTTGGATCAGTATTTTGGAGGACCCCCGTCGCCCTTATTTTGTTATCTTGATATTTTTTTTCCTAGAGTTCTAGACATTTGTTTCGTTTATGCTTTACTATGTTTAGATATTTGTCTACGCTTAACTTTTTGCTATGTTCGGTTTTCTGACTTGGTTTATGCTATGGTGCTTTTGTTTTCATGAATTTGTGACTATTATTATACTTGTTGGATGCATGTTGATTGTCAATTGCCTATGCACTTGATCCGTGTTTTCTAGTCACTTGTTCAGGTTTCGGAAGCATAGCAGGCACATTGCCGGTTCGTCAGTTAATCAGGAAGTTCTCTCACCCTTTAGTTCTTTCATTTTGCATGAGGACATTGCAAAGTTTAAGTGTGGGGGAAGAATGTGTGCGTTATTGCTATGAACTTTATTGAACATTTGCATGATTAGATGTAGTTTCACTTGTAAATTGCTAAAATTCGAGTAATTTTGAAAATTTTTGAAAATTTTCCCTTATTTTGAACCTTTTCTTGGAAGTTTGATCGTTGAACTTTTACTAGAATGAGTTAGGCTTTTTGAATTGAAGAAAGTTGCATGAGATTTGATGATTTAGTGTGTTAGTAAGCCCTTATATTTTGAGCACTATTAAACGAAATAATGTACTTAACTTAGAGAGATGAGTTGATAATTTCCGAATGAGTCTAAGAGTTGATTAGGATGCACTTTAGTCCTATCAAGGCGAAATTTTGAATTAATGAAAGACTAAGGAAGTAAAGTAGGCAGTCGTTGTCGGAGGATTTTTAGCTTTTTCTATTTAGTCGTTTTTCACTAAATAACGTAAACCTGTTGACCCCCTAAGCCTAATTGTTGTGCACAGATTTTTGTAGCCACATTATAAGCCAAGGTACAACATAGAAATACCTCCCTTGATAATTTTTCACCAAGGCTTGCTCATTTGATTCGGTATGACAAGAATCTATTCTTGGACCTTTTTAATTTTTCTTACGATTAATTGGGAATGAGGAGTTATTATGCGAAAGTGAAAAAGAAAGAAAGAAAACAAAAAAAGAGAATGAAAAGAAAAGATATGAACAGAGAAAGAGCAAAGAAGAAAACAAAATAAGATTATCCAAGGGTGAATTTGAAAGTGTGGGATTCAATTGAAGACTGGGACAAAATTCTTTCTTAGTGTTAATGGTGAATAGAAGTGTCCATGTTTTGATCAGAGTAAATGATGTAAGCTTGGTGAGTAGTCACTTGATCCAAATTTCCATGACCTTACCCTAAGCCTACATTACAAGCCCAAAAGACCTACCGATCCGAGGTTTGATTTGATTCCATTAGTGGAGATAGGTGCGAAGAGTGTATTCCGAAGATTGATGATTGGAACTTGGGAGGAAATTGTGAAGTTGTCATTCTAATTTTTGTACATTGTATTGTTTGACTCACACACTACACAAGGGTCTACTTTTCATGCTAAGTTATGAGGATTTACTGTTTACGAGTATTTGATTTGATTGGCTAGACTTGTTTAGGCGAAAGTTGATGATTGCTTAGAGGAGAAGGTTTGATGAGGATGTGTTTACTTAATTTTTGTATTACTCAGGGACGAGCAATGTTCAAGTGTGGGAGATTTTGTTATGTGTAGAAATTGCATGATTTTAAGTGTTAAACAGATGATATTCTGGTGCCGTTTGAAGCGTTTATATGTTTATTTGACTCTGTTCAGTTGTCATTAGAGTTGGAGTCACGAAACGGTGAAGCAGAGCGATTTCGCATATTTTCTGGAGAAAAAGGAGTAACTCCCGTTAACGAGCATAGGATGAGACGAATTAGAGGAGTAACGGCCGTTACTCCATGGCTGTAACGCCCCTGTTTTTCTGTTGTTTAGTATGACGTATGTGTTTACCAAATTGCGCGATTTAATTGTTTCTAAATATTTTGTTTAATTAATTTTTTTTCTTAAATGAATAAATGTTAATTATCATATCTTAATGTTATTAATACTAAATATTTATATATACATATATGTAGTTCGTGCAATTTGATCTTTATGAATATTAATTCATGCATTTTAATTTAAACTATATGAAATTGTGCACTTTGTTTCACATTCAATTTAATACGTGCAAATTTAATTTGTACACTTGATTAAATTATTTTAATGCATGCACTTTGATATAAATGTATAATTAATTCATGCACTCTAATTATAAATTAGATATGAATTTTAAGTTTTGTATTTATTTGGAAATGTTATGATTTTTTTCTAATTCTTCGTTCTTATATGATTTGATACCGAAATTTCGTGCAAATTTAATATGTCAGAGATATACGTGTCATGTATATGAATATATGTTCGTTTCATGTTTTCGGGTTCGTTTGCATGAGTTTCGAATTTATTTTAAATTGTGGAGCCAAATCTGGGGCTAACGGGCAATTAGCGCACCATTGGTTCCGTATGTGATATCTTGAGCTAGAAAACTCGGATTCGAGTTTCGTCAACTTCCCTGAACTCGTAACGAAAATTTGAGTTTAACTAAATTAGCCTTATATTTTTCCAAAGTTATTTGAACCTCCGAAATTCAACCGAAAAGTGTTATGTTCGTCAAAATTGCCACACTTTACTAAAAATGCCATAACTCCCTCAAACCTTGACCAAATTAACCATGGTAGGAGGTTATAGAACCCTAACTCAACCCACTAACACTCCATATCAGCCCCAAACCGAACCACACTCCTCACATTAAGAAATATCAGCCAAAACCCCCTGTTTTCCAGTCAGTCCCGTAGCTCTTGGGAACCTTGGAGATTTAAGGCTCAAATCTCCTCCAAACTTCATCCAATCCACAAGGTAAGCTTAGGGTTGTAATATACATTCATTTATGATCATTTTGAACCATACATCCCTAATTTTGAGTTTGAATCCATGGAGATTTGAAGGCATGAGTGAATAGTTAGGTTTTGTTGAAAATTCTTGAATCTTTGCTTCCTTTGAGTTATTCGTTGGTTTGGTGCTTGTAAGCTGAACAATTGTGCTCCTCTATCTCATTTATGGACCTATGATTCATGGTGGTTGTGTATTTATCGATATGCCATTGATGAGCTTTGGAGATTTGGCTGATAATTTGAACTCATGTTCTCTCTCTCCACGTTTTAAACTGCTACTGCTACAAAGTGACTGAAATTGCTGTCATTATGCTGCATATATTACCTTAACTTGTTGGCTGGTGTGTTGGCTGAAGCTCGTATGATTTATGCCCTGTTTTCTTGCCGTTTTTGTCCCTGTTTTTGTTCCAAACTACTACTGTCAGCTGCTGCCCTGTTTTCTTGATGAGTTGCTGTCATTTTCCAGTCAGATTTGTGGGAACTTTCATCTGTTTTGCTGCTGAGTTATTACCTTGATTGCTAGTTATTTGCTGCTGTGTTTTCATGCCAAGAAACAAGGGATTGTTTCGTTCTTGAGCTGCTACGTTGCTTTTGTACCCTAACTCTCGGGCCGGGGAGATTTTATACATGAAATTGCCCGGCCGGGTGCCCCTTTTTGCAGAAGCTGCTGCGTGAGAGTCCCCGGGCGGGGACTGCTGTGTGCAGAATCTCCCCGGGCGGGGAGATATATTTGAAACACTGAATGTTGCTGCTGCATTTTTTCTTCCTTTACTTGCATGTATTGATGGGTGTGTTGTGTTTATATATATATATATATATATATATGTATATGATGGCTATGCTGTTTGAAGTGTGATTGAGTTGTGCATGTGTATGCACGTAAGTATATATATACATATATATATCACATGAAGATGCATGCATGTGTATAGTTATATGTGTATTTTATATTGGAGCATGCATGAGTGTTATATATATATAAAATGTATAAGGTATGCATGTAGTTGTATACGTAGGATATATAGATATACCTTATATTATGCATGCATGTATTACGTAAAAATAAATATAAGCATATATGTTTCATATTTGCATGCATGGGAATGAACTATTTTATGCATGATAATGGACGTAATTCTATTTAATTTAATTGAAGTATGGAAATTAAAATGTTATCTATTTCATGTTCCTTTCTAATTCGCAATTTTAAATTGAATGTAATTATTTGTCTATTCTAT
The DNA here is from genome assembly GCA_037501455.1 of Lantana camara. Lineage (NCBI taxonomy): Eukaryota > Viridiplantae > Streptophyta > Magnoliopsida > Lamiales > Verbenaceae > Lantana > Lantana camara. Next base: position 95,352,091 of record CM074861.1, read on the forward strand.
AATTGTAAACGTGTTATAGTATGTGTTATGACCTTTATTTGAATTCTTGAATTGAATTGTTATAAAATGTGAAATTCATGAATTGATTTGGTATGAAATGTGAAAGTTAGAATTTGCTATGAAATGTGAATTTATAAACTTAATGATTATGAACGCTTCCTTGAACGAATGAGTGGCTCGTCTATATGATTTAAAGACGTTAATAGTTCACATGAACGTGTTCATTACATAATATCGTTTCTTGTGCATTCATATCATGTTCATTGCATGCCCTGCGTCTTATATGATTCATATAGAGTCTTGAGTCTCACAAACACGTTCCGTTGCCTTTGTACAGTTTTCTCCAGGGCGGAGATGCCAGGTTCCTAGGACACTTTCGAGTCTCCTTTTCTTCTTGGTATTGTTTGGTAAGAGACATTCAGGTGGGTTTCTCTACTATCTAGTTAAATGACCATATATCCTCCCAACGTGTAAAGTTTTCGGCCAAAATTTAGTATATGTATATAGAGTCGTTTTAAAGAGTAAATGATTTTAAAGTAAAGCCTTTTTTTATGAACCTACCAAATGTTTTGGCGAGAAAAGAATGAATGAATGCACAGAATGGGGCCCGGGACTTGGTGTGAGTGGTGACCCAAGGAGGCAAGGGCTGACGGTGAACCCTCACACTAGTTCCACCAATGTACGGCGTAACCGGACCTCGTTAGGAGTTAGCGAGGAATGGACGCTGAGTGCCACTAGAGGAGTCATGAAACCTTTTTGGTCAATGAATGGATGGTTCGGGCCGATCACCCGGAGGAAGCAGGTGTAAATGTTCATGAATGTGCACAAAAGAATGTTATGCATGAATGAAAGAAAGAAAGAAAGAATGTTTAATGAACTACACGAGGTGTTGGTTGGAGATAATGCACGCCCACTCATCGGGGCCAGAAAAGACCTAAAGAATGAAAATGATCGTTATAATCCCTTTTGATGACTTCTTTATTTTACCCACTTGGGAAATGCTCTAAAAACCTCATTTGGGATTATAACTTGCATGTGAATGTTAAATATTGTTGTATATGCTATTTATGCCTTATTTTATACCCACCAGTGTCGTATAGACTGAACCCGGATTGTTTTCAGTGATCTTGCAGGTTTGGAGTGCTAGGCGGGAAGTCAAGTCCTTTAAGTTTTCGGTTAGGCCAGAGTCGGTCCTTGTGCATATTGAATCATGATTTGTTTAAGTATAAAGATGTAAGATTTGTATTGATTGTTACTTTTATCATGAATTAAAGATAAGCTTACAGGAATAGAAAGGATCTGAAATTAATATTTTATGATTTTATTGAATTTTAGGATTAGGTATCTATGCTAGTTGAACCCGTTGCTCTTTGATTTGTTTATCTTGTTATATATGTTTGTACATTGCTTCCGCATTCGTAATATTGCCGTTTTACTGACTCTTTGGTGGCGATAGTTAGTTCCCGCCTAGCTTAGCGAGTGTGTATGTCCCCGTTCGCCGGGATTTAGCTCGGGTATGGATTGTCCGTTTCATATTCGGGTCGGGTCTCGGTGCGGGGGATGTGGTACCTGCGCTCGGGTGCTACATCCTTAAGTGGTATCAGAGCCCGGTTGCAAAACCGGTGTTCTCGTGTCGTGATCGAGTCAATTTAGGTCGTACGGCTTAGGAACTACGTGATAATGTGTGCATTGCATCGATTTTAAACGTGAAATTATCTTTCTTTTTGAATCTTATCGAATTACCTGTTGCATTTTGATATTGGATCTGTGCCTCTCGTGTTGAATATGTGCCATGGGCATGCACTAATCGCATGCATATATCTATGAAATGAGTTATGGTTTATAGGTTATGAAGATAATATCAAACCACGGCCAAACATCATGTTAAAAACGTTCTATTGCAAGTCCCTTTTTAAACATGGAAGATAGAAGGGATGCACCGGGGAAGGATATAGGGAATTCGATAGGCACGGTCTTCATGGTATAGAGTTAGAGTTCAAGGGTTAGGAGCTAGAATGGAAGTTCGACTTTAGAGATGCAAGTATAGAGGGACACTTGATGAAATAGGAATTGATCGGGGAATGCTTATGACTCCGAAGATTGACATATGTGACTCTTTTACATATGCGAGGTTTTTAGAATATTTCCCAAGTGGGTGAAAACAAAATAAAACAACGCTCGGGATTACAACAATCAATTTAATTCAATCGTTCAATCGGTCAAAATGTGAGCCCGGCGAGGGGGGTAAAATCTCCAACCTACACCTCGTGTGTGCAAAAGTTCATTCATTAGCGATCATGCAACAATCATTTCATTCATCCGATCATTCAATCATTATCATTCGTTCATGCATTAACAATTACACCTACTTCTTCCGGGTGGTGGACGGGTTAGCAAGACCCGACCACCCAATCATTAACCAATGGGGTTACATGAATTCCCCAATTGGCACTTAGCTCCCATTCCCCGCTAAAACTCATAGCGAGGGCCGGTATCACCGTTACGCTGTGGGACTAGAACACGGGATCACCGTCAGCCCTTGCCTCCCCGTATAGCAACATATACTAAGTCCTTGGGCCCGTGCAATCAATCATGTCCTCGCCAAAACAATCGGTATGTATTCATATAAGAAAAAGGGTTTAACAATCAAAATCATGGACTCCTGGAAAATGACTCGGTATATATATATATATATATATAGTACCTTTGGCTTGAAATATACACATTGGAATATATCGGGTCATCATAGCTAATAGAAGAGAAACCCACCTGTTACACCTTACCGAACAATACCAAGAAGAAAAGAAGACTTGAAAGAAGCCTAAGAACCCGACACGTCTCCGCCCTGGAGAAAACTGTACAAAAAGACCACACCGTGTAATCGTGAGACTCAAGACTCCAAAAACCCACATATGACGCACGATAATGAATTAATATGATAAGACATGCATGAGCTATAACAATATGCTAATAAGATGTTCATGTCACAAATAATGCCACTTATTCACGTAAACAAGACTTTCATTCATTACACGAGTAAATCGTGTTTGTCCATTAACATTCGTTCAAATCATACCATTCGTTTAATCAATATTCAATTCATAATACTTTATAATACATGCCTACAATGCATCTGAATCATTTGGATGTCCAAGGAATCTATTTAGCACATAAGGAAGGCATTGGGTATAAGAAGATTCACAAGAAGTTATAAATCATGTTATGATGCCATATAATTGAGTAATTCATTCTAAGCGTTCAATACATGGTGGTTTCTTATTCATGCGTTTCATATCTTTCACGATTCATATCAAATTGGGCTGTAAACTTCATATAGTATTCATAGCACTTATTTAGACATGGTTACAATGCATATAATAGCATACATTGGGAATTCATAAAGTTAAGGTTCGTGTAAGGGCAACGAATACAAAGCAAGTGATACCAGGTAACACATAAAAGCATATAAGTTCTTAATTCAAAAACGGGCATTCCAATTAGGCCATAAATTTGAAATATACAACCTACCACATAATATAACATGTTAAATAAGCATATGAATCAATTAGAACACATACGGAAGTCAAGGGGGTGAAAGGAACACAAGGAGATGGATTTTGATGAAAGTTGACAGTTTTTCAGAAATGAATAAGCTGTAGAAAATTGGATATATCTCAAGTTCTAGAAGTTGGAATTAGGTTCCGTTTATTGGAAATGAAACTAGACACATAGAGATTTTCAATGGTATATGGCACGAATCTTGGTTCAAATAGAGGTGAAAATAGCGTAGGTTTCAAGTTGGGTCAAAGCAGAATTTCGGCAAAGTGGCGACATAATTTTCAAACGATCATATCTCACAAATGAGAAAAGATATTGAGGTGATTTCAATTTGAGAATATTCTAGACTTCACTAGTTTCTTCGGGTTCAAAAATCATGTCAATTGGAGTTCATTTGAATAGTGAACGGTCGTGTGAAATCCAAGCATAAAACCAGGAACGACCGTTCGAAGAGGCAGAACGGTTCTGTTCGGTTGAACGGCCGTTCATGAAGAAACCGAACGACCGTTCGGAGAGTTCTCGGTAAAAAAACAGAGCATAAAAGCTGTATAATGTGAAGGGGAAGGTCCCAAACACCTCCAACTCTGATTCCAAGCAAAATACACCATAAAAACACCTGAATACACATGTATATGCACATATCACTCATTAATTCATGAATTAAACCATCAAATTTCTTAAACCCACAATCATATACAGACATATATATACATACAACATATATTTACACTCTTGCTCCAAGAATACCAACAATCAAGAATATGGTTCCAGGATTATTATATATTCAAGCACATACACACAAAGGTTCAAGTTATAGAGCATGAATCATACAAACCTAGTTATCACCCAACATATACATACATATATACACATATACCTTGGAGGGAATGGAAGAAGAAGAGAGGGCTTGAAGAAGAATACTTGAGCTTGATTCTTGGAGGAAAAATAGATGGAAAACTTGTATTCTTGCTCCTTGTTGATCGAGAGAGAGAGAGGGAGGAGAGATGGGTATGTCTCTTGTGCTTGATCTTGAAAGATGAAGAAATGAAGAGGAAAGGTGCAAGTGTGTGCATATATCGTGTAGAACAAGAGGAACAAGAAAGGAATTTACACTTTGGTCCTTCTATACTTTAAGTGCTTCAATTGAGTCCCGAAAGTTTGGTTGGTGAATAATTGGGGTCCAAATCAAAGTGCGATTAAGTCCAAGGATTTCATATAAGATCAAATATATACATAGTCAAAATAAAACACTTAATAGCAAGTAACATATTGAAACGAGTTCAGATATCATATTCACTTAAGTCACATAAGTCACATAATAGCAATAAGTTCACGAAATTATTAATTGAACATTCACTTAGCAATTAAAACACATAAAAGTCACATAACTCTCGGTCTAAACTCACTCGTGACGTCATACCTAATTGGCCGAGAAATCGAGGCGTTGCAGGTACCATGTCATCTGAACCGTCAATAGTGGTGCCAAAAATTGGGGATCATCTACCATAGCTATGCATCCCCTCCTCCAAAAGTCAGTCCCATGCTGTCGTTATCCATAAATATATATATATGCACCCATACTATACACAAAGATCTCTCAGAAGCGATCAACCCTGGTAACTGTGGTCCAAAGAACCCCTAGTAGTGTCATCAGAAACAACAACAAGCTCATCCTAACCATGCCCTGCTACGTCACCTCCATCATCATCATAATCATCATCAGATCCATTGTTATCTCCATCAGACTGCTCCTGCATAGGCTCGGGCTCCTCAGAGGCCTGACTGACATCCTGACCCTCGAACTCCTCAACTGCCTGCTCATCAGATAAGTGGTAGGCATCATACAAATGAGCTCTTATACGTACATGATAGTGCTAGTGGCGCTCCATAGAAGTATCACGGTCAATAGTCATCTGCATAAGGTCTGCCTCCAGCTCAACAATGCGTCCAGCCCTCTGCTCAGCAATATGAGTCATCACAACAACATGCTCACGAGCAATATCCCTATCAATCAGATGCTGCATGGACTGATCCTGATAGCGCATAGCCTCCAACCTGACCTCACGGGATCTCTGATGCTCTTGAAAGTAACCATCTCGCCCAGACTCGAGAAGGTGCACAACTATGTTAGGATAGGAATACCCAGGTTTGCTATTGTTTCTCACTCTACGCCAGGTATAGAAACGAGTGCCTCTATGGCGAGATACAGCTACGGTGCATAGAGCCTCAAACTGCTCAAAGAATGCCTCATCCATCTGCTGCTGATTAGGATCACGGTGTGGCTCAACTGCTATAGCTCTACAGAGAACACCATAGATATGAAAACCAGATAATAGAACCATACATCCCCAAACAGTTTTCCTCGATGCATTATGAGAATGATCCTGATGCAATGCGTGAACAATACTTGATGTAACATGAGAGCAATCTAGGTTAAGTCTCTTCTTACTTAACCCGATGCTCTGATACCAACTCGAGCTGTAGCGCCCCACTTTTATATATATATGGAGAGGAATGCTCCAACCCCCCGCACTGATATACTCATCAAATAATGGTGTAAGCCATCACTCAACAAATACACCGGCGAATGATTGATGAAGATCATGATGAATGCTCAATGATAATGCAGTAGAATTTAGGAAAATTTGAAACTTTTAAATCCATGGGTGGTGGTGTCAAGTAATGAACAGATATGAAGAACAATACAGTCACGTTTAAGTAGAAGAGACAAGTAATGATATGATATAAGTAATTAGACAATGTCACGGGAGCATATAGTAAGTAGAGTAGCAGTGTATCATGTTACAGAATAAAGCTAGGAACATATGCAGCCATATATCTTAATGCAGGACACAAAATAGATTAATAACATATAAGTCCTGAATCGGGCAAAATAGACATTCTAGAGCTTCAAGATACCTCTAGAGTGCGGCTAGAAGACCTGAAACCATGAGGCCAGAAAATAGTTAGAGGTATTTGTCAAAGTGACTAAGTGAGGGAGTACTTAAAAGGAATACTCTTGAAATGAAAGGATATTTGAAATGAATAAATTTTACCTTGAAGAATGATTTGAAAGATAAATACTTTATGAAAACATTTGATATGTAAATGATGCTGTCACACACGCACACATATGATACGATTTGGTTCATATGATTTTAATAAAGAGGGATAGGGGTAAAGGATAACTTTGATAAATATGAACCAATGTTTGTAAAATGATTTATGCCCGCAAGCTAGACATCTTCCACCCTTACTCCTTGAAAACAATGAACGATGAGCGATGTTGGACCGAGATCAAGAACATCTTGAACATTCACACATGCACCACCCTTCTCCGGTGTCACTTCGGGTAGCTAGCCGTAAGTGACGGTAAACGATGAATGAGATAAGGATGGTCCGATTAACTCGTTTAATCATTTTTAAGCCTCAACTCATGTAACCAAGTTGTTGTGTGTGACCCTCTAGGTTCTCAATTCAATTAGCAGTGACCCTAATTAATTAATTCACTAATTAATTAATCAATCCACAGATTAAACAACCATAGTCTAGCAACAGGTGTTTAACCCCTAGCTGAATTGGAATGTTCGGATTCGACAGAACCTTTAAGTCATTGATTCATGTGAGATACAATCCTCCTACTTACTATCTCTCAACCAAGATCTAGGGTAAGGGAATAATCAGAACCCTAATAATCCGGTCTTAAAGCTAAGTGCATTTCATATCCATTTGATCTCAATCCAAGAAACCCTTTTCTTGATGTCTTGATCTACTGCCTTGGCCAAGGACTCCATATGGCATATGAATGACTTACACAATAAGAGATCACCTTGCAAACGAAAGTGTAGGTCCTTTCTTGATTCTCATTCACTTTCATGAATCACTTGTGCAGCCCCAGCATAAGCCTTGAATCAGTTGTCTAAGGCGACACCCTTTAAAGCTTATACCTAAGACTACAGAGTTAACTCATAAAGTGACAAGGAACCTCAAGTCTAAGGATCAATTAATCACATCAATGACTCGTGAGATATTTCCTAATCTGGAAGTTTCTATTCCCTGAAATAGAAACTTCCTTTCCCATTTAGGAATGTTCTCACACGGGGCACCTCAGTGAACTTACTTATTAAAGTAAGCACCCTCATGTATCACGCACATATCAACTATACACTTTGCACCTCCATGAAACAAGATGGTCCTTCTTAAGGGCGTGATCCCACAAGCAAGCCTTAGAGGAGTCAGGTTGATACTCCCATTGTCTGTAGGACTCATCGGCTTGGAGTATTTTACTAATCATGACTTATGTGATATAGGGCTCGTTTCATGAACCATTTCACCCAAATGGTAGAGTCCTAAAGTCATCAGGATTAGGGGAGTTCTCATACATGCACAGCTAAAGTAAACGCATACCAAACAAGAGCATATAAAGAAGTGTTGCCTCAATTCGTTATTTCATTCAAAGATTGTCTGTGATTACAATAAGGAAAAGCACAAAGCGGATATACAATCGGCTTTTTTGCTCACTATTCCTAACAATCTCCCACTTGCCCGTCAAAGCCATTCTAAAGCTACTCTAAGTCCCATCTTTTGAAGATGACCTTGGAAAGCTTCTCGACTAAGGGGTTTAGTAAGTGGATCTGCCACGTTCTCTACTGATGTGACCTTCTCGATTTGCACATCTCCTCTTTTGATAATATCACGGATTAGGTGATACTTCCTCATAATGTGCTTGGTCCGTTGGTGAGATCTTGGTTCTCTTGCTTGAGCAACCGCCCCAGTGTTGTCACAAAACACAGTAATGGGGTATTTCATGCTAGGAACAACATTCAACTCTTGAATGAAGTTTCTAATCCAAACACCTTCCTTAGCTGCATCATTTGCAGCTAAGTATTCGGCCTCAGTGGTCGAATCTGCAGTGGTTGTTTGCTTGGAACTCTTCCAACTTACTGCTCCGCCGTTCAGGCAGAAAATGTATCCTGACATTGACTTAAAATCATCTAAGTCAGATGCAAAGCTTGCATCGCAGTATCCTTCGACAGTAAGATCTTTCTGACCTCCGTAAACTAAGAATAAATCTTTAGTACTTTTCAAGTACTTAAGAATATTCTTCACGGCAGCCCAGTGACCATCTCCAGGGTCACCTTGGAAACGACTTGTCACACTAAGTGCATAAGCCACATCCGGTCGAGTACATAACATTGCATACATTATGCTACCTATTGCTGGCGCATAAGGTGTATGAGTCATTCTCTCCTTCTCAAGGTTAGTCTTAGGACACATCTTCTTTGAAGGACATGTTCCTACACTCATAGGAAGGTTCTTAACCTTTGCTGACTCCATATTGAATCTCTTCAATACTTTGTCAATGTACATCGACTGTGATAGTCCTATTAACCTTCTAGATCTATCTCTATAGATTTTAATTCCAAGGATATAGGACGCATCACCAAGATCTTTCATCTCGAATTGGTTCGATAACCATAACTTAGTCACTTTCATGTCATCCTTCGAATTCCCAATAAGAAGGATGTCATCAACATAAAGTACTAAGAATTGCACTGAGGTCTCCAATTCCTTTCTATACACACAGGACTCATTCGAAATTTGAATGAAGCCAAATGCTTTGACTGATTCATCAAATCGAATGTTCCAATTCCTAGAAGCCTGTTTCAATCCATAGATTGATCTTTGGAGTTTGCAAACCTTTTGCTCACTCCCACTGAATGTGAAACCTATGGGTTGCTCCATATAAATGTCTTTGTCAATGTCACCATTGAGAAAGGCAGTTTTCACATCCATTTGCCATATCTCATAGTCATAATATGCAGCAATGGCAAGCATGATTCGAATGGACTTTTGCATTGCAACTGGTGAAAAGGTTTCGTCAAAGTCCACGCCGGGTCTTTGAGTGAATCCTTTTGCAACCAGTCTTGCTTTGTAAGCTGCAATGCTTCCATCAACTCCAAGCTTTCTCTTAAAGATCCATTTGCAACCTATGGGTTTGACCCCATCAGGCAAATCTACCAAGATCCAAACTTGGTTGGAGTTCATGGAATCCATTTCGGATTTCATGGCTTCTATCCACTGTTCAGAGTCAAAATCTGAAAGTGCCTCCTCATATGTTAAAGGATCATTATCCTTTTGAGAGATTTCATGGAAGAATCCATACCATCTCTCCGGTTGTCTAGGAGTGCGTTCAGAACGCCTTAGAGGAGGATTTTCATGTGTATCGAAATTCGTGATTGGTTGTGGTTGATCAGTAGGGGACGTTTCTTCAGTGGGTGGCGTGGGGTTACTTTGTACTTCTTCTAATTCTATGATCTTGCCTTTCTTTTCTTTAAGGAACGATTCCTCAAGAAAAGTGGCATTTCTGGAAACAAACACCTTTTGCTCAGATTGATCATAGAAGTAGTATCCTATGGATTCCTTAGGATAACCTACAAAGTAGCATAAGTTAGAACGAGATTCTAACTTATCTCCCACTGTCCTCTTCGCGTAAGTAGGACAACCCCAAATTCTTAAGTAAGAATAGCTAGGGATTTTTCCATGCCACATTTCATGGGGCGATTTAGGGACTGACTTAGAGGGAACTAGATTCAAAATCTTTGCTGCACTTTCTAGGGTATAACCCCAGAAAGAAGGTGGTAAGTCAGTGAAACTCATCATGGAGCGAACCATATCAAGTAGGGTTCGATTCCTTCTCTCAGAAACTCTATTAAGCTGAGGAGTTCCCGGAGGAGTCCACTGAGAGATAATCCCATTATCTTTGAGATGATTAAGGAATTCTTCACTAAGATACTCGCCTCCTCAATCAAATCGAAGTGCTTTGATCTTGTGACCAGTTTGGTTCTCAACCTCCTTTTGAAATTCTAAGAATTTCTCAAAACCTTCAGATTTATACTTCATTAAGTATACATAACCATATCGACTAAAGTCATCGGTAAAGGTTATGAAATACTGATGATTGTTTCTAGTGCTTACACTAAGCGGTCCACAAACATCAGTATGGATCAAATCCAAAACCTTAGTGGCACGTTCCACAGTTCCTTTAAAAGGAACTTTGGACATTTTTCCTTTGAGACAGGATTCGCAAGAAGTTAACTCTTTGAGATCATTTTCAGAGAATGATCCTAAAGTGTTTATCTTGCTAATTCTGTTCTTGGAAATGTGTCCTAATCTAGCGTGCCATAAGGGAGCTGAAACTTTGTCATCTCTCTCACGCTTTGTTTCTCGTTGTGTATTCATAATATTGATATTTTGAGTTAGGTAAAGTCCATTACTTAGAGTACCGATATGAACGGAAGAGTTGTTCCGTTTGATAAAGTATTTACCATTCTTAATATAAGTTTCATAACCTTCACAATCTAATATTGGAATTATATTACGAATAATGCTCGGTACATAAAGGACTTTGTTTAATACTAACTCAAAACTACCTAAATCTAATCTAATTGTGCCTAAAGCTCGAGCTTCAACGTTTGAGCCATCGCCGATCTTCAAGACACATTCTCCTTCTTTGAGTTGTTGGACTTCACTTAGCATCTGTACATCATTACAGATATGAGTTCCACAACCTGTATCAATTACCCAAGAACTAGAATTAATAGAAAGATTTACTTCAACGAGAAAGATACCTTTCTTTAGAGTAGCCTTGTACTCTGGGCAGTTTCTCCTCCAATGTCCCGCTTTGCCACAATGGAAGCAAACATCCTCTTTCTGATCACGCTTCTTCTTTTGGGCCTTCCCCTTCGAAACGCCACCAGTGGGCCTAAGGGGTTTCTTCTTCTTCTTTTGGGCTTTCTTGCCCTTACCTTTAGAAGGCCTAGAAGAGGAAGATGGAGCATTCACCATCAAAACCTTATTGTCCTTCTTGATCGTGCTTTCAGCAGTCACAAGCTGACTAATCAGCTCAGCTACAGTAGCACCAACATGATTCATGTTGAAGTTAAGAACAAATGGGTTGAATGATGGTGGGAGCGAAGCTAGCAACAATTCCACTGAAAGCTCATCTTTCAGTGGCATGTCCATGGAAGCAAGTTTCTCAGTAAGGGCAAGAAACTTGAGTCCATATTCATGGACACTTGAACCTTCCCTCATTCTCAAGTGGAACAATTCCTTTGAAGTGTTATACATTGTAACACGTTCATGAGGGCGGTAAAGTTTCTCTAAGTGGTCGTAAATCTCCCAAGCATATTCCATGGCCTCATGTTGCCTTTGCAAGTTCGGAGACATGTTAGCCAATAAAAGGCAACGGGCTTGGAGATTATCATCCTTCCACTTCTGAATCGCGTCCCGCTCGGCCCGAGTGGGAGCCTCCCCTTCGGGACTAGGCTCCCCTTCGAAGAGAACATAAGTTCTCTTCTCAGAGTCTAAAATGATTTTCAGATTCCTCAGCCAATCAGAATAGTTGGGACCAGTCAACTTGTTTGACTCGAGGATCGATACAAGAGGGTTTTTGGTTGCCATTTCAAAACACGTAGAGAATCACAGAATCTACGACCTAAATGGTAAAACAGAGAACTAGTGAGCATGCTGAATTATAACGATATACAAAAGATAAGGTCTTTAATCTAATGTAGCTCCCACTGTTTTTCAAAGATCTAGAATTCCCAAAGATCTAAGAGGAACACGTTTCCCAATGGGTACTAAGATCCTAGGAATTTTACCTAGAACCCACGACTCGCGGACATTCTAAGTAAGAACCCTGGGTAGGTACAACTTACCAATTCTAACACCTTTAGAACTCATAGTAATTGTTTTTGCATCACCTATCTTTCAATATGGACCCACGACTCATGCGACATCCATATTTACTTAGGCGTTAAGCTAGACCCATCAATCATAAGATCATGACCAAAACTTAGTTCGAACGACCCACGACTCGCGGACATCGCCCTTGCTAAAATCGATCATGAAATATTGATCATTTACAATGATCAATTAGGTAACTAAGAACTAATAAGCTCCACTAGCTATCCCACGACTCGCGGACAATAACTAGCTTCACATACTAAACTTAAAACCTATTGATGGAATGCTAGGAATTTAATTCAAAATTTGCATCTCGAATTAAACACCTATTTGTTCGAAAATAGCTTAATATTTAAGGGGAATTTTCGAATCAACCAGAGAGTTGTCCGGTTCGACCTCACCAACATATATGTTATCCAATTTTATTAGTCTTGATTAATGCAAGTACACTTAAATGCATTTCAAACAAGCACATAAACAGATAACATGTCCTAGCATGATACTAACATGTAATGATCATGGGTTCTACCTATCTTATGCGTGATATGTGGGAGCCACTCCACAATCACAAGTTCTAACATACATGCCACATAAACAGTTCAAATCACATAAGGGAAAGCGGTAACAAAATACGAGCCCTATCTCTATTACATTTAACAATTGAGATTCCCCTCCCTAACATTTTGAGGGGTCTTCACTTATGGCCTCCTTGTTACTTGAATGTGGTCCATCTTACTCCATGGGTGCATTGTCTCCAAAATGAAAATAAAACCTCACCACCTATCTCTACTCTCAAATTACAATAAAAAGAAAAAGACATAAAGTAATAAGGCTCAATCTTCATATTGGCCTTAGACAATTACACGGGGTATACCCCGGCCTCAAAAAAACAGTAATATGGAAAGCCACATAATAAATCACATAACAGTACGCACATAAGTGAGGCTCCAACCTCAATTGAAAAACGCAACTATAGTGCTCCAACCCCAATTTAAACCATCCATGTGCATAAATTAAAACCATACATAGATCTAAACCCATGATCACCTAACATGCTTTTGCGAGAATTTAAATTTAGCCAATAAATAAAAATTCTCGTTTCAAGTCATAATGACTTAAAACACGACTTAGATGCAATTCTTGTTCAAGAGCCTTTTCAATAAAACCCAAAAAACTATAAAACAATGAAATTCCAATTAATTTGCAAAATTAATAATATTATTCTTTCATTATTTTCAGAAAACAAAATTCATAATTTTCCCAAAATCCAAATCGCTTTAATTTCTCAAAAATCCCAATTTAATCAAAATTTTAAAATAATTTTATTTTAGCAAAACTGATTTTAAAAGATAAAATTAAAATAAAATTAAATCTGGATTTTACGGACCGAAAAACACGAAACACGAAAGCACGGGCCCGGGACGACGCGGGATCGCCCGCCCGCCGCGAAGGAACGCGCGCTAGGCGCGCGCCAGAGCTGCGCACAGCCGGCAGGCGTGCGGCGCGGGCAGGCAGTCCCGCCCATCCCTGGGCGGTCGCTCCCGCGCGGTTGCGGGAGGAGCAGGCGGCTGTCCCGCACGGTTGCGGGACAGGCGAGCAAGGCGCCTAGGCGGGCGGGAGGCCTCCCGCGCGGATGCGGGAGTGCTGGGTGGCGGTGATGGGGCTTGGGCGTGCGACGTGCTAGCACGTCCAGGCCCGTTCTTTTCGTGTCCCGTTTCGTATGTTTGGGTTTCTTCAAAACCCGGTTCAATCCAAAATTAAAAATACGATTTAAACATATTTCAATCAAAACGGTTTTCAAAATCACAATTTAAGAAAACGGTTTCAGAAATTCAGGAAAATTTACAGTTTCGTATTTCAGGCTTTCTAAAAGAACTCATGAATACCTAATTCGCATCTAAGCCTAAGAATTTCTACCAAATTCAGAATAATTGAGACGAATCAGAAACACGATTAACGAGGTGGCTCTGATACCACTTGTTGGAAAACACGAATCAGAAAGCAGCGGAATTTAAAAAAAAAAAATTCCAACAAAAGGATCTTGAACTCGCAATCGTGTAACCAAATTCGTAAAGATAGAAAACTTACTTTTCTTTTGTTCTTTCTTGAAGCGTTTCAAGCCACCCAAGAACGCTCTTCTCGCGGCTTGATCCCCTCCCCTTGGTAAAGATCGAATCTTCAAACTTCTAACTTGAAGTCTCTAGCGAAAGTCCACCAACTGGATCACAATCTAACTAGGAATGATGCTAGTTCTCTAGTTAGTGTTTAGGCTTAACCTAGGGTTTATTTGATCTTGGAGAAAAGAAGGTGTTCAACACATGAACCAAAAGAATTCTATTATATCTAAAGGGGAGCATGAGCTCCCCTATATATAGGAAAGGGGAGGGGCGGCCGAAATCCTTGTCCTCATAGGCAAGGGTTTTGGTTCCTCTCTCCTATTACTTGATATTCAAGTAATTTCCAACTTTGACTTTGAATTCAAATTCAAATCAACTTTAGGAGAGCTAAAAATATCCAAACTATTTTTGGATTATTTTATACTTTATTTATTTAAAATAAATAACTTATTTTATCTAATTAATTAATTCATAATTAATTAACTAGATTATTTTCTCCAAAATAAGACTTTCTTTTTAATTCAAAATTAAACCAAAGTCTATTAAATAATCAACACATTTAATTATTTAATACATATATGTACAATATATATGTATTCACACGTGTGTGACACGTGTCACAGTGACACGTGTCACTCACGTGAGCCACACGTGTGATTTCACACGTGTGGAACCCTCTTGGTCCGATTAACTCGTTTAATCATTTTTAAGCCTCAACTCATGTAACCAAGTTGTTGTGTGTGACCCTCTAGGTTCTCAATTCAATTAGCAGTGACCCTAATTAATTAATTCACTAATTAATTAATCAGTCCACAGATTAAACAACAATAGTCTAGCAACAGGTGTTTAACCCCTAGCTGAATTGGAATGTTCGGATTCAACAGAACCTTTAAGTCATTGATTCATGTGAGATACAATCCTCCTGCTTACTATCTCTCAACCAAGATCTAGGGCAAGGGAATAATTAGAACCCTAATAATCTGGTCTTAAAGCTAAGTGCATTTCATATCCATTTGATCTCAATCCAAGAAACCCTTTTCTTGATGTCTTGATCTACTGCCTTGGCCAAGGACTCCATATGGAATATGAATGACTTACACAATAAGAGATCACCTTGCAAACGCAAGTGTAGGTCCTTTCTTGATTCTCATTCACTTTCATGAATCACTTGTGCAGCCCCAGCATAAGCCTTGAATCAGTTGTCTAAGGCGACACCCTTTAAAGCTTATACCTAAGACTACAGAGTTAACTCATAAAGTGACAAGGAACCTCAAGTCTAAGGATCAATTAATCACATCAATGACTCGTGAGATATTTCCTAATCTGGAAGTTTCCATTTCCTGAAATAGAAAATTCCTTTCCCATTTAGGAATGTTCTCACACGGGGTACCTCAGTGAACTTACTTATTAAAGTAAGCACCCTCATGTATCACGCACGTATCAACTATACACTTTGCACCTCCATGAAACAAGGTGGTCCTTCTTAAGGGCGTGATCCCACAAGCAAGCCTTAGAGGAGTCAGGTTGACACTCCCACTATCTGTAGGACTCATCGGCTTGGAGTATTTTACTAATCATGACTTATGTGATATAGGGCTCGTTTCATGAACCATTTCACCCAAATGGTAGAGTCCTAAAGTCATCAGGATTAGGGGAGTTCTCATACATGCACAGCTAAAGTAAACGCATACCAAACAAGAGCATATAAAGAAGTGTTACCTCAATTCATTATTTCATTCAAAGATTGTCTGTGATTACAATAAGGAAAAGCACAAAGCGGATATACAATCGGCTTTCTAGGGCACTATTCCTAACAGTAGAGGGAAGCTCTATTAATATGCAGAGGTTTTCGTAGATCATATGCACATGCACACGAAAAGCCATCAAACAAAGCAAAACTCTATCAAGATGACTTATTTCCTCACTGAGAATGGAACGTTGTTTGAAAAGCAAAGATGGTCCGAGGGATTGGATGAGCAATTCCTTCTTCAATTACAGCACGAAGCTCTGAAGGCACGTCGGGCTCTCACGTTCAACGACCACACCATCCTCGCCAAGATACAGGAAAATATGCAGTGGCATACACACCTGGAGTTCAATGTCTTCGAAATCCACCGGCGTTTCAAGCTTGTAAACCTTAGTTACCAAACATGGAAGGGTATCATGGAGCATGAAGATGTTGAGTACGATACGTCCACGTACTGTGTCAAAGCAACTTGCTGGACATGGATCGAGTTATGTGAGGTACAAATCAAGGCGACACATATTTTCAGGTGTATTTGGCGATTAGCAGTATTAATAGTCCTCTATTTTTTTCTTTTTTTTTTTTTTTTGTTTTGGTTTACTGATTACAGACATATGAGCTAGCAACTGCTTATCATAAAGTCTCAATGGAAAGGATGTGGCCGGAGTTGAACACCATCTTCAGTCCCGATGAAGCCCGTATCGGTTATAACAAGTCCAATCTACCACCAAAACCCCCATGTGCGTTTGAGAACATCGGTCTGAATGGGCGTCCGTTACCAACGATTGATGAGATCTTGTCGGACTACCGTAAGGGCTTTTTTTGTAATATACTGTAATTAAGAATAGTGAAATCTTTCGTATCTAAAATAACTTATGTGCTTATATGTTATTAAAATGTCCCAGTTGATGAGGAGAAGCGTACCCACGAACGTGAACAAAAAAGAAAGCAAAAGGAAAAAGGTATTGTCATTGATTATATACCCGAGGAACGTATGAGCACCACTAAGGGCAAGGGAAGAGTGATGAAGCCAGCAAGGGAAGTTATTGTAATTTCGCCTGGTGAAAAACAAATCCCAGGCTCAGGTGAATCAAGCGGTGAGAATGCGCGTGCCAAGCGTTGCCTTTACTTCTGATCAAGCTTACGCGAAAGCATATCCCAACTCAAACTAACTACGTGGATTGTTGTGAATGGTATATAACGCCATTACATTTTGTATTTACAAAGCAAAGGTTGGGTTGGTGTTTGGTATTTTTGTCAGACGTATTATATAAAATTTTGGATCATGGGGTAAGGTCTGCACTTATTAGTTATGTAGGATTAAATTATGGATTATGGGGCAAGGTATGCAATTATTAGTGATGTAGGATTAGTATCTCTTTTTGCGGCCTGACATGTAATGAATTATGTAGCCAGCTTCGGCTAAATGTATGCGTCAACAATGTATTCTCATTCAACTTTGGTATGCAATGGTATGCAAATGTATCGACATTTTGTGGAAAAGGTTGACAACTTCATGGATCCATTTCGTTAGTCAATAAGATTGATATTCAGAGAAGTCATATTGCATAATTATAAGAAAACAACAAAAATGAGTTTGGAGGGAATATACAACCCAGCAACATTCGGTTAAAAAGATATTGCGCGCCTAACATAACAATCGACTGTTATCCGTCAGTCTTTGTTCAAATAGCAAACCGACCATCGGAGCCTAATTCTTTGTAAAAATAACGAAAAAAAGAAGCTTGAACAAACAAAACATTGTACAGAACATCCCATAGCAGCAACAAACCATGTTTAGAGCATCTAAACGATTCAAACTTGCTTGTTCAGGTGAGACCCCTTTAACCACTCGATCACTTGACGAGGCTTCATCGGCCCTCTCCTGATCGGGCTGATCTCCGTAGCTACTTGCGCGATAACGTACTCCGTAGTCGTGAGATTGCTGTGATGGGGCTTGGAAAGGTACCATGATATGGTGGAGGTTCGCATGCTTCGGTGTGAGTAGCTCATCGGCCCAAACAAAGGAACATGTCTTCAATCTCAAAGGACACCAGTAATAGAATCTCCCGGGGTATTGTGCAAATTCCCCTGCCTTCAAGAAATTTTTAGGCCCATTAGCACACTCACACGGGATAATAAATCTTTGCATCTTGAAAACACCACACAAACAAGCTAACAAATACATATCACGATCCAAGAAACTGAACTCACAAATAAAAAGACAAACGCAACGTTACAACTCACTAATATATGCCGCAAACCAATCGAAGAAACTTAAAAACTCCAATTTCAAACAGTCACTGACAATTACATCACTGCAATTCGATGTGAGCCTTAGCCATCGTTCATGTTGAACATCCCCCCCAAAAAAAACCCTAACCCAACCGCCACCCCAAACCGCTTGAGAAGCATGGTTATCGCAAAAATTAATCTTCCTAGCACAAAAGAGAAAACGTGATTTACAAATTTTGGCCAAAGAATAATTCACCTTGCTCAGTAAACAAAGAACTCCTATGGTGGCGAGGGCAAGAAAACTCCAGAAATCTCCACCTCTGATAGTTGTGCAGCGAATGAAGTGAATTTGGGGTGCGCATAAGGCTAGTTGAAGGCCAATTTTTGGAAGGGTATTCACGTCATTCCACCACTAACCCACTCTCTCAAACCTCAAAAGTAAAGTTCCTAACAAATTTTACAAATTACAACCCAACCAAACATAAAAAGTAAAGAGGACTATCAGGCAATATAGTCATACTTTGCCAAAATGCTAAACCCCCTGCTGGATATCTAGCCAGTAAAGTAAATGAAGCCTTATATTTTAAACTCATAACAAAAAGTATTTAAATAATTAATTGAAATTAGTGTATAAATATATTTAAAGACATAATATTAATAAAAAGGAACTCGTCCAAGTTGGTAAAGAAGTCGTTATTCTTCCTTGGAAGAGTTTTAATCCCCACTCGTATAATTAATGTTAAGAATTAGTTCTGGTAATGGCTCAAGCTCGACTCGATGGTTTGGTTGCTGGCTTGTTTTGGGGGTGGTTAGGGTCTCAGAAATAAAATTTTTAATTTTTTTATTTTTATTCTTATTTTCGACGGAATACCAACTAAAATTCCATTGGAATTCCGTCAGTTAGCTTAAAAATTAAATCATTTTTGTTCCGCTGGAAATCCTTTGGTTTTCGTTGGAATTCCATTGGAAAAATAATTTGTCCGTTGGAATTCTGTCGGAAATATATTTCCGACGAAAAACTAACGAAACTGACCCATCGGTACCTAATTCCGATGATGTTTTATCCAATGGGCACCATCCCATCGGTTTTCTATCGAAAATCAATTTTTCCAACAGAAAACCAACAGAATTTCTGAAATTCCAGTCGAAATTCGGCTGTTTTTTTAGTGTTGTATACATATTCGTAATTAAAATTATGGAAACCTAAGCATTCATTGAGGATTCAGATATTAGACTGCATTATTATTATTCCCTGGCTACGTTTTATCATTAATTCCTGTCGTGTTTACTTGCTTAGTTGTTTTAGTCTCTTTCGGTTTAATTAGTAGCTTAACTAAATCCTTAATTTTTATTTTGGTCTATCGATTGGACAAAATACTAAGCAATTGATTGGTTTTCCTTCCCGATGGGATTGACATCTTATGTGCTACAATTGTTTGTGTACACTTACATGCGTATGAGGTTTATTTAATAAACTTCTTTTCGTATTAGTATTTAGTATTTAAAATTTATTCTTTTAACCTTTCTCTCTACTCTTTATTGGTTTTGATCGAAGTTGTCTCCCTTTTGTAGGTACTATTGCATATGAAAGCCTCGGCGTTTGGACTCTTTTGAACTTGATCCTGAGATCGAAAAGATCCTTTGATCTATTTGAAAAGAGCGTCGGCGAAGAAAACAACTATGACCTTTTCCAATGGGAAAACTAAGAAATGGTAATAACGGGCTACCACTGCAGAAAGGAGTCAATCCTCCACCATCAATGTCATTGCGAGACTTTGCCATGCTTAATGTTGAACTGATTCAGGAAAACTTTAGTTACACCGGCTGTTACTGTAAATAATGTGATTTTGTGTTTCGGAATTAAGTTCAAAATCTCAACTTTCAATCCAAGAAATTAAAACATGATTCAATCAATTTGATTTCAAATAGTTTTGAATCAAAATTTTCCAAGAAACTTTTTTCAGAAATTTCCGAAAAAACACAGATTCAAATTTCTCAGATTTTTAAAAAATTCATAAATACTCTATTGCATCCAAATCTAAGAATTTCTACCAAATTCCTAACAAAGAGACTAATCAAAAACAGGCCTTGCAAGGTGGCTCTGATAGCACTTGTTGGGAAAAACACGAAACGAAAGCGTAGCGGAATTTAATTTTTTTTTCCCAAAAGCAAGATCTAGACTTACAATTCCTACTCCCGATTCGTAGAGTATCAATGACTTACTGTTTTCAAGTCTTTCTTGACACGTTTGAGCTGCCCACAAATGCTCTTCAAGTGGCAAGACCCACAAGCTCCTTTCGAATCTTCAAAACTCCAAAATAGCAGCCCTCTAGAGTAATAATCCACACCAACCTCGATTATGATCTAAATAATGAGAATGCTAGTGCTATATTTAGTGTTTAGGCTCTCTAGGGTTTATGGGATATAATTTGGAGAAGGAGAGAGTTGCTATCACCCTTCAAGGGGTTCGAACCCCATGTATTTATAGGCTAGGGGTTCGAACCCCTCTTGCTTGTAGGAGAAGGTTTCCTTAACCTTCAAGCCAAGGGATTTCTTACTTGGAATGAAAGTCTTTCTACTTTGACTAAAAGTCTCTTTTTGACCAACTTATCTTGCATGCAATAATATCTAACTCCTTTAGATATTTTTATTTATTCATAATAAATAACTTGATGCTAATAATTAATTAATTCTTAATTAATTGTTTATTAGACTTTATTTCTTCAAATTAGGACTTAATAATAATTCATAATCAAATTAAAGTCCATTAAATAATTAATCAAATTAATTATTTAATTATCACATAAAGAGTGATACGTGTCACTCAATGACATATTCCCCATATGTGTGCCACACATGTGGCCCTTTCCAATCCTTGATTTGTTCGATCAACTCATTTAATCAATTCAAGCCTTAACCCTGGTGCCCAGGCATTTGTGTGTGACCCTCTAGGTACTTAATTCAATTAGTTGTGACCCAGATTAATTAATTCCCAATTAATTATTCAGTCCACAGATCACACTACTACAGTCTAGCAACAACCGTGTGACCCCTAGCTGAATAAGAATATTTTAGTTTGAAAGAACCTTTAAGTCATTGACATATGTAAAATAAAGTCCTCCTACAACCTATCTCTCAATCAAGATCTAGGGTAAGAGAATAACTAGAACCCTGATAATCTCAATCTTAAAGTTAAGTTCATCTTATATCTATTTGATCTCGATCCAAGAAACCTATTTTTTGATCTCGATATATTGCCTTGGCCAAGGTCTCCTCGATGGCATTGAATGACTTACAGAGTAAGAGATCAATTCGCTTATGCAAGTGTAGGTCCGTTATTGTTTCTCATATGCTTTCATGTACCACTTGTGCAACCCCAGCATAAGTCTTGAATCAGCTGTCTCGGGCGACATCATTTAAGGCTTATACCTAAGACTGCAGAGTTAGTTCACAAAGCCTGGATGGAATCTCAAGTCTAAGGACTACTGAATTACATCAATGACTCATTAGATATTTTCTAATCTGAAAGTTTCTATTTCCAGAAATAGAAACTTCCTTTCGCATTTAAGAATCTTCACACACGGGACACCTCAGTGTACTCATTTAGAATAAACAAGCACCCCTATGTATCACGCATGTATCAACTATACACTTTGCACCCTATGAAACAAGGTGGTCATTCTTAAGGGCGTGATCACACAAGCAAGCCTCGAACGAGTCAATTCGACACTCTCACTGTCTTTTGGATTCATTAGCTTGGAGTGATTTCTAATCTTATCTTACGTGATTTAGGGCTCGTTTCATGAATCACTTCTCCTAAATGGTTGAGTCCTATAAGTTAATTAGATTAAGGGAGTTCTTATAGATGTGCAGTAAAAGTAAACATACAATCAAACAAGAGTATATAAAGAAGTGTTGCCTTATGATCGAATCAGTTTGTTTATTATTCAAAGATTGTCTATTATACAAATGGAAAAGTACAAAGCAAATTGTAACATTTGTTTTAAGGGCACTATTCCTAACAATCTCCCACTTGCCCGTCAAAGCCACTCATAAGCTAATATAAGTCCCATCTTCTCAAGATGACTCTCAAATGATTGTTGATTTAAAGGTTTAATCAGTGGTTCTACCACGTTCTTTGCTGATGCGACCCTCCCTCTATTTGCACATTATCTCATTTGATGATATCAAGGATTAGGTGATACTTTCTCATAATGTGCTTCGTCCGTTGGTGAGATCTTGGTTCTTTTGCTTGAGCAACCATCCCAGTGTTGTCACAAAACAAAGTAATGGGGTCTTTCATTCCAGGAATGACATTCAACTCTTGAATGAAGTTTCTTACCCATACACCTTCCTTAGCTGCATCGTTTGCAGCTAAGTATTCGGTCTCAATGGTCGAATCTGCAGTGGTCGTTTGCTTGGAACTCTTCCAACTCACTGCTCCGCCACTAAGGTAGAAAATGTATCCTGACACTGAGTTAAAGTCATCTAAGTCAGATACAAAACTCGTATGACACAATCCTCTGATGATTAGATCTTGCTGTCCTCTGTAAACTAAGAACAAATCCTTAGTTCTTCGTAAGTATTTTAGGGTGTTCTTTATGGCAGTCCAGTGACCTTCTCCAGGATCAGATTGGAAAGGACTTGTAACACTAAGTTCACAAGCTACATCCTTTTGAGTACATAGCATTGAATACATTATGCTATTTATTGCCGAAGCATAAGATATACGAGCCATTTTATTCTTCTCAAGATCAGATTTAGGGCACATCTTCTTCGAAGAAGACGTTCCTATACTCATTGGAAGCTTTTCTTTATTGGAATCATCCATACTGAATCATTTCAGTATTTTGTCTATGCACATTGATTTTGATAGTCCTATTATTCTTTTAGATCTATCTCTATAGATCTTAATGCCGAGGATATAAGACGCATCACCAAGATCCTTCACTCGAATTGGTTCGATAACCAAGACGTGGTAACTTTCATATCATCCGTCGAATTCCCAATTAGAAGAATGTCATCTACATAAAGCACCAAGAATTGCACTAAATTCTCCAACTCCTTACTATAGATGCAGGACTCATTCATATTTTAAATGAAGCCAAACGCTTTGGTTGCTTCATCAAAATGAATGTTCCAATTCCTAGAAGCCTGTTTTAATCCATAGATTGATTTTTAGAGTTTGTAAACCTTTTACTCACTCCCACTTAGTGTGAAACCTATGGGCTTATCCATATAAATTTCTTTATCAATGTCTTTTTTTGAGAAAATCAATTTTCCCATCCATTTACCATACCTCGTAGTCATAATACGCTGCTATGGCAAGCATGATTTGAATAGACTTTTACAATACAACCGGTGAGAAGGTTTCATCAAAGTCTATGCCTGGCCTTTGACTAAATCCTTTGGTAACGAGTCTTGCCTTGTAGGCTGCAATACGACCATCTACTCCAAGGGTTCGCTTAAAGATCCATTTGCACCCTATAGGTTTTATCCCATCAGGCGGATTCACCAAGGTCCAAACTTGGTTAGAGTACATGGAGTCCATCTCGGATTTTATGGCTTAACTCCAATGCTCAGAATTCGAGTCCGATAGTGCAGCCTCATATGTTAGTGGATCGTTATCCACTTGAGAGATTTTATGGAGAATTCCATACCATCTTTCAGGCTATCTAGAAACGCATACAGAAAGCCTTAGAGGAGAATTTTCACTTGTATCGAGGTATATAGTTGGCTGTGGGGTATCAGGTTAGGATGTTTCTTGTGAATGTGGCATGGGATCTTCTCAAATTTCTTATAGTTCTACGATCTTATCTTTCTACAATCTTAACTTTCTTTTTATTAAGTAACGGTTCCTCAAGAAAAGTTCCATTTCATGAAACAAACACCTTTTGTTCGAGAGGATCGTAGAAATAGTTTCCTATAGATTTTGTAGGATAACCTACAAAGTAACTAAAAATAAAACGGGGTTCTAACTAATCTCCCACTGTCCTCTTCACCTAAGTAAGATAACCCCAAATTCTTAAGTAAGAATAATTAAAGATTTTACTGTGCCACATTTCATAGTGCGTTTTGGGGACCGACTTGGAGGGAACAAGATTCAGAATTTTGGTTTCACATTCTAAGGCATAACCCTAGAATGAAGATGGTACGTTAGTAAAACTCATCATGGATCAAACCATGTCAAGCAAGGGTCGATTTCTTCTCTCAGAAACTCCATATAACTGAGAAGTTCCTGGAGGAGTCCACTGAGCGATAATCCCATTATCTCTGAGATGACTAAGGAACTCGTTACATAGATACTCGCTACCTTGATCAGATTTAAGTGTCTTGATCCTGTGACCAGTTTTGTTCTCAATCTCCTTTTGAAATTCTAAGAATTTCTCATAAGCCTCAGATTTATACTTCATTAATTAAACATAACCATAATGACTAATGTCGTCAGTGAAGGTTATGAAATACTGATGATTGCTTCCAGTGCTTACACTAAGCGCTCGGCAAACATCAGAATGGATCAAATCCAAAACCTTTGTGGTGCATTCCACACTCCTACTAAATGGAGTTTTGGACATTTTTCATTTAAGACAAGATTCGCAAGATGTTAACTGTTTAAGTTCTTTTTCACAGAACAAACCTAAGTTAGTTAGCTTGCTAATTCTGTTCTTGAAAATATGTCCTAATCTAGCGTGCCATGATAAAATCCATTATTTAATGTACCAAGTATTGTAGAAGAACCATTCTTCTTAATGTAAAAGTTACCATTCTTAATATATGTTTCAAAGCCTTCACAATCAAGTATTGGAATCTGTTGCGTTCTAGTCCAAACCCTTAAAGATTAATCCCTCTTTCCTAAAGGATCTTACCGAGGTAACCCAGGGTTTCAGAGAGACTAATCAAGAGATCAGACCAAATGCTTAGATCGTCATATCTCAAGGGCTTTATTTATTGAATATATTGGGATTTATCGTTATTCCTTAATTCTATTAAAGTCGGTCTCTTTTCATCATAATCTGATATCTTTCTCTAACTTTATCTTCCTCTGATTTTATCTTTATACTTCCCAAGAACTATTGATCAGCTTATATCTATTCATTGTTCGTCGTTATCTCTTTGATTCTTTGGGCTTCCTACTTTATCCACGTGTTGGGCTGAACCTTGGGCAAGGTAAGTATAGCCCCAACACTAAGAATAATGTTTGGTACATAAAGGACCTTCTTTAAAACTAAAACAAACATCCTAAGTCTAATCTAATTGTGCTTAAAGCTTGAGCCTCAATGCTTGAGTCGTCTCCAATCTTCAAGACACATTCTCTTCCTTGTAGCTGTCGAACCTCACTTAGCATTTGTACATCATTACAGATATGAGATCCATAACCGGTATCAATTACCCAAGAGTTAGAATTAATAGAAAGATTTACTTCAACGAGAAACATACCTTTCTTTAGAGTATCCTTGTACACCTGGTAGTTTCTCCTCCAACGCCCCGGTTTGCCACAATGGAAGCAAATGTCCTCTCTCTGATAGCGTTTCTTCTTTTTGGATTTTCCATTCTTGATGCCTCCACTGGACTTAAGGTGTTTCTTCTTCTTTTAGACTTTCTTGCCCTTACCTTTAAAAGGCTTAGAAGAAGATGGAGCCATGACCATCATAAACTTGTTGTCCTTCTTGATCGTTTTCAGCAGTCACAGGCTGACTAATTAGCTCAGCTACAGTAGCATTTATATGATTCATGTTAAAGTTAAGGACAAAGGGATTAAATGATGGCTGGGGCGAGGCTAGCAACAAATCCACTGAAAGCTCCTCTCACAGTTGTTGGTAAACACTAAAGAGTTGAGCAGCGGAAGTTTAAAATTTTTCCAAAAGTTTGATCACTGTCTTGTAATTTTTGTAATACCCCAAACGGAGGATGCCACATCCCCCGCACTAGGACCCCGACCCGATCATGAAATATAAAGTCCATGCCCGAATCCGAATCATAGCGAATGGGAGACCAACTCACACACTAGGCTAGGCGGATCTAACTTGACCAAAACTCAGAGTGCGGAAGCAATTTAAACCAACAACAATAGATAGCGGAAGCATTTAAATCAACATTCAAAACAAGTGATGGGTTCAACTAGCATAGATACCTTGTCCCGAATATCAACAAACATAACAGGTGACGGGTTCAACTAGCATAAATACGTAGTCCCGAATATCCGATCAACATAACGCAATAATCATTGAGTACCACACAGGGCCGAATACGAATGCCACACAGGGCTGCAGAAAAGGTAACGTATAATCTCAAGTCTACAAGTCATGACATAAGTAAAGTGTATGAAAGACAAATGCAACTAGAAAGGCTAGACCGACGAAGTGCAACTCAAAGGACTCACTCCCGCCTAGCAAACGCCAACAGATCTGCAACTAAAAGTTTAAATGAGGGGTCAGTCAACTTGACCGAGTGAGGGGGCTAACCCACACCCACAATATATATATAGAGAGCATAGCACAGAATAAAAGGATGGACTCATGAACCAAGGATAGGTGTTGCATACCAAAACATTTCGAAATAACCCAAATAAATATAGATATAAATTTAGAAACCATTTTCCAGAAGGACTCTATCCCAATTCATAATTCCATAACAGAATAGAACACATGCTCGGTGAGTACGAGCTTCCAACCTCAACTCATCATATCATAACAAAACAGAAATAACATACCAACCTCAACTCCGGGTGATGGTAGGGTTGCGCGACCCTAACCATCCATAATAAAACCGTCTAAAATAGACTCGACCTCAAGGGGTAGCGAACCCACAAGAGTCCTCCCCGGCCTTAGCCGAAGGCTCAAGATATCACGCCTCCTCCATCACCCTAAAGTCGCGCAATGATATCTCAAATGGAACTACGCAATGGATAAATGCCCCGACGGTCCTAACCGTCCCGGGGGTACCCACTCTCGCAGCTCCTCGGAACGCAATGGATAAATGCCCCGTCGGCCTTAACCGTCCCGGGGGTACCCATTCCTACAGTTCCTAGGATCCATAACATAATAGAACAGAATAGAACAGATACCATAAAACATGGCCAACTCGCTAAAGAAACATAACACAACTGATTTTTCCAAAATAGCTTACATATGCCTCAAAAACTTATTTTGATATATTCCCACGCTGTGGAATTTAAGCCATGAAGGCTCCCACACACGCAGGACGCACGCAAAAGGGCATAAACATATCATATCCAACACATATGAATTTATTATAAGATATAATCGCATGCAAGGGTAGAAATCAGCATATAAAGGCCATAGGTCACGTAACTATACAAAATCCTAAACCTCACCTCGTGAAAGTAGAGTTTGAGAGTGTGAAGGGCCAAACACTCTGAACCTCGGGCCTACCGACACCTCCAAACTCTGTGACAAGACATACAGAAGCCCAGACTTAGACTCTATATGAACCAAACAAGACGCACGATGTTGCTCAACATGATCGTGGTTATGCATAAGTGTTCATGTTGTGCTTGGATAACGTGTTGTGGTCATTCAAGGCATATCAATGCTCAACAAGGTCATTTTTACAAGCAACCATCATGCAATTCCATATCCAAATATGCAAGATCAATTTAGGAAGTCAATGTATCCACAAAATGCATATTAAATCATCCAATGTCACAGGGTTCAATTATAATATTAAGATTAAGCATCAAGTTCATGTCGAGTTATAAAGTGCATAAGTAAAAGCAACTTGATCATATAAACATACAAAGTTATTGTACGTAGATGGCATGCTTGATACAAATAAAGGGTGTATTTAATTCACTTAAGATCATACTTTACAACTTCACAACATGTTTGGTACACAAGCTCATGTCACATTTCTAGTTTCATAAATATTACACTTACATCCCCCAAGTTGATTACTAAGCATAATTGTTCGTTTAAAGTGTTTATACAATTATTCAACTAGGAATTAATTACTTACAAGCATGACAATTATCAATTTATCATAATTCATAATATACCATTTTCAAGTAATAAGAGTAAATCAAGATATTACAATTCTAACTCCTATCATGCATAAAGTCTCGTTGTTCAAGCATCTTTCATGTATCTAAATTTAATATTGGAAACACAATTTTCACCAAACATAACATTGAGAACGTCTCAAATTCGTATAGAGAAATCACAACATGTTCGTTCTTCTAAAATATCCTTCAAGTTCATTTAGTCACATAAGAGATTAGTTTCTAGATATTACACTAACACCCCTTCTTATCTAAACACATAGCATAAATTCATCACATCGGTATTCAAATTGTAAATCGAAACATTCATACATATCACAATCCATTCAATACATATTTTCGTATATGATTGGAACACATCTCGATCAACAAACCAACAATAAACAATTTATTTCCACTTAAAATAATTAATTCAAATAATCACAATTACGCAAAATAATTCGTAAAAAATAGATCGAGTGTCCAAATAATGAACGGAAAGTGGCGTTGAACTCACCACAACGAGACGAACATTCTGATCAGACGCCGCCGGAACGCCACCACTGTAGTTGCCGGAATTTGGCCGGGCCGCCGCCGAAGGTCGCCGGAAAAATCTCGAAAAATCATTCCTGAATGAAGTCTTCGTGCCCGTTCCGAATCCTCGATCAATTTCTGGAAATTCCAAGTCAATCTCCTCCAATTTCAGATCTACGAACACGAAAACCTTAAATCTTCAAACTCAAATTACTTCCAAACCGGTGAACCAAAATACGATCCGTAAAAGCCATTGTCTTACCCATGACGAGCTCTTCGAAAGCCCTAAGGTAGCTAGCCGGAAAAATCCTCGGACCTAGTGCCTCCGTTGCACCCCCACTTAGCCGCCACGATCCGCCGCCAAACCACAAAATCTGGAGTCGCTTGATCACAAGCCACTAGTTCTCGTCGTTCCGAACAACTTTCGTGAAGAGCCCGAGGCCAAAAGATGGCCGAAAAAAGCCCCCGTTGGCCGCCGAATAATCTTCCACCGCACACGTCGCCGGAACCACCACCTACAGCCAAGATCTGGTGAAATTGATGCCGGAAATGAACTCAGGGGGTCGAAAAACCTTGGAAACCATCAAGTCCCTTCGAAAACCACCGCCGAAAACGGTGGAATCGTGCCGCTATAGGAACCGGCACTGCCGCCCCGAGCTTCAGGCGGCGCGTGCGGCGCCGTCGCGGCCCGGATGGCCGCACTGTTGGGATAAATGCCCTGAAAATCCAATTATATTGTAAATATTTTGGATTAATAAAACTGAAATTAAAGCAAGTTATGAGTATTTTACAAATTTAATAATTAATGACGTGTGATGATATTTTTATATGAAATGTGTTTCATAGGAAAAGACTTTAAATACCAAGAATCACGTGTCATTAAAGTTCTAGTCAGTATGATAAGAAGACGTTCTTATCGAGACTATAATGTGTTATATAAGATGATTAGTCTTTCGTCATAGGGAAATAGAGTTTTCAATTATAACACATTGATGATTTTCAATGAGATTGGAAACATCGAACTGGACCACTGAGATTGTTCATTTTATACTGCTATCTAAAATGAACAAAATCTCGGAAGCATTAGACTCTTAATCCTGGCAGTGTTTCTACTTTAGGCATGTAGTGTTAATCATTGTGATGTACTCAGAAGTGAGGTCTCGGTAACGGGTGGCCAAAATACTTTGTACGTTCGGTGATCGCATGAAATGTGCTAGAGAGAAATATTGATCAAGGAATCTGTAGCCTTGCTGGAAGGTTAAAAGATATCCCTGAAATAGATTTGCAAAAGTTCGAATTAAATCTTTGGCCAAAGTGCTTCGTGTGTTCGTCACCGAAGTTGTATGTTGAATGTGTTTCACATACAAGGAATTTGGACTTAAGGCAAATCAAGAGATTTCAGATTGAAAGTGAAAAATAAATGATGGTAGTATTGATTTATTTTTCATGGATATCTGTACAGAGGAGTAAAATGTAAAATTATTCTAGATCGAGAAATTCGTGAATAATTTAATTAATTTTAGAGTTCAACAATATTTATTTAGTGGAATTAAATATTGTTAAACGGTAATCAATTATTGTCATGGGATGATAATAGATTGACCTGTTTGGAGCTAAGATTAATTAGTCCTGCAGGTCCCCCCGTAAGCCCCAACGAAGATCAAAGAGAAAATATTAAAACGAGAGAGAGAAATAATTTTTCAAAGAGTTTGAAATTAGCCAAGGAATTTATTTTGAGAAAATAAATTAAATTCCAAAGAGTTGGAAATGCCCAAATTTTATTTTGGAGAAAATAAAATTTTTCAAAAAAAAAAAAAAAGTTTTTTTTTATGACATGGCAGAAATTGCTGATGTGGCAGGTGACGTGGCATGCCATGTCAGCGGGTCAGCGCCACTTGTCCGACACGTGGGCGATGAGGATCGTGCCACGCCAGCGCGAAGGAACGGCCCAGATCTTGTTGACTGAAAAGTCAACGGGCCGTGGAAGCGGGTCGGCGGGTCGGGTCGCCGGACAGGGTCGGTTCATGGGTTTACCGACCCAGACACGTGGACGAATGGTGATTCGCCACGTGGCAGCCAAGTCAGACCGTATGAACCGACCGGTTCATGGGCGAACCGGTCTGAACCGTCTGAACCGCAGTCTGACCAAACCGGGCCGGACACGTGGCAGCTGCCTGGTGCAGCGTGCGTGCCACACGCGCCAAGCACACGGCCGCCACACCCGGCGTTGGCTTCCTTACGGACTAAGCTTCCGCGTGGCGGTGTCGGATTTGTCAACCGACCTTGGAATGCACGGCAATTTCACATTTTTTGGACGAAAATGTCCCTTGAACTTGCCTATAAATATGGCTGCAATGTTTACATTTTATTCATTCAATTTTGAAGATGTTCAGCCATTTAAATGCCTCTCGGCTCTCTCTCTCCCACTTGATTAATTAATCTTTAATTAGATTAATTAATTACTTAATTAAGTGGTTATATAATTAATATATAATCCACTTAATTATTAGAAAATAGGGATTTTCAGGTTTTAGAAAAAAGGGTTTTTCTAGAAAAATATTTTCTCAAGTATTTAGGGAAATACTGCCGGAGCCCACACTTCAATTTCTTAATCGGGGATATTGCGGGGAAGCTCTGCCGGTTTCACGAGAAGATATCGAGGTGCTGGAAAAGTGCCGTTGATAGCCAATTTTGCAGTACGGTAATACTGTTGTGCTGCCAAAATTATTATTTGCATATTGTGATTATATGCTAGATAATTTAAAATTATGTTATCGATGCCTGTATATATTAGAGTTATGCTGCCCGATTTTTTCCGCTGCTTTATTAAAATATTTTTGAAATATTTTGATAACGAGGTTATGGCGAAATTTTTTTTGAAATATTACGCTGTATCATTACTCTGCCTCGGGCCCGCCATAATCCAACAACTGGTATCAGAGCGGGGCTCTGATTATATACTCGCATTGATAAAGCATAAGATGCATAATTTTAAATCTGATACTGTGCACGTAAGTTCTGTCTAAGAAGACTGGGTTTTAAGTGGGACCGTTGTGACCCCTCCAGTGTTTCTGGGAATTTGCGTGGAATGGTAATTTTCTGGGAATTGATTTCAATAATCTTCCTGGTTAATTACCGAATCACTAAATATGATTTAAATTATGTGATAATTTAAAACATATTTATTTAAGGGGCCATAAAAAATTTAAAGCGTGATAACTATGTGATAATTATTTGCAAGCATGCTTTTAATTTTAAATATGGCATGATAATATGTGATATTATGTTGCTTTAATTATACATGATTTATTTAATGTGATTAGATAAATAATATTTAATAGAGATTAAATACGATGTATAATTGGATTAATATTATTTGGCCTAAATTAATAAAGAGTTATTAAAGCCTTAAAATATTATTAGGATTATTTAATAATCCTAGTGGGAGCATATTAATTATATTAATTACTTCCAAAATTAATAAGACGCCAAAAGTGATTATTTAATAATCAAAGATAATCCACAAATTCTATAAAATTCAAGTGGGAGCGAGATGAAAATAGTTGGATTCTCACGTCCTCCATTACCCGTCTATAGTATAGTGGATATATACTACTCTCTTCGGCGGGTATGTATTCGCGGTATACAAGATTAGGCTTCTACGGATAGAATGAAATACGGGGAAAGTCAGCTCGACCACGCCTCCGTGGAGTGTCTGATCTACTCGTACGAATTTCTAGATAATGGTATACGCTTGACTAAGTAATGTATTAACCTCCCTTCGGAGCTATGTTACATTTACTTAGAGGCCAAAGGTTAACGTGGTGGATTAACATAGTTTGGTAAGAGTTACCTAGATGGCATGTTAATCAAGATTAATACTTGCTTTTCTAAGCGGTTTTCGACCTCGCTTTCGGGGAGGCAACTGCGGTTAGATAAGTCACCATTGTGTAAACCAAAAATGCTTACGTGGATTTCATTTATTGGTTAGACGCAAAAGATGCAAAATACAGAATCATAACTTGCACCTTTTAAAATATTTCAGTTTTAAAACAATGACGACCGCTAGCCCGCTTCAATCGATCCTAAAGGAAAATAGGCTTGAAGGGTCTAACTATGCTGATTGGAAGATGAATCTTGACATCGTGTTTAGTCACGAGAATCTGAAACAAGTGCTCACTGAACCTTGTCCGGGGGTACCGGAAACTACAGCCAATTAGGATATGAGAAATGCTTATGCCAATTGGATCAAGTCCAATGATTTGGCTGGGTTTTATATCCTGGCATCTGTCTCCAATGTTCTCAAGCATCAAATGCATGAGATGCCAACTGCTAGGAACATGATGGATCATCTCCATCAGATGTTTGGAGGACAGAATCGAGCCAAGAGGCTCGAATTGATGCGGAGGCTGTTAGTTACCAAGATGTCTGAGGGATCACCTGTTCAGGATCATGTTATGAACATGATGGCTTGCCTGAACGAAATTGAAAGTCTTGGTGCTAAATTTGATGATCTCAGCAAACAGGATATGATCCTATGCTCTGTGCCAAAGTCGTTCGACACATTCAGGCAAAATTATTCTATGAACAAATTGAATTTTTCTCTGCCTGAATTGATGAACGAACTTAAAGTGGCAGAGGGAGTGATGAAAGCTAAGGGAACTGTTCTCCTGGCACAGGCATCAACTTCCACTGCTCCAAAAGCCAATAAGTGGAAAAAGGGAAAGGGAAAGGTTCTCAATCCCAAGAAAAAGGTTAAGAAGAAGAAGGGCAAACCTAGCAAGGGAAAATGTTTTCACTGCGGGGAGAATGGGCACTGGAAGAGGAATTGTCCAAAATACTTAGCAAGTCTTCCTGCTAAGCCATCTGGACAAGGTATATTGATATCTTGTTTAATTGAATTATGTTTAGTTGGAAGTCCACCAGATTCCTGGTATGTGGACTCAGGTTCAACTAATCATATCTGTAATTCGTTACAGGGGTTCAAGCTAACCAGAAAGCTTGAAGATGGTGAAATACAGCTACTGCTCGGGGATAATACAAGTATATCTGTATTAGCAGTAGGGACTATAAATTTGTATTTTGGTGATAGGGTTTTGATGTTGAAAGACACTCTGTACATACCGTGTGTTCGCAGAAATCTGATTTCTGTGAGTTGTTTAATAAATAATGGTTTTAGTGTTTGTTTTGAACAAAATTTTACTATTAAGCAAAATAAAAGGTTTATTTGCTCTGGCACGGTAAAAGATGGTCTTTTCTTGTTATACCCCGATAAAAACCCTAATTCCGAACTTAACACTACTACACTTGACTTACCATCCAAAAGAAAAACCCCTATGCCTAATGAGGCATATAAGTGGCACCTACGTCTTGGTCATATTAATCCAAATAGGATCCAAAGACTAATTTCAGACGAATTGTTGAGTCCCTTGGACTTAACAGAACTACCAGTTTGTGAATCCTGCTTGGAAGGTAAAATAACCAAGAAATCTTTTAAATCTAAAGGTAATCGAGCCACAGAATTGCTTGAGTTAATTCATACGGATGTGTGTGGTCCTATGAGTATTCAAGCAAGAGGAGGTTTTGAGTATTTCATCACTTTTACGGATGATTACTCCAGATATGGATACGTTTATTTGATGAGATATAAGTCTGAATCTTTTGAAAAGTTCAAAGAATTCAAGGCTGAAGTTGAAAATCAAACTGGAAAACGTATCAAGGCACTTCGATCAGATCGTGGTGGTGAGTATCTGTCTACAGAGTTTCTAGAATTTCTCGCTGTAAATGGGATTAGATCACAATTATCTGCACCGGGTACACCCCAGCAGAACGGTGTTGCAGAAAGGAGAAATAGAACTCTGATGGAAATGGTAAGATCTATGATGAGTCATGCTACCCTACCAAGTTCGTTTTGGGGCTTTGCACTTGAAACAGCGGCACACATATTAAACCTTGTTCCATCCAAGTCGGTTCCTAAAACACCAATGGAACTATGGCGAGGGCTAAAGCCCAGTGTCTCCTATCTTCGGATATGGGAAACCCCAGCTCATGTGTTAAGGAAATATCCTGACAAGTTGGAATCAAGAACAGAGGTTTGCTTGTTCGTAGGTTATCCTAAAGGAACAAGATGTGGTATATTTTACGATCCGAGAGATCACAAAGTGTTTGTGAGCACTAATGCTAAATATCTCGAAGATGATTTCGTAAATGACCACAAGGGTAGAAGCAAAATTGTGTTAGAAGAAATGACAACATCAGATTCTGAATTCCAAAAACCCGTAGTAACTGAAAATGTGTTAGATACATATGATGTACCAGATACAACATATGATGTAGGGACGAGTACACAACTGCCTCCTCGTAGTGGGAGGTGTTAGGAATAGTGCCCTAGAAAGCCGATTGTATATCCGCTTTGTGCTTTTCCTTATTGTAATCACAGACAATCTTTGAATGAAATAACGAATTGAGGCAACACTTCTTTATATGCTCTTGTTTGGTATGTGTTTACTTTAGCTGTGCATGTATGAGAACTCCCCTAATCCTGATGACTTTAGGACTCTACCATTTAGGTGAAATGGTTCATGAAACGAGCCCTATATCACATAAGTCATGATTAGTAAAATACTCCAAGCCGATGAGTCCTACAGACAGTGGGAGTGTCAACCTGACTCCTCTAAGGCTTGTTTGTGGGATCACGCCCTTAAGAAGGACCACCTTGTTTCATGGAGGTGCAAAGTGTATAGTTGATACGTGCATGATACATAAGGGTGCTTACTTTAATAAGTAAGTTCACTGAGGTGCCCCGTGTGAGAACATTCCTAAATGGGAAAGGAAGTTTCTATTTCAGGAAATGAAAACTTCCAGATTAGGAAATATCTCACGAGTCATTGATGTGATTAATTGATCCTTAGACTTGAGGTTCCTTGTCACTTTATGAGTTAACTCTGTAGTCTTAGGTATAAGCTTTAAAGGCTGTCGCCTTAGACAACTGATTCAAGGCTTATGCTGGGGCTGCACAAGTGATTCATGAAAGTGAATGAGAATCAAGAAAGGACCTACACTTGCATTTGCAAGGTGATCTCTTATTGTGTAAGTCATTCATATGCCATATAGAGTCCTTGGCCAAGGCAGTAGATCAAGACATCAAGAAAAGGGTTTCTTGGATTGAGATCAAATGGATATGAAATGCACTTAGCTTTAAGACCGGATTATTAGGGTTCTGATTATTCCCTTGCCCTAGATCTTGGTTGAAAGATAGTAAGTAGAAGGATTGTATCTCACATGAATCAATGACTTAAAGGTTCTGTCGAATCTGAACATTCCAATTCAGCTAGGGGTTAAACACCTGTTGCTAGACTATGGTCGTTTAATCTGTGGACTGATTAATTAATTAGTGAATTAATTAATTAGGGTAACTGCTAATTGAATTGAGAACCTAGAGGGTCACACACAACAACTTGGTTACATGAGTTGAGGCTTGAAAATGATTAACCGAGTTAATCGGGCCAAGAGGGTTCCACACGTGTGAAATCACACGTGTGGCTCACGTGAGTGACACGTGTGAATATATATATTATATATATATATGTATTAAATAATTAAATGTGTTAATTATTTATTAGACTTTGGTTTAATTTTGAATTAAAAAGAAAGTCTTATTTTGGAGAAAATAATCTAGTTAATTAATTACGAATTAATTAATTAGATAAAAATAAGTTATTTATTTTTATAATAAATAAAGTATAAAAACTTATCCAAAAATAGTTTGGATATCTTTAGCTCTCTTAAAAGTTGACTTGAATTACAATTCAAAGTCAAAGTTGGAAAATACTTGATGATCAAGTAATAGGAGAGAGAGGAACCAAATCCTTGCCCAACAAGGAATAGGATCGGCGCCCCTCTCCCTTTCCTATATATAGGGGAGCTCATGCTCCCCTTTAGAGCTAATTGGCAATTCTTTTGGTTCATGTGTTGAACACCTTCCTTTCTCCAAGATAAAATAAAACCCTAGGTTAAGCCTAAACACTAACTAGAGAACTAGCATCCTTACTAGTTAGATTGTGATCAAGTTGGTGGACTTTCTCTAGAGACTTCAAGTTAGAAGTTTGAAGATTCGAGCTTTACCAAGGAGAGGGGATCAAGCCGCGAGAAGAGCGTTCTTGGGTGGCTTGAAACGCTTCAAGAAAGAACAAAAGAAAAGTAAGTTTTCTATCCTTACGAATTTGGATACACGATTGCGAGTTCAAGATCCTTTTGTTGGGAAAATTTTTTAAATTCCGCTGCTTTCTGATTCGTGTTTTCCAACAGGAGGATTGTCAGGGCACCTGACAGATACCTAGGATTAACCCAAGTGGTTGAATCTGACGTATCTGATCCTATCACATATGATGAAGCCATAAACGATATAGACGCTGACCGTTGGGTCAGAGCCATGAAATCTGAATTAGATTCAATGTATTCCAATAAAGTCTGGGAACTTGTAAAGGCGCCTGAGGGCATTAATCCTATTGGATGCAAATGGGTCTATAAGAGAAAAAGGGGAATAGATGGAAAGGTTGAGACCTTTAAAGCAAGGCTTGTGGCACAGGGTTATACCCAGAAAGAAGGTATCGATTATGACGAAACCTTCTCGCCCGTAACAATGCTTAAGTCCATAAGAATTCTCCTATCCATTGCTGCTCATTTTGATTATGAGATTTGGCAAATGGATGTAAAGACTGCCTTCTTGAACGGGCACCTTCAAGAAGAAATATACATGGCTCAGCCTGAAGGCTTTATAGCCAGAAATCAGGAGCATATGGTATGCAAGCTTGATAGATCTATTTACGGTCTTAAGCAAGCGTCTAGATCATGGAACATCAGATTTAATGAGGCAATTAAATCCTTTGGATTTATGCAATTGCCTGATGAACCATATGTGTACAAGAGACATCATGATAGTGTTGTAACATTTTTAGTTCTATATGTTGACGACATTCTGTTCATTGGGAATGATACAAGAATATTGTCAGCAGTTAAGATTTGGCTGTCAAACCAGTTTGACATGAAAGACCTAGGTGAGGCCAGTTATATTATAGGGATCAGACTTTGTCGTGATCGTAAGAATAAGATGATTGGTTTATCACAAGCAGCATATATAGATAAGATGCTGGCAAGATATAATATGGTGAATTCCAAGAAAGGTTCATTACCTTTAAGACATGGAGTTCATCTTTCTCGGGATCAGTGTCCTAAGAACCCAGAAGAGACAAAAGAAATGAAAGATGTTTCGTATGCTTCGGCAGTCGGAAGCCTCATGTATGCCATGTTATGTACTAGGCCAGATATCTGTTATGCTGTAGGTCTAGTCAGCAGATATCAGTCAAACCCTGGACCCCAACACTGGATAGCTGTAAAGCATATATTAAAGTACTTGAGAAGAACTCGGGATTATATGCTTGTCTATCGCAGTGATGAGCTCATTCCTATAGGGTACACAGATTCAGATTTTCAATCTGATTTGGATTCTAGGCGTTCGACGTCTGGATATGTGTTTACTCTGGGAGGAGCAGCCGTAAGTTGGAGGAGTATTAAGCAATATTGCATTGCTGACTCCACCATGGAAGCCGAATACGTGGCAGCTTCAGAAGCAGCCAAAGAAGCGTATTGGTTCCGGAATTTTCTAATAGATCTAGAAGTCGTCAAGGACGGACTTACGCCGATCACATTGTACTGTGACAATACTGGAGCGGTGGCCAACTCCAAGGAACCTCGAAGTTATAAACTTGCGAAGCACATTGAGAGGAAGCTTCACATTATACGTGATTATGTGGAATGTGGAGAAGTGGCAGTGGTGAAAATTGGCTCAGTAAATAATCTGGCAGATCCCTTCACTAAGACTTTGGCGCAAAAGAGTTTTGACACTCATGTAGAAGGGATGGGCCTTAGATATGTAGCCAATTGGATTTAGGGCAAGTGGGAGATTGTTGGGATAAATGCCCTGAAAATCCAATTATATTGTAAATATTTTGGATTAATAAAACTAAAATTAAAGCAAGTTATGAGTATTTTACAAATTTAGTAATTAATGACGTGTGATGATATTTTTATATGAAATGTGTTTCATAGGAAAAGACTTTAAATACCAAGAGTCACGTGTCATTAAAGTTCTATTCAGTATGATAAGAAGACGTTATTATCGAGACTATAATGTGTTATATAAGATGATTAGTCTTTCGTCATAGGGAAATGGAGTTTCCAATTATAACACATTGATGATTTTCAATGAGATTGGAAACATCGAACTGGACCACTGAGATTGTTCATTTTATACTGCTATCTAAAATGAACAAAATCTCGGAAGCATTAGACTCTTAATCCTGGTAGTGTTTCTACTTTAGCCATGTAGTGTTAATCATTGTGATGTACTCAGAAGTGAGGTCTCGGTAACGGGTGGCCAAAATACTTTGTACGTTCGGTGATAGCATGAAATGTGCTAGAGAGAAATATTCATCAAGGAATCTGTAGCCTTGCTGGAAGGTTAAAAGATATCCCTGAAATAGATTTGCAAAAGTTCGAATTAAATCTTTGGCCAAAGTGCTTCGTGTGTTCGTCACCGAAGTTGTATGTTGAATGTGTTTCACATACAAGGAGTTTGGACTTAAGGCAAATCAAGAGATTTCAGATTGAAAGTGAAAAATAAATGATGGTAGTATTGATTTATTTTTCATGGATATCTGTACAGAGGAGTAAAATGTAAAATTATTCTAGATCGAGAAATTCGTGAATAATTTAATTAATTTTAGAGTTCAACAATATTTATTTAGTGGAATTAAATATTGTTAAACGGTAATCAATTATTGTCATGGGATGATAATAGATTGACCCCTTTGGAGCTAAGATTAATTAGTGCTGCAGGTCCCCCCGCGAGCCCCAACGAAGATCAAAGAGAAAATATTAAAACGAGAGAGAGAAATAATTTTTCAAAGAGTTTGAAATTAGCCAAGGAATTTATTTTGAGAAAATAAATTAAATTCCAAAGAGTTGGAAATGCCCAAATTTTATTTTGGAGAAAATAAAATTTTTCAAAAAAAAAAAAAAAAAGTTTTTTTGATGACGTGGCATAAATTGCTGACGTGGCAGGTGACGTGGCACGCCACGTCAGCGGGTCAGCGCCACTGGGCGCCAGCGTGTCCGACACGTGGACGATGAGGATCGTGCCACGCCAGCGCGAAGGAACGGCCCAGATCATGTTGACTGAAAAGTCAACGGGCCGTGGTAGCAGATCGACGGGTCGGGTCGCCGGATAGGGTCAGTTCATGGGTTAACCGACCCGGACACGTGGACGAATGGTGATTCGCCACGTGGTAGCCGAGTCAGACCGTATGAACCGACCGGTTCATGGGCGAACCGGTCTGAACCGTCTGAACCGCGGTCTGACCAAACCGGGCCGGACACGTGGCAGCTGCTTGGTGCAGCGTGCGTGCCACAGGCGCCAAGCACATGGCCGCTACATGGGCGGCGCGTGTGGGCACATGCGGCCACATGTCGGCGCGTGCCGCCCGGCGTTGGCTTCCTTACGGACTAAGCTTCCACGTGGCGGTGTCGGATTTGTCAACCGACCTTGGAGTGCATGGCAATTTCACATTTTTTGGACGAAAATGTCCCTTGAACTTGCCTATAAATATGGCTGCAATGTTTACATTTTATTCATTCAATTTTGAAGATGTTCAGCCATTTCAATGCCTCTCGGCTCTCTCTCTCCCACTTGATTAATTAATCTTTAATTAGATTAATTAATTACTTAATTAGGTGGTTATATAATTAATATATAATCCACTTAATTATTAGAAAATAGGGATTTTCAGGTTTTAGAAAAAAGGGTTTTTCTAGAAAAATATTTTCTCAAGTATTTAGGGAAATACTGTCGGATCCCACACTCCAATTTCTTAATCGGGGATATTGCGGGGAAGCTCTGCCGGTTTCACGAGAAGATATCGAGGTGCTGGAAAAGTGCCGTTGATAGCCAATTTTGCAGTACGGTAATACTGTTGTGCTGCCAAAATTATTATTTGCATATTGTGATTATATGCTAGATGATTTAAAATTATGTTATCGATGCCTGTATATATTAGAGTTATGCTGCCCGATTTTTTCCGCTGCTTTATTAAAATATTTTTGAAATATTTTGATAACGAGGTTATGGCGAATTTTTTTTTGAAATATTACGCTGTATCGTTACTCTGCCTCGGGCCCGCCACAATCCAACACACGCCGCCGACATCAACCGAAGCACCAGGATGTCTACTTTCTGGGTCTCCGGCGCGTGCATCGAGGAGGTGGCCGAAAACTGCCGCGAAAGGCCGGTGAAGTGGCGGCGGTTTGGCACCTCCGCCGCTGCTACTGAAATCCAACCATAACTCCATCACCGTTCGTTGTTAGGCCGTGAAATTGGTACTCTTGCGTACGTCTCGCTGAGATAATCGAAATGGACTATTCGTTTGTTGAATTCCGTCGAGAAACGATCGAGTTATGGGCTCGTAAGCAAAGCCGCCTATAGTACCCGCGGGAGAGAGAGAGAAGAGAGAGAGAGAGAGAGAGAGAGAGAGAAAGAAAAGAGATTGGGAGAAATGTGTCTTGTGGACAAGCTAAATACAACCGGGTATCCTTATCGCGTAGCAAAGAGACATATCGCGTACAAATAATCGTAAATAAAATTGGTAAAGTTACGAATAAACATTCAAGCTCCGAAGTAATTTTACAAATTAAAATGAAAGAGAGAGATTTACCAATTAGAGTTTAGTTCAATTTAATTTTAGAAACCTTTCGTACAATTTAATGACACTTTGTAAACACATGATTGATAATTAATCTCAAGGAATTCAAGTAAACCGAAATTAAACAAGTTAAGTAACATGATGGATTTAAAATCAACTTGACAATTATTTCATGGAATAAATTTGAATTAAATCAAATTAGAAGGTTAGGGTTAAATATGCGCGTAATTAATCAAGTTGGCAATTAATCTTAGAATAATTCGAATGAACACATATTAAATTGGATTTACATTAAATCACATAACTCAAGAAACTCTTAAATTAAACATACACAAGTGTAGAGACTTACTTGTTAATATCGTCAGGAAGCCCTTCGAGAATACGAGGCGTCACAATTTTCGTATCGTAACATTGTGTGTTTTAGAAACTTACAAAGTTAGAATCTTTATAGTGATATCTTTACCGCCTAACGAACACCCTTCAAGCAGAAAGTCCCTCGAACGGCCTTCGATTAGATCCCAAAGCAGCGATCCTCCAAAGCGTGTCCACACCAGTCCTAGAACTCGATCAAGCGAGTGAGAATGCTAGTTCTATGGCTTGTGTTATGGCTTGGATTTTTGCCTTGAAAACTTTTCTTTTATTTTTCTCAGAAACTGAACATTTCGTGAGTGTTGGTCTAAAGAATAAGAGAAGCACCTCCACTAGTATTTATACTAGGGATTTTCAGATTTGTTTTCTTACTCACTAATTAAATCATTTAATTATTAATTTAATTGGAAGAATAAATTCTCAACTTGTTCTCCAAGTCTTGCAAGAATATCCTTCTCTCTTCTAGAATAGGAAGTTAGACTTTTCAACTTTCCTAAAGATAAAAGTCAATATTCAATAAATCAATTAATTCCCAATTAATTATTTATTGGGTTAAGTTTACTTGAGAATAGTCTCAACAATTAATTCAAAATTAATTAAAAGATCAAAATTAATTAATTGCAATTTAATAAATTAATTCTAGAAAAGAATTCGTGTGGTGAATAAACACACGCATGAAGCTATGTACGTGCACGTGTACATGACACGTGGCAGCCACACGGACTGCATGACACGTGGCAGCCATGTACGTGCACGTGTACATGACACGTGGCAGCCACATGGACTGCATGACACGTGGCAGCCACGTGTGCTCGACACGTAGTAACTACTCACGCATTCCTTACTGCATTTCGATCAACAATTTGATCCTTTGTTAATCATATTAATATCCTACCATGACCATCGTGTTCTTGCATTTGTGTGTGACTCTTTAGGTTCAATATTCGATTATCAGTGACATAAATTAATTAATTCCCTAATTAATTATCCACTTCACAGATCACACTACCGTAATCTATCAAGGGGGGGAGGGCGGGATGACACCTAGCCGAATAACGAAATGAATCGAAGAACCTTTCAATCAATGACAATCAGTGAAATGTGATCCTCCTACAACAACATCTCTCAATCAAGAACTAAGACATGGGAATATTCTCAGAGCCCAAATATTCTTGATCTTTAAAGTTAAGTTCATTCCATATCTATTTCGATCTCAATCCTAGAAAACCCCATTTTCTAGATGTCTTGATCTTTATCCACCTTAGCCAAGGGTTTAATATTTAATGGATTACGAACAACTCAGTCAGTAAGAGATCATTCTTGTTCTTAACAAGTGTAGGTCCTTTATCGATTCTACTAATTCTATATATGCCACTTATGTAATCCCAACATAGGTCGTGGTTCGGGTGTCTATATGGCGACACCCTTTTGAGCCTATATCAAAGATTATAGAGTTAGCTCATATTAGAAATTACAGAATCTCAAGTCTAAGGATTAATGAATCACGTCATTGACCTGTGAGATATTTCCTAATCACAGTTGACCCAAAATGACATAAATAAGCACATAAAGAAGTGTTTGCCTATGAACAAGATCATCTCGTTTATTATTCAAAGATAATTTGTGATTTTACAAGGAAATAGTAAAGCAAACATCTGCTTTAAGGGCATTTTTCCTAACAATCCCCACTTGCCCGTCAAAGCCACTCAGGTGCTAATCTAAGACCCATCTTCTGAAGATGTCCTTCGAAAGCCTGTTGACCAAGGGTTTTAGTAAGTGGATCTGCCATGTTCTTTGCCGATGTGACTCTTTCAATTTGCAAATCTCCTCTCTTGATGATATCACGGATTAAATGATGCTTCCTCAAAATGTGCTTGGTCCTTTGGTGAGATATTCGTTCTCTTGCTTGAGCAACCGCCTCGGTGTTGTCACAATACACTGTAACGGGGTCTTTAATGCTAGGAACTACACCCAGCTCGTGGATGAAGTTTCTTACCCAAACACCTTTCTTTGTTGCGTTGTTTGCAGCTAAGTATTCGGCCTCAGCTGTCAAATTTGCAGTGGTCGCTTGCTTGGAATTTTTCCAACTCATTGCTCCGCTATTCAGGCAGAATATGTATCCTGACATGGATTTAAAGTCATCTATGTCTGATGCAAAGCTTGCATCATAGTATCCTCTAATGACAAGATCTTACCGGTCTCCGTAAACTAAGAACAAATCCTTAGTTCTTCTCAAATACTCAAGGATGTTTTTTACAGCAGTCTAGTGACCTTCACCAGGGTCAGATTGGAATCGGCTAGTCACGCTAAGTGCATAAGCCACATCCGGTCGAGTACATAGCATCACATACATTATGCTTCCTATAGCCGATGCATAAGGAATTTTGGACATCCTGGACTTTTCAAGTTCAGTCTTGGGATACAGCTTCTTCGAAAGAACCATTCCCGGGCCCATTAGAAGTTTTCCACGTTTGGATTCTACCATACTAAACCTCTTTAGTATTTTGTCTATGTAAATTAACTGTGATAATCCTAATAATCTCCTATATCTATCCCGATAGATCTTTATCCCGAGAATATAGGATGTATCACCAAGATCTTTCATCTCAAATTGGTTCGATAACAAGGACTTTTTTTACTTTCATGTCATCGTTATCATTCCTAATGAGAAGAATGTCATCTACATAAAGTATCAGAAATTGAACCAAGGTTTTTAATTCTTTCTTATACACGTAGAACTCATTTGGATTTTGAATAAAACTAAATGATTTGACTGCTTTATCAAATCGAATGTTCCAATTTCTAGAAGCTTGTTTTA
Source organism: Lantana camara (assembly GCA_037501455.1). Lineage (NCBI taxonomy): Eukaryota > Viridiplantae > Streptophyta > Magnoliopsida > Lamiales > Verbenaceae > Lantana > Lantana camara. The sequence continues at coordinate 95,396,966 of CM074861.1, forward strand.
ATCTGTAGATTGATCTTTGGAGCTTACAAACCTTTTGTTCGCTCCCACTGAATGTGAAACCCATGGGTTGTTCCATCTAAATGTCTTTGTCAATGTGTCTAGTTAGAAAGGCAGTTTTCACATCTATTTGCCATATCTCGTAGTCATAATATACTGCAATGGCAAGCAAGATCCGAATGGATTTTCTCATTGCAACTGGGGAGAACGTTTCATCAAAGTCTACACCTAGTCTTTGAGTGAAACCTTTGCAACTAATCTTGCTTTAAAGGCTGCCACGCTTCCATCTACTCCAAGCTTGCACTTATATGTGCATGTACACCCTATGGGCCTGATCCCATCAGGTGGATCAACCAAGGTCCGAACTTGATTAGAGTAAATGGAATCCATTTCGGATTTCATTGCTTTTTTCCACTGTTCGGATTCCGAATCTAACAGTGCCTCCTCATAAGTTAATGGATCATTATCCATTTGGGATATTTGGTGGAGAAAATCATATGATGTAGCAGTCGAAACACGAAGATGCCACATCCCCGCACTAAAGCTCAATCCCCATATGAGATGAACCGCCCATTCATGAACTAAACGATAACGAACGGAAGACAATAAAAAAAACAATCTAGCTAGGCGGGGCTAACCTCAAACCATTTAAATCAATGCATAATAATTTGGCGGAAACATAACCAAGTCCAATGATCATAAGACATGCACAACAAAACTGCCCTTCTTTACATGTATTTCGATACAATAAATCAAAATAACAACACCAACTTAAGTACTTCATCAATTTCCTGACACATACTAACAATGAAAATGAACCAAGTCCAATGATCATAAGACATGCACAACAAAACTGCCCTTCTTTACATGTATTTCGATACAATAAATCAAAATAACAACACCAACTTAAGTACTTCATCAATTTCCTGACACATACTAACAATGAAAATGAACCATGCAAGACCTGAATGAAAGACTGAACATGACTCTAATCCACCTAGTGTGCATCTACAAGAACCTGAAAGGTGGAGGCGTCAGTCTATGAAAGACTGAGTGAGGGGTATAATTAAATGTAAGCGCAATTACATGCAAGTCATAAACTCAGGCGAAGTTTTGGAAAAGAAACAATATAAGTTCAGTAATAAATAAACATCGCCCGAGATTACAACTATCAAATTTAACAGTTATTTACAATTCCAATCAATCAGTGGCCCGACGAGTGAGGGCAATCTCCAACCTTTACTCCGACAGTGAACAATCATGACAATTAGGTTTTAATTCAATGGTGGTCATGCAATTTATTACAGTGCACAAGTAGCAGTTTCATGAACCCTTTCCCCTCTGGTGATGGTGGGTTGGCAAGACCCAGCTATCCAATCATGGTGTACGTCAGGAACATGACTCCCACGCATGGGATTCCTTCCTCTACCAAACATCCTAGTGGATTCAGAGGTCATTCCACAATAGTGAGGATAGTGCAAGAGTTACCTGTTAGCCCTTGCTTTCACGGTTGTCTTAAGACACTACCCTCGGGCCCACAGTACAATACATGATACTCACCAAACATGCTCGGTACATGACAATAACATGGCTTGCTTGCAGTCATGAGGAACTCCATGAAACATTTTATATATAGATACCTTTTGGCCGAAATCTCACATAAGGGTTGTACAGGTTCTATATAACAAGAAATTGAACCTCACCTGACAGGTGACAAGACGACTTAAGGATCCATGAAGGTGCTAATTGATCAATAATCTTTGCCCTGGAGAAGAACTAGACAAGAAAGAGAAAATTGTGCATTCGTGAGATATGATTCAATAATGATACCAACTACGACGCACGGCGTACTCATGTAATGAGATGACGTGCATCGGCAAATATAGCATGTTATATTCATTTTTTTACATGAAATTGGTCACATAATAGCATGTAGGGGTTAATGAATGGCTTAGAAAAGGATTTGGAAATGTTAAGTTTATGCAGAAACTTACTGCCTCTCCGTGGGCCCGGGAACTGCCGTTCCGGCCCTTAGTTCAAAACGGGAAGGGTCGTTCCCAGCTCCCTGAAGCTGCTCCCCAAAAATGGGAACAGCCGTTCCGGCTGCAAGCCAAAGTGGGAAGGGCCGTTCCCTGTCTTGCGGTTGTTCTTTTCAAAAGGGTGGGAATGGCCGTTCCCAAAAATGAACTGGGATGGGAAGGACTGTTCCCGTTATGCAGAAGATGCAGAAATAGGGCATGAAATAGGAGATGCTCGAACCATAATCAAATCTCAACAAAACACTCATAATTCAATCCCAAATGGAGAAATTCATGATAGAAACTTATGTTCATGCTTATAGTGCAATAAAATCTAATATAAACACTTAAATCACACTCAATCACCAAGAATCACCAACCTCAACCCATATATGAACTCATGTCCTAACTCCATGATTTCCAAGAATTCAAGCATAAATTCGAGTTAAAATCACATATTCATATCTCAAACAACAAATGATCCATTTATCTAAAGAATTCATGAACCTTAGCTTAAACCAAAATCATCAAGAATCTCATATATAAGCTCACATATACCTTGAATGAAAGAGAGTGAGAAGAAGATGATGGAAATGGATGATTGAGCTTCAAATATGCAATTCCCTTAGAAAATTTTAGCTTCAAGATGATGATTCCCAAATTTCCTTTTCTTTTAGAATATATCGTGAATATGGGAGCGAGAGAGAGAGAGATAGAGAGCAAAGTTTGGATAAAATGGATGAAAATGAAAATGGAAGCATGAAGAATGCTTTTTACGTGATTCATCCCTTTTTGAATTTGATGAACTAACACAATTTGCAATTAAATCCTTCAACTATATAAACTCATGCAATTAAGGATGGAAAGTTTGGAAAAAGATCAATTTGGCCTAATAAATGATCAAGTAATTTGGTCCTCTAATTTATATGAATGATCAATTAAGGACAATTAAAGAATTTAAATCACTATCGACAATTAATTCACGTAGCAATCATTTCCAAAGTCATGCAATATTTCTCAAAATAATATAATTTCATATAATTTCACGTAAAAATGTTGCTATATAATTCACATACTTATCATGAAATGTAGAAAATTAATAAATGAAAGAAATAAAATAAATCCTAACGTTCAAAACTCACACGTGGCGTGCGTACCTGAATAACCGGAATTCGGGGCGTTATATACCATCTCTCTGGTTGTCTAGGAATACGTTCAAAACGTCTTATTTGAGGAGGATTTTCGCATGTATCACTCTTTGCGATTAGCTGAGGGACGTTAGTCTCCAAACTTCGTGTGGGACCTTGATCTTGAACCTCTTCGAGTTCTGCTATCTTGCCTTTCTTTTATTTAAGGAACGAGTCCTCAAGAAAAGTAGCATTTCTTGACACAAAGACCTTTTGTTCAAGAGGATTGTAGAAATAATATCCTATTGACTCTTTAGGATATCCTAAGAAGTTACATAAGCTTGATCTAGCTTCAAGCTTATCTCCCACTGTCCTCTTCACGTAAGCAGGATAACCCCAAATTCTTAAGTAAGAATAGTTAGGGATTTTGCCAAACCACATCTCGAATGGGGTTTTGGGTACCGATTTGGAGGAAACAAGATTCAAAATCTTAACTGCTGATTCTAGAGCTTAGCCCTAGAATAAAGGTGGCAATTCAGTGAAGCTCATCATGGAATGAATCATATCAAGTAGGGTTCTATTCCTTCTCTCTGAAACTCCATTTAACTGAGGAGTTCTCGGAGGAGTCTACTGAGAGATAATTCCATTATCTCTGAGATGACTAAAGAATTCATCACTTAGATACTTGCCACCTCGATCAAATCGAATTGTCTTAATCTTGTGACCAGTTTGGTTCTCAACCTCCGTCTAAGATTCCAAGAATTTTTCAAAGGCTTCGGATTTATACTTCATTAAGTACACATAACCAAAGTGACAAAAGTCATCTATGAAGGTTATGAAATACTGATGATTGTTTCTCGTACTTACACTAAGTGGTCCACAAACATCAGTGTGGATTAAATCCAATACTTTAGTGGCACGTTCCACTTTACCATGAAAGGGAGTCTTGGCCATTTTTCCTTTAAGACATGATTCACAATGAGTTAACTCTTCAAGTTCATTATCATAGAATGATCCTAAATCAATTAACTTAGCAATCCTATCTTTAGAAATATGCCCTAAACTTGCGTACCCTAAAGAAATGGAGATCTTGACATCTCTTTTGCGTTTGCTTAATTGTTGTTTATTCAAAATATTAGTGTCTTTATTTGTATAAAGTCCATTAGATAATGTACCAAGCAAAACAGAAGTTTTATTCTTCTTAAGATAAAACTTTCCATTTCTAGAAAAAGTCTCATATCCTTCACAATCTAATATTGGAATGGAAATTATATTAATAATAATAGAAGGTACATAAAGGACTTTGTTAAAAAATAAAGTAAAGACACCTAAATCTAATCTACATGCCCCAATGGCTTGGGCTTGAACCCTTGATCCATTCCCAACCTTCAAGATGCATTCTCCTTCTTCAAGCTGCCGAACCTCATTTAGCATCTGTACATCATTACAGATATGAGCTCCACAGCCGGTATCAAGTACCCAAGAATTAGAATAAATAGATTGATTTACTTCAACAATAAACAAACCTTTCTTTAGAGTATCCTTGTACTATTGGCAGTTCCTTTTCCAATGCCCTTTCTTGCCACAATGATGGAAAACGTCCTATGTCTGATCTTTTCCCTTCTTGGCCTTTCTCTTTTTAACCCCTCCTTTGGGTTTAAGAGATCCCTTCTTCTTGGGAACTTTCTTCCCTTTGCCTTTAGAAGGCCTAGAAGAGGAAGTGACCATCATCACTTTACGATCCTTCTTGATCATGTCTTCGCCAGTTATAAGCTGACTAATCAACTCAGCTGCAGTAGCATGAGCATGATTCATGTTGAAGTTTAACACGAAAAGACTGAATGATGGTGGAAGCGATGCGAGCAACAAATCCATAGCAAGTTCTTCACTCCGTGGCATTTCCATAGAGGTCAATTTCTCGTTCAAAGAAACTTAAGACCGTGCTCATGGACACTTGTACCTTCTTTCATTCTAAGATGGAAGAGCTCCTTAGAGGTGTTGTACCTTAAAACACACACTTTAGGGTGGTACAATTGCTTGAGATGGTCATAAATCTCCCAAGCGTTTTCTATTGACTCGTGTTGCCTTTGTATATCCGGAGACATGTTGGACAACATGAGGCAACGGGCTTGAAGATTGTCTTCAGACAATTTCACGATCGCCTCTCTTTTGGCCCGAGTCGGAGCCTCGCCTTTAGCGATAGGCTCTCCCTCGAAGAGAACATATCTTCTCTTTTCAGAATCTAAAAATATCTTTGGATTCCAAAGCCAACCAGAGTAATTGGGCCCCGTCAACTTATTTGATTAGAGGATGGATACCAAAGGTTTTTGTTGCCATTTCAATTGTAGAGAATCACGGAACTACAACCTAAATGAAAAACAGAGAAATCATGAGCATGTTGAATAATAACGATTACATATTATCAAGGTCTTTAGAGATATGTTCTCCCACTGTTTTTAGAAAGTCTAGAAATCCCAACAAATTTAGAAGAAACTTATTTTCCCAATGGGTACTAGGATCCCAAGCATTCTTAGTTTTGGACCCACGATTTGTGAGACATCCAAAGGTCTAAGAATCTTTAGGTGGGTACGAATTGCCGATTCCATCCCTATGGAATTCCTAGTAATATTTTTACAGCACTAATCTTTCAATCATGGACCCACGACTCATGAGACATCCATATCTACTTTAGTGTTGAGCAGGACCCATCAATCATAAGATCTCAACCAAACTTAGTCCGGAACGACCCATGACTCATGAGACATCGCCCATCCGAAAATGGTCAAGAAATATTAATTATTTAAATTAATCAAGAAAGTAAGAGTTAATAAGCTACATTAATTACCCCACGACTCGTGAGACAGCAATTAGTTTCACCTATTAAGTCCTAAATCCTATTGATGGAATGCTAGGAATTTTATTACAGTGATAAAACACCTATTTATTCGAATTTTGCTCAATATTTAAATGGGATTTTCGAATGACCTCACCAACATATAATTTTATCTAAATTTTAATTGTCTTGTTTAATGCAGTTTCACGTAAAGTGCATCACAGAAGCAATTAGCAGATAACATGTCCTAGAATGATACTAATTATGAGATGATCATGGGTATCTTATCTTATATGTGATTTCAAGAGCCACTCCAAAATCACTAGTTCTAACATTCATGCTACATAAGACAATTCATATCACATAGAGGTACAGAATTTAATGGAAAAAATACCCTATCTATTACATTTAATAGAAACCCTCCCAAACATTTTGAGGGGTCTTCTTATGGCCATCGTTCTTCAAGTGCTTCATGTGGATCCTTCTTATTCCATGGGTGCTTGTCTCCAAAATGAAAATAAAACCTCACTTCCTAAGTTATACTCTCTTTACATAAAGTAATATAGCCCAATCTTCATATTGGCTATAGATAAGTACACGGGGCATACCCCGGCCCAAAAACAATAATAAGGAAAGCCACATAATAAACACATAACAGTACGCACATAAGTAGGGCTCCAATCCAAATTGAAAATGCGCAACTATGGGGCTCCGACCCTAATTGAAATCATCCATTTGCAGAATTAAAAACATACATATGACTAACCCATGATCACCTAAACTAGCATGATGCCGCTTGAATTTAAATTTACCAATTAAATTTAAAATTCCCTTATCTTCAAGTTACAATTAAATTAAGTAATTTGAATATAGTTCATTATTCAAGAATTTATTCAAAATCGAATCACCGGATCTTGACAAAAAATAATTAATTCAAAATCAATTTTTTGTCAAAATATCATTCAAAGTGATATTCGTAATTTTCTCAAAAAATAAGAATTTGACTATAATTCATGAAACCCCAAATTTTATAATTATTTCAAATAAATAATTTTATAATTTTAAAATCAAAATTTAAAACAAAATCAAAATTTCATAATTCGGGATTTTTAAAAATTGGAAAAACAAAACGAAAATAGGCCTCTCGAGACGGCCGCACAAAGGCGAGCGCGAGCAGGCAGTCTCGTGCGACTGCTCGCGTAGCTATGCTAAGACAGCGCGGGAGGCGCCCGTTAGCGCCCGCCAGCAAGTGTACTGGGATAGGCGACAGTCACGCCTAGGTGCGTCCGGGCCACCGCGCGTGCGAGTCTCGGCAGGCGGGACGGCGTGTTGCCCCCCCCCCCAATACATGTACGCATAATCCCGTGCGCTTACCCATTCCGTATTTTTCGTTTCACAATTTGACCAAGTCCGTGAATCTAATTTCAAATTAAAACAGTTCAAATTAATCCCAATTTAACCAGCTTAAAACTAGAATTAAACAAAAATAATTTTTTCACAAATTTTCAAGAAATAGTTTTGATCCGGCAACTTCGTATTTCAAACAAAAACCAAGAATACAAAACATATACTCAACTTCAAGAATTTTCATCAAAATTCCAAAGCAGTAAACATACAATAGGAACGTTGGAAGGTGGCTCTAGTACCACTTGTTGGAAAACATGAAAGAGTTGAGGGCGAAAGTTTAAAATTTTTCCAAAAGTTTGATCATTGTCTTGCAATTTTCGTATCGTAACGTTGGGTATTTTAGAAACTTACAAAGTTAAAAGCTTTGTAGTGATGTCGTTACCGCCTAACGAATACCCTTCAAGCGGAAAGTCCCTCGAACGATATTAGATCCCAAAGCAGCGATCCTCCAAAGTGTATCCACACCAGTCCTAGAATACGACCAAGCGAGTGAGAACACTGAAGTTGGACTTTTCAACTTTCCTAAAGTTAAAAGTCAATATTCAATAAACCAAATAATTCCCAATTAATTATTTATTGGGTTAAGTTACTTGCGAATAGCCTCAACAATTAATTCAAAATTAATTAAAAGATCAAAATTAATTAATTAATTCTAGAAAAGAATTCGCTTGTGGAATAAACACATTTATGAAGCTACGTACGTGCCACGTGTACAAGACACGTGGTAGCCACGCGAACTGCATGACATATGACAGCCACATGTGCTCGGCACGTGGCAGCTACTCACGCAATCCTTGCTCCATTTCGATCAACAATTTGATCCTTCATTAATCATATTAACATCCTACCATGACCCTCGTGTTCTGCCATTTCTGTGTGACCCTTTAGGTTCATTATTCTATTAGCAGTGACAACAATTAATTGATTCCTAATTAATTAACCACTTTATAGATCACACTATCGTAATCTAGCAATGGTTTGTGACCCCTAGCATAATAACAAAATGAATCGAAGAACCTTTCAGTCATTGACAATCAGTGAAATATGTTCCTCCTATAACTCCATCTCTCAATCAAGAACTAAGGCATGGGAATATTCTCAGAGCCCAAATATTCTTGATCTTTAAAGTTAAGTTCGTTTCATATCCATTTCGATCTAAATCATAGAAAACCCCATTTGTAGATGTGTTGATATTTATCCACCTTGGCCAAGGGTTTAATATTTAATGGACTACGAACAACTCAATCAGTAAGAGATCATTCTTGTTCTTAACAAGTGTAGGTCCTTTATCGATTCTACTATTTCTATATATGCCACTTGTGTAATCCCAGCATAGGCCATGGTTCAGGTGTCTATATGGCGACACCCTTTTGAGCCTATATCAAAGATTACAGAGTTAGCTCATATGAGACATTACAGAATCTCAAGTCTAAGGATTAATGAATCACGTTATTGACCTGTGAGATATTTCCTAATCTGGAAGTTTCAGGAAACTTCCTTTCCTATTTAGGAATATTCTCACGCAGGAAATCTCAGTGATAAAGTTCTTATAACAATCACCCTTATATATTATGAACGCATCAACGTATGCACTTGTCACTCCATGAAACTGAGTGATCCTTCAAAAGGACATAATCACATAAGCAAGTCTTAGCAGAGTCAAGGTCGACGCTCCCACTGTCTGTCGGACTCATTGACTTGGACAAGTTTCTAATCCTCTCCTATGGAGTTAAGAACTTGTTTCATATGTCGTTCCCATAACGACAAAGTTCTTAACGGCCTAATCGGATTAGGGGAGTTCAATACATGCAAAACACAGTCAACCCAAACAGACATAAATAAGCACATAAAGAATTGTTTGCCCATAAACAAAATCATATCGTTTATTATTCAAAGACTGTTTGTGATTTTACAAGAAAATAGTAAAGAAAACATCCGCTTGAAGGGCACTATTCCTAATAACAGTGGCATGTCTATGGAGGTAAGTTTCTCAGTAAGACTAAGAACCTTAAGTCCATACTCGTAGTGTAACAGCACGAAAACCCGCCTGTCGATATTGTCCACTTTGGTGGGCTAAGCGACAACACCCTCACGGTTTTATTCTTCCCGTTGGTATTTAAACCCGAAGGTGCCCAACTAGGACAAGGCCTCAACAGGGAACAGGTATCCACCCCTTTATAAGGAAGGCTTCGTTCTCCTCTTCTTCCGATGTAGGACAAGCACTTTAAGCCTTATAGTCCACCCCCCCGTAAGGGCCCAGCGTCCTCGCTGGCACACTGGACCGGGTTCCAGCTCTGATACCATTTGTAATAGCCCAAAAACCTATCTGTCGATATTGTCCGCTTTGGTGGGCTAAGTGACACCACCCTCACGGTTTTGTTCTTCCCGTTGGTATTTAAACCCGAAGGTGCCCAACCAGGAAAAGGCCTCAACAGGGAAGAGGTATCTACCCCCTTATAAGGAAAGCTTTGTTCTCCCCTTCTTCCGATGTGGGACAAGCACTTTAAGCCTTACACGTAGACACTCGAACCTTCCCTCATTCTCAAATGGAACAATTCCTTTGAGGTGTTATACCTTGTAACACGCTCATGAGGGTAGTAAAGTTTCTCTAAGTGGCCGTAAATCTCCCATGCGAATTCTGTTTATTTATGTTGTCTTTGCATATCTCAAGAATGTTAGCAAGCATGAGACAACTGACTTAGAGAATATCATCCTTTCACATCTGCATCGCGTACCGCTCAGCCGAGGTCGGAGCCTCTCATTCAGAAATGTGCTTCGCCTCGTAGAGAACATAATTTCTCTTCTCGAAATCTAGAATGATTTTCAGATTCCTCAGCCAGTCAGAATAGTTGGGACCAGTCAACCTGTTTGACTGGAGGATCGATACTAGAGGGTTTTTGGTTGCCATTTCAAAACACATACAGAATCATAGAATCTAAGACTTAAATGGAAAAATAGAAAACTAGTGAGGATGCTGAACAATAACGATATACATGAGATTAGGTCTTTAATCTATGTTGCTCCCACTGTTTTTAGAAGATCTATAATTCACAAATCATCTTAGAGTAAATGTGTTTTCCCAATGTGTACTAAGATCCTAAGCACTTTATCTTGGACTTATGACTCGCAGGCCTTCTCAGCAAAGCCTTAGGTAGTTACGATTACCAATTCTAAGTCTGTGGAATTCTCAGTAATATTTTTCATCACCTATCTTTTAATATGGACCCATGACTTGTGCGTGATCCATATTTACTTAGGCGTTAAGCAAGACCCATCAATCATTAGATCATGATCAAAACTTGGTTCGAACGACCCGCGACTAGTGGATCCTCCTCCCAAAAATTGTTCATGATATATTGATCACTAAGCGTGATCAATCAAGAAACTAAGAACTAATAGGTTTCACATAGCAACCCCACGACTCATGGACAACAACTAGCTCCACTTTTAAACTTAAATCCTATTAATGCAGTGCTAAGAATTTAGTTCAAAGTTTGCACCTTGAATTAAACACCTATTTTCAAAATTTGCTTAATATTTTAAGGGAATTTTCGATTAACCGGAAAGTTGTCCGATTCGACCTCACCAACATATATGTTATCCAAATTTTAGCCTCAATTAATGCAATTAAAACTTAAATGCATTTCACATAAGCAAATTGCAGATAAAATTTCCTAGCATGATACTAATATGGAATTATCATAGGTTTTCCTATCTTATGCATGATATGTGGGAGCCATTCCACAACCACAAGTTCTAACCTACATGCCACATAAAACAGTTTATATTACATAAGGGTTGGAAATAAAATGATGACCTATCTATTACAACTTACTTGATCTAAAAGTTTAGAATCTTTCACCTAATTAAAAATTTTAAATAGGTAGATAGAAATATCTTTAAATAAAATAACCATCACTAACAGTGAAATAATAATTAATGAATAACACACAAGAGTAGACTAAATAAATATGAAGGTGGATTGTTAATAACTAGATACCGTTGAAGGTAGATGTGGGCGTGGGACGGGGAGTTCATGATTCGGGGAATTCGGGATCAGGATGGAAATTTGGGTACCTGAGCCCATCCCAAAAATATCGGGTACCGGACGAGCCGGGGAGTTTGGGATTCGGGATGGGGTCGGCCTACATGCTTAAATGGGCCTGACTTTGAATTAAAAGAATTGGCCAGCCATTGAATTAAAAAAAAATTGGGCCTGTCTCTAAAGCGTGCTGTAATTTGACGTCATCTCTCTTTTATGGCATTATTAATAATCTACGAAATTGACCTAAATAAAATTAAAAAATCTCTTTAAATTGAAGAGGCAGTGGACTGGTGGTCGTGTGAAGAAGTGAAGAAGAAGAGGTACATCGGAGAGTATTTGTTTAGGGGTCAAATCAGCCATAGAGAAAAGAAAGGGAAGAAGTGAGAAATTCCAAAGGCGAATTAGTGAAGATGTACTTGAGATCTCCATTAAAAAGGTAGGCTGTGCTTAAAGAGAAATAAGCGAAAGTTTATTTATTTATTTTTTTGATATTATTGGGTAGTTCAGGTACCCGATCAGGGAAATTGGGTACCAAACTAATACCCGATCCCAAAATTTTATTTGGGATTTAGGTTCCCGTCCAGAACTCAAAAAATCCCGATCTCCCCATTCCATTCGGGAAATACCTGATCGGGTCGGGAGGGGCCCCGAATTCCCTGACCTGAACGCCCACCCCTAGTTAAAGGTGTCATTCCAGACCTAAATTGTGAGATACTGAAACCAAATAAAAAGAGGACACTTAAAAACATGAACTAGTAGGACAGTAAATTATTGCTTGAGAGGATGTCCTTAAGGTGAATTTGATATTTTGTCGCTGTACACGTCATAAGGCATGATGTGGGCTACGTGATGTCATCCGGTAGCCTCTAAGTGGAAGTTGTAGGGTGACAACGACGACCTATGTTTGGACCACGATATCACTATTCACTAACGCATACAACAAACATGTGACACCCCGACTCCGCGACCGTACAGGTATGACGTATGTGCACAATTTAATTTATTTTAATTTCATATTTAATTATTGCATTTAATTGATTTATATTTTATTATTTGAAATTCTTATATGAATTATTTGAATTTATATGAAATATTTGAATTATATGTCAAAATTTGCTCAAGTGATTCATGATATTGATTTTATGAAATTATGATATGTGAATTTAATTCCCGAACAAGCTAATTTCGTAAATTATGTGATTTATTTGAGTTAAAGACTTAATTGTGTGATTTTAATTAATATTGGACTTAATTGAAAAGTTGAATTGGACCTATTTGACACTTTTAAAAAGTTTTGGACTTAATTGAAAATAACCTTTTTAATAAAATTTGACTTATTTTAATTCGTTAAAATTTTTGTTTTATTTTTATTTTAATTTATTTGTTATTTCTTGAATTTGAATTTATTTATTAGAATGACATGCTCTTTTGTTGAAATGTGATGCGTTCGTGTTCGATTTGAGATCGAAATTTCGTGCCTTTTTATTATGTTGGAGTTTTATGAGTCGTGAACTTGAATATGTGCTCGTTACATGTTTGCGGGTTTATTTGTTGGGTTTTCGGGACTCGTTTTGTTGGGGTAACCTAAAGGAGGCTAACATGTACTTAGCGCACCTTGGGTTCCGGGTAGTGTAACTTGAGCTCGGGAATTCGGATTTGAATTCCGTCACCTCCTCTGAACTCGTTTCGACGATTTTAGTGCAATGGATCAGGCCTTGTAATTTTTTGACCCCATTTGATACCCCGAAATCAGCCCGTAACTTTGTCTCACTCTCATATGACCACCTTTCACCATTTTGCACATAAGTCCCTCAATTCTTGACCAATTACCCTCAAACCTGGACCCACATGACCCCAACTCAATACTCTATCATCCCTATGTCCTTCATTTCGTTCCACACAAGACAAGGGAGAGATTTTCAGCTCTTTTTGGAGAACAAGAACAAATCCCGTCACTATTCACCAAGTTGAGATTTTGAGCTCCAAATCTCATTTTTCCTCCATCATCTTCAAGGGGTAAGCTTATATTTGATATGTACATGCTTAAGTGATCATTTGCATCTAAGAAATTCAGAATTTGATCCACTTTTGATTGAGTTTTTGATCCTTGAAGTGAATAGTTAGGTTTTATTGCCATTTTTGAATTCCATCTCTTTCCTTGGTGTTTCTCTTGAATTGAGGCTATAAATTTGATCTCTTATGCTTCCTTTATTTTTGATTGTACCTGACTTTGATGGTAGTTGAGTTATATGAGAGTTACCATTAATATACTTGAGTTTTTGTTGAGATATATGCATGAATTGGTGCTATTTCTTTACCGTTGCTGCTGCTGTTCGTTTCCAGCTGATTTAAGGAAATTGTTGTGCTGATTTGCTTCTATTTTTGCTGCCTTATCATGCCTTGATGCTGTGGTTGAGGAGGGTGTGAGTTTCAGGGCTGAACAGGGTTGTTTTTCTTCTCCTTCACGGCTGGAACTGTCTCCCCGGCCGGGGAGATTTTCTTCAAGAAAAGTACCCGGCCGGGTACGTGATGCAGAATGTTTCTGCATCAGCTGTACCCGGGAGGGTAATTTTATAAAGAAAATCTCTCCTGGGCGGGGAGATGAATCTGCATCATACATGTTTAATTTTGGTTTCCTAACTTTGCATGGGTGCTAGCATAGTGTTGATGCATGGGTTGTACGTAGGAATGCATGTTTTGTTTGTTTGTGGACTTTGCATGAACACTAAATGGATTGATGAATTGAAACATGGGATGAATCTCACTTATTTTGTTTGTTCCTTAAGTGTATTTTATGGCTACAATACGTGTGTATATATATATATATATATTTATGCCATTTAAAATTTAAATGATTTAATTTGATATTCTAATTTAAATGTGATCCTATGATTTTATATGAATTCTTACGAATGAAATGTGTAATATAAATTTGATTTTATGATTTAAATTATTTGTTATATTTTAGGAATTACGTTTATGAATTTATTTGATATGTTTTATACGAGCTATGAATTTAAATGACCTAAATGATGCATTCTTGCATTTCATACATATCCATTTCCGAGCGTCTAAGTGGTACATATTTGAGTCTAAGTCTCGGGTCTTGCGTTCTTTTGTTTCAGAGCCTCTTCAAGAAGTTAAAGAGTCCGAGGTTTAGGCGTCCGGTTGCTTCTTTTGTTCGGTTTTCTCTCCGCTTCCACTTCAAGGTGAGGGATAGGATCTTTTCTTGTAGATAAGCGACCTATGGCCTTTATGTTATTGATTTCCTATCCCGCATGTGACTATATATGTATTATAAGGTTAAATACGAATGCTTATGATATGTTCACGACTTTATGAATCCCCTTTACGAATTCATGAAAATCGTCTAAGTATGAGCGTATAGGAGCTTATGATTTTGAATCCCTTGTACGTTTCCTTTATGATTCCGCGAGATGTGCCCTGAAAGATGGGTTGTTGGTATGTTTCTTATGAATCCGGGCCCAGGGATTGTGGGTAAGGATCCCCAGTATGGCAAGGGCCGTCGGGTTAAGCCTGTGCACATCCCATTTGAGGTGGTGGCGTGCGACTCTTGGAGGTTGAGAAGGCGCTATTACCTTGAGCCCTCGGTGAATAACCGGGGAAGGCATATCGTGGGTTAGCTACCCCGTATGTATATAGAATCCATATGGGTGGAGAGGGTTTGATTCCCGATCACCAAGGCGTTGAGGAGTTATGAATTTATGAATTCTTATGTATTTATGATTTGTATGAGGAGTTGAGGAGGTCCGTACTCGCCGGACGTTTATGTTTCCTTTATGCTTTGGTGGTTGTGAAACGAGTTAGGATTTTCCTTTGTATATATGTATGTTTTAAAAATGATTTGGTATGTAAAACCCTAGCTCGGTTCATGATCGACCCCTTTTGATTTTATGCTATGCTCTATATGTATTTATGGTGTGGGTGTGCGTTAGCCCCCCTCACTCAGTCGAGTTTTGACTGACCCCTTCCTTTTACCCCTTTAGTTGCAGGTTTCTCGAGCTAGGCGGGGAAGTGCATCGGTCGTGTCGTACTTTCGAGTTTAGGTCTAGTCGGCATATTTACCTGCTGCATTTTGAATACTTTTGTGAATTGTATTCGAATTCTAATTATGTCTTATGGAGATTATGAACTTTTGATGTATATACTTGACCTATTTTTGGGCCGTCAGGCTGTTGTATATGATGTATATGTTAGTATAGAGCTCCTTTGCGATCCTTATGTTGTTGTTTCCGCATTCTTCTCTGTTTGTTTTGCGCGCTCTGTTTGAGTTCTAGCCCCGCTTAGCCTAGTGTGTGAGTGTAGGTTCCCGTTCGCTTAGACTTGGGCTCATGTATGGAAATCCATTTCATATGTGGGTTTGGGTTTAGGTGCGGGGGATGTGGTGGCCCACCGTTCCGGGCGCTACATCTTAAAGTGGTATCTGAGCTCTCGGTTGCAAAACCGGGACTCTAGAGTCGTGTTGAGTTGTCTAGGTCGTTCGGATTAGGACAATGTGGTTATGTGCATTTATGTGTCTCACTTACTTGAATTTCTATGAATTGTGCACATGATCATGTACTAACCGCACGCATGAATATTGGAATTCGTTGGATGTTGTAGGATGCCTCCGCGAAGAGATCATCACCGTGACAGGTCTCCGGGCCATAGACATCACTGGGATCGTTCCCCACAAGCCGAGAACAACATGGAACCTGAGGGATTTATGGCAAGGTTATGTGCATATTTGGATACTCGGTATCGCCAGAATACACCTCCGGTTGTCAATCAAGAAGGAGGACAAGTCACTCACATTCTGCGGGAGTTCAGGAATCAGAATCCTTCCAAGTTTGAAGGTGGGAACGATATTCAAGCCGAGGAGTTTGATACCGTGTGAATCAGTTGAGAAGGCAAGGTGCACTCTCACAATAGTGCAAGGCCAAGCTTACAGTTGGTGGACTAGCATCCGAGCCCATTTGGATGCCGCAGGTGATGAGATTAATTGGGAAACATTCACTCGGGAGTTTTGTAACAAGTACATTCCAATCGCCGCTAGGGACCGAAGACTCCAAGAGTTCATGGACTTGAAACAAGGTGAGAAGACGGTCACCGAATACATTGATGAGTTCGACCATTTGTCAAGGTATGCTCCCAGCATTGTCAACGATGACCGCCATAAGGCTTTAAAGTTCCTTTGAGGGTTAAGAGAAGATATGAAGGATACGCTAGAAGCGGTTGATACCGACACTTGGGCGCTAGTCACCGAGAAGGCTTTGAAGGTAGAGGAGCGAGTGGTAGCTAGGAGGAGGAGGACTTCTCAGGCCATACAGGGTTCTAGCTCGGGAGGCCAGAACAAATATGGAAAGAGGCCGGCTTACCAAGCTTTTGTACCGACAAAGCCTCAAAATAAGCAATTCAAGCCAAAAGGACAAAAAGCTCAACCTCTAGCATTACCGGCACCGCGCTAAGTCCAATGCACACATTGCAAGGGTAATCATCTCGTTGAAAATTGCTTCAAACTTCACAAGAGGTGCTACGATTGTGGTTCGCCGGATCACATGCTTAATCAATGCCTGAACAAAAGGCCAGGACAAGCAGCGGATAACAATCAGATGCCCGCAATTCAGGCTAGAGCTTATACACTCGGGTCTGAGGAAGAGGAAGCTGCAGATCTTGATCCTAATGCCGTGATTGAAGGTACCGTAAGCATTCATGGCACTACATTTCATGCATTGTTCGATCCCGGGGTATCTCATTCATTTATTTCTCGAGATCTTGCTTCTTCATTGTGCTTGCCTGTTACCCTCTGTGAGCATGACTATGTGGTTAGTTCGCCTCTTGGCGGTAGTCCTGTTACTTGTAGGATTTATCGGGGTTGTCCAGTGAGTTTTGAAGATAGGGTTTTTCTCGCCGATTTGATCGAAATGCCGATGCAGAGGTATGATGTAATCCTCGGAATGGATTTGTTGTCTGAACATGGGGCTCAGATGGATTGTCGGGAGAAGAAGGTTTCTTTTGGTTCAGTGGTGTTTAAGGGCGAGAAGATGAAGTCAAGCCCGTTTATTTCTTTTGTTGAGGCGAGTAAACTGGTCCAGGACGGTGCGACAGGTTTCGTGGCCTATCTTTTGAATAGACCGAAGGATCAGGCCAAACTTGAGGAGACGGAGGTCGTGCGGGAGTATGCCGATGTATTCCCTGAGACATTGGGTTCTTTGCCACCCGATAGGGACATGGAGTTCGTAATCGACCTTTATCCCGGAGCAGAGCCTTTTTCAAAGACTCCCTATAGAATGGGTCCTGCTGAGTTAAAGGAGTTAAAGACGCAGCTTGATGAGCATTTAGCTTGCGGGTACATTCGTCCGAGCATTTCTCCGTGGGGTGCTCCCGTTCTATTTGTAAAGAAGAAAGATGGAACGCTACGAATGTGTACAGATTACCGTGAGCTGAATCGGATGACCGTGAAGAACAAATACCCTTTGCCTCACATTGAGGAGTTATTTGATATTCTGCAAGGCTCGAAAGTCTACTCCAAGATAGATTTGAGGCAGGGTTACTACCAACTGCGGATTAAGGAGGAAGATATTTCGAAGACTGGTTTTAACACAAGATATGGGCACTTTGAGTTCGTTGTCATGCCATTTGGATTAACTAACGCTCCAGCCGTATTTTACGGACATGATGCACCGAGTGTTCAGGCCTTTTCTTGACAAGTTCGTGGTGATCTTTGTAGACGACATTCTGGTGTATTCTAGGTCGGCTGAAGAGCATGCCCAACATCTACGGATCGTCTTGGAAACTTTGAGGGAACATAAGTTGTATGCAAAGTTCAGCAAGTGCGAATTCTGGATCGACCGAGTTATGTTTTTAGGACACATAATTTCAGGAGATGGGATTGAAGTTGATCCATCTAAGGTTGAGTCCGTGCTTCGTTGGGAGAGACCGAGAAATGCCTCAGAGATTAGAAGTTTTCTTGGGTTGGCCGGTTATTACCACAGATTTGTTAAGGATTTCTCAAAAATCGCCGCTCTGTTGACTCGCTTAACTAAAAAGGAAGTGAAATTTGAATGGGATGATAAGTGTGAGGCGAGTTTTCAGACGTTGAAAGTGAAATTAACTTCGGCACCGGTTCTTACCCTACCCGAGGGTACCGAGGGTTATGCAGTCTATACGGATGCTTCGAAAGAGGGTCTTGGTTGTGTTTTGATGCAGCAAGGTAGAGTGGTAGCTTATGCTTCAAGGAAGTTGAAGGAGCATGAGAAGAATTACCCTACCCACGATCTTGAATTAGCTACCGTTGTGTTCACTTTGATGAAGTGGCGACACTATCTCTACGGTGCCACGTTCGAGGTGTTTACGGATCACCAAAGCCTCAAGTATCTCTTTTCTCAGAAAGATTTGAATGTAAGGCAGAGGCGTTGGATGGAGTTACTAGAGGATTATGATTACACCATTCAATACCATCCGGGTAAAGCAAACATGGTTACCGATGCCTTAAGTAGAAAGTCGAGTGTGGCTACTCTAGAAGCAAGTTCTTCAAGTTCAGGTTCAGAGATCTTGGTTTCGGGTACTTGGTTAGCTAATCTTACAGTAATACCGGATTTGAAACAACAATTGTTGGAAGCTCAGGCCTCGGATGTCGAGATTCAAAAGTTGGTGACTTGTTCTAAGGATGATCCGAATTCCAAGTTTGGATTCGATGATTTCGGTTTGTTAAGGTTCGAAGCGAGAATGTGTCCCAGAAGAGCTCAAGAGGATTATACTTGAGGAGGCACATCGCTCAAGGTACTCGATTCATCCGGGAGGTACTAAGATGTATCGGGATCTGAAAGAGAAATTCTGGTGGAATAGCATGAAAAGGGACGTCGAGAACTTCGTGAAGCGATGTCTAACGTGTCAAAAGGTGAAGGCAGAACACCAGAAGCCGGGAGGAACTCTCCAACCACTTCCTATTCCCGAGTGGAAGTGGGAGCAAGTGACTATAGACTTTGTGTCCGGCTTGCCTAGAGTTAAAGGAGGGTTTGATGGATGGGTAATTGTGGACAGATTGACTAAGTCTGCCCATTTCTTCAAGGTTCGGATGTCTGAGAAAGTTCCTAAGCTAGCCGAGTTGTACGTTCGGGAGATTGTACGGTTACATGGAGTTCCGGCTAGTATTGTTTCGGATCGGGATCCACTGTTTACTTCGATATTTTGGCATAATCTTCAGAAGTGTTTGGGCACTAAGCTCAAGTTTAGCACAGCTTCGCATCCTCAGACGGACGGCCAATCTGAAAGGCTAATTCAGTACTTAGAGGATATGCTCAGAGCGTGTGCTTCGGACTTCCAAGATAAGTGGGACGAGCACCTACCTTTGGTTGAGTTTGCTTATAACAATAGCTATCAGGGTTCGATTAAGATGGCTCCATACGAGGCACTTTACGGAAGAAAGTGTAGGTCTACTCTATTTTGGGACAATGAGGATTGGAGGTGGACTGAAGAGAATAAGCTCGAGAGAGCCGAGTCTAAGGAAAAGATTGCCGATACTATTGAGAAGATTCATAAGATTCGACAAAGGATGAGAGCAGCTCAAGCCCGTCAAAAGAGCTACGCCGATAAGAGAAGAAGGCCCTTAGAGTTCGAAGTAGGAGATAGAGTCTTGTTGAAGGCGTCTCCTAGAAAAGGCTTCACTCGTATAGGTAAAGGTGGAAAGCTTAGTCCTCGTTACCTTGGGCCGTTTGAAATTTTGGAAAGAATCGGAGAAACGGCATACAGATTGGATTTACCGCCGAGTATGACCGGGATACATAATGTTTTTCACATCTCTCAACTCCGTAAGTATTATCCCGATGAATCAACAATTCTCCCAGTTGAAGAGGTTCAGTTAGAGCCAGATTTGACAACAGAAAAGCATCCGATTGCAATTCAGGACCGGAAGATACAAGAATTGAGAAACTGGCAGATTCCTTTAGTCAGGGTACTTCGGAGGGATCAGAAATCCGAGGAATCGACATGGGAAAACGAGGAGAAAATGAGAAGGTTATATCCGGAGTTGTTTGAAGACTCGAGTCGGACTTGAGGGCAAGTCCTTTTTAAGGGGGGAGGATTGTGACACCCCGACTCCGCGACCGTACAGGTATGGCGTATGTGCGCAATTTAATTTATTTTAATTTCATATTTAATTGTTGCATTTAATTGATTTATATTTTATTATTTGAAATTCTTATATGAATTATTTGAATTTATATGAAATAATTGAATTATATGTCAAAATTTGCTCAAGTGATTCATGATATTGATTTTATGAATTTATGATATGTGAATTTAATTCCCGAACAAGCTAATTTCGTAAATTATGTGATTTATTTGAGTTAAGGACTTAATTGTGTGATTTTAATTAATATTGGACTTAATTGAAAAGTTGAATTGGACCTATTTGACACTTTTTAAAAGTTTTGGACTTAATTGAAAATAACCTTTGTAATAAAATTTGACTTATTTTAATTCGTTAAAATTTTTGTTTTATTTTTATTTTAATTTATTTGTTATTTCTTGAATTTGAATTTATTTATTAGAATGACATGCTCTTTTGTTGAAATATGATGCGTTCGTGTTTGATTTGGGATCGAAATTTCGTGCCTTTTTAATATGTTGGAGTTTTATGAGTCGTGAACTTGAATATGTGCTCGTTACATGTTTTAGGGTTTATTTGTTGGGTTTTCGGGACTCGTTTTGTTGGGGTAACATAAAGGAGGCTAACATGTACTTAGTGAACCTTGGGTTCCGGGTAGTGTAACTTGAGCTCGGGAATTCGGATTCGAATTCCGTCACCTCTGTTGAACTTGTTTCGACGATTCAAGTGCAATGGATCAGGCCTTGTAATTTTTTGACCCCATTTGATACCCCGAAATCAGCCCGTAACTTTGTCTCGCTCTCATATGACCACCTTTCACCATTTTGCACATAAGTCCCTCAATTCTTCACCAATTACCCTCAAACCTGGACCCACATGACCCCAAATCAATACTCTATCATCCCTCTCTCCTTCATTTCGTTCCACACAAGACAAGGGAGAGATTTTCAGCTCTTTTTGGAGAACAAGAACAAATCCCGTCACTATTCACCAAGTTGAGATTTTGAGCTCCAAATCTCATTTTTCCTCCATCATCTTCAAGGGGTAAGCTTATATTTGATATGTACATGCTTAAGTGATCATTTGCATCTAAGAAATTCAGAATTTGATCCACTTTTGATTGAGTTTTTGATCCTTGAAGTGAATAGTTAGGTTTTATTACCATTTTTGAATTCCATCTCTTTCGTTGGTGTTTCTCTTGAATTGAGGCTATAAATTTGATCTCTTATGCTTCATTTATTTTTGATTGTACCTGACTTTGATGGTAGTTGAGTTATATGAGAGTTACCATTAATATACTTGGGTTTTTGTTGAGATATATGCATGAATTGGTGCTATTTCTTTACCGTTGCTGCTGCTGCTTGTTTCCAGCTGATTTAATGAAATTGTTGTGCTGATTTGCTTCTATTTTTGCTGCCTTACTATGCCTTGATGCTGTGGTTGAGGAGTGTTGTGAGTTTCAGGGCTGAACAGAGCTGTTTTTCTTCTCCTTCGCGGCTGGAACTGTCTCCCCGGCCCGGGAGATTTTCTTCAAGAAAAGTACCCGGCCGGGTACGTTATGCAGAATGTTTCTGCATCAGCTGTACCCGGGAGGGTAATTTTATAAAGAAAATCTCCCGTGGGCGGGGAGATGAATCTGCATCAGACATGTTTGATTTTTGTTTCCTAACTTTGCATGGGTGCTAGCATAGTGTTGATGCATGGATGGCCTTCTTGCATGGGTTGTACGTAGGAATGCATGTTTTGTTTATTTGTGGACTTTGCACGAACACTAAATGGATTGATGAATTGAAACATTGCAGGAATCTCACTTATTTTGTTTGTTCCTTAAGTGTATTTTATGGCTACCATACGTGTGTATATATATATATATATATATATATATATTTATGCCATTTAAAATTTAAATGATTTAATTTGATATTCTAATTTAAATGTGATCCTATGATTTTATATGAATTCTTACGTATGAAATGTGTAATATAAATTTGATTTTATGATTTAAATTATTTGTTATATTTTAGGAAATACGTTTATGAATTTATTTGATATGTTTTATACGAGCTATGAATTTAAATGACCTAAATGACGCATTCTTGCATTTCATATGCATTCATTTCATAAATATGCATTTCCGAGCGTCTAAGTGGTACATATTTAAGTTTAAGTCTCGGGTCTTGCGTTCTTTTGTTTCAGAGCCTCTTCAAGAAGTTAAAGAGCCCGAGGTTTAGGTGCCCGGTTGCTTCTTTTGTTCGGTTTTCTCTCCGCTTCTACTTCAAGGTGACGGATAGGATCTTTTCTTGTAGATAAGCGACCTATGGCCTTTATGTTATTGATTTCCTATCCCGCATGTGACTATATATGTATTATAAGGTTAAATACGAATGCTTATGATATGTTTATGACTTTATGAATCCCCTTTACGAATTCATGAAAATGGTATAAGTATGAGCGTATATGAGCTTATGATTTTGAATCCCTTGTACGTTTCCTTTATGATTCCGCGAGATGTGCCCTGAAAGATGGGTTGTTGGTATGTTTCTTATGAATCCGGGCCCAGGGATTGTGGGTAAGGATCCCCAGTATGGCAAGGGCCGTCGGGTTAAGCCTGTGCACATCCCATTTGAGGTGGTGGCGTGCGACTCTTGGAGGTTGAGAAGGCGCTATTACCTTGAGCCCTCGGTGAATAACCGGGGAAGGCATATCGTGGGTTAGCTACTCCGTATGTATATAGAATCCATATGGGTGGAGAGGGTTTGATTCCCGATCACCAAGGCGTTGAGGAGTTATGAATTTATGAATTCGTATGTATTTATGATTTGTATGAGGAGTTGAGGAGGTCCGTACTCGCCGGACGTTTATGTTTCCTTTATGCTTTGGTGGTTGTGAAACGAGTTAGGATTTTCCTTTGTACTATATGTATGTTTTAAAAATGATTTGGTATGTAAAACCCTAGCTCGGTTCATGATCGACCCCTTTTGATTTTATGCTATGCTCTATATGTATTTATGGTGCGGGTGTGCATTAGCCCCCCTCACTCAGTCGAGTTTTGACTGACCCCTTCCTTTTACCCCTTTAGTTGCAGGTTTCTCGAGCTAGGCGGGGAAGTGCGTCGGTCGTGTCGTGCTTTCGAGTTTAGGTCGAGTCGGCATATTTACCTGTTGCATTTTGAGTACTTTTGTGAATTGTATTCGAATTCTAATTATGTCTTGTGGATATTATGAACTTTTGATGTTTATACTTGACCTATTTTTGGGCCGTCAAGCCGTTGTATATGATGTATATGTTAGTATAGAGCTCCTTTGCGATCCTTATGTTGTTGCTTCCGCATTTTTATCTGTTTGTTTTGCGCGCTCTGTTTGAGTTCTAGCCCCGCTTAGCCTAGTGTGTGAGTGTAGGTTCCTGTTCGCTTAGACTTGGGCTCATGTATGGAAATCCATTTCATATGTGGGTTTGGGTTTAGGTGCGGGGGATGTGGTGGCCCACCGTTCCGAGCGTCTTTGTATATATGTTACCTTCTTTCAATTGTGAGCTTGACGATTTTTACATTATTTAATATTTTTAAGATAAATTAATTAAAATAATTGTATATAATATTATAGATAATCGACTATTTTGGCAACTGATCGAGCCAAAATATTGATCTGAGAAGCTTGGCCTTCTCTTGGGTTGACTACTTAAAATTTGTAGAGGAGAATCCAAGCAGCTGGCTCGAGATCGATGTCCTATGATGAGAAAGAAAACGTGAGCTAATAGCCTTGCTCGGGACTGGAGGGGGGTTGCCCAGGTTAGCACTCTGACGCTCAAGTTAGAGATTGAATGACTTAAAGATCTAATATGAAAGCGTAAATATGGGTAGGTGGGACTTGTTACCTGAGTCATAAATGCAGGTATTTATAATGGGTAAAAGTAATGATGAACACGAGCGACGTGTGGGCACCTCAAGCGGACAACTGTCCTACTAAAGAGGAGCATTTAATGCACGGTCGGCCACTTCCTTATAAACCGCTAGTGGCCACGTGGCTTATAAGGTCTAGAGGAGGTCGAGTTGCATGTTCGAGCTGGAAGCGTCGGCGGGTTCGGTAGAAGATGATAAGGGTAAGAGAGACGGGGTAAATCGTTCGACCTATGGATCGGAAATATAGGTCGACCAAGGTCTTGTGACACGTGGTGAATGATTATTGGTCCAATTGGCAAGATGGGTCCGTACCACATCATAAGCCCCCCAAAACGTCGGTAGTTACGGTTGACGTGGTGGTGATATTTCATCTCGTGATGTGGGACCTATCGCAATCATTGAGTCATTTCATCTTCTCGATTCCCGCCAGTATTCACCCTTATAAATAGGTGCTTCTATAAATTCATTTTACCATCTCATAAAACTTTAGAGAGCTTTTCGAGCGATTTAGAATCTGAGCATCGAGCACAGAGTCTGCGAAGAAGAGTAGACTTCTCAAATCTCATCACCCTTCGAATACTCAGGTACTGACATTGACTCAAGCTTTTTCCAAATTATCTTTTTCCTTCTTTTCTTCTTGTGGTTTCAAGAGAGAGATTTTCTCCACTTAAACTCGAAGACGCTCTCTCTTGGTTTGGTCAAGCAATAAGTCCTTCCAAACAGACTTCTCAAATGGGATTATTCTTATCGAAGGATATAAGATCAAGAAATCCTCAGGAGGCCGATGAAGAGGTTGATATAACGGAGGTATCGGACCCAGGCCCTAAACTAGAATTGGAAAAGGTTATCACACCTCGGGAAAAGGGGGAGGAGCCGTCAACCTCAGGTCGAATGAAGGAAGAAGAGAAAGAAGAAGATGAAGAGGAGAATATTGAGTCAGAGGAGATTTTGGTCAAGGACCCTCAAGCTATCCCTTGCACAATTTCCTTGGGGAAGGTGAGAGATATCGAGGATATAGTTTTTGGAGATATCCCCGAGTTTGGGGGTTACAAGGTCATCCACTCGATTCCATGAGATCGAATGATGAACCCACCAAAAAAATGCATAGCTCTTAACTTACTAGCAGTGAAGAATGGTTTTTGTATCCCTATTATGAGGGATATGCATGCTTGAGTTTTTGAACGAGCTAAAAATAAGCCTTTTGTAGTTGACGCCCAACTCTTACGGATGGTCAACGACTTCAGAGCCTTGTAAAGATGCCTCGAGATTACTGTTGATATCCATTATTTGTCTGAGGTGTTCCAGGCATCGGTAACTTCCAAGACCTCTACCCCGGGACCGGAATATGTGCAATTACATTCAGAAACTAATTTTTGGTTCGTTAGGTCTCCGACTTCTTTGAACGGTACGGGGTGGAAGGAAAGGTTTATGTATGTGGGTGTGAGAAGGGTTGGCCTGGGCTTAAATATTGATGTTAGAGTTTGAATCCAAAGGCTTCACTCCCAAGGTGTCCTCTCGGATGGCCCAATACTCTGATGCCTTGATTAAGGGACTTGGGGCCCCTTGAGTTGCAGAATTTGATCGACCCACAAGTGTTGATCGAGTTGGGTCGGGCTCCTGGCGTAAGAAAAAGTTTCGATCCGGGTATCGGGCGATGTCCCTCGAAGCCAAATATAATTTGTTTGAATATTCTTACTTATTGGAAGTCACCACAATTGTTTGAATCATTTATTTCTTTTTCCGCATAGGGACCCCTAATGGCTGCCTCACTAGCTACTCGACGAAAGGAGATGGAAGAGCTGAAAAAGGTTATCGAGTAGTAGAACTTGCCTCTACCTACCGAGTAGGAGTTCGAGGTTTTGAGAAAGGCCGTCTATGAAGTTGTTCCTATTGTCCTCGAGAAGTGGATGCCCGATGCTCCCCAGAAGAGGGGAATGGCTGAAGGATCAAACGTGAAAGGTGAAGCGCCCCAGTCAAAGAAGCATAAAACGGGGCACTAACACTCTTCCAAGTCTAGGGTCGAAAGCTCTGTATCAAAGCACAAGGAGCGCGAAAAACTCCAATTGCTAATATCCAAGTAAGTGATCTATCGAGGCCCCCTAGGCTGGCTCGAGAAGCCATTGTTCCAAAGAATGTGGCGAGCACCTTAGCAGGTGCTTGGATACCTCCTCCACCTAGCAAACATTCGATCGAGGCCGAGTCTTGGAAGCCCAATGAGAATGACATCAAGGCCTTCTTCGATTACCCTCCAATCGAAGAGCCCCACTTTCTTTACAAGCTAGAAAACCTTAACGATAAGGGCGAGCCAAGGCGATTCGAATCAGCTCCATGAGAACGGGGCTATAGGAGCTCTGTACAGCTCGATACAGACTGAGGTCGATCATTGGGAAAGATGGAACTATTTCGATGCTGAGGTCGAAGCTCAGGGTATCGAAAAGGGGATCTCGGTAAGTAAAATGTTGATTTCATTTCGAGCATTGGCTTAAGATGTTGTTAACATAAGCTTCCCCTGCAGTGGTTTGAAGACTTCTTCCACATAGCTTGGAGAAGTTACGTGCACCGCCAGACCCGAATCAACCTCGAGAAGGTGGTCGAATGGATAACAATGGAGCTTGGAGAGAAGGATAAAGAGTTGAATGCGGCTGAAAAAGGGAAGGCTAAGCTTGATAAGAATCTGCAAGTGGCTGTCAAGAATCTTTTGAAAGTAGAGAAGAGCCTACAAACAACAAAGGCGAGGGTAGCTCGATTGGTGTAGGAAGAAACTGATGCAAGGCATCGGGGCCAGATCAAAGGTGAGAGAAAAGGAGCCTAGGTGGCCATTTGAAGGTGCGTCAGAGGGCTTAAATAAGTTGCCGAAGTATCCGAAAGGTATGGAGCTTACAAATTCATAAAATCCAAGGCATTCCAAAAGGCCTGCTTGATAATAAGCCTCAAAGATATCGAGGAAGGACTCAACCTTTGTCTGGCCCAAGTACAGGCTGCTGACTATCTCCGAAAGACTACGATCGAGAAAAAGTAGGGATACTTCAAGAAGACCCTCGACCGCAATATCCACAAGCTCAACCTGCCTCTCCGGATATCGACTGGACTAAAGTCGAGGATGGGTTAGCAGTCTACCTGGCTCGAACCATGTATCCGAGAGCTCCTAAAAAAGTCAAGAGAATGCCCCTTGAGTACGATATTGATGACGTGTTCAACCCCAAAGAAGTTTGCCCTGAATTTTTGGAATAGAAGGGTCTGTGCCTATCGATAAGGGACTAATGAAGGACTCGAATATTAAGCCAGGACAACGTGCCAGCCCTATCCCTGTGTTTTTGAAGAATGATGAATGTGAACCAACCTTTTAAAAGTCGACTGTTGGGGTCGATTCTTCGTATTATTTTTTGGAGATCGACTGTTGGGGTCGACCTCAGTAGTTGTTGGCTCGTAACCCAATTGTAAAATAGGTAAGGGTTCGTGTATGATATGCTCCCATCGGGAAAATCCAAAAGTTTGCTTCTTCAAGTAGTAGTTTAGATTTCTATTTAGCCTAAGTGTTTGCTTGAATTTTGTAATTGTTTTTCACTTCAAATGATTGATGAAAGTTTTATTTCGATTTTATCACGACGAATATGTGGTTTGAGTTTTTTAGTTTTTCCAAGTTCATATATAGATCGAGAATTTCTAAGTGATCAAAGAGGTTGTAGTGTGCCTTGACCCACCCTTTGATGTATGATAGAATATCGATAAAAGAACTTCAAGTAATTAAAAAGCAAGATATAATAATAAGATATGAAATAAATTTCACTTCATGAAGCAAAAAGTACAAAATCGAGAAAATAATTTATAAGTAGAACTTCTTAAGATTGTGCGTATTCCAAGATCAAAAAAGAGGACGCCCATCGAGATCCCCGAGTCTGCATGATCACTTCTTTCCAATTTTTGAGATGCGGTAAGGGCCTTTCCAGTTTTCATCAAGCTTTCCTACGTGCTTTCAAATATCGACCTTTTTCAGCACAAGGTCCCCGGTTTGAAAGGCACGCGGTTTGACATGTTTGTTGTAAGCATGTGAAGTAGAGGCTCGATACTGTTGCATCCTATGGTGCCCCTGGTCTCTCGTTTCTTCAATAGCATCGTGATCAAAGGCTCGATTCTTGGAGTTTTTCTCTATTTGATAATGCACAACTCGAGGAGATTGACATTTAACTTCAACAAAATTTAAATCACAAGTGCGGAAGTAATAGGATCCAAACAAGCAGATATACATATACGCAATATATAAGTATCATTTAAAACAATTATACATATGCAGCAACTTGGCCAAATTAAATCATGCTACATGCTTTCCATAAAGTGTCATAGCATATACATAGATTCCAATGCTCAAAATACATAATAACTAAAAGAAAAGCATGAGACTTGAACACACGACCCCAAAGACTAGAAAGATAGACCGTCGCCTAGCACGAACCACTCCTGCACCTGCAACTCAAGAAACAAGGCGGACAAAAAAGAGAAACAACGAGGGTCAGTCCTAAAGACTGGTGAGGGGGATAACACACACACCCATATACATATAGAGCAAAGCACGTATCAAGAGCATAAATAATCCGTGAACAGGGGATAGGTTTTGCACACCAAATCTTTTCTCGTGACAATAGACATGTATATTAAAAGAAGTTAAAGGCCAAAGGACAAAATAACCAATTTTAATTAATTAGGAAATCCATTCCCATTTCATAGATTCTAGATAAGACGAGACAAGATATACTAACTCGGCGAGTATGAGTTTCTCCATGTCAAGACAAGTGTAAATCAAGCAAGCTCAAAACGAAACAATCCCACCTCAAGTTCGGTGATGGAAGGGTGGATCCTACCCTTAACCATCCAAGCAAGCAAGCAGAACATGAGTTTCGCGACACTCACGCCTGGCGGACCCCATCCCCCACCAACTTCCTAGTGGGTTCCGATACATCCTATAAGTGGAGATCATGAACGAGAGGTTTTTTCGACCACCCCTTGGTCGACCCGGATGCTCGGTCCAACAACCTCCGGGGCCCATCAAGTACAAGTTCAAGGGACCTATCTTTCAAGGTCAATCTCGCTACAAGTTCAAAACGTACTGAAAAGCTTTCAAAACAAAGAAAAACATAGCGTATATACATATAAAAACATTTTTCACAAGCAGGACAAGTTCTCAAAATATATATCATGCACGTATCTATCATATAGTATATAATTTCTCATGCAGGCTTCAAAACACATAGGGCTTTAGGTCAATATACTAAAAGAAACAAAATCTCACCTTCGAGATGTAACGGAGACAAAAGAAGCAACGCATGCCTAGGAGACAACCTCATCACCCTCGAGATGAACTCTGAGCAAAACAAGTAACAAGGGGTAACTTAGACTCAATATGAACCAATTAGATGCTCGGCGGATGCATGTGTAAACAAGTGATGTAAATGAAGCAACAAGAGATAACATATTCAAGCGTTCATGTTCATACAAGAATACAAGGGTCGAAATTACAAGAATGAGACAAGAATCAATGCATAACATGTCGCATAAATATCATATATATCAAACCGTATCATAATTCATGCATAGGCAGGCTTAGAACGCATAAAGAATGCAACAAATACAAGAAGGTGTCACACATAGCACTCAAACATAGCGTAATTACGATCACATTTACACTTAGCAAATGAAGCCAAAAAATCAAAATAAACATCTAAACACATACTATGACATGTTAACAACAAGTTGGAATCATAATCAGGGCGGGGAAAAAGCAACGAAAAGCAACAAAATGACGAAAGAAACTTCCCGACCGCTGCCCCTCTAAGTGACACGGCCGTGTTAAAAAAACATTAACCATGTCCGAATTTTCAAAAATCAGAAACATGAAGTTGAGAGCTCAACAAGGCTGTGTCCAAAATCTCAGCTTCGTCTTCTCCAGAAAAAAGAAACACAGTAGTGGGTTTTTTTGCGAAGCAAAGAAGTAGGGCAACGAACAGTAGTAGTTAAGGAGTTCTTAGGCCCGAAATTAACACATAAACATGCATAAAACACAACAAATCAACACACGAAACACATACATAAGCCGGTAAGCTACAAATCCAATAAACATTCATAAAAGCTTCAAAAAGCTTAAAGATTCATCAATGGTGGAGCTTTAAGTTCGACATACACATCAAATCCAAGGAAAAAAAACGGATCAAGGATATATCAAGGAGCACATAACACTTCTCAGATCAAGAAACGGGGCAAGATCGAATAAGATATTCACAAATCTTCACAAACCCATAACTATTCACACATAAGTCCATACCATGCTCAACTCATGGTCAAAATGGAAGATTCAAGGATTAAAAATTGTATCAAGATGTGTACAACAAGAATATATGCTTACCTCTTCAATTCAGTGAAGAACGGAGGTCCAACGAGCTCAAATTCGGCTTGAGGTATATAGTGTCGAGCCTCTCCTCTTCTTCTTCCTTTTTTAGCTCTCTCTCGGTCCTTGTGTAAGAGGGGTCCAATATGTGAGGGTAAGAGCGGGTAGCTAGGAGAGTTAGGGAGATATAGGTTCAAGAAATGTTATTATAAGTACAGTGAAAGGTTGCGAATCTGCGCGTGAGGCTCTGTTTGGGTAAGTTTTGGAGGCTCACGGGCCTAGTAAAATACAAGGCTAGGTTTTTTAGTTCCCAAATTTTGTTTTGAGTCTAGCGCCGCTTCTGAAATTCGAATTCGAATTTACGAGCTCAAGTTACGGCTTTCGGAACCCATGGTGTACTAAAACGAGTTAGGCCCTCGAGTCCCTTAACAAACAAAATAGTTTAAGAACCGTAACAAAAGAACTTAAAAGTAAGAAACAAGTATATACGTATATCCATAAATCACATAATTCATGTACGGCAAGTTGGCACATAAATCAGAATCACATACGGGCATAAACGGGTCAAGGTACAAGGATAACGACCAAAAACGTATTAAAATTCATATTCAAAAAAAAAAAAAAAAAAAAAAAAGTATAACAATTAATTCATATAATCCAAATAATCACATAATCAATACATTAAACATATAATCACGTAATTAAATAAATTAAAAATGTACGCTTAGCACTCTTGAAATGGTGTACCTGTAGCCGAAGAGTCGGAGAGTTACATATGACACCACCAGTTGGAAATATGTAATAGCTTGAGCTTCTTGATGTTGTGCATTCTTGAGATCTTTAATCTGACTATCAGAGCCTCATGTTCTGCTTCATTGTTGGTGGAGGAAAAGTCGTGTGAGATGGCGAATTCGAGTTCGTCTCCTTTAGGGTTGTGGAGGGATATTCCTACTCTCCCCCGTAGAAGTCGAAGAGCCAATTATGATAAGTATGTCCATGTGGTATCTTGTTGATTGACCTGGTTGGGTAGGTCTTGCTCGACTAGGAAGTCGGCTAGGATTTGGGCGTGATATGTAACCCAGGGCCAATACGTAATATCGAACTGACTTGTAATACCCCGATTTTTTAGTTATACAAGTATGACGTATGTGTTTACCAATATGCGCAATTAATTACTTATATATATAAAATTATTTATTAACTCTTTTATTAGATGTTATTATTTGAATATTTGAATATGAATTCTTGAAATGTTTACGCATATACGATTGAGCTTGCGTGTCATCTCTACTCGAATTGAATCCGTTTTTTATGAAAACTTGATATGAGTGAAATATGTGCCTTATGATCATGTTTATATGCTCGTAGCAAGATTTTATTCTTGTATGTTTGAGTTTTGGGTTCATTTATGTGGTCGGAACCGAAAAGGTGCTAAAGAGCATTTAGGGCGCCTTGGGTTCTGGGCACCGTAACATGAGCTCGGGAATTCGGATTTGAGTTCCGTCACCTCCATTGGACTTGTATCAATGATTCGGATCCGATGGAACAAACTTCATTTTTTTCTAAGGCCATTTGGATCCCCAAATTTCAACCGAAATGAGCCCCTCTATAACGCCCCGTTTTCAATTTATGCATTATGTGATAATTTATCTACATTTCATAATATTATATGTATTATATTTCTATGCAATTATGTGAACTATCCTTAACGTGAAATTTATATGAAATAATTGATAATGTGCTTAATTGATAATATGTGATACTTTATATATTTATCATAACATTAGATGCATAATATTTCCATGAGCTTTTATGAATTAATTGTCAATGTGACTAAATGCACTTATATGACCTTAAATGCTCATATATGCAAATGTGTGGATTTAATTGCATGACTTAAATGGAGTTAGACACTCACTTTCCATGGAATTAAACTTAATTGCATGCATTCATATAATGGAGGGACTTGTTTGCAAAATGTGGTGATTCATCTAATTCTTGGAAGACTTTAGATTAATTAGCTTTATATTACATTGTATGTATACATTCCTCTCATACACTTGATCATTATATTTCATCCGATTTCTTCACACACACACACACACATCATATACTGATTAAAACACCAAGGAGAAGGAGGAAATTTTATCTCATTTTCAAGCTAAATTCTTGAAGGATCTTGAAGCTAGAAGCATCATCATCATTATCTCTTCACTTCATCTCATTTCTTGCTTGAATTCAAGGTAAACATGGAATTGGATGAATCTTTTGATTGGTGAATGAGTAGGGTTCATGAGTTATATGATGGATTCTTGCAATATTTGAGCTAGGAGCATGATTAGGATGATTAGAATGGAAGTTTGCATGAATACCTTGAAGTATATGGAAGTTGGAAGCATGTGTATATATGGGGTTTTGAATGATGAATTCTTGATGATTGATGCATGTTTCATGGTTTATATGCTACCTAAATGATGTCTTTAAGTTATATACATGTTATATGTTTGTTTTGGAGCATTTTGGTTGAGTTTGATTTGGGTTTTCATTCCTTTTCTTTCTTCCCCGAAGCTACCCCTGTTTTGCCCCTTCTTCTAGCTCTGGAACAGTACCCAGGCGGGTACTTTTTGTCCTGGGTAAAGCTTCTAGACAGCTTTACCCGGTCGGGAAACTTTTCCCTTGAATTTTACCCGGCCGGGTACTCCCTCATCCGAACTCCAAATGACCTGATTTTTGTACCGTTGGAAAGATATTGAAGTCTAGAACAACTCCAACTGGAATCATCTCAATATCTTTTCTAGTTTGTGAGATATTATCAATTCTTTTTGGTGTCGCTGCCATACCGACAAACTGCATTCACCCAACTTCAAGCTTACGCCATTTTCTCATCGCTTTGAACTAGAAAAAGAGCCATATATGCTCAGAAAGCCCTATGTGTCTAGTTTCATTTAAAATAAGTAAAACTTTATTCCAACTTCTATAACTCAAGATATTCCAGTTTTCCTACAGTGTGTACATTTCCCGAAATTGCCCGTTTTTGTCTTACTTGACCAAGACCTTCTTTATTGCATTCCTTTCACTCTCTTGGCTCCCATATGTGACTTATATGATAAATATACTTGATTAATTGAAAAGTATGCTCCTACTTGACACTTCTTGGTACTTAATTTCTCAAACGTTATTGTGTGACTTCATGCCTTATATGAATTGAACTTGAAATAATTGAATAATATGAATACATGATTTCTTGTTAGTAATTTCAACTCTTAGGTGTTAATTGGTGTTTATACATGCCTAGTGTTAATGGATTGCTTGGTTTTATTTTTTTACATGAGCATTGATGTGCGTCCTAATTGGTCTCATATTGAGTCACTCTCACAGGTTCCCACATTCCTTTTCTTGTCCAGTTTTTCTCCAGGGCGGAGATCATGGATTGTGTGGGCATTGTCTTGTAGCCTTATCTTGTCCCGTCGTTCGTCAGGTGAGGTTTAAGTCTAGATACTTACCCTTACAAACCTATTTGTGTTTTCGGCCAAAAGGTATATATATATTTATAGTTTTCAAATCTTATTGATTTACAACGGATTTCATGATTTGAATGGATTGATTGATTGATTGATTGTTTTGGCGAGTAAGCATGTTCACATTGGGGCCCGAGTGTAGTGTATTGAGCCAACCGAGGAAGCAAGGGCTGACGGGTAACTCTTGCACTATCCTCACAAACTGTGGGATCACCTCTGAATCCACCAAGAGGTTTGGTGGAGGAAGAAATCCCCTGTGTGGGAGTCATGTTCCCGACGCACACCATGATTGGATGGCGGGGCCTTGCAATCCCCCATCACCCGGAGGAAGAAGGATGGACTGAAATTGCTAATTGTGCACGGCATTATTTGTGTGATCACCTAATTCATTAATTAAATTGAATGATTGTACACTTTTGGTGAAAGATTGGAGATTTACCTTCACTCGCCGGGCCACGTATTGAATTGATCGAGATTGAATTATTAAATTGATTAGTTGTAATCTCGGGCGAGTCCTACTTTTCTATTGAACTTATATTGCCTTCTTTTATAAAATCTTACT
Organism: Lantana camara; assembly: GCA_037501455.1. Lineage (NCBI taxonomy): Eukaryota > Viridiplantae > Streptophyta > Magnoliopsida > Lamiales > Verbenaceae > Lantana > Lantana camara. The sequence goes on from CM074861.1 coordinate 95,431,856, forward strand.
CGAGATTATAGCTTGCATTGTAATTGCACATATATTTATTTATACCCCTCGCTCAGTCCGTGTTGGACTGACCCCTCAACTTTTCAGTTTTTGCAGGATCGTGCTAGGCGGGAATTATAGTCTAGCTTATCTTTTATTCGAGTCTAGCACTGCACCTTCATATTTTGTTCATGTACAGATACTTGATATATTTTGTAGTATGCTTTAATTCATGTTAGAGATGATATTGTATTGGAATGAATTGTTCATATCTATAAGTAAATATGTAAATATGGTACCTATAAGTATTGAATGTTATTGCTTCTGCTTTTATTGCTTCGAATTGTTTATTGGTATTAATTGAGGGTACCCGCCTAGCTAGTGAGTTATTTTTTTATTGTCACCCGTTCGCTATAGTTTTGGTTCATGTACGAATAATCCATTTCGTATGTGGACTGAGCTATAGTGCGGGGGTGTGGCATCTCGGCGTTCCGGGTGTTATATCTTAAGTGGTACCAGAGCCCGGTTGTAAAACTACAGTTCTAGTAACTTGTCGTGTCGAGTCTAAGTCGAACGGCATAGGATTAATTGATAATTTGAGAGTCTTGCATCTTAATTGGAACTAGTTAAACTTATTTGAATTTATTTGAACTTACCTGAACATTCTTGAGCTACTTGATAACTTGCTCATTTTATTAACACATGTCACTACTTGATGATTAATTGATCTTCTATGACTTGGAATTTATATGTTTGATGTGTTTTCTTTAATTTAGTTGAATTAATTATTGCATTTTGCATCAAATATGTGGTTAAATGCTAAATATGTGACATGAGCATGTACTAACCGCATGCATTTAGCTTTGAATTAATTTTGAGTTATAGGTTATGAAGATTATATCAAACCACGACCAATTTCTACAACAACCTCAATTTATCGCAAGCTCCTTTTTCTAGTAAGGAATGCACCGGGGAACTTCACACAAGAATTCAAGAGCTATGGTTCTCTCTCTAATGGATTATGATTCGAGTGATAAGGTCCGGAATAGACGAATTAATTTTAGAAGCAAAGTGAAGAAATCTCGAAAGTGTTTTAAGTTTCAAGGTCTCAACCACTAAGGAGGCCTTGAGGGTAATAGGGACTTAAGGTTAGGATTTTAGGAGCAAGTTGAGGATTTTCCACTATTGGAGTCGAAAATCAAGTTGTAGGATGACCTACAAGCTTTAGGTAAGTTGAAGAAGTTCAAAGAGGTGGAGTTGGGGTAGATGATGCTAAGTCATCATAAGATTAATACATATAGCATGCCACATCGAAAGTTAAGTTAGTCAACCAAACTCAACGGGGTTGTGCAAACCGATGGATGGAACGAAGGAAATCTTGGAGGAGGTTAGATCGATGAAGAAGAATGAAGAGATTAAGAAAAAGGGGAATTTAAGTCACTACGGATTTCGAGTAAGGAAGAAGTTGAATTGGAAGATAGGGAGCAACAAATGGAAACAGTGAAAGAAGGTAACGAGCTTATAGAAGGAAACTATGTGCTTGAGTGTAAGCAATTGGAGGGTGAGTTGGTTCGACTATTTAAACTTATACAAATTAAATCGAGGATTTCGATTGAGGTGATAGCTAGGTGAAGACTTCAGATAACAATTAGAGACTATTTTTTCGAAAGAGGGCTAGTTATAAATTTCACGGAAGTAGAAGCATTGGAGTTCAAGAATCATAATTTGATTACCAAGTTATACGAGTCGAGATAAGGAAGCTTTGAACAAGAAGATATTTAAGGTGAAGGCTCGAACCACACTTAGAATCTATAAATTGGAAGGAATACTTGGGGACGGAATTGAGTTCAAGAAATTTCAATCCTCGAGTGATGGAAACGTACGGGTTGATGTTGGGGATTTTGAAGAAAATTGGAAGACCGTGGGTAACAAGGAATAACCAACAAATTTGAGGCAAGCTCATAATTCAACAAAACAAAGAACAAGTGCTAAGTTAAAGGATGCAGCTACGGTGACAGGTTCAAAGCATTCATGGCACGTACATCATACGTTGTTTAAATTATTTAAATTCCTTTATTTATATCTGCATCTCTATTTGAGCTTAATTGTCTGATGTGTTGCATCTTTAATTATTTATAAGTATAATACGTGCATCGACATCTTAACCCAACATGCATTTTAAGTGTTTTCTTGATAGAAAATCTCTCCACCTCATCTATCAAGCATTACTTCAACCGAGACACAACCGAAGTATGATACGGAAAGAATTGGGTTGCAAAGTGAGGAACAAAAAGGAGAAAGAACAATTGAAAGGCCGGGAAAAGTAGTTAGGAGTTGGATGGAAGAAGTTGTCACTTCAAAAATAAACGTGAGATGAAATGTCCGAACAAGTGGCGAGATTTGAAATCGTTGATATCAAGGAAGTTGAGTCGACTGGGGAAATGACTTCAAATTTATGGTTGTGCTCAAATGGATTACATTTATTAGAAGCAACAAAAATGTAAGGGTTACAAATAATGGGGTTACTTGAAAGCAATAACAAGGGATGAATTAGGAGATTGAGATGCTTGATGGCCTCTAAGGTCAGGATGAGGATATTTAGAAAATAATTTTGGAAAGGGTGAGAGCTTCAAGAAATGGAGTGGATATTCAAGAAATGAGAAAGGATTCAGTGCTCGTTGGATTTCCAATTGAGATAGAGAAATATTTTGGGAATGAGATCGAGGGTTAGAGGTACTTTAAGAGAATCAGAAAGAAGAGAAGCTTGGATTTGAGAAAGGGTAGAACTAGTTCCAGAAGTTAGATAGAAAATATTCTTATTTTCTTAAGGGGGAGAGCCGGTCGGGGAACAACTTAAAGTCGATGTTTGGATCTCACTTGAGAGAGTTGAAACTTCAAGGAAAATGGTTCTTCCGGAAACTCTCTATCGGAACTAGGTGAATGAAGTCTTCAATATCTTAAGTCTCGTGTGCCTAGAGTTCTCAAATGGAGATTTCTAAAAGTCATAAGGAGGCATATCTTGAGCCGAGTTGAAATTGGAACAAATTTGATGAGAAATGGGAGAGATCATGATTTTTATAAGTTGATTAAGTTACTTTGATCAAAGGTAAGAATTTTTCAAGGAAAGCGACTGTCATTCAAGATTTCCACGAAGTGACCAAAGAGGTGTGACACTATTACCATGGTACAAGATAAAAACAACTCGACGGGAACATTATCTATCGCAAAGGATCATATGAGAGTTACTTGAACCGGGAATATTATGAAGGATAAAAGTTAGACCTCGAGTTATCAAATAATTAGCCCGGGCATTGGAGGAGGTCAACTATAATTTGTGAGAAGAATGAGTAGGTCGGATTACTATCAAGTACATATTTAAGAATTGAATCTTCGAACTGTGGTGATAGAAAGGATAGAAAATTGGATCGCGGGATGAAGATTGAGTAATTATTGAAGTATATACATGCGTTAGGCATTTTAGGGTTGGCATTTTGGTTAGAAAAGATCCCGATCAAAGAATCAAGTATTAAATCAAGTCACTGCCATTGAAGTTTCCTAAGACCATGGTGAACGGTACACCTAAACATGCATATCACGTGCAATATACATTTTACTATCACCACGTATGGTTCTTTGTATTTGTAAAGTACTTTTCTATGACTAGTTGGTATATTTGGCTTCTTCTACTTGTTCATTACATGAAGTTCTGTATGAATGTTTAATTAAGTGTTCTTTGGGATCCTTTCTTTGGTGAGAGTCGGGGTACTCTCCTTGCTTTGGTGAGAGTCGGGGTACTCTCCTTGCTTTGGTGAGAGTCGGGGTACTCTCCTTGCTTTTGTGAGAGTCGGGGTACTCTCCTTGCTTTGGTGAGAGTCGGGGTACTCTCCTTGCTTGTGTGAGAGTCGGGGTACTCTCCTTGCTTGTTTGAGAGACGGGGTTCTCTCTTTGCTTGTTTGACAGACGGGGCTCTCTCACCGCTTGCTTTAAAGATTTAGAACTCACCCAGGTCCTCTTAAGGGGGAGAGAGTTGTAACGCCCTGTTTTCAATTTATGCATTATGTGATAATTTATCTACATTTCATAATATTATATGTATTATATTTCTATGCAATTATGTGAACTATCCTTAACGTGAAATTTACATGAAATAATTGATAATGTGCTTAATTGAGATTATGTGATACTTTATATATTTTTCATAACATTAGATGCATAATATTTCCATGAGCTTTTATGAATTAATTGTCAATGTCACTAAATGCTCTTTTATGACCTTAAATGCTCATATATGTAAATGTGTGGATTTAATTGCATGACTTAAATGGAGTTAGATACTCACTTTCCATGGAATTAAACTTAATTGCATGCATTCGTATAATGGAGGGACTTGTTTGCAAAATGTGGTGATTCATCTAATTCTTGGAAGACTTTAGATTAATTAGCTTTATATTACATTGTATGTATACATTCCTCTCATACACTTGATCATTATATTTCATCCAATTTCTTCACACACACACACACCATATACCGATTAAAACACCAAGGAGAAGGAGGAAATTTTATCTCATTTTCAAGCTAAATTCTTGAAGGATCTTGAAGCTAGAAGCATCATCATCATTATCTCTTCACTTCATCTCATTTCTTGCTTGAATTCAAGGTAAACATGGAATTGGATGAATCTTTTGATTGGTGAATGAGTAGGGTTCATGAGTTACATGATGGATTCTTGCAATATTTGAGCTAGGAGCATGATTAGGATGATTAGAATGGAAGTTTGCATGAATACCTTGAAGTATATGGAAGTTGGAAGCATGTGTATATAGGGGTTTTGAATGATGAATTCTTGATGATTGATGCATGTTTCATGGTTTATATGCTACCTAAATGATGTCTTTAAGTTATATACATGTTATATGTTTGTTTTGGAGCATTTTGGTTGAATTTGCTTTGGGTTTTCATTCCTTTTATTTCTTCCCCGAAGCTACCCCTGTTTTGCCCCTTTTTCCAGCTCTGGAACAGTACCCGGGCGGGTACTTTTTGTCCCGTAAAGCTTCTGGACAGCTTTACCCGGTCGGGGAACTTTTCCCTTGAATTTTACCCGGTCGGGTACTCCCTCATCTGAACTCCAAATGACCTGATTTTTGAACTGTTAGAAAGGTATTGAAGTCTAAAACAACCTCCAATTGGAATCATCTCAATATAGTTTCTAGTTTGTGAGATATTATCAATTCTTTTTGGTGTCGCTGCCTTACCGACAAACTGCATTCACCCAACTTCAAGCTTACGCCATTTTCTCATCGCTTTGAACTAGAAAACGAGCCATATATGCTCGGAAAGCCCAATGTGTCTAGTTTCATTTAAAATAAGTAAAACTTTATTCCAACTTCTATATCTCAAGATATTCCTGTTTTCCTACAGCGTGTGAATTTTCGGAAATTGCCCGTTTTTGTCTTACTTCACCAAAACCTTCTTTATTGCATTTCTTTCACTCTCTTAGCTCCCATATGTGACTTATATGATAAATATACTTGATTAATTGAAAAGTATGCTCCTACTTGACACTTCTTGGTACTTAATTGCTCAAACGTTATTGTGTGACTTCATGCCTTATATGAATTGAACTTGAAATAATTGAATAATATGAATACATGATTTCTTGTTAGTAATTTCAACTCTTAGGTGTTAATTGGTGTTTATACATGCCTAGCGTTAATGGATTGCTTGGTTTTATTTATTTACATGAGCATTGTTGTGCGTCCTAATTGGTCTCATATTGAGTCATGTCTCACGGGTTCCCACATTCCCTTTCTTGTCCAGTTTTTCTCCAGGGCGGAGATCATGGATCGTGTGGGCATTGTCTTGTAGCCTTATCTTGTCCCGTCGCTCGTCAGGTGAGGTTTAATTCTAGATACTTAGAACCCTTACAACCCTATTTATGTTTTTGGCCAAAAGGTATATATATATTTATAGTTTTCAAATCTTATTGATTTACAACGGATTTCGTGATTTGAACGGATTGATTGATTGATTGATTGTTTTGGCGAGTAAGCATGTTCACATTGGGGCCCGAGGGTAGTGTATTGAGCCAACCGAGGAAGCAAGGGCTGACGGGTAACTCTTGCACTATCCTCACAAACTGTGGGATCACCTCTGAATCCACCAGGAGGTTTGGTGGAGGAAGAAATCCCGTGCGTGGGAGTCATGTTCCCGACGCACACCATGATTGGATGGCGGGGCCTTGCAATCCCCCATCACCCGGAGGAAGAAGGATGGACTGAAATTGCTAATTGTGCACGGCATTATTTGTGTGATCACCTAATTCATTAATGAAATTGAATGATTGTACACTTTTGGTGAAAGTTTGGAGATTTGCCTTCACTCGCCGGGCCACGTATTGAATTGATCGTGATTGAATTATTAAATTGATTAGTTGTAATCTCGGGCGAGTCCTACTTTTCTATTGAACTTGTATTGCCTTCTTTTATAAAATCTTACCCGAGATTATAGCTTGCATGGTAATTGCGCATATATTTATTTATACCCCTCGCTCAGTCCGTGTTGGACTGGCCCCTCAACTTTTCAGTTTTTGCAGGATCGTGCTAGGCGAGAATTAGAGTCTAGCTTGTCTTTTATTCGAGTCTAGCACTGCACCTTCATATTTTGTTCATGTACAGATACTTGATATATTTTGTAGTATGCTTTAATTTATGTTAGAGATGATATTGTATTGGTATGAATTGTTGGTATATATAAGTAAATATGTAAATATCGTACCTACAAGTATTGAATGCTATTGCTTCCGTTTTTATTGCTTCGAATTGTTTATTGGTATTAATTGGGGGTACCCGCCTAGCTAGTGAGTTATTTTTTTATTGTCACCCGTTCTCTATAGTTTTGGTTCATGTACAGATCATCCATTTCGTATGTGGACTGAGCTATAGTGCGGGGGTGTGGCATCTCGGCGTTCCGGGTGTTACAACCTCGCACCTTCAACAATAACCTTTGACTATTCTTGAGTTTAAAGACCTACCTAACACACCTATACTCCTAATCCTTGACCTATATCAACTTGCCTCACTCTCTATCTCTCCCTACCTCAAACCCAACGAACCAAACCTCCCCAAAACAAGAAAATATTCTGCGAAGAATAAAGAAAAAGAAGAAGAAAGGGGAAGAGAGGAACCACTATTCACCTATTGAGAAATTGAGCTCATCTCATCATCACCTCCTCAGGCGTCCTTAACCACGCCTCCGGGGCCCAGGGATTCATAAGATTCATAAGGATTCATAGGACTCATAAAGAAACATACCTAACTCGCGAAACCTAGAAACATACGATTCATACTTAAGAAACCTACCATAACAAACATACCTTACCGTGCAACTCGGCATATGCTATACACGTACCTCTCCGTGTCTTCCAAATTCATAATATGCTGAAGGAGGGTCATAGTTTACTTGACGCTACACGGTTTGGAGCATAGCCTCGTTGCAAAACCATTTTAAGCTTATATACTCCCGTACGTATAATTTCAGAAGAATTCATATTAAATCGAATAACAAGATTCATAACGTATCATAAGACATATATTTAGTATATATATAATAGTATATTCGCATGCGGGCTTGAAAATGAGCATATAGGGTCGTAGGTCGTATTAACTAAAAGAAAACAAACCTAAACCTCACCTTTTACCGAAAGAGCTCACGAGCGAGCGTTGACAACCAAGAAGGAGCTAAATGGTGGAACCGACACCTCCGAAACTCAACTCTGAGACAAACAAATGCAAACTTATGACTTAGACTTGTTCGTGAACCAATTAGACACATGGCGATGCATAAGAATGCAAAGGGATGCAATGCATGTCGTAAATATTCATACTTAGGCATTCATAAGGTTAATATTCAAAAAGGAGATCATGAAATGCAAGGAATGTTAAACGTAACACTTAAGTCATTTAAATTCAAATTCATATAAAACGTATCATATCACTTCATGATTTATATCCATAATTCATAGCATAAAATTTCACAATTTAAAGGTCACATTCCAAGAAATAATTTCCTAAGGTAGTCATAATATCATATTATTTTTAAATAATCAAATTATAGCACTTAACTTCCAATTACTTAAATATAAAACGTAGTATATATATAATATATTATACACATGCATACCTACGTACATTAAATATTACCTATATACACATATATACACTCTAAATTGCATAACATATCATACATTGATTCCACGTAAAACCCATGCAAAGGAACAAAATTTAATCCATAAGAATTCTATTTAAAAATAAAAGCCATTGTTTAATATCCAATTAATAATAACAAGACCATATTCATAATATCATTCACCATATATACATTAACTAATTCATGCATTAACTACATAGGAACCATGCAAAAGGAGCAAGATTGAACAAGAAAACATCTAAGGAACAAAGAGATAGCAATTAAATCAATCAAGCAATGGCAAGCCATCTCCCCGCCAGGGGAGATTCTCTTTGCAGCCTTCCTCGGCCGGGGAAACAAGGAAATGGTCCAGTAGCTATCAGGGCAAAGTCCCGGCCGGGGACTTCTTCCATGCAAATCTCCCTGCCCGGGAAGATTCATTCCAGTCGTGCAGCAGTTGAAAACGAAGCTTGTCTCTCCTCTGTTCCAAGGCTTACAATAGTGGCAACAAAATGACAAGCAACAAGGCATAAAAGAAGGCAGCAAACGCAGCAGCAACAGCACATAAGCTCCCCAACAAACCGGCAACTCAGGCATCAAACGAAAGAAAAGGAAAGGCTTGGAAAAACATGAATTCCATTAATGGCGTCTTTGCATACACCCAACCAACACTTAATACAAGTTTACACAATCACAAATGAGGCACAAGGAACATAAATATAACGTCATATCAAGATTAAATCCAAAGGAATTCAAGAAATCTCATACTCAACAATTAGACTTAACTATTCATTCAAATGCCCAAAACCATATCATTCATGGATCAAAATCAGAAAATTATGGATGGAAATGATCATATAAGCATATAGATATCAAATATGTACTTACCCCTTGAAGAAGATGGAGAAAAATGGAGATTGGAGCTCATAATCTCACTTGGGTCTAAAGTGACGGGAATGGAACTGTTGTTGCTCCAAAGATCAGATTTTTCCTTTCCTTATCTTGCTTGGATCGAAGTGATGAGTATAGGGGTTGATAGAGTACTGATTTGGGGTCAAGCGGGGCCAAGAATCATGGGAAAAGGTTGAAAGATGAGGGACTCATGTGCAAATTAGTGAAAGGTGGACATAAAGACACGAATCAATTTTCCGGGCAAATTTCGGAGCATCAAACGGGCTTAGAAAAATATGAGGCTAGTTTCCTTAGCTTGAAAATCTCGTTATGAGTCTGGCGCCACTTCCGGAATTTGAATCCAAATTCCCGAGCTCAAGTTATAAATTCCGGAACACAAGGCGCGCTAAAACTAGTTAGGCCCTCGAGTCCCCAAAACAAATAAAATGGTACGATACCATTTCAAACAAGTCCGAAAATGTAAAACGAACACATAAACGAATTCATAACTCACAAATCTCAAACATTTCAGAAAAGCACGAAATTTTGATCTCAAATCGATGATAAACGCAACACATTTCAACAAAAAAGCATATTATTCAAATATTAATAAAAATTAAATTTCAAAAAATAATAAATAAAATAAATATTAATAAAATTTTATTAAAAAGTCTATTTTTCAATTAGGTCGAAAGCTTTCAAAAAGTTGCAATTAAGTCCAAAGCCAAGTTTTCAATTAAGTCAAAAAATTTTAAAGTCATACAATTACATACTTAATTAACGTATATCACATAATTCACGAAATTAGCATACTCGGGAATTAAATTCAAAAATAGAAAAATTAAATACAAAAGTTAAGACATGAAAATTAAACAATTAGAGCATATAGATCGCTTAAACAATTAATTCAACGTATAAATTAAATCAAAAGAAGAATAAAACGCTGGGAAAACCTCTCGTAAAACATTATAAAATTGTAGGGAACCAATAGTTAGAAGGATAGAAAAACTCTCGGGATCTTTAAGCTTCGGGGGAAGCTTCCTTTGAATGATGACACTATATTCTTCAGTGGGTGAAACCGTAGCAAAGTCTTTAGACTTTCCTTTTCTTGAAACCACTTCCTTCAAAAACTTCAAGTGCGTATAAAGGGGATATTAATGTGAAGCTGCTTAAAGATACTTAAGAACTTTTCCAATTATTTCTCTAATTTCTGCTCTTGTAATCTTTGGGGAAGAAGAACCGGTGGCACATAAGACTTGGGTGCCACACTTACCTTTGGTTTTGAAGGGAGCTCCTTTTTTTTCTCCTTTATGTTCACCTTCTCCTTCTCAACGACCTCCTCAACCTTCTTACAACCCAAATTGTCAACATCAGGATCTGCAAGCAACTTTAGACCTTTATTCTCCCCACTGTTTTGTACAAATATAGCCTCACAGTGCTCTTTAGGATTGTTTTTGGTTTGACTTAGCAACATTCATGGGCCTATCATATTTAAAGATTGGGCAATCTGACCAATCTGAGTCTCCAAATTTCTGTTCTGATTCACCAGCTGTTCCACTTGAGTTTCCAATTTCTAATATCTGTCAGTAGAGACACTTATAAACTTCTCAAGAGCTACTTCCCATCCCTAATTTTGTTCCTCTTGAGGAGGTGGGGCGTGGTATGGAGCAGGTGGTCTCGGTTAAAATTGAGGCCTTGGCTGGAATTGTGGTCTTGGATGAGATGGTGGTTGTTGGACATTCTAATTATTAGACCAGGAAAGATGGGGATGGTTCTTCCAACCCGGATTGTAAGTGTTTGAGTAAGGGTCATTCATCGGTTTTGAGTTATTTACATAACTCCATTGCTCTTGCACCTGTTCCCCTGTATTGGTATAAGGAGACACGTTAAACGCATGTGGACCACTACAAATTTCATATATTACATGAACTGGTTGGGCTTGTTAAGAGCTTCAAGCTGGGCATTAATGGCGGTTAATCCATCTCATTCCGCAACTACTGCTTAAAGCTTGGCTGGTTGAGACTGGCTTCTGTCATACACAAAAACATCATTTTATGACATATTATCTAACAGTTCTTTAGCAATGGTCTCAGATTTGGACATGAACGCTCTGCCAGCGGCGGCATCCATCGCTCTTATGTATGTAGAGGACATCCCATTGTAGAAAGTCTGAATCAATAGCTAACCGGGAATCCTATGATGAGGGCACTTCTTCATCAAATCCTTAAATCTTTCCCAAGCCTCATAGAAGGATTCCCCATCTAGTTGTCTAAAACCTTGAATATCTTTCATGTACTTCGTGGTCTTACTAAGAGGGAAGAACTTGGCTAAGAAAACCTCAGAGAGCGCATCCCACTTATGAAATGATTCATTGGGTACAGTACTTAACCATGTTTTGGCTCTTTCCCTTAGTGAAAATGGGAAGATGCTAACTCGAATAGCATCGGTTGTGACATTGTAGATCTTGAAGTTATCGCACACCTCAAGGAAGTATTCAAGATATGATGTCGGATCCTCTAGTGGTAATCCTGAAAACGAATTGTTTTGCAACAAGTTGATCATAGCTGGTTTGATCTCAAAGTAGTTTGCTGCAATCGGGCGGCGGGCTACGGTCTGGATTGCTACAGCATTTGGCAAGTTATAATCTCTAATCGTAGGAGGAGGTGGTTGTGGTGGATCTATAACCCCTCCACCTCTTGTAATGTTCGGATCTATATTCATTGGTTCGGTTGAGGATTTCTTACCTTGCTTTTTCTTCTTCCTAACAGTGCTGAGTGTTCTCTCAATTTTCGGATCGTAGGGAACTAGTTCTGAATCTTGAGATCGTCGCATGAACTATAGAACTGTACAAAAGCAAAGAAAATCCTTAGCTCAATTCCACAATAACTAAGGTCAAAACACAAAGTAAAGTAATGGTCTAAAGCACTAGATCAAAATATTTAAGTAATATTAATTTAAAACGCCTTCCCTGGCAACGGTGCCAAAAACTTGTTCTTGTGATTTACTAAGTTAAACCAATCGTGTAAGTGTACACTGAATATACGTGTAACACAATAAGATCGTACCCACAGGGAAGGGAAATCAATCACTACTCAATATCTATCTATAATCGAAAGACCGAACGAATTTAAGTGGGTTACTAATCTACTGAAACTAAACTAAACAATTAACTAGAATAAAGTAATTAACAGAATGGAATTAGATGCACGTGGATTATAATTAGTAACTTGAGTAGTCTAGGGAGTAATAACTTATACATTCCTGATTCAACATAATACTCGTCTGACAAGTGCAATTCTACAACCTAGTCACTTAAGCTTGTATTATCCTCTCTCGAGGTATAACCAAGTGTTCAATTAAGCTCAAAGCTGCTCTCACAGCCATCAATAATTAATTAAACCAACAAGATCAAGACTAGTGCAATTAAAATTCCAGCGGCTTGGCATCGAATAAGATTCACCTTGTATAGATTAAGAACCAAATCTCTTTTGATTCCTAAAAATCTACTAGTTATGAAAACCATCTCAATTACCATCAATTTCTCAATTCTCAGGTAATCCCAGATTATGCTAAGGGTGATCAGGCCTTCACAAGTCAATTAAACCTATTTTCAAAACTAAGAATTAACACAAATCATTCAAGCATTATATCAAACACTTTTCATGCAATCATCATCACTCCCCTAGCCCTAGGGAATTAGCTACACATAATTAACTCAAAACGCATAAACAAAAGAAAATTGCATTAAAGAAATTCATGTTCATCAAGCCAAAACAAAATCTCAAAAACCAACTCATAAATATTCAAGAACTCCGGAAAAACGAATCTAAAATCTAAACTAATTAAAACTAAACTTGGAGGAATTAGTTTGATAACTAAAAACAATAAATAAACCGTAAAAACTGAATTGGCTCTAAGAAAATTGATCCTTTCGTCTTCTCGAAAATCTATCAAAACTCTTTCCAAAGCTCAGTATCTTTCTCTTACTGCTAGGTTACGAACTGAAGAAGCCGCCTGCCAAAAATACTCCAAAAACGTATATAAATAGCTCCACAAATCTGTCTCGCCGCCCTAGGTAACGGGCTTTACCTTTTCATGCATAAATCTCATTAACGCCCGTTATAAGCCGGAAATCATGTTGGCGCTTTTATTATTGGTAACAGGCGTTACCATTTTTCGTCTGTCTACGGTAACAGGCGTTACCCCTGCTGCGCCAAAAATCTCCAGCTACTGCCTCTGGTAACGGGCATTACTAGAGTTACACTGTCAGGGAGTAACGGACGTTACTCCCATACTTCTCCAAAAGCGATGCTCCTATATCCATTAACGGGGGTTAACAACATTGCTCCTCCAAGGAGTAACGGGGGTTACTCCTATTTCCTCCAAAAATACATGAATTCGCATCGTTTCACCGTTTCTTAACTCCAACTCCTAAAACACCTGAATGGAGGAAAATAAATACAAAAATGCATAAATGACAAAAAAATATACTCTAATTAACGCTTAAATCTATGCAAATTTTACACTCAACACTTCTCCAATTGTTTCTCTAATTTCTGCTCCTGCAATCTTTGGAGAAGAGGAACCGGTGGCACATAAGACTTGGATGCCAGACTCACCTTTGGTTTTGAAGGGAGCTCCTCTTTTTCTCTTTTATGTTCACCTTATCCTTCTCGACGACCTCCTCAATCTTCTTAGAACCCAAATTATCAACATCAGGATGTGCAAGTTTACTCCTTCCTCTATAAATAAGGACCCCCAAAATCTCATTTTCCACTTTACAAACTCAGAGTTTTCGATCGAACTTCTGACAAAGATCCAGAGTATTTAAGTAAGGATAAAAGAGCTTCGATTGAGAGGTTTTAGATTTTTTGACTTCTTCATCTTCCACGTTATTTTCTAGGAACGCTTTCATACTCGACCTTCGTTCTCTACTGAAACCTCTTATTCTTCTTCATTTCCTAAAAAATGGCCCCCAAGAAGTCTGTCCCCATGTCGAGGAGGGCTTCGGCTGAGGCCTTTGAACGGCTAGAGAATGGGAGGGTGGCAGCCCAATTCATGGAGGAACTTAAGGAGATGGTGGGGGAAGAGGTTAAAAAGGTGGTCAGGACTAGCAATAGCGGTGGTGCAGCCACCGCATCGAGGCCTTCTAAGAGTAAAAAAGAAGGCCCAGTGGGGGTTAAAAGAAAAAAGGGGTCCAGAAGACCATCAAACCCCACTAGGACTTCAAATTGCAGGTGACCGACTATGAGCGGAGAAAGATTGAGAAGAGGCTGAGTGGCTATGGGCCCTACCTTCCTGGTTATAAGGTATTGAAGCCAGGACCAGGGCAAAAGATGGGAACCTATTAGGCCTAGATTTTGTAATCATTTATAGCCAATTCTATACCTTTATTTGAGACTTGGTTGAGCTAAAATGTGCTTTTTTCAGGATAATTATGAGTTGAAGTCGAAAGTGGAGAAGACGGAACAAAAGGGAAAAGAAAACACTAAGACAGGCCGCCAAGGTCCCCACTATAATTCATAGCGACAACGAAGGAAATTTAAAAGTTCTATCACATTGGTATAAATTTCGGGGCTACGAAGGTCCACTACGTAAAATTCATCACGGTCGCGAAACGTCCCAATCTCAGTTTTATAGAGCCAGTTCAGTCTGTTTCAGAGTTAGGCCTAAGCCCCCCAGCATGTACGAGATTTGCACTGATACTTAAGACTTGTCAGCACTAGGTTTTGGGAGACTTCTCGTGGTATTGTTGTAGAGATTTTGTTAGATCTTACTCCGGGATGAGAGGAGGAAGAAGCCAAAGAATTCAATCTTTACAGTATTTGATTGTGAACAATTCCATTTCTACTGTTTTCTGTAGTTTATCAGTTTTGAGTTGTTTTATTATGCAAACTAAAGTTTGTTAGATTGAGTTTAGACTTAGTTTTATTGCTGAAGATATTGATACTGGTTATGAGTTTGAAGTTTATAAATATGAATTCCTTTAGTTTAATTGTTGGTGATCTAGTTTTAATTATTATGAGTAGCCAAACCCCGTTAGACAAGGGGATGATAATTATGTAGTTTTTGTGATTGATGATATACTAGATTGAACTCTGATAGGTTTCTATGTTATGAATTCTATGTTTCGTTTGCATATTAGAGCCTGATCACCTTCAGCATGATCTTAGAATTTACTTCGAATCGAGAGATTGTTTCTAGATTTGGATTGGGAGTTTATACACTTAGAATTAATGTTTTGAAGAGATTTAGTCTATTTCTGAGCAATTGAGTAATAGGAAATGTAATTTGTCACTGCTATGTATACACTAATCTTGTTTGATTGGTGTAAGGGAGAATTGACCGTAAGAGCGGCTGTTAAACTTAAGTAAGCACATGTATTTGACTTTGACAAGTGCTTACACTACAATAAAATAGCCGAAGACCAACGCGAAAAAACAGACAGAAATTTCCATCGGTCTTTTGTTGGAATTTCTAATGGAAAACCTATAGAATTCCTAAAGCTAAGAAATTTTGCATTCCAACGAAAAAGTCGTCGGAATCCCGTTGGAATTTCATCGAAAAATTTGGAAGAATTTAAAAAAAAAAAAAATTGCGCCAAAAATTCCAGTGGAATTCTGTTGGAATTCCCTCAAAAATTTTGGCGCAATTCTAAAAAAAATTGTGCCAAAACAACCAACGGAATTTTTTCGTTGGTTTTCCATTGGAATTTTAATGAAATAAAAATTCTGACAGGAAAATCCCGTCGGTTTTCTTTTATTCTTCATAAAAAAAAACCAACGGTATTTTTCCGTTAGTTTTCCATTGGAATTTCAATGAAATAAAACTTTCATTGGTTTTCCATCGGAATTTTTCAATAAAATTTAATTAGAAAATTACGATTATAGTTAATACAAATAATTATATATTTAAAAATTTTATAATATACAAATTATAAATTATTAATATAATATTTTATATACTTTTAAGTATATACATAATTAATTAAAACACAAAAGTATATAAGCTAACAATTTTTATATATTATCTCAATAAATATAATTATATTTAATTCAATTAATCATATATTTAAAATTTTATATTTTAAATTAATAACAAAAACTATTTAAATAAATAATTGAAATTAGTGTATAAATATATTTAAAGATATTACATTAATGAAAAGGAACTTGTCCAAGTTGGTAAAGGAGTCATTATTCTTCCTTGGAGACCCGAGTTCGAATCCCCGCTCGTACAATTAACGTAAGAATTAGTTCCGGTAATGGCTCAAGCTTGGCTAGTTGATTTGGGGGTGGTTCGGGTATCACAAATTAAATTTTTAATTTTTTTTAATTTTTTAATTTTTATTCTTATTTCCGACAGAATACCAATGGAAAATTTCATTGGAATTCTGTCGGTTAGCTTAAAAATTAAATCATTTTTGTTCCGTTGGTTTCCTGTTGGAATTCCATTGGAAATTATTTTGTTGGAAAAATAATTTGTCCGATGGAATTCCATCGAAATTATATTTCCAATGGAAAACCAACGGAACTGACCTGTCGGTACCCAATTTCAATGATGTTTTACCCAGCGGGCACCATCCTGTCGGTTTTCCATCGGGTTTCCATCGAAAATCATTTTTTCCAATGGAAAACTAACAGAATTTCTGAAATTCCAGTTGGAATTCGGTTGTTTTTTGTAATGTTACATACACATGCGTAATTAAAATTGTGGAAACCTAAGCATTCATTAAGGATTCAGATATTAGACTGCATTATTATTATTCCCCTGGCTACGTGTTGTTGTGATTTTCTAAGTTAAACCAATCGTGCAAGTGTACACTGAATATACGTGTAACATAATAGGATCGTACCCACACAGAAGGGAAATCAATCACTACTCAATATCTATCTCTAATCTAAAGACCGAACGAATTCAAATGGGTTACTAATCTATTGAAACTAAACAAAACAATTAACTAGAATAAAGCAATTAACAGAATGGAATTAGACGCACGTGGATTAAAATCGGTAACTTGAGTAGGCTGGGGAGTAATAAGTTATACATTCCTGATTCAACATAATACTCGTCTGACAAGTGAAATTCTACAACCTAGTCACTTAAGTTTGTATTATCCACTCTCGAGGTATAACCAAGTGTTCAATTAAGCCCAAAGCTGCTCTCGCAGTCATCAATAATTAATTAAACAAGATCAAGACTAGTGCAATTCAAATTCTAGCGGCTTGGCATGGAATAAGATTTACCGTTGTATAGATTAAGAATCAAATCTCTTTGCATTCCTAAAATCTACGAGTTATAAAAACCATCTCAATTACCATTAATCTTCCAATTCTCATGTAATCCTAGATTATGCTATGGGTGATCAGGCCGTTGCAAGTCAATTAAACCTGTTTTCAAAACTAAGAATTAACACAAGTCATTCAAGCATTATATCAAACACTTATCATGTATTCATCATCACTCCCCTAGCCCTAGAGAATTAGCTACTCATAATTAACTCAAAACCCATAAATCTAAAGGAAATTGCATTAAAGAAATTCATGTTCATCAAGTCAAAACAAGTCTCAAAAACCAACTCGTAAACATTCAAGAACTCTGGAAAAACGAATCTAACATCTAAACAAATTAAAACTAAACTTGGGAGAATTAGCTTGTTAATTGAAAGAAATAAATAAAACTGGAAAACTGAAATTATTTTAAGAACTCGATCCTTTCGTCTACTCAAAATTCTCTGAACAACTCAATCAATGGCTTTGTATCTTTCTCTTGCTTCTAGTTTACGAACTGAAGAAGCCACCCCCAAAAATACTCCAAAAACGTATATAAATAGCTCCACAAATCTTTCTTGCCGCCCTAGGCAATGGGCATTACCTTTTCATGCATAAATCTCATTAACGCCCGTTACAAGTCTGAAATCGTGTTCGTGCTTTTATTAGTGGTAAAGGGCATTATCACTTTTTCTCTCTCCCGTTACACCTCCTATGCCAAAAACCTCCTCCTACTGCCTCTAGTAACAGGTGTTACCAGAGTTGTACTTTCAAGGAGTAACGGGCATTACTCCCATACTTTGCCGAAAGTGATGCTCCTTAGTCTCTTAACGGGGGTTAACAACATTATACGTCGAAGGGGTAATGGGGGTTACTCCTTATTTCTCCACAAATGCGTGAATTCACCTCGTTTCATCGTTTCTTAACTCCAACGCAATAATCACCTTAACGGAGCAAAATAAACACATAGACGCATCAAGCGGCACAAAGATATACTCTAATTAACGCTTAAATCCATGCGAAGTTTACACTCAACACTAATTTTTATCATTAATTTCTGCCATGTTTACTTGCTTAGTTGTTTTTGTCTATTTCAGTTTAATTACTAGCTTAACTAAATCCTTAATTTTTATTTTGGTCTATCGATTGGAGAAACTACTAAGCAATTGATTGGTTTTCCTTCCTGATGGGATTGACACCTTATGTGGTACAATTGCTTAGGTACACTTGCATGCATATAGTGTTTATTTAATAGACTCACCAATAAGTTTTTGGCTTTATTGTACGGGAAGACGTCAAATCACTCTTGCTTTTCGTATTAGTATTTAGTATTTTAGATTTATTCTTTTACCTTTCTGTCTACTCTTTTTGCTTTTGATAGAAGTTGTCTACCTTTTGCACGTGCTATTACATGCGAAAGCCTCAGCATTTGGACTCTTTCAAACTTGATCCTGAGATTGAAAAGATCCTTCGATCTATTTGAAAAGAGCGTCAGTGAAGAAAACAACTACGACCTTTTCCAATGGCCAAAATGAGAAATGGTAATAACGGGCTACCACTGCAGAAAGGAGTTGATCCTCCACCATCAATGGCATTGTGAGACTATGCCATGTTTAATGTAGGACTGATTCAGGAAAACTTTTATTACACCGACTGTTACTGTAAATAACACGATTTTGTGTCTCGGAATTAAGTTAAAAAGCTCAACTTCCAATCTAAGAAATTCAAACACAATTCAATCAATTTGATTTAAAATAGTTTTGAATCAAAATTTTCAGAAAAACTTTTTTTAGAAATTTCCGGGAAAACACAGATTTAAATTTCTCAGATTTCTAAAAAATTCATAAATACTCAATTGCATCCAAATCTAAGAATTTCTACTAAATTGGTAACAAAGAGACTAATCAAGAATAGGCCTTGCAAGGTGGCTCTGATGCCACTTGTTTGGAAGAACAAGAAACAAAACCGCAATGGAATTAAAATTTTTTTTTTCAAAAGTAAGATCTAGACTTACAATTCCTATTCCCGATTCATAGAGTATCAAGAACTTATTGTTTTCAAGTCTTTCTTGACACGTTTGAGCCGCCCACGAATGCTCTTCAAGCGGCAAGTCCCACAAGCTCTTTTCGAATCTTCAAAACTCCAAAATAGCAGCACGCTAGAGTAATAATCCACACCAATCTTGATCACGATCTAAATAAGGAGGATGCTAGTGTTATATTAAGTGTTTAGGCTCTCTAGGGTTTGTGGGATATAATTTGGAGAAGGAGAGATTTGCTATCACCTTTCATGGGTTTCGAACCCCATGTATTTATAGGCAAGGGGTTCGAACCCCTCTTGCTTGTAGGAGAAGGTTTCCTTAACCTTCAAGCCAAGGGATTTCTTACATGGAAAGAAAGTTTTTCTACTTTTAACCAACTTATCTTGCATGCAATAATATCTAACTCCTTTAAATATTTTATTTATTCATAATAAATAACTTGATGCTAGTAATTAATTAATTCTCAATTAATTATTTATTAGACTTTATTCCTTCAAATTAGGACTTAATAATAATTCATTCAAATTAAAGTCCATTAAATAATTAATTAAATTAATTATTTAATTATCACACAAAGAGTGACACATGTCACTCAATGACACGTATGGCCCTTTCCAATCCTTGATTTGTTTGATCAACTCATATAATCGATTCAAGCCATAGCCCTCTTACTCAGGCATTTTATGTATGACCCTCTAGGCACTTAATTCAATTAGTTGTGACCCTGATTAATTAATTCTCAATTAATTAATCAGTCCACAGATCACACTACCATAGTCTAGCAACAGTTATGTGGCTCATAGATGAATAAGAATATTTCAATTTGAAAGAACCTTTAAGCCATTGACATATGTGAAATAAGGTCCTCCTACAACCTATCTCTCAATCAAGATCTAGGGCAAGGGAATAACTAGAACCTTAATAATCTAGATCTTAAAGTTAAGTTCATTTTATATCCATTTGATCTCGATCCAAGAATCCCATTTCTTGATCTCGATGTATTGCCTTGGCCTAGGTATCCTCGATAGCATATGTGTTGTATGATTTACTTAAGTTAAAACTAATCGTGTAACTGTACACTAACATACGCGTAGCACAATAGGATCGAACCCACAGGGAAGGGAAATCAATCACTACTCTATATCCTTCTCTATTCTAAAGACCGAACGAAAAGTAATTGTTGTTGTTATCTATTAATCTACTAAACAGAAATTGACAATTAACTAGAATTAAACGCAAGTAACACTAGAACACATGAATTAACTTCAGTAAACTAAACAGGCAGGGGAAAGTAATGAATCATACAATTAAGAGTCAATATAATACTTGTCTAACAAGTGTAATTCTACAACCTACTCACTTATATTTGTATTACCCTCTCTCAAGGTATAAACAAGTGCTTAATTAGTGTTCAATGTTGCTCTCACAATCACCAATAGTGAATTAAACCGTAGGGACAAGACTAGTGCAATTCAATATTCTAGCGGCTCGACATGGAATAAGATTACTGTTGTATAAGCTATGACCAAATCTCTTTATATCCTACAACTTACAAGCTATGAAAACTATCTAAATTACCATCAATCTCTCGATCTATAGGCAATTATGCCAAATGCTTAGGGTGATCAGGCCATCGCAAGTCAATTAAAACCTGTTTTCAAACTAAGAATTAACACAAGTTATTCAAGCATCATATCGAACATCTACCATAGAGAATTAGCTAAAACTCATAATTAGCTACTCATAATTAAAGTAAAACTCATAAAACTAAAGGAAATTGCATTAAAATAATTCATGTTCATCAAATCTAAACAAAGTCTTAAAAACAAAAGCATAAATATTCAGTAATAACTAAAAATGAATCTAACATAGAAAAACTAATTAAAGCTAAACTCAAAGGAATTAGTTTGATAATTAAAGAAACAATAAAATCAAAAATCGTTCTAAGAATTCAATCCTTTCGTCTTCTCGAATTCTCTGAAAAACTCCTCTGAAACTCCTTGTCTTCTCTCCAAACCCTAGGTCACGACCTGGAAGAAAAAGCTCTCTGAAAAAGACTCCAAAATGCTCTAATATAGTAGCCCAAATAATTCTCTCGCCGCCCTATGTAAGCCCCAATTTTCCGGAAGTTCAGGTAAGAACGCCACGTGCGGGTCTTCGGGAGTTGGGGGCTTATTTTAATTAATTTATTTGGTTATTCAGTTTTTTCATAACATTATATGCATTATATGTTCTTTCATTTATATGAAATATCGTCAACATGAAATTTACGTGAATTAATTGTAAAGTGATTAAATGCTTATATGTGTCCTTACTTGTTCATTTACTTAAATATGCGGACTTAATTTCATTATATGAATTAGAGTTAAATGATTTGTTTCCATGGAATGAAACTAGATTGCATCCATTCAAATATTTCAAGGACCTAAGTGCAAATAAAGGTGATTCATGCATTGAGTGGAAGACTTTATATATGTCATATACATTCATCTCTTCATTACATTTCATTCATCATATTTCATCAAAATCTCATACACTTACACACACTATCTCACGGTTAGAACACCAAGGAAGGAAGGGAAGATTTCATCAAAATTTCAAGTTTGATTCAAGGAGGAAATTACATACTTTGGAAGTATCATTATCATCTCATCACTTCATCCATTCTATCTTCCATTTTAAGGTATTATGTAAAGTGGTATCGATTTCATGAATCTGTTGAATTTACGTTTGAGTAGGGTTTGTTGATTATGTGATGTTTTCTTGTTTATTCATGGTTAGAAGCATGTTTAGGGCCTTTATATTTCAAGGGTTACATGAAAGCCTGAGTTTCATGAGAAGTTGGAAGTCTTGGCTTTTATAGGGTTTTGAATAATGATTCTAGATGATCTGATGCATGTTTTATGGTCTATCTGAGGTATAAATGAAGTATAATGTGTATATTATGTTGTTGAGCA
The DNA here is from genome assembly GCA_037501455.1 of Lantana camara. Taxonomy (NCBI): domain Eukaryota; kingdom Viridiplantae; phylum Streptophyta; class Magnoliopsida; order Lamiales; family Verbenaceae; genus Lantana; species Lantana camara. Next base: position 95,454,181 of record CM074861.1, read on the forward strand.
ATTGTTATGGATAGATTTGTTGGTTTTTGGTTCTTGGTTCAGTTTCCCCTGTTTTCCCCCATATATTTTTGCACCAGACCAGGCCCACACGGGAGTTGGTGCCTTAGACCATTTTGCAAATGCCCGTGTGGATACTGTCTGTTTCCTGCTTGAACCTCCAAACGCCCATTTGGTATTCCTTCACAAAACCCATACGGGCGTGTGGAAACCTTCTATCGTGTTTTTAAGTTTTACTCGTTTTACGTGCTATCTTCGTACATTCTTTTCCATGGCCTTTTTCGAGCTCTTTTAAGTGTTCTGAAGTATTCGCATGGGTTAAAGTCACGTATGCATGTATGATTATTCAAGCATGAAAGTTTTCTTGATTTGCATACTACTTAACATATGAATTTCATATAATATGATCTATACTCGCAAATATGTATTCAATGCATGTATCATGATGTTTATAAAGTGCGTTAATTGTCAAATTAAGCTATGTTATTGCGAGATTGCGCCGTTTGCCTTAATTGGTTCATAAGAGTCGTGTCTCATGTACACTTGTCCTTGTTACCCAGATCACGTTCCCGGAGATGAGGAGCACGCTCCGTAGGGTGTTTCCTTATTTCTTTGGTTGGTTGGTAAACGTGAGGTTTAATTTCAAGATATATACAGAACCCATACAACCCTATGTGATGTTTAAAGCCAAAAGATATCTATATATCTATAATTTTCCAAACCTTATTGATTTTCAAAGGATTTCATGAAATGAACGGATTGATTGATTGATTTGGCGAATATATTGTACTGCACTGTGGGCCTGAAGGTAGTGTATTGAGCCAACCGGGAAAGCAAGGGCTGGCGGGTAACACTTACACTATCCTCACCATTTTGGGATGACCCCTGAATCCACCTGGAGGTTTGGTGGAGGAAGGAATCCCATGCGTGGGAGTCATGTTCCTGACGTACACCATGATTGGATGGTTGGGTCTTGCAACCCCACCATCATCCGGAGGGAAAAGGGTTCATGAAACTGCTACTTGATTGCACGTTAATTAATTGCATGATCACTTAATCAATGGAAACATTCATGATTGTTCACTATTGGAGAAAGGTTGGAGACTTGCTCTCACTCGCCGGGCCACTGATTGAATTGAATTTAATTGAATTGTAAATTAATTAGTTGTAATCTCGGGTGAGTTATACTTTTTATTGAACTTATATGGTCTTCTTTTATAAAACCTTACCGGAGATTATAGTTTGCATAGTAATTGTGCTTATAATTATAAACCCCTCACTCAGTCTTTCTTAGACTGAAACCTCACATTTTCAGGTTTTGCAGGGTGCGTGCTAGACAGGATTTGAGTCTTTCCTTTTAGGTCTAGCACTTGTCATTCTCGTTTTCATGTACATTTTTGATGCATATCTACTACTTATGTCTATTATGACTTATCTTGGAGGGTTGATTGTATATTTTGTAATGATGGTAATGAATATGTTAATGAATTGGACTGTATGTATTAAGCTTCAGTTGTAATGGCTATGCATGTTGGTATTTAATTGAGGGTTAGTCCCGCCTAGCTAGAGAGTCATTTTTTTTAGTATCTCCCGTTCGCTATAGGCTTGATTCATGTATGGGTGATCGTTCCATATATGGATTGAACTATAGTGCGGGGGATGTGGCTACCTATCGTTCCGGGTGCTACACCCTAGGTAACGGGTGTTACCACTCCGTTTACATTTATTGTTAACGCCCGTTACTGCTGAAATCACAGTAACGTTTTTATTAGTGGTAACGAGCATTACCACTTTCCTTCTGCATAGGGGTAACAGGCGTTACCCCTCTTCTCTCGCCAAAAGCTCCACTCCTGTGTCTTGTAACGGGGGCTACTGAATTTGTATTCCTAAGTGGTAATGGAGGTTACCACATTTTCCTCCAAAAAATACATGAAATTGCTTTGCTTTACCGTTTCATAATTCCAACTCTAAAATCACCTAAACGGAGCATAACAAACACATAAACGCATCAAACAGCATAAAAAATATAATCTAATTATGCTCAAAATCATACAATTTCTACACTCAACAAAATCCCCCACACTTGACTATTGCTCGTCCCGAGTAATATGGAAATCAAGAAAACACATCTTCATCAAACCATCTCCTCAAAACAATCATCAAATCTTCGCCTAAAAAAGTCTAGCTCATCCAATCAAGTACTCATGAATATAAGATCATCAAAACTTATTATGAAAAGTATACCCTTTGTGTAGTATGTGAATCAAACGAAACAATGTACAACGACTAGAATGACAAATTCATAATTCCCTTCTAAGTTCTAATCATCAATTTCGGAGTACACTCTTCGCACCTATCTCCACTAATGGAATGAAATCAAGACTTAGGTTCGGTAGGTCTTTCGAGCTTGTAATGTAGGCTTAGGGTAAGGTTATTGAAATTTGGATCAAGTGACTACTCACCAAGCTTACATCATTAAATCTTTAAATTCAAGGCATATCAATTTCGCCATTAAACACGAAAATCCCCAAAATTCTTCAATTGTACCCTACGCTCTCAATCTCACACTTCGCATAATTTTTCTTTTCTTTTCTTTTGCTCTTTCTTCTTTCTTTTTCCATATCTTTTCTTTTTCACACTTTTCTCATTCTTTTTCTTTCTCTTTCTTACAATAATCTCACAAATTCAATCACAAGAATAACGAAAAGGGGTCAAAAGATAGATATTGACAATAAAAATCAAATGAGCAAGTCTTGGTGTAAATATTATCAAGGTAGTTATTTCTATGTTGTGCATTGGCTTATAATGTGGCTAAAAAAATCTTTGTACAACAATTAGGCTCAACGAAGTCAATAAGATTACGTTATTTAGTGAAAAACGGCTAAACAGAAAAGTTTATTATCCTCCGACAACGAATGCCTACTTCACTTCCATAATCTTTCATTAATTTAAAATTTCACGTCAATAGGACTAAAATGCATCCTAATCAAACCTTAGACTCATTCGGAAATCATCAACTCATCTTTCTAATCAAAGTACATTATAACATTCAAAAGTGCTCAAAATATAAGGGCATACTAACACACTAAATCACCAAATCTCATGTAATTTTCCTCAATTCAAAAAGCTTAACTTTATTCTAGCAAAAGCTCAACAATCAAACTTCAAAGAAAAAGTTCAAAACAAGGGAAAATTTCCAAATTTTTTCAAAATTACTCGATTTTTAGCAAATCACAAGTGAAACTACAACTAATCATGCAAATATTCAATAAAACTCATAACGAACATGCAGTTCGTGCGACCCATAGTACCTAAATCAAACAAATATAGCAAGACAAAGCACATAAAAATCAATCACAATTCACTTAGACAATTTATCAAACACCTTGTATGTATAGGCCTAGGGCGTGAGTTCTAACTTAGATTTCTTCAATCTACCCAACTCGAATTCGCACTAGCTTATAATCTATAATTTAAACTCAAAATTCTCTACCTTCAACTTCATAATTCGGACTCAAGACTACTTAGAAGTTAGGATTCTTCAAAAATTCAACCCAGTTCAAGTTAAATTCAATTCAAGGCATTAATCCTAATTCTAGCATGCATAATCTCTCAATTTATCAATTCAATCTCAGAGTGTCTCCTAACATGCAACTCAATCCTAGGTTTCAATCTTAGATCGAAAAAATTAACTGTAACAATTCACCCTAAGAAAGGAGATATTGACTTACCTTGTTTCACAAAGAAAGAGAGAGAGGGTGTAGACTTGGTGGTAATGCTTCTTGGTTGCAAATTGATAATAGTTGTCCAAGGGGAACTATTGAATCTCTTCTAAGGTAGAATGAGTGTGTGCAAGTGTATTTATAAGTTTGGGCGAGAAAAATCCGAAATTGGGTAGGAAAAGCATTGATTTAGCAGTAAAAACGTGTTTCCTAAACCCAGAGATCGCAAAATCGGACCGGTAACGGGCGTTACCGGTTTTCCTCTTGAAAGGGGTAACAGTTGTTACCTCTATTGGCCCTGACGCCTAACTCTGTTATTGGGCGTTGCCAAAAAATAACTACGAGGGTGTAACGCCCGTTACTAATGCTGTCCAACACGCCTGACCTCCTTAATGGGCTTTACCAAAAGGTAACCACAATAGTGTAACGCCTGTTACTACACGTTCCGCCTAACACACATTAAAATATAAACACAAACCGGATGGTGCTTAATCACGTTAATTAACCGAAATTAACTCATAAAATTCAATTAAACCATAGTGCACCATTCTCAAGACACATAAACATATGTATCCATGCATAGCAACAATTCATTCTCCTCACAAAAAAATATATCTCATGCACATGCATACGAACAAAGTAATTGGAGTTCAATATTGATATCAAAGCTCAAATCACGGTCCTTGCATCATCTAGAATTTGGCTTCCTAGCAAAACATCAAGTGACCTGCAAATAAGAGAGACAACTCAATTAACGCAAGAAAACAAGGACGAAAGAAACGAAAACAATGAAAACAAAAAAAATAAAACAAAACAAAAGGAAAAGGAAAGAAAAATTAGTTCTAAGTTATAGTCGTTAGCTTGACTTTGAAAACTGGATTGGGGATTAACAATCCCCAAGTAACGAGTCACAAGGAGTGACCTTATTCTTGTTACACACAAAACCGAAGCTTGATCGTTAAGTATCTAATTCCAAAACATTCTTTATTCTCAATTTTCAAGACTTCGGTTCTCCTTCCCAATCAACTGCATCTCTTTTCTTCGTAAATAGTGTCGTTCCATCTTTGGTCTCACGTATCACCTTGATCATGCAACACTTATTCGGAATCGGCGGTGGTGTCATGGAACCAAAATTCCTAAACTCCTTTCTTTCATCTCCTATTTTAAATGTGAGCCGTCCATTCTAAACATCTATATCCGCTCCAGCCGTGGCTAGAAACAATCTTCCAAGGATCAATGGCATCCTCTCACCGCTCTCAACATCAAGAACTACAAAATCAGTAGGAATGTGGAGTCTTCCAACTTTTACTAAAACATCTTCAAGAATTCCTATCGGATATTTCATCGATCTGTCTGCTAGTTGGAGTGTCATATTAGTCGGTATAAGCTCCTTCACTCCTAATTTCCTGCAAGTAGATAACAGAATTATACTCCACTAGCTCCTAAATCACATAAAACATTATGAAATTGTAAAGAACCAATAGTAAGAGGAATTGAAAAACTCCCTGGATCCTTAAGCTTCGGGGAAAGCTTATGCTGAATAATGGCACTGCATTCCTCAGTAAGTATAACAGTAGTGAAGTTCTCAGTCTTCTCTTTGCTTGAACTCACTTCATTCTCTAAGTTCTCCTTTTAATATCATCTTCCTCTTCAACTTTCTCAAGTACAACTTTCTCAACCTGCAAGTATCTTCGGACCTTCATTCTCTATATTGTCTCCTACAAATATGGCCTGACAATGCTAATTAGGATTGTTTTCAGTTTTACTCGGTAGCATTCCTGGGCTTCTCAGATTCAAAGATTGGGCAATCTGACCAATCTGAGTCTCCAAAGTTCTGGTCTGATTTACCACTTGATCCAATTGAGCTTCCAACTTCTGATTTTGACCCGTATATACGATTATGAATTTCTCAAGTGCAACCTCCCATCCCTGCTTTTGCTCCTGTTGAGGGGGCGCAACACTAAATGGGGCTGGTGGTCGTGGTTGAAATTGCTACCTAGGCTGAAACTGGGGCCTAGGTTGAGGTGGTTTTTAAACATTCTGATTATTAGACCAAGAAAAGCGAGGGTGGTTCTTCCATCCTGGATTGTAGGTGTTTGAGTAGGGATCATTTGCTGGTCTGAAGTTGTTTGCATAATTCGCCTGCTCTTGCACCTGTTCTCCTGCATTGTTAAGAGGACACATATTAAACTCATGTGGACCACTACAAATTTCACAAAGTACCTGAACTAGTTGGGATGGTATCCCAACTGCGTTGATAGAAAGTTGATCTAACTTCTTGTTAAGGGCCTCAAATTTGGCATTGATGGTGGTTAGGCCATCTAACTCTATGGCTCCTACTTGCACTTTCGCTGGTTGTGAATTGATGGGTGCCGAATCCACCAAATAATAATCCTAAACTACTAAACACAATAAATTGTGTATAGTGGCGAAGGGTCGATCCCACAGAGATTGGATGGTCTCGTAAATCTCCTAATAGCCTAGCAAACAAACAACAAAAGTAAAAGAAGGGGGGGAGGTTAACGCAATAAACTAAAGGTGCAGGAAATAAAATAACAAGCTGAAATTAAACACTAACTAAAGAACATGAAATTAAAGTAGCTAGGAAATAATACTCTAGTCAAGTTATTTGTATGATTCAAGCTAATGATTCGATCATAGGTGCAATAATAAACTTCAATTCCATTTGATAGATTGGCTGCGGCGGACAACAAGCTCTGCACACCCTAGTCCTTTCTTAAGTTTATAATGATCATGAGAAGCTCATTAACCATCTTCTTATCACAAAAGCAGTCTTAAAGATACGATCCTAAGATTTAACTTTGTGACAGCATTAATCATGAAAAGGACACCAATCCTAACCAACAAACTCAAGAAGCTTGGAATGTTTAAGTTATTATACATGCATCTCATCATTATCAAGCAAACATGGTGGTAAGCCTTCAATGATGTGTAACTCTTAGGCACATCTAACATGACAATTACGGATCAAGTTATTTGTGCAGTCAAATGAAGCAAGTATCAAGACAATAGTTGATCAGAAAATTATCCCAAAACAAGTCCATACAATTCGAACAAGAAGCATGCATATACCAAGGAATTCGAAGATGTAAGAACCGATTAAACCTCACAAATCATAGCATGAATCACTAAATAACTTAACTAGAAATAAAGAGCTTAACTGCTGTTCATATTTACAGAAAATAGAGAGCTAACAAACTGTAAAGAACTGAATTTAAACTAGCTAAGCTTGTCTACAAAACATATGTTAAACTACTCCATAAACTATCTATGAAATTCAAGTAAAAGAGGGAAAGAAGGAGGAATTCTTGCTCTTGGCCGAAACAGGGGATCAGCCCCTGTTCTTGCTCTGCTCCAGCAGTAGCAGCTGCTACGTTCCTTCCTCTCCCACCCCCCAAAGCTGAGTTCTCCCCCTTTTGCCTTCTAATTCTAGCTTATATCTCCAAGTTTGCAAGTTGGGCACACATTTTAAGACCAAGATTCCTTTAGAAAGTCTAAGTATGATAATTGCATGCCTTGAGACGCACAAAACTGAATAAAGCTGATGCAAGTTGGCTCAATTCGCCAAAAATAGAAAGTCAGCCGCCACTGTTGACTTTGTGTCTGCTGCGTCGCCCTTAGCTTAAGGGATGATCATGGCTTAAGGTCATGGCTCAGTTCTTTTTCTGCACTTGGCGATTCTTTTAGTCCAGCTTTTGCATAATCCTTCATTTTAGCTCCAGTAGACCTATAAAGCCATAATTAAGCTTAATTAAGCACATTTTCAGTTAATCACAAGGGGGAAAAACAAAGCAATTGTAGCACAAATTACACACTATCAAATCCCCCCACACTTAGACTTTGCTTGCCCTCAAGCAAATTGAAACTAGACTTCAAGCAAGGTTATCCCCTAACCACTACAGCCCCACAGTTCATCAACGAGAAAATGTGAACACTAAAATGAGTTTGATAACAAGTCTCCACAGCCTTTCAAAATGGAAAAGAACAAATCTTAAGTGTTTAACTTGGTAGAGAATGTTAGGGAATTTAAGATTCATTTAAGCATGCATATTTACCATATAGCAAACACAACATGTGATCAAAGAGTACTTATTCTGGACTGTCAAAATTCCAACAAAACAAGAGATAAAGTGAGGGTTCCAACATAACACTAAATTTCAAAGTGTTGTCTATTTCGGGTGTCATAATACCGCTTTGGTAATATATGACTATCCCTAGACTGCACTAAGTGCATCACTCATGGTCACCCATTTTTTCAGTTTATGATTTGTATTCAGCCTTAGGTAACCAGCGGAGTGAAACGAGCGGATTGCATCAAGCAAATGGCTGAAACAGCCTTATTCAGAGAGCAATGGCTTTAAAAGCCTTATTCAGAAACTAAATGGCATTACAGCCTTATTCATAACATAATCCCTCAATCAACATTAACATTAGCATTCAGCATCAATAACATTCCTTTAGACAGTCCAAAAATCGCACACTTTTTCACACATGAAGGTCCAATTTATGCATGCAATTTTAATTTTACCCATTAGTCTAAATTCAAAAACATTCTCTATCAGAGCCAAAGAACTTATAAATTTGATCAATTCCAAGAATTAAACATGGAAATTCATGCTATTTCAACTTATTTTTCATGTTCAAAAGCTCTCAAATCAAAACATGTTGCACATGGTCAGGTTCACACTAACACAGCTACACAAAAACACACCAAAAGGAACTAAGGACCTGAGCAAAAAGAGCTAAAAAGACTAACAACTAGGCTTTCAAATCAGGCAGAAATAAAATAGGACCAATCAAACAAACATGCAAAACAGTCATCTTTACATGCTTTTCATCCTCTACTAATCCAGCCAAAATATTCATAAACTACCAGAATATCTCCCCCACACTTATTCCACATTATCCTCAATGTAAAAGTAAAGAAAAGGTAAGGGCATGAGAACTTCCCTGAATTCATTTATTGAAACTGTCAGGGATTCATGAGGCTAAGGGATGATCATCCTTTGCGGTCTAGGTCCTGGAAGCCCTGTTTCTGCCATAATCCGAAAATTACACAAAAAAGGGGTCCTTAGTCAAGAAACACACTGAAACACGAACTAATTAACAGCAAATCAAAAAGTATTGGGTTGCCTCCCAAAAAGCGCCCTTGTTTAACGTCCTAGGCTAGACGATATGTGACATCACTTGACTTCAATTAAAATCCTTCACATCTTTCATGGGAAAACCTGCATAAAATAGCTTCAAGTAATGTATGTTCAGAATTAACAGGTTTTCATCATGGCTGTTGAAATCCCCTATATGACAAAGATATATGTGAGTGCATAGAAATGTTTTCTTCCATTTAAAACTCAACTTATTAGGAAATTGACTCAATAAGGATTGATAAAACAACCACTTAGCTCCATCAAAACAAGATTTCCTAAAAAGCGAATGAAAGTGAGAGCTAAAAATATCTTTATCATCATATCTTAGCTCAAAAGATGCACCACATGGAAGGGGACTAATGAAATCCATATCATCTAAACAAAACAACTCACTAGGAGACTTTATGGAATCAAACATAGCAAATTTAACAACATTCCCATTAAATTCCATTGTGAGTGTATGATCAAACTCATTGATTCTTGTTTTAGATATGTCAAGAAAAGGCTTTCCTAACAAAACATCAAATGAGTTATCAACAACAAAGAAGTCCACGGGGAAAATCATGCCATCAATTTGAATCAAAATATTTTCCAATATGCCCTTAGGATAAACAATTGTTCCATCATCAAGTTTAATGATCATACCTGTTTTTCTCATGGAATTAATATGCAAGTGTGAGCAAATAGACAAAGGCATCAAATTTATAGAGGAACTATAATCACATAAGGCTCTATCGATTCCAACAGTTCCTATTTTACATGGAAGAGCAAATAAACCTTTAACATTACTCACTTGAGGTATCTTTTCTTGAAGGATATCAGAGAAATTCTTTCCTATACTTACCTTCCCATAACAAGGCATGCTTTCTTTAGTTGCACATAATTCTTCAAGAGAATTCATATATTGAGGCATAGATTTAATTACATTAAGTAATGGAACATTTACCTCAACATTGTAAAGTGCCTTTAGGAACTTTGATTCATCATTTTGGAACTCTGATTCATCTTTTTGAGACTCAACATACCTCTGTACAGTTGGCTTTGGGCTGATCAAAGGTTGAGATTGTACAGCAGGTCTGGATTCCTCGTCTGACCTTAAGCTGTGGTCATCCCTTATGCTCATATCTGTTGTACAGTCCTGCTCTGTTTCAATTCCAGAAATTTGTACTGCTGTATTATGCTCTGTTCCAGCCCCTGTTTTCTGTACTACTTTTTCATTTCTTGATTGGTCATCATAACTCGTCCATTTTTCTGCAAGTAGCTCAAGTTTTGATTCTTTATCTTCCAATCTTCTCACCGAGGAAGCTAATTCTCCAATTTGATTTTCCAACTTCTTTTGAAACTGTTGCATGTTATTACGGGTCTCTTGTTGGAATTGCCACATTTGTTCCATGCTTGTCCGAGTTTCCTGTTGAAATTGTTGTGCATTAATCATAAAGGCTTTAAACATATCCTCAAGAGACGTACCTGAATTGGAAGATGATGGATATTGTTGTGGAGGCTGAATTGCACTTGATGTGCGATTAAATTGATAATCATTCCGTGCGGGCTGAAGTTCCTCATCAAGTAATGGACACTTATCAGTTTTGTGAGGTCCCGTACACACTCCACATTGCTCGGTTATGGGCTGCAAATGAGAAAAAGGATCACCAAGGAGCAAAGGACATACATTGGTTGGGTGGCTTCCCATACAAATACCACAAATATCACATTGAGAGCTTAAATCCATTGATGACGGCATGTTGATTCTTTCAGCTGACTTCTCTGCACAAAAAGAAACACTTAGCTATCAAAAGAAAAACAAAACCAATTAGAACCAATCCCCGGCAACGGCGCCAAAAACTTGATGGGTGCCGAATCCACCAAATAATAATCCTAAACTACTAAACACAATAAATTGTGTATAGTGGCGAAGGGTCGATCCCACAGAGATTGGATGGTCTCGTAAATCTCCTAATAGCCTAGCAAACAAACAACAAAAGTAAAAGAAGGGGGGGAGGTTAACGCAATAAACTAAAGGTGCAGGAAATAAAATAACAAGCTGAAATTAAACACTAACTAAAGAACATGAAATTAAAGTAGCTAGGAAATAATACTCTAGTCAAGTTATTTGTATGATTCAAGCTAATGATTCGATCATAGGTGCAATAATAAACTTCAATTCCATTTGATAGATTGGCTGCGGCGGACAACAAGCTCTGCACACCCTAGTCCTTTCTTAAGTTTATAATGATCATGAGAAGCTCATTAACCATCTTCTTATCACAAAAGCAGTCTTAAAGATACGATCCTAAGATTTAACTTTGTGACAGCATTAATCATGAAAAGGACACCAATCCTAACCAACAAACTCAAGAAGCTTGGAATGTTTAAGTTATTATACATGCATCTCATCATTATCAAGCAAACATGGTGGTAAGCCTTCAATGATGTGTAACTCTTAGGCACATCTAACATGACAATTACGGATCAAGTTATTTGTGCAGTCAAATGAAGCAAGTATCAAGACAATAGTTGATCAGAAAATTATCCCAAAACAAGTCCATACAATTCGAACAAGAAGCATGCATATACCAAGGAATTCGAAGATGTAAGAACCGATTAAACCTCACAAATCATAGCATGAATCACTAAATAACTTAACTAGAAATAAAGAGCTTAACTGCTGTTCATATTTACAGAAAATAGAGAGCTAACAAACTGTAAAGAACTGAATTTAAACTAGCTAAGCTTGTCTACAAAACATATGTTAAACTACTCCATAAACTATCTATGAAATTCAAGTAAAAGAGGGAAAGAAGGAGGAATTCTTGCTCTTGGCCGAAACAGGGGATCAGCCCCTGTTCTTGCTCTGCTCCAGCAGTAGCAGCTGCTACGTTCCTTCCTCTCCCACCCCCCAAAGCTGAGTTCTCCCCCTTTTGCCTTCTAATTCTAGCTTATATCTCCAAGTTTGCAAGTTGGGCACACATTTTAAGACCAAGATTCCTTTAGAAAGTCTAAGTATGATAATTGCATGCCTTGAGACGCACAAAACTGAATAAAGCTGATGCAAGTTGGCTCAATTCGCCAAAAATAGAAAGTCAGCCGCCACTGTTGACTTTGTGTCTGCTGCGTCGCCCTTAGCTTAAGGGATGATCATGGCTTAAGGTCATGGCTCAGTTCTTTTTCTGCACTTGGCGATTCTTTTAGTCCAGCTTTTGCATAATCCTTCATTTTAGCTCCAGTAGACCTATAAAGCCATAATTAAGCTTAATTAAGCACATTTTCAGTTAATCACAAGGGGGAAAAACAAAGCAATTGTAGCACAAATTACACACTATCATGAATGGCTCCTCTCATGCACAAAAACATCGTTTTGTGACATATTATCTAACAACTCAGTAGCCAGTGCTTTAGATTTTGCTAAGAAAGCTTCACCAGTTGCGGCATCTATCGCTCCTCTAAAAGTACGGGACATCCCACTGTAAAAAGTCTGAATCAATAACCAATCGAGAATCCCGTGATGTGGACACTTCTTCTGCAAATCCTTAAATCTCTCCCAGGCTTCATAGAAAGACTCTCCATCCAACTGCCTGAAACATTGAATATCATTCTTGTACTTCGTGGTTTTGCTAAGTGGAAAGAACATGGCTAAGAAAGTTTGAGATAGTGCTGCCCAAGTCTGAAAGGATTCATTTGGGACAGTACTCAACCTTGCTTTTTAGAAAAAACCTAACTCGGATAGCATCAGTAGTGACATTGTGAATTTTGAAGGTATCACACATTTCAAGAAAATACTCAAGGTGTGATGTCGGATCCTCCAGTGGTAATCCTGAAAACGGATTATTCTGCAGCAGGTTGATGATAGCTGGTTTGATTTCAAAGTTATTTGCTACGATCGGGGGACGGGTTGCAGTCTGAATTGCTCCAGCCTACGGCACGTTGTAATCTCTTATGGCCGGTGGTGGTAGTGGGTCTGGTTCAGCCATCGGAAAAGTAATCGGTTTCTTCTCCTTCTTACGCCTCCTCCTTATAGCACTCAGTGTTTTCTCGATTTTTGTATCTATGGTACTGATTTCAGATCTTGAGATCTTCGTATGCACCATAAACCTACACAAAGGAAAAAGAAATCCTCAGTCCAATTCCACAGTGACAAAGATAATGAACACAAAGTAAAATAATAGTCTAAGGCACTAGATCAAAATATTTGAGTTATATTGACTTAAAACGCCTTCCCCGGCAACGGCGCCAAAAACTTGTTGTATGATTTACTTAAGTTAAAACTAATCGTGTAACTATACACTAACATACACGTAGCACAATAGGATCGAACCCACAGGGAAGGGAAATCAATCACTACTCTATATCCTTCTCTATTCTAAAGACCGAACGAAAAGTAATTGTTGTTGTTATCTATTAATCTACTAAACAGAAATTGACAATTAACTAGAATTAAACGCAAGTAATACTAGAACACATGAATTAACTTCAGTAAACTAAACAGGCAGGGAAAAGTAATGAATCATTCAATCAAGAGTCAATATAATACTCGTCTAACAAGTGTAATTCTACAACCTACTCACTTATATTTGTATTACCCTCTCTCAAGGTGTAACCAAGTGCTTAATTAGTGTTCAATGTTGCTCTCGCAATCACCAATAGTTAATTAAACCGTAGGGATAAGACTAGTGTAATTCAATATTCTAGCGGCTCGGCATGGAATAAGATTACTCTAGGACCACATCTTTTTGTATCCTATAACTTACAAGTTACGAAAACTATCTAAATTACCATCAATCTCTCTATCTATAGGCAATTATGCCACATGGTAAGGGTGATCAGGCCATCGCAAGTTAATTCAAACCTGTTTTCAAACTAAAAATTAACACGTCATTCAAGCATTATTTTCGAACATCTACCATGCATTCATCATCACTCCTCTAGCCCTAGAGAATTAGTTACTCATAATTAAAGTAAAACTTATAAAACTAAAGGAAATTGCATTAAAATAATTCATGTTCATCAAATCTAATCAATGTCTCAAAAATAAAAGCATAAATATTCAATAATAACTAAAAACGAATCGAACATACAACAACTAATTAAAGCTAAACTCAAAGGAATTAGTTTGATAATTAAAGAAACAATAAAATCGAAAATCGTTCTAAGAATTCAATCCTTTCGTCTTCTCGAATTCTCTGAAAAACTCCTCTGAAACTCCTTGTCTTCTCTCCAAACCCTAGGTCACGACCTGGAAGAAAAAGCTCTCTGAAAATGACTCCAAAATGCACTAATATAGTAGCCCAAATAATTCTCTCACCGCCCTAGGTAACGGGCGTTACCTCTCCATGTACATTTATTGTTAACGCCCGTTACTGCTGAAATCGCAATAACAGTTTTATTAGTGGTAACGTTCCTTCTGCACAAGGGAAATGGGCGTTACCCCTCTTCTCTTGCCAAAAGCTCCACTCCTGTGTCTTGTAACGGGGGTTACTGAATTTGTACTACTAAGTGGTAACGGGGGTTACCACATTTTCCTCCAAAAAATACGTCAAATTGCTTTGCTTCGCCGTTTCGTAACTCCAACTCTAAAATCACCTAAACGGAGCATAACAAATACATAAATGCATCAAATGGCACAAAAAAATAAACTAATTACGCTCAAAATCATGCAATTTATACACTCAACAATATGAATGACTTACAAAGTAAGAGATCATCTCGCTTATGCAAGTGTAGGTCCTTTATTGTTTCTCATATACTTTCACGTGGCACTTGTGCAGCCCCAGCATAAGTCTTGAATAAGCTGTCTTGGGCAACATCCTTTAAGGCTTATACCTAAGACTGCAGAGTTAGCTCATAAAGCATAAATGGAATCTCAAGTCTAAGGACTACTGAATCACGTCAATGGCTCATGAGATATTTTCTAATATGGAAGTTTCTATTTCCAGAATAGAAACTTCCTTTCCCATTTAAGAATCTTCTCACATGGGACACCTTAGTGTACTCATTTAGAATAAACAAGAACCCCTATGTGTTACGCATGTATCAGCTATACACTTTGCACCCTATGAAACAAGGTGGTCCTTCTTAAGGGCATGATCACACGAGCAAGCTTGAACGAGTCAATTCAACACTCCCACTGTGTTTTAGATTCATTGGCTTGGACTGATTTCTAACTTATGTGATTTAGGGCTCGTTTCATGAACCACTCCTCCTAAACGGTTGAGTCCTATAAATTAATTAGATTAAGAGAGTTCTTATACATGTGAAGTAAAATTAAACATCCAATCAAATAAGAGCATATAAAAAAGTGTTGCCTTATGATCGAATCAATTCGTTTATTAGTCAAAGATTGTCTGTGATATACAAATGGAAAAGTACAAAGCGGATTGTAACATCTGCTTTAAGGGCACTATTCCTAACAATCTCTCACTTGTCCGTCAAAGCCACTCATAAGCTAATATAAGTCCCGTCTTCTCAAGATGACTCTCGAATGCTTGTTGAATTAAAGGTTCAGTCAGTGGTTCTACCACATTCTCTATTGATGTAACCCTCTCTATTTGCATATCATCTCGTTTGATGATATCACGGATTAGATGATACTTTCTCCTAATGTGCTTTGTCCATTGGTAAGACCTTGGTTCTTTTGCTTGAGCAACCGTCCTAGTGTTGTCACAAAATAAAGTTATAGGGTCTTTCATGCTAGGAATGACATTCAACTCTTGAGTGAATTTTCTTACCCAAATACCTTCCTTAGCTTCATCGTTTGTAGCTAAGTATCCGGTCTCAGTGGTCGAATCTGCAGTGGTCGTTTGCTTGGAACTCTTCCAACTCACTGCTCCACCGTTAAGGCAGAAAATGTATCCTGGAACTTACTTAAAGTCATCTAAGTCAGATACAAAACTCGTATCACAGAATCCTCTGATGTTTAGATCTTACCGTCCTCTGTAAACTAAGAACAAATCCTTAGTTCTTCGTAAGTACTTTAGGGTGTTCTTCATGGCAGTCCAGTGACCTTCTCCAGGGTCAGATTGGAAACGACTTGTAACACTAAGTGCATAAGTCACATCCGGTTGAGTACATAGCATTGAATACATTATGCTACTTATTATCAAAGTATAAGATATACGAGTCGTTCTGTTCTTCTCAAGATCATATTTAGGACACATCTTCTTTGAAGAAGACGTTCCTATACTCATTGGAAGCTTGTCTTTATTGGAATCGTCCATTCTGAATCATTTCAGTACTTTGTCTATGTACATTGATTTTGATAGTCCTATTAATCTTTTAGATCTATCTGTATAAATCTTAATGCCGAGGATATACGACGCATCACCAAGATCCTTCATCTGGAATTGGTTCGATAACCAAGACGTGGTAACTTTCATGTCATTCTTCGAATTCCCAATTAGAAGAATGTCATCCACATAAAGCACCAAGAATTGCACTGAAGTCTCTGACCCCTTACTATAGACGCAGAACTCATTCATATTTTAAATGAAGCCAAACGCTTTGATTGCTTCATTAAAATGAATGTTCCAATTCCTAGAAGCCTGTTTCAATCCATAGATTGATTTTTGGAGTTTGCGAACCTTTTTCTCACTCCCACTGAGTGTGAAACCTATGGGCTGGCCCATATAAATGTCTTTATCAATGTCTCTATTGAGAAAAGCAATTTTCACATCCATTTACCATATCTCATAGTCATAAGACGCTGCTATGGAAGTATGATTCAAATAGACTTTTGCATTGCAACCAACAAGAAGGTTTCATCAACGTCTATGGATGGCCTTTGAGTAAATGCTTTGGCAATGAGTCTTGCTGTAACACCCCTCATTTCCGGAATAGGACAAGACATCGTTACGTGTGAATTTCGGAGTTACACGTCTTATTTACTAATTTATAATTTCGGATTTTATCAAACTTAATTGCTTCTTTATGAAATATGTGCTTATATGTGAAATTGTGAGGCCTTTGCATGATTTAAGAAAGATCAAGAGGATTTAATTGAATTTTGTTTAGAAATTAGGGTGTTTAATTGCGTACCATAATTTTTCCAAAGGAGTACATTGTGAATAAATAGAAAATTGGACAGATTACTTCCTAATAATCCACGTACATGACTCCTAAGCCTCCACCTTTCACTTTCTGAATTCAGATTAAAATAAAACAGAAAGCTACTCCTTTTTCTCGTTTCCATAGACATCCGATTCCATAATTTCATCTCTTGCAATTGAAGAACAAGAAAACATCAGCTCTTAAGTATCATAAGCAGCAGCACCGAACTCCATCTTCATCACCTCTTCACGTGCGCCACCTCCATCGGTCCTTCTTTTATTTTTTCCTTGAATTCTAGCGACAACAAAGTAAAGGCAGCAACCTTAATTATCTTCCCTTTCTTCTTCGAACAAGACTATGATGCTTTAACCATTCAAGTAGTATTGAAATAGTCTGATTTGTTGGAATTTTTGCAAATTATGATGGGATGGAAACCTGAGATAAGAGTTATATACTTGCATACGGTTAGACTAGATTGGGAGATAGATTCCTTGATGAATTCATGACTTTCGTTAGTTTAAATTCTGAGATGATGAACAAGTTGATGAAATTTGTGATTCTGATAGTTTCGAAAGCCTGGACTATTAGATTTTTAAGTGTTTATATGCTTATGAGTGATTTAGTCCTATCTTAGCATGAGTTCTTCGTTTTTTGCTTATGTGACAAAATGACTGAAGAAGTTTCAAATGTAAATTTCGAGCTCATGCGATGTCTTTTTCAAAAACAGTTTTACCTGGAGATTAATAACATATTAAAGTATATATCTCCCAAATTTCGTAATTATCCGAGCTCGTTTGATACCTCTAAAAAAATCCCGAAAGAGACTGTTATCCCCTGTTTCTCCCTGTTTTCAATTCTGAAAGTGCAGACTAATCAGAAGGACTAAACATTTGAATTTTGAGAAACTATTTTCAGTACCTATATGTGTTGGGAATGTCCCTGTAAAATTTCATAATTTTCTAACTTTGTTTGATATGGTAAACAGACCTGTTTTGAAAGGCGTCACTGCAGCAGAGTTGCTGTGTTGTAGTGACTTTGAGCAAAAATCTGTAATTTTACAGAATATATAAAAGTTTAGGCATGTATATCTGATTCTTTGTGTGGTATACTTGTTTATAAATATTGTGGGTAAGATTAGGGGATTAGTTTTGATGTCTTCAGACGAATTTCACTTGATTAAAAGAGTGGAGTACATAAACCGAAACTTTGACAGCTTATATGCAAAGAATTCAGATGTAAATTTCGTACTCATACGACCTCGGTTTTCAAAACAGTTTTAACTGGATATTACTAGTATATTAAGGTTTATTTCTGCCGAATTTTATGTTAATCCGAGTTCATTTGATACCCGTGAAAATATCAAAACCACCCAGTTCTCCCCTGTTTTCTGGTCTAGACTAATGGCTTGAGAAAAGTGAATAAATGTAAGAATTTCTCAAAACTGTTTTATTGGAGTATTTATGAATGTATCGAATATATCCGCGTAAACTTTCAGATTAATCCGACTTCATTTGACAGGGTAACGGTAAACCTTTTGGAAATGTGTTTCTGTACTGATAATTCTGTTTTTCATCGAATTTGCTCTATAATCTGTATTAATACAGAAACATCTAGGAATTTCGACCTATACCATTTGAAAGACATGGTTATCTAATTTACTAGGAATTTTATAGTTTGTTAAAATACCATCCTAGCAAAAAGTTATGACGAATTTTCCACAACGTGTGCATGAATAAAGTTTCTACACAAATGTGCTTGTATGAATGTTGCATGAACTTGTTGTTATACCTGCCTTAGCTCGTTTCCTTGGTTTTCAAAGTATCTATTCTAGATTTTCAGCCACATACATGCTACTTTGTATATGATATAACACTATGATATGTCTAATTGTATTATGTGGCATTAATCATACATATAAACATGTTCATGCCATTTTATGACTTTTATTAGATCTTATCCCGTCTTATGACATTGCACATCATTGTCGAGCGTCCTTATTTGGTCTTATTAGAGTATAATGTCACCCGTACATGCTTCTTATGTTTAGGTGATCCTCCCGAGGATCCGATCTTTTAGGTTATCTCATTCTCCTACCTTTTTGTCGAGGTCATCCAGGTGAGGTTATCTTCTTGCTATAACCAATAACCTATACCTATACAACCTACATGAATTGGTTTTGCTCCTCACTTGTGGCCTATTATATGTATATGTATACTATAATAGATACGTGATTGACTACCATATTCTTGACTTTATTAAAAACGTATTGCAAGTATCGAATGGGTAATACATATATGTTCTCAAGTGAGTTCATGACTTCAAACAAATGAAATGAAAGTGTTTTACATCCATTAAATGAACGAGTTATTGTCAAATGAATCCTCAATGGTTTATTTCCATTGGGAAGGGATCCGAGGCAACGTATATGAGGTTATCCGGGGAGGCAACGGGCCAACGGAGAACCTTAATTGCGACATCTACGGGGGCCCATATTATCATCGGAGGTAGTTGATAATGCGTATCTACTGTGACCGGTACGCCGAAGGAGCATAGTACCGAAAGGGGCTGTGACTCGAGTGTTATTGGATAGCAAGGGCCTAATTAACCTTTCCGTCACCTGGAGGAAGAACGAAGGATTTCTTGATAATGTTATTGATCGTGTTTGATTGTGGAGTAAAGGTTAGAGAATAGAATAACTCGGTGCCAAACTGATTGGTCGAAAAACCTTAAGTCGATATAGGCCTATTGTTCTTGAATCTAAAATGATTGTATCGATATTAGAAGATAAAAAGGGGACTATACCGGGTCAAGGTAATTGCATTGTATTGTATTGCATATCTCTTCTCTTGCATTATATGGCTTATATATTGTGTCCGCCTCACCAGTCACTCAATTGACTTTCTTTCTCTCTCTTTCTTGTTCCTTTTATTAGTTGCAGTTGGAGTCGACTAGGCGCCGTGTGTGTCTAGTCCTTTTCTCTTTAGAGTTGAGTCCAACTAGGATTACTGTGAGTCCTTTAGCTTACTTTAGTTAATGGCAGGTAAATTAATGACATATGTTGAATGCTGCTATAATTTTGATAACCGTAGCCTATGCGGCCTTGCTGTAGGATGTCTATTTTGGCCCGCGTAACTTACTTATATATATATCGTTATGAAGTTTGAATTATCATGCTATAAATATTATCGGTCTATGACCACTGCTTGTTTAAATCTTTATTCGCTTCCGTTAGTGTATGCTTTCTCTGACGACAGTATGTATAGTATGTCCTAATTAGTCGTGGGTCTTGGATGTCTCCCGTTCGCTAGTGCTTGGTGTGTATACGGATTACCCATTTCGTATATGTACTATGTACTAATACGGGGGGATGTGATGGCTCTACGTTCGGGGCGTCACACTTACCTTGTATGCTGCAATACGACCATCTACTCCAAGTTTTTGCTTAAACATCCATTTGCACCCTATGGATTTTATCCCACCAGGTGGATTCACTAAGGTCCAAACTTGGTTAGAGTACATGGAGTCCATCTCGGATTTCATGGCTTGTATCCACTGCTCAGAATTCGAGTTTGATAGTGCCACCTCATATGTTAGTGGATCCTTATCCACTTGAAAGATTTCATGGAGAATTCCATACCATCTGTCAGGCTATCTAGAAACACATTCAGAAAGCCTTAGAGGAGGATTTTTACGTATATCGAGGTACATAGTTTGCTGTGGGTTTTCAGGCTGGGATGTTTCTTGTGAATGTGGTGTGGGATCTTCTTGAATTTGTTCGAGTTCTACGATCTTGCCTTTCTACGATCTTGCCCTTCTTTTCCTTAAGGAATAGTTCCTCAAGAAAAGTTTCATTTCATGAAACAAACACCTTTTGTTCAAGAGGATCGTAGAAATAGTATCCTATAGATTCCGTAGGATAACCTACAAAGTAACTAAAGGTAGAAAGGGGTTCTAACTAATCTCCCACTGTCCTCTTTACATAAGCAAGACAACCCCAAATACTTAAGTAATAATAATTAGGGATTTTACGGTGCCACATTTCATAGGGCATTTGGGGACCGACTTGGAGGGAACAAGATTCAGAATCTTGGTTTCACATTCTAAGGCATAACCCTAGAATGAAGACGGTAAGTCAGTGAAACTCATCATGGATCAAACCATATCAAGCAAGGTTCGATTTCTTCTCTCAGAAACTCTATTTAACTGAGGAGTTCCTGGAGGAGTCCACTAAGAGATAATCCCATTATCTCTGAGATGATTAAGGAACTCGTCACTTAGATACTCGCCACCTTGATCAGATTGAAGTGTCTTGATCTTATGACCAGTTTTTTTGTCAACCTCCTTTTGAAATTCTAAGAATTTCTCATAAGCCTCAGATTTATACTTCATTAATTATACATAACCATAATGACTAAAGTCGTCAGTGAAGATTATGAAATACTGATACGTTCCGCAAACATCAGAATGGATCAAATCCAAAACCTTAGTGGCGCGTTCCACACTCCCACTAAATGGAGTTTTAAACATTTTTCCTTTAAGACAGGATTCGCAAGATGTTAACTTCTTAAGTTCATTTTCACAAAACAAACCTAAGTTAGTTAGCTTGCTAATTCTGTTCTTGGAAATATGTCCTAATCTACCGTGCCATAAAGTTGCTAAGACTTCGTCATCCCTCTTATGTTTTGTTTCTCATTGTATATTCAAAATATTGATGTTTTGTGCTAGATAAAGTCCATTATTTAATGTACCAAGTATTGTGGAAGAACTATTCTTCTTAATGTAAAAGCTACCATTCTTAATATATATTTCAAAGCCTTCACAATCAAGTATTGGAATCGAAATTATATTAAGGATAATGTTTGGTACATAAAGGACCTTCTTCAAAACTAAAACAAAACAGCCTAAATCTAATCTAATTGTGCCTAAAGCTTGAGCCTCAATGCTTGAGCCGTCTCTAATCTTCAAGACACATTCTCTTCCTTAGAGCCGTCGGACCTCAGTTAGCATTTGTACATCATTACAGATATAAGATCCATAACCACCATCAAGTACCCAAGAGTTAGAATTAATAGAAAGATTTACTACAACGAGAAACATATTTTTCTTTAGAGTATCCTCGTACTCCTGGCATATTCTCCTCCAATGCCCCGGTTTGCCACAATGGAAGCAAATGTCCTTTCTCTAATCGCATTTCTTCTTTTTGGATTTTCCATTCTTGATGCCTCCGCTGGACCTAAGGTGTTTCTTCTTCTTTTAGGCTTTCTTGCCCTTGCCTTTAGAAGGTTTAGAAGAAAATGGAGCCATGACCATCATAAATTTGTTGTCCTTCTTGATCGTGCTTTCAACAGTCACAAGCTGACTAATCAGCTCAGCTACAGTAGCATTTGTATGATTCATGTTAATGTTAAGGACAAAGGGGTTAAATGATGGTGGGAGCGAGGCTGCGATAAATCCACTGAAAGCTCCTCTCACAGTGGCATGTCCATGGAGGTAAGTTTCTTAGTAAGACTAAGAACCTTAAGTTCAAACTTGTGGACACTCGAACTGTAACAACCCGTAATGGGGCCTGGTTGAAATGGTAAGCTAAAGGCAGTGGTAAAGCATTTATAGACCATGATCCAACTTTACAAAACCTCATGCATTGCATTTTTATCTGATCAACGTGCTAATATGTGATTTTAGTCGTTAAGGGGGAATTCTTTACCTTTCACCCTCTTTACTATTCATTTACCGAGCCTACTTTACCCATCTTGTCACTCAAACCATAGAGGTTCATAATCCATGTTTACCAATCATTTGAACTTGCTTTCCAAGGTTCAGAGTCCTTTCTTTAGCATTAAGGTCATTTCGGACACTTGCCGTCCAAAGTTACTATTTATTTTGCAAAAGAGTTTTGATTCGGACACCTTTTACTACTCAAATTTATATTCAAATCGATCCTTGAGTCCATACGAGTCTTTTGAAATCATTCTTGACTTGAAAATCTATTTCAAACTTTTTAAAACCCTAATTCACTATTCTTTCTACGAACGGTTTTCGTTAGGAGAACTTCTACTCTTCAAATTTGGATTAAAAGTACTTCTTGATTCATTTCATGATTTTTAAGATTTATTACATCTCTTCGTTCAAGCCCTAACTCGAGTTTTGAATAAAACGGTTTTAAAAATAAGTTATTATTCATCCTACGTTTCTAACTTTTATCGGTAAACCTTTTTATAGTCAATATTGGGCTCAAAATGATTGTCGATTTATTTTATGACATTTTAAAACAATCTGAACTTTCAAATCATGTTCAGAGGTCGTTTTCCATTCATATTCGTTTAAAACGTTCAAATTTCTATTCTTTAAAACTAATATATTATTCTGACGGTAGATCCGTTTTGTTCGAGTAAATATTCGTTTCGAAGCTAATTTTTATCCGATTCACATATGCCAACTTCCAACAACTCGTCTTCATATTTACCATATTAAATTACCTAAATACCCTTCATTTTCCATTTTTATTTAATGCCTAAAGCTAAGCTTACAAGGGAAGCTACTACACTTTTCTCTCCTACCTTTGGAGTTATTTTTATTGCAAAGAGAGGGTCTCCCAATAACTATAAATACCACCCTCATTCCATTCAATTCCTTGCTCATATCTTGTGTTCACAAGACCTTTCCCTTTCCCTTCCCCCCCTCCCCCCCAACCCCACACATTAGGTTAGTTGTTTTATTTTTTTGTATGCTATAGTTTTATGTTATGTTTTAGTTTAATTTATGTTTTTATGTTATGGTTTATTTATATTATGTTTAGGTTGGGTCTTAGGGTCTTCTCTAAGCCATATAGGATTTTATTTTATGCATTTATGGTATAGTTTTTATGATATATTTGAATAGTTGTTTATATGATTTAATTGTTTATAATATGCTATGATATGTTATGAATTAGTTTAATATATGCTATGATCATGCTTTAAGGTTTATATATATTGTATATTGATGTATGTTTATGATATTTAAATAATGCTCATGGATGTTATTTAATGGAATAGTATCATATGATCAATTATGTCACAACACGTTACATATTGTTAATTGATTTAATTGTACATATTATATGATCAATGCTCATACTGTGCTATGACTTATGTTATGATATGATGTTACATTGTTATATAATTCATATATTATGAATTGATCTTATTTTATGACTTGGACTATTGGAATATTGTTTGATCATATCTTACACACTTGATTAGTGTCACACCTTTTAACCTAAGATAGAATAGTACTTTAATTAGACCTGGGAACCTTAAGTTATATCTTTTAATCTAGATCACACGTACCTCTAATAATATGAACTTGAACTATAGGTTATAACAATATCATAATTTGTTAGGGAGTGTGTGTGTGTGTGTGTGTGTGTGTGTGTGTGTATGTATGTGCCGTGTGCGTGTGCATGGTGTGCGTATGTGTGCGCGTGTTCCTGTATATGTTCGTGTGTGTGCATGAGTATGTGTTTAGTGTGTGGGTTTGACCCGACCCCTTTGACCCGATATGTGAATAGTAACTATAAATAGTAGTCATAAATAGTAACCTTGAATAGTAATCTATAATAGTACTTTTGAATAGTAAAATGAAATAAAATTCAGGATACCTAATTAGACGTTTGCACTTAAGGTTTCCCAACCTCGGGTCTAAAATATCTTTTCAAAATGAGTTTTCTTTCGTGGATTTATTTCATAACCTTAGGGTTACGATAGGATTCATAATTTGACTAATACTTATTCGGCTTTAGTAAGATCATAGTCTCACGTTAAGATAGCTCACTTCAACGTGTTTCTTTATGTGATACCTTACCTCTAATGCCTTAGATGGTATTACTCTCATGTGTTATCTCCTTATGTGACTTCATCATTCATATGCATTATGTAGTGTGGGTCTTAGTTCTTATGTTCACTTTAGTACGTCACTTACAGGAGTTAAAGTTGAGCACTGGGATCCCCAGGGCACTGTCTAATCATACTACGCATCTATACCTATTACTAGGTGAGGTTAACTATTTCAAACTGGAACCATGATTCTATCTATAGTATCAAAAATGTTTTCAAAACCAACACCTAGTTCTTTCAATGCATTACCTTAAACCATTCCCTTACGGGACAACTATTTCATCATCAATCATTTACTTCAGTTATAATTTATTCAAATATCATATATCGTTTCAAATAACCTATTTATTCATCTCATTTATCGTTTCAAATAATCATATTCATTTATTCAAAGTTATCATTCATCGTTTATCGTTTATCGTTCATCATCGCATCATTCATACATGTCCTTTACGGACTTCATTATATCAAGCATTCGGATTTACTCCGGATGTTCATTCATATGCAAGCTTTATCATTCATCGTTATTGGGCCTGACGGTTATGTGTAGAAGTGATGCTCGGGAGGTGAGCACCAATGACATCACTAATACCAGCCATCACCATTAGAAATTGACACCGACTTTAATCAGAGGTTGGTTAAGTCAGGACAATCTGTTAGAGAAAGGACCGCAAATCCTTATCTCATTCATCGTTTACCGTCATTTAGGGCTAGCTACCCGAAGTGACACCGGAGAAGGGTGGTGCATGTGTGAATGTTCAAGATGTTCTTGATCTCGGTCTAACATCGCTCATCGTTCATTGTTTTCAAGGAGTAAGGGTGGAAGATGTCTAGCTTGCGGGCATAAATCATTTTACAAACATTGGTTCATATTTATCAAAGTTATCCTTTACCCCTATCCCTCTTTATTAAAATCATATGAACCAAATCGTATCATATGTGTGCGCGTGTGACAGCATCATTTACATATCAAATGTTTTCATAAAGTATTTATCTTTCAAATCATTCTTCAAGGTAAAATTTATTCATTTCAAATATCCTTTCATTTCAAGAGTATTCCTTTTAAGTACTCCCTCACTTAGTCACTTTGACAAATACCTCCACCTATTTTCTGGCCTCATGGTTTCAGGTCTTACAGCCGCACTCTAGAGGTATCTTGAAGCTCTAGAATGTCTATTTTGCCCGATTCAGGACTTATATGTTATTAATCTATTTTGTGTCCTGCATTAAGATATATGGCTGCATATGTTCCTAGCTTTATTCTGTAACATGATACACTTCTACTCTACTTACTATATGCTCCCGTGACATTGTCCAATTACTTATATCATATCATTACTTGTCTCTTCTACTTAAACGTGACTGTATTGTTCTTCATATGTGTTCATTACTTGACACCACCAAGCATGGATTTAAAAGTTTCAAATTTTCCTAAATTCTACTGCATTATCATTGAGCATTCATCATGATCTTCATCAACCGTTCGCCGGTGTATTTGTTGAGTGATGGCTTACACCATTATTTGATGAGTATATCGGTGCGGGGTTGGAGCATTCCTCTCCATATAGATATAAAATTGGGGCGCTACAGCTCGAGTTGGTATCAGAGCATCGGGTTAAGTAAGAAGAGACTTTACCTAGATTGCTCTCATGTTGCATCAAGTATTGTTCACGCATTGCATCAGGATCATTCTCATAATGCATCGAGGAAAACTGTTTGGGGATGTATGGTTCTATTATCTGGTTTTCATATCTATGGTGTTCTCTGTAGAGCTATAGCAGTTGAGCCACACTGTGATCCTAATCAGCAGCAGATGGATGAGGTATTCTTTGAGCAGATTGAGGCTCTACGCACCGTAGCTGTATCTCGCCATAGAGGCACTCGTTTCTATACCTAGCGTAGAGTGAGAAACAATAGCAGACCTGGGTATTCCTATCCTAACATGGTTGTGCACCTTCTCGAGTCTGGGCTAGATGGTTACTTTCAAGAGCATCAGAGATCCCGTGAGGTCAGGTTGGAGGCTATGCGCTATCGGGATCAGTCCATGCAGCATCTGATTGATAGGGATATTGCTCGTGAGCATGTTGTTGAGATGACTCATATTGCTGAGCAGAGGGCTGCACGCATTGCTGAGCTGGAGGCAGACCTTATGCAGATGACTATTGACCGTGATACTTCTATGGAGTGCCACTAGCACTATCGTGTACGTATGAGAGCTCATCTGTATGATGCCTACCACTTATCTGATGAGCAGGCAGTTGAGGAGTTCGAGGGTCAGGATGTCACTCAGGCCTCTGAGGAGCCCGAGCCTATGCAGGAGCAGTCTGATGGAGATAACAATGGATCTGATGATGATGATGATGGAGGTGACGTAGCAGGGCATGGTCAGGGTGAGGTTGTTATTGTTTCTGATGACACTACTAGGGGTTCTTTGGACTACAGTTACCAGGGTTGATCGCTTCTGAGAGATCTTTGTGTATAGTATGGGTGCATATATATATATATTTATGGATAACGACACCATGGGACTGACTTTTGGAGGAGGGGATGCATAGCTATGGTAGATGATCCCCAATTTTTGGCACCACTATTGACGGTTCAGATGACATGGTACCTGCAACGCCCCGATTTCTCGGCCAATCAGGTATGACGTCACGAGTGGGTTTAGACCGAGAGTTATGTGACTTTTATGTGTTTTAATTGCTAAGTGAATGTTTAATTAATAATTTCGTAAACTTATTGCTATTATGTGACTTGTATGACTTAAGTGAATATGATATCTGAACTCGTTTCAATATGTTACTTACTATTAAATGTTTTATTTTGACTATGTATATATTTGATCTTATATGAAATCCTTGGACTTAATCGCACTTTGATTTGGACCCCAATTATTCACCAACCAAACTTTCGGGACTCAATTGAAGCACTTAAAGTATAGAAGGACCAAAGTGCAAATTCCTTTCTTGTTCCTCTTGTTCTACACGATATATGCACACACTTGCACCTTTCCTCTTCATTTCTTCATCTTTCAAGATCAAGCACAAGAGACATACCCATCTCTCCTCCCTCTCTCTCTCTCGATCAACAAGGAGCAAGAATACAAGTTTTCCATCTATTTTTCCTCCAAGAATCAAGCTCAAGTACTCTTCTTCAACCCCTCTCTTCTTCTTCCATTCCCTCCAAGGTATATCTGTATATATGTATGTATATGTTGGGTGATAACTAGGTTTGTATGATTCATGCTCTATAACTTGAACCTTTGTGTGTATGTGCTTGAATATATGATAATCCTTGAACCATATTCTTGATTGTTGGTATTCTTGGAGCAAGAGTGTAAATATATGTTGTATGTATATATATGTCTATATATGATTGTGGGTTTAAGAAATTTGATGGTTTAATTCATGAATTAATGAGTGATATGTGCATATACATGTGTATTCAGGTGTTTTTATGGTGTATTTTGCTTGGAATCAGAGTTGGAGGTGTTTGGGACCTTCCCCTTCACATTATACAGCTTTGATGCTCTGTTTTTCGACCGAGAACTCTCCTAACGGTCGTTCGGTTTCTTCATGAACGGTCGTTCAACCGAACAGAACCGTTCTGCCTCTTCAAACGGTCGTTCCTGGTTTTATGCTTGGATTTCAAACGAACGTTCACTATTCAAATGAACTCCAATTCACATGATTTTTGAACCCGAAGAAACCTAGTGAAGTCTAGAATATTCTCCAATTGAAATCACCTCAATATCTTTTCTCATTTGTGAGATATGATCGTTTGAAAATTATGTCGCCACTTTGCCGAAATTCTGCTTTGACCCAACTTGAAACCTACGTTATTTTAACCTCCATTTGAACTAAGATTCGTGCCATATACCATTGAAAATATCTATGTGTCTAGTTTCATTTCCAACAAACAGAACCTAATTCTAACTTCTAGAACTTGAGATATATCCAATTTTCTACAGCTTGTTCATTTCTGAAAAACTGTCAACTTTCATCAAAATCCATCTCCTTGTGTTCCTTTCACCCCCTTGACTTCCATATGTGTTCTAATTGATTCATATGCTTATTTAACATGTTATATTATGTGGTAGGTTGTATATTTCAAATTTATGGCCTAATTGGAATGCCCGTTTTTGAATTAAGAACTCATATGCTTTTATGTGTTACCTGGTATCGCTTGCTTTGTATTCGTTGCCCTTACACGAACCTTAACTTTATGAATTCCCAATGTATGCTATTATATGCATTGTAACCATGCCTAAATAAGTGCTATGAATACTATATGAAGTTTACAGCCCAATTTGATATGAATCGTGAAAGATATGAAACGCATGAATAAGAAACCACCATGTATTGAATGCTTAGAATGAATTACTCGATTATATGGCATCATAACATGATTTATAACTTCTTGTGAATCTTCTTATACCCAATGCCTTCCTTATGTGCTAAATAGATTCCTTGGACATCTAAATGATTCAGATGCATTGTAGGCATGTATTATAAAGTATTATGAATTGAATATTGATTAAACGAATGGTATGATTTGAACGAATGTTAATGGACAAACACGATTTACTCGTGTAATGAATGAAAGTCTTGTTTACGTGAATAAGTGGCATTATTTGTGACATGGACATATTATTAGCATATTGTTATAGCTTATGCATGTCTTATCATGTTAATTCATTATCGTACGTCATATGTGGGTTTTTGGAGTCTTGAGTCTCACGATTACACGGTGTGGTCTTTTTGTACAGTTTTCTCCAGGGCGGAGACGTGTCGGGTTCTTAGGCTTCTTTCAAGTCTTCTTTTCTTCTTGGTATTGTTCGGTAAGGTGTAACAGGTGGGTTTCTCTTCTATTAGCTATGATGACCCGATATATTCCAATGTGTATATTTCAAGCCAAAGGTACTATATATATATATATATATATATATATATATATATATATATATATACCGAGTCATTTTCCAGGAGTCCATGATTTTGATTCTTAAACCCTTTTTTCTTATATGAATACATACCGATTATTTTGGCGAGGACATGAGTGATTGCATGGGCCCAGGGACTTAGTACATGTTGCTATACGGGGGGGCAAGGGCTGACGGTGATCCCGTGTTCTAGTCCCACATCGTAGCGGTGATACCGGCCCTCGCTAGGAGTTTTAGCGGGGAATGGGAGCTGAGTGCCAATTGGGGAATTCATGTAACCCCATTGGTCAATGATTGGGTGGCCGGGTCTTGCTAACCCGTCCACCACCGGGAGGAAGTAGGTGTAATTGTTAATGCATGAACGAATGATAATGATTGAATGATCGGATGAATGAAATGATTGTTGCATGATCGCTAATGAATGAACTTTTGCACACACGAGGTGTAGGTTGGAGATTTTACCCCCCTCGCCGGGCTCACATTTTGACCGATTGAATGATTGAATTAAATTGATTGTTGTAATCCCGAGCGTTGTTTTATTTTGTTTTCACCCACTTGGGAAATATTCTAAAAACCTCGCATATGTAAAAGAGCCACATATGTCAATCTTCGGAGTCATAAGCATTCCCCGATCAATTCCTATTTCATCAAGTGTCCCTCTATACTTGCATCTCTAAAGTCGAACTTCCATTCTAGCTCCTAACCTTTGAACTCTAACTCTATACCATGAAGACCATGCCTATCGAATTCCCTATATCCTTCCCCGGTGCATCCCTTCTATCTTCCATGTTTAAAAAGGGACTTGCAATAGAACGTTTTTAACAAGATGTTTGGCTGTGGTTTGATATTATCTTCATAACCTATAAACCATAACTCATTTCATAGATATATGCATGCGATTAGTGCATGCCCATGGCACATATTCAACACGAGAGGCACAGATCCAATATCAAAATGCAACAGGTAACTCGACAAGATTCAAAAAGAAAGATAATTTCACGTTTAAAATCGATGCAATGCACACATTATCATATAGTTCCTAAGCCGTACGACCTAAATTGACTCGATCACGACACGAGAACACCGGTTTTGCAACCGGGCTCTGATACCACTTAAGGATGTAGCACTCGAGCGCCAGGTACCACATCCCCCGCACCGAGACCCGACCCGAATATGAAACGGACAATCCATACCCGAGCTAAATCCCGGCGAACAGGGACATACACACTTGCTAAGCTAGACGGGAACTAACTATCGCCACCAAAGAGTCAGTAAAACGGCAATATTACGAATGCGGAAGCAATGTATAAACATATATAACAAGATAAACAAAGCAAAGAGCAACGGGTTCAACTAGCATAGATACCTAATCCTAAAATTCAATAAAATCATAAAACATTAATTTAAGATCCTTTCTATTCCTGTAAGCTTATCTTTTAATTAATGATTAAAGTAACAATCAATACAAATCTTACATCTTTATACTTAAACAAATCATGATTCAATATGCACAAGGACCGACTCTGACCTAACCGAAAACTTAAAGGACTTGACTTCCCGCCTAGCACTCCAAACCTGCAAGATCACTGAAAACAATCCGGGTTCAGTCTATACGACACTGGTGGGTATAAAATAAGGCATAAATAGCATATACAACAATATTTAACATTCACGTGCAAGTTATAATCCCAAATGAGGTTTTTAGAGCATTTCCCAAGTGGGTAAAATAAAGAAGTCATCAAAAGGGATTATAACGTTCATTTTCATTCTTTAGGTCTTTTGTGGCCCGACGAGTGGGCGTGCATTATCTCCAACCAACACCTCGTGTAGTTCATTAAATATTCTTTCGTTCTTTCTTTCATTCATGTATAACATTCTTTTGTGCACATTCATGAACATTTACACCTTCTTCCTCCGGGTGATGGCCGGGTGATCGGCCCGAACCATCCATTCATTGACCAAAAAGGTTTCATGACTCCCCCAGTGGCACTCAGCGTCTATTCCTTGCTAACTCCTAACTAGGTCCGGTTACGCCGTACATTGGTAGAACTAGTGTGAGGGTTCACCGTCAGCCCTTGCCTCCTCGGGTCACCACTCACACCAAGTCCCTGGGCCCCATTCTGTGCATTCATTCATTCTTTTCTCGCCAAAACATTTGGTAGGTTCATAAAAAAAGGCTTTACTTTAAAATCATTTACTCTTTAAAACGACTCTATATACATATACTAAATTTTGGCCGAAAACTTTACACGTTGGGAGGATATATGGTCATTTAACTAGATAGTAGAGAAACCCACCTGAATGCCTCTTACCAAACAATACCAAGAAGAAAAGGAGACTCGAAAGTGTCCTAGGAACCCGGTATCTCCGCCCTGGAGAAAACTGTACAAAGGCAACGGAACGTGTTTATGAGACTCAAGACTCTATATGAATCATATAAGACACACGGCATGCAATGAACATGATATGAATGCACAAGAAACGATATTATGTAATTGTAACACCCGAGCGCAAGGTGTCACATCCCTCGCACCGAGACTCGAGCCGAATATGAAATGGACGATCCATACCCGAGCCAAATCACGGCGAACGGGGACAAACACACACTCTATGCTAGGCGGGACTAACCCTTGAACCATAACATCAGAAATTTAAAATATTAAAGCGGAAGCAATAAACGAACATGCATCATATATACGTACAATGAGCATCACAGCTCCAAAAGTAAGTCACAACCTTATCCAATTCCATTAGGGCTCAAAACATGTACGCTCCAATAGCAACATTCGTATACAATGATCACAAGTGCAAAATGCTAGTGTAAGACCAATAAACAAAAGGGCTAGAAACGAAAACAAGACCTAAGACTCGAAATCCCGCCTAGCTCCCCTGACACCTGCACAAAACAACTGAAAGCCAAATGGGTTCAGTCCAAAAGGGACTGGTGGGTATAAAAGCAGGGCATAGTATAATATATGACTGTAATTAAACATTCACATGCAAGTTATAATCCCAAATGAGGTTTTTTAAAGAATTTCCCAAGTGGGTGAATAGAAATCATCAAAAGGGATTATAACGATTCATTTACATTAGGTCAAGGTCATTAGTGGCCCGGCGAGTGGGCGTGCATTATCTCCAACCAACACCTCGTGTAATTCATTAACATTCATTAACATTCATTCATTCATTCTTTCTTTCTTTTCATGCATAACATTCTTTCGTGCGCATTCAATAACATTTACACCTTCTTCCTCCGGGTTGGTGGCGGGTTTGCAAGGCCCATCCACCCATTCATTGACCAAAAGGGGAACATGACTCCCCAGATGGTACTCAGCGTCCATTCCTCGCTAACTCCTAACGAGGTCCAGTTACGCCGTTCATTGGTGGAACTAGTGTGAGGGATCACCGTCGGCCCGTGCCTTCCCGGATAGCCACTCACACTAAGTCCCTGGGCCCCATTCGTGCATAACATTCATTCATTCTCACCAAAACAATAGGTAGGGTTCAAGAAACAAGGGCTTTACGTTTGCAATCATTTACTCGATAAAAGACTCAAAATATATATCATATTACTTTGGCTTAAAACTTTTCACGTAGGGAGATATACCGGGTTGTTTTATCTAAGTAGAAGAGAAACCCACCTTAAACCGCAAAAAGGAGCAAACACAAGCCTCACTGACCGGCCTCGTCTCCAACGGACTCAAAATCTGTGCAAGAGAGGTGAGGTGAGACTCAATATGACCAAATAAGACGCTCGGCAATGAAATGATTATGATATGAATGTATAAGAGATGCTATAATGTAATGGACACGTTCATGTGCACTATTAAAGTCTTAAGGACATATAAACGTTCAATTCATTCATTCAATGAAGCACTCGTATTCAAACGAGTTCATATCCTTCACATTTCACGTCAAAGGAATTTAAATTATATAATCAAGTCGTTCAATCTTTCATTCACTTTCATTCGAATTCATAATTTTAATCAAATTAATTCAAGAAATTCAAATATAATCCAAGTACAAGTTAAATCACATTTAAGTTTAGAACATAAACAATTAAACACATTCAATCGCATTTACAATTAGAAATTAAACAATTAAATACATTCAATTAAATTTCAAAAATTGAATAAAACATGAAATAGGTAACAATTAAATTCTATATTTCAATTAAATCAAATAACAATTAATATTTAATAAATATATATATATAATATATTAAATATATATACATACATATACATATACTATATTATATATACATATATACGTATAAATACACATGCAACCAAATACACATGCATGCAAATATAACAATTTCATGAAATTTCCATGCAAAATTACAATCCCATGCATGCAATAGTGTAGGTCTAATATATCCATATATATGCATGCAAAACATGCATTGGCAATTAACAACTCATTCAACAGGAAAAAAAAGAAAAGACGCAGGCAACGTTCGGGAAAGAAAAACAGGGTGACACCCCCGTGTCACCACTCAAGCCCAAACCGAGACACCCCCGTGTCTCGGTACAGAAAACCCAGGCCACCCGCACCCCCGTTCCGCGCCGGAAAGAAGGACAAAGACACACCCGTGTCACAGCAGGTAGCAGCAGCAACAAAACGCAGAACACCCCTTGTTGATTGGATGAAGATTGGATGAGATTTGAGCTTTGAATCTCCAAGGTGATCAAGGGTTGCGGGAAGAAACTGGAAGGCAGTGACTTTAGCTGAGATTTGTGAATTGTGAGAGGGTTGGTTTGGTTAGGGCTTGGTACAACAGGTTAGGTGGTTGAGTTAGGGTTCTATAGCATCAAACCATGGTTAATTTGGTCAACAATTGAATAAGTTATGGCCATTTTAGTGTAACAAGGTCAGTTTCGTCGCCGTTTCGTTTTTCGGTTGAATTTCGGAGGTTCAAATGACGTTAGAAAAATATAGGGCTAAGTTTACTAAACTCGAATTTTCGTTACGAGTTCAGCGAAGTTGACGGAACTCGAATCCGAGTTCCCGAGCTCAAGATATTAAATACGGAACCAAGGGTGCGCTAAGTGCTCGTTAGCCCCCGACTTGGATTCCAAAATTCAAATTAAATCCGAAACACATGCAAATGAATTCGAAAATACGAAACGAACAATTATTCATATACAAGACACGTATAAGTTCAACATATTATATTCGCACAAAATTCCGGTATCAATTCAATTAGAAACGAAGCACGTAAATGTCACTCATACGCAAAGTAACAAATAAATCCAAAATATTAACATAAATAAACAACTAAATTCATTCATAATATATTATATATAAAATGCATGCATACGTATACAATATATATACTAAATACATGCATGCAATATGATTTATAAGTATGAAATGCATGCCTAATTAAATCCATGCACACGTACACAAATATATATATATTTATATATATATATATATATATATATATATATATATATATATATATTATATAAATGTAATTAATATTAATAACATTAAATTAAATAATTAACATTTAATACATATAAAATAAAATGAAATATATAAAACACGTAAAAATAATTATTCGCGCAATTAAGGAGCACACAAGTTGTTCACATAAATTCAAATTCAAATATTGCATATATTTCAATTAGTCACTTATTTAACAATTAAGCAATGTAATTTAATTATAGAAAACACTAAGACCAATTAATTTGCGCAATTAAGTAAACATATACGTCATGCTATACTAATAAAAGAACTGGGGCGTTACAGTAATGAACACGTTCATGTGCACTATTAATGTCTTTAAATCATATAGACGAGCCATTCATTCGTTCAAGGAAGCGTTCATAATCATTAAGTTCATAAATTCACATTTCATAGCAAATTCTAACTTTCACATTTCATACCAAATCAATTCATGAATTTCACATTTTATAACAATTCAATTCAAGAATTCAAATAAAGGTCATAACACATACTATAACACGTTTACAATTATAGAATAGACAAATAATTACATTCAATTTAAAATTGGGAATTAGAAAGGAACATGAAATAGATAACATTTTAATTTCCATAATTCAATTAAATTAAATAGAATTACGTCCATTATCATGCATAAAATAGTTAATTCCCATGCATGCAAATATCAAACATATATGCTTATATTTATTTTTACGTAATACATGCATGCATAATATAAGGTATATCTATATATCCTACGTATACAACTACATGCATACCTTATACATTTTATATATATATAACACTCATGCATGCTCCAATATAAAATACACATATAACTATACACATGCATGCATCTTCATGTGATATATATATGTATATATATACTTACGTGCATACACATGCACAACTCAATCACACTTCAAACAGCATAGCCATCATATATATATATATATATATATATATATATATAAACACAACACACCCATCAATACATGCAAGTAAAGGAAGAAAAAATGCAGCAGCAACATTCAGTGTTTCAAATATATCTCCCCGCCCGGGGAGATTCTGCACACAGCAGTCCCCGCCCGGGGACTCTCATGCAGCAGCTTCTGCAAAAAGGGGCACCAGGCCGGGTAATTTCTTGTATAAAATCTCCCCGGCCCGAGAGTTAGAGTACAAAAGCAACGCAGCAGCTCAAGAACGAAACAATCCCCTGTTTCTTGGCATGAAAACACAGCAGCAAATAACTAGCAATCAAGGTAATAACTCAGCAGCAAAACAGATGAAAGTTCCCACAAATCTGACTGGAAAATGACAGCAACTCATCAAGAAAACAGGGCAGCAGCTGACAGCAGTAGTTTGGAACAAAAACAGGTACAAAAACGGCAAGAAAACAGGGCATAAATCATACGAGCTTCAGCCAACACACCAGCCAACAAGTTAAGGTAATATATGCAGCATAATGACAGCAATTTCTGTTACTTTGTAGCAGTAGCAGTTTAAAACGTGGAGAGAGAGAAGATGAGTTCAAATTTTCAACCAAATCTCCAAAGCTCATCAATGGCATATCGATAAATACACAACCACCATGAATCATAGGTCCATAAATGAGATAGAGGAGCACAATTGTTCAGCTTACAAGCACCAAACCAACGAATAACTCAAAGGAAGCAAAGATTCAAGAATTTTCAACAAAACCTAACTATTCACTCATGCCTTCAAATCTCCATGGATTCAAACTCAAAATTAGGGATGTATGGTTCAAAATGATCATAAATGAATGTATATTACAACCCTAAGCTTACCTTGTGGATTGGATGAAGTTTGGAGGAGATTTGAGCCTTAAATCTCCAAGGTTCCCAAGAGCTACGGGACTGACTGGAAAACAGGGGGTTTTGGCTGATATTTCTTAATGTGAGGAGTGTGGTTCGGTTTGGGGCTGA
The DNA here is from genome assembly GCA_037501455.1 of Lantana camara. NCBI lineage: Eukaryota > Viridiplantae > Streptophyta > Magnoliopsida > Lamiales > Verbenaceae > Lantana > Lantana camara. The sequence goes on from CM074861.1 coordinate 95,491,327, forward strand.
TATGGAGTGTTAGTGGGTTGAGTTAGGGTTCTATAACCTCCAACCATGGTTAATTTGGTCAAGGTTTGAGGGAGTTATGGCATTTTTAGTAAAGTGTGGCAGTTTTGACGAACATAACACTTTTCGGTTGAATTTCGGAGGTTCAAATAACTTTGGAAAAATATAAGGCTAAGTTCGTTAAACTCAAATTTTCGTTATGAGTTCAACGAAGTTGACGAAACTCGAATCCGAGTTTTCTAGCTCAAGATATCACATACGGAACCAATGGTGCGCTAATTGCCTCGTTAGCCCCCGATTTGGTTCCACAATTTAAAATAAATTCGAAACTCATGCAAACGAACCCGAAAACATGAAACGAACATATATTCATATACATGACACGTATATCTCTGACATATTAAATTTGCATGAAATTTCGGTATCAACTCATATAAGAACGAAGCACGTTTATAACACTCATAAACCATGAATTAGAAAAAAAAATCATAACATTTCCAAATAAATACAAAACTTAAAATTCATATCTAATTTATAATTAGAGTGCATGAATTAATTATACATTTATATCAAAGTGCATGCATTAAAATAATTTAATCAAGTGTACAAATTAAATTTGCACGTATTAAATATTTAAATTGAATGTGAAACAAAGTGCACAATTTCATATAGTTTAAATTAAAATGCATGAATTAATATTCATAAAGATCAAATTGCACGAACTACATATATGTATATATAAATATTTAGTATTAATAACATTAAGATATGATAATTAACATTTATTCATTTAAGAAAAAAAATTAATTAAACAAAATATTTAGAAACAATTAAATCGCGCAATTTGGTAAACACATACGTCGTACTAAACAACGGAAAAACAGGGGCGTTACAGCCATGGAGTAACGGGCGTTACTCCTCTAATTCGTCTCATCCTATGCTCGTTAACGGGAGTTACTCCTTTTTCTCCCAAAAATACGCAAAATCGCTCTGCTTCACCGTTTTGTGACTCCAACTCTAATGACAACTGAACAGAGTCAAATAAACATATAAACGCATCAAACGGCACCAGAATATCATCTGTTTAACACTTAAAATCATGCAATTTCTACACACAATAAAATCTCCCACACTTGAACATTGCTCGTCCCTGAGTAATACAAAAATTAAGTAAACACATCCTCATCAAACCTTCTCCTCTAAGCAATCATCAACTTTCGCCTAAACAAGTCTAGCCAATCAAATCAAATACTCGTAAACAGTAAATCCTCAGAACTTAGCATGAAAAGTAGACCCTTGTGTAGTGTGTGAGTCAAACAATACAATGTACAAAAATTAGAATGACAACTTCACAATTTCCTCCCAAGTTCCAATCATCAATCTTCGGAATACACTCTTCGCACCTATCTCCACTAATGGAATCAAATCAAACCTCGGATCGGTAGGTCTTTTGGGCTTGTAATGTACGCTTAGGGTAAGGTCATGGAAATTTGGATCAAGTGACTACTCACCAAGCTTACATCATTTACTCTGATCAAAACATGGACACTTCTATTCACCATTAAAACTAAGAAAGAATTTTGCCCCAGTCTTCAATTGAATCCCACACTTTCAAATTCACCCTTGGATAATCTTATTTTGTTTTCTTCTTTGCTCTTTCTCTGTTCATATCTTTTCTTTTCATTCTCTTTTTTTTGTTTTCTTTCTTTCTTTTTCACTTTCGCACAATAACTCCTCATTCCCAATTAATCGTAAGAAAAATTAAAAAGGTCCAAGAATAGATTCTTGTCATACCGAATCAAATGAGCAAGCCTTGGTGAAAAATTATCAAGGGAGGTATTTCTATGTTGTACCTTGGCTTATGATGTGGCTACAAAAATCTGTGCACAACAACTAGGCTCAGGGGGTCAACAGGTTTATGTTATTTAGTGAAAAACGGCTAAATAGAAAAAGCTAAAAATCCTCCGACAACGACTGCCTACTTTACTTCCTTAGTCTTTCATTAATTCAAAATTTCGCCTTGATAGGACTAAAGTGCATCCTAATCAACTCTTAGACTCATTCGGAAATTATCAACTCATCTCTCTAAGTTAAGTACATTATTTCGTTTAACAGTGCTCAAAATATAAGGTCTTACTAACACACTAAATCATCAAATCTCATGCAACTTTCTTCAATTCAAAAAGTCTAACTCATTCTAGTAAAAGTTCAACGATCAAACTTCCAAGAAAAGGTTCAAAATAAGGGAAAATTTTCAAAAATTTTCAAAATTACTCGAATTTTAGCAATTTACAAGTGAAACTACATCTAATCATGCAAATATTCAATAAAGTTCATAGCAATAACGCACACATTCTTCCCCCACACTTAAACTTTGCAATGTCCTCATGCAAAATGAAAGAACTAAAGGGTGAGAGAACTTCCTGATTAACTGACGAACCGGCAACGTGCCTGCTATGCTTCCGAAACCGGAACAAGTGACTAGAAAACACGGATCAAGTGCATAGGCAATTGACAATCAACATGCATCCAACAAGTATAATAATAGTCACAAATTCATGAAAACAAAAGCACCATAGCATAAACCAAGTCAGAAAATCGAACATAGCAAAAAGTTAAGTGTAGACAAATATCCAAACATAGTAAAGCATAAACGAAACAAATGTCTAGAACTCTAGGAAAAAAAATATCAAGATAACAAAATCAGGGCGACGGGGGTCCTCCAAAATACTGATCCAAGCGAGCACTGAACCCGTCAAACTTGGCCTCCCACGCGTCGAATTGTTCATCTATATAATGTGCTAAATCTTCAACCATAGCAATAACGGTGGTCAAGTCAACCCTCAATCCTGCCAGCTCTGCGCATACGCCTCTTAAAGTCACGGGAGTGTCGTCACTAGCCTCGGCAATAATAGGGGCATTATTGCGAAGAACCGCAAACTCATCATCAGGTCGGTCAGGAATCCGAACCAAGAGCTCCCTCTACCTCGCAGAAAGCTCATCGAACCGGGCTATCCCCCAGTTGTACATCTATCAGAAATGATCTCTCTCACGGATAGGCCACCATGGCAAAACCTTATGCTTCAGCACTCCACTCTCCCAAGTTATAGCTAAGCCTACGGTCTCTAAGTACTCCGGGCTAGTATGTCCAAAACTGATAGGCAAAGTCCCTCTCGGTGGGGAAGCTTCTTGCTTGTTAATTGAAGATGATTGACCCAGGGGAACAATTGAATCTCTAGTAAGGTGGGTTAAGTGGGTGTAAGGGTATTTATAGGTTTGGGGGAAAGGAAACCGAAATTGGGTAGGACAAGACTCAAATTAACCCTAAAAAAGTGTGCCTAAAATCTAATTTTCGCCAGTCGGACCGTAACGGGCGTTGTCGATTTTCCTAAGACAAATGGGTAACGGCCGTTACCCCTGTCGGGCAAGACACCTGTGTCCAATAACGGGCATTCCCAAAAAAATAATTAATGAGACTTAACGCCCATTACCTATAGTACCCAGCACGTCTGATCTCATTAACGGGCGTTACCGAAAAATAACAGCAATAGTGTAATGCCCGTTACTTATAATTCCACCCAAAACTTAAGTAAAACACAAACACAAAACTAATAGTGCTCGGTCACATCAATTAACGCATAGTATTCAATCAAATCACAGTGCACCATTTTCCCGAAAAGAACACACATAGTCACCTAGAACATTTCATATCAACGATTCATTCTCCTCAAGGAATACAATCAAACCATGCACAAGCACACTAATAAATTGAATGGACCTCAATATTGGTAAATACCCACAAATCACGGCCTCTCATTATCTAGCTCTTGGCTATCTAGCACACCATCAAGTGACCTGTAACGAGGGAGACAGCTCAATTATTCCGAGAAAACAAGGACAGCAGGAACGAAAACAACGTAAACAAAAACAAAACAAGAGGAAAGGAAAAGGGAAAAGTTAGTTCTAAGTTATAGTCGTTAGCTTGACTGCAGAAACCAATCTGGGATTAGCAATTTCCAAGTAACGAGTCATAAGGAGTGACCTCGTTCTTGTTACTCACGAACCCAGAGCTTGATCTCCAAGTATCTGAATCCAAAGCATCCTTCATTCTCGCTATCTGAAACTTCGTTTCTCTCTGCCAATCAACTGCATCTCTTTGTTCCGTATACAGAGTTTCTCCTTCTGGTGTAGTATTGACAACCTTAATCATGCAACACTTATCTGGACTTGCGGATGGTGTCCTGGGACCAAAGTTCCTGAACTCCATTCTTTCATCTCCTATTTTAAACGTGAGCCGTCCATTCTGAACATCAATATCTGCTCCGGCCATAGCCAGAAACGGTCTTCCAAGTATCAATGGCATCCTCTCATCACTCTCAATATCAAGAACTACAAAATCAGTGGGAATATGAAATTTTCCAACTTTTACCAAAATGTCTTCCAAAATTCCTGTCGGATATTTCACCGATCTATCTGCTAATTGGAGTATCATATTTGTCGGTGTGAGCTCCTTCACTCCTTATTTCCTACAAGTAGACAATGGAATTAAACTCACACTAGCTCCTAAATCACATAGAACATTATGAAATTGCAAAGAATCGATGGTAAGGGGAATTGAAAAACTCCCTGGATCTTTAAGCTTTGGAGGAAGCTTATGCTGAATAATAGCACTGTATTCCTCAGTCAGTATCACAGTAGTGACGGGCCTCTCCTTGCTTGGAATCACTTCTTGAATCTCTTCTTCCTCCAATTTCTCTTTCTTCAACGTAATTTTCTCTTCGGCCTTCTCAAATAGTCGATTTTAAGCACAACATCCTCAATATCTGAGCTTGCACACTCGTTCGGTCCTTCTGCATCTCTATTGTCTCCTATAAATATGGCCTGGCATTGCTCCTTCGGATTGTTTTCAGTTTGGCTTGGTAGCATTCCTGGGCCTCTCAGATTCAAAGATTGGGCAATCTGACCAATCTGAATCTCCAAAGTTTTGGTCTAATTTACCACTTGATCTACTTGGGCTTCCAACTTCTGATGTCGTCCTGTAGATACGGTTATGAACTTTTCAAGTGCGACCTCCCAACCCTGCTTTTGCCCCTGCTGAGGTGGTGCAACATTAAATTAGGCTAGCGGTCGTGGTTGAAATTGTTGCCTAGGTTGGAACTGTGGCCTAGGTTGTGGTGGTTGTTGAACATTCTGATTATTAGACCACGACAAATGAGGGTGGTTCTTCTATCCTGGATTGTAGATGTTTGAGTAGGGATCATTTGCTGGTTTGAAGTTACCTGCATAATTCACCTGCTCTTGCACCTGTTCTCCTGCATTGCTATGAGGACACACATTAAAATCATGTGGACCACTACAGATTTCACATGTTACCTGAACTGGTTGGGATTGTATCCCAACTGCATTGACAGTTAGTTGATCCAATTTCTTGTTAAGCGCTTCAAATTTAGCATTGATGACGGTTAAGCCATCTAACTCTATGACTCCTGTTGCACTTTCGCTGGTTGCGAATGGCTCCTTTCATGCACAAAAACATCTTTCTGCGATATATTATCCAATAACTCGGTAGTAACTACTTCAGATTTGGCTAAAAATACTCCGCCAGCTGCGGCATCCATTGCTCCTCTAAAGGTAGGCGACATCCCATTGTAGAAAGTCTGAATCAATAACCAACCGGGAATTCCGTGATGTGGACACTTCTTCTGCAAATCCTTAAATCTCTCCCAAGCTTCATAGAAAGATTCTTCATCCAACTGCCTGAAACCATGGATATCATTCCTGTACTTCGAGGTTTTGCTAAGCGGAAAGAACTTTGCTAGGAAAGCCTGAGATAATGCTGTCCAAGTCTGAAAAGATTCATTTGGGACAATACTCAGCCATGCTTTAGCTCGATCCCTAAGTGAAAAGGGAAAAAGCCTAACTCGGATAGCATCAGTAGTGACATTATGAATTTTGAAGGTATCACAAACTTCCAAGAAATACTCCAAATGTGAAGTTGGATCCTCCAAAGATAGCCCTAAAAACGGATTATTCTGTAACAAATTTATGATAGCTGGTTTAATCTCAAAGTTGTTTGCTGCAATCGGTGGACGAGTTGCACTCTGAATTGCTCCAGCTTGCGGGACGTTATAGTCTCTTATCGCCGGTGGTGGTGGTGGGTCTGCTTCAGCCATCGGTAAAGCAATTGGTTTCTTCTCCTTCTTATTTCTTCTCCTAATAGCACTCAGTTTTCTCTCAATTTTCGGATCGTATGGAACCAAATCAGGATCTTGAGACCTTCGCATACACTGTAAACCTGCACAAGAAAAAAGAATTCCTCAGTCCAATTCCACAGTAACAAGGATAATAAACACAAAGTAAAATAATAGTCTAAAGCACTAGATCAAAACAATTGAGTAATATTGACTCAAAACGCCTTCCCCGGCAATGGCACCAAAAACTTGTTGTAAAAGGTTTTACTACAGTTAAAAACCAATCGTGCAAGTGTACACTAACATACACGTAGCACAATAGGATCGAACCCACAGGGAAGGAAAATCAATCACTACTCTCTATTCTCTCTAATCTAAAGACTTAACGAAATCAAGGGTATTTCTATTAATCTACTGACGCAGAAATTAACAAGTAACAGAACTAAAATTGCAATTAACAACTGAAACACACGAATTAACTTCAGTAAACTAAATAGGCAAGGGGAAAAAGCTTTGAATCATACAATCAGGAGTTAATGTGATACTTGTTTGACAAGTGTAATTCTACAACCTAGTCACTTATATTTGAATTACCCTCTTTCGAGGTGTAACCAAGTGCTTAATTAGTCTTCAATGTTGCTCTCGCAATCACCAATAGTTAATTAAACCATATGAACAAGACTAGTGTAATTCAATATTCTAGTGGCTCGACGTGGAATAAGATTACTGTTGTATAAGCTAGGACCAAATCTCTTTGAACCCTACAACTTACAAGTGTTGAAAACCCTCTAAACTACCATCACTCTTTCGATCTATAGGTAATAATTGTGACACATGCTACGGGTGATCGGGCCATCGCAAGTCAATTCAAAACAGTTTTCAAACTAAGAATTAACACAAGTCATTCAAGCATCTCATCAAATATCCATCATGTAATCATCATCACTTCCCCCTAGCCCTAGTTAATTAGCTACTTATAATTGAAGCAAAAATCATAAAACTAAAGGAAATTGCATTAAAATTAATCATCGTCAAAGAATCTAGATAAAGTCTAACAATTAAACTCATAAACCTTCAGCCATAACCAAAACGAAACTAGCATATGCAACTAAAACTAAAATCAAAGGAATTACTTTGGAAATTTAAAGCAACAATAAAACCAAAGATGTTCTCGGAATTCAATCCTGTCGCCTTCTTAAATTCTCCGGATATCTCTTGAAACTTCTGAGTTTTCTCCCAAACCCTAGGTCTTGAATTCCGCTCTTTCTCCCTCTCTGTGTCGCTCTCCTCTCTTTCTCTATGTCGTCCTCCCTACAAAAAGACCTCAAAACGTGCATATATAGCAGCCCTAAGTGAATTCTCGCCGCCCTAGGTAACGGGCGTTACCTAGGCCATGTCTTGCCAACGTTAACACCCGTTAATCGGATAAATCGTGTCTGCGCTTATACAAGTAGTAACGGGCGTTATTGAGTTTCTTCAGTGAAATGGTAACGGGCGTTACCATTCTTTCTCCAGATTTCATCTCCTCTTAAGGCTCTTAACGGGCGTTAAAAACTTTGTGCTGCCATAGAGTAACGGGCGTTAGTCCTCTGATTCGTCTCATCCTGTGCTCATTAACGGGAGTTACTCCTTTTTCTCCCAAAAATACGTGAAATCGCTCTGCTTTACCGTTTCGTAACTGCAACTCTAATGACACCTGAACAGAGTCAAATAAATACATAAACGCATCAAACTGCACCAGAATATCATCTATTTAACACTTAAAATCATTCAATTTATACACACAACAGTGGCTGGCTGAAAGTGTTGGTGGTGGGTGTTTGGCCAAAAGTGGTGGTGGTGGTGGTGAAGAATAGGCGGCGGTTGTTGTTAGTTGTGGTGCAGGTGGCGGCTGGTGTTGGTGGAGATGGTGGTCGCCGGAAGAACTCGCCGGAGAAGGACCCCCAACCACCGCCATTGCCGCATCTCTGATTCATTGTGGAGCCACCACCGTCAAAAATCGGGCCATGAAATTGGTACGAATGCGATCCTCGTATCGCGGTGATTGAAAAGCACTATACGTACTGATGGGTCTGAATATATGATACAGAGTCCAATCACTTTAGAATTTGTTTGAAGTGGGGGAAACCAAAGGTGATCGCCGGAAAAGGTGGTGGGTTCAACCTGCTAGGACGAACACCAAAGAAACAGAGGTCAGATGGCCAAGCTGGGGGAATTGGGGGTAATTCCCAGTTTGGCTCTCCGACGCTCAAGTCAGATGATGATTTGAAAGAGAGAATAAGCAAAATGCGAAGTTGCAGTAATGGAGATTGCTTATAGTGTTGAAGGTGAAGACTCATATTTATAGTTGAGGGTCAGGGACCCTTTGGTCATTTTCACCGTGTGGTCCTGGCCAAATATTGCCCTAACACGTGGCGTTATGGGAGAAACCTAGGAGAATCTTCCTGTAAAAGCCGGTGAAAGTTAGTGTTGGCAACAGTGGCAGGTGCGCGGGCATGTAATGTAGCACCCTAACCCCAAGGCGCCACATCCCCCGCACCGTAGCCTCGATCCACGCATGAAATGGACAGTTCATACATAAACCAAGGCCACAGCGAACGGGTGACAATAAAAACGACGCTCTAGGCGGGACCTCTCCCCCAGCATAACCAACAAACATGAATAGAAAAGCGGAAGCAATAAAGTCATTCATATATATATAGGTACCATATTTATTACATAGATACTTATAGGTACCAATTATCTATCAATACACTATCATTTCTACAAAATAGGTAACGACTTAAGTATACAAAATATGTCGTTCGTGGACATAACATGATATCCGACAAAATATACACATGAAAGGTGCAACACTAGACCCGTGATAATGCAGGACTCGACCAACTCCCGCCTAGCACAACCACGCTCAAAGTGTACCTGAAAAGTGAAACGTCAGTCTACCGAAGACTGAGTGAGGGGCAGTAATATATCACACATCACATGCAAGTTGTAGCCTCGGGTGAAGACTTTAGCATAAAATAGATATGTAATTTGAGAAGTTAATCTTTGCCCGAGATTACAACCAACCATTTTAACACGTTTATTTAATCATGCTTGTCAATATCATGAACATGTGGCCCCGGCGAGCAAGGGCAATCTCCAACCGAACTCCCAATCGTGAACAATACGTGATCATGCGTGCTTGCTTGATAAATACGTGATCATACAATTTAATTAGTGCTCACATAAACAATTTCATGCTTGAAATCATGCAATAACCCGAGGATAACCCGACATGCCGGATTAATCCCCAGTCTCCTTCTTCCTCCGGGTGATAGCGAGTTTGCAAGGCTCGACTATCCACGACATGGTGTGTGTAGAGGACATGACCCTCTAGACACGGAACTCCTTCCACCACTAATCTCCTAGTGGCTTCGGGGGTGATCCCAACAATGTGAGGATAATTCAGGAGTTACCCGTCAGCCCTTGCTTTCCCGGTTGGCTCAAGAATTACCCTCGGGCCCACGTGCAATCATGTACTCGCCAAACATGCTTGAAATCATGATAATCAATACTTTCTTGCTTGGAAATGTTTATAACTTTGAAAACGTTTATAATTATAATAGATTTTGGCCGAAAATAGCACGTAAGGGTGGTAGGGTTCTATAAACATAACCTAAACCTCACCTTTCCTTGCAAAATATAATATAGAAGCGTTCTAAGGAGCTTGCTCCCCGTCCACGCCCTCGTGACCTGTGCAAATACGACGTATATACGTGAGACAAGACCTAAAATGACCAAAATATGACGAACGGCGGAAATGTGTCGAGACGACCATAAAAATGCAATGTGGTATGATAACATTTCGTTTCACATCATATTAACACATATTATAGCAATTCGGGGTCAAAGAAGTCGTTGGATCGAGGGGCTAATTTCGTAATTTTATGCAGTGAATTTTACACTGCAATACAGGTGGGAACGGCCGTTCTGGTTCCCTTTGAAAAATGGGAACGGTCGTTCCCATAAACCCCCAAAGCGCGCCAACGTTTTCCCATTTTAAAAACGCGCCTAGCCGGGAACGGCCCTTCTGGCTCCAAGGCCAAAATGGGAACGGCCGTTCCCGTGGTCAGCCGCCTATTTCCCTTTGAAAGGTGGGAACGCCCGTTCCCACAAAGCCTTGAGGCTGGGAACGGTCGTTCCCAGTTTCTGTAATTGAAAAACAGAGCAAAAAAAGAGCATGCTCTCGGGGAAGAAGCAACAAAGCAACAAAATTTCATTTTTGATCCCAAAATGCTATAATCTCTGGAATTATGAGGTAAACAACTTCAATACATGATAATATAACACTTAAACACCTAAAACCATGAAATATCATCACAAATTCATGCTCCATGCTCATGATCAAACTTGATCATTTTTGCCAAATATCCAAGAATTTCAAGCTAGAAATCATGCAATAATTCATGATATGATTATTGAATCATGCTTTGCACAACACCTAATTCATCTAGCACATCAAGCTCAAACCCTAACCTATTCAAATGTGATCAAAATCATCATTTCCATGCAAACCAACCTTGAAAATGAAAGAAATGAAGAAAGTGGATGATGATGATGATGATCTCCTAATTCCTTGGAACACTTCTTGAAATCTTGATGATTGATGGAAAAATCCACTCTTCCCTTTTCTCTTCTTTGAACCGAGAGAGAGATGAATATGTTTTGCAAATTTTGGATGAAATGGGCTCAAAGAAGCTAGGAGATGAATAACGTGATTCATCCTCCTTGATTTTTGTGAAATGTAGAATTTGCAATTTAATCCTTTGTCTTATGAAGTCATGCGATTAGGTATGCAACCATTTAAAATATACTCAATCAAGTCCCTAAGAGTTTATGCAATTAAGTCCCTAGAATTATAGAAAATATTTAACTAGGGACAATTTGGTAATTTTATCACTCTCGGTAATGGTTTTCACGCAAGAAATATTTTTCGTGCCATGAAATAATATTTTGAATGATATGAAATCAAATGATTTATATGAACAATGTTTCATGCATTTTATAAAAATTATGAATGCCACGTAAGAATATATTATAAATTAAAGAAATGAAGTAAACCTACGCTCAAACGCACACGTGGCGTGCTTACCTGTTCATCCGGAAACCGGGGCGTTACATGTAACGAGGGCTAAAAGCACGCTCATGTCAACCAAGGGCCTTGGAGGCCGGAGAATCCGCTAGGGGATGGAGGCCAAGGCTGCGTAACGAGGGGGAGTGGAAGTTCCTTTGAGGGATGATGACGCTTGAAGAGGACTCCGCAAAATAAGCTGGGACTGTGTTCCGCTTTGGGAAGGGCACTTGTTTTCGAGCGGTAGGGATGACCACGCGTGCGCATAGCAGAGACAACACGTGTTCTCTAAGGTTTTGACGCTCGGGGGATTTGGACGCTCGTTGATAACCTGCCCCAGTCAGGAAAGGCCACGTGTTACTTTTTCGTGTCGCCACGTGTCTAAGCACGGTCAAGCGTATTTTGACCCCATCACGTACATCGAATTCGGCGAAGAAACGAGAAATCCCCAATTTTGGGATGCCACCATCATCTTCTCCGACGGGCTACTTGGGTTTTTTTTTTTTTCTTTTTTTTATTATTATTTTTTTTTTAATTATGAAATAAAATAGAATTTGTATTAATAAAAGGGGGAATTTGAGTAAACTCCCCATGGGTTGAAAAATTTTTAGTTTGCTCCCCAGGTCTAAAAAACGTTTTTTGCACTCCCCAATTCACATGCATAATTTGAGTTAGCTCCCCAATTTTGGGGGCAGATACCACATATGGCGATTTAAATGCACCATATGACGAATTAGATACACGATTCTTTAATTTAATTAAACTCAAGAATCGTGTATCTAATTCGTCATATGGTGTATCTAAATCGTCATATGTGGTATCTGCCCCCCAAAATTGGGGAGTTAACTCAAATTATGCATGTGAATTGGGGAATGAACTAAAATTTTTTTAGTTTTAGACTTGGGGATTAAACTAAAAATTGACTATACAATTGGGGAATTTTCTCAAATTCCCACATAAAATTATTAAAAATATATTAAATTTCCTCAAAACACAAAAAAAATGATTTCTGTTTTTTTTTTTTTTTTTTTTTTTTTGAATTTTTATTGGAAATGATTATATAAAAGAATATGCATTTAATGACTAATTAAAAATAAAAATATACACAATAAAAATAAGATTTATTAATTATATATATTGCCTTTTTTTTGAATTTTTGAAAAAATATGATATTAATATAATTTTAACACAAAGATACTAATAATTTATATTTTTTAACAAAACGATCCCTGAATAATATGATAATAACATTGCAGTCCCTAAGGGTATTTTGGTAAAATTACAAAAATAATAAAATATTCAGGGGTATTTTCGGTATTATAGGGCCTAAACCTAACGGAACCCTAACGGTTCGAGGACCTCAAACGGAACTTGAAATATAGGGACTTATTTGTAATTTCGCGATAATGATGGATTGGATTGTAATTACGCCTAACTACAGGGTAGGTGGATGTAATTTTCCCTATATATATAAAACAATATATTAATTAAGATAATACACCATCTTAATGAAATGGAGTACCAGGGCTGCATCGCTTCATTGTTATCCACCTATTCGGCGACATTAAAATGAAATAATGAAACAACTCTTCGTTTGATTGCTCACACCTTTTATTGGTATTCAACCATTCGATATTAATGTGGATTAATCAATTAATGAAATTGATTGCTCACGCCCTTCATTGCTATCCACCCATTCAGCGACATTAATTTGAATTAATGAATGGGAAAAGAATAAATTTCCAATCGATGTATGGTGGATGATCGTTTTTTAACTTTCATATTTAAATTAAATCTCGTTACAAACCAATATCCATACTTGTGATTTTTGCAAACCGTCGTTCATACTTCTCCATTTTTATAATATACTATATCTGGCTCATTTTTAGTGGTTTTGATCACCATAATATGAAACACGTGCCTTGCGGATGTTTTTCTAGAATTTGAGTAAACTCCCCATGGGTTGAAAAATTTTTAGTTTGCTCCCCAGGTCTAAAAAAAGTTTTTTGCACTCCCCAATTCACATGCATAATTTGAGTTAGCTCCCCAATTTTGGGGGCAGATACCACATATGGCGATTTAAATGCACCATATGACGAATTAGATACACGATTCTTTAATTTAATTAAACTCAAGAATCGTGTATCTAATTCGTCATATGGTGTATCTAAATCGTCATATGTGGTATCTGCCCCCCAAAATTGGGGAGTTAACTCAAATTATGCATGTGAATTGGGGAATGAACTAAAATTTTTTTAGTTTTAGACTTGGGGATTAAACTAAAAATTGACTATACAATTGGGGAGTTTTCTCAAATTCCCACATAAAATTATTAAAAATATATTAAATTTCCTCAAAACACAAAAAAAATGATTTCTGTTTTTTTTTTTTTTTTTGAATTTTTATTGGAAATGATTATATAAAAGAATATGCATTTAATGACTAATTAAAAATAAAAATATACACAATAAAAATAAGATTTATTAATTATATATATTGCCTTTTTTTTGAATTTTTGAAAAAATATGATATTAATATAATTTTAACACAAAGATACTAATAATTTATATTTTTTAACAAAACGATCCCTGAATAATATGATAATAACATTGCAGTCCCTAAGGGTATTTTGGTAAAATTACAAAAATAATAAAATATTCAGGGGTATTTTCGGTATTATAGGGCCTAAACCTAACGGAACTCTAACGGTTCGAGGACCTCAAACGGAACTTGAAATATAGGGACTTATTTGTAATTTCGCGATAATGATGGATTGGATTGTAATTACGCCTAACTACAGGGTAGGTGGATGTAATTTTCCCTATATATATAAAACAATATATTAATTAAGATAATACACCATCTTAATGAAATGGAGTACCAGGGCTGCATCGCTTCATTGTTATCCACCTATTCGGCGACATTAAAATGAAATAATGAAACAACTCTTCGTTTGATTGCTCACACCTTTTATTGGTATTCAACCATTCGATATTAATGTGGATTAATCAATTAATGAAATTGATTGCTCACGCCCTTCATTGCTATCCACCCATTCAGCGACATTAATTTGAATTAATGAATGGGAAAAGAATAAATTTCCAATCGATGTATGGTGGATGATCGTTTTTTAACTTTCATATTTAAATTAAATCTCGTTACAAACCAATATCCATACTTGTGATTTTTGCAAACCGTCGTTCATACTTCTCCATTTTTATAATATACTATATCTGGCTCATTTTTAGTGGTTTTGATCACCATAATATGAAACACGTGCCTTGCGGATGTTTTTCTAGAATTTGAGTAAACTCCCCATGGGTTGAAAAATTTTTAGTTTGCTCCCCAGGTCTAAAAAAAGTTTTTTGCACTCCCCAATTCACATGCATAATTTGAGTTAGCTCCCCAATTTTGGGGACAGATACCACATATGGCGATTTAAATGCACCATATGACGAATTAGATACACGATTCTTTAATTTAATTAAACTCAAGAATCGTGTATCTAATTCGTCATATGGTGTATCTAAATCGTCATATGTGGTATCTGCCCCCCAAAATTGGGGAGTTAACTCAAATTATGCTTGTGAATTGGGGAATGAACTAAAATTTTTTTAGTTTTAGACTTGGGGATTAAACTAAAAATTGACTATACAATTGGGGAGTTTTCTCAAATTCCCACATAAAATTATTAAAAATATATTAAATTCCTCAAAACACAAAAAAAAATGATTTCTGTTTTTTTTTTTTTTTTGAATTTTTATTGGAAATGATTATATAAAAGAATATGCATTTAATGACTAATTAAAAATAAAAATATACACAATAAAAATAAGATTTATTAATTATATATATTGCCTTTTTTTTGAATTTTTGAAAAAATATGATATTAATATAATTTTAACACAAAGATACTAATAATTTATATATTTTAACAAAATGATCCCTGAATAATATGATAATAACATTGCAGTCCCTAAGGGTATTTTGGTAAAATTACAAAAATAATAAAATATTCAGGGGTATTTTCGGTATTATAGGGCCTAAACCTAACGGAACCCTAACGGTTCGAGGACCTCAAACGGAACTTGAAATATAGGGACTTATTTGTAATTTCGCGATAATGATGGATTGGATTGTAATTACGCCTAACTACAGGGTATGTGGATGTAATTTTCCCTATATATATAAAACAATATATTAATTAAGATAATACACCATCTTAATGAAATGGAGTACCAGGGCTGCATCGCTTCATTGTTATCCACCTATTCGGCGACATTAAAATGAAATAATGAAACAACTCTTCGTTTGATTGCTCACACCTTTTATTGGTATTCAACCATTCGATATTGATGTGGATTAATCAATTAATGAAATTGATTGCTCACGCCCTTCATTGCTATCCACCCATTCAGCGACATTAATGTGAATTAATGAATGGGAAAAGAATAATTTTCCAATCGATGTATGGTGGATGATCGTTTTTTAACTTTCATATTTAAATTAAATCTCGTTACAAACCAATATCCATACTTGTGATTTTTGCAAACCGTCGTTCATACTTCTCCATTTTTATAATATACTATATCTGGCTCATTTTTAGTGGTTTTGATCACCATAATATGAAACACGTGTCTTGCTGATGTTTTTCTAACTGGCAAAATTGTCTTTCAAATGGAAAATTTAAAGAAAACGCAAATATGGAAACCCATCTTCCCCCAATAAACTGTGAATTCATCTCCGACTCCCAATGCTCCACCATCGATACAGATTCGCGGCCACTTATTCTTCTCCACCTTCACCATATCCGTTTTCACATAAATTTCGTGGTAATTCGAGTAATTTCTTATTCGTAAGAAAGGAATTAATATATTTAACTATATGAATTCATCATTCATGGGTATCATCGTTACTTATTCAACGGTTTAAGATCTATGTTGCAAAGATATGGGCACGGCAATACGGATACAACATGACATAGATACGACGATATGAATTTTCTTATGAATTTTTCATGTGAGAAGTATTGGACACGGTTTCTGACACGATACGACCAGATAAAATGATATTTTTAAAAGTATCGGTGCATTAGAGTTTATAACTGATGCATAAGTTCATATAAAAAAGTGCTCAGTGTGGCCAGATTTGATTAAATCATTGTTTCAATGTATTATCTACCAAAATAATAATATCAAAATATTATGAAAATATAATATTTTTGGAGCCGAAAAATTCTGTTTTTGTTGTAGCAAAATATTATGCTTAAATTTTTACAATCCCGAAGAAAATTAGAGGAGTTCCTACAAAATAACCTCATGCTTTGCACGACCTTTTTTTTTTTTTTTTAAAGATTTAACAATTAAAATGAAATAGGATATTTACTTGCCCATTAGTACAAAAATGACAATATATTTAAAAAAAGGAATCAAACGAGATCGGTACAAGAAGGCAAAAATAAAAATTTGATTATGTATAAGTTTTTTATTTTGACCAAAAATGTACAATGTATGTTTGATTTTCGTCAAAAAATCAAATTATTACCGAAAATGTCTATGTGGCAGCCACGTTACCAACATAGATTGATAAAAATGCAACTTAGACAAAAATACAAAATTGGCCCTATAAGTCATTCATTTTGGGTATTTAGTCATGTTTGTACTGTTATTTACAATTAAATCTTATAACTTTTAAAGATTTATAAAAATCGAAAAAAATGCTAGCTCAGACAAAAATTACTGACATGTTAAAATGCTTGAAAAAAAAAAAAAGAATTACATGCCAATTTTAAAAAAAAATATTTTTTAATTTTTATGCTTAAAATAATTTGAATAATTTTTTTTATCTGCTACAATATGCATAAAATTTGAAAGAATAGTTGAAAGTTATTAGACTTTATTGCAAATAGCAATGCAGATAGAACTAAATTGCCAAAATAAAAAACTTACCTGATCAATTTTACATTTTTGTCTGATTCAGCATTTCCCCAAATTATTGAATAGGTAATTTTCCTAATTTATGTTGCTAAAAACGACTGCCACATAGATATTTTCGATGATAAATTGATTTTTGGGCAAAAATCGGATATATAAGACAAAATTCTAAAACTTATGGATCTTAATCGTAAATTACAATATGGATAAGACTAAATATGCCAAAATGAGAAACTCATAGGATCAATTTTGTATTTTGTCAAATATATATATAAAGAAAACAATCAAAATATAATGAAACTTTAATACAAAGGGACAAAATATATAAAGTAGTTTAGGGAACAAATAATAATATGAAAACTTAATAATATATATATATGTATATGTATGCTTCTGGATAGATGTGTGGGACAGAGGGCTCGTGGTACCTGCTGCCCACCCTTCCTCCTCTACTTTGAGAACCGTGTGAACGGAGAGTGGGCAAAAAAGAAGGAGGTCCCACACATACTTGAGTAGTGCGGGAGACAGGGGAATGGGTCGAGATAAGAAAAACATATTAGTAAGTCTAAAATATATTACATAAGATTTTTTAAATTAAAGAATATACTAGTACTTAATCTTAAAAAAAAAAAAAAAAGAATATATAAAAATGACCCGATTTTTATTAAAAAAATTAACTGATTTATTTGTCTTGACCAGATTTTAATTTTGATTGGAGTCAATATTTTAGGATAAAACGTGAAAATCTATAAAAATGTTAAAATAATAAAAGTAATTTTAGCATTAAACTTAACTGTATTAAAAAAAATTTAAGAAATAAGTAGTTTTAATAGCTAAAATAATTCAAAATTATAAAAAATAACCACTTTTTTTTTTTTTTTTGTAACACACACGCTCCAAGTGGTCAGACGGATTTGTCAACCCTCAAACCACTTGGTCAACCTCTGTTGGCATGACAAAAAACACCCTTATTATATTATATAGTAGAAGTTTGCTAGTTAAAAATTGGAGGACAAAAATATAATCTCATATCTAAACTTTTTTTTTTTTTTTTTTTTTTTTGAGTGATGAATCTCATATCTAACTAAAAAAGTGAGTTATTTAGCAACTCCCTCCAAGAATTGCTAAATAGCATATTATTTTCTATTCTTTTTGTTGGAATTCGTCAACCCTAACGCAGCGGAAGTTAAAATTTTTAGGGATTATAAAACAAGTTTTATCGGAATTCCAATTAAGATCAGCCTTTGATTCAGATTTACGATTTAAACGGAAGAAGAATCAAATACCTCTTACGCTTCCAATTGATGACGATGACAAGAAGGTTTTCCAAAACCTACCCGCTTCTCTTCTATCCGATCTTCTTCCAAGAATCCCACGCGGAATTCCTCTAAGGTAGTCCACGATTCGTAATTGAATAACTAATCAATTAGCACACTAGAACACTAATTAGATATTGATTATCTAATAGTATTCTCAATACTGTATTGAGAAAAGAGAGAGAAGAGAGACTTGGAGAGAAAGCAGAAAAAGAAGAAAAACAACGATGTTTGATTTCTCTCCCTTATCTTTCTTAAATACTTAGCTCTAGGTCAAAAACTCTATGGGCCAGTCTTGGGCTTATATTTAATTACTACTTAATTAAATTAAAAACCCAATATTCATTTTAATTAGTGGACTTAATTTAATTACATTAATTAAATCACAAGTCCAATATCTAATTAAATTTGTGGACTTAAAAATTAATTACTCCTAATTAAATTTCAAGTCTTATTTAAATTAATGTTAAATTAATTTAAATACACTTATTTAAATTAATGTTAACTCTTTAACATCTATTCTCAATAGCTTAACAATTAAGCATAAATTAATTAATACAATTATTAATTAATTACTCTCTCATAAATTAAAATCTTTTAATTCATCAATCAATCTCTATTGATCTTTAGATAATCTTGTTATTCAATTCGAGTCATTGTGTGACCCCTTAGGTTCACCAATGAATAGTAGTAGGCCCACATTCTTAACGTGGTATTTTAGATAACAATTTATCTTATTGATTCAATTAAACCCTTTCAATTAATCATTGTTTAATTAAAACTCCTTTTAATTAATCAGTACCTACAGATCATGATCGATGTCTAGTGCCAAGCTCATGACCACCCATCCAATAGGTGAAGTTTATGTTGTGAACCTTTCAGTCTCATGGATACCGTGAGATAAGATCCTTCTATCGTCCAATCCCCGATTAGGACCTAGGGCATGGGAATAATAGAACCCTATTAGTCCTAATGCTATGAATTAATTCTAATAGCAATTCCATTTGATCTACCACTCTAGGAAACTCATTTCCTAATTTAGATCACACTACCTTGCGCAAGGATTTAAGTGGAATATACTACAATAGAATTCATGGGTGATTCACTCGTTCTTCTAGACGAGCGATAGATTCTATGTTGGCTTCTCATATGCCCCCATACATGATTCGAACAATACCAACATACAACCATAACGAGATTCATGGAACCCATGAATCTCTAGGCGCATATCAAACATTGCCCTTGTCATGCACAGAGCATCAATGGAGCCTCAAGTCTAAGGACCATTTAGACACTACCATAACCAGGGAACCAACCTCATCATTAAGGCATAAAAGCCTTACCCCGTTGAGGTGTTCCTGTCGGGATCCTCAGTGTACTTGTTCCCTAACAAGCACCCCCATACGCATGTGAATGTCCCTACATTCAATACTTATGAAACAAAGTAACCTTTCTAAAAGGCACGTCGTATGAGCAAGTCTCAAACGAGTCAAGTCAACATCCCCGTGCTTATTAGACTCTTCGACTTGGAGTTGGTTTAGGTCATGCCATAGAGACTTGTTTCATAACCTCCATCCCTATGCGAGGTCAAGTCTCGTAGCTCAGTATGACCTTGGGGTTTCATCCATACACAAACAGTTATAATATGCAATTAATAAACTTGAATGAGGCATGAGGAATTGGCCACATAGAATTAAACGACTATGAAACGTTACATTTATTATTTCATTAATGTCACAAATTGCTGCTAATAAGAGTAGTTTTCAAAAAGAGGCCTAAACTATTTGGCTCTTCTAGGGCACTACTCTAACAATCTCCCACTTGCCCTCAGAGCCAATTGCCCATAGCCTTAAGACCCATCTCCTGGAGATGTCCTTCAAAGACCTTTTGGCTAAGAGGTTTAGTAAGCGGGTCTGCTACGTTTTCTACCGAGGGTACACGTTCCACGATAAAGTCGCCTCTTTCTACGATTTCTCTAATTAGATGAAATCTTCTTAGGATGTGCTTTGACCGTTGATGAGCTCTTGGTTATTTTGATTGTGCAATCGCTCCGTTATTGTCGCAGAAGACAACGACTGGGTCAGCAATGCTAGGCACTACATCCAACTCTTGGATGAAGTTTTCATCCACACACCTTCTTTCGCTGCCTCTGATGCAGCTATATACTCCGCTTCACAAGTGGAGTCGGCAGTAGTTTCCTGTTTGGAACTTTTCCAACTTACTCACCACCATTTAACCGAAATATGAATCCGGAAGTGGATTTAAAGTCGTCTACATCCGACTGGAAGCTTGAGTCGGTGTATCCTTCTAATTTCAGTTCTCCCTTTCCGCCGTATACAAGAAATAAATCCTTAGTCCTTTTCAAGTACTTAAGGATGGATTTCACTGCAGACCAGTGACTCTCACCAAAGTTTGACTGAAATCGACTTGTAATGCTCAAAGCGTACGCGACATCAGGTCTAGTACATAACATAGCATACATTATGCTCCCTATTGCAGATGCATAGGGTATACGAGACATCCTATCCTTCTCTTCTTCAGTGTTAGGGCACATTGATTAGAGAGGATCAACCATGTCTCATTGGCAGGAATCCTCTCTTAGATTCCTCCATACTAAACCGTTTCAGTACTTTGTCTATGTACTGAACTTGGGACATACCTATTAATCTCTGTGATCTATCTCGATAGATTTTTATACCGAGAATAAAGGAAGCTTCTCCCAAGTCCTTCATGGAAAACTGAGTAGACAACCAAGTCTTTGTTGTTTGCAGCACATCTTTCTCATTCCCAATGAGTAAGATATCATCTACATACAACACCAAAAATTGTACGACTCACCCACTGATTTTCTTGTAAACACATGGTTCATACTCGTTCTTGATAAAGCCAAACGATTTGACTGTCTCATCAAAACGGATGTTCCAACTTCTAGACGCCTGTTTGAGTCCATATATGGATCTCTGGAGTTTGCAAACTTTCTGTTCGCTCCCACTGGATATGAAACCTTCCGGTTGTTCCATATAAATGTCTTTATCTAAATCTCCATTTAGAAAAGCCGTTTTCACATCCATTTGCCATATTTCGTAATCATAGTACGCAGCTATGGCTAGAAGTATCCGAATGGATTTAGGCATTGCTACAGGGGAATACGTTTCCTCAAAGTCAACACCTGGCCTTTGAGTGTATACCTTTCCAACCAACCTAGTCTTGTAGGTTGCCACTTCTCCATCTGCTCCAAGCTTTCGCTTGTAGATCCATTTACATCCTATAGCTTTCTCGCCTTCAGGAAGATCTACCAAGGTCCATACCTTGTTGGAGTACATAGAGTCCATTTCGGAGTTCATGGCTTGCTGCCATTTTATCGAATCTCTATCCGATATTACATCATCATATGATCTCGGATCACTATCCGATTGACCGGTTTCAGTTAGTAAATTGAGTCGGTCTGGCGGTCTAATTGTTGTCACAGATCTGCGAGGGCTTGTGTTTACTTCTTGTTGTGGGAAAGAGGAAGATTCCATTGCTTGATCATTTGTAGGTTCTTGTTGAACTTCAGTAAGTTCTGCAATCTTGCCTGACTTTTCAACTAGAAACTCTTTTTCTAGAAAAGTGGCATTCCTCGAAACGAACACCTTTTGTTCCGAGGGATCATAAAAATAGTAACCCACAGACTCTCTAGGGTATCCTACAAATTTGCACAAACTGGATCTAGAATCCAATTTGTCTCCCACTAGTCTCTTGACGTATGCAGGACATCCCCAAACTCTAAGGTATGAATAAGTGGGGGGTTTTGAAAACCACATCTTATATGGTATTTCGGGTATTGATTTGGAAGGAACTAAATTAATTATCTTCGCGGCCGTTTTAAGGGCATCACCCCAAAACGATATTGGAAGATCCGTGAAACTCATCATGGATCGGACCATATCCAGTAAAGTCCGATTTCATCGCTCGGACACCCCATTCAGCTGAGGAGTCCCGGGCGGAGTCCACTGTGAGATAATCCCGTTATCTTTCAAATAACCAAGAAAGAGATCACTTAAATACTCGCCACCTCGATCTGATCGAAGAGCCTTAATTTTGCGATCTGTCTGGTTCTCAACCTCTGTTTTATACTCTATGAACTTTTCAAAGGCCTCAGACTTATGTTTCATCAGGTACACATACCCATATCTACTGAAATCATCAGTAAATGTGATGAAGTAATTACAACCGTTTCGGGTACTAACATTTAGTGGTCCGCAAACGTCTGTATGGATCAAATCTAAAAGATTTTGGCTTCGCTCTACATGTCCTTTAAAAGGGGACTTAGTTATCTTTCCCTTTAAACAGGATTCACAAGTGGTTAACTCGTTTAGATCATTCGTACTGAATGATCCTAAGTTACCCATTTGTAGAAGCCTATTCTTGGAGATATGTCCAAGTCTAGCATGTCAAATCTTTGCTGAAGTTTGGTCATTTGATTTTTGTTTGTTATCTCATTCGATATTTAGGAGATTTAAATTAGTATTAGTTAAATACAAAACATTTTGTAAAGACCCTAATGCATGTGAAGAACCATTCTTCAATATGTAAAACATGGCATTAGTAATAGAGAAGGAAAAACCTTCCAAGTCTAGTACAGGAATGGAAATAATGTTTTTAACTAATTCAGGAACAAATAAAACATTGTTCAATACTAAATTAAACCATCTCCTAACATTAACCTAACATGTCCTATGGCCTTTGCTGCAACTCTTGCTCCATTGCCCACTCGAAGAACATGTTCTCTTTCATCAACCTCACGGACGTTGCTCATTCCCTATAACGTATTACAGATGTGAGAAGCGCATCCAGAGTCTAATACCCAGTTATTAGAATTGAATGAAAGGTTAATTTCGATGAGATTTATACCTTTTATAAGGGTAGCTAAGTACTCCTTACAGTTCCTTTTCCAATGCCCTTGTTTCTTGCAATGGAAGCACTGATCCTCAGCTTGATTGGCCTTCTTCTTAGTGTTCGTTTTCTTAACCCCACCGGTGGGCTTAAGAGTCTTTTTCTTCTTTTGGAAACCCTTTCCTTTACCATTCTTCGGCTTTGCAGCCTTAGTTTGGGATGAAGATGAACCTACTAAGAAAACAGCCTTATCCTTCTTCATAGTTCGCTCGGCAGTTACGAGCATGTTCATTAGTTCCTCAACTGAGACTTTAGCTCCATTCATATTGAAGTTTATTATGAACTGTTTGAACGAAGGTGGCAGAGAGGTTAAGATCAAATCTACGTAAAGCTCATTATCCATGATCACCTCGAGACTTGCAAGCTTTTCAATAAGGCCTAAAGCCTTAATACAGTGTTCATGAACACTTGATCCTTCAGCCATCTTTAGGGAGAATAACTCATTAGATGCTGCGAATCGATCAATCCTATTGATCGGCTTGTAAATCTGTTCCAAGTGAAGATGGATCTCAGCCGAGTGGCGCATCTCAGCATGCTGCCTCTGCAACTCGGGAGACATAGTGGCAAGCATTAGACATCTAGCCTGTAGATCATCTTCTTGCCACTGGAGAGCAGTTTCCCTCTCATCGGCTGCCATGTCATCAGGTATGACATCGGGAGGAGACTGTGTCAAAACATAGGTCCTCTTTTCGGAATCCAAGACAATCTTGAGATTGCGAAGCCAATCAGCATAATTCGAGCCAGTCAATTTATTGGCCTCAAGGATAGCACTAAGTGGATTTTTAGACATCACGATTTTAGCAGAAAATCTACATGTAAGCAGAAAACGTAGTATGAGTGACGGATATGAAATAATAACAATCACAAATGATATGGACTTTTATCAAATGTAGTCTCCCACTATTTTAATCAAACTCCTTTGACCCCCTTATAATTTTAGAAAAATCATGTTTTTCAAATAGTGGGTATTAAGACCCCCAAACACTTATCACCGAACCCACGACTCGTGAGACATCCGACTTTAAGCCTCAAGGTAGACGATCTTATCATCAATTGTATCTCTATACAACTCTTAATATTATTTTGCATTACCTTTCATATAGACCCACGACTCGTGCGACATCTATACTAATTAGTATTTAAATCCGACCCGTCAATCCCTAAAATTTCTCCATCGCCATTATGAATATCCCACGCCTCGTGGCCAATACCATAATTTTGACTTTGAAAAATTGCATCTTTTATGCAAAGAATTATTTTAGTTCAATTAATCTCGTCATTTCGTATCCCACGCCTCGTGGCCAATACTTAATGATTTGATTAATTCTAAACCAAATAATTCTATTGACGGAATGCTTGGAAATTTATAAAATCGAATTTTATCCTTCAATTTCCATTTGGATTTAATATTTATATTGTCTGAGACTATCTAAGACGGTTCGGGGTGTAAGAATTTCAAAAATTCTACCAAGACTCATCAATTGTAATTATTATCTCATTTTATCTTAATTAATGCATGAACACATTTATGCACATAAAGATAACATTCATAACAAGATAATAAAAACCTAGCATGCTCCTATAAAATATGGATAATCATGGGCTTCCTATGCATGGTCCATAATAGCCATTTTATGGATCATGGTTCTATTCATGCATCAAGCGGAATTAAACACACACACAGAGAGCACACAAATAGAATCCTATTCTATTACATCAAAATAAATGCACCCAAACACTTTTGAGGCCTTGAAGGACTTCTTATTCCGTTGCTTGCTTCGTCTTGTTTCTCCATCTCCTAATCTAATTAGAGATCTCACCCTAAAACTACTCTCTTTACAAAATAAATGGGGATTACATTCTAAGGGGGAGAAAAAAAAAACAATGCTTACAACAATTGAATAAGAGGCTCGCAGGCTCTCGTTTAAAACCAATATCAAAATGCATAAATAAAATAAAACCATACATAGCGCAAATAAAGCCCATGATTGATCCAAACATACATCCAATGCATTGCATAAAATAAAGTTACCAAGTAAATAGTCATTATGCGATTTAAAGTCTTTAAATAATTTCTAAAATTATTTATTGACCAAGGATTATCTTTTAATTCCCAAATTAAATTAATCCTTCAAATTTAATTAAATTGAATTCTCTAATCCAATTTAATTTGCATTAGATCCCTATCTAATAAAATCATGCTTCAATTTTAACAATTCATATTTGGGCAAAAATAATTAATTTTCAAATAAAACAATTTTACAAAATTAATTATAAAAACTTAGTTTTAAAACAATTTTAAAACTGGTGCTATAGAGTCTCTTAAATGGGTCAAACGAGTCCAAAATAGGTTGAACAAGTTGAAAAACAGATGAAACGAGCTCAAAATGGGCCAAATAAGTCCAAAACAGGTCTAATAGGTCGATAAATGGATGAAACGGGTCCAAAATTGGTCAAACGAGTCCAAAATAGGTCGAATAAGTCGAAAAACAGGTTAAAATTGTCAAAAACGGGTCAAACGAGTCCAAACGAGATTGAACGGGTTGAAAAATGGGTGAAATTGATCCAAAATGGGTCAAACGAGTCTAAAATAAATAGAACATGTTGAAAATTTGGCAAACGAGTTAAAAATCGTGTTCGTGTGTGAAAATACGTGTAAAATTATGTTAGTGTGTAAATGTGTGTAAAAAATATGTTATTGTGTGAAAATATGTGTAAAATTGTGTTAGTGTGTGTAAATATGTGTTAGTATGTGTAAAAAATGTGTAATTATGTTTAAAAAGTTTATGAATAAAAATATAATATTTAATTTATAGGGAGGGTAAAATAGTAATAAAACATTAAAATTGGATAATTAATCTTAAACCATTAAAGACCCAACTCAAACCCAATATCAACCCACCATAACCCATTAATAACCCATTACTTTCCTAACCCATCATTGACCCAACCCAAACCAACCCAATTTAAATTTCATCAAAACCAACCCAACCCAACCCACCTATAATGGGTTGGACCCAGGGGTGGCAAATGGGTGGGTTGGACTGGGTTTGGGTTGGGTTCATATGGGTTGGGTCTAAATGGTTTGGGTCAAAAATGAATTCTATACTAATGGGTTCTTAATGGGTTGGGTTCTTAATGGGTTTTTGATGGGTTGTGGTGGGTTTTAATGGTTTGCTTGTGGGTTCAATAATGGGTTATTAATGAGTTCCAACTCAATTCAAGTACTTAAATGTCCAATATACCCTTCACTAATATATTTAACTTATTTTGGATTTATTTGACCCAATTAATATATTTTCAACCCATTTGGTCTATTTTGAGTCCGTTTTTTCGTTTTTCGACATGTTCGTTTTATTTTAGACTCGTTTAACCCATTTTTGGTCTGTTTCACCCGTTTTTCGACATGTTCGACCTATTTTGGACTCGTTTGACCCGTTTTGGACCCATTTCACCCAATTTTCAATCTGTTCGACCTATTTCTGACTCGTTCGACTCGTTTTGGGCCTTTTTCACCCGTTTTTTGACCTATTCGACCTTTTTAGTAATCATTTGATCCGTTTTGGACCCATTTCACCCAATTTTCAACCTGTTCGACCTATTTTGGACTCGTTTGACCCATTTTGGACCCATTTCACCCAATTTTCAACCTGTTCGACCTATTTTTGACTCGTTCAACTCGTTTTGGGCCCCTTTCACCCGTTTTTCGACCTATTCGACCTATTTTGGAATCATTTTACCCATTTCGGGATCGTTTCACTTGTTTTTCGACTTGTTTGTCTTATTTAAGTCTCGTTTGACCCATTTTTTGCCATTTCAACCCGTATTTCGACCTATTTGACCTATTTTTGACTAATTTGACCCGTTTTTAACCTATTTCGCCCGTTTTTTGATATGTTCATTCTATTTTTGACTCGTTTGGCCCATTTTGGGCTATTTTAACCCTTTTTTGAACCTGTTAAATCTATTTAGACTCGTTTTGAACCGTTTGAAGCCCATCTCACCCGTTTTTCAACCTGTTAGACCTATTTTCGATTTGTTCTACTTGTTTTAGGCCCGTTTTTGACCTCTTGACCTATTTTGGACTCTCTTTTAACTTGTTTTTTGACCTATTTGTCCTATTTTGGAATCGTTCGACTCGTTTTGGGTCCTTTTCATCCGTTTTGGATCTACTTTACCCATTTTGGATCAATTTTATCCATTTAGATCCATTTTACCCATTTGTATCCATTTTACTCATTTTGCATCCATTTTACCCATTTGGATTCATTTTACCCACTTGGATCAATTTTACCCATTTGGATCCATTTTACCCAAATTTTACCAATTTGGAACCATTTTACCCATTTCGATTCAATTTTACCAATTTGTATTTATTTTACCCATTTGTATTAATTTTACCCATTTTGAATCCATTTTACCCACTTGGATCAATTTTACCCATTTCGATCCATTTTGGATCCATTTTACCCACTTGGATCCATTTAACCTATATTTTATCCATTTGCATCCATTTAACCCACATTTTACCCATTTGGATTTATTTTACCCATTTGGATCCATTTTACCCACTTAGATCCATTTAACCCATTTTGGATCAATTTTACCAATTTGGATCCATTTTACCCACTTGGATCCATTTTACCCATTTTGGACCCATTTTATCCACTTGAATCCATTTTATCCAGTTGGATCCATTTTATCCACTTGAATCCATTTTACCCAATTGGATCCATTTAACCCATATTTTACCCATTTGGATCCATTTAGCCTAGTTGGATCCATTTTACCCATTTGGATCCATTTTATCCATTTGGATCTATTTTACCCATTTGGATCCATTTTACCCACTTGGATCCATTTAACCCACACTTTACCCACTTGGATCCATTTAACCCACATTTTACCAATTTGGATCCATTTAACCCATTTTTGATCTATTTTACCCAGTTGGATCCATTTTACCCATTTTGGATCTATTTTACCCATTTGGATCCATTTTACCCACTTAGATCCATTTTACCCACATTTTACCCATTTGGATCCATTTAACCTAGTTTGGATCTATTTTACCCAGTTGGATCCATTTTACCCATTTGGATCCATTTTACCCATTTTGGATCTATTTTATCCACTTGGATCAATTTTACCCATTTGGATCAATTTTACCCATTTTGGATCTATTTTACCCATTTGGATCCATTTTACCCATTTTGGATCCATTTTACCCACTTGGATCCATTTTACCCATTTTGGATCCATTTTATCCACATTTTACCCAGTTGGATTCATTTAACCCACATTTTACCCATTTGGATCCATTTTACCCATTTGGATCCATTTAGCCCAGTTGGATACATTTTACCCATTTGGATCAAATGGGTCTAAAATAATTCAAACACACAAAAAAATCGATGAAATAGGTCTAAAATGGGCCAAACGAGTCCAAAATAGATCGAATAGGTTGAAAAACGAGTGAAAGAGGTCCAAAACTGATCAAACGAGTCCAAAATTGGTCGAATAGGGCGAAAAACCGGTAAAAATGGTCTGAAATGGGTCAAACGGGTCCAAAATAGGTTGAACAAGTCGAAAAACGGGTGAAACAGGCTCAAAATAAATCAAACATATTGAAAAATAGGTGAAGCAAGCCCAAAATGGGTTGAATAAGTCAAAAAACGGATCAAATGGGTCTAAAATAATTCAAACACACAAAAAAATTGGTGAAATAGGTCTAAAATGGGCCAAACGATTCCAAAATAGATCGAATAGGTTGAAAAACGAGTGAAAGAGGTCCAAAACTAGTCAAACGAGTCCAAAATTGGTCGAATAGGTCGAAAAACCGATTAAAATGGTCCGAAATGGGTCAAACGAGTCCAAAATAGGTTGAACAAGTTGAAAAACAGGTGAAACGAGCTCAAAATGGGCCAAATAAGTCCAAAACAGGTCTAATAGGTCGATACATGGATGAAACGGGTCCAAAATTGGTCAAACGAGTCCAAAATTGGTCGAATAAGTCGAAAAACGGGTTAAAATGGTCAAAAACGGGTCAAACGAGTCCAAAATAGATTGAACGGGTTGAAAAATGGGTGAAATTGATCCAAAATGGGTCAAACGAGTCTAAAATAAATAGAGCAGGTTGAAAATTTGGCAAACGAGTTAAAAATCGTGTTCGTGTGTGAAAATACGTGTAAAATTATGTTAGTGTGTAAATGTATGTAAAAAATATGTTATTGTGTGAAAATATGTGTAAAATTGTGTTAGTGTGTGTAAATATGTGTTAGTATGTGTAAAAAATGTGTAATTATGTTTAAAAAGTTTATGAATAAAAATATAATATTTAATTTATGAGGAGGGTAAAATAGTAATAAAACATTAAAATTGGATAATTAATCTTAAACCATTAAAGACCCAACTCAAACCCAATATCAACCCACCATAACCCATGAAGAACACATTACTTTCCTAACCCATCATTAACCCAACCCAAACCAACCCAATTTAAATTTCATCAAAACCAACCCAACCCAACCCACCTATAATGGGTTGGACCCATTGGGTTCAACCCATTTTGTCACCCCCTAGTTGGACCCATTGGGTTCAACCCATTTTGCCACCCCTATATAGAGGTAATAACAAAACTTACCGAAATATTCTCAACTAATTGAGATAGCCTAGCTGGTGAAACGCTATATCTGCATTTATGGGATCCTGGGTTCAAATCCCTGTTATTCCATTTTGCAGAAAATATGTGTTTCCATGGAGGTTGGGCTTTACATAAAGGTGCTGGGGCTTTATATTCAGCCCAACTTCAGGGTCGCACAGAGCGGCCCAGCGAGCAGGAGCCCAGCTTGGTGCTGTTAATGGCCCAACCCGCTGATGCCCTAAAATGTGGCAGCCAACCTTGCTCTCGGCCCAAAAATCCTGAAAACAGGCTGCGACATGGGCTTCCACAAAGGCCAGTCCACTGCATGCCCTAGGTCAGCAGCTGTCCACTTTCCACCATTGCACGCACTGTGCACGACAGTACTGTGCAGTCCAAAAATTTTGTTGAATTTTACTTTAAAACAAGTTTAAAATAAAACATGAATAAAAATTATAATTTTATAAAATCGAAATAGGTTTCCGATTTTCATAAAAATCTCATAATCTTGATAAAAGTTTTAAAACAAGAACTTTTCTTCAAATTTTAAAACTTTGCCCAAATGAATCTCAAATTAAAATAAATATGACACGCAACAATATATTAATCAAATTAATACAAGGAACTAAAAATCGTAAATCAATCAAAGTATGGCTCTGATACCACTGTTGGAATTCGTCAACCCTAACGCAACGGAAGTTAAAATTTTTAGGGATTATAAAACAAGTTTTATCGAAATTCCAATTAAGATCAGCCTTTGATTCAGATTTACGATTTAAACGGAAGAAGAATCAAATACCTCTTACGCTTCCAATTGATGACGATGACAAGAAGGTTTTCCAAAACCTACCCGCTTCTCTTCTATCCGATCTTCTTCCAAGAATCCCACGCGAATTCCTCTAAGGTAGTCCACGACTCGTAATTGAATAACTAATCAATTAGCACACTAGAACACTAATTAGATATTGATTATCTAATAGTATTCTCAATACTGTATTGAGAAAAGAGAGAGAAGAGAGACTTGGAGAGAAAGCAGAAAAAGAAGAAAAACAACGATGTTTGATTTCTCTCCCTTATCTTTCTTAAATACTTAGCCCTAGGTCAAAAACCCTATGAGCCAGTCTTGGGCTTATATTTAATTACTACTTAATTAAATTAAAAACCCAATATTCATTTTAATTAGTGGACTTAATTTAATTACATTAATTAAATCACAAGTCCAATATCTAATTAAATTTGTGGATTTAAAAATTAATTACTCCTAATTAAATTTCAAGTCAAATTAATTTAAATACACTTATTTAAATTAATGTTAACTCTTTAACATCTATTCTCAATAGCTTAACAATTAAGCATAAATTAATTAATACAATTATTAATTAATTACTCTCTCATAAATTAAACTCTTTTAATTCATCAATCAATCTCTATTGATCTTTAGATAATCTTGTTATTCAATTCGAGTCATTGTGTGACCCCTTAGGTTCACCAATGAATAGTAGTAGGCCCACATTCTTAACGTGGTATTTTAGATAACAATTTATCTTATTGATTCAATTAAACCCTTTCAATTAATCATTGTTTAATTAAAACTCCTTTTAATTAATCAGTACCTACAGATCATGATCGATGTCTAGTGACAAGCTCATGACCACCCATCCAATAGGTGAAGTTTATGTTGTGAACCTTTCAGTCTCATGGATACCGTGAGATAAGATCCTTCTATCGTCCAATCCCCGATTAGGACCTAGGGCATGGGAATAATAGAACCCTATTAGTCCTAATGCTATGAATTAATTCTAATAGCAATTCCATTTGATCTACCACTCTAGGAAACTCATTTCCTAATTTAGATCACACTACCTTGCGCAAGGATTTAAGTGGAATGTACTACAATAGAATTCATGGGTGATTCACTCGTTCTTCTAGACGAGCGATAGATTCTATGTTGGCTTCTCATATGCCCCCATACATGATTCGAACAATACCAACATACAACCATAACGAGATTCATGGAACCCATGAATCTCTAGGCGCATATCAAACATTGCCCTTGTCATGCACAGAGCATCAATGGAGCCTCAAGTCTAAGGACCATTTAGACACTACCATAACCAGGGAACCAACCTCATCATTAAGGCATAAAAGCCTTGCCCCATTGAGGTGTTCCTGTCGGGATCCTCAGTGTACTTGTTCCCTAACAAGCACCCCCATACGCATGTGAATGTCCCTACATTCAATACTTATGAAACAAAGTAACCTTTCTAAAAGGCACGTCGTATGAGCAAGTCTCAAACGAGTCAAGTCAACATCCCCGTGCTTATTAGACTCTTCGACTTGGAGTTGGTTTAGGTCATGCCATAGAGACTTGTTTCATAACCTCCATCCCTATGCGAGGTCAAGTCTCATAGCTCAGTATGACCTTGGGGTTTCACCCATACACAAACAGTTATAATATGCAATTAATAAACTTGAATGAGGCATGATGAATTGGCCACATAGAATTAGACGACTATGAAACGTTACATTTATTATTTCATTAATGTCACAAATTGCTGCTAATAAGAGTAGTTTTCAAAAAGAGGCCTAAACTATTTGGCTCTTCTAGGGCACTACTCTAACACTTTTCTAAGGCCTTAATTTTATCAGAAGACTCATTATCTAGTCATGTAAACATTAGAAAAGGATGTTAAATCCAGACTAGTAAACTATTTTATAAGTTGGTATTTCTTTGAATTAAACACCAACACCGACATACCGTAGAAATTAGGGAATTGTCTACAGAGCCTAGCATCAACTGCCGCGTGCATCGACCCATGGAACAAAAGCAAATGTGGCAACATTTCATTGATATCATCGTACGATTTAAAACAAGCCGCTCACTGATACATCAACTTAATTGCACCACTAATATTCAACTTCCAACGACAAACCGTAAAATAAACAATTTTAATTAGGTGGGAGGCGCATCGTAAGTAAAACCAAAAACAGTTTAATTATCTATCCTGACAACTCTATAAATACCAAAGAAGTTCTAATCTCTACACACAACAGATCATATTGCATCGACTCTTGATATATAATAGCAAAACCTCGTTTGTTGATATGGCGGCAAACAACACCAAGACCAAAACTCTTACATGTCACATAAACAGTGCATCTGAAAGTATCTTTCATTTCTTTAGGTATGACATGAAGAAGTTAAAGCAAATATTCTCAGAAGCCTTCAAAGATGTTGAGATCATCGATGGGAAGAATGGGGAGGATAACAGTATCGAGGAATGGAAATATGTTCTTGGTAAGACTAATACTAAGAGTAATTGTATTCACCTATCTATCATAAAATTGTCTTAAATCCCTGTATCACTAGTGGTAAAAATAGTGCTTAAATTATCTTCATTGATACACATTTAGGATCACTCTTAAGTGACTATGTTGCGGTTAAGGGGTATATGTGTTATTAACTGTAAAATAGAGAACTTAGCTTCTAATGTTAAATCTTGCCACATTCTAGTTATTTGGTGACAAACTAGCTATATATGACGCATAAACACATCAACAAATTTCATTCTGTGTGTTATGTCATGTACATTACTCGTATAGGCCACCATCTCAGCCATTTGTCATGTTGAAAATTTAAGAAACTACCAGCATCACCGTATTTGTATCATCGTCCTGTCACTTGGTTTCCCTAGGTGCTACAAGTCTATGTATTTCAGAAGAAGTTCCACTGACTCAGGTCGCTTCGCTGGAGAATGTGAATGCTGTTGCCCAATCTCTAACATTTAGGGTCCAGAAGGGAGGTCCTCTGGACATTTACAAGTCATTTGAGTACACACTTGAAGTTCGTGAGGATTTGGCGACATGGAGTATTACATATGAGACATCAAGCGGGGACAGCAGTCCTGATGACTACCTTCAGCTCATGATTGAAGCAACTCATCGTGCGGACGCTTACATAACTTCTCCTAAGTCCTAAGTGAAGTTATATGCATGCCATAAATGATAAAACCAAGCTTGTTTAAAGTGTGTTTAATATGATGGGCTGTTTGTGTGCTTGCTTTCAGTTTGTGTGTTTGCTTTCAGTTTCAGTTGGCAATAAAGATGTTTGTGTGCTTGCTTTCAGTTGGCAATTAGCACAACTGCTCTATGTTTGTTTATTAATGCAGATAATTCTACTTATATAGCATATAGTCTGATCCTTACAAATTTTCCGACACAACTAATCAATGGTAAAAAGCGATAAAAATGAGCATAGCACAATAGTAAATGATAATGTACTAGCTAAAATTATATGTAACTGATATGAGAATACGCAGAGCAAAAAAGTTCTAAAAAGTATCAAAATGGACTCAGCTGAGGTCTTTTTGTAGCAATTACAGCAGGTGGCTCACGGAGCATGAGGACAGTTGCGGATCAGGAGGGCAGTTGAGCTATTCAAGGAAGAATGCCTATTTTCTTGGGATCATGTACAATTTGAATTTTTAACGCGTGCTCCGCGTTGACACGTTTCTTTTTATTGCTACAACTCGCCAAATCGTGGGAGGAAGTAAGGGCTCCATTTGCTTCGAATTTAACCCCTATTCGTGGGACCGATGGCCTGCCAAACCTATTCACCCAGCGGACTACGATTCCAGCTAACTCCACTTCATTCATGGGCTTGTTTCCTTGTCAAAAAATTGGACCATAACACAACAGTAGGGCTGTCAATGGGTTGGATTTTAATCCGAATCCGATCCGATTTTAACATATTCGACCGATAAAAAGATTCGATGGATCATATCCGATTGTAAATATTCGAAATCCGAATTTAGTGGATCGGGTATGGAATCATACAATCCGATCCGTTAAAGATCCGAATCCGATTATATATATATATATATATTAATGATAAATAATTATATACAATACCAACTCACCAATAATTAAGGATGATTAAATTAAAAATCCTACTTAAATTTATGTTTACTAATAATTTTATAAATTTGGGATTGATCACACACGATTTGAGATTATATTAGATAAAATGTTGATTATTTATCTCATACTTTCCATGAGATGAATAATTCATCATCATATTCTACCACTCATCCCAGCCAACAGAGTAAACATCCTATTAATATTCTAATTAAGATAAGTACCTCACAACCTTTTAACTAACCGTTAAATATGTATAAGCATTAGTTATGATGGATTAGACCTTTTTATTTGATTTAATTTCACTTAAATTAATTAGTTAGATAATATTAGCTTAGGTTATTCGTGTTTGATTAAGTGAGATTATAATTTATTGAAGGTAAATATAATCTAACATATCTAACATAATATTAATTATAAATCATTAAAATCTAACATATCTAACATAATATTAATTGTAACATATCTAATATAATATTAAACTATAATTTATTGAAACTTTTTCACAAACTCAAGTATCAAACATAAAATTATTTGTTGAATGCTAATTTATAAATACAACTTGATCTTAACTAACAAATACAATGAAGATTAACTTCCAAAAAATAGTATTACATAACTAAAACATTAGAAATAACTTTATCTATTACCATTATAACATATGGAAAAATTTATATTCATTCTTATATTTTAAATATAAATTCAAAATAGTTCTAATGTTTTTTATTTAAGCCATAGTCATCCTTTTAAGTTATTTATTTTTTCTATAATTTAGGCTAAAATTTTTAAATAGATTAAAATATCTTTAAACTAAATTTTATGTATAAAGATAATTAAATTATTTTATACTTTTCTCAAACCATGAAATAAATATAGAAATGAATATGATTTTTTCCCCATTATATGCTATACATAAGCATTCTGTACACAAAATTATAAATTTGTCAATAAAACTGTAATAATCAAAATGATAACTTTATAGATTTTTACATGATTTTATATTTTAATTTAATAATAATAAGAATTGAGCAACAATAGTAATAATTTAAGGGATTAGAATAATAATAATAATTATTATATATATTATGAAAATTTTACGGTGTATACGGCTATATATATTATGATATAAATATAATTTATATATAAAAAACTAATTTCTTACTTTTTAATAGAAAAGAAAAGAAAAAGAAAACAACTAGAAAATAATTAAATCTCTGAAATGATTGAATGCCAAATCCTAATTTCACTCCACAGAAGCAGGCCGCAACGACACCATTCTTCATCTCTCCAATTTTCATATCAACGCCACCGCCCCCATCATCACCGGACACAATAGGCGTCTCTACCAGCGCATCTCCAGCCGCACTCTTTGTTCTCCCCTCTCCATAGCCTTTTCCCATCTCCGCCGGCCGCCAATCACCGCCAAGCTTCCCACTATTGCCGCCGACAAGTACCACCAAACGTTGCTGCTGCCACCGTCACCGCCAATCAAGCAACCACTTCCGTAGATCTAAGTTCCGAGTGCTCAGATTTTCCTCAATAAGTTATGCTTTAAAATTTTCCTCAATTTTGTTCACAGATCGGGTCCTTCCCATTTTTTCTCAGATTCGGCCCAGGACGGAGAGAAAAGGCTTTTTCTTTTCTTTTTTTTTTTTTCCTCCCCTTCGGGTCGAACATTCTTGTCGGATTATCCGACCCGATATTATTCGAATTTGGTTGGGATGAATCCGAGTCCTATAGGATCCGGACTCGGATTCGATTTCTGAATTGTGTAATCGGATTCGGATTCGGAAATCTTGAATCCGATCCGAATCCGACCCGTTGACAGCCCTACACAACAGTCTATTAAGGGATATTATGGGGGCCATCAACGGTCGGATTTTAATTCGGATTCAATCCGAATTTCGTCCAAATTTTGATATATCTGTTCGATAAAAATGATAGATTATATTCAATTATAAATATCTATTATTCTAAATACATGGGTCGAATATGAAATTAAAGAATTCAATCCGTTAAATATCCGAATTTGACTTCTTAAGGTATTTTACTAAATTAGTTATTTTATAAATAAAGAAATCCAATGAAAATAATTAAAATTAAAATTCCAACACGCATCTCGTTGTCTTTAATAATAAATATTTCACTATTTTTTCTAAAAAAAATCTAGTCATCTATTATTAATAATTTGTTTTTATTATTAATAATTTTAAATCTACATGATTTTCAAAATAATATACGTAATTATAAGGTATTCATTAAATAATAGTTTTTAAGTGAATAATTTATATTTATGATTTTTTTATATTTATTTTTTCAAAAAAATATTTAGTTTTATTTATAATCAGTCGGATTATTTACCGGATCTGATCCTACCCGATTTTATCCTAGTTTGATATTGATGAATTCGGATCCTATAAGATCCAAATTCGGATTTGGTTATTAGATATGCTTGTTGGATTCGGATCTCAAATTTTCTATTTCGGTCCCAATCCGACCTGTTGACAGCCCTAGATATTACGATAGCATCCTCACATTCTATGCAAGATGTTTAATTTATTACCTTAGTCCATATAATAAAGGAGCAAATACGAATATCATATGATGTAGTTTTTTGCAATTTTTCAATTATGAATTTTTTTTTTTTTGGTGATCGAATTTAAGTTTAAGAATATTCCTAATTATCTCTGTAGTAAACTAAGTACAACCCATGTGATGGCAAATTCAGTTTCATTGAGCTAGATGCCATCCAGTCACTAACACTCAAGAATTTGCAATATGGGGAAGTGCTCGAGCTAAAGATGGCTGAAACAACGAGCAAACATGAGCTCAAAGACTAAAGCTGGGGGACTTGGGGTGATGGCCAGTTTTGACTCTCTAATACTCAAGATAATCAGGATGCTCAAGATGAACAGTAAACTGAAAGAGGGGGAGCTCGAATGGAAAACAATAAATTAGATGTAAAGTGCTTACATAATACCATAAATGCAAGGGTATTTATAGTGCGAGGCCTTCTGTGTCCTTAGTAAATACAGTGAAAAGTGCATTAAATGACCTACATGTGGTAGGTTGCAGGCAGTAAGACACCACGTACCTGCTCTGTCAGGAAATTTATTGGGGGATCTCAGGTATTTAATGTTGAGTCAAAATAGATCTCATGCATTTAATGATGTTCCCACCAAAATATCTCTGGTCAATCTCGACTAGTAGCTCAAGCAGTAAGGCATTTGAGAAAGCCCATGTTCGAAAGAGGTAAGGTTGCTCAGGTAGTTTGGAGGAAGGCTCCCCACGTGAAGTCAGGGGTAGAGAGCAGTTCAATGGCTCGAGATGCTTTGGCCATGTGGTAGCCTCGAGGAGGTCCGGGTGGATGAGACATGGCGCCATTTGTCAGGTCAAGATACGTCCCTATCATAACCCTTCCCCCGCCCAGGTCGACTGTCACGAACAGTATGGTAGTCCATCTTGATCTTCGATACAGGTGCTATCAAGAGGAAATGGTAGTCAACCTCGTCCACTCGAGACTAGTACGCCAAAAGGACGTGCCTATAGGTAATCATTATGTCGGTTCAAGTTGTAAGGCATTTTCCGTGCGCATAGGCAATGTGCTTGCAAGTAATGATGATGAGGGTTCGCGTCTCAAGGTATGAAAGCATGCGGATTGAGATGCCCAATAGACACAAGGGAGACCGTCCTGATTCCGCCACTTGTCCTTTCTCCTTCCACTATAGATAAGGACCCTCAAACTCTCATTTTCCACTTTACAAACTCAGAGTTTTCGATCGAACTTCTGACAAAGATCCAGAGCATTTAAGCGAGGAGAAAAGAGCTTCGAATGAGATGTTTTAGATTTTCCAACTTCTTCATCTTCCACATCAATTTTTAGTTACGCTTTCGTACTCGACCTTTTTTCTGTACTAAAACCTCTTACTCTTCTTCATTTTCTAAAAAATGGCCCCCAAGAAGTCTATCCCCATGTCGAGGAGGGCGTCGATTGAGGCCT
Organism: Lantana camara; assembly: GCA_037501455.1. Classification (NCBI taxonomy): domain Eukaryota; kingdom Viridiplantae; phylum Streptophyta; class Magnoliopsida; order Lamiales; family Verbenaceae; genus Lantana; species Lantana camara. The sequence continues at coordinate 95,530,369 of CM074861.1, forward strand.
TGGAACGACTAACTTAAGGAGATGGAGGTGGAAAAGATTGAAGAGGTGGTCAGGACTAGCAATAGGGGCGGTGCAGCCACCGCATCAAGGCTGAGAACCGATCATGAGCGACCATCAAACCCCACTGGGATTTCAAATCACCAGTGACCGACCATGAGCGGAGAAAGGCTGAGAAAGGCTGAGAAGAGGCTGAGTAGCTATGGGCCCTACCTTCCTGGTTATGAGGTATTGAAGCCAGACCAGGGCAAAAGATGAGAAGCTGTTAGGCATAGATATTGTAATCATTTAAGCATATATTATAGCCAATTCTATACCTTTATTTGAGACTTAGTGGAGCTAAAATGTGCCTTTTTCAGGATAATTATGAGTTGAAGTCGAAAGTGAGAAGATGGAACAAAACAAAAAAGAAAGCACTAAGATAGGCCGCCAAGGTGTCCTCACTATAATTCGTAGCGACCACGAAGGAAAATCAATAGTGCTATCACATTGTTATAAATTTTGTGGCTGCGAAGGTCTACTATGTAAAATTCATTGCGGTTGCGAAAGGTCCAAATCTCAGTTTTACAGAACAATTTCAGTCTGTTTCAGAGTTAGGCCTAAGCCCACCAGCATGCGCGAGATTTGCAATGATATTTAAGACTTGTCAGCTCTTGGTTTTGGGAGACTTCTCGTGGTATTGTTGGAGAACTTCAGTTGGATCTTACTCTGGGATGAGAGGAGGAAGAAACCAAAGAATTCAATCTTTACGGTATTTGATTGTGAACAATTCCTTTTCTATTGTTTTATGTAGTTTATAAGTTTTGAGTTGTTTTATTATGCAAACTAATGTTTGTTAGATTGAGTTTAGACTTAGTTTTATTGCTTAAGATATTGATACTGGTTATGAGTTTGAAGTTTATAAATATGAATTCCTTTAGTTTAATTGTTGGTGATCTAGTTTTAATTATTGTGAGTAGCTAAACCCCGTTAGCTAAGGGGATAATAATTGTGTAGTTTATGTTTGATGATATGCTAGAATGAACTCTGATAGGTTTCTATGTTATGAATTCTATGTTTCATTTGCATGTTAGAGCCTGATCACCTTCAGCATGATCTTAGAATTCACTTCGAATGGAGAGATTGTTTTTAGATTTGGATTGGGAGTTTATACACTTAGAATTAAAGGTTTGAAGAGATTTAGTCTTTTTCTGAGCAATTGAGTAATAGGTAGTGTAATCTGAGTCACTGCTATCTATACACTAATCTTGTTTGATTGGTTTAAGGGAGAACTAACCGCAAGACCAGCTGTTAAACTTAAGTAAGCACATGTGTTCGACTTTGAGAGAAGCTTGCACTACAAGAAAACAATCGAAAACCGACGGGAAAAAACAGACAGAAGTTTTCGTCGATCTTCCGTTGGAATTTCCAACGGAAAACCGATGGAATTCCTACGGCTAAGAAAATTTGCATTCTAACGAAAAGTCATCGGAATTCCGTTGGAATTCCATCAGAAAATTTGGCAGAATTTAAAAAAAAAAAAAATTACGCCAAAAATTCCAGTGGAGTTCTGTTGGAATTCCCTTGGAAATTCTGGCGCAATTCTAAAAGAAATTGTTCCAAAACAACCAATGGAATTTTTCGTTGGTTTTCTATTGGCATTTTTAACGAAATAAAATGTCCGATGGGAAAATCCCCTCGGTTTTTTTTGATTCTTCATAAACAAAAAAACAACGACATTTTTCCGTTGGTTTTCCATTGGAATTTCCATGAAATAAAAATTTCTGTGGTTTTTCATTGGTTTTCCATCGGAATTTTTCAATCAAATTTAATTAGAAAAATACGATTATAGTTAATACAAATAATTATATATTTAAAAATTTTATAATATACAAATTATAAATTTTTAATATAATATCTTATATAATTTTAAGTATATACATTAACCCTGCCTCTTGCGTTGGGCACTCCATCTTCTGAGGTGAATGCCTGGGCAGGCGACTCATAGGCATCAACATCTGTTAGGGTTGTGAGAATTAAAACACAAAAGTATATAAGCTAACAATTTTTATATAATATCTCAATAAGTATGATTATATTTAATTCAAATAATCATATATTTAAAATTTTAGGCTTCATTTACTTTATGAGATATTGGTAGGTTAGTAATTATATCCAGCCATTTCTAGCCTTTACTTTGAATGGCCCAATTTCATGTGTTTTCTCGGAGCCCCGGTACAGACAAGGAAAAGGGAACTTTATATAGCCGCAATCAAAAGTCGTTTCTATTTAAGCCATAGGGAATGGATTAGTCAAAACGATGTTTATGCCCCCAGTTTTGTTTTGCTGATTACTGAAAAACCCCTAAGTGCGAAACCCAATAGGAAAATTTTCCCTCTTTTTTTTTTCAGCTTTCCCCTCCATTGACCTCCTTTTTAGGGTGAGTATTTTGTTTCATTTATATTCCCCGCCGCATGCCATTATCAACCTTGTGCTTGGCCGAAGATTGATCAGGTTTTGGAAGAATTCTCTTGTAAGATTTAGATAGCTTTTATGCTGTTGCTCTTATGTCAGGTCGCGCCCATATCGGTTCATAGGTTTTCCATGGTTGAATGATTTCAGGCTTACAAGTTGAAACAGGGCAGCAGGCGGAACTCTTGCGTGGAAGTCAATATCAAGGTATGTCCTCAGTAAGTTTCCGTAGGCGAATGTGTAATTTTCGACCGTGGCAAGATTATGTGTTGTATAATCAATTGTTTTGAATGATTATGAATGTTTATTGCGTTGAGCCCCTCTCCGAGAATGGGTTATGGAATGTGAAATGTAATAGTTATCTGCTCTTAACATTTTGGTATATGTGCAACCCAGATGGATTCTAGAAAGGCTCTCCTCATAATTGTGGTGATTAAGTTTTTTTTGCTTGGTATGTTGATGGACACGTTGGTCTTAGTTTCGATGTTGAGTCCGAAGCGTCGTAGGATTGAAGGTGAGTCATCTAGGTCATATAGTTTGAAGGAGAGAATGCCTACACGTATAAAATATCTGGACCGTTTAACACGAAACTCGGAAAGAAAATGCATTAGCTTGCTTCGTATGGGTCGGAATGCTCTAGGCCGCCTTTGTGTGATTCTTCGCTATTTGGATGGGTTAACCGATAGCCGTGAAGTGACTGTGGTTGAGCAAGTTTGCATTTTCCTAGGGGTTTTATCACACCACAAGAAAAATTGTGTTGTCGAGTTCGATTACGAGCGTTCGGCACGCACAATATCAAAGTATTTCCACAAAGTCTTGAAGACCATATTAAAACTGCATCAAATCTTCATTGCCAAAAGGACCCCAGTTGAAGCCGATAGCATGGATTATACTTGGAAATGGTTCGAGGTGCCAACCCTGATCTTCTTTTGAATTTGAATAACAACCTCTTATCTTTGATTCGATGTTAACTACCTGATAATTTTTATATGAGCAGGGTTGCTTAGGTGCATTGGACGGAACATTGATTGAAGTTACGGTGACTGATGCCGATAAGGGTCGGTATCGCTCACGCAAAGGGAAGTGTAATGTCAATGTATTAGGCGTATGCAACCGTCTGTAATTTCACATACTTGTTAACTGGTTGGGAAGGCTCAGCTGCAGATGGTCGGGTTTTACGTGATGCCGTGCGTAGGCCAAACGGATTACGCGTTCCGCAAGGTATATAGCTTTGGTTTATCATGATGGAGCTCCTGGTATTTATATTACGTGAACTTCTCATTTAAATTTTGTCATGAGGTCAGAATTAATGCCATAAAGTTTTCTATCTTAGGGAATTACTACCTATGCGACGCCGGCTACACCAATGGTCCCGATTTCCTTGCTCCATATCGTGGCGTTCGATATCACTTACAGGAATGGGGAAGTCGTGTCCCACTTAATAGCAAGGAATTGTTCAATAAGAGACACTCCTCCGCAAGGACTGCAATTGAGTGTGCGTGGGGGATATTAAAAAAAAGATGGGCCATTCTCCGTAGCCCATCGTTCTATAATATCACAGTACAGAATGAAATCATAATGGCATGTGCGTTGCTCCATAATTTCATTCGGAACGAGATGGACGTAGATCCCATTGAGCTAGAATTGGAGGATTGTGACCTCTGGAAGGATCATGACGAAAATGAAGCTGAATATTTCCCTCACATTAAACCCACTCCAGCTTGGACTAATTTTCGTGACAAGCTAGCGGATGACATGTGGAGCTCTTTTAGATCGCGTGCTTAATTTATTTTTACAGTTTTCGTAGTCATCAGTACGTGCTTGTCCCCGGCCCCAATTAAGACTGAACAGTTTGATTTCGGGCAGGCAATTGTGGTGTAGTATTTGTTTTTGTATGAATGTTCAGTTGGTTGTGCATTGCTAGACCTTTTAGCAATTGAATGGATGGCAACTTCAATGCGTTCAAAGTTTACGTTTTACGATTCATCCCAAATGCTTATGATTATAATGTTTTTGAACGAAATGAAGTACATATTGATTCTGTTGTTATTGGCATTTGGTTTTGAATTAGCATTACTACTGTTGGGCATGGTTTATTAAACATGCATCTGATTTCTTAATTTGTAACTCACTATATTAAGTTCATTGTCTTGCAGATGCAGCACTCTCAGTCACAGATGCAAAGTATTAATTACCGGGGTGAAACGAGTGCGGTGAAGAAAAATGGCTCCAGACGTGCATGGACAACTCATGAAGAGCGTGTTCTTCTCAATGCATTTAGGGACATCATCGCCGGAGGTTGGAAAACTCCAAATTGTTTTCGGGCAGGCTTCATTGAACAACTCGAGGCCCGTATGAAAATGGTAATACCCGGGACTGATTTGAGAGGCAATCCGCATATTCAATCAAAGTATGGCACATGGAAAAAAGCTTATCGCGAAGTGTACGAGGCCCTAAATAAGACTGGTATGGGCTGGAATTCCACCGAGAAGACGATTCGAGCTTTGCCTAAGGACTGGGATAATCTGATCATGGTTAGTCCGTTAAATTTAAGTCTTCACTTTACTTTATAAATGAGCTGACTATTGACAATTGGAGAATTGGCTACTGTTCTTTTTATGTGATTGTAGTACAATCCTGATTTGGCAAATGTTAGAGAGAAGTCTTTCCCGTACTATGAGACGTGGGTTGAAATCTATGGACGTGATGGCGTAACCGGAAATGGGGCATTCGACTTTAATAGTGTTCCGGTTGATGATGGAGCCGGTAACGGAGTTGAGGTTATTGAAGAGACTTAACACTGGCAGCCCGAACATAGTTTTTTCTGAGAACCCGACTCAGGCCCAATCTGCTTCTCCAAAATCCACATCCGGCACTAATGCAATGAAGGGTAAATGCAAAAGGATCGAAGATGTCAGCGATATTGTAAGTAGGATTGACTTATTGTGGGGAAATGCAACCGCTGCTTTAAACAAAGTTGCCGATGCCTTGGAGAAGGATGTTAATACTCGTGTTGACGTCAAAGTTGCTGAAAACCGGAAAAAACTTTACGATTGCATCAAAGATCTGCCATTAACAATGACAAGGTTGGATAAGGTATGGGCGACAAGTGAGTTGGCTAAACATCAGGATCAATTGGATGTTTTCTTTGAAATCCTTTTGGATAGACTAAGTATTTTAATATTATCTCCAATGGAATGGTGTTTAATTTGAATATCAGAACATGTTGAATTATGATATGAATTGATACACCATGAATGACTCATTCCGATTGTAAGAATATTCAATATTTTCGTGTCAGATTCCCATGCGAATACGGCATACGGGGTAACTTAGCCGCATGCGACTATGAACGAAGTTTTCCATCCATCTTTTGCAACAATCTTGCATATAAAAAAGTAAGTTGCAAGCTCGAAAATAACATATATAACCCAAGGATAGAAAGTGAGAAAACGAACAAACTCATATGAAAATAAATTTCAGTTCGATGAAACACTTAGAAACTTGCTTCATAAAACATGAAACCGTCACGCCTAAAATGCCTGTTGATGCATCCTTAGTTATCAGTTTTGCTAAATTACTTCAAAATTCAGGCTATGAACAAATTTTAAACGTACGATCATACATTCCACAAAAATAATTTTGTGAACTATAGTTGTAGTCCTGGCATAATATTTCATAATTAGCACCTGTTTGCCAGAGGCCTGTGAATTTAGAGGAAGTTCTCTGGCTGTGAGGAACCACCACACAACCCATTTATAACAACAATGTATAAGAGGTTGGTGATTGGATTATTTAATGCACCAACCACCAATGTTGAATTCCAAATCGAATCCAATATATTTGCAAGATATACACTTGGACATTAATGACCACATCAAGTAAATGTAATAAAAGTCAAAGTAAGTTATTTATGGAATATGCATAACAATGAAGTTTTGGAGGTTTTTATTTGATTTGACGTAGCCAACCATGCAAAGCAGCCATTTCAGCCCATACGTACCATATGGTAACACCATCGAATGCAAATTCTGTCATAGGGCTTAATTTTATACTATCAAATTCCCTGTTATGGGCTTCTAAAACTTCAGAACCTGCCGCCAATTTAGGCGTTAGTTGGGTGATCATAAATTGCCATCAATGAAATGCTGTAGAGGGAAGCTCTATTAATATGCAGAGGTTTTCGTAGATCATATACACATGCACACAAAAAGCCATCAAACAAAGCAAAACTCTATCAAGATGACTTATTTCCTTACTGAGAATGGAACGTTGTTTGAAAAGCAAAGATGGTCCGAGGGATTGGATGAGCAATTCCTTCTTCAATTACAGCACGAAGCTCTGAAGGCACGTCGGGCTCTCACGTTCAACGACCACACCATCCTCGCCAAGATACAGGAAAATATGCAGTAGCATACACACCTGGAGTTCAATATCTTCGAAATCCACCGGCGTTTCAAGCTTGCAAACCTTAGATACCAAACATGGAAGGGTATCATGGAGCATGAAGATGTTGAGTACGATCCGTCCACATACTGTGTCAAAGCAACTTGCTGGACATGGATCAAGTTATCTGAGGTACAAATCAAGGCGACACATATTTTCAGGTGTATTTGGCGATTAGCAGTATTAATAGTCTTCTATTTTTTCCTTTTTTTTTTTTGTTTTGGTTTACTGATTACAGACATATGAGCTAGCAACTACTTATCATAAAGTCTCAATGGAAAGGATGTGGCCGGAGTTGAACACCATCTTCGGTCCCGATGAAGCCCGTATCGGTTATAACAAGTCCAATCTACCACCAAAACCCCCTCGTGCGTTTGAGAACATCGGTCTGAATGGCAGTCCGTTACCAACGATTGATGAGATCTTGTCGGACTACCGTAAGGGCTTTTTTCGTAATATACTGTAATTAAGAATAGTGAAATCTTTCGTATCTAAAATAACTTATGTGCTTATATGTTATTAAAATGTCCCAGTTGATGAGGAGAAGCGTACCCACGAACGTGAACAAAACAGAAAGCAAAAGGAAAAAGGTATTGTCATTGATTATATACCCGAGGAACGTATGAGCACCACTAAGGGCAAGGGAAGAGTGATGAAGCCAGTAAGGGAAGTTATTGTAATTTCGCTTGGTGAAAAACAAATCCCAGGCTCAGGTGAATCAAGCGGTGAGAATCGCGTGCCAAGCGTTGCCTTTACTTCTGATCAAGCTTACGCGAAAGCATATCCCAACTCAAACTAACTACGTGGCTTGTTGTGAATGGTATATAACGCCATTACATTTTGTATTTACAAAGCAAAGGTTGGGTTGGTGTTTGGTATTTTTGTCAGACGTATTATATAAAATTTTGGATCATGGGGCAAGGTCTGCACTTATTAGTTATGTAGGATTAAATTATGGATTATGGGGCAAGGTATGCAATTATTAGTGATGTAGGATTAGTATCTCTTTTTGCGGCCTGATATGCAATGAATTATGTAGCCAGCTTCGGCTAAATGTATGCGTCAACAATGTATTCTCATTCAACTTTGGTATGCAATGGTATGCAAATGTATCGACATTTTGTGGAAAAGGTTGACAACTTCATGGATCCATTTCGTTAGTCAATAAGATTGATATTCAGAGAAGTCATATTGCATAATTATAAGAAAACAACAAAAATGAGTTTGGAGGGAATATACAACCCAGCAACATTCGGTTAAAAAGATATTGTGCGCCTAACATAACAATCGACTGTTATCCATCAGTCTTTGTTTAAACAGCAAACCGACTATCGGAGCCTAATTCTTTGTAAAAATGACGAAAAAAAGAAGCTTGAACAAACAAAAAATTGTACAGAACATCCCATAGCAGCAACAAACCATGTTTAGAGCATCTAAACGATTCAAACTTGCTTGTTCAGGTGAGACCCCTTTAACCACTCGATCACTTGACGAGGCTTCATCGGCCCTCTCCTGACCGGGCTGATCACCGTAGCTACTTGCGCGATAACGTACTCCGTAGTCGTGAGATTGCTGTGATGGGGCTTGGAAATGTACCATGATATGGTGGAGGTTCGCATGCTTCGGTGTGAGTAGCTCATCGGCCCAAACAAAGGAACATGTCTTCAACCTCAAAGGACACCAGTAATAGAATCTCCCGGGGTGTTGTGCAAATTCCCCTGCCTTCAAGAAATTTTTAGGGCCATTACCACACTCACACGGGATAATAAATCTTTGCATCTGGAAAACACCACACAAACAAGCTAACAAATACATATCACGATCCAAGAGACTGAACTCACAAATAAAAAGACAAACGCAACGTTACAACTCACTAATATATGCCGCAAACCAATCGAAGAAACTTAAAAACTCCAATTTCAAACAGTCACTGGCAATTACGTCACTGCAATTTGATGTGAGCCTTAGCCATCGTTCATGTTGAACATCCCCCCCAAAAAAAACCCTAACCCAACCGCCACCCCAAACCGCTTGAGAAGCCTGGTTATCGCAAAAATTAATCTTCCTAGCACCAAAGAGAAAACGTGATTTACAAATTTTGGCCAAAGAATAATTCACCTTGCTCAGTAGACAAAGAACTCCTATGGTGGCGAGGGCAAGAAAAGTCCAGAAATCTCCACCTCTGATAGTTGTGCAGCGAATGAAGTGAATTTGGGGTGCGCATAAGGCTAGTTGAAGGCCAATTTTTGGAAGGGTATTCACGTCATTCCACCACTAACCCACTCTCTCAAACCTCAAAAGTAAAGTTCCTAACAAATTTCACAAATTACAACCCAACCAAACATAAAAAGTAAAGAGGACTATCAGGCAATATAGTCATACTTTGCCAAAATGCTAAACCCCCCCTGCTGGATATCTAGCCAGTAAAGTAAATGAAGCCTTATATTTTGAACTCATAACAAAAAGTATTTAAATAATTAATTGAAATTAGTGTATAAATATATTTAAAGACATAATATTAATAAAAAGGAACTCGTCCAAGTTGGTAAAGAAGTCGTTATTCTTCCTTGGAAGAGTTTTAATCCCCGCTCGTACAATTAATGTTAAGAATTAGTTCTGGTAATGGCTCAAGCTCGACTCGATGGTTTAGTTGCTGGCTTGTTTTGGGGGTGGTTAGGGTCTCACAAATAAAATTTTTAATTTTTTAATTTTTATTCTTATTTTCGACGGAATACCAACTGAAAATTCCATTGGAATTCCGTCGGTTAGCTTAAAAATTAAATCATTTTTGTTTCGCTGGAAGTCCTTTGGTTTTCGTTGGAATTCCATTGGAAATTATTTTGTTGGAAAAATAATTTGTCCGTTGGAATTCTGTCGGAAATATATTTCCGACGAAAAACTAACGAAACTGACCCATCGGTACCTAATTCCGATGATGTTTTATCCAATGGGCACCATCCCATCGGTTTTCCATCGGTTTTCTATCGAAAATCAATTTTTCCAACAGAAAACCAGCAGAATTTCTGAAATTCCAGTCGAAATTCGGCTGTTTTTTTAGTGTTGTATACATATTCGTAATTAAAATTATGGAAACCTAAGCATTCATTGAGGATTCAGATATTAGACTGCATTATTATTATTCCCTGGCTACGTTTTATCATTAATTCCTGTCGTGTTTACTTGCTTAGTTGTTTTAGTCTTTTTCGGTTTAATTAGTAGCTTAACTAAATCCTTAATTTTTATTTTGGTCTATCGATTGGACAAAATACTAAGCAATTGATTGGTTTTCCTTCCCGATGGGATTGACATCTTATGTGCTACAATTGTTTGTGTATACTTACATGCGTATGAAGTTTATTTAATAAACTTCTTTTCGGATTAGTATTTAGTATTTAAAATTTATTCTTTTAACCTTTCTCTCTACTCTTTATTGGTTTTGATCGAAGTTGTCTCCCTTTTGTAGGTACTATTGCATATGAAAGCCTCGGCATTTGGACTCTTTTGAACTTGATCCTGAGACCGAAAAGATCCTTCGATCTATTTGAAAAGAGCGTCGGCGAAGAAAACAACTAAGACCTTTTCCAATGGGAAAACTAAGAAATGGTAATAACGGGCTACCACTGTAGAAAGGAGTCAATCCTCCACCATCAATGTCATTGCGAGACTTTGCCATGCTTAATGTTGAACTGATTCTGGAAAACTTTAGTTACACCGACTGTTACTGCAAATAATGTGATTTTATGTTTCGGAATTAAGTTCAAAATCTCAACTTTCAATCCAAGAAATTAAAACATAATTCAATCAATCTGATTTCAAATAGTTTTGAATCAAAATTTTCCGAGAAACTTTTTTCAGAAATTTCCGAAAAAACACAGATTCAAATTTCTCAGATTTTTAAAAAATTCATAAATACTCAATTGCATCCAAATCTAAGAATTTCTACCAAATTCGTAACAAAGAGACTAATCAAGAACAGGCCTTGCAAGGTGGCTTTTATAGCACTTGTTGGGAAAAACACGAAACGAAAGCGTAGCGGAATTAAAATTTTTTTCCCCAAAAGCAAGATCTAGACTTACAATTCCTACTCCCGATTCGTAGAGTATCAATGACTTACTGTTTTCAAGTCTTTCTTGACACGTTTGAGCCGCCCACAAATGCTCTTCTAGTGGCAAGACCCACAAGCTCCTTTCGAATCTTCAAAACTCCAAAATAGCAGCCCTCTAGAGTAATAATCCACACCAACCTCGATTATGATCTAAATAAGGAGAATGTGTTAGGAATAGTGCCCTAGAAAGCCGATTGTATATCCGCTTTGTGCTTTTCTTTATTGTAATCACAGACAATCTTTGAATGGAATAACGAATTGAGGCAACACTTCTTTATATGCTCTTGTTTGGTATGCGTTTACTTTAGCTGTGCATGTATGAGAACTCCCCTAATCCTGATGACTTTAGGACTCTATCATTTAGGTGAAATGGTTCATGAAACGAGCCCTATATCACATAAGTCATGATTAGTAAAATACTCCAAGCCGATGAGTCCTACAGACAGTGGGAGTGTCAACCTGACTCCTCTAAGGCTTGCTTGTGTGATCACGCCCTTAAGAAGGACCACCTTGTTTCATGGAGGTGCAAAGTGTATAGTTGATACGTGCGTGATACATGAGGGTGCTTACTTTAATAAGTAAGTTCACTGAGGTGCCCCGTGTGAGAACATTCCTAAATGGGAAAGGAAGTTTCTATTTCAGGAAATGGAAACTTCCAGATTAGGAAATATCTCACGAGTCATTGATGTGATTAATTGATCCTTAGACTTGAGGTTCCTTGTCACTTTATGAGTTAACTCTGTAGTCTTAGGTATAAGCTTTAAAGGGTGTCGCCTTAGACAACTGATTCAAGGCTTATGCTGGGGCTGCACAAGTGATTCATGAAAGTGAATGAGAATCAAGAAAGGACCTACACTTGCATTTGCAAGGTGATCTCTTATTGTGTAAGTCATTCATATGCCATATGGAGTCCTTGGCCAAGGCAGTAGATCAAGACATCAAGAAAAGGGGTTCTTGGATTGAGATCAAATGGATATGAAATGCACTTAGCTTTAAGACCGGATTATTAGGGTTCTGATTATTCCCTTGCCCTAGATCTTGGTTGAGAGATAGTAAGTAGGAGGATTGTATCTCACATGAATCAATGACTTAAAGGTTCTGTCGAATCCGAACATTCCAATTCAGCTAGGGGTTAAACACCTGTTGCTAGACTGTGGTCGTTTAATCTGTGGACTGATTAGTTAATTAGTGAATTAATTAATTAGGGTCACTGCTAATTGAATTGAGAACTTAGAGGGTCACACACAACAACTTGGTTACATGAGTTGAGGCTTTAAAATGATTAAACGAGTTAATCGGGCCAAAGGGTTCCACACGTGTGAAATCACACGTGTGGGTCACGTGCGTGACACGTGTCCTTCATGGACACGTGTGCATGTGCGTGAATAATTATTTGGTGATTAAATAATTAATTTGTTAATTATTTAATAAACTTTGGTTTAATTTTGAATTAAAAAGAAAGTCTTATTTTGGAGAAAAATAATCTAGTTAATTAATTGTGAATTAATTAATTAGATAAAATAAGTTATTTATTTTAAATAAATAAAGTATAAAATTATCCAAAAATTAGTTTGGATATTTTAGCTCTCTTGAAAGTTGATTTGGATTAGAATTCAAAGTCAAAGTTCGAAAATACTTGATGATCAAGTAATAGGAGAGAGAGGGACCAAATCCTTGCCCAACAAGGATTGGGTTCGGCCGTCCCTCCCCTTACCTATATATAGGGGAGCTCATGCTCCCCTTTAGAGCAAATTGGCAGTTCTTTTGGTTCATGTGTTGAACACCTTCCTTTCTCCAAGATTAAATAAAACCCTAGGTTAAGCCTAAATACTAACTAGAGAACTAGCATCCTTACTAGTTAGATTGTGATCAAGTTGGTGGACTATCTCTAGAGAGCTTCAAGTTAGAAGTTTGAAGATTCGAGCTTTACCAAGGAGAGGGGATCAAGCCGCGAGAAGAGCGTTCTTGGGTGGCTTGAAACGCTTCAAGAAAGAATAAAAGAAAAGTAAGTTTTCTATCTTTACGAATTTGGATACACGATTGCGAGTCCCAGATCCTTTTGTTGGGAAATTTTTTAAATTCCGCTGCTTTCTGATTCATGTTTTCCAACAGAATGCTAGTGCTATATTTAGTGTTTAGGCTCTCTAGGGTTTATGGGATATAATTTGGAGAAGGAGAGAGTTGCTATCACCCTTCAAGGGGTTCGAACCCCATGTATTTACAGGCTAGGGGTTCGAACCCCTCTTGCTTGTAGGAGAAGGTTTCCTTAACCTTCAAGCCAAGGGATTTCTTACTTGGAATGAAAGTCTTTCTAATTTGACTAAAAGTCTCCTTTTGACCAACTTATCTTGCATGCAATAATATCTAACTCCTTTAGATATTTTTATTTATTCATAATAATTAACTTGATGCTAATAATTAATTAATTCTTAATTAATTATTTATTAGACTTTATTTCTTCAAATTAGGACTTAATAATAATTCATAATCAAATTAAAGTCCATTAAATAATTAATCAAATTAATTATTTAATTATCACATAAAGAGTGATACGTGTCACTCAATGACACATTCCCCATATGTGTGCCACACATGTGGCCCTTTCCAATCCTTGATTTGTTCGATCAACTCATTTAATCAATTCAAGCCTTAACCCTGGTGCCCAGGCATTTGTGTGTGACCCTCTAGGTACTTAATTCAATTAGTTGTGACCCAGATTAATTAATTCCCAATTTATTATTCAGTCCACAGATCACACTACTACAGTCTAGCAACAGCCGTGTGACCCCTAGCTGAATAAGAATATTTTAGTTTGAAAGAACCTTTAAGTCATTGACATATGTAAAATAAAGTCCTCCTACAACCTATCTCTCAATCAAGATCTAGGGTAAGAGAATAACTAGAACCCTGATAATCTCAATCTTAAAGTTAAGTTCATCTTATATCTATTTGATCTCGATCCAAGAAACCTATTTTTTGATCTCGATGTATTGTCTTGGCCAAGGTCTCCTCGATGGCATTGAATGACTTACACAGTAAGAGATCAACTCGCTTATGCAAGTGTAGGTCCGTTATTGTTTCTCATATGCTTTCATGTACCACTTGTGCAACCCCAGCATAAGTCTTGAATCAGCTGTCTCGGGCGACATCATTTAAGGCTTATACCTAAGATTGCAGAGTTAGTTCACAAAGCCTGGATGGAATCTCAAGTCTAAGGACTACTGAATTACATCAATGACTCATTAGATATTTTCTAATCTGAAAGTTTCTATTTCCAGAAATAGAAACTTCCTTTCCCATTTAAGAATCTTCTCACACGGGACACCTCAGTGTACTCATTTAGAATAAACAAGCACCCCTATGTATCACGCATGTATCAGCTATACACTTTGCACCCTATGAAACAAGGTGGTCATTCTTAAGGGCGTGATCACACAAGCAAGCCTCGAACGAGTCAATTCGACACTCCCACTGTCTTTTGGATTCATTAGCTTGGAGTGATTTCTAATCTTATCTTACGTGATTTAGGGCTCGTTTCATGAATCACTTCTCCTAAATGGTTGAGTCCTATAAGTTAATTAGATTAAGGGAGTTCTTATAGATGTGCAGTAAAAGTAAACATACAATCAAATAAGAGTATATAAAGAAGTGTTGCCTTATGATCGAATCAGTTTGTTTATTATTCAAAGATTGTCTGTGATATACAAATGGAAAAGTACAAAGCAGATTGTAACATCTGTTTTACGGGCACTATTCCTAACAATCTCCCACTTGCCCGTCAAAGCCACTCATAAGCTAATATAAGTCCCATCTTCTCAAGATGACTCTCAAATGATTGTTGATTTAAAGGTTTAATCAGTGGTTCTACCACGTTCTCTGCTGATGCGACCCTCTCTATTTGTACATTATCTCGTTTGATGATATCACGGATTAGGTGATACTTTCTCATAATGTGCTTCGTCCGTTGGTGAGATCTTGGTTCTTTTGCTTGAGCAACCATCCCAGTGTTGTCACAAAACAAAGTAATGGGGTCTTTCATTCCAGGAATGACATTCAACTCTTGAATGAAGTTTCTTACCCATACACCTTCCTTAGCTGCATCGTTTGCAGCTAAGTATTCGGTCTCAGTGGTCGAATCTGCAGTGGTCGTTTGCTTGGAACTCTTCCAACTCACTGCTCCGCCACTAAAGTAGAAAATGTATCCTGACACTGATTTAAAGTCATCTAAGTCAGATACAAAACTCGTATGACACAATCCTCTGATTATTAGATCTTGCTGTCCTCTGTAAACTAAGAACAAATCCTTAGTTCTTCGTAAGTATTTTAGGGTGTTCTTTATGGCAGTCCACTGACCTTCTCCAGGATCAGATTGGAAACGACTTGTAACACTAAGTTCACAAGCTACATCCTTTTGAGTACATAGCATTGAATACATTATGCGATTTATTGCCGAAGCATAAGGTATACGAGCCATTTTGTTATTCTCAAGATCAGATTTAGGACACATCTTCTTCGAAGAAGACGTTCCTATACTCATTGGAAGCTTTTCTTTATTGGAATCATCCATACTGAATCATTCCAGTATTTTGTCTATGCAGATTGATTTTGATAGTCCTATTATTCTTTTAGATCTATCTCTATAGATCTTAATGCCGAGGATATAAGACGCATCACCAAGATCCTTCACTCGAATTGGTTCGATAACCAAGACGTGGTAACTTTCATGTCATCCTTCGAATTCCCAATTAGAAGAATGTCATCTACATAAAGCACCAAGAATTGCACTAAATTCTCCAACTCCTTACTATAGATGCAGGACTCATTCATATTTTAAATGAAGCCAAACGCTTTGGTTGCTTCATCAAAATGAATGTTCCAATTCCTAGAAGTCTGTTTTAATCCATAGATTGATTTTTAGAGTTTGTAAACCTTTTACTCACTCCACTTAGTGTGAAACCTATGGGCTTATCCATATAAATTTCTTTATCAATGTCTTTTTTGAGAAAATCAGTTTTTCCATCCATTTACCATACCTCGTAGTCATAATACGCTGCTATGGCAAGCATGATTTGAATAGACTTTTACAATACAACCGGTGAGAAGGTTTCATCAAAGTCTATGCCTGGCCTTTGACTAAATCCTTTGGTAATGAGTCTTGCCTTGTAGGCTGCAATACGACCATCTACTCCAAGGGTTCGCTTAAAGATCCATTTGCACCCTATGGGTTTTATCCCATCTGGCGGATTCACCAAGGTCCAAACTTGGTTAGAGTACATGGAGTCCATCTCGGATTTTATGGCTCAACTCCAATGCTCAGAATTCGAGTCCAATAGTGCAGCCTCATATGTTAGTGGATCGTTATCCACTTGAGAGATTTTATGGAGAATTCCATACCATCTTTCAGGCTATCTAGAAACACATACAGAAAGCATTAGAGGAGAATTTTCATTTGTATCGAGGTATATAGTTGGCTGTAGGGTATCAGGTTAGGATGTTTCTTGTGAATGTGGCATGGGATCTTCTCAAATTTCTTATAGTTCTACGATCTTGTCTTTCTACAATCTTAACTTTCTTTTTATTAAGTAACGGTTCCTCAAGAAAAGTTCCATTTCATGAAACCAACACCTTTTGTTCGAGAGGATCGTAGAAATAGTTTCCTATAGATCTCGTAGGATAACCTACAAAGTAACTAAAAATAAAACGGGGTTCTAACTAATCTCCCACTATCCTCTTCACCTAAGTAAGATAACCCCAAATTCTTAAGTAAGAATAATTAGGGATTTTACTGTGCCACATTTCATAGTGTGTTTTGGGGACCCACTTGGAGGGAACAAGATTCAGAATTTTGGTTTCACATTCTAAGGCATAACCCTAGAATGAAGATGGTACGTCAGTAAAACTCATCATGGATCAAACCATGTCCAGCAAGGGTCGATTTCTTCTCTCAGAAACTCCATATAACTGAGAAGTTCCTGGAGGAGTCCACTGAGCGATAATCCCATTATCTCTGAGATGACTAAGGAACTCGTTACATAGATACTCGCTACCTTGATCAGATTAAAGTGTCTTGATCCTGTGACTAGTTTTGTTCTCAATCTCCTTTTGAAATTCTAAGAATTTCTCATAAGCCTCAGATTTATACTTCATTAATTAAACATAACCATAATGACTAATGTCATCAGTGAAGGTTTTGAAATACTGATGATTGCTTCCAGTGCTTACACTAAGCGCTCGGCAAACATCAGAATGGATCAAATCCAAAACCTTTGTGGTGCATTCCACACTCCCACTAAATGGAGTTTTGGACATTTTTCATTTAAGACAGGATTCGCAAGATGTTAACTGTTTAAGTTCATTTTCACAGAACAAACCTAAGTTAGTTAGCTTGCTAATTATGTTCTTGAAAATATGTCCTAATCTAGCGTGCCATGATAAAATCCATTATTTAATGTACCAAGTATTGTAGAAGAACCATTCTTCTTAATGTAAAAGTTACCATTCTTAATATATGTTTCAAAGCCTTCACAATCAAGTATTGGAATCTGTTGCGTTCTAGTCCAAACCCTTAAAGATTAATCCCTCTTTCCTAAAGGATCTTACCGAGGTAACCCAGGGTTTCAGAGAGACTAATCAAGAGATCAGACCAAATGCTTAGATCGTCATATCTCAAGGGCTTTATTTATTGAATATATTGGGATTTATCGTTATTCCTTAATTCTATTAAAGTCGGTCTCTTTTCATCATAATCTGATATCTTTCTCTAACTTTATCTTCTTCTGATTTTATCTTTATACTTCCCAAGAACTATTGATCAGCTTATATCTGTTCATTGTTCGTCGTTATCTCTTTGCTTCTTTGGGCTTCCTGCTTTATCCACGTGTTGGGCTGAACCTTGGGCAAGGTAAGTATAGCCCCAACACTAAGAATAATGTTTGGTACATAAAGGACCTTCTTTAAAACTAAAATAAAACATCCTAAGTCTAATCTAATTGTGCTTAAAGCTTGAGCCTCAATGCTTGAGCCGTCTCCAATCTTCAAGACACATTCTCTTCCTTGTAGCTGTCGAACCTCACTTAGCATTTGTACATCATTACAGATATGAGATCCTTAACCGGTATCAATTACCCAAGAGTTAGAATTAATAGAAAGATTTACTTCAACGAGAAACATACCTTTCTTTAGAGTATCCTTGTACACCTGGTAGTTTCTCCTCCAACGCCCCGGTTTGCCACAATGGAAGCAAATGTCCTCTCTTTGATAGCGTTTCTTCTTTTTGGATTTTCCATTCTTGATGCCTCCACTGGACCTAAGGTGTTTGTTCTTCTTTTAGACTTTCTTGCCCTTACCTTTCAAAGGCTTAGAAGAAGATGGAGCCATGACCATCATAAACTTGTTGTCCTTCTTGATCGCTTTCAGCAGTCACAGGCTGACTAATTAGCTCAGCTACAGTAGCATTTATATGATTCATGTTAAAGTTAAGGACAAAGGGATTAAATGATGGCTGGGGCGAGGCTAGCAACAAATCCATTGAAAGCTCCTCTCACAGTTGTTGGAAAACACGAAAGAGTTGAGCAGCGGAAGTTTAAAATTTTTCCAAAAGTTTGATCACTGTCTTGCAATTTTTGTAACACCCCAAACGGAGGATGCCACATCCCCCGCACTAGGACCCTGACCCGATCATGAAATATAAAGTCCATGCCCGAATCCGAATCATAGCGAACGGGAGACCAACTCACACACTAGGCTAGACGGATCTAACTTGACCAAAACTCAGAGTGCGGAAGCAATTAAAACCAACAACAATAGATAGCGGAAGCATTTAAATCAACATTCAAAACAAGTGACGGGTTCAACTAGCATAGATACCTAGTCCCGAATATCAACAAGCATAACAGGTGACGGGTTCAACTAGCATAAATACCTAGTCCCGAATATCCGATCAACATAACGCAATAATCATCTAGTACCACACAGGGCCGAATACGAATGCCACACAGGGCTACAGAAAGGTAAAGTATAATCTCAAGTCTACAAGTCATAACATAAGTAAAGTGTATGAAAGACAAATGCAACTAGAAAGGCTAGACCGACGAAGTGCAACTCAAAGGACTCACTCCCGCCTAGCAAACGCCAACAGATCTGCAACTAAAAGTTTAAATGAGGGGTCAGTCAACTTGACCGAGTGAGGGGGCTAACGCACACCCACAATATATATATAGAGAGCATAGCACAGAATAAAAGGATGGACTCATGAACCGGGGATAGGTGTTGCATACCAAAACATTTCGAAATAACCCAAATAAATATAGATATAAATTTAGAAACCATTTTCCAGAAGGACTCTATCCCGATTCATAATTCCATAACAGAATAGAACACATGCTCGGCGAGTACGAGCTTCCAACCTCAACTCCTCATATCATAACGAAACAGAAATAACATACCAACCTCAACTCCGGGTGATGGTAGGGTTGCGCGACCCTAACCATCCATAATAAAACCGTCTAAAATAGACTCGACGTCAAGGGGTAGCGAACCCATAAGAGTCCTCCCCGGCCTTAGCGGAAGGCTCAAGATATCACGCCTCCTCCATCACTCTAAAGTCGCGCAATGATATCTCAAATGGAACTACGCAATGGATAAATGCCCCGACGGCCCTAACCGTCCCGGGGGTACCCACTCCCGCAGCTCCTCGGAACGCAAAGGATAAATGCCGCGTTGGCCTTAACCGTCCCGGGGGTACCCATTCCTACAATTCCTAGGATCCATAACATAATAGAACAGAATAGAACAGATACCATATAACATGGCCAACTCGCTAAAGAAACAAAACACAACTGATTTTTCCAAAATAGCTTACATATGCCTCAAAAACTTATTTTGATATATTCCCACGCTGTGGAATTTAAGCCACGAAGGCTCCCACACACGCAGGACGCACGCAAAAGGGCATAAACATATCATATCCAACACGTATGAATTTATAATAAGATATAATCGCATGCAAGGGTAGAAATCAGCATATAAAGGCCATAGGTCGCGTAACTATACAAATCCTAAACCTCACCTCGTGAAAGTAGAGTCTGAGAGTGTGAAGGGCCAAACACTCTGAACCTCGGGCCTACCGGCACCTCCAAACTCTATGACAAGACATACAGAAGCCCAGACTTAGACTCTATATGAACCAAACAAGACGCACGACGTTGCTCAACATGATCGTGGTTATGCATAAGTGTTCATGTTGTGCTTGGATAAGGTGTGGTGGTCATTCAAGGCATATCAATGCTCAACAAGGTCATTTTTACAAGCAACCATCATGCAATTCCATATCCAAAGATGCAAGATCAATTTAGGAAGTCAATGTATCCACAAAATGCATATTAAATCATCCAATGTCACAGGGTTCAATTATAATATTAGAATTAAGCATCAAGTTCATGTCTAGTTATAAAGTGCATAAGTAAAAGCAACTTGATCATATAAACATACAAAGTTGTTTTACGTAGATGACATGCTTGATACAAATAAAGGGTGTATTTAATTCACTTAAGATCATACTTTACAACTTCACTACATGTTTGGTACACAAGCTCAAGTCATATTCCCAGTTTCATAAATATTACACTTACATCCCCCAAGTTGATTACTAAGCATAATTATTCGTTTAAAGTGTTTATACAATTATTCAACTAGGAATTAATTACTTACAAGCATGACAATTATCAATTTATCATAATTCATAATATACCATTTTCAAGTAATAAGAGTAAATCAAGATATTACAATTCTAACTCCTATCATGCATAAAGTCTCAAGTTGTTCAAACATCTTTCATGTATCTCAATTTAATATTGGAAACACAATTCAAAAGAAACATAACATTGAGAACGTCTCAAATTCATATAGAGAAATCACAACATGTTCGTTCTTCTAAAATATCCTTCAAGTTCATTTATTCACATAAGAGATTAGTTTCTAGATATTACACTAACACCCCTTCTTATCTAAACACATAGCATAAATTCATCACATCGGGATTCAAATTGTAAATCGAAACATTCATACATATCACAATCCATTCAATACATATTTTCGTATATGATTGGAACACATCTCGATCAACAAACCAACAATAAATAATTTATTTTCACTTAAAATAATTAATTCAAATAATCACAATTACGCAAAATAATTCGTAATAAATAGATCGAGTGTCCAAATAATGAACGGAAAGTGGCGTTGAACTCACCACAACGAGACGAACATTCTGATCAGACGCCGCCGGAACGCCACCACTGTAGCTGCCGGAATTTGGCCGGACCGCCGCCGGGCCGCCGGAAAAATCCCGAAAAATCATTCCTGAATGAAGTCTTCGTGCCCGTTCCGAATCCTCGATCAATTTCTGGAAATTCCAAGTCAATCTCCTCCAATTTCAGATCTACGAACACGAAAACCCTAAATCTTCAAACTTAAATTACTTCCAAACCGGTGAACCAAAATGCGATCCGTAAAAGCCATTGTCTTACCGATGACGAGCTCTTCGAAAGCCCTAAGGTAGCTAGCCGAAAAAATCCTCGGAGCTAGCGCCGCCGTTGCACCGCCACTTAGCCGCCACGATCCGCCGCCGAACCACAGAATCTGGAGTCGCCTGATCACAGGCTACTAGTTCTCGTCGTTCCGAACAACTTTCGTGAAGAGCCCGAGGCCAAAAGATGGCCGGAAAATGCCCCCGTTGGCCGCCGAATAATCTGCCACCGCACACGTCGCCGGAACCACCACCTATGGCCAAGATCTGGTGAAATTGATGCCGGAAATGAACTCAGGGGGTCGAAAAACCTTGGAAACCATCAAGCCCCGTCGAAAACCACCGCCGGAAACGGCAGAATCGCGCCGCTAGAGGAACCGGCGCCGCCGCCGCGAGCTTCACGCGGCGCGTGCGGCGCCGTCGTGGCCGGGATGGCCGCGCTGCCGATGTCAACCAAAGTGCCGGGATGTCTACTTTCTGGGTCTCCGGCGCGTGCATCGAGGAGGTGGCCGGAAACCGCCTCGAAAGGCCGGTGAAGTGGCGGCGGTTTGGCACCTCCGCCGCTGCTACTGAAATCCAGCCATAACTCCATCACCTTTCGTCGTTAGGCCGTGAAATTGGTACTCTTGCGTACGTCTCGCCGAAATAATCTAAATGGACTATTCGTTTGTTGAATTCCGTCGAGAAACGATCGAGTTATGGGCTCGTAACCAAAGCCGATCATAGTACCCGCGGGAGAGAGAGAGAAGAGAGAGAGAGAGAGAGAGAGAGAGACAGAAAAGAGATTGGGAGAAATGTGTCTTGTGCACAAGCTAAATACAACCGGGTATCCTTATCGCGTAGCAAAGAGACATATCGCGTACAAATAAACGTAAATAAAATTGGTAAAGTTACGAATAAACATTCAAGCTCCGAAGTAATTTTATAAATTAAAATGAAAGAGAGAGATTTACCAATTAGAGTTTAATTCAATTTAATTTTAGAAACCTTTCGTACAATTTAACGACACTTTGTAAACACATGATTGATAATTAATCTCAAGGAATTCAAGTAAACCGAAATTAAACAAGTTAAGTAACATGATGGATTTAAAATCAACTTGACAATTATTTCATGGAATAAATTTGAATTAAATCAAATTAGAAGGTTAGGGTTAAATATGTGCGTAATTAATCAAGTTGGCAATTAATCTTAGAATAATTCGAATGAACACATATTAAATTGGATTTACATTAAATCACATAACTCAAGAAACTCTTAAATTAAACATATACAAGTGTAGAGACTTACTTGTTAATATCGTCAGGACACCCTTCGAGAATACGGGGTGTCACAACCTTCCCCCCTTAAGAGAACCTGGTCCCCAGGTTCCACTGCTAAAATGTAGATCCTTGAGTTGTAGTGCTCCTACCCTTCTCCCGAACTCACGTGAGATCATAACTCTAATGGTGAGGCTTACTCCTGTCATCTACACCGAACCTCCTTTAGGATGTCTTGTTATCGTCGAGGTCCGTGCGAGTACTTGATCCGCTAGTTGTTTGAACTCGATCGGTTATTTCCATGATCGGATAGCTGCAACTGCACCCAACCTCGTTGTCGTCTCAGACTCGCCATTTGCAACCTGTAGTCAGATCAACGCGTAACGTAACCACAACAAACAAGAGAGAATCCCATCTCTCAACACGTAAGTGAGAGAACCCCGTCCCTCAGCACATATAAAAGAGAGAGCCCCGTCTCTCAAACACATAATTGAGAGAACCCCGTCTCTCAACCTAAGTCGGGTAGATTCCAACATCTCCCAACATTCTAGTTTGAGAAAATCCAGCATTCCTCAAACCCCTAGATTCAAGAGAATCCAGCATCCCTGAATATCTAAGTACAAGAGAATCCAACATCTCTCGCGCACAAAACTTAGAAAGATTCCAACATCTTTCTACCACATAAATAGAGAGAATCCTACATCTCTCCAACACGTAAAAAGAGGGGACCTAAGGTCTCTCTTACACATAAATCTACTGATCAGTTATTCATACATACACATATCACAGTAACATTTGACGAAAAGTATGCGATGCATGTTTGGTGTACCTTATACAACTGATATCGGTGTCCCTTGAGTATAGATTCAACGCTCTTACCTCATCTCAAGGGGGATATCGCGATGGAATCCCTATAAAACAAGGTTACAGTATGTATGTATGTTATATGGGAAGTTAGTGAGCAATCAAGAGAGGTTAAAATCACATAGGCATGAATAGTTCACATAAGTACATAACTCATTCATTTCAGCAACGGTTCATAAGAAGTAGAAGTTTCAAGTTACAACTACTAGATCAGGTGCCCAAATTATCACAATTAAACAACAATAGTCATCACCCACATCAAGCAAAACAAGGTAAAAGTATTTAAGCGATGCATGTATGCAAATGCCATGAATGCTGGGCGTACCGTTAACCGACGTGTAAAATCTTGACAAGAAAGTCGAGATGAAGCAGTAGGAGTTGATTAAGCCGAAAGTGATGCAACCCTCTCCATCTGAACTTCTTTGTCTTGAGTCTTTCATAGAGTGGTAACTCAACAACGTTTGTTTATCACCGAACCCCTTACTAGACCATATTCTTTGCTCAACTAGAATCATCCTTAGTTTCTCCCAAGAATTTCTTATTTATGTGTTAAATCTTAGTCTGCTCATCTTCAAGGAGTTGTCCATGTTTCGTTTGTCAATTAGGTATTTACCTTAGAGTTTCGTTGGATGATTGTGGTGCTAAGCACTTCCCAAAGCAATCCATGGTATATGATCTTGAAACTTGGATAAAGTCTTTCTTCATCTAGGTGTTCTATTCGCACATCAACAATGTCTTCCGTCTCATCTTGAAGAGACACCCAAAGAGCTAACAACCAATCTTGCCTTGTCGTTCGTTAACTCTAAATGGCACCAAAACCTTCAACACTCACCGATGGTTTGTAGCTCGTTGCTTAAGTAACATGATTACCTATCCATATCCCTTGAACTACTTCCAAATAAACGAATCATCAAGGCGAAAGCTCATCAAACTCCTTCAAAACGGTTCTACTTGATCAGGTTCTCCTCCATTGACTCATTTCCTCAACAAGGTGACTACTTCCAAATAAACGAATCCTCGAGGTTAAAATTCGTCAAACTTCATCTTTCCATTGACTTTAAGATAGTAAGTCAATATAACAAATCTCATTCCTTCAACTCTGAACCCTTTCATGAACATTGATCTTGGTAAAGAATCCTTTCATCTTCGAATTATGGTGCGTTTTCGTTGTAGTACCAATAGGTAGAGTTGACGGAGGGAAATCTCAGTGTTGACTCATAGGGCAACCTGAAATTCAAACACTAAATTCGATGCATGGGAGTTAAAGTGAAAATGAAATGTAACAAGTATATCACGTAAATGCAACAATTAGTTGTAATTTATAAAGCATATAAAATAAGATATTGCATAATCAAAGTCATAATGTGCACACAATCATATAATCACGAAACAATTCATGCAAAGGATCAAAATATCAAGTCAAACAAATGCAATGTGCCGTTATTCCTATGCCGTACGACCTAGACAGACTCAACACGACTCAAGAGCTCGATTTTGCAACCTAGAGCTCTAATACCACTTAAGGATGTAACACCCCAAACGGAGGATGCCACATCCCCCGCACTAGGACCCCGACCCAATCATGAAATATAAAGTCCATGCCCGAATCTGAATCATAGCGAACGGGAGACCAACTCACACACTAGGCTAGGCGGATCTAACTTGACCAAAACTCAGAGTGCGGAAGCAATTAAAACCAACAACAATAGATAGTGGAAGCATTTAAATCAACATTCAAAACAAGTGACGGGTTCAACTAGCATAGATACCTAGTCCCGAATATCAACAAGCATAACAGGTGACGGGTTCAAATAGCATAAATACCTAGTCCCGAATATCCGATCAACATAACGCAATAATCATCGAGTACCACACAGGGCCGAATACGAATGCCACACAGGGCTACAGAAAGGTAAAGTATAATCTCAAGCCTACAAGTCATGACATAAGTAAAGTGTATGAAAGACAAATGCAACTAGAAAGGCTAGACCGACGAAGTGCAACTCAAAGGACTCACTCCCACCTAGCAAACGCCAACAGATCTGCAACTAAAAGTTTAAATGAGGGGTCAGTCAACTTGACCGAGTGAGGGGGCTAACGCACACCCACAATATATATATAGAGAGCATAGCACAGAATAAAAGGAAGGACTCATGAACCGGGGATAGGTGTTGCATACCAAAACATTTCGAAATAACCCAAATAAATATAGATATAAATTTAGAAACCATTTTCCAGAAGGACTCTATCCCGATTCATAATTCCATAACAGAATAGAACACATGCTCGGCGAGTACGAGCTTCCAACCTCAACTCCTCATATCATAACGAAACAGAAATAACATACCAACCTCAACTCCGGGTGATGGTAGGGTTGCGCGACCCTAACCATCCATAATAAAACCGTCTAAAATAGACTCGACGTCAAGGGGTAGCGAACCCATAAGAGTCCTCCCCGGCCTTAGCGGAAGGCTCAAGATATCACGCCTCCTCCATCACTCTAAAGTCGCGCAATGATATCTCAAATGGAACTACGCAATAGATAAATGCCCCGACGGCCCTAACCGTCCCGGGGGTACCCACTCCCGCAGCTCCTCGGAACGCAATGGATAAATGCCGCGTCGGCCTTAACCGTCCCGGGGGTACCCATTCCTACAGTTCCTAGGATCCATAACATAATAGAACAGAATAGAACAGATACCATATAACATGGCCAACTCGCTAAAGAAACAAAACACAACTGATTTTTCCAAAATAGCTTACATATGCCTCAAAAACTTATTTTGATATATTCCCACGCTGTGGAATTTAAGCCACGAAGGCTCCCACACACGCAGGACGCACGCAAAAGGGCATAAACATATCATATCCAACACGTATTAATTTATAATAAGATATAATCGCATGCAAGGGTAGAAATCAGCATATAAAGGCCATAGGTCGCGTAACTATACAAATCCTAAACCTCACCTCGTGAAAGTAGAGTCTGAGAGTGTGAAGGGCCAAACACTCTGAACCTCGGGCCTACCGGCACCTCCAAACTCTGTGACAAGACATACAGAAGCCCAGACTTAGACTCTATATGAACCAAACAAGACGCACGACGTTGCTCAACATGATCGTGGTTATGCATAAGTGTTCATGTTGTGCTTGGATAAGGTGTGGTGGTCATTCAAGGCATATCAATGCTCAACAAGGTCATTTTTACAAGCAACCATCATGCAATTCCATATCCAAAGATGCAAGATCAATTTAGGAAGTCAATGTATCCACAAAATGCATATTAAATCATCCAATGTCACAGGGTTCAATTATAATATTAGAATTAAGCATCAAGTTCATGTCGAGTTATAAAGTGCATAAGTAAAAGCAACTTGATCATATAAACATACAAAGTTGTTGTACGTAGATGGCATGCTTGATACAAATAAAGGGTGTATTTAATTCACTTAAGATCATACTTTACAACTTCACAACATGTTTGGTACACAAGCTCAAGTCATATTCCCAGTTTCATAAATATTACACTTACATCCCCCAAGTTGATTACTAAGCATAATTATTCGTTTAAAGTGTTTATACAATTATTCAACTAGGAATTAATTACTTACAAGCATGACAATTGTCAATTTATCATAATTCATAATATACCATTTTCAAGTAATAAGAGTAAATCAAGATATTACAATTCTAACTCCTATCATGCATAAAGTCTCAAGTTGTTCAAACATCTTTCATGTATCTCAATTTAATATTGGAAACACAATTTACAACAAACATAACATTGAGAACGTCTCAAATTCATATAGAGAAATCACAACATGTTCGTTCTTCTAAAATATCCTTCAAGTTCATTTAGTCGCATAAGAGATTAGTTTCTAGATATTACACTAACACCCCTTCTTATCTAAACACATAGCATAAATTCATCACATCATGATTCAAATTGTAAATCGAAACATTCATACATATCACAATCCATTCAATACATATTTTCGTATATGATTGGAACACATCTCGATCAACAAACCAACAATAAACAATTTATTTGCACTTAAAATAATTAATTCAAATAATCACAATTACGCAAAATAATTCGTAATAAATAGATCGAGTGTCCAAATAATGAACGGAAAGTGGCGTTGAACTCACCACAACGAGACGAACATTATGATCAGACGTCGGAATGCCACCACTGTAGCTACCGGAATTTGGCCGGGCCGCCGCCGGGCCACCGAAAAAATCCCGAAAAATCATTCCTGAATGAAGTCTTCGTGCCCGTTCCGAATCCTCGATCAATTTCTAGAAATTCCAAGTCAATCTCCTCCAATTTCAGATCTACGAACACGAAAACCCTAAATCTTCAAACTCAAATTACTTCCAAACCGGTGAACCAAAATGCGATCCGTAAAAGCCATTGTCTTACCCATGACGAGCTCTTCGAAAGCCCTAAGGTAGCTAGCCGGAAAAATCCTCGGAGCTAGCTTCGCCATTGCACCGCCACTTAGCCGCCACGATCCGCCGCCAAACCACAGAATCTGGAGTCGCCTGATCACAGGCCACTAGTTCTCGACGTTCCGAACAACTTTCGTGAAGAGCCCGAGGCCAAAAGGTGGCCGAAAAAGGCCCCTGTTGGCCGCCGAATAATATGTCACCGCACACGTCGCCGAAACCACCACCTACGGCCAAGATCTGGTGAAATTGATGCCGGAAATGAAATATGGGGGGCGAAAAACCTTGGAAACCATCAAGCCCCGTCGAAAACCAACCGCCGCGAAAGGCCTGTGAAGTGGCGGCGGTTTGGCACCTCGGCCGCTGCTACTGAAATCCAGCTATAACTCCTTCACCGTTCGTCTTTAGGCCATGAAATTGGTACTCTTGCGTACGTCTCGCCGAGATAATTGAAATGGACTATTCGTTTGTTGAATTCCATTATGGACTCGTAACCAAAGCCGCTCATAGTACCCGCGGGAGAGAGAGAGAAGAGAGAGAGAGAGAGAGAGAGAGAAAGAAAAGAGATTGGGAGAAATGTGTCTTGTGCACAAGCTAAATACAATCGGGTATCCTTATCGCGTAGCAAAGAGACATATCGCGTACAAATAATCGTAAATAAAATTGGTAAAGTTACGAATAAACATTCAAGCTCCGAAGTAATTTTATAAATTAAAATGAAAGAGAGAGATTTACCAATTAGAGTTTAATTCAATTTAATTTTAGAAACCTTTTGTACAATTTAACGACACTTTGTAAACACATGATTGATAATTAATCTCAAGGAATTCAAGTAAACCGAAATTAAACAAGTTAAGTAACATGATGGATTCAAAATCAACTTGACAATTATTTCATGGAATAAATTTGAATTAAATCAAATTAGAAGGTTAGGGTTAAATATGTGCATAATTAATCAAGTTGGCAATTAATCTTAGAATAATTCGAATGAACACATATTAAATTGGATTTACATTAAATCACATAACTCAAGAAACTCTTAAATTAAACATACACAAGTGTAGAGACTTACTTGTTAATATCGTCAGGACGCCCTTCGAGAATACGGGGCGTCACAATTTTCGTATCGTAACGTTGGGTGTTTTAGAAACTTACAAAGTTAGAATCTTTATAGTGATATCTTTAACGCCTAACGAACACCCTTCAAGCAGAATGTCCCTCGAACGGCCTTCGATTAGATCCCAAAGCAGCGATCCTCCAAAGCGTATCCACACCAGTCCTAGAACTCGATCAAGCGAGTGAGAATGCTAGTTCTATGGCTTGTGTTATGGCTTGGATTTTTGCCTTGAAAACTTTTCTTTTATTTTTCTCAGAAACTGAACACTTCGTGAGTGTTGGTCTAAAGAATAAGAGAAGCACCTCCACTAGTATTTATACTAGGGATTTTCAGATTTGTTTTCTTACTCACTAATTAAATCATTTAATTATTAATTTAATTGGAAGAATAAATTCTCAACTTGTTCTCCAACTCTTGCAAGAATATCCTTCTCTCTTCTACAATAGGAAGTTAGACTTTTCAACTTTCCTAAAGATAAAAGTCAATATTCAATAAATCAATTAATTCCCAATTAATTATTTATTAGGTTAAGTTTACTTGAGAATAGTCTCAACAATTAATTCAAAATTAATTAAAAGATCTAAATTAATTAATTATAATTTAATAAATTAATTCTAGAAAAGAATTCGTGTGTAGAATAAACACACGCATGAAGCTATGTACGTGCACATGTACGTGACACGTGGCAGCCACATGGACTGCATGACACGTGGCAGCCACGTGTGCTCGACACGTAGTAACTACTCACGCATTCCTTACTGCATTTCGATCAACAATTTGATCCTTCGTTAATCATATTAATATCCTACCATGACCATCGTGTTCTTGCATTTGTGTGTGACTCTTTAGGTTCATTATTCGATTATCAGTAACATAAATTAATTAATTCCCTAATTAATTAGCCACTTCACAGATCACACTACCGTAATCTAGCAATGGGGGGGGAGGGGGGATGACACCTAGCCGAATAACGAAATGAATCGAAGAACCTTTCAATCAATGACAATCAGTGAAATGTGATCCTCCTACAACAACATCTCTCAATCAAGAACTAAGACATGGGAATATTCTCAGAGCCCAAATATTCTTGATCTTTAAAGTTAAGTTCATTTCATATCTATTTCGATCTCAATCCTAGAAAACCCCATTTTCTAGATGTCTTGATCTTTATCCACCTTGGCCAAGGGTTTAATATTTAATGGATTACGAACAACTCAGTCAGTAAGAGATCATTCTTGTTCTTAACAAGTGTAGGTCCTTTATCGATTCTACTAATTCTATATATGCCACTTGTGTAATCCTAACATAGGCCGTGGTTCGGGTGTGTATATGGCGACACCCTTTTGAGCCTATATCAAAGATTATAGAGCCTATATTAATGAATCACGTCATTGACCTGTGAGATATTTCCTAATTACAGTTGACCCAAAATGACATAAATAAGCACATAAAGAAGTGTTTGCCTATGAACAAGATCATCTCGTTTATTATTCAAAGATAATTTGTGATTTTACAAGGAAATAGTAAAGCAAACATCTGCTTTAAGGGCATTTTTCCTAACAGTGCCCACTTGCCCGTCAAAGCCACTCAGTTGCTAATCTAAGACCCATCTTCTGAAGATGTCCTTCGAAAGCCTGTTGACCAAGGGTTTTAGTAAGTGGATCTGCCATGTTCTCTGCTGATGTGACTCTTTCAATTTGCAAATCTCCTCTCTTGATGATATCATGGATTAAATGATGCTTCCTCAAAATGTGCTTGGTCCTTTGGTAAGATCTTGGTTCTCTTGCTTGAGCAACCGCCTCGGTGTTGTCACAATACACTGTAACGGGGTCTTTAATGCTAGGAACTACACCCAGCTCGTGGATGAAGTTTCTTACCCAAACACCTTTCTTTGCTGCGTTGTTTGCAGCTATGCCTCAGCTGTCAAATTTGCAGTGGTCGCTTGCTTGGAATTTTTCCAACTCACTGCTCCACTATTCAGGCAGAATATGTATCCTGACATGGATTTAAAGTCATCTATGTCTGATGCAAAGCTTGCATCATAGTATCCTCTAATGACAAGATCTTACCGGTCTCCGTAAACTAAGAACAAATCCTTAGTTCTTCTCAAGTACTTAAGGATGTTTTTTACAGCAGTCCAGTGACCTTCACCAGGGTCAGATTGGAATCGGCTAGTCACGCTAAGTGCATAAGCCACATCCAGTCGAGTACATAGCATCACATACATTATGCTTCCTATAGCCGATGCATAAGGAATTTTGGACATCCTGGACTTTTCAAGTTCAGTCTTGGGATACAGCTTCTTCGAAAGAACCATTCCCGGGCCCATTAGAAGTTTTCCACATTTGGATTCTTCCATACTAAACCTCTTTAGTATTTTGTCTATGTAAATTAACTGTGATAATCCTAATAATCTCCTAGATCTATCCCGATAGATCTTTATCCCGAGAATATAGGATGTATCACCAAGATCTTTCATCTCAAATTGGTTCGATAACAAAGACTTTTTTACTTTCATGTCATCGTTATCATTCGTAATTAGAAGAATGTCATCTACATAAAGTATAAAAAATTGAACCGAGGTTTTTCTTTCTTATACACATAGAACTCATTTGGATTTTGAATAAAGCTAAATGATTTGACTGCTTTATCAAATTGAATGTTCCAATTTCTAGAAGCTTGTTTTAATCTGTAGATTGATCTTTGGAGCTTACAAACCTTTTGTTCACTCCCACTGAATGTGAAACCCATGGGTTGTTCCATGTAAATGTCTTTGTCAATGTCTCTATTTAGAAAGACAGTTTTCACATCTATTTGCCATATCTCGTAGTCATAATATACTGCAATGGCAAGCAAGATCCGAATGGATTTTCGCATTGCAACTGGGGAGAACGTTTCATCAAAGCCTACACCTAGTCTTTGAGTGAAACCTTTGCAACTAATCTTGCTTTAAAGGCTGCCACGCTTCCATCTACTCCAAGCTTGCACTTATATATGCATTTACACCCTATGGGCCTGATCCCATCAGGTGGATCAACCAAGGTCCAAACTTGATTAGAGTAAATGGAATCCATTTCGGATTTCATTGCTTTTTTCCACTGTTCGGATTCTGAATCTAACAGTGCCTCCTCATAAGTTAATGGATCATTATCCATTTCAGATATTTGGTGGAGAAAATCATATGATGTAGCAGTCGAAACACGAAGATGCCACATCCCCGCACTATAGCTCAATCCACATATGAGATGAACCGCCCATTCATGAACTAAACGATAACGAACGGAAGACAATAAAAAAAACAATCTAGCTAGGCGGGGCTAACCCCAAACCATTTAGATCAATGCATAATAATTTGGCGGAAACATAACCAAGTCCAATGATCATAAGACATGCACAACAAAACTGCCCTTCTTTACATGTATTTCGATACAATAAATCAAAATAACAACACCAGCTTAAGTACTTCATCAATTTCCTGACACATACTAACAATGAAAATGAACCATGCAAGACCTGAATGAAAGACTGAACATGACTCTAATCCCATCTAGTGTGCATCTACAAGAACCTGAAAGGTGGAGGTGTCAGTCTATGAAAGACTGAGTGAGGGGTATAATTAAATATAAGTGCAATTACATGCAAGTCATAAACTCAGGCGAAGTTTTGGAAAAGAAACAATATAAGTTCAGTAATAAATAAACATCGCCCGAGATTACAACTATCAAATTTAACAGTTATTTACAATTCCAATCAATCAGTGGCCCGACGAGTGAGGGCAATCTCCAACCTTTACTCCAACAGTGAACAATCATGACAATTAGGTTTCAATTCAATGGTGGTCATGCAATTTATTACAGTGCACAAGTAGCAGTTTCATGAACCCTTTTCCCTCTGGTGATGGTGGGTTTGCAAGACCCAGCTATCCAATCATGGTGTACATCAGGAACATGACTCCCACGCATGAGATTCCTTCCTCTACCAAACATTCTAGTGGATTCAGAGGTCATTCCACAATAGTGAGGATAGTGCAAGAGTTACCTGTTAGCCCTTGCTTTCTCGGTTGGCTTAAGACACTACCCTTGGGCCCACAGTACAATACATGATACTCACCAAACATGCTCGGTACATGACAATAACATGGCTTGCTTGCAATCATGAGGAACTCCATGAAACATTTTATATATAGATACCTTTTGGCCGAAATCTCACATAAGGGTTGTACAGGTTCTATATAACAAGAAATTGAACCTCACCTGATAGGTGACAAGACGACTTAAGGATCCATGAAGGTGCTCATTGATCAATAATCTCCGCCCTGGAGAAAAACTGGACAAGAAAGAGAAAATTGTGCATTCGTGAGATATGATTCAATAATGATACCAGCTACGACGCACGGCGTACTCATGTAATGAGATGACGTGCATCGGCAAATATAGCATGTTATATTCATTTTCTTGCATGAAATTGATCACATAATAGCATGTAGGGGTTAATGAATGGCTTAGAAAAGGATTTGGAAATGTTAAGTTTATGCAGAAACTTACTGCCTCTCCGGGGGCCCGGGAACTGCCGTTCCGGCCCTTAGTTCAAAACGGGAAGGGTCGTTCCCAGCTCCCTGAAGCTGCTCCCCAAAAATGGGAACAGCCGTTCCGGCTACAAGCCAAAGTGGGAAGGGCCGTTCCCTGTCTTGCGGCTGTTCTTTTCAAAAGGGTAGGAACGACCGTTCCCAAAAATGAACTGGGGTGGGAAGGGCCGTTCCCGTTATGCAGAAGATGCAGAAATAGGACATGAAATAGGAGATGCTCGAACCATAATCAAATCTCAACAAAACACTCATAATTCAATCCCAAATGGAGAAATTCATGATAGAAACATATGTTCATGCTTATAGTGCAATAAAATCTAATATAAACACTTAAATCACACTCAATCACCAAGAATCACCAATCTCAACCCATATATGAACTCATGTCCTAACTCCATGATTTCCAAGAATTCAAGCATAAATTCAAGTTAAAATCACATATTCATGTCTCAAACAACAAATGATCCATTTATCTAAAGAATTCATGAACCCTAGCTTAAACCAAAATCATCAAGAATCTCATATATAAGCTCACATATACCTTGAATGAAAGAGAGTGAGAAGAAGATGATGGAAATGGATGATTGAGCTTCAAATATGCAATCCCCTTAGAAAATTTTAGCTTCAAGATGATGATTCCCAAATTTCCTTTTCTTCTAGAATATATCGTGAATATGGGAGCGAGAGTGAGAGAGAGCAAAGTTTGGATAAAATGGATGAAAATGAAAATGGACGCATGAAGAATGCTCTTTACGTGATTCATCCCTTTTTGAATTTGATGAACTAGCACAATTTGCAATTAAATCCTTCAACTATATAAACTCATGCAATTAAGGATGGAAAGTTTGGAAAAAGATCAATTTGGCCCAATAAATGATCAAGTAATTTGGTCCTCTAATTTATATGAATGATCAATTAAGGACAATTCAAGAATTTAAATCACTATCGACAATTAATTCACATAGCAATCATTTCCAAAGTCATGCAATGTTTCTCAAAATAATATAATTTCATATAATTTCACGTAAAAATGTTGCTATATAATTCACATACTTAACATGAAATGTAGAAAATTAATAAATGAAAGAAATAAAATAAATCCTAACGTTCAAAACTCACACGTGGTGAGCGTACCTGAATAACCGGAATTCGGGGCGTTACATACCATCTCTCTGGTTGTCTAGGAATACGTTCAAAACGTCTTATTTGAGGAGGATTTTCGCGTGTATCACTCTTTGCGATTAGCTGAGGGACGTTAGTCTCCAAACTTGGTGTGGGACCTTGGTCTCGAACCTCTTCGAGTTCTGCTATCTTGCCTTTCTTTTCTTTAAGGAACGAGTCCTCAAGAAAAGTAGCATTTCTTGACACAAAGACCTTTTGTTCAAGAGGATTGTAGAAATAATATCCTAGTGACTCTTTAGGATATCCTAATAAGTTACATAAGCTTGATCTAGCTTCAAGCTTATCTCCCACTGTCCTCTTCACGTAAGCAGGATAACCCCAAATTCTAAAGTAAGAATAGTTAGGGATTTTGCCAAACCACATCTCGAATGGGGTTTTGGGTACCGATTTGGAGGAAACAAGATTCAAAATCTTAACTGCTGATTCTAGGGCTTAACCCTAGAGTAAATGTGGCAATTCAGTGAAGCTCATCATGGAATGAATCATATCAAGTAGGGTTCTGTTCCTTCTCTCTAAAACTCCATTTAACTGAGGAGTTCCCGGAGGAGTCTACTGAGAGATAATTCCATTATCTCTGAGATGACTAAGGAATTCATCACTTAGATACTTGCCACCTTGATCAAATCGAAGTGTCTTAATCTTGTGACCAGTTTGGTTCTCAACCTCCGTCTAAGATTCCAAGAATTTTTCAAAGGCTTCGGATTTATACTTCATTAAGTACACATAACCAAAATGACAAAAGTCATCTATGAAGGTTATGAAATACTGATGATTGTTTCTCGTACTTACACTAAGTGGTCCACAAACATCAGTGTGGATTAAATCCAACACTTTAGTGGCACGTTCCACTTTACCATGAAAGGGAGTCTTGGCCATTTTTCCTTTAAGACATGATTCACAATGAGTTAACTCTTCAAGTTCATTATCATAGAATGATCCTAAATCAGTTAACTTAGCAATCCTATATTTAGAAATATGCCCTAAACGTGCGTACCCTAAAGAAACGGAGATCTTGACATCTCTTTTGCGTTTGCTTAATTGTTGTATATTCAAAATATTAGTGTCTTTATTTGTATAAAGTCCATTAGATAATGTACCAAGCAAAACAGAAGTTTTATTCTTCTTAAGATAAAACTTTCCATTTCTAGAAAAAGTCTCATATCCTTCACAATCTAATATTGGAATGGAAATGATATTAAGAATAATAGAAGGTACATAAAGGACTTTGTTCAAAAATAAAGTAAAGACACCTAAATCTAATCTACACGCCCCAATGGCTTGGGCTTGAACCCTTGATCCATTCCCAACCTTCAAGATGCATTCTCCTTCTTCAAGCTGCCGAACCTCATTTAGCATCTGTACATCATTACAGATATGAGCTCCACAGCCGGTATCAAGTACCCAAGAATTAGAATAAATAGATTGATTTACTTCAACAATAAACAAACCTTTCTTTAGAGTATCCTTCTACTCTTGGCAGTTCCTCTTCCATTGCCCTTTCTTGCCATAATGATGCCAAACGTCCTATGTCTGATCTTTTCCCTTCTTGGCCTTTCTCTTCTTAACCCCTCCTTTGGGTTTAAGAGATCCCTTCTTCTTGGGAACTTTCTTCCCTTTGCCTTTAGAAGGCCTAGAAGAGGAAGTGACCATCATCACTTTACGATCCTTCTTGATCGTGTCTTCACCAGTTATAAGCTGACTAATCAACTAAGCTGCAGTAGCATGAGCATGATTCATGTTGAAGTTTAACACGAAAAGACTGAATGATGGTGGAAGCGATGCGAGCAACAAATCCATAGCAAGTTCTTCACTCCGTGGCATTTCCATAGAGGTCAGTTTCTCGTTCAAAGAAACTTAAGACCGTGCTCATGGGCACTTGTACCTTCTTTCATTCTAAGATGGAAGAGCTCCTTAGAGGTGTTGTACCTTAAAACACACACTTTAGGGTGGTACAATTGCTCGAGATGGTCATAAATCTCCCAAGCGTTTTCTATTGACTCGTGTTGCCTTTGTATATCCGGAGACATGTTGGACAACATGAGGCAACGGGCTTGAAGATTATCTTCAGACAATTTTACGATCGCCTCTCTTTTGGCCCGAGTCGGAGCCTCGCCTTTAGCGATAGGCTCTCCCTCGAAGAGAACATATCTTCTCTTTTCAGAATCTAAAACTATGTTTAGATTCCAAAGCCAATCAGAGTAATTGGGCCCCATCAACTTATTTGATTGGAGGATGGATACCAAAGGTTTTTGTTGCCATTTCAATTGTAGAGAATCACAGAACTACAACCTAAATGGAAAATAGAGAAATCATGAGCATGCTGAATAATAACGATTACATATTATCAAGGTCTTTAGAGATATGTTCTCCCACTGTTTTTAGAAAGTCTAGAAATCCCAACAACTTTAGAAGAAACTTATTTTCCCAATGGGTACTAGGATCCCAAGCATTCTTAGTTTTGGACCCACGATTTGTGAGACATCCAAAGGTCTAAGAATCTTTAGGTGGGTACGAATTGCCGATTCCATCCCTATGGAATTCCTAGTAATAGTTTTACAGCACTAATCTTTCAATCATGGACCCACGACTCGTGAGACAACCATATCTACTTTAGTGTTGAGCAGGACCCATCAATCATAAGATCTCAACCAAACTTAGTCCGGAACGACCCATGACTCATGAGACATCGCCCATCCGAAAATGGTCAAGAAATATTAATTATTTAAATTAATCAAGAAAGTAAGAGTTAATAAGCTACATTAATTACCCCACGACTCGTGAGACAGCAATTAGTTTCACCTATTAAGTCTTAAATCCTATTGATGGAATGCTAGGAATTTTATTACAGAGATAAAACACCTATTTATTCGAATTTTGCTCAATATTTAAATGGGATTTTCGAATGACCTCACCAACATATAATTTTATCTAAATTTTAATTGTCTTGTTTAATGCAGTTTCACGTAAAGTGCATCACAGAAGCAATTAGCAGATAACATGTCCTAGAATGATACTAATTTTGAGATGATCATGGGTATCTTATCTTATATGTGATTTCAAGAGCCACTCCAAACTCACTAGTTCTAACATTCATGCTACATAAGACAGTTCATATCACATAGGGGTACAGAATTTAATGGAAAAAATGCCCTATCTATTACATTTAATAGAAACCCTCCCAAACATTTTGAGGGGTCTTCTTATGGCCATCGTTCTTCAAGTGCTTCATGTGGATCCTTCTTATTCCATGGGTGCTTGTCTCCAAAATGAAAATAAAACCTCACTTCCTAAGTTATACTCTCTTTACATAAAGTAATATAGCCCAATCTTCATATTGGCTATAGATAAGTACACGGGGCATACCCCGGCCCAAAAACAATAATAAGGAAAGCCACATAATAAACACATAACAGTACGCACATAAGTAGGGCTCCAACCCAAATTGAAAACGCGTAACTATGGGGCTCCGACCCTAATTGAAATCATCCATGTGCAGAATTAAAAACATACATATGACTAACCCATGATCACCTAAACTAGCATGATGCCACTTGAATTTAAATTTACCAATTAAGTTTAAAATTCCCTTATCTTCAAGTTACAATTAAATTAAGTAATTTGAAAATAGTTCATTATTCAAGAATTTACTCAAAATCGAATCACCGGATCTTGACAAAAAATAATTAATTCAAAATCAATTTTTTGTCAAAATATCATTCAAAGTGATATTCGTAATTTTCTCAAAAAATAAGAATTTGACTTTAATTCATGAAATCCCAAATTTTATAGTTATTTCAAATAAATAATTTTATAATTTTAAAATCAAATTTTAAAACAAAATCAAATTTTCATAATTCGGGATTTTTTAAAATTGGAAAAACAAAACGAAAATAGGCCTCTCGAGACGGCCGCACGAAGGCGAGTGCGAGCAGGCAGTCTCGTGCGACTGCTCGCGTAGCTGTGCTAAGACAGCGCGGGAGGTGCCCGTCAGCGCCCGCCAGCAAGTGTACTGGGATAGGCGGCAGTCACGCCTAGGTGCGTCCGGGCCACCGCGCGTGTGAGTCTCGGCAGGCGGGACGGCGTGTTGTCGCCCCATGCGGGTACGTGTACGCATAATCCCGTGCGCTTACCCATTCCGTATTTTTTGTTTCACAATTTGACCAAGTTCGTGAATCTAATTTCAAATTAAAACAGTTCAAATTAATCCCAATTTAACCAGCTTAAAACTAGAATTAAACAAAAATAATTTTTTCACAAATTTTCAAGAAATAGTTTTGATCCGGCAACTTCGTATTTCAAACAAAAACCAAGAATACAAAACATATACTCAACTTCAAGAATTTTCATCAAAATTCCAAAGCAGTAAAGATTCAATAGGAACGTTGGAAGGTGGCTCTGGTACCACTTGTTGGAAAACACGAAAGAGTTGAGGGCAAAAGTTTAAAATTTTTCCAAAAGTTTGATCATTGTCTTGCAATTTTCGTATCGTAATGTTGGGTATTTTAGAAACTTACAAAGTTAAAAGCTTTGTAGTGATGTCGTTACCGCCTAACGAATACCCTTCAAGCGGAAAGTCCCTCGAACGATATTAGATCCCAAAGCAGCGATCCTCCAAAGTGTATCCACACCAGTCCTAGAACACGACCAAGCGAGTGAGAACACTGAAGTTGGACTTTTCAACTTTCCTAAAGTTAAAAGTCAATATTCAATAAATCAATTAATTCCCAATTAATTATTTATTGGGTTAAGTTACTTGCGAATAGCCTCAACAATTAATTCAAAATTAATTAAAAGATCAAAATTAATTAATTAATTCTAGAAAAGAATGCGCTTGTGGAATAAACACATGCATGAAGCTACGTACGTGCCACGTGTACAAGACACATGGTAGCCACGCGAACTGCATGACATATGACAGCCACATGTGCTCGGCACGTGGCAGCTACTCACTCAATCCTTGCTCCATTTCGATCAACAATTTGATCATTCATTAATCATATTAACATCCTACCATGACCCTCGTGTTCTGGCATTTCTGTGTGACCCTTTAGGTTCATTATTCTATTAGCAGTGACAACAATTAATTGATTCCTAATTAATTAACCACTTTATAGATCACACTATCGTAATCTAGCAATGGTGTGTGACCCCTAGCCGAATAACAAAATGAATCGAAGAACCTTTCAGTCATTGACAATCAGTGAAATATGTTCCTCCTATAACTCCATCTCTCAATCAGGAACTAAGGCATGGGAATATTCTCAGAGCCCAAATATTCTTGATCTTTAAAGTTAAGTTCATTTCATATCCATTTCGATCTAAATCATAGAAAACCCCATTTCTAGATGTCTTGATATTTATCCACCTTGGCCAAGGGTTTAATATTTAATGGACTACGAACAACTCAATCAGTAAGAGATCATTCTTGTTCTTAACAAGTGTAGGTCCTTTATCGATTCTACTATTTCTATATATGCCACTTGTGTAATCCCAGCATAGGCCGTGGTTCAGGTGTCTATATGGCGACACCCTTTTGAGCCTATATCAAAGATTACAGAGTTATCTCATATGAGACATTACAGAATCTCAAGTCTAAGGATTAATGAATCACGTTATTGACCTGTGAGATATTTCCTAATCTGGAAGTTTCAGGAAACTTCCTTTCCTATTTAGGAATATTCTCACGCAGGAAATCTCAGTGATAAAGTTCTTATAACAATCACCCTTATGTATTATGAACACATCAACGTACGCACTTGTCACTCCATGAAACTGAGTGATCCTTCAAAAGGACATAATCACATAAGCAAGTCTCAGCAGAGTCAAGGTCGACGGTCCCACTGTCTGTCGGACTCATTGACTTGGACAAGTTTCTAATCCTCTCCTATGGAGTTAAGAACTTGTTTCATATGTCGTTTCCATAACGACAAAGTTCTTAACGGCCTAATCGGATTAGGGGAGTTCAATACATGCAAAACACAATCAACCCAAACAGACATAAATAAGCACATAAAGAATTGTTTGCCCATGAACAAAATCATCTCTTTTATTATTCAAAGACTGTTTGTGATTTTACAAGAAAATAGTAAAGCAAACATCCGCTTTAAGGGCACTATTCCTAATAACAGTGGCATGTCTATGGAGGTAAGTTTCTCAGTAAGACTAAGAACCTTAAGTCCATACTCGTAGTGTAACAGCACGAAAACCCGTCTGTCGATATTGTCCACTTTGGTGGGCTAAGCGACACCACCCTCACGGTTTTATTCTTCCCGTTGGTATTTAAACCCGAAGGTGCCCAACTAGGACAAGGGCTCAACAGGGAACAGGTATCCACCCCTTTATAAGGAAGGCTTCGTTCTCCTCTTCTTCCGATGTGGGACAAGCACTTTAAGCCTTATAGTCCACCCCCCCGTAAGGGCCCAGTGTCCTCGCTGGCACACTGGACCGGGTTCCAGCTCTGATACCATTTGTAATAGCCCGAAAACCTGCCTGTCGATATTGTCCGCTTTGGTGGGCTAAGTGACACCACCCTCACGGTTTTGTTCTTCTCGTTGGTATTTAAACCCGAAGGTGCCCAACCAGGAAAAGGCCTCAACAGGGAAGAGGTATCCACCCCCTTATAAGGAAGGCTTTGTTCTCCTCTTCTTTCGATGTGGGACAAGCACTTTAAGCCTTACACGTAGACACTCGAACCTTCCCTCATTCTCAAATGGAACAATTCCTTTGAGGTGTTATACCTTGTAACACGCTCATGAGGGTAGTAAAGTTTCTCTAAGTGGTCGTAAATCTCCCATGCGAATACTGTTTATTTATGCTGTCTTTGCATATCTCAAGAATGTTAGCAAGCATGAGACAACGGACTTAGAGAATATCATCCTTTCACATCTGCATCGCGTACCGCTCAGCCCAGGTCGGAGCCTCTCATTCAGAAATGTGCTTCGCCTCGTAGAGAACATAATTTCTCTTCTCGAAATCTAGAATGATTTTCAGATTCCTCAGCCAGTCAGAATAGTTGGGACCAGTCAACCTGTTTGACTGGAGGATCGATACTAGAGGGTTTTTGGTTGCCATTTCAAAACACATAGAGAATCATAGAATCTAAGACTTAAATGGAAAAATAGAAAACTAGTGAGGATGCTGAACAATAACGATATACATGAGATTAGGTCTTTAATCTATGCTGCTCCCACTGTTTTTAGAAGATCTATAATTCACAAATCATCTTAGAGTAAATGTGTTTTCCCAATGTGTACTAAGATCCTAAGCACTTTATCTTGGACTTATGACTCGCAGGCCTCCTCAGCAAAGCCTTAGGTAGTTACGATTACCAATTCTAAGTCTGTGGAACTCTCAGTAATATTTTTGCATCACCTATCTTTTAATATGGACCTATGACTTGTGCGTGATCCATATTTACTTAGGCGTTAAGCAAGACCCATCAATCATTAGATCATGATCAAAACTTGGTTCGAACGACCCGCGACTCATGGATCCTCCTCCCAAAAATTGTTCATGATATATTGATCACTAAGCGTGATCAATCAGGAAACTAAGAACTAATAGGTTTCACATAGCAACCCCACGACTCATGGACAACAACTAGCTCCACTTTTAAACTTAAATCCTATTAATGCAGTGCTAGGAATTTAGTTCAAAGTTTGCACCTTGAATTAAACACCTATTTTCAAAATTTGCTTAATATTTTAAGGGAATTTTCGATTAACCGGAAAGTTGTCCGATTCGACCTCACCAACATATATGTTATCCATATTTTAGCCTTAATTAATGCAATTAAAACTTAAATGCATTTCACATAAGCAAATTGCAGATAAAATGTCCTAGCATGATACTAATATGGGATTATCATAGGTTTTCCTATCTTATGCATGATATGTGGGAGCCATTCCACAACCACAAGTTCTAACCTACATGCCACATAAAACAGTTTATATTACATAAGGGTTGGAAATAAAATGATGACATATCTATTACAACTTACTTGATCTAAAAGTTTAGAATCTTTCACCTAATTAAAAATTTTAAATAGGTAGATAGAAATATCTTTAAATAAAATAACCATCACTAACAGTGAAATAATAATTAATGAATAACACACAAGAGTAGACTAAATAAATATGAAGGTGGATTGTTAATAACTAGATACCGTTGAAGGTAGATGTGGGCGTGGGACGGGGAGTTCATGATTCGGGGAATTCGGGATCAGGATGGAAATTTGGGTACCGGAGCCCATCCCAAAAATATCGGGTACCGGACGAGCCGGGGAGTTTGGGATTCGGGATAGGGCCGGCCTACATGCTTAAATGGGCCTGACTTTGAATTAAAAGAATTGGCCAGCCATTGAATTAAAAAAAAAAAAAATTGGGCCTGTCTCTAAAACGTGCTGTAATTTGACGTCATCTCTCTTTTATGGCATTATTAATAATGTACAAAATTGACCCAAATAAAATTACAAAATCTCTTTAAATTGAAGAGGCAGTGGACTGGTGGTCACGTGAAGAAGTGAAGAAGAAGAGGTACGTCGGAGAGTATTTGTTTAGGGGTCAAATCAGCCATAGAGAAAAGAAAGGGAAGAAGTGAGAAATTCCAAAGGCGAATTAGTGAAGATGTACTTGATATCTCCATTAAAAAGGTAGGCTGTGCTTAAAGAGAAATAAGTGAAAGTTTGATTTTTTTTTTTTTTTTGGTTATTATTGGGTAGTTCAGGTACCCGATTGGGGAAATTGGGTACCAAACTAATACCCGATCCCAATCCCGATCCCAAAATTTTACTTGGGATTTAGGTTCCCGTCCAGAACTCAAAAAATCCCGATCTCCCCATTCCCTTCGGGAAATACCCGATCGGGTCGGGAGGGGCCCCGAATTCCCTGACCTGAACGCCCACCACTAGTTAAAGGTGTCATTGCAGACCTAAATTGTGAGATACTGAAACCCAATAAAAAGAGGACACTTAAAAACATGAACTAGTAGGACAGTAAATTATTGCTTGAGAGGATGTCCTTAAGGTGCATTTGATATTTTGTCACTGTACACGTCATAAGGCATGATGTGGGCTACGTGATGTCATCCGGTAGCCTCTAAGTGGAAGTTGTAGGGTGACAACGACGACCTATGTTTGGACTACGATATCACTATTCACTAACGCATACAACAAACATGTGACACCCCGACTCCGCGACCGTACAGGTATGACGTATGTGCACAATTTAATTTATTTTAATTTCATATTTAATTGTTGCATTTAATTGATTTATATTTTATTATTTGAAATTCTTATATGAATTAATTGAATTTATATGAAATAATTGAATTATATGTCAAAATTTGCTCAAGTGATTCATGATATTGATTTTATGAATTTATGATATGTGAATTTAATTCTTGAACAAGCTAATTTCGTAAATTATGTGATTTATTTGAGTTAAGGACTTAATTGTGTGATTTTAATTAATATTGGACTTAATTGAAAAGTTGAATTGGACCTATTTGACACTTTTTAAAAGTTTTGGACTTAATTGAAAATAACCTTTTTAATAAAATTTGACTTATTTTAATTCGTTAAAATTTTTGTTTTATTTTTATTTTAATTTATTTGTTATTTCTTGAATTTGAATTTATTTATTAGAATGACATGCTCTTTTGTTGAAATATGATGCGTTCGTGTTTGATTTGAGATCGAAATTTCGTGCCTTTTTAATATGTTGGAGTTTTATGAGTCGTGAACTTGAATATGTGCTCGTTACATGTTTTAGGGTTTATTTGTTGGGTTTTCGGGACTCGTTTTGTTGGGGTAACCTAAAGGAGGCTAACATGTACTTAGCGCACCTTGGGTTCCGGGTAGTGTAACTTGAGCTCGGGAATTCGGATTTGAATTCCGTCACTTCTGCTGAACTCGTTTCGACGATTTGAGTGCAATGGATCAGGCCTTGTAATTTTTCGACCCCATTTGATACCCCGAAATCAGCCCGTAACTTTGTCTCGCTCTCATATGAC
This sequence comes from Lantana camara, assembly GCA_037501455.1. Lineage (NCBI taxonomy): Eukaryota > Viridiplantae > Streptophyta > Magnoliopsida > Lamiales > Verbenaceae > Lantana > Lantana camara. Next base: position 95,575,363 of record CM074861.1, read on the forward strand.
CACCTTTCACCATTTTGCACATAAGTCCCTCAATTCTTGACCAATTACCCTCAAACCTGGACCCACATGACCCCAACTCAATACTCTATCATCCCTCTCTCCTTCATTTCGTTCCACACAAGACAAGGGAGAGATTTTCAGCTCTTTTTGGAGAACAAGAACAAATCCCGTCACTATTCACCAAGTTGAGATTTTGAGCTCCAAATCTCATTTTTCCTCCATCATCTTCAAGGGGTAAGCTTATATTTGATATGTACATGCTTAAGTGATCATTTGCACCTAAGAAATTCATAATTTGATCCACTTTTGATTGAGTTTTTGATCCTTGAAGTGAATAGTTAGGTTTTATTGCCATTTTTGAATTCCTTCTCTTTCCTTGGTGTTTCTCTTGAATTGAGGCTATAAATTTGATCTCTTATGCTTCATTTATTTTTGATTGTACCTGACTTTGATGGTAGTTGAGTTATATGAGAGTTACCATTAATATACTTGAGTTTTTGTTGAGATATATGCATGAATTGGTGCTATTTCTTTACCGTTGCTACTGCTGTTCGTTTCCAGCTGATTTAATGAAATTGTTGTGCTGATTTGCTTCTATTTTTGCTGCCTTATCATGCCTTGATGCTGTGGTTGAGGAGTGGTGTGAGTTTCAGGGCTGAACAGGGCTGTTTTTCTTCTCCTTCACGGCTGGAACAGTCTCCCCGGCCGGGGAGATTTTCTTCAAGAAAAGTACCCGGCCGGGTACGTGATGCAGAATGTTTCTGCATCAGCTGTACCCGGGAGGGTAATTTTATAAAGAAAATCTGCCCTGGGCGGGGAGATGAATCTGCATCAGACATGTTTAATTTTGGTTTCCTAACTTTGCATGGGTGCTAGCATAGTGTTGATGCATGGGTTGTACGTAGGAATGCATGTTTTGTTTATTTGTGGGCTTTGCATGAACACTCAATGGATTGGTGAATTGAAACATGGCATGAATCTCACTTATTTTGTTTGTTGCTACCATACGTGTGTGTATATATATATATATATATACATCCGTAAGTGTATTTTATGGCTACCATACGTGTGTGTATATATATATATATATATACATATACTATACATTATATATATATGTTTATATTTATATATATATATATATATATATATATATATATATATATATTTATGCCATTTAAAATTTAAATGATTTAATTTGATATTCTAATTTAAATGTGATCCTATGATTTTATATGAATTCTTACGTATGAAATGTGTAATATAAATTTGATTTTATGATTTAAATTATTTGTTATATTTTAGGAATTACGTTTATGAATTTATTTGATATGTTTTATACGAGCTATGAATTTAAATGACCTAAATGATGCATTCTTGCATTTCATATGCATTCATTTCATACATATGCATTTCCGAGCGTCTAAGTGGTACATATTTGAGTCTAAGTCTCGGGTCTTGCGTTCTTTTGTTTGAGAGCCTCTTCAAGAAGTTAAAGAGCCGGAGATTTAGGTGTCCGGTTGCTTCTTTTGTTCGGTTTTCTCTCCGCTTCCACTTCAAGGTGAGGGATAGGATCTTTTCTTGTAGATAAGCGACCTATGGCCTTTATGTTATTGATTTCCTATCCCGCATGTGACTATATATGTATTATAAGGTTAAATACGAATGCTTATGATATGTTTATGACTTTATGAATCCCCTTTACGAATTCATGAAAATGGTATAAGTATGAGCGTATATGAGCTTATGATTTTGAATCCCTTGTACGTTTCCTTTATGATTCCGCGAGATGTGCCCTGAAAGATGGGTTGTTGGTATGTTTCTTATGAATCCGGGCCCAGGGATTGTGGGTAAGGATCCCCGGTACGGCAAGGGCCGTCGGGTTAAGCTTGTGCACATCCCATTTGAGGTGGTGGAGTGCGACTCTTGGAGGTTGAGAAGGCGCTATTACCTTGAGCCCTCAATGAATAACCGGGGAAGGCATATCGTGGGTTAGCTACCCCGTATGTATATAGAATCCATATGGGTAGAGAGGGTTTGATTCCCGATCACCAAGGCGTTGAGAAGTTATGAATATATGAATTCTTATGTATTTATGATTTGTATGAGGAGTTGAGGAGGTCCGTACTCGCCGGACGTTTATGTTTCCTTTATGCTTTGGTGGTTGTGAAACGAGTTAGGATTTTCCTTTGTACTATATGTATGTTTTAAAAATGATTTGGTATATAAAACCCTAGCTCGGTTCATGATCGACCCCTTTTGATTTTATGCTATGCTCTATATGTATTTATGGTGTGGGTGTGCGTTAGCCCCCCTCACTCAGTCGAGTTTTGACTGACCCCTTCCTTTTACCCCTTTAGTTGCAGGTTTCTCGAGCTAGGCGGGGAAGTGCGTCGGCCGTGTCGTACTTTCGAGTTTAGGTCGAGTCGGCATATTTACCTGCTGCATTTTGAATACTTTTGTGAATTGTATTCGAATTCTAATTATGTCTTATGGAGATTATGAACTTTTGATGTATATACTTGACCTATTTTTGGGCCGTCAGGCCGTTGTATATGATGTATATGTTAGTATAGAGCTCCTTTGCGATCCTTATGTTGTTGCTTCCGTATTTTTATCTGTTTGTTTTGCGCGCTCTGTTTGAGTTCTAGCCCCGCTTAGCCTAGTGTGTGAGTGTAGGTTCCCGTTCGCTTAGACTTGGGCTCATGTATGGAAATCCATTTCATATGTGGGTTTGGGTTTAGGTGCGGGGGATGTGGTGGCCTACCGTTCCGGGCGCTACATCTTAAAGTGGTATCAGAGCTCTCGGTTGCAAAACCGGGACTCTAGAGTCGTGTTAAGTTGTCTAGGTCGTTCGGATTAGGACAATGTGGTTATGTGCATTTATGTGTCTCACTTACTTGAATTTCTATGAATTATGCACATGATCATGTACTAACCGCACGCATGAATATTAGAATTCTTTGGATGTTGTAGGATGCCTCCGCGAAGAGATCATCACCGTGACAGGTCTCCGGGCCATAGACATCACCGGGATCGTTCCCCACAAGCCGAGAACAACATGGAACCCGAGGGATTTATGGCAAGGTTATGTGCATATTTGGATACTCGGTATCGCCAGAATACACCTCCCGTTGTCAATCAAGAAGGAGGATAAGTCACTCACATTCTACGGGAGTTCAGGAATCAGAATCCTCCCAAGTTTGAAGGTGGGAACGATATTCAAGCCGAGGAGTGGCTAATCCAAATAGAGAGGATTTGGGAGTTGATACCGTGCGAATCAGTTGAGAAGGCAAGGTGCACTCTCACAATGGTGCAAGGCCAAGCTTACAGTTGGTGGACTAGCATCCGAGCCCGTTTGGATGCCGCTGGTGATGAGATTAATTGGGAAACATTCACTCGGGAGTTTCGTAACAAGTACATTCCAATCGCTGCTAGGGACCGAAGACTCCAAGAGTTCATGGACTTGAAACAAGTTGAGAAGACGGTCACCGAATACATTGATGAGTTCGACCGTTTGTCAAGGTATGCTCCCAACATTGTCAACGATGACCGCCATAAGGCTTTAAAGTCCCTTCGAGGGTTAAGAGAAGATATGAAGGATACGCTAGAAGCGGTTGATACCGACACTTGGGCGCTAGTCACTGAGAAGGCTTTGAAGATAGAGGAGCGAGTGGTAGCTAGGAGGAGGAGGACTTCTCAGGCCATACAGGGTTCTAGCTCAGGAGGCCAGAAGAAATATGGAAAGAGGCCGGCTTACCAAGCTTTTGTACCAGCAAAGCCTCAAAATAAGCAATTCAAGCCAACAGGACAAAAAGCTCAACCTCTAGCATTACCGGCACCGCGCCAAGTCCAATGCACACATTGCAAGGGTAATTATCTTGTTGAAATTTGCTTCAAACTTCACAAGAGGTGCTACGGTTGTGGTTCGTCGGATCACATGCTTAATCAATGCCTGAACAAAAGGCCAGGACAAGCAGCGGGTAACAATCAGAGGCCCGCAATTCAGGCTAAAGCTTATACACTCGGGGCTGAGGAAGAGGAAGCTGCAGATCTTGATCCTAATGCCGTGATTGAAGGTACTGTAAGCATTCATGGCACTACATTTCATGCATTGTTCGATCCCGGGGCATCTCATTCATTTATTTCTCGGGATCTTGCTTCTTCGTTGTGCTTGCCTGTTACCCTCTGTGCGCATGACTATGTGGTTAGTTCGCCTCTTGGCGGTAGTCTTGTTACTTGCAGGATTTATCGGGGTTGTCCAGTGAGTTTTGAAGATAGGGTTTTTCTCGCCGATTTGATGGAAATGCCGATGCAGAGGTATGATGTAATCCTCGGAATGGATTGGTTGTCTGAACATGGGGCTCAGATGGATTGTCGGGAGAAGAAGGTTTCTTTTGGTTCAGTGGTGTTTAAGGGCGAGAAGATGAAGTCAAGCCTGTTTATTTCTTTTGTTGAGGCGAGTAAACTGGTCCGGGACGGTGCGACAGGTTTCATGGCCTATCTTTTGAATAGACCGAAGGATCAGGCCAAACTTGAGGAGACGGAGGTCGTGCGGGAGTATGCCGATGTATTCCCTGAGACATTGGGTTCTTTGCCACCCTATAGGGACATCGAGTTCGTAATCGACCTTTATCCTTGAGCAGGGCCTTTTTCAAAGACTCCCTACAGAATGGGTCCTGCTGAGTTAAAGGAGTTAAAGACGCAGCTTGATGAGCATTTAGCTTGCGGGTACATTCGTCTGAGCATTTCTCCGTGGGGTGCTCCCGTTCAATTTGTAAAGAAGAAAGATGGAACGCTACGAATGTGTATAGATTACCGTGAGCTGAATCGGATGACCGTGAAGAACAAATACCCTTTGCCTCACATCGAGGAGTTATTTGATATTCTACAAGGCTCGAAAGTCTACTCCAAGTTAGATTTGAGGCAGGGTTACTACCAGCTGCGAATTAAGGAGGAAGATATTTCGAAGACTAGTTTTAACACAAGATATGGGCACTTTGAGTTCGTTGTCATGCCATTTGGATTAACTAACGCTCCAGCCGTATTTATGGACATGATGCACCGAGTGTTCAGGCCTTTTCTTGACAAGTTCGTGGTGATCTTTATAAACGACATTCTGGTGTATTCTAGGTCGGCTGAAGAGCATGCCCAACATCTACGGATCGTCTTGGAAACTTTGAGGGAACATAAGTTGTATGCAAAGTTCAGCAAGTGCGAATTCTGGATCGACCGAGTTATGTTTTTAGGACACATAATTTCAGGAGATGGGATTGAAGTTGATCCATCTAAGGTTGAGTCCGTGCTTCGTTGGGAGAGACCGAGAAATGCCTCAGAGATTAGAAGTTTTCTTGGGTTGGCCGGTTATTACCGCAGATTTGTTAAGGATTTCTCAAAAATCGCTGCTCTGTTGACTCGCTTCACTAAAAAGGAAGTGAAATTTGAATGGGATGATAAGTGTGAGGCGAGTTTTCAGACGTTGAAAGTGAAATTAACTTCGGCACCGGTTCTTACCCTACCCGAAGGTACCGAGGGTTATGCAGTCTATACGGATGCTTCGAAAGAGGGTCTTGGTTGTGTTTTGATGCAGCAAGGTAGAGTGGTAGCTTATACTTCAAGGAAGTTGAAGGAGCATGAGAAGAATTACCCTACCCACGATCTTGAATTAGCTGCCGTTGTGTTCGCTTTGATGAAGTGGCGACACTATCTCTACGGTGCCACGTTTGAGGTGTTTACGGATCACCAAAGCCTCAAGTATCTCTTTTCTCAGAAAGATTTGAATGTAAGGCAGAGGCGTTGGATGGAGTTACTAGAGGATTATGATTGCACCATTCAATACCATCCGGGTAAAGCAAACGTGGTTGTCGATGCCTTGAGTAGAAAGGCGAGTGTGGCTACTCTAGAAGCAAGTTCTTCAAGTTCAGGTTCAGAGATCTTGGTTTCGGGTACTTGGTTGGCTAATCTTACAGTAATACCGGATTTGAAACAACAATTGTTGGAAGCTCAGGCCTCGGATGTCGAGATTCAGAAGTTGGTGACTCGTTCTAAGGATGATCCGAATTCCAAGTTTGGATTCGATGATTTCGGTTTGTTAAGGTTCGAAGCGAGAATATGTGTCCCAGAAGAGCTCAAGAGTATTATACTTGAGGAGGCACATTACTCGAGGTACTCGATTCATCCGGGAGGTACTAAGATGTATCGGGATCTGAAAGAGAAATTCTGGTGGAATGGCTTGAAAAGGGACGTCGAGAACTTCGTGAAGCGATGTGTAACGTGTCAAAACGTGAAGGCAGAACACCAGAAGCCGGGAGGAACTCTCCAACCACTTCCTATTCCCGAGTGGAAGTGGGAGCAAGTGACTATGGACTTTGTGTCCGGCTTGCCTAGAGTTAAAGGAGGGTTTGATGGAATATGGGTAATTGTGGACAGATTGACTAAGTCTGCCCATTTCCTCAAGGTTCGGATGTCTGAGAAAGTTCCTAAGCTAGCCGAGTTGTACGTTCGGGAGATTGTAAGATTACATGGAGTTCCGGCTAGTATTGTTTCGGATCGGGATCCACGGTTTACTTCGATCTTTTGGCAGAATCTTCAGAAGTGTTTGGGCACTAAGCTCAAGTTTAGCACAGCTTCGCATCCTCAGACGGACGGCCAATCTGAAAGGCTAATTCAGTACTTAGAGGATATGCTCAGAGCGTGTGCTTTGGACTTCCAAGATAAGTGGGACGAACACCTACCTTTGGTTGTGTTTGCTTATAACAATAGCTATTAGGGTTCGATTAAGATGGCTCTGTACGAGGCACTTTACGGAAGAAAGTGTAGGTCTCCTCTATTTTGGGACATTGAGGATTGGAGGTGGACTGAAGAGAATAAGCTCGAGGGAGCCGAGTCTAAGGAAAAGATTGCCGATACTATTGAGAAGATTCATAAGATTCGACAAAGGATGAGAGCAGCTCAAGCCCATCAAAAGAGCTACGCCGATAAGAGAAGAAGGCCCTTAGAGTTCGAAGTCGGAGATAGAGTCTTTTTGAAGGCGTCTCCTAGAAAAGGTTTCACTCGTATAGGTAAAGGTGGAAAGCTTAGTCCTCGTTACCTTGGGCCGTTTGAAAATTTGGAAAGAATCGAAGAAATGGTGTACAGATTGGATTTACCGCCGAGTATGACCGGGATACATAATGTTTTTCACATCCCACAACTCCGTAAGTATTATCCCGATGAATCAACAATTCTCCCAGTTGAAGAGGTTCAGTTAGAGCCAGATTTAACACCAGAAAAGCATCCGATTGCAATTCAGGACCGGAAGATACAAGAATTGAGAAACCGGCAGATTCCTTTAGTCAGGGTACTTTGGAGGGATCAGAAATCCAAGGAATCGACTTGGGAAACCGAGGAGAAAATGAGAAGGTTATATCCGGAGTTGTTTGAAGACTCGAGTCGGACTTGAGGGCAAGTCCTTTTTAAGGGGGGAGGATTGTGACACCCCGACTCCGCGACCGTACAGGTATGGCGTATGTGCGCAATTTAATTTATTTTAATTTCATATTTAATTGTTGCATTTAATTGATTTATATTTTATTATTTGAAATTCTTATATGAATTATTTGAATTTATATGAAATAATTGAATTATATGTCAAAATTTTCTCAAGTGATTCATGATATTGATTTTATGAATTTATGATATGTGAATTTAATTCCCAAACAAGCTAATTTCGTAAATTATGTGATTTATTTGAGTTAAGGACTTAATTGTGTGATTTTAATTAATATTGGACTTAATTGAAAAGTTGAATTGGACCTATTTGACACTTTTTAAAAGTTTTGGACTTAATTGAAAATAACCTTTTTAATAAAATTTGACTTATTTTAATTCGTTAAAATTTTTGTTTTATTTTTATTTTAATTTATTTGTTATTTCTTGAATTTGAATTTATTTATTAGAATGACCTGCTCTTTTGTTGAAATATGATGCGTTCGTGTTTGATTTGAGATCGAAATTTCGTGCCTTTTTAATATGTTGGAGTTTTATGAGTCGTGAACTTGAATATGTGCTCGTTACATGTTTTAGGGTTTATTTGTTGGGTTTTCGGGACGCGTTTTGTTGGGGTAACCTAAAGGAGGCTAACATGTACTTAGCGCACCATGGGTTCCGGGTAGTGTAACTTGAGCTCGGGAATTCGGATTCGAATTCCGTCACTTCTGCTGAACTCTTTTCGACGATTCGAGTGCAATGGATCAGGCCTTGTAACTTTTCGACCCCATTTGATACCCCGAAATCAGCCCGTAACTTTGTCTCGCTCTCATATGACCACCTTTCACCATTTTGCACATAAGTCCCTCAATTATTGACCAATTACCCTCAAACCTGGACCCACATGACCCCAACTCAATACTCTATCATCCCTCTCTCCTTCATTTCGTTCCACATAAGACAAGGGAGATATTTTCAGCTCTTTTTGGAGAACAAGAACAAATCCCGTCACTATTCACCAAGTTGAGATTTTGAGCTCCAAATCTCATTTTTCCTCCGTCATCTTCAAGGGGTAAGCTTATATTTGATATGTACATGCTTAAGTGATCATTTGCATCTAAGAAATTCAGAATTTGATCCACTTTTGATTGAGTTTTTGATCCTTGAAGTGAATAGTTAGGTTTTATTGCCATTTTTGAATTCCTTCTCTTTCCTTGGTGTTTCTCTTGAATTGAGGCTATAAATTTGATCTCTTATGCTTCATTTATTTTTGATTGTACCTGAATTTGATGGTAGTTGAGTTATATGAGAGTTACCATTAATATACTTGAGTTTTTGTTGAGATATATGCATGAATTGGTGCTATTTCTTTACCGTTGCTACTGCTGTTCGTTTCCAGCTGATTTAATGAAATTGTTGTGCTGATTTGCTTCTATTTTTGCTGCCTTATCATGCCTTGATGCTGTGGTTGAGGAGTGGTGTGAGTTTCAGGGCTGAACAGGGCTGTTTTTCTTCTCCTTCGCGGCTGGAACTGTCTCCCCGGCCGGGGAGATTTTCTTCAAGAAAAATACCCGGCCGGGTACGTGATGCAGAATGTTTCTGCATCAGCTGTACCCGGGAGGGTAATTTTATAAAGAAAATATCCCCTGGGCGGGGAGATGAATCTGCATCAGACATGTTTAATTTTTGTTTCCTAACTTTGCATGGGTGCTAGCATAGTGTTGATGCATGTATGGCCTTCTTGCATGGGTTGTACGTAGGAATGCATGTTTTGTTTATTTGTGGACTTTGCATGAACACTAAATGGATTGATGAATTGAAACATGGCATGAATCTCACTTATTTTGTTTGTTCCTTAAGTGTATTTTATGGCTACCATACGTGTGTGTATATATATATATATACTATACATTATATATATATATATATATATATATATATATATATATGCCATTTAAAATTTAAATGATTTAATTTGATATTCTAATTTAAATGTGATCCTATGATTTTATATGAATTCTTACGTATGAAATGTGTAATATAAATTTGATTTTATGATTTAAATTATTTGTTATATTTTAGGAATTACGTTTATGAATTTATTTGATATGTTTTATACGAGCTATGAATTTAAATGACCTAAATGATGCATTCTTGCATTTCATATGCATTCATTTCATAAATATGCATTTCCGAGCGTCTAAGTGGTACATATTTAAGTCTAAGTCTCGGGTCTTGCGTTCTTTTGTTTCAGAGCCTCTTCAAGAAGTTAAAGAGCCCGAGGTTTAGGTGTCCGGTTGCTTCTTTTGTTCGGTTTTCTCTCCGCTTCCACTTCAAGGTGACGGATAGGATCTTTTCTTGTAGATAAGCGACCTATGGCCTTTATGTTATTGATTTCCTATCCCGCATGTGACTATATATGTATTATAAGGTTAAATACGAATGCTTATGATATGTTTATGACTTTATGAATCCCTTTTACGAATTCATGAAAATGGTATAAGTATGAGCGTATATGAGCTTATGATTTTGAATCCCTTGTACGTTTCCTTTATGATTCCGCGAGATGTGCCCTGAAAGATGGGTTGTTGGTATGTTTCTTACGAATCCGGGCCCAGGGATTGTGGGTAAGGATCCCCGGTACGGCAAGGGCCGTCGAGTTAAGCTTGTGCACATCCCATTTGAGGTGGTGGCGTGCGACTCTTGGAGGTTGAGAAGGCGCTATTTCCTTGAGCCCTCGGTGAATAACCGGGGAAGGCATATTGTGGGTTAGCTACCCCGTATGTATATAGAATCCATATGGGTGGAGAGGGTTTGATTCCCGATCACCAAGGCGTTGAGGAGTTATGAATTTATGAATTCTTATGTATTTATGATTTGTATGAGGAGTTGAGGAGGTCCGTCCTCGCCGGACGTTTATGTTTCCTTTATGCTTTAGTGGTTGTGAAACGAGTTAGGATTTTCCTTTGTACTATATGTATGTTTTAAAAATGATTTGGTATGTAAAACCCTAGCTCGGTTCATGATCGACCCCTTTTGATTTTACGTTATGCTCTATATGTATTTATGGTGTGGGTGTGCGTTAGCCCCCCTCACTCAGTCGAGTTTTGACTGACCCCTTCCTTTTACCCCTTTAGTTGCAGGTTTCTCGAGCTAGGCGGGGAAGTGCGTCGGTCGTGTCGTACTTTCGAGTTTAGGTCGAGTCGGCATATTTACCTGCTGCATTTTGAATACCTTTGTGAATTGTATTCGAATTCTAATTATGTCTTATGGAGATTATAAACTTTTGATGTATATACTTGACCTATTTTTGCGCCGTCAGGCCGTTGTATATGATGTATATGTTAGTATTGAGCTCCTTTGCGATCCTTATGTTGTTGCTTCCGCATTTTTATCTGTTTGTTTTGCGCGCTCTGTTTGAGTTCTAGCCCCGCTTAGCCTAGTGTGTGAGTGTAGGTTCCCGTTCGCTTAGACTTGGGCTCATGTATGGAAATCTATTTCATATGTGGGTTTGGGTTTAGGTGCGGGGGATGTGGTGGCCCACCGTTCCGGGCGCTACAAAACATCACATATTTAATTTCTTCGTATATATGTTACCTTCTTTCAATTGTGAGCTTGACTATTTTTACATTATTTAATATTTTTAAGATAAATTAATTAAAATAATTGCATATAATATTATAGATAATCGACTATTTTGGCAACTGATCGAGCCAAAATATTGATCTGAGAAGCTTGGCCTTCTCTTGGGTTGACTACTTGAAATTTGTAGAGGAGAATCCTGGCAGCTGGCTCGAGATCGATGTCCTGCGATGAGAAAGAAAACGTGAGCTAATAGCCTTGCTCGGGACTGGTGGGGGGTTGCCCAGGTTAGCACTCCGACACTCAAGTTAGAGATTGAATGACTTAAAGATCTAATATGAAAGCGTAAATATGGGTAGGTGGGAGTTGTTACCTGAGTCATAAATGCAGGTATTTATAATGGGTAAAAGTAATGATGAACACGAGCGATGTGTGGGCACCTCAAGCGGACAACTGCCCTACTAAAGAGGAGCATTTAATGCACGGTCGGCCACTTCCTTATAAACCGCTAGTGGCCACGTGGCTTATAAGGTCGAGAGGAGATCGAGTTGCATGTTCGAGCTGGAAGCATCGGCGGGTTCGGTAGAAGATGTTAAGGGTAAGAGAGAAGGGGTAAATCGTTCGACCTATGGATCGGAAATATAGGTGGACCTAGGTCTTGTGACACGTGGTGAATGATTATTGGTCCAATTGGCAAGATGGGTCCGTACCACATCATAAGCCCCCCAAAACGTCGGTAGTTACGGTTGACATGGTGGTGATATTTCATCTCGTGATGTGGGACCTATCGCAATCATTGAGTCATTTCACCTTCCCGATTCCCGCCAGTATTCACCCTTATAAATAGGTGCTTCTATAAATTCATTTTACCATCTCATAAAACTTTAGAGAGCTTTTCGAGCGATTTAGAATCTGAGCATCGAGCACAGAGTCTGCGAAGAAGGGTAGACTTCTCAAATCTCATCACCCTTCGAATACTCAGGTACTGACATTGACTCAAGCTTTTTCCAAATTATCTTTTTCCTTCTTTTCTTTTTGTGGTTTCAAGGGAGAGATTTTCTCCACTTAAACTCGAAGACGCTCTCTCTTGGTTTGGTCAAGCAATAAGTCCTTCCAAACAGACTTCTCAAATGGGATTATTCTTAATTTGTAGGATGTTGACAAATCAAGAAGAGATTAGGTTTGAGAGTCCAAGTGTGAGGCAATCTTCCAAAGAGATCTCGAGCTTTAGTTCCGATTCGAGTACGGAATGGTGGAGTTCTGATACTTCGAAGGATATAAGATCAAGAAATCCTCAGGAGGCCGACGAAGAGGTTGATATAACGGAGGTATCGGACCCAGGCCCTAAACTAGAATTGGAAAAGGTTATCACGCCTCGGGAAAAGGGGGAGGAGCCGTCAACCTCAGGTCGAATGAAGGAAGAAGCGAAAGAAGAAGATAAAGAGGAGAATATTGAGTCAGAGGAGGTTTTGGTCAAGGACCCTCAAGCTATCCCTTGCACAATTTCCTTGGCGAAGGTGAGAGATATCGAGGATATAGTTTTTGGAGATATCCCCGAGTTTGGGGGTTACAAGGTGATCCACTCGATTCCACGAGATCGAATGATGAACCCACCAAAAAAATGCATAGCTCTTAACTTACTAGCAGTCAAGAATGGTTTTTGTATCCCTATTATGAGGGATATGCATGCTTGAGTTTTTGAACGAGCTAAAAATAAGCCTTTTGTAGTTGATGCCCAACTCTTACGAATGGTCAACGACTTCAGAGCCTTGTAAAGATGCCTCGAGATTACTGTTGATATCCATTATTTGTCTGAGGTGTTCCAGGCATCGGTAACTTCCAAGACCTCTACCCCGGGACCGGAATATGTGCAATTACATTCAAAAACCAATTTTTGGTTCGTTAGGTCTCCGACTTCTTTGAACGGTACGGGGTGGAAGGAAAGGTTTATGTATGTGGGTGTGAGAAGGGTTGGCCTGGGCTTAAATATCGATGTTAGAGTTTGAATCCAAAGGCTTCACTCCCAAGGGGTCCTCTCGGATGGCCCAATACTCTGATGCCTTGATTAAGGGACTTGGGGCCCCTTGAGTTACAGAATTTGATCGACCCACAAGTGTTGATCGAGTTGGGCCGGGCTCCTGGCGTAAGAAAAAGTTTCGATCCGGGTATCGGGCGATGTCCCTCGAAGCCAAATATAATTTGTTTGAATATTCTTACTTATTGGAAGTCACCACAATTGTTTGAATCATTTATTTCTTTTTCCGCATAGGGACCCCTAATGGCTGCCTCACTAGCTGCTCGACGAAAGGAGATGGAAGAGCTGAAAAAGGTTATCGAGTAGTAGAACTTGCCTCTGCCTACCGAGTAGGAGTTCGAGGTTTTGAGAAAGGCCGTCCATGAAGTTATTCCTGTTGTCCTCGAGAAGTGGATGCCCGATGCTCCCCAGAAGAGGGGAATGGCTAAAGGATCAAACGTGAAAGGTGAAGCGCCCCAGTCAAAGAAGCACAAAACGGGGCACTAACACTCTTCCAAGTCTGGGGTCGAAAGCTCTGTATCGAAGCACAAGGAGCGCGGAAAAACTCCAATTGCTAATATCCAAGTAAGTGATCTATCGAGGCCCCCTAGTCTGGCTCGAGAAGCCATTGTTCCAACGAATGTGGCGAGCAGCTTAGCAGGTGCTTGGATACCTCCTCCACCTAGCAAACATTCGATCGAGGCCGAGTCTTGGAAGCCCAATGAGAATGACATCAAGGCCTTCTTCGATTACCCTCCAATCGAAGAGCGCCACTTTCTTTACAAGTTAGAAAACCTTAACGATAAGGGCGAGCCAAGGCGATTCGAATCAGCTCCACGAGAACGGGGCTATAGGAGCTCTGTACAGCTCGATACAGACTGAGGTCGATCATTGGGAAAGATGGAACTATTTCGATGATGAGGTCGAAGCTCAGGGTATCGAAAAAGGGATCTCGGTAAGTAAAATGTTGATTTCATTTCGACCATTGGCTTAAGATGTTGTTAACATAAGCTTCCCCTGCAGTGGTTTGAAGACTTCTTCCACATAGCTTGGAGAAGTTACGTGCACCGCCAGACCCGAATCAACCTCGAGAAAGTGGTCGAACGGATAACAATGGAGCTTGGAGAGAAGGATAAAGAGTTGAATGTGGCTGAAAAAGAGAAGGCTAAGCTTGATAAGAATCTGCAAGTGGCTGTCAAGAATCTTTTGAAAGTAGAGAAGAGCCTACAAACAGCAAAGGCGAGGGTATCTCGATTGGTGTAGGAAGAAACCGATGCAAGGCATCGGGGCCAGATCAAAGGTGAGAGAAAAGGAGCCTAGGTGGCTATTTGGAGGTGCGTCAGAGGGCTTAAATAAGTTGCCGAAGTATCCGAAAGGTATGGAGCTTACAAATTCATAAAATCCAAGGCATTCCAAAAGGCCTGCTTGATAATAAGCCTCAAAGATATCGAGGAAGGACTCAACCTCTGTCTGGCCCAAGTACAGGCTGCTGACTATCTCCGAAAGACTACGATCGAGAAAAAGTAAGGATACTTCAAGAAGACCCTCGACCGCAATATCCACAAGCTCAACCTGCCTCTCGGGATATCGACTGGACTAAAGTCGAGCATGGGTTAGCAGTCTACCTGGCTCGAACCATGTATCCGAGAGCTCCTAAAGAAGTCAAGAGAATGCCCCCTGAGTACCATATTGATGACGTGTTCAACCCCAAAGAAGTTTGCCCTGAATTTTTGGAATAGAAGGGTTTGTGCCTATCGATAAGGGACTAATGGAGGACTCGAATATTAAGCCAGGACAACGTGCCAGCCCTATCCCTGTGTTTTTTAAGAATGATGAATGTGAACCAACCTTTTAAAAGTCGACTGTTGGGGTCGATTCTTCGTATTATTTTTTGGAGATCGACTGTTGGGGTCGACCTCAGTAATTGTTGGCTCGTAACCCAATTGTAAAATAGGTAAGGGTTCGTGTATGATATGCTCCCATCGGGAAAATCCAAAAGTTTGCTTCTTCAAGTAGTAGTTTAGATTTCTATTTAGCCTAAGTGTTTGCTTGAATTTTGTAATTGTTTTTCACTTCAAATGATTGATTAAAGTTTTATTTCGATTTTATCACGACGATAATGTGGTTTGAGTTTTTTAGTTCTTCCAAGTTCATATATAGATCGAGAATTTCTAAGTGATCAAAGAGGTTGTAGGGTGCCTTGACCCACCCTTTGATGTATGATAGAATATCGATAAAAGAACTTCAAGTAATTAAAAAGCAAGACATAATAATAGGATATGAAATAAATTTCACTTCATGAAGCAAAAAGTACAAAATCGAGAACATAATTTATAAGTAGAACTTCTTAAGATTGTGCGTATTCCAAGATCAAAAAAGAGGACGCCCATCGAGATCCCCGAGTCTGCATGATCACTTCTTTCCAATTTTTGAGATACGGTAAGGGCCTTTCCAGTTTTCATCAAGCTTTCCTACGTGCTTTCAAATATCGACCTTTTTCAGCACAAGGTCCCCGGTTTGAAAAGCACGCGGTTTGACATGTTTGTTGTAAGCATGTGAAGTAGAGGCTCGATACTGTTGCATCCTATGGTGCCCCTGGTCTCTCGTTTCTTCAATAGCATCGTGATCAAAGGCTCGATTCTTGGAGTTTTTCTTTATTTGATAATGCACAACTCGAGGAGATTAACATTTAACTTCAACAAAATTTAAATCACAAGTGCGGAAGTAATAGGATCCAAACAAGCAGATATACATATACGCAATATATAAGTATCATTTAAAACAATTATACATATGCAGCCACTTGGCCAAATTAAATCATGCTACATGCTTTCCATAAAGTGTCATAGCATATACATAGGTTCCAATGCTCAAAATACATAATAACTAAAAGAAAAACATGAAACTTGAACACACGACCCCAAAGACTCGAAAGATAGACCGTCGCCTAGCACGAACCACTCCTGCACCTGCAACTCAAGAAACAAGGCGGACAAAAAAGAGAAACAACGAGGGTCAGTCCTAAAGACTGGTGAGGGGGATAACACACACACCCATATACATATAGGGCAAAGCACGTATCAAGAGCATAAATAATCCGTGAACAGGGGATAGGTTTTGCACACCAAATCTTTTCTCATGACAATAGATATGTATATTAAAAGAAGTTAAAGGCCAAAGGACAAAATAACCAATTTTAATTAATTAGGAAATCCATTCCCATTTCATAGATTCTAGATAAGACGAGACAAGATATACTAACTCGGCGAGTATGAGTTTCTCCATGTCAAGACAAGTGTAAATCAAGCAAGCTCAAAACGAAACAATCCCACCTCAAGTCCGGTGATGGAAGGGTGGATCCTACCCTTAACCATCCAAGCAAGCAAGCAGGACATGAGTTTCGCGACACTCACGCCTGTCGGACCCCATCCCCCACCAACTTCCTAGTGGGTTCCGATACATCCTATAAGTGGAGATCATGAACGAGAGGTTTTTTCGGCCACCCCTTGGTCGACCCGGATGCTCGGTCGAACAATCTCCGGGGCCCATCAAGTCAAGTACAAGTTCAAGGGACCTATCTTTCAAGGTCAATCTCGCTACAAGTTCAAAACGTTCTGAAAAGCTTTCAAAACAAAGAAAAACATAGCGTATATACATATAAAAACATTTTTCACAAGCAGGACAAGTCCTCAAAATATATATCATGCACGTATCTATCATATAGTATATAATTTCTCATGCAGGCTTGAAAACACGTAGGGCTTTAGGTCAATATACTAAAAGAAACAAAATCTCACCTTCGAGATGTAACGGAGACAACCTAGGAGACAACCTCATCACCCTCGAGATGAACTCTAAGCAAAACAAGTAACAAGGGGTAACTTAGACTCAATATGAACCAATTAGATGCTCGGCGGATGCATGTGTAAACAAGTGATGTAAATGAAGCAACAAGAGATAACATATTCAAGCGTTCATGTTCATACAAGAATACAAGGGTCGAAATTACAAGAATGAGACAAGAATCAATGAATAACATGTTGCATAAATATCATATATATCAAACCGTATCATAATTCATGCATAGGCAGGCTTAGAACGCATAAAAAATGCAACAAATACAAGAAGGTGTCACACATAGCACTCAAACATAGCGTAATTACGATCACATTTACACTTAGCAAATGAAGCCAAAAAATCAAAATAAACATCTAAACACATACTATTACATGTTAACAACAAGTTGGGATCATAATCAGGGCGGGGAAAAAGCAACGAAAAGCAACAAAATGACGAAAGAAACTTCCCGACCGCTGCCCCTCTAAGTGATACGGTCGTGTTAAAAAAACATTAACCATGTCCGAATTTTTAAAAATCAGAAACATGAAGTTGAGAGCTCAACAAAGCTGTGTCCAAAATCTCAGCTTCGTCTTCTCAAGAAAAAAGAAACACAGCAGTGGGTTTTTTTGCGAAGCAAAGAAGTAGGGCAACAAACAGTAGTAGTTAAGGAGTTCTTAGGCCCGAAATTAACACATAAACATGCATAAAACACAACAAATCAACACACGAAACACATACATAAGCCGGTAAGCTACAAATCCAATAAACATTCATAAAAGCTTCAAAAAACTTAAAGATTCATCAATGGTGGAGCTTTAAGTTCGACATACACATCAAATCCAAGGAAAAAAACGGATCAAGGATATATCAAGGAGCACATAACACTTCTCAGATCAAGAAACGGGGCAAGATCGAATAAGATATTCACAAATCTTCACAAACCCATAACTATTCACACATAAGTCCATACCATGCTCAACTCATGCTCAAAATGGAAGATTCAAGGATTAAAAATTGTATCAAGAAGTGTACAACAAGAATATATGCTTACCTCTTCGATTCAGTGAAGAACGGAGGTCCAACGAGCTCAAATTCGGCCTGAGGTAAATAGTGTCGAGCCTTTCCTCTTCTTCTTCCTTTTTTAGCTCTCTCTCGGTCCTTGTGTAAGAGGGGTCCAATATGTGAGGGTAAGAGTGGGTAGCTAGGAGAGTTAGGGAGATATAGGTTCAAGAAATGTTATTATATGTACAGTGAAGGGTTGCGAATCTGCGCGTGAGGCTCGGTTTGGGTAAGTTTTGGAGGCTCAAACGGGCCTAGTAAAATACAAGGCTAGGTTTTTTAGTTCCCAAATTTTGTTTTGAGTCTAGAGCCACTTTTGAAATTCGAATCCGAATTTACGAGCTCAAGTTATGGCTTTCGGAACCCATGGTGTACTAAAACGAGTTAGGCCCTCGAGTCCCTTAACAAACAAAACAGTTTAAGAACCGTAACAAAAGAACTTAAAAGTAAGAAACAAGTATATACGTATATTCATAAATCACATAATTCATGCACGACAAGTTGGCACATAAATCAGAATCACATACGGGCATAAACGGGTCAAGGTACAAGGATAACGACCAAAAACGTATTAAAATTCATATTCAAAGTATAACAATTAATTCATATAATCCAAATAATCACATAATCAATACATTAAACATATAATCACGTAATTAAATAAATTAAACATGTATGCTTAGCACTCTTGAAATGGTGTACCTGTAGCCGAAGGGTCGGAGAGTTACATATGACACCACCAGTTGGAAATACGTAATACTTGAGCTTCTTGATGTTGTGTATTCTTGAGATCTTTAATCTGACTATTAGAGCCTCATGTTCTGCTTCATTGTTGGTGGAGGAAAAGTCGCGTGAGATGGCGAATTCGAGTTCTTCTCCTTTAGGGTTGTGGAGGGATATTCCTACTCTCCCCCCGTAGAAGTCGAAGAGCCAAGTATGACAAGTATGTCCATGTGGTATCTTGTTGATTGACCTGGTTGGGTAGGTCTTGCTCGACTAGGAAGTCGGCTAGGATTTGGGCGTGATATGTAACCCAGGGCTAGTACGTAATATCGAACTGACTTGTAATACCCCGATTTTTTAGTTATACAAGTATGACGTATGTGTTTACCAATATGGGCAATTAATTACTTATATATATATAATTATTTATTATCTCATTTATTAGATGTTATTATTTGAATATTTGAATATGAATTCTTGAAATGTTTACGCATATACGATTGAGCTTGCGTTTCATCTCTACTCGAATTGAATCCGTTTTTTATGGAAACTTGATATGAGTGAAATATGTGCCTTATGATCATGTTTATATGCTCGTAGCAAGATTTTATTCTTGTATGTTTGAGTTTTGGGTTCATTTATGTGGTCGGAACCGAAAAGGTGCTAAAGAGCATTTAGGGCGCCTTGGGTTCTGGGCACCGTAACATGAGCTCGGGAACTCGGATTTGAGTTCCGTCACCTCCATTGGACTTGTATCGATGATTCGGATCCGATGGAACAAACTTCATATTTTTTTAAGGCCAATTGGATCCCCAAATTTCAACCGAAATGAGCCCCTCTATAACGCCCCGTTTTCAATTTATGCATTATGTGATAATTAATCTACATTTCATAATATTATATGTATTATATTTCAATGCAATTATGTGAACTATCCTTAACGTGAAATTTATATGAAATAATTGATAATGTGCTTAACTGATATTATGTGATACTTTATATATTTATCATAACATTAGATGCATAATATTTTCATGAGCTTTTATGAATTAATTGTCAATGTGACTAAATGCTCTTATATGTCCTTAAATGCTCATATATGCAAATGTGTGGATTTAATTGCATGACTTAAATGGAGTTAGATACTCACTTTCCATTGAATTAAACTTAATTGCATGCATTCATATAATGGAGGGACTTGTTTGCAAAATGTGGCGATTCATCTAATTCTTGGAAGACTTTAGATTAATTAGCTTTATATTACATTGTATGTATACATTCCTCTCATACACTTGATCATTATATTTCATCCAATTTCTTCACACACACACACACACCATATACCGATTAAAACACCAAGGAGGAGGAGGAAATTTTATCTTATTTTCAAGCTAAATTCTTGAAGGATCTTGAAGCTAGTAGCATCATCATCATTATCTCTTCACTTCATCTCATTTCTTGCTTGAATTCAAGGTAAACATGGAATTGGATGAATCTTTTGATTGGTGAATGAGTAGGGTTCATGAGTTATATGATGGATTCTTGCAATATTTGAGCTAGGAGCATGATTAGGATGATTAGAATGGAAGTTTGCATGAATACCTTGAAGTATATGGAAGTTGGAAGCATGTGTATATAGGGGTTTTGAATGATGAATTCTTGATGATTAATGCATGTTTCATGGTTTATATGCTACCTAAATGATGTCTTTACGTTATATACATGTTATATGTTTGTTTTGGAGCATTTTGGTTGAATTTGCTTTGGGTTTTCATTCCTTTTATTTCTTCCCCGAAGCTACCCCAGGTTTGCCCCTTTTACCAGCTCTGGAAAAGTACCCGAGCGGGTACTTTTTGTCCCCGTAAAGCTTCTGGACAGCTTTACCCGGTCGGGGAACTTTTCCCTTGAATTTTACCCGGCCGGGTACTCCCTCATCCGAACTCCAAATGACCTGATTTTTGAACTGTTGGAAATCTATTGAAGTCTAGAACAACCTCCAATTGGAATCATCTCAATATAGTTTCTAATTTGTGAGATATTATCAATTCTTTTTGGTGTCGCTGCCTTACCGACAAACTGCATTCACCCAACTTCAAGCTTACGCCATTTTCTCATCGCTTTGAACTAGAAAACGAGCCATATATGCTCAGAAAGACCAATGTGTCTAGTATCATTTAAAATAAGTAAAACTTTATTCCAACTTCTATAACTCAAGATATTCCAGTTTTCCTACAGTGTGTGCATTTCCGAAAATTACCCATTTTTGTCTTACTTCACCAAGACCTTCTTTATTGCATTCCTTTCACTCTCTTGGCTCTCATATGTGACTTATATGATAAATATACTTGATTAATTGAAAAGTATGCTCCTACTTGACACTTCTTGGTACTTAATTTCTCAAACGTTATTGTGTGACTTCATGCCTTATATGAATTGAACTTGAAATAATTGAATAATATGAATACATGATTTCTTGTTAGTAATTTCAACTCTTAAGTGTTAATTGGTGTTTATACATGTCTAGTGTTAATGGATTGCTTGGTTTTATTTATTTACATGAGCATTGTTGTGCGTCCTAATTGGTCTCATATTGAGTCATGTCTCACGGGTTCCCACATTCCCTTTCTTGTCCAGTTTTTCTCCAGGGCGGAGATCATGGATCGTGTGGGCATTGTCTTGTAGCCTTATCTTATCCCGTCGCTCGTCAGGTGAGGTTTAATTCTAGATACTTAGAACCCTATTTATGTTTTCGGCCAAAAGGTATATATATATTTATAGTTTTCAAATCTTATTGATTTACAACGGATTTCATGATTTGAACGGATTGATTGATTGATTGATTGTTTTGGCGAGTAAGCATGTTCACATTGGGGCCCGAGGGTAGTGTATTGAGCCAACCGAGGAAGCAAGGGCTGACGGGTAACTCTTGCACTATTCTCACAAACTGTGGGATCACCTCTGAATCAACCAGGAGGTTTGGTGGAGGAAGAAATCCCGTGCATGGGAATCATGTTCCCGACGCACACCATGATTGGATGGCAGGGCCTTGCAATCCCCCATCACCCGGAGGAAGAAGGATCGACTGAAATTGCTAATTGTGCACGGAATTATTTGTGTGATCACCTAATTCATTAATTAAATTGAATGATTGTACAGTTTTGGTGAAAGGTTGGAGATTTGCCTTCACTCGCGGGGCCACGTATTGAATTGATCGTGATTGAATTATTAAATTGATTAGTTGTAATCTAGGGCGAGTCCTACTTTTCTATTGAACTTATATTGCCTTCTTTTATAAAATCTTACCCGAGATTATAGCTTGCATGGTAATTGCGCATATATTTATTTATACCCCTCGCTCAGTCCGTGTTGGACTGACCCCTCAACTTTTCAGTTTTTGCAGGATCGTGCTAGGCGGGAATTAGAGTCTAGCTTGTCTTTTATTCGGGTCTAGCACTGCACCTTCATATTTTGTTCATGTACAGATACTTGATACATTTTGTAGTATGCTTTAATTTATGTTAGAGATGATATTGTATTGGTATGAATTGTTGGTATCTATAAGTAAATATGTAAATATGGTACCTATAAGTATTGAATGCTATTGCTTCCGCTTTTATTGCTTCGAATTGTTTATTGGTATTAATTGAGGGTACCCGCCTAGCTAGTGAGTTATTTTTTTATTGTCACCCGTTCTCTATAGTTTTGGTTCATGTACAGATCATCCATTTCGTATGTGGACTGAGCTATAGTGTAGGGGTGTGGCATCTGGGCGTTCCGGGTGTTACACCCTCGCATCGTCAACAATAACCTTTGACTATTCTTGAGTTTAAAGACCTACCTAACACACCTATACTCCTAATCCTTGACCTATATCAACTTGCATCACTCTCTATCTCTCCCTACCTCAAACCCCACGAACCAAACCTCCCCAAAACAAGAAAATATTCTGCAAAGAATAAAGAAAAAGAAGAAGGAAGGGGAAGAGAGGAACCACTATTCGCCCATTGAGAAATTCAGCTCATCTCATCATCACCTCCCATAATTTCTTAAAGGTAAGCTCATTTTTGTGATGTATATCTCCTTATGGTCATTTTAAGTTATTATTTGCATGATTTCACCAAGTATTGAGCATGATTTGATATACATAGTAAATAGTAAGGATTTGTTGGATTTTGGAGATTCTAGCTTATTTCTTTGGAATTTCTTTGAACTTCTTGAGCATTAAATGATCCTAAGACATGTAGTTACGATTGTATGGACTTATATTACGTGATGGTTGAGGATTTAATAAGTTTCCATTATTGAAGCTTGAAGAGATGGATTTAGTGTTTGAGTTCTAGATGCCTTCCTTGAGCTTTTGATGTTGGAACCTGAATTTGTATGATTTTGGTTGAGTTTTGAGTTGGTTTCATGTATTTTTGCCCCTTTCTCGTGACTTTGCCTTATTTCTTGCGTTTTTTGGCTACTGACCTAAATCCATGGGGGCGGATTTTTCTCTTGTGAAAAATCCACGGGGGTGGATTTGAGTCAGTGGAGTTTCTGGCCAGAATCCATTGGGGTGGATTTTTCCTTTGCAAAAATCCATGGGGGTGGATTATATCCTGCAGGGTTTTTGTTACTTCGGTTTTGTTTTTCTCGTTTCTCTTCGCTTGTTTGATCTTTTCCCACCTCTTTTATGATTCCCATGCTTTAGTAACTTTCTAATATATGTGTTATGACCATTATATGAATTTTATGGATTGATTCGATATGATATTGTTGAGCTACCAACATGTATGGCTTAAGTACTACTGCACGACGTACTATATGCTTCCCTTGCATTCATTTGGTGCTCCAAGTGGTTTCTCTTGCCTTTACTTTACTTTATGATATGAATTAATGAATACATGATGTGTAAACGTGACATATATGCATAAATGTTTAAGTGTTAATGTGACTCTTCTTGTAACCAATGCATTCCCTACTTGGTTAATGGATTCCTTTTTACCCTAAATGATTCATGTGAATTGTTAACCTGCATTATAACGTGATATGAATTGAGTATTGAATGATTCATTGATATTAATGAAAGAATGATAATGAACGGACACGATTTATTCGTGTAGTGAGTGAACAACTTGTTTACATGTCTAAGTGGCACTAATTGAGCATATGAACATTTTCATGGCACATTGTTATATCTTATGCATATCATATCACATTAATATATTATCGTGCGTCATATATGATTCATTTAGAGTCTTGAGTCTCACGGGTACACTACTTTGTCCTTTGTATAGTTTTCTCCAGGGCGGAGACTTGCCGGGTTCATAGGACACTTTCGAGTCTCCTTTTCTTCTTGGTATTGTTCGGTAAGAGGCGTACAGGTGGGTTTCTCTACTATGTAGTTAAATGACCCTATATACCTCCAATGTGTAAAGATTTCGGCCAAACTTATTATAAGTATATAGAGTCGTTTTCAAGAGTCAATGATTTCAACGTAAAGCCTTTCTTTTATGAACCCTACCAAATGTTTTGGCGAGAAAGAATGAATGAATGCACAGAATGGGGCCCAGGGACTTAGTGTGAGTGGCTATCCGGGGAGGCATGGGCCGACGGTGATCCCTTATGCTAGTTCCAACCAAACAACGGCGTAACCAGACCTAGTTAGGAGTTAGCGAGGAATGGACGTTGAGCACCATCTGGGGAGTCATGTAACCCCTTTTAGTTAATGAAGGAGGTAGCCGGGTCTTGCTAACCCGTACTCCACCCGGAGGAAAAAGGTGTAAGTGATCATGAATGTGCACAAAGAAAGAATGTAATTCATGAAAAGAAAGAAAGAATGAATGTTTAATGAACTACACAAGGTGATAGTTGGAGATAATACATGCCCACTCGCTGGGCCATGAAAGACCTAATGGAAATTGGTTGTTATAATCCCCTTTGATGATTTTTTTATCTCACCCACTTAGGAAATACTTTGAAAACCTCATTTGGGATTATAACTTGCATGTGAATGTTTAAATATTGTCTTATATTATGCTTATGCCCCGTTTTATACCCATCAGTCTCCTATAGACTTAACCCGATTTTGTTTTTCAGTTTTGCAGGTTTTGGAGTGCTAGGCGGAGTTCTGAGTCGGTCAAGTCCTATGTTTGAGTCTGAGTCAGTTTGCACGTATTTTGTAAATTGAATAGGTTATACAAGAATGTAAATTTGGAAATGTTATATTTATATAAATCCGAGACAGGCTTCTAGGGATAGAGTGAACCCGTGAATGTATGATTTATGTTTATGTTTGAATTTCGGGACTAGATACCTATGTTAGTTGAACCCGTCACTATGATTGATTTAATTGTGAATATATGTTTCGCTTCCGCAATTGCATTTATCATGTTGAAATTGATTAATTGGTTTCGAAGGTTTGGTTCCCGCCTAGCATAGTGAGTGAGTGAGTCCCCGTTCGCTCCGATTTGCCACGTGTATGGATCTCACATTTCATATACGGGTCGGCTCTAAGTGCGGGGGATGTTGCGCCTTCCGTTTGGGGCGCTACATCCTTAAGTAGTATCAGAGCTCTAGGTTGCAAAACCGGAGTTCGCGTGTCGTGATTGAGACAGTTTAGGTCGTACGACATAGGAACAACTTGTCAACGTGTGCATTGCATTGAATTTTCCGGGTTATTTGTTACTAATTGCTAGAAATTATTTTTTATATGTGATCTACTTTTAATTTTGTTGCTTTAAGTGTTGCATTTTGCATTTTATGTGTTTTTATTGATCTAAATATTTGCCATAAGCATTTACTAATCCATATGCATCTATATTCGAGTCGAAATTTTGGTTATAAATTGCTATCACGCTAATAAAACTGCTATCAACCTCCACTCCAAATATCTTCTACTTATCAATTAAGGGATGGTGGAGTCAATGGGAATTGAAGGTTGGGTGTTGCACCTTCATGGCTCATAAAATGGAGTTACCTTTCATTACTCAGCATTGTGAGAGAAAGCCTTAATCAGGGAGAAGTTTATCAAATTTGCTCTCTCAACAAAGTTTGAAGATTATTAACGTACGTGCGTCATGGGAATTCAGATCGTCAGTTTAAAGGATACACGAGACAATGGGATTTGTGTAGAACTTTTACCATCCAACTATTCAGGCACTTGATTTAAGATCAAGTTCTCCAACTTTTACCTCCAAGATCTTTGAAGTTGAGATCGTGGAACAATTAAAAGGTTAACTCGAGAGATTTCAAGAGCTTGGATGCAAGGCGCGTTGAAAGGACTTCCAATTAGGATGCATGGATAGAGAGTCGACAACCGTGTGGTTTTGCAAATGCGTGAAGTAAGGAAGCTTAATGGATGCGATCACCATCATGGACCAATGAGTGGTTGTAACGCAATAATAGCAAGGAATAATGAAGAATTCAAATTGTATTATCTTCTCGGGACTTTGGGGACATGCAAGGAGATAAGGAAGCAAGCAAGGATTTGGAAGTAAACGAAGATTGGAAAGCATCATCAATGACTGAACAATGCTCAAACTTACAACTTATGCCCGCAACATCGAGATTAAAAGAATGGATCTTATGCTAAAACTACTACTATGGTGACAGGTTTAATACATTCATTGCACGTGCATCATTTATTGTAATTAATTACTTAAATTCTTACTACATCCGTGATAATGTTATAATTCTTAAATTGCCGTGATATATTCCTGGTTGATATATGTGTTATAATAACATAAATTGATAATTTGGTGTTACATGCATTTGATATTTTAACCCAACATGCATCCTCTCAGTGTTTACTTATCAGGTTATTTTCTCCGCTTGATACTCCAACTACTATTTCAATCAGAGCTCAACTAAATCGGATTGAAAAAGGACCCTTCTATAATAAGGTTGAGCCAGAAATGGAAATTCAATTTGAGAAGAGTAAAGAGGGTGAAATTAATTTTGGGATATCAGAACGGACGTGAAAGAAAAGGGATTCCAGATAGATAGGAGATTTAAAGAACAAAGAAGTCGGGATGCCATGTAAATCGATCGTTTCCATGTGAATATGAATAATACACCGAATGTAATCCCTGACTAGGAATTTTATTTTGGGTAAATCAAGAATTCCGGTTAAGAATCGAAGAATAGAGTCCAACCTGTGAAGATGAAGACTTTTTAAGGGGGAGAGCACAATTAAAGGATAAACTTAAATTCAAGGTTTCGCTTGAAGAAGATACTATTAGTGGAAATAATAGAAATACAAGTTACGGTACGCATGAAAGATTCTGATGATAGCGATGGGGAGAAATAGATGGCTTTAGCAATTAAACAGTTAAGAGGAGAGTTAAGTCACTAAATTTGGGGTTGAAGATTACTACGCGGTATTGGAGGAAGTGATTCTTTAGGCATGCGTACGTACGGGATTTAGATACCAAAGATGGTGGTGTTATCAGGGAACTTCTGATGGATTTCTCAGATAACTTCAGAAAAATGCAAGCTTGTTTAAGTTACCATGTTTTAAAGATGATGATAACAACTTCTAGTTAGCCAAGTCTTCAACAAAGAACTAAACTAGCATGCCTTAGATACTAAAGATGATGGGATTATGTGAAAGCGTCTGTTCAACTTTGAGAAAGGAAAGCCGAATCAGATTATCATACTCTATAATGGGGCTCGCGGAAGTGATTTGGGCCAGCACTCAACAAAGAAAAATGTTATTATGTTGTTATTTGTTTTCCACGATGACTGGAGAAAGAATTTAAGAGAAGTGAGTTGAGGGAACCAAGACCAAGAACATGCATAGGGGCTTGAAGAATATTAGAGCAGGGATTTAGATAAGGAATGGCGAAATGATCCACGGGAAGATTGATCTATACTCTGGAAACCGATGGTTCCGCCGTATTTTGGGAAACGAGTTGATTGAACTAAATTAAGGGGCGCGGTCATGACTTAAAGAAGACAACGGTGGGTAAGAGTCAGAAAGGAATCGAGAATAGAATCCATCGTGAGTTTATCATCCTCATTTTTACCGGATACACACCCCGGGTATTCGAGACAAGTCAAGAATCAAGCTAGCCTTTAGATTCGACCCTACAAGTTAGCATGAGATCCTTATCTCCAAATTTCCTTATCATGGTGAACGGTACACCAAACATTCATGACATATGCATACATACAATTTAAATTTAAATAATTTCTTAATTTTATGTGATTTGCTAATCGACTATTTTCGTTGTCCCTTGATATGGTTATAATTGATATTTGTTACTTGCCTTGCGTGACCTAAGTGATTAGTGATCATCGTAATTGGTGCTTGGTATCTCCATCCTGATATTTACTTTTTGATGTAATTGCTTTTTGTGCCTTGGCCCTCCTGTTTGCATTGCTGCTTGAGAGACGGGGCTCTTTCATTGTTGTTCCAGAGACGGGGTTCTCTCATTGTTGTTCGAGAGACGGGGCTCTCTTCTTGTTGCTCGTGAGAGATGGGGTACTCTCTTTGCCTGCGAGATACGGGGTTCTCTCCTTGTTGTTCAAGAGACGGGGTTCTCTTCTTGTTGCTTATGAGAGACGGGGTTCTCTCATTGGTTGTTGCCGGGCGGGCAGTGAATCCGAGGACGAATTCTTTTAAGGGGGGAGAGGTTGTAACACCCCGATTTTTCAGTTATACAAGTAAAACGTATGTGTTTACCAATATGCGCAATTAATTAATTATATATATGAAATTATTTATTATCTCATTTATTGCATGTTATTATTTGAATATTTGAATATGAATTCTTGAAACGTTTATGCATATACGATTGAGTTTGCGTGTCATCTCTACTCGAATTGATTCCCGTTTTTCGTAGAAACTTGATATGAGTGAAATATGTGCCTTATGATCATGTTTATATGCTCGTAGCATGATTTTATTCTTGCATGTTTGAGTTTTGGGTTCGTTTATGTGACCGGAATCGAAAAGGGGCTAAAGAGCATTTAGCGCGTCTTGGGTTCTGGGCGCTGCAACTTGAGCTCGGGAACTCAGATTCGAGTTTTGTCACATCCATTGGACTCGTATCGATGAGTCGGATCCGATGGAACAAACTTCATATTTTTATAAGGCCATTTGGATCCCCAAATTTCAACCGAAACTAGCCCCTCACGCCTAAAACAACAACCTTTGACTATTCTTGAGTTTACGGACCTACCTAACACACCTGTACTCCTAATACTTGACCTATATCATCTCGCCTCACTCTTTATCTCTCCCTACCTCAAACCCCATGAACCAAACCTCCCCAAAACAAGAAAATATTCAGCAAAGAATATAGAAAAAGAAGAAGGAAGGGGAACGGATGAACCTCTATTCATCCATTGAGAAATTGAGCTCATCTCAACATCACCTCGCATAATTTCTTAAAGGTAAGCTCATTTTTGTGATGTATATCTCCTTGTGGTCATTTTAAGTTAGTATTTGCATGATTTCACCAAGTATTGAGCATGATTTGATATATATAGTGAATAGTAAGGGTTTGTTGGATTTTGGAGATTCTAGCTTATTTCTTTGGAATTTCTTTGAACTTCTTGAGCATTAAATGATCCTAAAACATGTATTTATGATTGTATAGACTTATATTACTTCATGGTTGAGGATTTAATAAGTTGTCATTATTGAAGCTTGAAGAGATGGATATGGTGTTTGAGTTCTAGATGCCTTCCTTGAGCTTTTGATTTTAGAATATGAACAAGCATGTATGTTTGAACTTATAGCCTGAATTTGTATGATTTTGGTTGAGTTTTGAGTTGGTTTCATGTATTTTTGCCCCTTTCTCATGACTTTGCCTTATTTCCTGTGCTTTTTGGGCTACTGACCCAAATCCACGGGGGTGGATTTGAGTCAGTGGAGTTTTTGACCAGAATCCATGGGGGTGGATTTTTCCTCCATGGGGGTGGATTCTGTCCTGCAGGGTTTTTGTTACTCCGGTTACATTTTTTTCGTTTCTCTTCGCTTGTTCGATCTTCTCCCACCTCTTTTATGATTGCCATGCTTTATTAACTTGTTAATATATGTGCTCTGACCATTATATGAATTTTATGGATTGATTCGATATGATTTTGTTGAGCTACGAACATGTATGGTTTAAGTACTACCGCACGACGTACTATACGCTTCCCTTGTATTCATTTGGTGCTCCAAGTGGTTTCACTTGCCTTTAAGTTACTTTATGATATGAATTAATGAATATATGATGTGTAAACGTGACATATATGCATAAACGTTTAAGTGCTAATGTGACTCTTCTTGTAACCAATGCATTTCCTACGTGGTTAATGGATTCCTTTTTACCCTAAATGATTCATTTGCATTGTTAACCTGCATTATAACGTGATATGAATTGAGTATTGAATGACTGATTGATATTAATGAAAGAATGATAATTAACGGACATGATTTACTCGTGTAATGAGTGAATAGCTTGTTTACATGTCTAAGTGGCACTAATTGAGCATATGAACATTTTCATGGCACATTGTTATATCTTATGCATATCATATCACATTAATATATTATCGTGCATCATATATGGTTCATTTAGAGTCTTGAGTCTCACGGGTACACTACTTTGTCCTTTGTACAGTTTTCCCCAGGGCGGAGACTTTCCGGGTTCATAGGACACTTTAGAGTCTCCTTTTCTTCTTGGTATTGTTCGGTAAGAGGCATACAGGTGGGTTTCTCTACTATGTAGTTAAATGACCCTATACACCTCCAATGTGTAAAGATTTTGGCCAAATTTATTATAAGTATATAGAGTCGTTTTCAAGAGTCAATGATTTCAACGTAAAACCTTTCTTTTATGAACCCTACCAAATGTTTTGGCGAGAAAGAAAGAATGAATGCACAGAATGGGGCTCAGGGACTTAGTGTGAGTGGCTATCTGGGGAGGCATGGGCCGACGGTGATCCCTTATGCTAGTTCCAACCAAACAACGGCGTAACCAGACCTCGTTAGGAGTTAGCGAGGAATGGACGTTGAGCGCCATCTGGGGAGTCATGTAACCCCTTTTAGTCAATGAAGGAGATAGCCGGGTCTTGCTAACCCCTACTCCGCCCGGAGGAAAAAGGTGTAAGTGATCATGAATGTGCACAAAGAAAGAATGTAATTCATGAAAAGAAAGAATGAATGAATGTTTAATGAACTACACAAGGTGGTAGTTGGAGATAATGCATGCCCACTCGCTGGGCCATGAAAGACCTAATGGAAATTGGTTGTTATAATCCCCTTTGATGATTTTTTTATCTCACCCACTTAGGAAATACTTTGAAAACCTCATTTGGGATTATAACTCGCATGTGAATGTTTAAATATTATCTTATCTTATGCTTATGCCCCGTTTTATACCCACCAGTCTCCTATAGACTGAACCCGATTTTGTTTTTCAGTTTTGCAGGTTTTGGAGTGCTAGGCGGGGTTCTGAGTCGGTCAAGTCCTATGTTTAAGTCTGAGTCACTTTGCATGCATGTAAATTGAATAGGTTATACAAGAATGTAAATTTGAAAATGTTATATTTATATGAATCCGGGACAGGCTTCTAGGGATAGAGTGAACCAGTGAATGTATGATTTATGTTTATGTTTGAATTTCGGGACTAGATACCTATGTTAGTTGAACCCGTCACTATGATTGATTTATTTGTGAATATATGTTCCGCTTCCGCAATTGCATTTATCATGTTGAAATTGATTAATTGGTTTCGAAGGTTTGGTTCCCGCCTAGCATAGTGAGTGAGTGAGTCCCCGTTCGCTCTGATTTGGCACGTGTATGAATCTCCCATTTCATATACGGGTCGGGTCTGAGTGCATGGGATGTGGCGCCTTCCGTTTGGGGTGCTACATGACTCAATTCGATCATTCACTTGGTTAGTCAACCGGAAACCTCGGGCTTCTCCAAGACTATCTTGAGGGGTTGATCGGTCAGCACAACAATGGGATGAGCCTGAAAGTATGGCCAGAGCTTTTGAGACGTATGCACAAGTACTAATGCGAACTTCTCGATTTTGAGGTACCAAACTTCTGGGTCGTCTAACATTTTGTTGACATAATATGTAGGGAAATGTTTGCGATCATGGATAGCCACAAGTACAGTGCTGATGGTCTCAAGGGAAACAACGACATATGAATAAAAAGTTTCTTTGTTGATAGGCTTGGTAAGAAGCGGGGGAGACGCAAGGTAAGCTTTTAAATCCTCAAAAGCCTTGTCACACTCGGGGGTCCACTCGAATTGCTTGATGTTTTGGAGAATCTTGAAGAAAGGTAAATTCTTCTCTGACCATCGAGAGATAAATCGATTCAGGGAGATGATACGACCGACAAGGCGCTGTACATCTCTAATAGAATCTGCTTTAGGGAAGAGTTGTATTACTTGAATTTTGGTGGATTATTTTTGATCCCTCGACTACTTACCATATACCCGAGAAACATACCTCCTTTGGCCCCAAAAGTACACTTAGCAGGGTTAAGCTTGAGGTTATAGTTTTAGAGGAGGTCGAAAGCCGCTTCCAGGTGAGTGAGGTGAACTTTGGTCTATTCTCTTTTGACTATGATATCGTCGACATAAACTTCCATGGTCTGTTCGCTCCTACAATCTTAAGGCCGAACGACGTGACATTAAAATAGTAAATGCCATTAAAATGATGAAGGCTATTTTCGACTCATCCTCAGTGGCCATGAACATTTGATAATACCCTTGAAAGGCATCCATCATGCCCATTTGTTTGCAGCCGGCGGTGGAGTCGACAAGCTGATTGATTCTTGGCAAGGGATAAGGTTCCATCAGGCATGCTTTATTGAGATTGGTAACAATGGCCTGAGAGAATGTTGTGGTTTGGATTCAACTAAGTTAAAACCAATCGTGTAAGTGTACACTTAATACACGCGTAGCACAATAGGATCGTACCCACAGGGAAGTCAAATCAATCACTACTCAATATCTATCTCTAATCTAGAAACCGAACGAATTCAAGTTGTTATATTCTATTTACTAAAATTAAACTAGATAATTAATTAGAATAAAACAAGTAACCGAATAAAATTAAGCGCACATGGATTGAAATCAGTGAACTAATTAGGCGGGGGAGTAATGACTTATGCATTCAGGATTCAATACAATACTTGTATGACAAGTGCAATTCTATACCCTAGTCACTTATATATAAATTATCCTCTCTCAAGTTATGACCGTATATTTAATTAAGCTCAACGTTGCTCTCGCAATCATCAATTTATTAACGAAACCAATAAGACCAAGACTAGTGCAATACCTATTCTAGCAGCTCTGCATTGGAATAAGATTACCATTGTATAGATCAGAACCAAATCTCTTTGTATTCATACAATCTCCTAGTTATGAAAACCTTCTCAATTACCGTTAACCTCTCGATTCTCCAGTAATTCTAGATTATCCTAAGGGTGATCAGGCCTTCACAATTCAACCTAAAATAGTTTTCACACTTAGCACAAGTCATTCAAGCATCATATCAAATACATATCATACATTCATCATCACTCCCCTAGCCCTAGGGGTTTAGCTACTCATAATTAAAGTAAAACTCATAAAACTAAAGTAAATTGCATTAAAGAAATTCATGTTCGTCGAATCAAAACAAAGTCTAGAAATCAAAACCATAAACATTCAAGTAAATCTAGAAAAGTGAATCTAACATAAAACTACTTAAAACTAATCTCTAAGGAATTAGGTTGACAAACTAAAGCTGTAAATAAACTGAAAAACCAAAATTGCTTAGAATTCGATCCTTTCGTCTTCTTGAAATTCTTTGAACAACTCTTCAAAACTCCAGAACTTCGCTCCTCCGCCTAGGTCACGAACGGAAGAAGAACTCTCTCAAAAATACTCCAAAACGCACTAAAATAGCCACCCAAAATCTGTCTCGCTGACTCTGGTAACGGGTGTTACCTTCCCATGCAAAAAGTGCATTAACGCCCGTTACTTGCATGAAATCGCAATAACGCTTTTATAAGTGGTAACGAGCATTACCACTTTCCTTCTGCCGAGAGGTAACGAGCGTTACCCCTCTGATTCGCCAAAGGTGATGCTCCTATGTCTGTTAACGGGGGTTAACAACCTTGTACGTCTAAGGGGTAACGGGAGTTACTCCTTTTTCCTCCAAAAATGCATGAATACGTCTTGTTTTTCCGTTTCTCATCTCCAACTCAATAATCACCTAAATGGAGCAAAATAAACACATATATGCATCAAACGACATAAAAATATACTCTAATATACTCTTAAATCTATACGAATTTTACACTCAACAAACTCCCCCACACTTGCCTATTGCTCGTCCTCGAGTAATACAAAAATCAAGAAAAACACATCCCCATCAAACCTTATCCTCAAAGAAATTATCGAACCTTCGCCTTAAAAAGTCTAGCAAATCAAATCAAGTACTCATAAGATAAGATCATCAAGCATAGTATGAAAAGTATACCCTTGTGTAGTGTGTGTGGATTCGAACAAAACAATATACAACGACTAGAATGACAAAGTCATAATTTCCTCCTTAGTTCTAATCATCAATTTCGGAATACACTCTTCGTACCCATCTCCACTAATGGAGTTAACTCGAGACTCGGGATCTGTAGGTCTTTCGAGCTTGTAATGTAGGCTTCGGGTAAGCTTATGAAAATTTGGATAAAGTGACTACTTACCAAGCTTATATCATTCAATCTACACAAAACACGACACTCTTCTTTAGCCATGAAACACTAAATTCCTCCACACCTGGACATTTATATCCCACTCTTTCAATTTAACACTTTGCATAAATATTTTTCTTATCTTTTGCTCTTGCTTTTCCTTCATATCTTTTCTTTTTCACAACTTTCTCTCATTCTTTTGCTCATACATAAATCTCTCAATTTCAATCTCAAGAATAATCAAAAGGGATCCATAAGATAGATATTCACTATACCAATCAAATGAACAAGCCTTAGGTAGGTATACTTATGTTGTGAAATTGGCTTATAATGTGGCTACAAAAATCGTGCACAACAATTAGGCTCAGCAGGGTCAATAAGACTACGTTATTTAGTGAAAACGGCTAAAAATTAAACGCTTAATATCCTCCGACAACGACTGCCTACTTCACTTCCTTAATATTTCACTAACTCAAAATTTCGCCTCAATAGGACTAAAATGCATCCTAATTAATTCATAGACTCGTTTGGAAATCATCAATTCACCTTCTAAGCAAAGTACATTATAACGTTCAAAATGCGCTCAAAATAAGAGGGCATACTAACATACTAAGTCATCCAATCTCATGCAATTTCCTTCAATCAAATCGCCTAACTCGTTCTAGCATCAATTCCACAATCAAACTTGAAGAAAAAGTTCAAAACGGCGGAAAACTTTTAAAATTTTCAAAATTTCTCAATTCCTAGCAATTCACAAGTGTAGCAAAACATCTAATCATGCAAATATTCAATAAAAACTCATAGCATCCCTAGACTGCTCCCCCACACTTATTCTTTGCAATGTCCTCATACAAAAGAAAGAATTAAAGTTCAAGAAAACTCTCTTATTGATTGAAGATCCGACAACGTGCTAGCAAAGCTTCCAAAACCTGAAATATGTGACTAGAAAACACGAATCAATGGTAAAGGCAATTGACAATAAACAGGCATTCAACAATCAACACACAAGACACAACTTCTAGGTAAGAAAGGGCACATTGCATAAACAATTAGGGAGCTCAAAACAAAGCAAAGAAATAAGCGTATCAAAATCATCCAAACATATCAACGAATATGCCTCAAAAGAATGTCTAAAAACAAATCAGGGGAGAAAAATAGTAACAGAATCAGAGTGATGGGGGTCCTCTAAAATACTGATCAACACGAGCACAAAACCATTCAAACTTCGCCTCCAACTGAGCCTCCCACGCATCAAATCGCTCATCCAGATAATGTGCTAGATCTTCAACTTTTGCGATCACGGTGGCAAATCAGCCCTTAATCCTGCCAATGCTGTGCGAAGGCCTCTCACAGTAATCGGAGCTCCATTGGCTTCATCGATAACAACTGGTGCGGCACTGCAAAGGATCCCAAACTCATCTTCTGGCCTATCAGGAATCTGAGCTAAAAGCTCCCTCTGCACCTCTGTAAGCTCCTCAAAACGAGCCTTGCTCCAAACATCTGCCAAAGCCTATCTCTATACTGAATTGGCCAACAAGGCAAAATATGATCCTTGAGGTGTCCACTCTCCTATGCAACAGCCAAGCCTACATTCTCCAAGTACTATGGACCAATATCATAGCCAAAGTCAACGGGCAACAATCCCCTAGGCCTCTAATGAATCTCTCGAGCAAACATAGTGACAAACGCGCCATGGGCTATCATCCCGGCAACACTCCCATCAGTCTCCTGAAGCTTCCAAAGTAATCCAGTCGTTCCATCAAACTTGACGCCATATCGAGCACAAAATCCCGTGGCCAAAATCCTATGAACTAGCACCCACGCCAATGAATCAAGATAGCTATCTTGTGTATTCCAGGGGGAATAACTAAGGACACCCTTCCGCAACAGGAAGGATCTTCATACCTCCTCTCTCTGAGCATCACTCCATTTAGGCAAAGAAGTAGGTGCATTAGCTAGAAAACGAAGAATCTCCCTCATCCTGCCCGCATTCCAAACTTGAGTTTCCCGATCATCCAGAGTGAACGTCAGAGTGCTATCCACTAGGTTAAGGTTCATGGTTGTGAAGAAAGCGGCCGCCATCTCGGCATAAGTCAAATCTTTCCTAGTAAGGAAAGGTAACCACCCGATGTTATCAAATAATCTTTCCACTTCTTTCCAAGCCTCAAACTTCTCTATCCATGTCGGCTTGAAGAATCTAGTCGACATAATGTTTCTAGTCAAATTCCTCTGAAAGGGGTTACCCATAGCATTCACTGTTGTATTAACCGACCCCCTTGATTGATGACTCGATGGGGATGAAGTAGTAAAGGGCTCGATTGACCGAGCACGCTTAGTACGACCCATAGTACCTATATCATTCAAATAAGACAAGGAAAAGCACATAAAAATAAATGATGAGTCATCCAGACAATTTATCGAACACCTTGTATGCACTACCCTAGGGTGTGAGTTTTGATCAAGATTCTTAGTCTACCCAATACAATTCAACAAGGCTCTAAAGTGTTATGACTCAAGTTCAAAAATTCTCCAAAATCAATTCCTCAATTGAAATTCAAGGGCTAGCTAAAGACTAGGGTTCTTCCAAAATTCACTCAATTTAAGATGAACTCATTAAAAATCATTAAACCTATTTCTAACATGTATAAATTCTCCAAATTCAACAATTCTAGCCCAAAATTCATCTTAGATAGGAAGAATTCATTCTAACATCAAGCTTAGAGAGGGGGATTACTTACCAATTCAAGCTTAGAGAGAAAAGAGTATGTGTGTTGTTGGTGGTGCTTTGATTAGGAAGAATGGCTTGTTTCTCTTCTAAAAGACTGTGTTATGTGAAAAAAAACAGGGGGGGGGAGGTTATGGTGGGGTAGGACCTAAGTTGAGAGGAATTAGATTTTAAATTTCAAACAAAAGTCTTCCTCTTTTAAAAATTAAAATGTAATTTCGGGCTGTTAACGGGTGTTACCTAATTATGCCTACCAGGAGTAACATCCGTTACTCCAACTGTCCTACTTCACCTGTACCTGTTAACGGGCGTTATCTAAAATGGACTGAAGAGGTGTAAAACCTTTACCAACTATGCTAGATACGCCCGACTTCATTAACGGGCATTACCGAGAAAGACCTAGAAGGGGGTAACGACCATTACTCACGTTTTCGTACAAAATTCACTTTTACCCAAAAGCTAAATCGGACAGTGCTTAATCATGTTAATTCATACAGATTAACACAAAAATTACAATCAAACCATAATGCACCAATCTCGTAACACATAAATATCTCAAAGCGCATATTGCAAAATATCACAACAATTTATTCTCCTGACAAGCAAATTCAATCATGTGCACACATGCTCACACTCAATGAAAATGGACCTTAATGCCGGTATTAAACCTCAGATAATGGTTCTTGCCTCCATACTCTGACAACACCTCACTTAACCTGCAACACGAAAGAGAGAAAACTAAAAATTACACTAGAAAAATGAGGTGAACGAAAGGAACGAAAAAGAAAAGAACATGAGAGAAGAATTAGTTCTAAGTTATAGTCGTTAGATTGACTTTGAAAATCGGATTAGGAATTAACAATTCCCTCGTGACGAGTCACAAGGCGTGACCTCGTTCTTGTTGCTCACAACACCAAATCTTAATTTCCACGCATCTAATTCCGACACATTCTTCATCATCAATTGTTGAGATTTTGATTTTCTCTACCGATTAACCGAATCTCTTTTATTTACAAACCGTAACACTCCGTCTGATGTCTCACTTATAACCCCACTCATGCGACACTCATCCGGTACTGGTGGTGATACCCTGGAGCTAAAAGTACTAAACTTCGTTATCTCATCTCCTATTTTGAGTGTGAGAAGTCCATTCTGAACATCAATATCCGCTAAAGCCGTGGCTAAAAACGATCTTCCATGGATCAATGGCATACTCTCATAATTCTCAACATCAAGAACTATAAAATCATTAGGAATGTAGAATTTCCCAACTTTTACCAACACATCCTCAAGAATTCCTATAGGGTATTTCACTGATCTGTCCGCTAGCTGAAGTGTCATATTAGTCGGTTTGAGCTCCTTCACTCCAAATTTCCTGCAAATAGATAAAGGGATTAGGCTAACACTAGCTCTTAAATCACATAAAACATTATTAAACTGTAAGGAACCAATAGTTAGAGAGATAGAAAAACTCCCGGGGTCCTCGAGTTTCTGGGGAAGCTTCTACTGAATCATAGCACTGCACTTTTCAGTGAGTGAAACTATAGGAAAGTCTTTGGACTTCACTTTTCTTGAAATCACTTCCATCAAGAACTTCAAATACTTCGGCATTTGAGTTAATGTCTCCGTAAAATAGATGTTAATGGGAAGCTGCTTGAACATGCTCAAAAACTTCTCAATTTTTTTCTCTAACTTCTGCATCTGTAATTTCTGAGGAAATATCACTGGTGGCACTTGTTCCTTGGTTGCCACACTCACCTTTGTTTTTGAAGGGACCTCTTCCTTTTTCTCCTCCATCTCTACTTTCACGATCTCAACTACCTTTTCAACCCTCTCACAACTCAACTCTTCAAGTTCAAAATCTACCAGCCACTTTAGACTATCCTTCTCGCCATTGTTTCGCACAAAAATGGCCTTATAGTGCTCCTTCGGATTGTTTTTGTTTTGACTCGGCAACATTCCTGGACCTCTTATATTCAATGATTGGGCAATCTGGCCAATCTGAGTCTCCAAATTCCTGTTCTGATTCACCACCTATTCCACTTGAGTCTCCAATTTCTGATAACGTTCTGTAGATACAGCTATGAATTTCTCAAGTGCAATCTCCCATCCTTGCTTCTATTCCTGTTGAGGAGCTGGGGTGTGTTATGGAACGGGTGGTCTTTGTTGAAACTGCTCTCGGCTAAAATTGCGGTCTAGGCTGAGGTGGCGGTTGTTGGACATTCTGATTGTTAGACCAGGAAAGATGGGGGTGGTTCTTCCATGCCGGATTGTAAGTATTCGAGAAAGGATCATTCACCGATTTTGAGTTGTTTACATAATTTACTTGCTCTTGTACCTGTTCTCCTATATTGGTATAAGGACACACGTTAAATGTATGTGGACCACCAAAAATTTCACAAATTACCTGAACTAGTTGAGCTTGAGTCCCAACTGCATTCACATAGAGTTGGTCTAATCTCTTGTTAAGAGCATCAAATTGGGCATTGATGGAGGTTAATCCATCCCGTTCTGCAACTACTGCTTGCACTTTAGCTGGTGGGGATGGCTCCTGTCATACACAAAAACATCATTCTGCAACATATTATCTAATAGTTCTTTAGCAATGGTCTCAGATTTGGACAAGAATACTCCTCCAGCAGCGGCATCCATCGCTCCTCAGTATGTAGGCGACATCCCATTGTAGAAAGTCTAAATCAATAACCAACAGGGAATCCCATGGTAAGGGCACTTCTTCTGTAAATCCTTAAATCTTTCCCACACCTCATAGAAGGATTCTCCGTCTAGTTGTCTGAAACCTTGAATATCATTTCTGTACTTCGTGGTCTTACTGAGAAGAAAGAACTTGGCTAAAAAAGCCTGAGAAAATGCATCCCACGTATGAAAGGACTCATTTGGTACAGTACTTAACCATGCTTCGGCTCTTTCCCTTAGTGAAAATGGGAAAACCCTGACTCGAATAGCGTCCATTGTCACATTGTGGATCTTGAAGGTATCGCACACCTCAAGGAAATATTCAAGATGTGATGTCGGATCCTCTAGTGATAATCCTGAAAGCGGATTGTTCTGCAGCATGTTGATTATAGCTAGTTTGATCTTAAACCAATAGGGGCACAAGTTGGGGTCTGGATTGCTCCAGCATTTGGCAAGTTGTGATCTCTAATCGCAGGAGGAGGTGGTGGTGTTGGATCTACAACCCCTCCCCCTCTTCATTGTTAGGATCTACTGCCATTGATTCGGTTGTGGATTTCTTGCTCTTCTTTTTCTTCTTCCTAATAGCACAGAGTGTTCTCTCAATTTTCGGATCGTAGGGAACTAGTTCCGGATCTTGAGATCTTCGCATGCACTGTATACCTGCACACAAGCAAAGAAAACCCTTAGCTCAATTCCACAATGACTAAGATCAAAACACAAAATAAAGTAATGTTCTAAAGTACTAGATCAAAATATTTAAGTAATATTGATTTAAAACACCTTCCCCGGCAATGGCGCCAAAAACTTATTGTGGTTTGGATTCAACTAAGTTAAAACCAATTGTGCAAGTGTACACTTAATATATGCATAGCACAATAGGAACTTACCCACAGGAAAGGGAAATCAATCACTACTCATTATCTATCTCTAATCTAGAAACTAAACGGATTCCAGTTGTTATTATTCTATTTACTAAATTAAACTAGATAATTAATTAGAATAAAGTAAATAACCAAATAAAATTAAGCGCAATCAGTAAACTAATTAGGGGGGGGGATTAATGACTTATGCATTCAAGATTCAATACAATACTTGTTTGAAAAGTACAATTCTACAACCTAGTCACTTATATATGAATTATCCTCTCTCAAGGTATAACGTGTATTTAATTAAGCTCAACTTTGCTCTCGCAATCATCAATGTATTAACTAACCCAACAAGACCAAGACTAGTGCAATTCCTATTCTAGCGGCTCGACATGATAAGATTGTCATTGTATAGATCAGAACCAAAACTCTTTGCATTCATACAATCTACTAGTTATGAAAACCTTCTCAATTACCATTAACCTCTCGATTCTCCAGTAATTCTAGATTATGCTAAGGGTGATCAGGCCTTCACAATTCAATTCAAACCAGTTTTCACACTAAGAATTAGCACAAGTCATTCAAGCATCATATCAAATACATATCATACATTCATCATCACTCCCCTAGCCCTAGGGGTTTAGCAACTCATAATTAAACTCATAAAACTAAAGTAAATTGCATTAAAGAAATTCATGTTCATCAAATCAAAATAAAGTCTAGAAATCAAAACCATAAACATTCAAGTAAATCTGGAAAAACGAATCTAACATGAAACTACTTAAAACTAAACTCTAAGGAATTAGGTTGATAAACTAAAGCAGTAAATAAGCCAAAAACCAAAATTTTTTAGAACTCGATCCTTTCGTATTCTCGAAAGTCTTTAAACAACTCTTCAAAACTCAAGAACTTCTCTCATCCGGCTAGTTCATGAACGGTACAAGAACTCTCTTAAAAAGACTCCAAAATGCACTTAAATAGCCACCCAAAATCTATCTCGCCGACTCTGGTAACGGGTGTTACCTTCCCATGCACAAAGTGTGTTAACGCCCGTTACTTGCATAAAATCACAATAATGCTTTTATAAGTGGTAACGGGCATTACCACTTTCCTTCTACCCAGGGGTAATGGGCGTTATCCCTCTGATTTGCCAAAGGTGATGCTCTTGTGTCTGTTAACGGGGGTTAACAACCTTGTACATCTAAGGGGTAATAGGAGTTACTCATTTTTCCTCCAAAAATGCGTGTGTTAGTCTTACTGTGCCGTTTCTCATCTCCAACTCAATAATCAACTAAATGGAGCAAAATAAACACATAAATCAAGTAAAGAACTCTCGAAAGGGTTCATTGCTCCCTTGCTTGATCGTATAAAGATAAATCAATGGAAGCTTGTCTCCTTTCATCAAGGAAAAGTGGGCGATGAATCTCTCGACCAGATTCTTAAAAGACGGGATACCCTTAGGCGGGAGTCTCGAAAACCAATCTTCTGCAGCTTCTTTGAGTCTAGTTATAAATATTTTTGCCCATACATTAGGGGAATATCCAAACATGCTGAGCTATATCTCGAGTCTCGAGACATGCTTCTCAGGTTTGGTGTTTCCACTATATGTGGGCAATCCAGTAGAAATCTTCTCATCAGTCATTGACTCGATGATTGCATCACAAAAGGGCAATTGAGCTTTACGAACATGGGGATATCGTTATGGACGGTTCCCCCGATGTTCTGACTATCCGTGTTGGGAAGTATGAAGACTGGGAGATTGTCCTTGAGAATCTTGATCTTTTCTATGACGTCGGGAGCCGTGTCAAGGGTTCCTTGGAGAAAGTTGATTTCTCAAGTCATTGGAGCCCACAGTGTGCCCACTATTTGAATTCCTTATTTGATTAGGCTGCCCTTTGAAGCCCAATCTTTCAAATAAATCACTCGATCCTCTGTGAGATTCCTTATTTCGCAGACTATCTAGTCTCGTGCATGAGTTAGACTGTCGGGAACTTTGTCTTGTGGTATTTTCGATGGTTCCAGATGGATGGCGGTTTTCTTTCGATGGCATTGAGATTTTAGGACATTTTGTTCGTTGGGAGATACAAGAATGGAATATTCTAAAGTATTCTCTTCTAAAAGAATTTGAACTAATTGTGCCACAGTTGAGCATTTCGGTCCAATCGCTACATAGACTCAATACAATGTCTCTCACCCAGAGGTGGCCTTTGAGTTCAATTGTTTTTAGTTTAATATGGTATCAATAGCAATAGCTGTTTTTCTAGTTTATGGGACCCATAATAAGTAACCAGCACAAGGTAAGGTTTGCTTTCATATACGGCCAGTGGCAATTGACTTTGGGTTGGATAATTTTGACTGGCCTAGTCAGGGATGATTAGGCATTCGAGGTTCGTACCTCCCAACTGCTGTAGCTATCTCTTTTTCTCGGTAGGCGCATAAGTACTGGTCTAGCTCAGGTGTCGAGTAGACAAGCTGTGGTGCTATCACGAGGGGTGCTTGATTGCAAGATTAAACTTGGACTTGTGAGAACTTCACGTCTCATCAAAAATGCGAGCACTGATGATGTTCTTTGCTGCCATGTGATGGCTTTTAGTCACAGACTCCCACAGATGGCGCCAAAATATTGATCCAATAAGCTTTAAATTTGTAGAGGAGAATCCTGGCAGCTGGCTCGAGATCGATATCCTAGGACGAAAAAGAAAATATGACCGCTAAGAGGCCAACTCGGGACTGGTGTGGGTGTTGCCCGGGTTGGCACTCTGATGTTCAAGTCAAAGATTGAATGACTTTAAGGTCGAATATGAAAGCAGTAAATTTGGATAGGTGGGAGTTGTTACCTGAGTCATAAATGAGGGTATTTATAATGGGTAAAAGTAATGATGAACTCGAGCGACGTGTGGGCACCTCAAGTTGACAGCTACCCCACTAAAGGGGAGCATTTAATGCACGATCGGCCACTTCCTTACAAACCGCTAGTGGTCACGTGGCTCATAGGGTCGAGGGAAGGTCGAGTTGCATGATCGAGCTAGAACGGCCGTCGGGCTCGGAAGAAGATGTTAAGGGTAAGAGAGATGAGGTAAATCGTTCGACCTATGGATCGTAAATATAGCTCGACCTAGGTCGTGCGACACGTGGTGAATGATTATTAGTCCACTTAGCAAGATGGGTCCGGACCATGTCAGCAACAATAATATTATTCTTTCATTTATAAAAAGTTATCATGACATGATTGATTAACAAGTCTGTGATGCTAAAGACTCGTCAATGAGAACTCTAAGTGATCGATATAGTTCATCACTTGGTACCAAGGAAATTATGGACCGCTTCAACAGTAAGTTTCACGTGATAACTCATTTGTATCTACAATAAATTACATGCTTTGTCGTGCATGGAGAAAATTATGATTTAGTTAGCAATATATATTGA
Source organism: Lantana camara (assembly GCA_037501455.1). Taxonomy (NCBI): domain Eukaryota; kingdom Viridiplantae; phylum Streptophyta; class Magnoliopsida; order Lamiales; family Verbenaceae; genus Lantana; species Lantana camara. The sequence continues at coordinate 95,619,434 of CM074861.1, forward strand.
TTGTGATGAATGCGAGTTTGCCTAAGAAGAGGGGGTTGAATTAGGTCTTAAGACCTTTTTAAGAATTTTATTAAACTTTATGAAGCACAACGGAAATATTAAGGTTTTAAGAAAACCGTTTATCAGAGTTAAGCGCGTGCTTTGCTTGAAAAGATTACTGGTACGAAAGAACAAAGTATCTGACAATGCAATAATGAAAATATACAAAGCAAGTAAATAACATGGCTATTTATCCAGGTTCAGTCCGAAAACCTGCGTCCTGTCCCCAAGTTTTCACTTAGGCTCTAAAACCTGTTTCACTCATATATATTAGCACAAGTACAATAATGTTCCAGGAATAAAACAGTAAGAACCAAAGAGTTTAGAAAAACTCCCTATGAGAGTTGATACAATATAACCGATCACTAATCTTGGCAACAAGATAGTGTGACTCGTTCTGGCGATAGTATCGTCACCACTCAGCTTCCACGACCTTAGTGTAGCACACTTAAAGTCACTCACATTGACTTTAACTACCTGTACCAACCCCTGTTAGCACATTGAACACTAAAGATAATGACTATGTTTTAATTGATATTCTTTCAAAGAAAATTTCTCGTGCGTTGCACCATCAAGTACTTCATTGATTTCTAGTTTTATTGATAGCCATGTCCTGGATAAATAACCTGGATAAATAGCCATGTCTGGATAAATAGCTAGATTTAGTAGCGTGTTTAATAGCGTTTCGTTTTTGTATGATTTGATATTGGAATTTTGTGAAATTTAAGTACATTGTAGATTTATGTGTTATGAACATTTTCTTATGCTCGTCTCATGTTTTTGATCTCGTTTGGTGTGGTAACGAATTTATTTTGAATCTTGGAACCAAAACGGGGGCTAACGAGTAATTAGCGTACCCTTGGTTCCGTTTGTAATATCTTGAGCTCGGGAACTCAGAATCAAGTTCCGCCAACTTCGTTGGACTTGTATCGATGATTTGGGTCTAATGAACCTAATCTCATATTTTTATAAGCCTATTTGGACCCCTGAAATTCAACCGAAAAATGAATCGGCCTCAAAACTGCCACACTTTACCATTTTAATCATAACTCTTACCATACTTAACCAAATTAACCATGGTTGGACTTTTTGGAAACCTAACTAAACGTACTATCAGCCCCTAACCACTAAAGAATGAACCATACTCAAACCAAGGGAGAAAAACTCATCCAAACTCCAGCTTTCCAGTTGCATTTTCGCCCATTTTGCAAACCTTGAGGATTTTGAGCTCAAATCTCTTCCAACCTTCAACCAATTTAAGAGGTGAGTTTAGGATTGTGATATGAATTCATCTGTGGTCATTTTGAGCCATGCATCCCTAATTTTGAGCTTATATTCATGGAGTTTGAAGGAGATGAATGAATAGTTAGGTTATATTATGATTTCTTGATGTCATGAATTCCTTGATGATTTTGATTGTTTTAAAGCATGAAAGTGATCATCTTAACTCCCTTATTTCATTTATGGACATGTATTTTGTGGTAGTTGAAGATTTAATGAGTTTCCATTAATGATACTTGGATGAAATTGATTGAAATGAACTCTTGCACCTCCTTGTTCACGTTTGATGTTTAGGTAGCATGTTTAGGTGATGTTTTAGGACTTATTTATTGCATATTTAAATCTCTTACATACCTGATCATGTTAGTGAAGCTTAGACTGGATTGCTACTCTGTTTCCGTTCTGCATCTGCTGCTGTTCATTGTCGCGGTCGCGCACTGTTTATATTGATTTTGTGTCGCGGCCGCGACGCCATTCCATTGGTGAATCTAATGCTGTGTCATGGCCGCGCCATAGTTTGTGAAGAATGAGGCCGTGGCCGCCCCTGTTTTTCCCTTTTTCATGCATCTCGTTGCTGCTTTGTTTTGTGCATGTTTTCTTATTTGTTAATGCATGGTTTGGTGCTTGTTTTTCTAATTTCCAATGCATGCATACAGGCTATGTATATATATATGTATGTATTTTAATGTCTTTTGCATGCATGTTTATATATATATATATATATATATATATATATATATATATATATATATAGAGAGAGAGAGAGAGAGAGGGAGAGAGAGATGATTATGTATTATTTAAATGCATGATTAATTATATGTTTGTTTGTGTGATTAATTCAGTGGTTTAGTGCATGCATGAGTGGTGTACATGTATATATATATATATATATATATATATATATATATATATATATATATAAATTATATATATTAAGTATTGTTTAATTTATTCAAATTATAGAATTAAATTGTTATCTATTTCGTGTTATTTAACTTCCGATCATGACTTGAATGTTTTTATTTGTCAATTCTCTAACTGTAAACATGATATAGTATGTGTTATGATTGTTACATGAATTCTTGGATTCATTTGATATGAAATGTGAAGTTATAAACTTGAATGAATATTAACGCTTCCTTGAATGAACGAATGATTTGTTTATATGTTTTAAGAGACATTAATCGTGCACATGAGCATTTTCATTACATCATATCATCCCTTATGCATTCACATCATACTCATTACATTGTCGTGCGTCTATGTGGTTCATTTAGTATCTTGAGTCTCACGAATGCACTATATTGTCTTCTGTACAGTTTTCTCCAGGACGGAGACTTATCGGGTTCTTAGGCCTTTATCAAGTATTCTTTTCTTCTTGGTATCATTCGGTAAGGTGTAACAGATGGGTTTTTCTTCTATTAGTTAAATAACAACCCGATATACCTCAACGTGTATGTTTTAAACCAAATGTATATATATATATATATATCGAGTCATTTCAAAGGAGTCATTGATTTCATGTTAAAGTGCTTTTCTTATCTGTGGAATCCCTAACCTAATGTTTTGTCTAGATCAGTGACCATATTATTAATGGGGGCCCTGGGACTATGTGTACGTGGCTATCCGGGAAAGCATGGGCTGACATGGATCCCCGTGCGCTAGTCCCAACACAATGACGGCAATACCGGCCCTCGCTAGGAGATTAGCGAGGAATGGGAACTGGGCCTTTGGGGAGTCATGAACCTTACTGGCCACAATGATTGAGATGGCCGGGTCTTGCAAGCCCGTCCATCACCCGGAGGGAAAAGGTGTAAGTGATTGAATGATTGATTGAATGAATTATTGAACGAATGAATGATTGAATGAATGAATGACTGAACGTATGAACGATTGAATGAATGGATAATTGTGTGACCACTATTGATTAAGTGAATGAATAAATGCACACATGAGGTGGAGGTTGGAGAATTTACCCTCTTGCCGGGCTCACGTAATGACCGCATGAATATAATGAATGAATGAGATTAATGTTTGTAATCACGGGCGTGTTTTCTTTGTTTTCACCCACTTAGGAAATATTTTAAAAACCTGGTACGGGATTATGACTTGCATGTGGGTGTGCGCTCTAATTCTCGTATTATTATGATATTAAACCCTGTTTTATACCCACCAGTCTCCTGTAGATTGAACCTGGCTTTGTTTTCAGTTCTTTTGTAGGTTTGGAGTGCTAGGCGGGAGTTCGGGTCTATCGAGTCTTGTGGTCTATTTTGAGTCACTCCTTTGCATATTGTAAATTGATTAAGTTGACATGAACGTATGAATTATATTGATTTTATATTATTGACTCGGGACAGGCTTCTAGGGACAGATTAAACCCGTATTTATGATTTATGGTTATTTTTGAATTTTAGGACTACGTAATTATGTTAGTTGAACCGTTATATTGCTTATATTTGAAATTGATTTCATGCTTTGCTTCCGCACTTGTCATTTCTCCTTGTACTTCTTGATTTGGTTTCAAAATTTTAGTTCCCGCCTATCATAGTGAGTGAGCGAGTCCTTGTTCGCTCTTGTCTGGCACGTGTATAGATTTTTCCATTTCATATACGGGTCGGGTCCGTGTGCGTGGGATGTGGCGCCTTTCGTTTGGGGTGCTACATCCATAAGTGGTATCAAACCCTCCAGGTTGCAAAACTGGAGCTCGCGTGTCGTGATTGAGTCAGTTTAGGTCGTGTGGTATAAGAACTAATTGTCAACGTGTGCATTGCATTGATTCTTGAACTTACTTGATGGTGTTTGATGCAAAATGTTGGAAATTTATTTGTTGAACTTGTTTTACTTTAAACTTTTGGATTATATGTTGCATTTTACCTCAAATACGTGCTCTTGGTGCTTGGTGCTACTTATATGTCATATACACTTACTAACCGGCATGCATTTATATTTGAGATGAGTTATGCTTGTAGGATATTCTTAAAATATCAAACCACGGCCAACCTCTACGACAACCATAACCTATCACAAGCTCTAATTTCAAGCAAGGGAAATGTAAGGAATGCGCCGGGGCTTACCTATGAGGATCCAAGGATCGTGGTCTTTTCTAAATGGAGCCATGTTCTTTGATGTCCTCACAACGGTGCACCAAAGCTCTCTCATCGTTACAAAGAGCCTCATTAGAAGAGAAGTCAGGATAAAAAACACAATGAAGGAGTAACTTTACTCAGGTTGAAAGCCATGTTTTGCCAATTCCTAATCTTAAAGTCAAGAGAGAATATCTCTTCACTAGGAGTAGAAGGTAGGATTCGGAGTAGAAGACTGATTTGTGTAATAGTCCCCAATTTTCGTGGTGGCTGGTGAAGGTTTGTTAAGATAATGGATCATTCATTCCAGTAACAAGTGAAGAAATCTTGAAGATGTTTAGATTCAGGTATTTTATCAATGAGGAGACGAAGACCGTCAACAGAACTCAAGTTCAGGTCAAAGGGAGAAGAAGAGGTAAATTGAGACACATGGATTTCGGGTAAGAAAGAAGTCAGATTGGAAGGAGTTAGTGAGAACCGAACGATATGGCGATTTCAAGTACATAGAAAGCCAAGATACCAAGGGTTCTATCTTCGGTAGGATTGAAGTTTATTCTCCAGACCCAAGCTGAATTGTCGTGTTGTGAGTTCCAATTGGGAGACATAGAGCAACAAGTGGAAACAATAAAGAAAGGCAAAGAGCTGTTGATGGGAAATTATGTGCTCAAGTCTAAACAATTGGAAGATGACTTCATCCAATCATTGAACTCAGAGAGAATAGTTAAGGCAACTTTGTGCAAAGTGACAAGCAAGGGTAGGGTTTGAAACATCATTTGGGATCAATCATTGAAGGGAGTCAAGATACCGATTCCATGGGCGTAGAAGAAGCTGGATTCGAGGGATTTCAATTTCGGATCGTAGGAACACATAAATGGATACAAGGAAAGTTTGAAGATTTAGAAAACCGTGGGTAAACAAGCCATGATTGATAGATCTGAGGCAAGCCTGTACTTAAGGAAATAAAGAACAAGTTGCCTAGTCAAAGTTTACCGCTACGGTTTCAGGTGTATTAAATTCATAGCACGTACATCATACGTCATATTTAAATTCTTTAATCAATTTTATATATATTTGCATGCATCTCTACCTGATAATTGCTCAAATGTGATGCATATTAATATGCTCGAAAGTTTGCTATGTGCATGGGCATCTTAATCCAACACGCATGGTTTAGTGTTTATTTGATAGTGAATTCTGTCCACTTCTTTCATCACCGAGTCATACCCAACTCCCGACAAGAAGAATGTTGGATTGCAAAATACAAGGAACAAAGGGAAATTAGAATTGGATTTTGGAATGAAGGAAGTAGGTTGTTGTCCCTACCGTGATTTCAAAGTGAATATGAGTGAGATCACTGGACATGTAGCTTGGATATAATCACCGCTACTGAGAAAACTAAATTGGAGAATTAAAAATCTTCAACTTAATAAGCGATGAAATGAATTTAACGGATGGAAATGGGAACTTTTAAGGGGGAGAGCCCGACTGGAAGATGACTTAGAATTTATGGTTCTGCTCGAACGGGTTACTTCTATTAGGAACAATGGAAGTGCAAGGATTAACAAGTAACGAGTCTTTGCAAGAGTGGAAAGAGATTAAATGAGAGATTTAGTATTCGAGGTAATTTCCAAACCGAGATGGATAAAGCTTCGCAGTACTATTGAAAGAAAGAAGTATAAAAAAAAAGAAAAAAAAATATTGATTTAGGGAACGCTTGAGAATTGGAACGATAGGATTTGGTACAGGATGATCAAGGGTAATTTGAGTTGAACATTGCTAAGGGGTATTCATAGTACGGGAGTTGGATTTTGAAGATAATAGAACTATGAGGGAACTTCCGTGGATTTCTAAATCAGCATTGGCAGAAGAAAATCGGATCAAACTACCATACAATAGGATGGTGTCAATAAAGGTTAATTTAATTATGAATTAAAGGGGTTCGGACAACACAGAACAAAACAAAACCTGGAAGGAAATTTGAGAAGAGACGAATCGAAAAGGATGATCATTGAAGAACTTAGATCAACCTTCAAGAATCATTAAGAATGTTTCATCTTCAACTAAGGAATTGGATGGGCTGGAAAACCGACTGCAACCTTAAGGGCTTTGAGAGGATGAAGGGATAACCTGAGAGAAGATGGAAAAGGATTCATATTGAGATAAACCATAATGATGAATACCTTAAAACCGAGATTAAATTTTCAAGGTTACTAAGAGCAGTTGCCTTCGAGAATATGGTAGACTTGAATATGGGTAAAGATAGTGGATTCGAATCTAACACCTGGATAAATATTCTAAAAGTATATGAGAAGGTAAAAGCTTGGTTACTTAAAAGAGTTGTTCTTGCTGAAAGAAGATTATAGGTTAATGATGAGGGATTTACGAAGGTTAAGAGCAGTAAAAGTCCGAATAGAATTATTAGAGGGTTATCATCTTGTCATTAGACACATGAAAGATATTGGAGACAAGTCAGGTACCGAGCCAACCTTTGGGCCAGATTTTGTCTTGGGCAAACAAGATACCAACTTCAACACTCTCGACTAGGGTGACTGGTACTTAAAGCATTCATGACATACACATACATGCAACTTAAATTTAAATGATTTCTTAATGCTATATGCCTTTCTAATTGATTATTTTCGTTGTTCCATGTTATGTTTGTAATTGTTGTTTATTATGTGTCCCTGCGTGACCTACGTAATTATTAATTATTGTAAATTGTGTTTTGATATCTTTTGCTTCGTCTTGGTGTTTACTTTTTGCTGCTTTTGAGAGACGGGGTTCTCTCTTTGTTGTTCGAGAGACGGGGTTCTCTCCTTGTTGCTTGCGAGGGACGGGTTTCTCTCATTAATCGTTTTCAGGCGAACAGTGAATCCGAGGATGGATTCTTTTAAGGGGGAGAGGTTGTAATGCCCCGATTTTTCATTTGTTCAAGTATGACGTATGTGTATACTAGTTGCGCGATTAAATTATTTATAAGTGTTTTGTAAATTTAATTTTATAATTAAATGTTAAAAAGGTTAATTAATCATGTCTTTAATTTTATCATTATTATTAATTTCAAATAAATGTTAAAATATTAAATAATTATATCTTTAATTTTATTAATATTAAATTCATATTTAATTCATTGACTTTGATTTTTATTTAAAAATGAAATGTAAATTTTGTTATTTAATATGGAATTCTATGAATTTGTGAATGCATTGCATATGAGTGTTTTTTTATATGATTTGATATCAGAATTTTATGACGTTTTAGTATGTTGCAGATTTATGTGTTATGAACATGTCCTTATGCTCGTCTCATGTTTTCAATCTTTTTTGGTGTGGTGACGACTTTATTTTGAATCTTGGAACCAAAACGGGGGCTAACGAGCAAGTAGCTCACCCTTGGTTCCGTTTTTGATATCTTGAGCTCGGGAACTCGGAATCGAGTTCAATCAACTTTTTTGGACTCGTATCGACAATTCGGGTCTAATGAACCTAGTCTCATATTTTTATAAGCCTATTTGGACCCCCGAAATTCAACCGAAAAAAAAAAACGACCGCAAAACTGCCACACTTTACCATTTTAATCATAACTCTTACCATACTTAACCAAATTAACCATGGTTGGACTTTTTCAAAACCTAACTAAACCCACTATCAGCCCCTAACCACCCCAGACCAAACCATACTCAAACTAAGGGAGAAAAACTCATCCAAACTCCAGCTTTCCAATTCCATTTTCGCCCCTTTTGCAAACCTTGAGGATTTTGAGCTCAAATCTCTTCCAACCTTCAACCAATTCAAGAGGTGAGTTTAGGATTATGATATGCACTCACCTGTGATCATTTTGAGCCATGCATCCCTAATTTTAACACATATATTCATGGACTTTGAAGGAGAAGAATGAATAGTTAGGTTATATTGTGATTTCTTGATTTCATGAATTCCTTGATGATTTTGATTGTTTTAAAGCAATGAAAGTGATCATATTAACTCTCTTACTTCATTTATGGACATGTATTTTGTGGTAGTTGAAGATTTAATGAGTTTCCACTAATGATACTTGGATGAAATTGAATGAAATGAACTCTTGCACCTCCTTGTTCACGTTTGATGTTTAGGTAACATGTTTAGGTGTTGTTTTGGGACTGATTTATTGCATATTTAAAGCTCTTACATACCCGATCATGTTGGTGAAGCTTGGACTGGATTGCTACTCTGTTTTCGTTCTGCATCTGCTGTTGTTCATTGTCGCGGCCGCGATGCCATTCAAGTGGCGAATCTGATGTTGTGCCGCGACGGCACCATATTTTGTGAAGAATGAGGTCACGACGGCTCCTGTTTTTCCCTTTTTCATGCATCTCTTTGCTGCTTTGTTTTGTGCATGTTTTCTTGTTTGTTAATGCATGGTTTGGTGCTTGTTTTTCTAATTTCCAATGCATGCGTGCAGGCTATGTATATATATATATATATATAATGGGTAGTGAATTAAATTTGAATTGTTATGAATGCAAGCCTGTTGTACTTATATAAATATAATTAGACATGATTATGTGTTATTTAAATGCATGATTAGTTATATATTTATTTGTGTGATTAATTCAATGGTTAAGTGCATGCATGATTGGTGTACATGTATATATATATATATATAAATAAATTATATATATTAAATATTGTTTAATTTATTCAATTTATAGAATTAAATTGTTATCTATTTCGTGTTATTTAACTTCCGATCATGACTTGAATGTTTTTATTTGTCAATTCTCTAACTGTAAACATGATATAATATGTGTTAGGATCGTTATATGAATTCTTGGATTCATTTGATATGAAATGTGAAGTTATAAACTTGAATGAATATTAGCGCTTCCTTGAATGAACGAATGACTTATTTATATGTTTTAAGAGACATTAATCATGCACATGAGCATTTTCATGACATCATAACATCCCTTATGCATTCATATCAAACTCATTACATTGTCGTGCGTCTGTGTGGTTCATTTAGTATCTTGAGTCTCACGAATGCACTATATTATCTTTTGTATAGTTTTCTCCAGGGTGGAGACTTGCCGGGTTCGTAGGCCTTTTTCAAGTATTCTTTTCTTCTTGGTAACGTTCGGTAAGTTGTAACAGGTGAGTTTTTCTTCTATAAGTTAAATAACGACCCCATATACCTCAACGTGTATGTTTTAAGCCAATATATATATATATATATATATATATATATATATATATATATATGTCGAGTCATTTCAAAGGAATCATTGATTTCACGTTAAAACCCTTTTCTTATCTATTGATTCCCTAACCTAATGTTTTTGGCTAGATTAGCGACCACATTGTTAATGGCGGCACTGGGACTATGTGTATGTGGCTATCCGGGGAAGAATGGGCTAACGGTAATCCCCGTGCGCTAGTCCCAACACAATGACGATGATACCGGCCCTCACTAGGAGATTAGCGAAGAACGGGAACTAGGCCTTTAGGGAGTCATGAACCTCACTGGCCACAATGATTGAGATGGCCGGGTCTTGCAAGCCCGTCCATCACCCGGAGGGAAAAGGTGTAAGTGATTGAACGTATGAATGATTGAATGAATGAATGATTGTGTGACCATTAATTATTAAATGAATGAATAAATGCACACACAAGGTGGAGGTTGGAGAATTCATCCTCTTACCAGGATCACGTAAAGACCGCTTGATTATAATGAATGAATGAGATTAATGTTTGTAATCCCGGGCGTGTTTTCTTTGTTTTCACCCACTTGGGAAATATTTTAAAAACCTCGTATGGGATTATGACTTGCATGTGGGTGTGAGCTCTAATTCTCATAGTAGTATGGTATTAAACCCTGTTTTATACCCACCAGTCTCCTATAGACTGAACCCGGCTTTGTTTTCAGTTCTTTTGCAGGTTTGGAGTGCTAGGCAGGAGTTCTGGTCTATCGAGTCTTGTGGTCTAGTTCGAGTCACTCTTTTGCATATTGTAAATTGATTAAGTTGACATGAATGCATGAATTATATTGATTTTATATTAATGACTCGGGACAGGCTTCTAGGGACAGATTGAACCCGTATTTATGCTTTATGTTTATTTCTGAATTTCGGGACTAGGTAATTATTTAGTTGAACCGTTATATTGCTTATATTGGATATTGATTTCATGCTTTGCTTCCGCACTTGTCATTTCTCCTTTTACTTTATGATTTGGTTTCGAAAGTTTTGTTCCCGCCTAGCATAGTGAGTGAGTGAGTCCTCGTTCGCTCTGATCTGGCACGTGTATGGATTTTTCCATTTCATATGCGGGTCGGGTCCGAGTGCGGGGGATGTGGCGCATTTCGTTTGGGGTGCTACAAGTTCAATTATAAATGTAGATACTTTAACTTTTATAAATAATACTCTAATTTAAAACGTAAGTACTTTAACTTTTACGAACAATACTCTTTTTTATTTTCTTTTTTTTTTTTAATTTTTTCTTCTCATACTTCAATCTTAAACCTGATTACTTTAACTTTCACAAATAATACTTTATTTTTAAATCTGGATACTTTGTTTTATAATTTGGATACTCTGTTTTATAATTTGGATAGTTTATAATTACTAAATAATACTCCAAAATATGAATCAACAATTAATTTTAACCCTACCATCCACCTACATAATAATAATAATAATAATAATAATAATAATAATAATAATAATAATAATAATAATAATAGTTTTTAAATATGAAGTATGAAAATTATATTTTAAAGTATTAACATACAAAATAAAAGCATAAAATTGTGTATACGAGTTATTATGTAACAAAATGGTTTGTGTGGGAGGGAAGAGTGATGTGCTATATCATTTCATGTTTCTTCAAGGCTATTTTGGTATTTTTACCAAAAATGCGGAGTGAAATCTAATTAAAATTTTGAATTGGGGAGTTATTATTGATAATTTTTTCTGGGGGAGTGATATCTAATTTATCTTGTGCTTTGGGGAGTTTTATCTCATTCCCCCTTTTTGAAACAATTTTAAAATACAAAAACTGTATATTAATCTCACAATTAAAATTCTGTTGCATAGATAGAAATCGATTTGGTACTTTGGTGCCCTATTTTTCTTTTTAATTTTATTTATTTACCTTTTTCATCCGATTTATTCTCTTCTTTTTATTTACTTATCTATATTATTTATACTATACCATACCTACTATTATATTACCTGCGAGACAGTTGAGGAGTTTTGATTAATAAACCCTACATTCATGCAAGCATACACTTGTAAGGTGTAGCACATAAGGTGTCGAACCCACAATGAAAGAAACCCAATCAATCACTTACTACATTCTCCAATAGATAGCCCAGACACAAAACAGAGGTTGACTGACTACTAACTAAACTAAGACAAATACAACTCAAAAGTAAATAACTAAAACAATAAATAGACTCGTAGCCATGGAAATAATGACCATGCGAATCAGTGTTCTAGTTCATTCTCAACAAATTCTCTAGTTTCCACAATTCTAACCACAAATAGAAGTGAAAGCTTCTCTTGAAGCCAGACACTCATGTTTAAGAGTTTGTGTAAGCCATTCTCATGGTCAAACATCCAAAAACAGTTTAAACCATAAGAACAAGATTAGTGTAATTAAATAATAGTGGTTTGTCATGCATCATCTAATTAACAATCGCTCAGAAAAAGACCGAATCTCTTCATCTTTTTAAGTCTAAGTGTTTAGGAATTAATTATCCGAATTCCCAAAAAAATTTCTCAATTAGAAAGTATAATCTTAAATCATGTAAAAGATGTACAGGCTCCAACATGTCAATTCAATTCACAATTCCACTGCATAAAAACTATGTGCATTCATACAAGCATTTCATTGAGCACATCATCTACACAATTATCCTTCCATTGGCTCAGACAATTAACTACTCATAATCCATGCAATAATAAAATAATAAATAAACAATAATTCCATTAAATTCAATAACAAAAGATCAACAATTACTTCATTAAAAACTAACTAACAAAGTTGTAAATAAATGGAAATTGATCTAAAGAAAGCTTATGAGTTTATTGGTGTGATTCAAGGCTCATGGCTACATCATCTCATGCATGCTCGGATATCCCATCCTCACAACCTTCATCGACTCCCAAGAACTCTGAAACTCAAACCCTAGCTTCCTCTCCCGAAAAGCTGCACTTCGTCTAATGACAATCTTCCTTTCTTAGTAAATAAGGTTTCTGCTAAATTTATACCGTAGGTGGCGACTCGAGTTATGGCCGCGAGAGATTCTATGTATTCTGGATCGCTGGGGCGATCGCGTATATAATCTTCAAAATCCGGGAATGTACAGTCGCAGCCGCGAGGAATTCCAGGGTGTATGAGTCGTAGCCGCGAGGAATTCCAATGTGTATGAGTCATAGCGACGATGCATGCTTGTTTCGCGGGCCAACTCTTATTTTCTTCGTGGGCGTGAGGATTTCACGCCTAAAATTGATTGGTTGCGATACTGGATGTAACACGCTCTATTTTGTGACTTAATGCTTTGTTTATGCTACATTATCGCCATTTTCTATATTTATGACTCCTAAACGAAAAGTTCCTGAAAATAGACCATTTTATCGATATAAGACAAAAATGACATAAAATAGTACGAAATATATCAAAAAAAAAAATATCAAGTATTTTATGCCTAACAAAGACCCAAATGTAGTCTCTTGGATTCTTGGTCTCTTTTTTCTTTATCTTATTTATTATCTTTTTTCTTCACCACTCTCACGTATTGGTTTATTTATTTATTTTTGTCAAAACTCTCATAACTAGTCGGTTAATTCACACTTCAAAAACTTGTTAACTCCCATTTTATCTCAACTCACTTTGACTTTTTTTTTCCTAATAATTTTTTTATGTTTTTATCTTTTTTCCTCATATTTATTTAATCTATATTTTAATCATTATTTTTACTAATCTAATATTATCACATTTTTTATTATAATTTAGAAATTATATTAAAAATAATTATAAAAAATAAATTAGTATGAAGAATTTAATTTTAATAAATTTAAATAACAATAATTTTTTTTTATTGCACAAGGATTGAGTGTACACAAAGTTACTAGCTATATATTAGGCAAGAGTGCCAAATAATAACAATTTTGATCTATTGGACTCTCTATTTTTTTTCATCCGATATATTCTCATACATTATTTTCTTTTTTTTTATTCATTTATCCTTGCGAGTTAGGATAATAATGATAAATTTGTGGTTAGGATTAGGGATGTAAACAGATATTAAACAAATCGAATGAATGGTTAACATATGCTTATCCGTTTATAACTCGAATGGATATGGATAATATACTTTTAAGATAGATTCGGATAATATCCTTTTTAGACGGATATACATTGGATTTGTAGCACCCCAAGCGGTGGGTACCACATCCCCCACACCAGGGCTCAACACGTGTAACGAAATGGAGAGTCTACACATGCACCAAGCTCTAGCGAACGAGTGACAAACAAAAGCCACTCCTAAGTTACGCGGTCTAGACCATCAAACAGAGCGCGCAAAAAACCAACATACAAAAGCGGAAGTACTTAAATGATAAAACTAGTTATAAGCCAAGGTTCCAAAACTTAAAACAAATTATATATATACTTTCCACAATGGGCCAAAACTTAACAAATACAAATTGGAATTTGCAAAATATATATATTCCAACAGTACAAATGCAAACAAACTAGGTTTGAGAATGCAGAGTCGAACTAAGCTAGAAACTCCAAAGACCACAAGCCGCTTAGCTCAAACCAACCGACCAGAACCTACAAACTAAAAACATAAAGAGAGAGGGGTTAGTCATACTGACTGAGTGAGGGGCTACACACGCATACGTACATATGTATATGGGGCACAACACATATCAAAAAGGGGAGATCATGGACCGGTGCGTGGTTTTTACATTCTAAAATATTTTCACACGTGATACTAGATATAAGGAGTAAAAGAGTTAGGTCAAAGGCCAAAACAACCTAATTTTATTAATTGAGAATCCACTCCCATTTCACGAACTATTATATAACAAACTAACATATCGAAACATATACACAAAACAAACCTTCAAACAGAAAGGGGAAATATGTACAGGGATATTATTCATCCCGGATCTCCCTTAACCACATCTCGATGATCATGCACAGGAGTAACATGCGGTATCCCGAGTCTCTCTTACCCATAATCACCGAGCCCCAAGTAGACATAAAGTCGGAGTCTTACCAGAATCCGAGGTAAAACAAGGTCCAAGACTAAGTGCATATCATATCGGAGGCATATCATATCACAGACGTATCATATCAGAATCATATCATAACAGAGGCGTATCATAACAGAGGCATATCATATCAGAGGCATATCATATCAGACATATTCATATCCATAGTGATAGCATGGCATAAACATAGCATATTTATAATCATAATCATATTCATATCCCTAGCATAATCATAACCCCCTTACATATTCATAATCCTAGCATATCCATATCGAATTCTTAAATACTCATATTCATACTCAAATTCATACCATAACAAACTCACATATTCTAGTGCCTAGCATATCATAACCCTAACATATTCATAGTTCTAGCACCTAGCATATAATTTTCCATAGCATAAAACATAACCATACGTATTCATAGCCCACACATACTTATATTTACAAAAAGGCTTATATTCACAAGCAAACACAATGGTCACATTTCATTAGGGTTTATCTATAACCTAACCTCACCTTACACCGATAAACCGGGCAAAAGAGAACAAACCGACGCCTACAGAGTGACCTCATCACCAACGGGATACTCCTCTGAATAAGACAAACACCAAAGACACACTTAGACTTAAAATGAACCATATAGACGCTCAACAAATGCGTATGAATTACATACTTAGGAATAGTCAGAGCGTTTAACACATATCACATGAATGGCACTTGAATCAAACACACAACATGGCAAACGAGCATATAATACATCAAATTACATTATACTACATCATATTTCAAGCACACTCAAGCTTAAAACAAATAGGAAAGCAATTAGTTGTAAAGAGACATCACACATAGCACTTAGGGCAAATAAGTTCACAACTCGCAAACATGCATCGAAATCATATCAAAACAAACATGCACACACCATAACACATTATTTGTACATAAAACATATCAAAATCACAACAAGTTAAAGCAAAGCAATTCATACATAAAAGCAAGCATGCGGCACACAAGGATCAAGATCCGGGAGGGAAACGAACGAAACAAGCAAACAAACAAGCAAAACACTCAAAACACCAAGCATGAGGGACTAATGTCCATTAGTCCCCCCCTTTGTAATATCCACTAAAGGCCGTTAGTGGGCACAGACACTCTAGGTATGCATTTTTGACATCCAGCTGCGAAGAGACAGTTGTTGGAGACATCCAAAGATAATACCAGCTGGATAATCCCTACCTGGTTGTTGAGAATAACCCTCAGCCACGAGAAGGACTTTATACCGTTCCAAACTTCCATCAGATCGTTTCTTGACTCGGTCGACCCACTTACTTCCAATGATATTCACAGAAGGATGCTGGTACCAGGGACCAAGTTTGATTCTTAACAAGAGCATTGATTTCCTCCAACATTGCTTGCCTCCAATTTTCATCCTTGTTATCCTGAGTAAAACAAGTAGGTTTTGCTGGTAATGAATGTACGATAGTAAAAACACTTTATGGCAATGGTACTTGGAGGTATGATAGACTTTGGGTTTTATGATACCATCCATGGAACAAGTCACCATAGTGTGAGATCTAGAGATGGTCAAGGATGGAACTTCACCAGTTGGAGGAGAAGTCTCAGAAAGTGTGGAATCCATCAAATTCTGTGATGTAGGTAGACTGGTATTTATAGTTGTAGATGGTAAATTAGATGAGGTAGTCGTAAGGCGGTAGTCAGATACTGGAACGTGATAATCTAGAACCAGTGGCTACTGATTTGAGACTGAAACTTGCGAATCAGAGACAAATGATTGGTGATTAGATGGCGGAACTTGCAAATCTGAAACCATTGGTTGCTGATTAGATACTAGAACTTGAGAATCTAGAACTAGTGGTTGCTCACCAAATAGCAAAACTTGAGAATCTGGAACTAATGGTGGAGCATTTTCATCCTCGAATTTCAGTAAGGGTCGGAAAGTTAACGGTTTGGGATGTCCACGAGAGTCAGTTGGTGATGGAAATATACTTTCACCAAACACTACATGTCAGGAAATTAGAGTCTAGCCGTGGATATCTCAAAGCATTTATACCCTTGTGGAATGGATTGTATCCAATAAAGATGCGTCAACTGCTCTTAAAATCAAGTTTTGCCCTCCCAAAAGATGCAAAACATGGATGACATAAAACACCAAATGTTCGTAAATGCGTATGAGATAGCTCGTCACCATAAAATAATGCATAAGGGTTATGAAACTTAAGTAATGTAGCAGTTAAACGATTTATAAGGGAAACCTCAGTGACAAAAGCATGATTCCAAAATGGAGAAGTTAAGTTGCAGTGTGCCAATAATTTAAGACCATTTGTCCAAATATGTCGATGTTTACATTCAGCAATACCATTTTATTTCGGTGTTCCAGGACCTGACAGTCGATGAACAATTCCACGAGTTTAAAAGTATGATTTTAAAGAATGGCTAATGCATTCTTCGCCTGCATCACTTTGAATATATTTAACTCTTTGAGAAAAATATTTTCAACCATTGAAATGAAATTTGGAAAAGTTGATATCATATTGGATTTTTTTTTTAATGGATAGAACCAAGTACATCGACTAAAGTCATCTACCAAAACAAGGTAAAAAAAAGTTATCAAAAGATACTTGTGGAGTAGGTCCCTAAATATCACAAATGTATGATAATTAAAGGAGTACAAGATCTCAATTCTTTAACTGAAAATGAAAGCCGATAACTTTTGCCAAGCTGCCAACTGGTATATGGGCTTGTAGATGTCGGGATAGATGAAAGTTCCAGTGCAGTCCTCAAGTGATGAAGGATACGACTAGAGGGATTTCCAAGGTGAGCATGCCATAATTCTGTTGGACATTTATTTACTACAAAATAATGTTTATTTGAGGAAGATCTGAGTAAATAGAGACCACCCTTAAGGGGCCCTTGGTGTAGCAACCATCCGCTCTTCATGTTCTTTATAACATAACCAGAAGAAGTAAACAAGAATGACCAATCATGAGTTTTAGCCAACTGAGCAACGGATAAAAGTCATTTTATAATTGATGTTACGACAAGTAAATCACAATTAATAGAAATTCCAGCAGATAAATTCAGTGTGGAAGTTCCAGTGTCAATAGAAAGGCCAAATCCATTACCAACCATCATTTTATCATTACCACAATTAGGCATCTTACTAGACACGTCAGATGAGTGTGGTATGAGGTATGAGTTGCACCGATATGAAGGTACCATTCATTATCCGACGTGCTGGAGATGTGCATATCATTCTTAGTATGAGTGAGGGAGATAGTTACACATCTAAAGCCCAACACATATTTGTTTTATAGTTTGGATAACCAAATCTAAAACATACAACACCAGACGAAGTACCAATAGATCTCCCAGATGCTGTTGTCATTCTAGGGGAAGTTTCTAAAGGCATTCCAAGGTATAACATTTGACGATGTCCCCTATTTGGATGGTTATATCCATGACCTCAACCAAGTTAGTGATGATAGGATGGAATGGACCAAATACTAGAAGAGGAACGATTCGATGTAGCAGTAAACGCTGCTGAAAAAGGTATGACAGAGACACCCAACTGAAGTTCAAAGTCAAGCAATATACCAAAGACGGCACGTAAAGAGGGAGTTTTTGGCTGCGAATTAATGGCAACAGCAGTGGGATCATATTCAAACCTAAGCCACAAAAGGTCCAAAAAATTATGTCATCTTCTCCGATGTCTTTTCCAGTACTTGCTAACGCCAAAGATAGAGATTTAGCTGCTTGTATGTGCTCATGAATAGTTTTGGAGCCTTTCTAAAGAGTTTGTAATTTAGTGTTGAGCTGTTGAATACGAGCACATGAACAGGAACCATACATAAGTTCCAACGTTTTCCAAGCATCATGTGCAGTTGTCTTATCCACAACCTGTAATAGCACGCTGTCCGATAGAGAGATCAAGAAGTATCCAAGAAAAATTTGATCCAAGCAATCCCATTTATCATCATCTTCAGTAGGTTTGATTGGTCTTGGGAAACTTCTATCAATGAACCCGAGCAAATTATGAGAATGTGGGACAAGAAAACGGTGATGGTTCAATTTAATTGATTTAGAAAGTTACAATTGAATCTTGATTAAACAGTCTCTTAAACTTTGAACGAAGCTTTTGTGAACCTTAGTAGTTGGAGTTGTGGAAAAATGTGACAATTTACCAAGCATGAGTTGAGTATGATGTTCGCACAATTGTCTCCCCATTACCATTTATTTTATTGAATTTACTTTGGGTCTTGCAATTATTATCTAGCTATTTAATTGCACGATTTCTTTTCAGAATAGAGTCTAAACAGCATCATAACTTGGTCATGTCTATCGACTGAAAAAAGTATTGGGTAATTGTTTGGTTTTCCTTTTTCTTTGTGATCGACACTTTATATACTTAAATTGTTTGTGTACACTTACACGTACGTGGAGTCTAAGTAAAACCTTAACAAAGCAACAAGTGACTACGTTTACAATTGGAGTATTATTTAAAAAATGTTTAAAGTATCCAAACTTAAAATTAGAGTATTATTCATAAAAGTTAAAGTACTCAGGTTTCGAATTGAAGTATGAGAAGGAAAAATAGTCCGAGTCTGTCGAGTGATGTGGTCTAGTCCGAGTCACCTCATTGCATATTGTAAATTATTCAATTATTATGATTTTATGTTATTGACTCGGGACAGGCTTCTAGGGATAGATTGAACCCGTATTTATGATTGTGTTTATGATTTATATTTATGTCTGAATTTTCGGGACTAGGTATCTATGTTAGTTGAACCCGTCTCTTTGATTGATATAATTTTTGAATATATGTGCTGCTTCCGCAATTGCATTTATCTTGTTGTAATTGTTTAATTTGTTTTGAAGGTTTAGTTCCCGCCTAGCGTAGTGAGTGAGCAAGTCCCCATTCGCTCTGATTTGGCATGTGTGTGGATTTCCCATTTCATATACGGGTCGGGTCTGGGTGCGGGGGATGTGGCGCCTTCCATTTGGGGTGCTACATCTTTAAGTGGTATCAAAGCCCTAGGTTGCAAAACCCGGGCTCTCGTGTCGTGATTGAGTCAGTTTAGGTAGTACGGCATAGGAACAACTTGTCAATGTTTGCACCGCATTGATCACGAGCATTGTTATTGAAATTTGATATAGCAATACTTGATTAAATGTGTTTAACTTAAATTTTGTCGACTTATGTGTTGCATTTTTAGTAAATACGTGCTCTTAGTGCTAATTATGTGTCATATGCACCTACTAACCGGCATGCATTACTATTTTAGATGAGTTGTGATTGTAGGATATCTTTATAACATCAAACCATGGCCAATTCTCACGATAATAACAACTCCCCACGAGCTCTTCTTTAAGGCGGGGATGATTTAAAGAAGACCTTGGGGATTTAGAGAAATTTGGGCCATTGATGATTCTCACGACAAGGTTACAAGTTGGGAATTCAAAATGGAGGTGATAACTAAATTATGGGTGAAGACTCGCATGTATAAGAAAGCAAACCATTAAGACAACAAAGTGATTGAAGATTCAGGGAGAAATTAAGATAAAAACCACAAGGGAGGATGTCAGTTCTCAGAAAGGTTTCGAAGATCAACACCTCCGATGTGGAACCTATGCTTCGCTCTTGTGGGGTCTCTAATGGTAATAGCTTTACTCAGGATGAAAGTTGTGAATTGCCAACTCTAAGCTTAAAGCCAAAAAAGGGAGATCTCTTCGCTAGGAATTGAAGGTAGGAATCGAATTAGGAAGAAGAAAAGAAAGTCAATCAACACGGCGAATACCAACTTATGGAAGATAAAGACGTTAGAAGTCCCATCATTGATCTGATCGGAATTAATTTTCAAATTCAAACTGAATTGTCTGTTGTGAGGCCGAATTGGGTGATATGGAGCAACAAATGGAAATAATAAAGAAAGTCAAAGAGCTGTTGGAGATAAATTATGTGCTCAAGTGTAAGCAATTAGAATATGAGTTTATCCCACATTGAACTCATAAAGAAGAGTCAAGGAACTTCGAGCAGAGTAACAACTAAGAGTAGGGTTTGAACATTATTAGGGGATCCATCTTTCAAGGGAGACAAGATGTCGATTCCGTGGGCTTAGAAAAAGTTGGGTTCGAGGGATTTCAATTTTGGACCGCAGGACCACACAAGTTGATACAAGGAAACTTTGAAGATTTTGAAGACCGTCGTAAAATAAGAAATGAATGACAATTCGAGGCAAGTCGTACTTAGCGAAATGAAGAACAAGTTGTCAAGCTAAAGTTTAGCACTACAGTGATAGGTGTAATACATTCATGGCACGTGCATCATACGTTGTTTAAATTATTTAAATTCTCCTAGTTATATGTGTATTTTTAACTGATATAATAGCTCCAATGTGTCGCATATTTAATTGTTTGCAATTGTATCACGTACATTGGCATTTTAACCTGACACGCATTTTAGTGTTTTACTTGATAGGAAGTTCTTTCACCTGACCTATCCAGCATCATTCTAACCGAGCTACATTCGAATCAAGATGAGGAGAAATAATTGAGTTGCTCTTTGTAAATTAAAAGGGAAAGAGGAAATACCGGGGCTCTGGAAAATAGTACTGGAGGATGGACAAAGGAAGTAGGTTACTTCAAAGTGAAGACGAGATCACCAAATCTGTGGCATACCTAGAACTGTTTTATCGGGGAAGCTATGATGAAGGAGTTGGGAATCTCCTATTCCATGGACGATAGAATGAGTTTAAAGAATCGAGACTAGAACTTGAAATCACGGTCGAGCTCGATCGGGAAATAAATTGAAATCACGGTCGTGCTCGAATGGGTCACTCTTTAAAGAAACAGTGAAATGTAAGAGGCAACAAGTAACGAGAATTCGACGAAAGGGCAAGGGATGAAATGAGAGATCTAGTACTTGATGCGATTCCAAAACCGAGGTGGATGAACTTCGAGAATAATATCGGAAGAAATAGGTACTTCGAGAGATGAGAATATGGATTTAAAGAATGCTTGGGAATTGAAACGATGGGATTAGGTACGGGAAGATCGGGGGTAGTTTGGGTTGAAGATTGCTAAAGGGTATTTATATTACAGGATTTGGATTTTGAAGATGATAGAATTATGAGGGAGCTTCTGGGAACTCCTAAATCAGCGTTGGCAAAAGAAAACCGGATCAAGTTATCACACAATAGGATGGCGTCAATAAGGGTTAATTCAACTAGGTATTCAAAGGGGTTCGATCGACGCATAACAAAACCGATAATATTAAGTCGTCAGTTATTTTCCATGATAATCCAGAAGGGAATTTGAGATGAGATAAAATGAAAAGGGTGATCATTAGAGGACTTGGGTCAGACTTCAAGGATCATCCAGAATGTTCTATCTTCGATTAAGGAATTGAATGGACTAAACGCCGAATGCAACCTTAAAGGCTCTAAGAGGATGAAGGGATAACCTGAGAAGAAGATGTGAAAGGATTCAGGTTGATAATGATGAATATCTTAATAGCGGGATTGAACTTTTAAGGTTGTCAAGAGTAGTTCCAAAAAGAGGTTGGTCTTGCTGAAAGAAGATTATAGGCGAATGAAGAGGGATCGAAGAAGGTAATAAGGGGCAGAGTTAGAATGGAAATTGAGAACTGGATTAAGCAATGGTCCATCTATCCTTCCAACCAAGTGCACACTAAAGAATGGATGATAAGTCGGGAATTGAGCCAACTCTTGGATCCGACCCTACATTTGGCCCATGAGATTTCCAACTTCGAATTTCGTTTCACAGTGAACGGTACCTTAAACATTCATGGCATATGCATACATGCAAGTTTAATTCAAATAATTTTGTTGAGAAGTGCTTTAATCGATTTCTAGTGTTAACTTCTTTGTATGGCCGACGATATATGATAGATATTTATTACCTATCCTTTTGTGTGACTTATGTGAATCTTAATTGTTGTGTTTGGTATTATGCTACTTTTCGCCTGTGATTATTTTGTGATTTAGTTGTGTTTCCTTTATTGTTTTCGAGAGACGGGGTGCTTTCATTGTTTTTTTTTTAGAGACGAGGTTCTCTCCTTGTTGCCTGAGAGACGGGGTTCTCTCCTTGTTGCTTGTGAGAGACGGGGTTCTCTCATTATTTGTTTCTGGGCGAACAGTGAATCCGAGCACAAATTCTTTTAAGGGGGAGAGATTGTAACGCCCCGACATTTCAGTCGTATAGTATAAAGTATGTGTTTTCGTAATTGCGCGTTTAAATTCTTTAATTATGTAATTGATTGTTTATTATAAATTTTAATTTTAATTAATCATTTTAGTTATAATAATTTTGATATACTTTAAAGAATATTTAAAATGGAATTTAATTTTATAATTGAAAATATTTGAAATTTAAATGAATTCTTGAATGTTATGCACTTATATGTTTTGATCGAGTGTCGTTCCTATTTAATTTGATTTCGAAATTTTGTGAAATTTTAGTATGTCGTAGATTTATGTGTTATGAACATGTATATGTGCTCGTTTCATGTTTTCGATCAAGTTTGATGTGATAACGAAATTTAATTTGAATTGTGGAACCAAATCGGGGCCTAGCGGGCAATTAGCGCACCCTTAGTTTCGTATGTGATATCTTGAGGTCGGGAACTCGGATTCAAGTTCCGTCAACTTCACTGGACTTGTATTGAAGATTTGGGTTTAATGAACCTAGCCTCATATTTTTCCAAAATTATTTGAACATCTGAACTTCAACCGAAAAGTGACTCGTCCGGAAAAACTGCCACATCTCACCATTTTAGTCATAACTCTCACCATACTTCACCAAATTAACAATGGTTGGACTTTTTGGAACCCTAACATAACCCTCTATGAGCCCTTGACCACTCCCATTCGAACCATACTTGATACAAAGAGGAAAAACCCAGCCAAGCACCTGACTTCTAGTTTCTTCTCGTCACCTTGCAAACCTTGGAGATTTTGAGTTCAAATCTCTTCCAACCTTCAACCAATTCAAGAGGTGAGTTTAGGATTGTAAAATACATTCATTTGTGATCATTTTGAACCATGTATCCCTAAATTTAAACTTGTATTGATGGAGTTTTGAAGATATGAATGAATAGTTAGGTTAAATCTCATTTCTTGATGAATTCATGCCATTCTTGCTTTGTTTCTTGAATTGATGAGTAATATAGGATCTCTATGACTTGATTGCTTCATACATATGTATGATTTTCATGGATTTTGCGTGAATGATGATCAACCATAGCTGAACCTCCATGGAAGCTTGAAGAAATGAATTTTAACTCCACCATTTGCATCCCTTTCGTGGTTGTGTGATTTGCTGCTGTTATTGTAGTTGTTTTGCTACTTTCCTTGCATTATTTTACTTCTATCTCCTTGCTCTTGATGTCCTCGAATGGCCCCTGCTACAGCTGCAAAAATGGAGACGAAACAGGGACTGGAACTCCTTGATTGCGACCTGCAGATTGCGGTCGCGCCTACGACCTCAGACAGGCTTTTTCAGGTCGCACCCGTGCCCGGATTTTGGTTGAGTTTCGGGATGAACAGTGGCTGTTGCTGGACAAGTGAGTCGTCGCGGCCGTGACCCTTTTTGGCATGTTTCTCATTGCACCCGTGACCTTGTTTGATCCCATTTTCGTGAACTTCTGCTTTGCCTATTTAAATAAAATTTGTGTGCATGTATGCTTGTGATTTGTGCATGTGGGTAGTACATTGTGCATGAGTGTATGTCTTTATATATATAAATAACGTGAGTGTGCATGTATATATATAATATATTGTGCATGGCATTATATATATATATATATATATATATATGTGTGTGTGTGTGTGTGTGTGTGTGTGTGTATATATATACGTATACATATATTGTGTGTATATTATAATTAAGGCATGCATGTACTATATTGTGTGTGTTAGTGTGGTTACCCATTACATGCACACACTAATTACATTATCTATATATATATAACCACACTAACACACACAATATAGTACATGCATGCCTTAATTATAATATACACACAATATATATGTGTACGTATGTTTATGTATAATTGTACATACTATATAATATAAGTATTATTTATTTAGTATTATTTACTATGTTGTATTTATTCTATAATTATGGAATTTATTTGTTATCTAAATTTCGTTCTTGATTTGAATACCTTTCCTTGTTTATTTTATAATTGGAAACGTGGTATATTTGAGTTATAATCGTTATTTGAAATTCATGACTTGAATTGATATGATTTATGAAATATATGGATATGAAACCTTCATGTATTGATTGAACTTGAATAAATTGCTCGCTTATGTGCTTCTAACGCATTAATTGTGCACGTAACATCTTCATAATATGTTATTGTCTCATAGGCACTTCATATCATGTTTCTCACGATTGCACGGTGTTGTCTTTTGTACAGTTTTCTCCAGGGCGGAGACTTGCCGGGTTCATAGGTTACTCTTACATATTCTTTTCTTCTTGGTATCGTTCAGTAAGGTGTAACAGGTGGGTTTCTCTACTATTAGTTAAGAAATGACCCGATATACCCTAATGTGCATGATTTCGACCAAAAGTATATCTATATCTATATCGAGACTTTCAAGGAATCAATATTTCAACGTAAAGCCTTTCTTTTGTGAATCCTACCTAATGATTTGGCGAGATCAGTGAACATAATGAATGGGGGTACGGGGCTAGTGTACGTGGCTATGCGGGGAAGCTCAGGCTGATGGGGATCTCTGTACATTAGTCCTACCAAAATCACAGAGTCCGGAACTCGCTAAGAGCTTAGTGAGAAAAGGGAGCTGAGTTTTTTTGGGGAACTCATGAACCCCCCTTTGGTCAATGAATGAGGTGGACGGGTTAGCAGGAAAAAGGTGTAGTGTATTGATTGATCGCATGAATGATTGAATGACTGAATGATTGAATGAATGAATGATTGTGAGTGAATGAATGATTGTGTGATCACTAATGAACGAATAAATAAATAAATGCACACTCAGAGTGGAGGTTGGAGAATATGCCCTCTCGTCAAGCTCACGTAATGACTGATTGAATGAATGAATTATGAAATTGATCGTTGTAATCCCGAGCGTTGTTTTCTTTGTTTTCACCCACTTGGGAAAATGTTTCAAAACCTCGCACGGGATTATAACTTGCGTGTGAGGTTGTTTAATTTTGCACTATTTATTATATTAAACCTTGTTTTATACCCACCAGTCTCCTATAGACTGAACCCGGCTTTATTTTTAGTTCTTTTGCAGGTTGGAGTGCTAGGCGGGAGTCCGAGTCTATCGAGTAATGTGGTCTAGTCCGAGTCCCCTCATTGCATATTGTAAATTGTTTAATTATTATGATTTTATGTTGTTGACTCGGGACAGGCTTCTAGGGATAGATTGAATCCGTATTTATGATTGTGTTTATGATTTATGTTTATGTCTGAATTTTCGAGACTAGGTATCTATGTTAGTTGAACCCCATCTCTTTGATTATATAATTTTTAAATATATGTTCCGCTTCCGCAATTGCATTTATCTTGTTGGAATTGTTTAATTGGCTTCGAAGGTTTAGTTCCCACCTAGCGTAGTGAGTGAGTGAGTCCCCGTTCGCTCTGATTTAGCATGTGTGTAGATTTCCCATTGCATATACGTGTCGGGTCTGAGTGCGGGGGATGTGGCGCCTTTCGTTTGGGGTGCTACAACATCGTTTTCTCATACCTTTTGTTCATGTTTACGTTGTCTCGTACATTGTTATATTGCTAGTTGGGGTTCTTCTGGGTGTCCTAATTGCCCATTCAATATGAGGCCTACTTTGTTAGCATAATCTGTTGTGAAGTACGTACCTACTACGTTTTTTATATGTGTAATGTCACGGTCCAGAAAATATGTTGTGTACTCTAGTGTGTACTCTTTGTTTCTCTGTTGCGGGGTTATGTATGCCCTTTGGAAATTAGCATGTTAGCTTAAGAGGTTATCTGTGTAGTGGCCCGTGTATGTATTTCTACCCCAATTTTTTTCATCGATTTGTATAATATTTGGCATTGTCATCATGATGGGATTCCCAATAGCAGTGGGGTGTTAGTATTCAAATGGAGGCATGATTATTGTTCTGCGGAGGAGGATGTTCTATGTAGGTTTTTATGTCACATGTACAATAATGAAGTCCCACTTGGAAGTTCCATTTGTGATGTTACAATGTGTCTATATATTGCATTCTCATAAGGTGTATTGAGTCAAAGTTTACAGTCCAAATAATAGAGGGTCACATTTATTGTGTCAACACTATCTGTTACATATCTACTACGTTTTCATCGCTATGTCGCACCATAGTGTGGAATAACTGGCCGAAATATATAGGCAGCAAAATTATTTTTACAGAAACGACTGGTCAAGCACTCACGACTGCGTGTTCATAGCTTTACTTGAACGTGAAGCCCGAAGGGGACGAGGCCAGTGGCCCAATTTGAATCATGATGTCATTGCTGGTTTGACAACCATTCTGAATAATGTCTTCAGTTGGTCCCAGGACCAAAATTACTATCTTCGGCGTCTCGATTTATTACGAAAGCCATATCATAGATTTGAATTTCTGAAATCGTCATCTGGTGTTTCTCAATCCGATGCGCAGAGGGTGTTGAATGTCCCGACTAGTACATGGGATGTACTACATACAAAGGTATGATTTCAGTTTATTTATCAACTCAGCCCAGTAGTATTAATTTGAGGAGTGGATTTATAGTCTTATAGTGACAGTTTGAATTTAACATTTGCAGGGAAACCTTAGGTGATTCTGGTATTATTATGAGGATGAGCCAGCTTGGAATTCACTTGTGCGCATCTTCAGTCACCCTATTTAATATCGTATGGTATGCTGGTTATTATATGTGTAATGCATCTATCGCCAATAAGGTATTCAAGCGTTGTTTACGTTGGCGTGTTAGAGCCTATGATTGTTGTATGTTTACCTTTGTGTGCTGGTTTCAATCTGTCTGAATTGTTGTAAGGGGTACACACGAACTTGTTAGAGTGTCTCCAGTTGCTGATAAATGTCTACATACATTATCTGTAATGTGGAAAACCCCTAAATATCTGTATTTCGAGGTGGCCCTCTTATGTATCTACCTCTCTAGAAATTTAGTGTGAAAGTAATTTTTCCCCCGTGATAGTATTTAACAAAGTGTTTCATTTATGTTTTTTGCATCAGCTTGCATATAATATTAAGATAACATGTGAGTAGTTATTCATTATGATTAGAAATGGCAAAATTACATAGATGCTAGTCGTGCATGCAACATTACATAGAATTATTGGAATTGAGACTAACACAGTACATGATATTGAAGATGATGAAAACCATACACTTGTAGTAACCATTGATGAACCCTGCCGTAAATAGCATTTTGCGTCTGTGACCATGGTGACTATGGGATCTCATCATCGGAGTCGGAGTAAATTTCAGGGTCCACGAACAAAGCCGATGAGTCATTTGGGAAGTTTGGAAATAATCTTTTCCTGAAAATCTCATGAAGTTCATCCTAATTTTCAAATCCATTGTGTCAGAAGTTAGCTTCAACAACAGTTTCCTGGTCAAAATTTAAAAAAAAAAAAATTTACAGTAACCTGCTCGTACTTAAATACAAATAACAAAAGGCATTGTTGGTATAAACATGTGGTATGTGCTGGGTAATATATGGAGGATTTATTTCAATTCGATTCTCGTCAACATCATATGTCACTCCGGGAATTTTCATGAAGCTACGAAAAGATATGTACTCGGACCTTAAACTTGAGATTCCCCTTCTTACCCGGCTTTGGGGAATTCCAGTACGTAATTTTCTTCCCAGTTCACCGGCTATCATGCCAGAAGCCCACAAGGCTTCAATCTTAGTCACCAGAACGTGGTTGCCAACGAAATCGTGAAGTTCTCCAATTCAGATTTGCTTGAAGCACGTAGAGCACGGAAACCTTGGTTGGTTGTGCCTCTCATTTCCATTCATCTTTTTTTTCTTTTAATGTTGTTTGGATATAAGTATACTTCTCTGTGGTTTTGGTTTCGCATTGTTCTGGTATTTATATATAACATTAATGTTATTCCTTTGTAATTCTGTAGATGGGAGTGAACACTGTAAGGTACCCTACCAAGGGAATCAAATCTGCAAATATCATGCGGGAATCTGGGCAGGTATGTCCTCGACTTTATTCACGCATCTCTGTTAAAGTCATGACTCTTAAAAATTTGCAGAGCTATAAATTGTCCAACTGGGCAGTACAGGAAGCTATAAATTCAACTGGGTAATGATGATACCCCACAAGAAAGGGAAACATGCCTAGACGCATTTGAAGTGGAGAATCCATTTCATTTCAGGTGCATGAATTTTCATGCAACAATTGTAAAACTAAGGAGGTTTTACTATTACTAGTCAATCATGCTCAGATTTATGACGTCATTATTGTGTCCAGTGCTCTACGAGCAATCACCAAAGTAGCCGATAAACTGAGTCAAAAACTTGCACGTTCGTATACGTCCATTGATGTGCGTGATATCGTGCCAGAATTTCGGGAGCGATACCTACGATACGAGACCTTTGTTGCCAAAACTGATGTGTTCTACGACCTTAAAACGGACAAGTTCATCGTTGGCGAAGTTTATTGCGAACAAAAAAAAAACAATGGTATGCTTGCCTCCTATTCAGTGAATTTCTAGGTACCTATTTTTACATTGACTGGTGAATATTTTGTATTTGTAGGGTGTGTTTTGGGCGAATGAGCAATCCGTTGAAAAGAAATTCATGAAGCACGACTTTAATTACTACAAGGATCTGCATATCTTGTTCAAACGGCGAAAATTCCATCTTCTACCTGGTGAACCACCCGAGCACGATCAGGACCCTGCGACCTTTATTCAAACCTCGTCCAAGGTAATGGGAGACGAAGGTGACTACGATGAATAAAACGATGGTACAAGCTGTTTTTAGTCGATAGGGTTCATTTGTAAGAAATCGAGTCAACTAACTAAGTTCGTTTCTTGATAGGGAGAACATGTTTTCAATCTTTTTTAAGTCCTGTGACTGTTGTAGATCTGAATATCTCTTTTGCTTTATTATGTATTTCAATTGAAGATACTGTTAGTCAAGAATCTTGACTATGAAAGATTTGAGAATCTATGGCAGCTGCTGTTTTGTAGTTACACCATTATTCACATTTCAAAGATTCTTAATAGCAAGTTACATTTCCACCCCTATTCCTGGACTTGTCATTTAGTGGTAATTACGCATGCAATAAAGTTGCATGCAATAAAGCTGCGTGCCAGGTAAATATATGAATTGTGTTTTCATCTAATGCCCCACCTATTTTTGTTGTTTACCAAGTCACTTTCTCCCGTAAAATCCATAAATAATGGTCATTGTGGAGGGAAAAAGATGCACTAGAACATCTTCACCATAGAAAACATTCAACCTTCCGTAACATATCATAACCACTAGCTCCACAACAACTGCAATGCCTCGCCAGCGTTGTGAATGTGTGCCCGTCTTCTTAACCGACATTGAGCCATGTTGTGCTTGTTCCGAGCGGATTCTTATCATGGAGCTATACGAGTTTACGGGGAAAAACTTTATGAACGAACCTCAAACTATGGCTCTCGCCGTCGAGGAGATTGCACGAAACATGAGCCGGTGATTGGACATCGACATGTCTTCGGGTGAAGTTAGTCGTCATATCATAAAGCTTCGAAAACTCTACATCGAGTTTCGAATGTTTACGTACAAGGTCGGGTTCACGTACCATGGCCTACCTAACATGGTGCATGTTAATGACCAATATTTTCGTTATTTTGGTGTCTGGGTAATGAATTTCACAAACTTAACCAAATATATTTTGGTAAATGTACTCCTTGATTAACAACAACTTGTACGTACTGTCATATCATTCTTCATGGATACGTAGGAGAGCAAGCAGGATCGTCGTTTTTGTAGTCGCGCTTCTCTTACTACCATGAGTAGGACTTTGTATTTCGGTCCTCAATGGCCGTACTACTTCCGGGAGAGCCTCAGACCAACTTTGTGGATCCCGACGTGTTCTCCGACAACGAGTATTAATCAACCTGAACTTTGGCAGCTTCCATGCAATTATGTTCGCTATCGTGTGTATTGTGGGTCTTGTATGCGGTTTCCTTTAGCTTCAGTTTCTGTTTGATGTTTGATCCTATCATGTTCCTTTTGAGATACTCAGACATTGCGTATGAATTCAATTTCCAGTTCCAATTTTCCAAGCCAAATTTCCAATCCCAATTTCCATTTCATTGCTTATGTATTCAATTTTCCAGGCCCAACAGTGTTCAAGTTTAATTAAAAGTAATGTGTAAATTTTTGAACCCGGTAGATAACATTACAAACAAAAGTCTTAACAGCTTACGTGGACAATTCAAACCTAAATTCATTTGTCCAGCACATAAATTAAACCATACCTACATAGTTGCAGAGGGTTGTTTAAGTTCCAACACAGTCAAGTAGGAAATAAAAACATTAGCATACCGAACCTCAAAGTACATCCAATCACAAAGTTAGAAATTAATTAAGGAAATGCCTCAAACTCCGAACGAAAGTGCTGTAAACATTCAATGGCACGCCGTAAAAAGCGCGTAGATTGCCGTGATTGTTGGGGAGGTTATGGGCAGCCCACATTACTTCCTCTGTGCTGAGATCTTCAAGCGAAATTAACGCGTCATAGATGCCGTCCTGTTTTGCGTCAACATCAGTCTTCGGTGCGTGGGGCATGTTCGTAGAACTTGGGGTAAACTATCCAGCGGAGGAGCTTATGGTAACTTGAGCAGGTTCCATTAAATCGTTCATCAAATCCTTTATCTGGGATGCATCAATGTTAGATGAACGGCGGCGCTTAGAGGTGCTTTTCCTAGACTCTACGCTATCAATGCTTAGCGGGGACATTAATGTGGCGTCATCCCCTTCTTCATCGAGGTCAATGTGATTATTCGAACGAGGCATGTTGTTGTCATTTAGGCCACCAAGGCTACCTCTAGCTTGCTTATAACGATTTCCAAGAGTCAACAAACGCATCGCCAACATCTACCGCTGAATTTTCGGTGGCCCTATCCGCTCCAAACAAAATAGTCCATCTGTCCAGCCATGGGAATGCTTTCCCATGAACCAACTTCACACCCTCTTTGTACACCTAAACGAATATTCCTCCATGTCCCGCAGCACTTCTCCCTCTATTGGGTCGACCTCCATTTGGGTACGTATGATGTTATGGAGCATTGCACAAGCTAGGATGGTCCAATTTTGGACCTTGATTGGCTACCAGGACCGACTGCGTAAAATGGCACACCGTCCTTTCAAAAGGCAAAAGGCTTGCTCTATCATGTTCCTCGCCTTGCTGTAGCATAGGTTGAATAGTTCCTTAGGAGTTTGTGGGGCATGCATTCCTGCACCCCATTCTTTAAGATGGTAGCGAATCCCCCGGTACGGTGTAAGGAACCCATCGGTGTTAGCGTATCCGCAATCAGTAAGGTAATAGCTACCTAAAGAAATGGAGAAAATCCTTATATTGCTTTTTGTTCAATATGACGATATGGAAAACAATAAATTCATGGCTCTTAGAGGATGAAATTCCATACCTATTGGCACTCTAAGGCCGTTGGGACGGTGTAAGCATCACATAACACACAACTGTCGGCGGCGGAGCCTTCCCACCCAGCAAGCACATATATGAAATTCATTTGCGTGTTGCAAACTCCAAGAACATTTACAGCGACTGTGCCTTTCCTAGTGCGATACTTAGGTTGGTCCTTCTGGCAAATAATAACCTTAACGTATGTTCCATCCAAGGCACCAAGATACCCCTACAAATGACCAAATAAGCAAACTTAGAACAAATCATATAAACAGGGATAAATACAAGTTATAAAAGACAACAAAATAAACTGAGCTGATGTGCGTGTACCTATTTTTACGAGGCATACAGCATATGTAAATTGCAAAACAATGGAATGCACTCAAACTTACCTTGAAATGCTTCCACGATTCCGTTGAGCAAGTTTAAGGGATAGCAACCGGTTCAATTAGCGACACATTACAGATACAAAGCACCACCTTTAAAGTTTGTCGAAAATAGCCGCTAATGGTATACCCTGAACAAAAGAAATCACCCTTCACGGTACGATTTTTATGATGGTGTGCTAAGATATTCAAAAACACGGCAACCTTACAAGGAATAGTCACAAACCTCTCATGTGTGAGACCCCCGAAATGTTCTAAAAGATAACACAAACGGCAAAACGCATTCCTATCCATTCTAAGATTATCAATGCAGTTTTGATCGCTCACTTGCGTAAATCAGCGCAAATGTTTCAACTGATTCTGTTGGTTAGCAATGATTGAATAACTACGCTTACGTGAATCTCCTTTCTTTCTCCACCGTTTGGTTATGCAAAATATATAACAAGTAGAGCAACGAAAGGGTCACAGCAGTACGTTTAAGAACAAATTCTACCCATGCTAAAAAATGTAACCATATGTATGGTTCCATTTCAAGGTAGTATGGCAAATCTGCAAACGGCATCGAAAGTTTAAAATGAAATCCACGTTCTATCAAGCTAACAAATTCTTCTTATATGTGAGTCGAATATAAGATAGAAATACATAACACCACAATAGAATATGCAACATATCGGACATCAAAACCCAGCACATGTTCATATCCAATATTGGCCTCACTAATCAGCAAAAACTATCACTGAACACACATTCACGGCACATGACCATGTACACAAACCCAAGATCATTAAGAAGAGGAACCAGTTAACCGACGACTAAACTACAGAGCAGTAGTTGATTTTTGAAGAATAAAGATGGTACTACCTCCTTAGCTGCAGTTTTGTTCACTGTCGGAGCTTACCGAAAACACGAAAACCTGCTGCCAGAACCAATAAAAACATTCAGCAGCAAATTTGTTACGAAGGTGAACTTCTACAACGGCTAAGCGGAAGAAATTCTTACCAAATTGGCCTACCAGTACCAAGATGTGATATGATATGGCGATCCCCTATTTTGCGAACCCTAGCAGAAGTCCAGCAAATGATAAAGCGTATGTAATAAGCTGATTTCAGGGTCATAACTTGGCAATACAAAAAAATGTACAGTGACGAGCAAACCATGAATAAAAACAACGGCACTTAATAACAGCTGAAATTGGAGATGAGATATCAGACTTAATTGGTGAACATTACGGGCTACAGCGGGGCCAAATATTAAAATCAATTGGCCAGCAAAGGCTAGTACACAATACCAAACACGCAATTACCCTTCCTTGCTCAACTCTAGGTGAGCTAATAACACTACCAAATGGTTCCTAAGATTTTTAATAAATATGACAATGTAAATTTGTATATTTATATACATCATTTTTTTTTCTTTTTTTAGATGTATATTTTATTTGAAATTTTATATATATTATGACATATATATTTAAAGTGTATTAGGTGGATTTTAAAAAATGTTAGAAAATATGTGGAAATGACGTGGCAAGGTGTGGTAATTCCACATCATCAACTTGGACACGTCAACTGATTTCCGGCGATAATTTGGCAATTTCCAGCAAATTTGTTGATACGTTGAATATTCATTGAAATATTGGGCTTAGAATTGGTTGTATTTTCCTCCACTATTTGAATTGATTGTGGATAATTGATTGGACTTAATGGTTTCTTGTAGGAATTTATATTTTACAAGAATGGAAGAACATTTGGAGGAATATGTGTTTGAAGAAGTCCAAGTGATTGAAAAAGGGCCCACTACGTTCCAATTTCAAGGCCACGGAAGTGCTCTATTCTTATCACCTAATTAAGTGGCCCATTTCTCTTGGATTAAATGTTTATAGCCCATGCAACAATGAGGATTAATTCACAAGTTAATGGGGGCAACACGTTCACAAGAGTCCATGACCTCCACCTTTGTCTTTGGATATTAAATCACAACAGAAAGTGGCGCACGTTCTTGCTGTTACAATTTGGGCATTATTTTGGAGAATTAAAAACCCACTTAATGACAAGAGTGTGGCAGCCAACGTGGGAGAAAGATGGGTGTTACTTTGAGGGATTAAGTCTCCAATTCATGGCAGATCATGGGGCAACGACGTGGGGAATATGGAGCAAAAAGGTTGATACTCCTTGGCACTACATAAAGCACGCAGCCGGGAAGAGATTTGGGGCATCACACTAGTTTATTCTTCTTTCCTTTGTTTTGTTGAAACTATGTTGCTATTTTATTTGCATGCTTTGAATTTCGTTATGAATTTCTAGTTCGTTTATAGTTGGGATTTTCCAAGCATGCTTTATGTTTTGTGAGACAATTTTCTTTGGTTGATTAATTCAAGTTATCCGTTTTATTTCCGATTTCATGCCATTGGGTTTTGCCTTATTCTTTGATTTTGGCACCGAATCTTAGAGTTAGCAATTCACATACAGCTAGTTAATTCGTTTGGTGGAGTCTAGCCGGGCAATTAACAAAGTAGCAATCAACACTAGGTTGTTAAGTTCGGCTGATTTTGTGTTGTGGAATAATTCGGTCTAATTAGGCGAAGTAGGAGTTTCTACTTAGTCGGTTAGGGTTAGTGTTTCTTTAGTTCGTAAAGCAATTAGTTAATTGAATCTTGGAAGGAGTTTCTGAAAAGGTTATTAGCTAATTAGGGAATAGTCTTTAGGAGTTTCTTCAGATTATTCTAAAAATACGAAGAAACGAGGGAGCCTAAGGTAACTGGTAACTATAGCTAGCCTAACGAGGAGTTAATCACCCTGTCCGTGATCATAGTCTGATGCATGCGTAGGAAAATCCCGGCTATTTGTTATCTACTGAATTAATCTAAGTGTCAGCTGCGTTTAGTTGTTAATTATTTGTTTATTTTGTCTCGTTTTGTTTATTTCATTAGTTTAATCCAAAACTTGACAAACCCCCCCTATTTTAATTGTTCGTTTTATTTTCTTGGCATATTAAAGGAGTACAAATTCGTCCAGTCCCCGTGGATCGTTACCCGTTGCCACTATTCTACATTTTAATCGTGTGCAATAATTGGGACTTATTATTGGTGGTCTCAACACCCATCATTTGTCATTGAATTGACACACTTTTTGAGTTAGTGGACACATTTGTCGCCGGAAAGATAAGTGTCCCGAAAATGCTAGTTGGGGTTCATTGGCATCCCGATTTTGTATTTTTCCCTATAACTATTAAATAATTTATACTATAAATGAATATTTGAAAATCCAAAATCCGTCCGAATCCACCTTATATCCGTGTAAAGAGGATATTATTCAAATCCGTTCGACTCATAAACGAATAAGGATATGATAATCATATATTCAATCCGTTTAAAATCAATTGAGAAAGCAATAACTAGGGTTTCTCTCTTGTTTCTCTCTTTTTTTCCTCTAGTCGACATCTTCTTCGCATAAGTATTTTTTTTAGATCTCTGTTTTGTTTTCAAATTGAGATCCAGATCTCTGGATCTCTATTTTCTATTTTACATTGTTTCTCTTTGTTTTGGTTGTTTCTCTTGTATGAAAGTTGTTTTTCTCTCGAATGAGAGCAGTTTTACTTTCTTTTCGTTTAATGCACAGTGCTCTTATTGGTGCTTTAAGCGTCCGTTTCTCTCGTCACTTATTGATGGTTGCATCTACTTCAAAATTAAATGAGGAGAATACACGCCTGATCACAAGTTGACCTGTATGACTCAGGCTTTAACAGCTAAAGAATCTGCAATCGTTGAGATTACAGTGGTGGTGATGAAATTAAGTTTGACTACCTATTGAAGTATTAGTTCTATCTTTGAGAATGTTAGATTTTGTTCTATTAGAGGTGAAGCAACTATGATTGTCCACAAATTTATTACAATTGCGTCCTTCATCCTGGGTTATTTTTTTGATTTTTTCGATGTTCCTTTGTATATTCTGATTGTTTATACCTTTCATTGTATCTGTGTTCCAAATTTTTGATGATAAAGCTCCGCTAAAATGTTTTACGGTTAGTATAAAAGCCAAATATCTATATATTTAGCACCGTTATTTGAGGAGTAAAACTATTGAATATTGATCGTTGACTCGTGATCTCAAATCGAAATGGCCCAAATCTAACTTGATTGCTCAACTAACTCGTTTGCACTGTGCGTGTGTTGCGTACCTTATTAAACAAGGTCGAGTCGTCTGAGCATACGGTAAAAATTAAAATTATCAACGGCAATTAATGAGGAATATTTTTTGTTAATATATATCTAATTACTTTTATAGTATTTATATTCAAATTGCTGATTCACTTTTCCATACCTTCCATTACCCATATGGGTTTAAGACTTGAGATTTTATGGTGGTGCAGTTCACGCCAAGCCACCATCAAATTGCAGAGGTACAGTGTGATATGGGGACTAAATAATGACATCAGAGTATGTAGGTAAAATGTAATATTACAGTTACAGTCCATACCTCATACGCCACCAGCAAAATTACGGGTTTAGTGTGCTACAATATGTTAAGTTACTGTTACAGACCCCACTGTAGACGAATAAATAAACTTTAGTTTATTAATTTAATTTTCTATTTAATATTTTGAAATTATCCTAAATTTAATTTCAAAGTTAAATAGTTAAAATTAAATTGATATTATAATATTTATTTTATCAACAAATCAAGTGATGACACGTGTCAAAGTGACATGTTTTGACCAATCAAATCAATTCTTGCAGTCAAAGAAAGCCAAGACAAATTATATGGCGACATTTGGCGTATTGCATCACACCGACCAATCAAATTCAAGTCTTATTTGATATTATCTCTTTAAAAAATATAAGAGATAATTATTAAATAGGCTTTGACTTGAAGCACAAGTCTTGAATCCTACACCTATATAAAGGGGTCATGTGTAGTTCATTCAACACACAACACGAATTCAAGAAAGGCTAAAAACCTCTCTACGAATTCGAGAAAGGCTAAAAACCTCTCTAAAAGTTCAAGAAAGGCTAAAAACCTTTCTTCCCGAAGTTATCAA
The DNA here is from genome assembly GCA_037501455.1 of Lantana camara. Classification (NCBI taxonomy): domain Eukaryota; kingdom Viridiplantae; phylum Streptophyta; class Magnoliopsida; order Lamiales; family Verbenaceae; genus Lantana; species Lantana camara. The sequence goes on from CM074861.1 coordinate 95,657,195, forward strand.
ATTTAGGCATTTGATTTGTTATCAAGGCGTTATACCGGTGAATCGGCGTTATTATTCAAGGTAAATTGTAGCGCCTGAGCGTAAGGCACCACATCCCCCGCACCGAGACCCGACCCGTATATGAAATGGAAAATCCATACACGTGCTAAATCACGGCGAACGGGGACATAACCCACACGCTAAGCTAGGCGGGAGCTAACCCTTAGACGATTCAACAACGGAATATAGAAAAAAAAAATCAGAGTTGCGATAAATAAAGCGGAAACAATTCAACATATATACTTATAGGTACCAACGCATATCAATACATATTGTATTTACATATAGGTACCAACACTTACAATCCGTACAGTAGCCATCACGGCCCCAAACAAAACGCAACACTCCATATATGAACATAATACAAAAATAATAATAACAAGTATATATGAGTGTAAAGGAAATGCTAGACACCAATGCAAGACTAGACGACTCGTATTCCCGCCTAGCACTCCCAAACCAGCACAAAACAACTGAAAATAAACCGGGTTCAGTCTAAAAGAGACTGGTGGGTATAAAAACGGGGCGTAATACATAATACAACAGAATTTAAACACATACATGCAAGTCTTAATCCCGTGTGAAGTTTGAAAAGGACCTTTTCCAAGTGGCAAAACAAAGAAGACATCAACGGGATTACGACTATCATTTTCGTTCATAATTAATCATAGGGTTTAAGGCCCGGCGAGTAGGCGTGCATTATCTCCAACCATCTCCTCGTGTAAACATTTAATAATTCATTAGTTATCATACATGTCTTTTGTGCACATACATTCATGATCATAATCATATATATACACCTTTTTCCTCCGGGTGGTGGACGGGTTTGCGAGGCCCGACCACCTCATGCATTGACCCAGGAGGGTACATGAATCCCCCAAGGGCGCTCAACTACCATTCCACGCTAATCTCCTAGTGAGGTCCAGTCTTTGTTAAATAGTTGGGACTAGCACATGGGATCACCGTCGGCCCTTGCCTCCCCGGATAGCCACATGTGCTAGGTCCCGGGCCCGTGCATTCATTATCATGCTCTCGCCAAAATATAAGGTAGGATTCATAAAGAAAAGGCTTGCATTTGAAATCATTTACTCGAGAAAAGACTCTAAATACATATATTATACATTTTGGCGTAAACTTTACACATTGGTCGTATATAGGGTCATTTTTTAACTAGTAGAAGATAAACCCACCTTGAAGCGGCAAAAGAAGAAAAGCAAGAGCCTCAAAGGTCGCCCCCGTCTCCAACCAAACCCGAATCTGTGCAAAAGAGGTAGTGTGAGACTCAACATGACCATATACGACGCTCAGCTAGGTTATGCATATGATATGAGATGCATAAAATGTGAAAATCATGTTATGATGCCATATAAACAAATAATTCATTCAAAACGTTCCATGCTTGAAGGTTACACATTCAATCGTTCATAACTTTCACAAATCATATTAAAACGAATCATAAACTTGATACATTAATCATAACACGTCATAATACATTTTAGCAAGGAATAGAGTCATAAAAGAGGTGGAGGAAGATCAAACAAGCGAAGAAAAACAAGAAAAATGGAACCGGAGTAACGAAAAAAAATGCAGGATAAAATCCACCCCCATGGATTCTGTCCAGAAGCCTACTGACTCAAATCCACCCCCATGGATTTGGGTCAGTAGCCAAAAAAAAAAAAAAAAAAAAACCACAAACCAGGGAAAAATGAAATGGAAGCCAAAAATCACCAAGCCAACACAAAACTCAACCTAAAAGCACCCTAAATCATGTCATGAACTCATATATTCAAGCTATATCACATTAAACAACAAGAACTTCAAGTAATGCATCAAGAAGTCATCATCAAATTCATATCTTCAAGCTTCAAGAAGTCAAGTTCAAGCATCCACCATAATCAAGCAAAACAAGTTCATAACCAACTAATTACATGCCTTAGGAACACATAATATTCATGAAATTCAAAGGAAATTAAAGGATTCAAATGATCAACCAAAAGGGGCAAGAAACACACTATTCAACATCATCTCCTAATCTACTACATGAATGGATGAAACCAAGCAAAAGTCACCATAAAATGAATACCAAGAGCTATACTACTCAAAAATATGCTTACCTTCAAAAATAGGTGAGAAATGGTAGGGAGATGAGCTCAATTCTCCAAAGTTTTGGCTATGGGGTTTTCCTCTTCTTCTTCTCTCTTCTCCTTGTTCTTTGTGGCTGAATTTTCGGGAATGAAGGGGGTGGGATTTCGGTTGGGGCTGATAGGAAGAGAGAGAGAGTGATGCAAGTGGCTTAGGTCAAGGGTTTAGGGTCTAAAGGCGTTAATTAGGGCAATATCTTAAAGAAAAGTCAAGAGTTTGTCGTTTTAGGCGCAAGGTGCTCGTTTCGGTTGAGATTTGGGAATCTAAATGGTCTTAGAAAAATAGGAGGCTTATCCTATTGAACCCAAATCGTCGATACGAGTCCAATAAAGGTGACGGAACTCGATTCCGAGTTCCCGAGCTCAAGTTATCACATAATACACAAAATTCAATCATACCAAGTTACCACGAAAAACAAAAATCGAAACGAAATCAAACAAGCCATAATCATACGCACGTAAAGAAATACGTTTAAAATCCGAATAAAATTCAAGTAAAATAAGAAAATACTACAAAGATAACAAGAATAAGATAAATAACGAAAGTTAAAACAATTAAAGTGCGCAAGTAGTAAACACATACATCATACCTGTACGGCCGAATGGTCGGGGCGTTAGATAAATTCACGGAATTACCAACGAGTTCATCGGCGTTCTTGGCGGAATTCTCCAAAAATCCGGCGTTTGATTCGCAAACAAGTCAAAAGACCTGCGAATTAATGTTATTCAAGCTAAATTTAAAGTTGAAGAAGATCAAAACACCAAATTCATCAAGAACCGGTTGAAGATTCAACAACTCTAAATCCGAAGGAAGACTCAGAGGATCAAGTGAAGATTGAAGACCCATTTTTAAATGAATTTTCAAATAATTTGTATTATTTATTCGATATTGACTAAAAATCAATAAACACGAATTTTTAGTGCAAACAGATTGGCACGCCCAGTGGGACTTATCCTGTCTCTCATCTCTTCTCTTCCGTATCGAATTTCTACTTCCACGAGTTCTTTATGGCTCCCAAGAAGGATCAACTCGCGCTAAAGAACAAGGAAGTTAACCAAAGTTCAAAATCTTCTACACATGGTCATCTTGACGACTCAAGATCATCTGATGGCTCGACTCCTCCGATTCCAAAGGAAACTAACCCGAAGGAAACTCCCTTTAGAGAGAATACTAAGGGAACAGAAACGATGACAGATGGAGATCAAGTCGCGCAAATGGCTCAGGCGATAGCTCATCTGCAACAGGCTTTGGAAGAAAAGGATTTCCAGATCGCCTAACTCATGAGCAAACTAGAAAACAACGATCCTGTCCTGTCTAGCCACAATCCTCGGACTCCTTCAGTTCAGATCACCGATGGAAAACAAGTGAATCTTCGTCCTCAAAAACACGACTCTACGTGGACAAATCACTCTGTCGCCGCTTTATCTGTTCAAGAACTGCAGGACATGATAACCAACACGATTCGAGCTTAGTATGGTGCTTCGTATTAGAATTCTCTATCATATGCAAAACCATACACTAAGCGAATCGACTCCCTAAGAATGCCAATGGGTTATCAACCACCGAATTTTCAGCAGTTCGAGGGCAAAGGCAACCCGAAGCAACATGTCGCCCACTTCGTAGAAACTTGCAATAACGAGGGGACATATGGAGATCATTTGGTCAAGCAGCTCGTATGATCGCTTAAAGGAAACGCGTTTGATTGGTACATCGACTTAGAGCCCGAATCGATCAACAGTTGGGATCAGATGGAGAGAGAATTTTTCAATCGGTTTTACAGTACTCACCGTACAGTAAACATGATTGAACTCAACAATGCGAAACAGTGGAAAGACGAACCCTTTGTGGATTACATTAACCGTTGGCAATCACTAAGCCTCAACTGCAAAGACAAACTCTCAGAATTATCCGCAGTTGAAATGTGAATTCAGCGGATGAATTGGGAACTTCTCTATATCTTACAAGGAATCAAACCCCGCAGCTTTGAAGAATTGGCTACTCGTGCTCATGATTTGGAACTTGTTATTGTCAATGGTGAAGTTAACTTCTCAACGAGAAATCAAGAAAAAGAATATCCCTTTTTAGACTCAGATGTACCCGATATCTTTGATGAACTATTAGCTAAGAAGTTGATTGAGCTCCCCAAACCAAAACGTCTAAATGAAAGTGGAAGGGTTGATGACCCTAAATATTACAAGTATCATCGAGTCATTAGTCACCCCACAGAAAAGTGTTTTGTGATTAAAGAAAAGATCATAGAACTTGTAAATAATGGAAAGATCATCCTTGACGATGGAGATACTATACAAGTGAATACCACCATCATCACAACTTTATCAGATGTCGATGGGGCAAAAGAAGTATCATGTATCATCAAAGAAATCAAATTCAGCAAGTGGATACAGACCGCCAGAAAAATATTGGGGGCAACTAAAATTCAAGTTCAAGTATTTACTCCCTGATAAGAGTATAAACTGTCAAATATACTCCTTAAATATGAGTATAAACTATTTAGAAGTCTAAGTTTTATAAACTCCCTGATACGAGCGTAAACTGTCTATAAATTCAAATTCAAGACTCCTTGATATGAGGATAAATTGTCTACAAATCCAAATCAATACTCTTTAATGTGAGTATAAACTGTTTAAAATAAAATTCAATTGATGCTTCTTAACATGAGTATAAACTATTTTCAAATCCAAATTCAAATGTACTCCTTAACACGAGTATAAACTGTTTAAAATCAAGTTAAAGTTACTCCTTAACACGAGAATAAACTGTTTTAAATTCAAGTTACTCCTTGACATGAGTATAAAATATCTAACAAAAAAAAAAAAAAAAACTCCTTGACACGAGTATAAATTGTCTTCAAGTTTATAAAATAAAAATTGAACTACGTCATGACTTGATCCTCTTAAGGGGGTATGTAGGCAACTTGAATTAAACTTCAAGCTCAGTCACATCTTCAAAAAATAGTTATGTCCAATAAATTTGAGTACTTCAAGTCCCGCCTTCGCATGAATATTCGGCATGTTTTTCGCCGAGCCTTGAAGTGGGGGCATTTGTAGACAGATAAATAAACTTTAGTTTATTAATTTAATTTGCTATTTAATATTTTGAAATTATCCTAAATTTAATTTCAAAGTTAAATAGTTAAAATTAAATTGATATTATAATGTTTATTTTATCAACAAATCAAGTGATGACACGTGTCAAAGTGACATGTTTTGACCAATCAAATCAAGTCTTGCAGTCAAAGAAAGCCAAGACAAATTATATGGCGATATGTGGCGTATTGCATCACACCGACCAATCAAATTCAAGTCTTATTTGATATTATCTCTTTAAAAAATATAAGAGATAATTAGTAAATAGGCTTTGACTTGAAGCACAAGTCTTGAATCCTACACCTATATAAAGGGGTCATGTGTAGTTAATTCAACACACAACACGAATTCAAGAAAGGCTAAAAACCTCTCTACGAATTAAAGAAAGGCTAAAAACCTCTCTAAAAGTTCAAGAAAGGCTAAAAACCTTTCTTCCTGAAGTTATCAAATTTAGGCATTTGATTTGTTATCAAGGCATTATAACGGCGAATCGGCGTCATTATTCAAGGTAAATTCACGGAATTACCAACAAGTTCATCGGCGTTCTTGGCGGAATTCTCCAAAAATCCGGCGTTTGATTCGTAAACAAGTCAAAAGACCTGCGAATTAACGTTATTCAAGCTAAATTTGAAGTTGAAGAAGATCAAAACACCAAATTCATCAAGAACCGGTTGAAGATTCAACAACTTTAAATCCGAAGGAAGAATCAGAGGATCAAGTGAAGATTGAAAACCCATTTTTAATTGAATTTTCAAATAGTTTGTATTATTTATTCGATATTGACTAAAAATCAATAAACACGAATTTTTAGTGCAAACACCCACAAATATCAAATTTTTTATGGAGGATTTATTTATCGATTCTCTTTCTCAAATACGAGTATCTTATTCTTTATACCAAAAGGAAGCATCAAATGATCATGAACCTAAAACAGTATGAATCCTAATTGTATTTATATCTATCAAGACTTTTTTTTTTTTTTTTTTTTTTTTTTGTGTTGCTGAAAATCTATCAAAATTTATTTGTCTGTATTGTTTTTTAAGCAACTGTGACTTGCTCGTGAAGAGAAGGAACTTTGCACATTTTTGGGGATAAATATAATTTTTAATTAATTAATTTTAGCCTATATTATATTTTATTCGTCCAAAGGAGATTAGAAATTGCCACATGGCAGATGTGTCAACGTGGCAAATGGTCCCCAATTATTTTTAATTAAGGGGAAAATTACGATTTTAATTGTGATTTAATTCTCAATAATTACAATTAGTCATGCAGATGGAATTTGATTGAGATATGGCGAAATTCTGTTAGTTAGATAAATAGCAATAGCATGATACATTAACTAAATTTATGGCTCTCCGACAATAATAATAATAAAATTAAACCCTAACAAAAGACTTTCATACTGAAGATTTAACAAATAACTTAAATTTAAAAAATAAAAAATAAAAAAAAAAAGAAGAAGAAGTGGTGAATGTCTATCGATGATAAGAGCATCTTTGATGTAAGAGCTAATTCAGCCAACATCACCAATAATCCAGATCGCAGAGAGCGTATACCTGAGCAGGTAGCGACAGAGAAGTATTAGATCTGAAATGAATCACAAAAAGCGTAGATATGAGAAGCTAGCGGCGGAGCACCATTAGATCTGAAATGATAGAGGCAGATAATGTTCAAATGACATGTAACGCCCCAATTTTCGGAAGTTCAGGCAAGCACGCCACGTGCAGGTCTTCGGGAGTTGGGGGTCTATTTTAATTATTTCATTTATTTATTTATAACTTTCATCATATTATATGCATCACATCTCTTTACATTTATATAAATTGTTATTCATGAGAATTATATGAACTACTTGATATATATGATTTAATTGTATTAAACGTCCTCATTTGCTCTTTTGTGTGAATTCTTGTACTTAATTGTATTTCATGGTTTGGAGTTAAGTGATCTTTTGTGTAGAGATGGGACATAATTGCATGAATTTAAATTAGAGAGGGACTTAGTTGCAAATTGTGGTGATTCATCATAAGTTAGTGGAAGAGATATAACATTGTATGTATACATTCATCTCTTATACTTGATCATCACATTTTCATCAAATTTCCACACACTTTCACATACAAGAAATCGGTATTTACACCTTAAGAAGGGAAGGAAGAATTTTACCATCATCCAAGCCATAATTTGAAGGATTTGAGGAGCTAGCATCATCATCTTCATCATCTTGCCATTTCATTCCATTTCTAGCTCATATTAAGGTATAGCATGGACTTATATGAATTTCTTGATTGGTGTAGAAGTAGGGTTCATGAATTATTTGATGAATTCTTGCGATATTTGAGCTAGAAGCATGATTAGAATGATTAGAATGGAAACTTGCATGAATATCTTGAAGTTTTTGAAAATTGGAAGCATGTGGATAATATGGGGTTTTCATGAGAATTCTTGATGCTTTGATGTGTGAATCTTGGTTTATTTGTTGGATAAGTGAAGTATAATGTGTATTTGATATGTTTCAACAAGTGTTACGGAGTGATCTTGCATTTTGTTGTTGTTTTGGTTGATTTTGGCATGAAATCCCTTGTTTTTCCCCTGTTTTGCTGCTGCTGCGTACTTGGTCGCGCCCGTGACCTGATTTATGCGTAAAATTGGTCGCGCCCGCGACCCCATTTTGGCCAACTTTCGAATTTTGGAAAATTACATGAAAAATTCGAAAAAATATTAGGTCGCGCCCACGACCATCTTGTGAAGGGCGCGACCTCACCAGAATCTACATTTTGTCCAACTTCGGACTTACACCATTTTCACCTCGTTTTGAATTAGAAAACGTGTCATATACCGTTAGAAAGGTCTTTGTGTCTAGTTTCATACCCAATAAACAAAACTCAATTCTAAATTCTAGAACTCAAGTTATTTTGGGGTTTTCTACAGTGTGTGCATTTTTATAAATTGTCGATTTTTGCCAAACTTCACCAAAACCTTTTATATTGCATTCTTTTCATTTCCTCGGCCCCGTATGTGACCTACATGACTTTTATGCTTACTTAAGGGAAAATTATGCTCCTATTTGACACTTCTTGATACTTTATTTGGGAATTTGGGCACATTCATAATATTTATTGATTGTAAACACATGACTAACATCGCATGACATTGTCGTTCGTCTTAGATGGTTCATACGAGTCGAGTCTCACCTACACTTATCCTTGTTACACAGATCATGGTCCCGGAGTCGAGGAGCCCGCTCTTTAGAGTTTTTTTCCACTTTTGTTGGTTGGTGAAGGTGAGGTTTTAATTTCTAGTTATAGAACCCTTATAACCCTATGTGAATTTTCGGCCAAAAGTATTTATATATCTATGGATTTCAAACTTATGATTTTCATATGATTTGATAAAACGGATTGAACAAGATTGATTGATTGTCTTTGGCGAGTAACTATTGGTCACGCTGGGCCCCGAGGGTAGCGTATGGAGCCAACCGGGAAAGCATGGGCTGACGGGTAACTCCTGCACTATCCTCACCATTTGGGATCACCTCTGAATCCACCAAGAGGTTTGGTGGAAGAAGAAATCCCGTACGTGAGAGTCATGTTCCCGACGTACACCATGATTGGATAGTTGGGTCTTGCAAGCCCGCCATCACCCGGAGGAATAAGAGATCATGAAATTGCTATGTGATTGCACATAAATAACTTGTATGGACACTTAATAAATTGAAACATTCACGCTTATTCACTATTGGAGAAAAGTTGGAGATTGCCCTCACTCGTCGGGCCACGGATTGAATTGATAATTAATTGATTCTCTAAATTGGTTAAGTTATAATCTCGGGCGAGGATTCCTTCTATTCTTGAACTTATATAGTGTTTCTTTATAAAAGCTTACCCGAGATTATCGCTTGCATGATATGTGCGCTATATGTAACTAAACCCCTCACTTAGTCTGCGGTAGACTGACACCCCACATTTTCAGATTTTGCAGGTGTAGTGCTAGGCGAGTTTCGAGTCCTTTTGGTCAAGTCTAGCATTTCATTCATATTTTGGGCATTTACATAATTTTGTTATATGTGAAGCTTATGTTTAGAACTTGAAATGTATGTTATGGAAACAATGAACAAGCTTGATTTTGGAGTTAATGAAAATGCTAATGAGATGTATGTAAGGATTATGCTTCCACTTTTAGTTATGCTTTGGTTGTATTATTTAAGGGTTAGCCCGCCTAGCTAGTGTTGCGTTTTTTTATTGTCTCCCGTTCGCTATAGGCTTAAGTCATGTATGGGTGCTCGTTCCATATGTGGATTGAAATATAGTGTGGGGGATGTGGTGCCCTTGCGTTAAGGGTGCTAAATCCTAAGGTGGTATCAGAGCCCGGTTGCAAAACCGCAGTTCTAGCATCGTGTCTTGTGAGTTTAAGTCGTGCAGCATAGGATTATTTGTTATTTGCAAGTCTTGTATTCTCTTTGAACCTATTTGAAATTCTTTGAAATACTTGGCCTATATGATTATGTGAGCTATTTGTCCTATGAGAATTTAATTATATTCATTCATACTTGTTAATCCAACATGCATGTACAGTGCTTGTAATTTCGGGATGCCTCGTGGAAGACCTCGTAGAGAGCATTCCCCCGGTCATCGACATGACCATCGTGACCGAACTTCACCTCCACCCCCACAAGTACAACCTCAGGACTTCTTAATTTCTATGGTTCAGTTAATAGACCAAAGATTGCGAGATTATGTTCCTCCTGCCCTACCAGCTCCTCCACTAGCACCACCGGCCCCAATCTCGGTTACTTTGAGGGAATTTCAAAATCAACATCCACCCCGATTTTTCAAAGGAAACTATATGCAAGCCGAACAGTGGCTCAAAGAGGTTGAGCGAATTTGGGAGCTTATTCCTTGTGAGACTCGAGAGAAGGCTAGTTGTACCCTCACCTTCATTCAAGGAGAAGCTTACGTTTGGTGGGAGAGTACCAAAATCGTGCTTGATGCCGTCGAAGAGGAGGTTACATGGGAAGTCTTTGTAAGGGAATTTAAGAATAAATTCATTCCACCCTCATCCCATACCAAGAGACTCAAGGAATTCACGGAGCTTAAATAGGGAGAAAAATCTGTTTCTGAGTATATAGCAAACTTTGAGAGATTATCCAAATATGCTCCTAATATTGCAAGTGACGATTTTCACGAAGCTATGCAATTTGTACAAGGCTTGAGACCAGACATTCAAGCTGTAATGGAAGCTGTCAATACAAGCACATGGAAGAAGGCTACCACCAAAGCTCTCAGGGTTGAGGATTCAGTTAATGCTCGGAGATCCACATATCAAGCAAGTCAGGGTTTCGGTTCAGGATCGAGGTCAAATTATAACCCCGAAAAAAGGCCAATCAATTATAATATCACTCCACCATCGCCTAAGGGCCCGATGAAGAAAGTTAAGCCACAAATGCCATAAGTGTCGGTTCAGAAAGCTCCACGGGTTACTCCTGCTGCACCACCCTCTACCGGAAAGGCGGGTTGTACGTATTGTGGATGGCCTACCCGTACCTATGAGAATTGTCGACGTCATTTGCACCTTTGCTTGATTTGTGGGAGTGCGATCACATAGTAGATGGGTGTCCAGATAAAAAGGATCCACCGCCCGGGGGGTCAAAGGCCGCTTGTTAGAGCTCGTGCATAAACCTTGGAAGGCGAGGAAGTGGATGCAAATGTGGATCCTGCTGCCATTGTTGAAGGTACCATTTGCATTCATGGCATCAACATACACACTTTATTTGATCCGGGGGCTACCCATTCTTTCATTTCTTGCGATATTTCTATGAAATTACCTCTATGTGTTACTTTTTCTTCTGCATATTATGTTGTGAGTACTCCTTTTGGTGATAGTATAAAAACTAATCGAGTTTTTAGAGAGGTGCCGATGAGTATTGAAGGTCGGGTTTTCTCTACGGATTTCATTGAATTATCTATATCTCGGTATGGATCTATCTTGGGAATAGATTGGCTTTACAAGCACTATGCGACTGTTGATTGTCGGACTAAGAGAATTCAGTTGTGTTCAGAAATTATAACGGGTCGAAGCTCTAAAACCGTGCCTTTATTATCTTTTTCGGAAGCTCAGAAATTAGTGTGTGATGGGGCTACGGGATTCATAGCCTATATACTTAATCAACCCAAGGATCAGATGAAGTTAGAAGAGACAGAAGTGGTTAAGGAGTTTCTCGAAGTGTTTCCGAAAAATTTAGATTCATTGCCGCCGGAAAGGGAGATAGAATTTGTGATTGACTTGTATCCGAACGCCAAGCCATATTCTAAAACTCCATATCGGATGGCTCCGGTAGAATTGAAAGATCTAAAGGTACAACTTGATGGTCTTTTGGAAGTTGGATACATTAGACCAAGTTCGTCACCGTGGGGTGCGCCGGTGTTATTTGTAAAGAAGAAAGATGGTACTTTGAGTATGTGTATTGATTATCGGGAGCTAAATCGGATGACAATTAAGAATAAATATCCCCTTCCACACATCGAAGAGTTGTTTGATATACTCCAAGGATCCAAAGTTTATTCGAAGCTTGACATAAGACAAGGGTATTATCAATTACGGATCCGAGCCGAGGATATTCCGAAGACGGGTTTCAATACGAGATATAGGCATTATGAATTCGTGGTTATGCCTTTTGGTTTGACAAATGCTCCTGCCGCTTTTATGGACATGATGCATAGAATTTTCCGGCCCTTTCTTGATAAGTTTGTTGTGATCTTTATTGACGATATTTTGGTTTTCTCTAAGTCGGTTGAGGAACATGCAAGGCATCTCAAGCTTGTGTTGAAAACATTGAAGGAACACCAATTGTTTGCAAAATTTAGTAAATGTGAGTTTTGGATTGACCGAGTTTCTTTCTTGGGCCATATTATTTCGGGGAATAGACTAGAAGTTGATCCTTCTAAAATTGAGGCGGTAATGAAGTGGGAGAGACTAAGGAATGCCTCCGAAATTAAAAGTTTCTTAGGACTGGCGGGTTACTATAGGCGATTTTTGCAAGATTTTTCTAAAATTTCCGCCCCTTTGACTCGGTTAACAAAGAAAGATGTTAAGTATGAATGGAATGAAAGCTGTGAAAGGAGTTTCAATGTTTTGAAAGAGAAATTGGTTTCAGCCCCGGTTCTAAGTCTTCCAGAGGGCTTGGAAGGATATGCAGTCTATACGGATGCATCTAGAGAAGGTTTGGGGTGTGTTTTAACTCAAAATGGCAAAGTTATTGCTTATGCTTCTCGGGAGCTGAAGGAGTATGAGAGGAATTATCCGACACATAATTTAGAGCTTGCAGCGATAATATTTGCACTTGGAAAATGGAGACATTATTTGTATGGAGTTACATTTGAGATTTTCACGGATCATAAGAGTCTCCAATATTTATTTACATAGAAAGATCTTAATTTGAGGCAACGAAGATGGATGGAACAGTTAGAAGATTATGATTGTGTGATCAAGTATCATCCCGGGAAAGCTAATGTAGTTGCCGATGCTTTAAGCCGGAAAGTTGGTGTTTCGAATTTAGAGATTGGAGAAAGTGGTAAGATCGAGCCTATGGTGATAAGAGCCTGAGTATTCGATATCTCGATTCAACCGGAATTGAAATCTAGATTGTTTGAGGCTCAAGGTAAAGATCCGGAAGTGCAAAAGTTGGTAGCTAAGGCAAGAGAGGATCCGGAAAGTCCATTTGGGTTCGATGAAGTCGGTTTCCTTCGCTTTAAAAACCGAGTGGTAGTGCCCGATGAATTGAAAAAGGTATTATTGAAAGAAGCTCACAAATCGGCATATTCAATACATCCAAGAGGAAACAAAATGTATAAGGAGTTGAAGCAATTTTACTGGTGGCGTGGATTAAAGAAAAATGTGGCCGAGTTTGTAAGATGTTGTTTAACGTGTCAGAAAGTTAAAGCTGAACATCAAAAGCCCGGAGGTCTGTTACAGCAGTTGCCTATTCCCGAGTGGAAGTGGGAACAGGTGACGATGGATTTTATATCCGGGCTACCTAGAGTGAATGGTGGCTACGATGGTATCTGGGTGATTGTTGATCGGTTAACTAAATCTGCTCATTTCTTACCAGTTCGAATGTCTTTTAAGATTCGAAAATTGGCTGAATTTATAATAGAGAGATAGTTCGCCTTCATAAGATTCCGGTGAGTATTGTTTCGGATAGGATCCTCGTTTTACTTCTAAATTATGGCAAGAATTGTAAGGTATTCTGGGAACGAAGCTTCAGTTTAGCACGACTTTTCATCCTCAAACCGATGGTCAATCAGAAAGGGTGATACGATATTTGGAAGATTTGCTCCGGTCTTGTGCCTTAGATTTTCAAAAGTCGTGGTGTGATCAACTTCCATTAATCGAGTTTGCATATAACAATAGTCACCAATCTTCTATCGGCATGGCTCCTTATGAGTTACTTTACGGTCGGAAGTATCGGTCCCCGTTATTCTTTGATCTAGAAGAGTGGAAATAGACGAAACAAGAAGGACTAAAGAAAGAAGAGAAACTTGAGAAATCTTCTAAGGCCGTAGGAACCATGATTGAGAAAGTTCAGCTTATACAACAACGGATGCAGGCTGCACAAGATAGGCAGAAAAGTTACGCTGATATTCGCCGGAGAGATCTTAAGTTTGAAACCGGAGATGGGGTTTTCTTAAAAGTATCTCCAAGAAAGGGGTTTTCTCATATTGGAAAGGGAGGAAAGCTTAACCCTCGTTATTTGGGTCAGTTCGAGATTCTTGAGAGAATTGGGGAAGTAGCTTACAGATTGGATCTACCTCCTAATCTTACCGGAAGAATTCACAACGTTTTTCACGTATCTCAACTACGGAAGTATTATCCGGATGAAACAGAAATTCTCCCCGTTGAAAAAGTGGAGTTGGAACCGAATTTATCCTTCATTCAGAAGCCAGTTAGAATTTTGGACAGAAAGTATCAAGAATTGAGGAATCGGCGAATTCCTATGGTCAAAGTATTATGGAGAAGTGATAAAACTGAAGAGATGACTTGGGAGCCGGAAGAGAAAATGAAAAGGTTCCATCCAGAGTTATTTCCTTCCGATCAGTGAATCTGGGGACCAGATTCTTCTAGGGGGGGAGAGTTGTAACGCCCCAATTTTCGGAAGTTCAGGTAAGCACGTCGCGTGCAGGTCTTCGGGAGTTGGGGGTCTATTTTAATTATTTCATTTATTTAGTTAAAACTTTCATCATATTATATGTATCACATCTCTTTACATTTATATAAATTGTTATTCATGAGAATTATATGAACTACTTGATATATATGATTTAATTGTATTAAATGTCCTCATTTGCTCTTTTATGTGAATTCTTGTACTTAATTGTATTTCATGGTTTGGAGTTAAGTGATCTTTTGTGTAGAGATGGGACTTAATTGCATGAATTTAAATTAGAGAGGGACTTAGTTGCAAATTGTGGTGATTCATCATAAGTCAGTGGAAGAGACATAACATTGTATGTATACATTCATCTCTTATACTTGATCATCACATTTTCATCAAATTTCCACACACTTTCACATACAAGAAATCGGTATTTACACCTTAAGAAGGGACGGAAGAATTTTACCATCATCCAAACCATAATTTGAAGGATTTGAGGAGCTAGCATCATCATCTTCATCATCTTGCCATTTCATTCCAATTCTAGCTCATATTAAGGTATAGCATGGACTTGTATGAATTTCTTGATTGGTGTAGAAGTAGAGTTCATGAATTATTTGATGAATTCTTGCAATATTTGAGCTAGAAGCATGATTAGAATGATTAGAATGGAAACATGCATGAATATCTTGAAGTTTTTGGAAATTGGAAGCATGTGGATAATATGGGGTTTTATGAGAATTCTTAATGCTTTGATGTGTGAATCTTGGTTTGTTTGTTGGATAAGTGAAGTATAATGTGTATTTGATGTGTTTCAACAAGTGTTATGGAGTGATCTTGCATTTTGTTGTTGTTTTGGTTGATTTTGGCATGAAATCCCCTGTTTTTCCCCTGTTTTGCTGCTGCTGCGTACTTGGTCGCGCCCGCGACCCCATTTTGGCCAACTTTCGACTTTTGGAAAATTGCATGAAAAATTCAAAAAAATATTAGGTCGCGCCCACGACCCCACCAGAATCTGCATTTTGTCCAACTTCGGACTTACGCCATTTTCACCTCGCCTTGAATTAGAAAACGTGTCATATACCGTTGGAAAGGTCTTTGTGTCTAGTTTCATACCCAATAAACAAAACTCAATTCTAAATTCTAGAACTCAAGTTATTTTGGGGTTTTCTACAGTGTGTGCATTTTTATAAATTGTCGATTTTTGCCAAACTTCACCAAAACCTTTTATATTGCATTCTTTTCATTTCCTCGGCCCCGTATGTGACCTACATGACTTTTATGCTTACTTAAGTGATAATTATGCTCCTATTTGACACTTCTTGATACTTTATTTGGGAATTTGGGAACATTCATAATATTTATTGATTGTAGACACATGATTAACAACGCATGACATTGCCATTCGTCTTAAATGGTTCATACGAGTCGAGTCTCACCTACACTTGTCCTTGTTACATAGATCACGTTCCCGAAGTCGAGGAGCCCGCTCTTTAGAGTTTCTTTCCACTTTTGTTGGTTGGTGAAGGTGAGGTTTTAAATTCTAGTTATAGAACCCTTATAACCCTATGTGAATTTTCGGCCAAAAGTATTGATATATCTATGGATTTCAAACTTATGATTTTCAAATGATTTAATAAAACGGATTGAACAAGATTGATTGATTGTCTTTGGCTAGTAACTATTGTTCACGCTGGGCCCCGAGGGTAGTGTATGGAGCCAACCGGGAAAGCATGGGCTGACGGGTAACTCCTGCACTATCCTCACCATTTGGAATCACCTCTGAATCCACCAGGAGGTTTGGTGGAGGAAGAAATCCCGTGCGTGGGAGTCATGTTCCCGACGTACACCATGATTGGATGGTTGGGTCTTGCAAGCCGCCATCACCCGGAGGAAGAAGGGATCATGAAATTGCTATGTGATTGCACATAAATAACTTGTATGGACACTTAATAAATTGAAACATTCACGCTTGTTCACTATTGGGGAAAGGTTGGAGATTGTCCTCACTCGCCGGGCCACGGATTGAATTGATAATTAATTGATTTGCTGAATTGGTTAAGTTGTAATCTCGGGCAAGGATTCTTTCTATTCTTGAACTTATACAATGTTTCTTTATAAAAGCTTACCCGAGATTATGGCTTGCATGATATGTGCGCTATATGTAACTAAAGCCCTCACTCAGTCTGTGGTAGACTGACACCCCACATTTTCAGATTTTGCAGGTGTAGTGCTAGGCGGGTTTCGAGTCCTTTTGGTCAAGTCTAGCATTTCATTCATATTTTGGGCATTTACATAATTTTGTTATATGTGAAGCTTATGCTTAGTATAGTTTGATGATAAGAACTTGAAATGTATGTTATGGAAACAATGAACAAGCTTGATTTTGGAGTTAATGAAAATGCTAATGAGATGTATGTAAGGATTATGCTTCCGCTTTTAGTTATGCTTTGGTTGTATTATTTGAGGGTTAGCCCGCCTAGCTAGTGTTGCGTTTTTTTATTATCTCCCATTCGCTATAGGCTTGATTCATGTATGGGTGCTCGTTCCATATGTGGATTGAACTATAGTGCGGGGGATGTGGTGCCCTTGCGTTAAGGGTGCTACATGACAGAGGCAAATTTAAAAGGATAATGATAGATAATGGCAGTAAAACAAAATTGAGATGCTCACGACGGAACAAATTTAAATCAATCCGACGATAGAGTCTGGAACAGATCTGAACCGATTGTGGAGCCGTATTCTCCACCGTTGAATCACAGCTTCAATTAACTTTAATCTTCTAGGTAGAGAATTGGTAGAGAGAAGTAAAAATTGATATTTTTTAAGCAAGCGTACGATCAAATTAAATAAACATAATTAATGTATCTTTCGATAAGATTGTTCAATGCCCGTTCCAAGCAAATTAATTTAAAAAGGTCAACCAAGAAAATTAGTTGGCAGTAGCCAAGTTTTTTGGTTAACACCAATTTTTCGGACGATTCTTAAGTTTTGGCTCAAGATAATATCAATTATAATGCACGAATTTGTGTTTGTGACCATAATATACTTCAAAACAAAAAAATAATCAAATTAATTGGTCAAAAATATTACTTGAGTTATAATATAGTTTGATGGAACAACTTTAAATCTTAGGTCAATTGTCCAACTGCTTAAGTATGTCTACAATTTAGCATAGGGAGTAGTACTCATTCGTATCAGCTGTGGATGTACTGGTCTAAAAAACAAAGTTTAATTTAATTAGACATAGTATTACCTTAGTATTCAGTTATTATATGAAGACCAAGTTTTATATGATAATGGGGAATAATGCAATGATAGGTACGGTAGATTTTTACGTTCAAAAATTTGAATAGATTTCTTGTTAGATGTAATTATCAAAGCGACTAATTCTTCCTGTTTTTTGGAATACAACAACAACAACAAAAAAAAAAAAAAAACGTGTCATGATTCAATTGTTATCGTACAATGATAATAAAAGACTTAGGATTGACTGAGATTAATTATAATTTTGTTCGATATTAATTATTCAACCAATTATTCATGCATAAACACTTCTAAAAATATCATTTTATCATATTGTATCGTATCAGACAATCGTATCGAACACTATGTTTGACACTCCTAACGTGAGAAATTAAAAAAAAAAAAAAATGCATGTCATTGTATTTGTATCTGTTGTGTTCTTATTCGTATATGATAGTCAATAAGTCAAACTGCAAAATTTCATTGTTAGTGTAATTGTGCACGCCAGTTCCTCCAATTGGGCGCATTAACAACGTACTTGCAAGTTTAGTACAAGAAAAATTAGGATAACTTAAAGCCGTCACAGTGCATTGCAAGCAATATATATGTCAAAATTAATTGTTTCTGGTGTAGATTGGTTGTTAGAAATGGATATTAGTTTAATATGAAAACTTAGAGCCATATATAAATAAGAAATTAAATGATTCCCTCAACTAGTTTCTGATAAATTATGCACTAATTTGTAACATTTGTTTCTCTTGGCGTCTGAGGTGTACTTTGGATTAACTTGACATGCATGCATGTAGCGCCAGCAAAGACTCCCCATGCTAAAATATATAATCGCAACTATTTCTGGTATCTGTCCGGCAACAAATATACAAACACGATACAATAAAAAAATAATGATACGAATTTCTATTAAATATTGATAAATATTTAATACGATCATGATCCGAAAAAATAATTTTTTAAAAAATACTGTTCGTGCATTTAGGAAAACTGATCGGTATATGCATTTCATTTTACTTGTTTTATTAACTTAATATATATGGTCAATTAAGCCATTAATGGAGAACAAAAAAAAAAAAGGCTCAACCCCAACAAATATCCAACATAAGTATAACGTTTTTCTTTTTTTTGTTCGGGGGTGGGGGAAATGTAAATTTTATATTTACCAAACCAAAGAGAAATTTAGGAAATTAGAATTAATTAATGAAAGCTGGATGCAGCTTTTAGTCCATAAGCTAGAGGAAACTATCTCCAAAATATTTAAATTCTAGAAAGGAAAATATTTCCTGAGGTGGAATAAAATATTGGGTAGGTTCTAGCATGAATCTTAATTATTTGATTCCATTTTAACGTGACTCAATTATAAATCTTAGTTTTAAATTATATTATAATCAGGCATTGTGCCAGCTTCTAGGGTAAACATTTATTTTATTATTAGTACAATTATTATTTTGTAAATATGTAAGCGTTGGTTTTAAACTAATGATAATGTCAACTAAATTTTATTGTAATTTGTGGGTGGCGCAATAGTTCTTCACGATACGTGTGATATAAATAATTAATATTATCAACTTGTAATGATGTGGTATTACTTTTTCTATAAGGCTTTTACATGATATTAGTAAAAACAATGCGTTGGACATTAAATATAAAATTTATTTATATTTTTTATAATTAAATTATTAAAATAAAATTTTTTAATCTTAATTAAATATGATCTCAATTCGCTTGTAATTTTGGAGAAAACAATTTTACATGTTCAAATATAACAACTAATTAAAATTTTAAATTAATACTCACATATGATGCAAAAGAAACAATTCTAAAATTATTCATTTATCGCTTTGTGTCATGTTATTGTTGAGCATCATATTCTACGTTTCTCAATTGTTAAATCTAAATACTAATTTGTTTGTATCATATTTATGTTTGTGCCTCGTAAACATTTACTTATATAAAAAAGTTATATTTGTATCATACTAATTTGTGTTGTATTTTATTTTAATGTTAATTTTATAATTTATTTTATGACTCTTTGTATATAAGTGAGTGTTTATGACTCACGAATACAAATATGATGCAACACAAATTAATACTTAGATTTAACAAGTAAGAGACGTCTAACATGATGCTCGACAGCGACATAACATAACGCGATAAAAAAATATTTTTAGAAGTTTTTTTTTTTTTTTTTTTTTGCATCATACGTGAGTATTAATTTAAAATTGTAAGTTTTTTAAATTTATATATGTAAGTGTATTTTAAAAAATTAGTCAATTAAGGTCACATTATGATATTTAATTAAGATTAAAAATTATATTTTAAATAATTATGTATTAATAATTTAATTATTAAAAATATTTACATAAATCATATATTTAATGTGCAATGCACAATTTTTTTGAGTATGCAATAAATATTTGAATCCCTCAGATTACTATAATGGTGTGTGTTTATTTAAATAAAAAAAAAACCCAAATACTTTGATCAATATGGGGGTCGGAGGCTCTGACGGTCGATTTTGACCGTTTTCCCAAAAAAAATAAAAAAAAAATTACTAGCTATATATTAATCCCATTAAATAAAAAATATTAACTCAGACAAAAATTGAATTTTCAACTAAAACTAGTAACATAATATAAATAATTCCATGTGTGATGATGCAATTTATATAAATTTTTATTTTTTTAAGTTAAATCAATCACAAGATAAATAATTTAATTTAATTAGTTGTCGAGAATCTTATTTGTTTTCACACTCCTCCTATCTGTCCCCATCATCATTTTGACATTTTCCCATTCTCTCTATATTAATATATACACCTCAACCTGGAGATATATAGGCCACATCATCATCACTGCTTTGTCCAATTATAGCATTACAAACACACCGAGAACACACACATTTTTCAAACATACATATCAGAGAATCAAAAAAGATAATGGGGAGATCAGAGATTAGTGTTGAAGAAGTGAAATCATCTCCATTTTCAGGCATCAACGTGAACAAGGTGCCTTTGTTTGCATTGAACCATGTCTCCTTTGTCTGCAAATCGGTCAAGAAATCTGTCCAATTCTATGCACAAGTTCTGGGTTTTGTCCTTGTCAAAAGGCCCTCTTCCTTCGACTTCGAAGGGGCTTGGTACGTACATTTATACCATTCTTTTCCTTTTCCATTTTTTTTTTTTTTTTTTTTTTTTTTCCCTTTCTCTAGCTCATTTCCATAAATCGAGAATGAACCATTGTAAAGCTCTCCCTATCAATGGTACCTGTGTTCCCAAGAACTCGAACTCGTGACTTTTGATTAAGTTAGTATGACGTCGAATCATTAAGTTACACTACTGAGTGATTCCCCCCCCCCCCCCCCCCCTTTTTTTTTTGGTCTGCGTGATAATAGGCCAATAACATTTACATGTAGTAAAATGTCATACGTACATATGTTCTTTTAGCTAGTTTGATACTTTCACATTTAATTACAATTCCTCGGTTTTGATTCTCTTCTTTACTTCGGTTAATGTATAATTTTTAGTTAGAAATTGACTCACTAGCCTTACAATCTATTTATCAAGAGGTAATTTATATTTGTGATGTGATTACACAACTAGCACAAAATTAAACAAAATCGATGAATGGAATGTTACATTTTTTTAAAGAAATTTCTACGTATTCTTTTCCATTTGGTTCTATATCACACTGGATTCTGACTCCCAAGTCAAGTCGAACCACTAAATATAAAACTCTCCCACAAATAGTAACTACATATTTAGTGATCAAATATGAACATCGAACCATTAAACTACACCAATTGGTAAATTTTCCAGTGTTGACGGGCCAAAACTCAAGATAATTACAACAATTTATTTTACACAAAATAATTAGCTAGGGACTTATTTTTTGCGTTGAAAAGTTTTTAGTACTCCAATGCAATTCATCCCCATCGATTCCAACCATAAGCAATGAAAAAAGATATTTTTGTCAATTTTCTAATTCTATTTGTTGTGCATTAGCATGTTTTTACATGTAGGCCAAATTCTTGACGTGCCATGTGATCTTCCTAGTTGAAATTATATGTAGATAACTATACATTTCGTATCTTACATTTTTGAGAAAATTATTAAAATCGTCCTCTAAAATGAGTCAATTTTAGTTTTGGTCCCAATAGTTGTCAATGTCTCACTTTTGGTCTCATAAAGTGAAATTTTTCTTAATTTTGGTCCCATTGACCACTTTCCGTCCAAGATAACGTTTGACAGTTAAAAAAGTTACTTTTTAATACTTTGATTCTTTTATATTTTCAAAACTACCCAAAACTATTTAAATTGTATATTTTCACCCCAAACAAAATATATTATATATTATATATAATATATAATATATATGAATTATATATTATAATACGTATATACACATATATAATACGTGTACATATATATATATATATATAATATAATATAATATACACATATATATATATATATATATATGAATAATACGTATAATATAATATAATATATATATATTATATGTATATATACACACACATATATATATGAATAATACGTATAATATAATATAATATATATATTATATGTATATATACACACACATATATATATATATATATATATATATATATATATAATAAATATACATATATATTATATTTTATATATATATATATATATATATATATATATATATATAATACGTATGATATAATATTATATATATAATATGTTTTAACAGTAAAAGTAATTTTTTTAACGTAGTAAAAAGTAACTTTTTTAAGAAAATAGGGTAAAAAGTAACTTTTTTAACTGTTAAACGTTAATCTTGGACGGAAAGTGGTTAATTGGAACAAAATTAAGAAAAATGTCAATTTATAGGAACAAAAGTGAGACATTGGCAACTGTTGGGACTAAAACTAAAAGTGACTCTGTAACATCCCGCTCGTCCTATAAATAAGGTACGTCACTTTTAAACCTTTTTATGTGTGTAATTATGTGATTTTGTGCTTTGCACGGCCCTATTTTGAACTCTTTAAGAGTTTAGGGGCTTGTTTGCAATTTTCTCTTTTTGGAGGGGTCTTTCGGTCATTCCTTGTTCGATCGAGATTTTGACCTTTTTGACCCCTTCAACGCGTTTAGGGCAGCGAAACGAGTCCGTGGACTCTGAGTTTGCCCAATTCTGACGTCGTTAGCCCTTTCTGCCGATCGTTTCTTCGCGCGAGGACCGGGTTAAATATCGATCTTCATCGTTTTGCGTGCCAGACTCCAGCTTCAGCTCTCTCTCTCCCTCCTCCAGCGATTTAAACACTGTGCACACACACTCGGAGGTGTATTTTCACACACTAGTCCAAACTTGCCCGTTTCTCGACGGATTTCGACGAACCACTAGTGCTTTTCGACGGGCTCGACGACGCGGTCACAACCGTACCAAGTAATCGGCCAACCGGCGACCGACGGAGGAGAAACCGCCGGATTTCAGTCGCGCGCGGAGGGTGGTGGCGGACCGCGGCTTCGCCGCCCATTCGCGGCGGTCTCCGGCGGACTTCCGGCGACACGCGCCACCAGCCCAGGTAAAGGAGCTTCCGGCGTGTTTTTCTGGACAGACGGCGCCGCCATCGGGGCGGCGAGGAGGCCGCACGCGCCGCCTGAAGCTCGCGGGGGCGGCGGCGGTTACTGTAGCGGCGTGTTTCGCCGCTTTCCGGCGACTTTTTCCGACGGGGCTTGGTGGTTTCCGAATGTTTTCGACCTCCTGGTTTCATTTCCGGCATCAGATTTGGACGAATCGCGGCGTAGGTGGCGGTTCCGGCGAGTGGCGCACCGGCGGCTTTTCGGCAGCGGATTTGGCCCTCTTCCGGTGGGTTTTTGGTGGTGGTTCCTTCACGGAAGTTGCTCAGAATATTGGAACGTAGCGGATAGCGTTGGCCCCGACTCGAGAACCGGCCGGCGGCGGCGAACCGGTGGCGGACCGGTCTGGACCGGCGGTCCAATTTTTCAGGCGACTTTTTCCGGGTTTTGGCTTGGGGCTTTCGTAGGGCTCGTTACGGGCTTTCCAACGGTATGTCCGGATTTTATTTTCGTTTAACGGTTTGCGTTTAATTTCTGTTTTCGTTCTAGGGTTTTGGTTCGATTTTTCTTTAACGAAGTCCTGTGTGTTTGGTATTTTCTGAAATTGGTTGAGGGCTTTTGTCGAGCATGCCGAGGCGTACGTTTCTGTCCTTCCGGGGAATTTTCCGACCACCGGAGGTGGTGGTCCGGCGGCTGCACGTGGCGGTTCGGCCGGCTACGGTGGCGGCTTTCCGGCGACTTTCGGTCAGCGGGTTCCTTTCGTTGTGGTGAGTCCAACGCCACTTTCCGTTCGTCAATCGGATGTCCGGTTGATTTTATGTGAATTTTTGAAGTCGTTGTATTTGCTTTCGTTAATTGTTTTAATTGTAATTTCGGCCTTGTATGAATTATGAAATGGAAATTGTGAATTTTATGATATATGAAAGCTTGATTCGTGACTTAGTGAATTTAATTGCCTCATTATTTGCCTACTAATTTGAGAATAATTATTGTTAAGGGGTGTTAGTTTAATTTTTAGAAATTAATTGATTATGAATTTCATGAAATGTAAGAAATGAATTATGAAAAGATACGTTGTTTTTAATTTGAATAAATTGATCAAGTATGCCAATTATTTTTTTATACCGTGAAATATGCCAATGTATAATTTATAAATATATTGCTATGTAATTCATGTTTAATTTCGTGAGACTTTGTGCATAGTATGATTTGAATTCTTTATGTCTTAATTTATCCTATGTAATTAATGTTAGGAATTTTATAAGCTATGCATATTTTGATATGTATTATGAATTGTAATATGCTCTGAATGACTTGATTGAATAAATATGGATTATATGTTGCATCATTTGTATTCGTGAGCATGGCCGTGCGTCTGTTTGGTTGTTTTTGGAGTCTGAGTCTGTGTTGTGTGTTCAGTTGTTCAGGGGTTATCCAGGGAGTGTCTGTCAGCTGTCTGGGTTTCAGTGGGACTTCTTGGCCAGTGTTTTCCGTGTTCGTCGGTGTACGGTGAGGTTTTCTTTCTTTTAGTTAAAGCGACCTAAAACCCTACGTGTATTTTGAAGCCTGCATGTGAACTATATATATATATATGTATATAGATATGTGTTCGGATATGTATTTTGTGGGAATTGACCCCTTTGTTATGAAATCATTTGAAAAACGGTTTGGTATACGTATATGTATTTTACGTTTGTTTGTTTTGAAAAGGGTTGGTGTGTGTGAACGTTTTGAAAATAGCGAGATTATGACTCTGGAGATATGTCGGAAAATTATGAAATTTCGAAATCAACTAAAAATATGAATTATGAATTATGAACTTTGAAATGGGCCCCGGGGAAGTGGTATGTGATTCTCGGGTCGACCATGGGGTCGCCGGGCTCTCACATCAACACGACTCCACCAACGGGAGACGTAGATCTCCTATGCCGACGGAGCGCTTCGGGCTGGCCGTCGAAGGAGCGGGCGGGATCCCCCGACTCATGTTATGACGAGAGAACGGGGTTGAGGATGGCCATCCTCATCCCTAACCGGAGATGGAGGATTGTTTATGGATTTTGTAAGTTTTGTTCGCTTTGATTATGATTATGAAAGGAGTAACTTGGTTCGAAACTCGTTCTCGCCGAGTTAGTTTGATTTCGATTATGAAAATGGTTCGTGAAACGGGAATGGACTAATAATTAATAAAATTGGTTGATTTTGGCCACTGCGCCTTAACTCCTTTATATATTTACTATCACGGGAAAATGTTTTGGATTGCAAAAACCATGCCCCGGTTCATGAACTTTTAAATTTGATATATGCTCTGCTCGTATGTATATGTATAGGTGCGTGTGTTAGCCCCCTCACCAGTCGTTAGGACTGACCCCTCTTCGTTGTTTCTTTTTCCCCCCTTCTTTTGTTTGAGTTGCACGTTTGCTTTGGGAGCTCGTTGGTGCTAGGCGGTTGAGTCGAGTCTTTCGTTTTGTTCGGGTTGAGTCGGTCTTTGGATTTGTATTGGGTTTTGCATTCGTTTGAATTTGATTTAATTTGTTTAATGTATAAGTTTAATTTATTCGCTTTGTTATGCCACTATGAACAGATTTATGTTTAAGTTTTGAATATATGCATTTTCGGGACAGGTTAGGACAGGTGAGTGGAACTAGTTGAACCCGTTTAGTTGATGTTTATTTATTCTCTGGATTGTATGAATTCGGTTCGTTGCATGAAGTTTTTGAAAGTTCATATTTTGAAATGCTTCCGCATTCTGCTTTTGTTTTCTCTTGCGTACTCTGTACAGGGTCTAGACCGCCTAGCCTTAGGTTGGATTTTGGTTTGTCACCCGTTCGCTGTGACTTGGGGCGTGTGCGGATTTCCCATTTCGTACATGTGTCGGGGCATAGTGCGGGGGTGTGGCGCCCAACCGCTCGGGGTGTTACAGACTCACCTTAAGGGACGATTTTAATAATTTTTTTCTAGATTTTTATATTATTGTCAACTATTTTTCCAGGTTGTTCAACCACGGAATTGGAATCCATTTGCTAGAATCCGAAAATGTCACCAAAAAGAATGGCAAAATAAATCCAAAAGACAACCACATTTCATTCCAATGCTCAGATATGAATCTTATCATTCATCAATTGGAAGAAATGAAGATAGAGTACGTAAAAGCTGTGGTAAAAGAAGGTGGGATAATTGTGGATCAAATTTTCTTCCATGATCCTGATGGTTATATGGTTGAGATTTGCACTTGTCAAAATTTGCCTGCAGTCCTTCCGATCTCCTCTTGCCCTCTTCAAAAGATGCCAAATCCCAACACTAACCTCACTTCGTCTCCGTCGTCGTCGTCGCCATCCTTATATGGTACGTAAATCTCAATATCGAGTTATGTTCGTATCAGTTTTACTTGCATTGAAAAATAGGGATGACTATAAG
This sequence comes from Lantana camara, assembly GCA_037501455.1. Taxonomy (NCBI): domain Eukaryota; kingdom Viridiplantae; phylum Streptophyta; class Magnoliopsida; order Lamiales; family Verbenaceae; genus Lantana; species Lantana camara. The sequence continues at coordinate 95,683,878 of CM074861.1, forward strand.
TTAATCACTTTAATTTGAAAGACTACTATATAGCTCCTGGGGTAATTCTAGCCCGAGCCAGGCTCGGCCAAACCGGTGTAACGAGGGGGCGAGTGTTTTACACTTACCCTGTGGTTGGTGGAAAATTTAGGGAAAGTGACCAATCAAATGGCAAGTGTAATACACTTGCCCTTTAATTGGTTGGGGTTCGGCCAAGCCGGGTTTGGGTTAAAATTTTCCTAGCTCCTGGCATACATTTGCGATAAATATGTTAAACTTCCATAAATATCCTTGAAAATAACCCATGTTGAAATCGTAAGTTGTGGCATTTTTGAAAGTTTTGTACATTTATTACATCTTCCTGGTGACGAGGAGTAGGCCCCGTGAGCTATTTCCTTATTTGATTTGGTCGTTCAGGTGAGGTTTAATTCTAGATATATAGAACCCATATAACCCTATGTGATGCTTTAAGTCAAAAATGTATCTATATATCTATAGTTTTCAAATGTTAGTGGTTTTCAAAGGATTTACCGAACTATTGCATTGTCCTGATTGATTGATTGATTGATTGATTGTTTTGGCGAGTATCGTATTACACTGTGGGCCCGAGGGTAGTGGCTTGAGCCAACCGAGAAAGCATGGGTTGAAGGGTAACTCGAGCTCTATCCTCACCAAATTGGGATGACCCCTGAACCCCCTAGGAGATTAGGGGAGAAAGGAGTTCCGGGCTTAGGGATTCATGTACCCTCTGCCCAGATTGATTGGATGGTGGGGCCTTGCAATCCCACCATCACCTGGAGGAAAAAGGAGTTATTGAAATTGCTAATTGTGCACTGTAAAATAATTGTTTGATCACCTAATCACATAATAATTGATTGATTGTACACAGTCGGAGTAAGGTTAGAGATTTTCCCTCACTCATCGGGCCACTAATTGATTGTATTGCATTGATTAAGTTGATAAATTGAATTAGTTGTAACCTTAGGCTAGAAATTATTCTATCCTTGAACTCTTATTCTTTCTTTTATAAACCCTTACCCGAAATTAGAACTTGCATGGTAATTGCGCTTATATATTTATACCCATCGCTCAGTCCGTGTTGGACTGACACCTCAACTTTTCAGTTTTTGCAGGTGCATGCTAGGCGGGAATTAGAGTCTAGCTTATCTTTAATTTGGGTCTAGCACAATTCACCTCATATTTTGTTCATGTATAGACACTTGATATTTTGTAGCATGCCTTGGTATATTTTGGAGATGATATTGTATTGATGTGTAAATGTTGGTACCTATACATACTTATATTGTGATGTAAATACGGTACCTATAAGTATTGAATGTTATTGCTTCCGCTTTTACTGCTCTGATTTGAATATTTAGTTGGGGTTAGTCCCGCCTAGCTTTGTTGTCGTTTTTTTTATTGTCTCCCGTTCGCTATAGCTTTGGTTTATGTATGGATTGTCCATTTCATATGTGAATTGAACTATAGTGCGGGGGATGTGGTGCCTAGCGTTCCGGGTGCTACATCCTAAGGTGGTATCAGAGCCTGGTTGCAAAACCGGGTCTCTAGTGTAGTGTCTTGTGAGTCTAGGTCGCATAGCATAGGAATTACTTATCAACTTGAGAGTCTTGCATCGTTATTTGAATTATTTGAACCTATTTGAAATATTTGAACTTATATGAATTAATTGAATTTTATAACTTATGTGTAATTTGAGAATTATTTGCACACATTTGCATCTACTAATTGAACATGCATAATAGTGACTTGATTTCAGGATGGCTCGCGATAGACATCATCGTGATCGTTCTCCGGGACATCGACATCATCGTCATCATCGCCAGTGAGAGATCACCACCTCCTCCTCCACCTCTTCAGGCTCAGCCACAGGACTTTATGAACGTAGTGGTGGTTCTTATTGATCAGAGTGTTCAGGATTATGTTTCTCCAGCACCGCCAATTCCACCACCACAGCCGGGTGGTCAGATTTCTTTGGTTTTCAGGGAGCTCCAGAACCAGCATCCTCCCAAGTTCTATAAAGGGAATGATATCCAGGCCGAGCAGTGGTTGAAGGAAGTAGAGAGGATATGGGAGCTTCTTCCGTGTGAGTCCCAGGAGAAGGCCCGATGTACCATTTCATTGATTCAGGGCGAGGCATATTCATGATGGGAGAGTGCCCAGATTGTATTAGATGTTGTAGGTGTGGAAGTGAATTGGGATCATTAGGGAGTTCAGAAACAAGTTTATTCCTCCATCTTCTCGCACCCGAAGATTGAAGGAATTTACTGAACTTAAGCAAGGAAGTAAGTCGATTTCAGAGTATGTCGCCGAGTTTGAGGGATTGTCCCGCTATGCTCCTAATATAGCAAGTGATGATTTCCATAAGGCGATGCAGTTTGTTCAGGGCCTTAGACCGGATATTCAGACAGCAATTGAGGCTGTCAACACGAGCACGTGGGTGAAAGCTACTAAGAAGGCATTGTTGGTCGAGGATTCGGTGAATGCAAGACGATCTACCTACCATTCAGGTACTGGCTCAAGTTTCGGATCGGGTTTTAGAGGTTCTGGATCGGGTTATAGAGGTTCAGGTTTGGGTTCTGGTTCGGGTAAGAGGCCTATAACCTATTTTTAACCACCACCAGCTCCGAAGGGCCCTGGGAACAAGCCTCGATCAGCTGGACGTTTAGAGATCCAGTTGCTCCACCTTTGCCACCACCACCTGAGAGGCCTGCTTGTACCTTCTGTGGTCAGACGACACACATCTATGATACTTGCAGGAGGCATTTGGGCCTATGTTTGCTTTGTGGGAGCACCGAGTATATAGTAGATGGATGTCCAGATCGCAGGATGCCACCACCTGGAGGTCAGAGACCACTGATCAGAGCTCATGTTTATGCCTTGGATGGAGAGCAGCAGGATGCTGATATCGATCCAGCCGCGGTAGTGGAAGGTACCATTTGCATACATGGCACAAACATTCATACCTTATTTGATCCGGGAGCTACACACTCTTTTCTCTCGAGTGCTATATCTGTTTCTTTGTCTTTGCCTGTTACTCGCTCTTCGATATGTTATGTGGTTAGTACTCCTTTTGGTGGTAGTATAGAATCTGATCAGGTACTCAGAGAGGTTCCGGTGAGTATCGAGGTCTGAGTTTTCTTGTAAGACTTCATTGAGTTGTCGATGACTTGCTACGGGTCCATTTTGGGTATGGATTGGTTGTACAGACATTCTGCTACAGTTGATTGCAGGGCAAAGAGGGTTCAATTGGGATCAGATTTGGTTGTGGGATGGAGTTCTAAGACCGTGCCTTTATTTCTTTTATGGGACCTCAGAAGTTGGTTTGAGAAGGAGCCACGGGTTTTATTGCTTACATTCTCAACAAACCCAAGGATCAGATTAAGTTGGAAAAAACGGAAGTAGTGAAAGAGTTTCCCAAGGTATTTCCTGAGGAATTGGAGTCGTTACCTCCAGATCTGGAAATTGAGTTTGTGATCAATTTGTACCCTAATGCAGAGCCATACTCCAAGACTCCGTATCGCATGGCTCCGGCTGAGTTGAAAGAGTTGAAGACTCAACTTGATGCGTTGTTGGAGATTGGGTACATTATACCGAGTTCTTCTCCCTGGGGTGCACCGGTTTTGTTCGTGAAGAAGAAGGATGGAACTTTGAGAATGTGTATAGACTATAGGGAGTTGAACCAGATGACGATCAAGAATAAGTATCCTCTTCCACATATCGAGGAGTTGTTTGACATACTTGAGGGATCTAAAGTCTACTCGAAGTTGGATTTGAGACAAGGATACTACCACCTGCGAATCCGAGCAGAGGATATTTCTAAGACAGGACTTAATACTCGGTACGGGCATTACGAGTTCGTAGTGATGCCGTTTGGTCTAACTAATACCCCAGCATCTTTTATGGATATGATGCACAGGATCTTCAGACCTTTTCTGGATAAGTTTGTGGTGATTTTTATTGATGACATTCTGGTATTCTCTAAGTCTGCCGAGGAGCATGCAAGACATCTTCAGTTGGTATTGAGGACTTTAAAGGAGCATCAGTTATTTGCAAAATTCAGTAAGTGTGAGTTTTGGATCGACAGGGTGTCTTTCTTGGGTCATGTGATTTCGGGCAATGGTTTGGATGTCGATCCTTCGAAGATTGAGTCGGTTTTGAAATGGGAGAAACCAAAGAATGCCTCAGAGATCAGGAGCTTCTTAGGATTGGCAGGTTATTAGCGGAGGTTTGTTAAGGACTTTTCCAAGTTAGCAGCGCCTTTAACACGGTTGACGAAGAAGAATGTAAGATTTGATTAGGATGAGGATTGTGAGAAGAGTTTCACTTTCTTGAAGGAGAAATTAGTTTCTGCCCCAGTGTTAGCCCTTCCGGAAGGTTCAGAAGGGTATGCTGTCGATACGGATGCTTCTAAGGAAGGCTTGGGATGTGTGTTGACTCACAAAGGTAAAGTAATTGCTTATGCATCTCGGAAGTTGAAAGAGCATGAGAAGAATTATCCGACGCATGATCTTGAGCTTGCCGTCGTAGTCTTTGCAGTTAGAAAGTGAGACATTATTTGTACGGAGTGTCTTTCGAGATTTTCACCGACCACAAGAGCCTCCAGTATTTATTCACTCGGAAGGATTTGAATATGAGGCAACGGCATTGGATGGAATGGTTGGAAGATTATGATTGTACGATCAAATACCATCCCAGCAAAGCCAGTGTGGTCGCCAATGCACTTTGTAGGAAGGCTAATGTATCAAGCTTAGAAGTGGGTGAGAGTAGTGGAATCGAGCCAATGTCATAAAGGCTCGAGTTTTTAATATTTCGATTCAACCGGAATTAAAGCACAGATTGTTTGAGGCTCAGAATAAGGATTCAGAAGTTCAGAAGTTGGTAGCTAAAGCAAGAGCTGATCCGGAGTGTCCATTCGGGTTCGATGAAACCGGTCTTCTTCGTTTCAAGAACCGAGGGGTTGTACCTAAAGAGTTGAAATGGGTATTGCTCGAGGAAACTCACAGATCGGCTTATTCTATCCACCCAAGAGAAAACAAAATGTATAAGGACTTAAGGCAATATTATTGGTGGCATGGATTGAAGAAATATGTGGCCGAGTATGTGAAGCATTGTCTCACTTGTCAGAAAGTGAAAGCCGAGCATCAGAAACCGGCCACATCTTTCTTCAGCCGTTACCTATTCCCGAGTGAAAGTGGGAACAGGTGACGATGGATTTCATGTCCGGATTACCTAAAGTGAAAGGTGGGTTTGATGGAATTTGGGTGATTGTGGACCGTTTTACTAAGTCTGCATATTTCCTGCCGGTTCGGATGTCTTATAAGATTCGTAAGCTAGTCGAGCTTTATAACAGGGAGATTGTTAGACTTCATGGGATTCCGGTTAGTATTGTTTCAGACAGAGATCCGCAGTTCACTTCAAAGTTGTAGCGAGAATTACAAGAGATTTTGGGTACGAAGCTTTAGTTTAGTACAGCATTCCATCCTCAGACGGATTGTCAATCCGAGAGATTAATAAAGTATCTCGAGGATTTGCTTCGAGCTCGTTCTTTGGATTTTCAGTCTTCTTGGCAAGACCAGCTACCTTTTATTGAGTTTTCTTACAACAACAGTTTTTAAGCCTCGATAGGGATGGCACCGTATGAGCTACTTTATGGTTGGAAGTGTCGTTCTCCGTTGTCCTTTGACTTGGAAGAGTGGAAATTGACTAAACAGGAAGGTGTTAAGAAGGGTGAGAAATGGGAAAAACCTTCTAAGGCTATTGAAGCTATGATTGAGAAAGTCCAATTAATACAACAATGGATGAAATCAGCTCAGGATGGACAGAAGAGCTACACTGACCGTCGTAGAAGGGATCTCGAGTTTGAAGTTGGAGACCGGGTATTCTTGAAGGTGTCTCCACGTAAAGGATTTGCTCGGATTGGGAAAGGAGGTAAGCTTAAGCCTCGTTACTTAGGTCCTTATGAGATTTTGGAAAGAGTTGGAGAAGTTGCTTACAGGTTGGACCTACCACCGAGCCTCACGGGGATTTATATTGTGTTTCACATATCTCAGCTGAGGAAATATTACCCCGATGAAACCGAGATCATTCCCGTTGAAGAAGTGGAATTGCCACCGAATCTAACCTTTGTTCAGAAACCGGTTAAGATATTGGATAAGAAATTTCAGGAATTGAGAAACCGAAAGATTCCCATAGTTAAGGTTCTTTGGAGAAGTGATAAGACTGAAGAAGCCACGTGGGAAACCGAAGACAAGATGAGACGGTTCCATCCAGAGTTGTTTCCTTCCGATCAGTGAATCTGGGGACCAGATTCTTTTAAGGAGGGAGGATTGTAACGCCCCAGCCTTCGGCATTTCAGGTATGAACGCTACGTGTGAGTTTGAGAGTTATAATTTAATTATTATTTGATCATTTATTCCATTTCCATGTCTTGACATAATTTTATAAAATTATATTCTAAGTATTTTTATGAAATTCATATCAAATTATAATTATGATATAAATTGAACTTGATTGCAATGTGAATTAAATTCCCGAGCATGAGTTAATTTCTTTTATGTCCTTACTTGCTCATTTTCATGAATTTGGGGACTCAATTGCATGAATTAATTGTGGGACTTAATTGATCATTTAATATGGGATTGAACCTAATTGCATGACTTAATAAATTGAGGGACTTAATAGCAAATTGGGGCTTTTCTTCTTGTACATAGCAGCATATCACGTACCATGCCTCTCATTTCATATAAAACACATTACATACATTTGTTCTTGCTTTCCTTCTTCAATCGAGCCAAACCCTACCAAGAAGAGATGGAGATTTCATCATTCAAGCTAGGTTTGGTAAGATTTGAGATCATTGAAGCATCATCAACATCATATCTTCATCTCATCCCCCATTTCTTTCATTTAAGGTAATTTTGGAGTTTTGTTGATTTTCATGAATGAATGTAATAGATAGGGCTTTGTTATGACTTGGTTTATTTGTGTATTAGTTATTGGAAACTTGTTTATGAACTTTGAGCTTAAGTTGGGTGCATTTATCTTGTGGTTTTTGGACTTGGAGCATGAGTGATGATATGGGTTTTAAATGATGAATTCTTGATGATCTAACTTGGAAATGAGTGTTTATAAGAGTTGTTAATGATCTATATGTATGCTAGTATGTGTATTGCATGAAATATATGCATTTGATCTTGGCTTGACGTCTTTTTGTTGATTGGTGGTGTTGGTTCGTTGTTGCTGCTGTTACTGCTCTGTTTTGCCTCTGCTGCGTTTTGGGAACAGCCCTTCCCGTCCCAGTTCATTCTGGGAATGGCCTTTCCCAGCCCCTGCCAGCTGTCCCGCGAGACTGGGAACGGCCCTTCCCAGTTTTGGCCTGTGGCTGGAACGGCCGTTCCCAGCCCCAAATTTTCCCAAATTTATAAAGACGCGCGGGATTGAATCGGAGAGCCGGGAACGGCCCTTCTCAGCTCCAGTTCAAAATCGGAACGGCCGTTCGCATGCTCCAAAGGGGTTTTTCAATTTTCTGCATTAAATGTGACTTTCATAATCCGTTTCTAATGCCTTAATTGATCGATAAGTGTTATTAAATGATTGTTTTGTGCATGAAATTGATCATATCACTCCATAAATTATTAATCCACGTCATATTGATCATGATCACGCCGTTCGTCCTAATTTGTACATTTTGAGTCGTGTCTCACGGACAATTTTCTTTCTTGCACAAAACAGCTTTCCGGTGACGAGGAGTAGGCCCCGCGAGCTGTTTTCTTATTTGTTTTGGTCGTTCAGGTGAGGTTTAATTCAAGATATATAGAACCCATATAACCCTATGTGATGCTTTAAGCCAAAAATGTATCTATATAGCTATAGTTTTCAAATATTAGTGGTTTTCAAAGGATTTACCGGACTATTGTATTGTACTGATTGATTAATTGATTGTTTTGGCGAGTATCGTATTGCACTGTGGGCCCGAGGATAGTGGCTTGAGCCAATCGGGAAAGCATGGGCTAACGGTAACTCGAGCGTTATCCTCACCAAATTGGGATGACCCCTGAACCCCCTAGGAGATTAGGGGAGAAAGGAGTTCTGGGCTTAGGGATTCATGTACCCTCTGCCCAGATTGATTGGATGGTGGGGCCTTGCAATCCCACCATCACCCGGAGGAAGAAGGAGTTATTGAAACTGCTAATTGTGCACTGTAAAATAATTGTTTGATCACCTAATCACATAATAATTGATTGATTGTACACAGTCGGAGTAAGGTTGGAGATTTGCCCTCACTCGCTGGGTCACTAATTGATTGTATTGAATTGATTAAGTTGATAAATTGAATTAGTTGTAACCTTGGGCAAGAAATTGTTCTATCCTTGAACTCTTATTCTTTCTTTTATAAACCCTTACCCGAAATTATAACTTGCATGGTAATTGCGCTTATATATTTATACCCCTCGCTCAGTCCGTGTTGGACTGACACCTCAACTTTTCAATTTTTGCAGGTATGTGCTAGGCGGGAATTAGAATCTAGCTTGTCTTTAATTAGGGTCTAGCACACTTCACCTCATATTATGTTCATGTATAGATACTTGATATTTTGTAGCAAGCCTTGGTATATTTTGGAGATGATATTGTATTGATGTGTAAATGTTGGTACCTATACGGACTTATATTGTGATGAAAATACGGTACCTATAAGTATTTAATGTTATTGCTTCCGCTTTTATTGCTCTGATTTGAATATTTGGTTGGGGTTAGTCCCGCCTAGCTTTGTTATCGTTTTTTTTATTGTCTCTCGTTCGCTATAGCTTCGGTTTATGTATGGATTGTCCATTTCATATGTGAATTGAACTACAGTGCGGGGGATGTGGTGCCTAGCATTCCGGTTTCTACATCCTAAGATGGTATCAGAGCCCGGTTGCAAAACCGAGTCTCTAGTGTCGTGTCTTGTGAGTCTAGGTCACACGGCTTAGGAATTACTTGTCAACTTGAGAGTCTTGCGTCGTTATTTGAATTATTTGAACCTATTTGAAATATTTGAACTTATGTGAATTAATTGAATTTTATGACTTATGTGCAATTTGAGAATTATTTGCACACATTTGCATCTACTAATTGAACATGCATAATAGTGACTTGATTTCAGGATGGCTCGCGATAGACATCATCGTGATCGTTCTCCGGGACATCGACATCATCGTCATCATCGCCGTGAGAGATCACCACCTCCTCCTCCACCTCCTCAGGCTCAGCCATAGGACTTTATAAAAGCAGTGGTGGGTCTTATTGATCTGAGGGTTCGGGATTATGTTCCTCCAGCACCGCCAGTTCCACCACCACAGCCGGGGGGGTCAGATTTCTTTGGTTTTCATGGAGCTCCAGAGCCAGCATCCTCCCAAGTTCTATAAAGGGAATGATATCCAGGCCGAGCAGTGGTATAAGGAAGTAGAGAGGATATGGGAGCTTCTTCCGAGTGAATCCCAGGAGAAGGCCCGATGTACCATTTCATTGATTCAGGGTGAGGCATATTCATGGTGGGAGAGTGCCCGGATTGTATTAGATGCTGCAGGTGTGGAAGTGAATTGGGAAGTTTTCGTCAGGGAGTTCAGAAACAAGTTTATTCCTCCATCTTCTCGCACCCGAAGATTAAAGGAATTTACTGAACTTAAGCAAGGAAACAGGTCGGTTTCAGAGTATATCGCCGAGTTTGAGAGATTGTCCCGCTATGCTCCTAATATAGCGAGTGATGATTTCCATAAGGCGATGCAGTTTGTTCAGGGTCTTAGACTGGATATTCAGACAGCAATTGAGGCGGTCAACACGAGCACGTGGGTGAAGGCTACTAAGAAGGCATTTTTGGTCGAGGATTCGATGAATGCAAGGTGATCTACCTACCGTTCAGGTGTGGGCTCAGGTTTCGGGTCGGGTTTTAGAGGTTCTAGATCGGGTTATAGAGGTTTAGGTTCGGGTTCTGGTTTGGACAAGAGGCCTATGACCTATTCTTCACCGCCACCAGCTCCGAAGGGCCCAGGGAAGAATCCCCGATCAGCAGGGCCAGTGTTTAGAGCTCCAGTTGCTCCAGCTTTGCCACCACCACCCGAGAGGCCTGCTTGTACCTTCTGTGGTCAGACTACACACATCTATGATAACTGCAGGAGGTGTTTGGGCCTATGTTTGCTTTGTGGGAGCGCTGAGCATATGGTAGATGGATGTCCAGATCGCAGGATGCCGCCACCTCGAGGTCAGAGACCATTGATCAGAGCTCGTGCTTATGCCTTGGACGGAGAGTAGCAGGATGTTGATATCGATCCAGTCGCGGTAGTGGAAGGTACCATTTGCATACATGGCACGAACATTCATACCTTATTTGATCCAGGAGCTACACACTCTTTTCTCTTGAGTGCTATATCTGTTGCTTTGCCTTTGCCTGTTACTCGCTCTTCTGCATGTTATGTGGTTAGTACTCCTTTTGGTGGTAGTATAGAATCTGATCGGGTGTTCAGAGAGGTTCCGGTGAGTATCCAGGGCCGAGTTTTCTTGTCAGACTTCATTAAGTTGCCGATGACTTGCTACAGGTCCATTTTGGACATGGATTGGTTGTACAGACATTCTACTACAGTTGATTGCAGGGCAACGAGGGTTCAGTTGGGATCAGATTTGGTTGTGGGATGGAGTTCCAAGATCGTGCCTTTACTTTCTTTTATGGAAGCTTAGAAGTTGGTTCGAGAAGGAGCCACGGGTTTTATTGCTTACATTCTCAACAAACCCAAGGATCAGATTAAGTTGGAAGAAACGGAAGTAGTGAAAGAGTTTCCCAAGGTATTTCCTGATGAATTGGATTCGTTACCTCCGGATCTGGAAATTGAGTTTGTGATCGATTTGTAAACTAATGCAGAGCCACACTCCAAGACTCCGTATCGCATGGCTCCGGCTGAGTTGAAAGAGTTGAAGACTCAACTTGATGCGTTGTTGGAGATTGGGTACATTAGACCGAGTTCTTCTCCCTGTGGTGCACTGGTTTTGTTCGTGAAGAAGAAGGAAGGAGCTTTGAGAATGTGTATAGACTATAGGGAGTTGAACCGGATGACGATCAATAATAAGTATCCTCTTCCACATATCGAGGAGTTGTTTGACATACTTCAGGGATCTAAAGTCTACTCAAAGTTGGATTTGAGATAAGGATACTACCACCTGCGAATCCGAGCAGAGGATATTTCTAAGACAGGATTTAATACTCGGTACGGGCATTACAAGTTCGTAGTGATGCCATTTGGTCTAACGAATGCCCCAGCAGCTTTAATGGATATGATGTACAGGATCGTCAGACCTTTTCTGGATAAGTTTGTGTGATTTTTATTGATGACATTCTAGTATTCTCTAAGTCTGCTGAGGAGCATACAAGACATCTTCAGTTGGTATTGAGGACTTTAAAGGAGCATCAGTTATTTGTGAAATTCAACAAGTGTGAGTTTTGGATCGACAGGGTGTCTTTCTTGGGTCATGTGATTTCGGGCAACGGTTTGGAGGTCGAACCTTCGAAGATTGAGTCGGTTTTGAAATGGGAGAAATCGAAGAATGCCTCAGAGATCAGGAGCTTCTTGGGATTGGTAGGTTATTACTGGAGGTTTGTTAAGGACTTTTCCAAGTTAGCAGCGCCTTTAACACGGTTGACGAAGAAGAATGAAAAATTTGATTGGGATGAGGATTGTGAGAAAAGTTTTACTTTCTTGAAGGAGAAATTAGTTTCTGCCCCAGTATTAGCCCTTCCGGAAGGTTCAGAAGGGTATGCTGTCTATACGGATGCTTCTAAGGAAGGCTTGGGATGCGTGTTGACTCAGAAGGGTAAAGTAATTGCTTATGCATCTCGGAAGTTGAAAGAGCATGAGAAGAATTATCCGACGCATGATCTTGAGCTTGCCGCCATAGTCTTTGCACTTGGAAAGTGGAGACATTATTTGTACGGGGTGTCTTTCAAGATTTTTACCGACCACAAAAGCCTCCAGTATTTATTCACTCGGAAGGATTTGAATATGAGGCAACGGCGTTGGATGGAACGGTTGGAAGATTATGATTGTACGATCAAATACCATCCCAGCAAAGCCAATGTGGTCGCCAATGCACTTTGTAGGAAGGCTAATGTATCGAGCTTAGAAGTGGGTGAGAGTAGTGGAATCGAGCCAATGTCATAAAGGCTCGAGTTTTTAATATTTCGATTCAGCCGGAATTAAAGCACAGATTGTTTGAGGCTCAGAATAAGGATTCAGAAGTTCAGAAGTTGGTAGCTAAAGCAAGAGCTGATCCGGAGTGTCCATTCGGGTTCGATGAAACCGGTCTTCTTCGTTTCAAGAACCGAGGGGTTGTACTTAAAGAGTTGAAACGGGTATTGCTCGAGGAAACTCACAGATCGGCTTATTCTATCCACCCCAGAGAAAACAAAATGTATAAGGACTTAAGGCAATATTATTGGTGGCATGGATTGAAGAAAGATGTGGCCGAGTATGTGAAGCATTGTCTCACTTGTCAGAAAGTGAAAGCCGAGCATCAGAAACCTTCTAAGGCTATTGAAGCTATGATTGAGAAAGTCCAATCAATACAACAACGGATGAAATCAGCTCAGGATAGACAGAAGAGCTACGCCGACCGCCGTAGAAGGGATCTCGTGTTTGAAGTTGAAGACCGGGTATTCTTGAAGGCATCTCCACGTAAAGGATTTGCTCGGATTGGGAATGGAGGTAAGCTTAAGCCTCGTTACTTAGGTCCTTATGAGATTTTGGAAAGAGTTGGAGAAGTTGCTTATAGGTTGGACCTACCGCCGAGCCTCACGGGGATTCACAATGTGTTTCACATATCTCAGCTGAGGAAATATTACCCCGATGAAACCGAGATCATTCCCGTTGAAGAAGTGGAATTGCCACCGAATCTAACCTTTGTTCAGAAGCCGGTTAAGATATTGGATAAGAAATTTCAGGAATTGAGAAACCGGAAGATTCCCATAGTTAAGGTTCTTTGGAGAAGTGATAAGACTAAAGAAGCCTCGTGGAAAACCGAAGACAAGATGAGACGGTTCCATCCAGAGTTGTTTCCTTCCGATCAGTGAATCTAGGGACTAGATTCTTTTAAGGAGGGAGGATTGTAACTCCCCAGCCTTCGGCATTTCAGGTATGAACGCCACGTGTGAGTTTGAGAGTTATAATTTAATTATTATTTGATCATTTATTCCATTTTCCATTAATTTTATAAAATTATATTCTAAGTATTTTTATGAAATTCATATCAAATTATAATTATGACATAAATTGAACTTGATTGCAATGTGAATTAAATTCCCGAGCATGAGTTAATTTCTTTTATGTCCTTACTTGATCATTTTCATGAATTTGGGGACTGAATTGCATGAATTAATTGTGGGACTTAATTGATCATTTAATATGGGATTGAACCTAATTGCATCACTTAAAAAATGGAGGGACTTAATAGCAAATTGGGGCTTTTCTTCTTGTACATAGCAGCATATCATGTACCATGCCTCTCATTTCATACAAAACACATTACATATATTTGTTCTTGCTTTCCTTCTTCAATCGAGCCAAACCCTACCAAGAAGAGAGGGAGATTTCATCATTCAAGCTAGGTTTTGTGGGATTTGTGATCATTGAGCATCATCAACATCATATCTTCATCTCATCCTCCATTTCTTTCATTTAAGGTAATTTTGGAGTTTTGTTGATTTTCATGAATGAATGTGATAGATAGGGCTTTGTTATGACTTGGTTTATTTGTGTATTAGTTTTTGGAAACGTGTTTATGAACTTTCAGCTTAAGTTGGATGCATTTATCTTGTGGTTTTTGGACTTGGAGCATGAGTGATGATATGGGTTTTAAATGATGAATTCTTGATTATCTAACTTGGAAATGAGTGTTTATATGAGTTGTTAATGATCTATATGTATGCTAGTATGTGTATTGCATGAAATATATGCATTTGATCTTGGTTTGAAGTCTTTTTGTTGATTGGTGGTGTTGGTTCGTTGTTGCTGCTGTTACTGCTCTGTTTTACCTCGGCTGCATTTTGGGAACAGCCCTTCCCGTCCCAGTTCATTCTGGGAACGGCCATTCCCAGCCCCTGCCAGCTGTCCCGCGAGACTGGGAACGACCCTTCCCAGTGTTGGCCTGTGGCCGGAACGGCCATTCCCAGTCCCAAATTTTCCCGAATTTATACAGACGCGCGGGATTGAATCGGGGGGGCCGAGAACGGCCCTTCCCAGCTCCAGTTCAAAACCGGAACGGCCGTTCCCTTGCTCCAGAGGGGTTTTTCAATTTTCTGCATTAAATGTGACTTTCATAATCCGCTTCTAATGCCTTAATTGATCGATACGTATTATTATATGATTGTTTTATGCATGAAATTGATCATATCATTCCATAAATTATTAATGCACGTCATATTGATCATGGTCACGCCGTTCATCCTAATTTGTACATTTTGAGTCGTGTCTCACGGACAATTGTCTTTCTTGCACAAAACAGCTTCCTGGTGACGAGGAGAAGGCCTCGTGAGCTGTTTCCTTGTTTGTTTTGGTCATTCAGGTGAGGTTTAATTCTAGATATATAGAACCCATATAACCCTATGTGATGCTTTAAGCCAAAAATGTATCTATATATCTATAGTTTTCAAAAGTTAGTGGTTTTCAAAGGATTTACCGAACTATTGTATTGTACTTATTGATTGATTCTTTTGGCGAGTATCGCATTGCACTGTGGGCCCGAGGGTAGTGGCTTGAGCCAACCGGGAAAGCATGGGCTGACGGTAACTCGAGCACTATCCTCACCAAATTGGAATGACCCCTGAAACCCCTAGGAGATTAGGGGAAGAAGGAGTTCCGGGCTTAGGGATTCATGTACCGTCTGCCCAGATTGATTGGATGGTGGGACCTTGCAATCCCACCATCACCCGGAGGAAGAAGGAGTTATTGAAACTGTTAATTGTGCACTGTAAAATTATTGTTTGATCACCTAATCACATAATAATTGATTGATTGTACACAGTCGGAGTAAGGTTGGAGATTTGCCCTCACTCGCCAGGCCACTAATTGATTGTATTGAATTGATTAAGTTGATAAATTGAATTAGTTGTAATCTTGGGCGAGGAATTATTCTATCCTTGAACTCTTATTCTTTCTTTTATAAACCCTTACCCGAAATTATAACTTGCATGGTAATTGCGCTTATATATTTATACCCCCTCGCTCAGTCTGTGTTGGACTAACACCTTAACTTTTTAGTTTTTGCAGGTGCGTGCTAGGCGGGAATTAGAGTCTAGCTTGTCTTTAATTCGGGTCTAGCATACTTCACCTCATATTATGTTTATGTATAAACACTTGATATTTTGTAGCATGCCTTGGTATATTTTGGAGATGATATTGTATTGATGTGTAAATGTTGGTACCTATACGTACTTATATTGTGATGTAAATACGGTACCTATAAGTATTGAATGTTATTGCTTCCGTTTTTATTGCTCTGATTTGAATATTTGGTTGGGGTTAGTCCCGCCTAGCTTTGTTGTTGTTTTTTTTATTTTCTCCCGTTCGCTATAGTTTTGGTTCATGTATGGATTGTCCATTTCATATG
This sequence comes from Lantana camara, assembly GCA_037501455.1. Classification (NCBI taxonomy): domain Eukaryota; kingdom Viridiplantae; phylum Streptophyta; class Magnoliopsida; order Lamiales; family Verbenaceae; genus Lantana; species Lantana camara. The sequence continues at coordinate 95,699,505 of CM074861.1, forward strand.
TGAATTGAACTATAGTGCGGGGGATGTGGTGCCTAGCGTTCCGGGTGCACTACAAGAAATTCGCCAAAATCCGACGGGACGTCCAGTCGGAATTCCCTCGAAATTCCGTCGGACATATTGAATTCCGAAGGAATTCCGAGGATATTCCGACGGAACACAGTCCGTAGGAAAACCCCTCCTCGGAATTCAAAAACCGACGGAAAACCGACGGAATTTCGAGGTACAAAAAAACCTAAAAAAAATAATAAAATTAAAATAATTCCGACGAGGATTCCGAGGGAAATCCCGTCGGAATAGTCAAAATTTGGAAATAAAGAAAACTAATTCCGACGAGATTTCCCTCGGAATCCCATCGGTTTTGTATTAAATTTTTTTAGATAATAATCATTTCCGACGGGACTCCCCTCTAAATTCCGTCGGACTTTTATTAAAAAAAATAACAAAATTAAACAATTCCGACGGAATTCCGATTCCCCTCGGAATTCCGTCGGAATTTATTAAAAAATAATAAAATTAAACAATTCCAATGGCATTCCCCTCGAAATTCCGTCGGAATTTATTAAAAAAATTTAAAAAAAAATAATATTTTACACACATTCAAAAATATTTATTCAGAATCAATTCATCAAATAATATTACAAATACACACTAATTCATACAAAAATTGGCTACCCATAATCTATTACATATTTACTCCTGAAGCATATAACCGAACCTATAACCCCCGGAGAACATATTTACAAAAATGCTAACGACCACTATACTTAGTAAGTTATGTTACCTATCAAAGTCAGTTAATAGAAGAAACAGCCAAAGTCTTTTGCATATAGCTAAATACAGAATTGTTTGGCCAAGTTCTGTTATTTGTTGAGCCAGTTTGTTAAGAAAACCCAACTTTTCAGCCTATTTAACCTAAACGTCGATTTAAACATCAACCAAACTCTATCCTTTTCGCATTTTGCACGGCTTATCTCGATTCTCTACTGAAGCTCGAAGACGAGTTCCTCAGCATTTATGGCTTCCACCTGATCAAAAGACAATTACAATCACAAGGCACGAAGACCAGATATTAATCCAAGATCATAGACTAAATCAAGAAAAAGAAGTAATCTAACAGGAAGAAAAACAAGGCAGTTAAGACAATTACATTAACGAAGCAAATACAATTATTGAGCCACTGTGCAATTATCATGATTAAAGCTAACTTGATTCTAAAGCAGCATTCTGCGCACACTGAGAAATGAAACCTCTGTATCAACACCAGCAGCATAATAACAACCAAGGAAACAAAAAGAACATTTCAGCCTGGTAAGCACGCATTAAAATGAATCAAAAAAAGCCAGAATAAGCGCAACCAACCGATTGTAGACCCCAGAAAATGAAATCAAAACACAAGCAGCTCAATCTACCAACTAATAATCAGCAAACTCTGTTGTCTTGATTACATCTACAATGCCAGATGGAACATAAAAAATTCCATGAGGTAAATAATCAAGAATTTCATTCTAAATTACCATATAAATAGAGTTGTCTCACATAATTCAACAAGTATGTAAGAAACGAAAATAAAATGTATTCGTTCGGAAGGTAAATCTCATTTAAGCAGATATGAGCAGTATCAAGTGAGTAATAATATGAAAGATGCTGATGGAATTTTTTCGTGTCACTAACCATGTAAAACAGAATTCAAAAGCACCACCGGAAAGTACTCATAATTTGGAATTTTTCATAGCAACAGAGTTCATGAATTTGTACCAAACAAACTTTTTAAATTCAAATCACATTTTATTTGGTAGTTACCTAAATTAATTCCAAAAAAAAGAAAAAAACCAATCGTATAAAGAAACTCTTTTCGTTGCAGCTTGAAATAAATTTCCAACACTTAACTAACTAAAAGTGAAACAATCAGAAATTGGATGATGGAAGGAATTCATCTTACTTAGCCCCAATGGAATCCATAGTGCAAATGAAGGGTTTGTCGTCATCACCCAGTCCAGCAATAACAGGTTGGGTAAAGTATGGACCAAACCTAGAATCACAAAAAAGAAGAAAGACATCACGTTAGTCTCTACCAAATGTAGGATATAATTGTAGGTTATCAAGGTTATCTGTCCTCTTCTCTATGAATCTTATAGTTCCACGAACAAGTATGTCTTAATTTCAACTAGCTAAAAGACAAAGAGATTTTCTTCCAGACCTTTTTTCATAGAGAAGAGCAGATACAAGGCTAGCAAAGGTTTCAGGCTTCATATCCCTTTCTTCCCTTAGATGATACAATTTGTGTCGGAAAACAAAGCTTTGATACCTGCAGTTGGAACCAAACAAAACTCAATTAGCCTACACAGAAGCAATGCAAAAGTTGACCATAGACCCATCATCAGAGAGCAGAGGTTTTAACCAAATACAATAGTATTTGGGCAACATTTTTCACAGAATACTCCTGATTCAAGATAGAAATATCCCTTGGTAACAAAAACGTATTTCTTTTGAGATGACATCTTTACAACAAGAACTACCACAGGCAAAACTACCAACTTCTTTCGGACCATTCCCCAAATGCCAGTATATTTTAGAAGCCATTATCCATAAAGAAAAGAACAAGAATTGGATATATATCATCTTCATACAAAAACACTCTTTAAATGTTAAAATCCTTCCTCAAATAAAACTATAACACGAGCACGTACTGTCTAATAGTACGAGAAGGTAAAAATCGAGGGCAGGGCAATTATTTGCAAAGTAATGCTCGCTATTCTAATCAATGTATCAACACGCGGACGAATCTAACAATCAAAAGCCCATGTCATACTTCAAGCTCCACAACACATTATCCCTACCCAATTCACACAATTCTCATCCTAAACAAAATCAATCAGCACTACGACAAAATCGAAAAAAAAATTTAAGTGAGCCAAACTGAAAGAACAACAAACTAACTTAAACTAAAATTCTATAGCCAAACTGAAAGTCTGAAACCAAGCACTAGAAACTCAATCACAGAGGCGCAATTTTAAAAGTGAGAAAAAGAAGAGAAACCTCTGCCTTCTCAATAGCGCCATATCTATTCTTTGAGGAGCTTTCTGAGATGGAGGTTTAGCAGATCTGGGTAGGAAGCGGGACTGAAAGAGGAGGCGTCGACGGCTAGCAGGAAGCACGGCGTCGGCAATGGCGGAGGTAGGCGGAGGTGGGCGGAGGAGTGAAAATTGGGGGTTTTTTTTACACCAAGCCAAATCTGAAATCAGAAGAGGTCGCTGGGGAGGCTAGATGGAGAAGAGATGGTGGAGGCGGGTGGAAGAGAAATTGGGGGATTTTCCAGAGTTTGAAATTTTGGAGTGCGGCGCTCAATTTTTATCCATATGAACCGATGGAAAACCGACCGGATTTCATTTATTCAATTTTTTTTAAAGTTTAAAATTCCGATGGAATACCGACGGGTATTCCCTCGGACATTTTAATCAATTAATATTTTTATTTTTATTTTTTTTATATTTTGAAAAAACCGAGGGGAATCCCGTCGGAATAATTTACTCTTACTTTTTAAATTTTGTATTTAAAAACCAACGGGATTCCGAGGGACATCCCGTCGGAAATAATTAATTTTTATTTTTATATTTTATATTTAAAAAAACCGTCGGGATTTTCCTCGGAATCCCGTCGAAATTATTTAATATTAGTTTTAAAATTTTCATAATTAAAATAACCGATGGAATTCTGAGGGAAATCCCGTCGGAATTATTTAATATCTATTTTTTTTTAAAAAAATTGAACCCCGTCGGAATTCCCTTGGAATTACCGAGGGAATTCCGACGGGACGATTCCCTGTGAATTTTTCGTCGGATTTCGGCGAATTTCTTGTAGTGGTGCTACAATATGTTTCTCATTTACGGAGGATAACAAGATCTTGTCATTAGAGGATACCGCTATACAAGCTTTGCATCAGATATGGATGATTGCAAATCCATGTCTGGATATATTTTCTGCCTAAATGGCGGAGCAGTGAGTTAGAAGAGTTCCACGCAAGTAGCACTGCAGATTCAACTACAGAGGCCGAATACTTAGCCACGAATGATGCTCCCAAGGAAGGTGTTTGGATAAGAAACTCCATCCAAGAGTTGCATGTAGTTCCTAGCATGAAAAACCCCGTTACCATACTTTGTGATTACAATAGGGTGGTTGCTCAAGTAAGAGAACCGAGATCTCACCAATGAACTAAGCACATTGGTTCATCAAAAGAGGGGATGTGCATATTGAGAGGGTCACATCGATATAGAACACAACAAATCCACTTACAAAAGCCCTTAGTCAACAGACATTCGAAGATCATCTTGAGAAGATGAGACTTAGATTAGTACCTGAGTGGCTTTGGCAAGCAATTGGGAGATTGTTAGGAATAGTGCCTTAAAGTCGACTTGTAATGTCCATTTTATCTATTTCCTTGTAAATCACAGACAATCTCTGAAAAATAAATGAAATAATTTGATCAAGGCAACAACTTCTTTATATGTGCTCTTGTATGCTTTGGGTATTTACTTTAATGTGTGCTTGTATTTGACCTCCCCTAGTCCATAAAGCTTCTAGGGTTTTATCATTAAGGATTAATGACACATGGAACAAACCCTAATCTAAGTTAGATTAGATATTACTCCAAGTCAATGAGTCCAACCAACAGTGGAAGTGCTGATTAGACTCGATTAGGACTTGCTTATGGGATTGCGGCTTAAGAAGGATCATCATTTTTCATGGGATGACAAAGTGCATGGTGAATCTGTACGCAATACACAAGGGTGCTCATTAATAGAATGAGTGCACTGAGGTGCCCCACGTGAGAACAATCCTAAATGAGAAAGGAAGTTTTCATTTCTACAAGTAGAAACTTTCAGATTAGGAAATATCTCATAGATCAATAACGTGATCCATTAATCCTTAAACTTGAGATTCCATAGATGTCTTATGTGAGTTAACTAGGCAATCTTAGATATAGGTCTAAAAGAGTCACTCGATATACCCAAATTATGACTTATGTTGGGATTGTAAAAGTGAACGTGAAGACATATGGGAATCAACAAATGACCTACGCTTGCCTAAGGTAAGAACATCTTTTATTGTATAAGTTGTTCCTATTCCATATTGCAATCCTTGGCCAAAGCATAAGTTGAGTGTCCCCGTCCTAACTTCAGGGGGAGTGTTGGCTTAGATAAATTTGGAAATTATTTAAATCCCAAAAAAATCAGGGATCTATTTAGCAATCAGTCCGGTTGTATAGGGTTTTCTCTTCGCTATATAACTATGCTTATGTACTATCTTTTTCTATCAAAAAATAAAACAATAGAATGAATTCCACACTTACAATTTCTTTTCTTCGTTCAATTTATCACTTCTCAAAATGAAAAAGACTCGCGACTGGCTTTAAATTATATATATGAGACACAAAATAAAATTACCACGGCTATCCAATTTCAACAAAATAAAAACGATCCAAATACACAGTGGTAAAATAAATAATTTTTGCTTAGCATCGGTCAAATGAAAATGTTCATCATGTCCATTTCTAAGTTCATCATCATGGCTTCTATGTGATCACTGCCTTGCTTCGTTCCTGCACGGTGTATGGAATTTCAAATTAATCACTTCTTTAAAAAATAAATCATTAAATACTCTTTCAATATCTGTTTCATTTTCTTAAACTGTAGCTTCAAAGAGTAAAAAAAAAAAAAAAAAAAAAAGAGAAAAACCCAAGAATAACAACATTAGACAAAAGTAGGCTAAATTCTTCTTTTAATGCACAAGTAGTTCATGATATTTGGTCTGTGCAAGAAAGACAATTGTCCTTGAGACACGACTCAAAATGTATCAATAGGACGAATGGCGTGATCATGATCAATATGACGTGCATTAATAATTTATGGAATGATATGATCAATTTCATGCACAAAACAATCATATAATAACACGTATCGATCAATTAAGGCATTAGAAACGGATTATGAAAGTCACATTTAATGCAGAAAATTGAAAAACCCCTCTGGAGCATGGGAAAGGCCATTCCGGTTTTGAACTGGAGCTGGGAAGGGCCGTTCTCGGCTCCCCGATTCAATCCCACGCGTCTGTATAAATTTGGGAAAATTTGGGGCCGGGAACTGCCGTTCCGGCCACAGACCAAAACTAGGAAGGGCCGTTCCCAGTCTAGTGGGACAGCTGGCAGGGGCTGGGAACGGCCGATCCCAGAATGAACTGGGAAGGGAAGGGCCGTTCCCAAAACGCAGCAGAGGCAAAAGAGAGCAGTAACAGCAGCAACAATGAACCAACACCACCAATCAACAAAAAGACCTCAAACCAAGATCAAATGCATATATTTCATGCAACACACATACTAACATACATATAAATCATTAACAACTCATATAAACACTCATTTCCAAGTTAGATCATCAAGAATTCATCATTTAAAACCCATATCATCACTCATGCTCCAAGTCCAAAAACCACAAGATAAATGCATCTAACTTAAGCTCAAAGTTCATAAACAAGTTTCCAATAACCAATACACAAATAAACCAAGTCATAAAAAAGACCTATCTATCACATTCATTCATGAAAATCAACAAAACTCCAATATTACCTTAAATGAAAGAAATGGAGGATGAGATGAAGATATGATGTTGATGATGCTTCAATGATCACAAATCCCACAAAACCTAGCTTGAATGATGAAATCTACCTCTCTTCTTGGTAGGGTTTGGCTCGATTGAAGAAGAAAAGAAAGAACAAATGTATGTAATGTGTTTTGTATGAAATGAGAGGCATGGTACATGATATGCTGCTATGTACAAGAAGAAAAGCCCCAATTTGCTATTAAGTCCCTCAATTTATTAAGTCATGCAATTAGGTTCAATCCCATATTAAATGATCAATTAAGTCCCACAATTAATTCATGCAATTGAGTCCTCAAATTCATAAAAATGTGCAAGTAAGGACATAAAAGAAATTAACTCATGCTCGGGAGTTTAATTCAAATTGCAACCAAGTTCAATTTATGTCATAATTATAATTTGATATGAATTTCATAAAAATACTTAGAATATAATTTTATAAAATTATGTCATGAGATGGAAAATTGAATAAATGATCAAATAATAATTAAATTATAACTCTCAAACTCACACATGGCGTTCATACCTGAAATGCCGAAAGATGGGGCATTACACATATCCTTAGTTCTTCTTAAGTACTTTAGGATTTTCTTCATGGCAGTCCAGTGAATTTCTTCAGGTTAGAATAGAATCAGCTTGTCACACTAAGTGCATAAGCCACATTCGGTCGAGTACATAACATCGCATACATTATGGTTCATATTGTTGATGCATAAGGAACGTTGGACATTCTGACTTTCTCAAAGTTAGTTTTAGGACACATCTTCTTTGAAAGAGATATTCTTGTGCCCATTGGAAGTTTCCCCTCTTTTAATGTAACGCCCCAATTTTCGAAAGTTTAGGTAAGCACGCCACGAGCGGGTCTTCGGGAGTTGGGGGAATTTAATTTAATCATTTCATTTAATTATTTACAACCTTCATCATATTATATACATTACATCGCTAGGCATTTATATGAATTTTTATTAATATGAATTATATGAACTAAGTGATATATATGATATACTTGTATTAAATATCCTTAGTTGCTCTTTCGTGTAAATTCATGGACTTAATTGCATTTCATGATTTGGGAGGTTATATGAACAATGTGTAGAGATAGAACTCAATTGCATACATTTAAATTATAAAGGGACTTGGTTGCAAAATGAGGTGATTCATCATGCTTAGTGGAAAAGATATTACATTATGTAAGCATTCATCTCTCTCATTTTGTTCATTACATTTCATCAACCTTTCACACACATTCACACACAAAATACCGGTATTTACACCTCAAGAAGGAAGGGAGATTTCACCATAATCTAAGTCATATTTTGAAGGAATTGACGAGCTAGCATCATCATCTCTTCATTTCATCCCATTTCTAGCTAATCTCAAGGTATAACATGAATCTCTTGATTGGTGTATGAGTAAGGTTCATGGTTTTGATGATGGGTTCTTGCAACATTTGATGAACCCATCATCAAAACCATGAACCTTACTCATACACCAATCAAGAGATTCATGTTATACCTTGAGATTAGCTAGAAATGGGATGAAATGAAGAGATGATGATGCTAGCTCGTCAATTCCTTCAAAATATGACTTAGATTATGGTGAAATCTCCCTTCCTTCATGCCATTTCTTCATTTCTTCATATTTTGAAGGAATTGACGAGCTAGCATCATCATCTCTTCATTTCATCCCATTTCTAGCTAATCTCAAGGTATAACATGAATCTCTTGATTGGTGTATGAGTAAGGTTCATGGTTTTGATGATGGGTTCTTGCAACATTTGAGTTAGGAACATGATTAGAATGAGTAGAATGGAAACTTGCATGAATATCTTGAAGTTTGTGGAAGTTGGAAGTATGAGTATATTCTGGGGTTTTCTTGATGAATTTTGATGCTTTGATGTATATTCCATGGTCTAATTGTTGTATAAGTGAAATATACTGTGTATTTGATGTTTTTGGTTAATTGTTATGGAGTAATCTTGCATTTGTGGTTGTTTTGGTTGTTTTTGGTTCGGTTTTACCCTGTTTTCTCCCCTGTTTTCTGCTGAGACATAGCAGGTCGCGACTGCGACCAAAAACAGAACAAATCTGGTCGCGCCCGCGACCCACTCACAGGTTTAGCGGAAATGGAGGTCGCGCCCGCGACTTGAATTATGTGAAAACCGGTCGCGGCCGCTACCCGTTTTTGGGCCAATTTCGAGATTTTGGAAAATGGATGAAAAATTCGGCCAAAAATAGGTAGTCGCGACCGTAACCCTTTTATGAACAAAATTAGTCATGGTCGCGACCACAATTTGGGCATGTTTCGAGATTTTTCAAAAATTAGACGAAAATTCGGGCAAAAATACTTGGTCGCGACCGCGACCATTTTGTGAAGGATTTTGGTCGCGCCAGCGACCCTGCTTCTTTCTGCATGAAAATTGTTTTCTTTAACTTTTCATGCATGGTTTTATTAGTTCATTTCCAGTATGAATGCTTCATTAATATGTCTCATAGTGCATTATATTATGTGTATTGTATGTATCATGTTATTTCATAAATTGAGTTTCATGGGGGAGGTTTGTGTAATAAATTGCATACTTTGATTGAACCTTGAATACTTGGTCTTTGTTACCTCCTTTGCTAACTTGAGTAAGTTTATGATATTTATTGATTTCAATTGCATACTTGACATCAAGTGAACGTGTCGTTCGTCTTAATTGGTTCATGCGAGTCGGGTCTCATATACATTTATCCTTGTTACATAGATCACGGTCCAAGAGTAGAGGAGCATGCTCTTTAGAGCTTTCTTTCCACTTTTTGGTTGGTTGGTAAAGGTGAGGTTTAATTCTAGTTATATATATAGAACCCTTATAACCTTATGTGACGTTTTCAACCAAAAGTATCTATATAGCTATAGTTTTCAAACCTTATGGATTTTAAATGATTTCATAAAACGTTTGAATGGATTGATTAATTGATTGGACGAGTAAAGCATGTTCACGTGGGGCCCGAGGATAGTGTATTGAGCCAACCGGGAAAGCACGGGCTGACGGGTAACTCTTGCACTATCCTCACCATTTGGGATCACCTCTGAATCCACCAGGAGATTTGGTGGAGGAAGAAATCCCATGCATGGGAGTTATGTTCCCGACGTACACCATGATTGGATGGTTGGGTCTTGCAAGTCCTCCATCACCCGGAGGAAAAAGGGTTCATGAAACTGCTATATGATTGCACATGAATAACTTGCATGCTCACTTTATAAATGAAAATGTTCATGATTGTACACTTTTGGAGTAAGGTTGGAGACTGCCCTCACTCGCCGGGTCACGTATTGAATTGATAATTAATTGAATTGTTAAATTGGTTCAGTTGTAATCTCGGGCGAGAATTCCTTCCATTCTTTAACTTATATTGTTTTCCTATAAAAGCTTACCCGAGATTATAGCTTGCATGATACGCGTGTATATATTTATTTACACCCCTCACTCAGTCTGTGATAGACTGACACCTCACATTTTCAGGTTTAGCAGGTGAAGTGCTAGGCGGGTTTCGAGTCTTTTTGGTCAAGTCTAGCATCTCATTCATATTTTGGTGTTTGTATATTTTGGAAACATGTGAAGCTTATGTTTAGTATAGTTTGATGTTCAGAACTTGAAATGCATGTTATGGAGACAATGAACAAGCTTGCTTTTGGTATATATGTAAATGATTAAGCTCTCTTATCTTTATGCGTTGTTGTATTAATTGAGGGTTTGCCCGTCTAGCTAGTGTTGTGTTTTTTTATTGTCTCCCGTTCGCTATAGGCTTGATTCATGTATGGGTAATTTTTCCATATGTGGATTGAACTATAGTACGGGGAATGTGGTGCCCTCGCGTTAAGGGTGCTACATCCTAAGGTGGTATCAGAGCCCGGTTGCAAAATCGTGGTTCTAGTGTCGTGTCTTGTGAGTCTAAGTCGTACGACATAAGGCTTAATTGATTATTTGAGAGTCTTGCATTTTATTTGAAACTATTTGATCTTCATTGAATTATGTAATTTATGTGTTCTATGAACTAATTATATTCATTCATACTTGTTAATCAAACATGCATGTACAGTGTTTTATTTCAGGATGCCTCGTGGAAGGCCTCGTAGAGAGCATTCTCCCGGTCATCGACATCACCACCGTGAACGAACTCCACCACCACCCCCTCAAGCACAACCCCAGGATTTGTTGAACTCCATGGTACAGCTTATAGATCAAAGATTAAGAGATTATGTGCCTCCTGCACCACCAGCACCACCGGCCCCAATTTCGGCTATTTTGAGGGAATTTCAAAATCAACATCCACCCAGATTCTTTAAAGGGAATGACATGCTAACTGAATAGTGGCTCAAAGAGGTTGAACGAATTTGGGAGCTTATTCCTTGTGAGGCTCGAGAGAAGGCTAGGTGTACCCTCACCTTGATACAAAGGAGAAGCTTATTCTTGGTGGGAAAGCACCAAGATTGTTTTAGATGCCGCTGAAGAAGAAGTTACATGGGAGGTTTTCATAAGGGAATTCAAGAACAAGTTTATTCCTCCTTCATCTCACACTAGAAGACTTAGGGAGTTCACGGAGCTCAAGCAAGGGAATAGATCAGTTGTCGAGTATATAGCCGAGTTTAAGAGATTAGCCAAATATGCACCCAACATTGCGGGTAATGATTTTCATAAGGCTATGCAATTCGTGCAAGGTTTGAGGCCAAACATTCAAGTTGCAGTAGAGGCCGTTAATACGAGTACGTGGAAGAAGGCTACTACCAAAGCCCTCAAGGTTGAAGATTCAGTTAATGCTCGGAGATCCACCTATCGATCAAGTCAGGGTTTCGGTTCAGGATCGAGGCCGAATTATAATCTCGGAAAGAGGCCAATCAATTATGATGCCACTCCCCCACAGTCTAATGGCCCAATGAAGAAATTTAAGGTACAAATACCACAAGTGCCGGTTCAGAAAGCTCCCCGGGTTACTCCTGCCGCACACCCTCCACAGGGAAGCCAGGATGTTCTTATTATGGGTTGCCTACTCATACCTATGAGAATTACCGGCGTCGTCTGAATCTTTGTCTGATTTGTGGGAAGGCCAATCATAAAGTGGATACGTGTCCAGATAGATGGGATCCACCGCCTGGGGGTCAGAGACCGCTTATTAGAGCTCGTGCATATGCTTTGGAAGACGAGGAAATGGATGAAGATGTAGATCCCGCCGCCGTTGTTGAAGGTACCATTTATATTCATGGCATGAACATACATATCTTGTTTGATCTGGGGGCTACCCACTCTTTTATCTCTTGTGATATTTCTATGGAATTGCCTCTATGTGTTACTCTTTCTTCTGCATATTACATTGTGAGTACTCCTTTTGGTGGTAGTATAAAAACTAACCGAGTTTTTAGAGAGGTACAGATGAGTATTGACGGTCGGGTTTTCTCTACGGATCTCATTGAATTATCTATGTCTCAGTATGGATGTATCTTGGGAATGGATTGGCTTTACAAACAGTATGCGATTGTTGATTGTCAGACTAAGAGAGTTCAGTTGGGTTCAGAAATTATAACGGGTCGAAGCTCTAAAACAGTGCCTTTATTGTCTTTTTCGGAAGCTCGGAAATTGGTTTGTGACGGGGCTACGGGATTCATAGCTTATATTCTTAATCAACCCAAGGATCAGATGAAGTTAGAAGAGACAGAAGTGGTTAAGGGTTTTCCTGAAGTGTTTCCGAAAAATTTAGATTCATTGCCACTAGAAAGGGAGATAGAATTTGTGATTGACTTGTATCCGAACGCCGAGCCGTATTCTAAAACTCCGTATCGGATGGCTCCGACAGAGTTGAAAGAATTAAAGGTACAACTTGAGGGTCTTTTGGAAGTCGGGTATATTAGACCGAGTTCGTCGCCGTGGGGAGCGCCAGTATTGTTTGTAAAGAAGAAAGATGGTACTTTGAGGATGTTCATTGACTACCCGGAGCTAAATCGGATGACAATCAAGAATAAATACCCTCTTCCACACATTGAAGAATTATTTGATATACTTCAAGGATCCAAAGTTTATTCGAAGCTTGAATTAAGACAAGGGTATTATCAATTACGGATCCGAGTCGAGGATCCCTAAAACGGGTTTCAATACGAGATATGGGCATTATGAATTCGTGGTTATGTCTTTTGGTTTGACAAATGCTCCTGCCGCTTTTATGGACATGATGCATAGAATTTTCCGGCCGTTTCTTGATAAGTTTGTTGTGATCTTTATTGATGATATTCTGGTTTTCTCCAAGTCGGTCGAGGAACATGCAAGGCATCTCGAGCTTGTGTTGAATGTTGGTGTGGTGGACCCGAGATAGAGTGACGGTATAGCGTAATATTCAAAATTTTGCCATAACCTCGTTATCAAAATATTTCTAAAATATTTTAAAGTAGCGGAACAAATCGGGCAGCATAACTCTAATATATACAGGCATCGATAACATAATTTTAAAGCACATAGCATATAATCACAATATGCAAATAATAATTTGAGCAGCATAACGATATTACCGTACTGCAAAAATGGCTATCAACGACACTTTTCCAGCACCTCGATATCTTCTCGTGAAACCGGCAGAGCTTCCCCGCAATATCCCCGATTAAGAAATTGGAGTGTGGGCTGCGACAATATTTCCCTAAATACATTGAGAAAATAATTTTCAGAAAAACCCTTTTTTCTAAAACCTGAAAATCCCTATTTCTAATAATTAAGTGGATTATATATTAATTATATAACCACCTAATTAAGTATTAATTAATCCTTAATTAAAAGGAATAATTAAACAAATAAGAGAGAGAGCCGGATGGCCTTTTAAAGTCTGAAAAATGGAGCTCAAAACTTAATTCTTTGTAAATGAATTACACAGCCTATTTATAGGCAAGATTTTAAGGTTAAAATCGTCAATTTTCCAAATTTGCCGTGCTCACCAAGATTGGCCACCAAATCCAAGGATACCATGCAGCAGCTCACGCCGCCACGAGTACAGCGGCGCGAAGCATGCGCCCAGCAGACGCCGCCCAAGTGGCGGCTGTGTGTTTGGCGCGTGTGAAACCCTCGCAGGCACAAGCACCTACCACGTGTCCGGTTCGGCCGGTCAGACCGGCGGTCCAGCGGTTCAGACCGGTTCGCCAACGAATCGGTCGGTTCAACTTGGTCTAACCATGGACACGTGTCGAAATCCTAAGTACCGACCCTACTCGGTGAACCGACCCGTTGACCCGGTGAACCATAGGCACGGTCGGTTCAACTTGGTCGAAATCGGACAAACCATGTACCGACCCTGCCCGGTGAACCGACCCGTTGACTTTTCAGTCAACATGATCTGGGTCGTTCCTTCGCGCTGACACGGACAGATCCCATCCGTCCACATGTCTCGCCATTTGGCGCCCTGCCTGACCCGCTGACGTGGCGTGACACCTCAGCTGCCACGTCAGCAATAAAAAAAACTTTCTTTTTTTTTCCGAAAAATTTTATTTTCTCCAAAATAAAATTTCGGGTATTTTCAACTCTTTGGAATTTAATTTATTTTCTCAAAATTAATTCCTTGGCTGTTTTTAAATTCTTTGAAAATTCATTTCTCCCTCTCGTTTTAATATTTTCCCTTTGATCTTCGTTGGGGCTTGCGGGGGGACCTGCAGGACTAATTAATCTTAGCTCCAAACGGGTCAATCTATTATCATCCCATGACAATAATTGATTACCGTTTAATAATATTTAATTCCACTAAATAAATATTAATGCACTCTAAAATTAATTATATTATTCACGAATTTCTCGATCTAGAATAATTTTGCATTTTAGTCCTCTGTACAGATATCCATGAAAAATAAATCAACACTACTATCATTTATTTTTCACTTCCAATCTGAAATTTCTTGATTCGCCTTAAGTCCAAATTCCCTGTATGTGAAACACATTCAACATACAACTTCGGTGACGCACACACGAAGTACTTTGGCCAAAGATTTAATTCGAACTTTTGCAAATCTATTCCAGGGATATCTTTTAACCTTCCAGCAAGGCTACAGATTTCTCGATCAATATTTCTCTTTAGCACATTTCATGCAATCACCGAACGTACAAAGTATTTTGGCCACCCGTTAGCGAGACCTCACTTCTGAGTACATCACAGTGATTAACACTACATGCCTAAAGTAGAAATACTATCAGGATTAAGAGTCTAATGCTTCCGAGATTTTGTTTATTTTAGATAGCAGTATAAAATGAACTATCTCAATGGTCTAGTTCGATGTTTCCAATCTCACTAAAAATCATCAATATGTTATAATCGGAAACTCCATTTCCCTATGACGAAAGACTAATCATCTTATATAACACATTATAGTCTTGATAAGAACATTTCTTATCATACTGACTAGAACTTTAATGACACGTGGCTTCTGGTATTTAAAGTCTTTTCCTATGAAACACATTTCATATAAAAATACCATCATACGTCATTAAGTATTAAATTTGTAAAATACTCATAACTTGCTATAATTTCAGTTTTATTAATCCAAAAAATATTTACAATATAATTGGATTTTCGGGGCATTAATACCAAGAATCTCCCACTTGCCCTAAATCCAATTGGCTACAGATCTAAGGCCCATCCCTTCTATATGAGTGTCAAAACTCTTTTGCACCAAAGTTTTAGTGAAGGGATCTGGCAGATTATTTACTGAGCCAATTTTCACGACCGCCACTTCTCCACGTTCCACATAATCACGTATAATGTGAAACTTCCTCTCGATGTGCTTGGCACGTTTATGACTTCGAGGTTCCTTGGAGTTGGCCACCGCTCCAGCATTATCACAGTACAATATGATCGGCATAAGTCCGTCCTTGATGATTTCTAGATCCATTAGGAAATTTCGAAACCGATACGCCTCTTTGTGTGTTTCCGAAGCTGCCACGTATTCGGCTTCCATGGTGGAGTCAGCAATGCAAGTTTACTTAATACTCCTCCAACTTACGGCTGCTCTTCCTAGAGTAAACACATATCCAGACGTCGAATGCCTAGAATCCAAATTAGATTGGAAATCTGAATCTGTGTACCCAATAGGAATGAGCTTATCTCTGCGATAGACAAGCATATAACCCCGAGTCCTTCTCAAGTACTTTAATATATTTACAGCTATCCAGTGTTGGGGTCCAGGGTTTGACTGATATCTGCTGACTAGACCTACAGCATAAGAGATATCTGGCCTTGTACATAACATGGCATACATGAGGCTTTCGACTGCCGAAGCATACGGAACATCTTTCATTTCTTCTGTCTCTTCTGGGTTCTTAGGACACTGATCCCGAGACAGATGAACTCCATGTCTAAAAGGTAATGATCCTTTCTTGGAGTTAGCCATATTATATCTTGCCAGCATCTTATCTATATATGCTGCCTGTGATAGACCAATCATTTTATTCTTACGATCACGACAAAGTCTAATCCCTAGAATATAACTGGCTTCACCTAGGTCTTTCATGTCAAACTAATTTGACAACCAAATCTTAACTGCTGACAATATTCCTGTGTCATTCCCAATGAGTAGAATATCATCTACGTATAAAACTAAAAATGTTACAACACTATCATGATGTCTCTTGTACATATATGGTTCATCAGGCAATTGTATAAATCCAAAGAATTTAATTGCTTCATTAAATCTGATTTTCCATGATCTAAACGCTTGCTTAAGACCATAAATTGATCTTTCAAGCTTGCATACCATGTGCTCCTGATTTCTGGCTATAAAGCCTTCAGGTTGAGCCATATATATCTCTTCTTGAAGGTGCCCATTCAAGAAGGCCGTCTTTACATCCATTTGCCAAATCTCATAATCAAAATGAGCAGCAACGGATAGGAAAATTCTTATGGACTTAAGCATTTCTATAGGCGAGAAGGTTTCGTCATAATCGATACCTTCTTTTTGGGTATAACCCTTTGCCACAAGCCTTTCTTTAAAGGTCTCAACCTTTCCGTCCATTCCCCTTTTTCTTTTGTAGACCCTTTTGCATCCAATAGGTTTAATGCCCTCAGGCGCCTCTACAAGTTCCCAGACTTTATTGGAATACATTGAATCTAATTCAGATTCCATGGCTCTAACCCAACGATCAGCATCTATATCCTTTATAGCTTCATCATATGTGATAGGAACAGATACATCAGATTCAACCACTTAGGTTAATCCTAGGTATCTGTCAGGTGCCTTGACAATCCTCCCACTGCGACGAGGTTGTTGTGTACTCATCCCTACATTATATGTTGTATCTGGTACATCATATGTATCTAATACATTTTCAGTTACTGACGTTGTCATTTCTTCTAACACAATTTTGCTTCTACCCTTGTGGTCATTTACAAAGTCATCTTCGAGATATTTAGAGTTAGTGCTCACAAACACTTTGTGATCTCTCGGATCATAAAATATACCACCTCTTGTTCCTTTAGGATAACCTATGAACAAGCAAACCTCTGTTCTTGATTCCAACTTGTCAGGATCCTTCCTTAACACATGAGCAGGGGTTCCCCATATCCGAAGATAGGAGACATTGGGCTTTCGCCCTCGCCACAGTTCCATTGGTGTTTTAGGAACCAATTTGGATGGAACAAGGTTTGATATGTGTGCCTCCGTTTTGAGTGCAAAGCCCCCAAAACGAACTTGGTAGGGTAGCATGACTCATCATAGATCTTACCATTTCCATTAGAGTTCTATTTCTCCTTTCTGCAATGCCGTTCTGTTGGGGTGTACCCGGTGCAGATAGTTGAGATCTAATCCCATTTGCAGTGAGAAATTCTAGAAACTCTGTAGACAGATACTCACCACCACGATCTGATCAAAGTGCTTTGATACGTTTTCCGGTTTGATTTTCAACTGCAACTTTGAATTCTTTGAACTTTTCAAAAGAGTCAGACTTATATCTCATCAAATAAACGTATCTGTATCTGAAGTAATCATCCGTAAAAGTGATGAAATACTCAAAATATCCTCTTGCTTGAATACTCATAGGACCACACACATCCGTATGAATTAACTCAAGCAATTATGTGGCTCGATTACCTTTAGATTTAAAAGATCTCTTGGTCATTTTACCTTCCAAGCAGGATTCACAGACTGGTAGTTCTGTTAAGTCTAAGGGACTCAACAATTCATCTGAAATTAGTCTTTGGATCCTTTTTGGATTAATATGGCCAAGACGTAAATGCCACTTGTACGTCTCGTTAGGCATATGAGTTTTTCTTTTGGTTGGTAAGTCAAGCTTAGCAGTGTTAATTTCGGAATTAGGGTTTTTATCGGGGTATAACAAGAAAAGACCATCTTTTACCATGCCAGAGCAAATAAACTTTTTATTTTGCTTAATGGTAAAATTTTGTTCAAAACAAACATTGAAACCATTATTTATTAAACAAGTAACAAAAATTAGATTTCTGCGAACACACGGTATGTACAAAGTGTCTTTCAGTACTAAAACCCTATCACCAAAATACAAATTTACAGTCCCTACTGCTAATACAGATATACTTGTATTATCCCCGAGCAGTAGTTGCATCTCGCCATCTTCAAGCTTTCTGGTTAGCGGGAAACCCTGCAACGAATTGTAGATATGATTAGTTGAACCTGAGTCCACACACCAGGAATCTGGTTGACTTCCAAGTAAACATAATTCTATTAAACAAGATATCGATATACCTTGTCCAGATGGCTTAGTAGGAAGACTTGCTAAGTATTTTGGACAATTTCTCTTCTAGTGCCCATTCTCTCTGCAGTGGAAACATTTTCCCTTGCTGGGTTTGCCTTTCTTCTTCTGAACCTTTTTCTTGGGATTGAGAACCTTTCGCTTTTCCTTTTTCAACTTGTTGGATTTTGGAGTGGAAGTCGATGCTTAAGCCAGGAGAACCGTTCCCTTAGCTTTCATCACTCCCTCTGCCACTTTAAGTTCATTCATCAATTCAGGCAGAGAAAAATCCAATTTGTTCATAGAATAATTTTGCCTAAATGTGACGACTTTGGAAGAGAGCATAGGATCATATCCTGTTTGCTGAGATCATCAAATTTAGCACCAAGGCTTTCAATTTCGTTCAGGCAAGCCATCATGTTCATAACATGATCCTGAACAGGTGATCCCTCAGACATCTTGGTAACTAACAGCCTCCGCATCAATTCGAGTCTCTTGGCTCGATTCTGTCCTCTAAACATTTGATGGAGATGATCCATCATGCTCCTAGCAGTTGGCATCTCATGCATTTGATGCTTGAGAACATTGGAGACAGATACCAGGATATAAGACCTAGCCAAATTATTGGACTTAATCCAATTGGCATAAGCATTTCTCATATCCTGATTGGACGAAGTTTTCGGTACCCCCGGACAAGGTTCAGTGAGCACTTGTTTCAGATTCTCGTGACCAAACATGATGTCAAGATTCATTTTCCAATCAGCATAGTTAGATCCTTCAAGCCTATTTTCCTTTAGGATCGATTGAAGCGGGTTAGCGGCGTCATTGCTTTAAAACTGAAAATTTAAAAGGTGCAAGTTATGATTCTGTAATTTACTTCTTTTGCGTCTAACCAATAAATGAAATCCACGTAAGCATTTTTTGGTTTACGCAATGGTGACTTATCTAACCGCAGTTGACTCCCCGGAAGCGAGGTCGAAAATCGCTTAGAAAAGCAAGAATTAATCTTAATTAACATGTCATCCAGGTAACTCTTACCAAACTATGTTAATTCACCACGTTAACCTTTTGCCTCTAAGTGAATGTAACATAGCTCCGAAGGGAGGTTAATACATCACTTAGTCAAGCGTACACCATTACCTAGAAATTCGTACGAGTAGATCAGACACTCCACGGAGGCGTGGTCGAACTGAGTTTCCCAGTATTTCATTCTATCCGTAGAAGCCTAATCTTGTATACCGCGAATACATACCCGCCGAAGAGAGTAGTATATATCCACTATACTATAGACGGGTAATGGAGGTCGTGAGAATCCAACTCTTTTCATCTCGCTCCCACTTGAATTTTATAGAATTTGTGGATTATCTTAGATTATTAAATAATCACTTTTGGCGTCTTATTAAGTTTTTGAAGTAATTAATCTAATTAATAAGCTCCCACTAGGATTATTAAATAATCCTAACAATATTCTAAGGCTTTAATAACTCTTTATTAATTTAAGCCAAAAAATATTATCCAATTATACATCGTATTTAATCTCTATTAAACATTATTTATCTAATCATATTAAATAAATCATGCATCATTGAAATAACACAATATCACATATTATCATGCCATTTTTAAAATTAAAAACATGCTTGCAAATAATTATCACATAATTATCACGCTTTAAATTTTTAATGGCCCCTTAAATAAATATGTTTTAAATTATCACATAATTTAAAATCATATTTACTGATTCGGCAATTAACCAGGAAGATTATTGAAATCGATTCCCAAAAAATTACCACTCCACTCAAATTCCCAGGAAACACTGGAGGGGTCACAACGGTCCTACTTAAAACCCAGCCTCATTTGATAGAATTTACGTGCACAGTATCAGATTTAAAATTATGCATCTTATGCTTTATCAACGCGAGTATATAATCAGAGCCCCGCTCTGATACCAGTTGTTGGTGTGGCAGACCCGAGATAGAGTGACGGTATAAAATTTCGCCATAACCTCGTTATCAAAATATTTCTAAAATATTTTAAAGCAGCGAAACAAATCGGGCAGCATAACTCTAATATATACAGGCATCGATAACATAATTTTAAAGCATATAGCATATAATCACAATATGTAAATAATAATTTGAGCAGCATAACGATATTACCGTATTGCAAAAATGGCAATCAACACTTTTCCAGCACCTCGATATCTTCTCGTGAAACCGGCAGAGCTTCCACGCAATATCCCCGATTAAGAAATTGGAGTGTGGGCTGCGACAGTATTTCCCTAAATACTTTGAGAAAAAATAATTTTCAGAAAAACCCTTTTTTCTAAAACCTGAAATCCCTATTTTCTAATAATTAAGTGGATTATATATTAATTATATAACCACCTAATTAAGTATTAATTAATCCTTAATTAAAAGGAATCTTTGTAAATGAATTACACAACCTATTTATAGGCAAGATTTTAAGGTTAAAATCGTTCATTTTCCAAATTTGTCGTGCACACCAAGATTGGCCGCCAAATCCAAGGATGCCACGCAGTAGCTCACGCCGCCACGAGTACAGCAGCATGAAGCACGCGCCCAACAGACGCCGCACACGCCGGCACGCGCCGCCCAAGTGGCGGCTGTGTGCTTGGCGCGTGTGAAACCTAAACAGGCACAAGCACCTGCCACGTGTCCGGTTTGGCCGGTCAGACCGGCGGTCCAGCGGTTCAGACCGGTTCGCCAACGAACCGGTCAGTTCAAATTGGTCTGACCATGGGCACGTGTCGGAATCCTATTCGTCCACGTATCCGGGTCGGACAAACCATGTGCCAACCCTGCCCGGTGAACCGACCCGATGACCCACTTCCACGACCCGTTGACTTTTCAGTCAACATGATCTGGGCCGTTCCTTCGTGCTGACGCGGACAGATCCCATCCGTCCACGTGTCTCGCCATTTGGCGCCCGCTGACGTGGCGTGACTGTTAGGAATAGTGCCCTAGAAAGCCTATTGTATATCCGCTTTGTGTTTTCCTTATTGTAATCACAGACAATCTTTGAATAATATATCGAATAAAGGCAACACTTCTTTATATGCTCTTGTTTGGTATGCATTTACTTTAGCTGTGCATGTATGAGAACTCCCCTAATCCTGATGACTTTAGGACTCTACCATTTAGGTGAAATGGTTCATGAAACGAGCCCTATTTCACATAAGTCATGATTAGTAAAATACTCCAAGCCGATGAGTCCTACCGACAGTGGGAGTGTCAACCTGACTCCTTTAAGGCTTGCTTGTGGGATCACGCCCTTAAGAAGGGCCACCTTGTTTCATGTAGGTGAAAAGTGTATAGTTGATACGTGCGTGATACATGAGGGTGCTTACTTTAATAAGTAAGTTCATTGAGGTACCCCGTGTGGGAACATTCCTAAATGGGAAAGGAAGTTTCTATTTCAGGAAATAGAAACTTTCAGATTAGAAAATATCTCACGAGTCATTGATGTGATTAATTGATCCTTAGACTTGAGGTTCCTTGTCACTTTATGAGTTAACTCTGTAGTCTTAGGTATAAGCTTTAAAGGGTGTCGCCTTAGACAACTGATTCAAGGCTTATGCTGGGGCTGCACAAGTGATTATGAAAGTGAATGAGAATCAAGAAAGGACCTACACTTGCATTTGCAAGGTGATCTCTTATTGTGTAAGTCATTCGTATGCCATATGGAGTCCTTGGCCAAGGCAGTAGATTAAGACATCAAGAAAAGGGTTTCTTGGATTGAGATCAAATGGATATGAAATGCACTTAGCTTTAAGACCGGATTATTAGGGTTCTGATTATTCCCTTACCCTAGATCTTGGTTGAGAGATAGTAAGTAGGAGGATTGTATCTCACATGAATCAATGACTTAAAGGTTCTGTCGAATCCGAACATTCCAATTCAGCTAGGGGTTAAACACCTGTTGCTAGACTATGGTCGTTTAATCTGTGGACTGATTAATTAATTAGGGTCACTGCTAATTGAATTGAGAACCTAGAGGGTCACACACAACAACTTGGTTACATTAGTTAAGGCTTTAAAATGATTAAACGAGTTAATCGGGCCTAGAGGGTTCCACACGTGTGAAACCACACGTGTGGGTCACGTGAGTGACACGTGTCCTTGTGACACGTGCCCCACACGTGAGTATATATATTAAATAATTAAATGTGTTAATTATTTAATAGACTTTGGTTTGATTTTGAATTAAAAAGAAAGTCTAATTTTGGAGAAAATAATCTAGTTAATTAATTATGAATTAATTAATTAGATAAAATAAGTTATTTATTTTAAATAAATAAAGTATAAAATTATCCAAAAATAGTTTGGATATTTTAGCTCTCTTAAAAGTTGATTTGAACTAGAATTCAAAGTCAAGGTTGGAAAATACTTGATGATCAAGTAATAGGAGAGAGAGAGACCAAAACCCTAGTCCATAAGGACTAGGAATTTCGGCCACTCCCCTCTTATAAATAGGGGAGCTCGAGCTCCCCTTAGAGCTAATTGGCAATTCTTTTGGTTCATGTGTTGAATACCATCCTTTCTCCAAGATCAAATAAACCCTAGGTTAAGCCCAAACACTAACTAGAGAACTAGCATACTTACTAGTTAGATTGTGATCAAGTTGGTGGACTATCTCTAGAGAGCTTCAAGTTAGAAGTTTGAAGATTCGAGCTTTACCAAGGAGAGGGGATCAAGCCGCGAGAAGAGCGTTCTTGGGTGGCTTGAAACGCTTCAAGAAAGACAATTTAGAAAGTAAGTTTCTAATCCCTACGAATTTGGTCACACGATTGCGAGTCCTATATCCTTTTGTTGGAAAAATTTTTAAATTCCGCTGCTTTTCTGATTCCGTTTTCCAACAGTGACAACTCAGCCGCCACGTCAGCATGTGCCACGTCAGTAATAAAAAAAACTTCTTTTTTTTTTTTTTTGAAAAATTTTATTTTCTCCAAAATAAAATTTCGGGTATTTCCAACTCTTTGGAATTTAATTTATTTTCTCAAAATAAATTCCTTGGCTATTTTCAAATTCTTTGAAAATTCATTTCTCTCTCTCGTTTTAATATTTTCCCTTTGATCTTCGTTGGGGCTTGCGGGGGGACCTGCAGGACTAATTAATCTTAGCTCCAAATGGGTCAATCTATTATCAACCCATGACAATAATTGATTACCGTTTAACAATATTTAATTCCACTAAATAAATATTGTTGCACTCTAAAATTAATTAAATTATTCACGAGTTTCTCAATCTAGAATAATTTTGCATTTTACTCCTCTGTACAGATATCCATGAAAAATAAATCAATACTACTATCATTTATTTTTCACTTCCAATCTGAAATTTCTTAATTCGCCTTAAGTCCAAATTCCCTGTATGTGAAACACATTCAACATATAACTTTAGTGACGCACACACGAAGTACTTTGGCCAAAGATTTAATTCGAACTTTTGCAAATCTATTTCAGGGATATCTTTTAACCTTCTAGCAAGGCTACAGATTTCTCGATCAATATTTCTCTTTAGCACATTTCATGCAATCACCGAACGTACAAAGTATTTTGGCCACCCGTTATCGAGACCTCACTTCTAGTACATCACAGTGATTAACACTACATGTCTAAAGTAGAAATACTATCAGGATTAAGAGTCTAATGCTTCCAAGATTTTGTTTATTTTAGATAGCAGTATAAAATGAACAATCTCAGTGGTCCAGTTCGATGTTTCCAATCTCATTGAAAATCATCAATATGTTATAATCGGAAACTCCATTTTCTTATGACGAAAGATTAATCATCTTATATAACACATTATAGTCTTGATAAGAACATTTCTTATCATACTGACTAGAACTTTAATGACACGTGACTTCTGGTATTTAAAGTCTTCTCCTATGAAACACATTTCATATAAAAATACCATCATACGTCATTAATTATTAAATTTGTAAAATACTCATAACTTGCTATAATTACAGTTTTATTAATCCAAAAAATATTTACAATATAATTAGATTTTCAGGGCATTAATACCAACATTGAAAACATTGAAGGAACACCAATTGTTTGCAAAATTTAGTAAACGCGAGTTTTGGATCGACTGAGTTTCTTTCTTGGGCTATATTATTTCGGGGAATGGGTTAGAAGTTGATCCTTCCAAAATTGAGGCGGTTTTGAAGTGGGAGAGACCAAAGAATGCCCCCGAGATTAAAAGCTTCTTGGGATTGGCGGGTTATTATAGGCGGTTTGTGCAAGATTTTTCTAAGATCGCCGCCCCTTTGACTCGACTAACAAAGAAAGATGTCAAGTACGAGTGGAATGAAAATTGTGAGAAAAGCTTTAGTGTTTTGAAAGAGAAATTGGTTTCGGCCCCGGTTTTAAGTCTTCCAGAGGGTTTAGAAGGATATGCAGTTTATACGGATGCATCTAGAGAAGGTTTGGGGTGTGTTTTAACTCAAAATGGCAAGTTATTGCTTATGCTTCCCGGAAGTTAAAGGATTATGAGAGGAATTATCCGACACATGACTTAGAGCTTGCCGCGATAATATTTGCACTTGGAAAATGGAGACATTATTTGTATGGAGTTACATTTGAGATTTTCACGGATCATAAGAGTCTCCAATATTTATTTACACAGAAAGATCTTAATTTGAGGCATCGGATATGGATGGAACGGTTAGAAGATTATGATTGTGTGATCAAGTATCATCCCGGGAAAGCTAATGTAGTTGTCGATGCTTTAAGCCGGAAAGTTGGTGTTTCGAATTTAGAGGTTGGAGAAGGTAACAAGATTGAGCCTATTATGATAAAAGCCCGGGTATTTAATGTCTCGATTCAACCGGAATTGAAACAGAGATTGTTCGAGGCTCACGGTAAAGATCCGGAAGTGCAAAACTGATTACTAAAGCAAGAGAGGATCCGGAAAGTCCATTTGGGTTTGATGAAGCTGGTTTTCTTCGCTTCAAGAACCGATTAGTGGTACCCGATGATTTGAAAAGGGTATTACTTAAGGAAGCACATAAATCGGCATATTCGATACATCCGAGAGGAAACAAAATGTATAAGGACTTGAAACAGTTTTATTGGTGGCGAGGATTAAAGAAGGATGTGGCTGAGTTTGTAAAATGTTGTTTAACATGTCAGCAAGTTAAAGCTGAACATCAAAAGCCCGGAGGTCTTTTACAGCCGTTGCCAATTCCCGAGTGGAAATGGGAACAAGTGACAATAGATTTTATATCCGGGCTACCGAAGGTGAAAGGCGGTATGATGGTATTTGGGTGATTGTGGATCGATTAACAAAGTCTGCTCATTTCTTACCGGTTCGAATATCTTTTAAGATTTGAAAGTTGGCTGAAATTTATAATAGAGAGATCGTTCGCCTTCAGGGGATTCCGGTGAGTATTGTTTCGGATAGGGATCCTCGTTTTACTTCTAAATTATGGCGAGAATTACAAGGTATTTTGGGAACAAAGCTTCAGTTTAGCACGGCTTTTCATCCTCAAATCGATGGTCAATCTGAAAGGGTGATACGATATTTGGAAGATTTGCTCCGGTCTTGTTATTTGAATTTTCAAAAGTCGTGGTGTGATCAACTCTCATTAATTGAATTTGCATATAACAATAGTTACCAATCCTCTATCGGTATGGCTCCTTATGAGTTACTCTATGGTCGGAAGTGCCGATCCCCGTTATTCTTTGATCTAGAGGAGTGGGAATGGACGAAAAAAGAAGGGGTAAAGAAAGGAGAGAAACTTGAGAAATCTTCTAAGGCCGTGGGAGCCATGATTGAGAAAGTTCAGCTTATACAACAACGGATGAAGACTGCACAAGATAGGCAGAAAAGTTACGCTGATATTCACTGGAAAGATCTTCAGTTTGAAGTTGGAGATAGGGTTTTCTTGAAAGTATCTCCAAGAAAGGGGTTTTCTCTTTATTGGAAAGGGAGGAAAGCTTAACCCTCGATGTTTGGGTCCGTTCGAGATTCTTGAGAGAATTGGGGAAGTAGCTTACAGATTGGATTTACTGCCTAATCTTACCGGAATTCACAATGTCTTTCATGTATCTCAACTGCGGAAGTATTATTCGGATGAGACCGAAATTCTCCCTGTTGAAGAAGTTGAGTTGGAACCGAATTTATCATTTATTCAGAAATCGGTTGGAATTTTGGATAGAAAGTATCAAGAATTGAGAAATCGGCGAATCCCTATAGTCAAGGTATTGTGGAGAAGTGATAAAACTGAAGAAATGACTTGGGAACCGGAAGAGAAAATGAAGAAGTTTCACCCGGAATTGTTTATCTTCAACCAGTGAATCTGGGGACCAGATTCTTCTAAGGGGGAGAGAGTTGTAACGCCCCATTTTCCGGAACTTTAGGTAAGCACGCCACGAGCAGGTCTTCGGGAGTTGGGGGAATTTAATTTAATCATTTCATTTAATTATTTACAACCTTCATCATATTATATACATTACATCTCTAGGCATTTATATGAATTGTTATTAATGTGAATTATATGAACTAAGTGACATATATGATATACCTGTATTAAATATCCTTAGTTGCTCTTTCGTGTAAATTCATGGACTTAATTGCATTTCATGATTTGGAGGTTATATGAACATTGTGTAGAGATAGAACTAAATTGTATACATTTAAATTATAGAGGGACTTGGTTGCAAAATGTGGTGATTCATCATGCTTAGTGGAAGAGATATTACATTATGTAAGCATTCATCTCTCTCATTTTGTTCATTACATTTCATCAACCTTTCACACACATTCACACACAAAAAACCGGTATTTACACCTCAAGAAGAAAGGGAGATTTCACCATAATCTAAGTCATATTTTGAAGGAATTGAGGAGCTAGCATCATCATCATCATCATCTCTTCATTTCATCCCAGTTCTAGCTCATCTCAAGGCATAACATGAATCTCTTGATTGGCGTATGAGCAGGGTTCATGGTTTAGATGATGGATTCTTGCAATATTTGAGTTAGGAGCATGATTAGGATGAGTAGAATGGAAACTTGCATGAATATCTTGAAGTTTGTGGAAGTTGAAAGCATGAGTATATTATGGGGTTTTCTTGATGAATTTTGATGCTTTGATTTATATTCCATGGTCTAATTGTTGTATAAGTGAAGTATACTGTGTATTTGATGTTTTTGGTTAATTGTTATGGAGTAATCTTGCATTTGTGGTTGTTTTGGTTGTTTTTGGTTCGGTTTTGCCCTGTTTTCTGCTGAGGAGTAGCAGGTCGCGGCCGCGACCAAAAACAGAACAAATCTGGTCGCGTCCGCGACCCACTCACAGCTTTAGCGGAAACATAGATCGCGCACGCGACCTAAATTATGTGAAAACCGGTCGCGACCGCTACCCATTTTTGGGCCAGTTTCGAGATTTTGGAAAATGGATGAAAATTTCGGCCAAAAATAGGTAGTCGCGACCGCGACCCTTCTATGAACAAAATTAGTCACGGACGCGACCAAAATTTGGGCATGTTTAGAGATTTTGCAAAAATTGGACGAAAATTCGGGCAAAAATGCTTAGTCGTGACCGCGACCATTTTGTGAAGGATTTTGATCGCGCTCGCGACCCTGCTTCTTTCTGCATGAAAATTGTTTTCTTTAACTTTTCATGTAACACCCCGGAACGAGAGGGCACCACATCCCCTCGCACTATAACCCAACACATGCAACGAAATGGAGACTCCGCACATGCATCAAGTTACAGCGAACGAGTGACAAACAAAAACCCACACACTAGCTAGGCGGTCTAGACCCTCATTCAGAGTGCGCAACAAAACAAAATCAGATGCGGAAGCAACCAGGATCACCAAATACAAACATACATGCTACATTAATACAAATTTATACATAATGTGTCCATCCAAGGCCAAGGAATCATACAAATTCAAGTTTAACTCTGAATCAAAGTTCATATAAAGCTTATACATAGTACCATACTTATACATATTTATACGTAGTACCGAAACGGGAAGTAAAGATGCAAGGATGCAAAAGACTCCACTAATAAACTCGAATGACTCAAAGTAAAAGACCACCGCCTAGCACGAACCGAAGACCTGCACCTGCAAACACAAGAAGAAAAGGGGGAAAAGAAACAACGGAGAGGGGTCAGTCCTAAAGACTGGTGAGGGGGCTAACACACTCACACGTACTTATAATTAAGAGCATAGCATATTCAAATCGAAGATGTTCATGAATAGGGGCGTGGTTTTTGCATTCTAAAGCATTTCAACTCGTGTTATTATATATATATATATATATATAAGAAAGGTTTAAGGCCGAATGCCAAAATTCACCAAGTTTTAGAAGTTAGAAA
Source organism: Lantana camara (assembly GCA_037501455.1). Taxonomy (NCBI): domain Eukaryota; kingdom Viridiplantae; phylum Streptophyta; class Magnoliopsida; order Lamiales; family Verbenaceae; genus Lantana; species Lantana camara. The sequence continues at coordinate 95,728,218 of CM074861.1, forward strand.
TCCACTCCCGATTCACAAACCTTAAACGAAAGCAAAGCATAAACAACTCGGTGAGTACGAGTTCCAACCCACTTACTCCATAACAAAGCGAAACATAACGAAGCAAAACATAAATCAATCCCACCTTAACTCCGTTTTGGGGAAGAGAGAGCGCTCCCTCAACCCCCGCACTTACCTTATCGTAAATACGCTTATATGTCAGGTACATGAGTTTCATGACACTCACGTCCCAAGGACTCCGTCCCCCACCTCCCTCCGAGTGGGTTTCGGTTTGATCCTATAAAGTGGAGAAGTGTCCTGGGGTTGCAACCGGCGACCCCGATGGTCGTCCCGGGTCTCCCGATCCACACAACTCCGGGGCCCAAACTTACACTTACACTTACTCTTACACTTAAAGGCTTATCTTTCAAAGCTTAATCTCGCCAAAACATATCACTTACACACGCCAACCCTTTTCAAAACAAAAGAACGAAAATATTGTTTACTTATATGTAAAAGCATTTTCAAACGTTTCATAGCAAAAGGGCCAATTCCCACAAAATACTTATCGAACACATATCTATATATATATATAGGTCACATGCGGGCTTAAAATACATTTAGGGTTGTAGGTCGTAATAACTAAAAGAAAGAAACCTCACCTTGCTAACCAAACCGACGAAACGAACTTAAACCCTTCTAAGAGACCACCTCTTCAACCACGAAACGAACCTAAGAACAAAACAAAGATCGAAAGACAAACTTAGACTCAAAATGAACCAATTAGACGCTCGGCAAATGCATATGGATGCTAATGATTCAATGCACTTCATATAAATTCACAGTTAGGCATACTGGAGCAATAAACCAAATATCATACAACTAATCCAAGAAACAAATTCGTTTCACGTTAAACAAATTCATGTTAAGTCATTTAATATCAAACCACGAGCATCCATAATTCATACACTTATTTATTCATCGAATTCATATCATATAAGCCACTTAAGATCATAACATTTGAAATATTCAAGTTAAAATACATAAAATTCATATTAAATAATTTAAAAGTTAATTTCATAATATATAATATATATCATACATGTATATATTTCATATACACACAGAATACATATATATATACAAATATGCACCACACACACCTATAAATATAATATATATATATATATATATATATTACATATTTATGTATAATACACAAAGCACATATGCATGAATTTAATTATAACACTATATGCTCACGTACTATACAAATGCACTCAATAATCACATAACAATTAATTAAATGGATGCATGGAAACAATTAAAAAGGAATGACGGTAACCTTGCATGAGATTCCTATTAAATATTAAATGCATGTAATACATATATGCATATAGCAGCTCATTACAAATACTAACATGCAGCCCTACACAAGAAATGAACAAGCAATGAAGTCCCGCCACCACGTACGCACGACTGCTGCTGCAAAGGTTGAAAAGAAATAACATTCCCGAAAGCAGGACACGGCCGTGTTGGTTTTCAGTTCAAAATGGACATGGCCATGTCCGATTTTTCATAAATATTTTGATGTTAACGCAGCTCCAACACGGCCGTGTCATAAAACAATGTAAAACGGACACGGCCGTGTCGCCTTGTCTTCTCCAAAAAAAGAACGAAGTGCAGCAGCAGTGTTTCAACAGGGGAAAAGGCAGGAGATTGAGCAGCAATTCAAGCATCAACTAAGCCAAAAATACAACAAAATCTCAGCAAATATCAAGCACCAACATCACGCAACAACCGGCAAGGCAATCACACACCCAACTTCCAACAAAGCTTCAAATATCTCAAGGTTCAACAATGGTGGATCACTCCATACTTCACATAATTCAGATTCAAGCATAGGAATAGAACAAGGATACATCAAGGGTCACATAACACTTTACGGATCAAGAATTGGAGCAAAAACGTACAAGTTATCAACAAATTTCTTCAAACCCGTAACTATTCATACACCCTACCAAAACAGGCCTAAAACTCCATGAATACAAGCAAGAGAGCACTTAAAAGATAGAGGAGGATATGGACAACCAAAATATGTGCTTACCTCTTCGATTTGACAAAGAATGAAGGTCGGACGAGCTCAAAATCGAACTTGGGTGAATAGTGGCGAGAAACCCTTCTTCTCTTTCATTTCTCCTTCTCTCTCTCGGCTCTCCTGGGATCTGGGCTGAAATGGCTGTTGGGAGATAGGGTTTTGAGTTGGGGTCATATAGGCTCAAGAATCAGGTCATTTGGTCAATAAACGAATAAATTATGGCCAAAACCGTAAAAGGTGGCGAATCTGCGCGAGGTCCACGTTTCGGGCGAATTTCGGAGGATCAAACGGGCTTAGGAAAATATAAGGATAGGTTCCAAAGGTCCCAAATTTTGTCACGAGTCCGGCGTCACTTCCGGAATTTAAATCCGAATTCCCTAGCTCAAGATATAAATTCCGGAACACAAGGCGCGCTAAAACTAGTTAGGCCCTCAAGTCCCCAACAAATAAACTATGGTGCGTTACCATATCAAACAAGCCCGAAAATAAAAAAACGAGCATATATGAAAATCCATAACACGTAAAACTCATGCATATTAAATTTTCACGAAATTTCGAAACAAGTTGGAACTCAAACGAATTAAAAACAAGTTCAAAAGTTTAAAAACAATTAATTATTAAATCTTATCATTTAACAAATAATTCAAATTAATTAAGAAAGTCATATAACATTAAAATAAATAATTAAATGCAAAATTAACACACTCGATACAACGTACCTGCACGGCCGGACGAGCGGGATGTTACAAACTCCCCTCCTTCAAAAGGACCTGTCCTCAGGTCCTCAACAGGGTCTTGAACAACTCCGAGAGCAAACTCAACCCCACACTTCCGCTGCGCTAATCTGATCCGGTTCCCAAGTGGCTTCTCAGATTCTTAAATCCTGCCACGACTCTCGGTGGAAGTCTTCGACTCCAAGGGTCTTCTCTTCCAAACTACGGAGTTCTCGAAACCAACTCGAGCCACTAAACCATGAGAAAATGGATCGACTTGTTAGAACGAGCAATCACTCAAATATCATTAAATCTCCTTAATTTTAGCAAACCGAACACAAAGTCCTTAGCCATTTGCCCCCACTTCCAAATAAAATTCGAAAGTAGTTGGAGAATCCGACCGGTTCTTGATGCTCGATCCTCAACCGATAGCGCTTTAACATTGCTACACGAAGTTTGCAACATCTTTCTCACGCCAATACATCTTTACCGATTCTTCAAGTTCTCGAACAACTTAAACCTGGAGTGGGTGAAACTTGTGACCTTGCACTCTCGAGGCGTAGGCCACGCTCTACCGCTAACAACACATGACCAAAGCCTTCCTTTATACCTCGATCAAGAGCGAGCAGCCTTATGTACCTTGGGTCGACAAAAGTCGGTGTCGAAGGTAACTCTCTTCAACCGCCTCTCCCCACTCCAAACCTTGCCTCTTACTTGTCATTTGTGTCAATGGGTTGACATTCTTAAGAAAGATTCGCCTTGTCTACCCCGACGACATAAGAGACTTCTCACTCTGAGGCAATTCTCAGTTCTTCTACTCAACCACGTAGTCGACAAAACCCTAATTGAAACCAAATTCTGCGAAGGCCTCGAAACTCTGAAGAACGATGAACAACTTGAAAAGCAAAAGAAGGGTACTAACCTTACACAATTGAGATTGTGCAGCTTACGATAGTTGTACTCATCCTAAAGTCCCATCTTCTTCTCAGATAGAACATAGGTACTCCACAAAGAAGTACCCGAACGAGCGAACCACCTTCTAAGAGCTTGTCGAGCTATGCCTTCAACTCTAACAATCTCGCCAGAGATCATTAAAAGCGAGTCTTCAAACAAATCTGAACTCCAGGATGAAAAACAACGACAACCTAATGCTCCCGTCAAGTGGTAAAGAATTCCACTTTCAAGGAAACACTAAAGAAGTCTTACTCTGATCTTCGTCTCCTCAAGCTTGACTCGATCCCTCGGTTACCCAAAGGTAAGTCACAAAGCTTGTCGCACTGTCCCGGTTTGAACAACCGCTTCTATAAAGATACAAACGGGCTAGCCTTCTATCTAGTACCCGAAGATATCGTTGAGCCCAAGACGGGCCTCCTCAAGGCAACCACTAGCTCCACTCAACGCTCGAACAACCAAGCCACGCCTAAGGTAGCCCTGTACCTCCCAAGAACAAGGCATCTTCAAACCGAACACCGGGCAAGCTCGGCCCTCACAACTCACCAAGCACTCAAGCTCTCAACTCACTAAATCTCTTCAAGTAGAGAGTTCCCACAGAAAACAATAACCGCAGCAACAACAACGAGCGCAAGGAAAGCAACTAGACAAGCAATAAACAAGTACCAAGAAGTAACGAAGAAAGGAAATAATATAAAAACGGATTACCCCCAAGATAAATATACATGAATGTAATGCCATGAATGCAATTACCTCGGTTCTTGGTTTTGGTTTGATCTCCAATTTGAAGCCTTTGACTCCTTTTCCTTTGTTTGTTAGCCCTTGAACGGTCATACTCCCGGAACTTGTGCTCTGAAGATCCACAAACGTAGCATCTCTTGAACCGGATCCAACACCCGTCGTAACTGTGGTTAGTCCCTTGGCAAAGTGCACATGGTGGAAACTCTCTCTCGGACCAAGGGGTCTTCAAGGGGTTAGACTTCTTTTTCTTGTTGCTTCTTTTCTTGATAGTTATACTTGGTTGAGCCGGTTTCTCTTCAACTTGTTTATTGGAACACGATCCCAACTCAAATGGTTGTTCCGACGCATCTTCTTCAAGCCCTTTTCTTGCTATCCACCAAGTCTTAACCCGTATCGTTTTCTCAACGGCCTTGTCCCATGTACTTGTGTCTCTTACGACCAAGGCTTCTCTAAGTTCGCTCCGAAGGCCTTCCATAAAGTACTTTGCCTTCCATTGATCATCGTTGATAATGTAAGGCACATAGGCACCCAATCTCTCGAACTCTTCCAAATATTCCATAACCGTCCTTTCTCCTTGCTTGAGGTTGAGGAATTCTTCAAGTCTCCGTTGTTGTAGTATTGTCGGTGTGTACCTCTTTTTAAACTCTCGAACGAACACATCCCATGATAATACTTCTCCCGCAAGCTCTAGTCGATGAACAACTCTTGACCACCATAGATTCGCTTGCCCTTGTAGGAGTAGAGTAACTAGCCGGGCTTTATTGTGAGTACCACACGACCACACTCTAAAGATGGCCTCTAACCCCGAAAGCCATTCTTCAGCTTCAATATCACTACCTCCTCGGAATTGTTAAGGGTTGAAAGTCCCAAACTCCCGGTACAAGATTGCTATTGGATCCATAGGTTGCACTGTTGATATAGGTAGTTCTTGATTTGGGTGGGAGTGTTGATGTCAGAATTGCCTAAGGTTCTTGTCAACACCGTGAAATCCTGAAATTCTCAAAATTACAATGGAAATATATGTGCATGTTGATCAGTAGGTGCATGTTTATGTACACAATCAAGTCAAATAATAACGAATAAGTCACATAAATGGTGAAATGAATGCAAACAAACATGTAACCCTAAGCCGAACGACCTAGACAGACCAGACACGACTCAAGAGCTCCGGTTTTGCAACCTAGAGCTCTGATACCACTTTAGAGATGTAACACCCCGGAACGAAGGGCACCACATTCCCTCGCACTATAACCCAACACATGCAACGAAATGGAGACTCCGCACATGCATCAAGTTACAGCGAACGAGTGACAAACAAAAACCCTCACACTAGCTAGGCGGTCTAGACCCTCATTCAGAGTGCGCAACAAAACAAAAGCAGATGTGGAAGCAACCAGGATCACCAAATACAAACATACATGCTACATTAATACAAATTTATACATAATGTGCCCATCCAAGGCCAAGGAATCATACAAATTCAAGTTTAACTCCGAATCAAAGTTCATATAAAGCTTATACATAGTACCATACTTATACATATTTATATGTAGTACCGAAACGGGAAGTAATGATGCAAGGATGCAAAAGACTCCACTAATAAACTCGAATGACTCATAGTAAAAGACCACCGCCTAGCACGAACCGAAGACCTGCACCTGCAAACTCAAGAAGAAAAGGGGGAAAAGAAACAACGGAGAGGGGTCAATCCTAAAGACTGGTGAGGGGGCTAACACACTCACACGTACGTATAAGTAAGAGCATAACATATTCAAATCGAAGATATTCATGAATAGGGGCGTGGTTTTTGCATTCTAAAGCATTTTAACTCGTGTTATTATATATATATATATATATATATATATAAAAGAAAGGTTTAAGGCCGAATGCCAAAATTCACCAAGTTTTAGAAGTTAGAAATCCACTCCCGATTCACAAACCTTAAACGAAAGCAAAGCATAAACAACTCGGCGAGTACGAGTTCCAACCCACTTACTCTATAGCAAAGCGAAACATAACGAAGCAAAACATAAATCAATCCCACCTTAACTCCGTTTTGGGGAAGAGAGAGCGCTCCCTCAACCCCCGCACTTACCTTATCGCAAATACGCTTATATGTCAGGTACATGAGTTTCATGACACTCACGTCCCAAGGACTCCGTCCCCCACCTCCCTCCGAGTGGGTTTCGATTTGATCCTATAAAGTGGAGAAGTGTCCTGGGGTTGCAACCGGCGACCCCGATGGTCGTCCCGGGTCTCCCGATCCACACAACTCCAGGACCCAAACTTACACTTACACTTACTCTTACACTTAAAGGCTTATCTTTCAAAGCTTAATCTCGCCAAAACATATCACTTACACACGCCGACCCTTTTCAAAACAAAAGAACGAAAATATTGTTTACTTATATGTAAAAGCGTTTTCAAAGGTTTCATAGCAAAATGGCCAATTCCCACAAAATACTTATCGAACACATATCTATATATATGTATATAGATATATAGGTCACATGCGGGCTTAAAACACATTTAGGGTTGTAGGTCGTAATAACTAAAAAAAAGAAACCTCACCTTGCCGACCAAACCGACGAAACGAACTCAAACCCTTCTAAGAGACCACCTCTTCAACCACGAAACGAACCTAAGAACAAAACAAAGATCGAAAGACAAACTTAGACTCAAAATGAACCAATTAGACGCTCGGCAAATGCATATGGATGCTAATGATTCAATGCACTTCATATAAATTCACAGTTAGGCATACTGGAGCAATAAACCAAATATCATACAACTAATCCAAGAAACAAATTCGTTTCACGTTAAACAAATTCATGTTAAGTCATTTAATATCATACCACAAGCATCCATAATTCATACACTTATTTATTCATCGAATTCATATCATATAAGCCACTTAAGATCATAACATTTGAAATATTCAAGTTAGAATACATAAAATTCATATTAAATAATTTAGAAGTTAATTTCATAATATATAATATATATCATATATGTATATATTTCATATACACACAGAATACATATATATATACAAATATGCACCACACACACCTATAATATATATATATATATATATATATATATATATATATATATATATATATATATATATATATTACATATTTATGTATAACACACAAAGCACATATGCATGAATTTAATTATAACACTATATGCTCACGTACTATACACATGCACTCAATAATCACATAACAATTAATTAAATGGATGCATGGAAACAATTAAAAAGGAATGACGATAACCTTGCATGAGATTCCTATTAAATATTAAATGCATGTAATACATATATACATATAGCAGCTCATTACAAATACTAACATGCAGCCCTACACAAGAAATGAACAAGCAATGAAGTCCCGCCACCACGTACGCACGACTGCTGCTGCAAAGGTTGAAAAGAAATAACATTCCCGAAACCAGGACACGGCCGTGTTGGTTTTCAGTTCAAAATGGACACGGACATGTCCGATTTTTCATAAATATTTTGATGTTAATGCAGCTCCAACACGGCCGTGTCATAAAACAATGTAAAACGGACACGGCCGTATCGCCTTGTCTTCTCCAAAAAAAGAACGAAGTGCAGCAGCAGTGTTTCAACAGGGGAAAAGGCAGGAGATTGAGCAGCAATTCAAGCAGCAACTAAGCCAAAAATGCAACAAAATCTCAGCAAATATCAAGCACCAACATCACGCAACAACCGGCAAGGCAATCACACACCCAACTTCCAACAAAGCTTCAAATATCTCAAGGTTCAACAATGGTGGATCACTCCATACTTCACAAAATTCAGATTCAAGCATAGGAATAGAACAAGGATACATCAAGGGTCACATAACACTTTACGGATCAAGAATTGGAGCACAAACGAACAAGTTATCAACAAATTTCTTCAAACCCGTAACTATTCATACACCCTACCAAAACAGGCCTAAAACTCCATGAATACAAGCAAGAGAGCACTTAAAAGATAGAGGAGGAGATGGACAACCAAAATATGTGCTTACCTCTTTGATTTGACAAAGAATGAAGGTCGGACGAGCTCAAAATCGAACTTGGGTGAATAGTGGCGAGAAACCCTTCTTCTCTTCCATTTCTCCTTCTCTCTCTCGGCTCTCCTGGGATCTGGGCTGAAATGGCTGTTGGGAGATAGGGTTTTGATTTGGGGTCATATAGGCTCAAGAATCAGGTCATTTGGTCAATAAACGAATAAGTTATGGCCATAACCGTAAAAGGTGGCGAATCTGCGCGAGGTCCACGTTTCGGGCGAATTTCGGAGGATCAAACGGGCTTAGGAAAATATAAGGCTAGGTTCCAAAGGTCCCAAATTTCGTCACGAGTCCGGCGTCACTTCCGGAATTTGAATCCGAATTCCCTAGCTCAAGATATAAATTCCGGAACACAAGGCGCGCTAAAACTAGTTAGGCCCTCAAGTCCCCAACAAATAAAATATGGTGCGTTACCATATCAAACAAGCCCGAAAATGAAAAACGAGCATATATGAAAATCCATAACACGTAAAACTCATGCATATTAAATTTTCACGAAATTTCGAAACAAGTTGGAACTCAAACGAATTAAAAACAAGTTCAAAAGTTTAAAAACAATTAATTATTAAATCTTATTATTTAACAAATAATTCAAATTAATTAAGAAAGTCATATAACATTAAAATAAATAATTAAATGCAAAATTAACACACTCGATACAACGTACCTGCATGGCCGGACGAGCGGGATGTTACAAACTCCCCTCCTTCAAAAGGACCTGTCCTCAGGTCCTCAACAGGGTCTTGAACAACTCCGAGAGCAAACTCAACCCCACACTTCCGCTGCGCTAATCTGATCCGGTTCCCAAGTGGTTTCTCAGATTCTTAAATCCTGCCGCGACTCTCGGTGGAAGTCTTCGACTCCAGGGGTGTTCTCTTCCAAACCACGGACTTCTCGAAACCAACTAGAGCCACTAAACCATGAGAAAATGGATCGACTTGTTAGAACGAGCAATCACTCAAATATCATTAAATCTCCTTAATTTTAGCAAACCGAACACAAAGTCCTTAGCCATTTGCCCCCACTTCCACATAAAATTTGAAAGTAGTTGGAGAATCCAACCGATTCTTGATGCTCGATCCTCAACCGATAACGCTTTAACATTGCTACACGAAGTTTGCAACATCTTTCTCACGCCAATACATCTTTACCGATTCTTCAAGTTCTCGAACAACTCAAACCTGGAGTGGGTGAAAATTGTGACCTTGCACTCTCGAGGCGTAGGCCACGCTCTACCGCTAACAACACATGACCAAAGCCTTCCTTTATACCTCGATCAAGAGCGAGCAGCCTTATGTACCTTGGGTCGACAAAAGTCGGTGTCGAAGGTAACTCTCTTCAACCGCCTCTCCCCACTCCAAACCTTGCCTCTTACTTGTCATTTGTGTCAATGGGTTGACATTCTTAAGAAAGATTCGCCTTGTCTACCCCGACGACATAAGAGACTTCTCACTCTGAGGCAATTCTCGATTCTTCTACTCAACCACGTAGTCGACAAAACCCTCATTGAAACCAAACTCTTCGAAGGCCTCGAAACTCTGAAAAACGATGAACAACTTGAAAAGCAAAAGAAGGGTACTAATCTTACACAATTGAGATTGTGCAGCTCACGATAGTTGTACTCATCCTAAAGTCCCATCTTCTTCTCAGATAGAACATAGGTACTCCACAAAGAAGTACCCGAACGAGCGAACCACCTTCTAAGAGCTTGTCGAGCTACGCCTTCAACTCTAACAATCTCGCCAGAGATCACTAAAAGCGAGTCTTCAAACAAATCTGAACTCCAGGATGAAAATCAACGACAACCTAATGCTCCCGTCAAGTGGTAAAGAATTCCACTTTCAAGGAAACACTAAAGAAGTCTTACTCTGATCTTCGTCTCCTCAAGCTTGACTCGATCCCTTGGTTACCCAAAGGTAAGTCACAAAGCTTGTCGCACTGTCCCGGATTGAACAACCGCTTCTATAAAGATACAAACGGGCTAGCCTTCTATCTAGTACCCGAAGATATCGTTGAGCCCAAGACGGGCCTCCTCAAGGCAACCACTAGCTCCACTCAACGCTCGAACAACCAAGCCACGCCTAAGGTAGCCCTGTACCTCCCAAGAACAAGGCGTCTTCAAACCGAACACCGGGCAAGCTCGGCCCTCACAAGTCACCAAGCACTCAAGCTCTCAACTCACTAACTCTCTTCAAGTAGAGAGTTCCCACAGAAAACAACAACCGCAGCAACAACAACGAGCGCAAGGAAAGCAACTAGACAAGCAATAAGCAAGTACCAAGAAGTAACGAAGAAAGGAAATAATATAAAAACGGGTTACCCCCAAGATAAATATGCATGAATGTAATGCCATGAATGCAATTACCTCGATTCTTGGTTTTGGTTTGATCTCCAATTTGAAGCCTTTGACTCCTTTTCCTTTGTTTGTTAGCCCTTGAACGGTCACACTCCCGGAACTTGTGCTCTAAAGATCCAGAAAGGTAGCATCTCTTGAACCGGATCCAACACCCGTTGTAACTGTGGTTAGTCCCTTGGCAATGTGCACATGGTGGAAACTCTCTCTCGGACCAAGGGGTCTTCAAGGGGTTAGACTTCTTTTTCTTGTTGCTTCTTTTCTTGATAGTTATACTTGGTTGAGCCGGTTTCTCTTCAACTTGTATATTGGAACACGATCCCAATTCAAATGGTTGTTCCGGCGCATCTTCTTCAAGCCCTTTTCTTGCTATCCACCAAGTCTCAACCCGTATCGCCTTCTCAACAGCCTTGTCCCATGTACTTGTGTCTCTTACAACCAAGGCTTCTCTAAGTTCGCTCCAAAGGCCTTCCATAAAGTACTTTGCCTTCCATTGATCATCGTTGATAATGTAAGGTACATAGGCACCCAATCTCTCGAACTCTTCCAAATATTCCATAACCGTCCTTTCTCCTTGCTTGAGGTTGAGGAATTCTTCAAGTCTCCGTTGTTGTAGTATTGTCGGTGTGTACCTCTTTTTAAACTCTTGAACGAACACATCCCATGATAATACTTCTCCCGCCAGCTCTAGTCGATGAACAACTCTTGACCACCATAGATTCGCTTGCCCTTGTAGGAGTAGAGTAACTAGCCGGGCTTTATTGTGAGTATCACATGGCCACACTCTAAAGATGACCTCTAACCCCGAAAGCCATTCTTCAGCTCTTTAGAGCTTTCTTTCCACTTTTTGGTTGGTTGGTAAAGGTGGGGTTTAATTCTAGTTATATATATAGAACCCTTATAACCTTATGTGACGTTTTCAACCAGAAGTATCTATATAGCTATAGTTTTCAAACCTTATGGATTTTAAATGATTTCATAAAACGTTTGAATGGATTGATTGATTGATTGGGCGAGTAAAACATGTTCGCGTGGGGCCCTAGGATAGTGTATTGAGCCAACTGGGAAAGCATAGGCTGACGGGTAGCTCTTGCACTATCCTCACCATTTGGGATCACCTCTGAATCCACCAGGAGGTTTGGTGGAGGAAGAAATCCCGTGCGTGGGAGTTATGTTCCCGACGTACACCATGATTGGATGGTTGGGTTTGCAAGCCCACCATCACCCGGAGGAAAAAGGGTCCATGAAACTTCTATGTGATTGCACATGAATAACTTGCATGCTCACTTTATAAATGAAAATGTTCATGATTGTACACTTTTGGAGTAAGGTTGGAGACTGACCTCACTCGTCGGGCCACGTATTGAATTGATAATTAATTGAATTGTTAAATTGGTTCAGTTGTAATCTCGGGCGAGAATTCCTTCCATTCTTTAACTTATATTGTTTTCCTATAAAAGCTTACTCGAGATTATAGCTTGCATGATACTTGTGCATATATTTATTTACACCCCTTGTCACCCGTTCGCTGTGACTTGGTGCGTGTGCGGACTTTCCATTTCGCACCCCAAGCGATGGGGTACCACACCCCTCACTCAGTCTGTGATAGACTGACACTTCACATTTTCAGGTTTTGCAAGTGAAGTGCTAGGCGGGTTTCGAGTCTTTTTGGTCAAGTCTAGCATCTCATTTATATTTTGGTGTCTGTATATTTTGGAAACATGTGAAGCTTATGTTTAGTATAGTTTGATGTTCAGAACTTGAAATGCATGTTATGGAGACAATGAACAAGCTTGCTTTTCGTATATATGTAAATGATTAAGCTCTCTTCTCTTTATGCGTTGTTGTATTAATTGAGGGTTTGCCCGCCTAGCCAGTGTTGTGTTTTTTTTTTATTGTCTCCCCGTTCGCTATAGGGTTGATTCATGTATGGGTGATTTTTCCATATGTGGATTGAACTATAGTGCGGGGGATGTGGTGTCCTCGCGTTAAGGGTGCTACATTTAAAATCTTCCATACAAAATATCTTTAGTACCTTATCAATGTACAATGACTATAACAATCCTATCAGTCACTTAAATATATCCCTATAGATTTTTATCCTAAGAATGCAGGATACATCACAAGATCCGTCATCTCAAAATGATTCGCCAACCATGCTCTGGTTATTTTCATGTCATCCTTTGTATCCCTAATGAGGAGGATGTCATCTACATAAAGTAATAAAAATTGAACTGAGGTCTCTAATTCTTTCTTGTACTCATAAGACTCATTCACGAATTGAACAAAGTCAACGATTTGACTGCTTTATCGAATCGGATGTTCCAACTCCTAGAAGCCTGGCAATCCATGGATTGATCTTTGGAGTTTGCAAACCTTTTGCTCACTCCCACTTAATGTGAAATCCATGGGATGTTCCAAGTGAATGACTTTATCAATGTTTCCTTTGAGAAAAGTGGTTTTCACATTTATTTGTCATATCTTGTAGTCATAATATGCAGCTATAGCAAGCATGATTCGAATGTAATTTTGCATTGTAAATGGGTAGAAGGTTTCATCAAAGTCTACTCCTGGTCTCTGAGTGAAACCTTCAGCAACTAACCTTGCTTTAAAGGCTGCACCGCTTCCATCTACTCCAACTTTTCGCTTGTAGAACCATTTACACCCTATGGGCCTGATCTCATCAGGTGGATCAACCTAGGTCCAAACTTGGTTTGAGTACATGGAATTTATTTCGGACTTCATGGCTTGTTTTCACTGTTCAGAGTCCAAATTTGACAGTGTCTCATTATATTTTAGTGGATCATTATCCACTTGAGATGTTTGATGGAGAAATCCATACCATCTTTTAGGCTGTCTGGGGATGCATTAAGAACACCTTACTGAAGAAGGGTTTTGGTGTGTACTATGCACTATAATTGGCTGATCACATCAGACGGGCCCATTTGTTCTATATATGGAGTGGGGATTTCGTCTCGAATATTTTCGAGGTCTGCAATCTTACCTTTCTTGAGATTCAAGTTTATCTCCCATTATCCTCTTCAAGTAAGCAGAACAACCCCAACTCTTAAGTAAGAGTAACTAGGGATTTCATTGTACTACATTTCATATAGCGTTTTGAGGATTGATTTAGAAGGAACAAGACTCATAATCTTCGCTGCGCACTTTAGGGCATATTCCCAGAATGAAGGTGGTAAATTAGTAAAACTCATTATAAAACAAACCAAATCCAATAAGTTTCTGTTTCTTATGTTAGGAATAGTGCCCTTAAAGCTGACAATGTAATAAGCTTAGTGCTTTTCCTTTTGTAAATCACAAATAATCTTTGAATAATAAATGAACTGATTTTATCAGAAGGCAACAGTTATTATATGTTTACTTTAACTGCGCATGTATAAAAACTTGCCTAATCTTGTTAGCTTATAAGACTGATCAATCACTTAGGAGAAGTGATTCATGAAATGAACCCTAAATCAAACAAGCTAAGATTAAAAATCACTCGAAGTCGATGAGTCAAAAAGACAGTGGGAGTGTCAAAGTGACACGCTTGAGACTTGCTCATGTGATCACGCCCTTAAGAAAGATCATCTTGTTTCATGGGGTGTGAAGTGTAAAGTTGGTATGTGCGTGATGCATGAGGGTGCTCGTTTTCATTAAATGAGTACACTGAGGTGTCCCGTGTGAGAAGATTCCTGTAGCACCAGCGACGAGAGCACCACATCCCCCGCACTATGAGTTCGGTCCACATATGAAATGTACTAAGTCATACATGAACTAAACTCACAGCTAACGGAAGACAATGAAAAGACTATCCTAACTAGGTGGAATCTAACCCTGTAACAATTTAACAATGACCAAGATGCGGAAGCAAGACAATTACATATTCAATATCAAGGAGAAATAAATACAATTTGATAGAAAAGCAAATACGGGTTTCATTAAATGATACACCTGTCCTAACTTGTCCCGAATCAATTCAATGCAATAATATTGAACGAGTTCAACTAAAGTCCTAGAAACCTATCCGAGTTCAATTCAATTCAATAAATAGATCAATACAATAAGTAGATACAATATGCAGTGCGTGTACATGTGAAGGACTCGAATAAGGACACGATAACTCTAACTCCGCCTAGCAACAACCTACAAAGAACCTGGAAGGAACGAAAAAGAGAGATCAGTCTCTAGAAGATTGAGTGAGCAGGAGGTATACGTATATATAGAAATATGCACATGCAAGTTGTAAATCCCGAGCAACGTTTTAGTTAAAGTAGTTCCCGTGAGGGCAAGAAATCAATTGATCAATGCTCGGACTTTACAACTACCAGTTTATACAATTATTTACAATTACAGGCTATCAGTGGCTCGGCAAGTGAGCGTGCACAATCTCCAACCAAACTCCGATAGTGTACAATGATTAAGTTCAGTTTAAGAGTGATCATGTAATTCAATTAGTACCATACAGTGCAATTATTGCAATAGTGTGATCAATCAGTCCAAACAATAATCCCTGGCTAACCCCGTGGTGCCGGATTCCCCCAAGATCTCCTTTTTCCTCCATGATGGGAAGGTTAGCTAGCCTTCAACCATCCAGTCACGGTGAGCAGAGGGTGCATGACTCCCTAAGCCCGGAACTCCTTCCTCCACCAATCTCCTAGTGGATTCAGGAGTCATCCCAATAGTGTGGAACTGTGCAAAAGCTTACTGTCGGCCCGATACTTCCCCAGCTCGCTCAATACACAAGTTCTAGGGCCCACAATCAATGTGCAGTACAGTATCTCGCCAAAATAGGAGAGGTCAGTAAATAACAATAACGATAACAATAGATTCAATTCAATAAATGTTTACTCGATTACACGTTTGAAAACAATATAAATATAACTATGGTTTTTAGGCCAAATATCATTCATGCAGGTTTTAGGGTTTAATACGTAACCAGAATGAAAACACTCTCACCTGACAAGAGACAAGACAATGCAAGGATGCAAGATAGTGCCTATTCGATCGAAGATCTCCACCCTGGAGAAGAACTGGACAAGAAAGGAAACACTGTATAATTGTGAGATAAGACTCAATAATGATACCAAATATAACGTACGGCGATGATATGAGGTGTCGCGGAATGTCATGATATGTATACGATAATATAAAGTGATATAATATGCCATGTTCGTGTTTATGTGTATAATTAATGCTCCTCGTGACAAGTAAACTTACAATTCAATTAACACTTAAGTGAAAGCATTGATAACAACTCATTCAATTGCAAATAAGTACTCGATCCTCGACCAAATTAATTTAAAATTTTAGTACGAGGTCCAATTAAATTTAAAACTTAAACTAATAAACTAATATATGGATTTTATACAATATATAAGACAAGATTATATAATTGCACATACAGCATGTACTCACACGTCACACTCAACATACCTAATTAATTAACACCAACACACTACTAATAAACAATCTAATTTTAACAATTCATAAATATGACTCATAATAATTATAGAAGAAGTCATACCATAAGAGCATTGTATTGTTTATATCATATTCACCCATTTATGTAAATTAAATTTCAGTAGGTCATACTTAATTATACCCTTCATAATTGCCCCATTTCCTTGAGATTCAATTTAAAACATATATTAGTATACTTACTCAAATATATATATATATACATATATATATATATATATATATATAACAACACACGCACACAAACAGCTTATGGCAACCAGCAGATTTGTAATTCATCGACCTCCGGCCACCTAATTAATCATTTATTAAATCCTACAAATGACATATTACATTGCAATTATCCAAGTACAACATTAAACAATAATTCCATACTCAATTTCATTTACAGAAGCTCAAACATAGCCCAATTTATTCAATAATTCGATCAAATTGCAAGCAGTAGGGGTGTAAACGGATAATAAACGGATCGGATGTATGATTACCATATCCTTATCCGTTTATGATTCGGACGGATAAGGATAATATCCTTTTAAATCGAATTCGGATAATATCCTTTTTATACGGATACAAGGCGGATTCGGACGGATTCGGATTTTAATCGGATTTTCAACTATTCAAAATTTGACATAAATTATTTATTTATATAACTTCGAACTTTTAATCAGATTATCAACTATTCATTTATAGATAAATTATTTAACTTTGAATATATATATTTTAGACGAATAGAGAAATAATAAGTATATCTATATAGATCATTTTTATGTTTTAGCGAATGTATAAATGTGGTGAAATTATAAATTTTATCATATAATTAATTTGAAATATAATACTTTTATTAATAACATAGTATATGTTAATTATATTATCTCTATATGAATATTGACGTGAACATATAGTTACTAATAAAACCTAATGTTTTTCTTTAATAAATGCACTAAAAAATTTACTTAATACTAATAATCTATCATACATACACAGTTTTGTGTATATATTTTAATATAATACATTATTTATCGGATACGGATTACGGATAAATCGAATAACGGATATATCTAACGGATAATGAAATGGATCGGATGTTAAATGGATCGAATGCCTTATTACCATATCCTTATCCGTTTATAATTCGGATGTCTGTAATCATAATATCTTCTTGAGACGGATTCGAATAATATCCTCTGTAAACGAATTCGGATGCGGACGGATATCGAATTTTCGAATATCCATTTACAGCCCTAGCAAGCAGGTATAATTCAAAATTCTATCAACATAAAACAACATCATTCCTAACAATAATTCAAAGTATCAACGGTTACAAACCCAACTGATTATCAATTCAATAAACACAAAACATTAACAGCAGGATTATACACTAATACAACTAATTAAATCATGAAATGAAATAAACAAGGATGCAAGGGAGAAGGGTTTCGGCAGCCTACAACTGAACAGGAATAAGTGGCGATGAATCGATGGCTGATGGTAAAGATCGTGGCTTATGGCAGTAACTGACGGCTGGACTAAGTACGCTAAGCAGGTGAGAAGACGACCGGGTGGTCAGGGCGATGGCTGGACTGTGACGTCGATGCTGCTACTCGTTTCTCGATCTGAGAGAAGGAGAAAGAAGGCGTCATCCGATGGGTTTGGTCGGGGCAATTTGCCCTGGCAACGAGGGCACCGATGAGTAGCGTCAGGAAAAGCAAGGCGGCAAGAGATTCTTGTGGAAAAACAAGGTGCACGGATGGGGGAAAGGGGCTGCTGCTCTGTTTCTTGTCCATGGTCAGAGAGGGAAAACGATGCGAGAAAGAGGATGGTGGCACGTGTATGTGATGGTCGTGGCAGCGCTGCTGATGGTGGAGCGCAGCTAGTGTGGTGGTGGTCGACGCCGAGAGAGAGAGAGAGCTGCGACGCGGAAGGAGAGGAGCAGAGAGCAGGTGGTGGTTGACCGCCTGAAATGGAGGTCGGTGGTGGAGACGGCACGGCGGTGGCGGCGTGGTGTTGCTGGTGGGACTGCTGCGCCGCTACGGGGGTGGATGGAGGAGGAAGAAAAGAAAGATGAAGAATGGCGAGGGTTCCATCGGTTGGGGAAAGAAAAAATCAGCCACAAATTTAATTTATTGCAATTAGGTCCCCCAAAAGGGTTAAGGTAAGCAATTGACTCCCAAAACTTAGAAAAAGTTTCAATTAAGGTCAATGAACATGAATTCTTGCAATTAAGGTCACCTAAACATGTAATTCCCACATTTAGAAATAATTAAACACATAAATCATGCTCGGGAAATAATAAATACACAATTCACATAAATAAATTCTCGAAGTTAGAAGTTTAAATCATGTAATTTACAAATAATCAAATCAAAGAAATTAAATAGCGTAATTAAATAACTAAAAGGAATTTAAATAACTCTAAATCTAAAACTCACGTGTGTGGCACGTTTACCTGAATGGTTGAAAAATTGGAGCGTTACAATTCTTATAAAAACTTCCAGATTAGGAAATATATCACTAGTCATTGATGTGATTAATTAATCCTTTGACTTGAGATTCCATCGATGCTTTATTTGAGCTTACTTTGTAGTCTTAGGTATAAGCCTAAAAGGATGTCACCCGTGGCAGGTGAATTACGGCTTATATTGGGATTGTAGAAGTGGCACATGAAAGTATATGAGAACCGATAAAGGACCTACGCTTACTTTAATAAGTTGATCTCTTATAATGAAAGTCATTTGTATGCTATCTCGGAGTCCTTGGCCAAGGCAATGGATCGAGATCAAGAAAGGAGTTTCTTGAATCGAGATCAAGAAAGGAGTTTTTTGAATCGAGATCAAATGGATATAAAATGAATTTAGCTTTAAAATCAAGATTATTAGAGTTCTAATTATTCTCTTACCCTAGATCTGGTTTGAGAGATGGGTTGTAGGAGGACCTTATTTCACATATGTCGATGACTTAAAGGTTCTTTTGAACTTATATATTCTTATTCATCCAGGGGTTACACACTTGTTGCTTGTAGCACCCTAACCCCAAGGCACTACATCCCCCGCACTATAGCCTCGATCCACATACGAAATGGACAATCCGTACATAAACCAAAACTATAGCGAACGGGTGACAATTAAAATAAACGAGCTAGGCGGGACACTCCCCAACATAAATAAATCAACATGAAGTTAAACGCGGAAGCAATTCAATAAATACGTATAGGTACCATATTTACCAAAGTATATACATAATAGGTACCACGTTAACTTTCAATACATTATCATCTCTTTATATTATTTACATGCTCGAGTATTCAAAAGGTGATATCCAAAAGGTAACAACTACTATCATGACATGATATACCAAAAGTTCTATACATGAAAGGTAAGATGCTAGACTCGATGAGATGCAAGACCTGACTCAACTCCCGCCTAGTACGACCCGATCAAAAGTACCTGAAAAGTGAAGTATCAGTCTACTGAAGACTGAGTGAGGGCAATAAATATATATATCACACATCACATGCAAGTTGTAGCCTCGGGTGAAGACTTGGAAATGAAATAAATATATAGTTCAAGAAAACTTGTTCTTTGCCCGAGATTACAACTAATCATTTTACCATGTTAACTTGATCATTTCATGAACATGTGGGCCCGACGAGTAGGCTATTCTCCAACCTTTACACCAAACGTGAACAATACGTGCTTGCATGATTAATTCAATACGTGATCATATATTTCAATTTAGTGCTCAATTAGACAAATTCATGCTTGAAAACATGCAATAACCCGACGATAACCCGTGGTATCGGATCCGTCCCCAGTCAGCCCTTGCTTTCTCGGTTGGCTCAAGAATTACCCTCGGGCCCAAGTGCAATCATGACTCGCCAAAACATGCTTGAATCGTGAACAATCATAGCTTGCTTGCTTGAAAATGTTTATAATTATAATAGATTTGTGCCGAAAACCACATATAAGGGTTATAAGGTTCTATATACCTAGAACAAAACCTCACCTTTCTTACAAAACAAAACAAGGATATGCTCTAGGGAGCCTGCTCCTCGTCCACGACCTCGTGACCTATGCAAACACGATGTGTATACGTGAGACATGACTCAAAATGAACCAAATATGACGAACGGCGGAAATGCAACGAGATGACGAGCAATGAACAATGTGGCATGAAAATATCTTGTTTCGTCACATAATCAATCATATAATAGCAATTTGGGGTCAAAGAAATCATTGGATCATGGTGTTGAAAATTTAATTTTATGCAGAATGTTTTGTTCTGCCAGACGACGGGGAACGGCCGTTCTGGCTCCCATTTGAAAATGGGAACGGTCGTTCCCGGCCTTCCAAAAGCGCGCCAACATTTTTCATTTTTGAAATGCGCTGGAGCTGGGAACGGCCCTTCCGGCACATAGGCCAAAATGGGAACGGCCGTTCCCAGGCTCAGCCGCCTAATTTGAATTGAAGCGTGGGAACGACCGTTCCCAAAAGGCCTTAAGGTGGGAAGGGTCGTTCCCGCTTCTGCAACTGAAAGAAAACAGAGCAGAACAGAGCAGAAGCTACGGCAATAACAATCAAGCAACAAAGTTCCAAGTTTGATCCATAAAGCCACTAATTTCTGGTAATAATCATACATACATGTTCAAAAGATGATAATACATCACTCAACTCATAAACCATGAAAGATCATCAAGAAATCAAAGTTGCAACCCCAAGCTTAATTTGATCATTCAAGCATAATTCTTCCAAGAATTTCATGAATAAATCATGTTATGATCACATATTCAGGTCTTGATCAACAAATAACTCATAAACTCCATGATTTCCAAACCCTAGCTCACACATATATGAACAAGAGTCATCAATTCATGCAAAACCCATCTTGAAATGAAAAGATATGAAGAAGAAAGATGATGAGGTTATCTAAACTCCAATTCTTGCAATATTTCTTGAAATCTTGGATGAAATAGAAGAAAATCTTTTCTTTCCTTTTCCTTGAAGAACCGAGAGTGAAGGACAAGTATGTTGGAAGATTTTTGGGATAAAAATGATCAAGAAAGATCATGGAAGCAATATACCGTGATTCATTTCTTGGAAATGTGTGAAATATGCAAATTGCCAATTAATCCTTCAACTGATGATGTTATGCAATCAAGGGTATATAGTTTTGAAATATGATCAATTATGCCCTTGGGATGTTATGCAATTAGGTCCCTAAAGTTAGAAAAACAATCAAGTAGGGACAATTCGGTAATTAAAGCACTCTCGGTAATCATTTTTCGTAATAAATATTTTTCCATGATGTGAAATAATTTTCCAATGTTATGTTTTCACATAATTAATGTATCATGAATTTTATAGAATACGGAATGTCACGTAAGAATATTATAAAATTAAAGAATTAAAATAAATCCTACGCTCAAAATCTCACACGTGGCGTGCTTACCTGTTCATCCGGAACCGGGGCGTTATATTGCTAGACTATGGTAGTGTGATATGTGAACTGGTTAATTAATAAGAGTATTAATTAATTAATTAGTGTCGCTACTATTGAATAAAAAAATCTAGAGAGTCACACGCAAATGCCCGGTCACAAGGGCCTAGGCTTGAATTGATTAAGCGAGTTGATCGGACCAACCAAAGGGTTTGAAAGGGCCACACGTGCATGAGGCACGTCTGGGACACGTGTCACTTGTGTATGGTAATTAAATAACTAATGTTGATTAATTATTTAATGGGTTTTAGTTTAATTATGAATTATTAATTAAGCCCTAATTTGGAAAATAAAAGTCTAATAAATAATTAATTATGAATTAATTAATTATTAGTATTATTTATTATGAATAAATAAATATACCTTGGAAAATATCTAAAGGAGTTAGATAGAGTTTCTTGCTAGTCAAGTTAATCAAAACGGAGTTTTGGCCAAGGTAGAAATTCTTTTCTTTTCTAGAAAGAAATCCTATGCAAGGAAAGATCTCAATCTTTCCCCACTTAGGATGGGGTTCGAGCCCCATAGAGGGATGATAAACAATTCTCCTCTCTAAATTACATCATACAAATCCTAGAGAGCCTAAACACTAAACATAGCACTAGCATCCTGTGACACCCCATTTTTCTAAGAAGCCAGGTACGCGCGCCACGCGTGTGAGTTTTGAGAGTTAAGATTTATTTGATTCTTTTTGCTATTTAATTGTGCTATTTAATCTCTTTGGTCTGAATATTTGCAAAATTATATGATTTAAATTTCTAATCTTTGTGAAATTGATTACGTGAATCGTATATTTAATTCCCCGAGCATGATTAAGTGTTTAAATTATTTGCAATTGTGAGAATTCTATGCCTAATTGTCCTTAATTGAAGCTTTGTATAACTTATGGACTTAATTGATAAATTTCTTAAGGACTTAATTGCCACATTTATATCTTTGATACCTAATTGCATTACTTTAAATTTCATAAGGACTTATGTGCAAATTCCATCCATTCTTTCTCCTTCAATCACGACATAACCTATATATACACCTATACATACATTTTTCCCTTCATCTCCCATATACAAAGCAAGGTAAGACACCTCTTTTCTTCTTCTTCCATTCTCGGTCCAAGCAAGCAAGGAGAAGACCATGGTTTCTGTAACACCCGAGTTCAAGGTGTCACATCCCCCGCACCGAGACCCGACCCGAATATGAAATGGACGATCCATACCCGAGCTAAATCCCGGCGAACGGGGACATACACACACTCTATGCTAGGCGGGACTAACCCTTGAACCATAAAATCAGAGTAAATACAACGTAGAAGCAATAACTGATCCTATAACATAAAGGTAAATCATGAGCATCAAAGTTCCAATAATAGATCATATACATTATCAATTGCCATCCAGGCTCAGAACAACAAATACGCTCCATCATTATTCATGTACAAGGATCAACAGTAACATATGCGAGTGTAGGACCGAAAATACAAGAGCTAAAAGTGACTGTAAAACCTATGACTCGAAATCCCGCTTAGCTCCCTTGACACCTGCACAACACAACTGAAAGCCAAACGGGTTCAGTCCAAAAGGGACTGGTGGGTATAAAAGCAGGGCGTAATATAATATACGATAATATTTAAACAATCACATGCAAGCTATAATCCCAAGTGAGGTTTTAAAGAATTTCCCAAGTGAGCGAATAGAAATCATCAAAAGGGATTATAACAATTCATTAACATTAGGTCATTATTGGCCTGGCGAGTGGGCATGCATTATCTCCAACCAACACCTCGTGTAATTCATTAACATTCATTCATTCATTCTTTTCATGCATTTCAATCTTTCGTGCGCACTCAATAACATTCCACCTTCTTCCTCCGGGTTCGTGGCGGGTTTGCAAGGCCCATCCACCCATTCATTGACCAAAAAGGGAACATGACTCCCCAGATGGCGCTCAGCGTCCATTCCTCGCTAACTCCTAACAAGGTCCGGTTACGCCGTTCATTAGTGGGACTAGTGTGAGGGTTTCCCGTCAGCCCATGCCTCCTCGGTTCCCCACTCACACCAAGCCCCTGGGCCCCATTCATTGTGAACATTCATTCATTCTCTCGCCAAAACATTAGGTAGGATTCATGAAAGAAGGGCTTTACGTTGAAAACATTTACTCTTGAAAACGACTCTATATACATATAAATACTTTTGGCCAAAATCTTTTCACATTGGGAGTATATAGGGCCATTTAACTAAATAGTAGAGAAACCCACCTTAAACCGCAAAGAAGAGAACACAAGAGCCTCTCGGACCGGCCTCGTCTCCAACGGAAACAAAATCTGTGCATTAAAGGTGAAGTGAGACTCAATATGACCAAATAAGACGCTCGACAATGAAATGATTATGATATGAATGTATAAAAGATAAGATTATGTTATGAAAATGTTCATGTGCACTATTAATACATTTAAATCATATAAACAATTCTTTCATTCGACATTAGAAGCGTTTATATTCATTCAAGTCATAAATTCACATTTCAATCAATTTAATTCAAGAATTCAAGTAGGAGCATAGCACGTATTAAATCACATTTAAATTTAGAACATAAACAATTAAACACATTCAATCGCATTTACAATTAGAAAATAAACAATTAAATACATTCAATTAAATTTAGGAAATTAAATCAAATATGAAATAGGTAACAATTAAATTCTATATTCAATTAAATCAATTATTATTAAATATTTAAGAAATATATATAAATATATAACTAAATATATATGCATATATTATATTATATTATATTATATATATATATATAATACGTGTATGTAGCATGCAACAACATTATGCATGCAACTAATTTAGAAAATGCATGCAAACTTAAACATCAAACCAATTTCATATGCATGTAAATTTATTAAATTCAATTCATGCATGCAACTATTTCCTAAAATGCATGCAAGTTCATGCATGATACTGTTGGAAAACACGAATCAGAAAGCAGCGGAATATAAAAAATTTTCCCAACAAAAGGACCTTGGACTCGCAATCGTGTAACCAAATTCGTAAAGATAGAAAACTTACTTTTCTTTTGTTCTTTCTTGAAGCGTTTCAAGCCACCCAAGAACGCTCTTCTCGCGGTTTGATCCCCTCTCCTTTGGTAAAGCTCGAATCTTCAAACTTCTAACTTGAAGTCTCTAGAGAAAGTCCACCAACTTGATCACAAACTAACTAGTAAGGATGTTAGTTCTCTAGTTAGTGTTTAAGCTTAACCTAGGGTTTAATTTAATCTTGGAGAAAGAAAGTTGTTCAACACATGAACCAAAAGAATTGTCAATTAGCTCCATAAGGAGCTCGAGCTCCCCTATTTATAGGGAGGGGGGTGCCGAAAATCCCTAGTCCTTTATGGGCTAGGATTTTGGTCCCTCTCTCCTATTACTTGATCATCAAGTATTTTCCAACTTTGACTTTGAATTCTAATTCAAGTCAACTTTTAAGAGAGCTAAAAATATCCAAACTATTTTTGGATAATTTTATACTTTATTTATTATAAACTAAATAACTTATTTTTATCTAATTAATTAATTCATAATTAATTAACTAGATTATTTTCTCCAAAATTAGACTTTCTTTTTAATTCAAAATTAAACCAAAGTCTATTAAATAATTAACTAATTAATTATTTAATATATATATACACACGTGTGTGACACGTGTCATAGTGACACGTGTCACTCACGTGAGCCACACGTGTGATTTCACACGTGTGGAACCCTCTTGGCCCGATTAACTCGTTTAATCATTTTAAAGCCTCAACTCATGTAACCAAATTGTTGTGTGTGACCCTCTAGGTTCTCAATTCAATTAGCAGTGACCCTTATAAATTAATTCACTAATTAATTAATCAGTCCACAGATTAAACGACCATAGTCTAGCAACAGGTGTTTAACCCCTAGCTGAATTGGAATGTTTGGATTCGACAGAACCTTTAAGTCATTGATGCATGTGAGATACAATCCTCCTACTTACTATCTCTCAACCAAGATCTAGGGTAAGGGAATAATCAGAACCCTAATAATCCGGTCTTAAAGTTAAGTGCATTTCATATCCATTTGATCTCAATCCAAGAAATACTTTTCTTGATGTCTTGATCTACTGCCTTGGCCAAGGACTCCGTATGGCATATGAATGACTTACACAGTAAGAGATCACCTTGCAAATGCAAGTGTAGGTCCTTTCTTGATTCTCATTCGCTTTCATGAATCACTTGTGCAACCCCAGCATAAGCCTTGAATCAGTTGTCTAAGGCGACACCCTTTAAAGCTTATACCTAAGACTACAGAGTTAACTCATAAAGTGACAAGGAACCTCAAGTCTAAGGATCAATTAATCACATCAATGACTCGTGAGATATTTCCTAATCTGGAAGTTTCCATTTCCTGAAATAGAAACTTCCTTTCCCATTTAGGAATGTTCTCACACGGGGCACCTCAGTGAACTTACTTATTAAAGTAAGCACCCTCATGTATCACGCACGTATCAACTATACACTTTGCACCTCCACGAAACAAGGTGGTCCTTCTTAAGGGCGTGATCCCACAAGCAAGCCTTAGAGGAGTCAGGTTGACACTCCCACTGTCTGTAGGACTAATCGGCTTGGAGTATTTTACTAATCATGACTTATGTGATATAGGGCTCGTTTCATGAACCATTTCACCCAAATGGTAGAGTCCTAAAGTTATCAGGATTAGGGGAGTTCTCATACATGCACAGCTAAAGTAAACGCATACCAAACAAGAGCATATAAAGAAGTGTTGCCTCAATTCGTTATTTCATTCAAAGATTGTCTGTGATTACAATAAGGAAAAGCACAAAGCGGATATACAATCGGCTTCTAGGGCAATATTCCTAACAATCTCCCACTTGCCCGTCAAAGCCATTCTAAAACTACTCTAAGTCCCATCTTCTGAAGATGACCTTGGAAAGCTTCTCGACTAAGGGGTTTAGTAAGTGGATCTGCCACGTTCTCTGCTGATGTGACCCTCTCAATTAGCACATCTCCTCTTTTGATAATATCACGGATTAGGTGATACTTCCTCATAATGTGCTTGGTCCGTTGGTGAGATCTTGGTTCTCTTGCTTGAGCAACCGCCCCAGTGTTGTCACAAAACACAGTAATGGGGTCTTTCATGCTAGGAACAACATTCAACTCTTGAATGAAGTTTCTAATCCAAACACCTTCCTTAGCTGCATCATTTGCAGCTAAGTATTCGGCCTCAGTGGTCGAATCTGCAGTGGTAGTTTGCTTGGAACTCTTCCAACTCACTGCTCCGCCGTTTAGGTAGAAAATGTATCCTGACATTGACTTAAAATCATCTAAGTCTGATGCAAAGCTTGCATCGCAGTATCCTTCGACAGTAAGATCTTTCTGACCTCCGTAAACTAAGAATAAATCTTTAGTACTTTTCAAGTACTTAAGAATATTCTTCACGGCAGCCCAGTGACCATCTCCAGGGTCAGATTGGAAACGACTTGTCACACTAAGTGCATAAGCCACATCCGGTCGAGTACATAACATTGCATACATTATGCTACCTATTACTGACGCATAAGGTGTATGAGTCATTCTCTCCTTCTCAAGGTTAGTCTTAGGACACATCTTCTTTGAAAGACATGTTCCTACACTCATAGGAAGGTTCTTAACCTTTGCTGACTCCATATTGAATCTCTTCAACACTTTGTCAATGTACATCGACTGTGATAGTCCTATCAACCTTCTAGATCTATCTCTATAGATTTTAATTCCAAGGATATAGGACACATCACCAAGATCTTTCATCTCGAATTAGTTCGATAACCATAACTTAGTCACTTTCATGTCATCCTTCGAATTCCCAATAAGAAGGATGTCATCAACATAAAGTACTAAGAATTGCACTGAGGTCTCCAATTCCTTTCTATACGCACATGATTCATTCGTAATTTGAATGAAGCCAAACGCTTTGACCGATTCATCAAATCGAATGTTCCAATTCCTAGAAGCCTGTTTCAATCCATAGATTGATCTTTGGAGTTTGCAAACCTTTTGCTCACTCCCACTGAATGTGAAACCTATGGGTTGCTCCATATAAATGTCTTTGTCAATGTCACCATTGAGAAAGGCAGTTTTCACATCCATTTGCCATATCTCATAGTCATAATATGCAGCAATGGCAAGCATGATTCGAATGGACTTTTGCATTGCAACTGGTGAAAAGGTTTCGTCAAAGTCCACGCCGGGTCTTTGAGTGAATCCTTTTGCAACCAGTCTTGCTTTGTAGGCTACAATGCTTCCATCAACTCCAAGCTTTCTCTTAAAGATCCATTTGCAACCTATGGGTTTGACCCCATCAGGCAAATCTACCAAGGTCCAAACTTGGTTGGAGTTCATGGAGTCCATTTCGGATTTCATGGCTTCTATCCACTGTTTAGAGTCAGAATCTGAAAGTGCCTCCTCATATGTTGAAGGATCATTATCCTTTTGAGAGATTTCATGGAAGAATCCATACCATCTCTCCGGCTGTCTAGGAGTGCGTTCAGAACGCCTTAGAGGAGGGTTTTCGTGTGTATCGAAATTCGTGATTGGTTGTGGTTGATCAGAGTGGGACGTTTCTTCAGTGGGTGGTGTGGGGTCACTTTGTACTTCTTCTAATTCTATGATCTTGCCTTTCTTTTCCTTAAGGAACGGTTCCTCAAGAAAAGTGGCATTTCTGGAAACAAACACCTTTTGCTCAGATTGATCATAGAAGTAGTATCCTATGGATTCCTTAGGATAACCTACAAAGTAGCACAAGTTAGAACGAGATTCTAACTTATCTCCCACTGTCCTCTTCACATAAGCAGGACAACCCCAAATTCTTAAGTAAGAATAACTAGGGATTTTCCCATGCCACATTTCATAGGGCGTTTTGGGGACTGACTTAGAGGGAACTAGATTCAGAATCTTTGCTGCACTTTCTAGGGCATAACCCCAGAAAGAAGGTGGTAAGTCAGTGAAACTCATCATGGAACGAACCATATCAAGTAAGGTTCGATTCCTTATCTCGGAAACTCCATTAAGCTGAGGAGTTCCCGGAGAAGTCCACTGAGAGATAATCCCATTATCTTTGAGATGATTAAGGAATTCTTCACTAAGATACTCGCCTCCTCGATCAGATCGAAGTGCTTTGATCTTGTGACCAGTTTGGTTCTCAACCTCCTTTTCAAATTCTAAGAATTTCTCAAAAGCTTCAGATTTATACTTCATTAAGTATACATAACCATATCGACTGAAGTCATCAGTAAAGGTTATGAAATACTGATGATTGTTTCTAGTGCTTACACTAAGCGGTCCGCAAACATCAGTATGGATCAAATCCAAAACCTTAGTGGCACGTTCCACAGTTCCTTTAAAAGGGACTTTGGACATTTTTCCCTTGAGACAGGATTCGCAAGAAGTTAACTCTTTGAGATCATTTTCAGAGAATGATCCTAAAGTGTTTATCTTGCTAATTCTGTTCTTGGAAATGTGTCCTAATCTAGCGTGCCATAAGGGAGTTGAAACTTTGTCATCTCTCTTACACTTTGTTTCTCGTTGTATATTCATAATATTGATATTTTGAGTTAGGTAAAGTCCATTACTTAGAGTACCGATATGAACGGAAGAGTTGTTCCGTTTGATAAAGTATTTACCATTCTTAATATAAGTTTCATAACCTTCACAATCTAATATTGGAACTGAAATTATATTACGAATAATGCTCGGTGCATAAAGGACTTTATTTAATACTAACTCAAAACTACCTAAATCTAATCTAATTGTGCCTAAAGCTCGAGCTTCAACGTTTGAGCCATCGCCAATCTTCAAGACACATTCTCCTTCTTTGAGTTGTTGGACTTCACTTAGCATCTGTACATCATTACAGATGTGAGTTCCACAACCGGTATCAAGTACCCAAGAACTAGAATTAATAGAAAGATTTATTTCAACGAGAAAGATACCTTTCTTTAGAGTAGCCTTGTACTCTGGGCAGTTTCTCCTCCAATGTCCCGCTTTGCCACAATGGAAGCAAACATCCTCTTTCTGATCACGCTTCTTCTTTTGGGCCTTTCCCTTCGAAATGCCACCAGTGGGCCTAAGGGGTTTCTTCTTCTTCTTTTGGGCTTTCTTGCCCTTACCTTTAGAAGGCCCAGAAGAGGAAGATGGAGCATTCACCATCAAAACCTTATTGTCCTTCTTGATCGTGCTTTCAGCAGTCACAAGCTGACTAATCAGCTCAGCTACAGTAGCACCAGCATGATTCATGTTGAAGTTAAGGACAAATGGGTTGAATGATGGTGGGAGCGAAGCTAGCAACAAATCCACTGAAAGCTCATCTTTCAGTGGCATGTCCATGGAAGCAAGTTTCTCAGTAAGGGCAAGAAACTTGAGTCCATATTCATGGACACTTGAACCTTCCCTCATTCTCAAGTGGAACAATTCCTTTGAAGTGTTATACCTTGTAACACGTTCATGAGGGCGGTAAAGTAGCTCTAAGTGGTCGTAAATCTCCCAAGCAAATTCCATGGCCTCATGTTGTCTTTGCAAGTCCGAAGACATGTTAGCCAACATAAGGCAACGGGCTTGGAGATTATCATCCTTCCACTTCTGAATCGCGTCCCGCTCGGCCCGAGTGGGAGCCTCCCCTTCGGGACTGGGCTCCCCTTCGAAGAGAACATAAGTTCTCTTCTCAGAATCTAAAATGATTTTTAGATTCCTCAGCCAATCAGAATAGTTGGGACCAGTCAACTTGTTTGACTTGAGGATCGATACAAGAGGGTTTTTGGTTGCCATTTCAAAACACGTAGAGAATCACAGAATCTACGACCTAAATGGTAAAACAGAGAACTAGTGAGCATGCTGAATTATAACGATATACAAAAGACAAGGTCTTTAATCTATTGTAGCTCCCACTGTTTTTCAAAGATCTATAATTCCCAAAGATCTAAGAGGAACACGTTCCCAATGGGTACTAAGATCCTAGGCATTTTACCTCGAACCCACGACTCGCGGACATTCTAAGTAAGAACCCTAGGTAGGTACAACTTACCAATTCTAACACCTTTAGAACTCTTAGTAATTGTTTTTTTGCGTCACCTATCTTTCAATATGGACCCACGACTCGTGCGACATCCATATTTACTTAGGCGTTAAGCTAGACCCATCAATCATAAGATCATGACCAAAACTTAGTTTGAACGACCCACGACTCGCGGACATCGCCCTTGCTAAAATTGACCACGAAATATTGATCATTTAAAATGATTAATTAGGTAACTAAGAACTAATAAGCTCCACTAGCTATCCCACGACTCGCGGACAATAACTAGCTTTACTTACTAAACTTAAAACCTATTGATGGAATGCTAGGAATTTAATTCAAAATTTGCATCTCGAATTAAATTCCTATTTGTTCGAAATTAGCTTAATATTTAATGGGAATTTTCGAATCAACCGGAGAGTTGTCCGGTTCGACCTCACCAACATATATGTTATCCAATTTTATTAGTCTTGATTAATGCAAGTACACTTAAATGCATTTCAAACAAGCACATAAACAGATAACATGTCCTAGCATGATACTAACATGTAATGATCATGGGTTCTACCTATCTTATGCGTGATATGTGGGAGCCACTCCACAATCACTAGTTCTAACATACATGCCACATAAACAGTTCAAATCACATAAGGGAAAGCGGTAACAAAATACGAGCCCTATCTCTATTACATTTAACAATTGAGATTCCCCTCCCTAACATTTTGAGGGGTCTTCACTTATGGCCTCCTTGTTACTTGAATGTGGTCCATCTTACTCCATGGGTGCATTGTCTCCAAAATGAAAATAAAACCTCACCACCTATCTCTACTCTCAAATTACAATAAAAAGAAAAAGACATAAAGTAATAAGGCTCAATCTTTATATTGGCCTTAGACAATTACACGGGGCATACCCTGGCCTCAAAAACAGTAATATGGAAAGCCACATAATAAATCACATAACAGTACGCACATAAGTGAGGCTCCAACCTCAATTGAAAAACGCAACTATAGGGCTCCAACCCCAATTTAAACTATCCATGTGCATAAATTAAAACCATACATAGATCTAAACCCATGATCACCTAACATGCTTTTGCGAGAATTTAAATTTGGCCAATAAATTAAAATTCTCGTTTCAAGTCCTAATGACTTAAAACACGACTTAGATGCAATTCTTGTTCAAGAGCCTTTTCAATAAAACCCGAAAAACAATAAACCAATAAAATTCCAATTAATTTCCAAAATTAATAATTTTATTCTTTCATTATTTTCAGAAAATAAAATTTGTAATTTTTCAAAGTTTAAATCGCTTAAATTTCCAAAATCCCAATTTAAACAATTATTTCAAAAATAATTCAAATTTAATAAATAAAATTTTTCAAAAAAATTAAATGGGGATTGGATTGGACTAAAAACGAAAGTCAAGATCGCGAAACTAAGGGCCCGGACTCGCCCGCGCACCAGCCCAGGCCGAGAGCACGCATCGCGCACGCCAGCAGCAAGGCTGCCGGCACGCACGCCAGCCCGCACGCCTTCTCGCGCGCAAGGCGCGCGCTACGCCTAGGCGGGAGGCAGGCGGGCGAGGGAAAGGCTCCCGCGCGGTTGCGGGAGGTGCTGGCGGGCGCGCCTAGGGGCGCGCCAAGGCGCTGGCGGGAGGCAGCGACAGGCAGTCCCGCGCGGTTGCGGGACTGCTGGGCGGGCGGGCGTGCGGGCCTGGCGTGCTACGCCTTAGCACGTCCAGGCTCGCGTTTTCGTAACGCGGTTTCGTGTTTCGTACTTTCAGTTCAAAAACCAAAACAATCCAAAATTCAAAACACGAATTAAATTAATTTCCAGCAAAACGGTTTTCCAAAAACACAATTTTAAGAAAGCAGTTTCAGAAATTCAAGAAAAATTACAGTTTCGTATTTCAGGCTTTCTAAAAGAACTCATGAATACCTAATTCGCATCTAAGCCTAAGAATTTCTACCAAATTCAGAATAATTGAGACGAATCAGAAACACGATTAACGAGGTGGCTCTGATACCACTTGTTGGAAAACACGAATCAGAAAGCAGCGGAATATAAAAAATTTTCCCAACAAAAGGACCTTGGACTCGCAATCGTGTAACCAAATTCGTAAAGATAGAAAACTTACTTTTCTTTTGTTCTTTCTTGAAGCGTTTCAAGCCACCCAAGAACGCTCTTCTCACGGCTTGATCCCCTCTCCTTTGGTAAAGCTCGAATCTTCAAACTTCTAACTTGAAGTCTCTAGAGAAAGTCCACCAACTTGATCACAATCTAACTAGTAAGGATGCTAGTTCTCTAGTTAGTGTTTAGGCTTAACCTAGGGTTTAATTTAATCTTGGAGAAAGAAAGTTGTTCAACACATGAACCAAAAGAATTGTCAATTAGCTCCATAAGGAACTCGAGCTCCCCTATTTATAGGGAGGGGGGTGCCGAAAATCCCTAGTCCTTTATGGGCTAGGATTTTGGTCCCTCTCTCCTATTACTTGATCTTCAAGTAATTTCCAACTTTGACTTTGAATTCTAATTCAAGTCAACTTTTAAGAGAGCTAAAAATATCCAAACTATTTTTGGATAATTTTATACTTTATTTATTATAAAATAAATAACTTATTTTTATCTAATTAATTAATTCATAATTAATTAACTAGATTATTTTCTCCAAAATTAGACTTTCTTTTTAATTCAAAATTAAACCAAAGTCTATTAAATAATTAACTAATTAATTATTTAATATATATATAATATATATATATACACACGTGTGTGACACGTGTCACTCACGTGAGCCACACGAGTGATTTCACACGTGTGGAACCCTCTTGGCCCGATTAACTCGTTTAATCATTTTAAAGCCTCAACTCATGTAACCAAGTTGTTGTGTGTGACCCTCTAGGTTCTCAATTCAATTAGCAGTGACCCTTATTAATTAATTCACTAATTAATTAATCAGTCCACAGATTAAACGACCATAGTCTAGCAACAGGTGTTTAACCCCTAGCTGAATTGGAATGTTCGGATTCGACAGAACCTTTAAGTCATTGATTCATGTGAGATACAATCCTCCTACTTACTATCTCTCAACCAAGATCTAGGGTAAGGGAATAATCAGAACCCTAATAATCCGGTCTTAAAGTTAAGTGCATTTCATATCCGTTTGATCTCAATCCAAGAAACACTTTTCTTGATGTCTTGATCTACTGCCTTGGCCAAGGACTCCATATGGCATATGAATGACTTACACAATAAGAGATCACCTTGCAAATGCAAGTGTAGGTCCTTTCTTGATTCTCATTCACTTTCATGAATCACTTGTGCAGCCCCAGCATAAGCCTTGAATCAGTTGTCTAAGGCGACACCCTTTAAAGCTTATACCTAAGACTACAGAGTTAACTCATAAAGTGACAAAGAACCTCAAGTCTAAGGATCAATTAATCACATCAATGACTCGTGAGATATTTCCTAATCTGGAAGTTTCCATTTCCTGAAATAGAAACTTCCTTTCCCATTTAGGAATGTTCTCACACGGGGCACCTCAGTGAACTTACTTATTAAAGTAAGCACCCTCATGTATCACGCACGTATCAACTATACACTTTGCACCTCCATGATACAAGGTGGTCCTTCTCAAGGGCGTGATCCCACAAGCAAGCCTTAGAGGAGTCAGGTTGACACTCCCACTGTCTGTAGGACTCATCGGCTTGGAGTATTTTACTAATCATGACTTATGTGATATAGGGCTCGTTTCATGAACCATTTCACCCAAATGGTAGAGTCCTAAAGTCATCAGGATTAGGGGAGTTCTCATACATGCACAACTAAAGTAAACGCATACCAAACAAGAGCATATAAAGAAGTGTTGCCTCAATTCGTTATTTCATTCAAAGATTGTCTGTGATTACAATAAGGAAAAGCACAAGGCGGATATACAATCGGCTTTCTAGGACACTATTCCTAACAGATACAATTTTACATGCATGCAATTTCAACTTAACAAAATCTTCATGCATGCAACTAATTACATATATATGCCTGAAACCATTTAAGTATATATACGTATATATAGGCATACGTACCAACAACCAAAATAACTTCATGCAATTCCCTATTAAAATGTATGCAACATTCAAATAATTCAAAACATGCAGGAAGGAAAAGGGAAAAAGAAAAGGTATGAGCAGCAGCAACACAATCGGCAAAACAGCAGCAGCGTATCACGTATGCTTTGGGATTCAAAAGGTGACACGAATGTGTCACCAACATAGAACAAACCGAGACACCTCCTGTCTCGGTACAGAGATTACAGGCCTTCAAGCACCCCCGTTTCATGCTGAAAAGAAATAGGTCGACACCCCCGTGTCCTAAGCATGCAGCAGCAACAACACGCAGACCAACCCCTGTTTCTCGCTTAAAAACACAGCAGCAATTCAAGCAACAAATAGGCAAGATATGCCGCATCAAATGGCATGAAATGCAACAACAAACCAGCCTTAACAACTCACAAAATTGACAGCAACAACAAGAATCAGCGCAGTGGTTTGACAAAAGGATTTCAGGTAAAAAACAAAACAGGGCATAAATCACACGAAAACAGGGCATAAATGATACTTCTTCATCTCCACATATTTAGGTCAGTTTAGGCTATCAAATGTGCAGCAAATGAACACTAATTCAACATAAAAATCAGTTCCCAAAGAGCTCAATCAAGACACGAAGGCACACGTGACCATTCATGAAGATTTTCTCAATATCCATAACTGATATCTTATAAATACATCAACCACCATGTAATCAATGATCATAAATGAGAAGAGGATGTTAAAAAAATCATTTTCAGGCTTGGAATCACTCAAATCCATCAAGAATCGAATGAGATCACAAAATTGCATAAAACCTAATATATATACATCTCTGTCAAAACCTCATAAAATCATGCTTAAATTTAGGGGTGAATAGATGAAAATGATTAATATTGAATGTACATAACATATCCAAGCTTACCTTGTGGATTAATGGAGGTTTGGAAGGAGATTTGAGCTTGAATCTCTTGGTAGGGCTTGAGCTATGGGAAAACTGGAAAGCAGAAGATGTTTGGGAGATTTTCAGCAAGTGGGAAGGGTTGGTTCGGTTTGGGGGTTTAATTCTGGTTAGAGGGTTGAGTTAGGGTTCTAAAGCATCCAACCATAGTTAATTTGGTCAAGGTTTGAACAAGATATGGTCATTTTAGTACAACAAGGTCAGTTTCGTCACTGTTTCTTTTTTCGGTTGGATTTCGGAGGTTCAAATGACGTTAGAAAAATATAAGGCTAAGTTCACTAAACTCGAATTTTTGTTACAAGATCAGCGAAGTTGACGGAACTTGAATCCGAGTTCCCGAGCTCAAGATATTAAATACGGAACCAAGGGTGCGCTAAGTGCTCGTTAGCCCCCGACTTGGATTCCAAAATTCAAATTAAATCCGAAACACATGCAAATGAATCCGAAAATACGAACCAAACATATATTCACATGCAAGACACGTATAAGTTCAACATATTAAATTTGCACGAAATTTCTGTATCAAATTAAATAGAAACGAAGCACATAAATGTCACTCATACGCAATGTAACAATAAAATTCATAATATTATAAATAATATAGCAAATTAATACGTATATAATTATGAATATAAAAATGCATGCATGCACTAATAAAATCAGGATTGCATGCATAATTATTTATTAAAATGGATGGAAGGATTTCATGCAAATATATTAAACAAATCGTGCACATTTAACATATATATATATATATATATATATATATATATATATATATATATATATATATATATTTAATAAATATGTATATAATTTATAAGTAACATGCATGCATAATTATGATTTAATAACAACTTCACTAATTAAATTCAATTAGCGCATTAACATATTAATATTATATAAATTAATATTAATAAAACTTAAAATATAAAATTAACATAATTAACATTAGTTATAATTAAAATAAAATTAAATATATAAACACGTATAAATAATTAATTCGCGCAATTTGATAACCACATACGCCATGCTGTACTAATAAAAATAAAATAAAAAAAAACTGGGGCGTTACAGTTTCCTCCCATTCACAACAAGAATTCAAGCTCCATATCTCCACCTTACCTTTCCTCTCCAATTTTCCTCTTCCATCTTCTTCTTCTTCAAGGTAAGATATGTGTATATATATGTGATGAACTTGAATATAAGTTAGAGTTTCATGATTCTTTGAGCTCCATTACTTAAAATGAAGTATTTGTGAAGTTCTTGAGTTTATATGTATTTATATCTTGAGTTTCATGAAAGTGGATACATGTTTGATCACTTGGAGCTTTAAGAGTTTCATGAGTAATTTTGATGAATCCATGGATGTTATATTGGATTAAATGATGTTTTGGGTGCTTTTGGTTGAGGTTTGAGGTGTTTTGGTTATTTGGTTTTTCCCTCCCGCGAAGTGCCCTGTTTCTGCTGCGTTTCAGGGCCTATATTGAATCCACGGTCATGGATTTTGGCCTTGAAAAAAATCCATGGGTGTGGATTTGAGGCAGGAGTTTGGGTATTTTTCAAAAGAGAATCCACGGTCCTGGATTTTTGGGCATAGAAGAATCCACGGTCGTGGATCCTCACCAGTTTCGTTTTTGAATTTGTTTTGCTCTGTTGACCCTCCAACCGATCTCCGATTGACCTGAAAATTGAACCACAGAAACCTTTTGAAGTCTAGAATGTTGGAAAACACGAATCAGAAAGCAGCGGAATTTAAAAAATTTTCCCAACAAAAGGACCTTGAACTCGTAATCGTGTAACCAAATTCGTAAAGATAGAAAACTTACTTTTCTTTTATTCTTTCTTGAAGCGTTTCAAGCCACCCAAGAACGCTCTTCTCGCGGCTTGATCCCCTCTCCTTGGTAAAGCTCGAATCTTCAAATTTCTAACTTGAAGTCTCTAGAGAAAGTCCACCAACTTGATCACAATCTAACTAGTAAGGATGCTAGTTCTCTAGTTAGTGTTTAGGCTTAACCTAGGGTTTAATTTAATCTTGGAGAAAGGAAGGTGTTCAACACATGAACCAAGAATTGTCAATTAGCTCCATAAGGAGCTCGAGCTCCCCTATTTATAGGGAGGGGGTTGCCGAAATTCCTAGTCCTTTATGGGCTAGGATTTTGGTCCCTCTCTCCTATTACTTGATCATCAAGTATTTTCCAACTTTGACTTTGAATACTAATTCAAGTCAACTTCTAAGAGAGCTAAAAATATCCAAACTATTTTTGGATAATTTTATACTTTATTTATTATAAAATAAATAACTTATTTTTATCTAATTAATTAATTCGTAATTAATTAACTAGATTATTTTCTCCAAAATTAGACTTTCTTTTTAATTCAAAATTAAACCAAAGTCTATTAAATAATTAACTAATTAATTATTTAATATATATATAATATATATATATACACACGTGTGTGACACGTGTCACAGTGACACGTGTCACTCACGTGAGCCACACGTGTGACTTCACACGTGTGGAACCCTCTTGGCCCGATTAACTCGTTTAATCATTTTAAAGCCTCAACTCATGTAACCAAGTTGTTGTGTGTGACCCTCTAGGTTCTCAATTCAATTAGCAGTGACCCTTATTAATTAATTCACTAATTAATTAATCAGTCCACAGATTAAACGACCATAGTCTAGCAACAGGTGTTTAACCCCTAGCTGAATTGGAATGTTCGGATTCGACAGAACCTTTAAGTCATTGATTCATGTGAGATACAATCCTCCTACTTACTATCTCTCAACCAAGATCTAGGGTAAGGGAATAATCAGAACCCTAATAATCCGGTCTTAAAGCTAAGTGCATTTCATATCCATTTGATCTCAATCCAAGAAACCCTTTTCTTGATGTCTTGATCTACTGCCTTGGCCAAGGACTCCATATGGCATATGAATGACTTACACAATAAGAGATCACCTTGTAAATGCAAGTGTAGGTCCTTTCTTGATTCTCATTCACTTTCATGAGTCACTTGTGCAGCCCCAGCATAAGCCTTGAATCAGTTGTCTAAGGCGACACCCTTTAAAGCTTATACCAAAGACTACAGAGTTAACTCATAAAGTAACATGGAACCTCAAGTCTAAGGATCAATTAATCACATCAATGACTCGTGAGATATTTCCTAATCTGGAAGTTTCCATTTCCTGAAATAGAAACTTCCTTTCCCATTTAGGAATGTTCTCACACGGGGCACCTCAGTGAACTTACTTATTAAAGCAAGCACCCTCATGTATCACGCACGTATCAACTATACACTTTCCACCTCCATGAAACAAGGTGGTCCTTCTTAAGGGCGTGATCCCACAAGCAAGCCTTAGAGGAGTCAGGTTGACACTCCCACTGTCTGTAGGATTCATCGGCTTGGAGTATTTTACTAATCATGACTTATGTGATATAGGGCTCGTTTCATGAACCATTTCGCCTAAATGGTAGAGTCCTAAAGTCATCAGGATTAGGGGAGTTCTCATACATGCACAGCTAAAGTAAACGCATACCAAACAAGAGCATATAAAGAAGTGTTGCCTCAATTCGTTATTTCATTCAAAGATTGTCTGTGATTACAATAAGGAAAAGCACAAAGCGGATATACAATCGGCTTTTAGGGCACTATTCCTAACAATCTCCCACTTGCCCGTCAAAGCCATTCTAAAGCTACTCTAAGTCCCATCTTCTGAAGATGACCTTGGAAAGCTTCTCGACTAAGGGGTTTAGTAAGTGGATCTGCCACGTTCTCTGCTGATGTGACCCTCTCAATTTGCACATCACCTCTTTTGATAATATCACGGATTAGGTGATACTTCCTCATAATGTGCTTGGTCCGTTGGTGAGATCTTGGTTCTCTTGCTTGAGTAACCGCCCCAGTGTTGTCACAAAACACAGTAATGGGGTCTTTCTTGCTAGGAACAACATTCAACTCTTGAATGAAGTTTCTAATCCAAACACCTTCCTTAGCTGCATCATTTGCAGCTAAGTATTCGGCCTTAGTGGTCGAATCTGCAGTGGTAGTTTGCTTGGAACTCTTCCAACTCACTGCTCCGCCGTTTAGGCAGAAAATGTATCCTGACATTGACTTAAAATCATCTAAGTCAGATGCAAAGCTTGCATCGCAGTATCCTTCGACAGTAAGATCTTTCTGACCTCCGTAAACTAAGAATAAATCTTTAGTACTTTTCAAGTACTTAAGAATATTCTTCACGGCAGCCCAGTGACCATCTCCAGGGTCAGATTGGAAACGACTCGTTACACTAAGTGCATAAGCCACATCCGGTCGAGTACATAACATTGCATACATTATGCTACCTATTGCTGACGCATAAGGTGTATGAGTCATTCTCTCCTTCTCAAGGTTAGTCTTAGGACACATCTTCTTTGAAAGACATGTTCCTACACTCATAGGAAGGTTCTTAACCTTTGCTGACTCCATATTGAATCTCTTCAATACTTTGTCAATGTACATCGATTGTGATAGTCCTATTAACCTTCTAGATCTATCTCTATAGATTTTAATTCCAAGGATATAGGACACATCACCAAGATCTTTCATCTCGAATTGGTTCGATAACCATAACTTAGTCACTTTCATGTCATCCTTCGAATTCCCAATAAGAAGGATGTCATCAACATAAAGTACTAAGAATTGCACTGAGGTCTCCAATTCCTTTCTATACACACATGATTCATTCGTAATTTGAATGAAGCCAAACGCTTTGACCGATTCATCAAATCGAATGTTCCAATTCCTAGAAGCCTGTTTCAATCCATAGATTGATCTTTGGAGTTTGCAAACCTTTTGCTCACTCCCACTGAATGTGAAACCTATGGGTTGCTCCATATAAATGTCTTTATCAATGTCACCATTGAGAAAGGCAGTTTTCACATCCATTTGCCATATCTCATAGTCATAATATGCAGCAACGGCAAGCATGATTCGAATGGACTTTTGCATTGCAACTGGTGAAAAGGTTTCGTCAAAGTCTACGCCGGGTCTTTGAGTGAATCCTTTTGCAACCAGTCTTGCCTTGTAGGCTGCAATGCTTCCATCAACTCCAAGCTTTCTCTTAAAGATCCATTTGCAACCTATGGGTTTGACCCCATCAGGCAAATCTACCAAGGTCCAAACTTGGTTGGAGTTCATGGAATCCATTTCGGATTTCATGGCTTCTATCCACTGTTCAGAGTCAGAATCTGAAAGTGCCTCCTCATATGTTAAAGGATCATTATCCTTTTGAGAGATTTCATGGAAGAATCCATACCATCTCTCCGGCTGTCTAGGAGTGCCTTCCGAACGCCTTAGAGGAGGGTTTTCGTGTGTATCGAAATTCGTGATTGGTTGTAGTTGATCAGTAGGGGACGTCTCTTCAGTTGGTGGCGTGGGGTTACTTTGTACTTCTTCTAATTCTATGATCTTTCCTTTCTTTTCTTTAAGGAACGGTTCCTCAAGAAAAGTGGCATTTTTGGAAACAAACACCTTTTGCTCAAATTGATCATAGAAGTAGTATCCTATGGATTCCTTAGGATAACCTACAAAGTAGCATAAGTTAGAATGAGATTCTAACTTATCTCCCACTGTCCTCTTCACGTAAGCAGGACAACCCCAAATTCTTAAGTAAGAATAACTAGGGATTTTACCATGCCACATTTCATAGGGCGTCTTGGGGACTGACTTAGAGGGAACTAGATTCAGAATCTTTGCTGCACTTTCTAGGGCATAACCCCAGAAAGAAGGTGGTAAGTCAGTGAAACTCATCATGGAACGAACCATATCAAGTAGGGTTCGATTCCTTCTCTCAGAAACTCCATTAAGCTGAGGAGTTCCCGGAGGAGTCCACTGAGAGATAATCCCATTATCTTTGAGATGATTAAGGAATTCTTCACTAAGATACTCGCCTCCTCGATCAGATCGAAGTGCTTTGATCTTGTGACCAGTTTGGTTCTCAACCTCCTTTTGAAATTCTAAGAATTTCTCAAAAGTTTCAGATTTATACTTCATTAAGTACACATAACCATACCGACTAAAGTCATCAGTAAAGGTTATGAAGTACTGATGATTGTTTCTAGTGCTTACACTAAGCGGTCCACAAACATCAGTATGGATCAAATCCAAAACCTCAGTGGCACGTTCCACAGTTCCTTTAAAAGGAACTTTGGACATCTTTCCTTTGAGACAGGATTCGCAAGAAGTCAACTCTTTAAGATCATTTTCAGAGAATGATCCTAAAGTGTTTATCTTGCTAATTCTGTTCTTGGAAATGTGTCCTAATCTAGCGTGCCATAAGGGAGCTGAAACTTTGTCATCTCTCTTACGCTTTGTTTCTCGTTGTATATTCATAATATTGATATTTTGAGTTAGGTAAAGTCTATTACTTAGAGTACCGATATGAACGGAAGAGTTGTTCCGTTTGATAAAGTATTTACCATTCTTAATATAAGTTTCATAACCTTCACAATCTAATATTGGAACTGAAATTATATTACGAATAATGCTCGGTACATAAAGGACTTTGTTTAATACTAACTCAAAACTATCTAAATCTAATCTAATTGTGCCTAAAGCTCGAGCTTCAACGTTTGAGCCATCGCCGATCTTCAAGACACATTCTCCTTCTTTGAGTTGGTGGACCTCACTTAGCATCTGTACATCATTACAGATATGAGTTCCACAACCGGTATTAAGTACCCAAGAACTAGAATTAATAGAAAGATTTACTTCAACGAGAAATATACCTTCTTTAGAGTAGCCTTGTACTCTGGGCAGTTTCTCCTCCAATGTCCCGCTTTGCCACAATGGAAGCAAACATCCTCTTTCTGATCACGCTTCTTCTTTTGGGCCTTCCCCTTCGAAATGCCACCAGTGGGCCTAAGGGGTTTCTTCTTCTTCTTTTGGGCTTTCTTGCCCTTACCTTTAGAAGGCCCAGAAGAGGAAGATGGAGCATTCACCATCAAAACCTTATTGTCCTTCTTGATCGTGCTTTCAGCAGTCACAAGCTGACTAATCAGCTCAGCTGCAGTAGC
The DNA here is from genome assembly GCA_037501455.1 of Lantana camara. Lineage (NCBI taxonomy): Eukaryota > Viridiplantae > Streptophyta > Magnoliopsida > Lamiales > Verbenaceae > Lantana > Lantana camara. Next base: position 95,771,303 of record CM074861.1, read on the forward strand.
ACCAGCATGATTCATGTTGAAGTTAAGGACAAATGGGTTGAATGATGGTGGGAGCGAAGCTAGAAACAAATCCACTGAACGCTCATCTTTCAGTGGCATGTCCATGGAAGCAAGTTTCTCAGTAAGGGCAAGAAACTTGAGTCCATATTCATGGACACTTGAACCTTCCCTCATTCTCAAGTGGAACAATTCCTTTGAAGTGTTATACCTTGTAACACGTTCATGAGGGCGGTAAAGTTGCTCTAAGTGGTCGTAAATCTCCCAAGCGTATTCCATGGCCTCATGTTGCCTTTGCAAGTCCGGAGACATGTTAGCCAACATAAGGCAACGGGCTTGGAGATTATCATCCTTCCACTTCTGAATCGCGTCCCGCTCGGCCCGAGTGGGAGCCTCCCCTTCGGGACTAGGCTCCCCTTCGAAGAGAACATAAGTTCTCTTCTCAGAATCTAAAATGATTTTTAGATTCCTCAGCCAATCAGAATAGTTGGGACCAGTCAACTTGTTTGACTCGAGGATCGATACAAGAGGGTTTTTGGTTGCCATTTCAAAACACGTAGAGAATCACAGAATCTACGACCTAAATGGTAAAACAGAGAACTAGTGAGCATGCTGAATTATAACGATATACAAAAGATAAAGTCTTTAATCTATTGTAGCTCCCACTGTTTTTCAAAGATCTAGAATTCCCAAAGATCTAAGAGGAACACGTTTCCCAATGGGTACTAAGATCCTAGGCATTTTACCTCGAACCCACGACTCGCGGACATTCTAAGTAAGAACCCTAGGTAGGTACAACTTACCAATTCTAACACCTTTAGAATTCTTAGTAATTGTTTTTGCATCACCTATCTTTCAATATGGACCCACGACTCGTGCGACATCCATATTTACTTAGGCGTTAAGCTAGACCCATCAATCATAAGATCATGACCAAAACTTAGTTCGAACGACCCACGACTCGCGGACATCGCCCTTGCTAAAATTGACCACGAAATATTGACCATTTAAAATGATCAATTAGGTAACTAAGAACTAATAAGCTCCACTAGGTATCCCACGACTCGCGGACAATAACTAGCTTCACTTACTAAACTTAAAACCTATTGATGGAATGCTAGGAATTTAATTCAAAATTTGCATCTCGAATTAAACACCTATTTGTTCGAAATTAGCTTAATATTTAATGGGAATTTTTGAATCAACCGGAGAGTTGTCCGGTTCAACCTCACCAACATATATGTTATCCAATTTTATTAGTCTTGATTAATGCAAGTACACTTAAATGCATATCAAACAAGCACATAAACAGATAACATGTCCTAGCACGATACTAACATGTAATGATCATGGGTTCTACCTATCTTATGCGTGATATGTGGGAGCCACTCCACAATCACAAGTTCTAACATACATGCCACATAAACAGTTTAAATCACATAAGGGAAAGCGGTAACAAAATACGAGCCCTATCTCTATTACATTTAACAATTGAGATTCCCCTCCCTAACATTTTGAGGGGTCTTCACTTATGGCCTCCTTGTTACTTGAATGTGGTCCATCTTACTCCATGGGTGCATTGTCTCCAAAATGAAAATAAAACCTCACCACCTATCTCTACTCTCAAATTACAATAAAAAGAAAAAGACATAAAGTAATAAGGCTCAATCTTCATATTGGCCTTAGACAATTACACGAGGCATACCCCGGCCTCAAAAACAGTAATATGGAAAGCCATATAATAAATCACATAACAGTACGCACATAAGTGAGGCTCCAACCTCAATTGAAAAACGCAACTATAGGGCTCCAACCCCAATTTAAACCCCCCATGTGCATAAATTAAAACCATACATAGATCTAAACCCATGATCACCTAACATGCTTTTGCGAGAATTTAAATTTAGACAATAAATTAAAATTCTCGTTTCAAGTCCTAATGACTTAAAACACGACTTAGATGCAATTCTTGTTCAAGAGCCTTTTCAATAAAACCCGAAAAACAACAAACCAATAAAATTCCAATTAATTTCCAAAATTAATAATTTTATTCTTTCATTATTTTCAGAAAATAAAATTCATAATTTTCCCAAAATCCAAATCGCTTTAATTTCTCAAAAATCCCAATTTAATCAAAATTTTAAAATAATTTTATTTTAACAAAACTGATTTTAAAAGATAAAATTAAAATAAAATTAAATCGGGATTTTACGGACCGAAAACACGAAAAACACGAAACACGAAAGCGAGCCCGAAAGGGGCTTATCCGCGCGAGGCGCCGTCGCGCAGCAGCGCGCACAGCGCGCGGCTTTTGCCACTCGCGTGCGCGCGCTGGCCGCGCATCATGCGTGCGCTGCGCGCAGCAGCGCCCGCCGCGACTAGGCGGGCTGAGCAGGCGTCCCGCGCGGTTGAGGGACGGACTGGGCGCGCGCCCGGGACAGCTCCCGCGCGGTTGCGGGAGGAGCTGGGCGGCGGCGACGGGCCTGGGCGTGCGACGTGCTAGCACGCCTAGGCTCGTTGCTTTTCGTGTTCGTTTCGTATTTCTGGGTTTCTCGAAAACCCGGTTCAATCTAAAAATTAAAAATTCGATTTAAACATATTTCAATCAAAACGGTTTTCAAAATCACAATTTAAGAAAACAGTTTCAGAAATTCAGGAAAAATTACAGTTTCGTATTTCAGGCTTTCTAAAAGAACTCATGAATACCTAATTCGCATCTAAGCCTAAGAATTTCTACCAAATTCAGAATAATTGAGACGAATCAAAAACACGATTAACGAGGTGGCTCTGATACCACTTGTTGGAAAACACGAATCAGAAAGCAGCGAAATTTAAAAAATTTTCCCAACAAAAGGACCTTGAACTCGCAATCGTGTAACCAAATTCGTAAAGATAGAAAACTTACTTTTCTTTTATTCTTTCTTGAAGCGTTTCAAGCCACCCAAGAACGCTCTTCTCGCGGCTTGATCCCCTCTCCTTGGTAAAGCTCGAATCTTCAAACTTCTAACTTGAAGTCTCTAGAGAAAGTCCACCAACTTGATCACAATCTAACTAGTAAGGATGCTAGTTCTCTAGTTAGTGTTTAGGCTTAACCTAGGGTTTAATTTAATCTTGGAGAAAGGAAGGTGTTCAACACATGAACCAAGAATTGTCAATTAGCTCCATAAGGAGCTCGAGCTCCCCTATTTATAGGGAGGGGGTTGCCGAAATTCCTAGTCCTTTATGGGCTAGGATTTTGGTCCCTCTCTCGTATTACTTGATCATCAAGTATTTTCCAACTTTGACTTTGAATTCTAATTCAAGTCAACTTCTAAGAGAGCTAAAAATATCCAAACTATTTTTGGATAATTTTATACTTTATTTATTATAAAATAAATAACTTATTTTTATCTAATTAATTAATTCGTAATTAATTAACCAGATTATTTTCTCCAAAATTAGACTTTCTTTTTAATTCAAAATTAAACCAAAGTCTATTAAATAATTAACTAATTAATTATTTAATATATATATAATATATATATATACACACGTGTGACTTCACACGTGTGGAACCCTCTTGGCCCGATTAACTCGTTTAATCATTTTAAAGCCTCAACTCATGTAACCAAGTTGTTGTGTGTGACCCTCTAGGTTCTCAATTCAATTAGCAGTGACCCTAATTAATTAATTCACTAATTAATTAATCAGTCCACAGATTAAACGACCATAGTCTAGCAACAGGTGTTTAACCCCTAGCTGAATTGGAATGTTCGGATTCGACAGAACCTTTAAGTCATTGATTCATGTGAGATACAATCCTCCTACTTACTATCTCTCAACCAAGATCTAGGGCAAGGGAATAATCAGAACCCTAATAATCCGGTCTTAAAGCTAAGTGCATTTCATATCCATTTGATCTCAATCCAAGAAACCCTTTTCTTGATGTCTTGATCTACTGCCTTGGCCAAGGACTCCATATGGCATATGAATGACTTACACAATAAGAGATCACCTTGTAAATGCAAGTGTAGGTCCTTTCTTGATTCTCATTCACTTTCATGAGTCACTTGTGCAGCCCCAGCATAAGCCTTGAATCAGTTGTCTAAGGCGACACCCTTTAAAGCTTATACCAAAGACTACAGAGTTAACTCATAAAGTAACATGGAACCTCAAGTCTAAGGATCAATTAATCACATCAATGACTCGTGAGATATTTCCTAATCTGGAAGTTTCCATTTCCTGAAATAGAAACTTCCTTTCCCATTTAGGAATGTTCTCACACGGGGCACCTCAGTGAACTTACTTATTAAAGCAAGCACCCTCATGTATCACGCACGTATCAACTATACACTTTCCACCTCCATGAAACAAGGTGGTCCTTCTTAAGGGCGTGATCCCACAAGCAAGCCTTAGAGGAGTCAGGTTGACACTCCCACTGTCTGTAGGACTCATTGGCTTGGAGTATTTTACTAATCATGACTTATGTGATATAGGGCTCGTTTCATGAACCATTTCGCCTAAATGGTAGAGTCCTAAAGTCATCAGGATTAGGGGAGTTCTCATACATGCACAGCTAAAGTAAATGCATACCAAACAAGAGCATATAAAGAAGTGTTGCCTCAATTCGTTATTTCATTCAAAGATTGTCTGTGATTACAATAAGGAAAAGCACAAAGCAGATATACAATCGGCTTTTAGGGCACTATTCCTAACATAGAACATTCTCCAATTCGAATCACCTCAATATCCTTTAAAAATTGTGAGATATAACCATTTTAATTTGGTGTCACCACTTCATCGAAAATCTACTTTTGCCCAACTTCGAGCCTACGCCATTTTCACCTCGCTTTGAACCATGAGTCGGGGCACATATCATTCGAAAGATCTACATGTCTAGTTTCATATCCAATAAACAAAAACCAATTCCAACTTCTAGAACTCTAGATATTCCCACTTTTCCACAGCTTACACATTTCTAGAATTGTCAGTTTTTCGTAAACTTTGCCAAAACCCATCTTCTTGCGTTCCTTTCTCCTCTTTGGCTCTCGTATGTGACTTCTATGAATCATATGCTTACTTAAGTGATAATTATGCTTTTATGTGACACTCATTGGTCTTTACTTGCTTGAACTTGATTGTTTGAACTCGTGCTTTATATATGAATTGAATTCATTTGAGTAATTGAACATCTGAACACGATCACAACATTCCATGGAATTCTTATGCTTTATTTCATATTTAATCATGCCATGACATGTACAGCACTTTATGAGCATGTTTTGTACATCCTACTTGGTTCCATTTTGGGTCGTGTCCCACAAGTACACCGTGTTTCTTTCTTGTACAGTGTTCTCCCCGGTAGAGACTTTCGTGGCTCTCTAGGGCTTTTTTGCACTTAGAGGTCAGGGTTTTCTTTTATAAATGACCTATAACCATGTATGCTCTCAAATAAGCCAAATGATTTTCCTATAAAACTTGTCATATCTTTTATACCGGTTATGTCCCGAAAATACTTTATAACTTGTGTAAGTGTTAACCCTGAGCCTGTTTTGCGAGATATTGATTGCCCCCGGCTCTCCTAGCGCTGGGTTAGCCGGTGTGGATTATGTACCTATTCCTGGGGCCCAGGGGCTTGTGTATTGAGTGATCCGAGGAGGTATCGGGCCGACAGTGACCTCTTGCACAAGTACCACCGTGTTGTAGTAGCCTGGATATCTACCAGGAGATTTGGTAGAAGATGGGATTCTAGTTTGGGGGAGTCATGAACCCGCCATATCACCTTGTCCTAGATGGCTAGGGTTAGCTACCCGAACCATCACCAAAAAAGGAGGTTGATCTGTACTTGTTTCCCGCTATTAATTGTAAACTCCTGCTCCTGATTGTTTCTTGTATACCTGCTTGTTCCTGTCATGTAATAAGTGAAAAGTGGAGTCCAGGATGGAAATAATACCCCTTCTCACCGGGTCCCCTAAAATGTAATACATAGATATCCATACTCTCTGGCATGCCCTAGTCCTCTTTCAGCATCAGAGCCGTGGATCGTTAAGGTAAAATCGGCGTCATCAGAGGGCCTATGGATATTAACACATGCATTATATATCCTGTTTACCTGATTGTATGACTGACCGTAATTCCACCCGTACGTCTTGTTAAACTCCTGATTCTTGTTACTTGTTTTAATAATAAATAACGTATAGTGGAATTACGCTTGCTTGATTGCCTGTTTATATAAATATATATGCATGTGTTAACCCCTTCACTCAGTCAGTTGGCTGATCCCTCCCTCTCGTTGTATTTAGTGTCTGTCTTGCAGGTTATGTGGGCGTTAGGCAGGAGTCTGTTGAGTTCTTTGTTCTAGTCTTGGTCCTGTACTCTGCATTGTACCTCTTGCATACTTCCTGTACTTAATTAGGCCTTGTAGGACACCTTGTATCTTTACCTTACTTTAATTAACTCGGGACAGGTTTCTAGGGCCCTAGTTGAACCCGTTTGTACATATATTTGATTGTATTAAATTCAGGACAGGTTAGGATAGGATCTTGCACTAGTTGAACCCATATTTATATTCTTGTTAGAAGTATGATTATATTGTTGAATGTGAATGAATGATTGTCTTACTTCCGAATTCTTTGCTTTGTTGGTACAGGGTCTAGTCCCGCCTAACACAGGATGTTTTATTTTTGTCTCCATTCGTTGTGAGCTTGGGTTCATGTATGGACTTTCCATTCCATGTGTGGACCGGGTTCATAGTGCGGGGGAAGTGGGGCCCTCAGTCTAGGGTGTTATATCCTAAAGTGGTATCAGAGCTCTAGGTTACAAAACTGGAGTTCTAGAGTCATGTCCTATTGAGTCTAGGTCGTACGGCTTAGGAACTACACGACAACGTGTGCATTGCATTGACCTTCATCACGGAATTGCATTTCTTTTTGAAATTTGTTGAATTAGTTGTTGCTTAATGCATCGGATTTATGTTTTTTTGTGTTGAAAATGTGACATGAGCATGCACTAATCGCATGCATATATTCTTGGAATGAGTTATGATTTGCAGGTTATGAAGATAATAGCAAACCACGGCCAATTTCTACGACTGTGACAAGTACCACAGGTTTTACATTTAAACCGAATGAAGTAAGAAATGCACCGGGAGTTTATATTCAAGGATTCGAGAGTCATGGCCTTTACTAATTGGGGCCAAGGTTGGAGTGAAGGAGCCCGGGATAGGAGACTTGAATTCTGGATTCTGTAAGTTCTACCATGGTAGACGGACACTTGGTGAAATCAGGGTCGATTGTGTGGGGTTGTAGCTCAAAAGATCAACACTTACGCCTCTACTACGAAAGAGGATTTCGACAGGATTCCATGAGATCATCTAATTCGAGGATGGAGTGAAGGAATCTCAAAGGTACTTTAGTTAGGGGTTCGAATAGCTGAAGAAGTTTCTCTTGGTAGTAGCTTTACTCAGGTTGAAGGCCGTGTTTTGTCCACTCCTAAGTTTAATGTTAAGGGAGAAGATCTCTTAGCTAGAAATCAGAGGTAGAATTCGGAATAGAAGATTGATTTGTGGAGAAGTTCCCAAGTTTAGGGGGTAGCTGGTGAATCAACTTAATTGAATTCAAGTTCGGAGTAGAAAATTTGAGACATATCAGGATCAGTGAATGGTGAACAATACAAATCGGCAAAGCAGAATGTAGCACCCCTACACGTGAGGATGCCACACCCCCGCACCATAGGCCGATCCACATACGAAATGGATAGTCCGTACATGAACCAACATATAGCGAATGGGTGATAATAAACTAAAATGATAAGCTAGGCGGGACTAACTCGTAAATCAATAACCACAATGCACAATAAATAAGCGGAAGCATGCGATACCATCAATCATTAATCAAATAATCCATATTCTGATTTTACATATCAATACATTATCATCTCCTAAAATACTTAACAAATACGATTAACAATAATTCCTTTGAATCAATAAATAAAATACACCGTGCTTGACTCGAATGCAAAGACTAGACCCGACTTGATTCCCGCCTAGCGTGCACCTGCAAGAACCTGAAAGGTGGAGGCATCAGTCTGTGAAGACCGAGTAAGGGTGTAAATATATTTTAGCGCAGATAACAAGCAAATTAAAACCTCGGGTAAGGTTTTATAATTAAAAGTAATATAGGTTCGAAATATGAAGCACTTTGCCCGAGATTATAACTATCAGTATTAAACATTCATTAACGAATATGTGATCATGCAATTCAATTACAGTGCACACGTATCAATTTCATAAACTCAATTCAATAACTCCTTCACTCCATGAACTCCTTCACTCCAATGACTCCGTCACTCCAATAACTCCTTCACTCCAATAACGGGAAGGTTGCGAGCCTTCATCATTCACGGTAACATGGTAACACGGTAATCACGATGCATGCATTGCTTTGCATGATCATGACACTAATCAAACTACACGCATTGCTTTGTGTGAGCCAGACTTGTTTGCAATCACTTGAACGGTCCAATTACGGTACATGCATTGCTTTGCACGACTATGATTTGGTTGCTAAACAGTTGAAAGCTTGGAAATGAATATAGATAAATATATATATACCTTTTGGTCCAAGATTACACATAAGGGTTATATAGGTTCTATATAACTAGCAATTAAATCTCACCTGACAGGCGACACGACGACACCTGGTTGCATGAACGTGCTCGTCGATCTGTAATCTCTGCCCTGGAGAAGAACTTGAAATAAAATAAATGGAAGAAGATGATGGAAATGGATGATTGAGTTCCAAAACATGTAATTTCCTTGAAAAACTTGGATGAAATCAATGAAATCTCCCGTTCCCTTCTTCATGGCTTGGTTCGGTGAGAATGAAGCAACATATATGATGATTTTGGTGAAAAATGAATGAAGAGTGTGGAAGAGATGCATATACCGTGATATATTAAGGAAAAATATGATATTTGCCACTAAATCCTCCAAGCATATAAGTCATGCAATTACGGATGCAAGGTTTGTAAATTGATCAATTAAACCCAAGAATTAATTATGCAATTTAGTCCTCACATTTACAACAATAATCATTTAGGGACAATTAAGCAATTAAATTATGTTAGATAATTATTTCACGTAGCAATTAAATTCAATTTATAAAATCATTCCCAAGTTGACACGTATTTCACATATTTTCACGTAGACGTATTGAAATATAATTCATCTAATTTATCATAAAATGTAGGAATTTAATAAATGAAAGAATTAAAATTAAATCCTAACCCTCAAAATTCACACGTGTCGTTCGTACCTGAATAGCCGAAAATTGGGGCGTTACAATTCTCTCCCCCTTAAGAGAATCCGTCCTCGGATTCACCCTTCCGTGTTCATCCCATGCGGGTTGGTCATTACTCGTCAGGAATTAGTTTGAAAGAGTTCTTCAATCAACAAGGTTCCGCCAACGTTATCAAGTCACGACCCTCAACTTTCCGGGGCCTATACATTCAAAAGAAAATCTAACCTTCCACTAATACAAATTAACAAGTATCAGGTAATAATGAGAGTGCCCCGTCTCTCTAACAAACGATGAGAGAACCCCGTCTCTTGTGCAACAAAATAAAACCAACTAACAAGGAATTAAATGTAACAATAATGAGGTATATGATGCAAGTGATATGCATGATTAAGTGTACCGTTCACCGTGGATTGAAATTCTTTCGTTATGGTAGCTCGGTTGAACGCTTGGTTCTTTTAATTTATTTCCTCAGCCGTCTCTCCCCCTTAAGAAAGAAAATAAAATTTTCTTTCTTAAGCCTTTTGAAGTCGGAATCGGGCACCCATTTGCTCAAAATTTACTTATCTCGGCAAACTGGATTGATGGTTGCTGACAATAAACACTAAATTATGTATGCAGGTTAAAATGTTAATGCACGTGTCACACTTAGAAGCAATTTAAAATGCAAGTTGTAACAATTAATTTCGCAAAGTTCAAGTAGACACGTTGGTCATGTAAATTTTCCAAGTCAGATAAGGTCAATTAATCAACACTTAGTAGCACGAATCAATGCAATGCACAAGTTACCAAGTAATTCCTACGCCGTTCGACCCAGACTTGACACGACACGACACGACACTAAAACCTCGGTTTTACAACCGGGCTCTGATAGCACTTCAGATGTAGCACCCCTACACTCGTGAGGATGCCATACCCGGCACCATAGGCCGATCCACATAGGAAATGGATAGTCCGTACATGAACCAACCTATAGCGAACGCGTGACAATAAACTAAAATGACAAGCTAGGCGGGACTAACTCATAAATCAATAACCACAATGCCCAATAAATAAGCGGAAGCATGCGATACCATCGATCATTGATCAAATAATCCATATTCTGATTTTACATATCAATACATTATCATCTCCTAAAATACTTAACAAATACGATTAACAATAATTTCTTTGAATCAATAAATAAAATACACCGTGCTTGACTCGAATGCAAAGACTAGACCAGACTCGATTCCCGCCTAGCGTGCACCTACAAGAACCTGAAAGGTGGAGGCGTCAGTCTATGAAGACCGAGTGAGCGTTTAAATATATTTTAGCACAGATAACAAGTAAATTATAACCTTGGGTAAGGTTTTATAATTAAAAGTAATATAGGTTCGAAATATGAAGCACTTTGCCCGAGATTACAACTATCAGTATTAAACACTTCATTAACGAATATGTGATCATGCAATTGAATTACAGTGCACACGTATCAATTTCATAAACTCAATTCAATAACTCCTTCACTCCATGAACTACTTCATCCAATGACTCTGTCACTCCAATAACTCCGTCACTCCAATAACGGGAAGGTTGCGAGGCTTCACCATTCACGGTAACAAGGTAACACGGTAATCATGATACACACATTGCTTTGCATGATCATGACACTAATCAAACTACACGCATTGCTTTGCGTTAGCCTGACTTGCTTGCAATCACTTGAACGGTCCAATTACGGTACATGCATTGCTTTGCACGACTATGACTTGGTTGCTAAACAGTTGAAAGCTTGGAAATGAATATAGATAAATATATATATACCTTTTGGTCCAAGATTACACATAAGGGTTATACAGGTTCTATGTAACTAGCAATTAAACCTCACCTGACAGGCGGCACGACGACTCATGGATGCATGAACGTGCTTATCGATCTGTAATCTCCATCCTGGAGAAGAACTTTAAATAAAATAAAGGGAAGAATATGATGGAAATGGATGATTGATCTCCAAAACATGTAATTTCCTTGGAAAACTTGGATGAAATCAATGAAATCTCCCCTTCCCTTCTTCATGGCTTGGTTCGGTGAGAAGGAAGCAACATAGATGATGATTTTGGTGAAAAATGAATGAAGAGTGTGGAAGAGATGCATATATTGTGATATATTAAGGAAAAATATGATATTTGCAACTAAATCCTCCAAGCATATAAGTCATGCAATTAAGGATGCAAGGTTTTCAAATTGATCAATTAAACCCAAGAATTAATTATGCAATTTAGTCCTCACATTTACAAGAATAATCATTTTGGGGACAATTAAGCAATTAAATTATGTTCGATAATTATTTCACGTAGCAATTAGATTCAATTTATAAAATCATTCCCAAGTTGACACGTATTTCACATATTTTCACGTAGACGTATTGAAATATAATTCATATAATTTATCAAAAAATTTAGGAATTTAATAAATGAAAGAATTAAAATTAAATCCTAACCCTCAAAATTCACACGTGTCGTGTGTACCTGAATAGCCAAAAATTGGGGCGTTACACAGAACTTCCAAATAAATCAAGTTTCAGAAGCCGAGTTCAGGAAAAAGCTGGATTTGAAAAGAGTTAAAGAAAATCGACCTAGCATGGTGAATGCAAACCTATGGGAGGTAATAATGTTAAAGGTTTCATCTTCGGCCGGATTGGAGTTTACCTTCTAGATCCAAGCTGAATTGTCATGTTGTGAGGTTGAATTGGAAGATATGGAACAACAAATGGAAACGATAAAGAGAGGCAAAGAATTTTTAGAGGAAATTGTGAAATCAGGTTTAAGCAATTGGAGGATGAGTTCATCCCACCAATTTGAACTCATAAAGTATAAGTCAAGGGAACGTTGATCAAGGTGATAATCAAGGTGAAGATTCGGACAACCTTTGGAGATCGGTACTTGGGAATAAGTCAAGATTACCGATTCCATAGATGTAGAAGACTTTGGTTTCAACAAATTGTAATCTCGAGCTATGAGAACACACAAGTTGATACAAGAACACTTTAAAGATTTAGAAGACTGTGGGTAAACAAGCCATGATCAATAAGTTCGAGGTAAGCCCGTACGTAAGGAAATAGAGAACAAATTTCCGAGCTAAAGCTTACCACCACGGGGAAAGGTTTAATATATTCATAGCACGTGCATCATACCTCGCTTTAAATTATTTAATTTCCTTTCTCTATATATGCGTGCATCCATAATTGATATAATTGCTCAAATGTGTTGCATCTTTAATTGTTTGCTCCGTGCATTGGCATCTTAATCCAACATGCATGACTTAGTTTTATTTGATAGGGAATTTCTCCCACTTCGTTCATCGAGGGTTACTCCGACCGGGTCTTACCTGAATCAAGAAAAGAAGAAATATTTGGGTTGTAAAGTGTTTACCAAAAGAAAAGAGGGACATTCAGGCTCTGAAAAGTAGAACTGAAGTTTAGAATGAACGAAGTAGGTTGTTATCCCTACCAATCACTTCAACGTGAATGTGAGTTAGATCACTAGACATGTCGCTTGGTTAGAACCATCGATATCGAGAAAGCTAAGTTGAAGAGGTCGAGAATCTTTGATCCGAGAGACGAAAAAACATGTTTAAAGAGTTAAAATTAAAATTCTTAAGGGGGAGAGCCAACCCAGGAGATGATTTAAATCCACGGTTTTGCTCGAACAGGTCACTTCAAAAAGAAACAATGAAAATGTAAGAATCAACAAGAAACGAAACTTTATAAATCAATGGCACGCGATGAATTAAGAGATTTTAACACCCGATGGACTTCGAGATCGAGGTGGGAAAAGACTTTGGGAATAACATGGAAGAGACACTACTACAAGAAATGAAGAGGTGTATCCAAAGAGTATTTGGGAATCAAAATAACAAGAGAGGAAAAGGTTGATCGATAATAATCTGGAGTGCAAAATCAACATCGTTAATATTCTTACTATAAGGCTTGCACGAACTCAATCTCCCAAGGTTGGAAGGATCGTGTTTATATCACGTGTATACCTTGAAGATCATAGGACCATAAAGGAATTTCTAGAATTGATAAGGAGGATAATGGGTAAAGAGGCCCGATCGAATCATAATATTCCGTAATAGACGAAGTTAGAATCAACCCAAGTGTCGAAAATGAGAATTAATTCAACCGGGTGTTAGAGGAGGAATACCTAGAAGGAAAATTCACAACATGAAAAGATGGGTTACTATCTCGTCGGTCGTTTTTCCATGATTAACGCCAAGGATGCTATTAGGATTGGAGAATGGAATTTGAGCTACTAAATATTAGCTCAAGTATTCGAATTGGCGACTAGAACTCAAGCAATTAAAGGCTAGCTTGAGCAACCGAGAAGGTCGAATACGATTAGGGGTGGACAACGAGCTAATTGGGTTAACATCAAGTGCACACTAAAAATTGGAGCTTCAGACCATGGTGTTTAGAAAGGATAAGAGAAAAGATGTGGAACAAAGATCGGGTGGTCATTTAAGTATTGGACACATCGGGGATTTCAATGCCTGACACTGTGGGTAGAAGAACATCCAACAATGAATCAAGGGTTGAATCGGATCACTATAATGGAAGATTCCCAAACAACGGTGAAAGGTACATCAAGCATCCATGGCATGTGCATACATGCAACTTTAGTTCGAATAATTTTATGATGCTAAGTGCTTTGATTGCTTGTTGTATTAACTGCTTTTGTATTATTGATACTCGATGTATTTGATATCTCCTACTTGTTTCTTGTATGGTTGTTGTGCGATTGTTTATTTAATTGTTGTTTTGAGAGTTGAGAGTTTCTCTTTCTATGTGTTTGAGAGACGGAGTTTTCTCATTGTTGTTTGAGAGACGGGGTGCTCCCACTAGTTATTCGAGAGACGGGGTTCTCTCATTGTTTGTGCTTTGGAGATGGGGATCCTCTCATTTGTTTCTTATTACCTGTTTAGCTTGCCTCTGGCGGCAACTTAGAATTTCGAGTGTTTAGGCTTTGGTGAGTTAAAGGTCATGACTTAAAAGCAATTGAAGACCCCTTGTCACTTGAAGACCTTTTTCGAACTAATTCCTGATCGGGAGTTGCTAACCCGCTTGGGATGAACACAAGAGAGTTGCTTAAGAGTCCAGAACATGAGGCAGTAGACCTGGGGACCAGGTCCTCTTAAAGGGGAGAGGTTCTGACACCCCGTTTTTCGAAGAAACCAGGTACGCGTGCCACGCGTGTGAGTTTTCAGAGTTACGATTTATTTGATTCTTTTTACTATTTAATTACGCTATTTAATTTTCTTGGTCTGAATATTTGTGAAATTATATGATTTAAATTTCTAATCTTTGTGAAATTGATTACGTGAATTGTATATTTAACTCCCCGAGCATGATTAAGTGTTTAAATTATTTGCAATTGTGAGAATTCTATACCTAATTATCCTTAATTGAAGCTTGGTATAACTTATGGACTTAATTGATAAATTTCTTGAGGACTTAATTGCCACATTTATATCTTTGATACCAAATTGCATTACTTTAAATTTCATAAGGACTTATGTGCAAATTCCATCCATTCTTTCTCCTTCAATCACGACATAGCCCATTTATACACCTATACATATATTTTTCCCTTCATCTCCCATATACAAAGCAAGGTAAGACACCTCTTTTCTTCTTCTTCCATTCTCGGTCCAAGCAAGCAAGGAGAAGACCAAGGTTTTCTCTCATTCCCAACAAGAATTCAAGCTCCATATCTCCACCTTACCTTTCCTCTCCAATTTTCCTCTTCCATCTTCTTCTTCAAGGTAAGCTATGTGTATGTGATGAACTTGAATATAAGTTAGGGTTTCATGATTCTTTGGACTCCATGACTTACAATGAAGTATTTGTGAAGTTCTTGAATTGATATATGTATTTATATCTTGAGTTTCATGAAAGTGGATACATGTTTGATCACTTGGAGCTTTAAGGGTTTCATGAGTAATTTTGATGAATCCATGCATGTTATATTGGATTAAATGTTGCCTAATTGATGTATTTAAGTTATATGCATGTTATTTGATGTTTTGGGTGCTTTTAGTTGAAGTTTGAGGTGTTTTGGTTGCTTGGTTTTTCCCTCCCTTGAAGTGCCCAATTTCTGTTGTGTTTTAGGGCCTAGATCGAATCCATGGTCATGGATTTTGGCCTTGAAAGAAATCCACGGGCATGGATTTGAGGCAAGAGTTTGGGTTTTTTTTCGACAGAGAATCCACGGTCGTGGATTTTTGTGCATAGAAGAATCCACGGTCGTGTATCCTTACCAGTTTTGTTTTTGAATTTGTTTTGCTCTGTTGACCCTCCAACCGAACTCTGATTGACCTGAAAATGGAACCACAGAAACCTTTTGAAGTCCAAAACATTCTCCAATTGGAATCACTTTTCGACTCAAGGCATCTACCACGATGTTTGCTTTACCCGGATGGTACTTGATGGTGCAATCGTAATCCTCGAGAAACTCCATCCATCGGCGTTGCCTAAACTTGCAAATCTTGAAGTTTACTCTAGTGGTAATATGGAACCTGAAGTGTTAGTGGTAAAGGCTAGAATAGCTAATATCTCTATTCAGCCGGATTTGAAACAGAAAATTAAAGATACACAAGCTACAGATACTTGGATACAGAATCAGATTGAAAGAGCTAAAGATAACCCTCAGTCCCCCTTCGGATTTGACGATCTTGGTATATTCAGGCTCATAAATCGAGTGTGTGTTCCTCCAGAATTAAGACAAGAGATCCTAAAAGAAGCACATCGAGCTGCATATTCTATACATGCAGGTGGAAACAAGATGTATCGGGATTTAAAGTGCTTGTATTGGTGGCCTGACATGAAGCGGGATATAGCCGAGTATGTTCAGAAATGTTTGACATGCCAGCGGGTCAAGGCCGAACACCAAAAGCCGGGAGGTCTATTGCAACCGCTACCTATCCCAACTTGGAAATGGGAACAAACACAATGGATTTTATATCGGGCTTGCCTAAAGCTCGAGGCGGTGTTGATGGAATTTGGGTGATAGTGGATCGTCTTACAAAATCGGCACATTTTCTCCAGATCCGAATGTCTGATAAGGTGAGCAAGTTAGCCGATCTATATTTCAAAGAAATAGTCCGACTTCATGGAGTGCCCATTAGCATTGTATCAGACCGTGATCCGAGATTTACCTTAAAGTTATGGCAAGAAGTACAGAAACACCTTGGGACTCGTTTGAATTTTAGCACCACTTCGCACTCTCAAACTGATGGGCAATCTGAAAGGTTGATCCGGTACTTGGAAGATATGCTTCGATCTTGTATTCTTGACTTTGGTGGTAAGTGGGATAAGCACTTAACCCTCATCGAGTTTGCTTATAACAACAGTTATCAGGTTTCAATAGGTATGGCTCCGTATGAAGCTCTTTACGGGCGTAAATGTCGATCTCCGTTGGAATATCCTCTATCAATTGTGAGATATCACCATTTTAATTTGGTGTCACCACTTCACCGAAAATCTGCTTTCGCCCAACTTCGAGCCTACGCCATTTTCACCTCACTTTGAACCACGTGTCGGGCGACATATCATTCGAAAGGTCTACATGTCTAGTTTCATATCCAATAAACTAAACCCAATTCGAACTTCTAGAACTCTAGATATTCCCACTTTTCCACAGCTTGCACATTTCCAGAATTGTCAGTTTTTCCTAAACTTCGCCAAAACCCTTCTTCTTGCGTTCCTTTCTCCCATTTGGCTCCCGTATGTGACTTGTATGAATTATATTCTTACTTAAGTGATAATTATGCTTTTATGTGACACTCACTGATCTTTACTTAATTGAACTTGATTGTTTGAACTCGTGCTTTATGTATGAATTGAATTCGTTTGAGTAATTGAATATATAAACATGATCACACCATTTCATAATATTCTTATGCTTTATTTCATATTTAATCATGCCATGATATGTACACCACTTCATGAGCATGTGTCGTGCGTCCTACTTGGTTCCATTTTGGGTCGTGTCTCACAAGTACACCGTTTTTCCTTTCTTGTACAGTGTTCTCCCCGGTGGAGACTTTCGTGGCTCTCTTGGTCTTTCTTGGACTTGGAGGTCAGGGTTTTCTTTTATAAATGACCTATAACCTTGCATGCTCTCAAATAAGCTAAATGATTTTCCTACAAAACTTGCCATATCTTTTATACCGACTATGTACCGGAAATGCTTTATAAATTGTGTAAGTGTTAACCCTGAGTCTGTTTTGCGAGATATTGATTGCCCCCGGCTCTCCTAGCGCTGGGTTAGCCGGTGTGGATCATGTACATATTCCTGGGGCCCAGGAGCTTGTGTATTGAGTGATCCAGGGAGGTATCGGGCCGACGGTGACCTCTTGCACAAGTCCCACCTTGTTGGAGTAGCCAGGATATCTGCCAGGAGGTTTGGTAGAAGATGGGATTCCGGTTTGGGGGAGTCATGAACTCTCCAGATCACCTTGTCCTGGATGGTTAGGATTAGCTACCCGAACCATCACCGAAGAAGGAGGTTAATCTGTATTTGTTTCCCACTATTAATAATAAACTCCTGATCCTGCTTGTTTCTTGTATACCTGCTTGTTCCTGTCATGTAATAAGTGAAAAGTGGAGTCCAGGATGGAAATAATACCTATTCTCGTCGGGTCACCTAAAATGTAATACATAGATATCCATACTCCCTGGCATGCCCTAGTTCTCGTTCAACATCAGAGCCGTGGATCGTTAAGGTAAAATGGGCATCATCAGAGGGCCTATGGATATCAACACATGCATTATATATCCTGTTTACCTGATTGCATGACTGACCGTAATTCCACTCGTACGTCTTGTTAAACTAATGATTCTTGTCACTTGTTTTAATAACAAATAACATATAGTGTCTGTTTTGCAGGTTTTGTGGTCGTTAGGCGGGAATCTGTTGTGTTCTTTGTTCGAGTCTTGGTCATGTACTCTGCATTGCACCTCTTGCATACTTCCTGTACTTAATTAGGCCTTGTAGGCCAGCTTGTATCTTGACCTTGCTTTAATGAACTGGGGACAGGTTTTAGGGCCCTAGTTGAACCCGTCTGTACATATATTTGATTGTATTGAATTCGGGACAGGTTAGGACAGGATCTTACACTAGTTGAACCCGTATTTACGTTCTTATTGGAAGTATGATTACATTGTTGAATCTAAATGAATGATTGCCTTGCTTCCGCATTCTTTGCTTTGTTAGTACAGGGTCTAGTCCCGCCTAACGTAGGATGTTTTATTTCTATCTCCGTTTGCTGTGAGCTTGGGTTCATGTATGGACTTTCCATTTCATGTGTGGACCGGGTTCATAGTGTGGGGGATGTGGGGCCCTCCATCTAGGATGTCACACATCCTCTCTGTTTAGATCGTGAACGAGATTGGTGTGGACTATACTCTAGAGGACTGCTAATTTAGAGTATTGAAGATTCAAAGGAGTTCGAGGGACTTGCTGCACGAAGAGCATTTGTGGACAGCTCAAACGTTTCAAGAAAGACTAACAAATTGAATGTTCTTGAACACCCTATAGATTAGGAATAGAAATTGTAAGAATACGATCAATCTTTTAGGAAAGTTTTTAAATTTCGGTGCGTTTACCTTTCCATTTCCCAACATCTTCTCTCAGAAACTCCATTCAACCAAGAGTTCCCAAGGGAGTCCACTGAGAGATAATTCCATTATCCTTAGATGACCAAGGAATTCGTCACTAAGATACTTGCTTGCTCGATCAGATCGAAGTGCTTTGATCTTACGCCCATTTAGTTGTCAACCTCTCATTTTGAAATTCTAGAAATTTCTCAAAAGTTTCAGACTTGTACTTCATTAAGTCTACATAACCATAACGACTGAGGTCATCTGTGAACGTTATGAAATACTGATGATGTTTGATATGGTTACACTGAGCGGACTATATACATCAGTATGGATCAAATCAATACGTTTTTAGCACCTTTCACGTTTCCATTAAATGGGGCTCTGGGCATTTTTCCTTTAAGACAAGATTCACAGGAAGTTAACTCTTTAAGTTCATTTCATAGAATGATCCTAAGTTGGTTAACTTGCTCAGCCTGCTATTGGAAATATATCCAAGCCTAGCGTACCAAAGACTTGCTGAAATTTTGAAGTCTCTCATATGTTTGTTTTCTTGTTGTATATTCAAAATATTGACGTTTTAATTAAATAGTGTCCGTTCTATAACGTACCAAGTATAGAAAAAGAACTATTCTTTATATAAAACATTAGTAAACGTGTCATAACTTTCACAATCAAGCATTGGAATGGAAATAATGTTTCTAATAATGTTTGGTACATATAGGACCTTATTCAAAACCAAAGTAAAAACGCCTAAATCTAATCTAACTCTCCCAAAAGCATGAGCTTTAACCATTGAGCCATTTCCAACCTTCAGGACGCTTTCTCATCTTCTTAGCTGCTTCACCTCATTTAGTATCTGCAAATCATTAAAGATATGAGATCCACAACCGATACCCAATACCCAAGAGTTTGAACTAATAGATAGATTTATTTCAATGAGAAATATACCTTTCTTTAAAGTATCCTCATACTCCCAATAGTTCTTCTTCCAATGCCCCTACTTGCCACAATGGAAGTAAACGTCCTCTTTCTGATCTTTCTTTTCCTTTTGGGCCTTTTTCCTTCTTAATCCCTCCAGTGGGCTTAAGGGATTTCTTCTTCTTTCGGACTTTCTTGCCCTTGCCCTTCTTAGACTTAGAAAAAGAAGGAGCCATCACCATCATAACCTTCTAATTCTTCTTAAGGGTGCTCTCAGTAGTCATGAACGGACTGGTTAGCTCTACTACAGTAGCATTTGCATGATTCATATTGAAGTTGAGCACGAAAAGAATGAATAATGGTCAGAGTGAGGTGAGCAACAAATCCACAGAGAGCTCCTCTCTAAGTGGCATGTCCATGGCTACAAGCTTCTCAGTTAAACTAAGAAACTTTAGTGCATACTCGTGGACACTAGCACTTTCCCTCATTAGAAGATGGAACAATTCCTTCGACGTGTTTTACCTTATAACACGTTCATAAGAGCTGTAAAGTTTCTCTAAGTGGTTGTAAATCTCCCAGGCGTTTTCCAAGGCTTAATTTTACCTTATATTCGGAGACATGTTGGCAAGTATAAGATAACGGGCCTGCAGATTATCATCATTCCACTTTACAATTGTGTCCCACTCGGTCCAGGTCTGAGCTTCCCCTTCGGGAACAGGCTCTGGCTCAAAGAGAATAGACTTTCTCTTTTTGAAATTGATAATAATTTTCAGATTCCTAAGCTAATCAGAATAACTGGGGCTAGTCAACTCGTCTGACTCAAGGATAGATACAAGTGGGTTTTTAGTTGTCATCTCAAATATTTCAGAGAATCACAGAATCTATAACCTAAATGGAAAATAAAGGAAAATATGAGCATGCTGAATGATAACATTATACATATAACAAGGTCTTTCATGATATGTTATCTCCCATATTTATATAAGATATTAAAATCCCAACAATCTTATAGGAAACTTAATTTTCAAGTGGGTACAGAAATTGCAAGCATCTTATCTCGGATCTACGACTCGTGAGACATCCTTAATAAACCTTTAGGTAGGTAGTACTTACCAATTCTATCTTCCATAGAATTCGTAATATTATTTTGTATCACTGTATTTTCAATATGGACCTATGACTCATGCGACATCCACATCTACTTTGGTGTTAAACAGGACTTATCAATCATTAGATCATGATTAAACTTAGTTCATAAGACCATGACTCGTGAGACATCGTATTCCCCAGAATAATAACGAAATATCAATTACTAATTAAAGTGATTGATTAGGAAACTAAGAACTAATAAGTTGCCCCACAACTCGTGAGCCAACAACTTACTAGACTTAAATCCTATTGATGGAATGCTAGGAATTTTGTCTTAGTATTCATTTTTTATCAAAAATACCAAATTTTCGAAGTAGCTTATACTTAACGGGATTTTTTGAATATCGGAGAGTTGTCCGGTTTGACCTCACAACATATATAAATTTATCCATTTTTACTAAGACTTGATTATTGCAGTTTCACATAGAATGCATCATACAAGCATTCAAGAGATAACGAGTCCTAGCATGATACTAATCTGAGATGATTATGAGTTTCCTATCTTATATACAATTATGGAAGCCACTCCATAATCACTAGTTCTTAACATACATGTCACATATAACAATCATATCACATAAGGGGATGATAAATACTTAATGGATTGGAGCCCTATTCTATTAAATTAATAGAATCACCTTTCTCTAGCATTATGAAGGGTCTTTACTTATGGCCATCGTACTCCTTTCTCCGTGGATCCATCTTACTCCACGAGTGCAAGTCGCCAAAATAAAAATAAAAACATTACCATCTAAGTTCTACTATCAAATTACATTAATAAAAACAATAACTTAAAATAATAAGGCTTTTTCATATTGGCCTTAGATAAGTACGTGGGACATACCATAACAAAAAAACAGTAATTATGAAATCCACATAATAAAGCAAGTAAGGTGCGTACATAAGTGAGGCTTCAACCCCAATTGAAAAAACACAAATAGGGCCTCACGGACCCAAATTAAAAAACCATCCATGTGCCTAAATTTAAAACCTTCCATAAGACTAAAATTCATGATCATCTAACATGTATTCCGCTCAAGAATATAAGTTTACCAATAAATTTTAAAAATCTTAGATTTTGAATTCTAACAATTCAAAGCCCAAATCTGATAATAATTCTTTGTTCAAAATTCGCCAAGAAATAAATCCGAGTTAGGATAAAATTCTAACTAATTTGAAATTAATAATTTTATTCATTTATTATTTCAAAAATAATAATATAATTTATCCTAAAAAGTTAAATCCAATTTTAATTCAAAATAATCCCAAAATTAATTTTTTTTTTTAAAAATAAAATATTGAAAATCAAACTTTAAAATTAAAATTGAGATTGAATTGACAGAGAATGAAAAATGGGTCGCAGGTTGCTCTCAACCACACGCGTCGTGCACGAAAGCAAAAGCACATGCAAGATCGCGCCCGCGATGCAATAGCACCGCAAGGGCTCGCGGCAGCGAGACGACAACAGTGCATATCCAAAACACGCAAGCTCGTGGCCGCGAGGCAGCAGTAGTGCGCATGTTTGCGACTGTGATGCCTAGCAATGCGTTGCTACAGCACGCAGACTTGCGACCGCTAGGTTGCCGTATTGTTGTGCGTCGCAGCATCGAACGTGGCGTGCACCTACTGCTATTGTATACCTACTGTGCGACAAAGAGAAAGGGGACAATCAACTTGTTTGGTCCTGTTGCTCCGTTTCGTTTTCCATCTAAAATTTCCAAAATAGTTTCACAATCACATCCAAGAATTAAATTACAATTTAATAAAACTCAAATTAAAAATAATTTTTAATTAGGTTTCAGAAAACTCAGTTTTAAAACTTTTTAGGAAAAACTCAGTTTCTTAAATTACAGTTTCTCAGTAAAACTTAAGAACACACAACTATTATCAAATTAAAGAATTTCTACCAAATTCTGAATTAAAACTATTTTAGAGTAAACATTGTAAGCGTGGTAGCCCTCTAGAAGTATCTGTAAGAAAACACACAGTTTGCACAGCGGAATTTTTAAAATTTTTTCCAAAAGTAGATCTAAAAATTTGCAATGTTTGTATCGTATCTAAAAGGGTTTCAAGAAACTTACGAAGATAGAAGCTTTCTTGTGATGTTGATACTGCCTATCAAACACCCTTCAAGCGGATTGTCGAACGGCCTTCGGCTAGATTCCAAAGTAGGTAACCCTCCAAAGCGTATCCACACCAATCCTAGATCACGATCAAGCTATTGAGAATGCTGGTTCTGTGGCTTGCGTTTGGCTAGGATTTCCCTTGGAAACTTTTCTTTTAATTTTCTCAAAAATAATTAACGTTTCAAGAACGTTGGTCTAAAGAGTAAGAGAAGCACCACCACTAGTATATATACTAGTGGGATTCGAACTCCCCTAGGGTTCCCAAACCTAGTGGACTTTGACTTCTTGGTCACTAATTAACCATTTCATTATTATCTTTTAATTGAAAATAAGGTCTTAACTTATTTTTCCAAGATTGTGCAAGAAATCCTTCTCTCTCCTACAATAGGGAAGTTTGACTTTTCAACCTTTATCTGATATAAAGTTAAAAATTAATTTATTCAATAAACAATTTAATTTATAATTAATTATTTCACTACAAAAAAATAGCCAAATTCCGACGGGAAAAAACCGAAGGAAAATTCCGTCGGTTTTTCGTTGGAATTTCCGACGAAAAACTGACGAAATTCTAATGGCTAAGAAAATTTGCATTCCAACGGAAAAGTCGTCAGAATTCCAATGGAAAATTTGGTGGAATTTAAAAAAAAAAATTGCGCCAAAATTTTCAACGGAATTCCAACAAGAAAAGTACGCCAAAAAAATTGACAGGATTTTTCCGTCAGTTTTCCGTTGGAATTTCAGTGAAATAAAAATTCCAACGGAAAACCGAAGGGAATATCCCATTGGTTTTTTTATTCTTCAATAAAAAAAAAACGACGGGATTTTCCTTTTGGTTTTCCTTTGGAATTTTAATTTTTTCATAAAAAAACTGACGAAATTTTTCTGTTGGTTTTCCATTGGAATTTCAATGAAATAAAAATTCCAACAAAAAACCAACGGGAAAATCCCATCGGTTTTTTTTTAATTCTTCATAATAAAAAACCAACGAAATTCTTCGTAATTATATATTTAAAAATTATATAATATATAAATTATAAATTATTAATATAATTGCTTAGACTAATAATTCGGGTTTATTGATTTTGGATAAACATCGGAAAAATAGTACAAATAATTTGTAAATTTTAATATCAATGTGGGTTTTCAAATTTCTCATTGATCCTCTGATTCTTCCTTTAAGTTTAAAGTTGTGGAAATCTTGAAACGCTCCTTGATCAATTTGATAGTTTGATCTTCTTCAACTTCAAATTTACCATTTAATAACGTTAATCTGTAGGTTCTTCGACTTATTTACGAATCAAACGCTAGATATTGGAGAATTCCGCTAAGAACGCCTTTTAAACTCGTTAGTAACTCCGTGGATTTAGCTTGAATATAATGTCGATTCGCCGGTATAAGGGGCCTTAATAACTATCTCTTGTATTTTCATTTAAAAAGATAAAATCACATAAAATCACTTGGATATTTATCTCTTTAATATTTTATTATTTTTTAAATAGATAATATTACATGAATATTTATCTCTTTATATTTTTATTTTTAAAGAGATAATTTCATACAAGACTTGAATTTGATTGGTTGGTGTGACGCAATACGCCACGTATCGCCATATGATTTGTTGAGAAAATAAACATTATAATATTATTTAATTTAACTATCTAACTTTGAAATTAAATTTATGATAATTTGAAAACAGTAAATTAAATTAATAATATAAAGTTTATTTGTTCATCTACAATAATATTTTATATAATTTTAAGAATATGCATTATAATTAGAACACAAAGGTATATAAGCTAGCAATTTTTATATAATATCTCAATAAATATGATTATATTTAATTCAAAATTTTTAATATTAGTCCCAATAAATTTAAAAATATATATTTATAATATTTTTTCTTAGTTAAAAATACAAATGAAATATTAGGAATATTTTAAAAGAATACCAACCACATGATATGCATTTTATTTTTATAATAAATAATAAATTATTACATTTTAAAGTATAAGTATTACTTTAAAATGATAAAATAATAAAAAAAAAACATTATACATAATAACATAATTAATAAAATAATCTTCAATATTGCATTTAGTTAAAAATATGTAAAATAAAAAATTGAAAATAATTAATATTTATAATATTTAGATATTTCTTATACATATAGCATTACATTTATTTAAAATAATTAATGTTGGGTTTAGTTAAAATTGAAACTAACTGAAAATTTATATATATTCCATTCAATAATATAATATTAAGTAAAAAATTAAAAAGTAATTAGTAGCCGAATATATTTAATGAGAATTAAAAAATAACATCAAAATTTTAAAACACTAGAATAATATAACGTACAATTATAATAATGATTTAATTGTTTAATTAATAATAAAAAATATATAAATTTTCAGTTATTTTTAATTTTAACTAAACCTAACGTTAATTATTTTAAATAAATGCAATGTTATATATATAAGAAATATTTAAATATTATAAATATTAATTATTTTTCAATTTTTCATTTTACATATTTTTAACTAAATGCAATATTGAAGATTATTTCACTAATTATGTTATTATGTATAATGTTTTTATTTTTCAATTTTATAATTTTAATGTAATACTTATACTTTAAAATGTAATAATTTATTATTTATTATAAAAATAAAATGCATATCATGTGGTTGGTATTCTTTTAAATTATTCCTAATTTTGATATGTATTTTTTAATTAAGGAAGAATATTATAAATATATATTTCTAATTTTTTTGGACTAATATTAAAATTTTTTAACTTTGGGACTACATTTGTCGAAAAACTAAAAGTGCAGGACGATTTAGAAACTGCAGGGCCAAAAAAAAAAATTGACCTATTTCCTATGGGACCAAAAATACAATTTTCTCTTTACATTAATAACAAAGACTATTCAAATAATTAATTGAAATAAATGTATAAATGTATTTAAAGACATAATATTAATAAGAAGTAAGTTGTCCAAGTTGGTAAGGGAGTCACCATTCTTCCTTGGAGACTCGAGTTCGAATCCCTACATGCGCAACTATTGGAAGAATTAATTCTCGCATTGGTCGGCTCGGTTGGCTCAAGCTCGGCCTGTGGCTCATCCAAGGTATTGGTGTGGCTCGTTTTTAGGGTGGAAACCAATGGAACGGGCCCGTCGGGACCTGATCCCGATGATATATTTTCCAACCAGCGCCATCCCATCGGTTTTTCGTCGGTTTTCTGTTGGAAATCAGTTTCTCTAACGAAAAACTGACGGAATTTCTAAAAATCCCGTCGGAATTTCCCGTCGAAATTTGGTAGTTTTTTTGTAGTGTTTATTAGGTCTATTATTTTGAGATTGAACTTAATAATTAATTCATAATTAATTAAAAGACCAAAATTAATTAATTGTAATTTAATTAATTAATTTAAGAAAAGATTTCACATGTGGATTAAACCACACGTGTGAAGCCACGAGTGCAGCATGTCTGTTTGGGTTTGACTGTGTTTTGCATGTTTTGAACTCCCCTAATCTGATGAGGCCGTTAAGAACTTTGCCCTTATGGGAATAACACATGAAATAAGTTCTTACCTCCACAGGAAAGGATTAGCAACTTCTCCAAGTCGATGAATCCAACAGACAGTGGGAGTGTCAACCTTGACGTTGAGACTTGCTTATGTGATTATGTCCTTTTGAAGGATTATTCAGTTTCATGGAATGATAAGTGCATATGATGATGCGTTCATAATACGTAAGGGTGATTATTACAAGATCTTCATCACTGAGATATCCCTTGTGAGAACATTCCTAAATGGGATAGAAAGTCTCCTAGAAACTTCCAGATTAGGAAATATCTCATAGGTCAATGACGTGATTAATAATCCTTAGACTTGAGATTCTGTAATGTCTCATATGAGCTAACTCAGTAATCTTTGATATAGGCTCAAAAGGGTGTCGCTATATAGACATCTGAACCACAGCCTGTGTTGGGATTACACAAGTGGCATATGTAGAATTAGTAGAATCAATAAAGGACCTACACTTATTAAGAACAAGAATGATCTCTTACAGATTGAGTTGTTCGCAGTCCATTAAATATTGAATCCTGGCCAAGGTGTTAGGATTAGTGCCCTAGAAAGCCGATTGTATATCCGCTTTGTGCTTTCCTTATTGTAATCACAGACAATCTTTGAATAATATAACGAATAAAGGCAACACTTCTTTATATGCTCTTGTTTGGTATGCGTTTACTTTAGCTGTGCATGTATGAGAACTCCCCTAATCCTGATGACTTTAGGACTCTACCATTTAGGCGAAATGGTTCATGAAACGAGCCCAATTTCACATAAGTCATGACTAGTAAAATACTCCAAGCCGATGAGTCCTACCGACAGTGGGAGTGTCAACCTGACTCCTCTAAGGCTTGCTTGTGGGATCACGCCCTTAAGAAGGACCACCTTGTTTCATGTAGGTGCAAGGTGTATAGTTGATACGTGCGTGATAGATGAGGGTGCTTACTTTAATAAGTAAGTTCACTGAGGTGCCCCGTGTGAGAACATTCCTAAATGGGAAAGGAAGTTTCTATTTCAGGAAATAGAAACTTCCAGATTAGGAAATATCTCACGAGTCATTGATGTGATTAATTGATCGTTAGACTTGAGGTTCCTTGTCACTTTATGAGTTAACTCTGTAGTCTTAGGTATAAGCTTTAAAGGGTGTCGCCTTAGACAACTGAGTCAAGGCTTATGCTGGGGCTGCACAAGTATTCATGAAAGTGAATGAGAATCAAGAAAGGACCTACACTTGCATTTGCAAGGTGATCTCTTATTGTGTAAGTCATTCATATGCCATGTGGAGTCCTTGGCCAAGGCAGTAGATCAAGACATCAAGAAAAGGGTTTCTTGGATTGAGATCAAATGGATATGAAATGCACTTAGCTTTAAGACCGGATTATTAGGGTTCTGATTATTCCCTTACCCTAGGTCTTGGTTGAGAGATAGTAAGTAGGAGGATTGTATCTCACATGAATCAATGACTTAAAGGTTCTGTCGAATCCGAACATTCCAATTCAGCTAGGGGTTAAACACATGTTGCTAGACTATGGTCGTTTAATCTATGGACTAATTAATTAATTAGTGAATTAATTAATTAGGGTCACTGCTAATTGAATTGAGAACCTAGAGGGTCACACACAACAACTTGGTTACATAAGTTAAGGCTTTAAAATGATTAAACGAGTTAATCGGGCCTAGAGGGTTCCACACGTGTGAAACCACACGTGTGGGTCACGTGAGTGACACGTGTCCTTGTGACACGTGTCCCACACGTGATTATATATATATATATATATATTATATATATATATATTAAATAATTAAATGTGTTAATTATTTAATAGACTTTGGTTTAATTTTGAATCAAAAAGAAAGTCTAATTTTGGAGAAAAATAATCTAGTTAATTAATTAATTAGATAAAATAAGTTATTTATTTTAAATAAATGAAGTATAAAATTATCCAAAAATAGTTTGGATATTTTAGCTCTCTTAAAAGTTGATTTGTATTAGAATTCAAAGTCAAGGTTGGAAAATACTTCATGATCAAGTAATAGGAGAGAGAGAGACCAAAACCCTAGTCCATAAGGACTAGGAATTTCGGCGACTTCCCTCATATAAATAGGGGAGCTCGAGCTCCCCTTAGAGCTAATTGGTAATTCTTTTGGTTCATGTGTTGAACACCATCCTTTCTCCAAGATCAAATAAACCCTAGGTTAAGCCTAAGCACTAACTAGAGAATTAGCATCCTTACTAGTTAGATTGTGATCAAGTTGGTGGACTATCTCTAGAGAGCTTCAAGTTAGAAGTTTGAAGATTCGAGCTTTACCAAGGAGAGGGGATCAAGCCGCGAGAAGAGCGTTCTTGGGTGGCTTGAAATGCTTCAAGAAAGACAATTTAGAAAGTAAGTTTCTAATCCCTACGAATTTGGTCACACGATTGCGAGTCCTAGATCCTTTTGTTGGAAAAATTTTTAAATTTCCGCTACTTTTCTGATTCCGTTTTCCAACAAGTGGTATCAGAGCCACCTCTTAAATCGTGTTTCTGATTCGTCTCAATTATTCTGAATTTGGTAGAAATTCTTAGGCTTAGATGCGAATTAGGTATTCATGAGTTCTTTTAGAAAGCCTGAATTACGAAACTGTAATTTTTCTTGAATTTCTGAAACTGTTTTCTTAAATTGTGTTTTTGAAAACCGTTTTGATTGAAATATGTTTAAATCGTATTTTTATTTTGGATTGAACCGGGTTTTGGAGAAACCCAAAATACGAAACGGAACACGAAAAACGACGAGCATAGGCGTGCTAGCACGTCGCACGCCCAGGCCCATCGCCGCCGCCCAGCCCTCCCGCTAGCGCCTAGGCGCCCCCGCTCGCCTGTCCTACAACCGCGCGGGACAGCCGCCCGCACGCTCCCGCAACCGCATGGGAGCGCCCGCCCAGGAACGGGCGGGATTGCCTGCCCACGCCGCACGCTGTGCGCGCAAGGGTGCGCGCGCCAGCGGCAAACGCTACCGTCGTCTCGAGCCCTATTTTCGTGTTTTCGGTCCTTGAAAATCCCGATTTAATTTAATTTAATTTTATCTTTTAAAATAAGTTTTATTAAAAATAAAATTAATTTTAAAATTATGGTTAAATTGGGATTTTTGAGAAATTAAGCGATTTAAATTTATAAAAAAAAAATTACAATCTTTATTTTCTGAAAATATTGAAAGAATAAAATTGTTAATTTTCAGAAATTAATTGGAATTTTATTAGTTTGTTGTTTTTTCGGGTTTTATAGAAAAGACTCTTGAACAAAATTGCATCTAAGTTGTGTTTTAAGTCATTAGGACTTGAAACGAGAATTTTAATTTATTGGCTGAATTTAAATTCTCGCAAGAAGCATGTTAGGTGATCATGGGTTTAGATCTATGCATGGTTTTAATTTATGCACATGGATGGTTTAAATTGGGGTTGGAGCCCTATAATTGCGTTTTTCAATTGAGGTTGGAGCCTCACTTATGTGCGTACTGTTATGTGATTTATTATGTGGCTTTCCATATTACTATTTTTGAGGCCGGGGTATGCCCCGTGTAATTGTCTAAGGCCAATATGAAGATTGAGTCTTATTACTTTATGTCTTTTTCTTTATATTGTAATTTGAGAGTAGAGATAGGTGGTGAGGTTTTGTTTTCATTTTGGAGACAATGCACCCATGGAGTAAGATGAACCACAATCAAGTAACAAGGAGGCCATAAGTGAAGACCCCTCAAAATATTAGGGAGGGGAATCTCAATTGTAAAATGTAATAGAGATAGGGCTCGTATTTTGTTACCGCTTTCCCTTATGTGATTTAAACTGTTTATGTGTTATGTATGTTAGAACTTGTGATTGTGGAGTGGCTCCCACATATCACGCATAAGATAGGTAGAACCCATGATCATTACAAGTTAGTATCATGCTAGGACATGTTATCTGTTTATGTGCTTATTTGAAATGCATTTAAGTGTACTTGCATTAATCAAGACTGATAAAATTGGATAACATATATGTTGGTAAGGTCGAACCGGACAACTCTCCGGTTAATTCGAAAATTCCCATTAAATATTAAGCTAATTTCGAATAAATAGGTGTTTAATTCGAGATGTAAATTTTGAATTAAATTCCTAGCATTCCATCAATAGGTTTTAAATTTAGTAAGTGAAGCTGGTTATCGTCCGCGAGTCGTGGGATAGCTAGTGGAGCTTATTAGTTCTTAGTTACCTAATTGATCATTTTAAATGATCAATATTTCGTGATCAATTTTGGCAAGGGCGATGTCCGTGAGTCGTGGGCCGTTCGAACTAAGTTTTGATCATGATCTTATGATTGATGGGTCTAGCTTAACGCCGAAGTAAATATGGATGTCGCACGAGTCATGGGTCCATATTGAAAGATAGGTGATGCAAAAAAAATTACTAAGAGTTCTAAAGGTGTTAGAATTGGTAAGTCGTACCTACCTAGGGTTCTTACTTAGAATGTCCGCGAGTCGTGGGTTCGAGGTAAAATGCCTGGGATCTTAGTACCCATTGGGAAACATGTTCCTCTTAGATCTTTGGGAATTATAGATCTTTGAAAAACAGTGGGAGCTACATTAGATTAAAGACCTTATCTTTTGTATATCGTTATAATTCAGCATGCTCACTAGTTCTCTGTTTTACCATTTAGGTCGTAGATTTTGTGATTCTCTACGTGTTTTGAAATGGCAACCAAAAACCCTCTTGTATTGATCCTCGAGTCAAACAAGTTGACTGGTCCCAACTATTCTGATTGGCTGAGGAATCTAAAAATCATTTTGGATTCTGAGAAGAGAACTTATGTTCTCTTCGAAGGGGAGCCTAGTCCCGAAGGGGACGCTCCCACTCGGGCCGAGCGGGATGCGATTCAGAAGTGGAAGGATGATAATCTCCAAGCCCGTTGCCTTATGTTGGCTATGCTAGAATAGTGCCCTAAAAGCCGATTGTATATCCGCTTTGTGCTTTTCCTTATTGTAATCACAGACAATCTTTGAATGAAATAACGAATTGAGGCAACACTTCTTTATATGCTCTTGTTTGGTATGCGTTTACTTTAGCTGTGCATGTATGAGAACTCCCCTAATCCTGATGACTTTAGGACTCTACCATTTAGGCGAAATGGTTCATGAAACGAGCCCTATATCACATAAGTCATGATTAGTAAAATACTCCAAGCCGATGAGTCCTACAGACAGTGGGAGTGTCAACCTGACTCCTCTAAGGCTTGCTTGTGGGATCACGCCCTTAAGAAGGACCACCTTGTTTCATGGAGGTGGAAAGTGTATAGTTGATACGTGCGTGATACATGAGGGTGCTTGCTTTAATAAGTAAGTTCACTGAGGTACCCCGTGTGAGAATATTCCTAAATGGGAAAGGAAGTTTCTATTTCAGGAAATGGAAACTTCCAGATTAGGAAATATCTCACGAGTCATTGATGTGATTAATTTATCCTTAGACTTGAGGTTCCATGTTACTTTATGAGTTAACTCTGTAGTTTTTGGTATAAGCTTTAAAGGGTGTCGCCTTAGACAACTGATTCAAGGCTTATGCTGGGGCTGCACAAGTGACTCATGAAAGTGAATGAGAATCAAGAAAGGACCTACACTTGCATTTGCAAGGTGATCTCTTATTGTGTAAGTCATTCATATGCCATATGGAGTCCTTGGCCAAGGCAGTAGATCAAGACATCAAGAAAATGGTTTCTTGGATTGAGATCAAATGGATATGAAATGCACTTAGCTTTAAGACCGGATTATTAGGGTTCTGATTATTCCCTTGCCCTAGATCTTGGTTGAGAGATAGTAAGTAGGAGGATTGTATCTCACATGAATCAATGACTTAAAGGTTCTGTCGAATCCGAACATTCCAATTCAGCTAGGGGTTAAACACCTGTTGCTAGACTATGGTCGTTTAATCTGTGGACTGATTAATTAATTAGTGAATTAATTAATTAGGGTCACTGCTAATTGAATTGAGAACCTAGAGGGTCACACACAACAACTTGGTTACATGAGTTGAGGCTTTAAAATGATTAAACGAGTTAATCGGGCTAAGAGGGTTCCACAAGTGTGAAGTCACACGTGTGGCTCACGTGAGTGACACGTGTCACTGTGACACGTGTCACACACGTGTGTGTATATATATGTATTATATATATATTAAATAATTAATTAGTTAATTATTTAATAGACTTTGGTTTAATTTTGAATTAAAAAGAAAGTCTAATTTTGGAGAAAATAATCTAGTTAATTAATTACGAATTAATTAATTAGATAAAAATAAGTTATTTATTTTATAATAAATAAAGTATAAAATTATCCAAAAATAGTTTGGATATTTTTAGCTCTCTTAGAAGTTGACTTGAATTAGAATTCAAAGTCAAAGTTGGAAAATACTTGATGATCAAGTAATAGGAGAGAGGGACCAAAATCCTAGCCCATAAAGGACTAGGAATTTCGGCAACCCCCTCCCTATAAATAGGGGAGCTCGAGCTCCTTATGGAGCTAATTGACAATTCTTGGTTCATGTGTTGAACACCTTCCTTTCTCCAAGATTAAATTAAACCCTAGTTTAAGCCTAAACACTAACTAGAGAACTAGCATCCTTACTAGTTAGATTGTGATCAAGTTGGTGGACTTTCTCTAGAGACTTCAAGTTAGAAGTTTGAAGATTCGAGCTTTACCAAGGAGAGGGGATCAAGCCGCGAGAAGAGCGTTCTTGGGTGGCTTGAAACGCTTTAAGAAAGAATAAAAGAAAAGTAAGTTTTCTATCTTTACGAATTTGGTTACACGATTGCGAGTTCAAGGTCCTTTTGTTGGGAAATTTTTTTAAATTCCGCTGCTTTCTGATTCGTGTTTTCCAACAAGTGGTATCAGAGTCAGGTTCGTTAATCGTGTTTCTGATTCGTCTCAATTATTCTGAATTTGGTAGAAATTCTTAGGCTTAGATGCGAATTAGGTATTCATGAGTTCTTTTAGAAAGCCTGAAATACGAAACTGTAATTTTTCCTGAATTTCAGAAACTGTTTTCTTAAATTGTGATTTTGAAAACCGTTTTGATTGAAATATGTTTAAATCGAAATTTTAATTTTTGGATTGAACCGGGTTTTCGAGAAACCCAGAAATACGAAACGAATACAAAAAGCAACGAGCCTAGGCGTGCTAGCACGTCGCACGCCCAGGCCCGTCGCCGCCGCCGAGCTCCTCCCGCAACCGCGCGGGAGCCGTCCCGGGCGCGCCTGCCCAGCCCGTCCCGCAACAGCGCGGGATGCCTGCCCAGCCCGCCTAGCCGTGGCGGGCGCTGCTGCGCGCGGCGCACGCATGATGCGCGGCCAGCCCGCGCACGCGAGCGGCACATGCCGCGCGCTGTGCGCGCTGCTGGCGCGTGTCTGCGCGCGCTGCTGCGCGACGGCGCCTCGTGCGGATATGCCCCTTTCGGGCTCGCTTTCGTGTTTCGTGTTTTTCGTGTTTTCGGTCCGTAAAATCCCGATTTAATTTTATTTTAATTTTATCTTTTAAAATCAGTTTTGTTAAAATAAAATTATTTTAAAATTTTGATTAAATTGGGATTTTTGAGAAATTAAAGCGATTTGGATTTTGGGAAAATTATGAATTTTATTTTCTGAAAATAATGAAAGAATAAAATTATTAATTTTGGAAATTAATTGGAATTTTATTGGTTTGTTGTTTTTCGGGTTTTATTGAAAAGGCTCTTGAACAAGAATTGCATCTAAGTCGTGTTTTAAGTCATTAGGACTTGAAACGAGAATTTTAATTTATTGGCTAAATTTAAATTCTCGCAAAAGCATGTTAGGTGATCATGGGTTTAGATCTATGTATGGTTTTAATTTATGCACATGGATGGTTTAAATTGGGGTTGGAGCCCTATAGTTGCGTTTTTCAATTGAGGTTGGAGCCTCACTTATGTGCGTACTGTTATGTGATTTATTATGTGGCTTTCCATATTACTGTTTTTGAGGCCGGGGTATGCCCCGTGTAATTGTCGAAGGCCAATATGAAGATTGAGCCTTATTACTTTATGTCTTTTTCTTTTTATTGTAATTTGAGAGTAGAGATAGGTGGTGAGGTTTTATTTTCATTTTGGAGACAATGCACCCATGGAGTAAGATGGACCACATTCAAGTAACAAGGAGGCCATAAGTGAAGACCCCTCAAAATGTTAGGGAGGGGAATCTCAATTGTAAAATGTAATAGAGATAGGGCTCGTATTTTGTTACCGCTTTCCCTTATGTGATTTAAACTGTTTATGTGGCATGTATGTTAGAACTTGTGATTGTGGAGTGGCTCCCACATATCACGCATAAGATAGGTAGAACCCATGATCATTACATGTTAGTATCATGCTAGGACATGTTATCTATTTATGTGCTTGTTTGATATGCATTTAAGTGTACTTGCATTAATCAAGACTAATAAAATTGGATAACATATATGTTGGTGAAGTCGAACCGGACAACTCTCCGGTTGATTCGAAAATTCCCATTAAATATTAAGCTAATTTCGAACAAATAGGTGTTTAATTCGAGATGCAAATTTTGAATTAAATTCCTAGCATTCCATCAATAGGTTTTAAGTTTAGTAAGTGAAGCTAGTTATTGTCCGCGAGTCGTGGGATACCTAGTGGAGCTTATTAGTTCTTAGTTACCTAATTGATCATTTTAAATGGTCAATATTTCGTGGTCAATTTTAGCAAGGGCGATGCCCGCGAGTCGTGGGTCGTTCGAACTAAGTTTTGGTCATGATCTTATGATTGATGGGTCTCGCTTAACGCCTAAGTAAATATGGCTATCGCACGAGTCGTGGGTCCATATTGAAAGATAGGTGATGCAAAAACAATTACTAAGAATTCTAAAGGTGTTAGAATTGGTAAGTTGTACCTACCTAGGGTTCTTACTTAGAATGTCCGCGAGTCGTGGGTTCGAGGTAAAACGCCTAGGATCTTAGTACCCATTGGGAAACGTGTTCCTCTTAGATCTTTGGGAATTCTAGATCTTTGAAAAACAGTGGGAGCTACAATAGATTAAAGACCTTATCTTTTGTATATCGTTATAATTCAGCATGCTCACTAGTTCTCTGTTTTACCATTTAGGTCGTAGATTCTGTGATTCTCTACGTGTTTTGAAATGGCAACCAAAAACCCTCTTGTATTGATCCTCGAGTCAAACAAGTTGACTGGTCCCAACTATTCTGATTGGCTGAGGAATCTAAAAATCATTTTAGATTCTGAGAAGAGAACTTATATTCTCTTCGAAGGGGAGCCTAGTCCCGAAGGGGAGCCTCCCACTCGGGCCGAGCGGGACGCGATTCAGAAGTGGAAGGATGATAATCTCCAAGCCCGTTGCCTTATGTTGGCTAACATGTCTCTGGACTTGCAAAGGCAACATGAGGCCATGGAATTCGCTTGGGAGATTTACGACCACTTAGAGCAACTTTACCGCCCTCATGAACGTGTTACAAGGTATAACACTTCAAAGGAATTGTTCCACTTGAGAATGAGGGAAGGTTCAAGTGTCCATGAATATGGACTCAAGTTTCTTGGCCTTACTGAGAAATTTGCTTCCATGGACATGCCACTGAAAGATGAGCTTTCAGTGGATTTGTTGCTAGCTTCGCTCCCACCATCATTCAACCCATTTGTCCTTAACTTCAACATGAATCATGCTGGTGCTACTGTAGCTGAGCTGATTAGTCAGCTTGTGGCTGCTGAAAGCACGATCAAGAAGGACAATAAGGTTTTGATGGTGAATGCTCCATCTTCCTCTTCTGGGCCTTCTAAAGGTAAGGGCAAGAAAGCCCAAAAGAAGAAGAAGAAACCCCTTAGGCCCACTGGTGGCATTTCGAAGGGGAAGGCCCAAAAGAAGAAGCGTGATCAGAAAGAGGATGTTTGCTTCCATTGTGGCAAAGCGGGACATTGGAGGAGAAACTGCCCAGAGTACAAGGCTACTCTAAAGAAAGGTATCTTTCTCGTTGAAGTAAATCTTTCTATTAATTCTAGTTCTTGGGTACTTGATACCGGTTGTGGAACTCATATCTGTAATGATGTACAGATGCTAAGTGAGGTCCAACAACTCAAAGAAGGAGAATGTGTCTTGAAGATCGGCGATGGCTCAAACGTTGAAGCTCGAGCTTTAGGCACAATTAGATTAGATTTAGATAGTTTTGAGTTAGTGTTAAACAAAGTCCTTTATGTACCGAGCATTATTCGTAATATAATTTCAGTTCCAATATTAGATTGTGAAGGTTATGAAACTTATATTAAGAATGGTAAATACTTTATCAAACGGAACAACTCTTCCGTTCATATCGGTACTCTAAGTAATGGACTTTACCTAACTCAAAATATCAATATTATGTATATACAACGAGAAACAAAGCGTAAGAGAGATGACAAAGTTTCAGCTCCCTTATGGCACGCTAGATTAGGACACATTTCCAAGAACAGAATTAGCAAGATAAACACTTTAGGATCATTCTCTGAAAATGATCTCAAAGAGTTGACTTCTTGCGAATCCTGTCTCAAAGGAAAG
Source organism: Lantana camara (assembly GCA_037501455.1). Taxonomy (NCBI): domain Eukaryota; kingdom Viridiplantae; phylum Streptophyta; class Magnoliopsida; order Lamiales; family Verbenaceae; genus Lantana; species Lantana camara. Next base: position 95,808,553 of record CM074861.1, read on the forward strand.
ATGTCCAAAGTTCCTTTTAAAGGAACTGTGGAACGTGCCACTGAGGTTTTGGATTTGATCCATACTGATGTTTGTGGACCGCTTAGTGTAAGCACTAGAAACAATCATCAGTACTTCATAACCTTTACTGATGACTTTAGTCGATATGGTTATGTATACTTAATGAAGTATAAATCTGAAGCTTTTGAGAAATTCTTAGAATTTCAAAAGGAGGTTGAGAACTAAACTGGTCACAAGATCAAAGCACTTCGATCTGATCGAGGAGGCGAGTATCTTAGTGAAGAATTCCTTAATCATCTCAAAGATAATGGGATTATCTCTCAGTGGATTCCTCCGGGAACTCCTCAGCTTAATGGAGTTTCTGAGAGAAGGAATCGAACCCTACTTGATATGGTTCGTTCCATGATGAGTTTCACTGACTTACCACCTTCTTTCTGGGGTTATGCCCTAGAAAGTGCAGCAAAGATTCTGAATCTAGTTCCCTCTAAGTCAATCCCCAAGACGCCCTATGAAATGTGGCATGGTAAAATCCCTAGTTATTCTTACTTAAGAATTTGGGGTTGTCCTGCTTACGTGAAGAGGACAGTGGGAGATAAGTTAGAATCTCGTTCTAACTTATGCTACTTTGTAGGTTATCCTAAGGAATCCATAGGATACTACTTCTATGATCAATTTGAGCAAAAGGTGTTTGTTTCCAGAAATGCCACTTTTCTTGAGGAACCGTTCCTTAAAGAAAAGAAAGGAAAGATCATAGAATTAGAAGAAGTACAAAGTAACCCCACGCCACCCACTGAAGAGACGTCCCCTACCGATCAACTACAACCAATCACGAATTTCGATACACACGAAAACCCTCCTCTAAGGCGTTCGGAACGCACTCCTAGACAACCGGAGAGATGGTATGGATTCTTCCATGAAATCTCTCAAAAGGATAATGATCCTTTAACATATGAGGAGGCACTTTCAGATTCTGACTCTGAACAGTGGATAGAAGCCATGAAATCCGAAATGGATTCCATGAACTCCAACCAAGTTTGGACCTTGGTAGATTTTCCTGATGGGGTCAAACCCATAGGTTGCAAATGGATCTTTAAGAGAAAGCTTGGAGTTGATGGAAGCATTGCAGCCTACAAGGCAAGACTGGTTGCAAAAGGATTCACTCAAAGACCCGGCGTAGACTTTGACGAAACCTTTTCACCAGTTGCAATGCAAAAGTCCATTCGAATCATGCTTGCCATTGCTGCATATTATGACTATGAGATATGGCAAATGGATGTGAAAACTGCCTTTCTCAATGGTGACATTGACAAAGACATTTATATGGAGCAACCCATAGGTTTCACATTCAGTGGGAGTGAGCAAAAGGTTTGCAAACTCCAAAGATCAATCTATGGATTGAAACAGGCTTCTAGGAATTGGAACATTCGATTTGATGAATCGGTCAAAGCGTTTGGCTTCATCCAAATTACGAATGAATCATGTGTGTATAGAAAGGAATTGGAGACCTCAGTGCAATTCTTAGTACTTTATGTTGATGACATCCTTCTTGTTGGGAATTCGAAGGATGACATGAAAGTGACTAAGTTATGGTTATCGAACCAATTCGAGATGAAAGATCTTGGTGATGCGTCCTATATCCTTGGAATTAAAATCTATAGAGATAGATCTAGAAGGTTAATAGGACTATCACAATCGATGTACATTGACAAAGTATTAAAGAGATTCAATATGGAGTCAGCAAAGGTTAAGAACCTTCCTATGAGTGTAGGAACATGTCTTTCAAAGAAGATGTGTCCTAAGACTAACCTTGAGAAGGAGAGAATGACTCATACACCTTATGCGTCAGCAATAGGTAGCATAATGTATGCAATGTTATGTACTCGACCGGATGTGGCTTATGAACTTAGTGTAACGAGTCGTTTCCAATCTGACCCTGGAGATGGTCACTGGGCTGCCGTGAAGAATATTCTTAAGTACTTGAAAAGTACTAAAGATTTATTCTTAGTTTACGGAGGTCAGAAAGATCTTACTGTCGAAGGATACTGCGATGCAAGCTTTGCATCTGACTTAGATGATTTTAAGTCAATGTCAGGATACATTTTCTGCCTAAACGGCGGAGCAGTGAGTTGGAAGAGTTCCAAGCAAACTACCACTGCAGATTCGACCACTGAGGCCGAATACTTAGCTGCAAATGATGCAGCTAAGGAAGGTGTTTGGATTAGAAACTTCATTCAAGAGTTGAATGTTGTTCCTAGCATGAAAGACCCCATTACTGTGTTTTGTGACAACACTGGGGCGGTTGCTCAAGCAAGAGAACCAAGATCTCACCAACGGACCAAGCACATTATGAGGAAGTATCACCTAATCCGTGATATTATCAAAAGAGGTGATGTGCAAATTGAGAGGGTCACGTCAGCAGAGAACGTGGCAGATCCACTTACTAAACCCCTTAGTCGAGAAGCTTTCCAAGGTCATCTTCAGAAGATGGGACTTAGAGTAGCTTTAGAATGGCTTTGACGGGCAAGTGGGAGATTGTTAGGAATAGTGCCCTAAAAGCCGATTGTATATCCGCTTTGTGCTTTTCCTTATTGTAATCACAGACAATCTTTGAATGAAATAACGAATTGAGGCAACACTTCTTTATATGCTCTTGTTTGGTATGCGTTTACTTTAGCTGTGCATGTATGAGAACTCCCCTAATCCTGATGACTTTAGGACTCTACCATTTAGGCGAAATGGTTCATGCCCTATATCACATAAGTCATGATTAGTAAAATACTCCTAGCCGATGAGTCCTACAGACAGTGGGAGTGTCAACCTGACTCCTCTAAGGCTTGCTTGTGGGATCACGCCCTTAAGAAGGACCACCTTATTTCATGGAGGTGGAAAGTGTATAGTTGATACGTGCATGATACATGAGGGTGCTTGCTTTAATAAGTAAGTTCACTGAGGTGCCCCGTGTGAGAACATTCCTAAATGGGAAAGGAAGTTTCTATTTCAAGAAATGGAAACTTCCAGATTAGGAAATATCTCACGAGTCATTGATGTGATTAATTGATCCTTAGACTTGAGGTTCCATGTTACTTTATGAGTTAACTCTGTAGTCTTTGGTATAAGCTTTAAAGGGTGTTGCCTTAGACAACTGATTCAAGGCTTATGCTGGGGCTGCACAAGTGACTCATGAAAGTGAATGAGAATCAAGAAAGGACCTACACTTGCATTTGCAAGGTGATCTCTTATTGTGTAAGTCATTCATATGCCATATGGAGTCCTTGGCCAAGGCAGTAGATCAAGACATCAAGAAAAGGGTTTCTTGGATTGAGATCAAATGGATATGAAATGCACTTAGCTTTAAGACCGGATTATTAGGGTTCTGATTATTCCCTTGCCCTAGATCTTGGTTGAGAGATAGTAAGTAGGAGGATTGTATCTCACATGAATCAATGACTTAAAGGTTCTGTCGAATCCGAACATTCCAATTCAGCTAGGGGTTAAACACCTGTTGCTAGACTATGGTCGTTTAATCTGTGGACTGATTAATTAATTAGTGAATTAATTAATTAGGGTCACTGCTAATTGAATTGAGAACCTAGAGGGTCACACACAACAACTTGGTTATATGAGTTGAGGCTTTCAAATGATTAAACGAGTTAATCGGGCCAAGAGGGTTCCACACGTGTGAAGTCACACGTGTGGCTCACGTGAGTGACGCGTGTCACTGTGACACGTGTCACACACGTGTGTATATTTATATATTATATATATATTAAATAATTAATTAGTTAATTATTTAATAGACTTTGGTTTAATTTTGAATTAAAAAGAAAGTCTAATTTTGGAGAAAATAATCTAGTTAATTAATTACGAATTAATTAATTAGATAAAAATAAGTTCTTTATTTTATAATAAATAAAGTATAAAATTATCCAAAAATAGTTTGGATATTTTTAGCTCTCTTAGAAGTTGACTTGAATTAGAATTCAAAGTCAAAGTTGGAAAATACTTGATGATCAAGTAATAGGAGAGAGGGACCAAAATCCTAGCCCATAAAGGACTAGGAATTTCGGCAACCCCCTCCCTATAAATAGGGGAGCTCGAGCTCCTTATGGAGCTAATTGACAATTCTTGGTTCATGTGTTGAACACCTTCCTTTCTCCAAGATTAAATTAAACCCTAGGTTAAGCCTAAACACTAACTAGAGAACTAGCATCCTTACTAGTTAGATTGTGATCAAGTTGGTGGACTTTCTCTAGAGACTTCAAGTTAGAAGTTTGAAGATTCGAGCTTTACCAAGGAGAGGGGATCAAGCCGCGAGAAGAGCGTTCTTGGGTGGCTTGAAACGCTTCAAGAAAGAATAAAAGAAAAGTAAGTTTTCTATCTTTACGAATTTGGTTACACGATTGCGAGTTCAAGGTCCTTTTGTTGGGAAAATTTTTTAAATTCCGCTGCTTTTTGATTCGTGTTTTCCAACAGGCTAACATGTCTCCGGACTTGCAAAGGCAACATGAGGCCATGGAATTCGCTTGGGAGATTTACGACCACTTAGAGCAACTTTACCACCCTCACGAACGTGTTACAAGGTATAACACTTCAAAGGAATTATTCCACTTGAGAATGAGGGAAGGTTCAAGTGTCCATGAATATGGACTCAAGTTTCTTGCCCTTACTGAGAAACTTGCTTCCATGGACATGCCACTGAAAGAAGAGCTTTCAGTGGACTTGTCGCTAGCCTCGCTCCCACCATCATTCAACCCATTTGTTTATGCTGGAGCTACTGTAGCTGAGCTGATTAGTCAGCTTGTGACTGCTGAGAGCACGATCAAGAAGGACAATAAGGTTTTGATGGTTAATGCTCCATCTTCCTCTTCTGGGCCTTCTAAAGGTAAGGGCAAGAAAGCCCAAAAGAAGAAGAAGAAACCCCTTAGGCTCACTGGAGGCATTTCGAATGGGAAGGCCCAAAAGAAGAAGCGTGATCAGAAAGAGGATGTTTGCTTCCATTGTGACAAAGCGGGACATTGGAGGAGAAACTGCCCAGAGTACAATGCTACTCTAAAGAAAGGTATGTTTCTCGTTGAAATAAATCTTTCTATTAATTCTAGTTCTTGGGTACTTGATACCGGTTGTGGAACTCATATCTGTAATGATGTACAGATGCTAAGTGAAGTTCAACAACTCAAAGAAGGAGAATGTGTCTTGAAGATCGGCGATGGCTCAAATGTTGAAGCTCGAGCTTTAGGCACAATTAGATTAGATTTAGGTAGTTTTGAGTTAGTCTTAAATAAAGTCCTTTATGTACCGAGCATTATTCGAAATATAATTTCAGTTCCAATATTAGATTGTGAAGGTTATGAAACTTATATTAAGAATGGTAAATATTTTATCAAACGGAACAACTCTTCCGTTCACATCGGTACTCTAAGTAATGGACTTTATCTAACTCAAAACATCAATATTATGAATATACAATGAGAAACGAAGCGTAAGAGAGATGACAAAGTTTCAGCTCCCTTATGGCACGCTAGATTAGGACACATTTCCAAGAACAGAATTAGCAAGATAAACACTTTAGGATCATTATCTGAAAATGATCTCAAAGGGTTAACTTCTTGTGAATCCTGTCTCAAAGGAAAGATGTCCAAAGTTCCTTTCAAAGGGACTGTGGAACGTGCTACTAAGATTTTGGATTTGATCCATTCTGATGTTTGTGGACCGCTTAGTTTATGCACTAGAAACAATCATCAGTATTTCATAACCTTTACCGATGGATTTAGTCGATATGGTTATGTATACTTAATGAAGTACAAATCTGAAGCTTTTGAGAAATTCTTAGAATTTCAAAAGGAGGTTGAGAACTAAACTGGTCACAAGATCAAAGCACTTCGATCTGATCGAGGAGGCTAGTATCATAGTGAAGAATTCCTTAGTCATCTCAAAGATAATGGAATTATTTCTCAGTGGACTCCTCCGGGAACTCCTCAGCTTAATGGAGTTTCTGAGAGAAGGAATCGAACCCTACTTGATATGGTTCGTTGCATGATGAGTTTCACTGACTTACCACCTTCTTTCTGGGGTTATGCCCTAGAAAGTGCAGCAAAGATTTTGAATCTAGTTCCTTCTAAGTCAGTCCCCAAAACGCCCTATGAAATGTGGCATGGTAAAATCCCTAGTTATTCTTACTTAAGAATTTAGGGTTGTCCGGCTTACGTGAAGAGGACAGTGGGAGACAAGTTAGAATCTCGTTCTAACTTATGCTACTTTGTAGGTTATCCTAAGGAATCCATATGATACTACTTCTATGATCAATCTGAGCAAAAGGTGTTCGTTTCCAGAAATGCCACTTTTCTGGAGGAACCGTTCCTTAAAGAAAAGAAAGGCAAGATCATAGAATTGGAAGAAGTACAAGGTGATCTCACACCACCCACTGAAGAAGCGTCCCCTTCTGATCAACTACAACCAATCATGAATTTCGATACACATGTAAATCCTCCTCTAAGGCGTTCTGAATGCACTCCTAGACAGCCGGAGAGATGGTATGGATTCTTCCATGAAATCTCTCAAAAGGATAATGATCCTTTAACATATGAGGAGGCACTTTCAGATTCTGACTCTGAACAGTGGATAGAAGCCATGAAATCCGAAATGGATTCCATGAACTCCAACCAAGTTTGGACCTTGGTAGATTTGCCTGATGGGGTTAAACCCATAGGTTGCAAATGGATCTTTAAGAGAAAGCTTGGAGTTAATGGAAGCTTTGCAGCTTACAAAGCAAGACTGGTTGCGAAAGGATTCACTCAAAGACCCGACGTGGACTTTAACGAAACCTTTTCACCAGTTGCAAAGCAAAATTCTATTCGGATCATGCTTACCATTGCTGCATATTATGACTACGAGATATGGCAAATGGATGTGAAAATTGCCTTTCTCAATGGTGACATTGATAAAGACATTTATATGGAACAACCCATAGGTTTCACATTCAGTGGGAGTGAGCAAAAGGTTTGTAAACTCCAAAGATCAATCTATGGATTGAAACAGGCTTCTAGGAATTGGAATATTCGATTTGATGAATCAGTCAAAGCGTTTGGCTTCATTCAAATTTCGAATGAATCATGTGTGTATAGAAAGGAATTGGAGACCTCAGTGCAATTCTTAGTACTTTATGTAGATGACATCCTTCTTATTGGGAATTCGAAGGATGACATGAAAGTGACTAAGTTATGGTTATCGAACCAATTCGAGATGAAAGATCTTGGTGATGCGTCCTATATCCTTGGAATTAAAATCTATCGAGATAGATCTAGAAGGTTAATAGGACTATCACAGTCGATGTATATTGAAAAAGTAATGAAGAGATTCAATATGGAGTCAGCAAAGGTTAAGAACCTTCCTATGAGTGTAGGAACATGTCTTTCCAAGAAGATGTGTCCTAAGACAAACCTTGAGAAGGAAAGAATAACTCATACACCTTATGCATCAGCAATAGGTAGCATAATGTATGCAATGTTATGTACTCGACCGGATGTGGCTTATGCACTTAGTGTAACAAGTCATTTCCAATCTGACCCTGGAGATGGTCACTGGGCTGCCGTGAAGAATATTCTTAAATACTTGAAAAGTACTAAAGATTTATTCTTAGTTTACGGAGGTCAGAAAGATCTTACTGTTTAAGGATACTATGATGCAAGCTTTGCATCTGACTTAGTTGATTTTAAGTCAATGTCAGGATACATTTTCTGCCTGAACGGCGGAGCAGTGAGTTGGAAGAGTTCCAAGCAAACTACCACTGCAGATTCGACCACTGAGGCCGAATACCTGGCTGCAAATGATGCAGCTGAGAAAGGTGTTTGGATTAGAAACTTCATTCAAGAATTGAATGTTGTTCCTAGCATGAAAGACCCCATTACTGTGTTTTGTGACAACACTGGGGTGGTTGCTCAAGCAAGAGAACCAAGATCTCACTAACGGACCAAGCACATTATGAGAAATCCGTGATATTATCAAAAGAGGAGATGTGTAAATTGAGAGGGTCGCATCAGCAGAGAACGTGGCAGATCCACTTACTAAACCCCTTAGTCGAGAAGCTTTCCAAGGTCATCTTGAGAAGATGGGATTTAGAGTAGCTTTAGAATGGCTTTGACAGGCAAGTGGGAGATTGTTAGGAATAGTGCCCTAGAGAGCCGATTGTATATCCGCTTTGTGCTTTCCTTATTGTAATCACAGACAATCTTTGAATAATATAATGAATAAAGGCAACACTTCTTTATAAGCTCCTGTTTAGTATGCGTTTACTTTAGCTGTGCATGTATGAGAACTCCCCTAATCCTGATGACTTTAGGACTCTACAATTTAGGCGAAATGGTTCGTGAAACGAGCCCTATTTCACATAAGTCATGATTAGTAAAATACTCCAAGCCGATGAGTCCTACCGACAGTGGGAGTGTCAACCTGACTCCTCTAAGGCTTGCTTGTGGGATCACGCCCTTAAGAAGGACCACCTTGTTTCATGTAGGTGCAAAGTGTATAGTTGATACGTGCGTGATACATGAGGGTGCTTACTTTAATAAGTAAGTTCACTGAGGTGCCCCGTGTGAGAACATTCCTAAATGGGAAAGGAAGTTCTATTTCAGGAAATAGAAATTTCCAGATTAGGAAATATCTCACGAGTCATTGATGTGATTAATTGATCGTTAGACTTGAGGTTCCTTGTCACTTTATGAGTTAACTCTGTAGTCTTAGGTATAAGCTTTAAAGGGTGTCGCCTTAGACAACTGATTCAAGGCTTATGCTGGGGCTGCACAAGTGATTCATGAAAGTGAATGAGAATCAAGAAAGGACCTACACTTGCATTTGCAAGGTGATCTCTTCTTGTGTAAGTCATTCATATGCCATGTGTAGTCCTTGGCCAAGACAGTAGATCAAGACATCAAGAAAAGGGTTTCTTGGATTGAGATCAAATGGATATGAAATGCACTTAGCTTTAAGACCGGATTATTAGGGTTCTGATTATTCCCTTACCCTAGATCTTGGTTGAGAGATAGTAAGTAGGAGGATTGTATCTCACATGAATCAATGACTTAAAGGTTCTGTCGAATCCGAACATTCCAATTCAGCTAGGGGTTAAACACCTGTTGCTAGACTATGGTCGTTTAATCTGTGGACTGATTAATTAATTAGTAAATTAATTAATTAGGATCACTGCTTATTGAATTGAGAACCTAGAGGGTCACACACAACAACTTGGTTACATAAGTTAAGGCTTTAAAATGATTAAACGAGTTAATCGGGCCTAGAGGGTTCCACACGTGTGAAACCACACGTGTGGGTCACGTGAGTGACACGTGTCCTTGTGACACGTGTCCCACACGTGATTATATATATATATATTGTATATATATATTAAATAATTAAATGTGTTAATTATTTAATAGACTTTGGTTTAATTTTGAATTAAAAAGAAAGTCTTATTTTGGAGAAAAATAATCTAGTTAATTAATTATGAATTAATTAATTAGATAAAATAAGTTATTTATTTTAAATAAATAAAGTATAAAATTATCCAAAAATAGTTTGGATATTTTAGCTCTCTTAAAAGTTGATTTGAATTAGAATTCAAAGTCAAGGTTGGAAAATACTTGATGATCAAGTAATAGGAGAGAGAGAGACCAAAACCCTAGTCCATAAGGACTAGGAATTTTGGCCACTTCCCTCATATAAATAGGGGAGCTCGAGCTCCCCTTAGAGCTAATTGGCAATTCTTTTGGTTCATGTGTTGAACACCATCCTTTCTCCAAGATCAAATAAACCCTAGGTTAAGCCTAAACACTAACTAGAGAACTAGCATCCTTACTAGTTAAATTGTGATCAAGTTGGTGGACTATCTCTAGAGAGCTTCAAGTTAGAAGTTTGAAGATTCGAGCTTTACCAAGGAGAGGGGATCAAGCCGCGAGAAGAGCGTTCTTGGGTGGCTTGAAACGCTTCAAGAAAGACAATTTAGAAAGTAAGTTTCTAATCCCTAAGAATTTGGTCACACGATTGCGAGTCCTAGATCCTTTGTTGGAAAAATTATTAAATTTCTGCTGCTTTTCTGATTCCGTTTTCCAACACAAGGTGGATAAAACACCAAGATATCGAGAAAATTGGGTTTTCTTGGATTAAGATCTAAATGGATATGAAACGAACTTAACTTTAAAGATCAAGAATATTAGGGCTCTGAGAATATTCTCATGCCTTAGTTCTTGATTGAGAGATGGAGTTGTAAGAGTATTGTATTTCACTGATTGTTATTGACTGAAAGGTTCTTCGATTCATTTAGTTATTCGACTAGGATCACACACCCATTGCTAGATTACGATAGTGTGATTTGTGAAGTGATTAATTAATTATGGGAATTGATTAATTACTGTCACTGCTAATCGAATAATGAACTTATAAGGTCACACACAAATGCCAGAATACGAGGGTTATGGTAGGATGTTAATATGATTAATGAAGGATCAAATTGTTGATCGAAATGGAGCATGGATCGCGTGGATAGCTGCCACGTGTACGTGGTTCCAAACGTGTAATTATATTACACGTGAAGTCTTTTCTAGAATTAATTAATTAAATTGTAATTAATTAATTTTGATCTTTTAATTAACTATGAATTAATTGTTAAGACTATTCTCTAATTACTTAACCCAATAAATAATTAATTAGGAATGAAATTATTTATTGAATATTGACTTTTGACTTTAGTAAGTAAAGGATGAAAATTCAAACTTCCTATTGTAGGAGAGAGAAGACATCTCTTGCAAGACTTGAAGAATAAGTTAAAGAACTTCTTATTTTAATTAAATTAATAATTAAATTAGTTAATTGGTGAGCAAGAAAACAATCCAATTGGGTCTTAGAAACCCTAACAGGTTCAAACCCCCTAGTATATATACTAGTGGTGGTGCTTCTCTTATTCTTTAGACCAACATACTTGAAGCGTTAAGTTTTTGAGAAAAATAAAAGAAAAGTTTTTCAAAGAAAATTATCCTAGCCTAACACAAGTCATAGAACTAGCATTCTCACTCACTTGATCGTGTTCTAGGACTGGTGTGGATACGCTTTGGAGGATTGCCTACTCTGGGATCTAATCGAAGGACGTTCGAGGGACATTCTGCTTGAAGGGTGTTTGGTAGGCGGTATCGACATCATAAGAAAGCTTCAATTAAAGTGAGTTTCTTGAAACACCCAACGATACGAAACGAACATTGCAAGTCTTTTAGATCTTCTTGTGGAAAATTTTTAAACTTTCGCTGCGCATACTCTGCCGTTTTCCAATACCTACAACTCCATCTCTCAATCAAGAACTAAGGCATGGGAATAAAATCAGAGCCTTGTTATTCTTGATTTTTAAAGTTAAGTTCGTTTCATATCCATTTAGATCTCAATCCAAGAAAACCCCATTTTATTTGATATCTCAATCTTTTATCTAACTTGGTCAAGGGTTTAATATTTAATGGACTACGAACAACTTAATCAGTAAGAGATCATCCTCGTTCTTAACAAGTGTAGGTCCTTTATTGATTCTACTAATTCTACGTATGCCACTTGTGCAATCCCAACATAGGCCATGGCTCAGGTGTCTATATAGCGACACCCTTTTGAGCCTATATCAAAGATTACAAGTTAGCTCATATAAGACATTGTAGAATCTCAAGTCAAATGATTATTAATCACGTCATTGACCTGTGAGATGTTTCCTAATCTGGAAGTTTCTGGAAACTTCCTTTCCCATTTAGGAATGTTCTCACGCAGGACATATCCATAATGAAGTTCTTATAACAATCACCTTTATGTATTGTGAACGTATCATCTTATGCACTTATCACTCCATGAAACTGAGTGATCCTTCAAAAGGATATAATCACATAAGCAAATCTCAGCAGAGTTAAGGTTGACACTCCATTGTCTGTCGGACTCATTAACTTGGAGAAGTTTCTAATCTTCGCCTATGGAGTTAAGAACTTGTTTCATATGTTGTTCTCATAAGGGCAAAGTTCTTAAAGTCCTCATCGGACTAGGGGAGTTCAAACATGCAAAACACAGTCAAACCCAAACAGACATAAATAAGCACATAAAGAAGTGATTGCCTATGAACAAAATAATTTCGTTTATTATTCAAAGACTATTTGTGATTTTACAAGGAAATAGTAAAACATAAATGTTGATTTAAGGTCTTCCTAACAGTATCCAAACCCACATCGATCACGATCAAAAGAGGGAGAATATTAGTTCTTTTTTATGTAAAGATTGGGGATTTGCTTTTCTTTAGAATGTTTCTTCTTTTTCTTTGGAATAAAGAACTTGGCACTTCTCGAATGCCGGTCTAAGAGAAAGAGAAAACCTCTTCTTTTTCTCTCAAGGAAAAAAAAATAATGACCCTTATCTTTTGTTAGGAGAAGGATCTTATCTTTTCCTAGGATTTCTTTCTTTTCTCAAATTACGTTATGAGATAATATGATATAACTAATTAATAATCTCATTATTAATTAATATTATTATCCTAACAACTTTAGAATATTATTTCATATTGCTTATTTCATAAATAAATAAATTTTGACTTTATCCATTATTTACTTCATAAATAAATATTTTATGATATTATCCTTTTATTTATTTCATAAATAAATAACTGGGATAATAACCACATGATATTACCTTTGCTTATTTATTTCATAAATAAATAATTCTTGATATTATCTTTTTATTTATTTCTCAAATAAATAGAGTAGGATAGTATCCTCTTTTTATTTATTTCTCAAATAAATAGAGTAGGATAATATCATTCATGTATTTCTCAAATAAATAAAGTAGAATGTTATATTTATTTCATAAATAGATAATGTCAATTTCCAATTAATAATTAATTCATAATTAATTATTTATTGGGTTTCTTTATTCCGGATTGAGCTTAATAATTAATTCCTAATTAATTGAAGCCCAAAACTAATTATAGCATTTAATTAATTAAAAGCTTGCACATGTGTGGCACATGCGAAACTTGTGACTCACATCCCACATGTGCCACCACGTGTGGCCCCACCCGACTATATTTAGCCGGTTCGATCAATTCAATTAATCGATTAAGCCTATACCCTCGTGACCGGACTTTTATGTGTGACCCTCTAAGTTCATTATTCGATTAGTAGTGATCCTAATTAATTAATACTTTAATAATTAATCAACTCAAAGATCATACAATTATAGTCTAGCAACAGATGTGTGACCCCTAGCTGAATAATGAATTACTCGAAAGAACCTTTCAGTTTTTTTTTTTTTTTTTTTTTTTTTTTTTTTTTTGGTGAGAACCTTTCAGTAAATGATAACTCATGAAATATGATCTTCCTACTTCTCCATTTGTCGATTAATATCTACGGTACGAGAATAAGTAGAACTCTAATAATATTAATATTAAATCTAAGTTCATTTCATATCCATTAGATCTCGATCCAATAAACTCTATTCTTGATGTCGATCCATCTGCTTTGACCAAGGACTGCAATATGGAATACGAACAACTTATGCAATAAGTGATTTTCTTGTTTTAGGCAAGCGTAGGTCCTTCGTTGATTTTTATATGTCTGTCACTTTTGCGATACCAACATAAGTCATAATTCGGGTATGTCGAGTGACACTCTTTTAGACCTATATCTAAGATTGCCTATTTAACTCACATAAGACAATTGTGGAATCTCAAGTTTAAGGATTATTGGATCACACCATTGACCTGTGAGATATTTCCTAAACTGGAATTTTCTACTTCCAAAAGTGGAAACTTTCTTTCCCATTTAGGAATGTTCTCACGCGGGGCACCTCAGTGTACTTATTTGATTAATGAGTACCCTCGTATATTGCGTATGCATTTACCATGCACTTTGTCATCCCATGAAACAGGATGATTCCTTTTTAAGGACGCAATTCCACAAGCAAGTCTCAATCGAGTCTAATCAACACTCCCATTGTTTCTACTTGGAGTAATTTCTAATCCAGCTTAGATTAGGTTTCTTCCATGTGCCATTAATCCTTAAATAATGTCAAAACTCTAGAAGCTTTATAGATTAGGGGAGTTCAAATATATGTATAAATTAAAGTAAACACCGAAAGCATATAAGAGCACATATAAAGAAATTGTTGCCTTGACCAAATCATTTCATTTATTATTCAGAGATTATCTGTAATTTGCAAGGAAATAGATAAAGCGGACATCATAAGTCGGCTATAAGGGCACTATTCCTAATAATTTTTTGAGGTCATTCAGTCCCGAATACCTGCACATGAGGATCACGGGCAGCACTTCAGCCACAAGCCTTCTCTATCTCTTTGGGTAGCTATTTGATTAAATAGTAAGCATATAATACGTTTGTCATCAAACTGATGACAAACGTATTATATGCTTACTATTTAATAGATTATTCTTTCTAAAAATTTTATCAATTATAAGATAAGTGTAAAATACTCATCCTTCCGTTATATTGATGTGACGGATGCAGGCTAGGGGTTAAAATTACCCTAAATCTTGTTACAATTGACAACGATGATGATAATAATAATAACGCTATGTGTAACAGTGTGAATATAATTTTTTTCTTTCTAAAATAGAATATTCACCATCAATTATAATAATTATCCTTTTTTTTTCTAATTTATAAATACTTCAAAGGAAAGAACAGTTGACAAGAAAACGGTTTGAGCATATTTGTTGTAACTAGTGTTTTAAGGATTGGACCTGGACCGGGTTGTTGGACCACCTGGACCGTCGACCGGCCCACAAAACGAACTTGTTCAAAGCCTAAAATTGGGTGTGTCTCAAATCCATGGTTTAATTGCTAAATCGGATGAACCGCTGGTAAGCTATGGTAACCGGACGGACTATGTTTCTTAAATAAATTTAAGAGAATCAAACCCTAATTCTTCCCTTTTTACACGCGCTCCTCCTTCTCCTTGCCTCTTCTCTTGGCGCATCGTTGCCTCTCTCAGAGTTCTTCTTGGACTTGCTTTACCAAGGAAATTTGATAAACTCATCATTATTTTTCAGTTTTCTATTTTCACCTTTTGCTATGGGACATCATTTCAATTTAGTGCATTTGCTGGATTTGTGTGTGTGTGTTTTCCATTTATTGTTGCTGGTGACTTCCGAATTTGAGACTTTGAGAAGAGTTCGCCAATGATAGCAAATTGCAACAGAAATCCTAAAGATTTGGAATACATTGTGGACTGTGGAGCGTCGTGTTCGGCATGTTTTCTCTCTCCCTCTCTTCTTCTTCTTTTTTTTTTTTTTTTTTTTTTTTAAGAAAAAAGTTAGTTCGTAACAGATTTGCAATTTTATTTTTATTGTTATTCAATATATTATAATATTAATATATGAATAATAGAGATAGAATTCCAGTTTTACATACATGTTCATTATTTATGATTTTAGTAATTATTTTGATATATTAATATTATTTTTTATACTATTATGACATCACCGGTTCGAGGTTGACTCAACGGTTGAACCAGTACCCTGTTTTTAAAACATTGGTCGTAACTATGTCGCAGGGTACTTGATGCGTTTCTTTAAATTAATGCTTACCTTATTTACTTTGAGATCGAAATGTTATGCGTTTCTTTAAATTCGTGCTTACCTTCAAGTCCCATCACCTAATGCGTGCTCTTTTCTTTGAAGATTTTTTAATTTTTTTACATATGCTTGCACGATCTTGCGATAACAATCATCATAATATGAAAAAAAAAAAAATGAATTTTTTGGATACTTGTTTCCTCGAATATCTGTGAATACATTTTAAAGTTTTTAGTTTATCATAAAGCGAGAGAACAATGTGGAAATTGGAAGAATACACTAGTGACTAGACAACAACCATTGAGCAGTAAAAATGAATATACACAAAAGAAACAGGCTAACGTTAGTTGCAGATAATCTCTATCTCACGCTTAAGGCCCTTGGGTTGGCCATCCCATACGTTGATCTCTTCTTTCATCTCTTGGCCAACTTTGGCCAGTGCGTCTGCCACATTATTGTCATTTCTTTTGATGTGGTTAATCAATTAAATTTAGGAAAATAATCAATAAAATATCAAATGTCAGACAACTCCTTGAAGAATTTGTTAATTTGTTGGGTTTAATGGGCAGCATTAAAATGACTATTAGACCGCTTCAGAGATAAAAATAGAATTTAAAACCGGGGACAAAATGAGATATTATTGCTCAATAATGTGGATTAATAACTTTATGTAGTAAATATGTTCAAAAATCAGGCCATTTACCTTGGACCCAAACAATTAAAGTAATGTTTTATTTGGTATTTAACAATATTTTTACCATTGCATAATTTATCCAATTTGATAATAAACCAAAAAAACAAAAATTTACATATGATTACCCTTAATAATAACGGGAAAATATCATTTTTGGTCCCACACAATAATCCAAATTTATTTTTGGTCCCAATCATTATAGGATTTTCACTTTTAGTCCCAAATATTACAAAAAGTCTCAGCGTTAGTCCCCCATTAACCCTTCCGTCCTTTGACTAATGGTTGACCCTAAACTCCGCTTAAAACACGTTAAGTCAGGCTTAAAACACGAAATTAAGGGCAAATGCTCAATTAAACCCTAAATTATCTTCTATTTCCTTCAACTCCTTTTTCTTCTCATCTTTTCTTCTCAATCGAAGCAAATGCAACCCCTTCAGAAAATTACTTCGGTTTTTGGCTAACATTTGTGGGTTCTTGTTAATGTTGTTCATCTTTCTTTCATCCAACTTGCTGAACGGAGGAACCCCTTCAGAAAATTACTTTGTTCTTTTGATTGGATTTTGTTGATTCAGTTCAATTTTTTCATGAACTTTCTGCTATAAAGATTGGATTTTGGAATGTCAGATTTCTTCTGGAGTTAGTTTTTCTGGGAGGTGGTTAGATTCACAGATTCATTCATCATTACTAGAGCTAATTGTAAAGCTGAAAAAGAGTAAATTTTAATCTCAGTTTGATTACAGTACCTTGTAAATGGAAATGGTGGGATGAGAGCTGTTTTCTGGCCAAGTTGTTTCTTCAAATTACATATGCAAGAATTAGGGCTGACTGGGGGTTTAAGTAATTTTTGTTTTGCTTGTTTACTTCAGGGAATTATTTACAAGTAGATCTATTGCAAATGATAACCGAAGAGCATCAACAGCTTTATCGCCCGACAAGTAAGACCGGTATTATACGACAAGGGGCTGCGGTGGATTTGATGATTGTTGCAAAGCATTGTTTGCAAATCCAAATGAGGAAAATAGGAAAATAATTTGGCCGAAACTGCTAATTGCTCTATCTAGTAAAGAAAAAGAAGAGGATTTTATGGCATTGAAAGGTTGTAAACCACCTCAAAGGCCTAAGAAACGGGCAAGTTGATACAAAGAACCATATTGGTAAGTTCTTCATTTTTTTGAATTACTCAAATAGAAATTTGAGTCTGCAACTATTATATACACATTGCAAACACAATCCCTCTTGCCTTATGAAATTACGCATACCTCCCTTATTGACTTTGTTACCTTGTTATGACGCTAATTGACTTGTTTCTGTAGTTGGTGAGTCCTAACGCATGGTTAACCGACTTGTGCCAAGAGAGGTATGAAGTGAGAAGAAGACCTCGAAGAAGGTACTCAACTTATTTCAACATTTTGGCAATATGTCCTTTCGAAGAGTGTGTTTTCATTTGGATGTAAATTTTGCAGAAGCCAAGAGGATTGAAGGCTATGAGAAGCATGGAAAGTGATTCAGAATGACAAGACACGAAATTTTGTTTTTCATTGTTTGGAATATATGCAGCCAGGATAGAAGTATGAGGTATTTTGAGCTTAATCTGTTAGTAACATTTTGCTTGTGAAGCTTTCACCACATCCTCTATTCTGTATGGTGAAATGCTTGTGCTATTTGTGCTGCGTCTTTCTTGATTATGTTGGCTTCTTGTTTTACTCCAATAGCAGCTAATGATTGTCTTCCAATGGAGTGGCTATGCTCACATTTCCTCAATTTCTCCAACTCCTCCATCCAACCTTTTTCTCCAGCTTCGATCGAGAAGAAAAGATGAGAAGAAAAAGGGGTTGAAGGAAATAGAAAATAATTTAGGGTTTAATTGAGCATTTGCCCCTAATTTATGTTTTAAGCCTGACCTAATGTGTTTTAAACGGAGTTTAGGGTCAACTATTAGTCAAACTATGAAAGGCTTAACGGGGGACTAACGCTGAGACTTTTTGTAATATTTGGGACCAAAAGTGAGAATCCTGTAATGATTAGGACCAAAAGTAGATTTGAGTTAATGTGTGGGACCAAAAATGATATTTTCCCATAATAACGTTTTACAACGCAATCCATGATTATTCAAAAAATATAAAATAGTCCCTACAGTTTTCTTCGGTTTATGGTCCCTCACTTCCGTTAGGTATGACTCTGATATATACACACACAATATATATATAATTTATTGAAAGCATAAATAAAATAAAATAAATAAAATAGTCCAAGCTCACAATTGAAAGAAGGTAAAATATTAACAAATTAAATATGTCATTGTTGTATGCGTTCCTGATATAGTGGTCCAAACATGAGTCGCCATCCAGGGATGGAACTAGAGTTGAAAATATGAAAGAGGGAAAGTTAAATAGGAGGGGCAAAATCTCTAAAGGGATCGGAGGGGCTAAAATCACAAAACATAAAAAATTCAAAAATTTAATTCCAATGTTAAAGTAAATTTACAAATTAAATTATATTTGAATATTTCATAGATAAATAAATATGTAAGTTTTTTTTTAATTTGTTAATTTTTTTTATTTGAATTAAAATCATTAGTTCACTCACCAAATCATCTAAACCCTAATACAATAAGGCAATTTGGAGTTTTTAAAGCATTAAGGGTGAAATTTTTTAAATTTTTGCTTTCCCATATGGCAAATTACATTTGACTACCCTCAATATAGGCGCAATTACAATACAGGACCTCTGGTTTAAAAAATTACATATTAGTCCCTAACCTTTATGTTCGGTTTGAGGTCCCTTCATTCCGTTAGAGTTCCGTCAAATTTGACTCCTGTAATGGCAAAAGTACCCTCGAGGATTGTTTTGTAATATACACAAAAGTGAGGGTTCATTATGTTAGAAAATATAAGGTTTGATTAATTAGATTTAAGAGTAAAATTAAATTTTAATAATATAAAATTTACACTAATTAAGATATTATATTTCAATTAGTTTTAAACAGCTATTTTCTAAAATTAAACAGTAGGATTTTTTTATAAATTTTTTGATATTATATTTAATTAAGCAGCATGTCTTTTTTTTTTTTTCTTTCTTTTTTGATATTATATTTAATTAAGCAGCAAGTCTTTTTTTTTTTTTCTTTTCTTATGTATGTATGCAATATAAAAGTATGTACAAAAAATACACATATTTATGAATAAAAATATTATATTTGATTAGAATAAAAATTATATGATATTATATTATATATGATAAATAGTAGAATTTTATTTTTATGTATATATTTACCATTATAAATATTATATTTGATTAATTTAGAAATATAATAAATGTAATTTATGTGAATATAAAACAATATATATTTATTTTATATATGATAAATATTATGAAAATGATATTCTTTGTTGAAATTTTATTTTATTTTTAAATTTCTTAAATTCAATAACAATAAATTTATTAATTATATTATACATTACTTTTTAAAATATAATTTAAACACAAAAAAATGTACTCAATAATCCATAAATTTATAAATATTAACAAATCGATCCCTTAACATTTAATATATAACAAAATAGTCTTTGGGGTCAAATTTTCTAACAAAACGAACCTTCACTTTTATGTATATTACAAAACAATCCTTGAGGGTGTAGCGCCCCAAGTGGTGGGCACCACACCCCCGCACTATAACCCGACACGTGTAACGAAATGAAGACTCTGCACACATGCCAAGTCATAGCGAACGGGAAACAAAACAAAACTCCAGAGCCTAAGCTAGGTGGTATCTAACTCTGTACGAATGGAATAATGTAAAACAAGACAGCGAGGGCAGAACGAAAAGCCAACTTTCCGAAAACTTTTCATACATTAAACATACAATGGTGAACAGGCCAAAAATCATTACACGGGTTCAACTAATCCAGCCAACATATCCTATCCTGTCCAGAACAATTACAAAACAAAACGGGTTCAACTATTCCCTGTCCTAACCTGTCCCGAAATTCCAAACATTCCATTCATACGTGCAACCTGCTCACAACATAACTTATACAAAATTTACAAATTATAAATCATAACAAAATACTTAACAAACTGAAACATGTAGACACAGACTCAAAAGACATGACACACCGCCGCCTAGCACGAACTCCAATGCTAACCCAAACTGAAACCTGCACACTAAAAACATAACGGGGAGGGGTCAGTCCAAAGACTGAGCAAGGGGCTACCTACACACACCTACATATATATATAGCACAGCACGTAAAAGAAGCAACGTTCGTGAACCCGGGGTTAGTTTTTGCACGCCAAAACATTTTTCCCGTGATAATATACATATAGGGAGACTTATCAAACAGACCAAACAAATCTTAAATCAAAGGTTTCTTAAGGCACAACTCAGATTCATGCAGACTTAGCACACATACCGGAACGTAACTCATTAGTATAAAGGTATACCAGTTTTTATCTTAATTTAAGAATTTACCCCCGTTTCACGAACTTATGACAGAGGGACATACAGAACACTCATACTCATACCAAAACAAAACTCATAAAATAATCCCACCTCCACACCATTGGGGAAGAGAGGTGCCCCTCTCAACCCGCCACAGAACGAAACTTGTGAACCGGAGGATCCCGCCAGGTTCCTTCGACGGCCAGCCAAAATGCGCTCCGTCGGCATAGGAGAAATAAGTCTCCCGTTAGTGGAGAAGTGCACAGGAGTCGTAACCGGCGACCCCATGGTCGTCCCGGGTCTCCCTTAACAACAACTCCGGGGCCCATCACACAGATAAACAGACATATATCGGATACTTAACCCGCCACACACAGACAGACAGACATATCTCATGCATATTGTGCTTATCATGTCACACGTACATATCACACCCACTGACCTCGAAATCATAACAGAATTGAGACAAAGCATACATAGGCTCATACATAGCGTTTCGTACTTTTCAAATCAAATCATATGACAAAACTAGCAAAATACGTACTTCGCACATATCTACATATACATAAGGCTTATAAACCGCATGCATTCGAAAACGAGCACGTTGCAATATGGTATAACTATATCCTAACCTCACCTGGTACCAAACAGAGCCAAAGACACAGCAAATGGTCTACCCCGGAACCTGCACGACCCACTAGTCACCACCCCGGGTGTACCTGAACCAACTGAACACACAAAACACAGCACATGGCTCAGACAGACTCAAACAACCACACAGAGACGCACGGTGCATGCTCAATCACTTAAGAAATACAATCACATAAGCTGGGTTCAAATTCCTATCAATTACTTACAGAACAAATCATTATATAGTTCAGAGAAATCACATTGCATATTAGGACACGTTTATGTACACAATTAATGCAAACAATAGAAATAAAAAGACAAAGCAATCTAAATTATTATATATTAATCTACTTAATGGATATCCAATTCATACTTATGCAATTAAATCATTTCTTATCTCCAAGGGTGGCCAATTAAATCATACATAACATGGTAAACTATTTCTACGTTATCAAGAATAACATGCTCGATTTCAAAGGACAAGGATCGGATAAATCAAAGCAAACAATTTTATATAATTCATATATCGCTCAAAAGACACATTTAATTAAGTAATTAAACATTAAATTAAAAAAGTTCCAAGTTTAATTATCTACGGGATAATAACTCATTTCCACGTAGTCATGAATAGCATATTTGTTTACCAAGTAGCGAGGATTAATTAATTCAAGTCGAATAATTTCATATATTGTATACTTAATTCATATTTCAGAGAACAAATTCAATGGACAAGGTTTATTTAATTAAACCAAACAAATTCATATTGTTCCCAAAATTACGCAAACATCCCTTCAAGTTAGACAAATAGCTCAAATACGAAATATCGAAATTCAAATTGCAAATCAAAGCATCAATATATATATTTCATAATTCATTTAATACATGATTTCGTATACATGGGAATTCATATTGATTGACAAATCAAGCAATTAACAATTTATCGCAATTAAAACAATTAATTTCAAATATTCAAATTACACAAAATAAATCACAACAAATGAACCGGGCATCCGATTGACGAACGGAAAGTGGCATTGGACTCACCACAACGAGGCGGACAAACTGTCCGAAGCTCGCCGGAGCGCCGCCATCGGAGCCACCGGAACAGTGGCGAGCCCCCGTCGGAGTAAGTTGGAAAAATCCCGAAAAATCACCCGTGCAAGGATTCCTCGTGCTCAATCCAATTCCTCGATCAATTTCTGCAAATTCCAAGCCAAATGTCTCCAATTTCAAATCCAAGAATATGAAAACCCTAAAATCTTCAAACTCATATTACTTCCAAACCGGTGAACCAAAATGCGATCTGTAAAAGGCATTGTCTTACCCGTGACGAACTCTTCGAAACCCCTAAAGTAGCTCGCCGGAAAAATCCTCGGAGCTAGCGCCGCCGTTGCACCGCCACTGTGCCACAGCGATCCGCCGCCAAATGGCCGAATCAGGAGTCGTATGATCAAAGGCCACTAGTTCTCGTTGTTCCGAACAACTTTAGTGAAGAGCCCAAGGCCAAAAGATGGCCGGAAAAGGCCCCTGTTGGCCGCCGAAGTTTCTGTCGCTGCTCCCATCGCCGGAACCACCACCTACGGCCAAAATTGGATGAAATCGATGCCGGAAATGGAATCAGGGGGTCGAAACAGGGTAGGAACCACCTTGAACCGTCGGAAAGAGTCACCGGAAAGCGGCGAAAAGCGCCACTACAGTGCCACATCACCGCCCCCGCGAGCTTCAGGCGGCGCGTGCGGCCCAACCGCCGCCCCGATGGCGGCGGTTGGGTGTATGGCGAGTGTCGCCGAAAGTCTGCCGGAGATAGCCGCGAATGGGCGGCGAAGCCGCGGCCCACCACCACCCTCCATACGCGACTGAAAATCAGCGATATCTCCGCCGTCGATCGTCGTTTGGTCGAGATCTTGATACGGTTGTGACCGCGTCATCGAGCTCGTCGAAATGGACTATTGGTTCATCAAAATGCGTCGAGAAACGAGTGAGTTTCGGGTAGTATGTGAAAACACACCGTGAGTGTGTGTGAACAGTGCTAAATCGCGGAAGAAGAGATAGAGACTGAAGTCTGCTGCGCTTTGGCACGAAAAACGAGGATCCGGGTATAAATCTCGGGTCCTCGTATGCAAAAACAGTCGGAAGAACGGGCTAACGAAGTCGGAATGGGGCAAACTCAGAGTCTACGGACTCGTCTCGATGCCCCGAACGCTTTGAAGGGGTTAAAATGGTCAAAATCTCATTCGAACGATAAATGAACAAAAAACCCCTAAAAATAGAAAATTATAAAAAGGCCCCTAAACTCTAAAAGAGTTCAAAGTAGGGCAACGTAAAACACAAAATCACACAATTAAACACGTAAAAAGGGTGAAACGTGGCGTACCTTATAAGTCGGACGAGCGGGATGTTACAAACTCCCCTCTTTCAAAAGGACCTGTCCTCAGGTCCTAAGGTCGGATCTTGAACGACGCTGAAAAAAATTCAACTTCTAGCTTCCGCTGCGCAACTCTGATCTAGGCAAACTGCAATCTCTGCAGAATACTTCTTCATCAGTTGGCATCAACTCCCTTTATATTGACTCGTTGTCATAGAGGTCCCACTGAGCACTTGACCGTTGGTCACTTCAAGCTCATTTGATCACCACTAGGCCACTGTACCCAAAGCTTGATACCGTCACGTCCTCGTTGCTTGCAAAGTGTCATCTGGCCAGAAGTAACGCAACCGCAACAAACAAGAGAGAGAATCCCATCTCTCGACATGCAAGCGAAGGAACCCCGTCCCTCGGCACACAAAAGAGAAAACCCCGTTTCTCATCACACAAAAGAGAGAACCCCGTCTCTCAGGCACACAATTGAGAGAACCCCTTCTCTCAAGCACAGCATCGAGAGAACCCCGTCTTTCAACCTAAGTCTGATTGATTCCACATCTCTCAGACAATCTAGTTTGAGAAAATCCGATATTTCTCAAAACCTAAATCCAAGGGAATCCAGCATCCCTCGAATACCTAAGTACAAGAAAGTCCAGCATCTCTCGTGCACAAAACTCAGAAAGAATCCAACATCTTTCTATCACACAAATAGAGAGAATCCTGCATCTCCTTAGCACGTAAATAGAGAGAAATAAATCTCCCTTTCACTCAAGCACATAAGCAGAGTTAGGATATCACAACAGTTAACACATAACTTACTTAGCAAATATATCACGTAACAACAAGAATTAATTAAGTAAACGATGCATGTATGCTCGTGCCATGAATGTTTAGTGTACCGTTCACCGTGGTGTTTGAAATCTTGACTATAATGTTGCAATGATGTCATGGAAGCTGGTTAAATTGTTGGTATTACATTCCTGCAATTAAAACACTAAAGTTGGTGCATGAGGGTTAGATGTGCAAATGAAATGTGGCACTTAAGTCATGCAAGCACAACAATAAAAGCAATTAAGGCCACATTGATAAAATGTTGCACAATCATAATCATATTGCGCACTTAGTCACATAACTAAATACAATTCAAACTAAGGAAGCAAAATTACAGGCCAAACGGATGCAATGCGCACATATTCCTATGTCGTACGACCTAGACTGACACGACACGACTCCAGAGCACCGGTTCTGAACCTGGTAGCTCTGATACCACTCAAGATGTAGCGCCCCAAGTGGTGGGCACCACACCCCCGCACTATAACCCAACACGTGTAACTAAACGAAGACTCTGCACACATACCAAGTCATAGCGAACGGAAAACAAAACAAAACTCCAGAGCCTAAGCTAGGCGGTATCTAACCCTGTACGAATGGAATAATGCAAAACAAGACAGCAAGAGCAGAACGAAAAGCCAACTTTTCGAAAACATATCATACATTAAACATACAATGGAGAACAGGCCAAAAATCATTACACGGGTTCAACTCATCCAGCCAACCTGTCCAATCCTGTCCCGAACAATTACAAAACAAAACGGGTTTAACTATTCCCTGTCCTAACCTGTCCCGAAATTCCAAACATTCCATTCATACGTGCAACCTACTCACAACATAACTTATACAAAATTTACAAATTATAAATCAGAACAAAATACTCACACCGCCGCCTAGCACGAACTCCAATGCTAACCCAAACCGAAACCTGCACATTAAAAACATAACGGGGAGGGGTCGGTCCATAGACTGAGCGAGGCGCTACCTACACACACCTACATATATATATAGCACAGTACGTAAAAGAAGCAACGTTCATGAACCCGGGGTTAGTTTTTGCACGCCAAAACATTTTTCTCGTGATAATATACATATAGGGAGACTTATCAAACAGACCAAACAAATCTTAAATCAAAGGTTTCTTAAGGCACAACTCAGATTCATGCAGACTTAGCACACATACCGGAACGTAACTCATTAGTATAAAGGTATACCAATTTTTATCTTAATTTAAGAATGTACCCCCGTTACACGAACTTGTGACAGAAGGACAGACAGAACACTCATACTCATACCAAAACAAAACTCATAAAACAATCCCACCTCCACACCATTGGGGAAGAGAGGTGCCCCTCTCAACCCGCCATAGAACGAAACTTGTGAACCGGAGGATCCCGCCCGGTTCCTTCGACGGCCAGCCAAAATGCGCTCCGTCGGCATAGGAGAACTAAGTCTCCCGTTGATGGAGAAGTGCACAGGGGTCGTAACCAACGACCCCATGGTCGTCCCGGGTGTTAGGAATAGTACCCTTGAAAGCCGATTTTATATCCGCTTTGTGCTTTCCTTATTGTAATCACAGACAATCTTTGAATAATATATCGAATAAAGGCAACACTTCTTTATATGCTCTTGTTTGGTATGCGTTTACTTTAGCTGTGCATGTATGAGAACTCCCCTAATCTTGATGACTTTAGGACTCTACCATTTAGGCTAAATGGTTCATGAAACGAGCCCTATTTCACATAAGTCATGATTAGTAAATACTCCAAGCCAATGAGTCCTACCGTTAGTGGGAGTGTCAACCTGACTCCTCTAAGGCTTGCTTGTGGGATCACGCCCTTAAGAAGGACCACCTTGTTTCATGTAGGTGAAAAGTGTATAGTTGATACGTACGTGATACATGAGGGTGCTTACTTTAATAAGTAAGTTCACTGAGGTGCCCCGTGTGAGAACATTCCTAAATGGGAAATGAAGTTTCTATTTCAGGAAATAGAAACTTCCAGATTAGGAAATATCTCACGAGTCATTGATATGATTAATTGATCCTTAGACGTGAGGTTCCTTGTCACTTTATGAGTTAACTCGGTAGTCTTAGGTATAAGCTTTAAAGGGTGTCGCCTTAGACAACTGATTCAAGGCTTATGCTGGGGCTGCACAAGTGATTCATGAAAGTGAATGAGAATCAAGTGTAAGTCATTCATATACCATATGGAGTCCTTGGCCAAGGCAGTAGATCAAGACATCAAGAAAAGGGTTTCTTGGATTGAGATCAAATGGATATGAAATGCACTTAGCTTTAAGACCGGATTATTAGGGTTCTGATTATTCCCTTACCCTAGATCTTGGTTGAGAGATAGTAAGTAGGAGGATTGTATCTCACATGAATCAATGACTTAAAGGTTCTGTCGAATCCGAGCATTCCGATTCAGCTTGGGGTTAAACACCTGTTGCTAGACTATGGTCGTTTAATCTGTGGATTGATTAATTAATTAGTGAATTAATTAATTAGGGTCACTGCTAATTGAATTGAGAACCTAGAGGGTCACACACAACAACTTGGTTACATGAGTTAAGGCTTTAAAATGATTAAACGAGTTAATCGGGCCTAGAGGGTTCCACACGTGTGAAACCACACGTGTGGGTCACGTGAGTGACACGTGTCCTTGTGACACGTGTCCCACACGTGAGTATATATATATGTGTTGTATATATATATTAAATAATTAAATGTGTTAATTATTTAATAGACTTTGGTTTAATTTTGAATTAAAAAGAAAGTCTAATTTTGGAGAAAAATAATCTAGTTATTTATTTTAAATAAATAAAGTATAAAATTATCCAAAAATAGTTTGGACATTTTAGCTCTCTTAAAAGTTGATTTGAATTAGAATTCAAAGTCAAGGTTGGAAAATACTTGATGATCAAGTAATAGGAGAGAGAGAGATCAAACCCCTAGTCCATAAGGACTAGGAATTTCGGCCACTCCCCTCTTATAAATAGGGGAGCTCGAGCTCCCCTTAGAGCGAATTGGCAATTCTTTTGGTTCATGTGTTGAACATCATCCTTTCTCCAAGATCAAATAAACCCTAGGTTAAGCCTAAACACTAACTAGAGAACTAGTATCCTTACTAGTTAGATTGTGATCAAGTTGGTGGACTATCTCTAGAGAGCTTCAAGTTAGAAGTTTGAAGATTCGAGCTTTACCAAGGAGAAGGGATCAAGCCGCGAGAAGAGCGTTCTTGGGTGGCTTGAAACGCTTCAAGAAAGACAATTTAGAAAGTAAGTTTCTAATCCCTACAAATTTGGTCACACTGTTGCGAGTCCTAGATCCTTTTGTTGGAAAAATTTTTAAATTCCGCTGCTTTTCTGATTCCATTTTCCAACAAGTGGTATCAGAGCCACCTCGTAAATTGTGTTTCTGATTCGTCTCAATTATTCTGAATTTGGTTGAAATTCTTAGGCTTAGATACGAATTAGGTATTCATGAGTTCTTTTAGAAAGCCTGAATTACGAAACTGTAATTTTTCTTGAATTTCTGAAACTGTTTTCTTAAATTGTGTTTTTGAAAACCGTTTTGATTGAAATATGTTTAAATCGTATTTTTATTTTGGATTGAACCGGGTTTTGGAGAAACCCAAAATACGAAAACACGAAAAAGGGCGAGCCTAGGCGTGCTAGCACGTCGCACGCCCAGCCCTCCTGCAATCGCACGGGAGGCCCTCCCGCTAGGGCCTAGGCCCGCCTAGGCACGCCCGCTCGCCTGTCCCGAAACCGTGCAGGACAGCCGCCCACACGCTCCCGCAATCGCGTGGGAGCGCCCAGGAACGGGCGGGACTGCATGCCCACGCCGCACACTGCGCGCGCAAGGGCGCGCGCAGGCGGCAAACGCTGCCGGCTGTGTGCAGCGCTAGCGCGTTTTGTTGTGTGGTGGGCTGGCGATCCCGAGTCGTCTTGGGCCCGATTTTCGTGTTTTCGTGTTTCGTGTTTTCGATCCTTGAAAATCCCGATTTAATTTTATTTTAATTTTATCTTTTAAAATCAGTTTTATTAAAAATAAAATTAATTTTAAAATCATGGTTAAATTGGGATTTTTGAGAAATTAAGCGATTTAAATTTTTTTAAAAAAAATTACAATCTTTATTTTCTGAAAATATTGAAAGAATAAAATTGTTAATTTTCAGAAATTAATTGGAATTTTATTAGTTTGTTGTTTTTTCGGGTTTTTTAGAAAAGACTCTTGAACAAGAATTGCATCTAAGTCGTGTTTTAAGTCATTAGGACTTGAAACGAGAATTTTAATTTATTGGCTAAATTTAAATTCTCGCAAGAAGCAGGTTAGGTGATCATGGGTTTAGATCTATGTATGGTTTTAATTTATGCACATGGATGGTTTAAATTGGGGTTGGAGCCCTATAGTTGCGTTTTTCAATTGAGGTTGGAGCCTCATTTATGTGCGTACTGTTATGTGATTTATTATGTGGCTTTCCATATTACTATTTTTGAGGCCGGGGTATGCCCTGTGTAATTGTCTAAGGCCAATATGAAGATTGAGCCTTATTACTTTATGTCTTTTTCTTTTTATTGTAATTTGAGAGTAGAGATAGGTGGTGAGGTTTTGTTTTCATTTTGGAGACAATGCACCCATGGAGTAAGATGAACCACAATCAAGTAATAAAGACGCCATAAGTGAAGACCCCTCAAAATGTTAGGGAGGGGAATCTCAATTGTAAAATGTAATAGACATAGGGCTCGTATTTTGTTACCGCTTTCCCTTATGTGATTTAAACTGTTTATGTGACATGTATGTTAGAACTTGTGATTGTGGAGTGGCTCCCACATATCACGCATAAGATAGGTAGAACCCGTGATCATTACATGTTAGTATCATGCTAGGACATGTTATCTGTTTATGCGCTTGTTTGAAATGCATTTAAGTGTACTTGCATTAATCAAGAGTAATAAAATTGGATAACATATATGTTGGTGAGGTAGAACCGGACAACTCTCCGGTTAATTCAAAAATTTCCATTAAATATTAAGCTAATTTTGAATAAATAGGTATTTAATTCGAGATGCAAATTTTGAATTAAATTCCTAGCATTCCATCAATAGGTTTTAAGTTTAGTAAGTGAAGCTGGTTATTGTCCACGAGTCGTGGGATAACTAGTGGAGCTTATTAGTTCTTAGTTACCTAATTGATCATTTTAAATGATCAATATTTCGTGATCCATTTTGGCAAGGGCGATGTCCGCGAGTCGTGGGTCATTCGAACTAAGTTTTGATCATGATCTTATGATTGATGGGTCTAGCTTAACGCCGAAGTAAATATGGATGTTGCACGAGTCATGGGTCCATATTGAAAGATAGGTGATGCAAAAAAAATTACTAAGAGTTCTAAAGGTGTTAGAATTGGTAAGTCGTACCTACCTAGGGTTCTTACTTAGAATGTCCACGAGTCATGGGTTCGAGGTAAAATGCCTGGGATCTTAGTACCCATTGGGAAACGTGTTCCTCTTAGATCTTTGGGAATTATAGAACTTTGAAAAACAGTGGGAGCTACATTAGATTAAAGACCTTATCTTTTGTATATCGTTATAATTCAGCATGCTCACTAGTTCTCTGTTTTACCATTTAGGTCGTAGATTTTGTGATTCTCTATGTGTTTTGAAATGGCAACCAAAAACCCTCTTGTATCGATCCTCGAGTCAAACAAGTTGACTGGTCCCAACTATTCTGATTGGCTGAGGAATCTAAAAATCATTTTGGATTCTGAGAAGAGAACTTATGTTCTCTTCGAAGGGGAGCCTAGTCCCGAAGGGGACACTCCCACTCGGGCCGAGCGGGATGCGATTCAGAAGTGGAAGGATGATAATCTCCAGGCCCGTTGCCTTATGTTGGCTAACATGTCTCCGGACTTGCAAAGGCAACATGAGGCCATGGAATTCGCTTGGGAGATTTACGACCACTTAGAGCAACTTTACCGCCCTCACGAACGTGTTACAAGGTATAACAATTCAAAGGAATTGTTCCACTTGAGAATGAGGGAAGGTTCAAGTGTCCATGAATATGGACTCATGTTTCTTGCCCCTACTGAGAAACTTTATTCCATGGACATGCCACTGAAAGAATAGCTTTCAGTAGACTTGTTGCTAGCCTCGCTCCCACCATCATTCAACCCATTTGTCCTTAACTTCAACATGAATCATGCTGGAGCTACTGTAGCTGAGCTGATTAGTCAGCTTGTGACTGCTGAGAGTAGGATCAAGAAGGACAATAAGGTTTTGATGGTTAATGCTCCATCTTCCTCTTCTGGGACTTCTAAAGGTAAGGGCAAGAAATCCCAAAAGAAGAAGAAGAAACCCCTTAGGCCCACTGGAGGCATTTCGAAGGGGAAGGTCCAAAAGAAGAAGCGTGATCAGAAAGAGGATGTTTGCTTCCATTGTGGCAAAGCGGGACATTGGAGGAGAAACTGCCCAGAGTACAAGGCTACTCTAAAGAAAGGTATGTTTCTCGTTGAAATAAATCTTTCTATTAATTCTAGTTCTTGGGTACTTGATACCGGTTGTGGAACTCATATCTGTAATGATGTACAGATACTAAGTGAAGTTCAACAACTCAAAGAAGGAGAATGTATCTTGAAGATCGGCGATGGCTCAAATGTTGAAGCTCGAGCTTTAGGCACAATTAGATTAGATTTAGGTAGTTTTGAGTTAGTCTTAAATAAAGTCCTTTATGTACCGAGCATTATTCGTAATATAATTTTAGTTCCAATATTAGATTGTGAAGGTTATGAAACTTATATTAAGAATGGTAAATATTTTATCAAACGGAACAACTCTTCCGTTCACATCGGTACTCTAAGTAATGGACTTTATCTAACTCAAAACATCAATATTATGAATATACAACGAGAAACGAAGCGTAAGAGAGATGACAAAGTTTCAGCTCCCTTATGGCACGCTAGATTAGGACACATTTCCAAGAACAGAATTAGCAAGATAAACACTTTAGGATCATTATCTGAAAATGATCTCGAAGAGTTAACTTTTTACAAATCCTGTCTCAAAGGAAAGATGTCCAAAGTTCCTTTCAAAGGGACTGTGGAACGTGCTACTAAGGTTTTAGATTTGATCCATTCTGATATTTGTGGACCGCTTAGCGTAAGCACTAGAAACAATCATCAGTATTTCATAACCTTTACCGATAACTTTAGTCGATATGGTTATGTATACTTAATGAAGTATAAATCTGAAGCTTTTGAGAAATTCTTAGAATTTGAAAAGGAGGTTGAGAACCAAACTGGTCACAAGATCAAAGCACTTCAATCTGATTGAGGAGGCGAGTATCTTAGTGAAGAATTCCTTAGTCATCTCAAAGATAATGGGATTATTTCTCAGTGGACTCCTCCGGGAACTTCTCAACTTAATGGAGTTTCTGAGAGAAGGTGTAGCGCCCCTTAACACTACAACCCCGTACCGTAGTACTCCCCGAGTTGATGTGAGACCTAGCACTCGAGAAATACTCCGGCGAACGGACAAGACTATACAATATCAGAGTATGAAATTTAAATGCAACGAAAAAATAAACATGAGCAATAAAAGGGGACAATACATAACGAAACACATATTATTAAGTTGGATAAATAATTACAGCCATAGGTCTAACTTCACAGAAGAATGCTTATTGCAAGATGTATATGCACTTGTGATCACTCTAATAACTGGAATGTGACACCTTAAAGCTTCAAGATACCTCTAAGGCGTCGCTGTGTAGATTCCTGAAATCATGAATTAAAAGAGTGGGAGGGTTAGTCAAAATGACTAAGTGACGGGGGGTTTGAGATTTAGGATTATAAGTAAGATTTTGAAAGTGTTTTGACCAAGAAAGTCTTGGTTTGAAAGATATATACTATATAATAACAAATAAGTATATGACAATAATATCCGGTTCATATTTGTTTGAAATAGGAGTAGGGGGAATATAGGTTATACTTTTAGAAAATCTATGAACCGTTTTTGGAAAAATGATTTTTGATCCCCACAAGCTAGGGGTCTCCAACCTTGACTCCTTAAAAACCAAGATTATTCGTAACGACTTTGATCAAGATGTCGTCACTCAATAAAAAGAAATACAACAATACCATCCTTCTTCCTCCGGTGTCACCTCAGGGAGCTACCCCTAGTGACGATATACGTGAATTTGGGAGGGACGTACCTTTTCCCGTCACTTGGTGTGGAATACCTAACCTCCAGTTAGACCACCACCAAGATCTAGTTGGCGGCTGGTATAATAGTAGACCTCGGCTCGTGCCTCCCGGACTACTACTTCTACCAAGACCACCGGGCCCATAGGAAAAACAATAATTTTACTTGCGAGACGAGAATATTTACTGGTAAGAAAGTATTAAGTACTTTCGGGTAAATATATGTTGTGGAATAATTAACAAGAATTATTTTCCCATGAAGGGAAGAATAACTTGAAAGGAAATTCAAGAAAATAAAGTAAAGTATTTTATCATGATTTCAGTTGAAAAGATTTAAAACCCTCACCGGTACCGAGATTTAAGTGGAACTGTGAGGATTCCACTCTTCGATCCTATTGTCGCTTGAAAGTAATAACTACTACTGACTTAGAACTAGGTTCTTAGTTCCTAACTAACTAATTGCACATAATATCATAATGAAATAATTAGAGAAGGTATACATTATGTAATGCGTTAAAGATTTCCCGGTAAACCCTAAATTCACCGTTTAATTAATAAATTCAGGGTTTATGGGACCTTTAGCTAATCAAATATTTATTAACCATATTATAATTCTAATTATAAGATTTGAAAGGAAATTCAAGGTTTAATTTGACAATGTAGGTTATCTTTTGAAATATATTACATAGTTTACCGATTTTTGGAAATTTTGGGCAAAATATTTCTTTAAAAATTCCAAAACCTATTTTATAATTATTTTTATAATAATTTCGAAATTAATTAATTTTTGGTTGACCAAAAAGTCAAAATTACTATTAAAAACATTTACTATTCAATTTCATATGAATTAAACACTTTATAACACAAAATCAAACTCACACACATACACACACTAGTCACGGCACACACATGCACACACACACATCCAAGAACATTATGAACATGTTCTTGAGCTTATTTGAATATTCAAAGAGGGTGTGTAACATGTTCTATCACATTCATATTCATAACATAAGATTAAAGCATAATATAGCAAAATATATGAACTTTCTATGAAAAATAATTCTAAATAAATTACTCTAGGCATGAACAAGATCATAAGCATTTAAATACATAATCACATTATATCATATCATAATTCATGTATTTAATTAAATAAAATTCCATAA
The DNA here is from genome assembly GCA_037501455.1 of Lantana camara. Classification (NCBI taxonomy): domain Eukaryota; kingdom Viridiplantae; phylum Streptophyta; class Magnoliopsida; order Lamiales; family Verbenaceae; genus Lantana; species Lantana camara. The sequence goes on from CM074861.1 coordinate 95,842,472, forward strand.
TGTACACACATTGTTATTTAAATTAATAATTATGCACATATTTCATAAAATAAATTCCTAAAGCATAATTTAATTAATCCTAGACATGTTACTATTATTATTATACTAAGAACATTATATAAAGCATGAAATAATAAAAGAAAAACATACCTTAGAGAGAGGGAGAGGGAATGGTGCGAGAATTGGGAGAGAAGAGAGTGATTTTGTGTGTTGATTTGTGAGGTATAAATGAGACTTATGGGGGGTATTTATAGGTAGTCATGAGGGGTCTCTAAGCAATAAATGAAAATTTATGGAAGATGTGGTTGCTTATGATTTCAACAAATGCTTGGTAATAAATTTGGAGATGTGGTTAAATTACATTATGAACAAATGCTAGGTAATTAACTAAGAAATGTGGAGAAATTATGCTCATTTGTTTAATACTTCTAGAAGACCATGTGGTGATGGATGATGTCATTTTGATTAAAAATAAATGTAAAATAATATAAAATTTATTCAAGAGTCGAGAGGTAAAAGATTGAAGTAGTGAATTAATGAAAGAATGAGTGAAAAACGAGCTTCGTTTTGATTATAAATGTGGAATATTTAGAGTTTTCATTTATAAATTATGAATACTAAAGATGATGAAAATCATAGGAAAATTATATAAACGAAGCTATGATAAAGTTTGGAGTTTGGAAAAATCACTATAATGTAGAGAAAAATTCAAGGATCGTTTCAAGTATAATTTCGACTCTTGAATAAAAGCTAATCGTTTAAAATAAAATGGTGATTCTTAGAAAGGAAAATATTTATAAAATATGCTATGGTGAAATCGAGTTTTTGGTAAATGCATGAAAATTCATAAAATAATTTAAGGGTCGTTTTGATTATAATATTGAGTATCAAAAAGTAGATGAGTAGGGATTTATTGATGATCGAATCATAAGCTAGGGTTTTTGCCGGTTTTTGATACTACCGGAGTTAGGATGGGAATTATGGTTCACGAAGGGTATCACGATCCTCGAAATAATGTGAGGATTCTTTTGGTTACAATATTGGGTAGTGAAAGTATTTCGGGAATCGTAGGAATATTTTTGAGCTCTAAGGGTATTTTCGTAATTTCTAACCTAAAACTGTAGGAATGGGTTTTGAAGCATATGAAGGGATTTTAGGTGCTAGAAGGGAATGAATACTAGAATTCTAGGATTTTATGAAAAGAGTTTCAAGGTACGAGTTAAATAGAGAAAATAATTGAATCTACGAACATTTAATTAAATTATAACACATAAAAGCACATAAGTCACATAAAATGCAATGCATGAAGGGAATTAGTAAGGATCGAGGCTATAAACATTTCCTGAGTGACCCTTTACTTATCTTTCTCGACTTGGCCCTGAGTAGGGCTGTTACAATCTTCCCCCCTTTAAAAGAATTTGTCCTCAGATTCTATTACTGCCCTTGAACAGTCCTAGATAATGTTTCAGCATCTTTTCCTCTGTCTTCCAAGTTTGTTCTTTCGTACCATTTCTTTTCCATAAGATTCTAACAAGGGGAATTCTTCGGTTTCTCAATTCTTGGAATTTCCTATCCAAGATTCTGACTGGTTTCACTTCATAAGTAAGGTCGGGTTTTAACGGTACTTCTTCAATTGGTAAAATGTGTGATTCATCAGCAAAGTATTTTCGGAGTTGGGACACATGGAATACGTTATGTATCCCAGTAAGACTTGCTGGTAGGTCTAGGCGATAGGCTGTTGGACCAATATGTTCCAGTATCTCAAAAGGTCCAATATATCGAGGGTTTAACTTTTCTCCTTTTCTAATTCGTATAAACCCTTTTCTTGGAGATGCTTTCAAGAATACCTTCTCGCCTACTACAAATTCTTTGTCCCTTCTTCGATTGTCAGCATAGCTTTTCTACCTATCTTGGGCAGCTTTCATTCTTTACTTGATGATTTCAACATTTTCTTTTGCTTCTTCTATCCAATTCTTAGCAATGTTCCCTTGGGTTTTTTTTTTTTTTTCCTTGGTCTTATCCATATCCCAATATAACGGAGATCTGCATTTCCTCCCATATAAGGCCTCATAAGGTGCAGCTTGGATAGAAGCCTGATAGCTGTTGTATGCAAACTCCACAAGGGGTAAGCAATCCTTCCAGTTATCTTGGAAATCTAAGGCACAAGCCCTCAACAAATCTTTCAGGTATCGGATGGTTCTTTCAGATTGTCCATCAGTTTGAGGATGTGCTGTTGTGCTGAAGTTTAGTTTGGTGCCCATCATTTCTTCTTTACAAACAACACTGGTGCTCCCCAAGATGATGTATTGGGGTTTTAACTTTCTTCTGAGTCAACTTCTTAGCTTCTATCATAGAGATCATTGCTACTGATCTTTTGTTCTTAGAAATCCAACTTTCATCTTGTCCTAAGATGATTTCTTTCTTGAAACAATCCAACTTAGCATGGTATTTGTAGAGCCAGTCCATTCCCAGAATGATTCCATATCTTGTTATCGGAAGTTCGATGAGGTCCATTGGGTAGTAATGGTCACCGATTTGTATAGGGCAGCGTTTATATACTCGATCCATTATTAAACAAGCTCCCAAAGGGAAACTTACTTCAAAATTATATGATGAACACTCAAGTGGAAAATTTAAACGCGCACATAGATTTGATGCAATGAATGAATGCGTGGCACCAGGGTCATATAGGACCTTAACTGGTGTGTTTAGAATGCATACCGTTCCTTCGACAACATCTGAAGGGTCTGGATCCTCGTTTCCTTCCAACGCATAAGCTCTACCTTTCACAAGTGGCTTTCCCGATTTTCCCACAACCTTCTCCTTTTCCTTAGGTCCGGGTCTGTTTGGGCATGAATTAAACTGATGATTAGGGTCTCCACACCATAGCCATGTGCCAGCTTTCTTTCGATATTCTTGTTCAGTATGTCCCGGTTTGTGACAATATTCACAAGTGATCTCTTCTTGTGAATTGGACGGGACTGACTTAGGCTTTTGCTGGGCTAGTGTGGGTTTCTTTCCAAATTTCTGGCCGGATGGTCCAGCGGGACGTTTCATTCCTTGAGAAGGTTTATTCTGAGAGGGACCAGGGTGATTAGCTGCCTGACGAATATTCTTCTGAGCTGCTTCGATTTTCAGAGCCTTATCGACTGCTTTATTGTAAGTTTCAATTTCCAATGAAGCTAAAGCCCATCGAAGGTCTGGCTTCAGTCCATAGTTGAATCGCTTGGTCTTTGGTCGTTCATCATTCAGAATGTGTGGAGAATACTGAATTAGCCTTACAAACTTTTCCTCGTATTCTGCTACTGACATATATCCCTGAGTTAAACTCATGAACTCAGCCTCTCGAGTATCTCTTATCACTTGGGGAATATATTTATTCTGAAATTCCTTTACAAACTCTGCCCAACTGTAATCAGTTCGATCTTCTATCCAGGTCAACTTAACGTGCTTCCACCAACTCAAAGCAGGTCCTTCTAGGAGAAAGGCTGCATACTGCACTCGTTCCCGTTCCTCGGGAAATATATCCATAGCTTCATAAATCTTTTCCAAACTGGCTATCCAGTTTTCAGCCTTCAGTTCTCCAAAGAATTTTGGGGGATTCATTCGGAGAAACCTTTCTAAGGATCGCTCGTTGGTAGGGTTATTCCCAGGTGTACAAGTTCGAACAAACTGTCTTAAGGCTTCTACAAGTTCAGGGTGTCCTGGTGGATCTTGTGGCGATGGTGAGTTGTTTCGTGGTGTTCTTCGTAGAGGCATGATGAATGCTGAAATCACAATCACATAGGAAATATAATGCATGTGGGGTTAAGAATGTTCCAAAGATCATCACAGAACAATAATCACCAAATAACATTAATCATCAAACATAAAGTGCAAAAGAAATAACATTAGTACTCACGGTCCTGCTGGTATCTTGAAGCGACTCTAAGACTCATGATGCAAGAAATGTAAAGTAACATGAAATAACAGTGTAAAATGATCAAAATGTGTTATATATATATATATATATATATATATGCATCAAGGTTAGTATGCTTCAAGAGCTACAAAAAGTAAAAGCAAAAAGAGGGGGTGGACCCGATCTACCTCGAGTTACACCCTACAAGTACTGTCACTCCTAGTAAGTCAAGCTGCTACTGTCCGCTGCTGCTACTATGTACTGCTGCAAAAATGGGGAGTGTCTCCACTGGCCGCTATATACATACCCCGGGTAACTATCCTATATACTATACCTCATATCTCATGGTCTGAACTCAATCCTCACTAGCACTACCCGCCTCCACAATCTGGAACCCTAATAGGACTCCACTCTTCACTGGGCTCAACACTGTCCTCCTACTCGGGAACAACCTGCAGTCCATCAGTACCCTCGCCGATCTCTCCATCCTGCTGGGGCTCTTCCTCCTCGTCATCAGTATGGGCTACCGCCTCTGAAGCCTCACTATCTCCGGAATGGGCTGCTGCGGGTCCGGGCTGCATCTCTAAAACCTGCTCCATAACCTGAGTATCATTCAGGTGAAGCACATCCTCCAATCGGCTCCTCATCTGTGCTCGATACTGGTCATGGATCACAATAGAAGCCTCATGGTCCAGAGTCAAACTGACCACGTCCTCCTCGAGCTCAGCTACTCGTGATGCCAACTGAGAAATAGCGATCTGGGATGCGGCTAACTGGTCCCGAGCATGATCACGGTCTACTGCTATCTGCCTGACCATCTCTCGGTTCCTCTCAGCCTCCAATCGATACTCTCCAGTCCTCTGATACTCATAAAAGTAGGCATCTCTCTCGGTCTCTAATAGATGAACTGCTCTGTTCGGGTAGGCATACCCGGGAAAGGCCTCCTGATGTGAATCCTGACTATGCTGCCTAATCCTCTGCCAATGATAGTATCTAGGACCCCCACTACGAGTAACAACTAAGGTCCTAGGAGGCTCGTACTGATCAAGCCACTCGATGCTATCAGAATGTGGAAACTCACCGTAGCCAGCCATTTTTACTCTAGAAAACACTTTACAAATTATTAGAATAAAGAAATTATAGTGAAATACTTTCTCTACCTAATGTTCAAGTTAAGTTCTCTATATCTAAACCCGATGCTCTGATACCACCTTAGCTGTAGCGCCCCTTAACACTACAACCCCGCACCGTAGTACTCCCCGAGTGGATGTGAGACCTAGCACTCGAGAAATACTCCGGCGAACGGACAAGACTATATAATATCAGAGTATGAAAATTAAATGCAATGGAAAAATAAACATGAGCAATAAAAGGGGACAATACATAACGAAACACATATTATTAAGTTGGATAAATAATTACAGCCATAGGTCTAACTTCACAGAAGAGTGCTTATTGCAAGATGTACATGCACTCGTGATCACTCTAATAACTGGAATGTGACACCTTAAAGCTTCAAGATACCTCTAAGGCGTCGCTGCGTAGATTCCTGAAATCCTGAATTAAAAGAGTAGGAGGGTTAGTCAAAATGACTAAGTGACGGGGGGTTTGAGATTTAGGATTATAAGTAAGATTTTGAAAGTGTTTTAACCAAGAAAGTCTTGGTTTGAAAGATATATACTATATAATAACAAATAAGTATATGACAATAATATCCGGTTCATATTTGTTTGAAATAGGAGTAAGGGGAATCTAGGTTATACTTTTAGAAAATCTATGAACCGTTTTTGGAAAAATGATTTTTGATGCCCGCAAGCTAGGCGTCTCCAACCTTGACTCCTTAAAAACCAAGATTATTTGTAACGACATTGATCAAGATGTCGTCACTCAATAAAAAGAAATACAACAATACCATCATTCTTCCTCCGGTGTCACCTCAGGGAGCTACCCCTAGTGACGATATACATGAATTTGGGAGGGACGTACCTTTTCCCGTCACTTGGTGTGGAATAACTAACCTCCAGTTAGACCACCACCAAGATCTAGTTGGCGGCTGGTATAATAGTAGACCTCGGCCCGTGCCTCTTGGACTACTACTTCTACCAAGACCACCGGGCCCATAGGAAAAATAATAATTTTACTTGCGAGACGAGAATATTTACCGGTAAGAAAGTATTAAGTACTTTCGGGTAAATATATATTATGGAATAATTAACAAGAATTATTTTCCCATGAAGGGAAGAATAACTTGAAAGGAAATTCAAGAAAATAAAGTAAAGTATTTTATCATGATTTCAGTTGAAAAGATTTAAAACCCTCACCGGTACCGAGATTTAAGTAGAACTGTGAGGATTCCACTCTTCGATCCTATTGTCGCCTGAAAGTAATAACTACTACTGACTTAGAACTAGGTTCTTAGTTCCTAACTAACTAATTGCACATAATATCATAATGAAATAATTAGAGAAGGTATACATTATGTAATGCGTTAAAGATTTCCCGGTAAACCCTAAATTCACCCGTTTAATTAATAAATTCAGGGTTTATGGGACCTTTAGCTAATCAAATATTTATTAACCATATTATAATTCTAATTATAAGGTTTGAAATGAAATTCAAGGTTTAATTTGACAATGTAGGTTTAATTTGACAATGTAGGTTTAACCCTATTTTATAATTATTTTTATAATAATTTCGAGAACATTTACTATTAAAAAGTCAAAATTACTATTAAAAACATTTACTATTCAATTTCATATGAATTAAACACTTTATAACACAAAATCAAACTCACACACATACACATACTAGTCACGGCACACACATGCACACACACACATCCGAGAACATTATGAACATGTTCTTGAGCTTATTTGAATATTCAAAGAGGGTGTGTAACATGTTCTATCACATTCATATTCATAACATAAGATTAAAGCATAATATAGCAAAATATATGAACTTTCTATGAAAAATAATTCTAAATAAATTACTCTAGGCATGAAGAAGATCAAAAGCTTTTAAATACATAATCACATTATATCATATCATAATTCATGTATTTAATTAAATAAAATTCCATAATGTACACACATTGTTATTTAAATTAACAATTATGCACATATTTCATAAAATAAATTCCTAAAGCATAATTTAATTAATCCTAGACATGTTACTATTATTATTATACTAAGAACATTATATAAAGTATGAAATAATAAAAGAAAAACATACCTTAGAGAGAGGGAGAGGGAATGGCGTGAGAATTGGGAGAGAAGAGAGTGATTTTTTGTGTTGATTTGTGAGGTATAAATGAGACTTAAGGGGGGTATTTATAGGTAGTCATGAGGGGTCTCTAAGCAATAAATGAAAATTTATGGAAGATGTGGTTGCTTATGATTTCAACAAATGCTTGGTAATAAATTTGGAGATGTGGTTAAATTACATTATGAACAAATGCTAGGTAATTAACTAAGAAATGTGGAGAAATTATGCTCATTTGTTTAATACTTCTAGGAGACCATGTGGTCATGGATGATGTCATTTTGATTAAAAATAAATGTAAAATAATATAAAATTTATTCAAGAGTCGAGAGGTAAAAGATTGAAGTAGTGAATTAATGAAAGAATGAGTGAAAAACGAGCTTCGTTTTGATTATAAATGTGGAATATTTAGAGTTTTCGTTTATAAATTATGAATATTAAAGATGATGAAAATCATAGAAAAATTATATAAACGAAGCTATGATAAAGTTTGGAGTTTGGAAAAATCATTATAATGTAGAGAAAAATTCAAGGATCGTTTCCAGTATAATTTCGACTCTTGAATAAAAGTTAATCGTTTAAAATAAAATGGTGATTCTTAAAAAGGAAAATATTTATAAAATATGCTATGGTGAAATCGAGTTTTTGGTAAATGCATGAAAATTCATAAAATAATTTAAGGGTCATTTTGATTATACTATTGAGTATAAAAAAGTAGATGAGTAGGGATTTATTGATGATCGAATCATAAGCTAGGGTTTTTGCCGGTTTTTGATACTACGGGAGTTAGGATGGGAATTATGGTTCACGAAGGGTATCACGATCCTCGAAATAATGTGAGGATTCTTTTGGTTACAATATTGGGTAGTGAAAGTATTTCGGGAATCGTAGGAATATTTTTGAGCTCTAGGGGTATTTTCGTAATTTCTAACCTAAAACTGTAGGAATGGGTTTTGAAGCATATGAAGGGATTTTAGGTGCTAGAAGGGAATGAATACAAGAATTCTAGGATTTTATGAAAAGAGTTTCAAGGTACGAGTTAAATAGAGAAAATAATTGAATCTACGAACATTTAATTAAATTATAACACATAAAAGCACATAAGTCACATAAAATGCAATGCATGAAGGGAATTAGTAAGGATCGAGGCTATAAACATTTCCTGAGTGACCCTTTACTTATCTTTCTCGACTTGGCCCTGAGTAGGGCTATTGCAGAAGGAATCGAACCCTGCTTGATATGGTTCGTTCCATGATGAGTTTCACTGACTTACCACCTTCTTTCTGGGGTTATGCCCTAGAACGTGCAGCAAAGATTTTGAATCTAGTTCCTTCTAAGTCAGTCCCCAAAACGCCCTATGAAATGTGGCATGGTAAAATCCCTAGTTATTCTTACTTAAGAATTTGGGGTTGTCCTGCTTACGTGAAGAGGACAGTGGGAGACAAGTTAGAATCTCGTTCTAACTTATGCTACTTTGTAGGTTATCCTAAGGAATCCATAGGATACTACTTCTATGATCAATCTGAGCAAAAGGAGTTCGTTTCCAGCAATGCCACTTTTCTGGAGGGACCGTTCCTTAAAGAAAAGAAAGGCAAGATCATAGAATTGGAAGAAGTACAAGGTGATCTCACACCACCCACTAAAGAAGCGTCCCCTTCTGATGAACTACAACCAATCGCGAATTTCGATACACACGTAAATCCTCCTCTAAGGCGTTTTGAACGTACTCCTAGACAGCCGGAGAGATGGTATGTATTCTTCCATGAAATCTCTCAAAAGGATAATGATCCTTTAACATATGAGGAGGCACTTTTAGATTCTGACTCTGAACAGTGAATAGAAGCCATGAAATCTGAAATGGATTCCATGAACTCCAACCAAGTTTGGACCTTGGTAGATTTGCCTGATGGGGTTAAACCCATAGGTTGTAAATGGATCTTTAAGAGAAAGCTTGGAGTTGATGGAAGCATTGCAGCCTACAAAGCAAGACTGGTTGCAAAAGGATTCACTCAAAGACCCGCCGTAGACTTTGACGAAACCTTTTCACCAGTTGCAATGCAAAAGTCTATTCGGATCATGCTTACCATTACTGCGTATTATGACTACGAGATATGGCAAATGGATGTGAAAATTGCCTTTCTCAATGGTGACATTGATAAAGACATTTATATGGAACAACCCATAGGTTTCACATTCAGTGGGAGTGAGCAAAATGTTTGCAAACTCCAAAGATCAATATAAAGATTGAAACAGGCTTCTAGGAATTGGAATATTCGATTTGATGAATCAGTCAAAGCGTTTGGCTTCATTCAAATTTCGAATGAATCATGTGTGTATAGAAAGGAATTGGAGACCTCAGTGCAATTCTTAGTACTTTATGTAGATGACATCCTTCTTATTGGGAATTCGAAGGATGGTATGAAAGTGACTAAGTTATGGTTATCGAACTAATTCGAGATGAAAGATCTTAGTGATGCGTCCTATATCCTTGGAATTAAAATCTGTCGAGATAGATCTAGAAGGTTAATAGGACTATCACAGTCGATGTATATTGACAAAGTATTGAAGAGATTCAATATGGAGTCAGCAAAGGTTAAAAACCTTACTATGAGTGTAGGAACATGTCTTTCCAAGAAGATGTGTCCTAAGACTAACCTTCAGAAGGAAAGAATGACTCATACACCTTATGCATCAGCAATAGGTAGCATAATGTATGCAATGTTATGTACTCGACCGGATGTGGCTTATGCACTTAGTGTAACAAGTCGTTTCCAATCTGACCCTGGAGATAGTCACTAGGTTGCCGTGAAGAATATTCTTAAATACTTGAAAAGTACTAAAGATTTATTCTTAGTTTACGGATGTCAGAAAGATCTTACTGTCGAAGGATACTGCGAAGCAAGCTTTGCATCTGACTTAGATGATTTTAAGTCAATATCAGGACACATTTTCTGCCTGAACGGCGGAGCAGGGAGTTGGAAGAGTTCCAAGCAAACTACCACTGCAGATTCGATCACTGAGGCCGAATACCTAGCTGCAAATGATGTAGCTAAGGAAGGTGTTTGCATTAGAAACTTCATTGAAGAATTGAATGTTGTTCCTAGCATGAAAGACCCCATTACTGTGTTTTGTGACAACACTGGGGCGGTTGCTCAAGTAAGAGAACCAAGATCTCACCAACGGACCAAGCACATTATGAGAAAGTATCACCTAATCCGTGATATTATCAAAAGAGGAGATGTGCAAATTGAGAGGGTCGCATCAGTAGAGAACGTGGCAGATCCACTTACTAAACCCCTTAGTCGAGAAGCTTTCCAAGGTCATCTTGAGAAGATGGGACTTGGAGTAGCTTTAGAATGGCTTTGACGGGCAAGTGGGAGATTGTTAGGAATATTTCCCTAGAAAGCCGATTGTATATCCGCTTTGTGCTTTCCTTATTGTAATCACAGACAATCTTTGAATAATATATCGAATAAAGGCAACACTTCTTTATATGCTCTTGTTTGGTATGCGTTTACTTTAGCTGTGCATGTATGAGAACTCCCCTAATCCTGATGACTTTAGGACTCTACCATTTAGGCGAAATGGTTCATGAAACGAGCCCTATTTCACATAAGTCATGATTAGTAAAATACTCCAAGCCGATGAGTCCTACCGACAGTGGGAGTGTCAACCTGACTCCTCTAAGGCTTGCTTGTGGGATCACGCCCTTAAGAAGGACCACCTTGTTTCATGTAGGTGAAAAGTGTATAGTTGATACGTGCGTGATACATGAGGGTGCTTGCTTTAATAAGTAAGTTCATTGAGATGCCCCGTGTGAGAACATTCCTAAATGGGAAAGGAAGTTTCTATTTCAGGAAATAGAAACTTCCAGATTAGGAAATATCTCACGAGTCATTGATGTGATTAATTGATCCTTAGACTTGAGGTTCCTTGTCACTTTATGAGTTAACTCTGTAGTCTTAGGTATAAGCTTTAAAGGGTGTCACCTTAGACAACTGATTCAAGGCTTATGTTGGGGCTGCACAAGTGATTCATGAAAGTGAATGAGAATCAAGAAAGGACTTATACTTGCATTTACAAGGTGATCTCTTATTGTGTAAGTCATTCATATGCCATATGGAGTCCTTGGCCAAGGCAGTAGATCAAGATATCAAGAAAAAGGTTTCTTGGATTGAGATCAAATGGATATGAAATGCACTTAGTCTTAGGGTTCTGATTATTCCCTTACCCTAGATCTTGGTTGAGAGATAGTAAGTAGAAGGATTGTATCTCACATGAATCAATGACTTAAAGGTTCTGTCGAATCCGAGCATTCCAATTCAGCTAGGGGTTAAACACCTGTTGCTAGACTATGGTCGTTTAATCTGTAGACTGATTAATTAATTAGTGAATTAATTAATTAGGGTCACCGCTAATTGAATTGAGAACCTAGAGGGTCACACACAACAACTTGGTTACATGAGTTAAGGCTTTAAAATGATTAAACGAGTTAATCGGGCCTAGAGGGTTCCACACGTGTGAAACCACACGTGTGGGTCACGTGAGTGACACGTGTCCCACACGTGAGTATATATATATATATATGTTGTATGTATATATTAAATAATTAAATGTGTTAATTATTTAATAGACTTTGGTTTAATTTTGAATTAAAAAGAAAGTCTAATTTTGGAGAAAAATAATCTAGTTAATTAATTATGATTAATTAGATAAAATAAGTTATTTATTTTAAATAAATAAAGTATAAAATTATCCAAAAATAGTTTGGATATTTTAGCTCTCTTAAAAGTTGATTTGAATTAGAATTCAAAGTCAAGGTTGGAAAATACTTGATGATCAAGTAATAGGAGAGAGAGAGACTAAAACCCTAGTCCATAAGGACTAGGAATTTCTGCCACTCCCCTCTTATAAATAGGGGAGCTCGAGCTCCCCTTAGAGCGAATTGACAATTTTTTTGGTTCATGTGTTGAACACTATCCTTTCTCCAAGATCAAATAAACCCTAGCTTAAGCCTAAACACTAACTAGAGAACTAGCATCCTTACTAGTTAGATTGTGATCAAGTTGGTGGACTATCTCTAGAGAGCTTCAAGTTAGAAGTTTGAAGATTCGAGCTTTACCAAGGAGAGGGGATCAAGCCGCGAGAAGAGCGTTCTTGGGTGGGGTGAAACGCTTCAAGAAAGACAATTTAGAAAGTAAGTTTCTAATCCCTACGAATTTGGTCACACGGTTGCGAGTCCTAGATCCTTTTGTTGAAAAAATTTTTAAATTCCGCTGCTTTTCTGATTCCGTTTTCCAACACCGGGTCTCCCTTACCCACAACTCCGGGGCCCATCACACGGATAAACAGACATATATCGGATACTTAACCCGCCACACATAGACAGACAGACATATCTCATGCATATTGTGCTTATCATATCACACGTACATATCACACCCACTGACCTCGAAATCATAACAGAACTGATACAAAGCATACATAGGCTCATACATAGCGTTTCGTAATTTTCAAATCAAATCATATGACAAAACCAGCAAAATACGTACTTCGCACATATCTACATATACATAAGGCTTATAAACCGCATGCTTTCGAAAACGAGCACGTTGCAATAGGGTATAACTATATCCTAACCTCAACTGGTACTAAACAGAGCCAAAGACACAGCAAATGGTCCACCCCGGAACCTGCACGACCCACTAGTCACCACCCCGGGTGCACCTGAACTAGCTAAACACACAAAACACAACACATGGCTCAGACAGACTCAAACAACCACATAGAGACGCACGGTGCATGCTCAATCACTTAAGAAATACAATCACATAAGCAGGGTTCAAATTCCTATCAATTACTTACAGAACAAATCATTATAAAGTTCAGAGAAATCATATTGCATATTAGGACACGTTTATGTACACAATTAATGCAAACAATAGAAATAGAAAGATAAAGCAATCTAAATTATTATATATTAATCTACTTAACGCATATCCAATTCATACTTATGCAATTAAATCATTTCTTATCTCCAAGGGTGGCCAATTAAATCATACATAACATGGTAAACTATTTCTACGTTATCAAGAATAACATGCTCGATTTCAAAGGGCAAGGATCGGATAAATCAAAGCAAACAATTTCATATAATTCATATATCGCTCAAAAGGCACATTTAATTAAGTAATTAAACTTTAAATTACAAAAGTTCCAAGTTTAATTATCTACGGGATAATAACTCATTTCCACGTAGTCATGAATAGCATATTTGTTTACCAAGTAGCGAGGATTAATTAATTCAAGTCGAATAATTTCATATATTGTATACTTAATTCATATTTCAGAGAACAAATTCAATGGACAAGGTTTATTTAATTAAGTCAAACAAATTCATATTGTTCCCAAAATTACACGAAAATCCCTTCAAGTTAGACAAATAGCTCAAATACGAAATATTGAAATTCAAATTGCAAATCAGAGCATCAATATATATATTTAATAATTCATTTAATGCATGATTTCGTATACATGGGAATTCATATTGATCGACAAATCAAGCAATTAACAATTTATCGCAATTAAAACAATTAATTTTAAATATTCAAATTACACAAAATAAATCACAACAAATCAACCGGGCATCCGATTGACGAACGAAAAATGGCATTGGACTCACCATAACGAGGCAGACAAACTATCCGAAGCTCGGCGGAGCGCCGCCACCGGAACAGTGGCGGGCTGCCGCTCAGTCGCCATCGGAGTAAGCCGGAAAAATCCCGAAAAATCACCCGTGCAAGGATTCCTCGTGCTCAATCCAATTCCTTGATCAATTTATGCAAATTCCAAGCCAAATGTCTCCAATTTCAAATCCAAGAATACGAAAACCCTAAAATCTTCAAACTCAAATTACTTCCAAATCGGTGAACCAAAATGCGATCCGTAAAAGGCATTGTCTTACCCGTGGCGAGCTCTTCGAAAGCCCTAAAGTAGCTCGCCGAAAAAATCCTCGGAGCTAGCGCCGCCGTTGCACCGCCACTGTGCCGCCGTGATCCACCGCCAAATGGCCGAATCACGAGTCGTGTGATCAAAGGCCACTAGTTCTCGTCGTTCCGAACAACTTTCGTGAAGATCCCAAGGCCAAAAGATGGTCGGAAAAGGCCCCCGTTGGCTGCCAAAGTTTCTGCCGCCGGAACCACCACCTACGGCCAAAATTGGATGAAATCGATGCCGGAAATGGAATCAGGGGGTCGAAAAAAGGTAGGAACCACCTTGAACCGTCCGAAAGAGTCACCAGAAAGCAACGAAAAGCGCCGCTACAGTGCCTCGCCACCGACGCCGCGAGCTTCAGGTGGCGCGTGAGGCCCAACTGCCGGCCCGATGGCGGCGCCGCTTACGTCAGATGAAGCGCCGGGAGGTCTAGTTTCTAGGTGTATGGCGCGTGTCACTGGAAGTCCGCCGGAGATCGCCTCTAATGGGCGGCGAAGCCGAGGCCCGCCACCACCCTCCGCCGTCGATCGTCGTTTGGTCGAGATCTTGGTACGGTTGTGACCTCGTCGTCGAGCTCGTCGAAATGGACTATTGGTTCGTCGAAATCCGTCGAGAAACGAGTGAGTTTCGGGTAGTGTGTGAAATGTGAACAGTGCTGAATCGCGGGAGAAGAGAGAGAGACTGAAGTCTGCTGTGCTTTGGCACGAAAAACGAGGATCCGGGTATAAATCTTGGGTCCTCGTACACAAAAACAGTCAGAAGAACGGGCTAACGAAGTCGGAATGGGGCAAACTCAGAGTCTATGGACTCGTCTCGATGCCCCGAACGCGTTGTAGGGGTCAAAATGGTCAAAATCTCGTTCGAATGATAAATGACCGAAAAACCCCTAAAAAGAGAAAATTACAAAAAGGCCCCTAAACTCTAAAAGAGTTCAAAGTAGGGCCACGCAAAACATAAAATCACACAATTAAACACGTAAAAAGGGTAAAACGTGGCGTAGCTTATAAGTCGGACGAGCGGGATGTTACAAACTCCTCTCCTTCAAAAGGACTTGTCCTCAGGTCCTAAGGTCGGATCTTGAACGACGCTGAAACGAATTCCACTTCAAGCTTCCGCTGAGCAACTCTGATCTAGGCAAACTGCAATCTCTGCAGAATACTTCTCCATTAGTTGGCATCAACTCCCTTCATATTGACTCGTTGTCATAGAGGTCCCACTGAGCACTTGACCGTTGGTCACTTCAAGCTCATTTGATCACCACTAGGCCACTGTACCCAAAGCTTGATACCGTCACGTCCTCATTGCTTGCAAACTGTCGTCTGGCCAGAAGTAACGCAACCGCAACAAACAAGAGAGAGAATCCCATCTCTCGACACGCAAGCGAAGGAACCCCGTCCCTCGGCACACAAAAGAGAAAACCCCGTTTCTCAGCACACAAAAGAAAGAACCCCGTCTCTCAGGCACACAATTGAGAGAACCCCGTCTCTCAAGCACAGCATCGAGAGAACCCCGTCTCTCAACCTAAGTCTGATTGATTCCACATCTCTCAGACAATCTAGTTTGAGAAAATCCAGCATTTCTCAAACCCTAAATCCAAGGGAATCCAGCATCCCTCGAATACCTAAGTACAAGAGAATCCAACATCTCTAGTGTACAAAACTCAGAAAGAATCCAACATCTTTCTATCACACAAATAGAGAGAATCCTGCATCTCCCTAGCACACGAAAATAGAGAGAAATAAATCTCCCTTTCATTCAAGCATATAAGCAGAGTTAGGATATCACAACAGTTAACACATATCATACTTAGCAAATATATCACGTAACAACAACAATTAATTGTTGGAAAACACGAATCAGAAAGCAGCGGAATTTAAAAATTTTTCCCAATAAAAAGGATCTGGAACTCGTAATCGTGTAACCAAATTCGTAAAGATAGAAAACTTACTTTTCCTTTGTTCTTTCTTGAAGCGTTTCAAGCCACCCAATAACGCTCTTCTCGCGGCTTGATCCCCTCTCCATGGTAAAGCTTGAATCTTCAAACTTCTAACTTGAAGTCTCTAGAGAAAGTCCACCAACTTGATCACAATCTAACTAGTAAGGATGCTAGTTCTCTAGTTAGTGTTTAGGCTTAACCTAGGGTTTAATTTAATCTTGGAGAAAGGAAGGTGTTCAACACATGAACCAAAAGAATTGCCAATTAGAGTGTATGTGAACAGTGCTGAATCGCGGGAGAAGAGAGAGAGACTGAAGTCTGCTGTGCTTTGGCACGAAAAACGAGGATCCGGGTATAAATCTTGGGTCCTCGTACACAAAAACAGTCAGAAGAACGGGCTAACGAAGTCGGAATGGGGCAAACTCAGAGTCTATGGACTCGTCTCGATGCCCCGAACGCGTTGTAGGGGTCAAAATGGTCAAAATCTCGTTCGAATGATAAATGACCGAAAAACCCCTAAAAAGAGAAAATTACAAAAAGGCCCCTAAACTCTAAAAGAGTTCAAAGTAGGGCCACGCAAAACATAAAATCACACAATTAAACACGTAAAAAGGGTAAAACGTGGCGTAGCTTATAAGTCGGACGAGCGGGATGTTACAAACTCCTCTCCTTCAAAAGGACTTGTCCTCAGGTCCTAAGGTCGGATCTTGAACGACGCTGAAACGAATTCCACTTCAAGCTTCCGCTGAGCAACTCTGATCTAGGCAAACTGCAATCTCTGCAGAATACTTCTCCATTAGTTGGCATCAACTCCCTTCATATTGACTCGTTGTCATAGAGGTCCCACTGAGCACTTGACCGTTGGTCACTTCAAGCTCATTTGATCACCACTAGGCCACTGTACCCAAAGCTTGATACCGTCACGTCCTCATTGCTTGCAAACTGTCGTCTGGCCAGAAGTAACGCAACCGCAACAAACAAGAGAGAGAATCCCATCTCTCGACACGCAAGCGAAGGAACCCCGTCCCTCGGCACACAAAAGAGAAAACCCCGTTTCTCAGCACACAAAAGAAAGAACCCCGTCTCTCAGGCACACAATTGAGAGAACCCCGTCTCTCAAGCACAGCATCGAGAGAACCCCGTCTCTCAACCTAAGTCTGATTGATTCCACATCTCTCAGACAATCTAGTTTGAGAAAAACCAGCATTTCTCAAACCCTAAATCCAAGGGAATCCAGCATCCCTCGAATACCTAAGTACAAGAGAATCCAACATCTCTAGTGCACAAAACTCAGAAAGAATCCAACATCTTTCTATCACATAAATAGAGAGAATCCTGCATCTCCCTAGCACACGAAAATAGAGAGAAATAAATCTCCCTTTCATTCAAGCATATAAGCAGAGTTAGGATATCACAACAGTTAACACATATCATACTTAGCAAATATATCACGTAACAACAACAATTAATTGTTGGAAAACACGAATCAGAAAGCAGCGGAATTTAAAAATTTTTCCCAACAAAAAGGATCTGGAACTCGCAATCGTGTAACCAAATTCGTAAAGATAGAAAACTTACTTTTCCTTTGTTCTTTCTTGAAGCGTTTCAAGCCACCCAAGAACGCTCTTCTCGCGGCTTGATCCCCTCTCCTTGGTAAAGCTCGAATCTTCAAACTTCTAACTTGAAGTCTCTAGAGAAAGTCCACCAACTTGATCACAATCTAACTAGTAAGGATGCTAGTTCTCTAGTTAGTGTTTAGGCTTAACCTAGGGTTTAATTTAATCTTGGAGAAAGGAAGGTGTTCAACACATGAACCAAAAGAATTTCCAATTAGCTCTAAAGGGGAGCATGAGCTCCCCTATATATAGGAAAGGGGAGGGGCGGCGAAATCCTTGTCCTCATAGGCAAGGGTTTTGGTTCCTCTCTCCTATTACTTGATCTTCAAGTAATTTCCAACTTTGACTTTGAATTCTAATTCAAGTCAACTTTTAAGAGAGCTAAAAATATCCAAACTATTTTTGGATAATTTTATACTTTATTTATTATAAAATAAATAACTTATTTTTATCTAATTAATTAATTCGTAATTAATTAACTAGATTATTTTCTCCAAAATAAGACTTTCTTTTTAATTCAAAATTAAACCAAAGTCTATTAAATAATTAACACATTTAATTATTTAATACATATATATATATTCACACGTGTGTGACACGTCTCACAGTAACACGTGTCACTCACGTGAGCCACACGTGTGATTTCACACGTGTGGAACCCTCTTGGCCCGATTAACTCGTTTAATCATTTTCAAGCCTCAACTCATGTAACCAAGTTGTTGTGTGTGACCCTCTAGGTTCTCAATTCAATTAGCAGTGACCCCAATTAATTAATTCACTAATTAATTAGTCAGTCCACAGATTAAACGACCATAGTCTAGCAACAGGTGTTTAACCCCTAGCTGAATTGGAATGTTCGGATTCGACAGAACCTTTAAGTCATTGATTCATGCGAGATACAATCCTCCTACTTACTATCTCTCAACCAAGATCTAGGGCAAGGGAATAATCAGAACCCTAATAATCCGGTCTTAAAGCTAAGTGCATTTCATATCCATTTGATCTCAATCCAAGAAACCCTTTTCTTGATGTCTTGATCTACTGCCTTGGCCAAGGACTTCATATGGCATATGAATGACTTACACAATAAGAGATCACCTTGCAAATGCAAGTGTAGGTCCTATCTTGATTCTAATTCACTTTCATGAGTCACTTGTGCAGCCCCAGCATAAGCCTTGAATCAGTTGTCTAAGGCGAAACCCTTTAAAGCTTATACCTAAGACTACAGAGTTAACTCATAAAGTGACAAGGAACCTCAAGTCTAAGGATCAATTAATCACATCAATGACTCGTGAGATATTTCCTAATCTGGAAGTTTCCATTTCCTGAAATAGAAACTTCCTTTCCCATTTAGGAATGTTCTCACACGGGGCACCTCAGTGAACTTACTTATTAAAGTAAGCACCCTCATGTATCACGCACGTATCAACTATACACTTTCCACCTCCATGAAACAAGGTGGTCCTTCTTAAGGGCGTGATCCCACAAGCAAGCCTTAGAGGAGTCAGGTTGACACTCCCACTGTCTGTAGGACTCATCGGCTTGGAGCATTTTACTAATCATGACTTATGTGATATAGGGCTCGTTTCATGAACCATTTCACCTAAATGGTAGAGTCCTAAAGTCATCAGGATTAGGGGAGTTCTCATACATGCACAGCTAAAGTAAACGCATACCAAACAAGAGCATATAAAGAAGTGTTGCCTTAATTCGTTATTTCATTCAAAGATTGTCTGTGATTACAATAAGGAAAAGCACAAAGCGGATATACAATCGGCTTTCTAGGGCACTATTCCTAACAATCTCCCACTTGCCCGTCAAAGCCATTCTAAAGCTATTCTAAGTCCCATCTTCTGAAGATGACCTTGGAAAGCTTCTCGACTAAGGGGTTTAGTAAGTGGATCTGCCACGTTCTCTGCTGATGTGACCCTCTCAATTTGCACATCTTCTGTTTTGATAATATCACGGATTAGGTGATACTTCCTCATAATGTGCTTGGTCCGTTGGTGAGATCTTGGTTCTCTTGCCTGAGCAACCGCCCCAGTGTTGTCACAGAACACAGTAATGGGGTCTTTCATGCTAGGAACAACATTCAACTCTTGAATGAAGCTTCTAATCCAAACACCTTCCTTAGCTGCATCATTTGCAGCTAAGTATTCGGCCTCAGTGGTCGAATCTGCAGTGGTTGTTTGCTTGGAACTCTTCCAACTCACTGCTCCGCCGTTCAGGCAGAAAATGTATCCTGACATTGACTTAAAATCATCTAAGTCAGATGCAAAGCTTGCATCGCAGTATCCTTCGACAGTAAGATCTTTCTGACCTCCGTAAACTAAGAATAAATCTTTAGTAATTTTCAAGTACTTAAGAATATTCTTCACGGCAGCCCAGTGACCATCTCCAGGGTCAGATTGGAAACGACTTGTCACACTAAGTGCATAAGCCACATCCGGTCGAGTACATAACATTGCATACATTATGCTACCTATTGCTGACGCATAAGGTGTATGAGTCATTCTCTCCTTCTCAAGGTTAGTCTTAGGACACATCTTCTTTGAAAGACATGTTCCTACACTCATAGGAAGGTTCTTAACCTTTGCTGACTCCATATTGAATCTCTTCAATACTTTGTCAATGTACATCGACTGTGATAGTCCTATTAACCTTCTAGATCTATCTCTATAGATTTTAATTCGAAGGATATAGGACGCATCACCAAGATCTTTCATCTCGAATTAGTTCGATAACCATAACTTAGTCACTTTCATGTCATCCCTCGAATTCCCAATAAGAAGGATGTCATCAACATAAAGTACTAAGAATTGTACTGAGGTCTCCAATTCCTTTCTATACACACATGATTCATTCGAAATTTGCATGAAGCCAAACGCTTTGACTGATTCATCAAATTGAATGTTCCAATTCCTAGAAGCCTATTTCAATCCATAGATTGATCTTTGGAGTTTGCAAACCTTTTGCTCACTCCCACTGAATGTGAAATCTATGGGTTGCTCCATATAAATGCCTTTGTCAATGTCACCATTGAGAAAGGCAGTTTTCACATCCATTTGCCATATCTCATAGTCATAATATGCAGCAATGGCAAGCATGATTCGAATGGACTTTTGCATTGCAACTGGTGAAAAGGTTTCGTCAAAGTCCACGCCGGGTCTTTGAGTGAATCCTTTTGCAACCAGTCTTGCTTTGTAGGCTGCAATGCTTCCATCAACTCCAAGCTTTCTCTTAAAGATCCATTTGCAACCTATGGGTTTGACCCCATCAGGCAAATCTACCAAGGTCCAAACTTGGTTGGAGTTCATGGAGTCCATTTCGGATTTCATGGCTTCTATCCACTGTTCAGAGTCAGAATCTGAAAGTGCCTCCTCATATGTTGAAGGATCATTATCCTTTTTGAGAGATTTCATGGAAGAATCCATACCATCTCTCCGACTATCTAGGAGTGCGTTCAGAACGCCTTAGAGGAGGATTTACATGTGTATCGAAATTCGTGATTGGTTGTGGTTGATCAGAGTGGGACGTTTCTTCAGTGGTTGGTATGGGGTCACTTTGTACTTCTTCTAATTCTATGATCTTGCCTTTCTTTTCTTTAAGGAACGGTTCCTCAAGAAAAGTGGCATTTCTGGAAACAAACACCTTTTGCTCAGATTGATCATAGAAGTAGTATCCTATGGATTCCTTAGGATAACCTACAAAGTAGCATAAGTTAGAACGAGATTCTAACTTATCTCCCACTGTCCTCTTCACGTAAGCAGGACAACCCCAAATTCTTAAGTAAGAATAACTAGGGATTTTACCATGCCACATTTCATAGGGCGTCTTGGGGACTGACTTAGAGGGAACTAGATTCAGAATCTTTGCTGCACTTTCTAGGGCATAACCCCAGAAAGAAGGTGGTAAGTCAGTGAAACTCATCATGGAACGAACCATATCAAGTAAGGTTCGATTCCTTCTCTCGGAAACTCCATTAAGCTGAGGAGTTCCCGGAGGAGTCTACTGAGAGATAATCCCATTATCTTTGAGATGATTAAGGAATTCTTCACTAAGATACTCGCCTCCTCGATCAGATCGAAGTGCTTTGATCTTGTGACCAGTTTGGTTCTCAACCTCCTTTTGAAATTCTAAGAATTTCTCAAAAGCTTTAGATTTATACTTCATTAAGTATACATAACCATACCGACTAAAGTCATCAGTAAAGGTTATGAAGTACTGATGATTGTTTCTAGTGCTTACACTAAGCGGTCCACAAATATCAGTATGGATCAAATCCAAGACCTCAGTGGCACGTTCCACAGTTCCTTTAAAAGGAACTTTGGACATTTTTCCTTTGAGACAGGATTCGCAAGAAGTTAACTCGTTAAGGTAATTTTCAGAGAATGATCCTAAAGTGTTTATCTTGCTAATTCTGTTTTTGGAAATGTGTCCTAATCTAGCGTGCCATAAGGGAGCTGAAACTTTGTCATCTCTCTTACGCTTTGTTTCTCGTTGTATATTCATAATATTGATATTTTGAGTTAGATAAAGTCCATTACATAGAGTACCGATGTGAACGGAAGAGTTGTTCCGTTTGATAAAGTATTTACCATTCTTAATATAAGTTTCATAACCTTCACAATCTAATATTGGAACTGAAATTATATTACGAATAATGCTCGGTACATAAAGGACTTTATTTAAGACTAACTCAAAACTACCTAAATCTAATCTAATTGTGCCTAAAGCTCGAGCTTCAACGTTTGAGCCATCGCTGATCTTCAAGACACATTCTCCTTCTTTGAGTTGTTGGACTTCACTTAGCATCTGTACATCATTACAGATATGAGTTCCACAACCGGTATCAAGTACCCAAGAACTAGAATTAATAGAAAGATTTACTTCAACGAGAAAGATACCTTTCTTTAGAGTAGCCTTGTACTTTGGGCAGTTTCTCCTCCAATGTCCCGCTTTGCCACAATGGAAGTAAACATCCTCTTTCTGATCACGCTTCTTCTTTTGGGCCTTCCCCTTCGAAATGCCACCAGTGGGCCTAAGGGGTTTCTTCTTCTTCTTTTGGGCTTTCTTGCCCTTACCTTTAGAAGGCCCAGAAGAGGAAGATGGAGCATTCACCATCAAAACCTTATTGTCCTTCTTGATCGTGCTTTCAGCAGTCACAAGCTGACTAATCAACTCAGCTACAGTAGCACCAGCATGATTCATGTTGAAGTTAAGGACAAATGGGTTGAACGATGGTGGGAGCGAAGCTAGCAACAAGTCCACTGAAAGCTCATCTTTCAGCGGCATGTCCATGGAAGCAAGTTTCTCAGTAAGGGCAAGAAACTTGAGTCCATATTCATGGACACTTGAACCTTCCCTCATTCTCAAGTGGAACAATTCCTTTGAAGTGTTATACCTTGTAACACGTTCATGAGGGCGTAAAGTTGCTCTAAGTGGTTGTAAATCTCCCAAGCAAATTCCATGGCCTCATGTTGCCTTTGCAAGTCTGGAGACATGTTAGCCAACATAAGGCAACGGGCTTGGAGATTATCATCCTTCCACTTCTGAATCGCGTCCCGCTCGGCCCGAGTGGGAGCCTCCCCTTCGGGACTAGGGATGATAATCCCCTGGGGCGCGCGAGCCCTGTCGGGCGACGGTGGGCGATGGGCGGCCAGTCTCGGCGCGCCCGGAAGGCTCCCGCACAGGGGTGCGGGAGGTGCTGGGCGGCTGCCCTGCGCACGCCTAGGACAGGCGGGCGGTGGCGCGAGAAGCCCGCGCGCGCGACGCCTTCTCACGCGGGGTTTCGCGTGTTCGTCGTGATCCGGTTTTTCGTTTCGTGTTTTCGTTCAAAAGCAAAACCAATCCAAGAAATCCAATAACAGTTTATACAGTTTCAAATCTAAAATTGTTTTCAAAAATTAAATTTTTCAAAAACCAATTTTCAGAAACTTTCAGGAAAAAATTACAGTTTCGTAATTCAGGCTTTCTAAAACAATTACAAATACTCAATCGCATCAAGCCTAAAAATATCTACCAAATTCAGAATAATTGAGACGAATCAGAAACACGATTAACGAGGTGGCTCTGATACCACTTGTTGGAAAACACGAATCAGAAAGCAGCGGAATTTAAAAATTTTTCCCAACAAAAAGGATCTGGAACTCGCAATCGTGTAACCAAATTCGTAAAGATAGAAAACTTACTTTTCTTTTGTTCTTTCTTGAAGCGTTTCAAGCCACCCAAGAACGCTCTTCTCGCGGCTTGATCCCCTCTCCTTGGTAAAGCTCGAATCTTCAAACTTCTAACTTGAAGTCTCTAGAGAAAATCCACCAACTTGATCACAATCTAACTAGTAAGGATGCTAGTTCTCTAGTTAGTGTTTAGGCTTAACCTAGGATTTAATTTAATCTTGGAGAAAGGAAGGTGTTCAACACATGAACCAAAAGAATTGCCAATTAGCTCTAAAGGGGAGCATGAGCTCCCCTATATATAGGAAAGGGGAGGGGCGGCCGAAATCCTTGTCCTCATAGGCAAGGGTTTTGGTTCCTCTCTCCTATTACTTGATCTTCAAGTAATTTCCAACTTTGACTTTGAATTCTAATTCAAGTCAACTTTTAAGAGAGCTAAAAATATCCAAACTATTTTTGAATAATTTTATACTTTATTTATTATAAAATAAATAACTTATTTTTATCTAATTAATTAATTAGATTATTTTCTCCAAAATAAGACTTTCTTTTTAATTCAAAATTAAACCAAAGTCTATTAAATAATTAACACGTTTAATTATTTAATACATATAAATATAATATATATATATTCACACGTGTGTGACACGTCTCACAGTGATACGTATCACTCACGTGAGCCACACGTGTGATTTCACACGTGTGGAACCCTCTTGGCCCGATTAACTCGTTTAATCATTTTCATGCCTCAACTCATGTAACCAAGTTGTTGTGTGTGACCCTCTAGGTTCTCAATTCAATTAGCAGTGACCCCAATTAATTAATTCACTAATTAATTAATCAGTCCACAGATTAAACGACCATAGTCTAGCAACAGGTGCTTAACCCCTAGCTGAATTGGAATGTTCGGATTCGACAGAACCTTTAAGTCATTGATTCATGCGAGATACAATCCTCCTACTTACTATCTCTCAACCAAGATCTAGGGGAAGGGAATAATCAGAACCCTAATAATCCAGTCTTAAAGC
Source organism: Lantana camara (assembly GCA_037501455.1). Lineage (NCBI taxonomy): Eukaryota > Viridiplantae > Streptophyta > Magnoliopsida > Lamiales > Verbenaceae > Lantana > Lantana camara. The sequence continues at coordinate 95,867,386 of CM074861.1, forward strand.
TAAATGCATTTCATATCCATTTGATCTCAATCCAAGAAACCCTTTTCTTGATGTCTTGATCTACTGCCTTGGCCAAGGACTCCATATGGCATATGAATGACTTACACAATAAGAGATCACCTTGCAAATGCAAGTGTAGGTCTTATCTTGATTCTCATTCACTTTCATGAGTCACTTGTGCAGCCCCAGCATAAGCCTTGAATCAGTTGTCTAAGGCGAAACCCTTTAAAGCTTATACCTAAGACTACAGAGTTAACTCATAAAGTGACAAGGAACCTCAAGTCTAAGGATCAATTAATCACATCAATGACTCGTGAGATATTTCCTAATCTGGAAGTTTCCATTTCCTGAAATAGAAACTTCCTTTCCCATTTAGGAATGTTCTCATACGGGGCACCTCAGTGAACTTACTTATTAAAGTAAGCACCCTCATGTATCACGCACGTATCAACTATACACTTTCCACCTCCATGAAACAAGGTGGTCCTTCTTAAGGGCGTGATCCCACAAGCAAGCCTTAGAGGAGTCAGGTTGACACTCCCACTGTCTGTAGGACTCATCGGCTTGGAGCATTTTACTAATCATGACTTATGTGATATAGGGCTCGTTTCATGAACCATTTCACCTAAATGGTAGAGTCCTAAAGTCATCAGGATTAGGGGAGTTCTCATACATGCACAGCTAAAGTAAACGCATACCAAACAAGAGCATATAAAGAAGTGTTGCCTTAATTCGTTATTTCATTCAAAGATTGTCTGTGATTACAATAAGGAAAAACACAAAGCGGATATACAATCGGCTTTCTAGAGCACTATTCCTAACATTAATTAAGTAAACGATGCATGTATGCTCGTGCCATGAATGCTTAGTGTGTCGTTCACCGTGGTGTTTGAAATCTTGACTATAATGTTGCAATGATGTCATGGAAGCTGGTTAAATTGTTGGTATTGCAGTCCTGCAATTAAAACACTAAAGTTGGTGCATGAGGGTTAGATGTGCAAATGAAATGCGACACTTAAGTCATGCAAGCACAACAATAAAAGCAATTAAGGCCACATTGATAAAATGTTGCACAATCATAATCATATTGCGCACTTAGTCACATAACTCAATACAATTCAAACTGAGGAAGCAAAATTACAGGCCAAACGGATGCAATGCGCACATATTCCTATGCCGTACGACCTAGACTGACACGACACGACTCCAGAGCACCGGTTCTGAACCTGGTAGCTCTGATACCACTCAAGATGTAGCGCCCCAAGTGGTGGGTATCACACCCCTGCACTATAACCCGACATGTGTAACGAAACGAAGACTCTGCACACATGGCAAGTCATAGTGAACGGGAAACAAAACAAAACTCCAGAGCCTAAGCTAGGCGGTATCTATCTCTGTACGAATGGAATAATGCAAAACAAGACAGCGAGGGCAGAACGAAAAGCCAACTTTTCGAAAACTTTTCATACATTAAACATACAATGGAGAACAGGCCAAAAATCATTACACGGGTTCAACTAATCCAGCCAACCTGTCCTATCCTGTCCCGAACAATTACAAAACAAAACGGGTTTAACTATTCCCTGTCCTAACCTGTCCCGAAATTCCAAACATTCCATTCATACGTGCAACCTGCTCACAACATAACTTATGCAAAATTTACAAATTATAAATCAGAACAAAATACTTAACAAACTGAAACATGTAGACACAGACTCAAAAGACATGACACACCGCCGCCTAGCACGAACTCCAATGCTAACCCAAACCGAAACCTCCACACTAAAAACATAACGGGGAAGGGTCAGTCCAAAGACTGAGCGAGGGGCTACCCACACACACCTACATATATATATATAGCACAGCACGTAAAAGAAGCAACGTTCGTGAACTCGGGGTTAGTTTTTGCACGCCAAAACATTTATCCCGTAATAATATACATATAGGGAGACTTATCAAACAGACCAAACAAATCTTAAATCAAAGGTTTCTTAATGCACAACTCAGATTCAGGCAGACTTAGCACACGTACCGGAACGTAACTCATTAGTATAAAAGTATACCAAATTTTATCTTAATTTAATAATCTACCCCCGTTTCACGAACTTATGACAGACGGACAGACAGAACACTCATACTCATACCAAAACAAAACTCATAAAACAATCCCACCTCCATACCATTGGGGAAGAGAGGTGCCCCTCTCAACCCGCCACAGAACAAAACTTATGAACCGGAGGATCCCGCCCGGTTCCTTCGACGGCCAGCCAAAATGCGCTCCGTCGGCATAGGAGAACTAAGTCTCCCGTTGGTGGAGAAGTGCACAAGGGTCGTAACCGGTGACCCCATGGTCGTCCCGGGTCTCCCTTAACAACAACTCTGGGGCCCATCACACAGATAAACAGACATATATCGGATACTTAACCCGCCACACACAGACAGACAGACATATCTCATGCATATTGTGCTTATCATATCACACGTACATATCACACCCACTGACCTCGAAATCATAACAGAACTGATACAAAGCATACATAGGCTCATACATAGCGTTTCGTACTTTTCAAATCAAATCATATGACAAAACCAGCAAAATACGTACTTCACACATATCTACATATACATAAGGCTTATAAACCGCATGCATTCGAAAACGAGCACGTTGCAATAGGGTATAACTATATCCTAACCTCAACTGGTACTAAACAGAGCCAAAGACACAGCAAATGGTCCACCCCGGAACCTGCACGACCCACTAGTCACCACCCCGGGTGCACCTGAACTAGCTAAACACACAAAACACAACACATGGCTCAGACAGACTCAAACAACCACATAGAGACGCACGGTGCATGCTCAATCACTTAAGAAATACAATCACATAAGCTGGGTTCAAATTCCTATCAATTACTTACAGAACAAATCATTATATAGTTCAGAGAAATCATATTGCATATTAGGACACGTTTATGTACACAATTAATGCAAACAATAGAAATAGAAAGATAAAGCAATCTAAATTATTATATATTAATCTACTTAACGCATATCCAATTTATACTTATGCAAATAAATCATTTCTTATCTCCAAGGGTGGCCAATTAAATCATATATAACATGGTAAACTATTTCTACGTTATCAAGGATAACATGCTCGATTTCAAAGGACAAGGATCGGATAAATCAAAGCAAACAATTTCATATAATTCATATATCGCTCAAAAGACACATTTAATTAAGTAATTAAACTTTAAATTACAAAAGTTCCAAGTTTAATTATCTACGGGATAATAACTCATTTCCACGTAGTCATGAATAGCATATTTGTTTACCAGGTATCGAGGATTAATTAATTCAAGTCGAATAATTTCATATATTGTATACTTAATTCATATTTCAGAGAACAAGTTCAATGGACAAGGTTTATTTAATTAAGTCAAACAAATTCATATTGTTCCCAAAATTACACAAAAATCCCTTCAAGTTAGACAAATAGCTCAAATACGAAATATCGAAATTCAAATTGCAAATCAAAGCATCAATATATATATTTCATAATTCATTTAATACATGATTTCGTATACATGGGAATTCATATTGATCGACAAATCAAGCAATTAACAATTTATCGCAATTAAAACAATTAATTTTAAATATTCAAATTACACAAAATAAATCACAACATATCAACCGGGCATCCGATTGACGAACGGAAAGTGGCGTTGGACTCACCACAACGAGGTGGACAGACTGTCCGAAGCTCGCCGGAGCGCCGCCATCGGAGCCGTCGGAACAGTGGCGGGCGGCCGCTCGGCCGCCGCCGGAGTAAGCCGGAAAAATCCCAAAAAATCACCCGTGCAAGGATTCCTCGTGCTCAATCCAATTCCTCGATCAATTTCTGCAAATTCCAAGCCAAATGTCTCCAATTTCAAATCCAAGAATACGAAAACCCTAAAATCTTCAAACTCAAATTACTTCCAAACCGGTGAACCAAAATACGATCCGTAAAAGGCATTGTCTTACCCGTGACGAGCTCTTCGAAAGCCCTAAAGTAGCTCGTCGGAAAAATCCTCGGAGCTAGCGCCGCCGTTGCACCGCCACTGTGCCATCGTGATCCGCCGCCAAATGGCGTAATCAGGAGTCGTGTGATCAAAGGCCACTAGTTCTCGTCGTTCCGAACAACTTTCGTGAAGAGCCCAAGGCCAAAAGATGGTCGGAAAAGGCCCCCGTTGGCCGCCGAAGTTTCTGCCGCCTCTCCCATCGTCGGAACCCCCACCTACGGCCAAAATTGGATAAAATCGATGCCGAAAATGGAATAAGGGGGTCGAAAAAGGGTAGGAACCACCTTGAACCTTCGGAAAGAGTCACCGGAAAGCGGCGAAAAGCCCCGCTACAGTGCCGCGCCACCACCGCCGCGAGCTTCAGGCGGCGCGTGAGGCCCAACCGCCGCCCCGATGGCGGCGACACCTGCGTCAGATGAAGCGCCGGGAGGTCTAGTTTCTGGGTGTATGGCGCATGTCGCCGGAAGTCCGCCGGAGATCGCCGCGAATGGGCGGCGAAGCCCGGCCTGCCACCACCCTCCACGTGCAACTGAAAATCGGCGATATCTCCGCCGTCGGTCGTCATTTGGTCGAGATCTTGGTACGGTTGTGACCGCGTCGTCGAGCTCGTCGAAATGGACTATTGGTTCGTCGAAATCCGTCGAGAAACGAGCGAGTTCCGGGTAGTGTGTGAAAACACACCGTGAGTATATGTGAACAGTGCTGAATCGCGGGAGAAGAGAGAGAGACTGAAGTCTACTGCGCTTTGGCAGGATCCGGGTATAAATCTCGGGTCCACGTACGCAAAAACAGTCGGAAGAACGGGCTAACGAAGTCGGAATGGGCAAACTCAGAGTCTACGGACTCGTCTCGATGCCCCGAACGCGTTGAAGGGGTCAAAATGGTCAAAATCTCGTTCGAACGATAAATGACCGAAAAACCCCTAAAAAGAGGAAATTACAAAAAGGCCCCTAAACTCTAAAAGAGTTCAAAGTAGGGCCACACAAAACACAAAATCACACAATTAAACACGTAAAAAGGGTGAAACATGGCGTACCTTATAAGTCGGACGAGCGGGAGGTTATAGAGGGTATTTTGGCCATTACAGGGGTTAAATTTGACAGAACCCTGATATAATGAAGGACCTCAAACGGAACATAAAGACTAGGGACAAATATGCAATTTTTTAAACTAGAGGTCCTGCGCTGTAATTTCGTCTATTATGTGGGTAGTCAGATGTAATATGCCCTATATACATATATATATATATATATATATATATATATAGCAAATGAGTTATTGTTTCTGTGCATGTGAAACAATAACTTTATAAATATGTTGAAAGAGTAATAACTTTTTATAAATATATTGAAAGAGTAATATTGTTGCCAAAGAGTCAATAATTTATAATTGTAAGCGATTATTTTAATTAGTTTCAAAATATCTTATTTCACATTCGTACACTTCATAAATGGAATTATACATATGTAATTTATTAATTGAAATTAAGCATCAATAATTAATTAATTGTATATACATATATAGGTACGTATTGTCATATATATATATATACAAGGGCGAAGCTACATCCCAATAAGTGGGGTCCATTGACCCCCACTACAAAAGGAGTATTAGTTATAAATATTTTTATCTTTTATAAATAATTAAAGTTATAGTTTTAAAAATGGGTATTTTGACCCCACATAAATTGAGAAAAAACTGTATTGACCCCTTAAATTTTAAAGTTATGTATAAATTTAAAAAGTTTTATAGTCCAAAAGTAAAAATAAAACTATTTATGGGGTATTTATAAACTCTAAATATAATTGCTTATAGGATAAGTCTTTATTTTCTTCCTTTTTTTTTTTTTTTTTTTTTTTTCCTTTTTTTTTTTTCCTTTCTGTTACAAGGGAGAAGATAAGTATTTATTTTCAACAATTAGGTTATTCAATGTTTCGTGTCGTTAATTAAATTTTGTTTAGCCAATAATATTAAAATAATAATATTCTTTAATTAACCTTTTTATATCCGTATAAAACTCTATGTTTATATGATCATTATTTCTTTTCTTTTTCTACTTCTGTTAGATTTTCATAATCTTAAACATATCAATTAAAAATCCGATAAATGTCAATTACCAAGTGATTTTTTTTATAAATTTACTTTTCTATTTTCTTAATTCTTATGAATTTTTTTATTTTGAAGTCATTTCATTTTAAAAATTTTCATTATCTATTTACTCACATGCATTTTGTTTATTATTCATATTTATCTTATATAATTTTAAACTATTATTTATATTAATGTATTATTTAAATCATAATATATTTCCCATAATAATTTAAAAAACTTTAGGGATAAATTTAATAACTTGATAAAAATAAAAAATGACTCTCAACTTTCTCTACAAAGGCTCACTGTCTTTGTTGTTTCAAAATAAGAAAAAACATAGAGCCCAATTGTAAAACCAATATTTTAAGTAAAATATTATTTTATTATTAGTTAAATTTTTTTGACCCCACTATTTTACAATCCTGGGGTCGCCCCTATATATATATGTATATATATAATTATCATTTAAATATTTTCGATTTTCCATTGAGTACACATTATTTATCAATTTACTAAATACTAATATTGCTAATCATTTACATAAAATATTTTCAGCTAGTCATTAAAAGTTAAATGCTCCTTAATATTTATATCTACAAATTAAGTATAAATTGTTTTTGCGCAAAAAAATAGAAAATTGAAATTAAAAAAACTAAAATTTTAATACAATTTAAAACATAAATCCCTGACTTTGATATATCTAACAAAACGATCCTTCACTTTTATGAATTTTACGATACAATCCCTGGGGTATTTTGGTCTTTTTACAAATAATAATAAAATATTCAGGGGTATATTTGGATGAACAGACCAGAATAGTAACGGAACCCTAACGTCCACTATGGACCTCTAACGGAATCAAACCTTAGGGACTTCTATTTAAAAACCAGAAGAATAGGACCGGACTATAATTGCTAAAAACCTTAAGAACCTGTATGTAATTATCCCCATATGTTAATGGTATTTTACGGTAGCAAACAAAGCATGCTCGTTATTCACATTTTCATCCTGTTTTTGGGTAAAAGACAACTTTAATGACTGATTCTTGGTCCGGTGGCGTCCATTCAGAGAAATAAACTAAGATTTTGTTGTTATTACAACTCTCTTTGGAAGACATCTGTCGTTGTAATAACAACATTTTATGCTTATGTGGTATTGAAATCAAAACCGGAAATTGTGAAACTGATTTTCTCATTCATACTTTCCAAAGTGCAGCAGCTGTGTTTATATACAATAGCTGAAGGAGGAGAGATACAATTCCTAAGGGTACACTGTTCTTAGGCCTAACTAATCTGCAATCAGGGGCGATCTAGGAATTTTTATTAGCCGGGGTTGAAAATTTTTAGGTCTCAATATATTAAAAAAATAATAATAACTTGACACTACAATTCATATATTATAATTGTTTTTGACGATTCGTATTCCTTTGAATTTACTCCCACCATTTTTTTTTTAAAACTAAAGTCTTCAGATACAGTTACTAATATGGTCCCTTATTTAACAAAAAAAAAAAAAAAAAAAACTAAAATTTATTTCGGGATTATAATATTCACTATCGAGAGTGTAATAATTAATCCTTTTGGTAAATTATAGCTAGGTAAGTTAAAATATAAATAATTAAATAAAAAAAAAACTATTAAGTCTTTTATATTCGAAATTAAGATTCGAATTCACAATATTTTATTAAAATAATATGTATTGAAAATTAGAGTTTTTTGCAATTTGACAGAGATAGGTTTTGATTAGAATTACCGATGTGATTGATGAGGCTAAATTACGCTCGGAGCAATACCATACACGTGTCATGATTGGGAGGGCCCGTTGATCCAACGCTCGCGGTAATGGGCTCGCGGGTCCAACCCGGCCCACTCCTTATCTCTTTCTCCAAGCAACACATGCGTGCCTCGACCCAAGTCGCGAACGCGGAGCCTGTCCGCAAGGTTCCTTGGACGCTCGCATACGGTCCCATGGAAATCTCCACGCTCGGGATCACCTCCCTCCGCACCGAAGATTGCAGCTCTCGAGTCATACCCTTTGCGCCCGGGCCCCTAGCGACTCGCTTAACCTTTCTCGAGCGCCCTTAACGCTGGGGTCAGGTACCTCAGGAGGGCCAGTCTCTCTACAGGGCAAAGGCCCTTATGAGGATACGCTTAAGGGAGCACAGAGCATAGCGAAGTCTCTCCACGCTCGCTGCTCGCCAACAACCTCTGACACCACAGTGGTGCGCACCTCGTACCTGGCACGCCGCCCACTTTTCAGAGGCATCACTTTCATACCGTTACAGGTCGCCACGTCTTAGGAAAACACAGGTTTGGGACCACTTGGTCAAATTACCCAAAGCACCCTCATCCCTAACATATAAATAGGGAGAAACCCCTGCTTTCTCCCCTAAGTTATCTACTTCACAAGACACTACACTCTAAACTGGGCACAATTTCCTCCATTTTCTTCTTCTCAAGCTCTGCGTTATACCCACCTCAGCTGCACCCTTATCGCACTTCCATTCTTGGTGTTATCCTAGCTGGAAGAACCCACGCTCAAAAGGAAACCCAGTTCCTGAGGCTCAAATGCCTGTGATGGTCTTCCCTTTCCTAAACAAATCTTAAAGTGTTTGGTGTTAAAGCAATCTTCTAAGTTTTTACACCATCATTTTTGGCGCCGCCTGTGGGAAACCAACATCCCCTTCATCTTCATCACATTCTTCCTCTAAAGCTAGACAAGAATTAACACCAGTAGCCCCCAATCATGGTGACAGCAACAAGATCTAGAATTCTGGACACAGAAGCGCTTTTCCTCCGGTAAATGAGGAGAACGTGGAGAGCAATATCCCCGCCGAATGTACACCCCCACCTGCTGCCGGAAATGGGGCCGGAGACACGGAGGAAGCAGCTACAACTCTCCTACCCAATGGAAACGGGGCAGGTGGATCTGAATTTGTTCCTCCTCCTCCGGCGCTTATCCCCACCACCCCTGCTTCTAATCCCGCCGCTTACTCCATGGCGATGATGCCACCACTATGGTGCCCGGGATGATGCCGGGCATGGTGCCCATGATTCAGCCCTACCAAGTGGGCACGTTACAGCTTCCCATCTCCATGCCTAAAGAGATCCAAGGAGTGGAGATGCCACCAATAACCCGACAGTAACTCCAGGCTCTCTACGCTCAATGTGAGGCGTAGGCCATGCAAAACGCCTGGAGTCACTTTACCTCTGCTTGCTTCCCCCAGGCAGGAGGCTCGCGGGCGGCCCCTCCACTTGGAGGTCTCCCGGTCCACCCCCTTATGATGGCTCAGAATGTTCTAGGAGCCCAGTCACCTGCACCGCCTCCAGCGCAAGGAAAAGATGCCCCACCGAGCGCTGATCCAAAGTTACGACTCGGAGAAAAGGAGAAGGATCCCCCCGCGAGGGGAGATGTTGAAGAGGAGGTCCAATCTAGGACCACCAGAAGAGCCAACAGGAGGGAAGGAGACGACGCATGGATAGCTGCAGTACAGGACCAGCTAGAAGACCTGCAGCACATAGTGGGATAACTCTCTCGAGCGCGGTCTCAAATCCCCCACGAAGGGGAGGAGAGGTCCAAGGCCAGGGACGCTCGTCCTCCCCGCAACCAAGTCCCCCGCCGCTGGAGGGAGGAAGACCACGAGGAGTATGACTGCAAGGGCCGGAACCACAGGCCTTTGACAGGCGGTTCGCCCCTCATTGACGACGTCCCGATGGGCCATGCTGGGAAGGGCGAAATTCCTACTTCCGTCAACCATTATGACGGAACCACAGATCCGGCAGAGCATCTGGATCACTTCGTACATTTGATGTACCTTTATGAGCATTCCAGTCATTACTGGACCAAGGTATTTGTCACTTCCCTCGTGGGAATGGCCTAGGAGTGGTATAAGAAGCTGCCTCCCCACTTCATCCGAGGGTACAACGACTTGAGTGATGCCTTTATAAGCCACTTTAGCTCCTTGAAAGCTCCAGCGCCCGCTGCCACGGCTCTCTACAGCCTACTACAAGGACCTCACGAGACGCTCAGGTCTTTCATGTGCAGATTTAACAAGGAGATTTTGCTGGTAGAAAAGCCCTTAATGGACTTCTTGAGGCACGTACTCTTTGGGGCCATCAATATGAAGAACTATGTCAGCAAGGAGTTCGTGGAGGAAGTGGCAAAAAAAAAGCCTCGCTCGCTGATAGAGATCCGGGATATAGCTGACTCATTCTTCACCCTCGAAGACATGTACATTGCGAGGGATCAGAAACTTGCCAACGGCCTCGAACCAGTCGAGGCACGGAGGACAGGGTCGAGTCCAAGAATCGCCGCCGAAGCCCAGCGCCCGCTCGAAGAAATTGTCTGCCCCTCGCGAATACGAGCATATCCCCCTCAAACGTCCAATTGCTGAAGTCTATTCCATGATGGATAAGAAACTATTCAAGAGGCTACCTAAAATGAAGGAAACCGAGGCTCAAAAACGCCGGGAAAGTACTGCGCCTTCCACAAGCAGAAGGCATACGACACAAATGAGTGTCGCCAACTGGAAAACGAGATCCAGAGGCTCATTGTAGGGGGGCATCTCAAAGAATTTGTCAAGGTGCTGGAGAGGTATAACGAACATTGCTCCGAGCGTGCGAGAGCCAGAGGAAGGAGCCGCTCGCGCTCAAGAGGCCCGCGCCATCACCGCCCAGAGACTAGCGAGCGCAACAAGCAGAAGGCCGCTGATGGGGAGAACCAACCCTTTGTGGTCATCCACATGATTGCTGGGGGACCCTCGGGAGGAGATTCCAATGCATCCCGGTGCTGCCACATCCGAAGCTATGATCAGAGACCTTCCCAGACCAAGCCTGTACTTTCTATCAATAGCTCTTTACTCTTGAAGGAGAATGACATTGTAGGGTTTACAAAAAATGACCCAGAGCACATTGTAAAACCCCATGGGGTCGGTGAAATCTCTAATTGCCCCATGGTGGTTAGTTTAGACGTTCATAAACATGTTGTAAATAGGGTCTTAATTGATAGTGGAAGCTCTGTGAACGTTCTCCCGTACTCAATGTTTCAAAAGATGAAAATAATAAACATTCCCCCCGAACCCCTCAGAACAGCCCTCGTCGGCTTTGGGGGTTTCGAGATTGTCCCTCGCTGATAAATTCGCTTGGCCACCTCTTTCGGTCGCGCCCCACAACGAAAGACTTTGAGCGTCCTTTATGCAGTGGTTGAAGTGAACCTCCCCTACAACATCATCATTGGACGACCGGCGCTCGTGGACTTCAAAGCAGTAGCTTCAACGTATCACCAAAAGGTCAAGTTCCCCACTCCCGAGGGAACGGGCGAGGTACTGTGTAATGTTAAGGAGGCTTGGGAATGCTACATCCTTTCCCTTTGAAGTCACAAGCCCAAACAAACCATCCAAGCAAGTTCCACTAAGAAGTCAGTTGATTTCCCCAAGTTAGATGAGGATGGCCCGAGCGTAAAAGGGCCAAGCTGTATAAGAAGAAGAACAAGAAGAAAGCTGCGTACGAAGGCAAAGGCACGGAGGATGGCCCTCCCGGCGCTATCGAGGGTTCCTCTTTAGAAGGCGAGGGCCATGACCCCTCGGTTGAAACGGATGGTCAGATTACGGGTAAGAAGCGGGTGCTCGAAGCCCCTCGGCCTGAGGTGTGTATGGAACCCACAGAAAACTTTCTGACCATCGAATTAGAACCTGGGAAACCCGATAAGACCACCCAGATAGGCTCCAATCTCGATGGTCCCTCACAGATCATGATGATTGACTTTCTTCGAGAGAACATTGATGTGTTTACATGGAAGGCTTCTGACCTCACGGGGTTAGATCCGAGCGTCATTGTCCACAGGCTCAACGTGGACCCGGCCTTTAAACCTATCAAGCAAAAGAAAAGGGATGTTCATGGATTCAGGAGGCAGATCATGGAAGAAGAGGTCAACAAACTTCTCGAAGCTCAATACATAGAGGAGATACTATATCCTGAGGGGCTCTGTAACGTGGTGCTCGTGCCCAAGAGCGCCAACAAGTGGCGCATGTGCAGCGACTTCACAAATCTCAATAAAGCGTGCCCCAATGACCCCTACCCTCTACCAAGGATTGACCAATTGGTAGATTCGGCAGCTGGTTGTGAACTTATGAGTATGATGGACGTCTTTCAGGGCTATTACCAGATTTTTATGGCACCCGAGGATCGCCCCAAAATCTCCTTCGTGGTCCACGTGGGAGTTTATTGCTTTTTGGTCATACAGTTCGGATTTAAAAACACAGGGGCTACTTATCAGCGACTCGTCAACAGGATGTTCGAGCGTGAAATTGGGAAATCCATGGAAGTATATGTGGACGACATGATTGTCAAGAGCGAGAGTCAGCATTCCCATCTGGAGGATCTCAAGCGAGCGTTCAACATCCTGTGTCATTATGGTATGAAGTTGAACCCATCCAAGTACACATTTGGCGTTCAGGAGAGGGGGCAAGTTCTTGGGGTACGTGGTCAGTCAGTGAGGCATAGAGGCAAATCCGGAGAAGATTAAAGTGATCCTAGATATTCCCTACCCTCGAAATGTGAGGGAGGTCCAGGTGCTAGTGGGAAAGATCATTTCGTTAAACAGATTCATTTCCCACTCGGCCGACAGGAACTTGCCTTTCTTCAAAATTTTGCACAACGCTCGTAACTTCAATTGGAGCGAGGAATGTGAGAAAGCCTTGCATGACATGAAGGCTTATCTCTCTAGCGCCCCACTGCTGACCAAGCCCAATCCGAGGAAAAACCTGTTCATTTACCTTTCCGTCTCCTCAGAAGCCACGAGCGCAGTCCTCGTAGCTGTTCACGAGCGAAAGCATCTGTCGGTGTATTACTTAAGCAAGACCTTGCAGGGTGCGGAGAAAAGATATATGGAGATAGAGAAATTTACCTTTGCGCTCGTTAATGCCTCCCGGAGGTTAAGGCCATATTTCCAATCTCACTCCATCACAGTGCTCACAGACCAACCCCACAAACAGGTGCTTGCAAAACTAGACGTCTCAGGGAGATTAATCAAATGGTCAATTGAACTCAGCCAATTCGACATCACCTTCGAGCCTCGTATAACGATACAGGCTCATGTGGTAGCAGATCTGCTGGTAGAACGCTTCAACCTGAATGTTGCACCCTCGGTTGAGGACAGACTATGGCTTCTACAAATAGATGGCTCCTCGACCTCACAAGAGGGGGGGGATCCGGGGTGACCCTCAGAGATCCTCATGGAACTGAAGTAGACTACACTATCAAACTGGCATTCCAGGTCACCAACAACGAGGCAGAATATGAGGCTCTAATACAAGGGCTCAAGATAGCCCTTCAGAATAACGCCGATCGGGTCACTACATATATCGACTCCCAACTGATTGCAAGCCAAATTGATGGCACTTATGAGGCTCAAGAAGCCACTATGGTGCAGTACCTAGCGAGCGCTAAGGAAGCAATCTCCAAATTCAAAGAGTTCCATCTGTTATAGATCCCAAGAACAGAAAACGAGCGTGCGGATGCTCTTTCCAAGTTCGCATCCGCCCTGGAAGATTCCTGTGAGCATTCAGTCTTATTCCTAAAGGAGATACCACTGATTCGTGAGGTGGGACCCTCGGGTGAGGTGAGCATGATCGATCCCTCCGAGCCCTGTTGGCTCGATAACATCATTAGGTTTCTGAGGAATGGAACTTGCCCGACTGATAAAGTGGAAGCACCGAAGGTTCGGAGTAAGGCCCCTCGTTTCTCTCTTGACAACGACGGTCGATTATTCAAGCGGTCTTTCCAGGGTCCACTATTAAGGTGCCTGAGACCCTCGCAAGCCAAGGAAGTGTTAGAGCATGTACACAATGGGAGTTGTGGGAATCACTCTGGTGGTCGAATTCTAGCTAAGAAAGTATTGAGGAGTGGGTTCTACTGGCCCTCGCTACTGCATGATGCCATCAGCTACTCCAAGAAATGTCCTAAGTGCCAGTTTCATTCCAACACCCCTCAACTACCGGCAGCTCAAATGATCCCTGTTGACGTTTCGTGGCCCTTCGACGAGTGGGGCATCGATATAGTGGGGGCCCTCCCAATGGCGGTCGGACAAAAGAAATTTGTGATCCTCGCTGTGGACTATTATAACATGTGGGCCGAAACTGAAGCGGTCGCAAAGATAACGTTCAAAGTGGTGAGGGACTTCATTTGGAAGAACATCATCTGCAGATATAGCATCCCGAGGGTACTCATCTCGGATAAAGGTTCCTAATTCATCACTGCTGACACGCGAGATTGGTGCTACGAACTTGGGATTGAGCAACGTTTCACTTCCGTGGACCACCCTCAGGCCATCGGTCAAGTTGAGGTGACGAGCCGAACCATACTCCAGCAACTGAAAACAATGCTCGAAAGTAAGAAGGGGGAATGGGCGGAAGAACTTCAAGGAGCCCTCTAGCCGTACCGTACTACCCTACGAGCGGCAGTAGGAAAGACCCCTTACTCCCTCGTGTACGGCTCCGAGGCTATGATACTTGCGGAAATTGCTCAAGAATCAGCGCACGTTGCCTATTTCGAGCTTGCAGCCAACGAGGGTAACTGGACGTTCGAATTGGATTTGCTAGACGAGAGAAGAAACACTGCTTGGGCTCGGATCCATAAGTACAAGGCGACAATAGCCCACCAGTATAACAAGCGCGTTAAAGAAAGGACCTTCCAGCTAGGGGACTTGGTCTTCAAAAAAGTTGAAGTCTCCAAACATGTAGGTAAGTTGGACCCCAATTGGGAAGGCCCTTTGAAAGTCATTCAGGTACACGCGAACAATACCTACCTGCTAGAGACTTTGCAGGGCGAGCGTCTCCCTAGACCGTGGAATGCATGTAATCTTAGACGGTTCTACGTGTAAGCGTCAACCTTTGTAATTGCCCGCTCGTGGCCCTTTATACTTTCTTTTGACAGAAAACATGGTAGCCATTATTATTAATTGCAAGCATAACAGTAAGCATTTTACCAATTATTATTTGTCATTTACTTGCTTTTTCCTCAATTAATAACTTGAAAATTCGATTGCGTCGAACGGCTTGACGGTCACCCAATATATATCCAAAATCAACGCTATCTGTGTGTCGAGAACCCTCCGTACCGAATAGTTTGATGCTCGAAAGCATGTAAACCCTAAGAATGAGCGTATCGGAAAATGTGGGTTGCTAAATGCTTAATTTACACCAATTGGGTACCGACCACCCCAGTTTGTGCTTGTAAACCCCCAATGACCCTCATCCTCTTAGGTATGAGTACGCTCGCAAATAGCTAATGCTGGGCTAATTCTCTTATGGATACCTAAGTACAAAGCTAATATTACGGCCACACTCGCTCTAATCCCATACTTAGCAAATTCTACAGTCGATTTCTAAGTTCTCTCAAGCTACTGGAATGCTCAAATTCGAAATGTGCGTCACACGCCTAAGGCCAATACTTAGCTAAATCCTTAGTGGGTTTTCTAAATTCAAATTCGAGCCTCCTTATAAATACAGCCAGGGTACCCTCAAAAGAAACACCCTCGTGCCCATACATTCTCATCACAAGCATGCAAGCATCAAACAAAAAGAGAAGATGGTGCCCAACATTCAATATTGAAAGAAATCAAGTTTCATTAACGAGTGTCTTGTCCGAGTGCACTATTAAAAAGGTGATGATCAATTATAAAAATTAAAAATGTTCATGAACGGGAATGAAATTAAACAAAGTAGAATTTTGGGGGCCACATGAGAAGCATCACTGGGCTTGACTCTCGGGCTCTGGAGGGCCAGTTAAAAGGGGAACTGGGGCCAGCACATTGGCGTTAGAAGTTTGAGCCTCGCTAGGATCCTCGCCATCTTTAGCATCAACAGTGATGGCGTCATCCTCTTCTATGGTGATGGGCGATGGGTCCACATGATTAGCCACAATAAACTCCCTCTGTAGCATCATCACCAGGTCCTGATACTCAGGCTCTATCAGGCTCTCCGAAGGATCCTCGTTACGGATAATGGGCTCTAGATTGTCATCCAAGTCCATGTGTAGGCGCTCGTCCGTCCGAGTGCTTTCAGGAGCCATCCCCAGTTTCACCATTTGGCCTACCGCCTTCCAGAAGTATCTCCGAGCGTTATCGAAACAGTGGAGATTGACCGCAAAAGCGAATGCTTTGGAGCGCACGAATCTCAATACTGCCTCCTATGTGACCTTCGACTCTAAATCAACTACCTTCTCCTGTAAATCAGTAAGATTCTTCGTAGTAACCACGTTTTGCCACGTACTCTCGGCCAATTGCTCGTCAAGCTCCCAATTAGCAACCCTCAGTTGGTCATGCTCCTCCTTGAGCTTTTTGTGACACTCATCCAAGACCAGATATGCGTCGTCGGATTTCTTTAAGGCATCCCTTAGCTTCCCCTGCTCAAGTTCAGACGCAGTCAGTTGAGCGCAGACATCGTTATAGTCCACCTGCAGTTGGCCAGGGTCAGAAATTCGCAGCAGTCTCTTATACTTGGCTTTGTGTTCAGAGTAGGCCTGTAATCGTCCCTGTAAGTTTTTCAGCCTCGGGGATCACTTCCTGAAAGGCCAAAGGCAAAAGTTATTACCAGAAGTAAAAATAAAAGGGATTGGAGCTTCGCAAAGGAATTTGAGGTCTCACTGTAGAGAGAGCGTGGCAGGCGTCATCTGCAACTCGAGCGGCATCATGGTCGTTCAACTTATCATGATCGCCAGAGAATTGAAGTCTGCCGATGATATCCGTAACTAAGTTGGTAGTGGCGGTGCTCTTCCTCAAAAGGACTGGGCCATCCCTCATTTGGCGCTTATACCGAGTGTCTCCACTGCAGCTAATCTTCCAGAAATCCTCAACTTCCGAAGATGAGGTATCACCACCCTCGCCACGAGGGCCCACAACCACTTCTTTCCCTTTGCCGATGATGGGGACGGAGTCAGGCAATCTCCTTCTCTTCCTCGAGCGCTCCGCACATAGTTCATCGTGAATCTGGACCGCCGTCCCGAGAGGTTGGGGGAGTTGCCCGAACTCATTGCTATGGGTCCCTCGGGAGCCGCCGGGGAAATAACCTCCCGAACACCAGAGAGTGTCAGGTCTTCAATATGACCCTCGCCGAGACCTTCACTTACGCCCCCCCCCAGCGAGCGTCTCGGCCTTCATCACCTCTCCCCGCTCCTCGACGAGCACCTCTTTCCCTCGGAGCATTCGTGAGTTGGGGATGCTGTTATTCCTGTTGCTGCTGCTGATTAGCGCCCGCCCGCTGAGCGCGCATCATTTCTGCAATGCTCTCGGCGTCAATTCCGGCCATTAGTACTTGTACGTCTGCAAAATAAGGGATTTGAGCGTCAGAGGGATGCTATCTGAATAATGGCAATAAAGACAATCTAAGCAAGTTAGTGGTGCTATCCTAAATGTTAGAGGAGTTAGTTCCTAGAATCTAACCATCGAGCGCCATGATTTGAGCCGGAGGGTTGGCTATCCTATCCGGGGGATTCGAGAGCCTATATCGGAATAATATCCCCTCGTTCCTCATCAGATCTTTGGCCTTAATCAGTTTCTTCTCATTTCTCATCACGAGGGCCAGGCTCTTTACCCAATGCTCGAAGAGCTTATTCTCGGATCGATTGCTAACCAGGGGCCCTTCTCCATGTGTCCACCACTCCCGGTGAGCTCTAAAACTTCCTCCAGGAGCTCCCACAAAGAAATACTTCTCCTTCCAATTTTCATCATACGATGTCGAGGGTGAATCAATCATTTTCAGCCCAGACTTAGCTTGGGCATAGTAAAACCCGTCTGTTGGAGACGAACGGGGCGAGCGGGCCACCTGAATCAAACTATTGAAGTTGTCTATCGAGGGCTCGTGGCCTGTAACCCTCATCAGCATCACGAACGCGTTTATCAAAGCAATACCGTTGGGGAGAATTTGGGAAGGACTTAATACCAGGTAGTTACAAATATCGGCCACGGGAGATGGAATCGGGAACCTCAAGCCTCCAGCCAGGACTGAGTCTTGGTAGACGGTCATCATTGCAGGCGGCGGTCGATTGGCCCTGTCTCCCTCCCCAGGGAGATGTATTGGGAACACTGTCTCGTCCCAATACACTTTGGTCTTTAAATCTTTCAAGTCTTCGAGCATCAGTATGCTCTCTATGTCATCTCGGGTTCTGTCAGTTTGATGGGGGTTATTTTACCTCACTCACGTCGCAGGCTCTTTCCTTTTTCTTTAGCGCTTCCGGGGAGGCTCGCCCTCGGCCCGACGCTCGGAGGGCCCTGCTGTTGGAAAACAGGAATCAAAAAGCAGCGGAAATTTAAAATTTTTCCAACAAAAGGATCTTGGACTCACAATCGTGTATCCAAATTCGTAGAGATTAGAAACTTAGTTTTCAATAATCTTTCTTGAAGCATTTCAAGCCACCCAAGAACGCTCTTCTCGCAACTTGATCCCTTCTCCTTGGTAAAGCTCGAATCTTCAAAACTTCTAACTTGAAGCTCTCTAGAGATAGTCCACCAAATTGACTATAATCTAACTAGTAAGGATGCTAGTTCTCTCGTTAGTGTTTAGGCTTAACCTAGGGTTTATTTTATCTTGGAGAAAGGATGGTGTTCAACACATGAACCAAAAGAATTTCATCACTCTCTAAGGGGAGCATGAGCTCCCCTATATATAGGCAAGGGAGGGGACGCCGAACCCTAGTCCTTTTGGGGCAAGGATTTGGTCCCTCTCACTAATTACTTGATCATCAAGTAATTCCAACTTTGACTTTGAATTCTAATTCAAATCAACTTTTAAGAGAGCTAAAAATATCCAAACTCCTTTTGGATAATTTTATACTTTATTTATTAAATAAATAAATAACTTATTTTATCTAATTAATTAATTCATAATTAATTAACTAGATTAATTTTCTCCAAAATAAGACTTTCTTTTTAATTCAAAATTAAAGCAAAGTCTATTAAATAATTAATCATATTAATTATTTAATATATATATACAATATATATATATACACGTGTGAGACACGTGTCCCAAGGACACGTGCTCTTCACGTGACCTACACGTATGGTTTCACATGTGTGGAACCCTCTTGGCTCGATCAACTCGTTTAATCATTTTAAAGCCTCAACTCATGTAACCAATTTGATGTATGTGACCCTCTAGGTTCTCAATTCAATTATCAGTGACCCTGATTAATTAATTCACTAATTAATTAATCAGTCCACAGATTAAATGACCATAGTCTAGCAATAGGTGTTTAACCCCTAGCTGAATTGGAATGTTCGGATTCGATAGAACCTTTAAGTCATTGATTCATGTGAGATACAATCCTCCTACTTACTATCTCTCAACCAAGATCTAGGGTAAGGGAATAATCAGAACCCTAATAATCTGGTCTTAAAGCTAAGTGCATTTCATATCCGTTTGATCTCAATCTAAGTAACTATTTTCTTGATGTCTTGATCTACTGCCTTGGCCAAGGACTCCATATGGCATATGAATGACTTACACAATAAGAGATCACCTTGCAAATGCAAGTCTAGGTCCTTTCTTGATTCTCATTCACTTTCATGAATCACTTGTGCAGCCCCAGCATAAGCCTTAAATCAGTTGTCTAAGGCGACATCCTTTAAAGCTTATACCTAAGACTACAGAGTTAACTCATAAAGTGACATGGAACCTCAAGTCTAAGGATCAATTAATCACATCAATGACTCGTGAGATATTTCCTAATCTGGAAGTTTCCATTTCCTGAAATAGAAACTTCATTTCCCATTTAGGAATCTTCTCACACGGGGTACCTCAGTGAACTTACTTATTGAAGTAAGCACCCTCATATATCACGCACGTATCAACTATACACTTTGCACCTCCATGAAACAAGGTGGTCCTTCTTAAGGGCGTGATCCCACAAGCGAGCCTTAGAGGAGTCAGGTTGACACTCCCACTGTCTGTATGACTCATCGGCTTGGAGTATTTTACTAATCATGACTTATGTGAAATACGGCTCGTTCCATGAACCATTTCACCTAAATGGTAGAGTCCTAAAGTCATCAGGGTTAGGGGAATTCTCATACATGCACAGCTAAAGTAAACGCATACCAAACAAGAGCATATAAAGAAGTGTTGCCTTAATTCGTTATTTTATTCAAAGATTGTCTATGATTACAATAAGGAAAAGTACAAAGCGGATATACAATCGACTTTCTAGGGCACTATTCCTAACAATCTCCCACTTGCTCATCAAAGCCATTCTAAAGCTACTCTAAGTCCCATCTTTTGAAGATGTCCTTGGAAAGCTTCTCGACTAAGGGGTTTAGTAAGTGGATCTGCCACGTTCTCTGCTGATGTGACCCTCTCAATTTGCACATCTCCTCTTTTGATAATATCACGGATTAGGTGATACTTCCTCATAATGTGCTTGGTCCGTTGGTGAGATCTTGGTTCTCTTAGTTGAGCAACCACCCCAGTGTTGTCATAAAACACAGTAATGAGGTCTTTCATGCTAAGAACGACATTCAACTCTTGAATGAAGTTTCTAATCCAAACACCTTCCTTAGCTGCATCATTTGCAGCTAAGTATTCGGCCTCAGTGGTCGAATTTGTAGTGGTCGTTTGCTTGGAACTCTTCCAACTCACTGCTCCGCTATTTAGGCAGAAAATGTATCCTGACATTGACTTAAAATCATCTGAGTCAGATGCAAAGCTTGCATCACAGTATCCTGACAGTAAGATATTTCTGACCTCCGTAAACTAAGAATAAATCTTTAGTACTTTTCAAGTACTTAAGAATATTCTTCACGGCAGCCCAGTGACCTTCTCCAAGGTCAGATTGGAAACGACTTGTTACATTAAGTGCATAAGCAACATCCGGTCGAGTACATAATATTGCATACATTATGCTACCTATTGCTGATGCGTAAGGTGTATGAGTCATTCTTTCCTTCTCAAGGTTAGTCTTAGGACACATTTTTTTAGAAAGACATGTTCCTACACTCATAGGAAGTTTCTTAACCTTTGCTGACTGCATATTGATTCTCTTCAATACTTTGTCAATGTACATCGACTGTGATAGTCCTTATTAACCTTCTAGATCTATCTCGATAGATTTTAATTCTAAGGATGTAGGACGTATCACCAAGATCTTTCATCTCGAATTGGTTCGATAACCATAACTTAGTCACTTTCATGTCATCCTTCGAATTCCCAATAAGAAGGATATCATCAACATAAAGTACTAAGAATTGTACTGAGGTCTCCAATTCCTTTCTATACACACATGATTCATTCGAAATTTGAATGAAGCCAAACGCTTTGACCGATTCATCAAATCGAATGTTCTAATTCCTAGAAGTCTGCTTCAATCCATAGATTGACCTTTGGAGTTTGTAAACCTTTTGCTTACTCCCACTGAATGTGAAACCTATGGGTTGCTCCATATAAATGTCTTTATCAATGTCACCATTGAGAAAGGTAGTTTTAACACCCATTTGCTATATCTCATAATCATAATATGCAGCAATGGCAAGCATGATCCGAATAGACTTTTGCATTGCAACTGGTGAAAAGGTTTCATCAAAGTCCACGCCGGGTCTTTGAGTGAATCCTTTTGCAACCAGTCTTGCTTTGTAGGCTACAATGCTTCCATCAACTCCAAGCTTTCTCTTAAAGATCTATTTGCAACCTATGGGTTTGACCCCATCAGGCAAATCTACCAAGGTCCAAACTTGGTTGGAGTTCATGGAATCCATTTTAGATTTCATGGCTTCTATCCACTGTTCAGAGTCAGAATCTGAAAGTGCCTCCTCATATATTAAAGGATCATTATCCTTTTGAGAGATTTCATGGAAGAATCCATACCATCTGTCCGGCTATCTAGGAGTGCATTCAGAATGTCTTAGAGGAGGATTTACGTGTGTATCAAAATTCGTGATTGGTTGTGGTTGATCAGAAGGCGACGTTTCTTCAGTGGGTGGCGTGGGGTTACTTTGTACTTCCTCTAATTCCATGATCTCGCCTTTCTTTTCTTTAAGGAACGGTTCCTCAAGAAAGGTAGCATTTCTGGAAACAAACACCTTTTGCTCAGATTGATCATAGAAGTAGTATCCTATGGATTCCTTAGGATAACCTACAAAGTAGCATAAGTTAGAACGAGATTCTAACTTATCTCCCACTATCCTCTTCACGTAAGCAAGACAATCCCAAATTCTTAGGTAAGAATAACTAGGGATTTTACCATACCACATTTCATAGGGCGTTTTAGGTACTGACTCAGAGGGAACTAGATTCAAAATCTTTACTGCACTTTCTAGGGCATAACCCCAAAAAGAAGGTGGTAAGTCAGTGAAAGTCATCATGGAACGAACCATATCGAGTAGAGTTCTGTTCCTTCTCTCAAAATCTCCATTAAGCCGAGGAGTTCCCGGAGGAGTCCACTGAGAGATAATCCCATTATCTTTGAGATGATTAAGGAATTCTTCACTAAGATACTCGCCTCCTCGATCAGATCGAAGTGCTTTGATCTTGTGACCAGTTTGGTTCTCAACCTCCTTTTGAAATTCTAGGAATTTTTCAAAAGCTTCAGATTTATACTTCATTAAGTATACATAACCATATCGACTAAAGTCATCGGTAAAGGTTATGAAATACTCATGATTGTTTCTAGTGCTTACACTAAGCGGTCCACAAACATCAGAATGGATCAAATCCAAGGCCTTAGTCCCACGTTCCACAGTTCCTTTAAAAGGAACTTTGGACATTTTTCCTTTGAGACAGGATTCGCAAGAAGTCAACTCTTTGAGATCATTTTCAGAGAATGATCCTAAAGTGTTTATCTTGCTAATTCTGTTCTTGGAAATGTGTCCTAATCTAGCGTGCCATGAGGGAGCTGAAACTTTGTCATCTCTCTTACATTTAGTTTCTCGTTGTATATACATAATATTGATATTTTGAGTTAGATAAAGTCCACTACTTAGAGTACCGATGTGAATGCAAGAGTGTTCCGTTTGATAAAGTATTTACCATTCTTAATATAAGTTTCATAACCTTCACAATCTAAAATTGGAACTGAAATTCTATTACGAATTATGCTCAGTACATTAAGGACTTTATTTAAGACTAACTCAAAACTACCTAAATCTAATCTAATTGTGCCTAAAGCTCGAGCTTCAACATTTGAGCCATCGCCGATCTTCAAGACACATTCTCCTTCTTTGAGTTGTTGGACTTCACTTAGCATCTGTACATCATTACAGATATGAGTTCCACAACCGGTATCAAGTACCCAAGAACTAGAATTAATAGAAAGATTTACTTCAACGAGAAACATACTTTTCTTTAGAGTAGCCTTGTACTTTGGGCAGTTTCTCCTCCAATGTCCCGTTTTACCACAATGGAAGCAAACATCCTCTTTCTGACCACGCTTCTTCTTTTGGGCCTTCCCCTTCGAAATGCCAGCAGTGGGCCTAAGGGGTTTCTTCTTCTTCTTTTGGGCTTTCTTGCCCTTACCTTTAGAAGGCCCAGAAGAGGAAGATGGAGCATTCACCATCAGAACCTTATTGTCCTTCTTGATCATGCTTTTAGTAGTCACAAGCTGACTAATCAGCTCAGCTACAGTAGCACCAGCATGATTCATATTAAAGTTAAGGACAAATGGGTTGAATGATGGTGGGAGCGAGGCTAGCAACAAATCTACTGAAAGCTCATCTTTCAGTGGCATGTCCATGGAAGCAAGTTTCTCAGTAAGGGTGAGAAACTTGAGTCCATATTCATGGACACTTGAACCTTCTCTCATTCTTAAGTGGAACAATTCATTTGAGGTGTTATACCTTGTAACACGTTCATGAGGGCGGTAAAGTTGCTCTAAGTGGTCGTAAATCTCCCAAGCAAATTCCATGGCCTCATGTTGCCTTTGCAAGTCCAGAGACATGTTAGCCAACATAAGGCAACGGGCTTGGAGATTATCATCCTTCCACTTCTGGATCGCATCCCGCTCGGCCCGAATGGGAGCGTCCCCTTCGGGACTAGGCTCCCCTTGGAAGAGAACATAAGTTCTCTTCTCAGAATCTAAAATGATTTTAAGATTCCTCAGCCAATCAGAATAGTTGGGACCAGTCAACTTGTTTGACTCGAGGATCGATACAAGAGGGTTTTTGGTTGCCATTTCAAAACACGTAGAGAATCACAGAATCTACGACCTAAATGGTAAAACAGAGAACTAGTGAGCATGCTGAATTATAACGATATACAAAAGATAAGGTCTTTAATCTAATGTAGCTCCCACTGTTTTTCAAAAATCTATAATTCTCAAAGATCTAAGAGGAACGCATTTCCTAATGGGTACTAAGATCCTAAGCATTTTACCTCGAACCCATGACTCGCGGACATTCTAAGTAAAACCCTAGGTAGGTACAACTTACTAATTCTAACACCTTTAGAACTCTTAGCAATTGTTTTTGCATCACCTATCTTTCAATATGGACCCACGACTCGTGCGACATCCATATTTACTTAGGCGTTAAGCTAGACCCATCAATCATAAGATCATGATCAAAACTTAGTTTGAACGACCCAGGACTCGCGGACATCGCCCTCGCCAAAATTGACCACGAAATATTGATCATTTAAAATGATCAATTAGGTAACTAAGAACTAATAAGCTCCACTAGCTATCCCACGACTCGAGGACAATAACTAGCTTTACTTACTAAACTTAAAACCTATTGATGGAATGCTAGGAATTTAATTCAAAATTTGCATCTCGAATTAAATACCTATTATTCGAAATTAGCTTAATATTTAATGGGAATTTTCGGATCAACCGGAGAGTTGTCCGGTTCGACCTCACCAACATATATGTTATCTAATTTTATTAGTCTTGATTAATGAAAGTACAATTAAATGCATTTCAAACAAGCACATAAACAGATAACATGTCCTAGCATGATACTAACATGAGATGATCATGGGTTCTACCTATCTTATGCGTGATATGTGGGAGCCACTCCACAATCACAAATTCTAACATACATACCACATAAACAATTTAAATCACATAAGGGAAAGCTGTAACAAAATACGAGCCCTATCTCTATTAAATTTTCCATTGAGATTCCCCTCCCTAACATTTTGAGGGGTCTTCACTTATGGCCTCCTTGTTAATTGAATGTGTTCCATCTTACTCCATGGATGCATTGTCTCCAAAATGAAAATAAAACCTCACCACCTATCTCTACTCTCAAATTACAATAAAAGAAAAAGACATAAAGTAATAAGGCTCAATCTTCATATTGGCCTTAGACAATTACACGGGGCATACCCCGGCCTCAAAAATAGTAATATGGAAAGCCACATAATAAATCACATAACAGTACGCACATAAGTGAGGCTCCAACCTCAATTGAAAAACGCAACTATAGGGCTCCAACCCCAATTTAAACCATCCACGTGCATAAATTAAAACCATACATAAGTCTAAACCCATGATCAGCTAACATATTTAAATTTAGCCAATAAATTAAAATTCCAGTTTCAAGTCCTAATGACTTAAAACACGACTTGATGTGAGTCTCGTTCATAAAAGTTTTCAATAAATCCCAAATTACTAAAACTAATAAAACTCCAATTAATTTCTAAAAATTAATAATTTTATCAAAGATGTAGTTTCTCAAAATTTTAAACTGTTTCTATCTCTAAAAAAAATCCCAATTTTAATTTTTATTCAAAATAAATTAATTTGATTAAAAACAAGTTTTAATAAAATAAATAAAATTGGGACTGGATTACACGAGACACGAAAACGGATCACGAGGGAAAAATTGGGGGCCCGTACACGAAAGGGCTGCACGCACTCGGCTGTTGCGGGTGGCTGGGCGAGCAATCCCGCACACCTTGCGGGATTCTCGCACAGCGATGGCGGACGACAGGTTGGGCGGGACGCCCTGCGCGCGCGACACCTTCGCGCGCGGGGTTTCGCGTGTTCGTCGTAATCCGGGCTTTCGTTTCGTGTTTTCGTTCAAAAGAAAAACCAATCCAAGAAATCCAAAAACAGTTTATACAGTTTCAAATCTAAAACAGTTTTCAAAACAACTTTTACAAAACCAGTTTTCAGAAACTTTCAGGAAAATACAGTTTCGTAATTCAGGCTTTCTAAAACAATTACAAATACTCAATCGCATCAAGCCTAAGAATTTCTACCAAATTCAGAATAATTGAGACGAATTAAAAACACGATTAACGTGGTGGCTCTGATACCACTTGTTGGAAAACAGGAATCAGAAAGCAGCGGAAATTTAAAATTTTTTCAACAAAAGGATCTTGGACTCGCAATCGTGTATCCAAATTCGTAGAGATTAGAAACTTACTTTTCAATAATCTTTCTTGAAGCGTTTCAAGACACCCAAGAACGCTCTTCTCGCGGCTTGATCCCCTCTCCTTGGTAAAGCTCGAATCTTCAAAACTTCTAACTTGAAGCTCTCTAGAGATAGTCCACCAACTTGACTACAATCTAACTAGTTTGGATACTAGTTCTCTAGTTAGTGTTTAGGCTTAACCTAGGGTTTATTTTATCTTGGAGAAAGGATGGTGTTCAACACATGAACCAAAAGAATTCCATCACTCTCTATGCTCCCCTATATATAGGAAAGGGATGGGACGCCGAACCCTAGTCCTTTTGGGGCAAGGATTTGGCCCCTCTCTCTAATTACTTGATCATCAAGTAATTCCAACTTTGATTTTGAATTCTAATTCAAATCAACTTTTAAGAGAGCTAAAAATATCCAAACTCCGTTTGGATAATTTTATACTTTATTTATTAAATAAATAAATAACTTATTTTATCTAATTAATTAATTCATAATTAATTAACTAGATTAATTTTCTCCAAAATAAGACTTTCTTTTTAGTTTAAAATTAAAGCAAAGTCTATTAAATAATTAATCATATTAATTATTTAATATATATATACAATATATATATATATATATATATATATATATATATATACACGTATGAGACACGTGTCCCAAGGACACGTGCTCCTCAGGTGACCCACACGTGTGGTTTCACACGTGTGTACCCCTCTTGACTCGATCAACTCGTTTAATCATTTTAAAGCCTCAACTCATGTAACCAAGTTATTGTGTGTGACCCTCTAGGTTCTCAATTCAATTAGCAGTAACCCTGATTAATTAATTCACTAATTAATTAATCAGTCTACAGATTAAACGACCATCGTCTAGCAACAGGTGTTTAACCCCTAGCTGAATTGGAATGTTCGAATTCGATAGAACCTTTAAGTCATTGATTCATGTGAGATACAATCCTCCTACTTACTATCTCTCAACCAAGATCTAGGACAAGGGAATAATCAGGACCCTAATAATCCGGTCTTAAAGCTAAGTGCATTTCATATCCATTTGATCTCAATCCAAGAAACTCTTTTCTTGATGTCTTGATCTACTGCCTTGGCCAAGGACTCCATATGGCATATGAATGACTTACACAATAAGAGATCACCTTGCAAATGCAAGTCTAGGTCCTTTCTTGATTCTCATTCACTTTCATGAGTCACTTGTGCAGCCCCAGCATAAGCCTTGAATCAGTTGTCTAAGGTGACATCCTTTAAAGCTTATACCTAAGACTACAGAGTTAACTCATAAAGTGACATGGAACCTCAAGTCTAAGGATCAATTAATCACATCAATGACTCGTGAGATATTTCCTAATCTGGAAGTTTCCATTTCTTGCAATAGAAACTTCCTTTCCTATTTAGGAATCTTCTCGCATGGGGCACCTCAGTGAACTTACTTATTGAAGTAAGCACCCTCATGTATCACGCACGTATCAACTATACACTTTGCACCTCCATGAAACAAGGTGGTCCTTCTTAAGGGTGTGATCCTACAAGCAAGCCTTAGAGGAGTCAGGTTGATACTCCCACTGTCTGTAGGACTCATCGGCTTGGAGTATTTTACTAATCATGATTTATGTGAAATAGGGCTTGTTCCATGAGCCATTTCACCTAAATGGTAGAGTCCTAAAGTCATCAGGATTAGGGAAGTTCTCATACATGCACAACTAAAGTAAACGCATACCAAACAGGAGCATATAAAGAAGTGTTGCCTCAATTCGTTATTTTATTCAAAGATTGTCTGTGATTACAATAAGGGAAAGTACAAAGCGGATATCCAATCGGCTTTCTATAGCACTATTCCTAACACCTGCACCGCCCTCGGGAGCCTCAATCGCTACCGTAATTTGGTGATCCTGCGGCCTCACCGCACTGTTCAGTACGGGGAGTACCCTCTCCCCTTTCCTCTGCATCTCCATCACAAGATTCATCTCCTCAAATATCTGATCTACCCCCTGTGGATCACGCTCGTTCATCCCTCGAACTGCAGCGTTTAACTCCTCATCCCAGGCCTCTACTGGAGCCCTAGCTACTGGAATAGCAGTTGGGATTACGTCACCCGAGGAAGCCTCGTCGTTGAATGGCAGTAGGAATACCATCATGAGGAGAAGAACTCCCTACAGACATCTCGTCTATCTCCCTCATATAATCTTCTTCAACGTTGTCCACCATTGTGTTCTTCTGTTCTTGAAGATGAAGCTTTCAAACAAAGGGTCAGTAGGGAAAAAGAATTCTGGTGTGGATTCAACCACGGAAAAGGTTCCTCACTCAAAAGTATCACTCAAACACAACCTAAATCTAAGGTTAGTACAAGTAAAATCAGAAATTACGAGGATTTACCTAAAGATTGAAGAAGAAACTTGCTGGAAGTCACAAGAATTTGCAGAAACGTTGCTGTTATTTTGCTTGAAGAAGACTTGGAAGCGTAAAAGAGTGAAAGAGCCTTCCGGATCCCTATTTATAGGGGAAGTAATTTGCATTAATTAGGGTTGGGGATTTGAAAATGCAATCATTTCCCGCCTTGGTAGACTCCTAATTTTGGTAACGACCCCACGCTTCCCGAAGTACACGCGCCCACTCAACGAAACACGTACCCATGTTGCCTTTCCGCATTAAATGCGGATGAGACTTCATTAATGACCATGTTAGAATTTATCCGTTACTGAAGATGGACAGTCACTTCACCCCTAGAAGCTTGACCCTTGGATATTCAAAGGACAAGACCCGCCAGTACGCTCAAGCGCTATTACAGAATTTGGGGGGGCAAATGATGAGGCTAAATTACGCTCGGAGCAATACCATACACGTGTCATGATTGGGAGGGCCCGTTGATCCAACGCTCGCGAAAATGGGCTCACAGGTCCAACCCGACCCACTTCTTATCTCTTTCTCCAAGTAAAACATGCATGCCTCGGCCCAAGTCGCGAATGCGGAGCCTATCCACAAGGTTCCTTGGACGCTCGCGTACGGTCCCATGGAAATCTCCACGCCTGGGATCACCTCCCTCTGCACCGAAGATTGCAGCGCTCGAGTCATACCCTCTGCGCCCGGGCCCCTAGCAACTCGCTTAACCTTTCTCGAGTGCCCTTAACGCTCGGGTCAGGTACCCAGGGTGCCCTGCTCCCTGAGGGCCAGTCCCTCTACAGGGAAAAGGCCCTTATGAGGATACGCTCAAGGGAGCACAGAGCATAGCAAAGTCTCTCCGCACTCGCTGTTCGCCAACAACCTCTGACACCACAGTGGTGCGCACCTCGTACCTGGCACGCCGCCCACTTTTCAGAGGCATCACTTTCATACCATCACAGGTCGCCACGTGTTAGGGCAACACAGGGTTGGGACCACTTGGTCAAATTACCCAAAGCACCCTCATCCCTAACATATAAATAGGGAGAAACCCCTGCTTTCTCCCCTAAGTTATCTTCTTCACAAGATACTGCACTCTAAACTGGGCACAATTTCCTCCATTTTCTTCTTCTTAAGCTCTGTGTTACACCCACCTCAGCTACACCCTTATCACACTTGCATTCTTGGTGTTATCCTAGCTGGAAGAACCCATGCTCAAAAGGAAACCCAGTTCCTGGGGCTCAAACGCTTGTGATGGTCTTCCCTTTCCTAAACAAATCTTAAAGTGTTTGGTGTTAAAGCAATCTTCTAAGTTTTTGTACCATCAGTGATATGATATTTTTGTCTCTCTAATATTATATGGTACTTTATCTATATAATAAGATACATTACACTAATTTTTCTTTACATAAAAACACAATACAATTGATTTTTTCATAAAGTGACCGGTCATAACAAAGTTTTCACGAATTATATCTAATATAATATATAAATATAACATTTATTATATATAATAGCTAGTAAATTGTGTACTTTTAAAAATATTAATTAATTAATTTGCATATATATATATATATATATATATGTATGTATGTATGTATTTTAAAAATTAAATTTGAGGGGGTTATGGAATGGGGTGGGGCGGGGGGGGAGGGGGGGGGAGGGGCGGCCTTAACTGGCTCTGCCAGTGTCTGCAACTAATAAAGACGTGAAAGTAAAGCTAAAATGTGATAGCGTGAAACTAAAGCGGGAAGTGAAAACTAATTTTTAATTACAAAAAACTCCCCTCAAGGTGGATGAAAAATATATTTGACATCCAACTTAGGCATGAATGCTTTTTACTTGTGGAGCTGACAACGCCTTCGTGAACATATCTGCTATTTGATGATTAGTTCTGATATGAAGAAGCTTAATGAAACCAGTGGATACTTTGTCACGAATAAAGTGGCAATCTATCTCTATGTGCTTTGTTCTCTCTCATGGAACAAAGGATTCACAACAATGTGTAAGGCTGCCAAATTGCAGAAAATAGGATAGCAGGACTTTCAGTAATGATGTGAAGATCGTGCAGTAGCTAAGCTATCCATACAAGTTCAGAAGGTGCAACCACAATGGCCCTGTACTCTGCTTCAGCTGAGGATCTGGAAACCATTGTCTGTTTCTTTGATTTCCAGGATATCAAAGCTTTACCTAAAAACACACAAAACCCTGTTGTGGAAGGCCTTGTATCCAGACATGATGCTTAATCAGCATCAACAAATGCTGTTAATTTATTATCTGACTGAGAAGAAAAGAAGGTCCCTTGGCCTGGAGATCCCTTAAGATATCTCAACAAGTGATGAACAAAGTCTAAATGGATAGTTCCTGGTTGTGAGACAAATTGACTCAATTTGTTCACACTAAAACAAATATGAGGCCTCATTAAAGTGAGATACAATAATTTCCCAATAAGTTCTCTATATATACCAGAATCAAGCAATGAATCACCATCAAAAGAGTTAAGCTTGGCATTTGGATCCATAGTAGTAGTCAATGACTTAGAACTAAGGAAACCGGAGTCTTCCAAAAGCTGTAAAGTGTATTTTCTTTGACAAAGAACAATCCCCTGCTTGGAACGAGAGATCTCCAAACCCAGAAAGTATTTTAATATACCAAGTCTTTTAACTTGAGCTGAGTGTGTAGGAATTGTTAGGAATAGTGCCCTAGAAAGCCGATTGCATATCCGCTTTGTACTTTTCCTTATTGTAATCACAGACAATCTTTGAATGAAATAACGAATTGAGGCAACACTTCTTTATATGCTCTTGTTTGGTATGCGTTTACTTTAGCTGTGCATGTATGAGAACTCCCCTAATCCTGATGACTTTAGGACTCTACCATTTAGATGAAATGGTTCATGAAACGAGCCCTATATCACATAAGTCATGATTAGTAAAATACTCCAAGCCGATGAGTCCTACAGACAGTGGGAGTGTCAACCTGACTCCTCTAAGGCTTGCTTGTGGGATCACGCCCTTAAGAAGGACCACCTTGTTTCATGGAGGTGCAAAGTGTATAGTTGATACGTGCGTGATCCATGAGGGTGCTTACTTTAATAAGTAAGTTCACTGAGGTGCCCCGTGTGAGAACATTCCTAAATGGGAAAGGAAGTTTCTATTTCAGGAAATGGAAACTTCCAGATTAGGAAATATCTCACGAGTCATTGATGTGATTAATTGATCCTTAGACTTGAGGTTCCTTGTCACTTTATAAGTTAACTCTGTAGTCTTAGGTATAAGCTTTAAAGGTTGTCGCCTTAGACAACTGATTCAAGGCTTATGCTGGGGCTGCACAAGTGATTCATGAAAGTGAATGAGAATCAAGAAAGGACCTACACTTGCATCTGCAAGGTGATCTCTTATTGTGTAAGTCATTCATATGCCATATGGAGTCCTTGGCCAAGGCAGTAGATTAAGACATCAAGAAAAGGGTTTCTTGGATTGAGATCAAATGGATATGAAATGCACTTAGCTTTAAGACCGGATTATTAGGGTTCTGATTATTCCCTTGCCCTAGATCTTGGTTGAGAGATAGTAAGTAGGAGGATTGTATCTCACATGAATCAATGACTTAAAGGTTCTGTCGAATCCGAACATTCCAATTCAGCTAGGGGTTAAACACCTGTTGCTAGACTATGGTCGTTTAATCTGTGGACTGATTAATTAATTAGTGAATTAATTAATTAGGGTCACTGCTAATTGAATTGAGAACATAGAGGGTCACACACAACAACTTGGTTACATGAGTTGAGGCTTTAAAATGATTAAACGAGTTAATCGGGCCAAGAGGGTTCCACACGTGTGAAATCACACGTGTGGCTCACGTGAGTGACACGTGTCACTGTGACACGTGTCACACACGTGTGTATATATATATTATAAATAATTAATTTGTTAATTATTTAATAGACTTTGGTTTAATTTTGAATTAAAAAGAAAGTCTAATTTTGGAGAAAACAATCTAGTTAATTAATTATGAATTAGTTAATTAAATAAAAATAAGTTATTTATTTTATAATAAATAAAGTATAAAATTATCCAAAAATAGTTTGGATATTTTTAGCTCTCTTAAAAGTTGACTTGAATTAGAATTCAAAGTCAAAGTTGGAAAATACTTGATGATCAAGTAATAGGAGAGAGAGGAACCAAATCCTTGCCCAACAAGGATTTGGATCGGCACTCCCCTCTTATATATAGGGGAGCTCGAGCTCCCCTTTAGAGCGAATTGACAATTCTTTTGGTTCATGTGTTGAACACCTTCCTTTCTCCAAGATTAAATAAAACCCTAGGTTAAGCCTAAACACTAACTAGAGAACTAGCATTCTTACTAGTTAGATTGTGATCAAGTTGGTGGACTTTCTCTAGAGACTTCAAGTTAGAAGTTTGAAGATTCGAGCTTTACCAAGGAGAGGGGATCAAGCCGCGAGAAGAGCGTTCTTGGGTGGCTTGAAACGCTTCAAGAAAGAACAAAAGAAAAGTAAGTTTTCTATCTTTACGAATTTGGTTACACGATTGCGAATCCTATATCCTTTTGTTGGGAAAAATTTTTAAATTCCGCTGCTTTCTGATTCGTGTTTTCCAACAAGTGGTATCAGAGCCACCTCGTTAATCGTGTTTCTGATTCGTCTCAATTATTCTGAATTTGGTAGAAATTCTTAGGCTTGATGCGATTGAGTATTTATAATTGTTTTAGAAAGCCTGAATTACGAAACTGTAATTTTCTCCTGAAAGTTTTTGAAAATTGGTTTTTGTAAAATTTAATTTTTGAGAACAATTTTAGATTTGAAACTGTATAAACTGTTATTGGATTTCTTGGATTGGTTTTGCTTTTGAACGAAAACACGAAACGAAAATCGGATCACGACGAACACGCGAAACCCCACGAGCGAAGGCGTCGCGCGCGCGGGCTTCGCCCGCCACCGCCCCCCTGTCCTAGGCGTGCGCAGGGCATCCGCGTAGCACCTCCCTCACGCCTGTGCGGGAGCCTAGGCGCGCCCGCCCAGGGCAGCCGAGAATGGCCGCCCATCGCCCACCGTCGCCCGACAGGGCACGCGCACAGTGCGTGTCCGCGCGCGCTTGCGACGCGTGAGCCCCGTTTCGCGTATGGGCCCCGTTTTCCTGATCCGATTTTTCGTATTTTGTGCAATCCAGTCCCAATTTTTATTTTAATTTTAAAATTTTATTTTTTGAATATTTATTTTAATTTTGAATAAAACTTAAAATTGGGATTTTTTAAGAAATTGAAACGGTTTATATTTTGGGAAAATACAATCTTTGATAAAATTATTAATTTTCAGAAATTAATTGGAATTTTATTTGTTTTGGTAATTTGGGATTTATTGAAAACTTTTATAAATAAGACTCGCATCAAGTCGTGTTTTAAGTCATTAGGACTTGAAACGAGAATTTTAATTTATTGGCTAAATTTAAATTCTCGCAAGAGCATGTTAGGTGATCATGGGTTTAGATCTATGTATGGTTTGAATTTATGCACATGGATGGTTTAAATTGGGGTTGGAGCCCTATAGTTGCGTTTTTCAATTGAGGTTGGAGCCTCACTTATGTGCGTACTGTTATGTGATTTATTATGTGGCTTTCCATATTACTGTTTTTGAGGCCGGGGTATGCCCCGTGTAATTGTCTAAGGCCAATATGAAGATTGAGCCTTATTACTTTATGTCTTTTTCTTTTTATTGTAATTTGAGAGTAGAGATAGGTGGTGAGGTTTTATTTTCATTTTGGAGACAATGCACCCATGGAGTAAGATGGACCACATTCAAGTAACAAGGAGGCCATAAGTGAAGACCCCTCAAAATATTAGGGAGGGGAATCTCAATTGTTAAATGTAATAGAGATAGGGCTCATATTTTGTAACCGCTTTCCCTTATGTGATTTAAACTGTTTATGTGGCATGTATGTTAGAACTTTTGATTGTGGAGTGGCTCCCACATATCACGCATAAGATAGGTAGAACCCATAATCATTACATGTTAGTATCATGCTAGGACATGTTATCTGTTTATGTGCTTGTTTGATATGCATTTAAGTGTACTTGCATTAATCAAGACTAATAAAATTGGATAACATATATGTTGGTGAGGTCGAACCGGACAACTCTCCGGTTGATTCGAAAATTCCCATTAAATATTAAGCTAATTTCGAACAAATAGGTGTTTAATTCGAGATGCAAGTTTTGAATTAAATTCCTAGCATTCCATCAATAGGTTTTAAGTTTAGTAAGTAAAGATAGTTATTGTCCGCGAGTCGTGGGATAGCTAGTGGAGCTTATTAGTTCTTAGTTACCTAATTAATCATTTTAAATGATCAATATTTCGTGGTCAATTTTAGCAAGGGCGATGTCCGCGAGTCGTGGGTCGTTCGAACTAAGTTTTGGTCATGATCTTATTATTGATGGGTCTAGCTTAACGCCTAAGTAAATATGGATGTCGCACGAGTCGTGGGTCCATATTGAAAGATAGGTGATGCAAAAAACAATTACTAAGAGTTCTAAAGGTGTTAGAATTGGTAAGTTGTACCTACCTAGGGTTCTTACTAAGAATGTCCGCGAGTCGTGGGTTCGAGGTAAAATACCTAGGATCTTAGTACCCATTGGGAAACGTGTTCCTCTTAGATCTTTGGGAATTATAGATCTTTGAAAAAAAGTGGGAGCTACAATAGATTAAAGACCTTATCTTTTGTATATCGTTATAATTCAGCATGCTCACTAGTTCTCTGTTTTACCATTTAGGTCGTAGATTCTGTGATTCTCTACGTGTTTTGAAATGGCAACCAAAAACCCTCTTGTATCGATCCTCGAGTCAAACAAGTTGACTGGTCCCAACTATTCTGATTGGCTAAGGAATCTAAAAATCATTTTAGATTCTGAGAAGAGAACTTATGTTCTCTTCGAAGGGGAGCCCAGTCCCGAAAGGGAGGCTCCCACTCGGGCCGAGCGGGATGCGATTCAGAAGTGGAAGGATGATAATCTCCAAGCCCGTTGCCTTATGTTGGCTAACATGTCTCCGGACTTGCAAAGACAACATGAGGCCATAGAATTTGCTTGGGAGATTTACGACCACTTAGAGCAACTTTACCGCCCTCATGAACGTGTTACAAGGTATAACACATCAAAGGAATTGTTCCACTTGAGAATGAGGGAAGGTTCTAGTGTCCATGAATATGGACTTAAGTTTCTCGCCCTTACTGAGAAACTTGCTTCCATGGACATGCCACTGAAAGATGAGCTTTCAGTGGATTTGTTGCTAGCTTCGCTGGCACCATCATTCAACCCATTTGTCCTTAACTTCAACATGAATCATGCTGGTGCTACTGTAGCTGAGCTGATTAGTCAGCTTGTGACTGCTGAAAGCACGATCAAGAAGGACAATAAGGTTTTGATGGTGAATGCTCCATCTTCCTCTTCTGGGCCTTCTAAAGGTAAGGGCAAGAAAGCCCAAAAGAAGAAGAAGAAACCCCTTAGGCCCACTGGTGGCATTTCGAAGGGGAAGGCCCAAAAGAAGAAGCGTGATCAGAAAGAGGATGTTTGCTTCCATTGTGGCAAAGCGGCACATTGGAGGAGAAACTGCCCAGAGTACAAGGCTACTCTAAAGAAAGGTATCTTTCTCGTTGAAGTAAATCTTTCTATTAATTCTAGTTCTTGGGTACTTGATACCGGTTGTGGAACTTATATCTGTAATGATGTACAGATGCTAAGTGAAGTCCAACAACTCAAAGAAGGAGAATGTGTCTTGAAGATCGGTGATGGCTCAAACGTTGAAGCTCGAGCTTTAGGCACAATTAGATTAGATTTAGGTAGTTTTGAGTTAGTATTAAATAAAGTCCTTTATGTACCGAGCATTATTCGTAATATAATTTCAGTTCCAATATTAGATTGCGAAGGTTATGAAACTTATATTAAGAATGGTAAATACTTTATCAAACGGAACAACTCTTCCGTTCACATCGGTACTCTAAGTAATGGACTTTACCTAACTCAAAATATCAATATTATGAATATACAACGAGAAACAAAGCGTAAGAGAGATGACAAAGTTTCAGCTCCCTTATGGCACGCTAGATTAGGACACATTTCCAAGAACAGAATTAGCAAGATAAACATTTTAGGATCATTCTCTGAAAATGATCTCAAAGAGTTGACTTCTTGCGAATCCTGTCTCAAAGGAAAGATGTCTAAAGTTCCTTTTAAAGGAACTGTGGAACGTGCCACTGAGGTTTTGGATTTGATCCATACTGATGTTTGTGGACCGCTTAGTGTAAGCACTAGAAGCAATCATCAGTATTTCATAACCTTTACTGATGACTTTAGTCGGTATGGTTATGTATACTTAATGAAGTATAAATCTGAAGTTTTTGAGAAATTCTTAGAATTTCAAAAGGAGGTTGAGAACCAAACTGGTCACAAGATCAAAGCACTTCGAACTGATCGAGGAGGCGAGTATCTTAGTGAAGAGTTCCTTAATCATCTCAAAGATAATGGGATTATCTCTCAGTGAACTCCTCCGGGAACTCCTCAGCTTAATGGAGTTTCTGAGAGAAGGAATCGAACCCTACTTGATATGGTTCGTTCCATGATGAGTTTCACTGACTTACCACCTTCTTTCTGGGGTTATGCCCTAGAAAGTGCAGCAAAGATTCTGAATCTAGTTCCCTCTAAGTCGGTCCCCAAAACGCCCTATGAAATGTGGCATGGTAAAATCCCTAGTTATTCTTACTTAAGAATTTGGGGTTGTCCTGCTTACGTGAAGAGGACAGTGGGAGATAAGTTAGAATCTCGTTCTAACTTATGCTACTTTGTAGGTTATCCTAAGGAATCCATAGGATACTATTTCTATGATCAATCTGAACAAAAGGTGTTTGTTTCCAGAAATGCAACTTTTCTGGAGGAACCGTTCCTTAAAGAAAAGAAAGGCAAGATCATAGAATTAGAAGAAGTACAAGGTGACCCCAAACCACCCACTGAAGAAATGTCCCACTCTGATCAACCACAACCAATCACGAATTTCGATACACACGAAAACCCTCCTCTGAGGCGTTCTGAACGCACTCCTAGACAGCCGGAGAGATGGTATGGATTCTTCCATGAAATCTCTCAAAAGGATAATGATCCTTTGACATATGAGGAGGCACTTTCAGATTCTGACTCCGAACAGTGGATAGAAGCCATGAAATCCGAAATGGACTCCATGAACTCCAACCAAGTTTGGACCTTAGTAGATTTGCCTGATGGGGTCAAACCCATAGGTTGCAAATGGATCTTTAAGAGAAAGCTTGGAGTTGATGGAAGCATTGCAGCCTACAAAGCAAGACTGGTTGCTAAAGGATTCACTCAAAGACCCGGCGTGGACTTTGACGAAACCTTTTCACCAGTTGCAATGCAAAAGTCCATTCTAATCATGCTTGCCATTGCTGCATATTATGACTATGAGATATGGCAAATGGATGTGAAAACTGCCTTTCTCAATGGTGACATTGACAAAGACATTTATATGGAGCAACCCATAGGTTTCACATTCAGTGGGAGTGAGCAAAAGGTTTGCAAACTCCAAAGATCAATCTATGGATTGAAACAGGCTTCTAGGAATTGGAACATTCGATTTGATGAATCGGTCAAAGTGTTTGGCTTCATTCAAATTTTGAATGAATCATGTGTGTATAGAAAGGAATTGGAGACCTCAGTTCAATTCTTAGTACTTTATGTTGATGACATCCTTCTCATTGGGAATTCGAAGGATGACATGAAAGTGACTAAGTTATGGTTATCGAACCAATTCGAGATGAAAGATCTTGGTGATGCGTCCTATATCCTTGGAATTAAAATTTATAGAGATAGATCTAGAAGGTTAATAGGACTATCACAGTCGATGTACATTGACAAAATATTGAAGAGATTCAATATGGAATCAACAAAGGTTAAGAACCTTCCTATGAGTGTAGGAACATGTCTTTCAAAGAAGATGTGTCCTAAGACTAACCTTGAGAAGGAGAGAATGACTCATACACCTTATGCGTCAGCAATAGGTAGCATAATGTATGCAATGTTATGTAATCGACCGGATGTGGCTTTTGCACTTAGTGTGACAAGTCGTTTCCAATCTGACCCTGGAGATGGTCACTGGGCTGCCGTGAAGAATATTCTTAAGTACTTGAAAAGTACTAAGGATTTATTCTTAGTTTACGGAGGTCAGAAAGATCTTACTGTTGAAGGATACTGCGATGCAAGCTTTGCATCAGACTTAGATGATTTTAAGTCAATGCCAGGATACATTTTCTGCTTAAACGGCGGAGCAGTGAGTTGGAAGAGTTCCAAGCAAACAACCACTGCAGATTCGACCACTGAGGCCGAATACTTAGCTGCAAATGATGCAGCTAAGGAAGGTGTTTGGATTAGAAACTTCATTCAAGAGTTGAATGTTGTTCCTAGCATGAAAGACCCCATTACTGTGTTTTGTGACAACACTGGGGCGGTTGCTCAAGCAAGAGAACCAAGATCTCACCAACGGACCAAGCACATTATGAGGAAGTATCACCTAATCCGT
This sequence comes from Lantana camara, assembly GCA_037501455.1. Lineage (NCBI taxonomy): Eukaryota > Viridiplantae > Streptophyta > Magnoliopsida > Lamiales > Verbenaceae > Lantana > Lantana camara. Next base: position 95,906,877 of record CM074861.1, read on the forward strand.
GATATTATCAAAAGAGGAGATGTACTAATTGAGAGGGTCACATCAGCAGAGAACATGGCAGATCCACTTACTAAACCCCTTAGTCGAGAAGCTTTCCAAGGTCATCTTCAGAAGATGGGACATAGAGTAGCTTTAGAATGGCTTTGACGGGCAAGTGGGAGATTATTAGGAATAGTGCCCTAGAAAGCCGATTGCATATCCGCTTTGTACTTTTCCTTATTGTAATCACAGACAATCTTTGAATGAAATAACGAATTGAGGCAACACTTCTTTATATGCTCTTGTTTGGTATGCGTTTACTTTAGCTGTGCATTTATGAGAACTCCCCTAATCCTGATGACTTTAGGACTCTACCATTTAGATGAAATGATTCATGAAACGAGCCCTATATCACATAAGTCATGATTAGTAAAATACTCCAAGCCGATGAGTCCTACAGATAGTGGGAGTGTCAACCTGACTCCTCTAAGGCTTGCTTGTGGGATCACGCCCTTAAGAAGGACCACCTTGTTTCATGGAGGTGCAAAGTGTATAGTTGATACGTGCGTGATCCATGAGGGTGCTTACTTTAATAAGTAAGTTCACTGAGGTGCCCCGTGTGAGAACATTCCTAAATGGGAAAGGAAGTTTCTATTTCAGGAAATGGAAACTTCCAGATTAGGAAATATCTCACGAGTCATTGATGTGATTAATTGATCCTTAGACTTGAGGTTCCTTGTCACTTTATGAGTTAACTCTGTAGTCTTAGGTATAAGCTTTAAAGGCTGTCGCCTTAGACAACTGATTCAAGGCTTATGCTGAGGCTGCACAAGTGATTCATGAAAGTGAATGAGAATCAAGAAAGGACCTACACTTGCATCTGCAAGGTGATCTCTTATTGTGTAAGTCATTCATATGCCATATGGAGTCCTTGGCCAAGGCAGTAGATCAAGATATCAAGAAAAGGGTTTCTTGGATTGAGATCAAATGGATATGAAATGCACTTAGCTTTAAGACCGGATTATTAGGGTTCTGATTATTCCCTTGCCCTAGATCTTGGTTGAGAGATAGTAAGTAGGAGGATTGTATCTCACATGAATCAATGACTTAAAGGTTCTGCCGAATCCGAACATTCCAATTCAGCTAGGGGTTAAACACCTGTTGCTAGACTATGGTCGTTTAATCTGTGGACTGATTAATTAATTAGTGAATTAATTAATTAGGGTCACTGCTAATTGAATTGAGAACCTAGAGGGTCACACACAACAACTTGGTTACATGAGTTGAGGCTTTAAAATGATTAAACGAGTTAATCGGGCCAAGAGGGTTCCACACGTGTGGCTCACGTGAGTGACACGTGTCACTGTGACACGTGTCACACACGTGTGTATATATATATTATAAATAATTAATTAGTTAATTATTTAATAGACTTTGGTTTAATTTTGAATTAAAAAGAAAGTCTAATTTTGGAGAAAACAATCTAGTTAATTAATTATGAATTAATTAATTAAATAAAAATAAGTTATTTATTTTATAATAAATAAAGTATAAAATTATCCAAAAATAGTTTGGATATTTTTAGCTCTCTTAAAAGTTGACTTGAATTAGAATTCAAAGTCAAAGTTGGAAAATACTTGATGATCAAGTAATAGTAGAGAGAGGAACCAAATCCTTGCCCAACAAGGATTTGGATCGGCACTCCCCTCTTATATATAGGGGAGCTCGAGCTCCCCTTTAGAGCGAATTGACAATTCTTTTGGTTCATGTGTTGAACACCTTCCTTTCTCCAAGATTAAATAAAACCCTAGGTTAAGCCTAAACACTAACTAGAGAACTAGCATCCTTACTAGTTAGATTGTGATCAAGTTGGTGGAATTTCTCTAGAGACTTCAAGTTAGAAGTTTGAAGATTCGAGCTTTACCAAGGAGAGGGGATCAAGCCACGAGAAGAGCGTTCTTGGGTGGCTTGAAACGCTTCAAGAAAGAATAAAAGAAAAAGTAAGTTTTCTATCTTTACGAATTTGGTTACACGATTGCGAGTCCTAGATCCTTTTGTTGGGAAAAATTTTTAAATTCCGCTGCTTTCTGATTCGTGTTTTCCAACAGGAATTTCTTTAAATCATGAATGAGAGCCTGATTAGGCCAGTGATGATAATATCATCCACATAAACCAACATGGCAATAAAATTTGATCCAAACCCCTTGGTGAAAAGAGAATAATCTTTTGGTTGAGAAAATCCATAATTGACCAAAGAAGTGGAAAATTTAGCATACCACTGTCTAGAGGCCTACTTTAAACTATATATCGATTTATTCAATTTGCAAACCAATTGAGGTGACTGAGAAGAATGTAGTACAGTAGTAGGTGGGGAGTACCCTTGAGGCAGTTCCATATAAACCTCTTCAAATAAATCCCCATTCAAGAAGGCATTGTTAACATCAAGCTGTGCTAACTCCATTTATGTGAGCTAGCTAAAGCTAAAATAGTTTTCACAGTGGTGAGTTTTGCTATAGGAGAGTACGTATCTAGGAAATCAATCCCTTCCAATAGGTTGTATCCCTTGGCTATTAGCGTAGCTTTGTGTCTCTCTAAGTTGCCATTAGACTTATACTTGGTTTTAGAAACCCACTTACATCCTATAACATGAGCTCCATGAGGCAAAGGAAATACTGTCTAAGTATTATTGGATTACATGGCACTTATCTCTTCTTACATATCTTCCGTCATTCAGGGTATTGTGTAGCAGCTTTGTAGGACTATGGCTCAGGGACAGTAGTAATATTCAAGCAAAAATGCTTATACGATGGAGAAAGTCCATCATATGATAGATGGTTGGCAATGGGAAACAGGCTGTTAGTATGACAAGTGGTGTCATGAGTGATTAAGCTACAGTGATAATCTTATAAGTAAGAAGGCCTTCACACTACTCTAGATGTCCTTTTAAGAATATCAATTGAAGCTCTGAATCATTATGATGAGGAATATCAGAGATGCCTGGAACAGATAGAGGGATATTAGGAAAGCAATCATCAGAAGAATGTTGGAAATCATCTGGAATGTAAGCAGAGTTCTGGAATGGCAATATAGTTTCATGAAATATTACATCTCTGGAGATAAAGATTTCTTTGGTGTCAAGATTTAGTAATCTATATCCCTTTACCCTAGGGGGATAACCCAAAAACACATAGGTTACAGCTCTATGAGTAAATTTGTGCCTGTGTGAGGGAAGAGTGGAAGCATATGTCAAACATCTAAAGACCTTTAATGTGTATAATACACACTGGAGTGAAATAGCAGTTCAAAGGGAGATTTGTAGTCCAAGTGAATAGAAGGAGTTCTATTTATCAGATAAACAGCAGTAGAAATCCACTCAGTCCAATATTGAAGAGGTAGTCTATACTGGAAATACAAAGATCTAGCTACATTCAACAAGTTTGATGTTTTCTCTCTACGACTGAGTTTTGTTGTGGAGACTCAACACATGAAAACTGATGCACTACCCCAAGATTTTTGAAGAATTCAGTAAATGACAATTCAGGAGCATTATCTGATCTAAAGGCCTTAATTTGAACATTAAACTGAGTTTGATGTATTGGAAGAATTGAGGCAATGGTAAGCAAATCAGATTTGTGTTTGGGCAGATAAATCCAAGTGAATCTAGTATGATCATCAACTAGGGTGAGAAAATACCTGAACTGATTGTTGGGAGCAAAATTCAATGGTCCCCAGATATCTGCATGAATCAGATCAAATGCAAAAGAAGATCTGTTGTTTCTAATTGGAAAAGCCAATCGTTTTGTTTTGCCCAAGGGTATACAGGACACTGAGAAACATGATTCTGAGTGATGGCAATCCCCAAAGCAGTCTTTAAATGTTCAAGAACTGACTCTGTATTGGCTAAATGAGTCTGTAAAGATATGCTAGAAACAGGAATTACATTGCTCAAAACATAGAGCCCATTCTTTAGATCAGTCCTGCCAATCATCTCCTGCAGCCTGGAATCTTGGAGTATGCACTGATTTGCCAAAAAAAAAAAAAAGAGATGGAAACTGATGAGAACTACAGTAGGTGACTGAGTGATATCAAGTTAAATTTGAACTTGGGAATATACATTATATCATGTAATATGAGCTTAGGATGTAGTTGAATGTTTCCCTTGTGTTTTACAGGAAATGAAGAACCATCAGGCAAGATTACTTGAGCATTAGTGACCATATTAACTTTGCTAAATAAAGACAGATCACAAGCTATATGTCTGCTAGCACCAGAATCAATGATCCATGTGGATTTGCCAAACTCAAACTGAGAAGAAGCAAACAGGGATATACCTGTATCATGCTCTTGAAGTCCAGATATGCCAGGCTCATTTATATAAGTGTTGGTATGCACCTGTGAAGCTAATAGAGACAATAAATCCTGGTATTGTTTATCAGTAGTGAATGCAATATCCACATGTTATGAGCAGATTTGTGTTGTGCACCAGCTGAAGAAAAAGATGCAACATCCACATGGTTGATCATTCGATGAGCCACAGAAATTGCACTAGTAGTAGGCTGGTGAATGGATTGAGGAAAACAATTTATGTTGCCATTGTTATTTGAAAAATAACCTGGTGGATATCCATATAGCTTGTAGCACTTATCTACTGTGTGACTAGTGTCATGATAATAAGAGCATTCAATTTGACTCTTCCCTATGTAATTAGCAGGAGGTCCATGATTAGAGTGAAAATTAGTGAGAGCCACGGTCCGAAGTGAAACCTCTGCCAGTACCAAAGCCCGCACGTGAGTGAAAAGCATTGTTTTAAGAATTCTTAGCAGCAAAAGCTATGGAATTGGAAGAAGGACTGCTAACAGATCCTAAACTACGCTATCTCTCTTCTTGACTAACAAGGGCGAAAACTTTACTCATAACATATATAGGATCCATCATAAGGATTTGACTCCTAATCTGAGCAACCAACTCATGTAATCCCATCAAAAAACGCCATTACGTACTCAGATTGATAGTATAGACACAAATCATGAACACCACCTCAGTTGCAACGATTACATGTATAAACAAGTCTATAATTCAACAATTCCTCCCGAATTGCTTTAAGTTTGGTGAAGTAAACACTTATTGAAGATCCTTCCTGGCACGTGGATGATAAAGACTGGCGAAGTTGGAAAATCCTTGGACCATTGGATTGCTGGAAACGGTCGCGCAAGTCCAACCATAGCTCGGGGGCAGTGTCTGAGAATAGGATGAAAGCAACAATTTCCTTGTCGACTGAGTGTAGAATCCAAGAGATAACGACGTGATTGTTACGCACCTAGACCTGTCGATAAGGTTCTGGATCAGTCGCCGCCGAAGGAATCAGAAATCCATCTACAAAGCCATGTTTGTTCTTCGCGGAACGGGCTATGAGCATCAAACGGCTCCAGGTAGTGTAATTCTCTCCAGTTAGCTGCTAAGAAACTAAAAAGGAGTTGAGATGCTCGGGTTGGTGCAGAAAATAAGGATCATCGGCGGGAGCTGAAGAGCTAGACTCGCCGGAATTCATGGTAAAAAAACAAATCACAAAGCTAAAAGCTGGTAGAAATGAGAGATCCATAACAACACGGTGGAAAATTGTTGGAGAGATGAATAAGAGGAAAAAAATAGATCAAGGAAGCGAGATTTCTGCTGATATGATATTGAAATCAAAATTGGAAATTGTGAAACTGATTTTCTCATTCATAGTTCGCAAAGTACAGCAACTATGTTTATATACAAGAGCTGAAGGATGAGAGATAAATATAACAGATCAATTCCTAAGGCTACACGTGTCCTTAGGCCTAACTAATCTACAACTAATAAAGGCGTGAAAGTAAGCTAAAACATGATAGCGTGAAACTAAAGTGGGAAGTGAAAACTAATCTAATTACAAAAGTGGGAATGCAATTACTATTTTTGAGGAGAATGTATTTCTAAGTGGTTCAATCCATTTTGAATTCAAATAAATGAAATATATTACCAAAAAATAAAGACATGGAAGGCTTACAACCTCTAATATATGAACAATTTTAGAGATATCATTTTTCGTTGTTTCGAACACTTTTCAATAATTAAAAAAAGAAAATCATAACGATATATTCATGTCGTGTCCATATCTTACATCGTAACATACACGACCATCCTAGTTTTTTTTTTTTGGTTGAAAATATACAACGATCCTAGTACGACGATTAAACTGATAGCCAACAAAGTAGGGGATGGTGCAGTGCACGGAAACATTTCTTTAACAAAATAGAATTAGTATACAAAAGAGTGTATGTTATCAATGTAACATAAGAGTCGCTACTTACAAATAAATAAATAAATAAGGGGTACTTCCCAAAAACTCCCCATGAGTTTGGAAAGGTCCTTTTTACTCCCCATTTTTAAATATATTATTTGGGGTTTTAGGAACGTGATTTTGGGATTTAGATACACGATTCTGAAATTTAGATACGCTACTCTCGGATTTAGATACTCCTCATTTTCAAATACATCATTTGGGGATTTAGATACGTGATTCTTGAGTTTTTATACATCATTTTTTAAAATGGGGAGCTAAGAGGAATTGGACTTATCATTTGGGGAGTTTTCGGGAATTCCCCGAATAAATAATAATAATAATAATAATAATAATAATAATAATAATAATAATAATAAAAATAAAGCGGTTTCGTAACGAAAAATACCATTAATTTTGCAATTAGAGAAAAGATTTTGCAACTGAACTGCAACCTACGTTTTCTGTCGCAAAAATAAGACTTTCCATTTTCTTTTTTAAATTATATGTTTCATTCTTCTGTTTTATTTACCAACACACGTAAAGTATATTGGTAGATAGTCAAGATTAGGGAGATAATATTTTAATTTCTTTTCATATCAAAATTCTTTTTCTTTCCTAACTTCAATCCCCTAATAATACACTTGGTGTATATATATAAGTGAAACATGAGATGAAACACAAAATTAAAACAGGAGATTCAAATTCCAAACCCCACAATGACTACAAATGTAGCAACCTGACATTGTAATCGACTATTTTTCCTTAAATTTAACATTATATATATTTTTTGTTAAATTTGATAGTAATATAAAATTAGCAAAGTTCACGACTAACAATTACTAATGGATTATTATTTGATAGGGGTACATCTCGAGTTATCAGTTGGAAACACGTGTCGCCACATGGCAAACCACTGTAAGCCATTTGTCTTTCGCTCCTTGTTAGATAGATCGACCCGAGCCCTAGTCTTGACCTGGTACTTGTAGTCCGGGAAGCCTCTTTTCTTTTACCTGCTTGGTCTGACCTCCCTCGAGTTGGATGGTCTATTGCCCCAGAAGCCCTCCGAGCGGCAAGTCAAGTCGACCCAGAGTAATGCGAACGGAGGCCGTATTTAATGTAGGACGTCCTTCCTGCATGCATATTAAAAGTTTATCATGCCGTACAAATCCCCTACAAATACTCTGACAGAGCAGGTATCGGGGCATGTCTACAGCATGGTCTTGTTCCATACCTTGCATCCAGTGCACTGCAAAGTAGGTGTACTTGCCACACACAAGGCACCCAACTATAAATACCCCCTCATTTATTACATAAGGTAAGACACTATTCCTATATTAAATTCTCTCTTGCATTCTATCGACCTCTTCTCGAGCAACCTGGCTGTTTTAGCATCGGAGAGCCAATTCAGGGTCAAACCCTATTCCCCTGAATTAACCTTCAAGATCATGTTTGTTCATCTTTGTTAGTTCCAGTTATTCAAGTTCTTCCTTGAAATACAAATTCTTGAGTGATTGGACGTCAAACGTCTAATGCAGCTGATAATAAGTTGGACACCATCATTTTGGCACCATCTGTGGGAAACTTGATCTAAAAATCATAGTCCAACATCAAACATAGTTCAGACACGTCATGGCCATCGCATTTATGGCGAGGACGGGCAAGAGATCTTTCCTGACCTAAACAACCCAATAGGAAGTTATCCTTCACCTTAATAACAGAAACGCATCCTACCGCACAAAGGGTGGTAATGTTGGAAGCTAAACTCGCAGCAAATTTTGAACATACAATGCAGAAGCCCTCGTTGCTGCTAGAGAGAACAGGGAATTACCAACCTGCCGAAGAGGCCCAGAGCTAGCCCTTACACCATCACACAACCCACTACAGCATAGCCACCCTCTTATATCCAAACCATTCTGTATCCATTCCAATAGCCTAGATATTGGGGGTAGGCTTTGTTGAAAAACACGAGAGTAAAACAGCAGAAAATTAAAAATTTTTCCAAAAAAGGGAGCAAAAACTCTCCATTTCTACTCTAAAACAGGAGGGATTTTGAAACTTACGTTAAGTTTGATCGCCTAAATCGAACAACCTTCAAGCAGCATGAATCCACTCCGTTGGATGGTTCTTCCTTCTTTCTCAGGACTGCAACGAAGAAGCCCCCAGAAGTATCCATTGTTGGAAAAACACCAGAGTGTGCGCAGCGGAAGTTTAAAAACACCATTGAAGGGTGACTGCAATGTTCGTATAGTATCGTTGGGTGTTTCCAGACACTTACTTTGATTGAAGCTTTATTGTGATGTCGATACAGCCAATCGAATACCCTTCAAGCGGAATGTCCCTCGAACGTCCTTCAATTAGATCCCAAAGTAGGGAATCCTCCAAAATGTATCCACACCAGTCCTAGAACACGATCAAGCGAGTGAGAATGCTAGTTCTATGGATTGTGTTTGGCTAGGATATTTTACTTTGAAAACTTTTCTTTTATTTTTCTCAAAAACTTAACGTTTCAAGAATGTTGGTCTCAAGAATAAGAGAAGCACCCCCCCAGTATTTATACTAGTGGGGTTCGAACCCTAGAAGACTTCTCCAAGTCTTGTGGAGTTTGATTTCTGCTCACTAATTAACTAATTAATTATAATTTAATTAATTAATTCAAGAAAAGAATTCACGTGTGGAATAAACCACACACACGGGGCCACGCGCGAAGCTACGCGTGCATCACACGTGGCAGCCACGTTGGCCGTGTGACACATGGTAGCCACGTGTGCTTGACACATGGCAGCAGTCACGTTTCATGCTCCATTTTGATCAACTATTTTGATCCTTCGTAAATCATATTAACATCCTACCATATCCCTCGTATTCTGGCATTTGTGTCTAACCCTTTAGGTTCATTATTTGATTAGCAATGACATTAATTAATTAATTCCCATAATTAAATAATCACTTCACAAATCACACTACCGTAATCTAGCAATGGGTGTGTGGCCCCTAGTCGAATAACGAAATGAATCGAAGAACTTTTCAGTTAATGACAATCAGTAAAATACGATCCTCCTACAACTCCATCTCTCAATCAAGAACTAAGGCATTGGAATATTCTCATAGCCTTAATATTCTCTATTTTTAAAGTTAAGTTCGTTTTATATCCATTTAGATCTCAATCCAAGAAAACCCCATTTTCTTGATATCTTGATCTTTTGTCCACCTTGGCCAAGGGTTTAATATTTAATAATAGACTACGAACAACTCAATCAGTAAGAGATCATTCTTGTTCTTAATAAGTGTAGGTCCTTTATTTATTCTACTAATTCTACAAATGTCACTTGTGTAATCCCAACATAGGTCGTGGTTCAGGTGTCTATATGGCGACACCCTTTTGAGCCTATATCAAAGATTACAGAGTTAACTCATATGAGACATTACAGAATCTCAAGTGTAAGGATTATTAATCACGTGATTGACCTGTGAGATATTTCCTAATCTGGAAGTTTCTAGGAGACTTCTTTTCCTAGTTAGGAATGTTCTCACATGGGACATCTCGGTGATGAAATTCTTGTAACAATCACCCTTATGTATTATGAACGCATCATCATATGCACTTATCATTCCATGAAACTGAATGATCCTTCAAAAGGACATAATCACATAAGCAAGTCTCAACGGAGTTAAGGTTGACACTCCCACTATCTGTTGAACTCAAGAACTTGTTTCACCCATAAGGGCAAAGTTCTTAACGGCCTCATCGGATTAGGGGAGTTCAAAACATGTAAAAAACAGTCAACCCAAATAGACATAAATAAGCACATAAAGAAGTGATTGCCTATGAACAAAATCATATAGTTTATTATTCAAAGACTATTTGTGATTTTACAAGGAAATAGTAAAACATAAACATTGCTTTAAGGGTACTATTCCTAACAATCTCCCACTTGCCCGTCAAAGCCATTCAAGTGCTAATCTAAGTCCTATCTTCTGAAGATGTCCTTCAAAAGCCTGTTAACTAAGGGCTTTTGTAAGTGGATATGCCATGTTCTTTGTCGATGCGACCCTTTCAATTTGCACATCTCCTCTCTTGATTATATCACGGATTAAGTGATAATTCCCTAAAATGTGTTTGGTCCTTTGGTGAGACCTTGGTTCTCTTGCTTGAGCAACGGCCCCTTTGTTGTCACAAATTACTTTAACGGGGTATTTAATGCTAGGAACCACACCCGGCTCGTGGATGAAGGTTTTTACCCAAACACCTTCCTTAGCAGCATCATTTGCAGCTAAGTTTTCAGCCTCAGTGGTCATTTGCTTGGAACTTTTCCAACTCACTGCTCCGTCATTCAGGTAGAATATGTATCCTGACATGGATTTAAAGTCATACATGTCCTATGCAAAGCTTGCATTACAGTATCCACTAATGACAAGATCTTGCTGACCTCCGTAAACCAAGAATAAATCCTTGGTTCTTCTTAGGTACTTAAGGCTGTTCTTTACAATAGTCCAGTGACGTTCACTGGGGTCAGATTGGAATCGACTAGTCACGCTGAGTACATAAGCCACATCCGATCGAGTACATAGCATTGCATATATTATGCTTCCTATGGTTGATGCATAAGGAATTTTGGATATCCTGGACTTTTCAAGTTCAGTCTTGGGACACAGCTTCTTCGAAAGAACTGTTCCCAGACCAACTGGAAGTTTTTCAGGTTTAGAATCTTCCATACTAAACCTCTTTAGTATTTTGTCTATGTAAACCGACTGTGATAATCCTAACAATATCCTAAATATATCCTGATATATCTTTATACTGAGAATGTAGGATGCATCACCAAGATCCTTCATCTCAAATTGGTTCGATAACTAAAACTTTGTTACTTTCAGGTAATCCTACGTATTCCCAATAAGGAGGATATCATCTACATAAAGTATCAGAAATTGAACCCAGGTTTCCAATTCTTTCTTGTACACGCAGGACTCATCCGGATTTTAAATAAAGCCAAAAGATTTGACCACTTCATCAAATCGAATGTTCCAATTCCTAGAAGCTTGTTTCAATCCGTAGATTGATATTTGGAGATTACAAACCTTTTGTTCGCTCCCACTGAATGTGAAACTCAAGGATTACTCCATGTAAATGTCTTTGTCAATGTCTCCATTGAGAAAGGCAATTTTCAGATCCATTTGCCATATCTCGTAGTCATAATATACTGCAATGGCAAGCAAGATCCGAATGGATTTTTGCATTGCAAATGGTGAGAAGGTTTCATCAAAGTCTGCACCTTGTCTTTGAGTGAAACCATTAGCAACTAATCTTGCTTTAAAGGCTGCCATACTTCCATCTACTCCAAGCTTGTCCTTATATATCCGTTTGCACCTTATGGGCCTGATCCCGTCAGGTGGATCAACCAAGGTCCATTTCGGGCTTCGTTGCTTCTTTCCACTGTTCAGAGTCTGAATCTAATAGTGCCTCCTCATAAGTTAATTGATCATTATCCATTTGAGATGTTTAATGAAGAAAACCATACCATCTCTCTTGTTGTCTAGGAATACTTTCAGAGCGTCTACTAGAAGAGGATTTTCGCGTGTATCACTCTCTGTGTTTGGTTGAGGAATGTCAGTCTCCAAACTTAGTGTGGGACATTGGTCTCAAACCTCTTCGATTTCTGCGATCTTGCCTTTCTTTTTTTAAGGAACGAGTCCTCAAGAAAAGTAGCATTTCTTGACACTAGGATCTTTTGTTCAAGAAGATAGTAGAAATAATATCCTATTGAGTCTCTGGGATATCCTACGAAGTTGCACAAGCTTGATCTAGCTTCAAGCTTATCTCCCACTGTCCTCTTCACATAAGCAGGACAATCCCAAATTCTTAAGTAAGAATAATTAGGGATTTTGCCAAACAACATTTCATATAGGTTTTAGGTACAAATTTGGAGGGAGCAAGATTCAAAATCTTAATTGCTAATTCTAAGGCATAACCCTAGAATGAAGGTTGCAATTCAGTGAAGCTCATCATGAAACGAACCATATCAAGTAGGGTTCTGTTCCTTCTCTCCAAAACTCCATTTAATTGAGGAGTTCCCGGAGGAGTCCACAGCGAGATAATTCAATTATATCTAAGATGACAAAGGAATTCGTCACGTAGATATTCGCCACCTCGATTAGATCAAAGTGTCTTAATCTTGTGACTGGTTTGGTTCTCAACCTCATTTTGAAATTCTAAGAATTTCTCAAAGGCTTCGGATTTATACTTCATCAAGTACACATAACCAAAACAACTAAAGTCGTCTATGAAGGTTACGAAATACTGATGATTGTTTCTCGTACTTACACTAAGTGGTCCACAAACATTAATATGGATTAAATCCAATACTTTAGTGGCACGTTTCAATTTACCATTAAAGGGAGTTTTGGCCATCTTTCCTTTAAAACATGATTCACAATGAGTTAACTCTTTAAATTTATTATAATAGAGTGATCCTAAATTAGTTAACTTATTAATTCTATCTTTGGAAATATGCCCTAAACGTGCATGTCACAAAGAAGCTGAGATCTTTCCATCTCTCTTGCGTTCTTTTATTTTTTGTATATTCAAAATATTACTGTCTTTAGTTGTATAAAGCCCATTAGATAATGTACCAAGCAAAACGGAAGTCTTATTCTTCTTTAAGATAAAAGTTTTCATTTCTAGAAAAAGTCTCAAAACCTTCACAATCAAGTATAGAATGGAAATGATATTACAAATAATAGAAAGTACATAAAGGACTTTGTTCAAAACTAAATAAAGACACCTAAATCTAATCTACACGTCCCAATGGCTTGAGCTTGAACGCTTGATCCATTCCCAACCTTCAAGATGCATTCTCCTTCGTCAAGCTGCCGAACCTCATTTAGCATCTATACATCATTACAGATATAAGCTCCACAGTCGGTATCAAGTACCCAAGAATTAGAATCAATAAATAGATTTACTTCAACAATAAGCGCACCTTTCTTTAAAGTATCCTTGTACTCTTGGCAGTTCCTCTTCCAATACCCTTTCTTGCTACAATGGTGGCAAACGTCCTCTCTCTGATCTCTTTTCTTCTTGGACTTCCTCTTTTTAACCCCCCTTTTAAGTTTAAGAGATCCCATATTCTTGGGAACTTTCTTCCCTTTGCCTTTGGAGACCTAGAAGAGGAAGTGGCCATCATTACTTTGTTATCCTTCTTAATCATGTCTTCAGCAGTCACAAGTTGACTAAGCAGCTCAGTGACACTAGCATGAGGATGATTCATGTTGAAGTTCAGCATGAAAGGATTGAATGATGGTGGAAGCGATGCGAGCAACAAGTCCATAGTGAGTTCTTCACTCAGTGGCATCTCCATAGAGGTTAGTTTCCCGTTCAAAGTAAGAAACTTGAGACCATGCTCATGGACATTTGTACCTTCTTTCATTCTAAGATGAAAGAGCTCCTTAGAGGTGTTATACCTTAAAAAACACTCTCTGGGGTGGTACAATTACTCGAGATGTTCATAAATCTCCCAAGCGTTTTCCATTGCCTCATGTTGCCTTTGCATATCCGGAGATATGTTGGCCAGCATGAGGCAACAGACTTGAAGATTGGCTTCAGACCATTTCAATGACAGGCTCTCCCTCAAAGAGAACATATCTTCTCTTTTTAGAATCTAAAATTGTCTTTAGATTCCGAAGCCAATCAGAGTAATTGGGCCCCGTCAACTTTTTTGATTTGAGGATGGATACTAGAGGGTTTTTAGTTGCCATTTCAATTATAGAGAATCACAAAACTACAACCTAAATGAAAATTAGAGAAATCATGAGCATGCTGAATAATAACTATTATACATATTATCAAGGTCTTTAGAAATATGTTCTCCCACTGCTTTTAGAAGGTCTATAAATCCCTAACGACCTTAAAAGAAACTTATTTTCTCAATGGATTCTAGGATCCCAAACATTCTTAGTTTGGACCCATGACTAGTGAGACATCCAAAGGTCTAAGAATCTTTAGGTAGGTACGAATTGCCGATTCCATCCCCATGGAATTCCTAGTAATATTTTTGCATAACTAATCTTTCAATCATGGACCCATGACTCGTGAGACATCTATATCCACTTAAGTGTTTAGCGGGGCCTATCAATCATAGAATCTCAACCAAACTTAGTCCGGAACAACCCATGACTCGTGGGACTCACCCATTCTAAAATGGTCAAGAAATATTAATTACTTAAAATGATTAATCAAGAAACAAGGATTGATAAGCTACACTAATTACCCCACGACTCGCGAGAGAGCAATTAGTTTCACTTATTAAGTCCTAAATCCTATTGATGGAATGATAAGAATTTTATTACCGTGATAAAATAGCTATTTATTTGAATTGCTCAATATTTAAATGGGATTTTCGAATTTCTGGAGGGTTGTCCGGAATGACCTCACCAACATATAATGTTATCCAAATTTTAATTGTCTTGATTAATGCAGTTTCACATAAAGTGCATCACAAAAGCAATTCGCAGATAACATGTCCTAGCAAGATACTAATTATGAGATGATCATGGGTATCCTATCTTATATGCGATATTGGGAGCCCTTCATAATCAATAATTCTAACATTCATGCCACATAAGACAATTCATATCACAAAGGGGTACAGAATTAAATGGAAAACCCTATCTATTACATTAACAGAAACGCTCCTAAACATTTTGAGGGGTCTTCTCTTATGACCACCGTTTTTCAAGTGTTCCTTGTGGATCCTTCTTGCTCCTTGGGTGCTTGTCTTTTAAATGAAAAGAAAAATCCTCACTTTCTAAGTTCTACTCTCTTAACATAAAGTAATATTGCTCAATCTTCATATTGGCCATAGACAAATACACGGGGCATACCCCGACCCAAAAACAACAATAAGGAAAGCCACATAATAAACACATAACAGTACGCAGATAAGTGGGGCTCCAACCCCAATTTAAATAACGCAACTATAGGGCTCCGACCCCAATTGAAATCATCCATGTACAAATTTAAAATATACATAAGACTAACCCATGATCACCTAAACTAGCATTCTTCTGCTTGAATTTAAATCTACCAATTAAAGTTAAAATCCCCTTGACTTCAAGTTATAAATAACTTAAGTAATTTGAATATTAGTTCATTATTCAATAATATATTCAAAATCGAACCCGGATCAATTTGATAAAATCTCAATTAATTTAAAATTAAATTTTTGTCAAAATTATCATTCAAAGTGATTTATATTAATTTTCTCGATAAATAAGAACCTGATTTTAATTCATAAAATCCCAGATTTTACAATTATTTCAAATAAATAATTTTATAAAATTAAAATCAGATTTTACCAAACCGGATTTCACAAAACTTGGAAAACATGAAACGAAAAGGCATCCCAAAACAGCCCACGCAAGATGCACAGCCGCCGCAGGAAGCACGCAAAAAAGACAGCGTGAGCAAGCAACACCGCTCACACAGCCCGCGCGGCTGTTCTGGGACAAAAGGCAGCAAGCGCCGTACAGCAGCGCGCTGGCCTACGCACATGGCCGCGCTGGCCAAGCGCCGCTTGTGGGCGTGGCAGGGCGAGAGGGGAACGAGGGCGGTCGGCTATGATAGGCACGCCTAGGCATTGCGACAGCGCCTGCGCGGGTTGCAGTGCCTCCGCCCCATGCACATATATGTGGCTCTGATTCTCGTTTTGTAATTTCAAAAAATTCAAGCAATCCAATTTCGAATTAAAACAGTTCAAAAACAATCCGAATTAGAACTACTTAAAACCAGATTGAAACGAAAACAGTTTTTCAAGAATTTTCAAGAAACAGTTTTGATCTAGTAAATTCGTATTTCAAACAAAAAAACATGAATACACAACATATATCCAAATTCAAGAATTTCCAGTCAAAATTCGAAAAGTAGTAAAGATACAGTACGAACATTACAAGGTGGCTCTGATACCACTTGTTGGAAAAATATCAGAGTCTGTGCAGCGGAAGTTTAAATTTTTTTCCAGAAGTAGATCTAAAAGACTTGCAATGTTCGTATCATATCGTTGGGTGTTTTAAGAAACTCACTTTGATTGAAGCTTCCTTGTGATGACGATACCGCCTATCGAACACCCTCCAAGCAGAATATCCCTCGAATGTCCTTCGATTAGATCCCAAAGTAGGGAATCCTCCAAAGCTTATCCACACCGGTCCTAGAACACGATCAAGCAAGTGAGAATGCTAGTTCTGTGGCTTGTATTTGACTAGGATATTTTACTTTGAAAACTTTTCTTTTATTTTTCTCAAAAACTTAACGCTTCAAGAACGTTGGTCTCAAGAATAAGAGAACCACCCCCTCTAGTATTTATACTAGTGGGGTTCGAACCCTAGGAGACTTCTCCAAGTCTTGTGGAGTTTGATTTCATGCTCACTAATTGACTAATTTAATTATTAATTTAATTGGAATAATAAGTTCTTAACTTATTCTCCAAGTCCAGCAAGAGATGCCTTCACTCTCCTACAATAGGAAGTTTAACTTTTAAACCTTTACTAATTAAAATCAAAAGTCAAAATTCAATAAATAATTTAATTCCCAACTAATTATTTATTGGGTTAAGTAATATGAGAATATCTTAAGAATTAATTCATGATTAATTAGAAGACCAAAATTAATTAATTACAATTTAAATAATTAATTCTAGAAAAGAATTCGTGTGTGGAACAAACCACACGCACGTGGCCATGAGTGAAGCCATGTGTGCGTGACACGTGGCAGCCATGTGTGCTCGACACGTGGCAGCAGTCACGTTTCATGTCCCGTTTTCATCAACTATTTTGATCCTTCATTAATCATATTACATCCTACCATAACCCTCGTATTCTGGCATTTGTGTATGACCCTTAGGTTCATTATTCGATTAGCAGTGACAATAATTAATTAATTCCCATAATTAAATAATCACTTCACAGATCACACTACCGTAATCTAGCAAAGGGTGTGTGACCCCTAGTCGAATAACGAAATGAATCAAAGAACCTTTCAGTCAATCACAATTAGTGAAATGCGATCCTCCTACAACTCCATCTCTCAATCAAGAACTAAGGCATGGGAATATCCTCAGAGCCTTAATATTCTCGATCTTTAAAGTTAAGTTCACTTCATATCCATTCAGATCTCAATCCAAGAAAACCCTATTTTCTTGATATCTTGATCTTTTATCCACCTTGGCTAAGGTTTTAATATTTAATGGATTACGAACAACTCAATCAGTAAGAGATCCTTCTGGTTCTGAACAAGTGTGTGTACGTAGGTCCTTTATTGATTCTACTAATTCTACATATGCCACTTGTGTAATCCCAACATAGGTCGTGGTTCAGGTGTCCATATGGCGACACCCTTTTGATCCTATATCATAGATTACAGAGTTAGCTCATAAGAGATAATACGGAATCTCAAGTCTAAGGATTATTAATCACGTCATTGACCTTTGAGATATTTCCTAATCTGAAAGTTTCTAGGAGACTTCCTTTCCTATTTAGGAATGTTCTCAAGTCTGGAACGACCCATGACTCGTGAGACATCGCCCATTCTAAAATGGTTAAGAAATATTAATTAGTTAAATTAATTAATCAGGAAACTAGGAGTTAATAAGATCCACTAATTACCCCACGACTCGTGAGACAGCAACTAGGTTCACTTATTAAGGCCTAAATCCTATTGATGGAATGCTAGGAATTTTATTACCGTGATAAAATATATATTTATTCGAATTTAGCTTAATATTTAAAAGGGATTTTCGAATGACCTCACCAACATATAATGTTATCCAAATTTTAATTGTCTTGTTTAATGTAATTTCACGTAAAGTGCATCACAGAAGCAATTAGCAGATAACATATCCTAGTATGATACTAATTAGGTGATGATCATGGGTATCCTATCTTATATGTGATTTCGGAAGCCACTCCAAAATCACTAGTTCTAACATTCATGCCACATAAGACAGTTCATATCACATAGGGGTACAAAACTTAATGGAAAAACAGCCCTATCTATTACATTGATAGAAACCCTCCTAAACAATTTGAGGGGCTTTCTTATGGCCACTGTTCTTCAAGTGCTCCTTGTGGGTCCTTCGTGTTCCATGGGTGTTTATCTCCAAAATGAAAATAAAACCTCACTTTCTAAGTTCTACTCTCTTTACATAAAGTAATATGGCTCAATCTCCATATTGGCCATAGACAAGTACACGGGGCATACCCTGGCCCAAAAACAATAATAAGGAAAGCCACATAATAAACACATAATAGTACGCACATAAGTAGGGCTCCAACCCCAATTGAAAGCGCACATCTATGGGGCTCCGACCCCAATTGAAATCATCCATGTGCAGAATTTAAAACATACATAAGACTAACCCATGATCACCTAAACTAGCATGATTCCGCTTAAATTTAAATTTACCAACTAAATTTAAAATTCCTTTGACTTCAAGTTACAATTAACTTAAGCAATTTGAATATAGTTCATTATTCACGAATTTATTCAAATCGAATTCACCGGATAATGACAAAATAACAATTAATTCAAAATTAAATTTTTATCTAATAAATCATTCAAAGTGATTTTCGTAATTTTCTCGAAAAATAAGAACTTGACTTTAGTTCATAAAATCCCAAATTTTATAATTATTTCAAATAAATAATTTTATAAATTTAAAATTAAATTTTAAAATAAAATCAAATTTTCGTAATTCGGGATTTTACGAAATTGGAAAAACACGAAACGAAAAGGCGTCCCGGGACATCCCGCGCGAGGCGTGAGCCCACTCCTGCAAGCGCGCGCGAGCAGGCAGTAGTGCGCACACTGCCCGCGCGGAGCTCTCGGAAGCCTGGCGGGAGACTCCCGCAAGCGTGTGCGGCCAGCCACGCGCAAGCGCTGCGCATGCGCGTGTGCCTCGCGCAGGCCTGCCCGCCGTGAGCAGGAGTCCCAGGCGGGACGATGGCGGAATGGAGCGCGCAAGCGCCTAGACGTGCCCGGCGTCTGCGCGCACGCTGATTGGGGTCACCATGCCAGTGCTAGGTGCGCGACGCACGCTGATTGGGGTCACCATGCGAGTGCTAGGTGCGCGAGCCCGCATGCGATTGCATGCGGGTGAGCCCGTTCCGTGTTCATTTCGTAATTTCGATAAATTCATCAATTCCAATTCCGAATTAAAATAGTTCAATCAAATCTGAATGTAACTAGCTTAAAACTAGATTTAAACAGAAAATGATTTTTACAAATTATTCAAGAGAGTTTTGATCCGGTAATTTCGTATTTCAAACTAAAATCATGAATACACAACATTTACTCAAATTCAAGAATTTTTCAATCAACATTCGTAAAGTTGTAACGATACAATACGAGCGTTGCTAGGTGGCTCTGATACTACTTGTTGGAAAACTAGAGCAGAAACGCAGTGGAAATTTAAAATTTTTCCAAAAGATTGATCATGGACTTGCAATTCTCATATCATATCTTAGGGTTTTTAGAAACTTACGTAGATTGAAGCTTTCTAGTGATGTCAGTATCGCCTACTGAACACCCTTCAAGCGGAATGTCCCTCGAACAATTCTTGATAGATCCCAAAGCAGCGATCCTCTAAAGCGTATCCACACCACTCCTAGAACACGATCAAGCAAGTGAGAATGCTAGTTCTATAACTTGTGTTAATGGCTAGGGTTTTGCTTTGAAAACTTTTTCTTTTATTTTTCTCAAAAACTTAACACTTCGTGAGTGTTGGTCTAAAGAATAAGAGAAGCACCACCCCTTGTATTTATACAAGGTGGTTCGAAATTCCCTAGGTTTCCCAAACCTAGTGGACTTTGTTTTCTTGCTCACTAATTAAATTATTTAATTATTTAATTTAATTGGAGAAAATAAGTTCCCAACTTGTTCTCCAAGTCTTGCAAGAATATTCTTCTCTCTCCTATAATAGGAAGTTAGACTTATCAACTTTCCTAAAGCTAAAAGTCAAGATTCAATAAATTAATTAATTCTCAATTAATTATTTATTGGGTTAAGCTTGAGAAATAAAATCTTAATAATTAATTCAAAATTAATTAAAAGACTTAAATTAATTAATTATAATTTAATTAATTAATTCTAGAAAAGAATTCGCGTGTAATAAAATTACACGCCAGAGATTCGTATGTACCACGTGTGCGTGACACGTGACAGCCACGTGTGCCCGATACGTGGCAGCTACTCACGCGGTCCTTGCTCCGTTTTGATCAACAATTTGATCGTTCGTTAATCATATTAACATCCTACCATAACCCTCGTGTCCTGGCATTTGTGTGTGACGCTATAGGTTCATTATTCGATTAGCAGTGACAGTAATTAATTAATTCACTAATTAATTAATCACTCCACAGATCACACTATCGTAATCTAGCAATGGATGTGTGACCCCTAGCCGAATAACGAAATAAATCGAAGAACCTTTCAGTCAATAACATACATTGAAATACGATCCTCCTACAACTCCATCTCTCAATCAAGAACTAAGGCATGGGAATATTCTCAAAGCCCAAATATTCTTGATCTTTAAAGTTAAGTTCGTTTCATATCTATTTAGACCTCAATCCAAGAAAACCCCATTTTCTTGATGTCTTGATCTTTTATCCACCTTGGCCAAGGGCTTAAGTTTAATGGACTACAAATAACTCAATCAGTAAGAGATCATTCTTGTTCTTACAACAAGTGTAGGTCCTTTGTCGATTCTAGTTATTCTACATATGCCACTTGTGTAATCCCAACATAGGCCGTGGTTCAGGTATCTATATAGCGACACCCTTTTGAGCCTATTTCAAAGATTACAGAGTTAGCTCATATGAGACATTACAGAATCTCAAGCCTAAGGATTAATGAATCACGTTATTGACCTGTGAGATATTTCCTAATCTAGAAGTTTATAGGAGACTTCCTTTCTCATTTAGGAACGTTCTCACGCAAGACATCTCAGTGATGAAGTTCTTGTAACAATCACCCTCATGTATTATGAACGCATCATCGTATGAACTTATCACTCCATGAAACTGAGTGATCCTTCAAAAGTACATAATCACATAAGCAAGTCTCAGCAGAGTCAAGGTCGACACTCCCACTGTCTGTCGGACTCTCGACTTGGAGAAGTTTCTAATCCTCGTCTATGGAGTTAAAAACTTGTTTCATGTGTTGTTCCCATAACAACAAAGTTCTTTACGGCCTCATCGGATTAGGGGAGTCCAATACATGCAAAAACACAGTCAACCCAAACAGACATAAATAAGCACATAAAGAAGTGAATACCTATGAATAAAATCATCTCGTTTATTATTCAAAGACTGTTTGTGATATTACAAGGAAATAGTAAAGCCAAAAGCTGCTTGAAGGGCACTATTCCTAACACATAAAGTATCAGAAATTGAACCCAGGTTTCCAATTCTTTCTTGTACAAGAAGGACTCATTTGGATTTTGAATAAAGCTAAATGATTTGACCGCTTCATCAAATCGAATGTTCCAATTGTTAGAAGCTTGTTTCAATCCGTAAATTGATCTTTGGGGCTTACAAACCTTTTTTTCTGTCCCACTGAATGTGAAACCCATGGGTTGCTCCATGTAAATGTCTTTGTCAATGTCTCCATTGAGAAAGATAGTTTTCACATCCATTTTCCATATCTCATAGTCATAATATGCTACAATGGCAAGCAAGATCCGAATAGATTTTTACATTGCAACCGGTGAGAAGATATCATCAAAGTCTACACCTTGTCTTTGAGTGAAACCCTTAGCAACTAATATTACTTTAAAGGCTACCACACTTCCGTCTACTCCAAGCTTGCGCTTGTATATCCATTTGCAACCCATGGGCCTGATCCCATCAGTAGGATCAACCAAGGTCCAAACTTGATTAGAGTACATGGAATCTATTTTGGACTTTGTTGCTTCTTACCACTGTTTAGAGTCCGAATCTAACAGTGCCTCCTCATAAGTTAAAGGATCATTATCCATTTGAGATATTTGGTGGAGAAAACCATACCATCTCTCTTGTTATCTAGGAATGCCAGAGCGTCTTACAAGAGGAGGATTTTCACGTGTATCACTCTCTGCGATTGGCTCAGGGACATCAGTCTCCAAACTTGGCGTGGGACCTTGGTCTCAAACCTCTTCGAGTTCTGCTATCTTGCCTTTCTTTTCTTTAAGGAACGAGTCTCAAGAAAAGTAGTATTTCTTAACACAAGGACCTTTTGTTCCAGAGGATCGTAGAAATAATATCCTATTGACTCTCTAGGATATCCTACGAAGTTGCACAAGCTTTATCTAGCTTCAAGCTTATCTTCTACTGTCCTCTTCACATAAGCAGGACAACCCCAAATTCTTAAGTAAGAATAATTAGGGATTTTTTCAAACCACATTTCATATGGGATTTTGGGTACAGATTTGGAGGGAACAAGATTCAGAATCTTAACTGCTGATTCTAAGGCATAACCCCAAAATGAAGGTGGCAATTCAGTGAAGCTCATCATGGAGCGAACCATATCAAGTAGGGTTATGTTCCTTCTCTCCAAAACTCTATTTAATTGAGGAGTTCCTGGAGGAGTCCACTAAAAGATAATTCCATTATATCTAAGATGACAAAGGAATTCATTACTTAGATATTCGCCAACTCGATTAGATCGAAGTGTCTTAATCTTGTGACTGGTTTGGTTCTCAACCTCCTTTTAAAATTCTAAGAATTTCTCAAAGGCTTCGGATTTATTCTTCATCAAGTACACATAACCAAAACGACTAAAGTCATCTATGAAGGTTACAGAATACTGAAGATTGTTTCTCGTACTTACACTAAGTGGTCCACAAACATCAGTATGGATTAAATCCAATACTTTAGTGGCACGTTCCACTTTACCATTAAAGGGAGTTTTGGCCATCTTTCCTTTAAGGCACGATTCACAATGAGTTAACTCTTTAAGTTTGTTATCATAGAATGATCCTAAATTAGTTAACTTAGCAATCCTATCTTTGGAAATATGCCCTAAACGTGCGTGCCATAAAGAAGCTAAGATCTTGTCATCTCTCTTGCGTTTCTTTAATTGTTGTATATTCAAAATTTAGTGTCTTTAGTTGTATAAAGACCATTAGATAATGTACCAAGCGAAACAGAAGTCTTATTTTTCTTAAGATAAAAGTTTTCATTTCTGGAAAAAGTCTCAAAACCTTCACATCAAGTATTGGAATGAAAATAATATTACAAATAATAGAAGGTACATAAAGGACTTTGTTCAAAACTAAAGTAAAGAAACCTAAAGCTAATCTACACGGCCCAATGGCTTGAGCTTGAACGCTTGATCCATTCGCAACCTTCAAGATGCATTCTCCTTCTTCAAGCTGTCAAACCTCATTTAGCATCTATACATCATTACAGATATGAGCTCTACAGCTGGTATCAAGTACCAAAGAATTAGAATCAATAGATAGATTTACTTCAACAATAAGCGCAACTTTCTTTAAAGTATCCTTGTACTCTTGGCAGTTCCTCTTCCAATGCACTTTCTTGCTATAATCGTCACAAACATCCTCTCTCTAATCTTTTTTCTTCTTGGCCTTTCTCTTTTTAACCCCTTCGTTAGGTTTAAGAGATCCCTTCTTCTTGAGAACTTTCTTCCCTTTGCCTTTAGAAGACCTAGAAGAGGAAGTGACCATCATTACTTTGTTATCCTTCTTAATCGCGTCTTCAGCAGTCACAAGTTGACTAATCAGCTCAGCGACAGTAGCATGAGGATGATTCATGTTGAAGTTAAGTATGAAAGGATTGGATGATGGTAGAAGCGATGCAAGCAACAAGTCCACAACGAGTTCTTCACTCAGTGGCATCACCATGGAGGTTAGTTTCTCTTTCAAATTAAGAAACTTGAGACCATGTTCATGGATACTTGTACCTTCTTTCATTCTGAGATGAAAGATCTCCTTAGAGGTGTTGTACCTTAAAACACGCTCTTTGGAACGGTACAATTGCTCGAGATGGTCATAAATCTCCCAAGCGTTTTCCATTGACTCATGTTTCCTTTGCATATCCGGATACATGTTGGCTAACATGAGACAACGGGCTTGAAGATTGTCTGCAGACCATTTCGCAATCGCCTCTCTTTCGGCCCGAGTCGGAGCCTCGCCTTCAGCGACAGGCTCTCCCTCGAAGAGAACATATCTTCTCTTTTCAGAATCTAAAACGATCTTTAGATTCTGAAGCCAATCAGAGTAATTGGGCCCCATCAACTTGTTTGATTCAAGGATGGATACTAGAGGATTTTTAGTTGCCATTTCAACTGTAGAGAGTCACAGAACTACAATCTAAATGAAAAACAGATAAATCATGAGCATGCTGAATAATAACGATTATACATATTATCAAGGTCCTTAAAAATATGTTCTCCCACTGCTTTTAGAAGGTCTATAAATCCCTAATGACCTTAAACGAAACTTATTTTCTCAATGGGTACTAGGATCCCAAACATTCTTAGTTTTGGACCCACGACTCATGAGACATCCAATGGTCTAAGAATCTTTAGGTAGGTGCGAATTGCCGATTCCATCCCCATGGAATTCCTAGTAATATTTTTGCATCACTAATCTTTCAATCATAGACCCATGACTCGTGAGACATACATATCTACTTTAGTATTGAGCGGGACCCATCAATCATAGGATCTCAACCAAACTTAGTCCGGAACAACCCACAACTCGTGAGACACCGCCCATTCTGAAATGGTCAAGAAATATTAATTACTTAAAATGATTAATCAGGAAACAATAATTAATAAGCTACACTAACTACCCCACGACTCATGAGAGAGCAATTAGTTTCACTTATTAAGTCCTAAATCCTATTGATGGAATGCTAGGAATTTTATTACGGTGATAAAATACCTATTTATTTGAATTGCTCAATATTTAAATGGGATATTCGAATTTCCGGAGGGTTGTCCGGAATGACGTCACCAACATATAGTGTTATCCAAATTTTAATTGTCTTAATTAATGCAATTTCACATAAAATGTGTAACATCCCGTTCGTTCGATGTATAAGGTAAGCCACATTTCAACCTTTTTATATGTTTAATTATGTGATTTTATGTTTTGCGTGGCCCTATTTTGAACTCTTTAAGAGTTTAGGGGCTTGTTTGTAATTTTTTCTTTTTAGTGGGTTTTCGGTCATTTCTCATTCAATCGAATTTTTGACCTTTTCGACCCCTTCAACGCGTTTGGGATAGCGAAACGAGTCCGTAGACTCTAAGTTTGCCCAATCCTGACGTCCTTAACCCCTTCTTCCGACCGTTTTCGCGTAGGAGGACCTGAGATATAATAGCCGGATCCTCGTAATTCATGCAAGAACTCCAGACCTCAGCTCTCTCTCTCCTTCTCCAGTGATTCAGTTACTGTACACATACACTCACAGTGTAAACACACGCACAACTCCAAAATCAATTGATACTCGATGGATTTTGGCGAATGAGTAGTCCATTTCGAAGAGCTCAACGACGCGGTCACAACCATACCAATTTTGTGTCCTGAAAACCAACGGCGGAGGCCCGACAGTGGCGGTTTCCGCCACCACTCATCGACGATGATTTCGGCAAGTTTCGCATGTGAATCTTGACCATACCCCACCGTATTTGACCCCCCTGAGCACGTTTCCAGCCTTAGTTTAGCGAGAAAGCGGCCAGAAATGGTAGTTCCGACAAGGTGCAGCGGCCAGAAATGACCTTCATTTCAGCCGCGATTTGAGGAGGTTTTCGGTGGCTCTCTTTAGACACGCATCCCAGGGTATGAAAGAGGACATCCCGACACAGCTCTGGACGTTGGCGGCGTGGCCATTGCGGCAGCGGGGCCAGCGCACGCGCCGACGGAAGTTGGCGACGGTGGCGCAAGCTACTGTAGCGCCTCCAAACACCGCCTCCGGCGATTTTTTCCGAAGAACAAGGATGGTTCACCATGTTTTTCGACCTCCTAAAGATAATTCCGGCCTCAGTTTGGCTCAATTCGCGGCGTAGGTGGCGGTATGGCGGTGGCGCAGCGGCGGTTCGTGGTGGAGGGTAGCTCCAGGGATTTTTCCCTGTAAATAGCTTATGGCTTTCGAAGAGCTCATCATGGGTAAGACAATGCCTTTTACGGATCTCATTTTCGTTCACCAGTTTAGAAGTAATTGGATTTTGAAGATTTGAGGGTTTTCGTATTTTAGATCTGAAATTGGAGGAGATTGGCTTGGATTTTCCATAAATTGATAGAGGATTTGGAACTAGCATGAGGAGTTCTTGCTAGGGTGATTTTTAGGGAATTTCTCGGCACGTTCCGGCGGCTGGCCATTGTTCCGGTGGCTGGCAGCGCTCCGGCGGTCTTCGGACAGTTTGTCCGCCTCGTTTTGGTGAGTCCAACGCCACTTTCCGTTAGTCAATCGGATGCCCGGTTGATTTGTTGTGATTTATTTTGTGTAATTTGATTATTTGAATTAATTGTTTTAATTGCAATAAATTATTAATTGCTTGATTTGTCGATCAATATGAACTCCAATGTATACGAAATCATGTATTAAATGAATTATGAAGTATCTTGATGCTTTGATTTGCAATTTGAATCCCGTTTTGTCTAATTGAGCTAATTGTCTAACTTGAAGGGGTGTATGTGTAATTTTGGAAACGATGTGAATTTGTTTGATTTAATTAGGTAAACCTTGTCAATTGAATTCGTTCTGTAATATACGAATTGGGTATGCCATGTATGAATTATATGAACTTAGTATGGTTGAAATTCGATAGGTAACCTCGTGAGATTTTTATATAATTCGAAGCATGCTATTATGTGATTTGGTTGTTCTTGTACTACGTACTTCTATATGAAATGTGATATGTTTTGATTTGCAGTGTGAGTCTCGGCATGTTAAATTTGTTAATTGTTTAACCTGGAGGGGAGGTTGTGTAATTTTCTAAAATGTGTAAATTGCATGATATGAATTGATTAACCTTGTTAATTGAATTTGTTATATAATAAATGAATTGTTTATGTGACAAATGAAATGATATGATTTGCCTTGCCTTTTTGTTCTCTTATTTGCATTAATTGTGCACATGAACATGCCTTAATGTTTTGTTTTGCTAGGAATTAATATGAATTTGAATCCTACTTATGTGATTGCATCCCTTAAGTGTTCGAGCATGTGTCGTGCATCTCTGTGTGGTTGTTTGAGTCTGAGTCTGAGCCCTGTATTGTATTTTGTGTGTCCAGTTGGTTCAGGTGCACCCGGGGTGGTGACTTGTGGTCGTGCAGGTTACCGGGAGGACCATTTACGATATCTTCGACTTTGTTTGGCGCCAGGTGAGGTTTAGGTTTGTTTTCTTTTAGTTAATGTGACCTATGACCCTATGTGCTCGTTTTCAAGCCTGCATGCAAATATACTATTATATATATACTAAATATGTGTCATATAATACGTTATGAATCTTGTTATTCGATTTCATATGAATTCTTCTGAAAATATACGTATGGACATATACAAGCTTAATACGGTTTTGCAATAGGCTATGCTCCAAACCGTGTAGTGTCAAGCGAACTATGGATCTTCCTCAGCATATTGTGAATTTGGAAGACACGGAAAGGTACGTGTATAGCATATACCGAGTTGCACGGTAAGGTATGTTTCTTATGGTATGTTTCCTAAGTATGAATCATATGTTTCTAGGTTTCGCGAGTTAGGTATGTTTCCTATGAGTCTCATGAGTCCTTATGAATCTTATGAATCCCTGGGCCCTGGAGGCATGGGTAAGGACGCCCGAGGCGGTGTTGGGCCGCCGGGTTAAGCCTGTGCACGTGCTCCCTAAGGTACATTGCGGGATCACTACCCCACGTATCGGTATTGAGTTGCACGATGTGGACCCGTAACCCTCGTGCAGACTTCCGGAGAAGGTAGATGGAATACGGGAATATGAGTATTATGAATTTTATGTATTTATGTTTCTTTACTATTCTTATGAATTCTTTTGTTAAGAGGTAAAGTTGACCCGTACTCGCCGGGTATTTGAATTCTTTTGTTATTTTGATTATGAAACGGGATAGGCTCTTTCGATTTCAATAAGAGATTTTTATGTTAAGGTTTGAATCATTATGAATATAAGAATCCTTATGAGTTTTTAATTATGAATCTTCATGAGTTTTGTTATGAATCCCTATGAGTTTTAATATGAATCCATATGCATTTCTGAATCTATGAATCCTTACGAGTTTTCAAATTTAAGAAGATATGAATATATGTATAAATATGAGTTTTTTTTGGAAAATGGATTTGGTATGCAAAACCCTACTCCCGGTTCATAATCTTTCTTTAGATGCGTGCTCTGCTCCTTATTACGTATAAGGTGTTGGAAAACACGAATCAGAAAGCAGCGGAATTTAAAAAATTTCCCAACAAAAGGATCTGGGACTCGCAATCGTGTATCCAAATTCGTAAAGATAGAAAACTTACTTTTCTTTTATTCTTTCTTGAAGCGTTTCAAGCCACCCAAGAACGCTCTTCTCACGGCTTGATCCCCTCTCCTTGGTAAAGCTCGAATCTTCAAACTTCTAACTTGAAGCTCTCTAGAGATAGTCCACCAACTTGATCACAATCTAACTAGTAAGGATGCTAGTTCTCTAGTTAGTGTTTAGGCTTAACCTAGGGTTTTTATTTAATCTTGGAGAAAGGAAGGTGTTCAACACATGAACCAAAAGAATTGCCAATTAGCTCTAAAGGGGAGCATGAGCTCCCGTATATATAGGTAAGGGGAGGGACGGCCGAACCCAATCCTTGTTGGGCAAGGATTTGGTCCCTCTCTCTCCTATTACTTGATCATCAAGTATTTTCCAACTTTGACTTTGAATTCTAATTCAAATCAACTTTCAAGAGAGCTAAAATATCCAAACTAATTTTTTGGATAATTTTATACTTTATTTATTTAAAATAAATAACTTATTTTATCTAATTAATTAATTCACAATTAATTAACTAGATTATTTTTCTCATAAATAAGACTTTCTTTTTAGTTCAAAATTAAACCAAAGTCTATTAAATAATTAACAAATTAATTATTTAATCACCAAATAATTATTCACGCACATGCACACGTGTCCCACACCTGTGATTTCACACGTGTGGAACCCTTTGGCCCGATTAATTCGTTTAATCATTTTAAAGCCTCAACTCATGTAACCAAGTTGTTGTGTGTGACCCTCTAGGTTCTCAATTCATTAAAGCAGTGACCCTAATTAATTAATTCACTAATTAACTAATCAATCCACAGATTAAACGACCACAGTCTAGCAACAGGTGTTTAACCCCTAGCTGAATTGGAATGTTCGGATTCGACCGAACCTTTAAGTCATTGATTCATGTGAGATACAATCCTCCTACTTACTATCTGTAAACCAAGATCTAGGGCAAGGGAATAATCAGAACCCTAATAATCCGGTCTTAAAGCTAAGTGCATTTCATATCCATTTGATCTCAATCCAAGAAACCCTTTTCTTGATGTCTTGATCTACTGCCTTGGCCAAGGACTCCATATGGCATATGAATGACTTACACAATAAGAGATCACCTTGCAAATGCAAGTGTAGGTCCTTTCTTGATTCTCATTCACTTTCATGAATCACTTGTGCAGCCCCAGCATAAGCCTTGAATCAGTTGTCTAAGGCGACACCCTTTAAAGCTTATACCTAAGACTACAGAGTTAACTCATAAAGTGACAAGGAACCTCAAGTCTAAGGATCAATTAATCACATCAATGACTCGTGAGATATTTCCTAATCTGGAAGTTTCCATTTCCTAAAATAGAAACTTCCTTTCCCATTTAGGAATGCTCTCACACGGGGCACCTCAGTGAACTTACTTATTAAAGTAAGCACCCTCATGTTTCACGCACGTATCAACTATACACTTTGCACCTCCATGAAACAAGGTGGTCCTTCTTAAGGGCGTGATCACACAAGCAAGCCTTAGAGGAGTCAGGTTGACACTCCCACTGTCTGTAGGACTCATCGGCTTGGAGTATTTTACTAATCATGACTTATGTGATATAGGGCTCGTTTCATGAACCATTTCACCTAAATGGTAGAGTCCTAAAGTCATCAGGATTAGGGGAGTTCTCATACATGCACAGCTAAAGTAAACGCATATCAAACAAGAGCATATAGAGAAGTGTTGAATCAATTCGTTATTTCATTCAAAGATTGTCTGTGATTACAATAAGGAAAAGCACAAAGCGGATATACAATCGGCTTTCTAGGGCACTATTCCTAACATAGGGTGTGTGTGTTTAGCCCCTCACTCAGTCAATGGACTGACCCTCGCCCCACCTTTGTTTTAGTTTGCAGGTCCAGGTTATTGGTCGAGCTAGGCGACTTTGTCTTGTCTGTTGAGTCCGTGTCTATTGAGTCTTTGTCCATTTGATTAAGTTCTGTATCTCTGATCTGCATACGTTTGTAATTATGTAAATATTATGGTATAATCTGCACAGGTTTCTACCTTATGAATGCTTGATATTTCAGGACAAGTTAGGACAGTTGCTCGGATTAGTTGAACCCGTTTTGATATATGTTATCCGGGATAGGTTAGGACAGGTTCTTGATTTAGTTGAACCCATTTAATTGATTTATTAAATGGATGGTTTTATTATGCATGCTATGTAAAGTTTTTGAAAGTTCATGTTTGTATCGTTTCCGCATTCAGGTTTTGCATATTTTTCCACTTGTACAGGGTTTAGATACAGCATAGCTTAGGTTGGATTTTCGTTTGTCACCCGTTCACTGTGACTTGGTGCGTCTGCGGACTTTCCATTTCGTACACGTGTCGGGTCATAGTGCGGGGGTATGGTGCCCCACCGCTTGGGGTGCTACAAAGTGCATCACAAAAGCAATTAGCAGATAACATGTCCTAGCAAGATACTAATTATGAGATGATCATGGGTATCCTATCTTATGTGCAATTATGGGAGCCACTCCATAATCACTAGTTCTAACATTCATGCCACATAAGACAATTCATATCACATAGGGGTACAGAATTAAATGGAAAACCATATCTATTACATTAATATAAACCCTTCTAAACATTTTGAGGGGTCTTCTCTTATGACCACCATTCTTCAAGTGTTCCTTTTGGATCCTTCTTGCCCCTTGGGTGCTTGTCTTCAAAATGAAAGAAAAATCCTCACTTCCTAAGTTCTACTTTCTTAACATAAAGTAATATGACTCAATCTTCATATCGATCATAGACAAATACACGGGGCATACCCCGGCCCAAAAACAATAATAAGGACAGCCAAATAATAAACACATAACAATACGCACATAAGTAAGGCTACAACCCCAATTTAAATAATGCAACTATAGGCCTCTGACCCCAATTGAAATCATCCATGTGCAGAATTTAAAATATACATAAGACTAACCCATGATCACCTAAACTAGCATGCTTCTGCTTGAATTTAAATTTACCAATTAAATTTAAAATTCCCTTGACTTCAAGTTACAAATAACTTAACTAATTTGAATATTAGTTCATTATTCAAGAATTTATTCAAAATCGAACACAGATCAATTTGATAAAATCTCAATTAATACAAAATTAAATTTTTGTCAAAATTATCATTCAAAGTGGTTTATATTAATTTTCTCAAAAAATAAGAACCTGACTTTAATTCATAAAAATCCCAAATTGTATATTTATTTCAAATAAAGAATTTTATAAAATTAAAAACAAATTTTAAATAAAACAAGATTTTACCAAACGGGATTTCACGAAACTTGGAAAACACAAAACGAAAAGGCATCCTGAAATAGCCCGTGCGAGGCGCACGGCCGCCCCAGCAAGTGCTCGCACAAGGCGCGCGCGAGCAGGCAACACTGCTAAAACGAAAGGCAGCAAGCGCCACATAGCAGCGCGCTGGCCTGCGCGCATAGCTGCGCTGGCCGAGCACGGCTGCGTGGCTGGGCGAGAGGGGAATGAGGGCGGGCGGCTGTGCTAGGGGGGCCTAGGCATTGCGACAGTGCATGTGCGGGTTACGGTGGAACCGCGGGGGGGGGGGGGGGGGGGGCAACTTGCCACCCCATGCGCGTACATGTGGCTCTGATTCTCATTTAGTAATTTCAAAAATTTTAAGCAATCTAATTTTGAATTAAAACAGTTCAAAAACATTCCGAATTAAAATAACTTAACACCAAATTGAAATGAAAACAGTTTTTCAAGAATTTTCAAGAAACTGTTTTGATCTAGTCAATTCGCATTTCAAACAAAAAAAATATGAATACACAACACATATCCAAATTCAAGAATTTTTAGTCAAAATTCGAAAAGTAGTAAAGATACAATACGAACGTTGCAAGGTGGCTCTGATACCACTTGTTGGAAAAATATCAGAGTGTATGCAGCGGAAGTTTAAAATTTTTTCCAAAAGTAGATCTAAAAGACTTGCAATGTTCGTATCGTATCGTTGGGTGTTTCAAGAAACTCACTTTGATTGAAACTTTTTTGTGACGCCGATACCGCTTATCGAACACCCTTCAAGCGGAATGTCCCTCGAACGTCCTGTTGGAAAACACGAATCAGAAAGCAGCGGAATTTAAAAAATTTTCCCAACAAAAGGACCTTCAACTCACAATCGTGTAACCAAATTCGTAAAGATAGAAAACTTACTTTTCTTTTGTTCTTTCTTGAAGCGTTTCAAGCCACCCAAGAACGCTCTTCTCGCGGCTTGATCCCCTCTCCTTGGTAAAGCTCGAATCTTCAAACTTTTAACTTGAAGTCTCTAGAGAAAGTCTACCAACTTGATCACAATCTAACTAGTAAGGATGCTAGTTCTCTAGTTACTGTTTAGGCTTAACCTAGGGTTTAATATAATCTTGGAGAAAGGAAGGTGTTCAACACATGAACCAAGAATTGTCAATTAGCTCTAAAGGGGAGCATGAGCTCCCCTATATATAGGAAAGGGGAGGGACGGCCGAACCTAGTCCTTATGGACAAAGGATTTGGTCCCTCACTCTCCTATTACTTGATCATCAAGTATTTTCCAACTTTGACTTTGAATTCTAATTCAAGTCAACTTTTAAGAGAGCTAAAAATATCCAAACTATTTTTGGATAATTTTATACTTTATTTAATATAAAATAAATAACTTATTTTTATCTAATTAATTAATTCGTAATTAATTAACTAGATTATTTTCTCCAAAATTAGACTTTCTTTTTAATTCAAAATTAAACCAAAGTCTATTAAATAATTAACTAATTAATTATTCAATATATATATAATATATATATACACACGTGTGTGACACGTGTCACAGTGACACGTGTCACTCACGTGAGCCACACGTGTGACTTCACACGTGTGGAACCCTCTTGGCCCGATTAACTCGTTTAATCATTTTAAAGCCTCAACTCATGTAACCAAGTTGTTGTGTGTGACCCTCTAGGTTCTCAATTCAATTAGCAGTGACCCTAATTAATTAATTCACTAATTAATTAATCAGTCCACAGATTAAACGACCATAGTCTAGCAACAGGTGTTTAACCCCTAGCTGAATTGGAATGTTCGGATTCGACAGAACCTTTAAGTCATTGATTCATGTGAGATACAATCCTCCTACTTACTATCTCTCAACCAAGATCTAGGGCAAGGGAATAATCAGAACCCTAATAATCCGGTCTTAAAGCTAAGTGCATTTCATATCCATTTGATCTCAATCCAAGAAACCCTTTTCTTGATGTCTTGATCTACTGCCTTGGCCAAGGACTCCATATGGCATATGAATGACTTACACAATAAGAGATCACCTTACAAATGCAAGTGTAGGTCCTTTCTTGATTCTCATTCACTTTCATGAGTCACTTGTGCAGCCCCAGCATAAGCCTTGAATCAGTTGTCTAAGGCGACACCCTTTAAAGCTTATACCAAAGACTACAGAGTTAACTCATAAAGTAACATGGAACCTCAAGTCTAAGGATCAATTAATCACATCAATGACTCGTGAGATATTTCCTAATCTGGAAGTTTCCATTTCCTGAAATAGAAACTTCCTTTCCCATTTAGGAATGTTCTCACACGGGGCACCTCAGTGAACTTACTTATTAAAGCAAGCACCCTCATGTATGACGCACGTATCAACTATACACTTTCCACCTCCATGAAACAAGGTGGTCCTTCTTAAGGGCGTGATCCCACAAGCAAGCCTTAGAGGAGTCAGGTTGACACTCCCACTGTCTGTAGGACTCATCGTCTTGGAGTATTTTACTAATCATGACTTATGTGATATAGGGCTCGTTTCATGAACCATTTCGCCTAAATGGTAGAGTCCTAAAGTCATCAGGATTAGGGGAGTTCTCATACATGCACAGCTAAAGTAAACGCATACCAAACAAGAGCATATAAAGAAGTGTTGCCTCAATTCGTTATTTCATTCAAAGATTGTCTGTGATTACAATAAGGAAAAGCACAAAGCGGATATACAATCGGCTTTTAGGGCACTATTCCTAACAATCTCCCACTTGCCCGTCAAAGCCATTCTAAAGCTACTCTAAGTCCCATCTTCTGAAGATGACCTTGGAAAGCTTCTCGACTAAGGGGTTTAGTAAGTGGATCTGCCACGTTCTCTGCTGATGTGACCCTCTCAATTAGCACATCTCCTCTTTTGATAATATCACGGATTAGGTGATACTTTCTCATAATGTGCTTGGTCCGTTGGTGAGATCTTGGTTCTCTTGCTTGAGCAACCGCCCCAGTGTTGTCACAAAACACAGTAATGGGGTCTTTCATGCTAGGAACAACATTCAACTCTTGAATGAAGTTTCTAATCCAAACACCTTCCTTAGCTGCATCATTTGCAGCTAAGTATTCGGCCTCAGTGGTGTAGTTTGCTTGGAACTCTTCCAACTCACTGCTCCGCCGTTTAGGCAGAAAATGTATCCTGACATTGACTTAAAATCATCTAAGTCAGATGCAAAGCTTGCATCGCAGTATCCTTCGACAGTAAGATCTTTCTGACCTCCGTAAATTAAGAATAAATCTTTAGTACTTTTCAAGTACTTAAGAATATTCTTCACGGCAGCCCAATGACCATCTCCAGGGTCAGATTGGAAACGACTCGTTACACTAAGTGCATAAGCCACATCCGGTCGAGTACATAACATTGCATACATTATGCTACCTATTGCTGACGCATAAGGTGTATGAGCATTCTCTCCTTCTCAAGGTTAGTCTTAGGACACATCTTCTTTGAAAGACATGTTCCTACACTCATAGGAAGGTTTTTAACCTTTGCTGACTCCATATTGAATCTCTTCAATACTTTGTCAATGTACATCGATTGTGATAGTCCTATTAACCTTCTAGATCTATCTCTATAGATTTTAATTCCAAGGATATAGGACGCATCACCAAGATCTTTCATCTCGAATTGGTTCGATAACCATAACTTAGTCACTTTCATGTCATCCTTCGAATTCCCAATAAGAAGGATGTCATCAACATAAAGTACTAAGAATTGCACTGAGGTCTCCAATTCCTTTCTATACACACATGATTCATTCGTAATTTGGATGAAGCCAAACGCTTTGACCGATTCATCAAATCGAATGTTCCAATTCCTAGAAGCCTGTTTCAATCCATAGATTGATCTTTGGAGTTTGCAAACCTTTTGTTCACTCCCACTGAATGTGAAACCTATGGGTTGCTCCATATAAATGTCTTTATCAATGTCACCATTGAGAAAGGCAGTTTTCACATCCATTTGCCATATCTCATAGTCATAATATGCAGCAATGCAGGCATGATTCGAATGGACTTTTGCATTGCAACTGGTGAAAAGGTTTCGTCAAAGTCTACGCCGGGTCTTTGAGTGAATCCTTTTGCAACCAGTCTTGCCTTGTAGGCTGCAATGCTTCCATCAACTCCAAGCTTTCTCTTAAAGATCCATTTGCAACCTATGGGTTTGACCCCATCAGGCAAATCTACCAAGGTCCAAACTTGGTTGGAGTTCATGGAATCCATTTCGGATTTCATGGCTTCTATCCACTGTTCAGAGTCAGAATCTGAAAGTGCCTCCTCATATGTTAAAGGATCATTATCCTTTTGAGAGATTTCATGGAAGAATCCATACCATCTCTCCGGTTGTCTAGGAGTGCGTTCAGAACGCCTTAGAGGAGGATTTTCATGTGTATCAAAATTCGTGATTGGTTGTGGTTGATCAGAGTGGGACGTTTCTTCAGTGGGTGGTGTGGGGTCACTTTGTACTTCTTCTAATTCTATGATCTTGCCTTTCTTTTCTTTAAGGAACGGTTCCTCAAGAAAAGTGGCATTTCTGGAAACAAACACCTTTTGCTCAGATTGATCATAGAAATAGTATCCTATGGATTCCTTAGGATAACCTACAAAGTAGCATAAGTTAGAACGAGATTCTAACTTATCTCCCACTGTCCTCTTCACATAAGCAGGACAACCCCAAATTCTTAAGTAAGAATAACTAGGGATTTTACCATGCCACATTTCATAGGGCGTCTTGGGGACTGACTTAGAGGGAACTAGATTCAGAATCTTTGCTGCACTTTCTAGGGCATAACCCCAGAAAAATGGTGGTAAGTCAGTGAAACTCATCATGGAACGAACCATATCAAGTAGGGTTCGATTCCTTCTCTCAGAAACTCCATTAAGCTGAGGAGTTCCCGGAGGAGTCCACTGAGAGATAATCCCATTATCTTTGAGATGATTAAGGAATTCTTCACTAAGATACTCGCCTCCTCGATCAGATCGAAGTGCTTTGATCTTGTGACCAGTTTGGTTCTCAACCTCCTTTTGAAATTCCAAGAATTTCTCAAAAGCATCAGATTTATACTTCATTAAGTATACATAACCATACCGACTAAAGTCATCAGTAAAGGTTATGAAGTGCTGATGATTGTTTCTAGTGCTTACACTAAGTGGTCCACAAACATCAGTATGGATCAAATCCAAAACCTCAGTGGCACGTTCCACAGTTCCTTTGAAAGGAACTTTGGACATCTTTCCTTTGAGACAGGATTCGCAAGAAGTCAACTCTTTGAGATCATTTTCAGAGAATGATCCTAAAGTGTTTATCTTGCTAATTCTGTTCTTGGAAATGTGTCCTAATCTAGCGTGCCATAAGGGAGCTGAAACTTTGTCATCTCTCTTACGCTTTGTTTCTCGTTGTATATTCATAATATTGATATTTTGAGTTAGGTAAAGTCCATTACTTAGAGTACCGATGTGAACGGAAGAGTTGTTCCGTTTGATAAAATATTTACCATTCTTAATATAAGTTTCATAACCTTCACAATCTAATATTGGAACTGAAATTATATTACGAATAATGCTCGGTACATAAAGGACTTTGTTTAATACTAACTCAAAACTACCTAAATCTAATCTGATTGTGCCTAAAGCTCGAGCTTCAACGTTTG
The DNA here is from genome assembly GCA_037501455.1 of Lantana camara. Lineage (NCBI taxonomy): Eukaryota > Viridiplantae > Streptophyta > Magnoliopsida > Lamiales > Verbenaceae > Lantana > Lantana camara. The sequence continues at coordinate 95,944,665 of CM074861.1, forward strand.
AGCCATCGCCGATCTTCAAGACACATTCTCCTTCTTTGAGTTGTTGGACCTCACTTAGCATCTGTACATCATTACAGATATGAGTTCCACAACCGGTATCAAGTACCCAAGAACTAGAATTAATAGAAAGATTTACTTCAACGAGAAAGATACCTTTCTTTAGAGTAGCCTTATACTCTGGGCAGTTTCTCCTCCAATGTCCCGCTTTGCCACAATGGAAGCAAACATCCTCTTTCTGATCACGCTTCTTCTTTTGGGCTTCCCCTTCGAAATGCCACCAGTGGGCCTAAGGGGTTTCTTCTTCTTCTTTTGAGCTTTCTTGCCCTTACCTTTAGAAGGCCCAGAAGAGGAAGATGGAGCATTCACCATCAAAACCTTATTGTCCTTCTTGATCGTGCTTTCAGCAGTCACAAGCTGACTAATCAGCTCAGCTACAGTAGCACCAGCATGATTCATGTTGAAGTTAAGGACAAATGGGTTGAATGATGGTGGGAGCGAAGCTAGCAACAAATCCACTGAAAGCTCATCTTTCAGTGGCATGTCCATGGAAGCAAGTTTCTCAGTAAGGGCAAGAAACTTGAGTCCATATTCATGGACACTTGAACCTTCCCTCATTCTCAAGTGGAACAATTCCTTTGAAGTGTTATACCTTGTAACACGTTCATGAGGGCGGTAAAGTTGCTCTAAGTGGTCGTAAATCTCCCAAGCGAATTCCATGGCCTCATGTTGCCTTTGCAAGTCCGGAGACATGTTAGCCAACATAAGGCAACGGGCTTGGAGATTATCATCCTTCCACTTCTGAATCGCGTCCCGCTCGGCCCGAGTGGGAGCCTCCCCTTCGGGACTAGGCTCCCCTTCGAAGAGAACATAAGTTCTCTTCTCAGAATCTAAAAAATGATTTTTAGATTCCTCAGCCAATCAGAATAGTTGGGACCAGTCAACTTGTTTGACTCGAGGATCGATACAAGAGGGTTTTTGGTTGCCATTTCAAAACACGTAGAGAATCACAGAATCTACGACCTAAATGGTAAAACAGAGAACTAGTGAGCATGCTGAACTATAACGATATACAAAAGATAAGGTCTTTAATCTATTGTAGCTCCCACTGTTTTTCAAAGATCTAGAATTCCCAAAGATCTAAGAGGAACACGTTTCCTAATGGGTACTAAGATCCTAGGCATTTTACCTCGAACCCACGACTTGCGGACATTCTAAGTAAGAACCCTAGGTAGGTACAACTTACCAATTCTAACACCTTTAGAATTCTTAGTAATTGTTTTTGCATCACCTATCTTTCAATATGGACCCACGACTCGTGCGACATCCATATTTACTTAGGCGTTAAGCTAGACCCATCAATCATAAGATCATGACCAAAACTTAGTTCGAACGACCCACGACTCGCGGACATCGCCCTTGCTAAAATTGACCACGAAATATTGACCATTTAAAATGATCAATTAGGTAACTAAGAACTAATAAGCTCCACTAGGTATCCCACGACTCGCGGACAATAACTAGCTTCATTTACTAAACTTAAAACCTATTGATGGAATGCTAGGAATTTAATTCAAAATTTACATCTCGAATTAAACACCTATTTGTTCGAAATTAGCTTAATATTTAATGGGAATTTTCGAATCAACCGGAGAGTTGTCCGGTTCGACCTCACCAACATATATGTTATCCAATTTTATTAGTCTTGATTAATGCAAGTACACTTAAATGCATATCAAACAAGCACATAAACAGATAACATGTCCTAGCATGATACTAACATGTAATGATCATGGGTTCTACCTATCTTATGCGTGATATGTGGGAGCCACTCCACAATCACAAGTTCTAACATACATGCCACATAAACAGTTTAAATCACATAAGGGAAAGCGGTAACAAAATACGAGCCCTATCTCTATTACATTTAACAATTGAGATTTCCCTCCCTAACATTTTGAGGGGTCTTCACTTATGGCCTCCTTGTTACTTGAATGTGGTCCATCTTACTCCATGGGTGCATTGTCTCCAAAATGAGAATAAAACCTCACCACCTATCTCTACTCTCAAATTACAATAAAAAGAAAAAGACATAAAGTAATAAGGCTCAATCTTCATATTGGCCTTAGACAATTACACGGGGCATACCCCGGCCTCAAAAACAGTAATATGGAAAGCCACATAATAAATCACATAACAGTACGCACATAAGTGAGGCTCCAACCTCAATTGAAAAACGCAACTATAGGGCTCCAACCCCAATTTAAACCATCCATGTGCATAAATTAAAACCATACATAGATCTAAACCCATGATCACCTAACATGCTTCTGCGAGAATTTAAATTTAGCCAATAAATTAAAATTCTCGTTTCAAGTCCTAATGACTTAAAACACGACTTAGATGCAATTCTTGTTCAAGAGCCTTTTCAATAAAACCCGAAAAACAATAAACCAATAAAATTCCAATTAATTTCCAAAATTAATAATTTTATTCTTTCATTATTTTCAGAAAATAAAATTCATAATTTTCCCAAAATCCAAATCGCTTCAATTCTCAAAAATCCCAATTTAATCAAAATTTTAAAATAATTTTATTTTAACAAAACTGATTTTAAAAGATAAAATTAAAATAAAATTAAATCGGGATTTTACGGACCGAAAACACGAAAAACACGAAACACGAAAAACGAGCCCAGCCGCGTGAGGCACCGCCGCGTAGCAGCGCGCGGCAGTTGCCACTCGCGTGCGCACGCTGGGCGTGCATCATGCGCGCCGCGCGCAGCAGCGCCCACCGTGACTAGGCGGGCTGAGCAGGCGTCCCGCGCGGTTGCGGGACGGGCGCGCCCGGGACGGCTCCCGCGCTGTTGCGGGAGGAGCTGGGGGGCGGCGACGGGCCTGGGCGTGCGACGTGCTAGCACGCCTAGGCTCGTTGCTTTTTGTGTTCGTTTCGTATTTCTAGGTTTCTCGAAAACCCGGTTCAATCCAAAAATTAAAAATTCGATTTAAACATATTTCAATCAAAACGGTTTTCAAAATCACAATTTAAGAAAACAGTTTCAGAAATTCAGGAAAAATTACAGTTTCGTATTTCAGGCTTTCTAAAAGAACTCATGAATACCTAATTCGCATCTAAGCCTAAGAATTTCTACCAAATTCAGAATAATTGAGACGAATCAGAAACACGATTAACGAGGTGGCTCTGATACCACTTGTTGGAAAACACGAATCAGAAAGCAGCGGAATTTAAAAAATTTTCCCAACAAAAGGACCTTCAACTCGCAATCGTGTAACCAAATTCGTAAAGATAGAAAACTTACTTTTCTTTTGTTCTTTCTTGAAGCGTTTCAAGCCACCCAAGAACGCTCTTCTCGCGGCTTGATCCCCTCTCCTTGGTAAAGCTCGAATCTTCAAACTTCTAACTTGAAGTCTCTAGAGAAAGTCCACCAACTTGATCACAATCTAACTAGTAAGGATGCTAGTTCTCTAGTTAGTGTTTAGGCTTAACCTAGGGTTTAATATAATCTTGGAGAAAGGAAGGTGTTCAACACATGAACCAAGAATTGTCAATTAGCTCTAAAGGGGAGCATGAGCTCCCCTATATACAGGAAAGGGGAGGGACGGCCGAACCTAGTCCTTATGGACAAAGGATTTGGTCCCTCACTCTCCTATTACTTGATCATCAAGTATTTTCCAACTTTGACTTTGAATTCTAATTCAAGTCAACTTTTAAGAGAGCTAAAAATATCCAAACTATTTTTGGATAATTTTATACTTTATTTATTATAAAATAAATAACTTATTTTTATCTAATTAATTAATTCGTTATTAATTAACTAGATTATTTTCTCCAAAATTAGACTTTCTTTTTAATTCAAAATTAAACCAAAGTCTATTAAATAATTAACTAATTAATTATTCAATATATATATAATATATATATACACACGTGTGTGACACGCGTCACAGTGACACGTGTCACTCACGTGAGCCACACGTGTGACTTCACACGTGTGGAACCCTCTTGGCCCGATTAACTCGTTTAATCATTTTAAAGCCTCAACTCATGTAACCAAGTTGTTGTGTGTGACCCTCTAGGTTCTCAATTCAATTAGCAGTGACCCTAATTAATTAATTCACTAATTAATTAATCAGTCCACAGATTAAACGACCATAGTCTAGCAACAGGTGTTTAACCCCTAACTGAATTGGAATGTTCGGATTCGATAGAACCTTTAAGTCATTGATTCATGTGAGATACAATCCTCCTACTTACTATCTCTCAACCAAGATCTAGGGCAAGGGAATAATCAGAACCCTAATAATCCGGTCTTATAGCTAAGTGCATTTCATATCCATTTGATCTCAATCCAAGAAACCCTTTTCTTGATGTCTTGATCTACTGCCTTGGCCAAGGACTCCATATGGCATATGAATGACTTACACAATAAGAGATCACCTTGCAAATGCAAGTGTAGGTCCTTTCTTGATTCTCATTCACTTTCATGAGTCACTTGTGCAGCCCCAGCATAAGCCTTGAATCAGTTGTCTAAGGCGACACCCTTTAAAGCTTATACCAAAGACTACAGAGTTAACTCATAAAGTAACATGGAACCTCAAGTCTAAGGATCAATTAATCACATCAATGACTCGTGAGATATTTCCTAATCTGGAAGTTTCCATTTCCTGAAATAGAAACTTCCTTTCCCATTTAGGAATGTTCTCACACGGGGCACCTCAGTGAACTTACTTATTAAAGCAAGCACCCTCATGTATCACGCACGTATCAACTATACACTTTCCACCTCCATGAAACAAGGTGGTCCTTCTTAAGGGCGTGATCCCACAAGCAAGCCTTAGAGGAGTCAGGTTGACACTCCCACTGTCTGTAGGACTCATCGGCTTGGAGTATTTTACTAATCATGACTTATGTGATATAGGGCTCGTTTCATGAACCATTTCGCCTAAATGGTAGAGTCCTAAAGTCATCAGGATTAGGGGAGTTCTCATACATGCACAGCTAAAGTAAACGCATACCAAACAAGAGCATATAAAGAAGTGTTGCCTCAATTCGTTATTTCATTCAAAGATTGTCTGTGACTACAATAAGGAAAAGCACAAAGCGGATATACAATCGGCTTTTAGGGCACTATTCCTAACACGTCCTTCGATTAGATCCCAAAGTAGGCAATCCTCCAAACCATGTCCACACCAGTCCTAGAACGCGATCAAACGAGTGAGAATGCTAGTTCTATCTCTTGTGTTTGGTTAGGATATTTTACTTTGAAAATTTTTCTTTTATTTTTTTCAAAAACTTAACTCTTCAACAACATCGGTCTCAAGAATAAGAGAACCACCCCCACTAGTATGTTCGAACCCTAGGAGACTTTCCAAGTCTTTTGGAGTTTGATTTCTTGCTCATTAATTAACTAATTTAATTATTAATTTAATTAGAATAATAAGTTCTTAACTTATTCTCTAAGTCTAGCAAGAGATGCCTTCTCTCTCCTACAATAGGAAGTTTGAGTTTTCAACCCTTACTAATTAAAGTCAAAAGTCAAAATTCAATAAATAATTTAATTCCTAACTAATTATTTATTGGGTTAAGTAATATGAGAATAGTCTTAACAATTAATTCATAATTAATTAAAAAACTAAAATTAATTAATTAATTCTAGAAAAAAGTTCGTGTGTGGAACAAACCACACGCACGGGGCCACGTGCGAAGCCACGTCTGCATGACACGTGGCAGCCACGTTGGCCGCGTAACACGTGGCAGCAGTCACGTTTCACACCCCGTTTTGATCAACTATTTTGATCCTTCGTTAATCATATTAACATCCTACCATAACCCTCGTATTTTGGCATTTGTGTGTGATCTTTTAGGTTCATTATTCGATTAGCAGTGATAATAATTAATTAATTCCCATAATTAAATAATCACTTCACAGATCACACTACCGTAATCTAGCGATGGGTGTGTGACCCCTAGCGAATAACAAAATGAATAGAAGAACCTTTCAGTCAATGACAATAAGTGAAATAAGATCCTCCTACAACTTCATCTCTTAATCAAGAACTAAGGCATGAGAATATTCTCAGAGCCTTAATATTCTCGATCTTTAAAGTTAAGTTCGCTTCATATCCATTTAGATCTCAATCCAAGAAAACCTCATTTTCTTGATGTCTTGATCTTTTATCCACCTGGGCCAAGGGTTTAATATTTAATGGACTACGAACAACTCAATCAATAAGAGATCATTCTTGTTTTTAACAAGTGTAGGTCCTTTATTGATTCTACTAATTCTACATATATCACTTGTGTAATCCCAACATAGGTCGTGGCTCAGGTGTCTATATGTGTAACAGCCCTAAACAGGGCCTAGTTGGAATTGGTAAGCCTTGAAAGAAAGTGAAAGCGTTTATAGACTTTGATCCATCAAATGTTCTTCATGCATCACATTTCTATGTGTTTTAAGTTGTTCTTACGTGCTATTATGTGACTTTGGGAGAGATCTCATCTAAAACCCCATATTACTATTCATTTCCGAGCCTCTATTCCCTCAATAGAATACTAAAAACTCACATCTGTATTTCTTGAATACCTTAACTCACATCTCTTGTTTTAAAATCATTTTCGGAAATTTAACATGAGAGTTACGATTTTATCCCCATGTCATTGTTTATCCACTAAACGATATCCTCTTATCTCATTCGTAGAACCTTAGAGGCATGAAACTTATATTTTTCTATCACTTACATATGTTTTCCATAACCCGAAACTCTTTACAAAAATTGTTGATCAAAATTACCATTAGGTCCCTTGAGCATTATTCATTTCATAAAATTAGGAATTTCCCGGAACACTTTTCCTATCAAATATTATAGTCAAATGAATCCTTAAATCATTTTGAGAATTTTGATATCATCCACAAGCCCTGATTCCTATTCTAACTCAAGTAGTATTGAAAATCACTTCAAAACCCTAGTTACTATTCTTACCGTAAACGACTTTTTATCCGTACACTTTTTGATATTCAATATTACAGTCAAAACGATCCTTGAATTATTTTATGAATTTTCATACATTTATCAAAACTTGATTCCAACCGTAGCATGTCTTATAAATATTTTCCTTTTTAAAAAATTATCATTTTATTTTAAATATTTAGCTTTCATTCAATATTCGAAATTTTACTTAAAATGTTTCTTGAACTTTTCTCTAAACTGTGATAAATTTTACAACCTTTAAACTTTATCATAGCTTCGTCTATAAAATTTTCTTATGATTTTCATCATCTTTAACGTTCATAATTTATAAACGAAAAATCTAAATATTCCACATTTATAATCACGACTAAGCTTATTTTTCACTTGTTCTTTCATTAATTTACTACTTCAAGTTTTCATCTCTCGACTCTTGAATAAATTTTATATTATTTTACATTTATTTTTATTCAATATGACATCATTCATGACAACATAAGCTTCTAGAAGATTTAAATAAATGAATATAATTTCTCCACATTTCTTATATTATTACCAAGCATTTGTTTAAAATGTAGTTTAACCATATCTCTTAATAATTACCAAGCATTTGTTTAGGTCATGAAGCATCCACATCTCTCCTAAACTCTTAGGAATTGCAACATAAGCCCCTCATTCCTACCTATAAATACCCCTCCAAGCTCATTTCTAAGACTACACAAAAATTCACTCCCTCTCTCCCTCTCACACGCCACTCCTCTCTCTCCCTAGGCTAAGATGTGTTTTATTTTATTATTTCATGCTTTATATTATGTTCTTAGTATAATAATAGTAGTAGCATGCTTAGATTTAATTAAATTATGCTTTAGGAATTTATTTTATGAAATATATGCTATTTATGCTAGTTTAGGAAAATATTATAATATATGTGAATTTTATTTAATTAAATGCATGAATTATGATATGATATAGTATATTCATATGTTTAAGTATTCATGATCTTGTTTGATTAAATTCATGCCTAGAATAATTTATTTAGAATTATTTTTCATAGAAAATTTATATATCTTGCTATATTATGCTTAAAATTCTATGTTATAAATATGAACATGATCAAGCATGTTACACACCCTCTTTGAATATTCAGATGGGCTTAAGAACATGTTCATGTTGTTCTTGAATGATTTTAGGTGCCCGTGTGATAGTATGTGAGTGTGTGTGTTCGATTTTATGTTATAAAGTGTTTAATTCAAAAGAAATTGAATAGTAAATGTTTTTAATAGTAATTTTAACTTTTTAGTCAACCCATATTGTGATAATTTCGAAATTAATATTAAAATAATTATAAAATTAGTTTTGGAATTTTTAAAATAAGGATTTTATCCGAATTTTCCAAAAATCGATAATTGTGAAACATTTTCCAAATGTAACCTACATTGTCAAATTAAATCCTAAATTTCATTTCAAATCTTATAATTAGGATCATGATGTGATTAATAAATATTTAATTAGTTAAAGATTTCATAAAACTTAATTAATTAAAGAAATTCACTTACACGGTGAAAATAAGGGTTTACCGGGTAAAATTAAAGTTTCAAAGATCATTTAAACGTTTCATATTATTGTTTTGAAATTCAAAATGTTCAAGGTTTCAAACATTAAAGAATTAGGATTTTATCCATGTTTTGAATTTCAAATAAAAATATTCATTTAGGATTTTCAAATCGGATATTTTCAAATATCATTTCCAAAATAAGATTTCTTTATAGACTTATTTTATAACATAGAAGCTTATTGAGATTCCTAATTTGATTAATAATTACTTGATATAATAATGGATCTTATTTTATAAGTCTTGTTTGAATGTTAAAGTTGTATATTACCAAAATATTTTTATGTGATCACCTTTCATGCTATGGTATGCTTTATTGTGGAAACTTGTCTATGTCATTAGTATTGGTTATGGAATAGAAACTTATAGTTGATCACCACTCATAGGTGAAGATCTGGACGGACTAGGACTCCGGTATTATTACATAATACCTGGTTACAGTAGGTGAGGTTAAATGTTTTCAACTGGGATCAGGAGTCTATATATATATCAAATGTTTTATGGCCTACCCTAATACAGATCAAAGTTTTACCTCTTCATAAATGATACTAACCTTTTGGGAAAAATACATTAATATCAACTTATATTGTTCTAGTATACCAAATCAATCATTTTAAAGTATTCATGTTTTCTCATCTTCTTATAGAAATTAAAGTATTTCACGTTAAAATATCTCGGTACTATGCTACCGTATATCGGGTATCGTTGAACTTAAGCAAAATATATTTTCTTATTGTGGGCCCGGTGGTCTTGGTAAAAGTAGTAGTCCGGGAGGCACGGGCCGAGGTCTACTATTATACCAGCCGCCAACTAGATCTTGGTGGTGGTCTAACTGGAGGTTAGTTATTCCACATCAAGTGACGAGAAAAGGTACATCCCTCCCAAATTCATGTATATCGTCACTAGGGGTAGCTCCCTGAGGTGACACCGGAGGAAGAAGGATGGTATTGTTGTATTTCTTTTTATTTAGTAATGACATCTTGATCAGTGTCGTTACGAATATTGTTGGTTTTTAAGGAGTAAAGGTTGGAGAACGCCTAGCTTGCGGGCACCATATTGTTTCACAAAAAGGGGTTCATGTTTTCTTAAAAAGTATAATATATAATCCCCCTACCCTTTTATCTTCAAATAACATGAACCCAATATTGATATTGTTGTAGTATTTTCCTATTATCGGATACTGACCAAGGAGTTTCTTGGTTAGTCCGGCTATGTATACTGATTTCTCATTACTCTCAAAATTATTACTTCACTCTTATTCACTTACTATTAAAGATCCTTTCGAATAAAGTTTCTTGGTAAAAATCCTAAAGTTTTATAGTATCACTCAACCACCCCTCACTTAGTCACTTTGACTAACCCCTCGCTCTTTTCAAATTCATGATTTCAGGTATTGCCATCTCTCATTAGCTGGTATCTTGAAGCATAGAGAGTCCAATATCTTGTGCATATTAGATCAGGTTTCTTAACTAAGCCAAGTTAGACTATAATCTTGTATAATTATTATATTACTTCGGTATCATACTCTTAGATCATGAACAACTCTAACCCTACGATATTGCTTCTAAATTTTCATGAGTTTCAAATTATTCCAAATTCTTTTATTTACTGCCCCAAACATAAGCTGTTGTTTTAAAATGTTTCAAATTCCGCTGCCATGTTTTCTTACTCTGATATCATATATCATCGTCCGTTCGCTGGCGTACCTCTCAGGTGCTAGGTCTCACATCTGCCTGGGAAGTGCGACGGTGCGGGGTTGTAGTGTATTTGGGGGCGCTACAATATGGCAACACCCTTTTGAGCCTATATTAAAGATTATAGAGTTAGCTCATATGAGACATTACAGAATCGCAAGTCTAAGGATTATTAATCACGTCATTGACCTGTGAGATATTTCCTAATCTGAAAGTTTCTAGGAGATTTCCTTTCTTATTTAGGAATGTTCTCACACTGGACTTCTCAATGATGAAGTTCTTGTAACAATCACCCTTATGTTTTATGAACGCATTATCATATGCACTTATCATTCCATGAAACTGAATGATCCTTCAAAAGGACATAATAACATAAGCAAGTCTCAACGGAGTCAAGGTCGACACTCACACTGTCTGTCAGACTCATCGACTCGGAGAAGTTTCTAATCCTCGTTTATGGAGTCAAGAACTTGTTTCGTGTGCCATTCCCATAAGGGCAAAGTTCTTAACGGCCTCATCGGATTAGGGGAGTTCAAAACATGCAAAACACAGTCAACCTAAATAGACATAAATAAACACATAAAGAAGTGATTGCCTATGAACAAAATCATCTCGTTTATTATTCAAAGACTGTTCGTGATTTTACAAGGAAATAGTAAAGCATAAACATTTCTTTAAAGACACTATTTCTAATATCCATAACTGCCTCGATCAAGATGAAAATAGGGAGAATACTAGTTCTTTATTTTGTCTCAGGGCTGGGGTTTGTTCTTTTCTCAAAAACTGACTTTTTCGTTTCTCTAGAATAGAGAGAATTCGAGGAACTTCACGAATGCCGGTTTGAGAGAAAGAGAGAAGCCTCTTTTGTTTTTATCGGACTAAGAAAAGTTTACGATTCTTTTTCTATTAAGAAAAGAATTTTATCTTTTCGTAATTACTTTATGAGATAATATATTATAATTATCCTAACAACTTTAGGATATTATCTCATAATTATTTATTTCATAAATAAATAACTTATGACTTCATCCACTATTTATTTCATAAAAACAAAATTTATAATATTATCTTTATATTTATTCCACAAATAAATTGATGAGGCCTAAAAACACTCTCGAATCAGAGCCGTCCACGTGTCAGCATGTCGCTGACTAAATCCAGGACGCTCGCCTTGAAGGGCTCGTGGGCCTTCCCAGCCCACTCATTTGTAAGCAAGGATAGACCGTCAAGCCTCGGACGACTACTCCGGTAAAAGTCCAGATCCGACGAGTCTGACGCTCGCGTCTCGGCCCTCACGGTTACCCTTCATAGGGAAGCACCTACAGGGGGTCCCATGATTGATGCTCGGGATCTCGTCGCTCAAAGGTCATCTACCGTGGGGAGCCCATCCGTGGATTTCTCGAGCGTCATCAACGCTCAGGATGACTCTACCTCTCATACGGTGGATCCTAGCCTTCAGGAGAAGACATTAGTCCCTCATCCCACGCGACCCTCGTCAACAACCTCTGACACAAAGGTACTATGCACAGTGCACCTGACACGCCGTCTCCTTTTCGGGAATGTCATTCTCACCCCACCAAAGGCTGACGCGTGTTAGGGCAACACAGGTTTGGGACCACATGGTCAATTTACCCATTTACCCCTGTCCCTAACATATAAATATAGGAGAACTCATGCATTCCCCCCCAAGTCATCTTCCTCACCAAAATACCACGTACTGAACTGGGAATCATTTTCCTCTGCATCTTCTCCAAAGCTTCCTGTAACTCACCCTTTTCTGCATTCCCACTGCACGATTTCTTGGTGTTATCCTAGCTGGAAGAACCCATGCTCATTGGAAACCCATTTCCTGAGGCTCTTGTGCCTGTGATGGTCTTCCTTCCTATCAACAAATTCTAAAGTGTTTGGTGTTCAAGTCCTCCACAAGTTTCTGCACCATCATTTTTTGGCGCCGTCTGTGGGAAACCATCACCACCATCTTTGGTATTACCAGTTTCTTCCTTCGAAAGCTAGTTGAAGAGTAACACCCAAGTCTTTAATCATGGTAACTGCGACGAGATCTGGAACAGTCGGAGGGAAAGGCGCTCTTCCCCCCGTTAACGAGGAGAACGCGGGAGGCAACATCCCCGCCGGAGAAGCAAACCCCCCAGCTGCCGGAAATGGGGGCGAGAACACAGAGCCAGTAAGAGCAACTCTCCCACTAGGTGGGAACACTGATGGGGGGCCCAGCGCCGTTGCTCCGCCAGCGGCTCCCATTGCCCACGCTTCCTACCCTTACTCAGGGGTGTATCCCATGGCCATGCCCCCTCCAGGGTACCCATTTCTGCAGCATGGGATGATGCCCGGGATGATGCCGGCGGTCCAGCCTTATCAGGTGGGGACTCTGAATCTCCCCACGTCGTTACCAAGAGAGATACAAGGGGTGGAGATGCCCCAAGTTACAACCCAGCAACTTCAGGCGCTGTATGCGCAGTGTGAGAGCCAGGCCGTTCAGAACGCCTGGGAGCATTTTATGGCCGCATATTTCCCTTCGCAGGCTAGCGCTCGTCTGGCCCCACCTCTTGGCGGGCTCCCGGCGCATCCCTTGACAATGGCCCAAAATGCGCTAAGGGCACAGCAACCTCCCCCACCACCGAATCAAGGAAATGAAGCCCCACCAAGGGTCCAGCCAGAACGACCAGCTGTAGGAGAAGAGAGGGCCCCCCGAAATGAGGCGGCCGTGGATAATGAAGAGGTCCAATCGAGGGCCACAGGGAGGGCAAACCGCAGAAATGTCGGTGACCCTCAGTTAGCAGCAGTTCAAGACCAAATTCGAGGGCTCCAGAACGTGGTAGAGCAGCTCTCTCGAGCACGGTCTCACGCTTCCCGCGATGGGGGCGAGAGGTCCAAGGCCAGAGACGCTCGTCGACCACGCAGCCCAATTTCCCACCGAAGGAGAGAAGCCAGCTATGAAGATCCCGACGAGCGAGATTACAGGATCATGACGGGCGATTCCCCCCTCGTCGAGGAAGTCCTAATGACTCGCGCAGGGAAGGGTAAAATTCCCTCGTCAATCAACAGATATGATGGAACTATGGACCCAGCCGAGCATCTGGACCACTTTGTGCACCTAATGCATCTGTATGACCATCCTGACAACTACTGGGCCAAGGTGTTTGTCACTTCCCTCACCGGAATGGCCCAAGAATGGTACAAAAAACTCCCCACACGCTCAATCAGAGGATACTATGACCTGACGGATGCCTTTGTCAGCCACTTCAATTCGCTGAAAGCACCTGCCCCGGCCGCGACCGCTCTTTATAGCCTGGTCCAAGGGCCGAACGAGACTCTCAGGTCCTTCATGGGGAGATTCAATAAGGAAATTTTGTTGGTAGAAAAGCCCTCGATGGACTTTTTGAGGCACGTTCTGTTCGGTGCCATCAACATGAAGCATTATGTCAGCAAGGAGTTTGTGGAGGAGGTAGCCAAGAAGAAGCCGCGCTCGTTGATGGAAATTAGGGAGATTGCAGATTCTTTCTTTACCCTCGAGGATATGTACATAGCGAGGGATCAGAAGATGGCAAATGCCCCTCGTCTCAACAGAACCCACGAGGACAAAGCAGAGTCCCACCGGAGTCACCGCCGCAGCCCGATATCCGCTCGCCGACGTTCATCCCCTCCGCGGAGGCTCGAGCGTGTCCCCCTCAATCGCCCAATTGCCGAAGTTTATTCCCTGGCAGACCAGAAGCTGTTCAAGAGACCGCCCAAGCTGAGAGAAACCGAGGCTCAGAAGCGCTCGGGGAAATACTGCGCTTTCCATAAGCAGAAGGGGCATGATATTAATGAATGCCGCCACCTGGAGAAGGAAATTCAGCGGCTGATTACCGGGGGGCACCTCAAAGAGTTTGTGAAAGTACTAGAAGGGTACGATGAGCATTGCGCGGAACGAGCGCTCGGAAGGAGAAGAAGCCGCTCACGCTCCCGAAGTCCTCGCCGCCAGCGCCCTGAGACCAGCGAGCGCAACAAAGGGAAAGAGGTGGATATGGAAAACCAACCCTTTGCGGTCATTCACATGATCACGGGAGGGCCCTCAGGAGGCGATTCCAATGCTTCTCGCCGACGCCATGTACGGAGCTATAACCAAACAACGTCACTCCCTCGCCCAGTGCTCTCCATGGAAAACTCATCGCGCTCGAAGGAGGATGATGTCATAGGGTTTACTGAGAAAGATCTTGAACATATTGTAACACCCCATGGGATGGGAAAAACCTCTGACTGTCCCATGGTGGTTAGTTTAGACGTTCATAACCACACTATAAAGAGGGTTTTATTTGATAGTGGAAGCTCTGTGAACGTTCTCCCGTACTCAACGTTTCAACAAATGAACATAACAAACATCCCCCTTGAACCCCTCAGAACTGCCCTCGTAGGGTTTGGAGGTTCCGAGATCGTCCCTCGCGGACAGATTCGCTTGGCCACCTCTTTTGGTCGCGCCCCACAGCGAAAAACATTGAGCGTCCTCTACACCGTCGTTGAGGTGGATCTCCCTTACAATATCATCATTGGTCGCCCAGCCCTCGTGGATTTCAAGGCCGTAATTTCCACCTATCATCAAAAAGTCAAGTTTCCAACCCCCGAGGGTACCGGGGAAATTCTGTGTAACGTCAAAGAAGCTTGGGAGTGCTACATACTTTCACTTCGCAGCCACAAGCCCAAGCAGTCCATTCAACCTGGGTCTACTAGGAAGTCCGTGGACTTCCCCGAATTAAACGAAGATGGCCCCGAGCGCAAAAGAGCCAAGCTGTACCGGAAGAAGAATAAAAAGAGGACCCCTGGAGATGTTCAGTGTTCAGAGAAAATAGGCCACCGGGGGCCGTCGAGGGCTCATCTTCAGAAAACGAGCGTGCAAAGTCAGAGGGTATGCTCCCCGGGAAAAAACGAGCGCTGGAAGCGCCAAGGCCGGAGGTTCGGGTTGAGCCCACTGAGGAGTTTTTGACCGTTGAATTGGAGCCTGGGAACCCGGATAAAACCACCCAGATTGGCTCAGGCATAGATGGGCCCTCGCAAGTTTTGATGATCGACTTCCTACGGGAGAACCTAGACGTTTTTGCGTGGAAAGCTTCTGACCTCACCGGAATAGATCCGAGCGTCATTGTCCACAGGCTGAACGTGGATCCGACCTTCAAGCCCATCAAACAGAAGAAGAGGGACGTTCATGGCTTTAGGAAACGGGTTATCGAAGAAGAAGTCGGTAAGTTGCTTGATGCTCAATACATCGAAGAAATCTTGTACCCAGAATGGCTTTGCAATGTGGTGCTCGTCCCAAAAAGCGCCAATAAGTGGCGTATGTGCAACGACTTCACGGACCTCAACAAAGCGTGCCCCAAAGACCACTACCCACTACCGAGGATCGATCAGTTGGTGGATTCTACAGTTGGGTGTGAACTCATGAGTATGATGGACGCCTTTCAGGGATATTATCAAATCTTTATGGCGCCCGAAGATCGCCCCAAAACTTCGTTTATTGTACATTTGGGTGTTTACTGTTTCAAAGTCATGCCATTTGGGCTCAAAAACGCGGGAGCAACCTATCAGCGGCTCGTCAATAGAATGTTCGAGCATGAAATTGGAAAATCTATGGAGGTATATGTGGATGACATGATAGTCAAGAGTGAGCGCCAACGCTCCCATCTGGAGGATCTCAAGCAGACTTTCGACATCCTTCGTCGTTACGGGATGAAGTTGAACCCATCAAAATGCACCTTTGGCGTTCGAGGCGGAAAATTCCTGGGATACATGGTCAGTTAACGTGGCATAGAGGCAAACCCCGAGAAGATTAGAGCAATCCTGGACATACCCTCCCCTCGCAATCTGAGAGAGGTCCAGGTGCTCGTGGGTAAGATCATTTCACTAAATAGGTTCATTTCCCGCTCAGCGGATCGGAACCTACCCTTCTTTAAAGTTTTGCGCAACGCTCGCAATTTCACCTGGAACGAGGATTGCGAAAGGGCCTTGCAGAAAATGAAACAGTACCTGTCGAGCGCGCCTTTGTTGACCAAGCCAATCCCAGGGGAGAACTTGTTTATCTATCTATCAGTTTCTTTGGAAGCCACGAGCGCTGTCCTCGTAGCAATCCGCGAGCGTAAACATATGCCGGTGTATTACCTGAGCAAGACTCTACAGGGAGCAGAGAAAAGGTACATGGAAATTGAGAAATTCGCCTTTGCGCTCGTTAACGCATCCCGAAGGCTGAGGCCATATTTTCAGGCTCACTCTATCACAGTGCTTACAGATCAACCACTCAAACAAGTGCTATCTAAGCCTGATGTTTCGGGAAGGTTAATTAAATGGGCAATTGAGCTTAGTCAGTTTGATATCTCTTTCGAGCCCCGTACAGCCATACAGGCTCAGGCAGTGGCCGATTTGTTGGTTGAACGTTTCAATCTGGAGACCGTGCCATTGGCGGATGAGGGTTTATGGCTTTTGCATACTGATGGCTCCTCGACCTCACAGGGGGGGGGGAGCCGGGGTGACCCTCAGGGATCCCCTTGGGGCAGAAGTCGACTACGCAATCAAGCTGGCGTTTCAAGTCACCAACAACGAAGCTGAGTATGAGGCCCTCATCCAAGGGCTCAGGATTGCACTCCAAAATGGGGCCACTCGTGTCACAGCATACGTTGATTCGCAGTTGATCGCGAGTCAAATTGACGGTAGTTATGAGGCTCGAGAAGCCACCATGGCACAGTACCTGACGAGCGCCAAGGAAGAGATAGCCAAGTTCAAGGAATTCCATCTTTTGCAAATTCCGAGGGCAGAAAACGAACATGCTGACGCTCTTTCAAAGTTTGCGTCCGCCCTGGATGGCCACAGTGAACGTGCTGTTACATTTCTGAGAACGGAGGAGCCACTGATAAATAAAGGCAAACCTTCAAAAGAAGTGCACATGTTTGACCCCGCCGAGCCTTGTTGGCTTGATGAGATTGTCAGATTCCTCCAGGACGGAACCTGCCCGAGCGACAAAGTTGAGGCTCGGAAGATCAAAAGCAAAGCCCCTCGCTTCTCATTGGATGCCGAGGGTCGATTATTCAAACGGTCCTTCCTGGGACCACCGTTGAGATGTTTGAGACCCTCGCAGGCTAAAGAAGTTTTAGAGCATGTACACAATGGAAGTTGTGGGAACCACTCAGGCGGACGAATCTTGGCAAAGAAAATCTTAAGGAGTGGGTTCTATTGGCCCTCGGTATTGCAAGATGCCATTAAATATTCCAAGAAATGTCCCAAGTGCCAGTTCCACTCCAACACTCCCCAGCTGCCGGCAGCTCAAATGATTCCTATTGATGTTTCCTGGCCTTTTGATCAATGGGGCATTGATATCGTGGGACCTCTCCCAATGGCGGTCGGGCAAAAGAAGTTCGTAATACTTGCTGTGGATTATTTCACCAAGTGGGCTGAGGCAGAAGCGGTCGCTAAGATAACGTTCAAAGTTGTGAGGGATTTCATTTGGAAAAATATCATCTGCAGATACGGCATCCCGAGGGTGCTCATCTCGGATAACGGTTCCCAGTTTATCGCTGCGGACACGCGGGATTGGTGCTATGAATTAGGGATCGAACAACGATTCACTTCCGTGGGTCATCCTCAAGCTAATGGTCAAGCTGAAGTGACCAACTGAACCATACTCCAGCAACTGAAAACGATGCTCGAGAGTAAGAAGGGAGAATGGGCTGAAGAACTTCAGGGAGCTCTGTGGGCGTACCGTACTACTCCGTGAGCGGCAACGGGGGAAACCCCTTATTCCCTCGTGTACGGCTCCGAGGCCATGATACCTGCGGAAATTGCTCAAGAATCCGCACGCGTTGCCTATTTTGAGCCTGCCGCCAACGAGGCCAATCGGGCGCTCGAGTTAGATTTGCTGGATGAGAAGAGGAATGCTGCTTGGGCACGTATTCACAAATACAAAGAAACCGTTGCTCGCCAGTACAATAAACGTGTTAAGGAAAGGACTTTCCAGCTAGGGGACTTGGTCCTCAAAAAAGTTGAAGTTTCCAAACACGTAGGTAAGTTGGACCCTAATTGGGAGGGCCCCTTCAAAGTCATCCAGGTACGAGCAAACAACACCTACCTATTGGAAACTTTGCAAGGCGAGCGACTCCCTAGGCCATGGAACGCATGTAACCTCAGAAGGTTCTACGTGTAGACATCAGTTTCTTTGTAATGGCCCGTTTGTGGCATGAAGGGTTTTCCTTTGACGGAAAGCATGTTGTAATCATTTCCAAAAATGCATTTATATAACAGTAAGTATTTAACTCCTTGCTTTTATTATTTGCTTGCTTTGTTATTTTGATCAAATGGTCCGAGCAACGAGAGGCCTACTCCGTGTCGAGCATCCTCCACGTCGAACGGTCTACGCGATACATCAATCGTTTCAAAGCTACACTGTCTAGGTGTTGATATCCATCCACCTATAACAGTTTGAACGGTTGGTAATATAAAGAACTAAAAATGAGCGTGTCAGACAACGGGGAGCGTAATGCCCAGTCATAGCCAGCTGGGTGCTAACCACTCCAGCTCGCGCTCGTGAAAACCCGAATGACCCTCGACTTATTGAGTAGAAATACACTCATAAAATAATGGATTTTAACTAGTCCCCTCATGTGCTCCTCGGAATAACGCTAACCCTATGGTTACGCTCTATTCTTTTTTGCACTCAGCAAATCCTACTGTTGATTTCTAAAAGTGCGTATGACTCATTGAGGCGTCCGGAACGAGGGCGCGCATTATTGGGCCAATACTTAGGCAAATCCCTAAAGATTTCCTAAGTTCAAATTCGAACCTAATCGCGAATACGGCTCGGGGACATCCATGGGAAACACCCTCGGGCCCGTATTTACGCCCCTCGTATTGACGGACGCTGCCAATTCTTGAACTAATGGCGCATTGAGACGAATGCCGGGGCACCCTCGCAAGAAGCGCCCTCGTGTGAAAACACGCTCATCGCAAACATCCAAATGAGAAAGACAATGTAAAAATGGCAAAGCTCAACAAATTAACATCATTCACCATCCAAGAGTAAAGGAAAAAGCATTCAGACATCAAAGCAGTAGAGAAAGAGTGCTAAAGTATGAAAAGAAACTCAAAATGTTAAGGGAATAACGGGAAGATTAAGTACAAGCATAAATTGTTCATAATTAGGACAAGGAAATTAAATCAACAAGGAAAGTAAAGGGTTTCACTGGGCCGGAGCGTTAGGCTCGGGAGGAGCAGTTGCAAGGGGAACCGGGGCCAACACATTAGCGTCAGATGTTTGGGCCTCACCGGGCTCCTCGGCATCCGCGACGTCCATGACAGTGCCCTCATCTTCTATCAGGAGAGGCTCGGGATCCGCTCTGTTGGCAGCTATAAACTCCCTTTGGAGTGTTTCCACCAACTCCTGATACTCAGGCTCCGCCAGATTATCCGTGGGATCCTCCTCCTGGACCATTGGCTCGCAATTCTCATCAAGATCCATGCGCAGACGAGCGTCGGATCGAGCGCTTTCCGGGGCCAGTCCCAACCTCACCATTTGCCCTATAGCTTTATGGAAGAAGCGCCGAGCATTGTCAAAGCACTGGATGTTGGCCGCGAACACAAAGGCTTTGGAGCGCACGAACTTCTTCACCGCCTCCCAGGATACCTTCGCTTCCAAGCCCTGTACTTTGCTTTGCAAGTCAGCAAAGGCTTTGTTGGCTGCCTCGTTCTGGCGAGTGCTCTCCGCCAGTTGCTCACCCAGCTCCGCATTTTGAGTCCTCATCTGATCCCGCTCGTCCTTCAGTTTCTTGTGACGCTCATTTAGGGCCAGAAAGGCGTCATCAGATTTCTTCAGATTTTCCTTCAGCTGAGCGTTTTCAACGGTGGCGAAATTCAGCTGAGCGCTGATGTTGTTGTAATCCTCCTGCAGTTGGACAGGGTCTGAGATGCGCAGCAACTTCTTGTACTTGGCTTTATGCTCAGAATATGCTTGCGCTCGCCCTTGCAAGTTTTTCAGCCTCGGGATTATCTCCTGGGAAGCCGTAAACGAGGGTCATAATCCGAACGTGGAAGGAAGAAAGAAGAATTTGGTAAAGAGGAGTACAGACTTACCGTCAGAAGGACATGGCAGGCATCATCAGCAACGCGGCGTCATGCTCGTTCAGTTTGTCATGATCACCGGAAAATTGGAGTTTCCCAACGATGTCGGAGACAAGGTTGACAGAGTAAGCGCTCTTTTTTAGGAGCACTGGGCCTTCAGTCCGCTGCCGCTTATAACGGGAGTCGCCCTTGCAGCCTATCTTCCAAAATTCTTCATCCTCAGAGGATGAAGTGTCGCTGCCCTCGCCACGGTGGCCCACGACCACCTCTTTTCCTTTGCCCGAAATAGGGAGGGAGTCCGGCATCCTTTTTCTTTTCCCCTGGCGGTCGGCCCGGAGAATTTCGTGAATACGGACAGGCTCCCCCGAGCGGTTCCGTGACCCGCTTGAACTCAGAGAGATTGGGCCCACGGGGGCCACCGGCGGAGGAGTGGCCTCATGGGTACCCTCCAGTGTTAGGTCCTCGATAGGGCCCCTGAGAGGAACCTCATTCCCTGCGCCCCCTCGAGCATTGCCTTGCCCTCGGCCCGCTCCTCGGCGGTTTACCCTCCCCCTCGGAGCATTGGGAGGGCGGTTCTGCTGCTGTTGCGGCTGTTGAGGATCGACTGCGGGCCCTTGGGCACCCAGCATACGTGAAAGGGCTTCAGCATTCATGCCTTGAGAAAGTACTTGGATGCCTGCAAGTAAAGGGGAACGAGCGTCAGAAGATTGATGGTTTGAATCGAATAAACAAGAAAACATTGATAACTGTAAGTCAGAAAGCTATTCTAAAGGTTAGGGATGTTAGTTCCTAGAATCTAACCGTCGAGGGCCATGATGTCAGTTGGAGGGTTGAGTATCATGTCAGGGGGGCAAGATAATCCGTAGCGGAACAGCACCCCCTCGTTCTTCACCAATGTCTCCGCCTTAATCCACTTTTTTTCAGCCCTCATCTCGAGGGCTAACCCCATCGCCCACTCCTCAAAATCCTTGTTCCTCATCCTTTCCCTAATCAAAGGACCCTCGCCATGAATCATCCATTGCCTATGAACTCCGAAAATCCCCCCGGGAGCCCCCACGAAAAAGTATTTTTCCTTCCAGTGCTCGCCATAAGAGGAAGATGGAGAATCTATCATCTTAAAGCCTGATTTGGCCTGGGCGTAGTAAAATCCGTCTGTAGGCGACGAGCGTGGAGAGCGGGCTACTTGTATCAAGCTGTCAAAGTTGATTATCGAGGGTGCTTTGCCCAAGGCCCTCATTGTTATGATGAACGTGTTGATTAGGGCTATGCCATTGGGTAGAATTTGTGAAGGGCAAAGCCCTAGATGATGGTAAATGATGACGGCGTCGTGAGTGATTGGAAACCTCAGACCCCCAGCAAGAACTGCGTCCCAATAGACCGTCATCATCCCAGGCGGTGGTCGATTGGCCCTCTCCCCTTCCTCAGGAAGTCTCATGGGAAACACGACTTCATCCCAATACGCTTTCGCCCTCAACTCCTCCAAATCACCGAGGGTCAGAATACTCTCAATTTCGTCCGGAGATCTGTCAGTCTGATGGCGGTTGTCTTGCCTTACTCGAGTGGCAGGCTCCTTGCCTCTCCTCTGACGCCTTCTGGAAGGCTCAGCCTCGAATGGACGCCCGGATGGCCCCGCTTCACCCTCGGGAGCTGCCATAGCCACTGTGATCCTGTGATCTTGGGGTCTCACAGCGCTGTTCAAAACTGGGAATACTCTCTCCCCTTGTCTCTGCATCTCCATCACATTGTGCATCTCCTCAAAGAGATCGTCCGTCCCACCGGGAACACGCTCGTTCATCCCTTGAACGGCAGCGTTCACCTCTTCCTCCCCGGTGTCAATCGGAGCCTGGGCCATCGATATCGCCATGGGAATACCTCCACCTGGGTGCGCCCTAATTAGAGGAACAGCCATGGGGACATCGCCATGAGGGGAGGAACTTCCCACCGACATCTCCTCAATCTCTCGTACATAATCATCAGCTTGATTTCCGGCCATGGTCAGTTTTCAATTTTTGGAAATGGGATTTCCAGTAGAAAGATCAAGGGAGGATAAGATTTCTGGAACAAATTCTATGGTGGACAACGGCTCTTCCCTCAAGGGTTTCACTCACACAACCTAAAACTAATGTTAGCACGGGGAAAGTAAGAAGAAGGGTAAGGAATTTTTTACCTAAGATTTGAAGAGAAGGAGTTCGCCGGAGCTTGTAGAACTGGCAAAGATTTCTTGCTATGTATATGCTTGAAAGAGTTTGAATGCGTGAAAGAGGTACCAAGGCCCTGCAAACCCCTATTTATAGGGAGGATGGGACATGGATTAGGGTTGAAAATTCAAAAACGCAATCATTTCCCGCCTAGGAAACCCCTCACTTTTGGTAACCGCCTCACGACTCCCGGAGTGCACGCGCCCACGTTCCCACTCAGCATTAAATGCGGATTTGACAGCATTTAATGCGGTGTCAGTTTGTGTACGTTACGGAAGGCCAGCAGTCTCCTCGCTGGTAATGGCCTAGCCCTCGGATGTTTGAAATTCATAGTTCATTCTTTATAAATTCTACAGTACGCTCGAAGCGATACTACAGAATTTGGGGGGCAAACTGATGAGGCCTAAAAACACTCTCGAATCAGAGCCGTCCATGTGTCAGCATGTCGCTGACTAAATCCAGGACGCTCGCCTTGAAGGGCTCGTGGGCCTTCCCAGCCCACTCATTTGCAAGCAAGGATAGACCGTCAAGCCTCGGACGACTACTCCGGTAAAAGTCCAGATCCGACGAGTCTGACGCTCGCGTCTCGGCCCTCACGGTTACCCTTCATAGGGAAGCACCTACAGGGGGTCCCATGATTGATGCTCGGGATCTCGTCGCTCAAAGGTCATCTACCGTGGGGAGCCCATCCGTGGATTTCTCGAGCGTCATCAACGCTCAGGATGACTCTACCTCTCATACGGTGGATCTTAGCCTTCAGGAGAAGACATTAGTCCCTCATCCCACGCGACCCTCGTCAACAACCTCTGACACAAAGGTACTATGCACAGTGCACCTGACACGCCGTCTCCTTTTCGGGAATGTCATTCTCACCCCACCAAAGGCTGACGCGTGTTAGGGCAACACAGGTTTGGGACCACATGGTCAATTTACCCATTTACCCCTGTCCCTAACATATAAATATAGGAGAACTCATGCATTCCCCCCCAAGTCATCTTCCTCACCAAAATACCACGTACTGAACTGGGAATCATTTTCCTCTGCATCTTCTCCAAAGCTTCCTGTAACTCACCCTTTTCTGCATTCCCACTGCACGATTTCTTGGTGTTATCCTAGCTGGAAGAACCCACGCTCATTGGAAACCCATTTCCTGAGGCTCTTGTGCCTGTGATGGTCTTCCTTCCTATCAACAAATTCTAAAGTGTTTGGTGTTCAAGTCCTCCACAAGTTTCTGCACCATCATAAATATTTATGATAATAAGAACTTCATATTATCTTTGTATTTATTTCATAAACAAATTCTAATTATAATAACAACTTGATATTATCTCACTTATTTATTTCATAAATAGATAATTCTTGATATTATCTTCTTACTTATTTCTCGAATAATGTAATATAATATCTATTCATTTATTTCTCAAATAAGAATGATTTATTCCTTATAATAAATAATGTTGTATGATGTCATATTTATTTCATAAATAAATAATATCAATTTCTAATTAATAATTAATTATTTATTGGGCTTCTTCACTCCGGATTGGGTTTTATAATTAGTTCCTAATTAATTAAAACCTAAAATTAATTAGAGCATATAATTAATTAAAACACTAGCACATGTGTGACATATGTAACACGTGTGACTCCATTCCACATGTGCCACGCACGACCAATTTGATTATTCATCGAGCCTATATACCCTCGTGACCGGGCTTTTATGTGTGACCTTCTAGGTTGATTATTCTATTAGTAGTGAACCTAATTAATTAAAGCCCTTATTAATTAATTAGCTCGTTGATCACACGACCATAGTCTAGGAATAGGTTTATGACCCCTAGCCGAATAACGAATTACTCGAAAGAACCTTTCAGTTCATGACAACTTGTGAAATATCATCCTCCTACTAATTCTACCTCTCGATTAATATCTAGAGCATGGGAATATATAGAGCCCTAATATTAATCTTAAAGCTAAATTCATTTCGTATCCATTTGATCTCGATCCAAGAAACCCCTTTCTTGATCTCGATCTAACTGCCTTGGCCAAGGACTACAATATAGAATACAAATAACTTATGGAATAAGAGATCTTTTGCTCTAGACAAGTGTAGGTGCTTTTTTGATACTCACATGCCTTCACGTGTCACTTTTGCAATCCCAACATAAGTCATAATTCGAGTGTCTCAAACGACACTTTTTGAGACCTATATCTAAGATTGCATAGTTAACTCACATGAGAGAACTATGGAATCTCAAGTCTAAGGATTAATGGAGTACGCTATTGACTTATGAGATATTTCCTAATTTGGAAGTTTTTATTTCTAGAAATAAAAACTTTCTTTCCCATTTAGGAATGTTCTCATGCGGGGCACCTCAGCACGTACTCATTTTATCAATGAACAACCTCGTGTATTGCGTACGCATTCACCATCCACTTTGTCATCCCATAAAACATGATGATTCCTTCTTAAGGACGCAATCCCACAAGCAAGTCTCAATCAAGTCCAATCAACACTCCCACTGTTTATTGGACTCATTGACTTAGAGTAATTTTTAGTCAAGTTTAGATTAGGGTTTGTTTAATGTGTCATTACTCTATAATGACAAAACCCTAAAAGCTTTATAGAGTAGGGGAGTTCTAATACATACGTATATAAAGTAAACACCCAAAGCATACAAGAGCACATATAAAGAAGTGATTATCTTTTATCAAATCATTTCACCTATTATTATTCAAAGATTGTCTGCATTTTACAAGGAAATAGATATATCTACGTTAATGTTTTCTAGTAGTGAGTTGCAAAATCCTTTTAGCATAAATGATTGGTGGTACGTTCCCACCTCTAAACCATGAAACGGTAGTGTACTTATAAACAAAATTTCTTTAACATAACGTTGAAGAGCTAAAAAGTTACATCAATAAGTGCTCAATTAATTACATGTACATTTACCAAACATAGACCAATCGTGAATTTGCGTTCACACTAAATATTTTGCGTGGATCGAATGTGAATCATATTTATCAGTTATCACAGAATTGGTTACTAGGAAACGGTTAGAATACATAAAGTTGATTCTAAGGATGTTTACGAGCAGAGGCGGTCCGAGAGCCGATTGAGCCAAGCTAATTGATGTTTGAATTTAAATTTAAAAAGTTCAAGCGAAAGTCGAGCCGATTTAAGATTCGAGCGAAAGTTGAACCTTTGTATTCTTATTCATGACTCGCGAGCGGTCTATTTTATTTGAAAAAAAAAAAATGCATATATTTAAGTATCAGATATATATTATATATAATGTATAATATAACTTTAGTATGTTAATAATATTCAAATTTTAAATACAAACTTAAAAATTAAAACATTAACCTTTCCCCCTTAGCATCGTTTCCAAGCCACAGCTCCGGCCCCATCAAGATCTGTCTTTTGTTTGAAAAATTACACATTGGGTTTGAACCCGAGCCGAGCTGAACTCCAATCTTTACACGAGCCAAACTTTGAATAAAAAATTGAGAGCTCGTCAATTTCAAACTAGACTGAAAAAGTGTGAATCTAACTTTCAACCAAAAAACAGCAAAGTTCGGCTCAATTCAATTCGTAAACGTCCCTAGTTAATTTCAAAAGTTGGAGGTATAGCTTTATTTATCCACCTTGCAATGACATAACTTGGAATCAAACCCCTTGAAAGAGCTTTATGGCCGGGCAATAATCTCCCACCTCCTCAACCCCTTTGTCGTATCTCGCGGTTACATTTAGGGATGCAAATGAATCGAGTCCATCAAAATTTGGTTCGATTTCTGCGCTGTGAGTTCGAGCTCGGTTCTGTTTGTTTGCATCCTTAATAAGTTACATCTCGCCGGTCACTCTATATTCTTTCATAAGTGAAAGCAGTCTGTGGAGCAAATGATTTGGTTTTGTCTCTATTTTAATGAGTAAATTGCCGAAAACTACCTCGTGTTAGGCGAAAAGAACAAAAAAAACCCCGTCATATGGAATATCATCCAAAGAACCCTGTGTTTTCTAAAATTTTGCAAAAAAAAACCTGAGCGCGTTGTGTGGCCCTCACGCGCGTTGATTGCGTGTAGGAATGTGTTTTTTTGGGATAAAATGTCTATAATGCCCTTAATGAGATAACTGCATAAAACCCCCTGTGTTTGACCCAATTTGCAAAAAAAAAACCCTATGTTACAAAAATTAATTCAAAAAACCTTATGTTATTTAATTTTTTGCACATCACCCCCTCATTTCTTTGGTCAACTGTTAAAAAAACCTTATGGAGTAAGGGTATTTTAGGGTTAAAAGATTTAATAGTTGACCAAATGGAATAAGGGGGCCGTGTGCAAAAAATAAAATAACATAAGGTTTTTTGAACTAATTTTTATAACAGAGGGTTTTTTTTACAATTTCGAACAAACACAGGGGGTTTGGTGCAGTTAACTCCTATTTTAATTTGTCATTTCCTCTTAAAAATAATTAAGTACCGGCCACAATTTTATCTCTTAAAAGTAATTAAATTACCACATTTTCAATTTGTCCTTCTTCCATCTTCTCCTCATTTTCTCTTCTATCCTTGGGCACATTTTCTCTTCTTTATTTCTTTTCGTGCGTATTACTAGTAAAAACTCCGTACCTAGGCACGGGTACTATGTTTTAATTGAAAAAGAATATGTGTTCAATTTTATAATTTATAAACATATGAACTAAACAGTTTATTATATATAGAGAGAGTTGATTTGATGAAATATATTATATTTCCTTATTAATTTACGTCAATGTAATTTATTAAATTAACATATTAATTTGAATAGTAAATTGTTTATATAATCGTCTGTTGAGATATAGCCTTTTAGTTTAATTTTCTTTCATGTTATAAAATATTGCTTTAAATTAAAATAGATTCATAACTATCATATGTTTACCAATTCCGCTCTCTTAAATAAAACTGAATAACAAATAATATTTAATGAGATTTTTCACGTGTAAACTTATAAGGATTGTATCAGAACTATTATTAATATATATCTATTTCAAACGTCCACGATGGATGGTGTATGCCGCCTTATTTTGCATTATATAGACTACCAATATCACATATCAGAAGCCCAATAATAGTAATAATAGTATTATTAGTAGTATCACATAATAGTAGTGGTAATAGTAAGGAAAAATTGTTTAATTCATCTTGCCGAATGATCCAACTTGCAATTTGTGGACATAATTTTGGGTTTTTGCAAATGTCATCCTACAATTTTTAATTTGATGAAATTATAGTACAATGGCAGGCCGGAATTGGTGATGTGTCAACTGGAATGACACGTCACTAGACACGTGGCATCTTTTTAAAAAAAATTAAAAAATATACATATGCACACATATGGCAAATTAAAAAATTAAAAAATATTATATAAATAATGTATATATGATATTTATATATATTATATATAAGGAAAAATGCAAAATCAGAATACCAACTTTCCCCCACTAGCGTTTTCAGGACACTAAATTTTCCGGCGATAAAAAAATACAGTAACTCCAAAAATGTGTCAATTTAAGGACAAATGTGTCGGAAATTGCCAAATCATCACCGGAAATCAATTGACGTTTCCAATTTGATGACGTGTCATTGCCATGTGTCTTAGTTGAGAGACACGTCAGAGACTTTTCCACATCAGCCCATTCCGGCAAGCTTTTTCCCAGATTTCATATAATTTTATAGTTATTGGCCTTTTTTTGTCACCGGAAAAAATATGTGTCCTAAAAATGTTAGTTTGGGTCAGTTGATTAGTATCCCGATTTTGCATTTTTCTTGAAATAATAATAATGAAACTATATCATTTGGTAGTATTATTGAATCCTAATAGAAGCAATCGCGGCATTAAATAATGAAATGTGAATATATATTTGACGGGGCACTTTCCAAGAGCACCACGTGTCGCCACGTGGCCCGATGACTAAGGAGTGACACCTCAACAACATGCTCCACGTGGATTAACAGATCAGCACAATACTCCGTCGGGAGAGTCGGTCGGCCAACCTCGACACCTTGAGCCTAACCAGTCGATGAGCATCCCGTAGAGGTCAATCGACCGGACAAGGTATTCGGGTGCCAACCCCCACCACGTGAGGCTTTTGACCTTAAAAGGATTTCTCGACCACCAAACCCATTGACCGTGCAAGGCCGTACGGCTGACAAAGAGCACGATAAGAGGTCGAGACATGTAAGGGGAAACAAGGGACCAAGTCTGATATAAAGGTATCATACTGTACTTACTGTTCCTTAACAAACTGGCCAGAACATTAAATGCACCTCCACTGCGTGAACATGTGTCACACACCCACATTGGGTCTATGAATATTCATAGCATCTATGACATTAGTAAGCATAATTACTGTTCATTCGACCTTCAGTACTATTTTAACTTCTTTGAGCAAGTACCTGACTTGAGAGTCGAAGTGCCAAATTGGGATATAACCCCCATTCCCTCCATTTGTCCTTCAGCTCATGTTTGTTACTCTTTTCAGATCCGATCGAGAGTCATCCCATCCTTATAAATTCTAAGTGATTCGAGCTCCAGAATCGACCAGAGCACCAGACCGACTTCGAGCATGATCAATATTGATATGGCTTAAATCTGGTGACGTATGATATCGATCCAAGTGATCAATACTTTGTCATCAACGTCCATATTTTCAGGTGGATATGCCCATCGAACTGAGGTCGTATCATCTCGATCTGGAGTGAGCTAGAGCCATATCGATTTGGCTCTAGTCTTATCGATCTGTTGCCTTAGACAAGTGGGGCTAGCCTTGAGGTCGTTTTATCAATCTGAGTCAGCTTATAGTGACGTATGGCAGGGTGTCCAACGTCCACGTCGTGGCCTTCTTTGGCCTCCACATGGCCCTCTGTTGTCGGACATATGGACCGACATGGAGCGTACATGGCGCACATGTGGCTGTCTTTGGGTTGGCCATGATGGCTCGGGGTCCACATGGTTACATTATTATTATTTCAAGAAAAATATAAAATCGGGATACCAACTAACCCCAACTAACATTTTCAGGACACTTATTTTTTTCGGCGACCAAAAAGGCCAATAACTACAAAATTGTGTCAAATATGGGAAAATCTCATCGGAATGGGCTGTCTTGGAAAAGTCGCTGACGTGTCTCTCAACCTAAGACACATAGCAATGACACGTCATCAAATTGGATATGTCAACTGATTTCCGGTGATGATTTGGCAATTTCCAGTGCATTTGTCCTTAAATTCACTTTTTTGGAATTATTGCCTTTTTTTTGTCGCCGAAAAATTTAGTGTCCTGAAAACGCTAGTGAGGGAAAGTTGGTATCCTGATTTTATATTTTTCCCACACTCTGAAACCGACCGATGTCTCACCACCGCCGCAGACAGATGCCGTTGCGAGTCTCCGGGGAAGTACCACCGCTACTCCTCGATCGTGGATCTGTGCTTGCGTGTGGAGATATTATTTTTTGTTTGTGTGTGGGTGGCTGTCCGCAAATCTGATAGGTTGTGGTGGTGATGGTGTCTTTGAATATGTGAATCTGAAAAGGGAAGGGGGTAGGCAAGATGGATGGTGGTAATGGTGATGATGGTGGTGGTGGTGGTGGTGGCGGTGGCGGATTTCGGGGAGAGGAGGCGGTGGACTTCGGGAACAGAGGTGCTGATTGTTGCAATGGCGGTAGCGGCAACAACGGCGGTGGTGCTGGTGGGGGACCTCCCTCTTGCAGCCTTTCTGGAGAAGAAGATGTGCTAAAATTGTGCTGATATGGAAATTTTTATTTTTTTTTTAATTTCTTTTGATCGATGTGGCAAAAAAATGCCACGTGTCCGTGTCATTTCGATTGACATGTCACCAATTCCAGTCGGCCATTGTCCTATAATTTCATCAAATTAAAAATTGTAGGATGAAATTTGCAAAAGTCCAAAATCATGTCCATAAATTGTAAGTTGGATTATTCGTCAGGATGAATTGAAAATTTTTTCCTAATAGTAATAACAACTACAACTAGTAACTTTGTACATTCGATAGGGAGGAAACACTACAAAAAAAAACGGGATTAGTGACCGCCAGATCGGTCACTAATCCTATAAAAATCGGTCACTGATTGGCATCAGTGACCGATCAATGACCGATTCTGATCGGTTGGTAAAAACCTCGTAACTAATTTATTTAGTGACCGATCTTTATCAGTCACTAAATTAGTGACCGAAATATCGGTCACTAATGTTAAGAAGAGGGTCACTAATCAAATTATCCACCTTTGTTAAATCGGTCACAAATCGGTCACTAATTTAGTGACCGCACATAAATCGGTCACTAAACTCTTAGACGACTTCAGTCACTAATCGGTCACTAATTTAGTGACCGCACATAAATCGGTCACTAAACTCTTAAATGAGTTCAGTCACTAATCGGTCACAAATTAGTGACCGATACTGGCAGTCACTAATTTCAAACGAAATTGTTATGCACCTAATTTAACTGATCTCTAATTTTAATATTGATTTAAAATTGTATTTTTTATTTTTAATTCCTATATTATTTTAATGAATCAATTAAAACATATTTGAAATAAACACAAGTAATAATACCAAACAAAATACTTTTAACATCCTAACATAATATCATAATCATATTACAAATTATCCAATTAAAAGTATGAACCTTCTCAAACATTAACAACAAGTCAAATAAGTTTTCATCAAGCTTTAAATCACCTTCATTGTTCCATATAAAAACTCCAAAAGACTTCTACTTGTTGGATGTTTGGCCCAAATTAGCTGCTTCCAAAGTATTCAATCTGTCTAAGCACTTGGCCAAAGTCGCCGATAAAACTTCTTCTCTTTGTCTTGCCTCCTCGGCGATCTTTTTTGCTTCCTCCATGATTTTTGCTTCTCTAATTGCAGCCTCTTCTCTTTCTTTTGTTAACTTTTCTTCTATCAACCTCATTTGTTCTTCATTGATAGCAGTGTATGAAGATGATATCGAGTTTGATTGGGAAGAATTTGCTCCAACTATATCTCTATAGTGGATAGTGTTCCTAAATGAATAAACTCTTCCTTTAGATGGGCCACCACTTGCTTCAATCCACTTTACAGGATCAAATGAGCCTTCGGGAGTAGGGTTGCTATCATCCTGACTACGTGCCTCATAGTTTTCCTAAAAAATATCAGTAATACCATAAATTGTAAGTATACATAATTCACAAGTAAAAATATATAACTACTAATTCAATTGCAAATGATTCCCAAATATAAATCAAATACACCAACAATATCAAAATCACAAATGAAAAACATGTCAATTCCTGTAACAAAATAACAAAAATAAAACATATAATCATTTGGCTGTATATATATATATAGAATTGAAAGAGACATGAATCTTTGTATAATTACCCTAATCAACAGCTGATACAATAGATGAAAAATGTTCCCCTTATATGATGAGATGTTCATTACCCCAATCAAGAGGAAAACATCACTACTCAAAGTAAAAACAATTCCTATCAAATCACCATAAACATCACTAATCAAAGTATCAACCATTCCCATCAAATCACCATAAACATCACTAATCAAAGTAACAACTTATTCAATTACCAATTATATCAACAATGCCAAAAATCTCAAATGAAAAAAAATATCAAATTCATTAAAATTACCTTAACTTTTTTAGACCTTGGATCACAATACTCTCCTTTACCCTTTTGTTTTCGGTGGGTTCGATCATGAATTTGAATAGGTGTAATTTTCACAGTTGGATTGTCTGCTGCCTACAAAAGAATAATTAAACATATTAAAGAAATATAAGAATGACTTAAAATAATATACATAACATTACGAATAAATAAATTAAACAAACCAGTCTACGTCCATGCTTCATATGTGAAATTGAACCTCCTGTGTGCCGAGTAATCGATCCATCTACTTCAGTCATTCGATTTTGCCTTGCCTTTTCAGACTTCTCTTTGTAGTTTGGCTCACTCATGTAATCCACAATTTTGTTCCAATCTACTGCCGACATATTCTTTGGAACAAATTCTCTCATTTTCTCCAAATCTTCACCACCAGCTTGCTTAATTGCATTTTGCTTGAACCTATAGATCACTTGTTTGTAGTTTCTCGTATGAGTTTGCTCCCATGAATGTCTAATACCACTATCATGCTCGGGCAACCATGAGTAACGCTCCTGTATAAGAGAAAATGAACAACCTATAATTATATCTTATCTAATTTTTAAAATTTTGAAATATTATAAACAATAACTTACTTTGAATTTTTGGAAAAGATATTCTTTGTAATCTGATGGAACTAGTTCCCATGTAGCACATATGTACTTCCAAGTTCCAACAGAATAACAACACCTCTCTCCCTGTCAATTCCACTTTTAATTCTGCGTTAACGAAAAATAGTAATCTATGCAGGGGCGTACAGGCTGTTTTATTCGGTTACCAAGCTGTTTTGAGGCTAAAAAATACAACGTTTTTCAAGAAAGAATGTGACTGATGGCTAAACTTTCCATTACAAAAAATGCAGTGCTCTGCCCATTACGAATAGGCAATGGGGTACAAAAAACTTACTCATAGTATTTCATTCCACCAAGACCTAGAATAACATTGTCTGTGATGTGCATTATTTAATAAAATGGTCACGTAATCCAATGGAAGGCACCATAACTTGTAATTATTAGCATCAAGAATCATTAATCATGTATATCATTAATTTTGAATAATTACATTGACATTTCTAACATTTTGACTGACCTAATTACATAGACTTTTCACAAAGTTTGAGAAACTTCTCTCGACTTTTCATGAGGTTTGAGAAATTACATAAACTTCCCTTGATATGTTGTGAGACGGGGTGTTTATAAACTACAAGAAGCCTTGTTGAGGTTAGATTTCATTAAGTACAAGAACTTCTCTTGACATGTTATTCGTGGTGAATTCTTTGAGAGGGTAAATTTTTGTATCCACTAAAAGTTTGTGACAAACCTTATGCTGGTGTAATTGTACCTTAATATATCTTTTGATGCATCATGCAAGAACACTTGCAAAACTGGAAAGAAATAAACTGTTTTGCCCAAAATTAATTTTCTATGTAAGCTGTGGGCAATTATCTATGTGAGCTGACAGAGAATGCATAAATAGAGTGTTAATGAATGTACGGATTACAAAGACACAGACCCATATATGTACTATACTGGAGAACAGCCCGAGTATTTTAGTTTAACATATGTTTTATATTTAACTATGTTCATATACATATGAATATTCACCAGAGAAAAAGAATTATAGGACATTTATAGGACATTCATAATGCACATTAAAACAATAAAATCCAACAGCGAAAGGAACGCATAAATACCCTAACAAGCGGTACAGATCTGCAGAATAATGAAAGAGTAAATGAAGCACGAAAACTAGAAAACTAGAGCTTCAGATTTCTGTAAATCTAGAACTAAGACGATTCGTTAAACTCATTCGCTGACAATTGCCTCTAGTACTAATCCCATGTCTATTCTCATCAAGTGCCACCTACCTCATAAAAGCTCACTATGCAAATTAAAAAAATATCCCATGTATTGTAAGCCTATTCAGGTAAACATTAAAGAATACCAACCTAACTTAATTGCTTCTCATGTTACTCATTACTCTACAAATATTCCAACTTTCCCAAGGTTAAATTAAATATTTAACCAACCTGTGCACTCTTTATTATATAAGAATAAGATCGCTAGCTAATTTTTCACGGTAATAGTCTTTTTCCCCTATCTCAATGATTGATACCACGTAACTCTTTTTGTTAAGTACATCTATGATGCCAATAATCTCAACTTCCAATCTCTAATGAACATATCACCGCAAATTTACCTAATTTTCATAATTAATGCAAATAGCTAGTTTGACAAACTCATCCTAACACCCAAACTAAATGAGACTTAAAGTTTTGACCAAAGGAATTGATAAATCCATAATCTGTCACTATCACTAAATTCAAATCATGCACCAAACAACCAGTATTAATTACTAATTTAGTCATTATCGAAAGCTTCCAAACTCCAGACAGTGTCGTTCCCCACACCCACCCTACCCTGCCGTGATTTTTTCAGATGAGTTATTTGTTTCACAAAAAGCTTAAGATTCCTCACACTCTTCTGTCCCATAACCTGACAGCTTATCTCATTGGAAATGGACATTTCCATTCCACTAAACTTACTTCACCTTCTTCAAATCAGGCACAAATCAGAAACAGAACAAAAGCAGCATTACCAGATGCGGATAAATCAGGGAACCCAAGATAAACCAACCATACCAAATGACAAAGAAACTCCATTTAATCCAAAACTAACCTGTTTTAGTAGCTCGAGCAGTGAAACAGTAGTGAATTTCAGTCCACCCTTCTGGAAAAATCCCCAATCAAATGCCGAAGAATGTATAGATATCAGTGGAAAAATAAATCCACCTGCGCGCCACATTCATTACGATTCGGATTAACTTCTCCATAAACACACATACACTCACTTCAACATTAAGAAACTTGTGATTTTCGTTTGGATTTTTATAGAGAGAGAGAGAGAGAACGATTTACCTTGGAGCTCATTGAGGACTCACCGATTTTGCAGATGGATTTGTTGCTGTTCTCTCCGATTCACCTCCGTATTTGAATCTTCTATTTCGCCATTGCCCTGTGCCGCTGATTTCTCGAGAGAGGATTTTGTAGATGGGTCGGATGAAGTGAGGATTGGGAATGCCGGGAATGGTCTAGGGTTTTTGCTTAGAAAGTTAGTAAAAATTGGGGGAAAATAAAGCGGGAGCCTTTACCGCTTTCTTTTGATCTAATAAACTCAATTTTGATATACTTAAATTCAATAATTAATAATATTTACTTTAAATTTTAACATATGAAAAAATAAATTCTATTTTAATAATACTATATATATATATATATATATATATATATATATATATATATATATATATATAATTATTAAATTTTATAAATTTAGTTAATTTGATAAGAAAATTAATTTATTCAATTAGTAGGCATGTAACAATTTACTTCGAAATAAAAAGTTGCTTGATCGAATTGAGATCAAATTGATATATAAAACGAACTCAAACGAGCTTTGACTAAATCGAGCTAAAATTGAACTCAAATAGTTTGAATTTACATAACTTATTATATGAATAATCCGAAAATTTTAAGTCGAGTTTCAAATTTTAATAAATAAAGAACAGATAGCGTTGAAATTTGAGTTGATCCACAAATCAATTCAAATATTTCCTAAAGTATGAATTTCAAATTGGTTATCAGGTACATCATTTTGAATCAATCAATACTCGAAACATAATAAAGCATATAATGTTGATACTTTAAAAGTATGCGTTTTGAATCAATTTTTAGGTGGATCATTTTAATTTAATGGATACTTCAAAATATATTTAAATAGTCAATGATCAAATTTATTTTTGTTCAAAGAACAAGAAAAGTCAATGTTTGGTATAGATGTGATTACATAGTTAATGATCAAATTTATACTTTGTTCCTAGATAACATAAGTCGTTGAGTGAGGTAAGCAGCCTGACACTCGATTCTCAAAGTGACAAATTAATTAATATAAGTGTGGATGCCCTGAACTAGTTATCTTAGTCCGCGAACTAATTTATCTTTGTCCGTGAATTAAGAATAGGTAATGCACGGGTTAGTGGCTTAATTATTCTAAATTTTTGCTTGAAAGACTTAATTATTTTAAATTGATGTTAAGTTTTGTGGGACTCTCTTGTCTAATAGGTAGCTTATAAATTAAAATTTCATACAATGATTTAGGCACTCAAGCATTAAATTCTTTTACTAAAATAATTTCATTAAATAGTTTTTAGATATTTTAAAACTTTTTCTCTAATATTAAAAAATAAAAGTATTAATAAATTCAAAATTGATTTATTTATATTTTTATATATTTTTTTTGGAAATAACTAAAATATCATGAAAATTTTATTAGTGACCGATTAGTGACTGATTTAATTTTCAGCTATAAAATTAGTGACCGATTAGTGACCGCGGTTTACCAAAATTAAAGAATCAATGACCGAACTGTGATCGACAAAAATCAGTCATAGTATCAGTGACTGATCAATGACCGACTAGGATTTGGGTCACAAAATCACTAAAAGATTCGGGTTTGGGTCTCAAAATCTGTGACCGATTAGTGACCGATAAAAATGAATCACAAAATCAGTGACTGATTAGTGACCGATAGAATCTCAGTCACTAAATCAGTGACCGCAATACACCATAATCGCACAATTTGTGACCGATCTATGACCGATAGTAATCAGTCACAGAATCAGGGACCGATCAGTGACCGACAAAATTTGGGGTCACAAAATCAGTGACCGATTAGTGACCGATAAAATTGGGGTCATTAAATCAATGACCGATTAGTGACCGATTTGTCACTAAAATTTGTGCGGTCACTAATCGGTCACTGATTACTATATGTTTGTAACATCGACCGATCAGTGACCGATCAATCGGTCACTGAAAATCGGTCACTAATCCCGTTTTTTTTGGTAGTGAAAATAAAATATTATTATTTAAATATAATAAAAATAATACTCTTATCAATATATAGTTTCTAATTATTTTTAATATAATTATTAAATTATCATAAATAAACAAATCAATAACCTAAGATAATGTCATGAAAATAATAATTAAAATAAAAATTAAAAATATGAGTAGCAAAGATAAAAATTATATTAAAAAATTGTATATAAAAGAGATAAAAAAAATATATTGAGTTGAATGATAACAGAAGATAAAAAATAAATGAGGGACTAATAGTTGGAATAATAAACTAAATAAACAAACAAAAAGAAATGAAAAGATTGCAAAAGACCAAAGTAATGAAAAAATAAATAAATAAAAGAGTCCAAAACACTAAATGGCGTATTAAGGGGGTTAGGGCGTAATATAATAATATAATATAATTGTTGCAGGAGGAGTATTATAGACTTATATTGCATGTTTACTTTATAGGATGAAGGGGGATTAGATTAACAATCCTACTTAAATTTATGTTTACTAATTTTTTGTGAGTTCGGAATTGATGACACTGCCCGAGATGATATAGTATAAAAAGATGATTATCCATCGCATATTCCCCATGGGATGAACAATCCAGCATCACATCTCATCTCTCATCCCATCACTCATCTATCCCATCTCATCCCAACCAACCAAGTAAACATGCAAATAGAATAGTGAACGCGTGTTATTTGCCAATGATAACACTTCTAATGATGATTATTAATGTTGTCTAAACTGCAGAATCTTTTAACAGTGAATAATTAATAATATGTTCATTGCTTAATCATTTCGTGTTAACTTATAGTTATAAAATATAAATGAATAATGATCATTTTTTTTGCATGCATGTGAAACATATGATTGCGGATATTTATCGGTAAATGGCTCTGATGTACGAAAACCTTTAAATATATTATTTTATCATGTTGTATCGTGTTAGCATCTGTGTCGTGTTAGATACTCGTGTTGGATACGTTTTATATGAAAATTTTAAGAAAACATTAGTATTGTCCTATTTATACAATATCTTATCTGTATTATTGTATTCGTGTCCGTAAATTGGAAACAAGTTCCCAAAAATATCAATTAGGGTTCACATTTGTGCACAAAAAGTCTTTTTAGACCCCACCCCACCCACCAGGCACCCACCACCTCCGGAAGCCTATAAATACATACCCTCAATATGCCTGGTATACCATCATCAGCCACAATTCAACACTAAAAACACACAAATTTTTCACACACACACGAGTGATGGATCAGCGAGAGAATGGCGTTAATGTAGTAGATGATTCGGCAAATAACCAAATTGCTGATAAAGCTCTGTTTCAGCACCCAAAAAAAATGGAAAAAGAAGGTTTTGGTTTAACAAAAAAAGAGTTAGCAACCACATTGCCATTATTCGCCTTGAACCATATCTTCTTTGAAGTCCAAAACCTCAGCGTTTCCCTCCGTTTCTACGAAAAAGTGATGGGATTCATCATCATCAAGATGTTAGGAAAGCATATAATTAGGGATTTTATATTTATCTCATAATTGACTTCCCATGTTTATACGGACTCTGTAGTATATATATTGTAACCTAGTTGTGTATTATGTAACTAATTACGTGATTACAGTAAATAAGAAAACCCTTCCCAAACCATGTATTCTTCAATAGCTATCATGGTATCAGAGCGGGCGACAATCCATTAACGGATCTGAACCTTGCTCATCACGTACCCAACCTTCCTCGGCCATGGCCGGCGACAGCAGCAGCACCACCGGCAAGGAGTCACAACAGCCGGATGACTCCTTGGCCACACAGTTAGCCAGTATTCTCCAAAACCTACAGCCCCAAACAGAACCAAATCAATACAACGTACCACAAACCATAGCAATTAGCATAAAACTGAATCAGTTTAATTACTCCCTTTGGTCCCGATTGATGAAGATGGCGATCGGGGGAAGGGGCAAACTTAGTCACATTACAGGCACACCACCACCGCCAGCGGTAGGGCACGCGGCATACCCTAGATGGGAGCAAACAGATTTAATCGTGTGTTCTTGGATCCTTGACAATATGGAACAAGAGTTGATTACGAACTACGCCGAATATCCCTCAGCGAAGGCACTATGGGATGGTTGGAGTGCGACATTCGGTCAGAGTAGTGACGGATTACAAATATTTGATCTTACAGTGAAAGCCAACAACATGAAGCAGGGGTCCGACTCCATAGAACACTACTACAGCAATTTACAGAAGGTATGGAGAGAAATTGAAGTAAGGCAACCAAATCCGATGGTTCATGAGGAGGACATCGGTACCTTTAATCGCCTCAGATTCGAGACTCGGCTCTTCCAATTCCTCGCCGGGGTCAACGATACCTACGACACAGACCGACGAGACCTCTTGAAGGAGAATCCCTTGCCGACGGTCGAGAAAGCGTATGCTACCATCCGGTGTGAAGGGGCAAGAAGAGAAATCATGAATGGGGAGCCTCGGACATCATCATCGGCGGTGGGATCTGGAATCGGAATGGGGCTTGCGGCTCAAATGAGAACACAGAAGGGGCCGGCGACATGGGTTCAAGGGGAAAAGCCCAGAATGAGTGCAGGGCCATCGCGACGCCCAGCACCGCCGCGCCGTGATGGCGGCGACGAGCGTCGCGACGGAAGCGGCGATAGATCTCCGGCGCAGTGTGGGTAGTGTGGCCGGCCTGGCCACAAGAAAGAAAATTGCTTCGAACTCATCGGCTGGCCGGAGGGATGGCGCAGCAGGCGATGCGATGCGTCGGGCTACGGCTCAGCACGGCGAGCTGACGGAACCGGCGAAGGGGAGGCCGAAAACCTAGTTGCAGCGGCGGCCCCTGAAATGGTCGACCAACACAAAGCAGATGAGGGAAGGGTTGGTGCGGCGCGTTTTAGCAGAAGCAAGGAGGAAGGGGAATTAGGTATTCCTTATAAGAACATTGAATGTCAGAATTACCCCCCAACATCTAATACTAGTTCTCCTTATAATGATAATTCATGCCTTGCTTTACATAGTCAGTCAAAACCTCTTGTCTCCAATTGTGAAATTAAGACAGGCTCACGAAAAGTAACAGACAAGGATGACCGGTGGGTGTTCGATTGCGGGGCTACTGACACTATGACATATGACCCCACTGATCTTTGTGACATTACTTCTCCTAAAAAGACAGCCATTCAGGATGCAACCGGCGGACTCTCCTCAGTTCAGGGGGTAGGACAAATTATTTTTTCTCCTACTTTAAAATTAAAGAATTGTCTTTATGTACCGGATTTGTCCTGTAAATTACTGTCTATAAGTCATGTCACTAAAGAGTTAAATTGCACAGTTATAATGTTGCCTACCTTCTGTTTGTTACAGGATATTCAGTCGGGGAGAGTGATTGGGCGTGGTACTGAAAGTGGGGGCTTGTACTTTGTCGATGAGGTAGCTCAACAAGGAACTGCATCGCTTGCTCACGGGATAGTGGACCGTCAGAGATGGTTGTGGCACCGACGTTTGGGACACTCGTCAGGGTACCTTCAGTTATTATTTCCTAAGTTTTTTCCGGACAATGATAAATTCTCTTGTGAGACGTGTATGATTTCAAAAAGTCACAGACAACATTTTGCTTTATCCAACTCTAGGGCCAAAACTATTTTTTCTTTAGTTCATTCTGACGTGTGGGGACCAGCCCCAGTTACGGGTGATTGCAGTTCTAGTCATGGTTTTAAGTATTTCGTGTTGTTTGTTGATGATTGCTCTAGAATGACGTGGATTTATTTTCTTAAACAAAAATCCGATGTTCCCTCTAAATTTGTGGAGTCTTATAATATGGTTCGTACTCAATTTAAGACTCA
Source organism: Lantana camara (assembly GCA_037501455.1). Classification (NCBI taxonomy): domain Eukaryota; kingdom Viridiplantae; phylum Streptophyta; class Magnoliopsida; order Lamiales; family Verbenaceae; genus Lantana; species Lantana camara. The sequence continues at coordinate 95,985,705 of CM074861.1, forward strand.
TATTCAGACTCTTAGATCCGATAATGGGGGAGAATATGTCAACTCAACACTTAAACAGTTTTTCATGGATAATGGCCTTTTACACCAAACATCTTGTCCAAATACCCCACAACAAAATGGGGTAGCTGAGAGGAAAAACCGCCAACTTCTTGAGATGTCCCGAGCCATGTTACTTGAGTCTCAGTGTCCGAAATCTTTTTGGCCCGAAGCAGTTGCTACATCTGTATATCTAGCTAACCGTCTTCCTACTAAAGCTCTTAACTTTGTTACCCCACTCAAGCACTTTAGCACTCAGGTTGATATCCCGTCCCTCTTAACCCTACCTCCTCGGGTTTTTGGCAGCTCTGTGTTCGTTCATATCCCTAAATCCAATCGAACCAAACTTGATCCCTGTGCTCTAAAATGTGTCTTCGTGGGGTATGGGGCTAATCAGAAAGGGTATAGGTGTTATCATCCTCCCACTCATCGATTGTATACGACCATGGACTGTGACTTTCTTGAAACCGAGTATTACTTCCACCAACCCAGAGGTCAGGGGGAGAGTCATCAGCCCACGCAGACACAGGACCAACTGGGTTGGGTATCATGTCCCTGGCCAGACACAGTTCCAACAGAGCAATTAGGTGGAACCACCGAGCCTGTCTCTCGCCCAGTACAACTTCCCACCCATATTCACATTGACCCAATCACTCCCTCCGGCAATCCTGAGGTATGTAATAGTAGTGATTCTGTTAGTTCTGTTAGTACAATTCCTGTTTCTGAGTCTAACAGTGTAGAAAGTGAGGAAGCTCAGGGGGAGAACACGATATCGTCGGTACAACAAATAGAGCTTCGGGAAAACAGATATGTGTTGCCTCCCCGGGCAACTAGAGGGGTGCCCCCGAAGAGATATGAGCCTGAACTCGGAAACAGAACCTCGAGATATCCAATAGCAGACCTTGCTAAAGGAAATATCTCATCGCAGGCTAGAGCATATGCAGCTGCAGTTTACTCAACATTAGTTCCGAGTAAAGTGGAGGAAGCACTAAAGGATGACAAATGGGCTCGAGCTATGGAAGATGAAATGGAAGCACTCGAGAAAAATAAAACCTGGGAAAAATGCAAACTCCCAAGTGGGAAAAGAGTGGTAGGGAGTCGATGAGTGTTCACAGTGAAGCACAGAGCAGATGGAAGTGTGGAAAGGTACAAAGCCAGACTAGTGGCTAAGGGATACACACAGACGTATGGGATTGACTACTCCGAGACATTCTCACCCGTGGCGAAGATTGACACAATTAGAGTTTTATTCTCAATAGCTGCAAACCAGGATTGGCCATTACACCAGTTTGATGTCAAGAATGCGTTCTTGCACGGTGATTTGAAAGAAGAAGTCTATATGGAGCCTCCTCCGGGTTTTTCAGGAAAATATGGTATAGGGGAGGTGTGTAGACTGAGGAAAGCGCTGTATGGTTTAAAGCAATCTCCTCGAGCTTGGTTTGGAAGATTCACTGTAGCAATGAAAAGGTACAGGTATCATCAGAGTAACTCAGATCATACGTTATTCCTCAAGAAGAGAAGTGGGAAGGTAACTTGTCTCATAATATACGTAGATGACATGATAATTACGGGAGATGATTCAGAGGAGATGTCTCTACTCCGACAGAATCTATTTCAGGAGTTCGAAATGAAGAATCTAGGAGAGCTAAAGTATTTTTTGGGGATAGAGGTGTTGAGGTCTAAACGAGGGATCTTTATCTCTCAACGGAAGTTCATTCTGGATCTTCTTGCTGAAATCGGGCTACTTGAGTGTAAGCCGGCAGACACACCAATAGTGGTTAATCACGGATTACAGATAACAGAAGGAGCAGAAGAAGGTGATAAGGGCCAGTATCAGCGATTAGTCGGGAAATTGATCTATCTATCCCATACTCAGCCGGATGTAGCATATGCAGTAGGGGTTCTTAGTCAATTTATGCACCAGCCTCAGAGGGAGCATATGGATACAGCATTGAGAGTATGTCGCTACTTGAAGGGGTCTCCAGGGAGAGGTGTTCTGTTTCAGAAACATGGACATATGGATATTGAGGCATACACTGATGCAGATTGGGCAGGAAATCCGGTTGACAGAAGGTCAACCTCTGCTTACTTTACACTAGTTGGCGGAAACTTGGTGACTTGGAGGAGTAAAAAACAGAAAGTTGTGGCCCTTTCAAGTGCAGAGGCAGAGTTTCGGGGTATTGCACGAGGAGTGACTGAGGTCGTTGAGGAAGCTGCTTGCAGAGATTGGCTTCATTGCAACAGGTACCAGCAAGTTAAGGTGTGATAATCGGGCTGCTATCAACATATCAGAAAACCCGGTACAGCATGATCGCACAAAGCACGTAGAAGTGGATAGGCATTTTATCAAAAAAAAAATTGGAAGAACGAGTTATTGATATTCCGTTTGTGAGGTCTGAGGATCAGTTAGCTGACATCCTAACGAAGGCAGTGAATGGAAGGATTTTCGGTGAAGTTCTGAGCAAGTTGAGCATCGTCGATCCGATACTCGACTTGAGGGGGAGTGTTAGGAAAGCATATAATTAGGGATTTTATATTTATCTCATAATTGACTTCCCATGTTTATACGGACTCTGTAGTATATATATTGTAACCTAGTTGTGTATTATGTAACTAATTACGTGATTACAGTAAATAAGAAAACCCTTCCCAAACCATGTATTCTTCAATAGCTATCACAAGAGGCCTGATGTCTTCGATTACGGAGGCATTTGGATGTTCGGCCACGGCGTAGCCATTCACTTGGACAGCAAGAAAGGAGGAGATGATAAAAGTGGCCATTCTGAACGTGATATCATTGATGCTGCCGACAACCACATCTCTTTTCAGTGCTCCAATCTATGCAGCATGCTGCGCGTACTAGAAACCTACAAGGATATTGTGGGCAATTACCAAAAGTTTCAGACAAAAGTAGATGGGGAAATTGTTGTCAATCGGATTAATTTGACATAATGACACGATTGGAGGAGACTGGCAGAAAATATGATCCAACTGACATAAAACAAGCTCTGTACATAAAAAAAAAAAAAAAAAGTAAATATCCCATAATTTTTTTTTTTCTCTGTTCTCTCTCCTCAAACAGAGAAACCCTAACTTATTTTCCTGCAAAATCTACCGCCATCGGCGTCAAAGGCGGGGTCACCGAGTCTGGAAAACAGCGTTACTACACTGCTGCAACTGCAGACTCAAGCAAGTGATCAACCACAACAGTACGAGGAAAGGTCAGGATATTCCGACGTGATGAAAGTCGCAAAACATATGGCGTCGTTTCTGAAAGGAGCGGTATAACGCATATACAATACTCCGATGAAGAAATTACAGAACTACCAGCCCCTTTCAAGTTTTCACTGGTAGGGAAATTCTCACACGGATTCCCTACTATGGCTCGGCTTCATGAGCTTTTTATGGAACTTGAATTAATCGGAGAATTCCGGCTTGGGCTTCTAAATTTCAAAAACGTTTTAATAACATTAGCCTGCGAAGAGGATTTCACGAAATTGTGGCTACAGAAGATCATGCTCTTTGATGGATTCCCGATGCACTTATTAAACGGACACCAACATTTACGCCACAGTCGGAATCATCGGTGGTACCAGTATGGGTACGTTTCCCAAGTTTCAAACCACAGTTTTTCAACGACGATGCTATTTTCGACCTAGCACGTAATCTTGGGGAACCAATGTGTTTAGACAATGGAAACGACGGCACAAAGAGACCATCTTTTGCAAGAGTTTGTGTTGAAATAGACCTCTTGAAACCCCTTAAATCTAAAATCAGCATGGGATTTCTTGGAGGTACCCTTGTGCAGCCCGTGATTTATGAGCGTATACCCTCATATTGTAAAAAATGCCTATGCCTAGGTCATGACGCGAAGGAATGTTATGATACGATTGAACAGATTGACCCGGGTAATGACTTGGAACATCAAGAGGGACGAGCCAAAGATCATCAACAAGACCTTAGGGAAGTAATCAATGGTAAACGTGTTGGGACATCCACACAGAACGCTAATCCGATTCTGAATCAGTCTAAGGCAGGGCAACAAAACAAGAAGGGATCAAACAATCAAGACACAAAAAAGACTTGGGTAGAAAAAAGATTTGGTAAACCAAAAGAACGTGAGTAGGAGGTTATTAACGAGGAAATTAATGTTGTTGAATCTGATAAAGTCAATCAAGTAAATCAAGAAGGGGATGGAACAAAAACGTTTGTGGATACCGATGACCAAGGTTCGGAAGATGGTCAAATGGTCAGGATGAATTCCATAGAAATTGTTTTGCCCAATTTTCAATCTTCATATCAATTGGAAAACAACACAGCATAATTATAATATGGATGATGACCGAGAGGAGCAAAGTTCCGAACATGAAGTTGACAATTCTCAAGAATCAGATGATGATGATTCGGAGACCCAAAAGATTCAGGCGACACTTCAGAGATCCAAGTCAATGGATAATATGCATCCTGATGATGGATTTACAGAAGTTAAGAACCGAAGATGCAGGAAAAAACAAATTAATGCTGATTTCGCCCCTAAAAGGACGACCAGATCGTCGGGTGTCAACCATTGTGAATTATGATGTGTTGAAGCGCCTCATATGGAACATAAGAGGGATACGTAATGATGGCCGGCAGCGTATTCTTAAAACATACCGGAGAAATAACAAATTGAAATTTTTGGCTGTTTTAGAGCCAATGGTTGATTTAGATACGCATTATTTTACTCTTAGATTTAATTTCTCTAAGATTATTGCAAATGTATCTAACCATATTTGGTTTTTTTGCGATTAGGATACTGATGTGGATATCATTGAAAATACGAGGCAATTCTTGCACCTAAAGATGTTGAATAGCTTGTGGTCTAAACCAATGTGGCTTTCTATCATTTATGCTAAGTCCACAACTCCGGGTAGAAGGGAAATTTGGAATTTCTTTTGGGATAATAGGGCGGATTCAGAACCTTGGATGATCGATGGGGACTTCAACATTATTACTAAAATTGAAGAACGTAGAGACGGCAAACCACCAGACTTGTTGGGCATGGTTGAGTTTAATGACTTTATTCAAGAATGCAATTTGATCGAGCCACGTTTTCAAGGTTTGGATTTCACTTGGGCCAGAGACGACATGCTACAACGCTTAGACAGGATATTGGTGAATGAGGTGTGGTCAAATGAGTTTCTGAACACTTATATTAAGCACCTCCCACGTGGAACATCAGACCATTGTCCATTGCTAACTATCTGTGAAAACAATGATCTACGACTCTCGGCATCATTTCGTTTTCAGGATATGTGGATTAGGTATCCAAAATTGGAGGAGGAGATTCTAGCAAGCTGGATACATCCGGTTCAGGCTGAGGGTCTTTGGAAATTGCATGTGAAACTTGATCGTCTTAAACATCACCTCAAATGGTGGAATAAGGAAATTTTTGGTGACATGTTTGATAGGGTGAAAAACGCCGAGATGGAGGTGGACAAGGCAGAAAAAATCTATGACAGCAACTCCACGGAAGATAACCTTATTGAGTTAAATCATAGGATTGCTCAATGAAACCTTGCAACCGCTATGGACCAGTATTTTTTGCGGCAGAAATCGGCTTTTAAATGGATTGAAAAAGGTGAGAGAAACATATGGTATTTTCACTCTTTGGTTAAGAAGAAGCGTTTCAAAGCCCATATTTGGTCTATTAAGGAAGGTGGTAATACTGTTAGCAAACCGGATTTGATGAGAAAATCAGCTGTTAGAAGATTGGCATAAATATCGGGATTGATATTGTTTCCTTAGATAACGTTGATCTTTCCCTAATTTGTTGGGAACTCTTCCATTTAACTAGGACTTTATAATCCCGTTGATGAATCAATGAATACAATTCCAATCTTTACAGTTTAACATGGTATCAGAGCAGAGTTTTGATTCTTGAGACTCAGCAAAACAACAACATCGTTTTCAAACCTTTCCCAAACCAAATCAGCGTAAAACCAAGAGAATAACACTGCCGAAAAAAAAAAAACCAAAATCATGGCAGAAGAACAAGAAATCAAACCCGAGACTGACCTCTCAATCCAAATCGCAAACCTACTGAAAATGACACCCAACCTCAAACAAACCTATCCAGCTTCGAGAACCTATCGATTGGCTTCAAATTGAACAACGATAACTATCCAATATGGGCAAGATTGATGAAGATGGCAATTGGGGGAAGAGGATGCTGATCACATCTATCCGGAATTCCCCCGGCTCCAAGCAAAACGGACCCAACATACGATCAATGGGAACAAACAAATCAAAGTGTATTCACGTGGATTGTACAAAATATTGAAGTAAATCTAGTGAATAACATCTTACACTATCCAACGGTGAAGGCACTATGGGACGGCTTGGCAACAATATATGGAAGTGGTTCGGACCCGTTATAGCTCTTCGATCTCCATCGATGAGCAAACACGCAGAAACAAGGACAGGATAGCCTCGAAAATTTATGGAATAAACTTCAATAGATATGGACAGCTATCGACTGGAAGTAACCCAACCCAATGAGATGCCCCGAGGACATCACCACCTTCAACCAGCTCACCCAAGAACGACGCCTCTACCAGTTTCTCACAAGTGTTGATGAAAAATTCAACCACATAATCGATCTCTTGAAACAAGAGACGAAGCCGTCACCGGAATCCGCATACGCCACCATTAGATGAGAGGCCGCGCACCTCTATATTCTGAAAACGGAGGCTGGTGGCAACGGCGACCCCAATCCCCACGGCATCGGATCCGGCCTCGCAGTAAGGGGGATAAACCGGGACTGACCGAAAAACCTATGCGCTCAGACTTTGCTGGAGATGCCGGCCGACGGTCATTGTCGCGTGAAGAGAGGGAGAAGATGGTGTGCGGGCACTATGGAAAGCCTAAACACACCATGGAGGAGTACTTCGAGATCGTGGGGTATCCCGACTAGTGGCCTGGAAACCGAAAATCTACCACCGGAAAGGTGAAGACAGGTGGCGGTAACAGGCGGGCCAACGCCGCTATTACCGACAACCACTCAGAAACGGCGGGAGGCAACAGACAACAAGGTAGCACCGCCACCGCAGGCACCGTCGGGAGAGATACCGGTGCGATGGCTGGCGAAATTTGGTGAGCAAACGCCGCCATCGCTGGAAGAGATGAGGGTACCGAAATGGAAAGCAGCGGTGGAAGAGGTAATGGGTTTGGGCGTAATGACCCAAACACTAATTCTTTCACTTTTAAACCACCATATTTACCTCTATTTACACAAAGCCCCCTTGAAAATCTGAATTGCTATTATGCCCCATATTCCCAAGTTTCTGACAAACAGGCCCTCCACACTCAAAAACTCTCCCAATGGATAATCGATTGTGGTGCAACAAACACTATGGCCTTCGATCATCGTGATATTCATGAACCTACTATCCCGGCACAATCCTTTATCCAAACAGCTAATGGGGCCCGAATTGAAGTTGAAAAAGAAGGGGAAATTTCTCTCAATCCAAAGATAAATTTGAAAAATTACCTCTACGTGCCTTCATTAACTTGCAAGCTTTTATCTGTTAGCCATCTAACAAAAGAGTTGAACTGCATAGTTCTGATATACCCTCGTTTCTGTCTTATACAGGACATTCATACGAAGGAGATAGTTGGGCGTGGTACTGAGCGTGATGGACTATACTACATTGATGAGGTGGATATCCCGTCCAAAGCTTTCTTAACCAAAGGCACCCAGGACACACAATTATGGCTTTGGCATCGTCGTTTGGGTCACCCTTCTATTGGGTATCTTCATCTGTTATTTCCTAGTTTGTTTCAAAATAATACACATGTTGATTTTTCTTGTCAAACATGCTTAGTAGCTAAAAGTCATAGAACCACTTTTAAACCTACGAATACTCGGGTTCAGATAACTTTTTTCTTAGTTTATTCTGATGTTTGGGGCCTACCTCCTGTTACTATTCATAATAAATTTCAGTATTTTGTGCTATTTATTGATGATTTTACTCAAATGACTTGGGTTTACTTTCTGAGACACAAATCTGAAGTCTTTGAAACCTTTGTAAAGTTTTTTAACATGGTCCAAACTCAGTTCAAACACAAGATTCAAATTCTTAGATTAGATAATGGACGGGAATATGTTAATCAAAAAATGGGGGATTTTTTTCCATACAAATGGCTTATCCATCAAACCAGCTGCCTAAATACACCCCAACAAAACGGTGTTGCTGAACGAAAAAATCGAACTCTTCTGGAGATGTCTAGAGCCATTATGACAGAATCCCAAGTCCCTAAACACTTCTGGCCTGAAGCAATAGCCACTGCCACTTATCTCACAAACCGACTGCCTACATGAATTCTCAATCACAAAACACCCTTATCCATTCTTAAACCACAAACACAAATTCCTCTTCATCTCACTATGCCTCCTCGGATCTTTGGGTGCTCTATATTTGTTCACATTCCTAAACATGAACGGTCCAAACTTGACCCCTGTGTAGTCAAATGTGTATTTGTTGGATATGCCCCGAACCAAAAGGGGTATGGCTGCTATGATCCTATAACGCGCCGTATTCATGTTACAACTATTGTGAGTTCTTGGAAACCAAGTATTTTTATCAGCACTATCAAAAGGTTTAGGGGGAGTTTTAGGATGATCCTTTTGTCCTTGCAGACTCGGATTACACTATAGACTCCTTATAGGTTGAGCTCAGTACCACCCCCAATGACCCTCCTCCGGATGATGTCCTCCCAGAGGTAACAGTATCTGAAAACCCTCCTTTTGAGTCAGATAATATTGATGATAACTCAGGTGCAATTAATCCTGTTTCTGATGATACAGAAAGTCACAGGTACACTTTGCCCCAATTGAGTAATCGGGGCGTGCCCCCAAACAGATATTCACCCAATCGGGTATCTCGAAACTCCAGATACCCAATGGGGAACATGGTCAGGGAGAGTCTATCTGACTGTGCAAAGGCATTTATGGGGAATCTCTGTGACACCCCGACTGTCAGACCGTACAGGTATGACGTATGTGCGCATTTAAAATTATTATTTACGCATTTTATATTTATTCTAATTGTTATTTGAATTTTTTTAATTTTAATTCTTCTATGAATTATTTGAATTTACATGACTTACGTGAGTTAATGTTGTATGTGAATTATTCGGTTATTTGAGTTGGCCTTATTTGAACCCGTATTTGTTAAACCGAACCAATTTGAACCGGGAACCTTGAACCGAACCGTGAACCAATCGGTCCAGCCCTTAAAGGCTGAACCATTCTCTCTTTCCCTCATTACGTTCAGCAGCAACTCAAGCAAGCAAGAGAGCAAACCCCAAGCTTTGATCATCCAACTTTCCAAGCCAAGTTCTCTCTCGTTTCTTCGTCTTTTCTCGAGCTTAGGTAGGTTTCGGAATCCCCTCGTCATGCTCTACGTTTCCATGGTTTAATTTCTGAGTTTGGTATGAGTTTGCTTTGCCTTTGCTCCCCTACGTGAATAGTAAGGGTTTAGCTTTTATGATGAATTCTTGCTCTTTGCTTGAGATGATTGATTTCTAGCTTCTTGTATGAGTTGTATAGGTTATATATGTTACATTTATTGCATTTTATGATAGGTTGGGTGAGCATTTATTGAGGTTCTTGATTCTAGCTTGAATTTTTCATTCATGTGATCATGGCTTTTAATTCCATTTTCTTGAGCTATTTGAGTGACGACATGTTAAGTATGATATATTTGAATTGTATGTGCATTTTGAGAAGTTATGGCAACTTTAAAGGTTGGATTTTGGCCATTTTTGGCATATTTTCGAGCTTCCCCTGTTTTCTGTGTAAAACTCTGCTCCAGCTTTTCGAACCAGGCCGGAACGGCCGTTTCCGCCTAGTTTTAAACTGGGAACGACCGTTCCCAGGCCTTACTGTTCATGGACCGAGAGTGGGAACGACCGTTCCCAGTTGTACTGGGAACGGGAACGGCCGTTCCCATGTCCGGAACCCTCTCTTCTGGAGCAAATCCACGGGGGTGGATTTTCCCTTAAGGAAAAATCCGCGAGGGTGGATTTGAGGCAGTAGCTCTTGGAAAATCCATGGGGGTGGATTTTCCCCTTTAGAAAAATCCATGGGGGTGGATTTTCCCCTTTGGAAAAATTCAAAACCTAGAAGCTGCCATTACTTCTCTTTGCTTTAATTATGTATTTTATGACTTTAAGTGCTTCTCTTTTGCATGATTAATTGTTATAACTACGCAATTATATGACTTGATTGTGACATTTTTGTGAACATGATCCATGCATTTTGCCGGGCGTCTAATTGGTACATTATTGAGTCTAAGTCTCGGGTCTTGTCTTCTTTTGTTTCAGAGCCTCTTCCGGAAGTTCGTGAGCCCGAGGTTTAAGTGGTCGTTCGCCCGTTTTGCCTTCCTTCTACTTTTGCAAAGGTGAGGTTAGGATCTTTTATATTAGATAAGTGACCTAAGACCTATTACGTGTTGTTTTCTTACCCCGTATGCGAATATATATATGTACTAAATACGAATGCTTAAGGTATGTTATGATCTTGTGAAATGAACTTTAAGTTTTCGAAATTGGTATAAGTATTGGCATAAGTAAGCTATATTTTGAAATTCGTTATTCGTATGTGGTATGTTTGAGCGAGTTGTACCCTGAAAGATGGGAGTTTGGTTTGATTTGGTTTGATGGGCCCGGAGACGTGGGTAAGGGAGACCCGGGACGACCACGGGGTCGCCGGTTATGACCCCTGTGCACGTTCTCATTTGAGATATTCACGTACGACCTATGGAGGTTGGGAAGGCGTGGTATCTTGAGCCTTCGGTGGATAACCGGGGAAGGCATATCGTGGGTTAGCTGCCCCGTATGTGTTTGGTAATGTAGGTGTTAGGGTTTGATTCCCGATACACCATGGATGTGGGGTGGATATGATTTGAATTCGATTTTATGTTATGTTTGATGGAGTAAGGGATAGTCCGTTCTCGCCGGACTTATGTTTATGTTGTGTTTGATGGATTATGGATCGAGATAGGTTTTCCTTTATATTATATGCTATCTTTGGAAAATGATTTGGTATGTAAAACCCTAGCCTCGATTCATGACTATCACCTTTGTAATATGCTCTGCTTATATGTATTTAGGTGTGGGTGTGCGTTTAAGCCCCTCACTCAGTCGAGTTTTGACTGACCCCTCTCTTTTCCCACCTTCAGTGCAGGTTGTTTCGAGCTAGGCGGGGAAGTGCGAGTCTTGGTCTTGTACTTGCGTGTCTAGGTCGAGTTGCATTCATACTTCTTGCATTTTGGGATACTCTTACTATGTATTTGATGTTAGAATTATATTTTGCTGATTTATGGGCTTTTGATGTATATACTCGATCTTTTGGGCCGTGAGGCCATTGTAAATGAAGTAAATGTTAGTTATAGAGCTCTTTCCGATCCTTTTGTTGTGGCTTCCGCATTTATATGTGTTGATTTTGCGCGCTCTGTCCGAGTTTTAGCCCCGCTTAGCCTAAGGAGTGAGTGTAGGTTCCGTTCGCTTAGACTTGGACTCATGTATGGAAATCCATTTCATATGTGGGTTCGGGTTTAAGTGCGGGGGATGTGGTGGCCCACCGCTCCGGGCGTCACATCCTGAAAGTGGTATCAGAGCGCTCGGTTGCAAAACCGGAACTCTAGAGTCGAGTCGGGTGAGTCTAGGTCGTACGGCTTAGGATAACGTGGTTATATGCATTTATGTGATTATTGGTTATCTTCTTGTTACTCGTGTACATGAACATGTACTAACCCTCACGCATATGAATTGGAATCTTTTCCTTTGTAGAAATATGCCTCCCCGAAGACACCACCACCGAGATAGATCTCCGGAACATCGTCATCATCGAGATCATTCTCCACACCCGGAAGATAATAATCCACCACCACCACCTCAAATGGATCCGGGCAATTTTATGGAGAGATTAGCGGTATATTTGGAACAAAGGGCTCAGGAAAGAAATAACGCACCTCCAGCTGGGAATCATGGAGGAAATCTAATTACAGCTACTCTCCGGGAGTTCAAGAACCAAAATCCACCGGTTTTCGTGGGTGGAAATGATGTCCAAGCAGAAGAATGGCTCGTGCAAACTAACCGGATATGGAATCTCATACCGTGTGGGCCTATGGAGAAACTACAATGCACACTTACCATGATCCAAGGCCAAGCTTATAGTTGGTGGTCAAGTTTGCAAGGAAGATTAGAGGCTACCGAGGAGGAGATCACATGGGAGGTGTTTGTTCGCGAATTCAAGAATAAATATATTCCCAAAGCTACCAGGAATCGAAGGGTGAGAGAATTTATGGAGCTCAAACAAGGAGGTATGTCCGTCACTGATTATATCAATGAGTTTGAGAGGCTTTCTCGTTATGCCCCGAACATTGCCAATGATGATGAAAGCAAGGTTTCTCAATTCCTCCAAGGACTTCGGGAGGATATGAAAGATGCTTTAGAGGCTTCTAATACAAGTACTTGGGCGAAAGTCACGGATAAAGCTCTAAGAGTTGAAGAACGGGTTGTGATGAGGAGGAAGAGTACTTATACCGGACAAGGGTCTAGCTCGGGGAATTTTAATAAATTTGGGAAGAGGCCGGCATTTCAAACATTTCAACAAGCCAAGCCTCAAAATAAACAACCTCGACCCGCGGGACCTAATCAACCGAATCGACCCTTAGCACTTCCGGCTCCACCTAAAGTGCAATGTACCTATTGCAAGGGTCCTCATCACGTGGATAATTGCTTTAGGCTTCATAAGAGGTGTTTCATTTGTGGGGCACAAGATCATATGGTGAACACATGCCCGAAGAAGCAAGATAACCCGAGGCCTGCAATCCAAGCTAGGGCTTACGCATTGGGAGTTGAGGAAGAGCAAGCTGTGGAAGTCGACCCGAATGCCGTGATCGAAGGTACTATAAGCATTCATGGCACTACATTACATGCATTATTTGATCCCGGGGCCACTCATTCTTTTATTTCCCGGGATATTGCCGCTTCTATGTGCTTGCCTATTTCTTTGTGTGCGCATGATTTCGTGGTTAGCTCCCCTCTTGGTGGTAGTTTAGTAACTTGCAGGGTTTTTCGGGGTTGTCCGGTTAGCTTCGAAGGCCGAGTTTTCCTCGCAGATTTGATTGAAATGCCGATGCAGAGGTATGATGCAATCTTGGGTATGGATTGGTTGTATGAACATGGGGCTCAGATGGATTGTCGGGGTAAGAAAGTTTCTTTTGGTTCAGTGGTGTTTAAGGGCGATAAGGTGAAGTTAAGCCCGTTTATTTCTTTTGTTGAGGCGAGTAAACTGGTCCGGGACGGTGCGACAGGTTTCGTGGCCTATCTTTTGAATAGACCGAAGGATCAGGCCAAACTTGAGGAGACGGAGGTCGTGCGAGAGTATATCGATGTTTTCCCTGAGACTTTAGGTTCTCTACCGCCTGATAGGGACATCGAGTTCGTAATCGACCTTTATCCCGGAGCGGAGCCTTTTTCGAAGACTCCCTACAGAATGGCTCCTGCAGAGTTAAAGGAGTTAAAAACGCAGCTTGATGAGCTTTTGGCTTGCGGGTACATCCGCCCGAGCACTTCTCCGTGGGGTGCTCCCGTTCTATTTGTTAAGAAGAAGGATGGGACGTTACGGATGTGTATAGATTACCGTGAGCTGAATCGGATGACAGTGAAGAACAAATACCCTTTGCCTCACATTGAGGAGTTATTTGATATTCTGCAAGGCTCGAAAGTCTATTCCAAGTTGGATTTGAGGCAGGGTTACTACCAACTGCGTATTAGGGAGGAGGATATTCAGAAGACTGGTTTTAATACGCGCTATGGGCATTTTGAATTCGTTGTCATGCCGTTTGGATTAACTAATGCTCCAGCCGTATTTATGGACATGATGCACCGAGTGTTTAGGCAGTTTCTTGACAAGTTCGTGGTTATATTTATAGACGACATTCTGGTGTATTCTAAGTCCGCTGAAGAGCACGCTCAGCATCTTCGGATCGTTTTGGAAACTTTGAGGGAACACAAGTTGTACGCGAAATTCAGCAAATGCGAATTCTGGATCGATAGAGTTGTATTTTTGGGTCATATAATTTCAGGTGATGGGATTGAGGTTGATCCATCTAAGGTTGAATCCGTGCTTCGTTGGGAGAGACCTAGAAATGCCTCTGAGGTTAGAAGCTTTATTGGGTTGGCCGGCTACTATCGAAGGTTTGTTAAGGATTTTTCTAAAATTGCCGCTCCATTGACTCGTCTGACTAAGAAGGAAGTGAAATTCGAATGGGATGATAAGTGTGAGGCGAGTTTTCAGACATTGAAGGTGAAATTAACTTCAGCACCGGTCCTTACTTTACCCGAGGGTACCGAGGGTTATGCGGTTTATACAGATGCTTCGAAAGAAGGTCTTGGTTGTGTTTTGATGCAGCACGGTAGAGTGGTAGCTTATGCTTCGAGGAAATTGAAGGAGCATGAGAAGAATTACCCTACCCACGATCTCGAATTGGCTGCCGTTGTGTTTGCTTTGATGAAGTGGCGACACTATCTCTACGGTACCACGTTCGAGGTATTTACAGATCACCAAAGCCTCAAGTATCTCTTTTCTCAGAAGGATTTAAATGTAAGACAGAGGCGCTGGATGGAGTTGTTAGAGGATTATGATTGCACCATTCAATACCATCCGGGTAAAGCAAACGTGGTTGCCGATGCCTTGAGTAGGAAAGTGAATGTGGCTAATTTGGAAGCAAGTTCTTCAAGTTCGGGTTCAGAGACCTTGGTTTCGGGAACTTGGTTGGCCAATCTTACTGTAATACCAGATTTGAAAGGACAGTTGTTGGAAGCACAGAATTCAGATGCAGAAATTCAAAGGTTGGTAGCTCGTACCAAGAACGACCCGAATTCTAAGTTTGGATTAGATGATTCCGGTTTGTTAAGGTTCGAAGCGAGAATATGTGTCCCAGAAGAGCTCAAGAGGCTTGTACTTGAGGAGGCACATCGCTCGAGGTACTCGATTCATCCGGGAGGTACTAAGATGTATCGGGACCTGAAAGAGAAATTCTGGTGGAATGGCATGAAAAGGGACGTCGCGAACTTCGTGAAGCGATGTCTGACGTGTCAAAAGGTGAAGGCAGAACACCAGAAGCCGGGAGGAACTCTCCAACCACTTCCTATTCCCGAGTGGAAGTGGGAGCAAGTGACTATGGACTTCGTGTCCGGCTTGCCTAGAGTCAAAGGAGGGTTTGATGGAATTTGGGTAATTGTCGACAGATTGACTAAGTCTGCCCATTTCCTCAAGGTTCGGATGTCCGAGAAAGTTCCAAAGCTAGCTGAGTTATATGTTCGAGAGATTGTAAGACTACATGGAATTCCGGCTAGTATCGTTTCGGATCGGGATCCACGGTTTACTTCGATCTTCTGGCAGAATCTTCAAAAATGTTTGGGCACCAGGCTCAGGTTTAGCACCGCTTCGCATCCTCAAACGGACGGTCAATCTGAAAGGTTAATTCAGTACTTAGAGGATATGCTTCGGTCGTGTGCTTTGGATTTCCAGGATAAGTGGGATGAGCATCTGGCTCTAGTTGAATTTGCTTATAACAACAGTTATCAAGGTTCGATTAAGATGGCTCCTTATGAAGCACTTTATGGAAGAAAGTGTAGGTCGCCTTTGTTTTGGGATATCGAGGATTGGAGGTGGACCGAAGAGAATAAGCTCGAGAGAGCTGAACCTAAGGAAAACATTGTTGCTACTATTGAGAAGGTTCATACGATTAGACAAAGAATGAGAGCAGCTCAGGCTCGACAGAAAAGCTACGCCGATAAGAGAAGAAGGCCCTTAGTGTTTGAGGTCGGGGATAGAGTTTTTCTGAAGGCATCTCCAAGGAAAGGCTTCACTCGAATAGGTAAAGGTGGAAAGCTCAGTCCACGATACCTAGGGCCATTTGAAATTTTGGAAAGAATTGGAGAAACGGCGTACAGATTGGATCTCCCACCGAATTTGACCGGGATACATAACGTTTTTCATGTTTCTCAGCTCCGCAAGTACCATCCCGATGAGGCAACTATTCTTCCAGTTGAAGAGGTTCAGTTAGAGACGGATTTAACAATAGAAAAGCATCCGGTTGCAATTCAGGACCGGAAGATGCAAGAATTGAGAAAACGGCAGATTCCTTTAGTCAGAGTACTTTGGAGGGATCAGAGATCCGAGGAATCGACTTGGGAAACTGAGGGGAAAATGAGGAATTTATATCCGGAGTTGTTTGAGGACTCGGTTCGGACTTGAGGGCAAGTCCTTTTTAAGGGGGAAGGATTGTGACACCCCGACTGTCAGACCGTACAGGTATGACGTATGTGCGCATTTAAAATTATTATTTACGCATTTTATATTTATTCTAATTGTTATTTGAATTTTTTTAATTTTAATTCTTCTATGAATTATTTGAATTTACATGACTTACGTGAGTTAATGTTGTATGTGAATTATTCGGTTATTTGAGTTGGCCTTATTTGAACCCGTATTTGTTAAACCGAACCAATTTGAACCGGGAACCTTGAACCGAACCGTGAACCAATCGGTCCAGCCCTTAAAGGCTGAACCATTCTCTCTTTCCCTCATTACGTTCAGCAGCAACTCAAGCAAGCAAGAGAGCAAACCCCAAGCTTTGATCATCCAACTTTCCAAGCCAAGTTCTCTCTCGTTTCTTCGTCTTTTCTCGAGCTTAGGTAGGTTTCGGAATCCCCTCGTCATGCTCTACGTTTCCATGGTTTAATTTCTGAGTTTGGTATGAGTTTGCTTTGCCTTTGCTCCCCTACGTGAATAGTAAGGGTTTAGCTTTTATGATGAATTCTTGCTCTTTGCTTGAGATGATTGATTTCTAGCTTCTTGTATGAGTTGTATAGGTTATATATGTTACATTTATTGCATTTTATGATAGGTTGGGTGAGCATTTATTGAGGTTCTTGATTCTAGCTTGAATTTTTCATTCATGTGATCATGGCTTTTAATTCCATTTTCTTGAGCTATTTGAGTGACGACATGTTAAGTATGATATATTTGAATTGTATGTGCATTTTGAGAAGTTATGGCAACTTTAAAGGTTGGATTTTGGCCATTTTTGGCATATTTTCGAGCTTCCCCTGTTTTCTGTGTAAAACTCTGCTCCAGCTTTTCGAACCAGGCCGGAACGGCCGTTTCCGCCTAGTTTTAAACTGGGAACGACCGTTCCCAGGCCTTACTGTTCATGGACCGAGAGTGGGAACGACCGTTCCCAGTTGTACTGGGAACGGGAACGGCCGTTCCCATGTCCGGAACCCTCTCTTCTGGAGCAAATCCACGGGGGTGGATTTTCCCTTAAGGAAAAATCCGCGAGGGTGGATTTGAGGCAGTAGCTCTTGGAAAATCCATGGGGGTGGATTTTCCCCTTTAGAAAAATCCATGGGGGTGGATTTTCCCCTTTGGAAAAATTCAAAACCTAGAAGCTGCCATTACTTCTCTTTGCTTTAATTATGTATTTTATGACTTTAAGTGCTTCTCTTTTGCATGATTAATTGTTATAACTACGCAATTATATGACTTGATTGTGACATTTTTGTGAACATGATCCATGCATTTTGCCGGGCGTCTAATTGGTACATTATTGAGTCTAAGTCTCGGGTCTTGTCTTCTTTTGTTTCAGAGCCTCTTCCGGAAGTTCGTGAGCCCGAGGTTTAAGTGGTCGTTCGCCCGTTTTGCCTTCCTTCTACTTTTGCAAAGGTGAGGTTAGGATCTTTTATATTAGATAAGTGACCTAAGACCTATTACGTGTTGTTTTCTTACCCCGTATGCGAATATATATATGTACTAAATACGAATGCTTAAGGTATGTTATGATCTTGTGAAATGAACTTTAAGTTTTCGAAATTGGTATAAGTATTGGCATAAGTAAGCTATATTTTGAAATTCGTTATTCGTATGTGGTATGTTTGAGCGAGTTGTACCCTGAAAGATGGGAGTTTGGTTTGATTTGGTTTGATGGGCCCGGAGACGTGGGTAAGGGAGACCCGGGACGACCACGGGGTCGCCGGTTATGACCCCTGTGCACGTTCTCATTTGAGATATTCACGTACGACCTATGGAGGTTGGGAAGGCGTGGTATCTTGAGCCTTCGGTGGATAACCGGGGAAGGCATATCGTGGGTTAGCTGCCCCGTATGTGTTTGGTAATGTAGGTGTTAGGGTTTGATTCCCGATACACCATGGATGTGGGGTGGATATGATTTGAATTCGATTTTATGTTATGTTTGATGGAGTAAGGGATAGTCCGTTCTCGCCGGACTTATGTTTATGTTGTGTTTGATGGATTATGGATCGAGATAGGTTTTCCTTTATATTATATGCTATCTTTGGAAAATGATTTGGTATGTAAAACCCTAGCCTCGATTCATGACTATCACCTTTGTAATATGCTCTGCTTATATGTATTTAGGTGTGGGTGTGCGTTTAAGCCCCTCACTCAGTCGAGTTTTGACTGACCCCTCTCTTTTCCCACCTTCAGTGCAGGTTGTTTCGAGCTAGGCGGGGAAGTGCGAGTCTTGGTCTTGTACTTGCGTGTCTAGGTCGAGTTGCATTCATACTTCTTGCATTTTGGGATACTCTTACTATGTATTTGATGTTAGAATTATATTTTGCTGATTTATGGGCTTTTGATGTATATACTCGATCTTTTGGGCCGTGAGGCCATTGTAAATGAAGTAAATGTTAGTTATAGAGCTCTTTCCGATCCTTTTGTTGTGGCTTCCGCATTTATATGTGTTGATTTTGCGCGCTCTGTCCGAGTTTTAGCCCCGCTTAGCCTAAGGAGTGAGTGTAGGTTCCGTTCGCTTAGACTTGGACTCATGTATGGAAATCCATTTCATATGTGGGTTCGGGTTTAAGTGCGGGGGATGTGGTGGCCCACCGCTCCGGGCGTCACAATCTCTACACTGAGGAGATCCCTAGGACAGTTACAGAAGCTTTGGCAAGTAGAGAGTGGTCTGAAGCTATGGAAACTGAGATGAGTGCTCTGGTAAAGAGTGGAACATGGGAAAAGTGTGAACTATCACTAGGAAAAAAATCGGTTGGATGTAAATGGATGTTCACTATCAAGCACAAAGCAGACGGTACAATTGAGAGGCTCGACTAGTGGCGAAGGGATATACTCAGACATACGGGATAGACTATTCAGAAACTTTTTCCCCCATGGCAAAGATAGATACAGTCCGAGTTCTCCTATCAGTTGCAGCTAATAAAGACTGGCCCCTTCACCAGTTCGATGTAAAAAATGCCTTCTTGTATGAGGATCTGACTGAAGAGGTGTATATGGAGGCCCCTCCTGGTTTTACTGAGGGGTTTAAGGACAATGAGGTATGCAGACTTCACAAAGCACTCTACGGACTCAAACAGTCCCCACGAACATGGTTTGGAAGGTTCACAGTGGCGATGCAGCAGTATGGGTACAAACAGGGTAACTCCGATCATACCCTGTTTCTTAAGCAAAGAGGAGACTTGATCACGTGCTTAATCATCTACGTGGATGATATGATCATAACCGGGAGTGATCAAGAGGAAATCGAGAAACTCAGACAATATCTATTTCGAGAATTCGAGATAAAGGACTTAGGGGGACTGAAATACTTCCTCGGGATAGAAGTTCTGCGATCCAAACAGGGGATCTTCATTTCTCAGAAGAAATATGTACTTGACTTGCTGGCTGAGACTGGAATGGTGGATTGCAAGCCAACTGACACCCCAATTCAGGTGAATCACAGACTTAGGTTGGACGAAGGTGAAGAACTAGCAGACAGAAAGAAGTATCAACGGTTAGTGGGGAAGCTAATCTACCTATCCCACACTAGACCAGACATCGCCTATGCTGTAGGGGTAGTCAGCCAATTTATGCACCAACCACAGAAAAACCATATGGAAGCGGTAGTGAGAATCCTATGGTACTTGAAAGGCACGGTGGGAACTGGGATTATGTTTGGACGACATGGTCCTCTTGATGTTGAAGCTTATACGGACGCAGATTGGGTCGGTAATCTAAACGACAGAAGATCAACATCAGGTTACTTCACATTAATCGGGGGAAATGTGGTAACTTGGAGAAGTAAGAAGCAAAAGGTAGTTGCCCTCTCAAGTGCAGAAGCTGAGTTTAGGGGCATTTCTAAGGCCGTGACAGAGATCATTTGGCTCAGAAAGTTGCTGACAGAGATTGGGATGAGTCCCAGAAGCCCGGGTCGCCTGAAGTGTGACAACAAAGCCGCGATCAGTATCTCTGAAAATCCCATACAACATGATAGAACCAAGCATGTAAAGGTTGATCGCCACTTTATAAAAGAGAAACTCGAGGATGGTACTGTGGAAATTCCCTTCGTGAAGTCAAAAGATCAGTTTGGAGACATTCTAACTAAGGTTGTTCCTGTTCAGATGTTTTAAACAGCTTTGAGCAAGTGAAGAATCGGGAATACCATTACCTAACTTAAGGGGGAGTGTTAGAAGATTGACATAAATATCATGATTGATATTGTTTCCTTAGATGACGTTGATCTTTCCCTAATTTTTTGGGAACTCTTCTATTTAACTAGGACTTTGTAATTCCATTGATGAATCAATGAATACAATTCCAATCTTTACAGTTTAACATCAGCTAATAATTTTTTAAAAAAATTGCTCACTACAAAAGGCAATTCTTTGGAAATGAACAACTATATGGATTATGTACACCCAATCCTTAGCTTGCATGACAGTGAATTACTCATAGCCAAGCCTACAAAGTTGGAAGTTCGTAATGCCGTGTTTAACATAAATCCGGATGGCGCGGCGGGTCCGGATGGTTATGGGGTACGGTTCTTTCAACAATTTTGGGATATCGTCGGGGACGATGTATGGGCTGCTATATCAGAGTTTTGTGAAGGGGCTAATCTACCTAAGGCTTATACAGCAACATCGGTTATATTGATACCTATGAAAGATAACCCAAATCACTGGTTGGATTTCAAGCCGATAAGTCTCGGTAATGTGAAAAATAAAATTATCACTAAGGTCCTTAATACTAGGCTTGCATCGGTACTACCAAAGGTGGTGTCTCCAAATCATAGCGGGTTTGTTCGAGGACGGTTAATTAGTGATTACGTATTGTTGGCATAAGAAATGATTCATTCTTTAGAAGATCAGTCTACAAAAAAGAATGTAATCCTCAAGCTTGACATGGCTAAGGCGTATGATCGTCTGATTGCTATCCTTCATCGTAAAGGCTTTCCGGAACAATGGATTCAGTGGGTGAGTAATTGCATCAATAACTGCTGGTTCTTGGTTTTGGTTAACGGATTCTCGGTAGGTTTTTTTCACTCTACCAGAGGACTGAGACAAGCTGACGCTCTTTCACCCTCTCTTTTCATTATGGCTGCAGATTATTTGTCTATAACATTGGACAGGTACATGGAAGCGAACACAGATTGCAGATATCGTACACCGTCTTCGGTGCTAGTTTCACATCTTGCCTATGCAGATGACACCATCGTTTTTACCAACAGCTGCTTGGTCTCTCTTCAGGGTGTTAAGGATATCTTAGATCATTATGAGCTTCTCTGGATAAAAAATAAATAGAGATAAAAGTTCTTGCATTGTTGGTGACGATTCAGATCCAGTAGCTTTGAATGTGAGAGACATCTTTGGTTTCAAGCCAAAATCTTTGTCAATTACGTACCTTGGAGCCCCGTTGTACCAAGGTAGACGTCGAATAATGCTTTTTAATGAGCTCATATAAAAAATAAGATCACGGTTACAAGGATGGGAATTGGTTAATCTGTCACATGGAGGCTGACTCGAACTAATTATCTATGCTTTATTCTATGCTTCTGTACACGTTTCAGATTATTAACCCGCCTAAGTCAGTCGCCCGATCTTTGGAGCTGATTTTCAGTTGTTTCTTTTAGGGTTCTAACTCGGAACGAAAACGTATGCATTGGGTCTCTTGGAAAAAAGTTTGTTATCCAACGACCGAAGGGGGTTTAGGGGTACGTGCAATCGATGATATTGTCACTTCGTTCTTGTACAAGCTTTGGTGGAGACTACGCACGAGTAATGTACTTTGGCAAGGTATATGAGGGATCGATACTGCACCTCATCACACCCGGTCGTGGCTCCAGTGCTACGTAATCAGTCCGCGACTTGGAGGCGTCTATATGGTATAAGGCAACAAGCTGAACAGAGTATAGTTTGGATGATTGGCCAAGGGGATATTTCATTTTGGCAAGATAATTGGTTAGGAGATAGCCGACACTCTGAAAACTTAAATGGCCAAAATCGAGATGGCCAAGTGAAGGAATTTTGGAATGGTAATACTTGGAATATCAACATACTATGTTCTATGTTTGGTACTGAAACTGCTGAGCAGATTGTTATGATTCCTTGAGCAAGATAAGGCTTTGTGGACTGGGAACACAGATGGGAACTTTTCTATCAAATCGGCTTAGCATAAGATTCGGCAAAAACGACAAAGATCACAAATTTTACGGGGCTTATATGGAGTGCAGATTTAAAGCCGACAATTATGATTTTTCTATGGAGACTCATTCACGACTGGATTCCTGTAAACGAGAGGCTTCATCGTAAAGGCATCTTTTTCCCTTCTAGATGTCAGTGTTGTTCACAAAATGAGACATTAAGTCACTTATTTGTTACAAATGCAAAGGCTACTATTGTTCGGAAGCACTTCACGGAAATCTTTGACATCAATTTAAGTGGATTAACTTCACCGGTGGCAGTTTTGCAGAACTGGATATCTTCAGCAATTTTCGGAGGAAAGAACCATGTGAAAGTTGTTCTCCCATGCATAATTTTTTGGCATGTCTGGGGAGAGCGAAACAGGGTCAAGCATGGGAATAAACGGTTCTCAAGTCACAATATTATAATCCAAGTTCGTAAGCATATGTACTGTTGGGGAATCTCTCATCGAATGAGGCATAATGCTTGGAGAGGAGATATCAGACGAGCAAAGGTGTTTAATATCAGCTTGCAATGCCCATGTTTAGTGCGTGCTAAGATAGTTAAATGGATCCACCCATGGATTGGATGGCTTAAGTTAAACACTGATGGTGCCTCACGAGGGAATCCTGGTATAGCAGGCATAGGTGGCGTTATTCGGGATAATCACGGTACTGTGGTCTGCGCTTTTAGTGCTGGAATAGGAGTGGTGTCAAACACTACAGCCGAACTGATGGCTTTAGTGAGAGGTGTTAAAGAGGCATAAAAAATGGGCATTGTACGCCTATGGATCGAAATAGATGCGCAAGTTGTGATGGCAATTATCAATCGAGGCCACTCGGGAGACTTAAAGATCACTCACATGATAATGGAATTCTATCAATTGGCTAGAAATATGTCTATCAAACTCACACATGTTTATAGAGAACGCAATGGCCTTGCTGACTTTCTAGCCACGCGTGGAGCAGATCAACAAATAGAACGGAACTTCCCAGAACTGCCTATGATTAATGAGGTTAGAGGTTTTATAAGTACATATAAATGGGGATTACCCAACCTACATTTTTGATTGATAAGGCTATGATTCATTTGTATACAATTGGATATTTCACAAAAATCAAATCTGCTTACAAATGGGATTTTTAATTAGCATGAAATGTTGCTGTAACTTGAAGATCATGGATGTCATCATTATTGAAAGTACTTTTGATCTTGGGAGAAATGGTATTGTTTGTAATTTGTAGGGGTACTGTCATGAAGATCAGCGATATCCAAACGCCAAGAATTTTGTTGAATGGGATACTGAGGTTGACATTTGTTATGTTGTCTTTATTATTGCCTACTTTTACCTTTTTGATTATTTAAGTGCGGTGAGAATAGATTTACATTTATCTTATGCTAGGCAAAGGAAGGTTTTATTTTGGTTGCAGGTTACAATGGATCTGTTTCTTAAAGGAAGAAACAGGGATGTCTGTAGCTCTTTCTATGGGCTGCTATCTTGTCACTTTAATGATTTTGACGGTTTCAGCTTAGTACATGATGTCCAATTTCAACCCAAGAACACACTGCTACCTTAACATTTTGGTAGCTATTGATAAAGATCCTGAGGATGCAATCGCCATTTATGAGTTCATGAGTTGTGAAGTAGGGAACATTTACCCCTTTGAAGCTCGGAAGACTGGGCTCCCTTTTGTTGGGCTAGCTGATGATCCTAGCATCCGATGTGTAATAGGGATTGTACTTTAATCCTTGCCTTTATGCATCTTAGATGTTCTTCCCTTTATAATCGGCATTTTGCTTCTAATTGTCTTTTTTACTCTTGGATTATGGCTCATTGCCAGTTTAACTGGTTCTTGGTTTTCAATAATATGAGGAGGGGACCTTGCTAAAACCCCACGGCTCCTTACGTTTCCTTTAAAAAAAAAAAAATACTGACATAAAACAAGATGGAGTAACTGTGCATCAGATATCCACCGAAGATCCAGATGGTAATAAGATTGCATTTTGTACCCTCCAGAACTTACCTATCGTCCCTATTTCAGAAAACCCTAAATAAATAAATAAATAAATAAATGACATAAAACAAGATGGAGTAACTGTGCATCAGATATCCACCGAAGATCCTGATGGTAATAAGATTGCATTTTGTACCCTCCAGAACTTAACTATCGTCCCTATTTCAGAATGTCCCCCAAGAAAGATGCCAACTCCTGACCCTTTCAAAAAGGTAAGCTTTTGTTAGTTTTATCCCTTTTTCCCGCATTTTGTAAGTGTTTGAACAATTAACTTTTATCTCCAGCTTCTAACTTTCTATGTTATTTTCGTAAACAAATACCTGTTAATTTGTTTAGAGTAATAAAATAAACTTCTCAACTAAATTTTGGTTTTATTTTATTTGTCACATGCAACTTTAGTTTTTGCTTTACGTCATTACGAAACCAAAAGTTCAGAGTGGAGAAATTGATTCTGCTCCAGACACACACAACCACATTCTTAGCCTACTCAAATTCTGCTCCTTAATTGCAATTTCAGAGTGGAGAAATTGATTCCCATTATGCAGGGACTGATTTTCTGACAACTTTTGCTCCATGAGTTCAATTTCAGTCTCAAGGACCTGGATTTTCTTCAATTTGGCCTCCATGACCTCCAATTCAGCCTCGAGTCGATTAATTTTCCTCAACAAACCAGGTATAATAACTTTAGATCTATCGCACATCTCTTCATTCACCCATTGAAAATATTTGCATTTCCAAAAAGATGACACAAACAAATTGAAAAACTATTGATATTTGAAAGATTAATATTGAGAAATAAATACATTACCATCTCCAAACAACCAAAAACGTCTTCCAGAATTATTGGGCTTCCACGAAGTGCGCAACACAACACTTCTTCCACAATGACAAACCATTTGCGATTGATTTGCAAAACTAGATGGGTTGTTGAAATTGGAAGCTAAGTGGACGATGAACCTGTAAACTCCATGGATTGAACAAATTTAATTGCTTGAAGAAATTATGCCTTGCTCAGAGTTTTCCACTGAGAAATGGATAGTGCGAGTGAAACTAGCTTTAGGAAAAATGGGGATGAATGAAAACTATTTCAATTATATATTAATTTGTTTATAAAAGTCCTGACATAATTAATATAGTGGGGGGAATTTTTCCCTCCTATTTATATTATAATAATTTGGAATGTCTATTTGGCAAATAACTAATATAGCAAAATGCCACACACACAAAAATCCGTGACATGTTGGATCCTTTTTGGCCACATGTGATTTGGCAACACATGTGAAAAACCAACGTGGAATGCCGTCGGAGGTTTCGTGCGTCCGGTGATATTTTGCATGAAATTGCAATTTTTTTTAGTTGAGGGTTTATTTTTCTAATTGGTGTAACTATGCATAATATTCAGCTGGTGGAGCTGCCTTGCAAACCTAAGTGGCCTCCCAGTCCCAGCAAATCTAAGAAAGTTGAAGAAGAGTGCTATGAAATCTGCTACAGAACATGCAAACCAAAGGCCATTAGCAAGCCAAAGGTTGTCAAGTATTGCGAGGAGATCGTCACTGGCCTGGTGAGTGGCAGTGCAGGATCAGATTCAGGATCGTCAACTGTTGCCATGCACTTTAAGAGGATAGTTTTTTATCCTCCGACCTCCATCACTCTCGTACTTTTTGTGTAATATATAAAAATAAAGAGGGTATTAGGTCCACCTTCGGTGTCGCTCTGTAATAAACTGGGTTTGTTTTATCCTCGTTTGATTGTCGTTTTGTAATAAAGAGGGTTAATTTTATCCTCCTTACATTTATTGTCGTTTTGTAGTAATTATGAGGGTTTGTTTCCTCTCCTTCGTTGTCCTCCTGAAATAAAGAGGGTTTTGCCCTTGATTGTTGTTGTGTAATAAATAGGATTTTATGTTATAATTTTTTCTTGTTTTTTTTATTTTTGGTGATATTAGCAATGTTTTCAAAACCGGGAGGATTATTGGTTACCGTTCAGATTGATTCGATTGGTTCAACCACCCGATCGAACAGATATGACGTAATAAATAAATAATTATTTTTTATTATATATATATATAATATTATACAACAATAAAATATATTTAAAATTTAAATATTTAAAGAAAAATAATAATGCTTTAAAAAAATATCTAATAAAATTCTATAATTTAAAAATGCAAAAAATTAAAATTATATTTAGAAATATACCTAAATTACGAAATAAAAGAATAAATTTAATTTAGAAAGATTACAATGGCAAATTAATTGGAGATTTAAATAAGAAAAAGTCTTTATTAAGGATTTACTTCCTAAAATTAAGGGATATGTATTTATAACAATTAATTATTTCCTATCAATATTGATTATAGTTTATAAAGAGAATCCTTCTGCAATCTTCTTCTTCCGCTCAATCTTTAACCTATTTTTCTTTTTCTCTTTTCTTATGATGTTTCTCATTGCCGGTTAGAATAAAAATTGAAAGAGCCAAACCAAAGATCCAACTTTCAAAGGTTTCAACATATTTGCCGTATTTTATCTTTTTCACCAATAAAAATGTTGAAATCGAATGTGGCTGCCTGTGGTTGATTATGAAGATTTCGTTCGGTTTGTTTAATGGTTCCCACTTTGACTTTTACTTTTTTTATGATTTGAGAAAGATTTGAGATGAAAAAGAAAAATAAAAAAAAAAATTAAGGAAAAAAAATCATGCAAAACAGTGAATGGGAGGTCCAGTCCAGTTCCCAGGGCCAAAATCGCCGGTTTTTCCGGTCCTGAGACGGTCTGAACCCTGCCGGTTCTAGAGGGCTATTCGGACCTGTAACGCCCCGATTTTTATTAATTAATTTCTTATGTTTCATTATAATTTTATAAATTAAAATTTAGCATACTTTCATGAAATTATATAGAATCATATCAAATTTAGAATTTATCGCATGACTTGAAAATATTTATGACATGAAATATCACCGGGAGTGGTTTAATTACGAGATTATCCCTATATGTTCATTTCTTTAAATTGTGGGACCAAATTGCATAACTTTTTCATGGATTCAATTGAGCAATTACCAAACAAAGTATCCTTTATTGCATGACTCCATAAAGCAAGAGATTAAATTGCAATATATGCATCTCACATTTTTCAAAAATGGATGAATCACGTAATATTACATCTCCAAGCTTCCTTGATCATTTTGGCATCCAAATCCATCGGTTTGCTTCCCTTTCTTCCACCGGACCACAAGCTGAGAAGTAGGAAAGAGATTTCATCCAATTTTCACCAAGATTTCCAAGAAATATTTCAAGATTTGAAGCATAATCATCATCATCATCTTTCTTCTCCATTTCTGGTTCTTCTAAGGTGGGTGTTGCATGGTTTGATGATTCTTGATCAAATATATGCTAGCTAGGGTTTGCTATTTATAGCATAAGTTAATTAATTATTGATTAAAGCATGAATATGTGATTATCGCATGATTTGTTTCATGAATTCTTGAGAAATTTGAGCTTGAATGATCAAGAGATGCATGAACATGAAACTTGGAATTCTTGATGATATTTCATGATTTGTGTGTTTAAATTATATATTATCATATCTTGAATATGTATGCATGTATATTTCCAGAAATTCTTGCATTTATTGATCAAAACTTGGAGTTTTGGGAGCTTTGTTGCTATGCCGTAGCCACTCCCCTGTTCTGCTCTATTTCTGCAGTTGCAGAGGAGCGGGAACGGCCCTTCCCGTCCCCGGTTCAATCTGGGAATGGCCGTTCCCACTCCTTTGAACTCAAGACGGCGCGCGCAATGGGAACGGTCGTTCCCATTTTGGCCTGCAAGCTGGAAGGGCCGTTCCCAGCATAAAGCGCCATTTTAAAAATAAAATCGCAGGGGCGTTTTCATGGGAAATGGGAACGGCCCTTCCCATTTTCAACTGGGACCCGGAACGGCCGTTCCCAGCCCTGCGACAGAACAAAAGTCACTGCATAAAAATGGGATTTTGGGATTTTTACCCAATCATTTCTTTGATCCCAAATTGCTATTATATGATTGATTACATGCCAAAACATGATAATTATATGCTACATTGTACATTACTCGTGGTCTCGTTGCATATTCGTCGTTCGTCATATTTGGTCTATTTAAAGTCATGTCTCACGTGTACACGTCTATTTGCACAGACCATCTTCCCCGTGACGAGGCGCAGGGCCATAGGCCGTGACTCACTTGCATTTTATCGGTAAGGTGAGGTCTAATTGCTAGTTACACAGAACCCGTATAACCTTATGTGGATTTCAGGCCAAATGGTATATATATAGTTATAATTGTTTCTAACCTTTGAGTCATGTTTATTGAAAGAAAACCGTGTATCATGTTACAAGCCATGTTTACCATGTTACCATGTTACCGTGAATCGTAAAGGCTCGCAACCTTCCCGTTATTGGAGTGATGGAGTTCATTGGAGTGATGGAGTTTATTGGAGTGATGGAGTTCATGGAATTGAGTTCATGAAACTGATATGTGCACGGTGTAGTTGAATTGCATGATTGTATATTAGAAATAAAGTGCTTGATATTGATAGTTGTAATCTGGGGCGAGTTCTATGTTATTCTTGAAATTATATTATCTTTAGTTATAAAACCTTACCCGAGGTTATAACTTGCCTGTTATTCGTGTTAATGTGTATTTATGCCCTCACTCAGTCTTCCATAGACTGACGCCTCCAACTTTCAGGTTGTCGCGATCGTGTGCTAGGCGGGAGTCAGAGTCGTGTCGTGTCTCCAGCTAAGTCTAGCACTTCATGCATTTTGTGACATCGGTATTTATATTTCCGGAGTTAGCATGTTATGGTTATTGTTAGCATTGAGAAACTTTTTGCATGTATAATATGGAAGATGATAATGCATTGATATATTGAAACTTTGGACATTTGATATATGATGAACTGATAATGTTATGCTTTCTTTAGATTTCATGGGTTGGATTTAATTCATTCAGGGTCTAGTCCCGCCTAGCTAGCCCATTTCTTTTACTTATCACCCTTTTCGCTATAGGTTAGTTCATGTATGGATTTTCCATTTGATATGTGAATCGACCTATAGTGCGGGGGTGTGGCATCTCTACGTATAGGGGTGCTACATCTTAAGTGGTATCAGAGCCCGGTTGCAAAACCGAGGTTCTAGTATCGTGTCTTGTGAGTCTTGGTCAAACGGCATAGGATTAATTGATAATTGGCCAGTCTGCATCTTAGTTGGAATTACTGAATCTATATGAATTTGATGAATTATGTGAACTATGTATTTCATTTGCATCTTATGATCTTGATCTCAATTAAGTTCATTAGCATCCTCTAGCCCAACATGCATATCTAGTGTCTTAGTTACAGGATACCTCGAGGTAGACCTCGCCATGAGCACTCTCCTGGACACAGGAGACGCCGCAATCATTCCCCTCGTGCTCCTCTATCTCCACCCCTTCTGCTTAACCACAAGATTTCATGAATGCAGTGGTCGGGTTAATTGATCAGAGGCTTCAAGAACGGGTTCCACCGGCACCACCTGCACTAATAGCACTGTAGCACCCCGCACGTGAGGCACCACATCCCCCACACTATGGCTCAACACGAGTAACGAAATGGTAAATCGGCACCCGTATCAAACCGTAGCGAACGGGAGACAAACAGAAAAACCCTCCTATGCTAGGCGGAACTTAGACCCTGCAAATATAACTAATCAATAAGAAATTATGCAACGGAGAACTAAATCCACATACATGCATTGGCCAAGGGCCTGCAGAAATTAAACACTCGAACCACAGGCAGGCTTGGGCTCCTCAGGCCTCTTTTAATTCATAACAAAGTCCGACAAGGCAATTCAATAACAATTACATAAAGATTCAAGTTCATATTATTACAGAATCAAATCATGCATAAATTGAATACATATGCAAGTGCCGAGACTCCCCAAACTTAACTTGACTAACTTAAGGACTCCACACAACTCCGCCTAGCTCGAAACTCCAAAGCCAAACCTACGCACTAAAAGGTTGGGGAGGGAGAGGGTCAGTCTCTAGAAGACTGAGTGAGCAGGGGCGAAATATGTATATATAAAACATGTACATGCAAGTCATAAATCCCGAGCAAGGTTTTATTTAAAATTAGTTCCCAAAAAGGGCAAGAAAAAGGCTAAGCAATGCTCGAACTTTACAACTAATCATATTAAATTTATTATGTTTATAATTCATATATAACATAAAGGCTCGGCGAGTGAGCGTGCATTATCTCCAACCAAACTCCGACCGTGTACGACAAATATCGTTAATACATTAAATAGGTGATCATGCAATGTATCATAATACACTCAGATCATATATCATATCATAAGACATATTCGTTTGGGCAATCCGTGTCCCGACCTTCCCGCACGGTGCATATCAATCATAACATAATCATAAAAGAAGTTCCAACCTTCTTCCTCCGGGTGGTGGACGGGTTTGCAAGGCCCGATCACCTAAACTTATCAATGTGGCTATGAGGTTCATGAGTCCTCAAAGCCCGGTTAGCATTTCCTCATCAAAAACTCCTTGACGAGGTCCGTTTCGCCGTTAAACATAAATGGAATCAGCACATGGGATCACCGTCGGCCCTTGCCTCCCCGGATAGCCACATGTACTGAATTCCTGGGCCCGTGAACATAACATACATGCATAATCTCGCCAAAACATTTCAATTCATAAGAAACATAACATATTTCATAATTCATTTGGAAAAGGGGGTTTACTTGATCAATATTTACTCGATGACTCCACTTTAAAAGTAACATATATATATATATATATATATATATATATATATATATACACATAAGGTTTTGGCCAAACTTGTCACATAAGGTTCTAGGGTTTAGTACGTAATTAGAACGAAAACACCCTTACCTGGAACATAGCGATACAAGGAAACGTGTTACCGAGGGCCTAGTTGATCAAGACTTCTCCACCCTGGAGATAAACTGTACAAAAGACAACGTAACATGTTCGTGAGACTCAAGACTCCAAATGAACCATATAAGACGCACGGCATGCAATGAACATGATATAAATGCGTAAAAGATGATATTAAATCATGAAAATGTTCATGTACACTATGAAGGAAATTAAGACATAAAAATAAGCCACTCGTTCATTCATTTCATTCAAATTCATAAATTCACGATTCATATCAATTTAAACTAAGGATTTCACGTAATAACCATAGCACATATTATTTCACACTTACAATTAAAAATTAGCAAGTAAATATATTCAAATAATAATTGGTAATTTAAATACGTGAATTAGAATTCAATTAAATTCTAAAATTGAAATAAATCGGATAACACTTAAAATATATAATAAATACATAATAAATATGTAATAGATATATAATAAATATATATATGCCCATATATACATGCAAATCACTTAACAAAATCACATGCATGCATTTCATGCACACACAAACTTCATGCATGCAATAACTATATATATATATATACAAGACAACACATGCATGCAAACACTCCTATGCACACTCAGTATATATATATATTACATTCCATGCTAACCATGCACACACACAACCATCTCTGTAGATATTTATATACACACGCACCCACTCTGAATCAAATGAAGAACAGCAGCAGCACATTTAAGTCCCTTCCAAGCATACAACCAAACTATATATATATATATATATATATATATACACACAGCCAAACAATTGAGAAAAAGAGCAGCAACGCAGCAAAGAAAGGAAAGAAAAAGAAGAAGAAAGAAGCAGCATAAGGAAAAGGGAAGAAACAGAGGCAACACGCAGCAGGTAATCGCCGGGGTAGCCAATCCAGTTACAAACTCCCCGGCCGGGTAAAGGGTACAGAAAGCTTCTGCAGCAGGAGTACCCGGCCGGGTACTCTCCAAGAACAAACTCTTCCCGCCCGGGGAGAGTGTTACAGAAGCAGTCCAACATATTAAGGTAATAACACAGCAGTAATACAAGCCTTAACTCTCACAAATAAGTGGAAAACGAACAGCAGTTGCAGTAAGCAATTGAGCAGTAGTTTACGTGAGAAAACAAGGGGTAATTGAGTTCATAACAGGGCAGGAATTTAAATGATCAATCAACCATTTCTTCTTCAGCAATTAAGGTAAAAAGAGGCAGCAAATGACATCAAAATAAGTCACTAAAGCTGGCAACAGTTCACTACGTGAAGGGGGGAGGAAATCAGTTTGAAGTTTATTCTATATATAACCATTTCATTAATGATATCTCAACCAACTCTTAACCACCAACTAAAACAAGCATATTCAGTCATAAATGAGGAAAAAGGATCATACACACAGCACCAAAACAAGTCATAGATCAAAAGAATTCAAGGATTCCATAAAACACCTTAAAACCTAACTGTTCATTCAAATGTTCAAAACTCTATGAAATCTGACTCAAAATTAGGAATGAAAGTATAAAAATAACCAGAGATGCATGTATAACATAATCCCAACTCACCTTGTTGATTGGATGAAAGTTGATAGAGATTTGAGCTCCAAAATCTCAAGGATTTGCACAGTGACTGGAAAACTGGAGTGCTGGGACTGTTAGCTGAATTTCTTGCTTGTGTGAGGATTGGTTCGAGATGGGGTAGTTAAGGGATGATAGAGCGTTGAACTAGGGTTAAAAGGACACCAACCATAGTTAATTTGGTTATGTTTTGAACAAGTTATGGCCATTTTAGTGGAATGTGGTTGTTTTGATACCGTTTCGTTTTTCGGTTGGATTTCGGAGGTTCAAATGATTTCGGAAAAATATAAGGCTAAGTTTATTAAACTCAAATCTTCGATACAAGTTCAACGAAGTTGACGGAACTTGAATCCGAGTTCCCGAGCTCAAGATATCACGTACGGAACCAAGGGTGCGCTAATTGCCCGTTAGCCCCCGATTTGGTTCCACAAATCAAATTAAATTCGTTAACACGTCAAACGAGTTCGAAAACATAAACCGAGCATATAAACATGTTCATAACTCATAAATTTATGACATACTAAATTTTCACGACATTTCGATATCATTTCATATAAGAACGAAGCACAAATAGAACACTCATGCGCAAAATATTCATGAATTCGTAACATTATAAATTAATTACTACAATTTAAATTCCATTTTAAATAAATTTAAAGTCAACGAATAACATGTTGAAGTTAATTAAACCTTAACTAATTTAAATTAATTAACAGAATTACAGATATAGTTAATTAACATTAAACCTTAATTAAGAATTTAAAATACTAAGTAACGAATTAAAATAAAATGAATTAAATTAAAATAATAGCAGTTTATAATTTAAATTAAATATAAAACATTTATAAACAATTAATCATATAATTAAATAATTCAATTTACGCAATTTATAAACACATACAACATATTTAAACAAATGAAAAACCGGGGTGTTACAATCTCTCCCCCTTAAAAGAATTCGTCCTCGGATTCACTGCATGCCTAAAACAATCATTGAGAGATTCCCCATCTCTCACAAGCAATTAGGAGAGAGCCCCGTCTCTCGAGCAGCAATGAGAGAACCCCGTCTCTCGCAAGTAAAGAGAGTACCCCATCTCTCAAACAAAATAAGAGAATCCCCGTCTCTTAGAAACAACGAGAGCACCCCGTCTCTCAACCAAAATAAAGCAAGGAAGTCTCCAATACTCCCAAGCAACACACGCAAAACCATAATTAAAATCACGCAAGACACCCCAAAGCAAGTAACAGATATCATCCACGTTGATTATCAATTACTCCAAGTAATTTACCTTGATAAGAAATCGGAGCACATAACAAAGAAATTATTTGAATTAAATTTGCATGAATGTATGTATCATGGATGTTATAAGTACCGTTCACCGTAGTCGCGAAGTTTGAAATTATGAGTTGTCGTTGTCCAGTGTATGATCTGTCTCGAAGATAAACTCAGTGGTCAGCTTGTCTTTAACCTCTCCAGGATACCCTTGCAAAGCAATTAATAGCTCTTCTAAGGATTTTATTCGTTATTCCCTTCTGATTTGTACTGCTTCCAATCTCTTTCGACCCTTCACCATTTCCCATAATCTTCATTCAACCAACCAACTCTTTTTAATTAACCAAGCTTGACCTCCCCGAATACTATTAGATCATCTATCCCCGAAATTGGATTCATAGCTATTCCTTACCCAAATCAAAATACTACTCTTGGCTTCCTTAAAATTTTTGTTCTTGACCTTAATATATCATCCAAATCTTTCCTTATTCTTCCATTCTTTTGGCCCCTTCTTACTCTCTTTAAACCGTCAGGGTGAAATTTGGTATTCTGCTCCTGCAATTCTTGAATTGGAGATAGGATGTTCTTGATGATTCTTGAGATTTGATTTAGGTTTTCCAATGTTCCTCCTTGCCGGTTTTATCTCTTCTCGAATCTCTTTCCAAACTTACTGAACCAACTTTATTGCCAGTATCCCTTCCTATGATAACTTAAATCGGTTCCCTCTTGACAACTCGACTAAGGAGTTTCCTTAACTCCCTCATAACTCCCTTATTTCCAAGTCAAGCTGACCTACATAGAAATATTCGACAACTATCTTCTCTAGACCTTATGATAATCTTCAACCCGAATTTGGTGGCTCAATCCTCACTTTAAGATTTAACCTTTAAAGTCATCTTATTTGCTCACCACCATTAGGATTTCCAGGTCTTCCTTAATTTTGCATACACGTTGTCGCTACTAACATATTTCTTCGATCCCCAATTCCATCTTCCAATTTATCTCTCGGACATGCTCTCCCCCTTAAAAGTTCTGCCCTTACCTGTCGAACTCCCTTAATCGTTGTTTCATCGAAATTCTTAATGAATAATTTTCATTAGGGAGGATTCTAATCAAAATGGCAGCCCATAGGTTTTGCCTTTTAACTTCCCTTCCAATTCTCTTGGTGTCCAAAACCCCTTTCCTACTCTTGTCCGATCCGAAGACCCCGAAGCCAACTCTAGTCTCGCGTCTCCTTCTGAATTCTCGTTTCCATCGACCTATCCCTTACTTGAAATTCTTTATTTTCCTGAAGTCACCTTCCTTGTAACGTACCATCCCATTATTTCTTTTCCTCTTAACTCCGAGGTGGCCCGATCGAAGAGATACTTGATAAGTGACATGAAAGAATTTCCTATCAATTAAACACTAGAATGCATGTCGGGTTAAAATGACGATGCATGTGGCACACTTACGACACTTAAATATGCAGCACATCAGGACAACGAAATCAATTAGAAATGCACGCACGAATATTAGTAAAGAAAAATAAATAATTAATGTGAAGTATGATGCAAGTGCTATGAATGTTTTGGAACCTATCACCAATGTGGTAAGTTGTTAGCTCGGTAGCTTTTCCTCGTTCTTCCAAATCCCGAGGTGACTTCGACTTGGTGATTATTCTTTGCCTTTCCCACGGTCTTCGAGATTTCCATGAATCTTTATAAATCAACTTGTATCTTCCACTATCTGAGATTGTAATTTCTTGATCCCTAATTCTTCCACGTCCAAGGAGTTAGCATTCAAACTTCTCCTTGAAATTCGACCTCTACTTCTAGTCGTCACCTCGATCAAGAATCCCATGCATGTCCTTTATGAGTTTAATTCACCTCCAATAGCTTATACTTGAGCGCATGATTTCCTTGCAAAGAATCTTTGCCTTTCTTTACTGTTTCCATTTGTTGCTCTATATATCCCAAGTCGACCTCACAACATGCCAATTCAGCTTGGATTTGGAGAATGAACTCTAATCCTGTCCGTAGTATTATCACCCTCCATGAATTGTATTTATCATATTACTTATCTTTCTTTAACCCCTTCTCGACTTGCTTCCCATCTTAGTCAAAATCCCGAGCAGCTGAATCCAACTTCTTCCCGATCTTGACTTCTAAAACTCGATTTCTAATTATCAGGTTTATTTAGAAGCCCTTGACAATCCTTGGGCTTAATTCTCACCAGATCCATTTTACCTGAACCCTGAACTAAAATGCCTTCAAGGTTCATGTACCCCATTCCTTAAGTTGAGCAATCCCATGAATCCAATTAAAGCACCCTAAGTAGTGGATTCACATAGATTGATCTTCTGATTTATAACCATCCCGCGATTAACTCCTATTTCACCAAATGTCCCGCCACCCTCGCATCTTCAAAGTCAAACCTTCCATTCTGAATCCTAACCATTGATTCTAACTCTGTCCATGAAGCCACGTATCTAGCATTCTCCACATTCCTCCCCGGTGCATCCTTCCTATTCTCTATACCTCAAAGGAGCTGGCAATAGGGCGATGTTAGCGTTGCACTTGGTCGTGGTTTGATATCATCTTCATAACCTAGAAATCGTAATTCATTTTGAAAATATATGCATGCGATTAATGCATGCTCATGGCACATATTCATCACAAAAGACACGGATTCGATGCGAGAGTGCAACACATAAGTCAACAAGATTCAAAAGAAATACATTTTCAGGTTCAAGATAGATGCAATGCGCATGTTGTCATATAGTTCGTAAGTAGTACGACCTAGACTGACTCGAACATGACTCAAGAACACCGATTTTACAATCAGGCTCTGATACCACTTAAGGATGTAGCACCCGCCACGTGAGGCACCACATCCCCTGCATTATGGCTCAACACGAGTAACAAAATGGTAAATCTGCACCCGTATCAAACCGTAGCGAACGGGAGACAAATAGAAAAACCCTCCTAAGCTAGGCGGAACTTAGACCCTGCAAATATAACTAATCAACAAGACATTATGCAATGGAGAACTAAATCCACATATATGCATTGGCCAAGGGCCTCCAGAAATTAAACACTCGAACCACAGGCAGGCTTTGGCTCCTCAGGCCTCTTTTAATTCATAACAAAGCCCGATAAGGCAATTCAATAACAATTGCATAAAGATTCAAGTTCATATTATTACAGAATCAAATCATGCATAAATTGAATACATATGCGAGTGCCGAGACTCCCCTAACTTAACTTGACTAACTTAAGGACTCCACACAACTCCGCCTAGCTCGAAACCCCAAAGCCAAACCTGTGCACTAAAAGGTTGGGGTGGGAGAGGGTCAGTCTCTAGAAGACTGAGTGAGCATGGGCGAAATATATATATATAAAACATGCACATGCAAGTCATAAATCCCGAGCAAGGTTTTATTTAAAATTAGTTCCCAAAAAGGGCAAGAAAAAGGCTAAGCAATGATCGAACTTTACAACTAATCATATTAAATTTATTAAGTTTATAATTCATACATAACATAAAGGCTTGGCGAGTGAGCATGCATTATCTCCAACCAAACTCCGACCGTGTACGACAAATATCGTTAATACATTAAATAGGTGATCATGTAATATATCATAATACACTCAGATCATATATCATATCATAAGACATATTCGTTTGGGTAATCCATGTCCCGGCCTTCCCGCATGGTGCATATCAATCATAACATAATCATAAAAGAAGTTCCAACCTTCTTCCTCCGGGTGGTGGACGGGTTTGCAAGGCCCGATCACCTAAACATATCAATGTGGCTATGAGGTTCATGAGTCCTCAAAGCCCGGTTAGCGTTTTCTCGTCAAAAACTCCTTGACGAGGTCCGTTTCGCCGTTAAACATAAATGGAATCAGCACATGGGATCACCGTCGGCCCTTGCCTCCACGGATAGCCACATGTAATAAATTCCTGGGCCCGTGAACATAACATACATGCATAATCTCGCCAAAACATTTCAATTCAAAAGAAACATAACATATTTCATAATTCATTTGGAAAAGGGGGTTTACTTGATCAATATTTACTCGATGACTCCACTTTAAAAGTAACATATATATATACATAAGATTTTGGCCAAACTTGTCACATAAGGTTGTAGCATTCAGTACGTAACTAGAACGAAAACACTCTCACCTGGAACATAGCGATACAAGAATACGGGTTACCGAGGGCCTAGTTGATCAAGACTTCTCCACCGTGGAGATAAACTGTACAAAAGACAACGTAACGTGTTCGTGAGACTCAAGACTCCAAATGAACCATATAAGACGCACGGCATGCAATGAACATCATATATATACGTAAAAGATGATATTAAATCATGAAAATGTTCATGTACACTATTAAGGAAATTAAGACATAAAAATAAGCCACTCGTTTATTCATTTCATTCAAATTCATAAATTCATGATTCATATCAATTTAATCTAAGGATTTCACATAATAACCATTGCACATATTATTTCACACTTACAATTAGAAATTAGCAAGTAAATATATTCAAATAATGATTGGTAATTTAAATACGTGAATTAGAATTCAATTAAATTCTAAAATGGAAATAAATCGAATAATACTTAAAATATATAATAAATACATAATAAATATGTAATAGATATATAATAAATATATATATACCCATATATACATGCAAATCACTTAACAAAATCACATGCATGCATTTTATGCACACACAAACATCGTACATACAATAACTATATATATATACATGACAACACATGTATGCAAACACTCCCATGCACACACAGTATTTTTATATTACATTCCATGCTAACCATGCACACACACGCCAAACAATTGAGAAAAAGAGCAGCAACGCAGCAAAGAAAGGAAAGAAAAAGAAGAAGAAAAAAGCAGCAGAAGGAAAAGAGAAGAAACAGAGGCAACACGCAGCAGGTACCCGCCCGGGTAGCCAATCCAGTTGGCGGGTAGCCAATCCAATTACAAACTCCCCGGCTGGGTAGAGGGTACAGAAAGCTTCTGCGGCAGGAGTACCCGGCCAGGTACTCTCCAAGAACAAACTCTCCCCGCCCGGGGAGAGTGTTACAGAAGCAGTCCAGCAGCAACTGTAGGCGGTAACGAAACAAGGGAAGGAAAGAATGAGAAAGAACAGGCCAATTCAAGCATAACTTTCAACCAAATATATGCCAACATATTAAGGTAATAACACAGAAGTAATACAAGCCTTAACTCTCACAAATAAGTGGAAAACGAACAGCAGTTGCAGCAAGCAATTGAGCAGCAGTTTATGTGAGAAAACAAGGGGTAATTGAGTTCATAACAGGGCAAGAATTTAAACGATCAATCAACCATTTCTTCTTCAGCAATTAAGGTAAAAAGAGGCAACAAATGACATCAAAATAAGTCACCAAAGCTGGCAGCAGTTCCATACGTGAAGGGGGGAGGAAATCAGTTTGAAGTTCATTCTATATATAACCATTTCATTAACGATATCTCAACCAACTCTTAACCACCAACTAAAAAAAGCATACTCAATCATAAATGAGGGAAAAGGATCATATACACAGCACCAAAACAAGTCATAGATCAAAAGAATTCAAGGAATCCACAAAACACCTTAAAACCTAACTATTCATTCAAATGTTCAAAACTCTATGAAATCTGACTCAAAATTAGGAATGAAAGGATCAAAATAACCAGAGATGCATGTATAACATAATCCTAACTCACCTTGTTGATTGGATGAAAGTTGATAGAGATTTGAGCTCCAAAATCTCAAGGATTTGCACATTGACGGGAAAACTGGAGTGCTGGGACTTTTGACTGCATTTCTTGCTTGTGTGAGGATTGGTTCGAGATGGGGCAGTTAAGGGATGATAGAGGGTTGAACTAGGGTTGAAAGGACACCAACCATAGTTAATTTGGTTAAGTTTTGAACAAGTTATGGCCATTTTAGGGGAATGTGGTTATTTTGATGCCTTTTCATTTTTCGGTTGGATTTCGGAGGTTCAAATGATTTCGGAAAAATATAAGGATAATTTTATTAAACTCGAATATTTGATACGAGTTCAACGAAGTTGACGGAACTCGAATCCGAGTTCCCGAGCTCAAGATATCACGTACGGAACCAAGGGTGCGCTAATTGCCCGTTAGCCCCCGATTTGGTTCCACAAATCAAATTAAATTCGTTAACACATCAAACAAGTTCAAAAACATAAACCGAGCATATAAACATGTTCATAACTTATAAATTTACGACATACTAAATTTCCACGACATTTCGATATCATTTCATATAAGAACGAAGCACAAATAGAACACTCATGTGCAAAATATTCATGAATTCATAACATTATAAATTAATTACTACAATTTAAATTCCATTTTAAATAAATTTAAAGTCAACGAATAACATGTTGAAATTAATTAAACCTTAATTAATTTAAATTAATTAACATAATTACAGATATAGTTAATTAACATTAAACCTTAATTAAGAATTTAAAATACTAAGTAACAAATTAAAATAAAATGAATTAAATTAAAATAATAATAGTTTATAATTTAAATTAAATATAAAACATTTATAAACAATTAATCATATAATTAAATAATTCAATTTACGTAATTTATAAACACATACAACATATTTAAACGAATGAAAAATCGAGGTTTTACAAGCACCACAGGAGAACCCTATTTCTGGTGTACTACGTGAGTTTCAGAATCAGCTTCCTCCTAAATTTTATAGGGGTGATGATATTCAGGCTGAGATGTGGCTTAAAGAGGTCGAAAGAATTTGGCAGCTTATTCCATGTGACACTCAGGAGAAAGCTCGTTGCACTCGTACTTTGATTCAGGGCGAGACTTACTCCTTGTGGGAGAGTACTTAGATTGTATTAGAGGCCGTCGGGGAAGTTATTACTTGGGAAGTATTTGTCCGGGGAGTTCAGAAATAAATTCATCCCACCAGCTTTACGTACTCGTAGATTGAGAGAATTCACTGAATTGAAGCAAGGAGGGAGAGCTGTGAACGAGTACATCAGGGAGTTCGAAAGATTATCATGCTATGCACCCAATATAGCGAGTGATGATTTCCACAAGGCGATGCAATTTTTGCAGGGACTCGGGCCTAATATATAAGATGCCTTGAAAGCTGCTAATACAAGTACCTGGGCCAAAGCTACTACTAAAGCTTTGAAGGTTGAGGATTCGGACAATACACGGAGGCCTATCCCTAATTCCGAGCAGGACCTAGCTTCAGGATCAGGACAAGGTTCTAACATAATGAAGAGGTCCATTATTGACCCGATCCTACTAGCTCCGGAAAGGCCTAAAAAGAAAACGTCTCAAATTGATAGATCAACCTCCGAGAATGCTCTTGCCACGGTATTGCCATCACAGTCAGGGAAGCCTCGTTGCGATTACTGCGGATGTGATAACCATACTTTTGAGACTTGTAGAAAACGTCTAAACTTGTGTATTCGATGCGGGAGCAATGAACATCTAGCAAAAATGTGTCCAAAGCAATGGGGAGTGTTGGCCGGGGGTGAGAGACCACTAGTTCAGGTTCGTGCATACAATTTGGCAAGAGGGGTGCAAGATGGGCGTGGGAATCTGAATGTGGCAGCTAGAGGTATCAATTACACCCGTAACATAATCAACGGTGAACGGTACACCTAACCATGCATATCACATGCATCATGGATCTTATTGGTATTGTATTTAATTTCTCGTCAGTGCAAACTAGTTATTTATGAATGATATTTATGTAATTAATAAGGTTCTACTTGTTTATGTGACGTTTGTGAAATTGTGTTTACAATCTGCTCTTTGAATTACTTTCGTGCATTTTAAGAGACGAGGTTCTCTCATTTCTTGCTGAGAAAAGGGGTTTTCTCATTTCTTGTTGAAAGACGAGGTTCTTTTATTTCTTGTTTAAGAGACGGGGTTCTCTTATGGCTTGTGCATCATTTGAAACTTGACAGTGGACCTGGGGACCAAGTCCTTTTGGGGGGGGGAGGGGGGGCAGGGGGGAGAATTGTAACACCCCGATTTTTATTAATTAACTTCTTACGTTTCATTATAATTTTATAAATTAAAATTTAGCATACTTTCATGAAATTATATAGAATCATATCAAATCTAGAATTTATCGCATGACTTGAAAATATTTATGACATGAAATATCACCGGGAGTGGTTTAATTACGAGATTATCCCTATATGTTCATTTCTTTAAATTGAGGGACCAAATTGCATAACTTTTTCATGGATTCAATTGAGCAATTACCAAACAAAGTATCCTTTATTGCATGACTCCATAAAGCAAGGGATTAAATTGTAATATATGCATCTCACATTTTTCAAAAATGGATGAATCACGTAATATTACATCTCCAAGCTTCCTTGATCATTTTGGCATCCAAATCCATCGGTTTGCTTTCCTTTCTTCCACCGAACCACAAGCTAAGAAGTAGGAAAGAGATTTCATCCAATTTTCACCAAGATTTCCAAGAAATATTTCAAGATTTAAAGCATAATCATCATCATCATCTTTCTTCTCCATTTCTTGTTCTTCTAAGGTGGGTGTTGCGTGGTTTGATGATTCTTGATCAAATATATGCTAGCTAGGGTTTGCGATTTATAGCATAAGTGAATTAATTATTGATTAAAGCATGAATATGTGATTATCGCATGATTTGTTCCATGAATTCTTGAGAAATTTGAGCTTGAATGATCAAGAGATGCATGAACATGAAACTTGGAATTCTTGATGATATTTCATGATTTGTGTGTTTAAATGATATATTATCATATCTTGAATATGTATGCATGTATATTTCCAGAAATTATTGCATTTATTGATCAAAACTTGGAGTTTTAGGGAGCTTTGTTGCTATGCCGTAGCTACTCCCCTGTTCTGCTCTATTTCTGCAGTTGCATAGGAGCGGGAACGGCCCTTCCCATCCCCAGTTCAATCTGGGAATGGCCGTTCCCACTCCTTTGAACTCAAGACGGTGCGCGCAATGGGAACGGCCGTTCCCATTTTGGCCTGCAGGCCGGAAGGGCCGTTCCCAGCATAAAGCGCCATTTTAAAAATAAAATCGCAAGGGCGTTTTCATGGGACATGTAGCACCCTTTACATGTGGAGGTGCCACATCCCCGCACTGTAGGTCAATCCACATACGAAACGGGCAATCCGTACATGAATTAACCTATAGCGAACGGGTGACAATGCAATACCGACAGGCTAGGCGGGAATTAACTTAAACATGCAATAAAATAAAGCGGAAGCATAAACAGGTCATTATCAACTATTTCCATTTATCATGCCATGTCACTTCTCATTTACCACATAAAATATATTCTAACTTTACATATCAATACACTATCATCTCTTAAAATAGATAACATATAGCATTAAACATAATTCCCGTAAATAATAAATAAATAATTAAATAAATGCACCGTACTTGACTCGACTACAAGGACTGGACTCGACTCACTTCCCGCCTAGCGTGCACCTGCAATAACTTGAAAGGTAAAGGCGTCAGTCAGTGAAGACCGAGTGAGGGGTTTAAATACATGTTAGCGCAAATAACATGCAAGTTATATTCTCGGGTAAAGATTTATAAAATAGAAATATATGCTCAAGAATAGGTACCCTTCACCCGAGAATACAACTATCAATATTAAATACTTGTTCATTTTCATGCAATCAATACATGGCCCCGACGAGTGAGGGCAGTCTCCAACCGAACTCCAAATGTACATGAACATGCTTGCTTGATTATTAAACAATAGGTGATCATGCAATCAATTATCGTGCAATCGTACGATAGTGTAATCACGAAACATATTCATGGAATGAAAATCATGCAATAACCCGAGGACAATCCGTGGTGCCGGACCCGTCCCCAGTCTCCTTCTTCCTCCGGTTGATGATGGGATTGTAAGGCCCCATCATCCATGCTCGTTGAGCAGAGGGTACATGAATCCCTAAGCCCGGAGTTACTTCCTCCACTTATCTCCTAACGGATTCAGGGGTGACCCCAAAGGTGGTGAGGATAGCGCCAGAGTTACCCGTCAGCCCTTGCTTTCCTGGTTGGCTCTAGTCACTACCCTCGGGCCCAACGTGAACAGTCATGCTACTCGCCTAAACATGCACGAAACATGGCTTGCTTGCTTGCTTGATTTTCATGAACATGACTTGAAATGATACATGATTTCATGGAAACTATAGATATAATTACCTTTGGCCGAAAGATCACGTAAAGGTTATACGGGTTCTATATAACTAGTAATTAAACCTCACCTGACAGGCGACACACGACTCGTGAATGCATAAACGTGCTCATTGACCATAATCTTCGCCCTGGAGAA
Organism: Lantana camara; assembly: GCA_037501455.1. Lineage (NCBI taxonomy): Eukaryota > Viridiplantae > Streptophyta > Magnoliopsida > Lamiales > Verbenaceae > Lantana > Lantana camara. Next base: position 96,030,506 of record CM074861.1, read on the forward strand.
GAACTGGATAAGAAATGGAAACATACATTCGTAAGACAATACTCGACAATGGTACCAATTATGACGCACGGCATGATCAAGTAACGAGACATCGTGTAGTAAACAATATAACATGTAAATATCATGTTTTGGCATATAAATAATCATATAATAGCAATTTGGGGTCAAATAAGCCATTGGAATTGGATTTCATATTTCCATTTTTATGCAGAATGTTTCTGCACTTCCAGAAGCTTGGGAACGGCCGTTCCAGGTTTTAATAGAAAATGGGAAGGGTCATTCCCCCACTCCCAAAGTTGCTCCTGAAGATGGGAACGGCCGTTCCGGCTATAAGCCAAAGTGGGAACGGTCGTTCCCGTCCTCGCCGCCAAGCACACATTTTAAATACATGGGAACAACCGTTCCCTAGATGCAAAGGGAACGGGAAGGGCCGTTCCCGTTACGCAGAAAGAACAGAAACAGGGGAGAAGAACAGGGGAGCTACGAATCAAGCTCCAAACCATCCCAATCACTTATAATTCAATCTTAATTGCAATAAATCATGAAGGGAACATGCTAGCATACTTCAAGTATAATAAAATCCAATTTAAACACTTAAATCATACTTGATCATCACAAATTACCAATTCCAAGCTCATAAACAAGTTTATTATATACTTCAAATTCATCAAGAATTCATGCATGTTTTCAAGTCCAAAGCTCCTAATCATGCTTCTAACCATTAAAGACAAGTTATTTCATACAAATCTCAAACCCTAGCTTCAAGAATATTGCAAAGAATCACATATAAAACCATACATATACCTTGAATGAAAAATAGAAGAAAGAAGATAATGAAATTAGATGATTGAGCTCCCAAAACATGGAATTTCCTTGAAAATTTGAATGAAATTAATGAATTCTTCCCTTCCTTTCTTCCTATTTTGGCTCGGTGAGAAGGAGTATGTATGGAGTAATGATTTTTTATGAATGAAAGTGAATGGAAGCTTGAAGAGCTTATACCGATATATTTGAGCAAAAATACAATATTTGTGATTTAATCCTCTAAAGATATAAGTTCATGCAATTAGGTATATCAAGTTTGGAAAATGATCAATTAAGTCCACAAAGTTTTTATGCAATTTGGTCCTTTAATTTAAGTGGATGATCAATTAGAGCAATCAAGCAATTAAATCATGTTTAGGTAATCAATCCATGAAATAATTAAATTCACTTTATGCCATTAATACGAATTGGACAATTAATTCATGTGACAATTAAATTCCATTTATATCAGAATTCTCAAAGTGAAATGAATTTCATATAATTTACACGTGAGCATGTTGCAACCAATTTATAGAAATTAATATAACACTTATAAATCGAATAAACGAAAATAATAAAATAAACCCTAACGCTCGAAACTCACACGTGTCGAGCGTACCTGATTGTCTGAAATTTGGGGCGTTACAGGACATGGGAACGGCCCTTCCCATTTTCAATTGGGACCCGGAACGGCCGTTCCCAGCCCTGCGGCAGAACAAAAGTCACTGCATAAAAATGGGATTTTGGGATTTTTACCCAATAATTTCTTTGATCCCGAATTGCTATTATATGATTGATTACATGCCAAAACATGATAATTATATACTATATTGTACATTACTCGTGGTCTCGTTGCATATTCGTCGTTCGTCATATTTGGTCCATTTAAAGTCATGTCTCACGTGTACACGTCTATTTGCACAGACCAACTTCCCCGTGACGAGGCGCACGGCCGTAGGCCATGACTCACTTGCATTTTATCGATAAAGGTGAGGTTTAATTGCTAGTTACATAGAACCCGTATAACCTTATGTGGATTTCAGGCCAAATGGTATATATATAGTTATAATTGTTTCTAACCCTTGAGTCATGTTTATTGAAAGAAAACCGTGTATCATATTACAAGCCATGTTTACCATGTTACCGTGTTACCGTGAATCGTGAAGGCTCGCAACCTTCCCGTTATTGGAGTGATGGAGTTTATTGGAGTGATGGAGTTGATTGGAGTGAAGGAGTTCAAGCAGTTCATGGAATTGAGTTCATGAAACTGATATGTGTGTAGTGTAGTTGAATTGCATGATTGCATATTAGTAATAAAGTGCTTGATATTGATAGTTGTAATCTCGGGCGAGTTCTATGTTATTCTTGAAATTATATTATCTTTAGTTATAAAACCTTACCCGAGGTTATAACTTGACTGTTATTCGTGTTAATGTGTATTTATGCCCTCACTCAGTCTTCCATAGACTGACGCCTCCAACTTTCAGGTTGTCACGATCGTGTGCTAGGCGGGAGTCAGAGTCGTGTCGTGTCCCCAGCTGAGTCTAGCACTTCATGGATTTTGTGACATCGGTATTTATATTTCCGGAGTTAGCATGTTATGGTTATTGTTAGCATTCGGAAACTTTTGCATGTATAATATGGGAGATGATAATGTATTGATATATTGAACCTTTGGACATTTTATATATGATGAACTGATAATGTTATGCTTTCTTTAGATTTCATGGGTTGGATTTAATTCATTCGGGGTCTAGTCCCGCCTAGCTAGCCCATTTCTTTTACTTGTCACCCGTTCGCTATAGGTTAGCTCATGTACGGATTATTCATTTCAGATGTGAATCGACCTATAGTGCGGTGGTATGACATCTCTACGTATAGGGGTGCTACAGGACCGGACCTTGTGCCGAGCACCGGTTGAAACGATCGGACCGACTTGTCCGGTCCGATTTTGAAAATACGGTATATTAGTAACTAGAAAATTGTCGAGTAAATCAAACTTTTGTGCTAAATAACATATATTTAATGATATTACTAGTAGTTCGACACATATAAATTAAAAAAATATTATTTAAATATATGTTAAATTTAATTTTTTTACGTTAATATTTATTCTATAATTATATTTAATATAATTATAAATATCCTATAAATAAATAAATAAAATAAAATAATATCATATTAATAAAAAAGTAACTGTAATTATATTTAATATAATTATAAATATCCTATAAATAAATGAATAAAATAAAATAATATAATATTAATAAAAAAGTAATAGTTAAAATAGAATTTAAAAAGTACAAAGAAAATGATAAAAAGAATATAATAGAAAAGAAATGTTGAAGTGTGGTGTGAGAAAAAAAAAATATTTGAAAGATAAATAAGAAGTAACCCGATTTTGGGGGACTTGGAGTAAATAAATAAAGAAAAAGAATAATTTTAGAGCTCAAAAAACCAAAATAGTTACAGTATTTCACTTAATATAATAATATAGATAATTAATTTATTTTTTTTATATAATCGTTTTTATCATGTTATGATCAAATTCTCGTTTCTTTTGGTGATAACTATAGGAAAATTAATTACATGTCAAGTTAAATTAACTAAAATGAAATTAATTAATTAATTAACAGCATATTTCACTATGCACACCCCATTGCCCGGCTTGCATTTTTATTACCCAGCGCTCGGCATGAGTTGCGAAACTGAAAAACTAATTAATTAATTAACTAATAGTGTTTCGGGTACAAAATTAAAAATATGGGGGAAATATTTTTTTAATCATCTATTAGAGCCGAATGTAGGAATTATGATCCACACCCGACTCATATAAGAATTTTCCAAAATATGGGGTGTACGAGTTCCTTGGTCTTAGATAGAGACAAGGAAAATATTATAGGGCGTACGTGTAAGATATTAGTGGGAGAGAGACTAGAAACACATGCATGAAATAAGATAACTTTCCAACGAAAAACAAAATGAAATAAGATAACTCCTTTCAATATGACAATGTATTGATGTAATAAATGATTGAGACGCACCATTTTTGTCACGTTAGGTCTAAGGGCGGTTAAAAAAAAATTAAAAAAAAAAAAAAAAGGAAATCGGAAAATGGGACAAATCGATTGAATCGAATCAAGCCAACTGATCATTTCGGTTCAAATTTTGATTAGATCGAATATGGTTTTTGATTTTTTGATTTTTTTTAATTCGATTGACCGATTAAATTGGATCGAACAGAAAATTGATAAGTTACTATATCTGATCGAGCCAAATCTCTGCTGGACTTCCGATCGAGAGGTCCGACGCGATCACTCTATTTGTTGAGGGGAAACGGCTGTCCGACTACGCCAAAATCTGCACAGGTCGAGATAAACGTGAGCTCCGAGGCCAACTCGGGGAAGGCGGGTGTGAGACCTGGGTTGACACTCCGACGCTCAAGTCAGGATCGAAGAGGATGGTCGAAATGACTGAGCGGTGAAAAGAGTTAGGTGGGAAAACTTACCGTGCAATAAATGAGGAGGGACTATTTATACAGTGAGGAGAGAGAAGTTACCGCCTCGACGTGTTGGCGCGGGGAGCTGACAGGTGCCCCACTATGGCTGTGCATTAAATGCGTGGTCGGCCACTTCTTCCTGCTAGTGGAATAGTGTGCTGGCCGGTCGAGAAGGTTGGGTCGATCACAGCGGCCTGGAAGTCCAACTGTGGGTCGATGGTCTACGCGGTAACTTATATGGGGTAAATGGGTCTTCGAGCGTGATGGTCGAGAGGTAAAATCCGATCGGGGCATGACCTTCGTGTTAGGAATAGTGCCCTAGAAAGCCGATTGTATATCCGCTTTGTGCTTTTCCTTATTGTAATCACAGACAATCTTTGAATGAAATAACGAATTGAGGCAACATTTCTTTATATGCTCTTGTTTGGTATGTGTTTACTTTAGCTGTGCATGTATGAGAACTCCCCTAATCCTGATGACTTTAGGACTCTACCATTTAGGTGAAATGGTTCATGAAACGAGCCCTATATCACATAAGTCATGATTAGTAAAATACTCCAAGCCGATGAGTCCTACAGACAGTGGGAGTGTCAACCTGACTCCTCTAAGGCTTGCTTGTGTGATCACGCCCTTAAAAAGGACCACCTTGTTTCATGGAGGTGCAAAGTGTATAGTTGATACATGCGTGATACATGAGGGTGCTTACTTTAATAAGTAAGTTCACTGAGGTGCCCCGTGTGAGAACATTCCTAAATGGGAAAGGAAGTTTCTATTTCAGGAAATGGAAACTTCCAGATTAGGAAATATCTCACGAGTCATTGATGTGATGTGATTAATTGATCCTTAGACTTGAGGTTCCTTGTCACTTTATGAGTTAACTCTGTAGTCTTAGGTATAAGCTTTAAAGGGTGTCGCCTTAGACAACTGATTCAAGGCTTATGCTGGGGCTGCACAAGTGATTCATGAAAGTGAATGAGAATCAAGAAAGGACCTACACTTGCATTTGCAAGGTGATCTCTTATTGTGTAAGTCATTCATATGCCATATGGAGTCCTTGGCCAAGGCAGTAGATCAAGACATCAAGAAAAGGGTTTCTTGGATTGAGATCAAATGGATATGAAATGCACTTAGCTTTTGAGACCGGATTATTAGGGTTCTGATTATTCCCTTGCCCTAGATCTTGGTTGAGAGATAGTAAGTAGGAGGATTGTATCTCACATGAATCAATGACTTAAAGGTTTTGTCGAATCCGAACATTCCAATTCAGCTAGGGGTTAAACACCTGTTGCTAGACTGTGGTCGTTTAATCTGTGGACTGATTAGTTAATTAGTGAATTAATTAATTAGGGTCACTGCTAATTGAATTGAGAACCTAGTGGGTCACACACAACAACTTGGTTACATGAGTTGAGGCTTTAAAATGATTAAACGAGTTAATCGGGCCAAAGGGTTCCACACGTGTGAAATCACACGTGTGGGTCACGTGCGTGACACGTGTCCTTCATGGACACGTGTGCATGTGCGTGAATAATTATTTGGTGATTAAATAATTAATTTGTTAATTATTTAATAGACTTTGGTTTAATTTTGAATTAAAAAGAAAGTCTTATTTTGGAGAAAAATAATCTAGTTAATTAATTGTGAATTAATTAATTAGATAAAATAAGTTATTTATTTTAAATAAATAAAGTATAAAATTATCCAAAAATTAGTTTGGATATTTTAGTTCTCTTGAAAGTTGATTTGAATTAGAATTCAAAGTCAAAGTTGGAAAATACTTGATGATCAAGTAATAGGAGAGAGAGGGACCAAATCCTTGCCCAACAAGGATTGGGTTCGGCCGTCCCTCCCCTTACCTATATATAGGGGAGCTCATGCTCCCCTTTAGAGCTAATTGACAATTCTTTTGGTTCATGTGTTGAACACCTTCCTTTTTCCAAGATTAAATAAAACCCTAGGTTAAGCCTAAACACTAACTAGAGAACTAGCATCCTTACTAGTTAGATTGTGATCAAGTCGGTGGACCATCTCTAGAGAGCTTCAAGTTAGAAGTTTGAAGATTCGAGCTTTACCAAGGAGAGGGGATCAAGCCGCGAGAAGAGCGTTCTTGGGTGGCTTGAAACGCTTCAAGAAAGAATAAAAGAAAAGTAAGTTTTCTATCTTTACGAATTTGGATACACGATTGCGAGTCCCAGATCCTTTTGTTGGGAAATTTTTTAAATTCCGCTGCTTTCTGATTTGTATTTTCCAACAAGTGGTATCAGAGCCACCTCGTAAATCGTGTTTCTGATTCGTCTCAATTATATTGAATTTGGTAGAAATTCTTAGGCTTGATGCGATTGAGTATTTGTAATTGTTTTAGAAAGCCTGAATTACGAAACAATATTTTTTTCCTGAAAGTTTATGAAAATTGGTTTTTACAAAATTTAATTTTTGAAAACAATTTTAGATTTGAAACTGTATAAACTGTTTTTGGATTTCTTGGATTGGTTTTGCTTTTGAACGAAAACACGAAACGAAAACCCGGATTACGATGAACACGCGAAACCCCACGCGCGAAGGAGTCGCTCGCGCGGGCTTCGCTCGCAGCACCGCCCGCCTGGCCTAGGCGCGCGCAGGGCGTCCCGCCCAGCACCTCCCGCACGCCGTGCGGGAGCCTTCAGGGCGGCCGAGACTGGCCGCCCACCGCCGCCGGCAAGCATGCGGGAAGACCGCTCGTAGCAGCGCGCACTCGCGCGGCCTTGGCCTCGCGCACCGCATGCGTGCGGTCTTCTCCACGTACGGGCGTTTTCGTGATCCGGCCTTTTCGTGTTTCGTGCAATCCAGTCCCAATTTTTATTTTAGAATATTTATTTTAATTTTGAATAAAACTTAAAATTGAGATTTTTGAGAAATTGAAACGGTTTATATTTTGGGAAAATACAATCTTTGATAAAATTATTAATTTTCAGAAATTAATTGGAATTTTATTTGTTTTGGTAATTTGGGATTTATTGAAAACTTTTATAAATAAGACTCGCATCAAGTCGTGTTTTAAGTCGTTAGGACTTGAAACGAGAATTTTAATTTATTGGCTAAATTTAAATTCTCGCAAAAGCATGTTAGGTGAGCATGGGTTTAGATCTATGTATGGTTTTAACTTATGCACATGGATGGTTAAATTGGGGTTGGAGCCCTATAGTTGCGTTTTTTCAATTGAGTTGGAGTCTCACTTATGTGCGTACTGTTATGTGATTTATTATGTGGCTTTCCATACTACTGTTTTTGAGGCCGGGGTATGCCCTGTGTAATTGTCTAAGGCCAATATGAAGATTGAGCCTTATTACTTTATGTCTTTTTTCTTTTTATTGTAATTTGAGAGTAGAAATAGGTGGTGATGTTAGGAATAGTGCCCTAAAAGCCGATTGTATATCCGCTTTGTGCTTTTCCTTATTGTAATCACAGACAATCTTTGAATGAAATAACGAATTGAGGCAACACTTCTTTATATGCTCTTGTTTGGTATGCGTTTACTTTAGCTGTGCATGTATGAGAACTCCCCTAATCCTGATGACTTTAGGACTCTACCATTTAGGCGAAATGGTTCATGAAACGAGCCCTATATCACATAAGTCATGATTAGTAAAATACTCCAAGCCGATGAGTCCTACAGATAGTGGGAGTGTCAACCTGACTCCTCTAAGGCTTGCTTGTGGGATCACGCCCTTAAGAAGGACCACCTTGTTTCATGGAGGTGGAAAGTGTATAGTTGATACGTGCGTGATACATGAGGGTGCTTGCTTTAATAAGTAAGTTCACTGAGGTGCCCCGTGTGAGAACATTCCTAAATGGGAAAGGAAGTTTCTATTTCAGGAAATGGAAACTTCCAGATTAGGAAATATCTCACGAGTCATTGATGTGATTAATTGATCCTTAGACTTGAGGTTCCTTGTTACTTTATGAGTTAACTCTGTAGTCTTTGGTATAAGCTTTAAAGGGTGTCGCCTTAGACAACTGATTCAAAGCTTATGCTGGGGCTGCACAAGTGATTCATGAAAGTGAATGAGAATCAAGAAAGGACCTACACTTGCATATGCAAGGTGATCTCTTATTGTGTAAGTCATTCATATGCCATATGGAGTCCTTGGCCAAGGCAGTAGATCAAGACATCAAGAAAAGAGTTTCTTGGATTGAGATCAAATGGATATGAAATGCACTTAGCTTTAAGACCGGATTATTAGGGTTCTGATTGTTCCCTTGCCCTAGATCTTGGTTGAGAGATAGTAAGTAGGAGGATTGTATCTCACATGAATCAATGACTTAAAGGTTCTGTCGAATCCAAACATTCCAATTCAGCTAGGGGTTAAACAACTGTTGCTAGACTGTGGTCGTTTAATCTGTGGACTGATTAATTAATTAGTGAATTAATTAATTAGGGTCAATGCTAATTGAATTGAGAACCTAGAGGGTCACACACAACAACTTGGTTACATGAGTTGAGGCTTGAAAATGATTAAACGAGTTAATCGGGCCAAGAGGGTTCCACACGTGTGAAGTCACACGTGTGGCTCACGTGAGTGACACGTGTCACTGTGACACGTGTCACACACGTGTGTATATATATATATATATATTATATATATTAAATAATTAATTAGTTAATTATTTAATAGACTTTAGTTTAATTTTGAATTAAAAAGAAAGTCTAATTTTGGAGAAAATAATCTAGTTAATTAATTAGATAAAAATAAGTTATTTATTTTATAATAAATAAAGTATAAAATTATCCAAAAATAGTTTGGATATTTTTAGCTCTCTTAAAAGTTGACTTGAATTAGAATTCAAAGTCAAAGTTGGAAAATACTTGATGATCAAGTAATAGGAGAGAGAGGAACCAAATCCTTGTCCAACAAGGATTTGGATCGGCACTCCCCTCTTATATATAGGGGAGCTCGAGCTCCCCTTTAGAGCGAATTGGCAATTCGTTTGGTTCATGTGTTGAACACCTTCGTTTCTCCAAGATTAAATTAAACCCTAGGTTAAGCCTAAACACTAACTAGGGAACTAGCATCCTTACTAGTTAGATTGTGATCAAGTTGGTGGACTTTCTCTAGAGACTTCAAGTTAGAAATTTGAAGATTCGAGCTTTACCAAAGGAGAGGGGATCAAGCCGCGAGAAGAGCGTTCTTGGGTGGCTTGAAACGCTTCAAGAAAGAACAAAAGAAAAGCAAGTTTTCTATCTTTACGAATTTGGTTACACGATTGCGAGTTCAAGGTCCTTTTGTTGGGAAAAGTTTTTAAATTCCGCTGCTTTCTGATTCGTGTTTTCCAACAAGTGGTATCAGAGCCACCTCGTTAATCGTGTTTCTGATTCGTCTCAATTATTCTGAATTTGGTAGAAATTCTTAGGCTTAGATGCGAATTAGGTATTCATGAGTTCTTTTAGAAAGACTGAAATACGAAACTGTAATTTTTCCTGAATTTCTGAAACTGTTTTCTTAAATTGTGATTTTGAAAACCGTTTTGATTGAAATATGTTTAAATCGAATTTTTAATTTTTGGATTGAACCGGGTTTTCGAGAAACCCAGAAATACGAAACGAACACGAAAAGCAACGAGCCTAGGCGTGCTAGCACGTCGCACGCCCAGGCCCGTCGCCGCCGCCCAGCTCCTCCCGCAACAGCGCGAGAGCCGTCCCGGGCGCGCCCGCCCAGTCCGTCCCGCAACCGCGCGGGACGCCTGTTCAGCCCGCCTAGTCGCGGCGGGCGCTGCTGCGCGCGGCGCGTGCATAATGCACGCCCAGCGTGCGCACGCAAGCGGCAACTGCCGCGCGCTGTGCGCGCCGCTGGCGCTCATCTGCGCGCGCTGCTGCGCGGCGGTGCCTCACGCGGCTGGGCACTTTTTTGGGCTCGTTTTTCGTGTTTCGTGTTTTTCGTGTTTTCGGTCCGTAAAATCCCGATTTAATTTTATTTTAATTTTATCTTTTAAAATCAGTTTTGTTAAAATAAAATTATTTTAAAATTTTGATTAAATTGGGATTTTTGAGAACTTGAAGCGATTTGGATTTTGGGAAAATTATGAATTTTATTTTCTGAAAATAATGAAAGAATAAAATTATTAATTTTGGAAATTAATTGGAATTTTATTGGTTTATTGTTTTTCGGGTTTTATTGAAAAGGCTCTTGAACAAGAATTGCATCTAAGTCGTGTTTTAAGTCATTAGGACTTGAAACGAGAATTTTAATTTATTGGCTAAATTTAAATTCTCGCAAAAGCATGTTAGGTGATCATGGGTTTAGATCTATGTATGGTTTTAATTTATGCACATGGATGGTTTAAATTGGGGTTGGAGCCCTATAGTTGCGTTTTTCAATTGAGGTTGGAGCCTCACTTATGTGCGTACTGTTATGTGATTTATTATGTGGCTTTCCATATTACTATTTTTGAGGCCGGGGTATGCCCCGTGTAATTGTCTAAGGCCAATATGAAGATTGAGCCTTATTACTTTATGTCTTTTTCTTTTTATTGTAATTTGAGAGTAGAGATAGGTGGTGAGGTTTTATTTTCATTTTGGAGACAATGCACCCATGGAGTAAGATGGACCACATTCAAGTAACAAGGAGGCCATAAGTGAAGACCCCTCAAAATGTTAGGGAGGGGAATCTCAATTGTTAAATGTAATAGAGATAGGGCTCGTATTTTGTTACCGCTTTCCCTTATGTGATTTAAACTGTTTATGTGGCATGTATGTTAGAACTTGTGATTGTGGAGTGGCTCCCACATATTACGCATAAGATAGGTAGAACCCATGATCATTACATGTTAGTATCATGCTAGGACATGTTATCTGTTTATGTACTTGCATTAATCAAGACTAATAAAATTGGATAACATATATGTTGGTGAGGTCGAACCGGACAACTCTCCGGTTGATTCGAAAATTCCCATTAAATATTAAGCTAATTTCGAACAAATAGGTGTTTAATTCGAGATGCAAATTTTGAATTAAATTCCTAGCATTCCATCAATAGGTTTTAAGTTTAGTAAGTGAAGCTAGTTATTGTCCGCGAGTCGTGGGATACCTAGTGGAGCTTATTAGTTCTTAGTTACCTAATTGATCATTTTAAATGGTCAATATTTCGTGGTCAATTTTAGCAAGGGCGATTTCCGCGAGTCGTGGGTCGTTCGAACTAAGTTTTGGTCATGATCTTATGATTGATGGGTCTAGCTTAACGCCTAAGTAAATATGGATGTCGCACGAGTCGTGGGTCCATATTGAAAGATAGGTGATGCAAAAACAATTACTAAGAATTCTAAAGGTGTTAGAATTGGTAAGTTGTACCTACCTAGGGTTCTTACTTAGAATGTCCGCGAGTCGTGGGTTCGAGGTAAAATGCCTAGGATCTTAGTACCCATTGGGAAACGTGTTCCTCTTAGATCTTTGGGAATTCTAGATCTTTGAAAAACAGTGGGAGCTACAATAGATTAAAGACCTTATCTTTTGTATATCGTTATAATTCAGCATGCTCACTAGTTCTCTGTTTTACCATTTAGGTCGTAGATTCTGTAATTCTCTACGTGTTTTGAAATGGCAACCAAAAACCCTCTTGTATCGATCCTTGAGTCAAACAAGTTGACTGGTCCCAACTATTCTGATTAGCTGAGGAATCTAAAAATCATTTTAGATTCTGAGAAGAGAACTTATGTTCTCTTCGAAGGGGAGCCTAGTCCCGAAGGGGAGGCTCCCACTCGGGCCAAGCGGGACGCGATTCAGAAGTGGAAGGATGATAATCTCCAAGCCCGTTGCCTTATGTTGGCTAACATGTCTCCGGACTTACAAAGGCAACATGAGGCCATGGAATTCGCTTGGGAGATTTACGACCACTTAGAGCAACTTTACCGCCCTCATGAACGTGTTACAAGGTATAACACTTCAAAGGAATTGTTCCACTTGAGAATGAGGGAAGGTTCAAGTGTCCATGAATATGGACTCAAGTTTCTTGCCCTTACTGAGAAACTTGCTTCCATGGACATGCCACTGAAAGATGAGCTTTCAGTGGATTTGTTGCTAGCTTCGCTCCCAACATCATTCAACCCATTTGTCCTTAACTTCAACATGAATCATGCTGGTGCTACTATAGCTGAGCTGATTAGTCAGCTTGTGACTGCTGAAAGCACGACCAAGAAGGACAATAAGGTTTTGATGGTGAATGCTCCATCTTCCTCTTCTGGGCCTTCTAAAGGTAAGGGCAAGAAAGCCCAAAAGAAGAAGAAGAAACCCCTTAGGCCCACTGGTGGCATTTCGAAGGGGAAGGCCCTAAAGAAGAAGCGTGATCAGAAAGAGGATGTTTGCTTCCATTGTGGCAAAGCGGGACATTGGAGGAGAAACTGCCCAGAGTACAAGGCTACTCTAAAGAAAGGTATCTTTCTCGTTGAAGTAAATCTTTCTATTAATTCTAGTTCTTGGGTACTTGATACCGGTTGTGGAACTCATATCTGTAATGATGTACAGATGCTAAGTGAGGTCCAACAACTCAAAGAAGGAGAATGTGTCTTGAAGATCGGCGATGGCTCAAACGTTGAAGCTCGAGCTTTAGGCACAATTAGATTAGATTTAGGTAGTTTTGAGTTAGTATTAAACAAAGTCCTTTATGTACCGAGCATTATTCGTAATATAATTTCAGTTCCAATATTAGATTGTGAAGGTTATGAAACTTATATTAAAAATGGTAAATATTTTATCAAACGGAACAACTCTTCCGTTCACATCGGTACTCTAAGTAATGGACTTTACCTAACTCAAAATATCAATATTATGAATATACAATGAGAAACAAAGCGTAAGAGAGATGACAAAGTTTCAGCTCCCTTATGGCACGCTAGATTAGGACATTTCCAAGAACAAAATTAGCAAGATAAACACTTTAGGATCATTCTCTGAAAATGATCTCAAAGAGTTGACTTCTTGCGAATCCTGTCTCAAAGGAAAGATGTCCAAAGTTCCTTTTAAAGGAACTGTGGAACGTGCCACTGAGGTTTTGGATTTGATCCATACTGATGTTTGCGGATCGCTTAGTGTAAGCACTAGAAACAATCATCAGTACTTCATAACCTTTACTGATGACTTTAGTCGGTATGGTTATGTATACTTAATGAAGTATAAATCTGAAGATTTTGAGAAATTCTTGGAATTTCGAAAGGAGGTTGAGAACCAAACTGGTCACAAGATCAAAGCGCTTCGATCTGATCGAGGAGGCGAGTATCTTAGTGAAGAATTCCTTAATCATCTCAAAGATAATGGGATTATCTCTCAGTGGACTCCTCCGGGAACTCCTCAGCTTAATGGAGTTTCTGAGAGAAGGAATCGAACCCTACTTGATATGGTTCATTCCATGATGAGTTTCACTGACTTACCACCTTCTTTCTGGGGTTATGCCCTAGAAAGTGCAGCAAAGATTCTGAATCTAGTTCCCTCTAAGTCAGTCCCCAAGACGCCCTATGAAATGTGGCATGGTAAAATCCCTAGTTATTCTTACTTAAGAATTTGGGGTTGTCCTGCTTACGTGAAGAGGACAGTGGGAGATAAGTTAGAATCTCGTTCTAACTTATGCTACTTTGTAGGTTATCCTAAGGAATCCATAGGATACTATTTCTATGATCAATCTGAGCAAAAGGTGTTTATTTCCAGAAATGCCACTTTTCTTGAGGAACCGTTCCTTAAAGAAAAGAAAGGCAAGATCATAGAATTAGAAGAAGTACAAAGTGACCCCACACCACCCACTGAAGAAACGTCCCACTCTGATCAACCACAACCAATCACGAATTTCGATACACATGAAAATCCTCCTCTAAGGCATTCTGAACGCACTCCTAGACAGCCAGAGAGATGGTATGGATTCTTCCATGAAATCTCTCAAAAGGATAATGATCCTTTAACATATGAGGAGGCACTTTCAGATTCTGACTCTGAACAGTGGATAGAAGCCATGAAATCCGAAATGGATTCCATGAACTCCAACCAAGTTTGGACCTTGGTAGATTTGCCTGATGGGGTCAAACCCATAGGTTGCAAATGGATCTTTAAGAGAAAGCTTGGAGTTGATGGAAGCATTGCAGCCTACAAGGCAAGACTGGTTGCAAAAGGATTCACTCAAAGACCCGGCGTAGACTTTGACGAAACCTTTTCACCAGTTGCAATGCAAAAGTCCATTCGAATCATGCTTGCTATTGCTGCATATTATGACTATGAGATATGGCAAATGGATGTGAAAACTGCCTTTCTCAATGGTGACATTGATAAAGACATTTATATGGAGCAACCCATAGGTTTCACATTCAGTGGGAGTGAACAAAAGGTTTGCAAACTCCAAAGATCAATCTATGGATTGAAACAGGCTTCTAGGAATTGGAACATTCGATTTGATGAATCGGTCAAAGCGTTTGACTTTATCCAAATTACGAATGAATCATGTGTGTATAGAAAGGAATTGGAGACCTCAGTGCAATTCTTAGTACTTTATTTTGATGACATCCTTCTTATTGGGAATTCGAAGGATGACATGAAAGTGACTAAGTTATGGTTATCGAACCAATTCGAGATGAAAGATCTTGGTGATGCGTCCTATATCCTTGGAATTAAAATCTATAGAGATAGATCTAGAAGGTTAATAGGACTATCACAATCGATGTACATTGACAAAGTATTGAAGAGATTCAATATGGAGTCAGCAAAGGTTAAGAACCTTCCTATGAGTGTAGGAACATGTCTTTCAAAGAAGATGTGTCCTAAGACTAACCTTGAGAAGGAGAGAATGACTCATACACCTTATGCGTCAGCAATAGGTAGCATAATGTATGCAATGTTATGTACTCGACCGGATGTGGCTTATGCACTTAGTGTAACGAGTCGTTTCCAATCTGACCCTGGAGATGGTCACTGGGCTGCCGTGAAGAATATTCTTAAGTACTTGAAAAGTACTAAAGATTTATTCTTAATTTACGGAGGTCAGAAAGATCTTACTGTCGAAGGATACTGCAATGCAAGCTTTGCATCTGACTTAGATGATTTTAAGTCAATGTCAGGATACATTTTCTGCCTAAACGGCGGAGCAATGAGTTGGAAAAGTTCCAAGCAAACTACCACTGCAAATTCGACCACTGAGGCTGAATACTTAGCTGCAAATGATGCAGTTAAGGAAGGTGTTTGGATTAGAAACTTCATTCAAGAGTTGAATGTTGTTCCTAGCATGAAAGACCCCATTACTGTGTTTTGTGACAACACTGGGGCGGTTGCTCAAGCAAGAGAACCAAGATCTCACCAACGGACCAAGCACATTATGAGGAAGTATCACCTAATCCGTGATATTATCAAAAGAGGAGATGTGCTAATTGAGAGGGTCACATCAGCAGAGAACGTGGCAGATCCACTTACTAAACCCCTTAGTCGAGAAGCTTTCCAAGGTCATCTTCAGAAGATGGGACTTAGAGTAGCTTTAGAATGGCTTTGACGGGCAAGTGGGAGATTGTTAGGAATAGTGCCCTAAAAGCCGATTGTATATCCGCTTTGTGCTTTTCCTTATTGTAATCACAGACAATCTTTGAATGAAATAACGAATTGAGGCAACACTTCTTTATATGCTCTTGTTTGGTATGCGTTTACTTTAGCTGTGCATGTATGAGAACTCCCCTAATCCTGATGACTTTAGGACTCTACCATTTAGGCGAAATGGTTCATGAAACGAGCCCTATATCACATAAGTCATGATTAGTAAAATACTCCAAGCCGATGAGTCCTACAGACAGTGGGAGTGTCAACCTGACTCCTCTAAGGCTTGTTTGTGGGATCACGCCCTTAAGAAGGACCACCTTGTTTCATGGAGGTGGAAAGTGTATAGTTGATACGTGTGTGATACATGAGGGTGCTTGCTTTAATAAGTAAGTTCACTGAGGTGCCCCGTGTGAGAACATTCCTAAATGGGAAAGGAAGTTTCTATTTCAGGAAATGGAAACTTCCAGATTAGGAAATATCTCACGAGTCATTGATGTGATTAATTGATCCTTAGACTTGAGGTTCCTTGTTACTTTATGAGTTAACTCTGTAGTCTTTGGTATAAGCTTTAAAGGGTGTCGCCTTAGACAACTGATTCAAGGCTTATGCTGGGGCTGCACAAGTGATTCATGAAAGTGAATGAGAATCAAGAAAGGACCTACACTTGCAAATGCAAGGTGATCTCTTATTGTGTAAGTCATTCATATGCCATATGGAGTCCTTGGCCAAGGCAGTAGATCAAGACATCAAGAAAAGGGTTTCTTGGATTGAGATCAAATGGATATGAAATGCACTTAGCTTTAAGACCGGATTATTAGGGTTCTGATTATTCCCTTGCCCTAGATCTTGGTTGAGAGATAGTAAGTAGGAGGATTGTATCTCACATGAATCAATGACTTAAAGGTTCTGTCGAATCCAAACATTCCAATTCAGCTAGGGGTTAAACACCTGTTACTAGACTATGGTCGTTTAATCTGTGGACTGATTAATTAATTAGTGAATTAATTAATTAAGGTCACTGCTAATTGAATTGAGAACCTAGAGGGTCACACACAACAACTTGGTTACATGAGTTGAGGCTTGAAAATGATTAATCGAGTTAATCGGGCCAAGAGGGTTCCACACGTGTGAAGTCACACGTGTGGCTCACGTGAGTGACACGTGTCACTGTGACACGTGTCACACACGTGTGTATATATATATATTATATATATATTAAATAATTAATTAGTTAATTATTTAATAGACTTTAGTTTAATTTTGAATTAAAAAGAAAGTCTAATTTTGGAGAAAATAATCTAGTTAATTAATTACGAATTAATTAATTAGATAAAAATAAGTTATTTATTTTATAATAAATAAAGTATAAAATTATCCAAAAATAGTTTGGATATTTTTAGCTCTCTTAAAAGTTGACTTGAATTAGAATTCAAAGTCAAAGTTGGAAAATACTTGATGATCAAGTAATAGGAGAGAGAGGAACCAAATCCTTGTCCAACAAGGATTTGGATCGGCTCTCCCCTCTTATATATAGGGGAGCTCGAGCTCCCCTTTAGAGCGAATTGACAATTCTTTTGGTTCATGTGTTGAACACCTTCCTTTCTCCAAGATTAAATTAAACCCTAGGTTAAGCCTAAACACTAACTAGAGAACTAGTATCCTTACTAGTTAGATTGTGATCAAGTTGGTGGACTTTCTCTAGAGACTTCAAGTTAGAAGTTTGAAGATTCGAGCTTTACCAAAGGAGAGGGGATCAAGCCGCGAGAAGAGCGTTCTTGGGTGGCTTGAAACGCTTCAAGAAAGAACAAAAGAAAAGTAAGTTTTCTATCTTTACGAATTTGGTTACACGATTGCGAGTTCAAGGTCCTTTTGTTGGGAAAATTTTTTAAATTCCGCTGCTTTCTGATTCGTGTTTTCCAACAGGTGAGGTTTTATTTTCATTTTGGAGACAATGCACCCATGGAGTAAGATGGACCACATTCAAGTAACAAGGAGGCCATAAGTGAAGACCCCTCAAAATGTTAGGGAGGGGAATCTCAATTGTTAAATATAATAGAGATAGGGCTCGTATTTTGTTACCGCTTTCCCTTATGTGATTTAAACTGTTTATGTGGCATGTGTGTTAGAACTTGTGATTGTGGAGTGGCTCCCACATATCACGCCTAAGATAGGTAGAACCCATGATCATTACATGTTAGTATCATGCTAGGACATGTTATCTGTTTATGTGCTTGTTTGAAATGCATTTAAGTGTACTTGCATTAATCAAGACTAATAAAATTGGATAACATATATGTTGGTGAGGTCGAACCGGACAACTCTCCGGTTAATTCGAAAATTCCCATTAAATATTAAGCTAATTTCGAATAAATAGGTATTTAATTCGAGATGCAAATTTTGAATTAAATTCCTAGCATTCCATCAATAGGTTTTAAGTTTAGTAAGTGAAGCTAGTTATTGTCCGCGAGTCGTGGGATAGCTAGTGGAGCTTATTAGTTCTTAGTTACCTAATTGATCATTTTAAATGATCAATATTTCATGGTCGATTTTAGCAAGGGCGATGTCCGCGAGTCGTGGGTCGTTCGAACTAAGTTTTGGTTGTGATCTTATGAATGGTGGGTTTAGCTTAACGCCTAAGTAAATATGGATGTCGCACGAGTCGTGGGTCCATATTGAAAGATAGGTGATGCAAAAACAATTACTAAGAGTTCTAAAGGAGTTAGAATTGGTAAGTCGTACCTACCTAGGGTTCTTACTTAGAATGTCCGCGAGTCGTGGGTTCGAGGTAAAATGCCTAGGATCTTAGTACCCATTGGGAAACGTGTTCCTCTTAGATCTTTGGGAATTCTAGATCTTTGAAAAACAGTGGGAGCTGCATTAGATTAAAGACCTTATCTTTTGTATATCGTTATAATTCAGCATGCTCACTAGTTCTCTGTTTTACCATTTAGGTCGTAGATTCTGTGATTCTCTACGTGTTTTGAAATGGCAACCAAAAACCCTCTTGTACCCATCCTCGAGTCAAACAAGTTGACTGGTCCCAACTATTCTGATTGGCTAAGGAATCTAAAAATCATTTAGGGGAGCCTAGTCCCGAAGGGGAGGCTCCCACTCGGGCCGAGCGGGATGCGATTCAGTGTTAGGAATAGTGCCCTAGAAAGCCGATTCGACGTAATCTGCTTTGGGACTTTTCTTGTATCACAGACAATCTTTGAATAATATACGATTGATTATAGGCAAACACTTCTTTATATGCCAATACGTGTTTTGTGTATTTCCATTACGTGCGCATGTATGAGAACTCCCCTAATCCTGATGACTTTAGGACTCTACCATTTAGGTGAAATGGTTCATGAAACGAGCCCTATATCACATAAGTCATGATTAGTAAAATACTCCAAGCCGATGAGTCCTACAGACAGTGGGAGTGTCAACCTGACTCCTCTAAGGCTTGCTTGTGGGATCACGCCCTAAAGAAGGACCACCTTGTTTCATGGAGGTGCAAAGTGTATAGTTGATACGTGCGTGATACATGAGGGTGCTTACTTTAATAAGTAAGTTCACTGAGGTGCCACGTGTGAGAACATTCCTAAATGGGAAAGGAAGTTTCTATTTCAGGAAATGGAAACTTCCAGATTAGGAAATATCTCACGAGTCATTGATGTGATTAATTGATCCTTAGACTTGAGGTTCCTTGTCACTTTATGAGTTAACTCTGTAGTCTTAGGTATAAGCTTTAAAGGGTGTCGCCTTAGACAACTGATTCAAGGCTTATGCTGGGGCTACACAAGTGACTCATGAAAGTGAATGAGAATCAAGAAAGGACCTACACTTGCATTTGCAAGGTGATCTCTTATTGTGTAAGTCATTCATATGCCATATGGAGTCCTTGGCCAAGGCAGTAGATCAAGACATCAAGAAAAGGGTTTCTTGGATTGAGATCAAATGGATATGAAATGCACTTTAGCTTTAAGACCAGATTATTAGGGTTCTAATTATTCCCTTACCCTAGATCATGGTTGAGAGATAGTAAGTAGGAGGATTGTATCTCACATGAATCAATGACTTAAAGGTTCTGTCGAATCCGAACATTCCAATTCAGCTAGAGGTTAAACACCTGTTGCTAGACTATGGTCGTTTAATCTGTGGACTGATTAATTAATTAGTGAATTAATTAATTAGGGTCACTGCTAATTGAATTGAGAACCTAGAGGGTCACACACAACAACTTGGTTACATGAGTTGAGGCTTTAAAATGATTAAACGAGTTAATCAAGCCAAGAGGGTTCCACACGTGTGAAACCACACGTGTGGCTCACGTGAGTGACACGTGCCATTGTGACACGTGTCACACACGTGTATAAATATATGTGTATATTTATTTATGTATTAAATAATTAATGTGATTAATTATTTAATAGACTTTGGTTTAATTTTGAATTAAAAAGAAAGTCTTATTTTGGAGAAAAATAATCTAGTTAATTAATTATGAATTAATTAATTATATAAAATAAGTTATTTATTTTAAATAAATAAAGTATAAAATTATCCAAAAATAGTTTGGATATTTTTAGCTCTCTTGAAAGTTGATTTGAATTAGAATTCAAAGTCAAAGTCAAAATTACTTGATGATCAAGTAATAGGAGAGAGAGAGACCAAAATCCTAGCCCATTAAGGACTAGGAATTTCGTCCCTCCCCTTTCTTATATATAGGGGAGCTCATGCTCCCCTTTAGAGCTAATAGACAATTCTTGGTTCATGTGTTGAACACCTTCCTTTCTCCAAGATAAAATAAAACCCTAGGTTAAGCCTAAACATTAACTAGAGAACTAGCATCCTTACTAGTTAGATTGTAGCCAAGTTGGTGGACTATCTCTAGAGACTTCAAGTTAGAAGTTTTGAAGATTCGAGTTTTACCAAAAGTGGGGATTAAGCAAAACGATCAGAAGGGATGATGAAACGATTCTGAACCCGACGTGAAGCGAATGAAAAAAACGAACCAAAGAAGATGGCGAAAACCGTTCGTCCATATCCTGAAGGATGAATTTTTTTCACGAGGGTTTTGTGACTGGCAGTTTTCTACTTTCGCAAAACTGTTTTCGAAGGGAGTTTCAATCCTGCTTTTCTCGTTTCATGTTTCTTTCTTTATGTTATATTGTTAAGAACATCTCTAACAAGAATTTAATCTAGGTTGGTGTGGATTGCTATCCCGACAATGGATTCTGAAGTAGAAAGAGACTTTCGAGGGACGGGTTGTCAAGCCGCGAGAAGAGCGTTCTTGGGTGGCTTGAAACGCTTCAAGAAAGAATAAAATAAAAGTAAGTTTTCTATCTCTACGAATTTGGTTACACGATTGTGAGTCCAAGATCCTTTTGTTGGAAAATTTTTTAAATTCCGATGCTTTCTGATTCGTGTTTTCCAACAAGTGGTATCAGAGCCACCTCGTTAATCGTGTTTCTGATTCGTCTCAATTATTCTGAATTTGGTAGAAATTCTTAGGCTTAGATGCGAATTAGGTATTCATGAGTTCTTTTAGAAAGCCTGAAATACGAAACTGTAATTTTTCCTGAATTTCTGAAACTGTTTTCTTAAATTGTGTTTTGAAAACCGTTTTGATTGAAATATGTTTAAATCGAATTTTTTAATTTTGGACTGAATTGGTTTTGAGAAACCTGGACACGAAACGGAACACGAAAAGGACGAGCCTAGGCGTGCTAGCACGTCGCACGCCCAGGCCCGCCGCTGCCGCCCAGCTCCTCCCGCAACCGACGGGAGCCGTCTAGGCTCGCCCGCCCAGCCCGTCCCGCAACCGCGCGGGACGCCTGCCCAGCCCGCCTAGTCGCGGCGGGCGCTGCTGCGCGAAAGTGCCTCGCGCGGCTAGGCCCCTTTTCGGGCCCGTTTTTGTGTTTCGTGTTTTTGTGTTTTCGGTCCGTAAAATCCTGATTTAAATTTTATTTTAATTTTATCTTTTAAAATCAGTTTTGCTAAAATAAAATTATTTTAAAATTTTGATTAAATTGGGATTTTTGAGAAATTAAGCGATTTAAATTTTGGAAAAATTACAATCTTTATTTTCTGAAAATAATGAAAGAATAAAATTATTAATTTTGGAAATTAATTGGAATTTTATTGGTTTGTTGTTTTTCGGGTTTTATTGAAAAGGCTCTTGAACAAGAATTGCATCTAAGTCGTGTTTTAAGTCATTAGGACTTGAAACGAGAATTTTAATTTATTGGCTAAATTTAAATTCTCGCAAAAGCATGTTAGGTGATCATGGGTTTAGATCTATGTATGGTTTTAATTTATGCACATGGATGGTTTAAATTGGGGTTGGAGCCCTATAGTTGCGTTTTTCAATTGAGGTTGGAGCCTCACTTATGTGCGTACTGTTATGTGATTTATTATGTGGCTTTCCATATTACTGTTTTGAGGCCGGGGTATGCCCCGTGTAATTGTCTATGGCCAATATGAAGATTGAGCCTTATTACTTTATGTCTTTTTCTTTTTATTGTAATTTGAGAGTAGAGATAGGTGGTGAGGTTTTATTTTCATTTTGGAGACAATGCACCCATGGAGTAAGATGGACCACATTCAAGTAACAAGGAGGCCATAAGTGAAGACCCCTCAAAATGTTAGGGAGGGGAATCTCAATTGTTAAATGTAATAGAGATAGGGCTCGTATTTTGTTACCGCTTTCCCTTATGTGATTTAAACTGTTTATGTGGCATGTATGTTAGAACTTGTGATTGTGGAGTGGCTCCCACATATCACGCATAAGATAGGTAGAACCCATGATCATTACATGTTAGTATCATGCTAGGACATGTTATCTGTTTATGTGCTTGTTTGAAATGGATTTAAGTTGTACTTGCATTAATCAAGACTAATTAAATTGGATAACATATATGTTGGTGAGGTCGAACCGAACAACTCTTCGGTTGATTCGAAAATTCCCATTAAATATTAAGCTCATTTCGAATAATAGGTATTTAATTCGAGATGCAAATTTTGAATTAAATTCCTAGCATTCCATCAATAGGTTTTAAGTTTAGTAAGTAAAGCTAGTTATTGTCCGCGAGTCGTGGGATAACTAGTGGAGCTTATTAGTTCTTAGTTACCTAATTGATCATTTTAAATGATCAATATTTCATGGTTAATTTTGGCAAGGGCGATGTCCGCGAGTCGTGGGTCGTTCGAACTAAGTTTTGATCATGATCTTATGATTGATGGGTCTAGCTTAAACGCCTAAGTAAATATGGATGTCGCACGAGTCGTGGGTCCATATTGAAAGATAGGTGATGCAAAAACAATTACTAAGAGTTCTAAAGGTGTTAGAATTGGTAAGTTGTACCTACCTAGGATTTTGCTTAGAATGTCCGCGAGTCGTGGGTTCGAGGTAAAATGCTTAGGATCTTAGTACCCATTGGGAAACGTGTTCCTCTTAGATCTTTGGGAATTATAGATCTTTGAAAAACAGTGGGAGCTACATTAGATTAAAGACCTTATCTTTTGTATATCGTTATAATTCAGCATGCCCACATTTTCTCTGCTTAGCATTTAGGTTGTAGTTCTGTGATTCTCTACAATATGAAATGCAAACCCATTCGTATCCATCCTTAAGTCAAATAAGTTGACTAAGTCCTGACTAACTCTAAATGGCTTCGGATCCTAAAATTCATTTTAGAATCCGACTAGAGAAAGGCGTTCTCTAAAGGGCGAAGTTTTCAATTGTGAAAAGTCGACCCGGGCCAAAAGAGAAGCAATCTGAGGTGAATGGATTTTTCCAAACCACTTAAAAGCAATTGAACCACCTCATAAAAATGTTACAAGGTATAACATTATGGAATTACTCAATATTCCAAATGAGGAAACAAGTGCACACGAACAAGGTCTAAAGATCTTAATTGAAGATCTTATGGTCTCGATCATCAACTGAGAAAAGAGTTCTCAATGCACTGATTGCTTACATTGCTTCGACTATCATTCAAACCCTTTATGCTCAACTAGAATGATGCTAATGTAGCATAGTTAATCATTTAAGTTGATAATGGTTGAGAGCATCCTTAAGAAGGAATAAAAGGTTGTGATGGTTAATTCTTCTTCTAAAACTCCCTAAGTTAAAGGCTTGAAGGCCTAAAGAAGAAGAAACCCTTAAGAGCCCAATGGAGGGGCATGTAAGGGGTACGCCCAAAAGACACTAGAGATCAAATAGGACGTTTGCTTCTATGGTAGCAAATAAGGACTTTGAAAGGGAACTGCGAAGAGTATGAGTACTCTGAAATGTTACCTCGTTTAGTAATTCTACTAGGAATAGAATTCACTAGTTTTGAGTCAATTATGCATAATCCGTTGTGCAAAGACTCAAGGCACTAATGTTCTGAACATACAACGTGATAACAAAAGTAAGTGAGATGACAAAGCTTCGAATTACTTTGGAACATTGAGATATAAAAGGATTAGCAAGTCAGACACCTTAGGATCATTCTATGAAAATGAACCTATAGAGTTGACTTCCTGTGAATCCTATCTCAAAGGGAAAACGTTCCCGGAACATTGTTTAGGTGAAACATGGAACGTTCCAAAATTATAGTGGATTTCGATCCATGCTGATGAGTGTAAGATGCTTAATGTAAGCACTAGATACAATCATCGGTTTAATCATTAT